>CM060930.1:236153552-241153552 GCA_030765085.1 Allium cepa
ATGAAACCCCTATCAATGATGGATGCATTTTACCAAAAAGTAAAATAGTTCTTACGCTTAGAGTAGTTAAGTGCTACCACCAGAAAGATTGGTATCGGGCAATCAGCTAAAGTTATCTGAAGTAATGTTGTTCTAAAACAGTACGGGAGGGGTGTTTCGGAAATGCAGATGCGAATGTTGAAAATTAGAGTGGTGGTTAGAGAAGAAGTGGAAATGTGTCCAAAGATCGAAAGTCTGACAATATGAAACGTTTTAGGCATTCAAAATATGAAAACTACATCGTGTCGAACCATTCGATCAAGAATATCTACCTTGCAACTCAAAGTACCAAGCAATACAAGAAGTCGACTACGAGGGAGTCAAATGAGAAGGAAAAGAAATCTTAAGCATAACATATTTCATAAGACACATGGTCTAACACAAATGAGTGCAGGAACTTACTTGATGCGATCAAAAACTTGATACAGAAAAAGAAAATTGTAGTGGTTTGTGAAAGCCTCGTAGGATGGAAGGCAAGGAAGTTTTAATCCTCAAGGACCGTTGTTCCAACAAAGGTAAGTCGAGACTAGTAATGATGAGCCTAGGCGGCTTGAGAAGAGATTAATCATCAATACCATTCATAGAGGACTATATCCAGTGGAGAAGAGTCGGAATGAAATGGAGTAATATGCTAGTGCTTTAAAGCATGCTGATACCGAGAGTTGTTTTGCCACCAAAGATGGAGCTCCAATAAAATAACTCAAGATGTCATAACATGGATGCCAATGGAGTTGAGGCCTCTACGATGGATCCATTGGTGATATCGGCAATTATTGGATCGATGGCTGTAAGAAAGGTAGAGGTTGACTATGGTAACTTAGTCAACATCTATTTAAGAAAGATTATGACCAGATTTTGTTGGATGGTAATGATATGAAACCATGTAGATCTTGTATATGAGGAATTAACAGCATGATGATAGAGCCTATTGGATGTATAGACTTACCGATGGTATTAGGAGAAGGTGACCCCAAGAGAGTGCGAGTTGTGACCTTCTTTGTGTTGGACACTTTCTTATCCTACAATGCATTTCTATGACGATCGACTCTAGCTGATTTTTGAGCAACCATCTCCGCGGTGCCTGATAATGAAGTTCCTGACAGAGAGTGGAGTAGGAGTTGTGCAGAGAAACCAAGGGCTTGTACATGAATGTTACGTCACTGAGCTAAAAGAGGCAAGGCAACATAAGAAAGGAAGGGACATGAAGAAGACTCCCTGGATCAAGTCTTTGGACGCACGCAACCACGGCCTGAGTCCTGGCTTAGGCAGCATAATCGATTCCACAAGGATATGGATTCGAGGAAAGAGCTATGGATGCAAGGGTGGCTCCTATAGAGTGATGATCAACATCTTGGTAGTCAAGACGATACTGCATGAGTCCTAAAAATCGGATCTTGGCTCAATACAAGGATGATGAAAGAATTAACCGGTTTTCTCTAGGCAAATGGATATGTGCACCTAGACGCATTTCGACATGTATGGAATATCACCGAAGATAGAATGCCACACACTGAATGTGAATCCCAAATGTATTCCTATAAAACAAAAACATCGCAGCCTAGGTTTGGAGAGATCCACTGCACTCAAAGAAGAGGTGGATAAGCTAAAGAATAATGGTTTGATTCATGATGCCGGTACTTGGAATGGGTATCCAATCTATTCCTAGTAAAGAAGCCCAATGGGAAGTGGAGAATATGCATTGACTATTCCAATATGAATAAAGCATGTTTGAAGGACAACTTCCTACTCCCAAAAGTAAACCAACTAGTAGATTCGACTGTTGGACATGAACTGCTGCCTACTCTGGCTATAACCAAATTCCAATGCACGTCCCAGATCAAGAACACACCAGATTTATAGCTGACCCAAGACTATGTTGTTATCTTGTTATGCCCTTCGGTTTGAAAAATGTAGGAGCAATTTCCCAAAGACTAGTGAATTCAATGTTTAGGGAATAAATTGGATGTTCAATAGAAGTCTATATGGATGATATGCTCGTGAAGTCATGATGATCGATAAGCCACATTTTTGATTTGATCAAGATCTTTATCGTGCTCTACAAGTATGGTATGAAGCTCAATCCACTAAAATGTTCATAGGGGTTGCATTTAGTAAATTCTTCGGTTTAATAGTGAACTCAGGAGGAATAGAGGTCAATCCAGAGAAGTTTCAGGCGGGACATAGAAGCCCCAAAGTTGATCAAGGAAGTTCAGAGTTACCGACAAGTTTATCCCCTTCTTCGATGTCATCAAGAAAGGAGGAAATTTTCTTGGAAATGGGAGCGTATAGATGCTTTCCAGGCTTTGGTAGATCACATAGAGAGGCCCCCATCCTACGAAAGCCGTTGGAAGATGAGAACTACTTTTTTACCTAGTAGTGTCGGTGCACGCCTTGAGTGTCACATTTATGTGTGAAGAGTCCCAAATCCAAAGACCTACGTATTACGTTAGCAAGAGGTTAATGGGGGCAGTGAGAAATCACTAAGGCTAGAAAGGCTGGGGTATTGCCTGTTGATCGCTTCAAGGAAACTTTGCCCCTGCTTCTAGGCTCATCCGATCAAGGTTCTTACCGACCAATCTTTGAGACAGGTCTTGCAGTAACCTGGGACTTCTAAAAGGCTTTTGAAATGGAACATTGAATCGAGCTAATATGAAATAATGTACCATCCCCGAAGGGAAATCCAATGATAGGCATTGGTAGACTTCATAGCCGAAATACTGCACAAGATGACATTCCGGAGAGTAGTGGAGAGCAAGATGCTGGATGGATGATGTACACCGATGGTGTACCCAACGAACGTTCTTCGGAGGCAGGTATTGTAGTGGTAACCCTCGAAGAACATTCAATTTGTAATGCCTTGAAACTTAATTTTCCTACAATAAACAACGAGATAGAGTATGGAGATTTGATTATAGGACTAAAAATTGTGAAAGAATGGGGAGTCAAAACTTTACACATCTATTGCGATTCCTAACTAGTGGTATGCCAGGTGAGAAAAGAATTTCAGGCAAACTAAGTCTGAACAGAGCCCTTGAGTTACTTAATGATATCAGGCATTACACTATAATGCATATTCCCAAAGAGGAGAATGCAAAATCCGATTCACTGGCCATGTTGGCTAGTTCAGGAGATGCGCAACTCCATGGCATGTTCTTGGTGCAAATATTATCAACTCCTAGCATCAACCAGAAGGATGTCGATTGGATCTTGGAGGCTGAGTTTGAAAGGGAGCCATGGATGACTCCAATCAAGAATTACTTATAGAAGGGAACCCATCCCGATAGAAAGAACGAGCAGCAATGGCTCCTTTGCCAAGCTTTAGGGTATATTATTCGAAAAGTAGTGTTGTGCAGGAAGGAGTTCTAATCCCCCTCTTCAGTGTGTCGCCAATGACGAAGCCAAGCGAGTCCTCAAGGAAGTATATGAGGGGGCTTGTGGTGACCATACCAGAGGACAAACCTTAGTGAAGAAGATTCTCCCCTATGGTTACTTCTGGTCGACTGTCAACCTAGATGCAGTTGACTACACTAGAAAGTGTGATAAGTGCTAGAGGTTCGCAATGATTCCTAGATCCCCACCAATGGAGATTATGCAGATGGTCATTCCCTGGCCATTTGCTATTTAGGGTATTGATTTCATGTTTGTGCTACCAATATCTAAAGGTGGCGTGAAGTACACCATCGTTGTTGTTGAATATTTTATGAAATGGGTTAAAGCGGAACTTCTAGCTATGATTACAACTAAGAATGCGATCAAATTCATGGTCAGAAATATCACCTGTCACCTTAGGCTCCCATAAATGATTATATCTGCTAACAGAACCTAATTTGATAACACCGAGTTTAAAGATTTCTTCCGTAGGCATCGCTTTGAGAAATGATTTGCAGATGTAGCACATCCTCAAGTGAATGGATAAGTAATAGTTGTAAACAAGATAATCAAGTACATTTTGAAAAAGTGATTGGAAAAGGCCAAGGGCAAGAGGGCCGACAAATTACCACTAGTGCTTTGGGCTTAGAGAATAACCCACAAGTCCGCAATCGGCCACTCTTCGTTTTCCTTAGCCTATGTTTGTACCAAAAATGGGCACAACACTCTTCGGAAGTTTTTAAAGAGATAAAAGTGAAGAATGTAAATTTTAAATGAAGATTATCTAACAAAAACTCCGACAAACAGAAATGTAAATGCACAAACAAGCAATTTAGAGTGGTTCGACGTGTTGCCTACATCCACTTTGAAGTTTTTATGACTTTATTGATTATCTTTCAACGATTACACTTGATTACGGCAAACAACAGTAGATTACAAATGGAAATTCGAGTACAATGGCAAGATTTGGATGCAAAGCTCGATCAGGCAGAGTCTGGACGCTTCAAAATCAAGAGATCCATTTTCCGTTGACTCTAGGGCTCTATTTATAGGCATAGGAGGATGATATTTCGCTCAAACTTCGAGAGACTCGTTCTGGCACGTGAGGGGGCCCATGCGACCGATCCCGAGAAGTTTCGACCCAATCCGTGATTGATATGAACTCAATTCGTATCGATCAAGACGATGTCCAATGGAGTCGAAACTTGGTGGGAACATTCTTTGGCTTGTACGTAATCTCTTGTGAAAATTTCATAGCATTTGGACTGGTGGATCTCGAGTTATGATCGATACGAGATGATGTTCCTCGGAGTACTATTTCGTTCGAACCCATGGCTTTGAATCGACCCACTTCGAATCGATAATGCACGTGACCCCGCGGCGACGTGGTGCACACTCCTCGCATCGATCCACCTTTTGCTCCAAGTTGGCTGAGTCGTATCCATGAGTTTCGCCTCGTTTGTTCGAGTGCCGTTACACAGTTCAAACCAATCAACCACGTGCACCTCGTATCGATTCGCAATATGTTCAGTTCGAATCGAGATAGATGGCTTAGCTCGTATCGATGGTGGTGGCGTAGTTCATAACGATAGGTGTTGTCTCCACTTAATAGATACGATCAGGTGATATTCATGATGGATACGAACTAAGGCTACCTGATGGATTCGAATAAACACCTCCTTCACGGATATGAACTAGACATTGGTCGATCGATGCGAAGCGCGTTACCGGTTGATGGATGCGGAGTTGATAAATACGAAGCAGTTGCTTGACGATGGATGCGAAACTGATCGATACGAACGAGGACACGAAGAGGGGAACGAATCTGATCGATTCGAAATATGGCTCAGCGATGGATATGAAAACATGGTTTTTCCCTTTAACTTACATCGACCATAACTTGAGCATACGAACTCGGATTGACTTGATATTTGGAATGTTGGCTTTTATGGCTTCGCTTGTCATGTCTTGTTGATTGTAGCCTAATTCGGACTCGAACAAGATTCATCGACATCCATAGCGAACCTATGCATGCTCGATACCCAGGACGAATGATCCTTGGTTTTCAACAAGTGCCTTGATATCTCGGCCTTGCCAAAAGGCGGGATAACAGCCTACAGATCGAAGGTTATGATTCCAGTTGAACTTGAAGTAATAACAAGTGACTCATTACAACCCCATGATGAGCGAAGAATTCCGGTTTGAGTCCCTCGACATGATTGATGAGAAGCATGATGAAGTTGACCAAAGAGCAGCCACATACCACAAAACAGGTCGTCCAATAGTACAAACACCAAAGTCAGGAGTTGGATCTTTGAAATTTGCAATTTTGTCCTCAAACGAATCTTCCTAATCCTCGAAAATTTGGGCACAAGTCGGGAAGGTCTGTATACAATTAAACATAAGCTTGGAAACGGAACATTCAAGCGATAATAGTAGATAGGGTGTCACTTCCCCAAGCATGGATCAACGAATAATTGTGATGCTACTTCACTTGAGATCCGAAATTGTTAATATCTAGTCAAGTATGATGTAAAAAGATAGAATCTATCATTTCCTATGTCTACAAAATGAAATGGCTTCCTAAAACTCTTACTCTGTCTCTGTTTAACCAAAATTGTGAAATATGGCAAGCACAAATGAATCAGCATGTGTATGAGTCAGCCGACAGGTATCCAGAGTTAGTTGCCAATCAAACTTCTATGGTCCATGAATGGACCCTCAAATAAAAATACCCTTGAAATCCAGAGATAAATGCCTATGAATTCTTTTGATCTAAGACTTGGGGGCAGGAGTATAAACACTCAAGGACAGAATGATGCAGTTCGCCCCTATTGCTTGTGCTCGGAGTTTGGCAGAGCATCCACACCTTCCCTAGAGAATGGTAAGGTGAAAGATCAACGCCCAGAGATAGGTGGGGTCTTCTACAAATTTCGAGTAATTCCTCGAGATAGGCACGATCGATAGTGAATGTCCTAGAAGGGGTTGTCTAAACCACCGTCTTAAGTGGTTAACTCAAACCAACACCTAGAGTTCGATGTGATCACAGCATGCATCCCGAAGAAGAAGATCTAAATTTCCATTAAAATATGAATCACTTCGATTGATGTTTAGAACCAGGCACAATCACGTTCAATACATCCTTGAAGAGGATGCTCAAGTTACCTTTCTAGGTGATTGAAATTCGACCAAGTTCTAGAATCAAACATGGTCGTGTACGGGCACATGCAAATAGATGCTCTAATGATCACATTTCACTCTCTAAAATGACCATAATGTTGATTCCCATCTCTAATCAAGTTGGACTAGGCCGGTAAACAACAAAGTAGGCTAATAACTTAGTCGATAAAGATATAAAAAAATGGTTCGCGGATGCATGAACGAGATGTTAAGTGCATTTCTCAGAATTTAATAAAATTCACACAAGAGTTGAACATAACATGAAGTCATTATTATTCAAATCAAAATAAAGCTTGAAGGAAGATGCAAGTTTTATTAATGCTGAACCAAAATAAAAGGCGAGAGCCAAACCCGCACAAAGCCGGCCTAAAACAAAAAGAAAGTTCCTACTGCTATACACAAAAGCAAACACATGTTCATTTCTTATGATTTTTCTTATTTGGCTTCTTTCCATCTCCAGAGATGACTCACTAGAGTCATTGAGCTTCTTCCTTTCTCTCCCTCCACTTCCTTTGTCTTTAGATAGGGTGCTCTAGGATGACCCGACGGGCACACTTTGAGTGTACCAAGGGAGAAGAAAGAGTGACTGGGAAAAAATGATTTCACCATCTAAATAAATAGATAAAGGAGGTGGAAAAAGGTCAATTGGCTCTTTCTTGATCTCTTTGGTTAGCAAGGCTTGGGTCTAGATCATCTTGTATAGACTAGGCCGTGAAGTAGGCTCAGAGGATCCAATGATGAGAAGATCCTCCTCCATAAGGGCACCCTGGAGGTCGATGGTAGTTTCTTCTTGTAGTGACAATCATTTATATGCCCAGACCTATAATATCACCAACTGAGATGCTTGGTATCATCCTAGAAATAGTCATGGCCGTTGATTCAGTTATTGTCACTTGCTGTCCTGGCTGGGAACCCTCCTTTGAGGGCTATTGATTGTGGGCTGACTTGAAATTTGAGAAAGATGAAAGGAGAGATTAGCGACATCGACTAGAGTTAGTGGATCTTCTCAAATACGAGGGAGATCAGTGAGATACCTTTGCCAGGCTGAGAATCAGGGGTGCTATCGAAATTCCCCTTCAGGATAGGGGACAAAATAGTTGTCTTTGGTATTCCAGGAGCGTCCAGATTGTACGTGTGATCCGACTGAGAGATAGAGACAGTTGGGATTCCAGAAGTGAGATCCATAATGGGATCTTAAGGTGTAGTTACAAAGTCCTCAGCTTGGCCTTTCTAGACTATGGTAGCCGACTTTGGATGCAAAATAAGCTCACTAGCCCTGAGCGACTCGATCTCATTTAGGCTCAGAATATCGCGCTTTAGCTCCGCCAGATTCACCTCACCTCCCTTAAGAGCCCGATGTTCTTCTTGCATGATTTGATACCAAGCTAAAGATAAAGCTGTAGGATAATCTTTTCAGACCCATTCTAAGTCTTTGAACTTAATTACGTTGACATTATAGTTGATGATGAGTAGCTCAAATATATCCTTGATCCGCTTCTCTACGACCGTGATCGATTTGTCCACATTTTTAGCACAAGCCAGTGCATCATACCTCTCCTTATGTGCGTACAGAAGCCCCTCGCAATAATCACAAGCTTGCATAAGAGTATCATCTTTCTCCTTCTTCTCTTTTTCAAGTAGCTCTTTTACTCTCTCATTTTGCGCTTTCAAATCTGCCACTTCTCTTGCTAGGTGCTCCTACTCTTTCGAAAAAACATGATTTCTATAGTAGGCAGATTTAATTTGCCTCAGATGATCATTCGATTCCCGTTCAATCGTTTCAGCTAGGTCCTTAAATTTCTACCCAACCCCTGCCTATGCCTTCTTTAAATTGGCAACTTCCATGCTAAGATGAGGTATCGTCTCCTTGTCATTGTTAGCCGCAACCTCCAGCCCTGGAGCCTCAAATTTCACTTTCTCAACATATGCATAAATCTGCTCGGATAATCTCTTCCATGAGAATTACTAGTCATAAACATCGCCAACATAAACCATAATATTTAACCTTTGTTGGAATCTCATTCAGATTAAGCACAAACTTAATGCCTTCAAATTAGATATTTAGGAAGTGATGTTACAATTCAGCCATTAAAGGGTTAGATGCAATCTGCTGCTCCTTTGTAATAGCTGGATGCTCAATAACCTTCTTATAAGTCTTATGGTGGTGAGAGGAATCAGGGGCAACATGTTCCGATGATTGCTCAGATTGTCGCTGTGCACAAGAAGTCATCGTATGCTTTATGGAGTATAAAGCCAAAGTGGGGATGCGAGAAACATCCTCAAGTGGAATTTCATTAGGTCATTCAGAGCATTTGTCCTAGCTGCTGGGTAGACACAACCTAGATCTATGCCTTGAAGATGAATAATGAGAATGATAACACCTAGCTCGACCACTCTGATCCCGAATTGAGTGCCTGTGGTCTCTATATCATGGCTGATGCCATGGTTGCATGTTCACGAACTACATGTTGTGTGATGATCCATTTGGTCCTCAAGGGAATCGAACATGCGGTGATGCTCCATTGAACCTGCAAGTGAAACAAAGGTAGGTTAGCCATGATAGGATGAAACACGATGTAACGATCCGTATTTTATGTACCGGAGGATTGTAAAATATTTTTATTTAATTTATATGAGGTCATATGATTCTATAATTTTGAGATATGAGTCTTAGTGACATTTTACACACCTATGATTTTTTTTCAAATTTCTACGTGACTAGTTTGATCTTAGAAATCTTGTTGGCCTATAACTGTTGATAGGAGTCAAATTAGGATCTCAAACCACTTCCATTGCTTCAGGATGATGGTTTCCCATTTCGTAGAGTTTCCATAATATGGAAACAGACTTACTGTTAGGAAGTTATGCCTGTTTTAAGGTTAGACAGTTGCTGGCCAGTATTTATGTGTAATAAGTTAAGCCCATATGTAGATCCATTAGGCTAATTCGATACTAGTATAAATAGTGGGCTATAGAAGTCAAATTAAAACTGTTTCTTCTTTTCCAAATCAGATCGAAATCCCAATTAACCCTAATTTCGTCAAGATCACAAAATTTGCTCTTTAAGTTTAACTGAGTCATTAATTAGAGAGAAAATCATCAATTGGAAGATAGAGATCATTATTTTGGTCGATTTGCATTGCTTTCTATTGCTTTCCACATTGGATCTAGGCGAGGATTAGTTGGTTTTGGTAACTAGTGAGTGGTTTATACCTTCTGACTATCCTACGCATGTCTATATGGTAGAATTATAGGTTTTAATGATTTTTGACCTTAAAATACCTTTCTAACTTTAGTAACATGTTGACATATGTTTATGACCTAAATTGATGAACTCTAATATGATCTTTAGCATTTTTTTTGTAATCTACCTTGTTCATATTCATATATTAATTGATTGCTTACATTTGGATTAGAATGTTCTTGATTGATATAATTCTATGTATATGAATGGATTTATGAGCATGTTATTCTTGTTGAATATGCGCTTATATGATTTTTGTTTGATGATAATAAACATATATTCATTTATTTAAATGTATTTGATAATATACTATTTTTTTCACAGATTAAATAAATATTTGCTGAATAAAATAAATAACACAGAATTTGAATTCAAACGAATATTTTATTCAAACAAATATTTATTACAATTTTGAATAGTATACAAATTCAAGCTCTCACTATTCACTATACAACTTTGATACAAATTCAATTACATCACTATTTTACATCAGCACCTCACTACATATCACTCACACTCGTATTTATCTTCAACTACATTCAAGTTTGAATCCAGCATCTGAGCTATCTGCAAAAATATAAACTAACGCAGTAAAATTGAAAATAAAATATTTTTGCAATATAAAATAAAATGTGAATTTTGAAAATGATATTTGCCTCAGTTATTTGGGTTGTTCGTCGTCATTTAAATTTGAATTCATCATACACGAACAACTTGTGACATACACAGTATATTACTGTATATGCCACAAGGTCGTGCACGCCGATATATACACTTGATTGATTTACAGGGACAGGCAAGCACAGGTCAAACCCAAATGAAAAATCGGGTTCAACTCACGTGCAATAATATTGAAAATCACGACACAAGCACAAGGTCAAATC
This sequence comes from Allium cepa, assembly GCA_030765085.1. Classification (NCBI taxonomy): domain Eukaryota; kingdom Viridiplantae; phylum Streptophyta; class Magnoliopsida; order Asparagales; family Amaryllidaceae; genus Allium; species Allium cepa. Next base: position 236,164,269 of record CM060930.1, read on the forward strand.
CGAGTTTTGAAACTGGATTCAACACAAGGCGACATGACATGAATGCAACGAAGACCAACATTAAAATGGACTGCAACATGGATATCACAATCAAACTGCAACAAGGCAACTAGGAATGAACAGAACATAACAGCACCAATGCAAGCAAGTCAGTGGCAAAACACAAACTGCAATGGACAGACCAGAGTGCATCAGTGCCAAGAAACTCAAGTGCACGTCTAAACTGACGATGAATACAACTTGAAGCATACAAGCTCAATGAAGATTGCAGCAACAACAGTGAGCACACTCATATGAACAAGTGCACAACAACTTCAACAAAGACTCAAACTACAGTGCATAATGGTCAACACAGTAAGACATGAAGCAATGGTCAAGAGAAGTTCAAAGCAGTAGGGTACATGAAGCAAATGCAACAAAGATGCAAGCTGCAGCATACCAGTGACATGAATGCAGTGTACAACAATGGAACATGATTATCATGGTACAATTCAAAGCTCAAGTAACAAAAGCCAAGTGCAGCAACGAAACAAAATAGTATGACATGAAGCAAATGAATATAGTGAATGAAATGCACAAAGACATAGCATCTGTCTCAGGTTAATAAAACAGAAATGCACAGTGGAATGAAGTCAAGTAATGCACATATACTTGAAAGCTACAGCACCAAGTAGACCAAGTTCATATGCAATGAGAGGAACATCAAAGACAAGGCTAAGTGCAGCATCAGTGAAGACAGTTACTTCACAATGAACAATGTGCACAAGTGAATCATATGAAACAGTGCAACATCTTCCATCAACACACTCAAGTGACTCAACAATGCAACAAGGTGATATGCAAACTACATGCAGGCCAGAAGCAAAATCTCGAGTGCAACAGTGAAGTCCAGCTATGCAAACAACAATGGACAGAGCTCGAGCACAGTTGTAGCTCAAAACATGCAGTGAATCAAGTCAGTAAGGAAAATGCACCAATGGAAGTCACTCAAGCAACATGACCAAGTGTACGACTAAACTAAACATGAATACAACTGTGAAGCTACTGAAGGCACTAGTGATAAACCAAAATGCCATCGGTCAGAGAAGATGACCAGAAGCGAAAGTCACAGTGATAAACGAAAATCAACATCATGTTCGAATGCAGTATCAACCAAAATCAATTCGAAGCCGTGACTCAAAACAAGAAATTCACGGAGGAGTAAATACAAAGCCGTGAATGCCAAGAAATCAAATATATTCGAATTGAACAAGTCAGAAATCATCATGAACATACAAGCGAAAATCAATGGCCAAAATAATCAGTTGACAAATTCAAAAATAATTATACGAACACAAATCTAGGATTACGAACCCTATATAAGAAAATCATCATCGGCAAATTTTAAAATTGAGTTTGAACAATCCAAAAACCAGAAAAGCAAAAGGAAACAACACATACCAGAGAATCAGAACGAACTCAATCCAAATTGAAGAGCCGTGAACAAATCGAAGAGCAACAAAACCTACTAACGAATCATATCAAGTGGCGACTTCAATTTGCACAACCCTGTTTGAATCGCAAGGAGGAAAAGACAATTTACAGAAGCCCTAAATCGCAAAGAGGAACAAAAGAGGAGCGGCCATTTTCTTTTTCACGAACGAAAAACAAAAGAGACGGGCTGAAGAAAAAGAAGGGCCGGCCTTATTCATATAAAGAAAAGGGATTTTTGTTTTTTTGTTTTATTTTATTTTTAATTAGGGTTATTTTGTTTTATAATCGTTTTAAATTGTATTTTCTTTTTAAACCGTTTTAATTTTCTAGTCGTGTGACTAGGGTACAAACTACGGTGTGTAGTTTGGGAATTCACAACTCGGTAGTTGAGTTGTGGTCAGGGTTTTGAGCGTAGAGTTAGATTAGTCAATAGCGGGTATAGCGAGTTTACGTGTGTAAGCGAGGGACTATCTAATTTCTAGTAGAAACCTTGGGGGCAGCACGTAGGCAGGTTTTTGCCGAAGCTGGGTAAATTCTGTGTTGTTCTATTTTGTTATTTATATTCTGCTATATCTGTGCTGCTATTCTGTGATCTGTGTTAATATAAATTAACTTCTGCAATTAAGTTTTTATAATATACACTATCACCCTATTCACCCCCCCCCCTCTAGGGTGAAATCGATCCTACAAGTGGTATCAGAGCTAGGAATAGAAGTCAACATTTGTTTTAAAAATTCTATTTTTTTTGAAAAAATCAGTTTTTGTTTAAAAATTCGAATTTTTGTTTAAAAATTCGAATTTTTAAAATGGCTTCTTTTAATAATGCTTTTGCAGAAGGTCAATCCATAGTTAGACCACCAATGTTCAATGGTGAATATGCTTTTTGGAAAAATAGGATGAAATTTTTTTTGAAAACATTGACGCTTGGGATATTGTTGAGACAGGTTATAGAATACCAACTATAACTATAGATGATCAGGAAATAGAGAAACCAAAGGAACAATGGACAGAACTAGAAAATAAATTACAGAATACTAATGCCAAAGCTATGAATTCTATTATCTGTTCATTAGATCAATTTGAATTTAATCGTGTCTCACATTGTCTAACTGCGCAGGAAATATGGCACATATTAGAAGTAACTCACGAAGGAACATCTCAAGTCAAAGAATCTCGCCTTGCCATGCTAAGCAGCGAATACGAGAACTTTACAATGGCGAAAGAAGAAAATGTCAAAGAGATGTACGGACGACTTTCCAACATCGTATACAAATCAAAAGCTCTCGGAAAAACATACACCGAATTGGAAATAGTACGTAAAATCCTCAGAGTCCTTCCACGAAGCTTTGAAGCAAAAGTAACTGCCATTCAAGAATCGAAAGATTTAAAACAACTCAAAGTCGAAGAACTCATCGGAAATCTCACCACTTATGAGCTAGAAATGAAATTCAAGGAAGAGCGTGAAGGTGGAGATACTCGAAAGAAATCAATAGCTCTCAAAGGAACAACTGAAAGTGATGATGAGAATGATGACGATGATGATGGAGCAGCAGAGCTAGCGCTACTAATAAAGAAATTCAAAAAGTGGAATCGCAAATACGGAAATCCAGCTCGAAATCATGAATTGAAAAACAGAATAGGCAAAGCACTAGACAACCCAGAAGATCAAAAAATCATCTGTTACAAATGCAACAAACACGGCCATATCAAGCCACAATGTCCTCAAAAACGATCAAATCAAGGAAAGAAACTAAAGAAGAAAAGCTTTGCGGCTACTTGGGATGAAACTGACGAAGATGAAAGTGATAACACCGAGAGTGAGAGTGAAAAAGCAAATATGTGTCTTCATGGTGAAGTTACAGACAGTGATGACGACGAGCCAAGCGAGGTATCAAAACTCACTCATTCTGAATTACTAATTTATTTCCATGAAGTAAATGGCTGTTATGAACGACTTAGGGAAAAATATGCTAAACTTGAATCTCAAAAGGATACTTTGATAGAATGCAATAAACAACTTGATCAATTAGTTAAGAACTATCAATGTAGAATTCCTAAGTGTGATAAGTGTCCAACATTTGAAGAAGAAATTAAAAAATCGGAAATCAATGTAAAATCACTTGAAAATGAAATTCTGATTTTAAAAGAGAATGAAAATACTAGGAGAGAGAATTCTATTAAAAAGTGCACACAGTTGTTAAACGAAAATGAATCTCTCAAATCACAAGTCCAACAATTGTCAACGACTTTAGATAAATTTTCAAAAAGTGAAAAATCGTTGAATATGCTATTAGGAAAGCAAACTGTTAATACGGTTAGACAAGAACTTGGATATAATAATTCGAAAATTGTTGAAAACAAGATTAATCAAGTTAATTCTATGTGCACAATTTGTAGAAAATTTGGACACGGTCACAATAATTGTTTGTATAGACCCAAACATGTGAAAACTATACTGATTTGGGTTTCAAAAGGCACAAATATAAAATCTCTCAAAGTTAAACAAATTTGGGTGCCAAAGGGAACAATTATAAATAGTTTTGGGTCTACACAAAATCATTTTTCAAAATTTTCTGCCACTAACAACCATGGACCTATAAAAACAAATAGGTCACTAAACTCTCTTCTCGTGTAGGTATGCTGGCAGGCTAAGGAACAACAGCAATGGTACTTGGATTCTGGCTGTTCCAGGCACATGACAGGCGATAAATCGAAGTTCCTTAGCCTAGAAAAGTACAAAGGTGGCAGAGTCACAATGGGGAACAATGACAAGTGTAAAATTGTCGGTAAAGGTAAAGTAGGTAACAATACATTTACCTTGAATGACGTTTTATATGTTGAAAATCTGCACCACAATTTGATATCAATCAGCCAGCTATGTGATAAAGGTATGAATGTTATCTTTGATTCTGACATGTGCAAAATTGTTGACAAATCATCAAAAGAAATCTTATTTTCAGGAAAAAGGAAAGGTAATATATATTCTCTATCTTTTGATGATCTCATCCTCTCTAAATGTTTGGTAGCTAAGGATATAGAAGTGAATTTATGGCATAGACGTTTAGGGCATGCTAGTATGAACTTATTAAACAAATTAAAAAGGAAAAGTTTGGTAAGAGGGTTGCCATCACATGAGTTTGAAACTGAAAACATCTGTAAAGCATGTACTTTGGGAAAACTTAGAAAATCATCGTTTCATGCCAAAAACAATGTAAGCACTTCTAGAGTTCTTGAACTAATTCATATGGATCTATTTGGACCTAATGACATTGCTAGCTTAGGAGGTAAGAAATATTGCTTTGTGTTAGTTGATGATTACTCAAGATATACATGGGTATACTTCTTAGCTAAAAAATCAAAAACTTTTTCATACTTCACAAGATTCGCAAAATTTGTGCAAAATGAAAAAGAAGTCTCTATTGTTTCGTTAAGAAGTGATCATGGTGGAGAATTTGAAAATTATGAATTTGAAACTTTCTGTGATGAAAGCGGAATCAAACATGAGTTCTCTGCACCACGTACTCCACAACAAAATGGGGTAGTTGAGAGAAAGAATCATACTTTACAAGAATTGGCTAGGTCTATGTTAAATGAATATGAACTACCTTTGCATCTCTGGGCAGAAACTGTAAATACAGCATGTTATGTAATGAATAGAGTTATCATCAGACCGATTCTTAACAAAACCCCCTATGAGTTATGGTTCAACAAAAAACCAAACATCGCTTACTTCAAAGTGTTTGGATGTCCTTGCTATATTCTTAATACAGGTGATCAGTTAGGAAAATTTGAAGCAAAGGCTGATGATGGCATCTTCATGGGTTATTCTTCGAGAAGCAAAGCTTATAGAGTCTACAACAAAAAGACTAAAACAATCGTAGAGTCAATCAATGTGAAATTTGATGAAGGCATTGACGAACAGAATACATCCAAAAGCAACGTTGAAGAGGAGAAAGAAAAAGATGAATTTGAAAAACCAAAAGAAACTGCTGATGCTAGAGAAACTACCACAACTCAAGAAGTCAGAAGAAATCTGGATCCAGAAAAGCTGAAATACAAAACTGACCATCCACTAGAATTGGTAATTGGAAACCCTATAGCAGGTATACAAACTCGTTCATCTTTTAAAAATCTATGTGATCTGTGCTTATATAGTGGATTTATTTCAGAAATAGAACCAAATAACATAGATTCAGCCCTTAATGATGAAAACTGGTTCATGGCCATGCAAGAAGAGCTAAATCAGTTTGAACGAAATAATGTTTGGAGTCTAACACCTAGACCTAAGGATTATCCAGTTATAGGAACAAAATGGATTTTTAAAAATAAATATGATGAATCTGGAAATATAATTAGAAATAAAGCTAGACTAGTTGCTAAAGGATACAATCAAATTGAAGGAGTTGACTTTGATGAAACTTTTGCACCTGTAGCTAGACTAGAATCAATTAGAATATTGTTAGCTTTTGCTTGTTACAAAGGATTTAAACTAAGACAAATGGACATTAAGAGTGCTTTTCTTAACGGAGTTTTAAAAGAAGATGTGTTTGTTGAACAACCAGAAGGTTTTGAAAGTCATGAATATCCAAACCATGTATACAAACTAAGGAAGGCATTATATGGATTAAAACAAGCTCCCAGAGCTTGGTATGAATGTCTTACTTCTTATCTCCTTGAAAATGGGTTCAAAAAGGGATGTGTAGATACCACACTATTTCTGTTGCATGAAAACAATGATATTTTGATTGTTCAAATATATGTTGATGACATCATTTATGGTGCTACTAACAAGTTATTGTATGAGAAATTTGAAAAAGCCATGCAGGAAAAGTTTGAAATGAGCTTGGTTGGAGAGTTAAAATTCTTTTTAGGATTTCAAATCCAACAAAGCAATAAAGGCGCATTCATTTCTCAAACAAAATATATTAGGGAACTTGTCAACAAATTTGGATTGAAAGATGCTAAACCAGCAAGAACTCCCATGAGTACAACACTTAAACTTGACAAAGATGAAAAGGGTAAGACAGTTGATCAAAAGCTGTACAGAGGTATGATTGGATCACTCCTTTATCTTACCGCCTCTAGACCTGACATCATGTTTTCTGTCTGCTTATGTGCGCGTTTTCAATCTAACCCAAAAGAATCTCATTTAAAAGCTGTTAAAAGAATTATAAGATATTTATTGCACACCCCACGGTTTGGTCTTTGGTATCCATCAAATGATAATTTTGAATTGAAAGGTTTTTCAGATGCTGATTATGCTGGAAATTTGGTTGATAGAAAAAGTACTAGTGGAGCATGTTTTATGTTAGGACATTCATTAGTTGCATGGTCGAGTAGAAAACAAAATTGTATTGCATTATCCACAACAGAAGCAGAGTATATTGCTTTGAGCGGTTGCTCTGCTCAAATCTTATGGATGATACAAACTTTGCATGACTATGGCCTAAATTTTAAACGTGTACCACTAATGTGTGATAGCAAAAGCGCAATTGATCTCACAAATAATCCTGTACATCATTCGCGAACAAAACATATAGATGTAAGACATCATTTTATTAGAGATCATATTTCTAAAGAAAATATCTGCATAAATTTTATTTCAACTGATTCTCAATTGGCAGACATCTTTACAAAACCCCTACCAGAAAATAGTTTTTGTAAACTACGACTCAGTCTAGGTGTTATAGAAATTTGCTGAATATTTAACATTTTTTTCTCCCTACAAATCATTGAAAAGAAAAATAGTGATTGAAAAAGTGATGAGTGTTGATATTGATTATATATTATAACTCGAGAAAGTATAATTAGAAAATTTCTTTAGAAATGTAAACAAGAGTTATAAAACTTTTTGTTGGTAAAAATTCCATGACCATCTCTATACCTATCATATTTCTATCAACCATCACTCATCAAAACTCTATATAGTTTGTCGATATGTGGTGCTTTAAACAGGAATCGTTCGTTTTTCATTTTTAAAATAAAAAAAAAATTAAAATTAATAACAATAAATAAATACCAAAGTATTCACCCTCATTTAAAAGTCCTCACGGTTATGCATGGGTGAATTACTTGGAATTTGTTATGTGCTTCCATGCTCATTTAAAAGTCCTCACGGTTATGCATGTATGGAACACATATCAAAAGTTGATTTTTTAAAAAAAAAAAATAAACAAGTTGATTCTAATCCCATTTAAAAGTCCTCACGGTTATGCGTGGTTAGAAGATACTTGAATTCATTTTTCTAAAATAAATTTGGAATACTACTAATCTCATTTAAAAGTCCTAACGGTTATGCATGATTAGTAGATATTCAAATTCCTGATATAAAAATACCACAAACAGACACAATTGTATGGTTTTATATGATGACATCATCTCCATCATTCTAAAAGTGGAATATGCGCCTAACAAAAATTTTATGATTTTTGTTTGATTTTTTATTGAAATTTGATATTTATATTCAATTGAGTTTTAATGTTGGATTGATATCGATTACTTTATCTCTATTTTCTCTAACACTATTATTCTTTTGCTGATAACAAAAGGGGGAGAGAAAAGTTAAGATTTTGTCAAATAGAATCAAGCAAAGGTCAAATAATTTTCCATTTGCATATAGGCTCATTTATATATTTCTATTTGTATGCATATATGTAGGGGGAGCTTTGTGTAGAGAGGAAGCATTTAAATAGGGGGAGCAATTAGGATATATCAATGATCAAATACATTTAACATATTCAAAATCTTAAATATATGCTTGTTATCATCAAAAGGGGGAGATTGTTGAATATGCGCTTATATGATTTTTGTTTGATGATAATAAACATATATTCATTTATTTAAATGTATTTGATAATATACTATTTTTTTCACAGATTAAATAAATATTTGCTGAATAAAATAAATAACACAGAATTTGAATTCAAACGAATATTTTATTCAAACAAATATTTATTACAATTTTGAATAGTATACAAATTCAAGCTCTCACTATTCACTATACAACTTTGATACAAATTCAATTACATCACTATTTTACATCAGCAGCTCACTACATATCACTCACACTCGTATTTATCTTCAACTACATTCAAGTTTGAATCCAGCATCTGAGCTATCTGCAAAAATATAAACTAACGCAGTAAAATTGAAAATAAAATATTTTTGCAATATAAAATAAAACGTGAATTTTGAAAATGATATTTGCCTCAGTTATTTGGGTTGTTCGTCATCATTTAAATTTGAATTCATCATACACGAACAACTTGTGACATACACAGTATATTACTGTATATGCCACAAGGTCGTGCACGCCGATATATACACTTGATTGATTTACAGGGACAGGCAAGCACAGGTCAAACCCAAATGAAAAATCGGGTTCAACTCACGTGCAATAACATTGAAAATCATGACACAAGCACAAGGTCAAATCCGAGTTTTGAAACTGGATTCAACACAAGGCGACATGACATGAATGCAACGAAGACCAACATTAAAATGGACTGCAACATGGATATCACAATCAAACTGCAACAAGTCAACTAGGAATGAACAGAACATAACAGCACCAATGCAAGCAAGTCAGTGGCAAAACACAAACTGCAATGGACAGACCAGAGTGCATCAGTGCCAAGAAACTCAAGTGCACGTCTAAACTTACGATGAATACAACTTGAAGCATACAAGCTCAATGAAGATTGCAGCAACAACAGTGAGCACACTCATATGAACTAGTGCACAACAACTTCAACAAAGACTCAAACTACAGTGCATAATGGTCAACACAGTAAGACATGAAGCAATGGTCAAGAGAAGTTCAAAGTTGTAGGGTACATGAAGCAAATGCAACAAAGATGCAAGCTGCAGCATACCAGTGACATGAATGCAGTGTACAACAATGGAACATGATTATCATGGTACAATTCAAAGCTCAAGTAACAAAAGCCAAGTGCAGCAATGAAACAAAATAGTATGACATGAAGCAAATGAATATAGTGAATGAAATGCACAAAGACATAGCATCTGTCTCAGGTTAATAAAACAGAAATGCACAGTGGAATGAAGTCAAGAATGCACATATACTTGAAAGCTACAGCACCAAGTAGACTAAGTTCATATGCAATGAGAGGAACATCAAAGACAAGGCTAAGTGCAGCATCAGTGAAGACAGTTACTTCACAATGAACAATGTGCACAAATGAATCATATGAAACGGTGCAACATCTTCCATCAACACACTCAAGTGACTCAACAATGCAACAAGGTGATATGCAAACTACATGCAGGCCAGAAGCAAAATCTCGAGTGCAACAGTGAAGTCCAGCTATGCAAACAACAATGGACAGAGCTCGAGCACAGTTGTAGCTCAAAACATGCAGTGAATCAAGTCAGTAAGGAAAATGCACCAATGGAAGTCACTCAAGCAACATGACCAAGTGTACGACTAAACTAAACATGAATACAACTGTGAAGCTACTGAAGGCACTAGTGATAAACCAAAATGCCATCGGTCAGAGAAGATGACCAGAAGCGAAAGTCACAGTGATAAACGAAAATCAACATCATGTTCGAATGCAGTATCAACCAAAATCAATTCGAAGCCGTGACTCAAAACAAGAAATTCACGGAGGAGTAAATACAAAGCCGTGAATGCCAAGAAATCAAATATATTCGAATTGAACAAGTCAGAAATCATCATGAACATACAAGCGAAAATCAATGGCCAAAATAATCAGTTGACAAATTCAAAAATAATTATACGAACGCAAATCTAGGATTACGAACCCTATATAAGAAAATCATCATCGGCAAATTTTAAAATTGAGTTCGAACAATCCAAAAACCAGAAAAGCAAAAGGAAACAACACATACCAGAGAATCAGAACAAACTCAATCCAAATTGAAGAGCCGTGAACAAATCGAAGAGCAACGAAACCTACTAACGAATCATATCAAGTGGCGACTTCAATTTGCACAACCCTGTTTGAATCGCAAGGAGGAAAAGACAATTTACAGAAGCCCTAAATCGCAAAGAGGAACAAAAGAGGAGCGGCCATTTTCTTTTTCACGAACGAAAAACAAAAGAGACGGGCTGAAGAAAAAGAAGGGCCGGCCTTATTCATATAAAGAAAAGGGGTTTTTGTTTTTTTGTTTTATTTTATTTTTAATTAGGGTTATTTTGTTTTATAATCGTTTTTAATTGTATTTTCTTTTTAAACCGTTTTAATTTTCTAGTCGTGTGACTAGGGTACAAACTACGGTGTGTAGTTTGGGAATTCACAACTCGGTAGTTGAGTTGTGGTCAGGGTTTTGAGCGTAGAGTTAGATTAGTCAATAGCGGGTATAGCGAGTTTACGTGTGTAAGCGAGGGACTATCTAATTTCTAGTAGAAACCTTGGGGGCAGCACGTAGGCAGGTTTTTGCCGAAGCTGGGTAAATTCTGTGTTGTTCTATTTTGTTATTTATATTCTGCTATATCTGTGCTGCTATTCTGTGATCTGTGTTAATATAAATTAACTTCTGCAATTAAGTTTTTATAATTTACACTATCACCCTATTCACCCCCCCCCCCCCTCTAGGGTGAAATCGATCCTACAATTCTATGCGTGTATGTTGTACTTTGATGTTGTCTGCTAGTGTTTTGGATGTTTAGAAAGATAGATTGACGAATTCGGCAAATCGGAGGTAAAGTTGGTCGGAATTGGATGAAACTTGGAGGAGAGGCTTTGGAGCATGAAGGGTGCCAGCAGGTCAAATTGAAAGTCCAAATTGACTAAGTGCACAACTCAGTACTGAGTCATTTAACTCGGTACCAAGTCATTTCTATAGCTTGGTTAGATCGGCGATTTAGGGGATCTCTAGGTATTGGCCAGTGGAGATGGACCAAGGCAAGTTTCAGAGGATTGGTGTAATACCCCATCCCGAGACCCACATTTACAAAGGGTATTACTAGGTAATACAGTTTGTTAGTGTAGAGGATAGGGCTAGTTAGAAGCGACCATCTGTAAAATTGCTTTGGGCGAGAAATCGATATGTCGAATGGTAAGATTATATTTCTTTTTTCTTACAAGTGGTAATTCGACATATCTGATCTAGGCGCAAAACAATAATACAAAGGTTTAATCAAATTCAGAACAATACATAATATAATGTACAATATAAAATTAGACATCGCAAAGAAATAACATACATCAATATCTTCTCAAAAGAATGGGTCTAAAAAAGAAAATACTAGACTCACATTTATATACATATACATACATTGACATGTCTTAAATATACATATCTCCAAAACTCTACAACATATAAAAGCATATATCAAGCATGTGACTAGACTCAAGTGATACATCAAAAGGTAAAGAACATCAAAATAGACTTCTTAAGCTAGCTCACATCCTAGGTCGATGAGTCCCGTACCTGCCATGTCTTGGTCTAATCCGAGCATTAAAATAACAATAGGGTTAGACTATGTCTAATTATAATAAAGCTAAGGTAGTGATAATAAGAAACTTGCATAAATGCAAGGATAATTTCCGTAAATGTACTTATCTAACATAATAATACTTCATCTAATGATTCGTTGATTTCATTTAGGTTTATGCTCGTTTACAACTTTTATCATATTCAAAGCAACCGCAACAATAAAAGCATAGATAATCACATCCAAATATGCAAGTAATAGACTTGTACTTCTCAAGTCGACACAATATATATTCACTTCGTGCACTAACATAAGAGGTTGCATTTCGCAAATATAACTCGCTAGAAAACAAGTATTACAAGATGGGCTAGAAAACCCATTAAATCTTCCTAAATGGAATTACCCAACATTGACTCTGAAAATTTGACAAATAGATAAGTGTCAACCACTTTCAGTTAGTAATTATAAAAGTGTCAACTAATGTCCCATAACCACTTGACGACGCTCGAATACTTACTAAAAGCTAGTAAAATTCCACTCATGCAAATAAATTTTTTAACTAAACAAGCCCAATAATTAACCGGTAAAACAAACACGAGCGTTTCATACCACTCATTTTATTAAACCGTTTAATTCAATTTCTCATCCAAGTGAGATGATGTATTTTTATAATAAAAGTTTTGCTTTGAAATCTCACTTAAAATATATCGATTCAAAAAGTTTTGTAATACTATATAGTAGAAGCTATGATTTAATTCATATCCATACTTATAGAAAATTTACTTTGAAATCACTTTGAAATTTAAAGTATATACATACATACATACATATATATATATATATATATATATATTCTTCAAAATCCTTCCTATTCAAAATACCTATACTTTCCATATATATATATATATATATATATATATATATATATATAAAACAGATATCGATTTACTTTCAAAAGAATTTACTTTGTAATTCACTTTGCAAATACATGCAATTCAACTGTGCACCCAGAAATGCATAAGTAATTCATCACAACCAAGCTTTAAAATGATGTCATAATCATCACAGTCATCAAGGCAATAAGTAACTAACATCTAGAAGTCAAATGGGAGAATGAACGACCGAACATGCCCGACTAGAGACTCGAACAACATAACCTAGGGCTCAGTCTAGGTTGCAACCGATGCCCCGTCTAGGGGACCAGTAGGCCAGTTGCAACGCCTGGGCTGAACCCCAGGCGATGACGGCGGCTTTTCAACAGTCCGTTAACACTAGATTCTTTGGCCTTTTCTTTGCATCCTCTGTAGCATTGATTTAGTTAACATGCAAGCCTATAAACAACTACAACTGGATGATTTAAATGATCAAATGGCAAGGGTTTTAGCGAACTAAAAATCGGTCAACAATTTATGGAATTATCATAACCAAATTGATTTTAATTCAAAAACAATCTATCCTAACTAAAACATTAAATAAATTCTGAATAATGGTAGTTGTGAGTTCTAAACTCACCTTTTCTCCCTAATAGCTTGCTTAAACCACCAATATACAAAGGTTAGACTTCAATCTAACCCTAGAACTCAGTTTTTTTCCCCAAAAAGACACAAGAATTCGGTTTCAATCCAAAACTGGAATAATTGAAACCATGTGATAGATTAGGGTCAAAAACCTAACCTAGAATTTCTCCTATTTCTTAATTTTATTTCCATTAGAAGCTTGTTTTTTTAGAGAGAGCTAGGTTTTGAAAAGAAGAAGAAGAAGCTAGTTTTATGTTTACTATAAATGGAAAGAACGTATAGTTCATTTGCCAAGTATAGAGGAGAGGAATTTTACTTCTCTTATGCATTAATGGGATGAAATATAATTCAAGGCCAAAACCAATCAATTAAAGAAATAAACCTATTCATTCATTTCTCACTTTTAAACCCATATTTTAAATTGATTTTATCTTCACAAATTTATACATAAACACTATAATGTACTTTAATCACTTATTTTTCATAAAAGCAAAGAATAATAATTTAATAATTATCTTAGTCTCCTTTTTAATTTTTAAAATAAGATATTACTTCATTTTAACAAAAAGGCTAAATTTAACACTTTTTATTGTTTGAACACAACTAGCTTATTTTTATTCAAAATAAATTTACAAAATTTTTAGAAAATTACAACTCATTACTTAACAAGTTATAAAATATGAATTTTACTATATTCGTCCCATATATTGTTTTCCAATGAAACATGCATTTTAGAATTCTTATCTAAAACTCAATTTCCATTTATTTTTAGTTTAAATCTTCATTTATTTACTTTAAATAGCATTGAAAAACAGGGACTAAATTAGGATCTCAAACTAGTTTCATTACTTTAGGATGAGGGTTTTCCATTCCTTAGAGTAGTCATAATAAGAAAACGGACCTACAGTTAGGAAGTTATGCATGTTTTAATTTTAGAAGCTGCTGGCTAGTATTAGTGTGCAATTAATTAGCCCATAAGTAGGTCCATTAGGCTAATTCAAAATTAGTATAAAAAGAGCATAGTAGGCGTCAAATTAAAACTTTTCCCTCGTTCCTAAATCAAATATAAACCCCCATTAATGTTAATATCATCCAAAATCACATAAATTACTCTCTAAATCTAGCTAAATCATGAATTAAAGGGAAGATCATCATTGAAAAATAGAGATCATCATTTTAGTTGATTTGCATTGCTTCCTATTATTGTTTACATTGGATCTAGGTGAGGATTGGTTGATATTAGTAATTGGTGAGTAATTTACACCTTCTCACTATCTTATGCATGTTTATATGGTAGAATTATAGGTTTTAACATCATTTTTGACCTTAAAATCCTTTTCTAACTTTGATAACATGTTGACATATGTTTTTGACTAAAATTGATGAATTATATTATGATCTTTAGTATTTGTTGTGCAATTCACCTTATTCGTATTCATATGTTTATTAATTGCTTAGATTTGGATTAGAATATGCTTGATTGTTATAATTCTGTGTGCTGTTTTATGAATGGATGCATATGCATGTTATTCTATGCTTGTATGCTGTGCTTCGATGTTGTTTGCTATGCTTTGGATGTCTAGGAAGATGGGTTGGTAAATTTGATAAATCGGAGGCAAATTTGGTCGGAATTAGGCGAAACTTGGAGGAGAGGCTTTGGAGCATTGAGGAAACCGATAGCTCAAATCGCTTGTCCAAATTGACTATGTGCAGAACTCAATAATGGTCATTTCTTTAGCTTGATTTGGTCGGTGATTTTTGGGATCTCTATGTGTTGGCTAGTAGAGATGGACCAAGATAAATTTCAGGGGATTTGCTAAGCGTTGGGATTTATGCTGAGTTGTTTCCAAAACTTGGAGTTGAATGCTTTAGAGTGGGTGCTGAGTTGTTTTGATGAATGGCTCATGATCAAAAGCATTTGAGAATTTACTTAGCAAAGATTGGCTAAGTAAATGGGTCGGTACCGATTTGAACAACTCAGTAGCGAGTTGTTTTTTAGGTCAGGTTGAGGTAGAACTTCTAAGGAATGGAGTAGAGTTATGTAGAGCATGCTAAGGTGTTGGCTTGTTCGCTTGAGGATTGGATAGGATGTAACAACATGATAAAAAGCTTGGATCTTCAGTTTGTGACTCGTAAACGGAGTAGGCATCGAAAATGGCGGCCTGATAAAGGAGGGAGCCATAGAATGCTAACATAAAGGGTTCCAAATAATGAAAACTAATTGAGCAAAGGAAGGAATGGAATTCGAACGAAGCAAAGGAGGGCTCAGATGAATGTGCTAAGCAGTCGTTGATACTCGAAGTGTTCTATGTCGTACTTGATGTTAGAACTGGGCCACCCCGTAGTGGTGGGGGAATTTCAATTTTTTTTACCCTATTGGATTTTTATTGAGTCTATGAAGTCTAATTCAGTTATAACATTTCTAAATTTAGTTTAAATAAAACCATGTATTTTATTTAAATTTATGAACTGTAGTTTGAAATTTATTTAATTTTGGTTTTACTTAATATATATACATATATCATATAAAACATATATACATATACGTTCATGTATGTGTGTGCGTATGTGTAACATAGTAATCTATGCAAGGTATAACATGCCCTTATATAGATGTTGGGATTTACATCGCAACAGACATATTAACTCATTTTATATATATTGTATGTTGCAAACTACGTGCATGTAAATATGGTTATAAATTCCAAATAACTATATGTATGCATGCACGTATGTATGTATACATATAAAAGTATATATATATATATGTTCCATTATTAAAATATTATAGAAAAATATGTTTATGTAAACTATATGTTATATTATAAGTAACAATTAAGACACAGATATATAATAAAATAATATTTTTTATATGAATTCAAAATAAACTATTTATTTAAATTTATATGTATGTATATATATGCATAATTAGTCAATATAATAACTAATAGTAAATTAATTTGTAATATAATATATTTATACATAAATATAAATATAAATATAAATATGAGTATGTATATATCTATAATTTCGGTCCAAAAATATCATAAATTTAAAGTTAACATGATTTTAATATTTTATTATGCATATAACATGAATCAATAATTAGTTTTGTCCCTTAATTAATTAATATGAAATAATTATATGACAAAAATTTAAAAAAATAAAAAATTTCAAATTCCATAAAATCTAGGATCATATTTCAGTGTCACGAAATATTTATAATGTTAGGAATTAAAATAATATTTTTAGTTAATTAATTAATGTGCTGCCAAACTAAAAATAATTCTTAAAATATAAAATAAGTTGAAATTTTCTATAAAAAAAACTCCATGAGCATTTGATACCACGAATTAATTTTAAAAGATATAAAATTGAATTTCTAAAACCTTTTATTTATTTTATACAAGTTTATTAATTAAAGTATTCAATAAATATTGATACTATATGTATATTAATAATATAAAAAATTATTTTTAGTACTTATAATTCATAATAAACTTAAAAATGTATAAGAAAATTTTTAGATCAATTTTATATAATAGATACAAACATATGTGCTTTAATACAAATTGTGTAGTAGTATAAACTAATATAAAATTAAACAAAAATTCATTCAACTTATAACGTTAGATTACAAACAAAATTATGAATACAAACAATAAATTTTATGCACGTAACCAATCTCCGTTGTGACAAAAATATTACACATAAAAATCTTACCTAACTAATGCAGTAATAATGATATGTAAATATCTACCGGTATATATGATTAACATATTATAAAACATGATAATCTATTTAATATCTATGTAAATACTTGTTACTATAGATGCCCTCAAGTGCATGTTGAAATAGTGAATCCAATTGTTTCTTGATCCATCAGATTGCTAGTCTGGAATCAACGACCTTCCACTATTAAATAGTTTTGTTTTAACCTGAATTGATTTGAGACTTTTAGGAATAAATAGAGCTTTGTTTTGGCAGTAATAGGAAGGTAATGACAACCAAAATTTAGAAGATAGAGGTGGCTCAAAATCTATCATTTGGATTAGGGTTAGAGAGGCCTTTTAAAATGTTTGAGAGAGATTAAAGAAGATTATATCTTTCCTTTTTCTTTCCTAATTTCCTCAATCTATTTTAAACTGTAACTGCCTCCATTTTGGCCATCCCTATATTATTGCAGCCAAAAATTTCTTCAAATCTATGGATTAATACTCCATTTAAGCTTAAACAAATATGGTAATCAAATCATTTAATTTTCTATCAACATATCATATTAATTAACATATTTATAACTATATAAAAGTATATACACAACAGTTGTTTCTTAAATCATATGCAAAATTCAAAATTAATATTTCATAAATATTAATTTATAATAATTATAAATCAATTAAATCATTTGGTCTAAATAGAATTCATCATTTCGGTTATGTGACTCTTAGGTGTAAATTCGGTCAACGATTAACATCGAATTTTTCAAATGTTAACGTTCACACGTCACTTAGCAAATGATGTGACATTATAGCCAAATTTATCACTTACTTGGTTTTGGTAAAACTCTATTTTAGTTTAATAAGCGTTACATAGTTGAAACATTTATTTACACCATTTCTCTTCGTCAAAACTATATCACTTTGGACTTGTCGAATTTGGTGATGGTAAAGATTCAAATATCGTCCACATTCAACTCTATAGTCCAAACAAAAAGTCATTGGTTCAATAATAACAAATATTATTATCCGAAATGTTCTAGCAAGAGATTTTGACTTTTAGATGACTTGAGTAGACCGTGATGCTAACCCCATATAACCGAGGAGAGAATCCTCACTTGAATAGTGCTTCACTTCCAATACTTCCATTTGACCTAACTATAGTCACTCGATGGACATCATGCCATGATTTGACTATAATCAAAGTAGAGCATTCATATTGAAGATCCATAGTATTCTCAAGTTGGGAGAACTATGTAAATCAATCACATCATTGTTTTCTATTTGACCTTAGTTATATTAACCAACAAAAAACTATCATTTGAGTCGTTCCATAGTGTTCCAATAACTAAAAGTATGTAACCTCTAGGTGCCCCAATAGCCACGACTAATATACCGCCCAACATTTGAGCGTTACATATTCTAGTCTGAATGGATACATCGATATCCAGTCTCCATGCATCTTGACTAGGAACATTTAAAATGGTATATTTAATTTTACTGTGATAAATTACTCATGGTTACAACACTTTGTAACTACTATCACAAAATATAATATTTGTGGATTTTCTATTAAATATACTTTTAAAAATAAATAAATTAATATAACCACATTATATCAAGTATATAATAGAAAGAAAACACCTTTATTTTGAACAAGATTGGTCAATGAGTTAGATATATATAATAAATTATATAACAAACCCTTGGGCATACACCTAACTCTATCACTCAAAGCAGGGTATTATAAGTATGGACGCCCATGGATCATTGGAGTGGATTTGAATACCCTGGACCAGCGGATTTGGGTCTAGCTTTGGGCTACGAGACATGTATCTAGATTTGGGCTACGTGATGAGAGAGTACACTTAAAATTGGGATTTGCGTTAGTCCCTACTGTAAAGAGGCCATATGAGTTATCGTATATCTAGAGCATATGGAGTGGCAGCGGGGATTATTTGATGGATGCTATGTTTGCTTTAGTTGCTTTCTAGGTTATCACTTGGAGATATCATTGGGAGTGGGTATTGGAGATAGGTAGTTGGAGAGCTAATATCCTTATTTGAGTATGGTACCTTCATGTTATTTGTAGAGTAGCATATTATGATGTTATGTGCTAACTCTTTGGTTGTATAGACAGGTCGGGTATGATTCTTGTACCTCTGTTCCTTGCCATATATACCTGCATAGTATTTTGAAATTCATTTACCACTTACACCATAATGTTATCCGACCCAAGTTTTTATGCTTTGTTTCTTAGTGTGTTGGGTACTCTTAAATGAGTATAACAAATAACAGGTTTAGGTGATGTAATAGCTTTGCGGAGTACGAACTGGATAGAGTTATCTCGTATTATATACTTATATGGATATCTATGCTTATTCTATTCTGCAACACTTGGGAGCCTTGGCAGTGACGACTTATTTTCTTGTTATGAGACAATTGTTGGGTTTATTTTTGTTGTATAAACTCTAATGCTTTTAATGTGTAACTCTGTGGGTCTATTACTCCTATGGTTGTTAACATAGTTATTACTGTCTCTCATGTTATGTCTGTGATATTATATTTTATCTATGCACTATGAGATATCCGACATGTTATATGCTGTATTTGTTTCATTTTCTTCCTATATTGATTGAGCACGACTGTAGTGCACTATTTTGATATTATTAGATGTTGGTGGTATAAAGCAGTCGTCACACGCGATGTGAAATAAGAAAAGTGCTATGCATGTGTGTGTCCTAGTGTCTCCCCGATGGACCGTGGTCTTGAATTTTGCTAACGGGAGCGATCTTCCCTGCTCGAGTGGTTGCCAACAAATTTGTAGGCGAATGGGGGAGTGAGACCCTCAAGATTCATGCCTTCCAGGCCAAAAGAACCATATTTTTCTGGAATCGAACCAAGATCTTGGTAGGCATCAATGGAAGAAGGGATAGGAGTCTTCTCTGTCGAAGTAGTTGGCAGAGGCTGCGTAAAGGTTTGTCTCATAACTATCTTTATTTTGGGTCGCTTCCTTATAAGATATTCTTAGACATTATTGCCATCATCGTTGGAAGGATCGTGACCTACTTTTGCATCATCATGGTTATCTGCGCCAATTTTCCCCTCTTTAACATGCTCCTGAACTTCCTCGGTCTCAACTACTGGACTTTGAACTAGGGGCTCGACTGGATCCTCGCCACCACCTTTGGACGAGGAGTCTTTCCCTTTACTATATGAAGTCGCTAGGATTTAACCAATGCTTTGGCCTGCTTCTAACAAATTATAAGCCTAAAGGTTCTTATTTATGCGCAATGTCCTAGCCTCCCTGTCTGCATTAGGGACTTCATGAACCAGTCTAAGAGTTTCTGCTAAAGAAGTGCTGCTAGGCCAGTTCGACACATATGAAAGAGTAAAGGAAGATAATTTGAGAAAATAAAACTATAAAATGATTTTAGATGGAAAGAAGAAGATTAATATTTATGCCCGGATAACCATTGTTATGCGAATTCAAATGGTTAGCGCAAGAATAAAAACTCGTCTTTGAAGTAGCTTAACTTATTCCAAGCGCCAATCACTATTCTATACCCCTTGGATGGTTCCAAAAAAGTGAAAGAAGGATTCCTATTGTGGTGCTTAAAGCTATACAGGTATCGAATTTCTTCTTTACTTGGAATTTTTCCTTCAAATTGTGAAACTAGAATCCTTGAATTGATTGATAACATTCGATTTATTTCTGATCCTCGTTATCATGTCTCCTTGTGTTTATATCCCTCTAGCTAGGCTAGAGCAATATATTCTAGAAAAAACAAATGTCATAAATAGCGTATTGTTCGCATATTAGGAACCAGCATAGAAAAACATGTGAGAACGTGTTTTACACCATTCATAGTGTATGTGATTGTCTACTAAGACCATAAACTAGCATTCTTCACTAAGAAGGCCTTCGAGACGTTATCTTAACGTTATCTGTTGAAAGAAGAAGTGAGGGAAGCGAGTGTTAACGAGCGGGGGTCGCCTTCTCACTTCGCTAATTAAGAGGCGTCCAATGAACCCAATTAGCTCGTCATCCAAGAAGCCTTCAAGAATGTGCCTAGGAAAAAAGGTTTTCATCCACATTCGGGAATCCAAAGTCCATTCTTGATGGATTGGGTCCTCCCTTAATATACTGGGGCTTAGTAGCTCACTAGCAGCTTATTTGCTTGAGCTTTTTGTTAGATTATCTTTGTTGCACTTGTTTCCAACGAATTGTTCCTCCCTAACACCTACTCTCTCTATGGATAAGTAATAGGAGGACTTTAATTAATATACTAGGATACCGACACCGGCAGTTGGATATCAATAATCATTTACCCCACGTTGGTTGAGTGAGGAGTGAACAGAAAAAATTACAGTTGCTCGATTTAAATGGCGAGCAAATAGAATGAACATGTTGTATAGAAAAGCGAAGCTGTTATGGTGTAGCTGAGCTGGGCCGACCTCATGAAATGCAAACCCCATTGAAAGAATGGATTAAACGATGTGATGCATCCTGCTAAATACATATATTGATTGCACGCGACATACCTTGTTGGAGTATAATGTGCCCATTGGTGGGTGCAGGAACCAACACATCTTCGAATGAGATGCCATGTTGTTCACAAATTCTACTAAGTGATCCCTCTTTAATTTTTGAAGCAACCGAGTCTGTGGGATCGTCCAACATTTTAGCATCATCAAGGGTATCAGGAGGAGTTTCACCATCACAACACTCCATACTCTCGGGAGGAGCTCTAGGGAAGGTTGTTCGACATGTTGATTTGTAGGTTAGGATACAAATGCTGTTGTGGTGTGTCGTGTAGAAGGAGCCGTGGTTGAAATTGACTCGGTATTTGATTCAAAATATTTAGAAGTTGATGGGCCTGCAGCTAGAACAGAGAGAAGCACATAACGTCTATGACCCATAGCTACCAAAATTCAACATATGAGAAATATTGGAAAAATTAAAAACTACACCGCCGTGCTCAATGTGTTTAATGCAAATTAGTGTCATGCAGTGTAGTGTAGGGTTGGTTTTCGATGTTGTGCAACATTTCATTTGCAAATCAGAATATTATCCGAAGTGTCCATCATCATTAACCGTCCAAACGGGCTTCACGTTGTTGACTATACATTGAAAGCACCTTAGAACTCGAGAGATTGCACTCTGTAAAACTTGGGCTCTAATCAACATTGCAAAATCCTCAAGTGAGCTTTAGGCTCAATAATTCACCAAGGGTTGGATTGGTATCGGTCCACCCTTGGATGAATTTTTACCTTTTTCCTACTTCATCCCCTAGTCTAAGCGTGGCTAACGATGCGGTGATCACCCAAGCTTGTCACCAGTCCCACTGCCTACCTAAAAGCTTCATTTCAGAAATGGCAATCGACTAAAGTGATGGATTGGGCTCAAGTGATAGATCGGGTTCGATCCTAACAAGTTGAAAAACGACAATCGAGGGACGAACAACGGTGGTGCTAGAGAACAGGCGACATTGTCATGGGTTGTGATTCAAGGATAGGGAGTTTTAATGGGGATGAGCAAGAGAGCTATGGTAGAAAAGTGAAAAGTGACAAGTATAGGATCGAGTTACATAGCCCCCGAACCCAAAAAGAGGCAACTATCTTGCCTATTGTTGGAACGGTACTGATCCATAGACATGGATCAGCTAAGGATCGGTACCGGACCATATAAAAAATGTGTACGTTTGTATGTGCATGAGTGCATGGGATTTCATAAAAGCGTGTATGGACATGGAATTAGAACTTTGCAGATAGTCTAAGTATATAGGTATGTATACACTCAATGCTTAACAACCAGAACTGTGAAATAGAAAATTCAAATCTAAAGAATCCGGAAAGGGAATCTGCCTGGAGCCACTAAATTCAAAATGATGAATTACTAAGCACGCTGCAGTTTTATAATGTCAGATACCAACGAAGCATCACAACGAATGGCCAGAAACACAACACTCCACAATGGTCTGAAGGACGGATTACAACTGTTTGGAGCATGGACTGGAATCCATTATGACAAAACTTGTCTCGATTTAAAGAAAATCATGTTGAAAATAAGAGTACTTTAGAGGGCAAGTGTTATCCAACCTTCTCGCCAGACAATGTTCGGACGAACCTGATGGGTCGAACTTGGAAGTTATTGTGATAGGAAGTCCAAAGCGATAACAAAAAACCAAGGATCCAAGTACAACCAAGGCCACAAGGCAAAAGAAAAGCAACTGTTGAAGTCAAAAAAACCAAATCTTTCTAAGTGATGGATCGGTAACAATCCATCCCTATGGATCGATACCGGTCCATAAAAATCCACCCAAATAACCTCAAATCTAATCTACTTCCGAGGCATGGTGACAACAACCTATTCCAAGCTTCGTAGGATCGAATGCATGTTATTTTCTATCGAGTGTATCGAGCACCTAAAATCAGGAAATCCATTCCACCGCCAATCCAACTTGTAGGTCTAGAAACAAGATTCTAATAGAGCAATCAATATGAAAAGCATGAGACTAGCGACAAGTCACCTCTAAATAAGACAATGAAGGAAGTCCATAAAATGATCTTATGGATCGGTGCCGATCCATCAAATTTGCTGATAAGGCCATATACTAGATGTGGGGGACATGATGGAAATCGTGGAGGAGAAAATCTCAGCTACTTACAGCTATAAATAGGAGGCTATGGGGTCAATTTAGAGGACCTTTTGGCTTGTTTACGAATTTCCCGTAATTCTTTTGTATCCATAAGAATGATAGTTGTAAACAACAATATAATCAACAGAAACACTAAGTGGACATAAGAATTAATTGGCCGAACCACTATAAACTCTCTGTGCGTCGTTTTTACTTCATTTTCATTTACGTTTCTTCATTCATTCTTTGCTTAGTCTATTAGGTCTTTATGCCGCATTTTGTTATAAACAATTCGTTTCCCACTTATTTCACATGCGATAATTTACTTTTTGTATATGTATACATTTCGTGAGATTTGATTTTCAATAATATTAGTTAATTGATTTATTTTCTTAATTACATATATAATTATTTTCGAACCTAAAACTTGAAACGTTAATAACGTTTTCGTTTGTACTCTGATCGAAATTTTTTATATATGAAGGTTCATAAAAAATCGCCACGAATCCAATGGGTAAGTTTAGTGGCCAAATTCTACCGTTTCAAAATTTTCATTTTCACTATTTATTATATATTAATTAATTTTTAAATTAATTAGCATTGAAATTACGGGGTGTTACATTCTTCCCCCTTAAAAGAGTTTCACCCTCGAAATTTCTCCAAGACTGAACCATATAACATAATGTACAACCATTCTAGCTACCTAATCAATTTGTGTGCAAACCATTTTGCAAGTAATCATGAATAAATGCACAATATATCATAATATATATGATATGCGTACGGAGCAATTCTAAATCGGCCTCCTAAATGAATGCATTTCTTTTAGAAAAATTGAAAATATGGTGCAAGCATCGTAAATATATTGACAATTCAATATGCATGCAGCTTTTTAAAAATCGAAATATTGTCTTTTCATCCAATTTTCACACACTTCAATGGCCAAAGTATAATTCAACCAATATTGCATTCAATCCTTACCATCCAAAAATCATAGCACATCACTGCTAACATCCAAATTTAGAAAAATCTTGTTTTTTGACCTATTTTCTTATGCTTGGAATGGGTGCAAATGGAAAATTTCATATTTCCATCCTTCTCTTATGTAACTTTTTTCTACTATAGCTTGGAATCTTCTCTTTTGCGCCCAATTCTTTTTCAACTTTTCCAAGTACAGTTTGCATAGTCGGATTTTATCTTAAAGTTTTAAAATAAGATTTATTTCAAAATCAATTTTTTGTTACTAACAAGATATGGAGAAAGTGATTGCCTAGTTATAATAGCTTTCTTCCTTATTTCTAATTGTGTTTTATTTTACTGCCACTTCTACTGCATAGTACAATCTATGCTAACCAATTTATCGACCATTCTCCCATGTCAAATATGTGGCTTATCAAAATTCTAAAATTTCTCTTTTATCAATTCAAAAATATTTTTATATTGCTTTTTAGACATCAAAATAAAAATTTCAATTCTAAGAACTTTCTAAAACATTTCATAAAGATGCATTTTTTTTCAAAGTATATGCATATATATATATATATATATATATATATATATAAATTTTCAAAAATAGATTTCTTTAATCTCATGAAATCGAGGTCTAGTCAACAATCCGATGTCCATAGTGGACTTCTCTTAATTTATGCGGTAAATTTTAAGTTTCAAAAACTTTTCTTTTATTTACAATAGCAACTAGCAACCAAGTTCCATTATAAATTTCAACCTTTGAGATAAAGTGACATTAACCCATGGTTAAGCAACATCATTTCCATGTTCTCTACACATTGAAATTTATTTTTCGAATTTTTTTGGGACTTACCATTTTATTTCATTTTTGTTTTAAATAAATTTTCTTAATCTATTTCATAATTTCCAGCCTCTACTATTTTTTTTCTTTTGCATTAATTGACTGTCATTTCTAAAATTTCCTTATCTTATTGTTTTTCCATAATATTGCGGTCCATATTGAAAATAAAGTAAAATGAACATTTTCTATAATATCATACATGCTTTTCCCCCAAATAAGGACAACTATGCTTACAACCTAATCTAAAAAACAAATGCTGAAAGATGGCTTTGAACATCAATTAACACTAACAATGATGTGGCTCTTTCACTTCTGACTTGAATGGACCTTTCCATCATGCCATATTTCTACAATTCTCATATATTCACTTTTCCTTTATTGCTCTGATGAATAAGGTCTATTAATTTCTTCCATTACATACCCAATTATGGAATAAACTATGCATCCCAACACTATAGTGGATAAGAAAGACAATCTATGCACAACTTTAATAACTTACTGGCAAATTGGCTTGGCGAAAAAACTTTAGTGCCCACTATCTCGCCTCTTTTTTCTTAGTCTACCAACGTCCACTATGTATATTATCTCCTTCTAACCCATAATTTTTAATGGTTCTCTCAAATCTTGGTATTTACCTTCTTTACCCTTTATCTTCATACGCGCGTGCTCTAGAACTTATAGAAGCTTACTTTAATACAATTTATCATTCCATTATGGGATCTTCATATGGCGTGGACACATGTCTATAAATATTCCTACGTTCTTACCATTATTCTTTACACTCTATGGGGATTCCTTACTACTACTCTTAATCATTGCTATATTCTTCATAGCCTTATCCTTCATCCTATCTTACCTAGGCACTCATTCCTATTTACTCCATATTTAAAGAGTTTAGCTTTGGTTTTCTCCATTTTTCTTTTCAAAAATTGAAAATTACAAAAATTTTGAAATACTTAATCTCAAAACCTTTATCTTTAAAAGTACAACTTAGAAGCCTTTTATTAAATTCAAATATACTTTGTATCTTATCCTTTTAAAGCTATAATATAAATTTGTTGAATTTAGTTTATTCATTAAATCTAAGACAAACTATTAGCGAATCCAATTTTCAAATATGTTTCTTTCTTTTTTCTTCAAATCAACCTTTTCATCTTAAAGACCTTTTTCACTTTTACTTCTTAAAAAATAGGATTTATAATTTAAACCGTTTGTTATTTTTTTAATTTAAAAACTCAACTATTAAACCAAACCATTTCTTTTCAAAATTGCACTTTATAATATTCCTAAAACATCTTTTATAAAATTTAAACAATAAAACTGGAGTAGATAATGACAGCTCTTACATTATTATTCTTTCTTTCTCCACTGTTAATGTTTAGTGGAGTCTCTATTAGCATGTTAGGGAAACTTCTAAAAGATACGTGCAATTAATGCACATAACTATGGAAAATATTCATTTTTCTATGTTATGCCTTTAAATTCCAATGTTGCTTCTATTTAGGTTACTTAGCATTATTTCCAATTACTAACATTATTTTATATATATTCTAATGTTGTTTTTATGTATTACAATGCTATTACTATTCAACTTTCCTCTACCTAAACTGCTCCAATTCTAATTTTCTCTCTCTAAATTTACAGTCTACTTAATTGAACCATTGTAATGCATCCACCTATAGGTTTGTTTTAGGGTTCTAAATCTTCTTTCTGTACTATTTACCCTATTCCAAATTTGTACCACTTTCTATTGTCCAACATCACAAATGATTTTTCATCTTAAAAATTTTAATTATAGAAAAACCCACGAGCTATACTATTCTACCATTTTTTTCAAAAAGGTTTTCACAAAATTCCCATTACTGAAATTTTAGATTTTATTGATTTATACTAAAACTTTATACACTTTTCTTTTCTTACAAAGAAACTAGCTAGCTGTATATGCTCTATAATTTTTCAACCATTGGCTTTGTAATACCCATTTACGAAAAAAAATTCTGTTTAAAAAAAATAAAATATTCTTATACATTTTAAAATTCAATATTGGCTCACTTTTTCTAATGTATTAATTACTTTTTTCTTAACTTTTAAAACTATTTTCTATTGGGTTGGAATCAAAGTGGATTTCTATTCATTCTTTCTATAGAACTTCTTCTCTCCAATGAACCAACTTATCTTCTTTCCAATATTAGAAATCTGGCTATAAACTTGGAGTGGCTACTTTACATCATCCTTCGGAAAACCAAGCGCTTTCGGATATTTATAACATATGGGTTAATATTTTTCCCTTATCAGGATATAATGTACATCATCAATCGACGTCATATGGGGATCTACAACCATTGGTCTATCAAGGCCCAACTAGGAAGCCATGTACTATCCAACTTTAGGGATTTTCCATATTTAACAATTCTATGGTTGGAATTCTTAGGATTTAACATAGATTATATTTATAGGCAAAATACAAATACGTTCACTCAATGTTTCCTAATTTTTCAAGGTCGACTAATCTTTGTTCTCAAATGTAACAACCTACACCCAGTGGACTTAAATTTTCGCTAAATCGAAAACTTAAATTCACCAAAGTACAGATCGTTGGTTTGGTATCCTGCAAATAAAGAAAATGAATGCATATCAGACATCTAATGATATAACTTACAGTGGAAAATATAATAGATCACATAAATTAGTGACCTTGATTTCACACTTCTATAGTCAAGTGTCCTTGCCAGAACCAAATACGCCAAACACCAGTACATGCCCTTCTAACTATCCCTTGGGTTGTAATGAGAAGGGGTCAGAATATCGCACTTTGTGATTTCTTTCTTTTAGGTTTACTCTTTGTCATTTCAAACATCGCACTTTTATTTATTTAAACTTGATAATAAATGGAAATCTATTTGCAACATTCCGATTCCAACAAATTAAAATATCACTAAAACCCCTAAAATATTTATAAGCTTTTATTTGATTCTATTCATATCCATCACAGAAATACCAATTTCTAATCATTATGTAATACATTAAAATTTATTCAATTCACATCTGTTGCACGGTATACCAATTCATTATTTCCATTTTCATAACTAGTTATTAGGACAACGTATGTAGGCAAGTTTTCAAATTTTATTAAATCTATACCATATCGATTCATGTTCCCTTTCATTAGATCTATTTCATTAAATTCATTCTGCATAGAAAATAAATTTTTATCTGATCATTATGTACTTACAGATTTATATTTAATCATTATGCATCTATAGATTTATATCCAAATTGATTATAAATATGCATAATTAAAATAAATTACAATGGAATAAATCTAATATTATTACAAGTGTAATTTTTTCCACTCACCTTTTTAAGCATTCCTAAATCTTTGGATCTAATACCTATTATCTGTATTTCCACTTGTAACTCCCTATTTCGATTCCCGTATAACAAATACATAAAGATTTATTAGAATTTGGATTAAAAGGAGAGGTTTTGGTTGATTATGATTTTAAATTTGGGTTTACAATTTACCTTGGTTGTAGCGACTTAATTAGAACCTATTCTCTATCTCTATCTTCTTCTGGTACAAATTCTCCAATGGTGTATACGTGCTAATTAAACTGTTTATATGAATTTAGAGTTTTGAAGGAGAGAAGAAAACGACAAAGCTTCCACGCCCATTAGAAAATTATAGGTTGAAAGTGAAGGCCTATGTCTATATTTAGAAGGGTTCAAACTATAGCCAACTGTTCGAATAAACTGTTTAAAATCCGGGTCTAGGTTACATTACTTCTATTTACACAGCGTGGGTCGACCGTTCAGATCCCCATATTGACCACTACCGGTCGACCTAGGTGCCTTTTGGGTCGACCTATGCTGTGTAATTTTGATTAATTATTAGTGCTTAAATATTTTGTTAATTTCATTCCTTTATTAACCGATCTCATTTATTTTCTTGCTTGCCCAGCTGATTGCGTTAGTTTATTTCCCACTTTTTTCATATAGGATAATTTACTTGCATAGTTTCATGAGCTTTTATTTCCATTAACATGAATTAATTGATCTATTTCCTTAATTGCATATAAAATTATTTCTGACTCTAAAACTTCAAACGTAAATAACTTTTTCATTTGGATTCCGATCGGAAAAATTTACATATGAAAATTCATCAGAAAACCGCCATGATTCCAGTGGTCATAAATTTTGTGGCCAAATTATGATGCTTGCAAAAATTTAATTTTCATTGTTTATTTTATATTAATTAATTCCTAAATTAATTAGCTTTGAAATTACGGGGTGTTACACTTTCGAAAGGCTCTATACTTCCAAAATTTTGAATGATGGTTATCTGTTTTCGACATTTACAATCTTCTTCATTTCTTCTACCACGGGCTTTCAATATTCTTGGGTTTTTAATAAATAATCTCTGGCTATTTCCCTTTCGGCTAGGTTTATACCTGAAGGCACTTATTGTATTTCTTATCCTCACTTCTTGGATTTCTTATTTTCACATGAGCTTTGTCTTACCTAACTCTCATTATTTTCTATTTTTGATTAGTCATGAGCTTTGTTTCATGCAAATTTTTCCAAACTTCTTATAAGATGAGAGCTTAGGTCTCGATTATTGGTTGTACACTAGAAAGGCTAGACCTAAAAAGTTTTCACAAAAATATTTTTGAAAAACCAAGCATTCAACCATGGAACTGCCTTGCAAAAGAAAAAGAAAAATCAATAGGTAGCTTCTCCATCGAGGTACATCTTTGAGAAAAACAAGAACATTTCTTGTTTCGACACAATATGGTAGTGAAAGTTGCGACTCGACCGAAACATATTGCATAATAAATACAGACTATTTCAAATGTTAATTCCCACCATAAGTGATGTGTTTCATTAATAATAAAATATCTACATAAGTATTTCCAAGGTCCCAACCCATTTTATCTTTTATCAATTCCATTGGGAGACCTCAGTGAAAGGATCAACCTTTGAGGAATCCACTCCTCGCATACCGCTATAGTGATACAATCTCAACAAAACTCTTACCACCACCAGTAAAAGTAGGCTATATCACTTGGGTTTTAGTATTGGCCAACATATTCATGCAAAGAAAAAGTCTTGGTCAAGAAGTCCTAAGAAAATTAGCAAAGCCTTGGGTAACGATCCCAAGCCAGTAGATTCCCAATCAAAAGAGAAAAGCTTGGGCGGTAGTTCCAAGCCTTTAGTGGGTATATTCCAATCAAAAGATAAATTTAACCTTGAAATAGGGCTTTGGACCACTATCCAAGGTATTTCCCTTTTGATTGGGAATGTACTCACTAGAGGCTTGGAACTACTGCACAAGCTTTTCTCTTTTGATTAGGAATATACTCTCGATGAAATGACTTGTTTCAAATTTAAATTTTCTTTGGTCATTTTTTTTACAAATCCAACCATACAGATTGGATTAACATGTTACCAAGCATTAGTGAATCGAATTTGATCTAGTTCCAAAGTCGTCTGGTCTTCGAACGAAGGGTTTTTAGTCCGACTATTGATGAATGTCTATAAATTTTTAATATTTAGGATTAAAGGCCTACAGTTGTTTATTTTTTCATCGTCTTTTGAAAATAGGTCGATTACACTTTAGATCGACATAAGATCCAATAAATTTAATTTTCTGCTGATTATTTTTTTGTATAAATTTATCATGCTAAATATAGTTAAAAATTCATAATTAATTACGCAACGATTTAAAAAAAAAATTCAATTCATAAAATTGTTACAGTAAATCAACTTTATCGAAGTTGCTTAATGGACCGACTAAAAGTCGCACAGATTGGTCGTGTAAGTTGGATTTTCAGTAATGTTATATATTCGAATGATGCAAAAATGGATCATTGAAAATACTAATTCAATCGATCATAACAATCGTTACATTAAATGGTTGTGCTAAAATATCTTTTTTATTTTTAAGAAATTAAACTAGTATTTTTAAACATTTTTGTTAAAACGTAACGAAAATTAAATAAATAAATAGATTTGGTAAATAAATAAACATTTTAAGAAACCTTGGTAAAGGCCGAAGATATCAGCTAAGACAGCTTTGAAGAAATAAATATTAATATTGGAAATATATAAGCTTTCATAAGAGCTTTTCTAATAGTAAAAGAAAACTTAAAAGACAAAGTTCCCATCGTAGCTTCGGTAGAACCTGGAATGTAATAAACGAGGCAAGAATGACCAAAACAATATGATTTGGAAGGGACAAGAGATCCTCAATATGCGCAACGATGATGTAAATATTATTCATACAAACTATCGAGACAGTAAAACAATATATTTTATTAGAAAGCATTATATTACAGACAAGAAAGACGTTTGGACAAACATTACAAAGTTGTAAAATAAAGTTATTACAAGATATAAAAGATAAATGATCACTTTATTAATTTAGATATCTGAAACAAGAAAAAAAGAATACAAAAGTGTATCAGTATACAAGTATATATGCTTATCTTCGGCCTGCTCCATAGTTATGAAAATTACAATAGATGCCCTTGCACTTGATTGGTTCAACTTGGGCTTGACTGGTTCAGTTATATCCAATTGTGTTAAATATTATATTCATTCTTTTATCTCATTCTTTAATACCCCTTTTAAATTAAGCTAGGATTTCTCTCGAGCTTCCCTCTTTTATCATCCACCATCAAAAACTTTAATCTCCTACTTCAATCTTTCAAAGTTCTTCCTCGAAGGTGATTCGGTAAGTAGATCGGCTCTTTGGTAAGTGGCTGGTATGAGATTTATACTCAGCTTTCCATTGATAACTTGTTCACGAACAAAATATAGACCGATTTCCATATGTTTTGTTCGTGAATGCAAGATTAGGTTTGCCGATAGTGACACAGTACTTAAATTGTCAAAGCAGATTGTTGGTTTTTGTTTTACTGGAAACCCTAATTCATATAATAGTGATTCTATCCAAATGATTTCAGCTGTTACAGCAACAACACTTCTGTATTATGCCTGCATACTTGGACATGGTATAGTGCGTTATTTCCTGGAGCACCAGCAAATAGGGTTTTCACCCAGTATATACAGTAACCAGTAGTTCAATGTCTGTCATCTGGGTCATTGGCTTAGTCTGCATTTGCAAATCCTTAAATGTTTAAATTATTTTCTGCTTTTAGATGTAATCCATGACTTGATGTGCCTTTTAAATATCTGAGTATCTTTTTTATTGACTTCCGATGTTCATCGTGTGGTTGTTGAATGAATTGACAAACATTGTTAATATTATATGCTACTGTAGGCCTTGTGATGATTATGTATTGAAGTGCTCCAACAATATTTCGATATTGTTTTTCATTACATATAACTTTATCTCTATCCTTGGATAGACGTAAGTTACTTACCATTGGTATGGGTAGTGGATTGGCTTGATTCATTTTGCTTTTAATGAGAACCTCTGAAATGTACTTCTTTTGACTCGGCATGATTTGTGAATTTGATTTTCTCTTCACTTCTATGCCAAGGAAGTAATTTAATTGACCTAAATCTTTGATAGTGCTTGATTTAAATGCTGAACCACCTTGTTAATTTTCGATTCATTGTCTCCAGTGATTTTGAAATTGTATATATAGACCAATATAAAAGTGGCAGTATCTCCACTATGCTTTATGTACAACAAGTTATCTACTTTGGCTGCTGCATACCCCATTTGTGTCAAGGTTGCTTTTAGTCTATCCATACTCTAGGTGCTTGCTTTAGTCCATAAATTGCTTTGTTTAATTTGCATACCATATTTTCATCATTTCTCTGCTTGAACCCTTGTGGTTGCTCCAAGTACACTTCTTTTTTAAGAAACCCATTCATAAAAGCATTATTATATCTAGCTGCCTTATTCTCCAGTTTTTATACAGTGCAATGGTGAGAACAATCCTTATAGTTGTCGGTTTACTAATGGGGAAAAGGCATTTGTAAAGTCAAAACCATATTGTTGTGTATATCCTTTGGCCACCAGGCTTGCCATGTATTTATTGATGGTTCCATCAGCTTTTTTATTTAGTTTTAATGTTGATTTTCACCCAATTATATTTTGATGTTCTGGTCTCTACACTAGATCCCAAGTTTTATTTTTCATGAGAGCTTGATATTCTTCATTCATTGTAGTTTTCCATCTGTTGCATTTTGATGCTTGTTCATATGTGACTGGTCCTTCAAGTTCTGAAGTTGTTGTATATACTTTGGGTTTGAAAATGCCTCCTTTTGACCTTGTTATCATATGATGTCCAGTTTGTGTAGTGTTGGCTCATGTGATTGAGTGGCTTCATGCTGATGATTATCTCCATGACGTTCTTGCTCATGATATGATATTTGTTCATTGTCATGATTATAACTTGTTGAATTGCGTATGCCTTAATGTTTCACTTGATTGCTTTAATTCACTTTACTAATCAGCTTCATAATTTGTGATAGCTTTTGCTTTTCCATCCCGTTTCTCATTATACAGTGGCATTGGAGGTATATAAGCTTTTGCATTGTATATCTTTTGATTGACTTTCATATCTTTCCCTGAAAAAGGGAAAAACATTTTCATTAAAAGCAACATGTCTAGAAATGATTATTTTACCATTATTACTTAAGCAATTATATCACTTTTGTTGTGTTGCATATCCCAGGAATGTGCAGGGTGCATATCTAAAGCTGAGCATGTAAGCATTGTATGATCTTAAGCATGGAAAGCAAAGATATCCAAATGTCCTCAGGCTTGAGTAGTCCAGTTTAGTATTGAAAAGAACTTCACTGGAGGCTTTAAATTTCAACACTTTTGTTGGAAGTCTGTTTACCAAGTATACTGATGTTGAGGAGACATCTGACCAGAATTTAATAGGTAAAGAAGCTTGTGCCATGAGTGTGAGGCCTGTCTGAATAATATGCTTGTATTTTCTCTCTACTAAACCATTTTGCTCCGAAGCATGAGGATAGGTAACTCAGTGTACAATTCCTTTCTTTGCAAATAATCCTTTAGTCGTTTAAATTCAGCTCCACCATATGTCTGCATAATTTTTAATGGTTGAATGGTTTGCTTTTCTGCTATATTAGTAAACTGTACTACTGCATTAAATGTTTCAGCCTTTGATTCAAAAAATTCCAAGTAAATCTAGAAAATGCATCTACAAATGAAATATAGTATTTGTATTCATAGTCTGAATTGATAAGGGTTGGTCCCCATAAATCAACAGCCACCATTTCAAGTGGTTTGTTATATTCAGTTATAGATTTGGGAAATGCCAGTTTATGACTTTTCCCAATTGATATTATATATATATACACACACACATATATGGTAAAGTGACATCTTTAAAATGGATACTATTATTTCTAAGAACTTGCCTTACAACATTAACACTTGGATGTTCAAGTTTACAATGCCATACATCAAAATTACTTTTTTCATTTATATTGTCATAAGAGCTTGTGTAATTACACCAGTTTCTTTCAACAGCATCCTTTTCATTCTTCATCAAATTGAACATGTATAGTCTGTTATGTACCTTACCCTATAATAAAATATCCTTGCTTAGCAAGTCCCTGACCACACAAATTTTTGAATAAAATTCAGAATAAACTTGATTATCATTGACAAATTGAGAAACACTCATTAAATTCTTTTTAATTTATGGTACTCGAAGTAAATTGTTCAAGTGTAATTCTATTTTTCCTTTGATACTTGCATTGCCAATATGAGAAATACTAATAGATTTGTCATTACCCATGAAAATAGATTGTGTGCCTTTGTACTCTTTATTGCCTAGATTCAGATTTTGTAAGTTGCTAGTGATATGGTTTGTTGCACCTGAGTCAGGATACCATGTTTCATTCACTACATCTTCTGGTCTAGCCAGAACTTCAACATCTCCTTGGATCTTGGAGTTTTCTTCATGATTCTTGAATTCTTGACTTTGTGCACCATGTTGACATTTGGTTGATAATTTCTTTGACTACTACTTGCTTGTTGGCCTACTGAATATTTTTGATCAAATCTGAAGTAGCATCTATTGGCAGTGTGACCATATTTTTCACAAATTTGACATCTGACCCTATTGGTGTTGTTATTCCATCTGCCTATGCCCCTGCCTCTGTAAGTATGACCATTTCTTTGATTGTTTTGATCATTCATTGCATTATGATTTCTTTCTTGATCCTTGAATCAAAAATATGATGAGTTGGATGTATAGTTGATGATAAAATTTAAATTAGATGATTTTCTTTGTTCAAGTCTTCTTTCATGTGCAAGTGAAGCAGAATGCACATACGTTATACTTGGTAGTGTTTCTATTGATGAGATAACTACAACATTTGATTGATTTTCTTCATTCAGTCCATTTAAAATAACAAGTATTTGATTAGCATCAGAAACTTTATAACCTACTAAGCCTAACAGATCACACAAGGTTTTCACCATACATAAGTACTCCCTCATTAACATTTCATTTTATGTATATTTTGCAGTTGCCTCTTGTAATTCATGATTCTTGCTGATGACTGAGCATTGAATATTTGCTTTACTGTAGTCCATATTTCATGAGCAGTGTTACACCCTATTATTTATGGTAGAAAACTTGCATGGAAGGTTGATAATAGCCAAGCACTTAGCAGACTATCTTATATTTGATATATTGTGTATTATTTATTGCTGATTAACTCTCCTTCTTTGGTGAAGAACTTTGCAAGAATTGAGGATGTGCCAAGAATGAATTATTCTAGACCATATCCTCTTATGGCAGTCTGAATGTGATACTTCCAAAGGAAGAAGTTGCTTTTATCAAGTTCTATGTTGATGAGTTCACTTCTTAGATTGATGATTTTTTTGGTTATTTCTTCAATTTTAGAGGTATGGGTGGTCTGAGTGGATTGAGGTGGTAATGATGCATGATGTGTATTATCATCATTTCCTGCCATTGAATAAGTATCTGATCAGATGAAGAGACAGTCTCTGATGATCTTTTTGGTGCAGCCAAGAACTGAAATGATGATATTTTTCTGATCAGTCTTCTCTGACGATGCACTGAATGTCTGTGGGTTGGGTTCTTGATCAGAACGCACAGAGATCTTGGTCAGAATCATCAAGAAAATCTCCTTGATGATGATAATTTTCTGAGAGAAGAAAGATTTGACAATACATCACCTTCTAGATGATGAAGATGAGCTGATAGAAGGATGGCGTGGTGATTGGGTTGCCGTTAGGCAGTGTATTGCTCTGGTACTATGAAAGATAAACGATCACTTTATTAATTTTGATATCTGCTACAAGAATAACTGAATACAAAAGTGTATCAGTGTGTGTGTATGCTATTCTTTGGCCTGCTCCATAGTTGTGGAAATTACAAAAGATGCCCTTGGCACTTGACTGGTTCAACTTGAGCTTGACTGGTTCAGTTATATTCGATTGTGTTAATTATTGCATTCATTAGTTTATCTCATTCTCTAACAAAATATAAGCTAAAAATTAAAAGAAATACAGTACAAACAATATTTATTCTTTTACAACGGGCTTTCCTTAGCCCAGAACTTCATTTGGAACTTCAGGAGGGAAACTCCCTGGAACTTGGACCACTCCTAGGTCTCGAGTAATTATGGTCCGTCTTATCCTCCAAGGACCCAGCATAATTGAATAAGGAATAGAAAATGTATCAATATGAATACTTCTATCCCATACTGTTAGCCTTCCCTCATCTGAGACAAAAGATAGATCTAAAGGAACCTCGTAAGCTACTAATGACTCCAATATACTCATAATAGCTCTCAAGTTAATAATGACTCCAATATACTCATAATAGCTCTCAAAGTCTAAGTAAGCGATCTAACATTTGATTTGTTTGACATTCGGCCTTAGCCGCTTCCACCAATTCTGACTCCATCAGATCAGTACCACCCATCAAATCATTGGTGCAAACTCCGACTCCGACATCCAAGAGTCTACTATCATATTCTGATTTCGTATTGCCCCTCTGACTTCGAATCAAGCCATCAAACCACTGCTTGCCTGCAAGTAATAATATTTTGATAATTAATTTAATCCATCCTTACCTTCTCATAGTATTTTGGACCCTGCTGCTTGCCTGTTTGCGTTTCAAAGTGATAAAGGAAAGGTCTTTGTAATCAGAAACATCTTGTACAGATCAACGTTTAGGTACTGAAATCAAATTCAACGGGGTTGTAAATAGATTATGAACATGTAGGATTAATACAAATAAAATTTATCGGACTATTTTCTTTGGTTCAAATATGAACAGCCTGGTGTTTGAATCTCATCTCGATTTGTTCAACTTTATTAAGTTTGAACACACCATATTTTACGATTTCCACATGCATGATTAATTTTTAGCAACGATTGGTCAGATTATACCTCTAAATTATACTGCAATATTAAACAGTTTGAACATAGTTTCAATTAGAATAAAACTATATTTAAGTAATTAATGTTAGATATGCTAGTATTAATATTTAAAAAAACAATGCAACTCTCTTTATTATATAATAATATTGTAAACTTATCTAAAGTTATTTCAACACTATTGCAAACAGCTAGCATAGGGCAACGACCAGTCTAATTTAGTCAGAACCACAATGTCGATTGCCACAGTCCTCTTCTCTTCATTCATCTTATTGTTGTGAAGATTCATAAAAGACAATTTGTGAAGATAACGGATAAATTTAATTGCCACGATCCTTATTCCTTTATTCATCAAGCTGCTACTATTATACTTAATTAATTATGTACAAGATATTTTCGTAATAAATATTCAAAATCAAAAGGGTGGTCGCATGACCATTTTATAGCTTCTTCTTACCATCAAACATATCGCTGATTTTTTTCGTACTATATTTTTTCACATTTAAGCGGTAAATATAGCCATCTTTATAATAACATATAATGTTTAGTGCATGGTTATATCCGTTGGAGTTTTTGAACGGTTATTTACATTATTACTAATATAAATTCCTAATAATAATATAAAATGTCAAGTAAATTGCGAAACCGTTTGTAAAGCCAAAAAGAAAGGTGGTTTAAGAGTTATTATTTGCGGAATATGAATTTGTCCTTGCTGGGTAAATGGTTATGGAAGTTTAAAGATATAAATGGTAATGCTATTTGGAAAGAGATCATTTTTAATTATTACTACAATGGAAATAGCAATTTATATCAAATTTCTTCTCCAACCACTCTAATATATCTAATTTTTGAAAAAACATTTTAAAATGTCATGAGATTTTTAACTTAGGAATAAATACAATAGTTCATTCTGGTAATTGTACTTCTTTTTGGCACGACCGTTGGATTTCAATCTCACCTCTTAAATTGGAATTTAAAGAGCTTTATGAAATCTATAATTTAAAGTTTCTTTAATTAATGAAGTTTATTCTTCTGAAAATGATCCTCCATGGAATTTTAGTTTTAATAGAATTTTAGTACGTTCAACTCTTAGGCAACTTTATTTGCTTTATGCAAGATTAAATCTTTATAATATTGATAATGATAATGATATTATTTGTTGAGAATGAGATAAGAGTAAGAAATATTCTTCTAATTCTTTTTACAGATTTATTAATTTTTCGGGTACAATAAACAACTCGTTTAAATTTATTTCGAAATCTAATGCTCCTCCCAAATCTAAAATTCACATGTGGTTAATACTTAATGGAAAACTTAATATAATATAATTCTTAAAAGGAAAAAACATTCAAAATGATAATAAATGTTATTTTTGTAATCTACATCTTGAAGATATAAAACATGTATACTATGATTGCATAGATTCTTATTACATTCTAAATAATATTCTTAAAATTTTTAATTTTAATATAACAACTAAAATTTCGAATTGTGACTTTTACTAGAATAATTTTAGATTTAGGTTCAAAAAAAATATTGGATTTTTAATTGACACCTTATTCATTATTATTAGTTGGTATATATGGTTTGAAAGAAATCAAAGAATTTTTAATTATAATAATAGTTAATTTAACAAATTGATTTTTACAATTTCTTCATTTTGTTTTAATTGGATTTCTAATCCCAAATATAAATTAGCAAAAAATAATCTATTTAAAGGGTATCTTATAAGGTTAGTTATAATATTAACTTATTCAAACACAATAATTACATATTTAATATTAATAATATTTATATTAATTTTTTTCCCAAATTTATATGATGATTTAAATGTTAATCATAACTTACTTATGATTAAAGATTTATAAGAGTCTTTTAAGTTTTGTTTCAATTACTGTTCTTGTCTTTGGTGGTATTAGTTTATAGGTATTTTATTTCTATTGTTTTTGTCTAGTTTATCCTCATTTAGGTTTTATTTCCTACCTCATCTATACATATATATTTATATTAATTATATAAATATACATATACATGTATAATTCTTACTTTTTCCTTAGTCATCCTTCAGATACAAGTATGGGTGATAGGGTGTCGGGCTCTTTTTGTTAGTCCTCATATCTTCAGATTGCCGGATTACGAATTGCAGAGAGGCCATCAAAGTAGAGTTCTCCACTCAGGATTACTTGCAGTTCCACCACTGATGCAGGATACGTTCATCCCTATTATGGCGTTTTATCTTCAGGAGGATCCATTCTTCTGCTTGGCAATTCTTCCTTTGCACGGAGTCTCCAGAGCAAATTTTTCATTCAGCGTCATATCCAGTTCCACTTCAGAGTAGATGCTTCTTCATTCCTTCCGATCCAAATGCATGGTGCTTCTTTCTTAGTTTGTGTTGCATAGAGCTCTCGATTCAGATGCATGGAGCATCGCATTCTTTTGTTTCTAGGTACTCTAACACCTTAGTATCGGGTGGTGGCCATGCCGGAACTCGATATCGGGGTGTGATGGGCGGTTGCCTTGCCGGAACTTATCTTAGTGGTACCTAATTTTTCTTTGATACTTGTATTTAGTTTTACTACCTTTCAGGCATGTTGGAAGCACTTATTATTGTGATATACATATTTGCATGTGTGCTCTCCTCTATTTACAGAGGATCACACATTTTTCTCAAAAAACCATTATTACTAATATGCATTACTCTATATATATTGTTTGTTACCTTCAATATGAGCAGGTAATGGAGATTGTCAGTTTTATTTTTAATAATTTACTTTATCACATGATTACTTGCGGTTTAATGACTACCAAACATAAGATAATCCGAATAGCATATGCATTCACTATTTGTATGGATAAGAAAGCTTCATAATCTTATTGACATTACAGACGTTACTTCAGCATAATAGCTTAAATATTTACAAACTGCTATCCCACCTTTTGGTAAGGCCGTCACATCAAGAAATTAACTGGAAATCAAGGATAACCCGTCCCGAAGATCGGTTATACGCAGGTTCGCTATGGATACCGGTAAATTTTGTCCGAGTCTGGATCGAGCTGTAATTGATATGGCACGACAAACAACGCTATGAAAGCTAACGTTCCAAATTTCAAGTTAATCCGAGTTCATATGCGCATGATACAGTCGATGCAAGCCAAGGGAATAAACTTGTTGGTATCCATCGGTCAACCTCTTTCGCATCGCCCTTGTTCGAATCCATCAGCAGTAGCATGGTAGCCCATTTCGTATTGGTCCAATCTCAAGCATGCTTTGCATCGGTCGTAGAGCGTCATTTCATATCGATACAAACTCCCTTACTTCGTATCGATCATCAGCGGCGTTTTCGTATTGATCATCATACCCCAGATTTCATATCAATCGATTGATACGAAAGTCGACAAGCCATAGGTATGAAACAACACTTCCTATCGATACGAAGTGTAACACAGGATATCGATACGAATTGGAAACCAAAAGATCGATATGAAGTGGAACACACAGCATCGATATGGAGTGAAACACAGCCGAGCGATATGAACAAGGCCAAGTTAGGTCGATACGAACGAGGCGTATACATAGGAAAGACTCGATTGTTCGGCATGTAGGGTGGACCGATCCAAAAAGTTAGTGCCACGTCAACTAGCAGGCATGTGCTCGGAGCGCTACAAACAGAGCGATGCGAACTCAACAGCCATCGAAAAATCCAAACTTGCATCGATCATAATTCAAAATCTACAAGTCCAAATGCCACCAAATTTTCACAGGAGCCTGCATACAACCTAAAGAATGTTCATGATCGATCTCGAATTGATTGGACGAAGTATTGATCAATACAAAGATCGTTCGTATCGATCATGGATCGAGTGCAAATGACATGGGATCGATCGTATGGGCCTGCCCATGTGAGAGAAGAGATCTTCCGAGATCTGAGCGAGATATTTGCAATCTACACCTATAAATAGCAGCCCAGGACTTATAAAAAAGGGACTTTTGGCTCTTCTACATCCAGACACTGCCGAAATCACCGTTGTACTAAAATTCTACTGTTGTATCACGTTGTAACAAGCAAGACGAAATCAATAAAGTCAATCATTTCATAGTGGATGTAGGCTATACACCAAACCGCTCTAAATTCATGTGTTTCTATGCTGTTTTATTGATTGTTGTTTGGTGTGTTTGTTAGATCAGCCTCATTTTACATTTACTTTCTTCATTTTATCTCTCCAAACACATCCAAATAGTGTTGTGCCCAATTTTGGTACAAACACTTTGGTGCTTTCACTGAGAAAACCCAGTTTTTCTCCTGCTCGTTCGATCTACTATCGATATCAGATTGCGTAAACCTAAGAAGAAGATCCAGATTCTAAGCATAAAGTTCTTCCATCCCATTCAGATTTGCATCAAATCTAGGAAAGAGCTTCGCTACCCACAATGGTTAACAATAGGACTACTTCAACTACAGCTGATCTAGAAGGACGGGACATGCAGAATCCCATACAACTACCTCCTGTCAATCATAGTACTACCAGACCATCAGATCCCTAGGGCCCTGTCACCAGGGAAGAGTTCCAGCTGCTTATGCAAGAACTGACTCAGATCTGCCAACAGCTCACTCAACAACTCCACGCTAATGCGGAACTGACCAACCAACTAAACCGTCAAAGACGAAGGAGATCCAAGAGGGATCAGGCTTCCTATTCATCTACTGAGAGTTCGGCCTCTTAAGATTACCATCATAGATCCACACGTCCACGGCTGGATGGAAGTTATACTCAAGCTACTGGACATCAGCATACTCTGAATATTGGGCAACCGAGATTCGGCCCATCAACCAGCCATCAGACCGGACCCTCCTCTCGAGGAGGAACCGTTCCTTATCATGTGATAGACAACTGCATTGGCACTACTGTTACCGAGTTGGGAGCTGATGCCCGAAATTGGACAGATCTGAACCGTCGCCAACATGAATATGCCTTCAAACCTTATGTTTCAGAGAATTTAGAACCAAGGAGGCGAGACATGGACTATCAACCACGACTGGCTCATCGTTGCATTGTGGAACCTGACCACACTTGGTTCAATAGGCCCAGAATGTACAAATGACGGATCCCGACGAAGATCCGTCAAATGAACCGAGTGAGTCAAGGCCTCACCAATTATGACTGG
The DNA here is from genome assembly GCA_030765085.1 of Allium cepa. NCBI lineage: Eukaryota > Viridiplantae > Streptophyta > Magnoliopsida > Asparagales > Amaryllidaceae > Allium > Allium cepa. Next base: position 236,207,386 of record CM060930.1, read on the forward strand.
GGAACCTCCCGGAGTCATACTCCTTTTACTGATGTGATACACTATCCTACCCACCTCGGCGATTCAGGATGCCGACTTTACCCATTTATGAAGGGAGCTCCGATCCTAATCAACATATATTGAAGTATGAATGGTTAATGAATGTTGCACGAGCTGATGATGCAGTTAAGTGTCGAAGTTTCACGATCTCGCCGTGGGGATTAGCGACTATGTGGTTCACCTGCTTACCACCTTGATCTATCTTGTGTTTTGATCAGTTGGTGACAAAGTTTGTTGAGCAGTTCCGCATGCATGTACGAGGCCGAAGGATGTTAATACTTTGTCTAGTGTCACTCAAGCTCTTGGAGAGACACTCAGATGTTATTTGAAGAGATTTCATGCTGCATGCGTTGAGATCAGTAATCCCAATGATAACTCTATTTTGATGGCACTGGCTAAGGGAATTGATCCCGATTCTGAGTTTGGCAACTGGTTGGCCGGAAAACCTCCCGCGTCATTGGACCGTTTCTATTCCAAGGCAGCCCAATTCTTGGGGAGGGAGGATGCGAAATTGTCTAGGAAAAAGGATGATGCAGGGCCTAGTGTGGAAGGAATTCAGAGTAATGTTGTTGTTAAACAAACTGGGGAGAGTTTTGAAAAAGTGAAATTGAACATACAGAATAAACAAAACCAATAGAAAGGCGATGGCAATCAAAATAGTAAGCGGGATCAAAATCGTGGTCCACGACGTAGGGCTCTATGTTTGATAATTATACTCATTTGAATATGTCGCTGGAAAATGTGTATTTATAGACCTGCAATACTATTCGGCATAAGAAACCTGCTCCGAAACAATCATCGAAGAGACAGATTCAGACAGGGAAGTTCTGTAGATTCCACGAAAGCTACGGCCATAACATGAACGAGTGCCATCATTTGCAAGATATCATTGAAAGTTGATACGTGAGAGAAAATTAGAGCAGTTTGTGCGGGCGTCGCAGTCTAGAGTTGCGGGCCCATCAAATCAGAACCATGTACCGAATCAGATGAGACCGGAGGAACCCGCTTGTACCGGTGGGAGGTTGGTGATAAATACTGTTAGTGGTGGTCCTCATCCAGCAAACCGAGGCTAGACGGAAATGGAGTCGTATGCCAGTTTCGTTAGGCATGCGAGCTTCGAATGTTCTAGTAGTTTGGAAGATGGGGATCCAGCCAAGCAATAGAAGACGATAACTGGTGACATCATCTTTGTGAGGTGAGTTTGAGTGGTCGTATCACACTCATTCTCATTGAAAATCTCCTTCGCACTCTAGGGATCGAACCAGTATGTTGGCGGTCGATCGCGCTTGCTTAATGTTAAAAGTTACGTCCACACTTTGGGGACTTGAGTTGTTTTTCGGGTGGTCAGTCACACCTGTTTTAATAATTGGAATTGCATCCACACTCTGGAGACTTAGGTTGATTTGTGGGCAGTCAGTCACACCCAATTTGTGTTTATACTCCAGTCCGTGCACTGGGGACTTAGAGTTAGTTGTGGGAAGTCAGTCACGCCCAATTTGTGTTTATACTCTAGCCTACGCTCTTGGGACTTAAAATTAGTTGACAGACGGTCGATCACATCTGTTTTTTGAGATCTCGTTCGCACTCTGGGAATGATAAACTGGTCAGGATCATGGATGGTCAGATCACATCCATCTTGAATAGATAAGAGAAGTCGTAGATGGACTGATCCATCCTCCTCGAGTTTAGATTGTTCTTTACATGTTTATACTCCATCTCACACTTTGGGAGCCAAAGTGAATTAGAGGATTGTCGTATATCTATCCTTTTTGGCTTCAGTGTGACAGCTTGCCCTCGAGCTCGGGTTCCACTTAGCGAGTGACCGGTCATATCACAGTCACTCCCTATTTGAATAAGTCCCACTGTAGGATTGTACTTAGCTCTATGTGCAATTATGATGGTTGCATGATGCATTTCAAGGATCACTATTCTAGCTTGAAGAGATTGCATTATATTTCTGAAATAAGAAAGTATGACAAAGTTAATTGCCTCATTAGAAGTTCAAATTTCGAAATGCATAAACAAACTGCAAAGTAAAAGCAGACTAAATGAGTAAATAAAGCTTGTTATGTGTAGTAGCAACAGAGACTTTCGCTGTTCCAAGTTCTTGGCAAAGTGTGACCATCAACAGTCGACAATTTGAGGCTGCCGTCTCCAAGTCTCTATTCGATGACATATAGTTCCTACCATATTGGCTTCATATGTGAAGGGACAGGATAAATTATCTTGAGCATGAGATCGCCAATTTTAAAAGTTTAGGGTCGGACCTTAGCATTGTACAATCGGACGACTCGACTTCGGTGCTCGACTGCCCTCAAATCAGCCTCTTCATGCTTCTCATCTAATAAGTCCAGAGATTCGACAAGTAAGATGGCGTTTTTCTTTGGATCATAATATGTCACATGATGAGAAGGTACTTCTAATTCAACTGGAATGACGGCTTCTATGCCGTAGGAAAGTAAAAATGGAGTGTGGTCGGTCGCAGACTTATGGGTAGTTCGATATGCCCATAGGGCCATGGGAAGTTCATTAACCCATCTGCCTCTAGCCTTCTCCAGTCGTTTCTTGAGAATGGACTTAATAAATTTGTTAACAGCTTCGACTTGTCCATTCTCTTGAAGGTGAGCAACTGTTGAGAACTTCTTGATATGGAAACGCTGATAGAAGTTCTTAAACTCGATGCTTTCGAATTGGGTTTCGTTGTCAGTGATAATGGTATGTAGGAGACCAAATCGACAGATGATGTTGCGTACCACAAAGTTGATTACTTTCTTTGTCATAATGGTAGCAAGGGGCTCGGCTTCCGCCCATTTTTAAAGTAATCAACTGCAACGATGGCATACTTCACGCCACCCTTAGCCATAGGTAAAGACCCAATTATATCGATGCCTCGTGTGGCAAACAGCCATGTACTGACCATCTGGGTGATTTCAGTAGGTGGGACTCTCCGAATCTTGGTATTCTTCTAGCTTATATCACATTTTCTGGCGTAGTCAAATGCGTCTCGGTTCACAATTGGCCAGTAATATCCATATCTGAGTATCTTTTGGCAAGGTCTTTCCTTCTAGTGAGATCACCACATTCTCCCTCATGCATGTCGTGCAACACTCGCTTGATCTTATCGTGGGTAATACACCAAAGTAGAGGAATAGAATATCCCCTCCTATACAGGACTCCGTTCTAGATAGTAAATCATGAAGCTATTCGGAGAACCTGTCTCCTCTCACTTCTGTGCTCAGGTAATGTTCCATTTTCAAGATAACTCCCGATTGGATTCATCCAAGATTCTTTTTTGGGTAGAGAGTCGTGAACCCAATTTGTCTCTATTTGATCAATATTCGGAGTGGTAACTGTCTCAACGGGGACGAGTTCTATCTACTGTGCTTTTAGCGATGCTAGCCAGCTTTGCTAATGAATCGGCTTTCCGATTATGCTCTCAGGGTATGCCGTGGATAGCATAGTAGTCGAACTGATCCAATACTTCCTGAACCCGAGCTAGATAAGCAGCCAACCTCCGGTCTGTAGCTTGATATTCTCCTCGAAGCTGGCATACGACCAATTGCGAATCGTAGTAAATCTCCACAACAATAATTCTCAAATCTTTGGCAAGTCCCAAATGTAACGACCCGGAATTTTCGATCTTGAAAATTCTATATAGTTAGGAAAAGAAGAGAGAGATAGAAGAGGAAACAGAAACAAATCGCAGAATCTCACATTCGCAATGGATCAAAATATAATTTCAGATAATAACAATTATACAAGAAAAGCTGTATCAGTCGATTTACATTTTAGTACATCGGAGTTACAACCATTACACAGCACTGGACAGTTAAAATTAACTTCTTCCAGATATACAACAATATATCACAGTGGAATACACTCCATACGTTCCTGCCATCCAGCTCGCCTCCTGAGCTCCAGAACGTACTTACCTGAAAATATGTAATACTCGGTCTGACCTGAGTTCATTCGAAGCTCAGGAGGCGAGCTGGATGGCAGGAACGTATGAAGAGTATTCTGATGTGATATATTATTGTTTATCTAGGGCATGTTGATTTTAACTGCCCAATGTTTTGTGTAAATGTTGTAACTCTGATGTATTAATGTAAATTAACTGATACATTTTTCCTTTGTATAACTTCTATTTTATTTGATATTATATTTTGATCTGCTGCGAATGTGAGAATGTGTGTCTTGGTGTTTCTGTTTCTTCTTCTTCTACTATCTCTTTTCTTCTTTTTCCTAACTATCTGAAATTTTCGGGATCGAAATTCCGGACGTTACATTTGGAATGTTAAAAGAAATGATATTATTCAGACCGAGTATTAAAGATTTTCAGGTAAGGACGTTTGGGAGCTCAGGAGTCGAGCTGGATGGCAGGAACGTATGAAGTGTATTTCATTATGATATTTTGTTATTTTTCTGGGACAAGTTATTTTAACTGTCTAGTGATTTTGAAATATTGTAATTCTGAGGTATTAGTGTGAACTAACTGATACAGTTTTTTCTTGTATAACTGTTATTTTATTTATTATATTTTGATCCGCTGCGAATGTGAGATTCCGTGTTTCATTTCTTTTACTTCTTCTATCTCTTTTCTTCTTTTCCTAACTATCTGGAATTTTCGAGATCGAAAATTTCGGGTCGTTACATTTGGCGTCCCGCGAGTAAAGCTTCATACTCTGCCTCATTGTTAGTTGCGAAAGTCAAACTTCAAAGAAGAGCATATGGATCAACCTTTTGGATTTTTCGAGTACAATTCCAGCGCTTGAGTAATTTTTGTTAGATGCACCGCCAGTGTACAGCTTCCATATGTGTTTGGGAGATTCACTACTTTTGGACAAGTCCTCCGGTATGGTTAAGTCAGCTATGAAATCTTCCAGAAATTATCCTTGAATATCCCGCCTTGGTGTATAAGTAATGTCAAACTGAGTCAGCTCGATATTAAATTTAAGCAATCTGCCAGACATCTTAAGTCATGTCAGGACCTGTCGTAATGGCAAAACAGTGATCGGATGAGCTTGGAAGTATGGACGAAGCTTTCTCAAGGATACAACAAGACAATAAGCCAGCTTCTCTACTTTTGGATAATTCCTTTCTGCCCCTATTAATCATTTGTTAACATAGCAGACAGGCTGTTGGATCCAATCCTCTTCTCAAATCAAAGCGGCATTAATCACGTATAATGAAACCATTAGATAGATGTACAATCTTTCATGCTCAACCGACTTCGATAAGATAGGAGGTGTTTCCAGATGTTGAACTAGGGTCCTGAATGTGTCTTCGCACTCCTTAGTCCATTCGAAGTTCCACTTTCCTTTCTTGATCATATCGATGAAGGGAATGCGTTTATCAGTGGATTTGGAGATGAATCTACTTAAGGACGCCACCTTCCCGTTGAGGCTTTGTACTTGCTTTGTGCTCCTGGGAGTCTCAAGATTCTGAATCACCCAAATTTTCTCAGGATTGGCTTCAATTTCTCTGGCATTGACAATGAATCTAAGAAACTTTCTAGAGGCGACTACAAAATGATATTTCAATGGGTTGAGCTTCATGCACTACCGTCGGAGGATGTTGAACATTGTTTCCAAATCCTTGATATGGTTGATTAACAGTAGCGACTTCACGAGCATGTCATCAACATATACATGCATGGTCTTTCCAATCTGGTTGGCGAACATTTGATTCACAAGCCTCTGATATGTCACTCTAGCATTCTTGAGTTCGAATGGCATCACTTTATAGCAATAGAGTCCCAAATCAATGACGAAGCTAGTGCGTTCCTGATCAGGTGGATGCATCGGGTTTTGATTGTAGCCAGAATATGCATCCATGAAAGGAAAGAGCTCGTGTTTGGCAATTGAATCTACAAGCTGGTCAATTTAAGGGAGTGGAAAACTGTCTTTGGGGCATGCTTTATTTAAATCTGAGTAATGCATGCAAGTTCTCCATTTCCCCGGTGGGCTTCCTGACTAGCATGGTGTTGATACCCCGTTCGGGTATAGGGCATCTCAGATAAGCCCATTCGACATGAGTTTGTTCACCTCTTCTTTCAGGGCAGCAGTTCTCTCTGGATCCATACCGCGCCATTTCTGCTTGATCGGGACATGCCGTGGGTCGATATTCAATGTATGGCTTGCGATGTTCGGTGAGATCACACACATGTCTGAGTGCGTCCAGGCAAACACGTCAAGGTTTTCTCGGAGAAATTCAACCAATTCCTCTTTCATTTACTGGCCTAGCTGAGATTCGACCTTTAACACTCGGGAGTCATTGTCATCATCAATCGGAACATCGATCGTCAACTCTATCGGGAAAGACTGACTATCTTTGACTTCCTCTTCATTATCTCATCTCTTAGATCAAGATCTTTTAAGGATTGGTTGTGGCACCCGAGTCTAGGCCCAGGCGTTAGCTGTCAATTATCTGTAAAACGTACGTAGAGAGATTCCTCTGCGTCCTTTCCCTTCTCCTTCTACTGCGCCTTCCAGGACCCAGCAACATAACAGGCTCGTCCAGTATCCTGGTCTCTCTGAACAACTCCAACCCCGTTGTCAGTGGGGAATTTCAAAGTTAAACACCAAGGGGAAATAGCTGCCCTGAATTCAGCCAGGCTTGGTCGGCCCAAGAAAGCATTGTATGACAAATTAATATCCAACATAATGAACTGCAACATCTGGACTCTCGGCGCTCTTCGATTCCCAATTCCACCAGTAAGTCCACCATCCCGGTGGGTATAGATGCATTTCCATTGAAAACATGAATACGATACTAACACGGCTTTAGGTTCTTTGCTTCCATTTTCATTTGATCATACGCTCGCTTGAAAAGAATATTTATGGAGCTTCCATAGTCCCTAAGATCCTCTTCATCCAAGCAGGACCTATTTGAGCTGATATGACTAGTGGATCAATGGTGGGGGCTTCGACCCTATCGGCATCTCTGTTTTGGAAAACAATACCGTCTGTCATCATCTTTTGTTGTTTAGCTGGAGCCCCATCATCAACATTACTACAACATTCGAAGTCCGCATACCTAATAGAGCTGGCATACGACTCCATTCCCTTCCAGCTTCGATCAGCTGGATGAGGTCCACCACTAATTTTTTTATAACTAACCTCCTACCAGTACGCGTGGGTTCCTCCGATTTAGCCCGATTCGGTACTTGATTCTTGTTTGATGGGCCCGCACGTTAGCCTGTGCGTCGAGACAAATTATTCCAACTTTTTTCATGGATTAACTTCTCGATAATATCCTGTAAGTAGCGACATTCATTGGTATTGTGATCATAGCAATCATGGAATCTACAGAATTTTCCAGATTGAATCTGCTTTTCGGACGACTGCTTCAGAGAAGGCGTCATATATTGGCCAATATTACAGGTTTTCAAGTACACATTCTCCAGGGATGTATTTAAAGGAGTATAGGTGTCAAAAATGAAAGCTCTACGTCGCGGTCCATGATTTTGATCCCGCTTCTTACCTTGACTTCCATCACCTCTCTACCGATTCTGCTTATTCTGTATATTCAGCAGCACCTTTCTGAAACTCTCACCGGTTTGTTTCACGACAACGTTACTTTAAATTCCTTCCACACTGGGACCTGCATCATCATTTTTCCTAGACTGTTTTGCATCCTCCCTCCTTAAGAACTGGGCTACCTTGAAATAGAAATGGTCTAATGACGCAGGTATTTCCTAACCAACAAGTTGCCAAATTCGAAATCAGAACCGATTCCTTTAGTCAGTGCCATCCATATAGAATTATCATTAGGGTTAGTAATCTCCATGCAAGCGGCATGGAAACTTTTCAAATAACGCCTGAGTGTCTCTCCAAGAGATTGGGTGACACTAGATAAGGTGTTAACATCCTTAGGTCTTGTGATGTGCATACGAAACTGTTCGACGAATTTCATAGCTAACTGATCAAAGCATGAAACAGATCGGGTGGCAAGCGAGTAAACAACATAGTTGCAACGCCCCTAGAGATTGGAAAACTTCTGCATTTGACCACATCGTTAGCTCGTGCGGCATTCATAAGCCATTCGTACATCAAAATGTTCTGGTTAGGGTCTGAACTCCCTTCGTAAACAGGTAAAGTTGGCATTCTGAATCGACGAGGCGGTTCAACATAAAGGATGTCATCAGTGAAGGGTTTATGACTCCGGGAGATTCCCTAGTCGTCATTGGAAAGGCCCTAGCTTTCACGAATCATGTGATGAATCATGGTCGAGATATCAGGCATCTGGCCATTTTGAGCATGTTGGGCCAAGGTGTGGTCAGGTTCCACAATGCGAGGATGGCCCGGGCGCGGTCAACGGTCCATGCCTCGCCTCCTTGGTTCCAGGTCTTCGAGCACATAGGGTTTAGGAGTACGATTACGTTGAGGAAGGGTCGGATCTATTCTTTCTTGAATGTTAGCTTCCAAGTTGATAGCGGTGGTAATAGCACGGTTATCAGTAATGTGATTAGGAATTGTCCCTCCTTGGAAGGAGGGTCCAGCTTAGTGACTGGTAGATGGACTGGGCCCTGCTTGTAAAAGATTAAGAGTGCTCTTTTGCCCGAGATCTTGCGTGTAGCTTCCATCCAGTCGTGGATGTGTAGATCTATAATGGTAATCAGAGAAAGCTGAGCTCTCAGTAGATGAGTAGAACGCTTGATCCCTTCTGAATCTCTTTTGTTTTTCTTGATTCAGTCGGCTGGTTAACTCCATGTTGGCACAGATCTGCTGGGTAAGCTACTGGCGACTTTGGGTCAGTTCTTGCATCAACATTTGAAAATCCTCCCAGGTGATGGGGCCTTATGGATCTAAAGATCCAGCTGAGTTCTGACCGGTAGTGGGTAGCTGCGCAGGATTCTGTCTATCTTTTCCTTCTTGATCCGCAGCGGTTGAGGCAGTCCTTGTAGTAACCATAGTGAAGGGTGAAGCTCTATCCTCGAGATGATGCAAATATGAATAGGATGGAAGAACTTCTAGGTATGAGATCTGGATCTTCTCCTTAGATTCTTGCAATCCGATATCGGTAGTAGATCCAAAGAGCAGGAGAAAAGTTGGATTCTCTCAATGAAAGCACCAAAGTGTTTGTGCCAAAATTGGGCACAACATTCTTTGGGCGTGTTTGAAGAGATTAAATTGAAGAATATAAATGAAAAATGAGACTAACCTAACAAACAAACCAAAAACAGACGAAAAGGAGTATAGAAACTAAAGGATTTAGAGTGGTTTGCGTTGTAGCCTACGTCCACTATGGAAAGTTGCTGTTTATTGACATTACTCGCTGGTTACATATGTTTACAATGGTACAATCGAGATACAACGATGATTTTGACAAAGTATCGATGTTCCAACGTCCAAAAAAGTCCATTTGCTGAAGGCTTAGGGCAACTATTTATAGGCGTAGGTAGCAAATAGCTCACTTAGATCTCGAAAGACTCCTTTGCTCATGTGGGTGGGCCCATGTGATCGATCCTCGGACATTTCGACTCGATCCATGATTGATAGGCACCAAATTCCTATCGATCAAAAAAATAGACTTTTTGGGTTGGGATTGTATGCAAGATCTTGTGAAAAATTAGTGGCATTTGGACTTGTAGATTTTGAGTTATGATAGATGCAAGTTTGAATCTTCAATGCGCTACCGAGCTCGTATCGATACGTTCGTATTGATCTCGTTCGTATCGGTAGAATATGCGTGATGGCCAATAACGTGGTGCTATCTTCCAAGATCGATCCTCTTTTTATGCCTTGCGACCAAGTCTTCGTTCTTCGTAGGCCACGGTCGATTCCATCAGTTCATGCTCATCCGTGTCCATCTGTAGGGTTTTATCACGTATCGATGATGGAAGAAGTGCTCTTCATATCGATGTACGCCCATGTCTTTCGTATCGATCTGATACAGTCCCTTTCATATCGTTCCAAACCAATGCATTCATATTGATCTCTTGACTGTTGCTTTATATCGTTGATGGATGGTTTCGTATCGATACTTCACCCAGTCGATACGAATTATACAATAGGTGGAAGTGACATGACATATTTTTAAGTGATGGATACGAAACATAGTTGGCATGATGGATACGAAATGAGGGATGTTTGATGGACATGAGCGAGGCTTTCTGAAGCGACGAATACGAACCTTGATGGATACGAATAGAAGGTGCTTCTCATGAAACTTGATCGATCTTTATCTTGAGCATACGAACTCCGATTGACTCGAAATTTGGAAAGTTATCTTTTACAACTATGCTTATCATACCACATTGATTGTGGCTCGATCCGAACTCGGGAAAAATTTACCAGTATCCACAGTGAACCTACATGTAGCCGATCTTTGGGACAGATAGTCCTTGGTTTCCAGTTAATTTCTTGGTATCAAGGCCTTGCCAAAAGGCTGTATAACAATACCTATTTCACGTCTTAACTTAATAAAAATTTTGGTCGTTTAGAGGTTTTGTAAAAATATCACCTATTTGATTTTCGGTATTTACAAATTCTGGAGTTATTATTTCTTTTTCGACATTGTCTCTTAAAAAATGATGACGAATATCAAAATGTTTCGTTCGAGAATGTCTAATTGGTTTTTAGACAGTTTTATTGCACTAGTGTTGTCACAAAAAATTGGAGATATCTTTATGATTTTTCAAAGATATTTAAGGGTTTGTCGCATATATATTACTTGTGCTCAAGCTAAAGCGACAGTAATATATTATGCGTCATAAGTTGAAAGTAATACACAATTCCGGTTTTAACTAAACCACGGGTCTAGAGACTGACCGATAAACTGACAGGTGCCCCTTGTACTTTTCATATCGGTTTTGCAACCACCAAAATCTGCATCGCTATAGGATACAAGTTCAAAGGAGCTATCTTTAGAATAGAAAAGACCGTAATTCGTAGTGTCGATTAAGTAGCGCAAAATACGTTTAACTACCTGATAGTGTGAATCTTTAGGCTGTGCTTTAAATCTTACACACAGGCACACACTCATCATGATATTAGGTTCACTAGCCGTTAAGTATAATAGTGATCCTATTATACTTCGATATAATTTTTGATCAGAATTTTTTTCGTTTTCATCTTTATTTAAATGGGTACTTGTGCTCATTGGGGTTGGTTTAGTTAATGTTTTCTCCGTTCCAAAGCGTTTTAACAAATTATGACAATATTTTATTGATTTATAAAAATACCATTTTCAAATTGATTAATCTATAATCTTAAGAAAAAAAATTAATTCTCCCATATGTGACATTTCAAATTCATTTTTCATAATATCTACAAATTCGTTACATAGATTTTCAATAGTTGATCCAACAATTATGTTATCTACATATATTTGAACAACTAAAATATCATTATAATTTCATTTTATAGATATGGTTGTATTTATTTTTTCAATATGAAAACCAAAGTTTATTAAATGAATTTTTAGACTATCATACCAAGCACAAGGTGTTTGTTTTAAACTATATAAAGCCTTTTTCAGTTTATACAAATGTTCAGGGAATTTTTCATGTATGAACAATGGGGGTTGCTCAACATAAACTTGTTCTTTTATAAAACCATTTAAAAAGGCACTTTTTACGTCCATTTGAATTTTTTAAAGTTATGATGACATGCAAAAGCAAGTAACGTTCGGATGGCTTCTAGACATGCGACTTTGAGCAAACATTTCTTCATAGTCAATGCCTTCCTCTTGATTATACTCTTGTGCAACTAAACTTGCTTTATTACAAACAATGCTTATGTACCCATTTTATTTCGATTACGGATGGATCCAGAGGTCTCGTTTCAATATCTCATACTTTATTTTTTTCGAATTAATTGAGTTCTTCTTGCATCATGATAATCCATGATTCGTCGTTTGAAGCTTCTTTATAGTTCTCAGGTTCAAAATTTGAAATAAATGCAACGTGACTCATTTGATTCAATTGATGTCTAGTAGAAACTTTTGTATTTAAATCACCAATCATATTGTTAATTGGATGGTTTTTCAAAATATGAGGTGGTGATCTTAATGTATTATCGTTGTTAAAGATATTCTCATTATTGTTATGTATAATTTTGTTATTTTCAGAAGGTTTTATTTAAATTTCATCCTCATCAATGTTTATATTAATGGAAAAGTTTTCGTCAAAGGAAACATGTGGACTTCTATAGTACTGGCAAGTTTATTAAATATTCTAGAAGCTTTGCTACGATCTAAGTATCCTAAAATGATTTTTTTTGTCGGCTTTTGAATCAAATTTTCCAACGCTATCTTTAGTATTTAGTATAAAACATTTGAACCAAATATTCGAGAATATGATACTTGGGTTTTTTACCAAAAAACATTTCATAACAAGTATTCTTAGTTAAAGAACGTAATGTGACATGATTTAATACATAACAAGCAGTAGCTACAACTTCTGCCCAAATTTTTTATGGTAGATTACTACTGTTAATCATAGTTTGTGCACATTCTTGGAGTGTACGATTTATTCTTTCCACAATGCCATGTTGTCATGGTTTTCATGGAAATGATAAATTATGTGTAATTCCCTTTTTGTTACAAAAAATTTCAAAAATTTTGTTTTCAAATTCTCCTTCGTGATCACTTCTTATATTTTTTTATTGCAAGATTCATTAAATTTCTAATTCTTTTAGCAAAAATTTTAAACATTTCAAAAGTATCACTTTTATGTTTTCGGAATAGTGTCCATGTATATCTTGAAAAATCATCTACAATAACAAATCCATACTTATTATGATTTATTGATCATATTTGAGTAGGTTCAAATAAATCAAGATGTAATAATTTTAAGGATTGTTCGGTAGAAATTTCCGTTTTAGATTTAAAAGAAATCATTTTCATTTTCCATATTGACATGCAACACATAAATTTTTGACTTTATAATTTATTTTGGGGCGACCTTTAACCAAATTGTGTTTAACTGGTTTGTTTAAAGACTTAAAGTTTATGTAACATAACCGTTTGTGCCATATCCACGGGTCATTAAAATCTGTGGCTAGGCATAAATCACTCAAGTTATTAAATTTCATATTTAAGACATAGATGTTTCTTTTCCTTAATCCTTCGAAAATCAGATTTTTATTTTGATCAAATATGTTGCATTTATTATTTTCAAAATCAATTTTATATCCTTTGTCACAAAGTTGACTAATGATTAAAAGGTTATGTTTTAAATTTTTAACCAAAAGAACATTTGTAATAACAGGAAAAGTGGACATACCAACAGTGATGACATCTCCAATTCCAGTGACAAATCCTTTTGAATTATCTTCGAAAGTTACAGTACCACCATCTTTGTATGTTATATCTGATAACATTTATGCATTTCCAGTCGTATGTTTGGAGCATCCGCTATCGAGTATCTATTTCTTCTTGTTATTTGATTTTCCTTTGGGTACTTGCAAGATAAAAACAGTTTAATTGGTACCCACTTCTTTTGTTAGGGTCCTAAATGTTAGAAAGAGAAAGTTTCCATACCAAGAGGGTGTGGGACCTTTAAAAAAAATTATTATGAACAACATTTTTCTGATAGTTATCTATGTGTTTTTATCTAATTAGTTTGTTATTGGATTTCAAAATACATATTATAATTATCTTGGTGTTAAACATCTTTTCTATAGTACCCGACTTCTCGAACATGTTATATAGTGAGCTATAGTTTTTATGTTTTGAAGATTTCTCAAATCCTAATCCATTGTGATTTCCAGATGGTTTAGAAATTTTGATCAAGTTATCCAAGTTCTGCTTTCCTTTATTGAATTTCGAAACATTGTTAGTAATCTTGCCTAACTTATCATTAGTGTGCTGCTATTTGCACTCTTGTTTACTCTTCTGGCCACCTTTATTATTCTAATACAGATGATATTTTGTATATCCTTCTGGCCACCACATCTTATTCATTCACTCGGTTATTCACCGTCGTACTTTTTCTTCTCAAAAAATACGTACCCTGGAATTTCAAAACCTAAACCCTAACAAAAGAAGATGCTGTTTTTTGCCTAATAGACAATGGAAGATAAAAATCAAAAAGAGGTTAGATTTGCTTTCTCATGATTTTTATTGTTTTCCGTTATTTTGTAGAAAATATTGTTAGGTTTTTTTATTGGTTTGGTTTTGGTTTTCAATTGTGTTTTAGGAAAAAATTTCTGCTCCCTTAGATATTTCAAGTTGGAAGGACATTAAATTTGACAACGTTGTAATAGAGAATGACAATGTGAGTTATTGACTTTTAGGATTTTTCTCCGTACAACTTACACATCTTGTTTTAAAATTTGATGATATTTACTTTGTTTTTCCATTTGTTAGATGGAGAATTTGAATGATAATAAAATGGAAAATGCCCTATTATTTCAAATGATAAATATGTCGGTTGTGACAATATGATGCAAGATGATCGATCAAATGACTCAGAAGACATAAATGTTGATCTGACAAATCATTTTACAACTAACCAAATAATTATTCATTAAAAAAATTGCTAACGTGGTTATTAAAATGAATTATGTTAATTTTTGTTTAATTATATGATTTCAGGTATTTGATTCATATAACTCATTGATCCGATGGTGTAAAACAACAGGAAAAAAGATGAATACCGTGGTTGTAATTATAAAGTCTTATAAATTAGGACCTGGAAGGAAACCAATGTTGCAATTGGGGTGTGAAAGGTTTGGATTTTATCGCAGCCATCGGGCAAAGTCAATGAACAAGGAAAACCATGTAAAACGAACCACACCTACCGCAAGTAGAAAATGCAATTGTCCTTTCAGATTGAAGGGCGTGTATCTAGATGAAGATAAATGGAAAATAGGTGTTATCAACGGAGTATATAATCACAAACTTCCTTATTCTTTAGAAGGACATCCATATGCGGCACAGTTGATTGACATGGAGAGAAAAATCTTACAAGACATGAGTATTGCTGGCATTCCTCCAAGAGAGGTGTTAGTAGCCATTAAGAAGTACTTTTCAGAAAATGCATCAACTTTAAAAACTATCTACAATGCCAAATATAAAATGCAATTGTCAGCTATGGAATTTAGATCCTCCATGCAACATTTAACGAAATTACTTACGGAGAAGCATTATATGTATTTTGACAGGTCTGATATGGAAACTGATCATTTGATAGATATAATGTGGTCTCATCCGGAATTGTCTATATTGTGTAAGTATTTTTCATCAATTCTTTTGCTTGATTGTACATATAAAACAAACCGATATAATATGCCTTTGCTAGAAATGGTTGGTATGACTTCTATGGGTCGAACATTTAGTATTGCACGTGCATTTATAGCACACGAGAGGGAGGAGAATTACGAATGGGTGATAACCAAGTTGTAACATTTTTATATGCTCGATAAACTACCCATGGTAATAGTAACCGATAGAGAGTGGGCATTGATAAATGGAATCAAGAAATTTTTTCCACAATCAACGTTGATAATGTGTTTATGGCACATGGGAAATAATTTTATTATGAATTGCAAGCCAGAGTTCAAAGCAAATGAAGTTTTCGAGATGTTTCCACAAAGTTGGAAGAAGGTGGTTCACGCACCGACCGAAGATGAATTTCGGATATATTGCATGATTTTCAAAAATATTGGGTAGATTACCCCAAAAGCTTGAAGTATATTCGCAATAATTATGTGGAATACAAATAGTATTTTGCTTATGCATGGACAAACAAAATTAAACACCATGATAATAGGATAACAATAAGAGCTTAATCTTCCCACGCTCAATTGAAAAAACATCTTGGTACGTCAAGAGAAACATTTGTTGTAGTATGGTCGAAAATGGATAATATATTGTGTCTACAAAATACGAAAATAAAAGCCACTTTTGAAAGAAGTTTAGGAGCTGTACAGACTGCATATCAAGTTCCATTGTTAAAACATGTACGAGGTAAGACATCATTTTGTATTGGATTTGATTGTGAAAGAAATGAAAAAAAATAGTTGTGTTGCTTTGGATGCTTCTGCTTGTGACCATTTAAATCAACTAGTATATAGTCTTCCATGTGCACATGAAATATACCAATATCACATTGATGGTCTTCCAATCCCAATTGAACTAGTAGATGATTATTTGGAGACAATTAAATTATATTTCACAAGTTGAAGGGTCGCTTGAGTTTATCCATACACCCAAGTTTTAATTCGACCACGGCTGAGGAGAGGAAAGTGTTACTATTGAAGCTAAGAGAAATTGGATTGTCGGCCACGACATCTACATTGGAATCGAAAACAGAGAAACAAAAAGGTAGACCAATTGGTAGTAAGAACAAATTAACTAGCAAACAAGCCAAATGTCAAAAATCTACAAAACGAAATCCCTACACGTTCGAAAATGCGAAAACTAGTAAAGGATTTCTTTCTCAAGCTAGCGTAAAGAAGAAAGTGCCTCCCAAACGGAAAAAGCCCGATGTGAAATTTGATAAGAGTGATGTAAATACAATAAATAGCGGTTTAAAGTATTTAGCGTATCTACCAGCTTTCCTACACCAATATATTGTTAACGTTGAAGATGTTATAAGAGATGGTAATTGTTGATTTCATTGCTTAGCCGAACAAGTTAAGGAATTGAATTTTGATTGGAGAGGAGCAAGAAAATCAATTTTGAAGAATTTGATGAAAAATTGGGATTTATATGTTAGACATTTCGATATAACAAACTGTGAAGAATTAAATTCGGCTACAGATTGTGAGTCTAGTCCTTGTTCTAAAGCTAACTGGATAGCAATGACTGAAATTGGATACTTGGTTGCAAATGCATTCAATCGAGTTGTGGTTTGTATATCCACTCTTAAGAGTTTGACATTTTTCCACATAAAAGAGGCCCTGGTCTTGGAGAAGAACAACAACTCATTATTTTTGCAAATATTTTAGACTACCACATTATCAAATTAATGTTGATGGAAAATGCACCCATTCCATCGGTTGCTAGCTTTTGGTCTAGGTTGGCTATTAAGGAAGCTACACTATCGAGCGAACTATACATTAATTGGAAAATTGAGTTTCTTTAACTTTTTCCACCGGATATGGCCACAAAGGATGCTCACTTTTAACTCAAATATACTTGCCTTTTATTTTCAGCAGATAACACCAATGTAATTGCATATAAACTTGAAAAGCTTGTGTACTAATTCAAGTTTAGTGAAAATTAATTATGTGTTTGGTGTTGGATCAATTTTTTGTTTACTAAAAATTAATTGATATTTGTATAATTGCATAAAAATAGTAATTGATGTTTGTGAAAAGTAATTGTGCATTCACATATGAAATGGTCAAAACATAGGAAATTGCAATAATCTCATCAATTAACAGAGGTATGGTTACAACCAAAGCATTTCAACAAACTCGGTTGTCAGCAACCGAACAGAACAACTAAGGTACTGTGCATTGAAAGTAACATCATCATGGTGGTTAGAAGCCATAATAAGTAATGAATTTCGGTATATCATCATCGTAGCATCCTATAGAAGGGCATAAAGTCGGTTTGTTATCACCGAACACACAATGGGGAAAACATGGATTGTACAAGAGTTGTTCGATGGTTACACACCAAGAATAATTTAAAACTTCGGTTAAACACCACCGTCATGTTCTAAATTAAATTTATCATATTTTAACAAATTCTTTGTTCGGCTCAGAATAGCCGTTTTACTTTTCAAACCTTTGGTTGTTCACGACCGAACAGAGAATTTCTCTTTTGTTAACCAAACAACTACACGGCTCTTATTAAACGAGAGTACATATTTATTTCGGTTGTTGGTAACCGACCAGGAGATGGACCAATATAGTGGTTTAGCAACCGAATTGGCATGATTGTATACAGTCGGGACATTTCAAAACGAGTCGGTCACTGAAGACCGGACAGAGATTCAAAACCTGCTAAATAACACTTCAGTTCATATGCACAACATACATAATGATCAAAATGATCAACTAAAAAATTAGATCGCAAGAACTACATTCAAAACATATAAACTAATCAAATAATAGAAATTACATCGCAAGAACTACATCCAAAGCACATAAACTGATCAAACATATACAATTGTCAAATTGATCATACCAAAACTGAACATAGCAAAAACCATCCATTTCAACATGCTATCATAGTTCATCCAAAATTACATCACAAGTTCATCCATAGTTATATCAAAAGCTAACACAGTTAAACTGAAACAACATACAATAGATTTTCCAATTTTCACATGCTAACTTATAGTTAATTCAATGCTTCCTCCAACAACATACAATCATATCCTACGATCATTCTTTCCTTTTTCATGTTTTTCCTTTTTATCTGGTTCATTCGATGCTTCCTCCAACAAGTCAACTGCTGCACGTTCAACACCAAGACACCGACCAATGGACTTTTGATGAGAACTCAGATTTTCTTTCAACTTTTCTGCCGCTTTCCCAACAACAACTCTCTACAACATTTTCAAATATATATAAGTTCATTTTAATTTACATAACAAAAGATTATTATTCTTACCAACTTCTCGTTGATGTCCACTTTTCTTGAGCTACTTTTCCTCACATCCGGGTGTTGAATAATGGGATGAGAAATACTCAAATACCGGGACATATATTTAGCGGTACAATCCCATGGGTCAATTACACAAGTAGACCGTGATTTCATAGATAGGACATGATCTTGCCAATTTTTTGAATACCAATAACTGTTATCAAATTCATTTTTGTATTGGTTAGCATTTATACCTCTACGATATTTACGTGGCGCTATTGGATTTGTCGGAATTCTTTGAGTGATACCAAATTGATAGAGCACTTGGCTAGGATAATATGGTTCTGTAATATCAAAACATAAAATGGCACCATTATATGGTTCTGTAATATCAAAACATAAAATGGCACCATTATAAAAAGAAACTTAGGGCAAGGGGTACTTTGACCTCACGTTATGATATGGATCACAGCATACCTAATAATTCGTTTAAATAATAATTCCTTTAACTACTAAGTTATTTTATAATTTGCTTAAAAAAACAATTGACATACTTATATCTTGTGCAGTTAAATTTTCTAAGTACTTCCGTAGCTATATTATAGCCCAAGTTGTATCATTGGATCGTTTCATAGGTTGCCATCTGCACATCCTAAGCATCACGTCATTATATTATTTACTAGGAACATAATTTGGAAGCATGGGAAAGTGATCATAAATTCAAGCCTTTATGAAAATACTTTTAATTTAGTATACGGATTGTAAACAATAATAGAAATACTTACGATCAACAGTGTTAAGTAACCGGCCATTTGTCTGACATCCCGTCTAGAAGCCAGACCTAACTGTCGATGTAAAAAAGCTAACGCTTCCATCCCCAAGCTTGTTCATTCAATTGATTGACGTTCTCCAAACATTCCAAGTAGTTAACGGGAAATTTAGTGCCTGACTTATCATAGAACAAAGTAAAACCCAATAAATAAAGAAGGTAGGCGCAGACAACAACTTCATAATCACCTTCAGTTGCATCTTCTTTCTTTGCCTTCTCTTCAAATGTGACCAATAAGAAGTTAAGCTTCACCAAATTCGAATAATTTAATTCTTCTTTAGCTACATCTCTTACAATGCCAAGGTAATCAACTAAAAGATCGATTGGGTTACGATCATCTGAGTCCTTATAATTACAAGTACCAACAGCAGGAATTTTCAAAATTTTTGCTAGATCATATAACATTATTATCATTTCATCGAAAGGCATGTGAAAAGAATTAGTTTCGAGATGTTATCTCTCTACGAAAACGAAAATAGTTACATAGTCAACATGCTTGTATGAGTATTGTGCCAATGAATACAAACCAGGATTTTTAATTTTCTATGCAATTTGAGTTGGCATATCGTCGATACTCCATTCCTTCAACATTGTTGCATGTGAAATGCATTTGAGCTGGCATCTCTCCTAAATCAAAACAAATTATAATTTGAAATATATTTAAAATATTATATGACAAATGTTTGTGAAATCCAACTAACATGTTCCTTACTCTAAATAGCAAATGCAATATGCATCTCAAAGCTTTATAATATGGAAGTGTTCACCGGTATATGAGCAATAGCTTGGCCAAAAGAGTGACCACCTAAAGGAGGCAAATTTGTTTCCATTTTCGTTTGTACATTGTCCAAACCAACTTTCTCTGATCCATCTCCAGAACCATCAGAACTAGACCCATTTCCCGAATCTTCTTCACTAGACCCATTTGTTGGTTCATTGTCATTCCTAATTCTATGTTTTCAGTTTCCATTAATCGCTCCTTTTTCTTCTCTAGCTTCGCAACATGTTTACGTCTCAGCGAAGCTATCATGGCTTGCTTCTCCTTTTCTATAACCAATATAATGAAATTTACAATTATATTGCATGATTGATAAAATTAAAAACACAAATAACTATTTGGGAATTGTCTAATAGTACCCTAAATAAAGCATGTTATGTTCACATAAAAATCCACACGATATGCTAATCATTATGAATCATTCCACTTGATAATTTTTTTAAAGCATGTTATGTTCATCCAGACAAAAATCCACAGCTACAATCATCCACACAAAAATCCACACAATTCTGGTTTACAATTTCCCAAACATATAATTTGTTTAGACAATAAATTCTAGTTCATCATTTTTTCGATTTAGCTTCACAACATGTCTGTTCGGCCATGTCCAACCGAACAAAAAATCCCATTCCGGCCATAAATAACCAAACCAATATTAAAACCTTCCCCAACTCAAAAATCATATAAACAGCCGAACAAATTAGGTAAACACGATTTTAGGGTTTACATCTACTTCAAAATTTTAGGTTTACATCTACTTCGAAAATTAGGGTTTAAACAAAATTTAAGAAAGAAAAGCTTACTCGAAGTTGTGGGCTGTTGAGAAGCGACAATCGTCTGTTGCAAACTACAATTCTTCATTTTTGGCAACGGCGGCGATGGACGTGGAATCAGTAGTGAAGAAGGAAGCTTGCATTTTGAATTTGGGTGCCTCTCCATTTTACCAATGTTTGTTTTTGAGGTAGGCGGAAGAAGGTAATGAGATTAAGTGGCCTTCAGTTTTGGTAGCCAGAAGTGTAAATAGGGGTATGAATAGTAACACACTATCATTAAGATGAGAAATTTTGGATTTTAATTCTTCTAAATCGTTCTTTAATACAGCGTCTTCTTTTCTATTTCCATCATTTTCCAGTTTTACTTTTCCTATTTCACATAATAATGAGTCATTTTGAATAGATAGATTCTTATATTTCTCCTGTGTAGTTTCTAATTCTTCTTCTAAAATGGTTTTCTCATCTTTTAATAATCCTATTTCAAGTTGGTTAATTTTGGCAAAATGTTCTTTGTTTAATTTTTTATTTTCTCTATGTTTGCCATCTAATTCCATACCGAGTTCTAAGATTTCATTATAAGTAAGATCAGGATATACCTCCTCAGTATTTTCCATGAAGCATACATTAGCATGCTCAGAATCGCTATTGCTATCACTTTCTAATGATGAAGACGAACCGAGTCTGAAAAGCCCGTTTTCTTTTCTTGAATTTCTCAAACTTGCTTTTCTTTTTGTCGTCATTGAGTTTTGGGCATTGTTTCTTCATATGTCTGAACTTGTCACACCCAAAGCATTTGATCGAAGTATGGTTGGATGAATTTGAATTTCTATCATTTTGCGATCTCATCATCTTTTTGAATTTGTTGTAATTTTTGGTAATAAATACGATCTCATCTTCATCTAAGTCTAAATTGTTATCATTGGCTTGAAAGGCTAAATTTTTCTTTTCATTGATTTATTCTTTTATTGCATGTGAATTTGCTTTGTACAACATCAAATTTCCTATCAATTCTTCAACTTTTAGTTGAGATAAGTCATTTGCCTCTTTGATGGCTAACACTTTTCATTCCCATTCATTTGTTAAGGAACTTAAAATACATGTAAATCTATGAATTTTACTCCAAGTGCCATGAGATCATGTTGTATATTTGAAATCTAGCATATATATCACCAATAGATTCATTTGCTTTCATTTTAAATGAAGAAAACTGATATTGTAAAATGGAAATCTTGTTTGTTTAACTTTGTTAGTGCCTTTATTGGTGATTTGTAGTGTACACCATATATCATATGCAGTAGTGCATAATATGACACATGAGAATTCATTTTTGTCAAGTGAACGGAATAAAACATTCATAGCTTTAGCATCGTTTGTTACCTGTTCTTGTGAGCATCTGTCCAAGTGCTTATATCTGTTTCCGATGTTACATATTTAACTTGTGTTACTCCAAATTTCTAAACCATTTGCTTTCATAAAATATGCATACGTGTAGACCAGTAAGCATAATTTGATTCGGTGAATTATGGTGGACGTGCAGTTGATTGTCCTTAAAAGTACTTGCCATGTTAAATATATTTCAATTACATGTCACTGTAAATTGAGATCACCGTGTTCTAATACCAAATGAAAGAGTGTATGGATCGTGTATTTATATATAATATGCAAGTATAATAAAAAGCTACCATATAACTAACAAAGTAAAGTAAATAATAGTAAAGAAACAATTACACCAAAGTTTTTATACGGATAAGGACCTCCCGTCCTACGTTTAGTCCCGAAGCTTCTCTTCGGCTTTAACTAGTAAATAACTCTCGCTTTGCCTGGAGGAATAGGCTTGATGCAAAAGTTCTTTCTAAGACAAGTATGTGTTCTAGGAAACAATGATTTTGACTGTACAGTACAAATATTCCAATAATCTCCTTTGAGTAGTATGTGTACATGAAGCTATGCTTTAAGGAAGTGATAAAGACTAATATTGTTTGCTTTTATAAATCAAAATATGCAAAGAATATAGATTTGAGATTTAGAAAATTCAAGTTCGCTGATTCTCAGAATCTTTACGTATTTATAGATGTTAAAGAGTTTTTGTGCAAAGTAGTATCCATTAGAGTTTTATGTTTCAGTTAAAGGTTGCAATCATTGGGTAGGAAGAGATGCGGTGAAGAGCTATGAAAGCAACCATTAAAATGAAGTAGATGACTATTCGTAGTTTATGGCGGTTACACAGCACAAACGTCTATCCATAACGCTCAAATGTCTGAGCATATATATATATATATATATATATATATATATATATATTAAATGAAGCCAGACTTAGACGTTTGAATGTTTTAACAGACGCCTGATGTGTATTTGTATTTAAAATTAGAAGCTTTTGACAGACGTTTGATATACAATGTCAGACGTCTGACATACGTTATTTTCTACACTTCAGCCTTTTAATATATGAAGAGTTGAAAGAATTTTTCGTGTAGTGTTTGTGTTAAAAAGCTACTAAAGGAGATTTTATAAGTTATACTTCTATGACAGTAACACATTATATTAGGTTTTCTAATACTGATGATTCTTCTACTTTGCTAGTCTCTTGAAGTTGAATTCTAAAAGCTTTTACCTGTAAGTAAATGAAATATATATACTGTATTTGTATAATTGTACAGTTGTTGTCATCGAAATCATGGAATAGTGGTTCTAACAATAATCGTAACCAAATATGCCAATTAGTGAGAAATAAGCATAACCAAATATACATATTAAGTAGCGGAAATCAAAATTTTCCCTTCCATTCTTTTGTATATTTATTTTCTCCTAAATAAGATTTTGTATCGCTAAAAGTTAACGGTTAAATATATAATATTATTTTGATGTACCAAAATAATATTAAAGTTTAAAAAAGTAATTTGATGTAAATTACTATATTTTATGGAAAATATAATGTTTAAGGGACATAAAGTAACGGAAATATATATATATAATAAAGGTTTTGAGGCATGGTTATTTTGTGATAAAATGAATAAAGATGTTTATAAAGAAACAATACTAATGAAATTGTTATACTTAAGAGAAAATAGTGGCTGTAAATATAAATATTTTGGGTGATTGTATGTGTGATTAATTGTTGATTATAGTTATCACACATGTTTGACGTATAATGACGAAATCGCATTTTGATCCGATGTAAGAAAATATCAATTTTGTAACTGTGCACAATTTTAAATTGTACGAATTATGAATGAATAAAATATGTTTATTTCTATCAATCCATATATTCAATGCGATTAATTTATTTCATATATCCTAATTGTTTAATATCTATATTTTTTGTATATTAATTTTTTATACGAATATTACGGCATGCACTTTGCACGTAAAATTTCTTTATACAAATATGTGATATTAAGAATTAATTTAAAACTTAATTAAGATAAAATTGATTGACTCAATATAGAATATGAAAAATTAGCCTTTTAATTAAGAATATTTTGCAATTTAAATAAGGCATAAGTGATTATAGGTATAAAATCGATTGACTTGGTTTCAATTCATATAAATTTCCATTTTTATTTTGAGAATTGAATTATAATTAAGGTAGCAGTTTTAGTTAAATGATAATAGTGTTTGATCAAGCAATAGTTTATAAAATTTTGAATTTTTATTAAGGTGGAAATATTTTAATAAATGCATCATAATTAAGGTATTAGTATTAGTTAAATGATAAGAGTAAGAAATGATTGATCAAGCGATAGTATATAAAATTCAGTATCTTAATTAACGTGGAAGTATATGTAGATATAGTGAGACATAATTTTAATTTAAAGGGTATTTTGAGAAGTTTACATCTACACCAAAAATATGTGACACCATAGGTAGTACAAGATTATTAAAAGATATTAAAGATCTAACTTGAATTTAAAGGATATATTGGAAAGTTTACATTTACACCAAAAAAGCATGACATAAAAGATATTGCAACTATATTAAACAAAGAAATAAGCATAACCAAGTGTGCCAATCAAAGAGAAAAACAAACATAATCAAATATATCTATTATTTAGGGGAATCCAAATTTTCTCTTTCATTATTTTGTATATTTATTTCCTTCTAAATGTGATTTTGTACCATTAAAATTTAATGGAAAAGAAAACAAATTAAGATATGAAACAGAGAATATATCAGTATGCTATCAAAGGTTGTATGAATGAAGAAAGGTGAATAAAAAGATATTAAAAACATAAAAATTGGATATACAATTAAGAATATACTCTAAAACATACATATAATAGAATTTATTTCCTATTGTATAATGATTTTGTTTTCACTACAGTAAAAAAACACTCACAACTCCTTCTCAATATCTTCTTTCATACAAGTTTCCACTGCAATAAAGGCTTCCTGTGGTGTATTCCTATTGCGTTGGCTAGCGATAGTTAAAATAAACGGCCGATGCTAGCCGACGTAAGCTACGAATATACAAGTCAAACCCGCGAAACATAAATCATTTTTCTTTTCCTACCAAATCCCCTAAACCTAAAACGACAAACCAGTTTTGCTTCCCCTGTCAGCCATCGTCGACCGCCTCAATCATCTAAACCCTCCAAAGCTTGCGGACGTCTTCTTTCTCTCCATTTCAGCTTAATCTAGGTATGATTAAAACCATAATTTTGAAAATTGGTTGATTATGTGTTAGAAATTGTTGATTATTTCGTATTAGATGACGATGATAATGTATTAGTTGATTTGGGTAAATAATTAAAACCCTAATTTTGAAATTTAGTTGTTTATGGGTTTGAAATTGGTGACTATTGCGTATTAGTTGATGATAATAGTATATTAGTTTATTTGGGGATGTTAATTAGTGGTTTGATTGTTTAATTTGGAATTAAAAATTAAAGTTGACTTAAATCCAACACTTAGTGTATAATTATTGATTAATATGCTTATTGATCAGTTTACATGAATGTTTGTTATAGTTTAGAACAATGTTTGTTATAGTTTACGCAAAATTTAGTGTATAATTATTGATTAATACGCTGCTACATTGGTACAGTTAAACATAAGTGATACTTTATAATTAATTAGTGTGTGTTAATTATAAGTGTTAGTGGTTAGTATAAAATAAATTTATTTTAATTTATTATAAGTGCAAACTTCAAATTTTGGTTTACAAAATTGGTAAATTAAAATTTTAAATGGTTAAATGAATTGTAAAATATGTTTTAAAAATTCAAACTTGGTTAATAAAATATTTTAATAGTTGAATGACTTATAAAATTAAGAAATGAAGTGAAGTGAAATAACAAATTTTAGTTTGAAATAATAATTTTTTTAACAAACATTCTACTAAAATCGACGCTAACTTTCTACACCAGCCGAGACAGCTAGAATAAGCAACCAACGCTTGCCATCGCTAGTCGACGCAGATCTACGTACACAGATCGAAAACCCACGAACTTGAAAACTTTTGTTCTTTCGCACCAAAAAGTAAGATTGATTTAAATCCAAAAATTAGTATATAATTATTGATTGATATGCTTATTGATAAGTTTACGTGAATGTTTAGTATAGTTTAAAATAATTTTTGTTATAATGTGTGCAAAAATTAGTGTATAATTATTGATTAATATGCAGCTAGATAGTTAAGTGAATTATAGAATATGTTTTAAAATTAGTATATAATTATTGATTAAAATAAATTGCAAAAATTAGTGTATAATTATTGATTAAAATTAGTGAGAACTTCAAATTTTAGTTTGCAAATTTGGTTCAAAATTTAAATGGTTAAATGAATTATAAAATATGTTTTAAAATTTCAAATTTAGTTGATAAAATATTTAGATAACTGAATGAATTATAAAATTAAGAAATGACGTGAAGTGAAATAACCGCATAAAAAAATTATTTTAAATAATATTTTTTCGAAACAAATATTGTATTAAAATTGATTCCTAAAAAAACCAAAAAATGAAGCGTTAAGTATTATTCTAGTAAATACAACAACAAAATAAAGTTTTTAGTCTCAAAAGGCTTTAATTTATTTTAGAAAATACAACAACAACAATATACCTCTTGGATGAAAAGTTATGTGTAGAAGAGAAGTGAAGTGAAAACTGTTGAAATTAGACAGAAGTGTGGTGTATGAAGTCTTTAGTCCTAAAAGGATTTAATTTTGTTGTAGACAAAATTTGGATGTTGTCGAAATCACTAACATATATTTTAAAATTAGGTACAATGTTCGATTATTTTCTCAATCATATTTAGATGTATGAAGCTAGAACTGGTATGAAAGGTTCGATGAAGGAACATTTCTACAATGGTGTACACGAATTTAGATTTGCTACATCTAACAGTCGAAATAACGAAGAACTTTGTTTCCCTTTTAGTAAGTGCCAACATTTGAAGCATTGAAAACTAGATACAATTAAAATACATTTGTATAAACCTGGTTTTGTGCCAAATTATTATTTATGGGATCGTCACGGAGAACTTGCTGCACCTACGCCTAATCTTCTATCAGAGAATGATTTTGTTATGACGAATCCAATAGAAGATACGGTGGAAGATGCATCATGATCAATGTTCCTTACCATTCAAGTTGATAATGAAAACGTTAATATTGAAGAAGAACCAAATATGAGAGCGAAATGAATTTATGATTTATTGGATGTAGCTAAAAGGCCATTGTGGGATGGTTGTAAAAGCAGAACCAAATTATCAGTCACCCTCACTATGAAATCAAAATTCAACTTTACAGAAGCTAGATTTACAGTAGTTGTACAAGCTACAAAATGGCATATACCATCCAATAATCTGATATGCGGTAGTCCTTATTAGGTGAAAAAACTTATGTCGACGTTTGGTCATCCGTACCAAAAGATAGATAGATGTATAAAAGGTTGCATTTTTGTATTGAAAAGAGGACATTTATCTTAGGCCATGTTATGAAAGCTATGTAGGCAGACTTGATGGTAAGTATAAATTTATAATTCATTTGAAAGTTAATATAATGTATACAAATAAAATTAATTTCAATATGAAAGTTGTAGTCTGCGTTGATCCGAAAGATATGGATATTTTTAGAAATCACTGGACCAAAAGGATGCGGAAAAATTATAGGGACATTCTCTCAAAGGCAAAAAACGTGAATAAAAACCCGCTTGGATGAGCACTGATGTTTGGGCTAAATTTTTCCAGTTCTGGGATACTCTTGAAATTAAAGTAAATTATTTAATTTTATTATTGTTATTATAATTTGTTTAAATTTCATATATTAGTTGCATTACTTTAGTTAGTAATATATTTTAATTTATAGGAATATCATCGAGAAACTGTGTAAATAGGAACAAAAATCCTACGGCACACCGCGGCGGCTCTAAATCCTTCCAATAACATCGGAAGGAATTGGTAAACTTATAAATTGCGATTGTAAATATATAATTGATATTAAATCATATTGGTAACATTGTTTATTCATATATGCAATTTCAGTATAAGAAGTATAATCATGAGCCTACAACGGCAGAGGTATTCACTTACATGCATGTCATTGAGCAGACAGACGAGGATGACAATGTTTCATATGTGTGGACGGATGATAAATCTAATATGTAAGGGTAAACATGCTTTTTTTAATTCACATTTCCTAAGTTTTAAATTGAATATTCATTATAGCCAACTTTTGTTCGTCATTGTAGAAAAGATATCAAGTGGAGCGAGCTCGAGTGGTGCAGTCCACTGGCCATGAATTGACCTTGGAGGAGTCGAACTATACATGCGACACTTTGATTGATCCTCCTTCATGAAATAGGCGGTACAATTTCTAAAATCAATATGTAAACTACTTCATTAACTACTATATAAAGTTTATTAAATATTGAGCATAAATTATAACTCGTTATTAACTATTTTACAGGCGATAATAAACTAGACGACTTATAGGAGATTCCAAGTAGAGGAGAGATAGCTCAGCTGAAAAAGCAGATGGCAGAGTTTAATGATTGGTGGAAGAGTGGAGAATCGGCGTAGCTGCTAGATGAGCAGATTGTGGCATATTTAGCAAAGCACGGGAGAATGCCTGGGGAGGACGGGTTGGGAGATGACGATCGGTAGGTTTGACTGTGGTGTTTGATGGGTTTTGTTCGTTTTTTTTGTATATATTTAACATGTGTTGATGGATTTGATACTTGTTTGACTATTGCATTGCTTGATGATTTTAGGGATGTTTTGTTTGATGGACATGAGTATTTGTCAGTATGATTATGTTGTTTGAAGGATTGGTAGATGTGTTGTTTGATGGAATATAGATGTTTGATGGGATGTTGATGTAGATATTGATTTTTGCATTATATACTTGCTTATGGGTGATATGCGATAGTTGTAGTTGTGAAATTGGATTTATATGTGTTGTAGATGAGATGTATAGAAATATCATGGTATTTGCGCGGTTGGATGGCTCAAACAGAAGCTGTGGGTAATAAAAAAAATGTTTGCGACGTCTAGGACGGCCTATTTGTCTAGGTTTGCGTCGGCTAGTAATGGCTTGCGAATGCCGATTTACCCAGTTTGCATCGGCTAGTGTCTGTCAGCAACACCCTACCAACCACCCTTGATTTCCCATGTTTTTAATGTGGCGATGCTGGCCTTCGCTAAACTTGCGATGACGCCGTCACCAAACCTATTGGTGTCGATAGTTTTTGTATCTCCTTTTAGTGATGGTCGATAATGGCTAGCATCGCTTTTTAGCCATCGCTAATGGAAATGCACTTTGTAGTGTTTCATACATGCATGACTCTTTCAAGAGCTTGTATAAACACACATTAGAACCAAAGGAAAAAAATCACCATAGTACACAACACTGCTCAACAGTTTTTAAAGTTTTCTATCACAACTTGACCCAACACCGTCATCATCGTCTTCGACGGTCATCTCCTATTAGAAGCAGTGACCTTAATGCTAAATCGAAAATATCAAGTTTAGTTAGCAATCTCCATCACAAAACAAGGAAGGCGCATAGACTTTGACCTCAAACTCAAAGCAAAACCAACACCAAACTCCTACCATATCACACTCAACTTCGGCCATATCAAGTTTCAGTCACTGTCTCGCCTACTCAACAACATCAAACAAGCTTGGTCTTCAACCTTCAAACGATTCAAATGTGGGTACGCATCCAAACTCAACTTCAACCTTCAGAAGATTCAAACGAGCAAACACACCAAAATTCTAAGCAATATAGTAGAGCAATCAACTGTGGCATCATTTCACCATCGCAAGCTCGGCATTTCAGGTGGCCGGTTCGAGTTCCAAGCAGGCTTAGCAACGTGAGTTCTTCAAGTTCAAAACGGAATCAGCAGCAGGCGGAGGTGCAGCATAGACAACGGTGCTGATAGCTCGCGTAGCAATGTCAGGTTGTGGCATCGATTTGTTTTGGGGTAGGTTTTTTTTCATTTGACTTCATATTTATCTTTGGTTTTTATTTTTTTAACTTCAGAATTTGATTTTGGAGCTACGTGTCTTAGTTCAAGGATTCTGGTCTCGGAGCATTGAATTCAAGTACAGTTATTAGGTATATGGTTCACATATTTCGTAACAGTGTCTACGAGTTTACTATTTGTAAGCGTTTGAATATTTAAATCTAATAATAGCTTTTAGGGTAGTAGTAGGAATTTGGGAAAAGTTGAGTTTATCTAATGTTCTTTATTTTTTGCACTTATTTCCACACTTTATTTTATCTGTTTATTTGCAAAAAAAAAAACCCTATGCAACACCCCTCCCTTTAGGGTTTATTCCTCGATTCTACAAGTTGTAACAAAGCCTAGATGCTAGGTTTACTCTAGAGACATGTCTAGTTCAGATAATTTTTTTTTTTGTGTTAGTCAATTGCTAGGCCACATATGTTCAATTGTTCTAATTACGCTTACTGGAAGGCTAAGACGAAATTTTTTTTGATCTTTGTAGACTATGATGTTTGGGGTATGGTGGAAATGCACTTATGATGAAAATTAATGACTTAGAATTCCCTAATCCTAAAGCAAAATGGAATGTAGCTGATATGTAATTGCTTTTATTGAATGCTAAAGCTACGAATGCTTTTATTTGTGCTCTTGATAAAATTGAATTTCTCATTGTTTGAATGAGGAAGAAAATTTGGCACACTTTGGAGGTTACGTAACTTGGTACATTTCAAGTCAAAGAACCACGACTCGCCTTGCTCAGCAATGAATATGAGAATTTTGTGCTCTTAGTAGACAAAGGTATAATAGAGATGTACGGATGTTTTCCACTGTCGGTATACAATTTCAGAACTTTAGGCAAGTTGTACATTGAAGTTGAGTTGGTTCGGAAAATGCCTAGAATTCTTCCAAAGAATTTTAAGGCAAAGATGAAAGCCATACAAAAATCCAAAGATCCAAACAAACAAAGCAGGGAGGAACTGGTTGGAAATTTTATGTCCTATGAAATGGAACTCAAAGCTAGGGAAGGCTATGAAAATTCAGACTTCAAAAAGAAATCAATTGCACTTAGCAGCATGCTTGATAGTGATGATGAGGATAATCCTATCACTGAGTTAGCAGTGTTGATGAGTGGTCATAAAAATTGATCCAGAAGACATTCCAACTTGGGACGATGAAGAAGGAGAAGAGTACATTGATAGTAATAAAGTAGAAGAAAATCTATATCTGATGGGACACTCAACTCATGGTGATAGTGATGATGACTCCAGTGAGGTATCAAATTATATTTATCAAGGTTTTCTGTTAATGTGCCCTAAACTTACTGAAACAATTGGTTGTCCTAATCTTAAGAACAAAAAATTAAGATTTGAAAAAGCTGAGCAACTTTGTATAAATGATAGGTTAGAAACTAAACTTGAAAAAAATTAAGGAAGCTCCAAACCTTGAATGTGAAAGGTGTCGGTCTTCTAAAAGGGAGTTGGACGAGTGTAGGACAAACTTAAAACTCTCAAAGATGGGATATTGGTTCTAAAGAAAAATGATGATGCAAAAAGAGAAAATTTCATTAACAAAAGTACCAAGCTAGTAGAAGTGAACACATCACTTAAATTCAAAGTCTGAACCCTTAAATCAACCACTACTAAATTTTCTAAAGGTGAAACGTCATTGAATATGATTTAAATCAACTATACGCGAATAATAGAAAATGACTTGGTTTTGGTAAATTAAAACAGAATAGGGAAAACGTGACCGACAATGTCCATTATAAAAGCGTATTTCCAAAATGCCTACATTGTAGTATAATTGGACTAAGTTTCAATAGACGTTGGTATGGGAATAATTGCCAAATGTTAGAGCAATCAGAATTCCTAAAGGCTCTCTTGAAAATTTTAGTTGAAAAATGAGCAAATGGAAAAATGTTAGACAAATTTGGATTCCTAAAGGCTCTTTTGATAATATTGGATCACTGAGCACTTATTTTCCAAATGCTAATAGAACTATGAAGTTTTCTAGGTGTTTCTTTTCTTCCTATATGTAGATATGTTGACGAGCTAAGGAGCAACCACAAGAGTCAGATTTCGAGCTGTTCTACACATTTGATGAGCAATAATTATAATGTTTCTTAGCCTAGGAAAATGAATTTGAGATCAACTCACTTTAGATAACAATATTGACTACAAATGTAACTTCAAAGGTAGGCGAAGGTATGATTTCTAAACTCAACCTCTCAGCTTTCGCTTCTTGTTTTGAGTTTTGATTTTGCGACGCTGCTATAGTAAAGTTTCCATATCTTATGTTATGAAATTTGAATTTGAAAAATTCAATATGTTATGGAAAATATATAGAAAATCCAACAAGTTTAATGTTTTGTGTTTTCAAGATTTTTAATCTAACCCATTGAAAAACTGCAAACAATGCATACATGGTTTGAAAACAATTTCAGAACTTCTTGACATAGCTACAATATATCGACCATGACTAAACACTATAACTCCAAATTTTGAAATTCTTGTAGTTTTGACAAGCTAATAGATAACTCCAAATAAATTTCAAAATTGCTTTTATTGAGATAAGTTAACAAAAACTCTCAAGATCATTTTCTGACCTTGTTTGGTTTATTTTAATTGTACATCGAATAAAATATATTTTTCATAAGTTAAATTCCATTTAATTTTGTCAATTTAAAACTGCAACAATTCATTTGTTTATTTAAAATTCCAAATAAATATCTATAATAAATATTATTATAATTGATACAATACCGGGATGTACACAAGTGAATCATGAAAACTTTCCCTCTCTTCTTTGAATGTATTGCATTGTTTGACCTGAAGGGAATGATAGTAATGTGCCTAATAGTACTTATCTATTTATCTGCAATCAATGTCAATTATTTCAGTAGAATGAAGGGAATCCATGATTCTTTAGTAATAGTTGTAATATCTTTGGTGTCACACTTTTTTTAGTGTAAACGTAAACTTACCAAAATGCTCTTATAGATTCAAATTATATCTCAAATATGTCAAAATATACTCATACCTTACTTAAAATTAAAATTTTGAAAATTTATCACGTAGTCAATTATTTTTACCTTTTAACTATAACTTCTCCTACCTTAATTAAAACACAAGCTTTTCGTTTGCTAAAAGTGAGTCAACCAAATATATCTACTTAAATTTTTAATTAAACTGCTCCTCCTTTAATCAAAATACAAATTTATGCGTACTAAAACCGTGTCAATCAATTTTATACCTAAAACCACTCGTGCCTTAATTGAATTAAAAATTTTAAATCCTATCACTTAGTCTTATGCATTCCAAAACAAAATCAATCGCTTGTACCTAAAACAGCTCATGCCTTAATTAAAATTAAAATGTTTAAGTGTTATCCATTGGTCTTATGCATACTGAAATAGAGTCGATTGATTTTAAACCTAAAATCGCTCATGCCTTAATTGGAATAAAAATATTTAAGTTCTATCACTAGATCAATCGCTCTTACTTTTTAAATTCACGCACGAAGAGTGCACCATAATGCTCGTTAGTATTACTTGAATGATTTCAGTATTTTAAATGGTTGGAAAAGGATAAGCAAAGAAACATCAATATGTCATTTATGGGCTTTCAATGCATGATGGAAGAAAATTAAAATTTTTGAAAACAATTTAGTTAAACTGAAAACATAATGTGAAGGAACATAAGACAATCCTCTACGAACCCTTATAATTAGCAATATTATTATAGCAATCGTAAATTACATACAATTTCCAAATGGTTAGATTAAAATCTTTATTTAATATTAATTTGCTCCAATTCAAACACAAACAAACAAGTCCATTTGACAATCAATTAGTTCATCGTGTAAGAAGTTTACTAATTCTCTGGCATAACCGTGTGACATGAAGAAGTAGTTGTGCAAGGAGGGGATCAAATTCCACACCTCCGTCCCAAATCTATAGAGAGATTATCCCTTTGGAAAGCAAACCGTGTACATGGTCACGAGTAAGGAATACAAAGAAAACCATAGTCATAATTACTACTATAATTTCTACTTACTCGTGACCAGGTACGCAGTTTGCTTTCCAAAGGGATTATCTCACTACGGCATTTGAGACGAAGGTTTGGAATTTCTTCCCCTCCTCGTACAACTAATTTTTCGTCTCACCTAGCCATACGCCAGATGATTAGTGAACTTCTTATGGATGGATTGATCGATTGTGTAAAATGGACTTATTTGTTCTCATTGGAATTAGAGCAAATTAATATTAAATAAGAGATTTATACTAATTTTTTGGAATTATGTGTGTAATTTACTATTGATATTATTATTTTGCTAGTTATGTATGTGCATAGGGGATTGTCTTGTGTTCCTTTATTAATTAATAAAACTTCATTTGTTAATTAATGAAACTTTGTCTATTTATTACTACTTTCTTCAAAAACGTCCAACAAAATTTTTTAATGGCTCCTGGCGATTAGGTTTGTGGCTCCAGCAGTTTTGTGCTTCTCGCGTTTTCTGGTCTTCTTCATCACCGCAATCTCTTCTCTCCGTCCCCCTCATGCCCTCTTCCCCTCCGCGTCTACCCTCCCCCTCTTCTACACGCTCCGGTCGTCGTTATCGTGTCATGGCATCTGAAGTAGCTGCTCGTCCTGACCTCCTCTCGTCCCACGAATTCCCTCCACTCTCTGCGTCCTTACGGTCTACATCTTCCCCCAGTTGTTCGAATGATGCTACTGCTGTTCCGTCTGCATCGTTTCTTCCCCCTAGTTCTGGTTCCAATGTGAATGTTGTTATTAATCCCAGTTGCAATCTGAATCTTCCTGATATGGATTCTGTAATATTGGGCAATGTTAATGTAGATGCAAGCTCTGATGCTCCTCTGGCCTCAATTGCTAACGTTGATTTTGGTGTTGACAGTGGCACTCCAACTGTTCGACAGAATGCTAGTGATAATGTTGGTATTGTTCCCACTGTTTTATCTACTGGCGTTAATTTGCTTGCTTCCAATTCTCTCTGTGTAGACCAGAGACCCGTCCCTGTGGATGCATTGGGTACTGTGGCGTGTCGCCCTGCTGCCCCTAGCAAGTCTGTTCCTAAAACATGGTCTTCCCTCTTTACATCCAAGCCCCGTAATGCGGGTGTTTATGAGCCAGTTGATTTCGTAATAGTTGAGGAAAACGGAGTTATGATCCCTCCCCCCTGTGTAATGCAAGCTGGTTTGGACTTTTGGTCTGAATACGTTGTAGGATTCTTTTTGGACCCTAATCATCGTCTTCGTGATGTGGTTTCTGTTTGTCGTAGGGCTTGGAGACTTCAGGGTGGTCTTAGAGTTAAGTTGGTTGATTCTATGTACTACCTTTTGTTCTCCTCCCCTGAGGAACGAAGCCGTGTTCTGGAGTCTGAGCCTTCCTTCTTTGATGGTCAACCCTTCATTATAACGCCCTGGTCTGCGACGGTTGCTAGTGCTCGTGAACAGGTTTTATCTATCCCTGTTTGGGTTTATTTCTCCCAAATCCCCTCTGCACTTCAACCGCTGCGTGGTTTGAATTGGCTAGCATGCAATGTTGGAAAATTGATCTGTTTTGACTCTAATACTGTTGCACGAGATAAGCTTGTTTACGCCAAGGCGCTGATTGAGATTTCTCCCCATAGACCACTTCCATCCTCCATTCCTGTCCAGCTTGCTATTGGTCACGTGGTGGAAGTTCGTGTTCGTTATGGTTGGGTCCCTGACATCTGTACCTCCTGTCACTCTTTTGGCCATGTTGTCTCTGCCTGCAAGCACTCTTCTGTCGCTGCTGCTGCGCCTAAGATCCCTCTTCCTAAGCCTCCGCTTAGGCAATGGATTCCCAAAGTTGCTTCTGTCCCTGATGAGCGGCCTGTGTCTCCTATTCCTGCTGCAGTTCCTTCTGTTCTGTCCGCTGAGCCTATCCTCTCTCCGCCTCTAATAGTCTGGGCCGAGACTGAGCATTGTTGGGTTGACAGTCATTCTGCTATGAGATTCAACCCCGTGGACGTTTCCTACTTTAGATATGTTTCTAATGATCCGTTGGACCTCCGATGCCTTTACTACAAAATTTCTGGAGACTCTATGGTCCTTGATTTGGATGGTTCGTACTCTGAGATTAATACTGTTTTACTTACTGATACTGCATGGGATCGATCTTTTATTCACTCTGTTGATGTTGACTATTTTGTTCCCTCCCTTGCACTTCGTTTCCGCCCCTTTTTTGGACATCAAGGGTGTAGTTCTCTGGATGCTTCAGTGGTTGATGAGCGTGTTGGTGATTCTTCCTCTTCGGAGGAGAACTAGTCTAGTTATTTATATTTGTAGTTGTGACGTGTCTGTCACACTCCAGTTCTGTATTATTTTTCATTCTATCATAGTAGCAAAGGTGTCTCTACCTTTCTCCTGTACTTCAACTTTATTACGTTCGTAATAAAAGTGGTCGGTCCACTATAAAACCGTCGGCCTTGCCAAAAAAAAAAAAATAAGTGAACTATATATAGGAGTCCTTATCGAGGGATCTTGTATATATAAATTCTTATAGTCAAGGACGTTTTATACCAATGCTCCTCCCAGGGATTCTTAAATTGTATGAAATCGTGAAGCTTTTAGTACTTCCTTTTTATACTTGTATATTTAATTACTTTCCCTTTATAAATGATATGAACTTGAATTCTATTTTTTCATTGTTTATTTATACTCTTTTCAATACTTTAAAAGTATTCATATGCTTATCTCAAATAGTATAAATATATTCATAAATCATTAACAAGATTTACTTACTTTAAATATAATCTTGATTAAAAAAATTGTTACTAAAATAATGTTTTACAATAAGCCCTTTCTCTTTTATAAGTCAAACTTTTGTTTTTTCTATTTTTATAAAAGATTTTATACTTGTTATTATCTTTAAAATATCCACTGTTAAAGATCTAAGTACATTTATAAGGGTTAAAGACAACTAGGCAAGTGTTACGTAAACATTTGTCACAACAAACCCAGAACATTTCACAGTTAAACATTTTCCTTAAAACTTGCTTTTTAAAGATTTAATTACATTAAAAAGGGTTAAAATAAAGTGTTACTTAAACTTTATCAATCAAACCTAAAACATTTTACTTATAATTATCTGTGAAACATTCTCTTAGAAAAATCTAGTTGTAATCCTAAGTATAATTAATAAGGGTTTCAAACAAATGTTACTTAAACATTATTTACTATAACCCAAAACAATTTTATACTTCTTATTAACTTTAAGGCATTCATTTTAAAGATATAAGCATATCTACACTTTTTGATTAAGATAATATTCTTTTATTCAACTTCTCAAAACCATTTATTTAACTTAACAGTTATAATCCAAAACTTCTTCCAAATGCCATCTAACGTTCTGGGCCAATTAACATGATTTTGCATGAACTTTGAGACTTGTTTTTAACACTTAACCAATTGACTTTTACAGTAGTTAGTATGCTTAGAACATTTAAAAACAAAAGAAAGAAACCACTAAGGGTATCTTTTAGTAATAAATTCCAAAAACGTGGCATTTTTCTGAAGTGCTCATATAGCGACCTTTTCTTTATTTCATTCAACTAGTTACTAAATGATTTAAACTCCAAAAAATTTACATTAAGAATAAAATATAATTTGCTTGGTAAAATGGTAAAGGAATGCCTTAGGGTTTCTTCACAAAAAC
The DNA here is from genome assembly GCA_030765085.1 of Allium cepa. Classification (NCBI taxonomy): domain Eukaryota; kingdom Viridiplantae; phylum Streptophyta; class Magnoliopsida; order Asparagales; family Amaryllidaceae; genus Allium; species Allium cepa. The sequence goes on from CM060930.1 coordinate 236,245,449, forward strand.
AAAAGCTAATTCTCAAAAGTAGGCCATTTAAAAAGTGTTGATAACGCTTGTTTCGCTACTAACATTTACAACTATGTTATACAATTTATATAACTTTCCAAATCAATTCTTTTATGTTAAATGCACTAAAATATACGTAGAGAACATCAAAAATATGTACTTTCACAATATGTTCACATTTAACCAATTTAACATATGTTAAATACAAGGGCTTTCAAATTGCGTTTATAGCGACTATTTCGCTTCAAACATTCACAACATATTTTTACTTCACACACAACATTATCAAACATGTCAACAACATTATCATGGCTATTGTATTAATATGATGATTGTATGGAAAGTGGTAATCTTTAATTAGTATCTTTTATATATTTCTATATTTTAAATGAAAATATGATTTGTCTGAAAGCAAAAAAGAGATAAAAGAAGTGATTTATATGAGAAGGCTTCCAATAATGTTGTTTAGTTATTAGTTGCTTGGCAACTTCAAAATTGAGTCAAATGATCAAATATTCATACTTTTGACAAAAATAAATAAATGTCAATTCATAGTCTTGGTAGAAAGATAAAACCATTTATTTTTTGTACATATTTTAGGATTATTTTTTGTTCAAAACTATCGTTCATCTTTCTGTTCAAAAACTAAATGTAGACAACGCAATTAAAGGGGAAAATTAAAATAATATTAATACATAATTTTGATAAATGGTAAATTTATTTATCATTTTACCTAAAAGCTAAACTTTTAAATATATTTTTCGAAATCTTAATGTTTATTTTTTGTTCAAAGATTAATTATTTATCTTCATGTTATATATGTTAAATACAAATAAAGCAATAGGTTGCACATTCATTAATAAAAAGGAAAATGCAAAAACATAGTTTTGACAATGATAAATTTTGTACATAGCGATAAATATATTTACTTTCCCATAAAATGATAAATAGATTTATCTTCTTTTCAAAATGATAAAAAAAAATCTTTTTGTTAAAATAAGCAGAATTATCTCTATGAAAACTAGTATGGACCCATGCTTCGCACACGGGCTGTTTGTGTTATGATATACGTTGATATTTTGTTTGAGTGCAAATATGTAAATGGAAAGCAAGGGAATTTTTAGAAGTTCAAAAAGATGCCGAGTAAATTAGTTTAACGAATTTTCTTTATTAGTAGTAGAGATAATGATTAACATAAGTATTACTTTTGCAAAGATAAATAGACCACTTCACAATAAATAAATCATCCTTTTGAAAAATATATATTTTTGAAAAATACGCTTAGTCAATTTCACAAAAGTATGAAAGAAACATTAACAAATATACAACATTTTTTAAATAGGTATGCAGTTATCATTTTACAGAAGAATAATGATTATTGTGTAGAAATAACATATTTTATGGTAAATTATGTCTAGATCAAATTAAGTACACGTAATTGATTTTTTGCATAAAAGATAAATTTGCTTGGTATTTGACCAACGATAAATGAGTTTTATGCGTATAAGATAATAAAAATGAAAATGAGTTTTATGCATTTGGTATAAGTTCCATTATTTTGACATAATCTATTACTTAAACATAAAAATAAGACAACATCCTTGCTGATATGTACACCTTATTGCTTAATATTTCAAAATAATGAATTCGTGTTCCTCGCTCAATTTCTTTTAATATAATAGACAAACATATAGCATCGCTTTTCCAACCACAAAAACCCCTAAGGGCATCTCCAGTAGCATTAGGACCAAATATTCAGGGTCTTGAATATTTAGCCCTAAAGTAGAGTTGGTTCTCCAATAGTTAGAGGCCTATTTATTGGGCACATAATGATCAGGCGCCCATTTAATGGCCGTCTGACCATCAGGCGCCCAAAAAATGGGCTCTTGTAATTTCTTCCATAACTAAACCACTCCTATCGCCATAATCTCCCCATTGTTGGCTTTCATTTTTCAAACCACCATTTTAATTTTTTTTTATCAAAAATTGTAGCAAAATGTTCCTGCATCCAAATAAATGCTAGAAGAATCCTTTATAGATATCCGTAGAAAGAAGTTGGTCTAGTACATGTTCCTCCAATCCTCGCACTGACATTATACGATCCGTGCATACTTCATGAGCTTCCAAATGGTTTTCAGCATAGGTCAGTAAATGCATTATCTACAGTTACATATATTTTAGCAGTAAGTTTAGTATGATAATTTGTATATATGTATCCCACAATCATATTAAATAACCACCAGTATATATAATTTTTGCATTCGTAAATTATATGTAGGATCGGTACATTCATTGTCATGATATTTGGGATAAGCACATTATATTGTTTTATGACTCTCTTCTTAATCCTATTTTTTCTGGGGTTTTGAGATTGAGATTTCTTCTCGAATTTTAGGCTTTTTCCTGTAATCACTTGGTAGGTTAATAAAGGTTTGTTTGGAGGAATCTACTTGTCATTGTTTTTTCTTCACTTCTTATCTCTTCTAAAATCTAATTGTGGAAAAATCCTAAAAAGCCCTAACATTCGTAAATTATTTATAGGATTGGTATTCATTGTCATGGTAGTCGGGCCTATATTGTTTTACGACACTCTTCCTTATTCTTTTTTTTCTAGGTTTTTGAGATTGAGATTTCTTCTTAATTTTAGGCTTTCTCCTGTAATCATTTGGTGGGTTAATAAAGGTTTTGTTTAGAGGAATCCATTTGTCATTCTTTTTTCATCACTTTTTATCTCTTTTGGAAAGATCCTAAAAAACCATAACCTGCATCATTTGGTCTTTTATCTATACCATTATACGTTTTCTAGTTTTTTTACATCAAAATGCAACTTCTAATGTCTCCCTTACTCTCTTATAACCCGATCGTTTTTCGTAATTCATTCATCCCTTTAGCATTTCTCATTTCCTCCATGTTCTTCTTATTTCTTACTATGCTTCTAAGAGATCAACGTTTCAATCCATACAATACAGTTGGTCTAGTTGATAATAAAGAAGTCTTTTAGTTTGTTTGTTACTTTGCTATTACAAGACAGTAGTTTGTCCACGTGTCATCCCCTTATGATAATTTGATTTACTATGTCTTTTTATATCTCTTTATCTTTTTGTATTATCGAACATGAATTATATTGAGATATCCTTTTTGTTGTCATATAATTATTATATATTTATTGTATTACACTACAACAAAAATACCCTATTACAATGCCCTTTTCACAATGGACATTTGTTGCCCATTGTAATAGAAGGCTATTACAACGGTCCATTCAGGACCTTGTAATAGATGCCCTATACAACGTCCGTTTTACAACGGGCAATGACCGTCTGTTGTAATAGAATGCTATTACAACGGTCCTTTCATGTCCGTTGTAATAGATGCCTATTTTACAATGTTTACAAATTACCCGTTGTAATATATGCAACTTTTATTTGTTCCCACCTTCTTTTTTTGTCAAAATTCATTTCCCGCTTCACCTTCTTTCCTTAACCAAAGTTCCAGTGCTAAATTCCCAAACGAAATCAACTTCCCTCTCTTCACTACCCTCATCACAATACCCAAATTCTGTTTCAACCCAACACAAAATCCCTTTTCTCCACTGTCTTCACCACAATACCCTAATCGCGATTTCAATCCCACTGCAAAATCCCCTATCTCTCTAACCACAATCGCAATCCAAGTTCCATATTGAATCGCGATTTCAATTTGTAGGTTAAACACAACGAATCCATCTTCGCGAGCCTCCTGAAAGACGTACATTTCACTTGATATTGAGAATTTAGTAAAGTTGTTCTTTTACACTTTTTTCATCAATTTTTTTATCAACTAACACAATTGCTGATACAGATACCTCACTTAAGACCGGCTGAGTACAGGACATCTAGACTTGCAAGGAACCGAAGGACTATTAACCGTGCTTATGGAGGTGTCCTATCTGGAAGCACTGTCAAAAAAAGGTGAGTGGTTTTATTTTGTTCCTGCTTCGATATTTAATTAGTATTTTGTTTCTGCATGATATTCTAAGATCCGAAGAAGTGAATTTCTAATAAATAATGGAATGAAAAGCCAATTTGCAGAGTAAATATGCTGTGAAAAAGGTAGCGAGCATTTGTATTGAAGGTTGGCAGTAGTAAAGTTGTAGTTTTCTGGGCCTGTCAAAAGTTCACAATTTTGAACTGGGAAACAAGAAAGTCATTTTAAATTTGATATAGATTAAAACCATTTCTCATATTGATTGTTTTTCATTGTCTTATCTTAATTAAGGAAAACCACATTATTAATAAGTTTCTAAGCCTGGTCCTTGTTTTGCTATTTACTGGTTTTCTTCTTCTTCTGAGCTGTAGAATTATTCGGGCATTCCTAGTGGAGGAGCAGAAGATAGTAAATAAGGTTTTGAAGATCCAGAAGGCCAAAGAGAAGCTGTCTACAAAGTAAATGTTGTGGGAAACTGACTGTATTTTGATTTCGAATTTGTTCAGTGTTTATTATGTGTTAAATTTTGTTTTGAGCCTTTTCAAGATGAGGTAGTTTTTCTACTTTTTTAGTATTGAAACAGGATTGATGTCTTTTCTGGTGATCCCTTTTTCCTAAGTATGTGCCCATGATGAAACATCTCGTTGCTTCAGTCTAATGTATTGTCATCTGTTTGTCTGTTTACTTGTTTATTTTTAAAGATTTTGGCGTGCTTGTTTCTATAATTCAATTTGACTTCAATTATCACGTTTCATATTTACCAAACTTCCATCCTTCTAGAAATAAAATTTTTAGAAATTTCAGTAAAGAAGATAGCTAACCATATAGCAAATAGTATCATGATAGCTCCTAAACTATGATATTACAGTGGGGAATGAGCTGTTGTTGATAAACAATTAAAGTATAATAGCATCAAAATCAACAGCACGGTTTTAGTCATTCCTGTAATTTGTTTACAATTTGCATTTATTTTGCAACGGGCAATGTGCGTTATTATATGAGCTTCTTACAACGGTCACTGCACGTTGTTATATAAGATTTTTACAACGGTCAACACACGTTGTTAAATAGGTATTTTACAACGGTCAACACATGTTTTTACAACGTGCTTTGTCCGTTGTAAAATGTGGTGGATCTATCACAACGAGGCCTATTACAACGGGCACATGCCCGTTGCGAAAACCATATTACAACGGGCATTGCCCGTTGTGAAAAGACTATTTTGTTGTAGTGTTATATCCCTAATTTTTTAAAAGAGATGCACGATATGTGCTCAATTTCAGTCTTTTTAAGTTTCAACTCTTTTAATTTCATTTTACCATTTGAATAGATTAAATTATGCTTAATGAATCAAAATTAAGGTAGTCCGACACTTTCATATTTCATCTAGTTTAATATATATTTTTACCATCTTTTAGTTTCATTTTTATCATTTATTTTTGTTGAAATATGTTTTCTTCACCTTAAATTTCAATTTTTTTTAATTAGCTTTATTAAGCATTTTTTATTAACAAGGATTGACATGTTTATGTGTGCTCTTCATTTTTTTATTGCATCTCTTACTACACTTGTTCGATGTTGACAAAGCATGTATAATGATAGTTGTGACAAAATTAACATTATACATTTAGTGACTACATTAAATTTTGATAAATAGGTCATGATAAATTAAGTATGTGGAAGGTACATCATCGTATACTTAACACCAAATTCTAAGGTATGAAAACTCATTTCTAACTCGAGAAGTAAGAATGTATGTCGATGCAGGGATAGTTCTCTAACTTATCTAAGTATATTGTTAATTGAGGGATATTACTGCTTGAAATAGAAGAGTGGTGATGAGTATAAGATGTCTGATTTTCCATACGCAAACTATACTCACACCCAGATGGTGGTTTGTCCACTATCAACAACTTGATCTATTTTGACTTATGAAGTATCTAGAAGAAATACGAGAATTATATGGTATAATTATCCTTAATGATGTTATACTATATGTATAACTCGTTGTGTTCTTCTAGGTCAAATGATAAGGAAGTCCATCTGCTTAAACGAGTAGGAGGTAATCTTCACTCTTATGTATTATTTGTTTACTTCTACAAGAACTAGGATTGAGTCAATCGAAAACTATCATTTGTTGGTTTGGAGAAACCGGTATTGGATAGCATGAGTTATCCGAAAACCACTTTGAACCAGCATAAGCATTTGAATTGAAGACATCTTAAAGATGATGGAATCCAAGGTAGATTTCTTTGAAATGCAAGGGCTACTTGCTACTTAATGTAAGAATGATTTCAAAAAGGATGTAGTCGAAGTAGTGCCTTTGGTTTGTTCATATCCTGAACAACTTATATGGATGAATGTTGACATTGCATTATTGCTTCGAGTGCATTGTTAGCATTCCAAGTGGGATTTGCTAAAAAGGTAATCGTTGCTTCAAGCCTCACACTCGAAAATGACTAAAATATGAGACATACGGTAGGGCTATGTAGGTCACACCCATTAGAGTATGTCAACACCCTTCTAGATCACTATTTATGGATTTGGTATGTGCTTGGGAGCTCCCGATAAAAAAGTTGCAAATCAACTGGGGTGATGACATATTCGATACTATCTAGCACATGGTAGGCCGGTTCTGTGTTGGCAGAGGTTCCATGTGAGGCCTTAAGTACATTTTCTAGAGGTGCACTGTGATAGGTGGTACCATAGTGCCTTGTCATTTGATGGAATACATTTTCCAATACATGACTTATGGACTTAGTTGTGCCTAAATATTGGAATGTGAGATGCAAATATTTCAAATACGATTCAATATTTATTTTATACCCTATATATATATAATATCATTGGATTTTCGAATAAAATGATTTGGTTATCGTAAGATAAATGCTCGTCTGTGTTTATGTGCGGCATGGTCATACAAAATACCTTTATTTTTCTCATGCTGATTTACTAGACTAATCTAAATGTTATTTTCTTATGATACTCGGGTTAGGCCCAAGTATTTTTCCAAAGTTAGCTTTAGAGCTTTAGGAGATGAGCTGGAGGCATCCAAGACATATCTCCATATTTTATTTTCCTTGTATTTCTTGTTTTTATTTATCAGTATTTGTAAGGATAGGCTGTTGTAACTATCTAGACTGATGATAGGTTAGACTCTGATCGTTGTATGTATATTAAAGTTTGTTTTTGTAAAGATCGTTTAGATATTATATATTACTCGTCATGATGTGAGATTTTATTTTGTCTTCTTTCATTTACCCTAACAATCTATCTTTCCAGCACTCAGATGTTCAGAATGTGAATACCCCTAGAGTGTCGACTTTTGAGAGTCGAAAAGGCTGGTCGTCACAATTGTAATATGATTTATCTCGGTCACTCATTATATTTTATCATAGTACAAAATAAGTGAATAATATATGTTACGATATTATGAAAATTCAATTACTATTTTCTTAATTATTTATTTTCATATTTTATTACTGACATTTGGTCATAGAGTTTAATGCAGCTTTAATTATGTAAAATACGATCACTTTACTGTTGGAGTTTTCTGTTATACAAACGTTCTTGTGTAGGAAGAATTACTAAAAATAAATATTCTTGCGCATTTTGTACTAAAGAAAAAATAATTTTCATAACTGCAAAAATAAACCTATATTGATAATTAGTTTCAAAAGTGGTCCATACCGATAATATGATCTTTAATGGAATCCATAGGCAAATCTATCCTAATTACAAAGTTCATTTAATGTCGTCTTATATTATGCATTGGTATATCTTATATCAATGTAACTGAATATTGATATGTATTTTCCATTCACCATCAACAAAATCTAAGTTAAAGTTTGATATTTGCACTATAAGATTGGATAAAAGGATTGATGTATCAGTAACCAGTGCTACTTGCTCCTTGCAGCTCTCCTCTTTCGCTTCTACCATTCTCTTTGCTGTATTTAGAGCATAGATTTGTGATTTTTGGGAATCGTACTTCTCTTTCCTCCTTTCGGTTGCGTGTGAAGTCGAGTCGCCATTTGTGTTATTAATTGGCCTGTTGTATTGGTGTATTAGTTGGAAGGTGTTGTGTCTGCCTTGTTTTTATTTGTTTTTTCTGATGCAAGCTGCTCGTACGAATGGTTTTGAGTGTGTCCTTCATCTTGTTTTTACTCCTCCATCTGTTTGACAGCTTGACACAGAACCCGGATTGTTGTACTGTTAACATACGGACATGATATGTACACTTTTTCCTATCCAACGCACCTATTTAGGTTAGGGGGTTGAAAGGTTTTAATGAGGCATATCATGGAAGTATAAGTCTCTTCTTGTTAATAAAGTACCTTTTTCCAAAAAAAAGGATTGATGTATCAAATTTGAATCTCTTAGTATTTTCTAAATCTATTCACTCTAGTTTTTAATATGTGTTTTTTTATATACATGGAAAAACAAACTTTTCATATATATATATATATATATATAACACTTAAATAATTTTTAAGAGCTCGATCATCCAACCCCCGTTGGTAAATGTGACACATTATCCTTCAAATTATTTTGTACATTAGTTATATTTGTCTTGCTTTTCTCAATTCATATACAAATAAAGTTATTCATTAGAGATTGCAATTCTCTTAACTACATGTTCTTCTTTCTTCTTGTTATGCCTCCATTAAAACAGATATATCAATCTCTTATAATCTTCCTTTTGGAATTGTTAACAAAACATATCTCATAAAAAGTAGATGTACGTTACCACATCGAAAAGGGAACCACTAAAATTCTCTATCCTATTTAATTTACGTTATTTATTCAATTTTATCCGTGTTTTGTTATGTATAATTGAATTATGTTCAATTGTTCGATCTATTTTTTATCTCATATATAACCAATCATATATAGGTATTTGTTGAGATTTGAGATAAACAGATAACATAGGCAATTTTTCCCTAACATGAATTATTTAGAATTTAGTAATACACGTTGACCCTTTATTTATTTTGGTCTGAGATTCATTTATCAGTATATATAAACAATCATTCAATCATATTTTAATTATGTCAAAGTCCACTGGCAAAGTGGTTTAACATATAAACAATCATATTTTAGTTACATCAAAGTCCACTACCAGTGGTATGACCTTTATAATTTGTACTGTAGGTAATGTTTTAGGTTTCAACATCCCTAAACAAGAACTAACAACGTATTGTGTCTTAAACATCAATGAACTAAGCCGAATTTTTCCTTTAGCTCGTATAGAAATATACAATGACCAATCTACTTGCATCCCAGCTTTTACTATCCACAGCCCACCCATTTTTTCAACCTATTTCATACTTTTACATTTCCATTCTACCCCTCTCCCGTTTATCTTCATTTCTAAACCCTACATCCTTCATTCCCAAATCCATCTCCTTGACCATTTCTAATCCATTTTCAATCCAAATCATTATCAAATGAGTAGTTCAAGCAAATCAAAATGGAATGTCGAAGATAAGGAGCATATTGATTCGCCATAGGTAAGAAAACACCGCATTCTTCAATTTACAGCATAATTTCAAAAAATGCTCCAACCATGCATGTAGGGGCGGCATGGGGTTTGTTGAATGTCATGCTCAAACCCTAGCGTGCTATATGTTTTTAACCACATATGTATGGGGAGTGATTTTTGTTATATCCCCCATTGGCGCCCAACGTTGAAGATTAATTTTGAATTTAACCCATTTTAGTGGATCTCCTATGAGAAAGCACCTGAAACGAAAGAATCCGAAGAAGAAACTACAGTGGAGTACGATAATGAATTCACTACATATGATGTGTGAGTCCTGGTTCCATTTTTTAAAGCCATTTTGTGACGCCCCACCTCTATGCTCACAATAACAAAGAGTATTAAAGGAAATACTGTCTGTTATCACAAAGAATAAGGCTGGATAGTAGCGGCCATCCGTAGTTAGGCCTTACACTGGTATTAGTTATTTCGATAGGAGTGGTATATATTTTTATTTTTCATCTCTTATTTATTTACTCCCATCGACATATCCAATTCCGGTATAAAACGAACTACGATGGTTCATAAAAGTTTAGGACAATAGATATAATAATAACACAGATAATATAAATGCGGAACACAGATAAAACAAAAGTCTCATATATATAATAACTGATGTCAGTTACAATACATGTGATACAGTACATATGATACAACTACAACTGTCGACTCTGGAAGTTACATATACGAGTACATTATCGTATATAATATACATGAATACATATCTTCCTATACAAATAAACCGACTACTATAAATGACGACGACTACTCCAAAAGATATGAAGTGACTTCATAGCTCAAGCAGCAACCCAAAGTAAGATATCAACAACCTGTAAATACTCGGTCTGACCCGAGTATTACATTCAAAAGAAAATAATACACGGGTCAGTCTAATTCAAACTCAGTTATTAATGCACAGAAGCAATAATAATTAAATAATGAATATACGACAGTCATAATAAATCCCGTCTATCCAACCTTCAAGAAGAGAATCGGATAACGGTAGATATAACACGTAATAGTGTTAAACAACAAATCAACAAATTCAAATTATCGACTGAGATAAATGAAAAGATTATCAATGAAGGTAATTTAGAAAACATCAAAATTGCTTAATTGGCAATTAACAACAAAATCTAATTATTTAAATAAATAATTAAAAACTCAGAATCTAATTAACAAATAGATAATTAGACAACAACAAAATAATCAAATCAATCCCAATCAATTTAAACAATTGAAATGTTACTTAAAAACATCAAAATTGACTGGCTGTAGTACACGCACGCGTGCACTGCCTCGCCAATACAGCCTATGGAATACGCAGAAGATCAATGAATCAAAAGCAAATAGCACCAACTCAAATCAAACTATCAATGACCAGTGGACAATGGCAGTGCCGAAGTCCTCCAAGTCAGGGACATAAAGGCCGAAGCCAATACACAAAGAAAATGTAAAGTCAAAGTCAAGTAGGGAATTCGCTACCGTAATGACCAAGAGAAGGTCGAACGGTTCTGAAACTCTGAGCAGGTAGTATAATACTGATCTCGATAAATTGCAACTCTAAGTGCACATGTAACAACGATGAATCAATATCGAACCAGTTCAATTACAGTGGCAGTAGTGAAACTACAATTTCCAAAATGAAGCATGAAAACCTCAATATGCAGAGAACTGCAATTACCAAATGAAGCAAGAACAAATGTACATGAACATGAAGGCAACAAATACAAGGCAAAAATCTTAATATGCAGAGAAACTGCAATTTCCAAAATGAAGCAAGAACAAATGTACATGAGTTATGGTATGTAGGACTTGATGCTAGGGAGAACAAGCTACACACACTTTTACAATTTACAATTTAAAAATATCAGGACCATGCATTACGTGTGCTACAAAGTATACGAAGCATGCATTATACCCAGGCAAAAATTTAATGCAAAAGTGTCTCTGGACCAAAATTTCATGCACTTACAAACAAAAGAAAAAATGCACTCTGCTTCTTTATACACAAATAAAAATACTTCTACATACATATACGCACGGCAAGCATGTCAAACTTGATTTAACTACATGTACAACACGTCTGACCCTAATTCTTTTCACACAAAAGATGAAATTTTTTAACTTGTGAAACTTGGATATGGACACCTATATGTGTACACAATCATACTCGAAAATGGGAAGCAAAACTCTATCTGTGACAAAATACGGCACATACCCAAAAACCAAAGTTTGTGAACAAAAGAAAAATATGTTGAAGCCGAAACAGTGATACACTTTTACAGGCCGAAGCCGAAACAAAGTATATGATAAAAAAAAATTGGCAATGCAATATTCATGCAAACCTGAATGGTCACAAACATTAACGCGCAAATACATATATGCAATCTGCCTCAATGGTTAAGACAGCTACCATGAAAGATAAAACTCGAGGAATACTTCAACTGCAAATGCACAGCAAATATACTTGAAGACTAGAGTATGCAAGGTGGAAACATAGGTATGAAATGCAACTGTGACTAGACGGTGCTATCAGGAATGAACACAATGGTTAGTGGGACTAATATGACAACATAGCAAGCACCTGAATGCACAGTGCAAACTACAACCAAGTGATACAACAATCCAGTTGAAACTGCTACAAGAATGACATCACATGAAACAATTGTGCTAACTGACCCAAATATCACAAAGCATCAAATTAGAATGTTGACTGAAGATGCCAATTTCCCCATTTAGAATCAAAGTGGCCGAGACTATCTAGTGCAAATATAAACAGTAAAACAACAAGAACAATATACTACACTACGAAAACAGTTAAAATTCAACTAGAAACAAAAATCGAATACGGCCAAAAGTCAAAAGTCGAACAACATCAACATCAAAACAAAATTTAATGGCCGATACGAAGTCACGCTCCTCTCAGTTGAACTCAATAATTAATAAATTCGAACCGAACAAAACAGTGGTTTAACTTAGATGTGAGTGAATAAATCACTCACCTTAGATTGAAGCGACGACGAACCCAAACAAGAAGAAGCAGCCGTGAGCAACTCCAAGGGATAGTCGATCGACAAAGCTTTCGATCGAGCAACCAAAGATCGGCGACTTCACAAAATTTCACAAGCCCTAATTTGACCAGAGGAACGCACGAGGGGACGAGCCGCCATTCTTTCGTTTTTTTTCGTTTATCTCGTTTAGGGTTTTCGAATGAGAAGGTAAAGAGGGACAGGTATGACTTTATCACGGCACCAATAATACACAAGGGCCGAGATAAATTTTAAAGCCCACCTACACTTCATGATTTACAAAAGAATTTCAACCGATTCAAGAATTCTAACAACAAACAACTAGCAAATTAATCATCTAACGACAATAATTAACCGGGACAAAATCCCGGGTTGTTACAGACTCCCCTCCTTATAAAAATTGCGTCCCCGCAATTTTCATAATTAAGGTCGTCAATAACCATTATTTTTCTAAGTAAACTAGTTAAGCTAGGAAAATAAAGGTAGAGAATTCAAACGCCAAAGAATCTTTCAATTTCATAAAAGAATTCACAAATTTTCAACAAAATCTAACTATCAAATAGATAATCAGAAAACACAAAACTGAATAAATGCAATTATCCGCAATATTCAATTATCAATTAGATAATTAGAATACAGAAATCACAAAACGGCCATATCTAATTATCGATACAATAATTAGAAGACAGTAAAAATCTAATTATCAACAAAGATAATTATAAAACCCAAATCGTAAATCGCAAAACCGCAATTATCTAGTTACCAAAATGGTAATCAGAAAACAACAAAGGTCTACTTATCAAAAACAATGATCAAATCTCAAATCAACAAATATTCAATTATCAAAAACGATAATTAAATCTCAAATCAACAAATATTCAATTATCTCAAACGATAATCAAATCTCAAATCAACAAATATTTAATTATCAAAAACGATAATTAAATCTCAAATCAACAAATATTTAATTATCTCAGGCGATAATCAAATCTTGAATCAACAAATATTCAATTATCAAAAACGATAATTAAATCTCAAATCAACAAATATTTAATTATCAAAAAGATAATTAAATCTCAAATCAACAAATATTTAATTATCTCAAGCGATAACCAAAAATCTCAAATATCTAATTATCAAAAACGATAATTAGAAACAACAAATATTCGATTATCCAAAAACGACAATCAGAACTCATAACATCAAATATCTAATTACCACAAGCGATAATCAGAAACAACAAATATCCGATTATAAAAAACGATAATCAGAACTCATAACATCAAATATCTAATTACCACAAGCGATAATCAGAAACAACAAATATATGATTATCAAAAACGATAATCAGAACTCATAACATCAAATATCTAATTATCACAAGCGATAATCAGAAATAACAAATATCCGATTATCAAAAACTATAATCAGAACTCATAACATCAAATATCTAGTTATCACAAGCGATAATCAGAAACAACAAATACCTGATTATCAAAAACGATAATTAGAACTCATAACATCAAATATCGAATCACCTACAGATAATTAGATTCAACAAATATCTAGAAATCAATTAAGATATTCTACAAAATCAACATAAAAGGTTGGATCGATCCCATCATATTGCGAGTTTTAGCTACGTCGCACGTGCATCTCATATGGCCGAAGCCTACCAAGTACCGTCATTAGAATTTTGGCGCTCATCATATGACCCGAAGGTCCAATATATGACCTGAAGGTATGGTACTGGTATTTGACCCGAAGGTCTATCATATGACCCGAAGGTCCATCATAGTGGCTCGAAAGCACACGAAAATCATCAAATATTTCAATTTACGAGTTCGGAATTAACCAAAATAGCAAATGCACATGTCCCATAACCACGAGTTTTACTAAATCGTTTAATTCTCTTCATCATTTCCTTGAAAGTGTAAAATCATCAAACAACAAATATTTCAATTAACGAGTCCGGAATTAACCAAAATAGCAAACGCACATGTCCCATAACCACGTGTTTTACTAAATTGTTTAAATCTCTTCATCGTTTCCTTGAAAGTGAAAAATTGTGAATTCCAAAAATAACATTTCACATTCTCAAACGAACAAGTCCGGAATTAAGCGAATCAGTAAAAGAAAGGGGTCATAATCCTCGATTTTTCTGAAACGTTTAAATCGCTTCCTCATTCCTTTGAAAGCGCAAACTGCAAAACTTCTGAAAACAATTTCATTTATTTTATAAAAGTAACAATTTACATTCCCAAACGAACAAGTCCGGAATTAATCGAATCGGTAAAAGAAAAGGTTCATAGTCCTCGATTTTGCTAAATCGTTTAAATCTTTTTCTCATTCTTTTGCAAACGTAAACTGAAAATTTTTGGAAAACAATTTTATTTTTAAAACGATTTGCAAATCCGTGATAAAAACAACAACATTAGTGAAAATTTCGACAAGGAAATTGCACTTCTCAAAATACTTTAGAACGGATCTCAAAATCAGCATTGCGGGATAACTGTAACGTACGCGATTTTTCGTTGCCGAAAAACCGAATAGTTAGGGTTTTAAGAAAAAGAAAAAGACAGAAGAAGAGAGAAAAAGGTAGGAAAATAGAGAGAAAAGGAAACAGAAAATAGAACGGAACAGAAAACAACAGGACAATATCAGAATCTCACAATCGCAGCGGAACAACATATAATAAATAAATGAATAATCTTTAAACAAAGAACTATATCAGTTATTACATTTTATACATTACATTACATCATCATCAGAGTGTACAACAACAAACAACAAACAACGGAAAAGAAATACTATATACTAATAATACGCCCTGCCATCCAGCTTGCTTCCAGCAACTCCTGAATTCCATAATATCCTGATAAACCTAACTCTTAACTGCCCGTGTGGAAATTGGTGGGCACCCAGAGTTTAGGAAGGAAAACAATAAACTCCGAGTCAGTCATGTGACTGGTGTGAGAACTCAAAATAGTTTATTTATCTTTGAAAACAAAATAGATGAATATTTTTAAAGTCAATTCGCAATGCTTTTAAAAATGAGACTACCATAACGCTTCCCCCGCACACACACACAATGCAAACGCAGAATCGAAGGAGATTTCTCCTTATGATAGTCAAAGATGCTTGATACGCATTTAAAAGAACATTTGATATTATTACTAGTGCATAGTGTAGAGAAAAAATTCATTTCAAAAATAAAGATATAAATCTTAGCCAGCATAGACATTTCGAACTATGCCTACTATAGCTAACTATGTTCAAAAGCAGGTTACCGCCACATTCCATAGCAGGTTATACAACTAAAACCGTACAAGTCTCGTATTGTTTCTTTGAATTTCCAACGAATGATCAGGCCAAGGAACTTCCCATTGCCACATGAGAACGCCTCTGGAAAGACGTCCCCGAGAACCAAACCGGATCTCTGCCAACACAAGGCCGGGTTACCCCTAACTGGGTAACAACTGACACGAGTATGCCATCCCCCGGTCCCATTGGACCTTTAACCGAGCGCTCGTCATCAACATCACACATAATAATAAGTGTTTCAACATGAATAAGTATCTGGGATCCATGCCATGATACCACCCTTTCCAGAAGGAAATGCACATACCCTAAAGGGAGCTACCCCTCATAACCTTGCTGCATCTTTCCTGTTTTGACCATTCCGGGGTGTGAGGCTCGACGAAGTCACGTCCACAAAAACACACTTTATACAAAAGCCGTGCTTTGGGTCAACAAATGATCGTAGAAATGATCACAAAGATAAACGATCAAATAAATGGTCCTATCACAAATAATCAACACAATGATCATTTCACAGCAACACTCAGCATGTCACATTACCAAATTGGGAATATATCGCTGATAACCTTCAACTACATAACCTCTGAGCTCGTACGTCTCAGAGAAGGGTGTTAAGCTAAAAGAATAAATTCTCCGCCAACAACAGAAATATATTTGAAAGAAATCTGCTTTATATCTCAATTTGTAATGTCAGACATACAATCCATACAAGTCTGTTCCGGGATCGAACAGAACCGAAGGCACTTACAAAGAAGTCCTTGCAATCCGGATAATCTCTAATCACGTCCGGACTTCCCATCACATAGGGAGTCTCTATACCGTAGCTACTCGGTGCAAAGACAATCGACGAGTTGTCCTTAAGCTTTCAAAAATATCTGGTCTTCAACACCGGTCATCAATGCTATCCATTACGTCTTATCACTATTCGGAATGGGTAATCCGAATAACGAGCGCAATAATTTAAAAATAAGTGTAGCATTCAAATTCAAACAAATCACAACAAATACCTTTCAAAGGTAAATATTGATAGTCGGTTATTGAACTATCAAATGGATATGCACAACATCACCAGATTCCAAATAATTTTCCAAATTATTTATTTCCCAAAATTATCTTTACAAGATATATAATTTCAATATCTCAAAAATAAATCAATATTTATTTTTAAACAAATTCCACTTCCTTTTGTAAATTCCATAGTGAATTTACATTCCAAAATATCTATGCATATACGATTTCAATTATTCATTTCAATTTATCTTCAAAAAGATAAATTCTCAAAATATTCACTTTATATTGGAAAACATTTCCATACTTACTTATTAAGTAATTCTCAATCCATTTATTTTCAACACTTGGAAAATATTCAAATATACTTAAATCGAAATTAAGCATATATTTCATTCTTTAAGGAAATCATTCTCTTAAACATATTTATTTGGGCCAAAACGAATGTTGCGTAAAACATCGTTACGACAACCCAAAATCTCTAGTATAGGGATTCGAAATTAAAATAGATATATAAATCCCAATACTATACAAAACATTTCCTTTCAGAAATCATTTACTATAACAACAGTGTTATAGTCCACCATTTCCTTCTATTTCTCGAAAACGTCTATTTCAACAACGAATGTTGAAATCTATGGTTTCGAATCTCAACACATTTTGAAAACATCGTTAGATCATTTTAATTCTATTTAAAACATCACATCCAAAACATTTTCTTTAACATATTATTCACTATTCAAAAATGTGAATATACTTGTTTACCAATTTCATCATTTCTATTCATTTTATTTCAAAGGATTATTCACAGTCAAAAACGTGAATATAACTCCATTAATAGGTTTCAACAATTTACTTATCAAAATAAGTTGTTGCGGATTTATAAAACAATGTTTATAAATTCCATTTCTATTTATTTTATAACAACTTCCTTTTATAAATTCCTTTATTAACCTATCTCAATTCATATCTCAATGATATACTAGAAATTCATATTATAAGTCAAATACTTATAATTTATTTGTTTGAAAAAATCGTTCTTTTTAAACTTCATAATTATAAATCTTATAACTTATAAAATTCGTTTATTTATCCAAATCTATTATTTTAACAACTTTATGAATTTTATAAACCTACTGCTTATAAAATTCCATTTATAACTTCACCGTTTATAATTCTATAAATTTCATTCATTTATGAAATTCATTCACAATTCATTCTAACACTTATAAAAACTCGTTTTATAGTTCCAATATTTTAATTTATAAATATCAATTTATAAATCTTTTATATAAATCAATTCCTATTAATATTTTAAAACGTCTTTAAACTCCTTTATAATTTCATCATTTTGATTTATAAAATAATTAAATTTTATAAATCCTATATTTTACTTTTCACAATAAATTCAAAAATCCCAATTTAACTATTTTATAAATCATTAACCCCATATTTTCAAAATCATATTTTTAACCATATTTCTCAATAATCATAATTTTTATAACATTAAAATTTTAACGTTTATTTATTTAAAATGGATAAATTCCCAAAAATATTTTATAACGTTTACTTTCAAAAATCACTTTAAAAATCATTTTAAAATTCCAAAACTTGGTCCAATGATGCTACACACCAAATAGTCAATCACGACTACAATGATATCATATATCGATATGATAATCCATCAAATATCAAAATATCTGAAATCAAATAAATACTGTTGAGGAATCCAGTTGGATCCCTCCAACCTGTTTTCCTGCATCCACAAACATTAGCACAATACCAATTCTGTTCCAGTACGAAATTATCGCGGTATATGGGATTTAAAATATTATCCGCTTAATAGACGGCACAATAGGGTCTCATCCGCTATACAATGCGGGAAATCAACAACTGCAATATATACATATGCCAATATATATATATATTGCTATTATATATAATACCAATTTCACTGTTTATGAAATGTTCGCGGTAGATGTTTTTAATAAATAACATCCGCTTACTAACGGCGCATAATGTCTATTTTAACAAGCAATAGATAACAATCATCATTCAAACATGCATTCAAATATTTTAAATCTAACTATTTAAAATTAAAATCGAAACTGATTCGATTGAGTGAGAAGTTCTCACCTTGATTTCAATTTCGCTTTAGCGATTTATATCGAATAAAATTAAACGGACGTTTAATTTTACCCGAAATTCTCACTAAATCCTAACGACTCCAATCCAATTTCATTGCGTAGTGCTCGTCCATACGATTCCAACACTTCCTGTTTCGCGCGTTTTCGACCTCGTATGAAAAAGATATATAATTTCAAAGTTACACGTATTTATAAAGCATATAAATCACAACATTATTTTTATATTTTAACCCTACTCAAAATCGTGGTCGTAGATATCACCCCCCCAACATCATAGCCGCAGAACGCACCCTCTCCCCCTTCGTTCCAGTCACGAACCAGAGAACCCAAATGTCGCCTTCTAGGGTTTAAAAACGTCACTTCCTCGATCGCCTCTAGCTCGATCAACGACCACCATTAGCAAGCTCTACGCTAGTGCTACCCTCGTCTTCGACCACGGCAGGCTCGGTCGAGCCTAAGCCTCGCAGTTCGCGCCCAAACGCGCATGCTTCCTCCCCACTTTCTGTCCACCACGTCACTCAATAGTTGATCACCGCCGTATAGATTTGTAGCTCTCTTCGAGCACTACGTTATTCTAGTTGATGACTTCTCGTATAGATCTATAGATTGAGAGATTATAGAGGAAGAAGTAGAATGGTTTTCAGCCATTGGTTGAGGGGTGGCGACTGCATTAGGTTTAGGCTTTTATGATTTTTTTTTATTTGTGAGAGAGAGGGGGCTATTTATAGGGAATCGAACGACACTATTCATCCCGGATTTTCCAAACTCCGATTCATGCGCCGTAACCAGCGTTTCTAGGGTTTATCCCGCGTTCCGGACACAATGGAACAGGTTTCGAAAGCTAATTCGGTCATCTGTGCGAGATATGGAAATAAACGTTCAATTTAAATTAAACCGATTTAAACGATTTTCTAGGCGTTTTAGCTTGCACCGGACAAACGATAAACCCGATTGACACGAAATTTGAAACCTTACAATAATATCACATTACAGATCCGATGAAACTAGTTTCGTCGAAATCCAAGACTTTTTGAAAAATGACTATTTTAACTCGCCAAATTAATATAAAAACAATTTCGATGCATTCGAGCTGCCACGATCAAACGATAACTCCGATTGCTACGAAAATTGAAATCCGGTAATAACTAATTATTACGGATCCAATGGAACTAGTTTCGTCCAATTCTGAGACTGTTCAAAAATTGACTAATTTCACTAGTCGATTTAAATATTAAAATATTCAATTTTCACAAATTAACTCCAAATTCAATTTTAAAAGTTCTATAATATCGTTCTAACTCCAACATGATAAAACAAAATTTTACAAATCAATTTTAATCATTTTTTAACCCTATTTTCAATTATTTCCATAATTTAACGTATTAAATTATCGATTTAATTATCCAATTAAATCCAATTATTCAAAATAAAATTTATTCGACTTATAAATTTCACTTATTAATATTTAAAATTAATTAAATATTCAAATTTTAATTCATTAAAATTCTGGGTCGTTACAGACTGCCCCCCTTAAAAGAATTTCGTCCTCGAAATTATCAAGTAAGAAAAAGTTACAGAATTCATTAACTTTCCAAAACAAATTTAAACTTCTTACCATACTTTACTAAGTTTTCAAATCATACTTAGTTATCCTTTTCAAAAACAACTACTATTGTTTAACTTTCAATTCCAAAACCAAAATTAAAGTTTTCAAATTTTCCAATTTTCTCAAATTTTTTCTAACGCCTTAAATTTTCGAAAAAAAATCGCCATAGTCTCCTTTGCGCGGCTCGATCCGAAAAAAAATGACAGTATATATATCACAAATATACATCTCATCAAGTAATGAGGCATCCCGCAGGGAAAAAAGTGTAAAAGTACGATATTTAATCCGAGATATGTACCTTATATTTTATTAGCGAGCATATACGGCTAATATAGCGCGAAAGCGAGCTCCAAATGCGAAGCAAACGCGATCCGCACCTACTAAACACTCAACAAACAACATGAGAACATGCATATATGAAAATAATATCAATATACATCATATAGCAACATAATAACTATATATGCCAACATAGCAAATGCAGTAAAAGCAATATATTCAACCATCAACCATCAACCAACTATCATCCAACTAACATTCATAACCAATAAATATTCATTCATATTCTCATTAATATTCAATGAAATAGGTTTTTAATTTAATCGCATTTGATTCATTAACGGTGGATGTTTTTACTAACATTCATTTTCAATTAGTTTATATTCACTAATTCTTATCCAAGTTGGTTCACTTCCAAATCAAATTCAATTTTATTTAAGATTCATTTAACTTCCAATTGAATTTCAATTACTTTAGCTTTCAATTTCGTTAACTCAATTTCATTAATACTTAATGAATTATATACAATCAACTAACAATTATATAACAACCAAAGCATATTAATTACAACCAAATTCCTTTGCTTATATTCATTCAGTTTGGTTTAACATCTTTTAATTCAATTGGATCATATTAAATTGACTCTCTTTCAATTTATTCAACTTCCAATAATATTAGCTTTTAATGAATTTACACTTACATTCATTATTTCATATCAACTTAATTCACATTCAATTGATTTACATTCAATCCATTCATTCAATTCAATTACAAAAGTTGAATTTCATTTAAATAACTTAAGTTCATATCCATCACTTAACTTTATTAATTTACTTTGATACTAATATCAACTTCATTCAACATCTCTTAAGTTATATTTCATTTTATAAACATCACTTTGTTTTACTTAACTTAAATTCCCACTTATAAATCAATTCAGATTCCAAATTCTAAAGTAAATTTCCATTTAACTTTAAATTCATTTTTATTTACAACTCATATTCATAAAAATATTCATATAGCTTCACTTCTTATATATATAAGTTTATTTCACAATTGTAAATCACATTAATTATAATTCAATTCTTATAATTCTTTTGCTTAGATTATTCAAACAACTAAACAATCAACTTATATACACTTTAATAATTCTGAAAAATTATTTCTTTATATATAAAATATAATCAAGGTAAAATTATTTCATTTACCCAATTTAAAACAATATCATGTCGGTTTATCTTGTTTAAGAGTTTAGAAACTCCTACGTACGATAGTTAGCTAGACTACATCGACTGGAATCTATAAACAATCAACCGATAAGTCAACACAATACAAAACAATTTATATTCACTAACAAATACGCTCTCATAGCTATTATTACTCTCAACTCATTCTAGAGTACTACTGACTCTATCTCTAATGAATAATACCCAACAGAACCATGGTTGTCGCTTAACCATATGCTCTGATACCAATTGTAACGTACGCGATTTTTCGTTGTCGAAAATCGAATAGTTAGGGTTTTAAGAAAAAGAAAAAGACAGAAGAAGAGAGAAAAATGCAGGAAAATAGAGAGAAAAGGAAATAGAAAATAGAACGGAACAGAAAACAACAGAACAATATCAGAATCTCACAATCGCAGCGGAACAACATATAATAAATAAATGAATAATCTTTAAACAAAGAACTATATCAGTTATTACATTTTATACATTACATTACATCATCATCAGAGTGTACAACAACAAACAACAAACAGCGGAAAAGAAATACTATATACTAATAATACGCCCTGCCATCCAGCTTGCTTCCAGCAACTCCTGAATTCCATAATATCCTGATAAACCTAACTCTTAACTGCCCGTGTGGAAATTGGTGGGCACCCAGAGTTTAGGAAGGAAAACAATAAACTCCGAGTCAGTCATGTGACTGGTGTGAGAACTCAAAACAGTTTATTTATCTTTGAAAACAAAATAGAGGAATATTTTTAAAGTCAATTCGCAATGCTTTTAAAAATGAGACTACCATAAGGCCTCCCGCACACACACACAATGCAAACGCAGAATCGGAGGAGATTTCTCCTTATGATAGTCAAAGATGCTTGATACGCATTTAAAAGGACATTTGATATTATTACTAGTGCATAGTGTAGAGAAAAAATTCATTTCGAAAATAAAGATATAAATCTTAGCCAGCATAGACATTTCAAACTATGCCTACTATAGCTAACTATGTTCAATAGCAGGTTACCGCCACATTCCATAGCAGGTTATACAACTAAAACCGTACAAGTCTCGTATTGTTTCTTTGAATTTCCAACGAATGATCAGGCCAAGGAACTTCCCATTGCCACATGAGAACGCCTTTGGAAAGACGTCCCCGAGAACCAAACCGGATCTCTGCTAACACTAGGCCGGGTTACCCCTAACTGGGTAACAACTGACACGAGTATGCCATGCCCCGGTCCCATTGGACCTTTAACTGAGCGCTCGTCATCAACATCACACATAATAATAAGTGTTTCAACATGAGTAAGTATCTGGACTCCATACCATGATACTACCCTTTCCAGAAGGAAATGCACATACCCTAAAGGGAGCTACCCCTCATAACCTTGCTGCATCTTTCCTGTTTTGACCATTCCGGGGTGTGAGGCTCGACGAAGTCACGTCCACAAAATCACACTTTATACAAAAGCCGTGCTTTGGGTCAACAAATGATCGTAGAAATGATCACAAAGATAAACGATCAAATAAATGATCCTATCACAAATAATCAACACAATGATCATTTCACAGCAACACTCAGCATGTCACATTACCAAATTGGGAATATATCGCTGATAAACTTCAAATACATAACCTCTGAGCTCGTACGTCTCAGAGAAGGGTGTTAAGCTAAAAGAATAAATTCTCCGCCACCAACAGAAATATATTTGAAAGAAATCTGCTTTATATCTCAATTTGTAATGTCAGACATAAAATCCATACAAGTCTGTTCCGGGATCGAACAGAAGCGAAGGCACTTACAAAGAAGTCATTGCAATCCGGATAATCTCTAATCACGTCCGGACTTCCCATCACATAGGGAGTCTCTATACCGTAGCTACTCGGTGCAAAGACAATCGACGAGTTGTCCTTTCGCTTTCAAAAATATCCGGTCTTCAACACCGGTCATCAATGCTATCCATTACGTCGTATCACTATTCGGAATGGGTAATCCGAATAACGAGCGCAATAATTTAAAAATAAGTGTAGCATTCAAATTCAAACAAATCACAACAAATACCTTTCAAAGGTAAATATTGATAGTCGGTTATTGAACTATCAAATGAATATGCACAACATCACCAGATTCCAAATAATTTTCCAAATTATTTATTTCCAAAAATTATCTTTACAAGATATATAATTTCAATATCTCAAAAATAAATCAATATTTATTTTTAAACAAATTCCACTTCCTTTTGTAAATTCCATAGTGAATTTACATTCCAAAATATCCATGCATATACGATTTCAATTATTCATTTCAATTTATCTTCAAAAAGATAAATTCTCAAAATATTCACTTTATATTGGAAAACATTTCCATACTTACTTATTAAGTAATTCTCAATCCATTTATTTTCAACACTTGGAAAATATTCAAATATACTTAAATCGAAATTAAGCATATATTTCATTCTTTAAGGAAATCATTCTCTTAAACATATTTATTTGGGCCAAAACGAATGTTGCGTAAAACATCGTTACGACAACCCAAAATCTCTAGTATAGGGATTCGAAATTAAAATAGATATATAAATCCCAATACTATACAAAACATTTCCTTTCAGAAATCATTTACTATAACAACAGTGTTATAGTCCACCATTTCCTTCTATTTCTCGAAAACGTCTATTTCAACAATGAATGTTGAAATCTATGGTTTCGAATCTCAACACATTTTGAAAACATCGTTAGATCGTTTTAATTCTATTTAAAACATCACATCCAAAACATTTTCTTTAACATATTATTCACTATTCAAAAATGTGAATATACTTATTAACCAATTTCATCATTTCTATCCATTTTATTTCAAAGGATTATTCACAGTCAAAAACGTGAATATAACTCCATTAATAGGTTTCAACAATTTACTTATCAAAATAAGTTGTTGCGGATTTATAAAACAATGTTTATAAATTCCATTTCTATTTATTTTATAACAACTTCCTTTTATAAATTCCTTTATTAACCTATCTCAATTCATATCTCAATGATATACTAGAAATTCATATTATAAGTCAAATACTTATAATTTATTTGTTTGCAAAAATCGTTCTTTTTAAACTTCATAATTATAAATCTTATAACTTATAAAATTCGTTTATTTATCCAAATCTATTCTTTTAACAACTTTATGAATTTTATAAACCTACTGCTTATAAAATTCCATTTATAACTTCACCGTTTATAATTCTATAAATTTCATTCATTTATGAAATTCATTCACAATTCATTCTAACACTTATAAAAACTCGTTTTATAATTCTAATATTTTAATTTATAAATATCAATTTATAAATCTTTCATATAAATCAATTCCTATTAATATTTTAAAACGTCTTTAAACTCCTTTATAATTTCATCATTTTGATTTATAAAATAATTAAATTTTATAAATCCTATATTTTACTTTTCACAATAAATTCAAAAATCCCAATTTAACTATTTTATAAAATCATTAACCCCATATTTTCAAAAATCGTATTTTTAACCATATTTCTCAAAAATCATAATTTTTATAACATTAAAATTTTAACGTTTATTTATTTAAAATGGATAAATTCCCAAAAATATTTTATGACGTATACTTTCAAAAATCACTTTAAAAATCATTTTAAAATTCCAAAACTTGGTCCAATGATGCTACACACCAAATAGTCAATCACGACTACAATGATATCATATATCGATATGATAATCCATCAAATATCAAAATATCTGAAATCAAATAAATACTGTTGAGGAATCCAGTTGGATCCCTCCAACCTGTTTTCCTGCATCCACAAACATTAGCACAATACCAATTCCATTCCAGTACGAAATTATCGCGGTATATGGGATTTAAAATATTATCCGCTTAATAGACGGCGCAATAGGGTCTCATCCGCTATACAATGCGGGAAATCAACAATTGCAATATATACATATGCCAATATATATATATATATATTGCTATTATATATAATACCAATTTCACCGTTTATGAAATATTCGCGGTATATGTTTTTAATAAATAACATCCGCTTACTAACGGCGCATAATGTCTATTTTAACAATCAATAGATAACAATCATCATTCAAACATGCATTCAAATATTTTAAATCTAACTATTTAAAATTAAAATCGAAACTGATTCGATTGAGTGAGAAGTTCTCACCTTGATTTCAATTTCGCTTTAGCGATTTATTTCGAATAAAATTAAACGGACGTTTAATTTTACCCAAAATTCTCACTAACTCCCAACGACTCCAATCCAATTTCATCGCGTAGTGCTCGTCCATACGATTCCAACGCTTCCTGTTTCGCGCGTTTTCGACCTCGTATGAAAAAGATATGCAATTTCAAAGTTACACATATTTATAAAGCATATAAATCACAACATTATTTTTATATTTTAACCCTACTCAAAATCGTGGCCGTAGATCTCACCCCCCCCCCCCCCCAACATCATAGCCGCAGAACGCACCCTCTCCCCCTTCGTTCCAGTCACGAACCGGAGAACCCAAATGCCGCCTTCTAGGGTTTAAAAACGCCGCTTCCTCGATCGCCTCTAGCTCGATCAACGACCACCATTAGCAAGCTCTACGCTAGTGCTACCCTCGCCTTCGACCACGGCAGGCTCGTTCGAGCCTATGCCTCGTAGTTCGCACCCAAACGCGCGCGCTTCCTCCCTACTTTCTGGCCACCACGTCACTCAATAGTTGATCACCGCCGTATGGATTTGTAGCTCTCTTCGAGCACTACGTTCTTCTAGTTGATGACTTCTCGAATAGATCTATAGATTGAGAGATTATAGAGGAAGAAGTAGAATGGTTTTCAGCCATTGGTTGAGGGGTGGCGGCTGCATTAGGTTTAGGGTTTTTTTTTTATTTGTGAGAGAGAGGGGGTTATTTATAGGGAATCGAACGACACTATTCATCCCGGATTTTCCAAACTCCGATTCACGCGCCGTAACCAGCGTTTCTAGGGTATACCCCGCGTTCCGGACACAATGGAACAGGTTTCGGAAGCTAATTCGGTCATCTGTGCGAGATATGGCAATAAACGTTCAATTTAAATTAAACCGATTTAAACGATTTTCTAGGCGTTTTAGCTTGCACCGGACAAATGGTAAATCCGATTGACACAAAATTTGAAACCTTACAATAATATCACATTACGAATCCGATGAAACTAGTTTCGTCGAAATCCGAGACTTTTGAAAAATGACTATTTTAACTCGCCAAATTAATATAAAAACAATTTCGATGCGTTTCGAGCTGCCACGATCAAACGCTAACTCTGATTACTACGAAAATTGAAATCCGGTAATAACTAATTATTACGGATCCAATGGAACTGGTTTCGTCCAATTCTGAGACTGTTCAAAAATTGACTAATTTCACTAGTCGATTTAAATATTAAAATATTTAATTTTCACAAATTAACTCCAAATTCAATTTTAAAAGTTCTATAATATCGTTCTAACTCCAACATGATAAAACAAAATTTTACAAATCAATTTTAATCATTTTTTAACCCTATTTTTAATTATTTCCATAATTTAACATATTAAATTATCGATTTAATTATCCAATTAAATCCAATTATTCAAAATAAAATTTATTCGACTTATAAATTTCACTTATTAATATTTAAAATTAATTAAATATTCAAATTTTAATTCATTAAAATTCTGGGTCGTTACAATAACCACTTGAAAATCCACTTTAAAAATTTGACGGCCACTGAAGTCAAAGCGACAGTGATTTTTATACGTCAAAATCTCATCAAAATAATTTGCATCAAAACATAATACCAATGAAGATAATGCGGAACAAAACACGTTAAACCAAACATCGGTTCAACGTAAAATTAATGCGGTAACGTGCAACTTAAATTTGCACGTATACTACAAAAAGAACAAAGAAATCAGTCGAATATATCTTCAATGAAGATAATTTAAAACAGTAAAAATATCAACAAATTCACATAAATGCAATCGCTTCGGATCCTCATATCGGATTCGAATTTTTTAAAGAAAACATATTAATCACAGCTATGTAAACAACAAATGAAATTTATTTGAATCTCATATTTTGATTTTTAAATCAAAAGGTTATCAACTGTACTCAGCGAAGATAGTTTCACTGTTTCCGCTGCGCACTCTGATAAACAGAACCCAAATTAATCAAATCATCAAAACACAAATTCACTTTTTATTTTTAAATAAAGATATTTAAAAATTTCATCATAATTTCAAAACTTTAGTTTTGACTCAAAGCGCAATACGACTAATAGTTGTAACACATGTTCCATCTAAGTTATGTTTTATATTATGTCCGTAAATCCCAAGCTCTGATACCAACTGTGACGCCCCACCTCTATGCTCACAATAACAAAGAGTATTAAAGGAAATACTGTCTTATCACGAAGAATAAGGCTGGATAGGAGCAGCCGTCCGTAGTTAGGCCTTACACTGGTATTGGTTATTTCGATAGGAGTGGTATATATTTTTATTTTTCATCTCTTATTTATTTACTCCCATCGACATACCCAATTCCAGTATAAAACGAACTACGATGGTTCATAATAGTTTAGGATAATAGATATAATAATAACATAGATAATATAAATGCGAAACACAGATAAAACAAAAGTCTCGTATATATAATAACTGACGTCGGTTACAATACATGTGATACAGTACATATGATACAACTACAACTATCGACTTTGGAAGTTACATATACAAGTACATTATCGTATATAATATACATGAATACATATCTTCCTATACAAATAAACCGACTACTATAAATGACGACGACTACTCCAAAAGATATGAAGTGATTTCACAGCTCAAGCAGCAACCCAAAGTAAGATATCAACAACCTGTAAATACTCGGTCTGACCCGAGTATTACATTCAAAAGAAAATAATACACGGGTCAGTCTAATTCAAACTCGGTTATTAATGCACAGAAGCAATTATAATTAAATAATGAATAGACGTCAGTCACAATAAATCCCGTCTATCCAACGCTTCAAGAAGAGAATCAGATAACGGTAGATATAACACGTAATAGTGTTAAACAACAAATCAACAAATTCAAATTATCGACTAAGATAAATGAAAAGATTATCAACGAAGGTAATTTAGAAAACATCAAAATTGCCTAATTGGCAATTAACAACAAAATCTAATTATTTAAATAAATAATTAGAAACTCAGAATCTAATTATCAAATAGATAATTAGACAACAACAAAATAATCAAATCAATCCCAATCAATTTAAATAATTGAAATGTTACTTAAAAACATCAAAATTGATTGGCTGCAGTACACGCATGCGTGCATTTCCTCGCCAATACAGCCTATGGAATACGCAGAAGATCAATGAATCAAAAGCAAATAGCACCAAATCAAATCAAACTATCAATGACCAGTGGACAATGGCAGTGCCGAAGTCCTCCAAGTCATGGACATAAGGGCCGAAGCCAATACACAAAGAAAATGTAAAGTCAAAGTCAAGTAGGGAATTCGCTACCATAACGACCAAGAGAAGGTCGAACGGTTCTGAAACTCTGAGCAGGTACTATAATACCGATCCCGATAAATGGCAACTCTAAGTGCACATGTAACAACAATGAATCAATATCGAGCCAGTTCAATTACAGTGGCAGTAGTGAAACTACAATTTCCAAAATGAAGCATGAAAACCTCAATATGCAGAGAACTGCAATTACCAAAATGAAGCAAGAACAAATGTACATGAACATGAAGGCAACAAATACAAGGCAAAAATCTCAATATGCAGAGAAACTGCAATTTCCAAAATGAAGCAAGAACAAATGTACATAAGTTATGGTATGTAGGACTTGATGCTAGGGAGAACAAGCTACAGACACTTTTACAATTTACAATTCAAAAATATCAGGACCATGCATTACGTGTGCTACAAAGTATACTAAGCATGCATTATACCCAGGCAACAATTTGATGAAAAAGTGTCTTTGGACCAAAATTTCATGCACTTACAAACAAAAGAAAAAATGCACTTTGCTTCTTTATACACAAATAAAAATACTTCTACATACATATACGCACGGCAAGCATGTCAAACTTGATTTAACTACATGTACAACACGTCTGGCCCTAATTCTTTTCACACAAAGGATGAAATTTGTTAACATGTGAAACTTGGATATGGACACCTATATGTGTACACAATCATACTCGAAAATGGGAAGCAAAACTCTACCTATGACAAAATACGACACATACCCAAAAACCAAAGTTTGTGAACAAAAGAAAAATATGTTGAAGCCGAAATAGTTATACACTTTTACAGGCCGAAGCCGAAACAAAGTATATGATAAAAAAACTGGTAATGCAATATTCATGCAAACCTGAATGGTCACAAACATGAACGCGCAAATACATATATGCAATCTGCCTCAATGGTTAAGACAGCTACCATGAATGATAAAACTAGAGGAATACTTCAACTGCAAATGCACAGCAAATATACTTGAAGACTAGAGTATGCAAGGTGGAAACATAGGTATGAAATGCAACTGTGACTAGACGGTGCTATCAGGAATGAACACAATGGTCAGTGGTACTAATATGACAACATAGCAAGCACCTGAATGCACAGTGCAAACTACAACCAAGTGATACAACAATTCAGTTGAAACTGCTACAAGAATAACATCACATGAAACAAATGTGCTAACTGACCCAAATATCACAAAGCATCAATTAGAATGTTGACTGAAGATGCCAATTTCCCCATTTAGAATCAAAGTGGCCGAGACGATCTAGTGTAAATATAAATAGTAAAACAACAAGAACAATATACTACACTACGAACAACAGTTAAAATTCAATTAGAAACAAAAATCGAATACGGCCAAAAGTCAAAAGTCGAACAACATCAACATCAAAACAAAATTGAATGGCCGAGACGAAGTCACGCTCCTCTTAGTTGAACTCAATAATTAATAAATTCGAATCGAACAAAACAGTGGTTTAACTTAGATGTGAGTGAATAAATCACTCACCTTAGATCGAAGTGACGACGAACCCAAATAAGAAGAAGCAGCCATGAGCAACTCCAAGGGATAGTCGATCGACAAAGCTTTCGATCGAGCAACCAAAGATCGGCGACTTCACAAAATTTCACAAGCCCTAATTTGACCAGAGGAACGCACGAGGGGACGAGCCGCCATTCTTTCGTTTTTTTTTCGTTTACCTCGTTTAGGGTTTTCGAATGAGAAGGTAAAGAGGGACGGGTATGATTTTATCACGACACCAATAATACACATGGGCCGAGATAAATTTTAAAGCCCTCCTACACTTCACAATTTACAAAAGAATTTCAACCGATTCAAGAATTCCAACATCAAACAACTAGCAAATTAATCATCTAACGACAATAATTAACCGGGACAAAACCCCGGGTTGTTACACATTTTATATAGGTTATTTATCTTAAACTTGTTAAATGTTGAGTTACCAAAATTGAAAGATCGAGTTCTTGCAAAAAAGTAGAGAGGTACAATTCATTATTATTATCTTTAGATTTGAACTTAACACTAAAGGTAGGAATCCCAAGTTATATTTTCTTGCGAAAGGAGTGGAAAACAGAGAAAGTATAAAGGAGATTCTTTTTCGAACCCTAGATCGATTGACATGAAAAAATGCAACCATTTCGAATTAAGGATAATACAACTTCTTCATTAGACGAATGGAATATGGAAGTTATTAATGGAGTTCATAGCAATTATGCAATGGAAAACTATGAAGGTCATTCTTTTGCTAGAAGATTGATAAAGGAAGAAATGAAAACTTGCATAGATATGTCTAAAAATATGGTTAAGCCAATTCAAGTTTGCATATTAAAAAAATGATCCAAATAATTGTATTTCTTACCATAAAGAAAATCTATAATGTTCTCAGCCAACAAAAGGCAATGAAACGTGCTGAAAGTTCTCAAATTAATTATCTATTAAGCAAGCTTAAAGATTTTAACTATTTTGAATGGCATCTAAATCAATAAAATGGAACATGCATAATCATATATATTTTCTAGACTTATCTTATTAGTTTAGATTTTTCGTGTATATTTCCTTGTGTTCTTGTGATGGATTATACAAACGAATTGGTATAGAATGCCATCAGTAGAGGTTGTTAGAGTCACGTCCATACTTCATACATTTTGTGCAGTCATCGCCTACCTTGTTTCTGAGCAACGGGAAAATACGCAATGGCTTTGCAGAGATTGAAATCTGTTATGATTGCTTGCAAAATAGTGCGACGACCCAGAATTTTTGACATTTGAAATTGAAATATTTAATTCACTTTTTTATATTTGGAAGTTAATTTAACTTGAATTTCAAATATCAATGTTTGTTTGGCAGTTAAATTATTTAATTTAATTGGGTAAAATATTAAATCTTGAGTTTTAGCCTAGTTAAAAATATTTTAAAGGCCTGAAAAATCGATAATGATAATACTGAAGATAATGGAAGCTTCAGAATTGAATTTGAAAATGCTTTGATCGGTTTTGAAACTATATCATTTAAATCAATATTTAAAATAGCCTTCTGAGGCACAGCCTTGGAATTCGACGAAACTAGTTCCATTGGATCCGCAATATTGTACTATTATCGGATTTCAATTTTCGTAATGTTTGGAGTGATCGTCTGGCCGTACGGATAGCAAACGCGCTGAAAATTTAATCGAAAATTCAATTTAATAACTGGTCCAAAAACTATCTGCTCCGTACGATCGAATTTGGACTCGAAACCTTTTCCATTGCATTCAGAATTGAGGTATAACCTTATGAACGCCCGGCGGCATGCCTCGATTGGAGATTGAGATTTTGTGTTACGGAAATCGAGACAATTTAAATTTGAATTTAAATGATATTTTTATAGCATTGGAATCTACAGTAAGCATTGACACGTAAAGGAAGAATTCAAACACTTGTCCTCCTTATTTTACACACGTCTCCTCCCCCTCTTTCAACTGGATTCGTTCGTATAAAAAAATGATGATGAATATCTCGTTCAAAAGTATAAAAGAAATGGTCGACACTCCTTTTTCTTTCATTTTGAAATCCACTCCTTTTTCCCCTCTTTATCTTCCAGTTATTTCGAAATGAAATTCAAAGAAATCGAAATCAGAAATTCGATTCGAATACAAAGAAAAAAAAGGGTTAACACGTGCTTGCACGAGCGCGCGATGGAAGCTCTCAAGCGAGCAAGCAGCGACGATGATGTAGGCGACGCGTTCAATCTGCATTGTCGCGATTTAAGGAGGCACGCGCTTGCACACGCGAGGCGATGGAAAGCTCGTATAGGGGTCGCGATGGCTATGAGGATGCGGCGTCGAAGGAGGAGGCTCTTTCAGTCAAGTCGCGAGGCCAGGGCGAGCGCGACGACGTTGGGAAGCATGAGGCGGTGGCGGCATTCATGATGGCGGCACTGTTTGGGTCACGCGTGAGTGAGCTCGGGGAAGGGATGCAGGTGCGAGTGATTCGCGACCAAGCAACAAACAGATGAGGTGGTCAGCGAGTGATTGATAAGGTATACGATCTCTTTTCTTTTTTATTTAAAATTTAAAATATATATATACACACATATATGTTTCGGAGAAGGGAATTACTGTTAAAACAGATCAGAAAATAATTCTTTTTAATCAAATAAATATATATGTATTGGTGAAACAGTAAAAATTGATTTTTAAACCTATATAAATTAATTTTTATAAGTGAGGGTTTCAAATAAAAAGATAAGAAAATATTTTATTCAAAAGAAAATTAGTTTAAAATTAAGTTATTAGTTTAAAATAAAATTATTAGTTAATTAAATGGAAATTTAATTGTTCGATTGATGCAAATATTAATTAAATCATCAAATGTTTATACAAGATTAAGAACTGTGAAGAAAACAAGCTCAAATGGAAATGGATTACCAAATAAAAGGGCAAAGGTGAGATCTTCTCACTTAATTAATATAATTAGAATTTCAGTTATTGATTGATTGTTTGTATGTGATAGTGAGTGCGTGTATGTGTGTCTATATATATATATATATATATATATACATACATACATATACATATACATACATATATATATTGGAGTGATTGATTTCCCGCACTATATAGCGGATAAGACCCTATGCGCCACATAATAGCGGATGATATTATATAATCCCATATACCGTGATAGTCCGCCTCGAAGTGGAATTGGTATTTAGTTGTTGAGCTAAATCTGTGGATGCAGGGAAACAGGTTAGAGGGATCCAACTGGATTTCTCACATTGTTGAATTTATTTGTATATGTTGTGATGTGATTATTTATAATCTATGTATGATTATATTTGTGACCGAAGTCGTTGATGGCTATAGTTTAGCCGAATATATTTTTGGCATCGTAGGATACCAGAAATAAATAAAATTGGATTTTTGAAATTAAAGTAGAAAATTATAGTAAATTAATTTTAGAGAATTGAATAAATTAAAAAGAAGGAATTTAAAAAGGGGTAAAGGTTGATTTTTTGAAATCCTATTGAATAAATTCCAAAATATGGGGAAAGGATTTTAAGAAAGGATTTTTTAGTAATATTGTTTAAAAGATGAAGAATTTATTTAAAATTCGGATTTTAAATAGTTTGGAAGAAATAAAAGCATTTATTTTAAAAGGTGGTGATTTTAGAAATCAATTTGGAATTTGATTTGGCGTTTGAAAATGAATTTTTGAAAATCAATTTGGAATTTGATTTAGTGTTGAAAGTGAATGTTTGGAAATCAATTTGAAAAATCGTATATCAGTGGATATTTGGAAATTTAAATTCACTATGAGAATTCATAAAGAAAAGGGAAATTTGTTTTAAAAATAAATAACGGTTTATTTTTAAAAAGTGTGGAAAGGAATTTACAAATTTGAAATGTAAATTTAAATAAATCGAGAAGAATTTATTAGTTGATTTAAATGGACCATTTCGAAATGGAAAGTGTATTTTCCCTGGAAAGCCGAGTATGTTTTTAAAGTAGCTTTCAATTATAAATTAAAAGTTCTAAAGTTGGTTTTAAAAAGGGTGTTTGTGGAGAAATTATTTTCTTAAGTTGTTTTTAAATCTTTAAAGTAAATATTTATTTAATTAATTATAGAAATGATTATTTATAATTTTTAATTGATATTTGATTTAAAAAATGGTTATTTAAATAGTTATACTCTATCTAATAACTTTATTTTAAAATTATTTTGGGCTTAAGATTTATATGAGATATGGGTATAAAATTTCATAACTAATATTTTAAAATAAATTGCTTTAAAATAGTTTTATTTTAAATATTTTCAAGTATATATGTTTGGGTAAGTAATTTAACCTATTTTAAAGCATTTGCACTCGGCAAATTTTCAATGGAAATGAATAAATATTTGAAAATTTATTCCACATGAGGAAAGTGATTTGAAATTTGTTTTTAAAGGGTTGAAATGTGAAAATATATCTTGCGAAGATGTTTTGAAAGTAAATAATTGGGGGAAAATTATTTAAATCTTGGTGATTGTTGTGAATATTGTTTGATAGTTAAATAACCGACTATCAATATTGTCCTTTAAATGGCGTTTGAATTTCAATGCGACCGGCGGTCGGATGCCGAATGGTTATTCGAAAACCACATCGAATCTTTGTGATGGATCTTTTATTTAAAAGATCAAAGTGGAAATTTGTTGTGATTTACTTGAAATCTGAATGTAACACTTGTTTTTAAAATAAGCGCTCATTATTCGGATTGGCCGAGAGAGGACTTTGTGTCATAAAACCCATTCCGAATAATGATACGATGAAATATGATTGCATTTGAAGACGATGCTGAAGACCGGGTATTTTCGAAAAAAAAAGGATTGCCTGTCGAATGTTTCTGCACTGGGTTGCTCTGGTATAGGGATTATATCACCCTTTGTGATGGGGAGTCCGTACGTGATTAGTGAATATCTGGATTTGCAAGGGCTTCTTTTAAGTGCCTTCGGTTCCGTTCGAACCCGGAATGGACTTATATGGATGTATGTCTGGCGTTACTCTTTGAGATGTAATGCTGGTTTCTATCAAATTCATTTCTATCGGTGGCGGAGAATTTATTCTCTTAGCTTAACACCTTTCTCTGAGACGTACGAGCCCAGAGGTTATGTAGTTGATGGTTAGTAGCGATACATTCCCAATTTGGTAATGTGTCATGCGAAGTGGTGTTGATCATTTGTTGATCGAAGCATGGCTTTTGTGAAAAGCGTAGCTTTGTGGACGAGACTTCGTCGAACCTCACAACCCGAAAATGGTCGAAACAAGAAGGATGTGGCAAGGTTATTGGGGGTAGTGACCCTTAGGGTATGTCCATTTCCTTTTGGAAAAGGGTGGTATCATGGTATGGAGCCCAGATATTTAACCTATGTGGTTGCTGCAAATTTATTACTTTATGGTTGTTGGTGTTGAGGATCCTCGGATAAAGGTCGGTAACGACCGGAGGATGGCATACTCGTGTAGTAGTTACCTAGTTACAGAGGTAACCCAGCCTTATGTTGGCAGAGATCTGGTTAGGTTCTCGGGACGTCCATCCAAAGGCGTACCCATGTGGCATAGGAAGTTCCTTAGCCTGACCATTTTTTGAAAATCCAAAGAAACAATATGAGCCCTTTACAATTGCCATTGTATAACCTGCCTCCTCAGGAGGTAGCTATAGCAGGTATAATATAATGGTACCTATGCTGGCTAGGATTTATATTATACTTTCGAAATGTTTTCCACACTATGAACTAATAATAATATCAAAAAGATTTTGCGTATCAAGCATGTTTGACTATCATAAGGAGAAATCTCCCCCAAGAGTGCGATTTCATTGTGTGTGTGCCGGAGGCCTTATGGTAGTTTCATTTTCCAAAAGCATAGCAGATTTCTTTTCCTTTCCTTGTGAAAATAACTGTTTTTAAATCTCACACCAGTCCCATGACTGACCTGGAATTTATTGTTCCCTTTCTAAACTCTAGGTGCCCATAATTTTCCACACGGGAAGCCTAGAGTCAGGTTATCAATTGTTCTAGAGCGAAGTCAAGTAGTGCTGTGGAAATCAGAAGGCCGGCTGGATGACAAGATGTATGCTTATGCTATGTATTATTCGTTGCGTATTGCGTTGATGCAAGTCCATTTCCATGTGGGTAAGTTCTAATGACTGCCAGTGTTGTATTGTGTTGTTGTAAACTCTGATGTTGTGATGTAAAAACTGATATAGATCCTTTTGTTTTAAAAATTATTCATTTATCTATTATATATTGTTTCGCTGCGAAATGTGAGATTCTGTTATTGTTTCCGTTTCTTCTTCTATCTTCTTCTTCTTAAATCCTAACGGTTCAGTTTTCCGGCATTCGACTATTCGACATTTGATACCTGGACGTATTAATGTCAACTTTCGAAAGTCGAAAAATTGGGTCGTTACAAAGTGGTATTAGAGCATTTGGTTAAGCGACAACCTTGGCTCTGGTGAGGATTACTCATTAGAGATGGAGTCAGTAGTACTCTAGAATGAGTTTGAGTGTATTGATAGATATGAGCGCGTATTTGTGAGTGAATATAAAATTATTTTATATTATGATGATTTGTTTGCCGAGTGGTATATGGGTTCTGTTCAATACGAGTAATTAACGTTATTGATAAGGATCTCTAAACACTTGTACAAAACAATTCGACACGATATTGTTTTAAAATAGGGTAAACGAAATAATTTTACCCAAATTATTTTCGTATATAAAAGGAAATAATTTTTGTAAATTATTATAGTATATGATTGCTTGATTGTTAGGAAGTAATAATATTAAATCATTATCATTATTATTGAATAAGAAATTAAAATCATAACTAAGAAATATATTCATATACAAATAGGATTTGTAAATATAAACTGTAAATGTGATTTATAATTTGAAATAGAATTCCAGAGAAATATTTGAAAATGTTTTTGAAAAGATTTGAAATTTGGAAAATTTGAAATAAAATCCCTTTTGAATTTGAAAATGATTTTCAAAGGCTTTAGAGAAAAATGGTGAAATTATTTGGGAAATATTTTTGAATTGGATTTGAAATATGATGGAATTTGGATTTTAAAAATATTTGGAAAAAAGTTTTAAAGGGATAAAAGCACTAAACTCTTTTCGGTTTTTGGAAAATAATTCGTATGATGATCGCGACATCATCGGTGTTCATTTTCGAGTTTCCAAGGGAGGAATTGCTACCTGAATGTTTTAGATTTAAATTATTTGAAAAACTAGGTTTGATTTTGGAAATTCAAAAGATAATTTGAATTGATTTCAAAAATGATTTTTAAATATTGGAAAGATTCTGGAATCCTATTTAAAATATTCATGGAATATAATGGAGTTTGACAACTTATAAAATTTGAAATTGTTAGAATAAAATCTAACTTGAAGAAAAGTAAAAATTTAAAATAGTGTGAAATGTAAATAAGTTGAAAAAAACTTATCGAAGCTTAAAATTTGGATGGTAACTGAATATTTGGATTGAGTAAAATTAAGTGAAATGGAAAAGTTGTCAAGTTGGATCAAATGAAGCGAAGTATTGAAATAAAATTAGTAAGTGAAACTAATTAAAGGAATGACTGTTATCCCAACTTTTGGCAAAGTTGAGATATCCAAAATTTACTGAAAGTCAATGATTACTATTCATGAATATCAACCAAGCATTGCAGGATAACCATGGATATCAAGGGATTTGTCCGAGTCCGGAACCGGCCACAGTTGATAGGACACGACAAGAAAGATCATAGAAGTCTGCATTTCAAATTTCAAGTCAATCCGAGGTCGTATGCTCAAGTTATGATGGATTCAAGTTAAGAGGAATGGGCATTGCTCGGTTCGAACCCATCACCCTGACTAGTTCGAACCCATCATGTTCGAATCCATCAGCCAACGACTCCATCCCGCTTCAACACCATTGACTTCGACTCCATCACGATGTCCTCTCTTCGAATCCCTCCAGGTTATGGAGTTCGTATCCATGGAGTTGCCATTACCTCGGATCCATGAGAAATGCCCTCGCTTCGACTCCATCAAGTAAACCCCCAGATAGCCTTGCTCCGAATCCATCCACAACCTGACTTCGAATCCATGGACTGAGCCTTGCTTCGAATCCATCCAAGTCACCTCGCCCCATGCTATCTTCGAATCCAACGTGTTAAGACAACTTCGAATCGATCCAAGGTGACGCATTTGGATCGATTCGAACAAACGACATTCCATCGATTCGAAGACGATCTTCGAACCCAGCGCACGAAGCCATCCGGTGAACACGGCAAAGAACTCGGACTCGACCCATTCAACTCGGCGACAAGTTAGGATCGACTCGGAGAAGGCGCGCCACGTCATCCCTTAGATCGATTCGAAGTACTCGTTTCGAACTGATCGATTCGAAGGAGTCCATAGCATCGGTTCGAACCACCCAGCATACCGAAAAGCGCCATTTCGAACCAATCATAACTCCCAATCCACTGATCCAAATCCCATGAAATTTTTACAGAAGTTCGTCTACGTGTTGAAGAATGTCCACGCCAAATTTCATCACGATTGGATGATTTCTTGATCGATTCGAACCAAGGGTCGAATCGATCCCAATGTGGGCCCGGATCTCCAGGTTTCGGCCATGTGGGCCCCCTCACGTGCTGGAAGTGGTCTACCTGATTTTTAGGAGAAATATCAGCATCCTACGCCTATAAATAGAGCCCCAGTTCATTCAGAAAAGGGACCGGATTCTCTTTGGCAAAATCAAGACTCTGAAGCATCAAGACTCCACCAAGGCTCTACTTAGCACTCAACAACCACCGTTGTACTTGAATTTCAGAACTACAATTCATTGTAATCTGCTGTAATCGATTGTAATCAGCGAAGAACATTAATAAAAGGAAAAACCTTTGAAGTGGACGTAGGCCGGAGATAGCCGAACCACTATAAATCGTGTGTTCTTGCTTACATTTATTATTTTGCTACTTAAGATCTGCGATTTGTGTTTGGATATTGCTGATTTATATTCCAACACTGGTGCTTTCACATTCATCGGGGTTTGTGACCAATTTTGGCGCAAACACTTTGGTGCTTTCACTGAGAATTGAACTCAGGGACAATGACTCGACAAACAAGACAGAGGATTGATAGGAGCCAACAAGGAGGAAGCCAAGAAGCATCCTCCGGATCAGGAGAAGGACAAGCTTCCGTTTACATCACCAGAGACGAGATGGAAGCCATGGCCAAATCATTACGCGAAAGCATAATGAAGAATCAACAGGAGATGCTGCAGAATTTCCTCGAGCAGATGAGGGCGGCGAATATGCAAAACCTTGGACCAACTACAACAGCTACGAGTACGGGACAAGGAATCAGGGTTGCAGAAGCAAATGAAGGACAGGCTCAAGGCCAGAATACAGGAGTTGAAGGTGGTCAGCAAGGCCTTGGGGCCAGACCCTCAGGGTCCGATACTGGAAGACCAACAGACGGAGCTCAACAGACTGGGGCCAATGCCTATGCTAACGAGCCACCAGAAGAATACATACCAGAATTCCCTTCAAGGCTCGGGGGGCAGGACAGGAATTTGACGAAGG
Source organism: Allium cepa (assembly GCA_030765085.1). Lineage (NCBI taxonomy): Eukaryota > Viridiplantae > Streptophyta > Magnoliopsida > Asparagales > Amaryllidaceae > Allium > Allium cepa. Next base: position 236,286,277 of record CM060930.1, read on the forward strand.
GCCAACCCCTAGACGGAGATGAGAGAATGATAGGCCTAATGCGATGAATCATGAGAGGAGGACTGCCTAGCGGAGGCCTAGAAGAAGTTAGTCGGAGTCCATTCACTCTAAACATCCGAAACGCAAGGAACCCTCCAAAGTTCAAACTACCAGCGCTAGAACCATATGACGGGAGATCAGACCCGACCACGCATATTACAAGATATATCAGGCACATGGAAGTACTGGGGGCATCCGAGGAAGTGATGGCACGATGCTTCCCTCTATATTTGTCAGATTTAGCTGCACTATGGTTCAGACAACTGGAGACTGGATCGATAGGAACATGGAGCGAGCTTGTTGACTGCTTCATGAGACAGTTCATGGTCCATGTGACGCGACCCAAGAGTGTGATGACTTTAGCTTCAATCAAGCAAAGGACCGGAGAGTCCATAAAAGATTTTCTGTTAAGATTCAATGTGACAGTGACTTCTGTAGATCGCCCGGATCCATCAATGATTTTAATGGCGGCGGTGGCAGGAGTCGCGGAAGGCACCAAATTTAAGGATCCTCTAACTAAAGATCCACCGCAAGATCTTGGAGAGTTCTTTCATAAAGCCGAAAAGTTCATTCGGTTAGAAGAATCACGAGCCGAGAGTCGTGAAATAAATACCACACAAAGCGTAGGAACCTCCAGAGAACAGTCCGGAGCGGACAAGGGAAAGAGGAAACAGGATGACAGACACGATGGTCCTGATAAACGGAAGAAATTCCGAGAACCAAGATTCAGGCAGTACACCGATCTGACTGCAGGCCTAGAAAGAATCTACACTGAAACTAGGGGGCAACTCCCCTATCGAAAGCCACCTGTAAGGGATCCCACTGAGCGGGAGCGCAGGACTGGAAAATATTTCCTATTCCATGAGCTGGATGGGCACACTACAGATGAATGCCGTCACCTAAAGGATGAGGTGGAAGAACATGCCAGGAGTGGTAGATTGCCGCAATTTGTCAGAGAACGGACAGCAGCAACAAGGCTTGAACAACTACCGCCTCCACCTAACAAGAACGATCCTGGATCGGGATCACGACTCATCATCAACTGATTGAAGATGGCAAGGGCCAAGTCCAGGATTTGGACTTCGGTCATATAATTTTATGTAGATTCATTTTCAGAATAAACAGTTACTCCACTTACACATGTACGGGAACCGGAGAGATCCCTAGGCATGCTCTGAGATGGAGATAAACCAATATGCCCGGAGAGGCAATGTTTAGTTTTTTCTTCTCTGATGTTTGAGATTGAACATCTAGAACTTGAATATTAAACAAATAAATTAGAGCTTCTTGCAATAAACCTTTTGACCGGAGAGTCAAAGGATGAACATTAAATATCAATATAAACATGATCGCTTTATGACCCTACCCGGAGAGACGGGGTCCGGAGTGCAAGAGGTGAGTTGCTTCGCCGGAGAGCGACAGGATCAACTCACTTAAGCGATGTTTCCCCTTCACCGGAGAGTGACAGGATGGGATCCAGCAAGAGCCCGGAGAGGCTATGATCGGTCCCGAACGACCAAGACATCGCTAAATGTTCAGTGCACTGAACCGGAGTGCAAGAAGTGAGTTGCTTCGCCGGAGAGCGACAGGATCGACTCACTTAAGCGCTGTTTCCCCTTCACCGGAGAGTGACAGGATGGGATCCAGCAAGAGCCCGGAGAGGCTATGATCGGTCCAGAATGACCATGATATCGCTATACGTCCTAACTGGGACCAGAGTGCAAGGGATAGAAGGCAACGCCAGAGAGCGATAGGATCTTTCTATTCAATCACTAAGTCTGGAACGGACTTAGTAAGGGTTCAGAGCAGCCAGTAATAGTCCGGAGAGACTACGAAACTTCATTCTCAACTTCTACGGAAAGAACGAATATTGATTTGGCTTCGAACAGCCACAAACTTGATTGATAATACCACAGCTATGAATGAAACATGAATTCCTTACACTTGATATAAGACCATTCAAAACATACCTTTTACAAAAAGGCATGTTTTGGGGGGCAAAATGTTATCCCAACTTTTGGCAAAGTTGAGATATCCAAAATTTACTGAAAGTCAATGATTACTATTCATGAATATCAACCAAGCATTGCAGGATAACCATGGATATCAAGGGATTTGTCCGAGTCCGGAACCGGCCACAGTTGATAGGACACGACAAGAAAGATCATAGAAGTCTGCATTTCAAATTTCAAGTCAATCCGAGGTCGTATGCTCAAGTTATGATGGATTCAAGTTAAGAGGAATGGGCATTGCTCGGTTCGAGCCCATCACCCTGACTAGTTCGAACCCATCATGTTCGAATCCATCAGCCAACGACTCCATCCCGCTTCAACACCATTGACTTCGACTCCATCACGATGTCCTCTCTTCGAATCCCTCCAGGTTATGGAGTTCGTATCCATGGAGTTGCCATTACCTCGGATCCATGAGAAATGCCCTCGCTTCGACTCCATCAAGTAAACCCCCAGATAGCCTTGCTCCGAATCCATCCACAACCTGACTTCGAATCCATGGACTGAGCCTTGCTTCGAATCCATCCAAGTCACCTCGCCCCATGCTATCTTCGAATCCAACGTGTTAAGACAACTTCGAATCGATCCAAGGTGACGCATTTGGATCGATTCGAACAAACGACATTCCATCGATTCGAAGACGATCTTCGAACCCAGCGCACGAAGCCATCCGGTGAACACGGCAAAGAACTCGGACTCGACCCATTCAACTCGGCGACAAGTTAGGATCGACTCGGAGAAGGCGCGCCACGTCATCCCTTAGATCGATTCGAAGTACTCGTTTCGAACTGATCGATTCGAAGGAGTCCATAGCATCGGTTCGAACCACCCAGCATACCGAAAAGCGCCATTTCGAACCAATCATAACTCCCAATCCACTGATCCAAATCCCATGAAATTTTTACAGAAGTTCGTCTACGTGTTGAAGAATGTCCACGCCAAATTTCACCACGATTGGATGATTTCTTGATCGATTCGAACCAAGGGTCGAATCGATCCCAATGTGGGTCCGGATCTCCAGGTTTCGGCCATGTGGACCCCCTCACGTGCTGGAAGTGGTCTACCTGATTTTTAGGAGAAATATCAGCATCCTACGCCTATAAATAGAGCCCCAGTTCATTCAGAAAAAGGGACCGGATTCTCTTTGGCAAAATCAAGACTCTGAAGCATCAAGACTCCACCAAGGCTCTACTTAGCACTCAACAACCACCGTTGTACTTGAATTTCAGAACTACAATTCATTGTAATCTGCTGTAATCGATTGTAATCAGCGAAGAACATTAATAAAAGGAAAAACCTTTGAAGTGGACGTAGGCCGGAGATAGCCGAACCACTATAAATCGTGTGTTCTTGCTTACATTTATTATTTTGCTACTTAAGATCTGCGATTTGTGTTTGGATATTGCTGATTTATATTCCAACACTGGTGCTTTCACATTCATCGGGGTTTGTGACCAATTTTGGCGCAAACAATGACAAATTAAATTTGGTTTGAAATGAATTAAATCCAATATTTATTAATAAGGATAAAGTGAATTCAAATGAATTTGAAAATGAAAACTTGAATATTTATATTGAACTTAAGAAATAAATGGCAAAATTCTTAAGTGAAATTGGAATTGAGGAAATATTCTAAGGATCCAGTAAAGCGGTGAAATGGTGATTGTGAATAAGTGTATAGAAATCAAAATGAATATGAATAAAAAGAAAATTGATATATCTAATAATCAATTAGAAATAAATATTTAGGATGTGCATATATTATTTTATTCACATAGTGATTTGATCCAGAATTTGAGCACAGAATTTCGAGATAATTATATTGATCCGAGTTAGGATTTTTTTTTCCACTCGATTTTCGATGGTGAACCCTGGATATGGATTTTTGGTTGATTCTGAAAATTCTCTATCATAGTTTACGGCTATGCAAGGAGAATGACGGTTTCTGATCAAAAAACTAGATTTGAGTCCGCACTAGAAAGTCGGGTGGACGATACTAGTTCAGAAGTGAAATTGTGTGATCGAGTGAGCGATCGGATTTGGTATTGCGTACGAATGATATGTGTGCATCGTACAAGTTTGAAATGAATTAAATATTGAAACTTTTGTAAAGAATGTGCAAAATTATAAGCAGGATATACAGGTGTGTTAAAGGCAAAAGATAAATTGGGATTTGATTTCAGAAGATAATTTAAATTGCTCATCAAAAGGTATGTATTTAAATTTCTATATGAAATTTGATAATTTTCTTGTCTAGCCACTTGGCGTTTTGTTTTCTTTTTAAAATCTGGAGGCCCGTTGTGGCATTTTGTAGTCATACCAAGCTAGCCGCGCAAAGGAGACGCTAGCGAAATTTTTCAAAAATTTTATGGAATTAGAAAATTTTTGAGAAATTTTGGTTTTGAATTGAAATTTGAATGGTTGGGTAGATAATATTATTTGGAATTGATGAATGAGTTTAGAAAAGTTAGTAAGAGTAAAAGTGTGTCTTTAATAAAAAGATTGTGTTGGAAAGTTGTTAGAACTATTTGGCTTTGGGAAAATGATAAACGGGTTATGGATCATTCTTTTTAACTAATAATTTCGGAACGAAATTCTTTTAAGGGGGAAGAATTTGACGACCTAGAATTTTTGACATTTGAAATTGAAATATTTAATTGATTTTTTTATGTTTGGAAGTTAATTTAACTTGAATTTTAAATATCATTATTTGTTTGGTAGTCAAATTATTTAATTTAATTGGGTAAAATACTAAATCCTGATTTTTAGCCTTATTAAAAATATTTAAAAGGCTTGAAAAAACTATAATGATAATACATTAGACAATGGAAGCTTCAGAATTGAATTTGGAAATACTTTGATTAGTTTTGAAATTATATCATTTAAATCGATATTTGAAAATAGCCTTCCGAGACACGGTCTCAGAATTCAACGAAACCAGTTACATTGGATCCATAATATTGTATTATTATTGGATTTTAATTTTCGTAGTGTTTAGAGTGATCGTCTGGTCATACGACTAGCAAGCGCGCTGAAAATTTAATGGAAAATTCAATTTAATAACTGGTCCAAAAATCTATCTTCTCCATACGATCGAATTTGGACTCGAAACATTTTCCATTGCGTTCGAAATTGGGGTATAACCTTATGAATGCCTGACGGCATGCCTCGATTGGAGACTGAGATTTTGAGTTGTGGAAATCAAGACAATTTAAATTTGAATTTAAATTTAAATGATATTTTTATAGCATTGGAATCTACAGTAAGCATTGACACGTAAAGGAAGAATTCAAACACTTATCCTCCTTATTTTACACTCGTCTCCTCCCCCTCTTTCAACCGAATTCGTTCGTATAAAAAAAATGATGGTGAATATCTCATTCAAATGAATAAAAGAAATGGCCAACACTCCTTTTCCTTTCATTTTAAAATCCACTCCTCTTTTCCCCTCTTTCTCTTCCAGTTATTTCAAAATGAAATTCAAAGAAATCGAAATTAGAAATTCAATTTGAAAACAAAGAAAAACAGGGGTTAACGCGCGCTTGCTTGCGTGCTCGATGGAAGCTCTCAGGCGACCAAGCAGCGATGACGATGTAGGTGATGTGTTCAATCTGTGGTGCCGCGATTTGAGGAGGCGCGCACTTGCGCATGCGAGGCGATGGAAAGCCCGCGTAGGGGTTGCGATGGCTTTGAGTATGCATCGTCGAAGGAGGAGGCTCGTTTCAGTCAAGTCGCGAGGCCAGGGCGAATGCGGCGACGTTGGAAAGCATGTAGCAGTAGCGGCATTCGCGATGGCCGCACCGTTTGGGTCAAGCGTGAGTGAGCTCGAGGAAGGGATGCAGGCGCGAGTGATTTGCGACCATGCGACAAACAGATTGTAGTGGTCAACGAGCGATTAATAAGGTATATGATCTCTGTTCTTTCTTTATTCAAAACTTAATATACATACATACATACATATATGTTTAAGAGAAGGGAATTACTGTTAAAACAGATTGGAAAATAATTCTGTTTAATCAAATAAATATATATATTGGTGAAACTGTAAAATTTGATTTTTGAATCTATATAAATTAATTTTTATAAGTGAGGGTTTCAAAGAAAAAGAAAAGAAAATATTTTATTAAAAAGGAAAATAGTTTAGAATTAAGTTATTAGTTTAAAATAAAATCATTGGTTAATTAAATGGAAATTTAATTGTTCGATTCATTCAAATATTAATTAAATCATCAAATGTTTATACAAGGTTAAGAACTGTGAAGAAAACAAGCTGAAATGAAAATGGATTGCAAAATAAAAGGGCAAAGGTGAGATCTTCTCACTCGATTAAAATAATTAGAATTTCAGTTATTGATTGATAGTTTGGATGTGATAGTATATATAGTAGAGTGTGTGTGTGTGTGTGTGTGTGTGTGTGTGTGTATTGGACTGATTGATATCCCGCATTATATAGCGAATGAGACCCTATGCGCCGCATAATAGCGGATGATATTATATAATCCCATATACCGCGATATTCCACCTCGAAGTGGAATTGGTATTTAATTGTTGTGCTAACATCTGTGAATGTAGGGAAACAGGTTGGAGGGATCCAATTGGATTCCTCATATTGTTGAATTTATTTGTATATGTTGTGATGTGATTATTTATAATCTGTATATGATTATATTTATGATTGATGTCGTTGATGGCTATAGTTTAGTCGAATATATTTTTGGTATCGTAGGATACCGAAAATAAATAAAATTGGATTTTTGAAATTTAAGTAGAAAATTTATAGTAAATTAATTTTAGAGAATTGAATAAATTTAAAAGAAGGAACTTTAAAATGGGGTAAAGACTGATTTTTTGAAATCCTATTGAATAAATTCCAAAATATGGGGAAAGGATTTTAATAAAAGGATTTTGAGTAAGATTGTTTAAAAGTTGAAGAATTTATTTAAAATTCAGATTTTAAAGTTTGGAAGGAATAAAGGCATTTATTTTAAAAGGTAGTGATTTCAGAAATCTATTTGGAATTTGATTTGGTGTTTGAAAATAAATTTTTGAAAATCAATTTGGAATTTGATTTAGTGTTGAAAGTGAATGTTTGAAAATAGATTTGAAAAACCGTATATCAGTGGACATCTGGAAATTTGAATTTATAATGAGAATTTATAAAGAAAAGGGAAATTTGTTTTAAAAATAAATATCGGTTTATTTTTAAAAAGTGTGGAAAAGAATTTGCAAATTTGAAATGTAAATTAAAATAAATTGAGAAGGATTTATTAATTGATTTAAATGGACCATTTTGAAATGGAAAGTGTATTTCCCTGGAAACCCGAGTATGATTTTAAAGTAGCTTTCTAATATAAATTAAAAGTTCTAAAGTTGGTTTTAAAAAGGATGTTTGTGGAGAAATTATTTTCTTAAGTTGTTTTCAAATCTTTAAAGTAAAGATTTATTTAATTAATTATAGAAATGAATATTTAAAAAATTTAATTGATATTTGATTTAGAAAATGGTTACTTAAATAGTTATACTCTATCTAATAGCTTTATTTTAAAATTATTTTGGGCTTAAGATTTATATGAGATATGGGTATAAAATTTCATAACTAATATTTTAAATAAATTGCTTTAAAAATAGTTTTATTTTAAATATTTCCATGTATATATGTTTGTGTAAGTAATTTAACTTATTTTAAAGAATTTGAACTCAGCAAATTTTCATTGGAAATGAATAAATATTTGAAAATTTATTCCATGCGAGGAAAGTAATTTGAAATTTGTTTTCAAAGGGTTGAAATGTGAAAATATTTCTTGCGAAGATATTTTGAAGTAAATAATTGAGGGAAAATTATTTAAATCTTAGTGATTGTTGTGAATATTGTTTGATAGTTAAATAAACGAATATCAATATTGGCCTTTAAACAGCATTTGAATTTCGATGCGACTGGCGGTCGGATGCCGAATGGTTATTCGAAAACCACATCGAATCTTTGTGATGGATCTTTTATTTAAAAGATCAAAGTGGAAATTTGTTGTGATATACTTGAAATCTGAATGTAATACTTATTTTTAAAATAAGCGCTCATTATTCGGATTGGCCGGGAGAGGACTTTGTGTCATAAAACCCATTCCGAATATTGATACGACGAAATGTGATTGCATTTGAAGACAGTGCAGAAGACCGGGTATTTTCAAAAACAAAAGGATTACCTGTCGAATGTCTCTGCACTGGGTTGCTCTAGTATAGAGATTATATCACCCTTTATAATGGGGAGTACGGATGTGATTAGTGAATATCCGGATTTGCAAGGGCTTCTTTGAAGTGCCTTCGGTTCTGTCCGAATCCGAAACAGAATTGTATGGATGTATGTCTGACGTTACACTTTGCGACGTAAAGCTGGTTTCTATCAAATACATCTCTGTTGGTGGCAGAGAAAATTTATTCTCTTAGCTTAACACCCTTTTCTAAGATGTACGAGCTCAGAGGTTATGTAGTTGATGGTAACTAGTGATATATTTCCAATTTGGTAATGTGGCATGCTAAGTGGTGCTGATCATTTGTTGATCGAAGCATGGCTTTTGTGAAAAGCGTGGCTTTGTGGACGAGACTTCGACGAACCTCACAACCCGAAAATTGTTGAAACAGGAAGGATGCGGCAAGGTTATTGGGGGTAACGCCCCTTAGGATATGTCCATTTACTTCTAGAAAAGGATGGTATCATAGTATGGAGTCCAGATATTTAACCTATGTGGTTGCTGCAAATTTACTACTTTGTGGTTGTTGGTGTTGAGGATCGTCGAATAAAGGTCGGTAACGACTGGAGGATGACATACTCGTGTATTAGTTACCTAGTTACAGAGGTAACCTGACCTTGTGTTGGCAGAGATCCGGTTAGGTTCTCGGGGCATTCCTCCAAAGGCGTACCCATGTGGCATAGGAAATTCCTTAGCCTGACCATTTGTTGGAAATCCAAAGAAACAATACGAACCCTTTATGATTGCAATTGTATAACCTGCCTCCTCAGGAGGTAGCTATAGCAGGCATAATATAATGGTACCTATGCTGGCTAAGATTTATATTATACTTTTGAAATGTTTCCCACACTATGCACTAATAATAATATCAAAATGATTTTGTGTATCAAGCATATTTGACTATCATAAGGAGAAATCTCACCCAAGCGTGCGATTGCATTGTGTGTGTGCCAGAAGGCCTTATGGTAGTTTCATTTTCCAAAAGCATAGCGGATTTCCTTTCCTCTTTTGTAAAAATAACTGTTTTTAAGATCTTACATCAGTCCCATGACTGACCTAGAGTTTATTGTTCCCTTTCTAAACTCTGGGTGCCCATAATTTTCCATACGGGCAGCCTAGAGTCCGGATATCAGTTGTTCTAGAGCGAAGTCAAGTAGTTGCTGTGGAAATCAAAAGGCTAAATGGATGGCGAGACGTATCGCTTGTACTTTGTATTATCCGCTGCATATGGAGCCGGTGCAAGTACATTTCCATGTGGGCAAGTTCTAATGACTGCCAGCATTGTATTGTGTTGTTGTAAACTCTGATGCTGTGATGTAAAAAATAATATAGATCTTTTTGTCTTAAAAATTATTCATTTATCTATTATATATTATTCCACCGCGAAATGTGAGATTCTGTTATTGTTTCTGTTTCTTCTTCTATCTTCTTCTTCTTCTTCTTAAACCCTAACGGTTCGGTTTTTCAGTATTCGACTGTTCAGCATTTGATACAGTGGACGTATTAATGTCGACTTTCCAAAGTCGAAAAATTGGATCATTACAAATAGAACTGCCATCCATCATTGTAACAAATAGAGAGCTTGATTTGATGAATGCGATTGACAAGCCCATTTACTTTGCAAATGGCACATTGAGAAAAACATTCTGATATATGTACAAAAATATATGAAAAATATGGACAAAGTGGTAAAGTAGCAATTTCTTAATGATTATAATTCTATCAATTACGTCATCAACCCATTTGCACGGCCCAAACTCTACAAATTCAATTTTAAATTTCATTTATAACATATGGAATGGTATATGTGGACTATACACATATTGCAAATACAATTGAAATATGCAGTAACCTATTAGCTGTTTCATATTATGTCATGTATAGTTGGTCATAAGTTAGACCAACAATCCATGGGCCAAACTCTTGACCCGGCTCGACCTGGGAGGATTCTCCACCTAGAAGCACAACCATAGGTCGATACCATTCAAAATAATCGGTGAGGATGTAAAAGTAGACTCATTCAAGGGTGTTGATCGATAAATGTTAGCGACGATTTGACTTTGTCATTCTTTAAAAATACTCCATAAAAATGTAGCCTACCTTGTATCTTTTAGATTCGATGCCATAATTATTCCTTGTCCCACTCGATTGTATTACTGGTTGTGGAATGCATCAAACTCTTTCAAATTAATGGAAAATAGTAGTTGCATGGTACGGTTCCACGGTGTTGATACATAAAAGCATGCTAGAGGACCATGCAATTTCAGAAAATAGATGAAACGCTCGAACCGATAAGTAGGGGTCAAAAAACAACATGATTTTATGAAATTAGATCTAAATAACAATGCAACTTAGCATGAGCAACCTTATGACTAACTCCAGGGTTCCAGCAAGCGACTCTAGGTTGTGATTCATAATAGAAATTTATCTTAGGATGAAAGAAAGAAAAATGCTTGTAAATCCAAATTTGTAGCAATGTTAATCTATTTCATGCCAGACCTACTAGGTACACCTAACTGTCTGTATAGATACGCTAATGTTACCAAAATCCATGAGTATGTGTGCACTTCATCGAGATTTTATTAAAAAATTCACATATTGAATTTTACATGAGTTTTACTATTATCGGCAAATAATGTATTTCCTAGCAAAAACAAATAACCTCTAGCTTATGATCTATGCGGTTACGAGGCCGTCTTTTATTAACCCTATCAAATACGTCCTTGAGAGAAGTAAAGCTCAATTTAAATTCTACCTTATCATTTATCTGAAATGTGGAGCCATGCATTATTCTGAGTTGTTTTTCGACAATGTCAAATGCTTGTCTACTACTGTGTAGTTAATGCCCCGCTATTACCCCGCTACAACCCCGCTATATCTCATAGCAGATTTCTACCGCTATGATTTTTCCATATAGCCTCAAAATATAGCCTTTCCGCTTTACTCCCCGCTATTTCCGCTATATCCCGTTGTTTTGCTATTTCCGCTATATCTTTTTTAATAAAATGAATTGAAAAATTGCACTTATACATTATAAAATTATGAAACTAATTTACTTGATTTAATTTTTTAATATATTTTCAGAAATGAAAATACTCTAATATTCTACCAAATTCAATTATGTTATATAACAGTTTTTCGTTTATTTAAAGTATATCCGCACATGTTTTTATTTAAAATTATTTATGTATTATTTATAATTCAGTTGAATGATATTTTTTCATTTAATTACCATTTATATATTTGTAAAAACATTAAGTACGAGTTTTATATATTATTTTAGAGCCATCGGCTATATCCCGCTATATTCTCGTTGTATCCCCGCTATGACTTTTTACACCTCCACCGCTTTGAATCTACCGAGCGCGTTAACTGCATAGATCTACTATTAAACAAAAATGCACTAAGGGGCCTTCCTTTAACAGGAATGCACAGTAGAAAGTGTATATCATCCAAGGTGATGCTCATCTTATCGATTGGCAAGTTGAAAGTGTTTGTTTCAGGGTGTCACCTCTCAACAAAAGCTAAAACTAAATTCCTATGGACACTTCTAAAAGGAATTATAACTAGAGATTCTAAAACTGATAGTGCAATATAATCGAGGAATATGGAAACTTTTTTGGTATTTTCCAATCCAATGCAGGTGTATCATGGTTGACACAGGTTAAAGAGCCACGTTCGGAAAAAAAGTTTTGCATCTATTTATTGATATATTTAAACAAGTAATCTAAGAGCAGCTCCAACAACAAGAACATCGGCTTCAATATTAAGCAAAACAATAATAAGCATCCCTAACAGAAGCAATTACATGTAATATAACATGTAATATCCAGGGATCCATTCAAGATCCTAAATTGGTCCCAAACGCCTATTTAATAAGCGCCAAGTGGTTGGACACCTATGTAATAGACATCTTATACTCAATGCGTCTCCCTCAGTCGCTTATTTAATAGGCACCTGAAGTTTGGACGCCTATTAAGTAAGCATTTGTCATTTAGATGCTTATTAAATAAGCGCTTGAACATTAAATGCCTAATAATTCACTAGTAGGTGTTAGGACTCATTTTCCTTGGGATTCTAATCTTAAGGAATATCAAGAAATTATATCCATGCAAATGATGAATAATAAATTATCGGTTGTATTATATACAACTCCTAACCGATGGTTTCTTGTCTTAATCTCATTTCGACCTTAAGGAACACTGACAAATCAAATGGTGTTATTCACTCGTACCTACCATTTCATGACGGCTTAAGAATAAACGTGCGTTCCTTGTGAAATACCAACAAATAAGTACATATATCTTACCTCGTCTATTTAATATATTAATAGTACTATACCTAACATCTTTAACTTAAGGAATATCAATAATTAAGGAGTATGTAAGTAATCTATTAATATATAAATGGTATAAGACAACTTTATATTAAAGATTTGTAATCTTTAATATATTTAGTTGAGTGATATCGACTTATGAAATAATGTTTTCTTAAGAAATACCATTGTAATTCAAGTGTCGGATACATTTGAAATCACGATATACCTAGTTACGTACTATACATATATATTTATTCCTTAAATCTAATTAGTGTTTATCATTATTCCACCTTTAATTATACATTTATATTTAGATAAGTTTTAATTATTATATAACTTTTATAATTTAATTAACTTATATTATAGTCTTATGTCTAATATTAGATTAATATTATTTAATTAAATTAATTAATTAATTAATTAACATTTTAATTAATTTTATACTATTTAGTTTAACGTTTTATATTGAATATTTATACTATAACATTTATAGTTAAACACGTATATGTTTATATGTATGCATTATATTATTTATTTATTAACATTTCATTAATTTAATTGATTAGACAATTTTAATTATGAAAATTTCATATATATATATATACATAGATCAACTTAAACATTTCAAGATAATGCAACATATATCATTATATATGTATATAATAAAATTAATTAACTATTTAATTAATTTTATTTAATTTATTAGTCTAAATGATAATTAATTAATTTTCAAAATAATTTTGAAAATCATATTATAACATTTATAATAATTTTCTTATTTTAAATTTTAAATTTTATTTTAATTTCAAAACGAATTTTGAAAATTAGTCCAATGCCCAAATTCAAATTGGGCCTTTCATATTAAGGATAAACTTTAGGGCTTTGATGCAGCACGACCTATGGAAGCACAAGGCTTAGGTCGAACACAGGTTAAGCTAGGTCAGTTCCGACCTAAGCAGAAAGAGTTACGAGTTAGTGAAGCTTTAAGTCGGCTACGGGTTAGGTGCTTGGATCGGGCCCGACCTAACAGACCACAGGGGAAGAAGTTACGACTGAATTGGTATCGGAGCTTGATGAGTCGTACACGACTCAACGATTCACCTATAAGTCGTTTCCGACCTAAGGAATCATGTATGGAAAGGGTGCGAGTTAATGAAGAAGGGCTGAGTCGGGACCGAGCTAATTGGAGACCAGAGGGACAGTTGTGCCGAGCTAACGAGCTACGACTTAAGATAAGTCGGTAAGTTGCAGCATAAATGAGTCGTAGGTCGGTAAGATGTTGAGTCGGCAATAACTTGAGTCGGTCATGTATGTAAATATGTTGAGTCGGCAATAACTTGAGTCGGTCATGTATGTAAATAAGTTGAGTCGTATGTTGTATGTTAGGTCGTACTTGGTTAAGTCGGCCATATTTGAGTCGTTGCATGCGCTGTATGGAAAAGGGGGTTGAGTCGCTTTGTGTTAAGTCGGTCACGACTTAAGTTGAGTCGTAGGTCGGTTGCCGACTTAGGGACTGGGTCGAAAACTCTATAAATAGGGGCGTGTGTTGTACATTTGTCGTGGTTGATTTTGAATAAAATTCTCTTTTGTTAGCTTTGTGCTTTCATACCAATTGGTAGTTGAGTGTAATCTCCTATCTCCTCTTTCGGTTAATCGAGTGCGCTCGATTCAACGATCGTAGAAGCCGATTCACGGAATCTAGTGCGCTAGATCAACGTGCGAAGAATCGTAGATCTTTGAACACGGTATAGTGCGCTATCAACGTGTTTGAGATAGCTAGAGTTCGGTATCTTTGGATCAACGAACTTGGGCATTTTGGTATCTACAACTCACCGATTGCTACATTCCATCGATTGAAGTTTTGTTTGATTAATCCGCTGCGTCAGTTTTTTGGTATCGGAGCCATACTTAGCCAATCATAGCTAAGTTGATTCTTGGAGCCAAGTTTTTGAAGTTTTTGAAGTTTGAAGTTGTTCATTGTGTTCATATTGAAGTTGCAACAAGTTTGAATTGTTTGATCCATTACATTTTGGATCAAAGTGAGCAAAGGAGTTTGAAATTGAAGAAGGCCGTGTATACTAGCGGGGAGTAGCCGAGCCTTGTGGAGTGTTTGAATTTGGAGCCGACTTAACCTAAGTCGCGACTTGTTGCCGAGTCAAGGGTTAAGCCGAGACAAGATTAAGCCGTGCATTGTTGAGCCGTGACTTATTGCATTGTTGAAAGCTTTGGAGTTTTGTGTTTGAATTGTAGAAGTTTGTGAAGTTTTCAATCATGCCACCAAGGAGAGCTAATCGTCATCAAAACGTTGAAGCTTTGTATCGTAGAGAAGAAGCCGAGCTTATGGAACAACGTATTAATGAAAAATTTGATGAAGGCATTGGTAAATTGGAGAAATTGATGAATGATTTGAATCAAAGGAGGAGATCACCAAACTCGAACCATGGAGGAAACCGAGTTTCGCCATCGGTTACGGAAGCGAGGAGGGTATCACCACATTCTTGTAGAGATAGAAGAGAAACATCAATTTCATCGCAAAGAGATCATTATGACTATGCACATGAAGAGAGAAGAAGTCAACGTGAATTTGACAATGGAGCATATAGAGATGAAGAGAGACATAGTCAAAGAAGTATGCATGAACGAAGGGATGATAATGGTCGAGATCGATGTAGACGTACTTTTGATTTTGTTGAAGAGGGTGATAGTGCTAGTATTCATTATCGAGATCGAGACCAAGTTCGAAGTTCTTATCGGGATGTTGAAGATGATCGTCGATGGGAATCGGGTATGAAGATGGAAATTCCAGAATTTAAAGGAGGGATGGTAGCTGAAGAATTTCTTGATTGGTTATCTAATGTTGAAGAGATCTTTGATTTCAAGGAGGTTCCTGAGCATAGAAGGGTGAAGTTGGTTGCTACTAGGTTGAGGGGGAGAGCTTTGGCGTGGTGGCAGCAAACTAAACTTACCAGAGAGAGAATGGGGAAGTCAAAGATAGAATCGTGGGATAAGATGAAGAAGTTGATGAGATCTACTTTCTTACCTTACAACTACCAATCACTTATGTACCAGAGGTTGCAGAATCTGAGGCAAGGGACAAAGTCTGTTAGTGATTATGCTGATGAATTTTACCAACTCATTGCCAGGAATGATATTATGGAAACGGAAGAACAGCTAACTGCTAGATTCATTGGGGGATTGAGAATGCAGATCCAGGATATGGTTAATATGTTTGATCCTAGATTAGTTGCAGAGGCACATCAGAAAGCGTTGGCTTGGGAGAAACAAGGAAGGCGTGGAGGTGGTGTGTTTACTAATTCCAATAATCAAGCAAGGGGTGTTGGTGGAAGTTCTAATGTTCCTAAACCTGTTTCAAAGCCAGTGGTGAAGGAGGCTGAGAAGGCGAAGGTTAGCAGTGGGTTCAAGTGTTATAATTGTCAGGAGTTGGGTCACAAAAGCAATGAATGTCCGAAGCAGAAGAAGAGAACCATAGTTGCAGAAGTTGAGGAGGATGATGGTGAGGAGGCAGAATGTTCAAATACACCTTATGTTGAGGAGGAAGAAGAATTGTTTGGAGATGAAGGTTGTAATCTTATGATGAGGAGAAGTTGTTTGACACCAAAGCAAGAAGAGGATTCTAGTTGGCTGAGAAGCAATATTTTTCAATCGACATGTACTATTCTGGGGAAAGTCTGCAAGTTCGTTATTGATGCGGGAAGTTGTGATAATATTATTTCTACAGAAGCAGTAAGAAAGTTGAACTTGAAGACCGAGAAGCATCCTAAACCGTACAAGCTAGCATGGTTAAGGAAGGGTGGTGAAGTGAAAGTGTGTCGAAGAGCTTGTGTTAATTTTTCTATTGGAAAGAAGTACAAAGATGAAATTTGGTGTGATATTGTGGATATGGATGTTTGTCATTTGTTGCTGGACAGACCATGGCAGTTTGATAGAGCAGTTCAACATGACGGTCGTGCCAATAGTTACAGTTTCATGTTCGAGGGTACTAAAATCACTTTGGTTCCCAAGAGACAGCAACAGAAGGAGAGCAAGCTAGAAGAGATTGAAGAATTGAAAACTCTGTTGACTTTGAAGGAGTTTGTCAAGGAAGTGGAGGAAGAACCTGAAGTGTTTTTGTTGATTGGAAGAGAGAGTAGTGAAGAAGTTGAAATCCCAGAAGCAGCAAAGCCAATTTTGAAAGAATTTGAAGATGTCTTTCCAGAGGAGTTGCCTAAGAAGTTACCGCCACTTAGAGACATTCAACATCAAATTGATCTTGTTCCGGGAGCAGTGTTACCACATCGACCACATTACCGAATGAGTCCGAAGGAACATGAAGAGTTACGAAGGCAGGTGGAAGAGTTGTTGGAACAGGGACATGTTCAGGAAAGCTTGAGTCCTTGTGCCGTGCCAGCATTATTAGTACCAAAGAAGGACGGAACATGGAGGATGTGCACAGATAGTAGAGCTTTGAATAAGATCACTGTTCGATATAGATTTCCTATGCCGAGGTTGGATGATTTGTTAGATCAATTGAGTGGGGCAACTATATTTTCAAAGGTTGATTTGAAGAGTGGTTATCATCAAATTCGAATCAGACCTGGGGACGAATGGAAGACAGCTTTCAAGACAAGAGAGGGGTTATACGAATGGTTGGTTATGCCGTTTGGTTTGTCGAATGCACCTAGTACATTCATGCGGGTGATGAATCAAATCTTTAGACCATTCATTGGGAAGTTCGTCGTGGTTTATTTCGATGATATTCTGATTTACAGTAGAAGTACGGAGGAGCATGTTCTACATCTGAGGGAAGTATTGATTATTCTTCGTGAGGAACAATTTTATGCTGCTACGAAGAAATGTGTGTTTATGACGCACAGTGTTTTATTTCTTGGGTATGTTGTTTCAGGAGAAGGTATTCAAGTTGACCAGAGTAAAGTTGAAGCAGTCAGGAATTGGCCACAACCAAAGACAATTACAGAAGTGAGAAGTTTTCATGGGCTAGCGTCATTCTACCGAAGATTCATTCCACACTTCAGTAGCGTGATGGCTCCAGTGACTGACTGCATGAAGGGGAAACAATTTGTATGGTCAGAAGAAGCGGGGGTTGCTTTTGAGAAGATCAAGGAGTTATTAACGACAGCACCGATTCTTGTTCTACCTAATTTCCAGTTGTTGTTTGAGCTACACACTGATGCATCAAAGGTTGGGATTGGAGGAGTGTTGAGTCAATGTGGGAGACCTATTGCATATTTTAGTGAGAAGTTGTCAGGGGCAAAGATGAGATACAGTACATACGATGTTGAGTTTTATGCTGTTGTGCAAGCTGTTAAGCATTGGAGACATTACTTATTTCAGAAGGAGTTTGTTTTGTACACTGATCACGAAGCATTGAAACATTTACAGGGGCAGGATAAAATGTCAGCGAGACATGCATCATGGATTGCTTATTTACAGCAGTTTACTTTTGTTGTTAAGCACAAATCAGGGGTGACAAATCGGGTAGCGGATGCTTTGAGTAGAAGGAGTCATTTGTTAACAACAATGAAAGTTGAAGTGATGGGGTTTGAAATGTTGCCAGAGATGATTAATGAAGATCCTTACTTTGTGAAATATGTTGAGAAAGTGAAGGATGGGAGTACCGATGAATTTATGTTGGTTGATGGATTTCTGTTTAAGGGGAATCGTTTATGTATACCAGACTGTAGCTTGAGATTGAAAATTGTCAAGGAGTTACACGAGGAAGGACATGTGGGCCGTGATCGTACTTTGCAGCTGATTTCACAGTCTTACTTTTGGCCATCGATGAGAAAAGAGGTTGAAAGATTCGTGGAGAGATGCCATATTTGCCAGGTGTCAAAGGGAACAGCAACGAATGCAGGGTTGTATATGCCATTACCAGTACCGTCTAAGCCATGGGCTGATATTAGCATGGATTTCGTTTTGGGTTTGCCTAGAACTCAAAGGGGAAATGATTCGATATTTGTTGTGGTGGACAGGTTTTCGAAGATGGCACATTTTGTTGCTTGCAAACAGACAGCGGACGCAGTTCGAGTGGCGCAGTTATTTTTCAAGGAGATTTATCGAATTATGGTTTACCAGAATCTATTGTTTCTGACAGGGATACTAGATTTTTGAGTCATTTTTGGCTTAGTTTGTGGAAGATGGTGGGAACGAAGTTGAATTTCAGTAGTGCGTATCATCCGCAGACAGATGGTCAAACCGAGGTTGTGAACAGATCATTGGGGAATTTGTTACGATGTTTGGTGAAAGATAATCTGAAGAGTTGGTACATGAAGTTATGCCAAGCTGAATTTGCACATAATCATGCAGTGAATCGTAGCACAGGATTCAGTCCATTTCAGATTGTTTATTCAATTTTACCCAGGGGACCGTTAGATTTGGCAGTAGTACCACAGTCGAAGGGAACAGTTAAACGGGCTGTTGATTTTGTTGATGAGTTGACTGAATGTCATAAAATCGTTCAGGAACGATTGGAGAAATCGAATGAGAAGTATAAGAAGTCTGCAGATTTGAAACGACGAAATGTTGAATTTAACAAAGGCGATTTGGTTTATGCAGTGTTAACAAAAGACCGATTTCCAGTGGGAACGTACAATAAATTGAAAGCGCGGAAAATTGGTCCAGTTGAAGTTTTGAAGAAAATTAATGACAATGCTTATAAGTTGAAGCTGCCGGAGGATATGTACACTTCTGACGTATTCAATATTAAGCATCTGGTGCCATATTATGGAGATGAACAGTCTGATGAGGAAAAAGTTACAAATTCGAGGACGAATTTTTCTCAACCAGGGGAGGATGATGCAGCACGACCTATGGAAGCACAAGGCTTAGGTCGAACACATGCTAAGCTAGGTCAGTTCCGACCTAAGCAGAAAGAGTTACGAGTTAGTGAAGCTTTAAGTCGGCTACGGGTTAGGTGCTTGGATCGGGCCCGACCTAACAGACCACAGGGGAAGAAGTTACGACTGAATTGGTATCGGAGCTTGATGAGTCGTACACGACTCAACGATTCACCTATAAGTCGTTTCCGACCTAAGGAATCATGTATGGAAAGGGTGCGAGTTAATGAAGAAGGGCTGAGTCGGGACCGAGCTAATTGGAGACCAGAGGGACAGTTGTGCCGAGCTAACAAGCTACGACTTAAGATAAGTCGGTAAGTTGCAGCATAAATGAGTCGTAGGTCGGTAAGATGTTGAGTCGGCAATAACTTGAGTCGGTCATGTATGTAAATATGTTGAGTCGGCAATAACTTGAGTCGGTCATGTATGTAAATAAGTTGAGTCGTATGTTGTATGTTAGGTCGTACTTGGTTAAGTCGGCCATATTTGAGTCGTTGCATGCGCTGTATGGAAAAGGGGGTTGAGTCGCTTTGTGTTAAGTCGGTCACGACTTAAGTTGAGTCGTAGGTCGGTTGCCGACTTAGGGACTGGGTCGAAAACTCTATAAATAGGGGCGTGTGTTGTACATTTGTCGTGGTTGATTTTGAATAAAATTCTCTTTTGTTAGCTTTGTGCTTTCATACCAATTGGTAGTTGAGTGTAATCTCCTATCTCCTCTTTCGGTTAATCGAGTGCGCTCGATTCAACGATCGTAGAAGCCGATTCACGGAATCTAGTGCGCTAGATCAACGTGCGAAGAATCGTAGATCTTTGAACACGGTATAGTGCGCTATCAACGTGTTTGAGATAGCTAGAGTTCGGTATCTTTGGATCAACGAACTTGGGCATTTTGGTATCTACAACTCACCGATTGCTACATTCCATCGATTGAAGTTTTGTTTGATTAATCCGCTGCGTCAGGCTTACTCACCTTTCGGGCTAAGCCAATAGCTAGGCAGGACATATGACTTGATTACCCAAACCTGGCCTAGACACTACTTTTATAGACACCTTACTAAATGGGTAAGCTTAACTAGTTTGCTCTAATACTGCTAATTTAGACAATATAAACTATTGGACTCTGATACCATTGTTGGACCTAGGCCAGCACACAGTGGGTTAAATGGGCAATTGTTTTTTCCAATACCATTTTGGATCTTATTATGCATATGAAGTCTAAATTGATTTAGGACCAACCTAAATAAATTTTAAATGAAATCGTTATTTCATTCAATTTATTAATAAAATAATTTTATTTGATATTATATATAAACATAATGTGTAAATGTATATTATACACACATGTATGTGTAAGTGCATATGCAACATATATAATGTGCATGGTTTAACATGCCCGTATCTAAGTATTGGATTTATACTACAATAGACATGTTGCCCCTCCATATACATATATGTTGTCTATATATGTGTGTGTGTGTGTGTGTGTGTGTGTGTGTGTGTGTGTGTGTGTATTACTAAAGTGGTAGGTATGAAAATTATATTTTTATTTAACTATATATATATACATATAATAATGTAAAGAAATCTTATACATATATACACATATACATAAAATGATATTTATAAATATAAATATAACTGTAAAACAATGTAAAATTAAAATTCATATTTCAAATTTGAAAATTAGATCCACGTATGAAAATAACTTATAAGTTTAAATTCAAAATTAAATTTTTTACAACTACATTATATATTATAAAATTATACACACACACATGTGTGTGTGCACGTACAAAAAATTAATTTTTTTATATAAATGTAAGTGTGTGTGTGTGTATATATATATTTAGATAGTAAACTTAATATTTTAAAACACTTATAATATTATATCTATAATAATTTAGGCCTCAGGAATTTGAGGGTATAAGAGATGTTTTTACTTCGAAACTAGGTTGGAAAATCATCAACTCGAAGGTTTGTAGGCTTGATGGATGAAATAGAGATATGTGAAAGATAATTTGGCAAATGGTTGTTGACAACAATTCTTCCGCTACTTGGAAAGTAATCATGAAAATAAGAGATAAGCTAGCTGATAGTTTATCCAGAGAGATAACCCATGGTAGAGAAACCGACTTGTGGAAAGATCCATGGATTAATGGTAAGTCTCTCATAGACTTCTTGGGTTTGGATACCTATTCAGCTTATGGATGTCCTAGTCGTAAGGTTGGATCGATAATTCGTAATAATACTTGGAACTATGATTCTATTCCTTATGACTCTGGGTAGAAAATGCAAATAGTATACATGCCATTATATTTCAATTGGGAGAGTGATATGTAGTCTTGGAAACATACAAACAAGGATTTTACTACAAAATTGGCATGGGAAGCTACTAGAAGCAAGGACCCGAAGATTGGTTGCCACAAAATCTTTTGGGACAAGGTTAATTGCCCAAAAAGGCGTTGACTGCATATAAGGTTATGTTGGGAAGGCTTCCAGCCAGAGATAGGCTAGCTAAATAGGGTATTACGTAAGATATTGTTTGTATTCTGTGTAAAAAAGATGAAGAAATGCATCAAAACATTTTCTTCGAGCGTGAATTCGTTAAAATTTAGGGTAAATGGAAATCGAAGGCTAATCTCAGTTTTCTATACTTAAAATTGCAAGAAAATTATAGAGTACCTATGCCATGTTAGGCAATTGATAAACTATGAAGCTAAATTGACCAAAATTGTCATCACCGTTGCTGTTGGGAGTATATGGAGAGAGTGAAACCGATGAATTTTCCATCATGTAGAACGAAGCATATATGAAGTTAGTAGCTTGGATAATTTAGACATGGGATTAACTTTGAAATGAATCAGAGGGAAAAGGCTTACCAATAACCTAGCATCAGCAGTAGAGGAGATTGAAGAAGTTGATCAGTGGTTGCAAGCGGTAAAGATCCAAGACACGAGAAGTTGTAGTTACCAGCCGCCATAATCGAAATGAGGAAGAAAGATAATGTTGTATTACTTCAAAGTGGGAGTTTAAGTGTGTTGTAAAGCTACTTTTTGTTCGCATTCTATAGTTGAATCTTGCAAGCGGTCTTTGGGCCTATCTCATTTGGGCCGAGAAGCTTTAATAAAGTTTACCACATTAATTTTTTTTTAAAAATTTGGCCTTTATATAAATTTTGAAAAATTCAATTTTTTACTATTTTAAGTAATAAATCCATATAGATTTATTCTCCCTTTTTTTTAAAAATAAAATCCGTAAGAAAAAATTCCTTTTTTTAAATATGTAACAATATTTTTCTAATGTTTGCAAATTTGCATATAATAAAATTTACCTATATGTATTTATACATTATATTAATAAATCAATGTGTGTGTGTGTATAATTCGAATTTAATAAATAAATATACACGTAATTTTTTTTGAAATAATAATATGTTAAAAATTGAAACAAGATCCACAACATTTTATGTATGTTTATTTAATTTAAAAGTTCAACTTTCATTTAAAAATACTTTTAGAAATAATTTTTAACTCAAAAAAGTTTTTTATATTTCAAATTTAGGCCGAAACAAAATCATATATATATATATATATATATATATATATATAACAACAATATATGCATGTATGTGTGTGTGCGCATTCTACACTGACAGAATACATAAGTAAGGATTCATGAAATAAGGCCAATCTAACCGGATATGATAACATAATAAATAACGCCTGCGCGTACACAGACACACACACACATATATATATATTTAAATTAAAGTGTTACTCAACCATAGCCTAGTATGACTCCTCGAATGTTAAATCAATAAAACTCATAAGATTGAAACCAATCTCTTTAGGAAATAATGGAATTTTTGACCAGAGGTGTACCAAAGAGGAGAAGAAAAAAGCGAAGTCTGAAAATGCGAAGGGTAATGTGTTTAAATAAGAGAAAAGGAGAGAGGAAAAGGTGGATCTAGATCTATCATTTTCTCTAGCAATTTAAACCCAAAATATCAAGCATACCACCCCCTCATTCCTTCTCATTTTGGCCAACCGAACCATGGGCCCCGTGAGCTTCCATTCTATTTCAAGCCATATCAGATAATTTGCACTTAAATCACACCCAAATGTACATTAATGTCGTATATCAATACATGTGTACATAACTTTGATATATGCACTATTTTTAGTACCGATCAACACAAATTAAATGGAATTTTATAATTAGATTAATCGATCTATAACAATTATAATTTACTTAAATCAAGTGGTAGTCAAAGTATTCAACAGTTATGTGACTCTTAGGTGTAAATTATATCAATGATTAATATTGAATAATTCGAATATTAACATTCACTCATCATCTTAGTTGGCTGTGTGATAGACCAAATTTATCGCTTACAGAGTTTCGATAAAATCCAGTTTTACTTATTTTAAGTGGTCTTCGGTAGTGGTAATTATTTACACCATTTCTCTTCGTCAAAACTATATCACGTTAGAACTTATGAAATTTGGCAATGGTCAAAACTCCAGTATTGTCCATATTTAGTTTGTATACTCGAATCACAAAGTCCTTTAACCGAACTACTCTGGCCAGAGACTTTGACTTTGAGTAGACTTCAGTTAACCATAATACTAACCTCATATAACTACGGAGACGAATGTCTCTCTAGAATAGTATTTCACTTCCAAAGCTTCAACTCAGACCCAACTATATTTGTTCAATGGACGCCATATCACAACTTAACTATAAACAAAATGGATTGTTCACACTGAAGTTCAACAATATTCTCAAGACAAGGGAACCCTGTAATATTGTCACTCTGATATTTTCTGTTTGACCTTAGTTATATTAACCTATAAAAAACTATCGAGTGGGTCATTTCATAGTTATCCAATAACTATCAGTACAAAGCCTCTTGGTGCACCCAACAGCCATGAGTAATATACTGCCCAACGTTTGTAGTGCGTTACATACTCTAGTCTCAATGGATATATTGATATCATGTCTCGATACATCTTGACTATGAATACTTAAAATGATATGTTTATTATATTATGATAATTCTCATGATTAGAAGACATTGTAATTACTATCACCAAATATATCATTTATGAATTTTCTATTAATATACTTAAATTAAACAATTAATTAATATATTATATTGTAATATATATATATATATATATACGTAATATAAAGAAAAAACCTTTTATTTTGAATGAGATTTTATTACAGAGTTAATAATTTACAATAAATTACAGAATTGTCTATATGACGTACTTGTAACTCTATCACATTCTTTACAAGGTCTATAAGGAACTCAATCTCTGTATGTTATGGTAATCCTATAACCTCTTAGAAAACTAGGATACTTCCTTGCAACAAGCACCGATGACAACTCATCGTGCCGAATATTAAGTGAATATCTAAAGCTAACCATTAATGCATCCTTGGGCATATTGTACAACTCTAGCATGTGGAAACCATCACTTTATCATACCCAATAACCTCCCACAATCATGTATCAGTCCATATCTCTTAAGCCAATCCATCCCCAAAATGATCCAAACCTACAAATTAAGCACAAACAAGTCACCTAAAAATTATTCATCCATGACTCCCTAATACAATGCCTTGACAAACCATGCTCAAATTAGTCGAATCTTCCACGAGATTCGACATTACCATGGTCTATCAACTAAATCAAGTTCTAACTTTAACTTAGCTATGAAGTCACTAAGCATAAAGGAACATAAAGCTCCCAAATGAAACAAAATTCTAACATGCATATCATAAGCAGGAAGTATACATTAGATTGTGATTCCCTTCTCCTTCTCTCCCGTGGAAGGTGCATCCGACGAATTGGGAACAACACCCAATGAAGATGCTTATCATAATTAAAGCTTTTCCTCACAATCGGATAGTCGCTTGAAATATGCCCCTTCCCCCAGCAATTATAGCAAGTTGAATCTCGTTTGTTATTCTCCCGACCATCCTTGTGGTACACATGTTCTTTCCCATGTTTTTCCCTTGATATTTTCTCTTTTCTCCTTCCATTTGTGGTTTAGCTTCCTCCTTTGGAACAACGACCTGCTTTAGTCCTGGGTACATGCTCTTATGCCTCATAGCTCTAGGAATCTAATGACCAACATTGTTTCATAAATATGTGTTAGATCGTACAACAATCAACAAGAAACAAATCAAATTGTAATACAAATAAAGAGTATTTTTTTTCCACATTATAGTAATTTTATAAACTCATTAACGGCTGGCAACCTATTTTGCAACTTTAACATAGAAATCTAAAAAAGAAAAGTACCAAATGAATGTAAGGATTTTTCTTAAACCATTATAAATTGAGCCGTGTAACTCAAAAAGTTGAAACTTTCTCCGTGAAATCTAGCCTTTAGTTCGTTGGTTAAAACTTTCACTAACAAGAATAACAAAAATCATCTAGGAAGCAAAAATTTCTATGAAGCTGTTGTTTGCTATAATTATTTTGAAATACGACATCCGACAAATATCCAGCGGCAAAAATACATCGCGTCACCATTGTACTTATTATGCATGTGTACTCCATATGCATCTTGAGGTGAACATATATTAATTAAAATTAAAATTAAATTCGAACATTGGTTGAGCAAGCTTCTTCGTAGAACATATACATTTGTACTCTTCTAATTAAGACAGATAGCATATGCATGGACTGTAGGCGAACAAATGAGCAAAATATATGCACACGTCCAATGTCTTTTGAGCATTTTTGGACTTTTAACTCCAAGCAAACAACTCCACGTTCTCTTCTTCTCTCCCACAAAATTACAAATATACACAATATATGCTTCTCTTTGAATCTGCTGTTGCTACTGCAGTTTGGAATTCTATTTGAATGGTGGAGATGAATCCCGGCCCCAATTGATATTTCCAAAGCTTTCTTCCACCACAATCGCGGCTTCTTCTATCACCACAAAATTTATTATTATAAATCAACAAATCAGGCGGAAGGAGAAGAAGAAGAAGAAGCAGCTGAAGTAAAAAAGCAATGGATGCAGCCACATCCTGCTTTATTAGGTCATCTCTTTCACTACCATCAATACCCTCTAAATCTTCTTCTTCTTCTTCGTTTGCGAACAATGACAGCAGCATCGCCACAGTCATCATTCCACTAAACCCTAAAAGGCTCAACATCCATTCCCCTCTCCGCGCCGCCGTTAAAAACAGCATCAACAAAACAGCTCCCAAAGTCGCAACAAAGACGTCGACGGCAGTCGTAACGAGAAGCAGAAGAAAGAAAAAGGTGGTACAGAAGCCGAACAACAACGAATCATGCGTTCCGTCGAAGGAAGAGGCGATGATAACGGTGCAAACGCTGCATCAGAACGGGAATCCGTTAGGGCGCAAAGAGCTAGGGAAGTGCGTGGTACGGTGGATCTCGCAAGGGATGCGTGCCATGGCGTTGGATCTCGCGTCGGCGGAGATCCAAGGTGAGTTTTCTGAGCTGAGGCAGAGGCTTGGGGTTTCGAGTAGCGGTAATGTTGGTAGTAATAGTGGTGGACTTGCTTTCGTGATACAGGCGCAGCCTTACCTTTACGCCGTTCCTATGTCTAAGGGTCTTGAGGCGATTTGCTTTAAGGCATGTACCCACTATCCGACCTTGTTTGATCATTTTCAGAGGGAGTTGAGGGATGTTTTGCAAGGGTTTGAGAGGGAGAAGGTTTTTGAGGATTGGAAGGGGACTGAGTCGTGGAAGTTGCTTAAGGAGTTTGCTAGTTCAGGTGATTCATTGATTAGTTTTTCCTTATGATCATTAACTTTTGTGATACGTCTAATGTTGAATATGACGACACCTTCAACATTATGAACTTTTATCTTGCTATACGTATGTGGACCTTTTGTCTCCACGAGTTTATCATTTGGTCAAAACGGTTTGTTGAACTTGGCTTTGTTAGATCACTTGTGAAGGTACATTGAACTCTGTTTGGTTAGTTTTATCGTATTTTAAGTAAAACTATGAAATTACTTTATGCAAGCTCTAAAAACTAATTTCTCAAACTTGAATATATCTTAAGTTGATCTCTGGCTTCATGCTAAGTCATGATTAGCGACTTCTTGTCATTTTCAAGTTACGCACTTGAAGCATTAGACTATAGCTAAATCATTACCCATACACTTGGTAAGTGCCATGGTTTGCACATTAGGCAACCTGATGTCGTCAAATGGCCTGTCATATTCCCTTTAAATGCCTTTCTTTGTCTCCTGGAATATTTAATTATTAGCATATATAGCTATTCATTTGCATGCTATCATTTTATCTTCATAACTAATTAAATTGCTAGGAAGACATTCCAAGAATACTTCCAACGCAGCGTGAACAACTTGTCTATATTCTAGCTCAAATCGTACTCTTTGTCCGTTACGCAAATAAAATAACCAATCGTACGGATGAGTTTAAAGATGACATCTTACATTATGTTATCTAGAGTTGTTATGATAATGGTAAATTTAATGTTACCAACCAATATCGAGCTAAATCAGTGTACCAATTAGTATGGTTAACGTGAATTCATCATTGTTAACGGTAAGTGTAGCGTTAAGAAATTGTCACCGTTGGTAGCCATAAATTTGCTTACCATTTTATTTTGTGTTTCTTTTTCTAATTTTATTGATCCTAAAATATTCCTTTGAAGATATATCAATTCTAAGAAGATGTTTGTATTACACTCTTATCTATGATAATATTTCTCTTTCGGTTTTCCAACTTTTATTTTTGAGATAAACCAAGCTACTATTTCATGAAAATTTGGAATTATTTATGATGAATCAAGCAAATTTCTATATCAACTAAAAGAATTGAACATGTTGATATATACATTAGCAGATTTAGTATCGATAACAATAATTTTTTGTTTTATCATCAGCAAAGATTTAACAGTCAACTTCCAGTGCCTTTATATATTTGTCAATTTGTCATTACCAATCATAGTTTTAACTTTTATCAATCTATTAGTATACCAGTGATCACTTTACCATCAGTAACTGCACGATATTCAATTTTAGCTTACCAATAGAATCAATATGGTAACTGTTTTTCCATATTGGTGGCGGTATTCCTTTTTAGCTTAATATTGCACATCTTATGGCATATTTGTATAACAACTCTATGGTACAATTGGTTTACATAACACCAAAACCTTTTTAAGTTTCCTTTATTTGATTTTGCTTGACTGCTTGCCTGCTGACATACATGTAATATATGCAATGCAGCACAACATCGAGCAGCTGTCAGGAAAATGAGTCAGTCTAAACAAATTCATGGTGGTTTGGGGATGGATCTAGATAAAGCAAAGATGATACAGGACAAGATAGATGAGTTAGTGAAGCATATGGCTGACCTTCTCCGTATAGAAAGGGATGCAGAGCTTGAATATACACAAGAGGAACTGAATGCTGTTTCTTCTCCGGATGAAGAATCCGATGCTTCAAAACCAATTGAGTATTTGGTCAGCCATGGCCAGGCACAGCAGGAGCAGTGTGACACTATTTGCAATTTAAATGCAGTTAGCTCCTCCACTGGTATGTCGAATTCAAAACATTACTGTAAATGGAACATACATTATCTTACCGGTTAAAGAATATTTCATGTGATATATACTTAGATCCGTAACAATAAGGAAAAATAAAAGTTCTAGTTTTGTCATGTTAATCTGGGTAGACGTATAAGAATCAGAGTTATAGAAAAAGGTACATGTATATCTCATACCCAAATTAGCATTCATACGGTAACAGAGAAATTTATGTAGTGGTCCCTGGAAACGTCATAAAACATAGTCTGCAGTCACAAACTGAAACTGATAAAAATGTCTTGGTACTGGAAAGCTGAAGTTTTCATGTTTGAATTTTAGATAGAAGTTAATGTTAGTTGCTGATGGTTGTTCAACTAATCGTTTTACTCCTATATCGCCAACTCCATGTATTCAAGAGTGAAACTGAAGCGGCTGCATTACTTTTATTTTATAAATGAAATATTTACATGTAGAAACATCTTGTATCCCTAGTGACAAGCATGTTATGGTTCATTCTGACACCGTTCCAACTTATAACCATTTTTTGCATATTGCTAAATATTTCATTGGTTTTAATGCTACAGATCAACTCATCTCTACTGATAAAGCCCATAACTTCTGATGGGGAAGTTTTTTAACATTACCAAAACCATCCATGATCAGGATACTTATTGTTATATATGATCACATGTCTTAACACATGTTGAATAATTTTGTCTTTGCATATGTATTGCTTATCCGTAACAATGGAAGGAAACAATTAGTTGTGTTAAGCGGTGGAAATCTCATAGTGGTAAGGGGGTGACCGAACCCTTTCATTTTTCCCTGGTTACAATACATTGTGCTTAACTGGTCACAATAAGTTTTTATTTAAACTATTATTACATCTTTGTTGTGAACCTTGTTTGTACTTGATATTGTGAACCTTGCATCTCATTGAGAGCTAAACCTCAGTAGCACATTCACAGGTTTAGGAGGAATGCACCTAGTGCTGCTTAGGGTTGAAGGAAATCATAGGCTTCCACCAACCACCCTTTCACCTGGTGACACGGTTTGCGTAAGAACATGCAATAAGAGAGGTGCTGGTGCTACTACTTCCATGCAAGGGTTCGTTAATAATTTAGGCGAGGATGGATGTAGCATTACTGTTGCTTTAGAATCTCGCCATGGAGATCCCACTTTCTCTAAGCTTTTTGGCAAGACTGTTCGAATTGATCGCATACCTGGACTAGCAGATGCAGTAACTTACGAGGTACATACATCCCCTTGTGCTCATAATTAATTTTGGCTCTGTTCAGTGAAATACGACTATCATCTTTCTAAACTATTCAATATTTATAGTGTTTTTCTTCAATGGAGTTGCCTTCATAATGCTTCAAAACCTATGATATTGATAGCTATATTCAGTATGTGTAATGCAACTCAAAATAAAATAAATACATACATAAATAAAACAAAACCTTTTATATTGTTAGATACTGTCTGTATCTGATATCAAATGATCTGAAGGTAAATAGATTTTGCTCCTTTGATAATAGAAATAATTAGACAGTTACAATAAAACGTTATGAAATGCCCGTTATTAAGATTATTTAAGGGTGGTTCATTGTGATATGATAACTCTATAGTCAAAATAGCAGCAGTAGTACCTTTTTGTTGAGAAAACTGTACTAAAAAACTCTTTTGAGTATGAATTTGTGATGTAACTCAAAATAAAATAAATAAAATAAAACCTTTTGCATCGCTAGATACTGTCTCTCTGATGTCAAATGATCTGAAGGTTGCAAGGAACATTATGAAATGCCTGCTATTATAACTCAATAGCCGAAATAGCAGAACAGTACCTTTTTGTTGAGAAAATCGTACTAAAAAAGGCTGAAAGATTATAGTTAATATAGCTTGTAGTCATCCTTTAAAATTCGTTTGAGCGTGAATCTGTGATGTAACTCAAAATAAAATAAATAAATTAAAACCCTTTGTATTTCTCTAATATCAAATGATCTGAAGGTAAATAGGGTTTGCTCCTTAAAAAATAATAATAATTGGATGGTTGCAAGATAACGTTATGAAATGTCTACTATTAAGATCATTTAATAGTGTTTCACTGTGATATGATAACTCTGTAGCTGAAATAGCAGCAACAGTACCTTTTTGTTGAGAAAACTAGTAAAAATGCTGAAATATTATAGGTAAATAATATAGCTTGTATTCATCCTTTAAAATACTTGTGAGTATGAAAAGCCTTCCACATCATCCTAGTTTATTATCAAGCCTTGTTTGAACTTTTCTCTTTACAAATCAAGTAGGTTTTCCTACAGGCTCTGATTAATGTTTACATGTAAAAATTATTTTGGCAGCGGAATTGTGAAGCATTAATGTTACTGCAAAAGAACGGTTTACAGAAGAAAAACCCATCAATCGCTATTGTGACAACTCTATTCGGAGACAAAGAAGACCTTAAGTGGCTCGAGCAAAAACAAATAGCGAACTGGGGTCAAGTAAACCTCGAAGGATTAATAAAGGAAGAAAAAAGTTTCGACGATTCCCAACTAAAAGCAATCGCATTAGGCTTAAACAAGAAAAGACCACTCTTAGTCATCCAAGGCCCTCCTGGTACAGGCAAAACAAGGCTTTTAACCGAACTCATATACCTAGCCGTACACCAAAATGAACGTGTACTCGTTACCGCTCCTACCAATGCAGCAATCGATAACATGGTCGAAAGGCTTGCAGATATCGGGCTAAACATCGTACGGGTTGGGAATCCGGCCCGTATATCTCCTTCCGTTTCCTCAAAATCACTTGATGAAATCGTAAACGTCAAACTAGCAAACTTTAGAAAAGAGTTCGAGAGAAAGAGGTCCGATTTAAGAAAAGACCTACGACTTTGTTTGAAGGACGATTCTTTAGCGGCGGGCATACGTCAACTATTGAAGCAACTCGGAAAGACTTTGAAAAAGAGGGAGAAGGAAACAATAAACGAGGTTCTTTCGAACGCGCGAGTCGTGCTTTGTACCAATACTGGTGCGGCTGATCCGGTCATACGAAGGCTGGCTGCCTTCGATTTGGTGGTGATCGATGAGGCTGGGCAAGCGATCGAGCCGTCCAGTTGGATACCGATATTGCAAGGGAAAAGATGTATATTGGCAGGGGATCAATGTCAGCTTGCTCCGGTAATATTGTCCCGAGAGGCCATGGATGGCGGTCTTGGTAAGTCGTTGCTCGAGAAGGCTTCGGAGTTGCACGAGGGAGTGTTGACTACGAGGTTGACCGTTCAATATCGGATGAACGATGCAATTTCAAGTTGGGCGTCAAGAGAGATGTATGAGGACTTGCTTGTGTCTTCGCCGAAGGTTTCCTCGCACCTTCTCGTGGATTCTCCGTTTGTCAAGGTATGTCTTTATCGTATTAACTCCAAAGTTGCTTTTGTAAACGTATCATACATTTTAGAAAACATACTGTACATTTAGACCCTTCCGAAAACCGACTATAGAAATGTCGCTTTCCGCTTACGTGATGACAATTAATTTTTTTGCGTTGATGTTCTTTGAAACTATGCCAATGTAAAGGACCGTTGACTAAAAAAATGAGTTCTACGTTTTATACATGTATTTCAAATGACATGAGAGAAAATTAGAGGGTGAAAATCTTAGGCGTACAACAAAATAGGAACAAGCAAAGGAGAAAATAGTTATTTAATATTTTTCAAAAGGCAGAAAGCAAAAAAATAAAATAAAAGTCGTTTTCAATTTTATATGTTAAAACATTTTTCCAAGTTGATCATTTTTCAATCTCCTATGGTCCTTTGTGCATTTTGAAATACATCTTGAAAGCACAACTCATTTTCAAACCAAATGGACTCTCAATTCTTCGAAGAAAAAAATTTAAGTACGGGTACTTTTTGAAACTGCAAAATTATAGGTTTAAAAGAAAAAAAATTGCAGTAACGAAAGTTTGTACTACAGTACTAGTACAGTTTCAAGTTACACCATTACAAAATAACATTTATCACCACTTATTAGAAAGTGATCTCGTTGGACTTTTTTAAATATAGGCTTTTGGAGAATATTTAACGCATGAATAAGCTTGATCAGAAACATAATGCAAGAATATGCCTTGTTTTGGATTTGGTGTGTTCATATTATGAAAATGCATATATACAAATTCAGAATTTTTATATACACAACTTGAAAATGCGCGTGTGCATACTCGAGGATTTTCACTTCAAAGGCTTATTTGTGCAGGGCAATAAGTTTTAAGGACACTACTTCTGAAAATTTAGTTTCAAGGACATTTTACTGAAAAAAAATAAAAGAATTTATCATTATCAGTTATAGAGGAATAATGATAAAAGGATTTATCATTTTCCTGTATAGCTTAAAATGATAAATAAATTTATCATTATGCTGTAAATTATCCTTAACTAATTATTCAGAAGTGTCATCCTTAAAACTTATTATCCTACAAATAGAAACCCTTCAACCTAATTTACACCTTTGAAAATGTATGTGCACATTTTTGCAGTCAGTCTCGAATCAAAGCTTTTTTGTAGAGTAAGTTTTCCAAGCAGACCTAGTCATATGATTACCACAAAGGGATTTGATTGTTCATTAAGTTTTAGAAAGTGACCTACCTATATGTGTAAAATAAATCCTAAAGTGAACATATTCCTATGGATTGTTTGTTCTAAGATATAACTATGAATTTGGTTATATACAGGCGACATGGATTACTCAATGCCCATTGCTCTTACTAGACACACGAATGCCTTACGGTAGCTTGTACGTTGGATGCGAAGAGCATTTGGATCCAGCCGGAACTGGCTCATTTTACAACGAAGGCGAAGCAGATATAGTTGTTCAACATGTATTTAATCTTTTACATTCCGGTATGTGTTTACTTAATACACACCCACACAATGCATTAATTAATGATCATAATATTATTAATATTTTTACTGGCTGGTAATAATATGTCTACCATCATGACGCAGGAGTCTCTCCAACTGCAATTGCAGTGCAGTCTCCCTATATCGCTCAAGTTCAGCTCTTGAGGGACAGGCTGGATGAGCTTCCGGAAGCTTCTGGAGTTGAAGTCGCTACCATCGACAGCTTCCAAGGTCGCGAAGCTGATGCTGTAATTATTTCCATGGTAATGATTTTTTTTAATAACGTTAGTTAATTGATGGCAGCAAGACTCGATTCCTAGTATTTTAGGTAGATAACCTACAGATGTATCACTGTTCCATATGGTTAGACCTGTCAAAACACGACTCAACCCATTTAACATGATTTAAAAAATTGAATTTTGAATTTTGAAAATTTTAATTATGAAAATTTTAATTTGAAAATTTGACTTATGAAAATACGATTTTTGGAAGTGTTAAATTTGGAACTAAATTTGATAGAACTTTGAGTTTGAAAATTGGACTTTCAAATTAGAATTAGAATAAATTTTGATTATTTTAGAAACTCAAAAGGTGAAAGACCAAATCTGATTTTTATTTATTTATTTATTTTTGTAAACCTAATCTAATTTTGCTCGATAAATGAGTTAACTAGGTGAACGTATATTAAATGGGTTAATTGGGTGAATCATATATTAAATGAGTTGGATTATATTGTAAATGGATTGGATCAAGCCAATTTTAACCCAAACTTTTGATATGGGACTAACTGTTTGAGAAGTCTATATGGTTTCCCAGATAAACTTGATATATACACACAGAGATAGTTTTTTCTATATACTAGAATAAACGGTGGAGAAACCGACCGTTCGATTGTATAACTTTGATAAGAAATATACATTTAAATTTTTTGTTAATATTACTTAAACATTACTACATACTAGAATAAACGGTGGAGAAACCGACCGTTCGATTGTATAACTTTGATAAGAAATATACATTTAAAATTTTTGTTAATATTACTTAAACATTAAGTGATAATATGTTGGAAAAGAATAAATTGAGATTTGAATCTGAAAATATGAGTTTCAAATTCAAATATTAATCAAAGCATTCAAAATTGTCGATTTGAAATTGAAATTTTAGAATTTGAAAATCATAATAGATTTGAATTTGGAATCTTTGATGCGTGAAATAAAAGGAGGAAGTTTAGGAAAACCGCGATGAGACAAGATCCACGTTTTTAGGGAAACCGCGATGAGACAAGATTCACGTTTTTTTGGCTTCAGAAAAATTGATTTTGGCTAGTGACAGTAAGCGAACATGCCTAACGGTTGATTTGATAAAATGCATGTATGTATATAACATACAGGTAAGATCGAACACACTAGGAGCGGTGGGGTTTTTAGGGGACAGCAGAAGAATGAACGTAGCAATAACA
Organism: Allium cepa; assembly: GCA_030765085.1. Classification (NCBI taxonomy): domain Eukaryota; kingdom Viridiplantae; phylum Streptophyta; class Magnoliopsida; order Asparagales; family Amaryllidaceae; genus Allium; species Allium cepa. The sequence continues at coordinate 236,321,655 of CM060930.1, forward strand.
AGAGCAAGAAAGCATGTAGCAGTGGTCTGCGATAGCTCGACCATATGCCACAACACGTTTTTGGCGAGGCTGCTGCGCCATATTCGACGCTCTGGTCGGGTGAAACATGCCGAGCCAGGTTCCTTTGGCGGGTCTGGACTCAGTACCGATCCTATGCTACTCGGTTGATGCAATTCGGTACGTATTTTAGATTCAGATACAGAAAATTCATGATATGTTTGTTAGAGAGAACAATAATGTATATATATTTTAGTTACTCTCACATACGATTATTCATTCATATACAATTTGTATATTCAATTGATCATACTGAAAAGCGTGTATATATAATTAATCAATAGTGCTATTTTGACATACGATCCTTACCGATCCCATTTAAATTTATATTTTACGTAGATTTTATGTGCTGAAATTGGAAAAAACGTCTATATTTTATATTTTATGTAGATGTTATGTGATGAAATTGGGAAAACGATGATATTTTACTTTTCTTCAGTGTGTGACGCATCCCTGTTTGTGCTACAGGCTGCCACGCCTAATTTTTTTTTCTTTTTTAACTACGATCGACGGGTAACCGTCCAACCCCGGTCGGCGGTTGCCTATTTACCGTGGTCGATGTTAGCACAAACTGAGATGCTGATAGCGGCACACTTTCTTTAGTGGTAGCAGTGAGACTGATGAGACATGTTTGTTGAAATTAAGTAGATTAATAGAATGTGGTTAGAATTTTAACTTTGTATTTATTTTAACTAGCGATTTGAATGGTGCAATTATAGTTGCATTTGAACGAGCCAATTTTAAATACGTTATTTATATGAAAACATACAATTGTGTTAAAAAACGCATTCAACAAATAGATATTTAATAATCTTTTAAATTATGTGTTATGCATATGTAAACGATACTGTCATTGAATATGTTTTTTTTCTTTTTTCTTTGGAGAACCGTGGCTCTTTCATATTTAAAACTTGATCGTTCAAATGCAACTATAATTGCATCATTCAAATCGCCAGTTCAAAAATAATAAATATGCAGCTAAAATCATAACTATATTATATTAATGTAGTTAAATTTTGCATTAAGATCAAATATAACTGCATTTTTTTAATGCAGTAAAACTATAAAGTTACCGATTATATAAAATTATCAGATGCAGTCAAAATTACTACTGCATCATCTAAATGCAATTAAATTAATTAGAAAATACGTTATATTATAATTGCATTTTCTTAAAGCGTAAAATCTTAACTGCATTTTCTTAATGTAGTTAAATTGTAATTGTATTAAAATTGAATAAAATTATCAAATGCTGCCAAAATTATTATCGCATCACATAAATACATTTAAATTAATTCAATATATGTTAAAGATATAATTGCATTTCATTAAAACATTTATATATAATTGCATTTTCTTAATGCAATTAAATTACAAAGTGCTTAAGATTATATGTGCAACCAAAAGTATTACTACATTACATAAACATAGTTAAATTAATTCAAAAAATATTGTTAAATCATAATCGTATTTTCTTAAAGCATTTAAATTTAACTTCATTTTCTTAATGCAGTTAAATTATAATTGTATTAAAATTGAATAAAATTATCAAACGCAAGCCAAAATTATTACAGTATCACAGATACGCAATTAAATTAATTCAAAATACGGTGTTAAAATATTAATGCATTTTCTTAAAGCATATAAATAAAATTGCATTTTCTTAATGCAATTAGATTATAAGGTGCATTAAGATTGAATAACATTGTAAAATGCAGTAAAAATTATTACTACATCATATAAATGCAGTTAAAATATTCAAATATAATCATTACTTCATAGTTCAAAAATAAATTCCTTTCAATTAGGTTAAGAACAAATAACTGCCTTAACTTAATACAGTTAAAACAGCTATGTAAAAGATTATGGTTATTTAAAGTAAATGCAGTCACATAAAATGCATTTACACAAAGTGGTAATACAAATGACTACATTACATAAATGTAGTTAAAACTGTTATATAAAATTATGTTTTTCAAAATTTTAATTTTAGGTATCAACAATGAATATCGTTAGAGAGCTTATTAATTTGCAATTTAATTGTGAAAACGATTCTTAAATCCGATTAATCTAAAAGTTATCGTATTTTAAAATTGAAATTAAACGAGTTGGCGAATGTAGTATTTATCGGGTGTGATGTTAAAGGAGCATGGACCTATTTTACAAAAAATTAGTGATAAAGACCCGCTTTACATGAAAAACAACAAATTAGATGTGAAGTTAATATCTAGACATGAAAATACCATTGGTAATGATAAGCTCAAACAAACAAATTTAAAAATCAAACCGAGAAATAATTATTGCATTGAAAGTAATTTTTAGGTCTTAGTTTTCGAAGTGTGATCAGTAGAGTCTAGCTGTTATAACTGCCTTAACTTAATACAGTTAAAACAACCATGTAAAAGATTATGGTTATTTAAAGTAAATGCAGACACATAAAATGCATTTACACAAAGTGATAATACAAATGACTACATTACATTAATGTAGTTAAAACTGTTATATAAAATTATGTTTTTCAAAATTTTAATTTTAGGTATCAACAATGGATATCGTTAGAGAGCTTATTAATTTGTAATTTAATAGTGAAAACGATTCTTTAATCCGATTAATCTAAAAGTTATCATATTTTAAAATTGAAATTAAACGAGTTGGCGAATGTAGTATTTATCGGGTGTGATGTTGAAGGAGCATGGACCTAATTTACAAAAAATTAGTGATAAAGACCCGCCTTACATGAAAAACAACAAATTAGATGTGAAGTTAATATCTAGATACGAAAATACCATTGGTAATGATAAGCTCAAACAAACAAATTTAAAAATCAAACCGAGAAATAATTATTGCATTGAAAGTAATTTTTAGGTCTTAGTTTTCGAAGTGTGATCAGTAGAGTCTAGCTGTTTTAACTGCCTTAACTTAATACAGTTAAAACAGCTATGTAAAAGATTATGGTTATTTAAAGTAAATGGGGTCACATAAAATGCATTTACACAAAGTGGTAATACAAATGACTACATTACATAAATGTAGTTAAAACTGTTATATAAAATTATGTTTTTCAAAATTTTAATTTTAGATATCAACAATGAATATCGTTAGTGAGCTTATTAATTTGTAATTTAATAGTGAAAACGATCCTTAAATCCGATTAATCTAAAAGTTATCATATTTTAAATTGAAATTAAATGAGTTGGCGAATGTAGTATTTATCGAGTGTGATGTTAAAGGAGCATGGACCTAGTTTACAAAAAATTAGTGATAAAGGCTCGCTTTACATTAAAAACAACAAATTAGACGTGAAGTTAATATCTACATATGAAAATACCATTGGTAATGATAAGCTCAAACAAACAAATTTAAAAATCAAACCGAGAAATAATTATTGCATTGAAAGTAATTTTTAGGTCTTAGTTTTCGAAGTGTGATCAGTAGAGTTATAAGTAGGGATCTTTATGTTACAAAAGGAAATATGATCAAATGCACCACCGATGAACAATACAATATGGATTTTTTTTTGCAAAACGAAAGAGGCACATGAAAGGGGTATTTTGCGGTGGAATTAAAGCAGCATGCAGCTGGTTAAATGGATGAATTTCAATTTGTTTTACCATTTTAGATCTTATCGTCCTCGTGAAGTCTAAGTTAATTTAAACCCAGACCCAGTCTAAATTAATTTAAATAAATAATATGCTCATTTGTACCAAATACATATATAGGTGTATGCGCATGTGCAACATATAATGTGTACACAGTTTAATATGCATGTACGTAAGTATTGAGATTTATACTGCAATGGACACATTAGCCCCTTCATTTACGTATTTGTTGTCTATTAATATTGATATAATATAAAATGTAGTTGTGTGTGTGTGTGTGGATATGGTTTGAAAATGCACATAAGCCCATTAGCCTATATGAACGACTGACCATGTAAAGGAGGGTTGGGATGTTTAGTTTTTTTTAAACAAGGGTTTGAATTGGCGGAGAAAGAAGCGGTAAAAGACTGGATCCATATCTCGTCTTTTCTTTCCTTCTATATTCTAACATAAACCCACCACCTGTTTATTTTAAAGTTTACTTTTGTTATCTAAATTCGTGACAAAGTCATATTTGGACGATTCAGATCGACCAAATCAGATAATAGCCGAGCAGAAATCCAGAACAATTAATTTTAAACTTAGATACCAAGCAAAGTCAATGGGTGAAGTTATTAGCTTGCCAATAATCTTCAAGAGTAGCCTACATACCAACCCACTTCAAGTGCCAAGACCAAAAATCTCAGAACAAGGAAAGTCATGGATTGATACCGATCCATAGCCTTAGATTGGTACCAATTCCTAACACTTACCCAACTTCATCACATAGTTCACGTCGCACAAAGATGGAGTAGTTATTGACCAATGTATGCCATGTACGAGGGTTCGCTGACATCCCCTAATCCAAGCAATCGATAGACAACTCCGAGATTCAAAGCAACTAATTCAAATGCTTTTACCTAGTCAACAAACCATAGACTTCATTATAGTTTGAGCCTACATCAATACATCCAAGCTCCACAAATTAAGGTACAAGCCATTGAAGCAACCTCATGAGATCAAATGAAAATTAGTAGTCAATCTCATGGATCGATACCAATCCATATGGCATGGTTCGGTACCAATCCCTAAACCCGGCTGATTTGATAACGATCTCTTCAAGACAACTCCTTTTAGATGTAGGGAACATGGTGGAAAGAAATCCGCCGATCTTCGGCTATAAATAGTGGGTGAATGACATTGTTTTGAGGATCTTTTTGTTTACATTCTGGATTTTTGTACTTCTATGATAATCACTCGGGTCAATCCCGATCCATAGGCTACCGACACATAAGATCATCTTTGTAAAAACTTTGTAGAATCATAAACAAAGTTCAAGTGGACGTGCGCCAGTGATTAGCCAAACCACTATAAAAATTGCGTAGTCTTTTCTATTTTTTGCTTTTTCTTAATCATTTTCATGTTTATTACTTCATTGGGTGTTTGTGCTATTTTTGACGCAAAATAGCTTTTTTTGACTCCAAAAAACCGCCAGCTTCTAGCTATTTCCATCTCCATTTTCAAACCAAATTCAAGTTTAAATAAAATAAAATAAAAGGTGTGTAGATCTCTTCGATCACTAGCATTTTCAGAAAAGGACCGAATCAGATTTAAGGAGTTCTTTTGATTCATATTCAAATTGTTACAACTATGTCATATCCGAGGTAACTTTTAATTTAAATCAATTTTATATATGTGATCGCTTGTTCAACTTTTGACCAAGCAGTTTTCAAACAAATCTGGACGTCAAGATGAAGTCGAAATGGTTCAAGGACCTGAAGGCATAGTTGGAAAGGATAATATAAGAAATTCGGAGGAGTTGGAGAAAAAGTGGAGCTAGGAAAAGGGATCAGTACCGACCGCTTCTGGTTAGTACTGAGCACTTTTTGTGCACCATGGCGATCTCTGAAACTATGACTTGTGTACTATTAGCAAGAGTGATCGTTCCATGGTTTCATTTTTAGAGGAGCATGCGAACAACTTCAAGGAAGTAAAGTAAATAAGAAAAGTACCAGATGTATCAAAACCTCTCGGAAACAACCCAATTATAAGGAAAAGTGCTTGGGTGCGATGGATCGAGGATAGAAGATCGAAGGAAGGAAGATGGTGCGTTCTGTCATTAAGAAATCAGATCGATACCGATCACTTCTGATCAGTATCGAAATGATTTTCCGCTCTAGAGATCAACATTTTCGGATCTGAAGTTAGACTTGGTATATTAAGATCTGACGATTCTGTTGGACGATTTCCCAATAAATATAAGTCTTAGAGCATTTGTAAAAGGATTTTTGACTATTGCTTTCTTCATCTTCTCTCTCCGCTTGGCCTTAGTCATGAGGAAGCTATTTTTGCTATTCTGGGCTATTAGATCAGAAAAACCTTTGTGCTTGTGGCTAAAAATCTATGAGCAATTCTTACTTCTATTTGTTAGATCTTTACAATTTAGTTCGTTTTTGGGTTTCGTGCCATTTTCTGGCTCAATATTTTGGTGCATCCACTCAAAAAGGCGATTCTTAGGCATAGATCTAGCCATCTCTTGTGCATTGGAGTGTTCAGAGGTTAGATCCAGAAGGTCTTTTATCAAAAGTGTGACAACGCACCCAATGGGCTCGAATTTTTGCTAAATCGAAAACCCACGTCCACCGAAGTACGGATCATTAGTTTGGTATCCTATAAATAAATAAATGAATATCAAAGCACTATCGATGTAAACTCACAACGGGATAGTAAGTTATAATAAAACATATCGTTACTGACCATGGTTGACACCTCTGAGGTCAAGTGTCCTTGTTGATGTCGAGCATACACAAGGAAATCCATCCTTCCATCGTTCCCATCTTGCACTAGTACCTGTTCTTTTAAAGACATCATGTGTGTTGTAATCAGGAGAAGTCAGAACAACATTCTACTGACTGGTAAATTACACACATTATATATAACACTAGTTTATGCCGATTGTCCTCCACCACATGTTATGTCTTTTATTTTACTTGGTCGTCTCGGCTCCACGTACGCGTATGATACCCCCCATCTACCCGAAGTTGACCATAACTTCGTACATGTATGTGTGTATATACATACACACACATGTATATAAAGAGAATTCAATGTCACCCCAAATAGTTTAACACCTCAACGACCTCTTGATTTCCACCACACATTCTGAATTGAATAATATGGCTTCTCTCTCACTCTCCTAACTAGCCACATTATTTAATTTGAATTGTGTGGTGAAAAATAGGGTGCTGTAAAATAGGGATGTCATTGAGCGCTCCTGTATGTGTGTGTGTGTGTGTGTGTGTGTGTGTATAAAGTATCACATTCCCCCTTTGGACCAAGATAATATCTCTACTAGTATAACCCAACACCTCATCAGGATCCATTATCAATGCAGTATCATGTCCTCGTCATCGTACATACCAATGAATTCCCATGGTGCCTAATAACGGCGTCATAATTGTTAGCCCTATTCCATCTATTTTGAAAGACCTCTATAAAGGGTTATCTAGCCTTGTCCCTAACAAAAAAACTTGCAAACAACTATGGCGGTGCACGAACTAAACGTGATCTACACTAGTAGGAGGTGTAACTGTTTAGGCGTAACCCTTGTCTATCCGTTGACCACTCAAGATCGATGACGTTCTCGACCTATGTACAGCTTCTACTCCCGACTATGGTATCAAACACACACTGACATAGAGCCATGCCTTGATCACCGTCCCATTCAGATTGCCTAACGCAATCAAGGTAATATCCACATGTTACTTAATACCCTCTAAAAGGTTGAAGTAGACTCTACTTGTCATTTAACACCTCGACCAAGGCAAATGTAACAACCCTGTATTTTGTGATTATTTTAATTGTATATTTAAATTATTCTAATTTGAATTCCTGATTTCAAAAAAAAAACTTTTTTTTGTTTATTTAAATGAATTAATATTGTTATTTTAAATATAAATTTTGATTAGTATGTGAATGATAACTTCAAACCTGAATATATTGAATATTTTGCAAAAAGGTGAATTTTGGTCAATCTGGTCAAACTTTGACTTTTAAATTTTAAATTTAAAAGTTTGAAAATTTGAATTTTATCTTTATTATGAAAGTAAATAAAGTTTCAAGAACACTGCTTTTCGTTTCATTGAAATCAGAATAATATTTTGAAAGTTATGCTTTTTACAAAATTGGGTGTAAATTGTTTTATTTAACACTATTTTTTATTTTAAATTATATAAATAATCTTTTTAATTGTCATATCTTATTCTAAATTGTATTATATGTTATGTTACATATATTTTTACCTTTTAAATATTTTTAAAGTGATGTTTGAATTTTTCCAAAGCTCATTGAATTTATTTTCTATTTTTAAAGGTTAGTTTCCATTTTTCTGCTATTTTCTTCATATAAATTATATTTAGTTAAAATTTATTTATTCATTTTTATGTATACATTTTATTTTTATGTTTTATCTTTATTTATAAATATTTTTCATGTACATACAATTTTCCCAAAGTTCATTTCATTTATTTTCAAATTTTCAAGCCTAATTTACATTTTCTTTGTTATTTTCTTAATTTAATTATATTTAATTAATATTTATTTATTTATTTTTGTTTATTTACTATATTTTCGTGTTTTATCTGTATTTATACATATTTGACATGTATTTAAATTTTAAAAAGAAATGGTGGAAATTTGAAAGCTTTGTGACTCTTTATTTGCTTAAGCCTTTTTGTATTCTGTCTTTTCATTTCTCAACCAACATCTCTTCAATTGGCTGCCTTAACTCCATTCTTCAGCCGTGTATTCTTCTTTCTTTTTCACGTGAAAGGGAAAACTTCTCATCCCCTAAAAATCATGGCCATGAAGAAGAAAAAAGGAAAAAAAAACAATGGCTTTTCTTTTCACATTTTTCCCTCTTCTTCATTGATTTAGCCTTCCTCTTCTTCAAGTTTGCTTGGCCTCACCTCTCTCCTTGCTGACCACCATCCTCTCCACCATATACAGCAGCACCAACCCCTCTCCTCTGACCACCACCTCTGGCCATGACCATTAGATGAAGCCACCACCTCAAATTTGCAAAGCATTTCAACAAAACAATGCTAGCCAAGCCTGTACTCCACTATTGCCTTCATAGTTGCTTTTGGCCACCCCTTAGCCACCACCACCTTCATCTACTTCACCTTTGGCTGCCCCTTTCACTACTGTCCAGATCTGACCTGACATGAAGACCCCATGGCCGAGCCTATATGTGGTCATAGCCGAGTCAAAATGCACCAAAAACTTCACATATTTGCCTTGAACCCATGTATGCTTCATGTTGTAACTCTTCCACCACCTTCATCCACTTGTAACCTGACCTTTATGGTTGCCATACCTGACCCAAACCAGAGCCTAGTGTGGTGAGATCAAGCCCATTTGATCATGTGACAAGCTTATGTTGTCGTGTGCAAGTCTTTTGCTTCTAAGGTTTGGTCATCTCTCTTGTTTTGCAACTGTTCTGCAAACTAAAGTTGTTGATTATATTTGTATGTGGATATCTATATTTGTGCTTATGTATGTTATATTTTGTGTTGCTTACAAGGGTCTCCATCAATTCAAATCAAATCGTGCTTGTCGTGCCTTTGGAATCGCTCTTGTGTGTGTTGTTTGTCTCTAGCTTCGTAAAAGGTGAGTCTTTCTCACTCTGACATATTTACTTATGAAATAGTGAATTGATGACAAGTGTTTAGTAATATAAAATGTTATGCAAGTTAATGATGATCATATGATATGCTATGCCATGTTATTACCATGTTAAACTGTTAATTATCACCTGACATCTGATATATGACATTATATTGTGACATTGACATTGTTTATATTGTTTATGCATATATTCACACTGCAAGTTCCCTGTTAGAATAGAATCACTATGGGTTGAAATGATACATACCCGAACGGACTTTAGAATAGGAAAAAATCATTATGGGCTGAAATGATAGGCCTGAGCGATTTTTATTGTATTTTATTTGACTTGGGATTGCGGGTTTGAAATGATAGAACCCGGGTTTTCTTTGAAAACTGCGGATTGAAATGATATATATCTGTATCACTTGACCTAGGTTAGAAAATTATATACAGACCCGTGGTATATTTTTAAATGATTTTTATTAAAATATGTATTTTTAAAAGTATGAAATTTTGATTTAAAAATATATTTTATGGTTTTAAGAAAATTAAATATTAAGTCTTGAAATTGTGAATTTAAGTATGTAAATTTGAAGTAATTGAGATTTTAGACTTAAAATTTTATTTTAAAATGTAAATAAATAATGGAAATTAAATTTAAAGTTTTAAAATTATATTTGAAGTAAAATTTTAAGTTTTATTTAATTTATAAGTTAATAAACAGTGAATTTTGACTTAATAAATGAATGGAGTTTTTAAATTGAATATTTGATCTAAAATTTTTGTTGTGTTAAATCATATGTTAAAATGGTTTTAAGTGTGAAATTTTGAAGTCTAGAAATATGATTTTTAAGTTATAATAAAAATTTGGAGTTTTATTATTATTTTTGAAAAGCTAAAATGAAATCTGGAATTTTATAGCATTTTCAAAATGTTGTAGTCTTTTGACAGCATTTTTAAATGCTATTGTTTTGAATCTAACAATGTTTGAAATAACTAAATATCTATTACGACATTTTATAAATGCCGTTATTTTTGAACTAAACCATTTTTGGAAGCTATAAGCTACGATAGCACTTTATAAATGCTGTCGTTGCTATAATTTGACAATGTTTGAAATGTTATAGATTTTAACACTGTTTGAGTTATATTTTAAAGTGTTAAATGATTTAACTTTTGAAAATTTATAATTTATGAATATAAGGAGTTTCGAATATATTTTAATATTTAAATTTGAATTTTTAAGGAATTTAAATTGAATTTGAATTTAAATAAAGTTTAATTGGTTATGTGTTAAATGGAATGAAATGTAATAAGATAAATGAATTGGTGAATGTGATTTTGAAAGGTCTTTTGTAATGATATTTTAAATAATAAATGAATGATATGTTTGATTTTAAAATGATATTTAGATTTGAATATTTGAATTTGAATTCAAATAATGATATGATAATGAGGTTTTGAAAGGATATGATATTTTAATGATTTTGAAATGGTTTGGAAATGATTGATCTTTATTTTGATAAAGAATATGAATGTGGAATAATATTTGATTTTGATTTATTTGATAAAGGAATATTTGAAGTTTATATTTGTATGAAAAGATATTTGGTTTAATAGTAATTTAAGTTTTTTAATAATGTTGGATTTATGAAATGAATATTTCAAAACGAAATAATAATGAAATTAGATTTGAGATGTGAATATATGGAATTATAAAGTTTAGTTTTGAAATGTGGGATATTAAAGTTTGGAAATACATTAAAATTGGATTGTTTATTTTGTAGATCAAATCTATATTTGAAATTTGTAAGATTTGAAATGTTTTGTTAGAAAACTAAACTGAATTGAAACTGATGATTTGAATTGAATTAAATTGGAAATTGGAAATTTTGGTTTAATGGAATAAATTTGTAAAGTGTAAAGAATTAAAAGATTGATTTCAAATGTATGATTGCGGAATGTTATGATTTCCAAAGTGTAATGATTTCAAGTATTTTGGTTTCGGAAAAGTTATACTTTGAAAGTATTATGAATTTTTTTAAAGGTGAATATATGTTTGAAATGGAAATGATAAACTATTTGATTTGAATATAGTTTTAAAATAAAATGGTTTTGGTTTCGAAGTATAACTATTTCGAAAGGGATATAGTTTTGAAATGAAATGATTTGATTTTTGAAGTATAAACTATTTTAAAATGGCTACGGCGTTATAATAACGATTGGTTGTTAAAGAGACCGGGATCGGAAGTTGTCATACTCTCTGCCAACTCCGAAAACCACTTTAACAACTGTGTACGTGGTGGAGATTCCAGAATGAAGTAGGATGGTGGCGACGTTCTTGAGGTATATTACGTGGACCCAACTCCCATGAGTTGGCATAAGGTGGCTAAAACAGGAGCGATCTCGGGCCAAAAGGGGTAGCTCCTCTGGTCGGACACATTCCTTCGATACTATACTCTTACTGGTGATTGATTAGATGGCCATCCTCCGATTTTGATATGGGAGTGTGTTCCGAGGTGGGCGTATGTGGCTGCTGCGTTACCACCAGCCCGTGTGCGTAATTGGTATATCTACCTTGGCGTTACCTTGTGTGCCGTGTCACCTACCATACCGAGCCTTTACTACGAGTTTGTTTTTCTCCCGTAGCCTGTGTGGTATCCTCTGACAGTCACCCGGAGTGGAGATGGCATGATATTGGATGGACTACTGAGACTATTATGTGTGAAGGGTGATATGGGTAGCCCGGAACGCTATTTAAAAGTATGTTTATTTTACTGTAGACATTATTATAATAGCGCAATATTACTACATAGTAAATATTTTAACGGATCCTTAAAGGATGGGCGATCCCAAGCATTCTTTAAGTTACTGATGCATTTTTTTGTTACTGTACACTTGAGTTGATTTACAGTTCATAAGTATTTATGTCCTGACTCGAGTGTTTTGTGTTTTGCTTTACGCTCGAGTCAGATTGAGTGAGCTAGCATTCAAGATTCACCTTCGGAGTTGGAGCTTTTCTTGAAGATACAGCCATCTATTTTGCTTTCTGTATCCAATGATTTTAGTGATGTATTCTGATTTGTACATGGTGTATCTTGTTATTCTTCTGTTGTATCTTGTTTAACTCTGATGTATCTATTTTTATATAGTAGCTTCATGAACTACTATCTCTTTTACTTCCGCTGCATTATTAAATACTCTGTGATATGTGATTATGTATTTATTGTATATTCTGAGATTTGCCAAATTTTATTTACAACGCGGTATTTTGAGCAATTCAAGTCCGACATGTGCGGATACGAATGGTTGAAAATATCGGGTTGTTACAACAAACTTTCCTGCTTGGGCATCCCTCACCTATACACAAACGTATATAACTCCACGGTCCTATAATTGGATATGTTCCACATTAATATAATGTATACACAACTGCCAGTAGCCCTTTGCGGTGAGAAAACTTCTATTCTATAACACTACAGATCATGCATTCTGATTCATTTTAAAGACTACGTCATTCATATTTGATCTAAGTTATTAGTTAACTTTAATAATTCACATTCGTCATGAACGCATACTTGAGGCTACGTGTGTGTATTCATACCTTTTTAATCATTACACCTCCAATATTCTACTGTTAATAACATTCCTTTACTTTTCCATGCCTTTACTTCTTATTCCATTTATTTCAATTTATTTTCATTTACTGTTCTGTAAAAGATCCAAATATCTTTCCTTATTTGTTTCCCTTTTTCATTTTTAAACTTTTATTTCTATTCCTTCCTGGTTTGCCTCCCTTCCTAGTTCAGTGGACTTTCTATTACCTTTTTATTTATATCATTACTTGCCATTATTCATTCTATGAGTTGCCTAACTTTTTTGTTGTTTATTATTTTATTCCTATCTTATCTCTATCGCATATATATATATATATATATATATATATATATATATGTATTTATGTTTGTATGTATGTTGAAATCAAAAATGGGCATCAACACCCCATAAAATCTCCTACAGATTAAACAAAGGATGAAATTAAAATATAGCAGAAAAAATAAATGAACACACTGATTTTTATAGTGGTTCGACAATCTTGGCCTACGTCCACTTCATATTTTATTAATTTTGCGCTTGATTATTATTACATGAATGTTTGGATCAGTTATGGTCCATTAGTACAAGAGTGAAGAATAGAGATGAGAGAGCCTCCGCGGTCGAAAGAAAGTTCCTCTTTATGGAGAATGGCTGTTGTATTTATAGAAGAAGACGTGCATGGATTAGGCTGAAATTTTACAAGAAGAGTCTCTAGATCCGTAGGGGCCTACCATAACGATCGGTGGCCCTAACTTGATATTTTGAAAGATCGGCCAAAGTTTAGCCAATTGTTATTTTTGCCTCTGATTGATGTGCGATCGGTAATGTAGGCTTTTTATAATGTAAGATACCTACTCTTCAAATTCCGTGCAATTCCGACATACCGTTTGTGAGATATTGCATTTTCTGTGAAACCATAGATCGTTTTGGCGATTTTGTACGATCGCTATGGAACGATCAGTATGTTTTCCAAGATTTGGGAGTTCTATCGTGCAATCATTTTTCTGGGCTCCACTCTTCAATATATTGATGCTTTGATAGTTTCAATTGCATTGACTTTGTAAATTTTGAGATATCAATCGATCTTCGTCGATTTATGCTGTTTTATATATCGTTCTAGATCGATCCATCTAAATTCTTCATTTGTCCTTAACTCGAGAATATGAACTCTGATCGATTTGAAATTTGAAATGTAGCCTCATAAGGCCTTCCTTGTCACTTCATATTGATTGCACCTCGATCGGGACCCGATATGAATTCGCTCGACTATCGTCATAGGCTTGTATATTATTAATTCACAAGGTTGGTAACCACCCATTTTAGCCAAATCTAAGGTTTCATGGTCTTGCCAAAAGACGGAATAACAATATACATACATACATACGTACATATATATATATATATTTGTGTGCGTGTATAAAATTCCCTTAAACCGTTGTTATTATCACATTTACAATTTTTAATTCATCCTTAGGGATTTTTGCATTTTAATGCGTTGGAATACATCTCCGTCAAAAGGAAAGACTAACACTGTAAATTTCAATATTTTATCCAAAAAGGGAATTTGTGAGTTTGAAATTATAAGGAATTATCTTTTCGTAGTTATTGAAATAGACATTGCAAGATACGGTAAATATCCATATTTTATATATTTCTTTCTTTTAGGTGTTTCCCTTGTTATTTCAAACGATACACTCTTATTTATGAATCTAAACTTGATAATATATAGAAATTTACATTGCAACACCCTACATTCCAATGGATTAAAATACTACTTAAATCCTGCGATAACTTTCAGATTTACATTCTACTTGCATAAGTCATTTAATCAACAAATCCGGAATTACCACATAATTTATCAAATTCAGACACTACTACTATATTTTCCAGCTTCACATACATACAATATTAAATTTAAGTTATTAACTACAGAATATGTAGGCATGATTTATAAATTCATTATATGTATACGATTAGGACTACAACTCCAAGTTTACAGTTTAGGCATACATGAATAAATTTACAACGATATAAATTCAATATCATATAAAAAAAATGTAATTTTCCACTCATATTTTTAGCTTTCTAAATCTCTAGATCCAATTCGTGTTATTCAGTTTGACTCCCTTTTACTCCATATTGGAATACATATACAACAAGCATACATATATCTATCAGAAATTTAGATTAGAGAAGAGATTTGGATTTAATTTAAATTCAGATCTGGATTTATAATTTACCTTGAATTTGACGATTTGATTCAATCATATTCTTCTTCTCAATTATTCTCTGCTATTGTCCACTTGTATATACATATATAAACTACAACTATGTTTAGAATTAAGAATTGTGGAGAATAGAAAATGGTATAGCTCCATGGTCACTTCAGAAAATATGAGAAGAAAAGCGAGAAGTTAACACCGTATTCATACGGTTCGAATCAACATCAGCTATTAGATTAAATTATTTTAAATCCGAGCCGTTTGGCTATTTCATAATTTCACCATCGACACCCTAATGGTCGAGATACGCCACCTGCTAGTAGACCGCTAGTGGTCGACTGTCCAAGTTAGGGGTTTACTAGTCATTATATTTTTGTTAGTAATCATTCACCCTTTGATTACGTTGATTAATTTTCTCTTATACGATATTCTCTCCGTTTTTAACCGATTTCCACCAATGTTAATTCTTCTTATAGGTTAAGTAATGTTAACTATCAATCAATTCTAACCAACGGTAATTAACATTAGTCAATTATTTTTGTTTCTCTAATTGTATAAAAAATTATTTCTGATTCAAAAACTTGAAACATCAATAACTTTTTTGTTTGAATTTCGATCGAAAAACTTTATATATGAATATTGATTAGAAAATCGCCAAGAACCCAACCGTGTAAGTTTCGTAGTCAAATTTCGATGTTAGCAAAAAATTATTTTTCGATGTTACTATTTATTAATTACAAGAAAATAGGCATAAGGAAGAAGTTGTGAAAAAATTTAGTCTCAGAGACAGCAAGTTTGTTTTTTAGTCTGAAGGACACTTTTTAGTGTAAACAGAAAATGATAGTTACAACTATCATTCTGTGATTTACACTAAAAAGTGTCCTTCAGCCTAAAAAGGAAACTTCTTGTCCCTAAAACTAAATTTTTCTACAACATTTTCCTTGAGCCTAAAATACCCTATTAATTAATTACCGTAAAAATTTATGTGGTATTACATTTTTCACTCTTAAAATAATTTCGTACTCGAAATTCATCAAGGGCTGAATCACGTAACATAATGCGCAACCAGTCTAGGCTAACCAACCATTTGTGTGCAACCAATTTTTGCAACTTTTACCACCTCCTATATGCCTGCGCTTTTTCAATTTTTTTTTTGAAAATATGATGCAAACAACATATATATGCAGGCAGTTTTATATGTATGCTGATTTTGAAAATCAAATTTTTGTTTTTGCATCCAAATTTTTTAACACTTCTACAAATAAAACTATGGTTCAATGAATTTCACATCCAATTCCTATCATTCAAAATCACAGCACACAATTGCTAACATCTAAATTTCAAAAAATTAACAATTCTAAGCTTATATTTTTTATGCCGAAAAAGGTTTAGATGGACAATTTCATATTTCCATCTTTCTCTTGCGTACCATTTTCACTGTTCCTTAAACCTTCTCTTTTACCCTCAATTTTTTTTCAACTTTTCAAGTACAGTTCGCATAAGTAAATTTTATTTTAAAATTTTTAAATGTTAGAACAGAGTTATTCAAACTAAGCTTTGCTTACCTATCGCCAAGACATTGAAAAAGAATTCCATAGCTAAACAAGTTTTTCCCTCATCACTTTTTATATTTAATTTTATTGTCACTTTCGCTGAATAGTAAAATTCCGACTTTCTAACCTGTTGACTTCTTCCCTTGCAAAGCATGTGGCATGTGAAAGATAAATTTCTTTTTGTGTTCCGCTCAAAATCTTTTTAAATTAAACTTTCTGAAATATTTGAATTTTTTTTAAATTTATAATTTCACATTCATTTTTTTTCAAAACTTTTCATAAAATTATTTTATCTCTTAAATCATGAATTTTGAACAAAGGTTTCAAAAGTATATATATTTTTTTCAAAATAATTCTTTCCACGTCCTATTTAGCTGGGTTATAGTCAATAGTTTAAAGTCCATAATGGACTCTACTTCATTCCACGGTAAAGGTCAATTATATGAACCTGTAACAGCCCGCAAACTCGTACCCCTTGAATTGACATTAATCTCCATCAAATCAACTCAAGGACAATGGAAATACGAACCATTTGGTTTAAAGAAGAAGGAGGTAGAAGAAGAGAACAACAACAACATCAGAATCTAACATCGCAAAGGAATAAACTATAATATTTAAATACAGATCTTTACTCAACAGAAGAATATATCAATTTTATACAATACATCATCAGAGTAAAATACAATCAACATCACAATCCAGGACAGTAATCATCACCTGTCCTACTAGGATACACAACACAGCGTAAAACAACTAACACAAATACGAGAGTACGTATCGTCATCCAGCTCGTCTTCTGAGCTCCACAGCATCCATTCCTGTAATCTATAATACTCGGTCTGACCCGAGCATAACAGTTAAGTAGCACCCGAGTCAGTCTGGAATACCAGCGTGAGAAAATCACACTCAATTTGATTATTCAAGTTCAAAAATCCTTTTGAAACAAAGCATCTCGTAAGACCACGCCACAAATAAACATGTCGGGTTTTTACCTTACGATAACTAAACACTTTTTATTAAAATCCTCTGATATTATAATAGTGTCTATAGAAAGTAAAATAGAATCTTGCTGAAATGCTTGCATCTCGCGTTTCAGCAATAGTTGGGCATAATCAAAACCATACATGCACGTAGGAAAAATGGATTTCCAACAAATGACTAGGCACTGTGGTACCACCTGTCACAATACGTGGCCTAGATCACATTACCGAGGAGTACGCCCGCTCCCCTGCAACACATGGCCGGAATCATCTCTTACTGGATAATTCCAAGCAAAATCACCCTATGGTTGTGATCAGCAACTGCGCCACTAAGCCGAGATCAAAAAGGGGCATCTAGACAGGGATGACCTTACTCTCAAGTGAGGGCTACCCACGAAGCCTTGCTGCATAACCCCTGATTTTCAGTTATTTCCGGTTGATGAGGCTTGAGGCTAAGCGTTACCCTTTAGAACATATTCCTTAGAATGCCCATCGCCCACCTGACGATGTTCCGAAAGCATCCGTCCATACAAGTCCATCCCGCGTCCGAACGGAACCGAAGGCACTATTCCTACCGCATCCGTTTTGGAAATATCCTCAGGATTAGTAGCGACTAGCCTTTGTATTTCACTGCTCCAACTTCGATTGCAAACTCGTTTCCACGAAACGTTCAAACCAGATCGAAGTGGTTTTCAGGAAATAAATCCCGATCCCTGTCTCTTAGAAACGATCAGCTCATTTGGCCAATATTGATAGTCGGTTATTTAACTATCAATTAATATTCACATCGTCCATCAATAATAAATAAATTTTTCCCAAATTATTTATTTACCTTAAAATATCTTCACAAGATATATTTCATATTTTCAACCGTTTTGAAAATAGTTCCAAACCAGTTTCCGCTCACGGAATACATTCCCCGGATATTTATTTCCTTTGGGACACCAAGTACAAAATACTTTTAGATTTTAAAAATAAATTTTAAAAGCACTTTATTATAGAACATACTTAATAACTTTAAAATCAAAACTACTTTAATAATTCATTAAAATATATATACTTTAAGAATATTTTAAATAAAACCATTTTATAAAATGTAAACTAATTTTTTTTCCTTTCAAAACATAATACCAAGTCACTTTTATATAATTACTACATTAATAGATTTGAAAACATTTGCTTTAAAAGCTAAACATTTAGAGATAATAAATTTTCTAAACATGCTTTTTAAAACAATCATTAAAAACTTTTACTTATGTTTAAAATTGCTTTGAAAACCATACTTGGCTATCCCGGGAAATACTCTTCTCTTTCACATCCTTTAAAAATAAATCTCCATTTATTTTTAAACAAATTTACCCTTTCTTTAATAAATTCACACCTTGAATTTATATTTCCAAATCCTCTTCACCTTTATAAACCCAGTTTATAAATTTCAAAATATCACATTTCTTTTATTTCAATTCCAGACACTTAAGTAAATTTACAATTGACTTCTATTACCTTAAATAAATTTCCTTACCTACTTTATTTACTTCAAAATCCATAGCTTTCAGATTTTTATTTCTTTATTATGATTTTAAACCCTTTTTAACTGAAAATACCGATTCAGATTTCCAAATTCCTTCTGTATTTTTTTATTAACTTTAAACCTCGGATTTAAAAATAAATTCTTTATCCTGTATTCTTTTAATAATATCACTTAAGCTTTACAATTTATTATTCCCCTGGTTATTCAAATTTCCCCCTTTTGTACTCCGAATTTAATTATTTGAATTTTAAAAAGAATTACTTTTTCTTTTTTTCCTTCAATTCGTTCTTTAATTTATTCAAATTCTCTATAGTTATTTACTTAAAATTTTACTCTTTTATTTCTTTTCAAAAAAATCCAATTCTATAAATTTTGATAACTCAGTATACCAAAATATTCAATCCAACCATATCATCTAATACCTCAATTATCAATAAAATTACCATAGGATATCAAATATTCATAACACAGAATATTAAATAATCTAAATAATTTTGAGGAATCCAGTTGGATCCCTCCAACCTGTTTTCTTGCATCCACAGATGTTAGCACAATACCAATTCCACTTCAAGGTGGAATATCGCGGCATATGGTATTAATATAATATCATCCGCTATTATGCGGCGCATAGGGTCTCATCCGCTATATAATGCGGGAAATCAATCACTCCAATGTATATTATATACTACTATATATAATATAGCACATCAAATCAATCATTCAATCAATTATTTAAATTTAACTATTTAAATTTAAATAGTAACCAGATGAGTGAGATTAACTCACCTTTGATTTTTGTTTTGCCATCCATTTCAAACTCGCCTGGTTTTCCTCACGACTTTAGACCTTGTATAAATATTTACAGTTTATTAACATTTGAACCACTTGAATAATCAACTACCATTAAATAAATTTAATTAACTAATTATTTTGTTAATATTCGAATAAGTCGAACAAATAATTTCCATTTGCTAAATTTAATTTAATTAACAAATAATTTTTATTTAAACTAATTGAATAATCACTTATCATAAATAATTAACTAATTCTTTGGGTTTGAAATAATTTCTCTTTAACCATTTCTAAATTAATTAAACAAGTAAATTACAAAGTTATCTTCCTTTTGAAAATATATATTTATTTGTTGTTTACCTATAACATATTTTATTAAATTTTAAGAAAATAAAAATTCCATTTCAGTCTATATATATATATACACACGCTGAATTTTGAACAGAATGGTTTTCTGTCTTACTTATATATGCGTACATTATTTTCATTTCAGTAAATAGTAAAATAAATTTCAACCTTCTGTTAATAAATTTCTTAACTTAAAAATTTAATCAATTTAAATCGAAAAAGAAAAGAAGAAAAAAAGGGATACCTTCTGCCTTAACGAACGAGATACCAGTCTTGCGACCTTCCACAACGCTCGCCGTCTCCTAAAACCATCAGACTACTCCTCCACTTCGACTACACATACAACCTCCATCACCATACGCCATCGCTCCCCCGCGCCTCCCCAGGTTCGCACGATACAAGATCATCAACCCTAACATCTTCAACTAGCATCACGCCAACTACTGCTTCGACTACCTCTCGCGACCCCATACTCGAGATCCCTAACCCTAAACGAGCTCGTCGCCCTCACCCACCGTTGTTCAAATCCCTACAGCGTCGCCTCACGATTCGATTTCCGGCGTCCCATTGATCGCGACTCGAACGCGAGCTGATTTGGGTGAACGGAGTTTCAAAATTTTGATCGCAAATTCCTTACGAACCAGTATGATAAGAATGGAAATCTGCACTAAATCCTCTTTGTTTTGATTTGGTTTACGAACAAGGAGGCCGCGATTGGTAAATGCTGAACGAACGAAATTTCGATTCTCGTATCCTCCGTGTTCCGCCATTTTTTTTTTAATTTTGAACTAAGCTCTCAAATTTTAGTTTGAAGATAATCAAGGCTCGGGTTTGATTTAGATAAATAGGACTGAGTTGACGTTAGCGTGCCTGAGACAATTTGCTACGGTGACCACGAAATGAAAGCTTTAAAAATTCTGATGTGAAATTATTTCGGCTGTGATTTGAATGGTATATTATTTAAATTCAAATCGTCTCAATAAAATTTTCAATGCGTTTACATATCGTACGCTCACTCAACAACTCCAATCACTACGAAATTTGAAACCCGATAATAATACAATATTTCGGATCCAATAGAACTGGTTTCGTCGAATTTCGAGACTGTGCCCCGAAAGGATATTTTTAAATTCAATTTAAACAGTATATTTTTAAAACTGAACAAAACACCTTTAAATTCAATTTTAAAAGTTCTATCACCTTCAATATTATTAGTATGAATTTTATAAGCCTTCACATTATTTTTAACCAGCTTTAAAAATCTAGATTCAATATTTTACCCAATTCCGATAAATAAATTCAACAATTAATTATTCAATAAATATTGATATTTGAAATTCAAGTTAAAAATTAACCTTTGAATATTTAAAATTAATTAAATATTCTAATTTTAAATAGCCAAAAATGCCGGGTCGTCACAGAATCTTTCTTTTAATTTTGTACATCAACCAACATACAAGTTCATTTATAAATTTCAGCTTTTAAGGCATAATGATAGTGATCTGTGGTTTCGCGACAATCTTTCCTTGTGTTTCGCTTACTAAAATTTATCTCTTAAAATTTTGATGCTTTTTGGGACTTAACTTTACTTTTCTTTTAGTAGCAAATTAAATAAATTTCCTAATTTATTTTATAAACTTCCTGTCTTATTTTGCATTAGTTAAGTGTCTACATGAGTTTTTCTTGTTTATGCAGTTTTCCAACTAATATGGTGGTCAACCCAGAGAAGCAATTTAAAAGGAACCTATCTCACAATATTGTATGCTTTTATACAACAGAAACAACAAATGCTACACCAAACTATCCTAAAAAGAAACAATTACTTAAAGCTATCCTTCAACATTAACTGAGATTAATGTTGTTGTGGCCTTATCACCCTACTTAAATTTAATGATCCTTTCCCACATGTCATTTTACCATAACCCATATATCTTAACTTTCCTTTATGGCTTCTGACAAATAAGGTCTATCAATTACTTCCATTATCACATCCAATTATGGAATAAATTATGCATCCCGACACTATAGTGGGTAAAAAATATATTTTTTCCCCTTTAAAATAACTCATTGGCAAATTGGCTTGGCGGAATAACTTTTTCCACCATCTATCCTGCCTTCCTTACCCTCGAGTCTTCCAACGCCCTCGATGTGTGTTTTCCATCCCATCACCCTCTGTTAACATCTTCTTTTAATCCAAATCTCTTGACGGTATTCTCAAATTTTTGTATTTGTGTCCTTTATCTTGATCTTTCATGTGAGTATACTGTAGAACTCACAGAATTATACTTTGATACCATTCATAATTCTTTCGTGGGTTCTTCTTATGGTTTTCACACATGTCTTACTAAATATTCCTTACACTGTATAGGGATTCCTCATTGCTGTTCTATGAGCAATCATCATTATTTTCTTTATAGCCTTATCTTTTATCCCGTCTTACCTAAGCAATCATCCATATCTACGTTTGTTTTTTACCTTTTTTTTTCAAAATAAAAACTTCAAAATCTTGTAGTACTTAATCACTAAATTTTTATATTTAAAAGTAAAAACTTGAAAAACTTTTTATTGAATTAAAAAATAACTTAGTGTTTTAACTTTTAAAACTGCGATATAGGATTTTGAATTAAGCTTACTCATCAAGTCTGATTTTTAATTAAGCTTATTCATTTAGTCCAAAAAAATGATTAGCAATTAATTTAGAAAGTTCCTTTCCTTTTCCATCAAATCAACTTTTCCTTTACAAGCTTTTCACAACAAAGATTTTACTTCTTAAAATTGGGATTTTCAACTCAAACCATGTATTAAGTTTTGCTTTTAAAAACACAATTATTATACCAAATCATTTCATTAGAAATACACTTTACAATATTTCTAAAACACTTTTTACAATTTTAAACAATAAAACTGAAGTAGTCAAGGATGACTTCTACCCTATTATTTTGCTAATACTTATGCTACTTCCAATTTCAACCTTAGCGGAGGTTCTAATAGCATATAAGGGGGACATCTAGAAAGTATATGTAAATACTACACATATATTCTGGAAACTATCAATTTTTCTTTCTTTAATTCCTATATTATTTCTAATACTGACATTATATATTTTATATAAATTTCTAACATTGTTTCTATTTGTATTTCATACTGTTACTAGTACTTAGCTTTCTTCTACCTAATTGCTCTTATTTAAGCTGCTTCACCTTATATTACTTTTCCCTCACTTGACTGTTTTCTTTATTGAACCATCGCAGTGCGTTCGCTTACTACTTTATTTCCAGGTTCTAATCTTCTTTCTCTTACTATTTACCCCATTTTAAACTTATACCATTCCTATTGTCCACCCCTAAAAAGAATTACACAACTTAAAAAAAATTCCTCTCAGAAAAATCAACGAGCTAATATGCACTAATTTTTTTTCCAAGGAATCAACTTTTTATTAAACCTATTTACTAAAATTTCTAATTTAACATATTTAATTTACACTAGAACTTTTTATTTAAATATAAAAGGTTTTTATATTTTGTCCAAAAATTTAATATTTGGTAACTTCCAAAAAATAGGGTTTTCCTATCTTCAAATAATTCCTTTGAAAACCATTTCAAATATATATTATTTACATATTTTTATCAACTTTTATATTAAAATCATTTCAATTTTTATACTAAAACTTTCGTATGGGGTCGGACTCAGAGCAGATTTTTATTTATCCCTCTTTTGGGCTTATCTTCTTTTCCACTTACTTCCTAACTTATCTCCTTTTTAGAATATTAAACTCGACTATCATCTTGGAGTGGTCACTACACACCTTCTTCGGAACTTATTTAATTCTTGCTTTCAAATATCTACAACATATACACTCTTAGTTTCCCCATATCTAAACCTACTGTACATCATCAATCGGCAATCCTGCAAGGATCTACAACCACTGGACTATCAGGTACCTAACTATGGAGTCATGTACTACTAGCTTCTAGGACCCTATATATGCTACACTCTTGCTCTTCTTAAGCCAACACCTTTCCATACGACTTATTTTCCATGGGGTAATTGGTTTAGGTGTACATCTTCAACTTCATCCATTGTTCTGACTCATTGTCAACTTATCTATCTTTTCAGAGTATGGTTACAATACTCTACAGTAGGAATTTATAGGATTAAGGGTATAATATATTTATAATTATAGTAAAAATACGAATATGCTCACTCAACATTTTCTAATTCTTAAGATCGACCAATCTAGGCTCTGATACCAAGTATGGCAACCCGCACTCCGATAGGTTCGAATTTTTGCTAAATCGAAAAGCCATATCTACCAAAGTATAGGTCGTTAGTTTGGTATCCTGTAAATAAATAAATGCATATCAGAGCACTATCGACATAAACTCACAACAGAATAATAAAGTATAATAAAACATATAGTTACCGACGATGGTTGATACATCTAAGGTCAAGTGTAATGACGCGTACTTTTAAATTATTGAATTTAATACGATTATTGGATAAAAATGGTAAGAAATAAAATATAATAATTTATTAATGCAGTTGTTGAATATGAACTTGGGTAAAACTTGAAATAAACAATTTTGAAAATTTAGGAATTATTTATATTGAAATGAAATTATAATCCATAGTTAGAATTGGATCATAAGTGTTGAATTATTTAGATAGGAATAATTATCGATAACTAAATTCATTGAAAATATATGATTGTTAATGTAATTTATTGCACAACTAAATTGTTTAAAATTTAATATTGGAAATCATTTAAATAGTTGAATTTTGGATTTAATATGACTGAAAATGATATCAGAAATTGATTTAAATTTTATTTAAACAAGAATGAAGATCGTTTACTTTTAAAATTGAATATAAAGGTGAATAAATAGAAATCAAAAATTTTATATTATAATTAACGAGTAAAAATAGCCATTTTAGGCACTGTCTCAGATTTCAACGAAATCAGTTTCGTCGGATCCGTAATAGTGAATTATTGTAGGATTTAAAGTTTCGTAGCGATCAAAATTATCGTTTGGCCATGCGACCATGAAACGCGTAGAATTTAATTTCAGAATTTAATTAAAATAATTGATTTGGAAAAGCTATCTTCTCCATACGGTCGAGCTAGACCTCGAAACTTGTTATATTAGGCTCGGAATTGCGATATAACATTAGGAACACCAAGCGACACGCATCGATAGAGGTATAAAATATCAAGATATTTTGGAATTTTTAATATATATTGTTATCTCCATTCACATCAGTCGTTAAAACGTTCGCATCAGCCACCCTGGATTGTACGTGAGCCATCGTACGTCTGATACGAAGCCGCCTTTCACCTTTTAAATTGTGTTCCTTTTTTCATCTCTTCTAGTTCGAACATGAACGAGTAAAAGAAAAAAATAAAAAAGAATCAAAATCGACTTCGTATAAAAAAATAGAATGGGACCACGATCGAAATCAAGATAAAGGGGCGTGCCCATGCGTAGGAAGAAAGGAGAAGATGCGCGATGGAGAGGGAGCTCGGCAAGGTCTGGTAGAAGCGAGACGACCTGGGTGAAACCATCGCGAGGCCAGGTGGAGCAACTGGAAGGCGCGGCAGACTGTGGCGCGATGCGACATAGGGTTCGGTGACGTTCGGGAGTGGTGGTGCACGGAGCGGCAGAGGTGTTACTGCTGGAGGTCGGCGCTGGGGAGGCGTGTCGCCTGGGTTGCGTAGGCAGCGGTCCAATCCTCTGGTTATCATGTGACAGCCGAGGAAGCGAAGGATGTGTTGGGTTGCGCGGTTTGTGCGAGATATCTGGGTAGAAGGGAACACAGTTATGGGTAATGATGTGGATTAGTAAAGTTAATTAAGGTAATTAATTAGATTATATTTATTTAATTAAACTAAAATATAATTTAGATGTTCCAAAATTCGTATATTGCTCGTATGAGGTCGAATTGGCACGTAGATTTTTGCGTTGGAATCGTATCAAAGTCGTCTACTCTATGGTGTTAAATTTGTTGCAATTCGCTTCATTCGATTTTTCAAATTTGAACGAAGGTGAGTGTTTTACGCGCTCATAATGAACTAAATATTTTTTGATTGTTAAATTTGTATCGTGAAGTAATTTAAAATTATTGACAGTTGTTTGGTAAAATTTAACTGGAATTTAAATTGATATTATTTAAAATGATAGGAATTTGAATTGACAGTTCAAATTGAAATGGGAGTTAAATTTTTAGTTAAACTCCCGATTATTGATGTCTAGTTAATTGTCGTGATATTTTGACTGTTTGGATGATTGTGATGGATGCTATGGATTGATATTTGGATGATTTGGATGTTTATTTAATTTATATATGTCATGTTATCACCCTATAATTTATTTATAGTATATAAAACTGTAAATCAAATTATTTTGAATAAATTAAGAAATAGGTTGAAATGACATATATCAATGACATTTATTTGATTGAAATGATATATATCCATCCCTGAAATTAAATTAAAATAATTTTTCGCTTGGCCATAGGATAGTAAATTATAAATGGACACCGGATTGGTTAAACTAAATGATTTTAAAAATTGTGATTTGAAATTATTTAAATGATTTTGATTTTAAGAAATAAAATCGAATTTATGTAAATGGAATCATTTTTGAACTCGAGCTTAAGATGTTAAAAATGAACTTGTCAACGGGAATCTGGTTTGAAATTTTGAAGTTATGATTGAGAAACCACTTGAATTCCGGAAAAATGATTTGTTTTAAAAGGATTTAAACTCTTACTCGAACTTTGAAATAAATCCAAGTAAAAATAATTTAAATGAATATTTTGAAATTTGGGCTTGAAATTGAATTTTTTATAAAGATTTGAATCTTAAATTGAATATTGAAGTTAAATTTAATTTAAGTGCTTTAAATCAATACACTGAAATCAAACTCGAATTTATATAAACCGAAATGGTCTAAAATTGGGAATTGAATTGAAATCAATTGAGATTGAAATCAAAATTGAATTAATTTGGAATCGAAATCGAAATTGAAATTGATTTGAATTAAAATTAGATTGAAGCTAATTCGAATTGAAATCAGAGTTGAATCGATTTGAATGGAAATGGAAATTGATCTGAAATTGGATTAGTTTGGCTTTGAAACTATTTTCAAACAATCTATTTTAATGCAAACTATTTAAAGACCTATCTTTCAAATATTGAAATTATTTTGATTGCCAAGCCATTTTACTATATAAACCACTTTTAATACTCAAACTATTTTATATTAAACTATTTTAACTTTTTAAATTATTTTAAACTATTTTCTAAAAATCCAAACTGGTTAAGGTGGGAATGTTTATATTTAAATCATTGATTTAAATATGAATTGGGTAAAAATGAAGTTATGACCTAAATCGAAATTCGAAACATTTTTGGAAGCTAAATCGAGATATTAAGGCGAAAATGATTTTGAAGTGAAATGATATATTTTGAGTAAATATGATGATTTTGAAATGTATTTGATTTTGAAGTGAATATGATATTTTGATATCTAGTACGAATTGTTTTTGAAATATAAAAGTACCAACTGATGTGTAAAATGACGTTTGGTTGTTAAGGAGACCGGGGCTTCTTATTGGTATACTCTCTATCAATATTGGAACCACTTTAACAACTGTGTACGCAGAGGAGACTCCAGAACAAAGTGGTTGGATTTGGCATCATTTGCTGAATTTGAAGAAAGAGAACGATGATGGATTGGCCTGACACTTTTGTCAATTTGAAATGACTAAAATAGGATCCATACCGGTCAATAGGCTAGCTACCTCTAGCGGAGATACTTCTTCGTATTACCATCATTTACATTGTGATTGATTGGTGCGCATCCTCGGATTTTGAGAGTGTTGGACGAGGTGGCCCGTTAGGGGTTACCACCAGCCAGGAAAGGTAAATTGGTAGTATCCTACCTTAGGCATTGCCTCACGTGCCTTGTCATACTTTTATTCTTATGCGAGACCCCCACGATTTTGGTTTAGTGTTATCGTATCACGACGCATTCCTACCCACAAATGGCTTACGGGTGTTTTATATGCAAACTGTATGACAATGCTTCAAAAAGCATTAAAGGGAATCAATATAAAGCTTTAACTCTATTTTGATATTTATTTTACCGATTAGACATTATATATATATAGCGTATTCTACAACATATAAATATTTTGATGGATCCTTAAAAGATGGAAAATCTCATAACATCTCTTGAGTTATTGCACGCACGTTATACACCGGATAGGAGATGTAGAACTCTGTAAATATCTCTGACGCCATGACACTCATGTTATATGCAATACCAATTTGACTCGCATAAAAATATTTTAGTCCTGACTCGAATGTTTTGTCTTTTCATTACGTTCGGGTCAGCCCTGAGTTTTCAGCTTATTGAAGATTTATTCTAGAGGACGAAGACGAAGATTTGGTATATTATTACTATTATTATTCCAGCATCATGTTGTCTGCTGCATTATTTTACTTATCCCTGCTGTATATATAATTCTGACAAACGTTGTATAAATTATAATCAAATGTATAATATAAGCAGCTCCATGAACTGTTTATTTGATTATTATATTTTATTGTTACGCTGTGAGATTCTGTGGTTGTTTTCTTGTTCTTTTCTTATTTCTTTCTTAATTAACCCCAATGATTATCTATATTTCAGATTGTTTAAGTTGGACATGTATGAATTATTGTCGATTTAAACCTTCTGAAATGTGGGTTGTCACTGCTAGTATCAGAGTTTTGTTTTAGCGATAACCTTAGCTTTGCGGGGTTTGACTCGTTAGAGATAGGATAATGAGTGTATATATATGAGGGAGTGTACTGTTAGTGTTATAAAATGTTTTATATTGTGTTTACTTATCCGTTAAGTTGTTTATAACTTCTGGTCAGTGCGTGGGATGTCATGTTATTGATAGGAGTTTCTAAATACTTAAACGAGGCAAGTCGACATAATATCGTTTAAAATAGGGTAAATGAAATAATTTTACCTAAATTATATTATATATATAATAATTATAAATCAAATAGTTGTTAAGAGATGATAATATTTAAGAGATGAATTGTTGATCTACTTAAAGGTGACCGTTATGGCGATATGGAAGGAAAGAAATGAAATCATATTCAATAACAAGCGACTTCATAGAATGGAATTGTTCCACTGCATTAGAAGAGAAATAAAACAATTTATGACTCTATCCACCTACCACTTTGACCCTGTTGTGGTTGACTTGTGGTCTTGAGCTCTCTTGTCCTCTTGTTTTTTCTGCTGTTCTTTCTTTTTCTTTTTTTCTGTGTTCTTTATCCTTTATCCTAGTTGTCTCTGTTATTTTCTTTTATGATTGTAAGATTTCTTCTTATTGATTATAAACATATGGTAGGGGCCATTTAACCCCGCTGGCTTTGCCAAAAATATATTTAATTATCATCAATTATTGGTCGAATTAAATTAGAAACAAATACTTTGTGAATTCTATTTTACGAAATGTTCGATAATTAAATTGAATTGAAATCTAATTGCAATAAGAATTGTTTAAAATAATGTTTTGGCAATAAGGTAATGGAATTTTTATAAGTATATTTATGATATAGTTTATAAATAGAAAGAATATAAATGTCGAGAATTTTTGGATTTAAAACCTGTTGTTTCTAAAATTGTTTTCAAAGCCTTCAAGATTAATAATAACATTATTTGGAAGAGTTTTGAGTAGAAAAATATTTTGAAAGGACCTTTGAAAGAAATAAAAGCATTGAACTCGCTTTGGTCGCTGGGAAATAGTTCTGGAGATGACTGTAGCATCACCAGTATTCATTTTCGAGTTTTTGAGTGAGAATTGCTACCAAAAGGAATATGTTTTTGATTAAAAAAAGTTTTCTTCTTAAAGATATTCTAAGTATGATTCGATAAATATATGAAAATAGTTTTGAACTTATAAATTGAAATGGTATAAATAAAAATAAGTTTATAACTTATAGATTTGAATAGAAAAGTAAAATTAAAGTTTAAAAATTATTGAATATTTTGATTAAGCAAATAAAAGAAATTTGAATTCGAGAAATGAGATAAAAAATTAACTTAAGAAATGTTTAATTGAGTAAATGAATGAAAGTAAATAAATATAGTTTAACTCATGAAAGCTTAAATAAAATGAATAAGATTAATTTGTATAATACTCAGTTACATTCTAAAGCCTCAGAATAACTTACTGTTAGCACCAAAATTGGTCACTAACACCCTTGAGTAGAGTTATGTAGAGAGATTAATGAAGTGAGTAAATTAGGACTGAAAAATAGTGTAATTCAATGAAAAAGAATAACAAAAACGAGAACACCAGATTTATAGTGGTTCGGCGTAACTGCCTACATCCACTTTGAGTTCAATCTTTATTGCTTTCTCCATTACTTGAATACAGATACAATCCGTAAATCAATCACTTGGATACAAGTTTGAATTAAAAAGAGGAGAGTATAAGAAATGGCGGAGTCTCCCCAGTGTTCCCGGAAAAAAGGGTCCATTTCACTGTGCCCCTGTCCCTCTATTTATAGACGAAGATGGGTTGGACTTCCCTGGTGGGCCTGGTAGCTGAATAACTCGGTCCAAATGGAGTAAGCCCCGTGTGTCGACCCAAATAGGCCGAATGACCAAACGCCGAACCTTCATCTTTATGCCGAACGAAGTGAGGCCGGACGCTCTGCGTGCCGAACGAAGTGAGGCCGGATGCTCTGCATGCAGCACGAGATTTGTGCCGAACGGTGCAAGGTGTTGAGTGAGGGGTGTAGGCCGAACGAGGCTGGTAATGTCGAACAGTCCAGGAATGCCGAGTGAAGCATGAATGCCGAGCGCTCTAGAACGCTCTTAAATACCATTTGAGCCATACGTGCCGAACGTATCTTGTATGCTGAACGTTCATGGATGCTGAACGTTCCTTGTATGCCGAACGTTCATGGATGCCGAACGTTCCTTGTATGCCGAACGTTCATGGATGCCGAACATTCTTTTGATGCCGAGCGAAGCTTGCCGAGCGACGTGGCGTAACCGTTCTCGCTGAACCATGCCTAAATGCCAAACATGTTGTCCTCATCAAACCCGTATGCCTCCAGGCTCTTCGTGGTCATAATCTTGTCTAGTGCTGATAATAGTGTCTTCAACTGTCATCTTGTAACCGGGCCAAGATGCCGGTTAACATTTGCCCCCTAAAGCGTGTCGTGTGAAGCAACACAACACGCTTTGAATCAGCGAGTATTCCTTGTCTTCAGAAAGAAATCCATCATGTTTCTTTAATAGTCATTATCCTTCGACTTTATCCTCCCAAGCTGTCATATCCTTCTTTGGCCGTCTTGACGCTTGGTTGATTCCCAATATTATAAATCCAGGGTTGTAGTTCATCAGTGACCACTCGTGTCTGATTCTACAGAGCTAGCAAGCTTCGGCTATCTGATCTAGTATTTTCTCAATAACCCTTAGTGAGAATTTAATTTCTGTTGATTTCAAGAAGTCGGACTTGTTCGGATATACACATGCACGTTTGGGTACATGTTCTTTCCATGGATCTCGAATGCATTTTATATGCTCATAAGTCGTCGCCAACTTCGTCCAGTTTAATTGCAATTCAATTGCGATTCCTTGTTTGTATTTTCTGTGAAATAAGGGTTGCAATCAGCCACTTGAGGAGTTTTCCAAACCCCTCTTCAGTAAAAACTCTATGATTTTGTTCACAGCTTCAACCTTTAGGATTGGTAAGAAGAGGACGTCAATGCCCCCAAGTGGGAAACGGCCTTGGACTAGCCATTTGAGTAATTTCCATCGGTGGGGTTCCTGGATTTTTGCAAACATCTTGCACTTTTCGCATTGTCTAGCATGATCGACCGTATCTAGATTGATAGTTGGCCAGTAATACCTGTAGCAAAGTATCTTCTTTATCATGGTTTTCCCCCTGATGCTATTACTGCATTCTTCTTCATAGAATTTGCTCAAGATATCATCATGGGCGATGCGCCGAAGCATGGGGATGGATAAACTCCTTTTGACAAACGACTTATTCTTAGATGATTTGGTATGAAGATTTGAGGAGGATCCGTCGTTTTCCATTCCTCCGTTCAGTAAGAATTCCTCATTGTAGATAGTCTTCGACAGGAATCAACCATGACACCTTTTCATTTTGTTTGCTGAGTACGTGTGTAATGACGTAATACGTGAAGTCGGTTAGTGGCTCTTGGGCTTGGCCGAGATAAGGAGCAAGACAATGCCCCCTAGCAAGATCAACTTCCTTAAATTTGTATATAACCAATCAAGAATCACAAAAGATATGTAAAGTTTTCACTTCAAATCCTCTAGCAAGCTTGAGGCT
Organism: Allium cepa; assembly: GCA_030765085.1. Classification (NCBI taxonomy): domain Eukaryota; kingdom Viridiplantae; phylum Streptophyta; class Magnoliopsida; order Asparagales; family Amaryllidaceae; genus Allium; species Allium cepa. The sequence continues at coordinate 236,354,364 of CM060930.1, forward strand.
AGCAGTCAAGGCTTCATACTAAGCAGCGTTGTTTGTTATAAGTAAATCGAGTTTCAGGACGTAGCAGATTGATCGTTCCTCAAGAGTCATTATCATGACTCGAGTCATTATCATGACTCCTATGCCATAATACTGATAATTAGATGCTCCATCCGCGTTCATTTTCCATCTTATGGTTGGTTCTCTACTACTGTTCAAGTAGTCATCTGAGGTAGTGAATTTGGGTGTGAGGTCTCCTAATTTCCGTCCTTGGATAGCCCTTCGAGGGAAATAAGTGATATCGAATTAGCTTAGTTCAATATTCTATTTAAGTAGTCTTTCAGACGTCTCAAGTCATTGTATGCCCTGTCGCAACGGCTGGTAAGCATAGAGGCTGATGGAGTGAGCCTAAAAGTAAGAGTGGAACTTTCATGATGAAATCAATAGATATTGTGCTAGCTTTTGTAGCTTCGGGTTGATATTCAATGCATGGCTCACGATTGTTAATGAAATCACATATGCATGCCAGAATGGGTCCAAGGGAGCATATCATCATTTATTCAGAGAAATCCAACTAATTCTTCTATCATCACTACACTGAGCTGTGATCCGATATTTAGCATCCGGGATGGGGTCACCATGGCTGGCTGTAATGTCGACCGTCAGCTTAGCAGGTGCCATCCCAGATTCTTTGAGTACAGATGTAACTATTTTGCATAACATTCAATGTGAAATATGGTTGGGACGGCCAATGTTGACGGTTACTCTAGTCGAATCCTAGATTCTTGTCATGAGTTATTAAGTCTAATAGTGAAGGACTCTGAATGCTCTAATAGATTATCAGCGAATGGCAAAGATCAGGCTTAAAAGCGCATCGAAGGAAATGTCGGTGGGGGTCAGCCTCGAGTGGCGTGCAACTGTATAGCTGGATCTTGCTATGAGTTTGAATTTGCTTGTATATTCGAGTAATGCACTTTCTATTCAATGTATTCGCGATCCTTTACCCGTCCTTCGAGTTCGAGTGAAAGTCAATTGCCCATGAGCTAAGGTATCGATTTAATGATTCTATCTCTAGGCATCCTTTCGGTCATTGCCTTGAGTAGCTGTAAGCACTATATATAAGTTTTAATACTGAGCTATCGTAGCCAGTCTTTGGACGACCATGCGTCTTCCCCCAGTCTCGGGTTGATAAATGTACTGCATGGACGGTTGAATAGCCGTTCTAGCCATGTCTATGTTCTCACCTAAATTCCAAAGACATAGAGGTGATCGGTGAATAGTCGGTTCACATTCATCCTGCTTCTCGCTCGTGCCCCCAGGTCTGGGCATACACCGATAAGTAGGAAGGCCAGCCATCCCCACTTTAGCTTTACTCTCTTTCCCGTTGAATCATGGGATCATGTCAATCGATGGGAGACTAGGTCTCGCCTATCTTGGATTCTATCGTGTTTTTTCATTCCAAGGGGAATACTTCGATGCCACGTCAGTTTTAGGGCGTAATTTGGACAGTGGACGATCATTTACGTCCACTTTGGTTCATGCTCTGTAATCAGTTCTCGGGGTAAAGTTGGCTACAAATGCAGTCGGGTTATGCTCATCCAGTTTCATACTCCTCCTGACGAATCGAATGAGGGTGCTGGAGAATTTTTGACCAAGTATTCATGGTTTACCCTCCTTTCCACACTCTGGAGGTCATAGTTTTTCAAGAAACATCCGAGTCACATTCGTATGTGCTTGGTGCGGATCGGTATTGACCCTCGATCTGAGGTATGATATAGTCGATTGCTCGTAGCTTTGGATGCCATTTCGATTGGTTTTGTATTGAGGCTTCCCTGCAGTCGTTGCTTCAAGTTATAATGAACGCCACGCTGGAGCTATAGTAAGCTGTCGTATTCAGCTTTTTAGTGATTTGTACCCATGCTCCCAGCATTGATTTGGCCAGGCCACTAGTTGGATGGTCGAACTCCATCCTTAGCGGGTTAATAATCCTTCGGTCGATTCCATGCCGAAGTTTGCGTAATAGAGAATGGTCGGAATCCACTTGTCTATTTATCGATGTTTATACACCACTCTGCATTCTGGTGACTTAGTGTTATTCTCCCCCCGGTTGATTCGCGCCCAATTTGTACTCATGCTTCGGTCCATGCTCCGGGGACTTAGAGATTTGTCGAACGGTTTATGCTTTAGTCCACAGTTTGAGACGCAGGGATTTTTGTCAACTCGTTTATACTCCAGTCTGCATTCTGGGATTTTAGAGTAATCTAGTCCGCTTCTGGGATTTGGAGATTCTTCTCAAGTCTTCTATAATCTAGTCCATGCTCTAGGGACTGAGAGTACCGTAGTCCGCACTCTAGGGATGTAGAGGTTCTTTAAGCCGTTTATACTCTAGTCCGCACTCAGGGGACTTAGAGCACTCTAGTCCGCACTCTGGGGATGTAGAGGTTCTTAGGTAGTTTATACTCTAGTCCGCACTCAGGGGACTAGGAGCACTTTAGTCCGCATTCTGGGGACATAGAGGTTTCTGAGTCGTTTATACTCGAGTCCGCACTCTGGGGACTTAGAGTATTCCAGTTCGCACTCTGGGGACTTGGAGGTTTAAGTCGTTCATATTCCAGTCCGCACTCTGGGGACTTAGCGTACTACAGTCCGCACTCAGGGGACTTAGAGGTTTAATTCGTTTATACTCTAGTCCGCACTCTGGGGACTTAGAGTACTCCCATCCGTGCTCCTGGGATGTAGAGGCTCTTAGGTCGTTTATACTCTAGTCCGCACTCAGGGGACTTAGAGTACTCCCGTCCGCGCTCAGGTGATTGGAGCGCTTGATGAAGACAAGTCCGGAACCTCCTCCTATACCGACGGGGGTTATGAAGTAGAAATTACAGGCGCCTCTAATAACACATCCGAATTGGGCATGAAGGAGTGGCTCGAGAAAGAGAAGGTCAGGGTCAAGGTCGATCCTCGAGTTGTGGACTTGGACGATCCTTTGAACAAACCGTTGAAGGTCATCCTTCCTGGCGGGTCCAAGCCTATGGAAGTTCTCCGTACTTCTTCAGTTGCTACCCCTCTATCAAAGAAGAGTACCAAGGTAAAATGCTATGGAGAGGAGCCGTCCGGAAAGGAGTTAAAGAAGTACAAGAAGTGATTACTATCCTCGTTCAACGAGAGTTAGTTTAAGTCATGTAATTATTTTCATATATTTCCTTAGTCCTTGTAAATAGAATGTCGACTTCGAATTTTGGAGGGGTTGTAATAGGAACTCATTTCTCATTAAAGTTTAGTTCCTTTTTCCATCTTACAAAAGACTCTTATTGTTCAGTTTTCTTTGTGATTGTGATGTTGATCCAAGCAGTTGTGAGTAACATAGACTTCTCGGTCCATCTTCATATAACTCGGAAACACTTCGGGAGTTGTTGAACTTCCATTCTGTGGTTCGAGCGCTTAGAATACATTCTAGCCCGTATGTCAGGGATTTGACAAATTCAAGTCATCTGTGTCATAGTTCATATTCAGGGAACTAGGAGATCCGAATTGCTTATATTCGAGTCCGCACTCTGGGGACTTAGAGTACTCCAGTCCGCACTCTGGGGACTTGGAGGTTTAAGTCATTAATACTCTAGTCCGCGCTTTGGGGACTTAGAGTACTCCAGTCCGCGCTCTGGGGACTTGGAGGTTTAAGTCATTTATACTCTAGTCCGCGCTCTGGGGACTTAGAGTACTCCAATCCACACTCTGGGAACTTGGAGGTTTAAGTCATTTATACTCTAGTCCTCACTCTAGGGACTTGGAGATTTGAGTCGTTTATACTCTAGTCCGCGCTCTGGGGACTTAGAGTACTCCAGTCCGCACTCTGGGGACTTGGAGGTTTAATTCATTTATACTCTAGTCCGCGTTCTGGGGACTTAGAGTACTCCAGTCCGCGCTCTGGGGACTTGGAGGTTTTAAGTCGTTTATACTCTAGTCCGCGCTATGGGGACTTAGAGTACTCTAGTCCACACTCTGGGGACTTGGAGGTTTAAGTCGTTTATACTCTAGTCCGCGCTATGGGGACTTAGAGTGCTCCAGTCCGTGCTCTGGGGACTTGGAGGTTTAAGTCGTTTATACTCTAGTCCGCACACTGGGGACTTAGAGTACTCCAGTCCACGCTCTGGGGACTTGGAGGTTTAAGTCGTTTATACTCTAGTCCACGCTCTGGGGACTTAGAGTACTCCAGTCCACACTCTGGGGACTTGGAGGTTTAAGTCATGTATACTCTTGTCCACGCTCTAGGGACTTAGAGTACTCCAGTCCGCGCTCTGGGGACTTGGAGGTTTAAGTCGTTTATACTCTAGTCCGCGCTCTGGGGACTTAGAGTACTCCAGTCCACGCTCTGGGGACTTGGAGGTTTAAGTCGTTTATACTCTAGTCCGCGCCCTGGGGACTTAGAGTACTCCAGTCCACACTCTGGGGACTTGGAGGTTTAAGTCGTTTATACTCTAGTCCGCGCTCTGGGGACTTAGAGTACTCCAGTCCACGCTCTGGGGACTTGGAGGTTTAAGTCGTTTATACTCTAGTCCGCGCTCTGGGGACTTAGAGTACTCCAGTTCACACTCTGGGGACTTGGAGGTTTAAGTCATGTATACTCTTGTCCGCGCTCTGGAGACTTAGAGTACTCCAGTCTGCGCTCGGGGGACTTGGAGGTTTAAGTCGTTTATACTCTAGTCCGCGCTCTGGGGACTTAGATTACTCCAGTCCACGCTCTGGGGACTTAGAGTGCTCCAGTCCACGCTCTGGGGACTTGGAGGTTTAAGTCATGTAGACTCTAGTCCACGCTCCGGGGACTTAGAGTACTCCAGTCCGCGCTCTGGGGACTTGGAGGTTTAAGTCAATTATGCTCTAGTCCGCGCTCTGGGGACTTAGAGTACTCCAGTCCACGCTCTGGGGACTTGGAGGTTTAAGTCATGTAGACTCTAGTCCACACTCTGGGGACTTAGAGTACTCCAGTCTGCGCTTTGGGGACTTGGAGGTTTAAGTCATTTATACTCTAGTCCGCGCTCCGGTGACTTGGAGTACTCCAGTCCACGCTCTGGGGACTTGGAGGTTTAATTCATGTAGAATCTAGTCCACGCTCTGGGGACTTAGAGTGCTCCAGTCCGCGCTCTAGGGACTTGGAGGTTTAAGTCATGTAGAATCTAGTCACGCTCTGGGGACTTAGAGTGCTCCAGTCCGCGCTCTGGGGACTTGGAGGTTTAAGTTGAGAGCAGTCGTATTTCCTTTCTTTAATTTGTATTCATCTACCGTATCGAGGCTGATGCTGTTGAATGAACAGTCGAACCACGTTTGCTCATGGAATGGGATCTTGCCCCCAACTTGAGGGACGGAATTTGAAAAATGGACGATCGATCCTCGCCCGCTTGGTAATTATCGCTCTTCCAATCGAGTCAAGGAAGGAGGTATATGACAGATAGTTGGATCACATCCGTGTTTGGTTAGATAGCCGAATCTCTTACAATTTGCTCTGTATCTCCTTCTTTTGCGTTGAAGGTAGGATTTGATGTATAGATGATCAAATTACGTCCACTCTAGACAGATCTTGGCGTCGCTGAGCTTCAGAAGAGGCCTCTGTATTTTGTCAAACTTTGTTCTATGACTTGATTTGAGTGGACGATCGAGCCATACTCATTCCAAGCCTTGTTCAGGTCTCCAAGTCAAACGTGGAGGTCAATCAATGGATGGTTAGTCATGTTGACTTTGTATTTGGACTCTAATCGTGATGAGCTTTTCAATCTCTAGTTCTTGGCCCCAAATAAAAGGCACATGATTGATGATGAGCGATTGAATTATGCTCGTCTAGATGTAACTCCACACGTCCGATCATGGTCTGCGTGGATTGGTTGGCGACCAAATCTGAGTACCTGGTCACCTGCATCATTTTCAAAGTGGTTTAGTTCAAGTTAGTCATAGTTCACAGAACAATTGAAATAGAAATAGAAATGGAAATAATTCAAAGAAGATCATGATTAATCTCATTGATAAGTGAAGCAGCGTCGTGTGCTCGCTATTCGACTTTGCCCCTGGCTCCTTTCAAAGAGATGTCAGCCATCAGCAGTCCAATTGATAATCACAGCCCTTTATTAATAGGCATCGGATGCTTGCTTCCCGCCATTCTGCAGGACTTGTACATATTATTAAAGCTTTCCTTTCCAGATCAGCTTTTCGATCACACCTTGAAGGTGTTTGTAATCGCCCGTGTTAAGATCAGTGAGCATTTGGGAATATACAACATTCCCCTGATTTTCTTTATACTTTGGTGTACTCTCTCGAGGTTGGTTTCCAATATCACTCCGAGTCGTGAGTCTTCAAGTAGAGGTTGTCAATTGAATCGTTCGAAGAGCATATGAGCCAAATTTTAAGGTCTTGTTTCGGCTACTAGGATCTACATCCTTAGTCAACGGGCCTTCATTGTTATTTTCCTTAGTCTGTTCTGCTCCTCCACACTTTGATTTAGATTCATTATTTTCATAGAGACGATCCATGGTCGTTGGAGGCTCTCCAGTTAACCGGCTGCTAAAATATATATGGAGGTCGATTATCCTCAAGTGATCAATATAATATCCCTTTGAGAGTATCGTTCGAGTAGCAGTTGTTTGTCCGCTCCCTTGTTGTCGTTCAGAAGCTGTCGCTAGATCCTCTATGCCCCGGTCGATCAGGGGATGTAAGGGAAGTAGATAGAATGTTCCTTTATTAAGTTGAGTTTTGAATTCACTATAGGGGTCGTATAAGAGACCGGTGTAACTTAAGTTTGGAACGGTCTGGATGCCGCTCGGCATATACAATACTGTTCGGCATTATAGAGGTGGTCGGCATAGAGGTATGTTCGGCCTGGAAGAGCGTTCGGCCTAGAGGTTTGGATCGGCCTGGAGGAGCGTTCGGCCTAGAGGTATGTTCGGCCTGGACGAGCGTTCGGCCTAGAGGTATGCTAGGCCAGGAGGAGCTTTCGGCCTAGAGGATCGGCCAGGAGTGTTCGTCCAAGATGGTTCGGTCAGGAGTGTTCGGCCAAGATGGTTCGGCCAGGAGTGTTCGGCCAAGATGGACCGGCCAGGAGTGTTCGGCCAAGATGGATCGGCCATGAGTGTTCGGCCAAGTGTAACTCGACATACACCTTTTCTACAACGATCGGCATAGACTTTTTCTGGGGCGATCGGTTGAATTGCCTTTAGAGGAGGGTCGGCCTTCATTCAACTTGAGTGCAAACTTTAACATCCAATCGCCAAATCTTGCGTACATCAGTGAATCCAATCTACGGCTATCAGCTTCCTTTAGATTTCTTTCAAATCTGAGTAGAATATGAAGTTTTCTATTAGACAACTGGATCTATCTCGCGAATATGGAAATCCAATAGTAGATGATGAGATCCAATCAAGCTGAGAATTCAATTCTCAGTGAAAGCACCACAAAATGTTAGCACCAAAATTGGTCACTAACACCCTTGAGTAGAGTTATGTAGAGAGATTAATGAAGTGAGTAAATTAGGACTGAAAAATAGTGTAATTCAATGAAAAAGAATAACAAAAACGAGAACACCAGATTTATAGTGGTTCGGCATAACTGCCTACATCCACTTTGAGTTTAATCTTTATTGCTTTCTCCATTACTTGAATATAGATACAATCCGTAAATCAATCACTTGGATACAAGTTTGAATTAAAAAGAGGAGAGTATAAGAAATGGCGGAGTCTCCCCAGTGTTCCCGGAAAAAAGGGTCCATTTCACTGTGCCCCTGTCCCTCTATTTATAGACGAAGATGGGTTGGACTTCCCTGGTGGGCCTGGTATCTGAATAACTCGGTCCAAATGGAGTAAGCCCCGTGTGTCGACCCAAATAGGCCGAATGACCAAACGCCTAACCTTCATCTTTATGCCGAACGAAGTGAGGCCGGACGCTCTGCGTGCCGAACGAAGTGAGGCCGGATGCTCTGCATGCCGAACGAAGTAAGGTCGGATGCTCTACATACAGCACGAGATTTGTGCCGAACGGTGCAAGGCGTTGAGTGAGGGGTGTAGGCCGAACGAGGCTGGTAATGCCGAACAGTACAGGAATGCCGAGTGAAGCATGAATGCCGAGCGCTCTAGAAGTCAAACGCTTTTAAATACCATTTGACCCATACGTGCCGAACGTATCTTGTATGCCGAACGTTCATGGATGCCGAACGCTCCTTGTATGCCGAACGTTCATGGATGCCGAACGTTCTTTTGATGCCGAGCGAAGCTTGCCGAGCGACGTGCGCGTAACCGTTCTCGCTGAACCATGCCTAAATGCCAAACATGTTGTCCTCATCAAACCCGTATGCCTCCAGGCTCTTCGTGGTCATAATCTTGTCTAGTGCTGATAACAGTGTCTTCAACTATCGTTTTGTAACCGGGCCAAGATGCCGGTTAACACTTACCATAAATGTTTAAGAAGTTAAAATGTTTATAAGAATATGTAATGGAATATTATACATGTAAATCACTACTTAAGTAATTAAAATGTTTATAAATGAAATTTAAGTTGTTATAATAAAAGTTATATACTTAATTAGTCTATTATGAAATGATTAATGACTAAATTGAACAAGTAAATGGAACTTAAGTAAGTAGACAAATGAATGAAATAATATCTTGTAAGTTGTTTATAGAATTAAATGTCAATTTATGAAGAATGTTGTAAATTAAGTTGTAAGTTTTTGAGAAAATTATAAACTTGAACAAGTTGGAATAAAAAAAGAAACGAACCTTTATAAAATAGTGATAAACTAAAGAAAAGATAAATGAAATGTTTCAAGAATGAATTTAGTATTAAATGAAAATTTGTGAAGGTAAATGTAAAGGAAAAATATAGATGTTACAATTGAAGAGTTTGTGAAAACATCTAAGTCTTTTAACTCACAGAATTGATAAATATAAGTTAACAAAATTAGTGAACATCGAAGATATGAAAAAGAAATCTAAAATGAGATATGAAATTTGATTTAACTTAAGGGAAATTAATGGAAATGAATAAACAAACCCGTTAAGGGAATAAATTAGCAAAATGAGTCATATAAAATAGAATTTGATTCAAAATGAAACTGAACTTAAGTTGTAAAGTTAAATCGAGTGTAATAACTTTAATCATTAAATGTAAGAGAAATTTGATTTCAATGAATGTAAATAAGTGAATGCGAATTAATTTAAAATAAATGGAAGTGAATGTGAGCATAATAAAACTAGTAATATGAATTGAGTTATAAAATAAAATTCACTTAAGTAAGATTATTAATATGAATTTTAATTTATGAAATGAATTAATGGAATGAATCGAAAAATTAATATGAACTTAAGTTATGAAAAATAAACATGAGTTGTGTTTCATAAAATGATTGTAATAGACTTAAATGGTTATGAATGGTTTATAAATAAATTTATATGAAATGTGTTGAACAAAAGGTGAAATAATGCAAATTTGAATAAATTGAATGTAAACGAAATAGATATGAATAAATATGAAACAAACCCAATAAATGTTAATAAAAATTGAATGTAAATGAAGAATGAAGTGTATAAATTAAATATTGACATTGGAAATGTAAATGGTGATGGTTTACGAATTAATTGGATAACTATTAAGTGTTGAACGGTTTCTTTTATTATAAACCATCATTATAACTGTTTTGATTGCATATGATTGTTTTGTCGTGTATTGGTGCTAATGTATATGATTTGGGTTCGGAACTCATGTTAAATGGTTTTATTGAACATATACATGTTCTATATCTTATTATAAATGACTAATATTCTAAATTGACTTAAGATAGGTATATAGCAAGACCGTTTGGATGTATATGCGGGTTTTATATGCTTTTGCTTGCTTAATACGAGCGAACTCGCTCGTATCATTAATAGTAAGGTACACATATCAGATTACATACCATATTTTGAAATTATATATTGTTTTCCCATGATTGGAGTGCCTTATCATTGAGATGAGATGTATATTATATGATTGTATTGATATAGTAAAAAAAATTCCGATCAAGCTGCGCAAAGGAGACTCTGTCGAAATTTTCTGTAAATCCGAGAGTTAGAAATTTTTTAAGGTTTTAAAAATTTTTATAACTTGTTTTGATAACTAACTTGTAAATTCAGTAAGCCGATCAAAGTAGCGTAGTCGAAACATATTAATGGTGTTATAAATGAGATTTAATGTTTTATAAGTAGATAATTCTGAACCCTTTTCGAGGACAAAAAGTTTATCGACCCGTAATTTCGATAATTAAGTTTATTAGTTAAATAAGTTTCGAAATTTAGTGTTCTGAAAAAAATTAATAATTTAAGATATATTAAGGACAAGAATTACTAGAGTGATATATAATAATATTAATTTAAGGTAATTGCTAACTATTTGTAATTCCAATTAATTGAAATGATTATAAGTTAAAGTTGGTCATAAAGTGTAAATAAGGAAATCAACCAAATGTTGTATTAAATGGTCAAATTGTATGTAATAAATTGAAATTGGTTAATATAGAATAATTAATTAGTATGTGAATTTATTAGTTTTGTTTATTAATAATAAACATAGAAATGTGTTTGAAATTATAAGTTGTAACAAGGGTTTAACTGTCATTGCATTATTTAATCTGTTGAACCTTAATTGTAAATCAATTGCAATTAATCTACTGAAATATTGCAGTTAATATGGATTAAAACGATAGCTGTAGAATATTGATGTAGTAAATGGTAAAAAAATGTTAATTATATCCATACGATGATAGTTGATTGGATAATAAGTGGTAAATCAAAATAAATGAATTTATTGGAATTTAAATTTATAATTAATTTGATTTTATTGTAATAGAAATTGAACCCTGTAATTTGCGCAACATTCAATATTGGTTTTGACATTGAAATTTGTCTTTAAAGACTGTAAACTACTAAGTAATCAAAAATAATAAAAATGGTTAGTATTGAATTTGAATTTGAAAAGTGATTTAAATAATTTAATAATAATTTATTTAATTAACGTGAAAATAGCCATTTTGGCCACTGTCTCGGATTTTGACGAAACTAGTTTCATCGGAACCATAATAGTGAATTATTGTTGGATTTCAAGTTTCATAACGATCGGACTTGTCGTTTGATCGCGCGGGCTTGAAACGTGTATAAATCAATTTAATTGAATTCGTTTGAATTAAGCTGATTTTAAAAGTTAACTTCTATATACAACAAAATTCGGGTTTGAAACTGTTCCATTGAGTTTAAAAATATCAAAAATATCTGTTTTGATATATTGGATGACCTACTTTCATTTCAGAGATGGAATGGCCTTTTTGGGTTGTTATTGTCGTTCGAACCTATTCATGCGTATTCATATTTCTCATCGGGCTTGTTCATATAAATAGCTTTGTTTCTCAAACCCTAGTAGCTTTTCTATCTCTTATTCTATATGTACAATTCCATTTGTCTGTTCCTTCTCTTCAAATGGCAGAAACACTAATTCCTAGATTCAATTGAAAATCAAATTCAAATCGAAAATTTAAAACTCCTCAAACTATGTCATATTATATGTCATTGGAAAGCTCTCGCCGAGCGCAACTCAGATCTACTATTCATTTTTTCAATCGTGTTTTAGTTTGTCTGAAATTGGCCGAAACATTCTCGTCCGTTCATTTGGGATTGATCAACGTCGGTGGATCGACGATTCAAGGTTATGGATGCATGGAGATGGACAAGAGGAGTTCATCTACGTTGGTCGTCTATCATTTCAGTGCTAGATCGATGGGAAGAATTCGATTAGGGTTTAACTTCATGGCGATGGTTGCTCCTTTTTTTGGGCGAATGGAAGGGCTGGGGTTGGTCTGGAAGGCCGCGAGGTGGAGGCGGCGCATCAGACTTGGGTGGTCGAGGGTTTCAGGCGCATGCGATTGATGGTGTTGGCGGCGCCTCGTGCTGTGGATCACAATCATGCGATTAGGGTTCTAGCAGATGGGGTGATGTGGATCTTGGCTTTAGGAGAGATTGAGGAGGTGATGTGTCGATTTTCATTTGCCTCTAATTTTAATTTAATTTAATTTTTTCTTTCCTTCTAACACTAATAACTTTTACAAACAAGATTGGATTTATGATTTATGCGCGGTTTGTTCCACTACAATGGAGGACAAGGTCAGTATGAACGGACTTTAGCAGACTCTTGTTGGGGTGAATGAATCAGGACCACTACATGGGTAGCCGCGTCATCGATCCGTCAATGCCTCTAGTACAGACGAGGGCGTTGTTTGGCTTGCACATCCTTATAGAGAAATACACCACAGATGCATGAATTGGGACCAAAGTGCGTACCAAAATTCCCGACATTTTGGCACTGGTTTGGATGAATTCTGAGACTGTTGAATTTTGTGCCTTTAGTTGAATTTCAAACCAATTTGAAATCAAAGGTGAGTGTTTTAACCCACTCACAACTACTAAATTGTCTTATGTTAGTTAACTTGAATTTATGATATGATTACAAGTTGATTGATTATTGATTGATATATTTAAATAGCCATTCAGTTAAATCTAACTTTTATTGAATTTAATCGCCATTTAATTTAATATCGAATTTTAAATTGCCAATTCATACATGTTGATGATAATCAGTAAAATTGCTATTATTTATTGGTTGATTTGAATGATGATTGTGATAGATGTTTGATTGTTGATATTGGGTGATTGGATGTTATATTTATATTGTTATAAAACTGCAAGTTCCTAAAGTTATTGCTTGGAAAATCATACTGGGTTGAAATGATACATACCAGAACGATCTATAGATTATGGAAAAATCGTTATGGGTCAAAATGATAGACTCGAGCGATTTTATGGATTTCGAAAATTTAACTTGAGATTACAGGTTAAAATGATATATCCCCGTAAATTTAAATTATTGCGGGTTGAAATGATATATATCTGTATCACTTGACCATAGGGTATAAAATTATATACGGACACCGGATTGGTTAAATAAAATGATTTTAAGCCTTAAATTTTTGAATCCAGTCAAATGAAATTTTGAAATAAATTTTTTGATTTATATAAACTAAATCATTGTCGAAAATCCGAGCTTTAAATGTTAAAATTGGAATTGGTTTAATATGAATTGTTTAAAGGATTTAAATTGAAATATTAAAGTTAGATTTGAAGTATAAATGAAATTTATTTAAAATTGAGTTATTGAAATATTTGAATATTTAAACTTTGAAATCTACAAAATTTGAAATAGTTTAAATTTATAGTTCGATTATGGATTTGAAATCGATATTGATTAAATGGTTTTAAACGAGAATCTGAATTGAAAAACAAAATTTAGTTCGATGATTTGAAAGCTGGACATGATCTAGATGTGTTGAAACGAAAAATAGTTTAATTTGATATTAATTTCAAATTTATTATTTTAATATGAACTGTTTAAAATATATTATTTAAAAAAACCCTGATTATTAAGATTTTCAAACTATTAAACTATTTTAATTTATTTTAAACCATTTAAAACTATTTTAATCAATTTAAACTATTTTAATTTATTTTAATATATTTTAATCCATTTAATCTATTTTAACCTATTTTTATCTAATTAACCCATTTTAGTTTATTTTAAATATGTTTAACCTATTGTAGATCTATTTAATCAATTTTAAATCTATTTAAACTATTTTAAATCTATTTAAACTATTTTAATGTATTTTAAACTATTTTAATCAATTTGAACTATTTTAATTTATTTTAATCCATTTTAATCTATTTTAACCTACTTTAAACTAATTAACCCATTTTAATCTATTTTAAATCCATTTAATCTATTGTAAATCAATTTAATCTATTTTAAATCAATTTAAACTATTTTAAATCTATTTAAACTATTTTAAATCTATCCAACCTACTTTTAATCTATTTTTAAACTATTTTAACGTATTTTAAACTATTTAGAAATTTATTTTAAACTACGCTAAACTATTTAAACTATTTATAACTATCTAAACTATTTTCTAAATTTCAGACTTTGTAAAGTGGAAATGTTTATATTTAAAATCCGTGATTTAGAAGCAAATACGGTTAAATGATGTTGTAACCTAAGTTGGAATTTAAATGACATATTTGAGCGAATATAATGATTTTGGAATGAGGATTTAACCTATTTATTAGATATGACTTCAAAGTGAATATGATTTTGAAAGTGAATATGATTTGGAATGTGAATATGGTTTCAAAAGTGATATATTTTGAGAATATGATATTTTGATATCAAATATGAAATGGTTTTGGGAAATGTAAAAGAACCGTCCAGTGTGAAATAAGCATTTGGTTGTTAAAGAGACAGGGATCAGATATTGTCATACTCTCTGCCAATACCAAAAACCACTTTTACAACTGTGCATGTAGTGGAGATTTCAGAATGGAGTAGGATGGTTTGGCGAATGATTCTGTATGAGGTATCTACGTTGCCCTAACTCCCGTGAGTTAGCTTGATATGGCTAAAAGAAGAGCTATACCGCGCCAAGTGAGGTAACTCCTCCTATCGGGCACATTTCTTCGATACCATATTATGACTTTGTGATTGAATTACTGGCCACCCCTTGATTTTGATTATAGGAGTGTGTTCCGAGGTGGGCGGTAGTAGCTGTTATGCATTACCACTGATCCGGGAGTGCAAACGGTAGAATCCTACCTAGGCATTGCCTCGTGTGCCTTGTCACATACCTTATCGCGTCCATTACGAGTTTGGTTTGTACCGTACGTATGGAGTGCTCCCTGAGTATCCCATCAGTTTAGTGGGGCTTACAGTATCTGTACAGACTACGAGAATATATAAAAATGTGTTAAGGGGGATATGAGTAATGCCTTAACGCTATTTTAATACTTCACTTTATTGTGGACACTATTATAATAGCGTATTGTACTATGTATATAGATAGTTTAATCGATCCTTAGGAGGTGGAATTCCGAACATCTCTTAAGTTATTGCACTTACGTTAGATACTGGATATGAGATGTCAAACCCCATAAACATCTCTAAAGCCACTGCACTCATATTTATTTACTATTGATTTAACTTACATAAGATTTTTTAGTTCCGACTCGAGTGTTTTGTCTTTTCATTACGCTCAGGTCAGTCTGAGCTTTTCAATGTATTGAAGACCATTTATCTCTAGAGGACGAAGACAATTTGTATACTATATTATTTTATCTATCTCACTGCATCATGTTGTTCCGTTGCATTTTATTTATACCTGTTGTATGTAACTCTGATCTGTATTGTAAAAGTGTAATCAAATGTTATTTGTAGAACAACTTCATAAACTGTTTATTTGATTGTTATATTTTGTCATTCCGCTAGGAAATTCTATGTTTAGTTTTTCTTTCTCTTCTCTTCTCTTCCTTATTTATCCCTTAACAATCCTCCATTTTGAATGGTTTGAGTCTAGCATGTGTGGTTTATTGTCGATTTAAACCGTCCAAAGAGGTGGGTCGTTACATTTGGTATCAGAGCTTTGGTTTAGCGATAACCTTAGCTTTATGGGGACTGACTCATTAGATATAGGGTAGTAGTACCTTGGAATGAATTTGAGTGTATATATATGAGAGAGCGTGTTCGTTAGTGTTATAAAAATGTTTTATATTGTGGTATTTTGTTCTATTTTAGCATTTATAAATTCCGGTCGGTACATAGGACACTATGGCACCGATAGGGATTTTTAAACATTTAATAGGGCAAACCTACACAATATTGTTTTTAAAATATAGGTAAATTGAATAATTTTGCCTCATATTATATTTTGTATATAAAAGAATAATTTTTATGGATGATATAGTTGGATGTGATATGTTGTTTGTTAGGTGTAGAAATTTTATAAATATTGATTGTAAAATAGGATTCATAAGAAAAGTAAATACAAATTAAAAATTTGAAAGCTTAAGTTTCGGGTTCTGAAACTTATTTTCAAATGATTTTGGAATATGATATTAGTAGTATTTGGAAGTATTTTCTGATATAAATATTCCAATATGATTTGAAAGAAATGTTTTAAAGGAAGTTTTAAAAGGAAATAGTTCTGTACCCCCTCTCTATCGCTGGAAAATAATTTTTGTGATGAGTGCACGCAGCGTCGACGTTTATTTTTGAGTTTCAAAGTGGGAAGACCACTATAATAGTTTTACTACACATTTATTTTGATAAACAAATCTTAATTTTGAATTCCTAAATATGATTTGATCCATAAACGATATAAATATATATTATTTTCAAGATGACTGAGATAAACCCGGGATTTAGTTCTTAAACCTTTCGATAATTAGTAGTTTTCAATTTTGTAATAGAATGAAATCTTAACAATTTTAATAATTGGAAGCCTCTAAAATGAAAATAAGAAATTAGATGTTAAATGGTTAATGAAATATACTAGAAATAAGAAATTTGTAACTTGTAAACATAGAAGATGTAATTATTGAACATTTTGTTAACTAAAATAAATAAGGTAAACTTGTGTAGCATTCAATTCCATTCTGTAATATATATATCTTACTAGAAATATTTAAAAAATTGAAATATTAATAGAAGTATGTAATAGAATATTATACAAGTAAAACTTAAGTTGTAACGACCCGAATTTTCGACACCTATTATTAGAATAATCAACCTATTTTAAATATTGATTTTATTGGTTGAATAATAGATTTCTGATAAATGGAATATCTCTATATATAGATGCGTATATATATATATATATATATATATATATATATATATATATATATTCTAGAGGTTTGATTTAAAAAGTTAAAAAAAATCAAATTTCTAAAAAATAATTAAATAAGACTTCACATTTCAAATATGGGATAAAATATACATATGTATGTATATACAAAACTTATGATATAAAATAAAGATAAAAATATTAGTAATAAGAAGATAAATACATGAAAGTGGATTTATATACATGTGTACGCTAGATATAGTGTATATATATAACAACTGATACAAAGGAATACTAATCTTTAGAATGACAAAGTTACGTAAGTAGGCAAAACTTGTATATATGTCATCAAGAGATTTGTAGGAAAGATATATATGTATTTATATGATATATATATATATATATATATATATATATATATATATATATATATATATATATATTTGCGGGGGACCATCATAATGAAAAATATCAAGTCAAGCACAAATAAAATAAAATCATTTCACTCAATCCTCATGTCAACTAGAAATCAAGTCTACATATTTTCAAATCAAGTCATTTATTTTCAAAATCAAAGAAAAAAAGAAAATGGTAACAAATGTACACGTAAAGATCAGTTTCAGCTCTCTTCAAACTTCCTCCATCTCCTCTCTCTCTCTCTATATATCACTGTGTTCTTCACATATAACCATACTTGCAAAAAGAAAGAAATACAATAAAAAGAAGCTATCGTTAAAGAATCTTTGTAGAAAATAAGTACTAAAGGCTGCTAGTAAAACGAAACTAGCAGTGTATCTTTTTTTTCAAAACATTGAGTAAAACTTGACTCTTTTGTTTACTGTATTCTATGTATATATGCCTGGATATGTGAATGGAAACTTTGATTTTGTCAAGTATTCATGTGCAGGAGTATCTATGATTATATATGAATGTATATCATGTTGTATAACCTGTAAAACCTCAACAGCCTATACATCATCTTTCTTTTGCTCTGTTATTTGAGAAAATGCTGCCATTCCTCAACTTTAAAAATCTTTACTACACATCTAGTTAGTTTTAGGCTATGGTTTCAAAAGGAAACTTTGTTGTTTTCGAACGTAATACTTTTTAAAATTTGTTTCATTTGATATCACGAAATATTGAAGAACAAAAATACATGTTACTGTAAGTAACTCAAAAATGACCAGGTCTTGAATATAATAATTAAATAATTAGATTATACAAACGTGTTTGTTATAGGAAATCATGGTTTCTGAAAGTTGATTGGAGATTTTTAGTCACGTATCGAGTGAGATAGGGGGAGATGACCAAAAATTGGGTTTTAGTCGAATTCCAATGGCCGAGGTGATGGAATGGCCCATCGGTGGTTGTGAAGCTTGCTTAGGTGATGGAGGAGCAAGGAAAAATAGGGCGGCATTTTCTGGTGGTGTGTGGCATTGGGTCGAAGGCGATTTAGGGTTTAAGGTAGGTTTTTGGGTGTGTTCGGTTTTGGATCGATGGCAATGTCGAGGAGGCGAATGGGACTTTCGGTCATGGGGGAAATGGAGAGGAGAAGGTGGCGAAGCTTATGGTGGATTTTGGCATTGGACGGTTATGTGAGGTGGCACAGCGAGGCGATCGAATGGGGATGAGGCATTCCAGTTTTTGGATTTTGGTTCAAAATTTGGAACCGGGGGTTCAATCGAGGATTCAGGCATGTGGTCGAATGGAGAGGATCATGGGTGGCCTGGAGAGATGATCGGCGTCAAGATGAGGGTCGTCGGCGATGCGTGCACATGCATAGTGATATGCGTGGTTTTGGGTCAGTGTAAAAAGGAAAAGGGAAGAAGTAGCAGAAAAAAGGAGGAAAGGGTTGGAGTCTGTCTTTTATTGGGCCGAGCATAGGCCGTGAATTTGGGTTGAAAAAAAAAGAAATTTAACAAATATTTATTTTTAATAACCTCTTAAACCGTGAAACATTATTTCCCTTTTGATTTAAAATCCAATCAGCATGAATTTTTTTGCATTATGATTCTATCACTTAGTATTTTAAGCTAAATACATTTTGTTAATTTTGCAACAATACAATTTTTTTTAATTAAAATAACTAAAGTAAATAAATAATTAAATTCTAAGTTGATAAATCTTAAGTTAATTAATAAATTTATTATTAAATGGATTGTTTAACTCTAATTTAATTAATAATAAATGATTTTCTAATTAATTTAAATTATAAGTAATTTGGGTAAAATATAATGGTTTTAGTTAATTTAAATTAATTAAAATTCTGATTTGTGAATTGTTTAATATTGGTTATTAATCGTTAAAATAGTTAATGATCCGTACTTTGGTTTATTGCTTTTGAATATTTATTTCAATTGTTCTGTGTTTGTGACATTAAGTAGCAAAATGAATTGAAATGGTTAGAATAAAACATCGACACGTTTTATTGAAAAACATATGTAATGAATTCCCATATGTAGATGTTGACACCTTAAATATGAATTGTTTTATTTAGAAACAACTTGGCCTTTAAAAATTTAACGTTTGGATTCGATGAGACCGGGATCAGATAACATCGATCCAAAATAAGCGATCGAGTTGGGAAGATTCAAAGAAAAGATCCAGGATGAAGATTTTAGAGTAAAGGACTATGTGTCACTAACTCTAAGGGTGATTCCAATAGTGGGTGTAGTGGAAATGGTGCCTTCGGTTCCGTTAAAACCCAGAATGGACTTGTATGGACGATTGCTATCAGAACATCGTCATTGGAGGATGATGAGCATTCTAAGTAAATGTGTTCTTGAAAGGTAATCGTAGCCTCAAGCCTCATCAACCGAGAATGACTAGAACATGGGAGATGCAGCAAGGCTAAGTGGGTCGCACCCAATTAGGGTAAGGTTATCCCTATCTAGAGTCCCTATTTACTCGTGTATGCTTCGGTATAGTTGCTGATCCTAATCGAGTGGTAATCTTATTCGGTACTATCCAGGTTAGGGGTAGAATCGGTCTTGTGTAGTAGGGGATCCCGATGAGGTCCTCGGTGTTATTTTATCTAGAGATGCACCATGACGGGCAGTACCCCAGTAGCATGGTCATTATATGGAACCAATTTCCAATAAGCGCCGTACTTTTTTTATTGTGCCCAAATATGTTGGAACGTGAGATGCAAGCATTCCAGCTATGTTCTATTTATTTGAAAAACCCTACACATTATTATAATATCACCAGATATCCTATAAAAGTGTTTTGGTTATCGTAAAGGAAAAACCCGTCCGTGTTTATGTACGACATGGTCTTACGAGATGCCTTTGTTTTCAAATAGTTTACAATTTAAATTAATTTGACTATTACACACACCAGACCCATGTCCGACCCAGAGTTTATTTTTTGTTTTTTCTAAACTCTTGGGTACTCAAATTTTTATGAGTAGCCAAGGAGTCCAGGTTTCTCACGATGCTTTTTGGAGGACCTGGAGTAGGTGGCTTCAAAGCTAACTAGTATACTAACTATATTCCACTGTATCTGTATCTGTATCTATATCTGTATTTTGGACCTATAATGAATGGGCAGGTTGTTATGACTGTCTGAATATGATGCCTGTATAATTATGACTTTGATGTATTGTATAATTAGTGACTATGTGATATATGTTATGTAATATATATTATTCCATTCCGTTGTGAGATTCTGTGTTTTATTTAATTCTTTTTTTCTATCTTTTAAACCTATTTCTTTCTATATTATGACTCTTCTTTTGAAGTAAGGAAGGCGGACCATCACATTTGGTATCAGAGCACTAGGTTGAGTGAACACCTGGGCTTTTAAGTTAATATCATTCTTGAGAGACATATTTGTAGATTTATATATATATACACACACATACATACACACATCCTTAATAGTTAGATCAGCTTTGATAAAATATTATTAGTGCCTTCTTTGGAATGTATTTCATCCAAGTTTTAAGTACCATCTTACTATGTCCAGGTAGTAAAAAATGACCACAAAGGGAAGATGGGGAAGAGGGACCAGTAGCACAACAACCATTAATGGGAGAACCCCTAATGTTAGAGGTGGTAGAGTAGCTATTGAGGCCGTAGCTCCAATACAGCCTCGAGTAAATTTGCAACTCTGTGCAAGGACTTTGCGAATCTAGGTCGAAAACCTTTCAAGGGTACCAAATCTATTATTGAGGTACAAGCCTGGCTACACCCACGTGAGAGAATTTTCAAAAGTTTGGGCATTTCTGATGATCAAAAAAGAGTCTTGGCATCATGGCATTTGCAAGAGGGTGCAGTGCATGGTGGGATTCAGTCACGACAAATGTCCCCAAAGATGAATTATCATGGATAAATTCAAAGAAGTATTCGAAGAACAGTTCATGCCAACTACAGGGAGGACCCGATTATATAGGATTTTCCTGGATCTCAAGCAAGAAGACATGTCAGTGGCTGAGTACAAAAAGAAGTTTAATGAGTTATCTCGTTTCGGTCCTGAACTGATTGACACACCACTTAAGAAGAATGAGATGTTCGCACTGGGTATGAGGGAAGAATTCCATGAAAAGATGACCGCTCATATTAAGGGATCATTTATGGATCTTGTAGACATGGCCTTGAGGTATGAAGTGCTTTTGAAGAAGTAAGCCCTCGGTGGCAGCAGCACTAAGTGGCAGTGCTATTAATATGAATAAAATAAAGTTTAATCCGAATTGGAAGAAGCAAAGAAAAGGTAAACATGGAGGCAGACATATGAATAATGAGTGTTATAATTGCAAGCAGAAAGGACATATTGCCAGATATTGTTCGAATCGTGAAGTTTCGAAGCAGAAAAGCGGACATATTTCTCAAACGGTTCAGAAGACTCTGTGTTTCGGTTGCCATCAGCCCGAGCACATGGTGAAGGACTGCCCACTCATGATGAAGATGCAGCAGCCTAAGGTGTTTACTGTCAAGAAGGAACCATTAACTTTGACGGATGTGAAGGGGAAAGGTGTCCTTGAAGGTACTTAATTATGGTATTTATGTTAGAGTATTATATGATTATGATGCTTCCCTTAGCTTTATTTCTTTGGGATCGGTAGTGAAGTTTCATCTTACTCCTAGTACCGTAGAAAACTCTATTTGGGTATCCAATCCCATAAGGGGAGTGACCCATCTGAATATGATTTGTGAAGGCATGCAAATTTCATACCTTTCTCATGGCTTTTCTTGCGACCCCTGTGTACTAGATTTTAAAGGGTTTGACCTTATACTTGGTATGGATCGGTTAACAAAGTATAAAGTTGTCCTCGACTTTGAGGGGAGGACCATATCTCTAGAAACCGAGTTAGGAAGGGCTGTAAAGATAGAATGTGTTGACCTTGAAATTCATGTGTGTAGCCTCTTGCATGTGCTCGAAGCATCTCAAGAAGGATTAGGATCCATAGAAATTGTTAAAAACTTCCCTAACGTTTTTGAAGAAGCTAGAGGTTTACCCCCGCATCGGGAGATAGAATTTCATATTGATTTAGTCCCAGGTGCAAGACCTGTAGTTCAACCAAAAAGGAGAATGGCTCCGAAGGAGAGAGAAGAGTTGGTGAGTCAAACCAGGACTTATTAAAGAGAGGATTGATTAGACCCAGTCGTTCGACTTGGGGTTTGCTGTGGTGTTTGCGGCTAAGTCGGATGGATCGTTAAGATTATGCGTGGATTATAGGGAGTTGAATAAGCTAATCATTAGAAACACGTATCCTTTACCCCGCATCGACGAACTTTTTGATCAACTTCATGAAGCCATCGTGTTTTCATAGATGGATTTAGCTTCTGGATTTCATTAGTTGAGGGTTGTTGAAGATAGTATACCATTAACTGCATTTAGAGGCCTCGATTGTTTCTTTGAGTGGTTGGTTATGCCTTTTGGGCTAACCAATGCACCAGCTTATTTTGTTGATCTAATGAACCGTGTCTTCCATGATATTCTTAACAAGTTCGTGTTAGTGTTCATCGACGACATTCTTATCTACTCTAAATTAGAGGAAGAGCACAAACATCACCTGGAAGTGGTGTTGGAAACATTAATAAGTCATGTCCTAAAGGCGAAGTTTTCAAAGTGCCATTTTTGGCAATCAGGGGTAAAGTTTTTAGGACACATTGTATCAGGAGATGGTATTTCTATCGACCTAGAAAAGGCGGAGGCCGTTCAGGAATGGAGGCAACCACAGACTCCTATGGAGGTTCGTAGTTTCCTAGGTTTGGCAAGATACTATAGAAGGTTTATCTGAGATTATTCTAAGGCTTTCTCCCATTTGACCAAGTTAACTAAGAAGGGAGAGAAATTTGAATGGACTCCAAAGTGTGAAGAAGCATTTCAAGAATTGAAAGCGAGATTGACCAATGCACCAGTTTCGGCAATTCCAGATGGAAACAATGAATTCGCAGTGTACACAAATGCTTGTGAAGTGGGACGAGGCGCTATTTTAATGCAACGTGGTAGGGTGATTGCGTATACAAGTAGGCAACTAAAGTCTCAAGAGAAAAACTATGCTATGCATGACCTCGAGTTGTAGGCTGTTGTCTTTGCACTAAAAATATGGAGGCACTACCTTTTGGGTAAGGATCCTTCTATTTACTTTTTAGTTTCTTTTTAACTTTTAGAGATTTAGCAGTAATCTTCTTTCTTAAACTAGGTGAAAAGTTCGAGCACTTCACGAACCATAAACCCCTGAAGTATCTTTTCACCCAGAAGGACTTGAACCTGAGACAATAAAGGTGGTTAGAGTTTTTAGCATCCTATGATTTGGATATTCTCTATACACCAGAAAGGCTGATGTGGTGGCGGACGCTTTGAGCAGGGATGCAATCTTGGGTCTTTTAGTGGTTACCCTAACTCTTCAGGAAAGAACTGCGAGCAATCAAAGGAAGGATAAAATTCTAGAAGAATTAATTCAAGGAGTTGAGAAGGGTCGGTATTCAGATTTTGAGATAGATGGTCGAGGCGCTTTAAGGATAAATATGCAGTTGTGTTCCAGATGTGGATGAACCGAGGCAAGGAGTTTTTTTAGAAAGCCACAAATCTAGGTTAAGTTCCATCCAGGAGTGTGTAAGATGTACAAAGATATGAGAAGGGCTTTTTGGTGGCCGGGGATGAAGAAAGATATCTCTACCTTTATTAGTAAGTGTGCTAGCTGTCAACAGATAAAAGGCGATCAACAGAATACAATGGGACTATTACAACCTTTGGAGATTCCGAAATGGAATTGGAAGATGATATTGATGGATTTCATCAATAGGTTACCCAGAACTAGAAAAGGAAATGAGGGAGTGTGGGTTATTGTAGACCGGTTAACCAAGAGCGCTTACTTTATTCCGGCTAAATCAACTAGAACTGCAGCTTCCTTGGCGGAGATTTTCATGAGGAAAATTGTTAGATTGCAGGAGTTCCCATAAGCATAGTAAGCGATCATGATCTGATTTTTACAAGTAAATTTTGGAAAGCTTTGCAAACATCCCTTGGAATGATGTTAAGTTTGAGCACTGCCTTTCACCCTCAAACGGACGGGCAAACTGAGACTAAACCGCATTTTGGAAGATATA
This sequence comes from Allium cepa, assembly GCA_030765085.1. Lineage (NCBI taxonomy): Eukaryota > Viridiplantae > Streptophyta > Magnoliopsida > Asparagales > Amaryllidaceae > Allium > Allium cepa. The sequence goes on from CM060930.1 coordinate 236,378,622, forward strand.
TCGAGGGCCTGCATTTTGGACTTCAGTCGGTCTTGGGAAGATCATCTGCATCTGGTGGAATTTTCTTACAATAACAGTTTCCAAGCAAGCATAGAGATGGCACCCTACGAAGCTCTCTATGGAAAGCAGTGTAGATCGCCAGCCTATTGAGTGGAGTCAGGAGATCGTTTAATCCTTAGACCACATATGATTTGGGAAGCATTTGAGAAAATCAAACTGATTAAGAAGAGAATGAAGGCAGCCCAGGTTCGTCAAGAAAGCTACGTCGATAAAAGGCGGAGAGATGTGGAATTTGCAGTTGGAGACCTGGTATTTGTTAAAATTTCTTCGATAAAAGGAGCAATTAGATTTGGCAAGACTGAAAAATTAGCTCCAAGATATATTGGAACTTTTTGTGTTCTCGAAAGGATTGGTTCTCTTGCGTATAAGATTGAAATACCAGAGAGGATGGTAGGGATTCATAATATATTCCACGTATCCCATCTAAGGAAATACGTATATGATCCATCATTGGTTGTAGAACCATTAGTCCAAGAATATTTGGAGATTGAACCAAACTTGATCGTAGTCAGGCATCCAGTTCATATTGTTGACCAAGATGAAAAGAAGCTCTGGAATAAAGTGGTGAAGTTGGTAAGATTCAATGGAGCGAGGATCCTAGAGATTGTACCTGGAATACCCTGGATAGTATGAAGGAAGCCTATCTGGAAATATTGTCAAGATAGCTAGTGTTGCTTTATACTATGTATAACTGTTTATCATCGTTGTTAAGATATGACTGGTGCATGTGCTTTGCGATATGAATATAATTTTTTTTGTTACAAGTTGAGTTATTTCTTCACTTTTTAATTTCGGCGACGAAATCCTTAAAGGGGGGAGGAATGTAACGATCTGGATTTTCGACACCTATTATTAGAATAATCAACTAATATTAAATATCCAAATATTGATTTTATCGGACGAATAATAGATTTCTGATATATGGAACATATATATATATATATATATATATATATATATATATATATATATATATATTCTAGAGGCTTTGATTTATAAAGTTAAAAAAAATCAAATTTCTGAAAAATAATTAAATAAGACTTCACATTTCAAATATGGGATAAAATATACATATGTATGTATATACAAAACTTATGATATAAAATAAAGATAAAAATATTAGTAATAAGAAGATAAATACATGAAAGTGGATTGATATGCATGTGTATGTTAAATATAGTATATATACAACAATTGATACAAAGGAATTCCGAACTTTAGAATGACAAAGTTATGTAAGGAGGTAAAACTTGTATATATGTGGCCAAGAGATTAGTAGGAAAGATATATATATATATATGTATTTATATATATATATATGTATTTATATATATATATATGTGTATATATATATATATATGCTAGGGAACATCATAATGGAAAAATATCAAGTCAAGCACAAATAAAATAAAATCATTTCACTCAATCTTCATGTCAACTAGAAATAAAGTCTACAAATTTTCAAATCAAGTCATTTATTTTCAAAATCAAAGAGAAAGAAGGAAAAAAAATAAAATGGTGAAAAACTGTACACGTGAAAAGTGCAGCTCTGTTCAAACTTGCTCTCTCTCCTCTCTCTATATATACACCACTGTGTTCTTCACGTATAACCATACTTGCAAAAAGAAAGAAATAAAATAAGAATAAAAGAAGCTACCATTAAAGAACCCTTGTAGAAAATAAGTACTAAAGGTTGCTAGTAAAATGAAATAAGCAGTGTGTCTTTTTTCCTTTTCAAACAGTAAGTAAAACTTGACTCTTTTATTTACTATAATCTATGTATATGTGCCTGGAAATATGGATGGAAACTTTGATTTTGTCAAGTATTCATGTGTAGGAGTATCTATGCTTATATATGAATGTATATCATGTTGTATAACCTATAAAACCTCAACAGCCTGTACATAATCTTTCTTTTGCTCTGTTATTTGAGAAAACACAGCCATTCCTCAACTTCAAAAATCTTTACTACACTATCAAGTTAGTTTTAGGCTACGGGGATAGTCCATTAGTGTGGAGTGTTAGTAGTTTAAAAAAATTGAAATCTAGGGTTTTCTTTCTGCCATGGGGGAAAATCGATTCCCTCACCAAATCCCTCCCAATCTCTCTCAATCCTCTTCCCTAATCAGACCACCTGAAGTTTCTCATGTCAGAGGGCCATCAGGAGATATCAACGTTGAAGATAATGGGTTCATATTGGTCCGATCAAAACAACAAAGGGGAAAAGAAGCCAAAAAATTCAGGAGTTGCTACCAGTTTCTCAAATTGGCAATCGGAGAGACAGAGATAGTCAATATACGACCACCAAGATCGCCAAGAAAGGCGGAGTACTGCCTATACAGAGAAAATCAATAGCCGTCTCACTGAAGAGAGATCAAGGCCGTAAATCTTGGGCAGATATTGTTGTAGATCAGCCTCAAGAACCTAGTGTTGAAGAAAGCAATCTTGAGCATATTGCGCCAATCAGTATCAATAATAAGAAATATGGTCTTGTGAAAGAGGGGATATGTAAAAGGGCTACTGAATCTTGGAATAATTTTGTTCTGGTTTATGTTGTGGGCACCAAACCATATTACTTATTCTTTAAATCATACATACAAAGAGTATGGAAACCGATTGGCGAATTCGAAATCTTTACTAGAGAGAATGGCTTCTTCCTAGTAAAGTTTAAAGAAACTCAAGATTGTATCACAGTTTTGAAAAATGGACCATATTTCTATAATGGCAAACTCATCATATTGAGAAAATGGTCTGATTCTCTAAAAATGGACAGAGAGTTATTAACGTCTATGACAATATGGGTAAGACTACCCTGTGTTAATCTGAAGTTATGTGACAGATAGGCTTTCAGTGTTATGGCAAGTATTATAGGTAAACCCATAAAAATGGATGCAGCCACAACGTTAAATACGAGATTGAATTATGCTCGCCTTCTTGTAGAAGTGTCTGCAGAGGATGAGCTTCCTAATGAAATATTTCTTTATTCGTATAATGGAGAAAAAATTATTCAGAAAGTTGAATATGAATGGGTACGGCCAAAATGTAATGTTTGTAAATGTTTTGGGCACACGAGAGATCAATGCAACCCTAAACAGGCATGGGTACCCAAGAGTCAGAATCAAGAAATGCAAGGAAGAGAAACCTCACATTCAAGAATCAATTCAGAAAATCAACCAATGTCATATGAAGAGAATGATCCAATCAATCAATTAAGTATCATTCCCGATCATAGTAAGAATAATATTGTGCTCTCTGATCAAGAAGATCAAGTCATTGCTAAGGAAGCTCATCAGAATAATTCCGAAAGCAAAAAAGAAAAAAATGCAGAGCGACAAAATGGTGGGTGCAAAGAATACAAAGGTCTTAGAATCTGTAACCCCACCAGTCACAGATCCTTTTTTAATTACAGATAATCATGTTACAAATAGCAAAAATGATTTTGAAGACCAAGATAATCAGCATTCTACAATCTTGGATTTAGACAAGCCTCCTGTAACAGCCCCTCCACCTGAGCAGGCTGCACTGACTGAGAACTATGACTCAGCCATGCCTCGCCATGCTGTTCCATTTCACATCTCGACTATTGTAATTCCGGAAGGTGCCTACAACTCTGGAAATGAAATGGAAATGGTGGATGCTGCTGATCAGTTTAATATTTCGGAACTGCATATACCTAAATCAAAGGTTACAGGTAAGAATAAGGGCAACAAAGAGAAGAAAGCTTTTAAACAATAATACATTTCTATAAATCCAGATTGGGGAGAAATGTCTACCAGGTTAAAAGCAAAAAGTGTTGAAAACAAGAAAAGAGGTAAGAGTGCTTTGGCATCAGGTACCATCTAAACTTTTTTTTAATTTGGATTATGTCTATATTTGCATGGAATGTAAGAGGTATGAATTCCTCTTCTAAACAATCTGATATTTTACATATGCTTAGTATTTATAAGCCTTCTATTACTGCCCTTATTGAGAATAAATTGAATGAGGATAAGTTTGAAATATTTTGTTTTAAACTTCCTAGTAATTGGAAAGCTATTAATAACAATGATTGTGGCTGTAAAGGCAGAGTTATTGTTATTTGGGATTCCAATGTTTGGAATTTGATAAACAACAACAAAGATAAACAATTTATAGATTGTCAATTTGAAAATACTGGAGGTTTTCTTCTTCAGATAACTAGTATTTATGGTAGCAATCTAGAAATTGAGAGAAATAGTTTGTGGAATAGATTAAAAGCTTTAAACTTTAATTATAATCTCCAATGGATTATTTTAGGGGATTTTAATACTGTTTTTCATGCTTATGAAAAATATGGTGGTGTTAAAATTCCCCAAAGTAAGCTTGATAGACTTAATAAATTTTTAATTGAAACTGGTCTTATAGAACCAAAGACTAGTGGTAACAAATTCACTTGGAAATCAGGTTTGGATAAGAATATTCATTGTAAGTTAGACAGGGCTTTGGTTAATAAAGAATTTTCTAATGCTTTTCCTAACTTTGTATGTTCTACTTCAGAAAAAAATACTAGTGATCATGCCCCAATTTTGGTTTCTCTTTTTAGAGATTCTGTCTCTGATAAAAAAGTTTCTCCCTTTAGATTTAAGAATGGGTGGATATTAGATAATAACTATAATAACATTATGAAAGAATGTATAAAATTTTCTTATAATGGTACTAAACAATTCCAATTTAAAATGTTTCTGAAAAATTCTAAGCATAATCTTAAGAATTGGAAAAAGAATGATTTAATGAAATTAAACAAGTTGGAAATTTTAAGACAAGAAGGTAAAATTTCGCAAAATACTATTGATAAAACCCTGGGAATGTTAACACAGTCAAAGAATTTTTTTCCAATCAACAGATTTTAGCTACTGAATTATATATTAACACTGTAAATGCTAAACAAAAAGCCAAAGTAGATTGGTTAACTATGGGTGATGAATGTACCAAATTTTTTCATGCTAAAATGAGCAGCATGAGACATGTGAATAACATTGGTAATATTATTGACAAAACTGGTAATCTTACTAATGCATATGACAAAATTACAAAAGAGGCCGTTGAATACTATGAAAACCTTTTTTTCTCCGACTCTATTGTTACAGAATTCACTCATGTTATTTGTAAAAATATTTTAAATACTAATGCTTCTGATATTTTGCTTTCTCCTGTTGTTATGGAAGAAATCAAATATGTTGTCTTTATGGCTGGTGATAATAAGAGTCCAGGACCTGATGGCTTTAATGCCAAATTTTATAAAACTCATTGGGATAGCATTAAAGATTAGGTTTTGGGTTTAGTTAATGAATTTTTTGATAAAGGTAAAATCCTTAAAAGCATAAATCATACCTTTATAACCTTAATTCCCAAAACTAAAAATCCCTCTTGCATTAGTGACTATAGACCCATTTCCTGTTGCAATTTTATCTATAAAATAATTGCCAATGTTTTAAGTAATAGAATTAAAAAAATTCTGCTATTTATCATCTCTGAAAATCAGAGTGCTTTTGTTCCTGGCAGACTCATTTATGAAAATTCCCTTTTAGCCCATGAACTTGTTAGAAACTTTAATTCTAAAAGTGTTGATAATGTTTGTATCAAGGTGGATTTACAGAAGGCTTATGATAAAGTTAATAGACATTTCATATATCATATTATGAAGTGCATGGGTTTCCCTATTAAGTTTTGCAACCTGGTTTTTGAATGTATTAACACCCCTACCTTTTTTATTCTCATTCAAGGCAAATCAGAGGGTTTTATTAAAAGTAATAGAGGCATTAGACAAGGAGATCCTTTATCTCCTTATCTCTTTACTATGGTTATGGAGTATTTTTCTATTCTAATGGAAATGGAAGTGATTAAAGGTAATATTTCAGCAATGAATAAAGTTCAGCCCTCTATCAATCATCTTATATATGCCGATGATCTCATGATTTTTGTTAAGGCTAATAAGACTAATGCAGTTTCAATTAAAAAAAGTTTTGATAAACTGTTTAAATATGCTGGTCTTCAACTCAATGAATTTAAAAGTAAGGCATATTTCAGTAAGAACAGCAGATATAAGAATGAAATTTTAGAATCTTTAAATATTGCTGAAGGCAGTTTACCTATTAAATATCTTGGTCTTCCCTTATCTATTAATCAAATTAGGGATTCAGATTGCTCTATTCTTATAGATAAAATACAAGACAGAATGGAAACATGGTCTTGTAAACTTCTTTCAATTGCTGGCAGATTGGAGCTTATTAAAACAGTTATATATGCAATGATTCTATATTGGATTCAAACATTTCATATCCCAGCTACCTCTATTAAAAAAATTGAAAGTAGATGTGCTGATTATTTATGGAGGGGCAAATACCATAAAATCAATTGGGAAAAAGTGTGTAGGCCTAAAAAGGAAGGGGGATTAGGTATTAGAAATATGAAGGATCCTATCCAAACATGCCATTTAAAATTATTTTGGAGATTTTTAAATGCAGTCTCTCTTTGGGCCAGATGGATGAGGTCCAAATATCTTAAAAATAATAATTTTTGGACTGTGTTACCTAAAAATAATCAATCTTATGCTTGGAAGCATATTTTAGAATGGAGAAATATTGGTAAGACTTTCTTAGAAAGAAAATTTAAATCTGGTGATCAAACCAGTCTTTGGTTTGACCCCTGGTTTAAAAATAAATCATTTATTAATAAGGTGGGATGGGATAGCTTATGTAAAGGCCCGATAATCCGTACTCCTTTGATCTGGCAACATTCCACAACAATCCAGCCAAAGAGGAACAAACTTACGAGTCTTTAGGGTTAAATAAAAAGAAAGAGGTAGAAGAAGAAAGAAAAAGATAGAACAAGAGAGAAAAAGATAGAACATAATAGAAAGTAACAACAAAACAATATCAGAATCTAACAATCGCAGCGGAACAACATATAATAGATAAATGAAAAATCTTTTAATCAAAGAACTATATCAGTTATTACATTACATCACATTACATTACATTACATTTTATCATCAGAGTGTACAACAACAAACAACGGAAAAGAAATACCATATACTAGTTGATACGCCATGCTATCCAGCTTGCCTCCAAAATTCCAGAATATCCTAATAACCTAACTCTAGACTGCCCGTGTGGAAATTGGTGGGCACCCAGAGTTTAGGAAGGAAAACAATAAACTACAGGTCAGTTATGTGACTGGTGTGAGAACTTAAAACAGTTATTTATCTTTAAAACAAAGAACATGATAATTTTAAAATAGATTCACAATGCTTTTTAGAAAATGAGACTACCATAAGGCCTTCCGCACACACACACAATGCAAACGCAGAATCGGAGGAGATTTCTCCTTATGATAGTCAAAGATGCTTGATACGCATTAAAAAGAAACATTTGATATTATTACTAGTGCATAGTGTAGGAAAAATCATTTCGAAAATAAAGATATAAATCTTAGCCAGCATAGACATTTCACACTTATGCCTACTATAGCTACCATGTTCAATAGCAGGTTACCGCCACATTCCATGGCAGGTTATACAACTAAAACCATCCAAGGTTCGTATTGTTTCTTTGGATTTCCAACAAATGGTCAGGCCAAGGAACTTCCCATTGCCACATTGGTACGCCTCTGGAAAGATGACCCGAGAACCTAACCGGATCTCTGCCAACACAAGGCCGGGTTACCCCTAACTGGGTAACTACTGACACGAATATGTCATTCCCCGATCGTAACCGATCTATATCCGAGGATCCTCGATTCCAACAACCACAAAGCAATAAATTTGCAACAACAACATAGGTTAAGTATCTGGGCTCCATACCATGATACCACCTCTATCCAGAAGGAATGACATACACTAAAGGGGTGCTACCCCCTAATAACCTTGCCGCATCCTTCCTGTTTTGACCATTTCCGGGGTGTGAGGTCCGACGAAGCCTCGTCCACAAAGCCACACTTTATATAAAAGCTGTGCTTTGATCATCAAATGCTCAACAGCACTTCGTGTGCCACATTACCAATTTGGGAATGTATCACTAGTAACCATCAACTACATAACCTCTAAGGGTGTTAAGCTAAGAGAATAAATTCTCCGCCACCAACGGAAATATATTTGATAGAAACCAGCTTTACATCTCAAATTGTAACGTCAGACACACATCCATACAAGTCCGTTCCGGGATTGAACGGAACCGAAGGCACTTACAAAGAAGTCCTTGCAATCCGGATATTCACTAATCACGACTGGACTTCCCATCACAAAGGGTAATAAATTTCTATATCGGGGATCAGCCGATGCAGAAACATTCGACGGTAATCCTTCCGTTTTCATAAATATCCGGTCTTGAACACCGGTCATCAATGCTATCTATTACGACGTATCACATATTCGGAATGGGTTATACGACCCCAAAGTCCTTTCCTGGCTAACCCGAATAGTGAGCGCTTATTTAAAAATAAGTGTAGCATTCAAATTCAAACAAATACTTATTTAAAGGTAAATATTGATAGTCGGTTATTTAACTATCAATAGGCGTGTTCAACATCACCAAATTCCAAATAATTTCCCAAATTATTAATTTTCCAAAAATATCTTTACTAGATATATAATTTTCCACACTTCAACCATTTAAAACAAATTTTCAAATCACTTTTCACCTTTACAACTTTTGAAAACAAATTTCAATCATTTTCCTTACACGGAAATACTTTCATTTCAACATGGTTCATTTAAACCAATTAAATAAATCCTTACCGATTTACTTTATATTTACGTTCCAAATCCGTAAATTTATTCCCACACTTCAAAAATAAATCAATGTTTATTTTTAAACAAATTTCCCTTTCTTTTATAAATTTCATAGTGAATTTACAATTCCAAAATATCTATGAATATACGATTTCCAAATCGATTTCTAATATTCATTTTCAATTTATTTCTAAAAGATAAAATCTCAAAATATTCACTTCATATTGGAAAACATTTCCATACTTATTTAATAATAAGTAATTCACAAATCTATTTATTTTCAACACTTGGAAAATATTCAATATGCTTAAATCGAAATTAAGTATATATTTCATTCTTTAAAGAGAACATTCTCTTAACACATTTATTTGAGTCAAAATGAATGTTGCATAAAACATCGTTATGACGACCTAAAATCACTAGTATACGGATTCGAAATTTAGACAGATATATAAATCCTAATACTATACAAAACTTTTCCTTTCGAAAATCATCTACTATAACAACAGTGTTATAGTCTACCATTTCCTTTTATTTCTCGAAAAACGTCTATTTCAACAATGAATGTTGAAATCTATGGTTTCGATAGTTAATACATTTTAAAACATCTTTTAAAACAATTAACTTCATTTTAAAATTTCACTTCTCCAAATCATACCCGTTTTATCCAATAATATATTCACTGTCCAAAATCGTGAATATACTTTATTTTCCCAATTCAATGTTTCTACACATTTATTAAAGATTTTCCACAGTCCAAAATCGTGAATATAATTCCTTTAATAATTTCTATGTTTACTTATCAAATTTGTTTGATTACAGATTTATAAAACAACGTTTATAAATTCTATTTCTATTTCATAACTACTTCGATTTATAAATCTTCTTTAATAACCAATTCTATTTATATTTTGTTTACATGTCGAATCCAACTTATAAGTAAATTACTTATAATCCATTTATTCACAAATCCATTCTTTTATATCATCATTAATTTATAAATCTAAAATTCTTATTTACTTATAAAACTATGTACAACTTGATTTTAACACTTATAAAAGCTCGTTTTATAATTCCAATATCTTTAACTTATAAAATATCAATTTTATAAATCTTTTATATAAATCATTTATGATAATTCAAAAATCCCAATTTAAACCATTTCATAAATTTATCAGCTATTTATTTCAAAAATCATGCTTTGGTTATATTTCACAAAAATATAAATTTTATAACATAAAAATTTATAACGTTTTAATTATTTAAAATGAATCAATTCGAAAATTTAATAAAACGTATACTTTCAAAAATCACTTAAAAAATCCTTTAAAAATCAAAATCGTTATTTTTAAACTTCAAAAATGGATCCGATGATGCAACACACCAAATAGTCAATCACGACTTCCAAACATCATATATCGATATGATAATCAATCAAATATCACAATATCTAAAATCAAATAAATACTGGTGAGGAATCCAGTTGGATCCCTCCAACCTGTTTCCCTGCATCCACAGACATTAGCACAATACCAATCCCGTTTCAAGACGGGATATCGCGGTATATTGGATTTATAAAATATTATCCGCTTAATAGGCGGCGCAATAGGGTCTCATCCGCTATATAATGCGGGAAATCAACTCCAAGCACATATATAATACCAATTCCACTTCAAGGTGAAATATCGCTGTATATGTTTTTAATAAATAACATCCGCTTAATATGCGGCGAATAGGGTCTATTTCAATACACAGATAGCAATTTATCATTTAACACACAATCAAACAATTTCAAATCTAAATATTTAAAATTTAAATCTAAACTATTTCGATTGAGTGAGAAGTTCTCACCTTAGCTTATAATTTGCAGTCCATTTCCATTCTAGCTATTTCTCAATTTTCGACCTTGTATAAATGTTTATACAATTCATTAATATTCGAAATAAATCAAATAATCAATTTTTCGTTTTGATAGTTTTAATTAACAAACTTCTCCTTTAATAATTTTATTTAATTTCAATTTATATTTAAAACTAAGTTTTCCTTTATTAAATTATTTTTAAAGCCAAAAATTAAACGAACCATTTATACAAATTAATTCCGCTAGTCGAAAAATTAATTTCCATTTCATAGTAACTATTTGATTTAGAAATAAATTCTCTTTTGATAAATAAAATTAACTAACTATTTTATTCTAAACTAATACTTTTCATTCAAAATGATACTTCCTCTTTTAAAACCATTTTGCAACATAAATAAATTAAATCAGTTTATTTTAACAAGCTAAAAATAATTAAATTGGTAAATAAACAAATTAATTGCCATTTTAAAATGTTAATTCAACCAATTTCTCAATTTTAAGCTAATGATTTTTTTTATATTTTAAACTAATATCTTTATTCTAAATCAATTTCTTTTAATAATTTAATTAACAAAAAGTTCAATTAAAACTAAATTTCCTTTTCCCAAAATCATATCTGTTAATATTTAACAACTGTTTAAGTCAAATTCGTATAAACTTTCGAATCTTTTATTAAATTTTCAAATCTTCCTTTCAAAATTCTATTCCTATATATATATATATATATATATATATAAATCTGAATATAACAGCAATCTAATCTACTGAAAAAAAACTTTTCCTATATTTCTTTTTTTAGTGCATATATATTATTTTAAAATATATATATGTATATTTATTCAAATTAAACGAAAATAACATTTATACCTTACTGCTTGTACGGGCTTGCGACCACCCCTTGCGGCCAATCCCTGAACTCCCAGCTTCGACGAACTCGAGTTTTGTCTCGACCTGATGCATCGCATTTCGTCGTCGATCGACTTCTGCCCTAGAAATCGATGCCGAGCCTAAATAATCATGGCACAGTAATGCACGATCAAATTTCAAATTGCGATTTCCAATTTTCCATGCCCAAAATCCCTCCGGCCATCGCCTCTTCGAAGCCACCCAGCGCACGCGATTCGAAAGCACGTGATTCCCAAAAATTGAAACGAACCACCTCGACTTGACCGGTAACACCATCGCGATCGAAATCGCCTCGACTTAAACCCAAATGCGAATCGTCGCTGTCCTCCACTACCTGATGCCGCCGCGTAGGCCTGAATCGAGCTTCATGAATGAATGGGTCTCGTGAATTAATTTGGGGTGCGATTTATTGAAGGAAAGAGGGATTAATTTTGAAGTATCGACCATTGTTAATTTTGAAGAGATGAAATCGAGTTTCCTATAGATTGGAACGAGATTGTTCGTTCGAACAAAAGTGAAAAGGGGACGCCATTTTTTTTTCTTTCGAACGAACTCAAATTGAGGAGCGACCATTTTTCTCTCGTTTGATTTTAGATCTGAACTGAAGAAGTTGCGTGATTATTTTAAAAAGAGATGGGGGGAACAAGAGTACGCGATGTTTCAGGGAGAACGTGTTTGCACGATTTTGTTCCGTGATCTTCTGCGTGATTTTACGCATGATTTTAGGAACGAAAGTGGCTGATGTTGACCCACATTAAAATTTAAATTTAAATTGAATTCAATTTAAATTTCAACGCGTTTATCTATCGTATGATCGTACAACAACCCCAAATAATACGAAATTTGAAACCCGAGAATAATTCAATATTACAGACCCAATGGAACTGGTTTCTTCGAATTCCGAGACTGTGCCTCGGAATGCTATTTTTAAATTCAATTTAAACGGTATAATTTCAAAACTGATCAAATCACTTTCAAATTCAATTCTGAAGCTTTCATTATCTTCAGTATTATCAATATGAATTTTACAAGCCTTCGAAATATTTTAATCAGCTTAAAATTGAAGATTCAAATTATTATTAACTTTCAATAGATTAAATTTTATAATTTAATCGCCAATTTCATAATTATATTGGGAATCCAAGCTAAACCATTTTTCAAATATTTAAAATTAATTAAATATTTTCAATATAAATTGTTCAAAATTCTGGGTCGTTACAACCTTCCCCCCTTAAAAGAATTTCGTCCCGAAATTACAAGTTAAGAAGAATGCCCCTTAACCCGTTTATTATTTTTCACAATCCAAATAGTTTTATCAACTTTCCAAAACAAATCTTTTTATTAACAACCCATTATCCTTTCAACTAGCTTTCCAACTTCAATTATAAATTTCAAACAACATTGTTTACTTAACAATTCAAATTTAGATTCAAATTTAAATTTCTAACTTTCAAAATTTTCTCAAAATTTTTCTAACACTCTAAATTTTCGAAAAATTTCGCCAGCGTCTCCTTTGCGCGGCTAGCTCGGTACGTCTACAAAATGGAACCAAAGGCTCTCAAATCCCAAAAGAAAACAAAAAGCCAAGCGGCTGGACAAGAAAATCACCAAATTTCATACTGAAATTGAAATACGTACCTTTTTGTCGAACAATTCTATTTTATCTTTGAAATCAAAATCCCAATTCCATTTCTTTTAATACACCTGTATATCTTGCTAGCCATAATATCCAATTACAAAATTCAAACCGTTTTGCACCTTTCATTACAAAATTTTCAATATATGCTTTTTATACCATCTTTAGTTTACTATTGGAGTTATACATTCATTTCCATTCAATCTTGCATTTTCAATTCCCTTTGAATTCAATTTACACTTTCAACTCTAATTGGATTCAATTTACCTTCTGAATATTGAATTTTATCAACTATCTTTTATTCATAACTGCACTATTTTAAATTAGTTTCAATTACTAATTCATTACTAGTTCTAATCCATTTCATCTCGTACAATTCAAATTGGTTGTCAATATTCAGTTTTCAATTTCAGTTTATAACCACGTATATTTAAAACTGGATTTCAAATTCCATATGAATTCAATTTACTTCATTTATAATTACTGAATTCAATTCTTTTCATTTTTTAATCAATTTTATTTACTAAATTTTATTTCATTACTTCACTTTATTTATCACAAGTCAAATCTAATTTCCATTCAATTCTATTTGCTTACAATTTCGAAATGAATTTCAACATTCAATTCACTTTCATTTACTTGCAATTGTAAATTCATTCATTCATTCACAATTTATTTCCATAATTCAATACTATTCCAATTCATTTTAATTACTCCAAATTTATTTTCAACTCAATAAATTTTCTTTAAGTTAGATTTTTATTTTAACAACTTTAAACTTTACAAGTTATCAACTTAATAATATTCCATAAATATTTTTATATAGTATTCCAGAGTCTTTTCAATCTTTTAAAATCAATTCTTTGAAATCATTTCAAATTATCTTTTTTTTAAACAACTTGCATTTAAAAAAAATTGACAGCAATTCCTCTTTTGGAAACCCGAAAATGAACATCAATGATGCTGCGGTCACCACCTAAGTTATTTTCCAGCGACCGAAAAGAGTTTAGAGCTTTTCATTCCTTCAAAACATTTTTCCAAAAACCTTTGAAAATTATTTTCAAATAAGAAAGGAATGTAATTTCTAAAATTTCCAAATTCTTTCAAAAACATTTCCAAATACTTCCCTGGAATTCTATTCCTAATTATAAATCACATTTATAATTTACATTCTCCAATTTCATTTGTATATGGATTTTATTTCCTTATCTTTTTTTCAATTTTCATATAACAATGATTTCAATTCTTATTCAATTTCAATGGTAATAGTTTAATATTATTACTTCCTAACAACCATGCATCCATATACTACAATAATTTATAAAGATATTTTCCTTTTATATATGAAAATAGTTTTGGGCAAAATTATTTCATTTACCCGATTAAAAACAATACTGTGTCAGTTTATCTTGTTTAAGAGTTTAGAAACTCTTATCAACACAGTTAGCCGGACTGCACCGACCAGAATCTATAAACAATCAACCGATAAGTCAACACAATACAAAACAATTTCATATTCACTAACAAATACGCGCTCATATCTATTATTACACTCAAACTCATTCTAGAGTACTACTGACTCTATCTCTAATGAGTAACACCCAACAGAGCCATGATTGTCGCTTAACCATATGCTCTGATACCAAATGTAAAGGCCCGATAATCCATACTTCTTTGAGCTGGCAACATTCCACCACAATCCGGCCAAAGAGGAACAAACTTACGAGTCTTTAGGATTAAAGAAAAAGAAAGAGGTAGAAGAAGAAAGAAAAAGATAGAACAAGAGAGAAAAAGATAGAATAGAACAGAAAGTAACAACAAAACAATATCAGAATCTAACAATCGCAGCGGAACAACATATAATAGATAAATGAATAATCTTTTAATCAAAGAACTATATCAGTTATTACATTACATCACATTACATTACATTTCATTTCATCATCAGAGTGTACAACAACAAACAATGGAAAAGAAATACCATATACTAGTTGATACGCCTTGCCATCCAGCCTGCCTCCAGAATTCCAGAATATCCTAATAACCTAACTCTAGACTGCCCGTGTGGAAATTGGTGGGCACCCAGAGTTTAGGAAGGAAAACAATAAACTCCAGGTCATTCATGTGACTGGTGTGAGAACTTAAAACATTTATTTATCTTTAAAACAAAGAACAGGATAATTTTAAAATAGATTCGCAATGCTATTTAGAAAATGAGACTACCATAAGGCCTCCCGCACACACACACAATGAAAACGCAGAATCGGAGGAGATTTCTCCTTATGATAGTCAAAGATGCTTGATACGCATTAAAAAGAAACAATTGATATTATTACTAGTGCATAGTGTAGGAAAAATCATTTCGAAAATAAAGATATAAATCTTAGCCAGCATAGACATTTCGCACTTATGCTTACTATAGCTACCATATTCAATAGCAGGTTACCGCCACATTCCATGGCAGGTTATACAACTAAAACCGTACAAGGTTCGTATTGTTTCTTTGGATTTCCAACAAATGGTCAGGCCAAGGAACTTCCCATTGCCACATGGGTACGCCTCTGGAAAGATGACACGAGAACCTAACCAGATCTCTACCAACACAAGGCCGGGTTACCCCTAACTGGGTAACTACTGACACGAATATGTCATTCCCCGATCGTAACGGATCTATATCCGAGGATCCTCGATTCCAACAACCACAAAGCAATAAATTTGCAGCAACAACATAGGTTAAGTATCTGGGCTCCATACCATGATACCACCTCTATCCAGAAGGAATGACATACACTAAAGGGGCGCTACCCCCTAATAACCATACCGCATCCTTCCTGTTTTGACCATTTCCGGGGTGTGAGGTCCGACGAAGTTTCGTCTACAAAGCCACGCTTTATATAAAAGCTGTGCTTTGATCATCAAATGCTCAACAGCACTTCATATGCCACATTACCAATTTGGGAATGTATCACTAGTAACCATCAACCACATAACCTCTAAGGGTGTTAAGCTAAGAGAATAAATTCTCCGCCACCAACGGAAATATATTTGATAGAAACCAGCTTTATATCTCAAATTGTAACGTCAGGCACACATCCATACAAGTCCGTTCCAGGATCGAACAGAACCGAAGGCACTTACAAAGAAGTCCTTGCAATCCGAATATTCCCTAATCACGACCGGACTTCCCATCACAAAGGGTAATAGATTTCTATATCGGGGATCAGCCGATGCAGAAACATTCGACGGCAATCCTTCCGTTTTCATAAATATCCGGTCTTCAACACCGGTCATCAAAGCTATCTATTACGACGTATCACATATTCGGAATGGGTTATACGACCCCAAGGTCCTTTCCCGGCTAACCCAATAGTGAGCGCTTATTTAAAAATAAGTGTAGCATTCAAATTCAAACAAATCACAACAAATACCTATTTAAAGGTAAATATTGATGGTCGGTTATTTAACTATCAATAGGCGTGTTCAACATCACCAAATTCCAAATAATTTCCCAAATTATTTATTTTCCAAAAATATCTTTACTAGATATATAATTTTCCACACTTCAACCATTTGAAAATAAATTTTCAAATCACTTTTCACCTTTACAACTTTTGAAAACAAATTTCAATCATTTTCCTTACGCGGAAATACTTTCATGTCAACATGGTTCATTTAAACCAATTAAATAAATCCTTACCGATTTACTTTATATTTACGTTCCAAATCTGTAAATTTATTCCAACACTTCAAAAATAAATCAATGTTTATTTTTAAACAAATTTCCCTTTCTTTTATAAATTCCATAGTGAATTTACAATTCCAAAATATCTATGAATATACGATTTCCAAATCGATTTCTAATATTCATTTTCAATTTATTTCTAAAAGATAAAATCTCAAAATATTCACTTCATATTGGAAAACATTTCCATACTTATTTAATAATAAGTAATTTACAAATCTATTTATTTTCAACAGTTGGAAAATATTCAATATACTTAACTCGAAATTAAGTATATATTTCATTCTTTAAAGAGAACATTCTCTTAACACATTTATTTGAGTCAAAACGAATGTTGAGTAAAACATCGTTATGACGACCCAAAATCACTAGTATAGGGATTCGAAATTTAGATAGATATATAAATCCTAATACTATACAAAAATTTTCCTTTCGGAAATCATCTACTATAACAACAGTGTTATAGTCTACCATTTCCTTTTATTTCTCGAAAAACGTCTATTTCAACAATGAATGTTGAAATCTATGGTTTCGATAGTTAATACATTTTAAAACATCTTTTAAAACAATTAACTTCATTTTAAAATTTCACTTCTCCAAATCATACCCGTTTTATCCAATAATATATTCACTGTCCAAAATCGTGAATATACTTTATTTTCCCAATTCAATGTTTCTACACATTTATCAAAGATTTTCCACAGTCCAAAATCGTGAATATAGTTCCTTTAATAATTTCTATGTTTACTTATCAAATTTATTTGATTACAGATTTATAAAACAACGTTTATAAATTCCATTTCTATTTCATAACTACTTCGATTTATAAATCTCCTTTAATAACCAATTCTATTTATATTTTGTTTACATGTCGAATCCAACTTATAAGTAAATTACTTATAATACATTTATTCACAAATCCATTCTTTTATATCATCATTAATTTATAAATCTAAAATTCTTATTTACTTATAAAACTAGGTACAACTTGATTTTAACACTTATAAAAGCTCGTTTTATAATTCCAATATCTTTAACTTATAAAATATCAATTTTATAAATCTTTTATATAAACCGTTTATAATAATTCAAAAATCCCAATTTAAACCATTTTATAATTTTATCAGCTATTTATTTCAAAATCATGCTTTGGTTATATTTCACAAAAATATAATTTTTGTAACATAAAAATTTATAACGTTTTAATTATTTAAAATGAATCAATTCGAAAATTCAATAAAACGTATACTTTCAAAAATCACTTTAAAAATCCTTTAAAAATCAAAATCATTATTTTTAAACTTCAAAAATGGATCCGATGATGCAACACACCAAATAGTCAATCACGACTTCCAAACATCATATATCGATATGATAATCAGTCAAATATCACAATATCTAAAATTAAATAAATACTGGTGAGGAATCCAGTTGGATCCCTCCAACCTGTTTCCCTGCATCCACAGACATTAGCACAATACCAATCCCGTTTCAAGACGGGATATCGCGGTATATGGGATTTATAAAATATTATCCACTTAATAGGCGGCGCAATAGGGTCTCATCCGCTATATAATGCGGGAAATCAAGTCCAAGTACATATATAATACAATTCCACTTCAAGGTGAAATATTGCGGTATATGTTTTTAAAAATAACCTCCGCTTAATATGCGGCGCATAGGGTCTATTTCAATACACAGATAGCAATTTATCATTTAACACACAATCAAATAATTTTAAATCTAACTATTTAAAATTCAAATCGAAACTATTTCGATTGAGTGAGAAGTTCTCACCTTAGCTTTTAATTTGCAGTCCATTTCCATTCGAGCTATTTCTCAATTTTCGACCTTGTATAAATGTTTATACAATTCATTAATATTCGAAATAAATCAAATAATCAATTTTCCATTTTGATAGTTTTAATTAACAAACTTCTCCTTCAATAATTTTATCTAATTTCAATTTATCTTTAAAACTTAGTTTTCCTTTATCAAATTATTTTTAATGCCAAAAGTTAAACGAACCATTTATACAAATTAATTCCGCTAGTCGAAAAATTAATTTCCATTTCATAGTAACAATTTGATTTAGAAATAAATTCCCTTTTGATAAATAAAATTAACTAACTATTTTATTCCAAACTAATACTTTTTATTCAAACTGATACTTCCTCTTTTAAAACCATTTTAAAACATAAATAAATTAAATCAGTTTATTTTAACAAACTAAAAATAATTAAATTTTTAAATAAACAAATTAATTGCCATTTTAAAATTTTAATTCAACCAATATCTCAATTTTAAGCTAATGATTTTTTTTATTTTAAACTAATATCTTTATTCTAAATCAATTTCTTTTAATAATTTAATTAACAAAAAGTTCAATTAAAACTAAATTTCCTTTTCCCAAAATCATATCTGTTAATATTTAACAACTGTTTAAGTCAAATTCCTATAAACTTTCGAATCTTTTATTAAATTTTCAAATCTTCCTTTTAAAATTCTATTCCTATATATATATATATAATCTGAATATAACAGTAATCTAATCTACTGAAAAATACTTTTCCTATATTTCTTTTTTTTATTGCATATATATTATTTTAAAATATATATATATATATATGTATGTATATTTATTCAAATTAAACGAAAATAACATTTATAACTTACTGCTTGTACGCACTCGCGACCACCCCTTGTGGCCAATCCCTGAACTCCCAACTTCGACGAACTCGAGTTTTGTCTCGACCTGATGCATCGTATTTCGTCGTCGATCGACTTCTGCCCTAGAAATCGATGCCGAGCCTAAATAATCATGGCACAGCAATGCACGATCAAATTTCAAATCGTGATTTCCAATTTTCCATGCCCAAAACCCCTCCGGCCATCGCCTCTTCGAAGCCACCCAGCGCACGCGATTCCCAAAAATTGAAACGAACCACCTCGACTTGACCGATAACACCATCGCGATCGAAATCGCCTCGACTTAAACCCTAATGCGAATCGTCGCCGTCCTCCACTACTTGATGTTGTCGCGTAGGCCTGAACCGAGCTTCACGAATGAATGGGTCTCGTGAATTAATTTGGGGTGCGATTTATTGAAGGATAGAGGGATTAATTTTGAAGTATCGGCCATTGTTAATTTTGAAGAGATGAATTCGAGTTTCCTATAGATTGGAACGAGACTGTTCGTTCGAACAAAAGTGAAAAGGGGACGCCATTTTTTTTTCTTTCGAACGAACTCAAATTGAGGAGCGGCCATTATTCTCTCGTTTGATTTTAGATTTGAACTGAAGAAGTTGCGTGATTATTTTAAAAAGAGATGGGGGGAACAAGAGTACGCGATGTTTCTGGGAGAACGTGTTTGCACGATTTTGTTCCGTGATCTTCTGCGTGATTTTAGGCATGATTTTAGGAACGAAAGTGGATGATATTGACCCACGTTAAAATTTAAATTTAAATTGAATTCAATTTAAATTTCAACGCGTTTATTTATCGTATGATCACACAACAACCCCAAATAATACGAAATTTGAAACCCGAGAATAATTCAATATTACTGACCCAATGGAACTGGTTTCTTCGAATTCCGAGACTGTGCCTCGGAATGCTATTTTTAAATTCAATTTAAACGGTATAATTTCAAAACTGATCAAATCACTTTCAAATTCAATTCTGAAGCTTCCATTATCTTCAGTATTACCAATATGAATTTTACAAGCCTTTGAAATATTTTTAATCAGCTTAAAATTGAAGATTAAAATTATTATTCAACTTTCAATAGATTAAATTTTATAATTTAATCGCCAATTTCATAATTATATTGGGAATCCACGCTAAACCATCATTCAAATATTTAAAATTAATTAAATATTTTCAATATAAATTGTTCAAAATTCTGGGTCGTTACAGCTTAGTTATATGTGTGTGTGTGTGTGTGTGTGTGTGGGGGGGTTAATGATTCTGTAGCAATGATAATTAAAGAAAATCAATGGCAACCTCAGCTACACCCTATCACATACCCTCATAAAATCAATATATGTCAAATTCCTATTGATATTCATGCAGATAGTGACTATTGAGAATGGACAGTGTGATGCCCCACCTCTATACCCACGCTAGACAAGAACACTATGGAGTAATGCCGTCGACTCGCACGGAGAATAAGGCTGTTGAGGAGCGACCATCTGTATAATTGCTTTGTGCGAGTACCGATATGTCAGATAGTAATAATATAAGTTTTCATCTCAAGAGGAAATCCGACATACAGATACAAACTCAAAGCTATCACACAGTGGCTATATAAAATCTTCGGAAACAAATATAGAAATAAACATAACACAAATCAGTCACAGACAATTCATATCACAAAGGCGGAAATAGATATGAATATAACACATGAAAGTGTTCATCAGAGTAGTGGTCAAAAGGATCCACAATAATACAAAGGAATAGATACAAGTGCTAGACAAAAGAATAAGTATACATCATAGAGTCTGTATCTCAAATGTATACAACAAAAACTACTAATCTAGAGTAGTTAGCCAAAAGATCAGATGAAAGTCCGATAAGGAGTCAAGCAGAAGCACCTGTAAAATCTCAGTCTGACCCGAGTATTATTTAAGAAGAAAATAATAAACGGATCAGTCTAGCTATAAATATCAGATGAAGTGATATATAATAAGAGATATGACATAAACATATAATAATCACAATGCCAAGCTGTGATAAATAAGTAATTGAAAATCAACAAGAGATTAATCAATATCACAATAATCTACTCAAGATAAAAAGGAATGTCATACTCCTAATTTCATTCACCAAGCCACAATAAATGACATATATATCAATGCCCATCGTAAAAGTTGGTGAAACATAAATTCCAGAAATCAACACAAGAAATCCAGAAATCACAAGAAAAGGATGGCCAATCCATAAAAATGAGCCAGAGCTCCTCCAGACAGGGTATAGTCCCCCATTGCGGACATTGAGCCGAAGCTCCTCCTGGTGAACCGAAGTTCCTCCTGACAGGGTATAGTCCCCCATTGCGGACTTTGAGCCGAAGCTCCTCCTGGTGAACCGAAGTTCCTCGTGACAGGGTATAGTCCCCCATTGCGGACTTTGAGCCGAAGCTCCTCCTAGCGAACCGAAGTTCCTCGTGACAGGGTATAGTCCCCCATTGCGGACTTTGAGCCGAAGCTCCTCCTGGTGAACCGAAGTTCCTCGTGACAGGGTATAGTCCCCCATTGCGGACTTTGAGCCGAAGCTCCTCCTGGTGAGTCGAAACTCCTCCTGACAGGGTATAGTCCCCCATTGCGGACCTTGAGCCGAAGCTCCTCCTAGTGAGCCGAAGCTCAGTAAAAACGACGTACAGTCCTCTACGTGGACAAAGAGACATCGCACAATGCTAGTCTAAACCATAAAATGATT
Organism: Allium cepa; assembly: GCA_030765085.1. NCBI lineage: Eukaryota > Viridiplantae > Streptophyta > Magnoliopsida > Asparagales > Amaryllidaceae > Allium > Allium cepa. The sequence continues at coordinate 236,401,009 of CM060930.1, forward strand.
GTCATGATCAAAGAGAAGTGTCAATTACAATAAGCTAGTAAATATAAGAGCTTAGCTTCATGTCCCATAACCACTAACTTAACTTAAATATTTACGAACATATTGTAGATCTCCACTAGAAAATTGTCACAAGAGATTCAATCGAACAAGTCCAAGAATTAACCGACGAAGTAAACGCAAGCGTTTCATACCACTTGTTTTACTAAGTCGTTTAATTAGATTTCTCATACGAGTGAGGTAAAGGTTTGTATATACTAATAGATTGGAAAACGGTTTAAGAAAAGATCTTTGTTATCGAAAATAGAGTTGAAATCGTTTGATGAAAGAGTTTTGATATTTACTACTAGTATAGAAAACCTTTATATTTTTAAAGTGACAAATCACAAAGAAGATTATAATAACAATCAATTCAGTAAATTTCACATTCGAAGACGTGAATAAAATCCAAAGAAACCGACAAAGAATCCATCAAAATGGATATTCAAAAATCCCTAAAAAGGAGTCATCAAAGTCATAATAAATGATAACAACAAATAGGATCATCATGAATCGATTTAAATTGGAATTCTCAAGCAAATAGGCAAATAGGCAAATAGGCAAAATAGTGCTGATTCAAACGTCTGAAATCAAGGATTCAGACGTCTGAATCTAGAAAATAAATATTTTCCAAAGACAGAATTCAGACGTCTGAATCCTTGGATCCAGACGTCTGAAATAGGCACTTTTTAGCCTATTTCCTTTCTGGTTCCAAATGAACCAATTCAGACGTCTGAAACCATATATTCAGACGTCTGAATCTGGGAATAGAAATCTTCCCAGAAAAATATTCAGACGTCTGAATATTACGTTTCAAACGTCTGAATGAAGGGTTCAGGGCATTCCCTGAACCTAGGCCAAAAATGGCCAAACGAATATCGGAAACGATCGAACGAGCAAATGGCGATGACTAAGGAATTACGTCAAACGACAACCCAGCCTAAACGGCTCTTCGATATGCCTCAAATATCGATGTCTAAATATCCATAATAGGATTTTCATAAATTAGAACAAAACACCAAAAATTGGAATTTTGCACAAAATCAATCCAAACCAAAATCAATTGCACATGAATAAGTGTTAGGAATTCATACCTAACAATCGAAGATAATTATAGACAAAGATGTGAGATAAAAATCTCACCTTTTTACCAAAATCAAACAAGAAGAAGCTTGAAAGCAAATAGAGAGTCAACCTCTCTTCAACACAACCCAATTGAGCTTGAATCTAAGCTCAAAACAAGAACATTTCCGAAATTAGGTTTAGGAATTTCTGAAATTGGTAAGAGAATAAGTTGGAGAAGAAGGAGAGAAGCTTACCAATGGGTTATTCTTGAGTTTGGAGCTAGGAATTTGATTCGCAAGAGAAACTAGGGTTTTGGAGTTTTAATTTCCAATCTCTCCCACCATTAAAGCTAAGAAAACTGAAAAGAGAAAGAAGTGAGGGAGAATGGGGAGAGTGGTTCAGTTTTGGAGTATAAGTTAACGTAGGGCTGAGCCTAAAAACCAAACCCAAAGTAAAAAGTAGCAAAAATCAACTTTCTCCCAACATATCGAAGCTTATACTCAAAAAGGTCGCAAACGGCATTTTATACTCAATGGGAGTGGTCCTGAGTCCTAATTCGACCGTATGCAAAAAGTAGCTTTTCGGACTAAAATCCGAATAATGATGAAATATTTAAATAAAATATTTAAATATAAAATCGATAAATATGTGGGTTGTTACAGACTCCCCTCCTTAAAGAAATTGCGTCCTCGCAATACTTAAGAAGAAAATAAGAAGTAACAACCATCGAAGCATATCAACACAAAAGAAAATTTGAAATAGGAAGTTCACCGTAAGGAGCATGAAAGAGTAAGCCTGAACGGGATCGCTCGATGAATTCTCTGGATTCCCAAGAGCAATCCTTAGGATTTGAGAACCATTGAACTATCACAAGAAGAACATCTTTATTCCGAAGGCGCTCAACCTCCGAAGTAATAATGCGAATGGAATGTTGCTCATAAGTCAAACTTGGTGAAACTTCAATTTCCACAATATCACCGGGCTCAAGAATAAAAACCGGAAACATAAAAGCATTTCCGTAGATAAAAGACGTGGGGAACGTCAAGAATAGCAGAAAATTGAGCCAGTGCAACGGCGTAGTACAAAAACGGTACGCCCGAGAAACTAGAAACTCAAATAATTTGGGACATCAGCGTAGTACAAAAACGGTACGCCCAATGAACCAAAGCAAAGACATTGATGTAGTACATACGGTACATCCAATGAATCAAATAGCAAAAACATTGATGTAGTACAAACGGTACATCAAATGTATCAAATAGAAAAATCATTGATGTAGTACAACGGTACATCCAATGAATCCAAAAACTTGTTGCTTACGACTAAACGCATTGGCAACACGATTTCCCCTTTCGGAAATAAAAGAATATCAAGATCATAAGATGCCAGGAACTCGAGTTGACATGAAGTTCCTTATGAGAAAATAAATATTCCAAGGATTTATGATCGAGATGGAGAACAAATTCCTCCCCTAAAAATGATGATGCAAAACTCTAAAAGTTGAAACAATAACCGCGAGCACTAGATCATGAGTGGTATATCTAGTCTCGATAGGCTATAATGATTTAGAAGCACAAGTGATAGCACGTTCTCCTTTGCAAGAGAATGGCATCCAAACCAATATGACTAGTATCGGTACAAATAGCAAAGTCTTGGTTCCCCTCTAGGAATCACAAGAATAAGAGTATTAAAAAGAAAGAATTTCTTTTAAATAATCTTCTTTCCCGAAAAGTTCAGACTTTCAAATTACATTTATCATTATGTAATAATCTTTGTAGAAAAATTTACTATTTTTAAGTTAATATACTGTGTCTGATTGTCTCATCAAAGTGTTTAGGAAATTCCTATCGATAACGTTGATCAAGCGCATCGACCAAAATTCTTAAAGCACTCAACGGGCAATACAATCACAAAATCATCTTTTATAGGATAAATAAATCTCTTAAAAAGTTTTAAGAATATTCTTTGTTCGTTTCAAGAACAAAATCCAGTTTTACTTATAAATAAATCTTATGAAAAAGATTTGCAAAATTTTAAATTACTATTTTCATCCAAAACCAATAAATACAAGAATGGAGTCATCGAGATATTCATAGAATATTCGATCTAAAAAATGGATGAAATAAGCTGGAAAAACTGAACGACAAAATAATTCATTCATAGAATCATAACGAGTGCGGAGTGCGTAAGTGGAATGCTAACTTCCGCAACTCATAGCAAATGAAAACCGGTGGCAAGGTCAAGCTGAAAAGACCTTAACACTACTCAAAAGATTGCTTAGGTGGCAGTCCTAAGACAAGCTCAAAAATACCGGAAAATTTCTCAAACTATTTAGATAAGAGAAACAACACTTTCCTTATAAGTGGGCTTAGAGAATAAAATGATGCCTTCAAAAATTTGAAATCGGAATCACAAGAAAAAATAGAAATATGCTTAACAGATAGAAAATGTCGAAGATGAATAGTCCACTCGAAAAATAGGATATGGGCTTCACAATGATCAAGCCGATCCCTTCAAAAAAATCAATTCCGAAGCCTAAGTAAAAATATCGGCTCGGAAAGAAAAATCCCATAAAATAATTTCGACATAAATAAAGACAAATTGAATGTTGCGGATCTACCATCCGGATTCACAATCCTCAAAGAAGTCATCAAGCCCAAAATATTTTCAAAGAAAAAGAATCAACAAGTTCTTTTGATATAAAAATAATGAGATACAAATCAACAAGGACTTGAAAAGAATATTCACAAGACAAACAAAATCAAGGATTGAATGAAAAATACCTTGGCCACGAGATATGTTGCCAAGGGCGTGAGCCACATTCAACTTTCCCTTCCTCTGGCCTTCACGTTTGAGGCATTGATGGATGAAATGATCTGGGCTCTTACAATAGCGACACGATTTGGGCTTTGAGCACTTATTAGCAAAATGTTCCCCAGATCCACAGTTGAAGCATCTCGCAATACTAGGAGAAGGAGCCTTTGCAGCAGGCGTTGCTTGCTTACCCTTTTTGTTGGGATAAGGGCCTTGGAATTCGTTGGGTCTCTTTTTGTTGTTGAAGTTGGGTTTGGCACGCACAACTTCATTATCGCTTTCTCTATCGGCCTCTTCAAGACGAAGAGCGATATCAATAAGCTGATCAAATGAAACTTCAAGTTTCAGGAGTAGTGGCTTCTTAAGATTTTTATTTAAGCCATAAACAAATCTCTGATTTTTCTTCAATGGGGTGTTGATGTATTCAACCCCGTATTTGGACAGAGATTCGAAAGATGCGACATAGTCTGTCACAGAAGATTCACCTTGAACAAGGTCAATAAAACGCCGGGCCAAAGTTACTTTTTCAGCCTCCGGCACAAATTTCAATTCGAACCTTCCCCGGAATTGCTCCCAAGTGAGATCCGCTTCAACGATTTCAGAAATTAAAAGCTCATACCAATCCAATGCTCTTTCTTGGAGCGTGCTAGAAGCCACCTGGACTCGATGTAGATCAATAAGGTTCATGCGAGAAAAGATGCGATCGCATGATTTGAGCCAAGCTTGAATTTCAATAACACTCTCGGATCCCTTGAATGGCCTTCCACCAAAATCAGTGCAGTCTCTGCACAAGCATACAAAACCGTATCTAGGATGAGTAGGCTCTGGATTGGGTCCGGCAACTCGGCGTTCTTCACGAGATCCAAAAGCTGCTGAGCAGACATGAATACTCCATCCTGAGGAGTAGCACTAGATTGACCGGTGCTGGGATGGCCTGGTCTAACCATTTCTCTTCCTTAAGAAAGAAAGAAGGAAGAAGAAGAAGGTTATTCACAAATGAGTATCAAGCAATCTTGATAGATAAAACAAGGAATCATAAAGAAAATAGGATGAATCGGTACGAAGACTCGAATTAAATCCTAAAGCACGACTCCTAAGAAAGACTTAGGACGATGATCCTTGTTATAATATTCCATATTGTTCCGAAGTTTGGCTCTGATACCAAGCTGTGATGCCCCACCTCTATACCCACGCTAGACAAGAACACTATGGAGTAATGCTGTCGACTCGCACGGAGAATAAGGCTGTTGAGGAGCGACCATCTGTATAATTGCTTTGTGCGAGTACCGATATGTCAGATAGTAATAATATAAGTTTTCATCTCAAGAGGAAATCCGACATACAGATACAAACTCAAAGCTATCACACAGTGGCTATATAAAATCTTCGGAAACAAATATAGAAATAAACATAACACAAATCAGTCACAGACAATTCATATCACAAAGGCGGAAATAGTTATGAATATAACACATGAAAGTGTTCATCAGAGTAGTGGTCAAAAGGATCCACAGTAATACAAAGGAATAGATACAAGTGCTAGACAAAAGAATAAGTATACATCATAGAGTCTGTATCTCAAATGTATACAACAAAAAATACTAATCTAGAGTAGTTAGCCAAAAGATCAGATGAAAGTCCGATAAGGAGTCAAGCAGAAGCACCTGTAAAATCTCAGTCTGACCCGAGTATTATTTAAGAAGAAAATAATAAACGGATCAGTTTAGCTATAAATATCAGATGAAGTGATATATAATAAGAGATATGACATAAACACATAATAATCACAATGCCAAGATGTGATAAATAAGTAATTGAAAATCAACAAGAGATTAATCAATATCACAATAATCTACTCAAGATAAAAAGGAATGTCATACTCCAAATTTCATTCACCAAGCCACAATAAATGACATATATATCAATGCCCATCGTAAAAGTTGGTGAAACATAAATTCCAGAAATCAACACAAGAAATCCAGAAATCACAAGAAAAGGATGGCCAATCCATAAAAATGAGCCAAAGCTCCTCCAGACAGGGTATAGTCCCCCATCGCGGACATTGAGCCGAAGCTCCTCCTGGTGAACCGAAGTTCCTCCTGACAGGGTATAGTCCCCCATTGCGGACTTTGAGCCGAAGCTCCTCCTGGTGAACCGAAGTTCCTCGTGACAGGGTATAGTCCCCCATTGCGGACTTTGAGCCGAAGCTCCTCCTAGCGAACCGAAGTTCCTCGTGACAGGGTATAGTCCCCCATTGCGGACTTTGAGCCGAAGCTCCTCCTGGTGAACCGAAGTTCCTCGTGACAGGGTATAGTCCCCCATTGCGGACTTTGAGCCGAAGCTCCTCCTGGTGAGTCGAAACTCCTCCTGACAGGGTATAGTCCCCCATTGCGGACCTTGAGCCGAAGCTCCTCCTAGTGAGCCGAAGCTCAATAAAAACGACGTACAGTCCTCTACGTGGACAAAGAGACATCGCACAATGCTAGTCTAAACCATAAAATGATTGTCATGATCAAAGAGAAGTGTCAATAACAATAAGCTAGTAAATATATGAGCTTAGCTTCATGTCCCATAACCACTAACTTAACTTAAATATTTACGAACATATTGTAGATCTCCACCAGAAAATTGTCACAAGAGATTCAATCGAACAAGTCCAAGAATTAACCGACGAAGTAAATGCAAGCGTTTCATACCACTTGTTTTACTAAGTCGTTTAATTAGATTTCTCATACGAGTGAGGTAAAGGTTTGTATATACTAATAGATTGGAAAACGGTTTAAGAAAAGATCTTTGTTATCGAAAATAGAGTTGAAATCGTTTGATGAAAGAGTTTTGATATTTACTACTGGTATAGAAAACCTTTATATTTTTAAAGTGACAAATCACAAAGAAGATTATAATAACAATCAATTCAGTAAAATTCACATTCGAAGACGTGAATAAAATCCAAAGAAACCGATAAAGAATCCATCAAAATGGATATTCAAAAATCCCTAAAAAGGAGTCATCAAAGTCATAATAAATGATAACAACAAATAGGATCATCACGAATCGATTTAAATTGGAATTCTCAAGCAAATAGGCAAATAGGCAAAATAGTGCTGATTCAAACGTCTGAAATCAAGGATTCAGACGTCTGAATCTGGAAAATAAATATTTTCCAAAGACAGAATTCAGACGTCTGAATCCTTGGATCCAGACGTCTGAAATAGACACTTTTTAGCCTATTTCCTTTCTGGTTCCAAATGAACCAATTCAGACGTCTGAAACCATATATTCAGACGTCTGAATCTGGGAATAGAAATCTTCCCAGAACAATATTCAGACGTCTGAATATTATGTTTCAAACGTCTGAATGAAGGGTTCAGGGCATTCCCTGAACCTAGGCCAAAAATGGCCAAACGAATATCGGAAACGATCGAACGAGCAAATGGCGATGACTAAGGAATTACGTCAAACGACAACCCAGCCTAAACGGCTCTTCGATATGCCTCAAATATCGATGTCCAAATATCCATAATAGGATTTTCATAAATTAGACCAAAACACCAAAAATTGGAATTTTGCACAAAATCAATCCAAACCAAAATCAATTGCACATGAATAAGTGTTAGGAATTCATACCTAACAATCGAAGATAATTATAGACAAAGATGTGAGATAAAAATCTCACCTTTTTACCAAAATCAAACAAGAAGAAGCTTGAAAGCAAATAGAGAGTCAACCTCTCTTCAACACAACCCAATTGAGCTTGAATCTAAGCTCAAAACAAGAACATTTCCGAAATTAGGTTTAGGAATTTCTGAAATTGGTAAGAGAATAAGTTGGAGAAGAAGGAGAGAAGCTTACCAATGGGTTATTCTTGAGTTTGGAGCTAGGAATTTGATTTGCAAGAGAAACTAGGGTTTTGGAGTTTTAATTTCCAATCTCTCCCACCATTAAAGCTAAGAAAACTGAAAAGAGAAAGAAGTGAGGGAGAATGGGGAGAGTGGTTCAGTTTTGGAGTATAAGTTAACGTAGGGCTGAGCCTAAAAACCAAACCCAAAGTAAAAAGTAGCAAAAATCAAATTTCTCCAAACATATCGAAGCTTATACTCAAAAAGGCCGCAAATGGCATTTTATACTCAATGGGAGTGGTCCTGAGTCCTAATTCGACCGTATGCAAAAAGTAGCTTTTCGGACTAAAATCCGAATAATGATGAAATATTTAAATAAAATATTTAAATATAAAATCGATAAATATGTGGGTTGTTACAGACTCCCCTCCTTAAAGAAATTGCGTCCTCGCAATACTTAAGAAGAAAATAAGAAGTAACAACCATCGAAGCATATCAACACAAAAGAAAATTTGAAATAGGAAGTTCACCGTAAGGAGCATGAAAGAGTAAGCCTGAACGGGATCGCTCGATGAATTCTCTGGATTCCCAAGAGCAATCCTTAGGATTTGAGAACCATTGAACTATCACAAGAAGAACATCTTTATTCCGAAGGCGCTCAACCTCCGAAGTAATAATGCGAATGGAATGTTGCTCATAAGTCAAACTTGGTGAAACTTCAATTTCCACAATATCACCGGGCTCAAGAATAAAAACCGGAAACATAAAAGCATTTCCGTAGATAAAAGACGTGGGGAACGTCAAGAATAGCAGAAAATTGAGCCAGTGCAACAGCGTAGTACAAAAACGGTACGCCCGAGAAACTAGAAACTCAAATAATTTGGGACATCAGCATAGTACAAAAACGGTACGCCCAATGAACCAAAGCAAAGACATTGATGTAGTACATACGGTACATCCAATGAATCAAATAGCAAAAACATTGATGTAGTACAAACGGTACATCAAATGTATCAAATAGCAAAATCATTGATGTAGTACAACGGTACATCCAATGAATCCAAAAACTTGTTGCTTACGACTAAACGCATTGGCAACACGATTTCCCCTTTCGGAAATAAAAGAATATCAAGATCATAAGATGCCAGGAACTCGAGTTGACATGAAGTTCCTTATGAGAAAATAAATATTCCAAGGATTTATGATCGAGATGGAGAACAAATTCCTCCCCTAAAAATGATGATGCAAAACTCTAAAAGTTGAAACAATAACCGCGAGCACTAGATCATGAGTGGTATATCTAGTCTCGATAGGCTATAATGATTTAGAAGCACAAGTGATAGCACGTTCTCCTTTGCAAGAGAATGGCATCCAAACCAATACGACTAGTATCTGTACAAATAGCAAAGTCTTGGTTCCCCTCCAGGAATCACAAGAATAAGAGTATTAAAAAGAAAGAATTTCTTTTAAATAATCTTCTTTCCCGAAAAGTTCAGACTTTCAAATTACATTTATCATTATGTAATAATCTTTGTAGAAAATTTTACTATTTTTAAGTTAATATACTGTGTCTGATTGTCTCATCAAAGCGTTTAGGAAATTCCTATCGATAACGTTGATCAAGCGCATCGACCAAAATTCTTAAAGCACTCAACGGGCAATACAATCACAAAATCATCTTTTATAGGATAAATAAATCTCTTAAAAAGTTTTAAGAATATTCTTTGTTCGTTTCAAGAACAAAATCCAGTTTTACTTATAAATAAATCTTATGAAAAAGATTTGCAAAATTTTAAATTACTATTTTCATCCAAAACCAATAAATACAAGAATGGAGTCATCGAGATATTCATAGAATATTCGATCTAAAAAATGGATGAAATAAGCTGGAAAAACTGAATGACAAAATAATTCATTCATAGAATCATAACGAGTGCGAAGTGCGTAAGTGGAATGCTAACTTCCGCAACTCATAGCAAATGAAAACCGGTGGCAAGGTCAAGCTGAAAAGACCTTAACACTACTCAAAAGATTGCTTAGGTGGCAGTCCTAAGACAAGCTCAAAAATACCGGAAAATTTCTCAAACTATTTAGATAAGAGAAACAACACTTTCCTTATAAGTGGGCTTAGAGAATAAAATGATGCCTTCAAAAATTTGAAATCGGAATCACAAGAAAAAATAGAAATATGCTTAACAGATAGAAAATGTCGAAGATGATAGTCCACTCGAAAAATAGGATATAGGCTTCACAATGATCAAGCCGATCCCTTCAAAAAAATCAATTCCGAAGCCTAAGTAAAAATATCGGCTCGGAAATAAAAATCCCATAAAATAATTTCGACATAAATAAAGACAAATTGAATGTTGCGGATCTACCATCCGGATTCACAATCCTCAAAGAAGTCATCAAGCCCAAAATATTTTCAAAGAAAAAGAATCAACAAGTTCTTTTGATATAAAAATAATGAGATACAAATCAACAAGGACTTGAAAAGAATATTCACAAGACAAACAAAATCAAGGATTGAATGAAAAATACCTTGGCCACGAGATGTGTTGCCAAGGGCGTGAGCCACATTCAACTTTCCCTTCCTCTGGCCTTCACGTTTGAGGCATTGATGGATGAAATGATCTGGGCTCTTACAATAGCGACACGATTTGGGCTTTGAGCACTTATTAGCAAAATGTTCCCCAGATCCACAGTTGAAGCATCTCGCACTACTAGGAGAAGGAGCCTTTGCAGCAGGCGTTGCTTGCTTACCCTTTTTGTTGGGATAAGGGCCTTGGAATTCGTTGGGTCTCTTTTTGTTGTTGAAGTTGGGTTTGGCACGCACAACTTCATTATCGCTTTCTCTATCGACCTATTCAAGACGAAGAGCGATATCAATAAGCTGATCAAATGAAACTTCAAGTTTCAGGAGTAGTGGCTTCTTAAGATTTTTATTTAAGCCATAAACAAATCTCTGATTTTTCTTCAATGGGGTGTTCATGTATTCAACCCCGTATTTGGACAGAGATTCAAAAGATGCGACATAGTCTGTCACAGAAGATTCACCTTGAACAAGGTCAATAAAACGCCGGGCCAAAGTTACCTTTTCAGCCTCCGGCACAAATTTCAATTCGAACCTTCCCTGGAATTGCTCCCAAGTGAGATCCGCTTCAACGATTTCAGAAATTAAAAGCTCATACCAATCCAATGCTCTTTCTTGGAGCATGCTAGAAGCCACCTGGACTCGATGTAGATCAATAAGGTTCATGCGAGAAAAGATGCGATCGCATGATTTGAGCCAAGCTTGAATTTCAGTAACACTCTCGGATCCCTTGAATGGCCTTCCACCAAAATCAGTGTAGTCTCTACACAAGCGTGCAAAATCGGATCTAGGATGAGTAGTCTCTGGATTGGGTCTGTCAGCTCGAGCGTTCTTCACGAGATCCAAAAGCTGCTGAGCAGACATGAATTCTCCATCCTGAGGAGTAGCACTAGATTGACCGGCGTTGGGATGGCCTGGTCTAACCATTTCTCTTCCTTAAGAAAGAAAGAAGGAAGAAGAAGAAGGTTATTCACAAATGAGTATCAAGCAATCTTGATAGATAAAACAAGGAATCATAAAGAAAATAGGATGAATCGGTACGAAGACTCGAATTAAATCCTAAAGCACGACTCCTAAGAAAGACTTAGGACGATGATCCTTGTTATAATATTCCATATTGTTCCGAAGTTTGGCTTTGATACCAAGCTGTGATGCCCCACCTCTATACCCATGCTAGACAAGAACACTATGGAGTAATGCTGTCGACTCGCACGGAGAATAAGGCTGTTGAGGAGCGACCATCTGTATAATTGCTTTGTGCGAGTACCGATATGTCAGATAGTAATAATATAAGTTTTCATCTCAAGAGGAAATCTGACATACAGATACAAACTCAAAGCTATCACACAGTGGCTATATAAAATCTTCGGAAACAAATATAGAAATAAACATAACACAAATCAGTCACAGACAATTCATATCACAAAGGCGGAAATAGATATGAATATAACACATGAAAGTGTTCATCAGAGTAGTGGTCAAAAGGATCCACAATAATACAAAGGAATAGATACAAGTGCTAGACAAAAGAATAAGTATACATCATAGAGTCTGTATCTCAAATGTATACAACAAAAACTACTAATCTAGAGTAGTTAGCCAAAAGATCAGATGAAAGTCCGATAAGGAGTCAAGCAGAAGCACCTGTAAAATCTCAGTCTGACCCGAGTATTATTTAAGAAGAAAATAATAAACGGATCAGTCTAGCTATAAATATCAGATGAAGTGATATATAATAAGAGATATGACACAAACATATAATAATCACAATGCCAAGCTGTGATAAATAAGTAATTGAAAATCAACAAGAGATTAATCAATATCACAATAATCTACTCAAGATAAAAAGGAATGTCATACTCCTAATTTCATTCACCAAGCCACAATAAATGACATATATATCAACGCCCATCGTAAAAGTTGGTGAAACATAAATTCCAGAAATCAACACAAGAAATCCAGAAATCACAAGAAAAGGATGGCCAATCCATAAAAATGAGACAGAGCTCCTCCAGACAGGGTATAGTCCCCCATTGCGGACATTGAGCCGAAGCTCCTCCTGGTGAACCGAAGTTCCTCCTGACAGGGTATAGTCCCCCATTGCGGACTTTGAGCCGAAGCTCCTCCTGGTGAACCGAAGTTCCTCGTGACAGGGTATAGTCCCCCATTGCGGACTTTGAGCCGAAGCTCCTCCTGGTGAACCGAAGTTCCTCGTGACAGGGTATAGTCCCCCATTGCGGACTTTGAGCCGAAGCTCCTCCTGGTGAACCGAAGTTCCTCGTGACAGGGTATAGTCCCCCATTGCGGACTTTGAGCCGAAGCTCCTCCTGGTGAGTCGAAACTCCTCCGGACAGGGTATAGTCCCCCATTGCGGACCTTGAGACGAAGCTCCTCCTGGTGAGCCGAAGCTCAATAAAAACGACGTACAGTCCACTACGTGGACAAAGAGACATCGCACAATGCTAGTCTAAACCATAAAATGATCGTCATGATCAAAGAGAAGTGTCAATTACAATAAGCTAGTAAATATACGAGCTTAGCTTCATGTCCCATAACCACTAGCTTAACTTAAATATTTACGAACAAATTGTAGATCTCCACTAGAAAATTGTCACAAGAGATTCAATCGAACAAGTCCAAGAATTAACCGACGAAGTAAACGCAAGCGTTTCATACCACTTGTTTTACTAAGTCGTTTAATTAGATTTCTCATACGAGTGAGGTAAAGGTTTGTATATACTAATAGATTGGAAAATGGTTTAAGAAAAGATCTTTGTTATTGAAAATAGAGTTGAAATCGTTTGATGAAAGGGTTTTGATATTTACTACTAGTATAGAAAACCTTTATATTTTTAAAGTGATAAATCACAAAGAAGATTGTAATAACAATCAATTCAGTAAAATTCACATTCGAAGACGTGAATAAAATCCAAAGAAACCGATAAAGAATCCATCGAAATGGATATTCAAAAATCCCTAAAAAGGAGTCATCAAAGTCATAATAAATGATAACAACAAATAGGATCATCACGAATCGATTTAAATTGGAATTCTCAAGCAAATAGGCAAATAGGCAAAATAGTGCTGATTCAGACGTCTGAAATCAAGGATTCAGACGTCTGAATCTGGAAAATAAATATTTTCCAAAGACAGAATTCAGACGTCTGAATCCTTGGATCCAGACGTCTGAAATAGGCACTTTTTAGCCTATTTCCTTTCTGGTTCCAAATGAACCAATTCAGACGTCTGAAACTGTAACATTCCTGAAATTCATCAAGTTTAATTTGGCAATTAAATTTATTTTTGAGAATAAATTGTGAATTAATTAGAAAATTCTTAGAATAGATAAATAATTTTGATTTTAAATAGAAATTTAAATTTCAAGTTTAAGAATAAGTGAATTGTAGAACAATATTGAATTTCAAAATAAAATGTATTGAAAATAAATTAGAGATTAAAAACTTTAAAAAGTTGAACAAACAAAAAAAAAATGTTTAAATAGTATATATTGGATTTGAAAGAGAAACTCTATCTTTTAAAATTAATAGAAATTTGTTTTCAAATTTATAGCATACATATGTAATATGTATTTTGAAATTTATATTTAAAGTTTAATATATACATATCTTTTGAAAAGTATAAGTGTAAATAATAGTTTGAAAATGTATAAAATGTGATTTACAAATTATAAAATGATGAAGGTTTAATACCAAATTTATAAATTTATTGAAACAAGGGTTCAAACACAATTTGATCTTAAATGACATTTGTAACCAAAGGAACTACATAAACTTACAAGTGTTAATACAGATTACAAGTGGCAAAATACACTTTTCTTTCATTTTGAATTTGAAATCATACACAAGAGAAAAAAAATGCCAGGCTATTTTTATTTGTCTCAAAACCTGAAACTACAAAACCAAAGGAAAAAAAAAAAAAAAATCAAACCTGAATCAATTTAAAACAAAGTTTTCTTCCAGTTTTCAAAGCCTGGAAGTTATACACCAGAGAATTATCAACGGGCAAAAATAAATTCAAATCAAAATAAAGCTTATGTTTCAACAATCTGAAAGAATCAAAGCAAAAATAAAGGCTTCAAACAGTTTCAAAGTCTGCAACCTGGAAAACAGGCAATGATTCCTAAAGCAAATTACAAAGATCTGGAAAAACATAGCAACTCCAAATCTAAAAAGAAACAGAAAATGTAGTTCAAAAAAACAAAGCCTTGAAACAAAATCTGGGAATCAAATGCAGTTCTCTGGGAATAATAAAAGGCAAGTGAATTTCATTCTATTTAAAATTTGAATTTGAGATTAGTAGTCAGTATTAAAACAAAAAGATTTAAACAAATTTATTTAACAAAGTTGCAGGAGAACAAATCCAGTTTAAAAGCTAAAGTGATTCTGGTTTGCAACTGCAGATTTTATATCCTTGTACCCAAGAATTCAAACCTTAGGTAAGTAAATTTATTTTTTGGTTTTTGATGAAATGAATAAGCAAATAAATGGTGATTAAGCAAAGATTGATTCACGAATTCCAGATTCAAGCCTCAGGCAGGTCAAATCAAAATAAAAAAAAAATTATGGAAAACCTGGAAGAAACAGTCCTTTCTGGAATTAAACAAACTGTAAGTAAATTGATTCTTTTATTTGTTAATTAATGAAATAAGTAACAAATGCAATAGGAAATTAAGCAAAGATCTGTATTTATGAATTTGCAGATCTAAACTTCAGGAATTAAAGAAAAAGAAAAAAAAAAAGAAAAAAAAAAAAAGAAACTTGCAGGCCTTCACTCATCTCTGTTTTGAATTAGCTGTCAGGAAGCATTATTATCTTCTGGGAAAAATGTGAGCAATCCCCATGCTTTATTTACTTATTTGTGTTTAAATGCCTGCATGAATGTGGATAGTCTTTGCATGTGAATGGATTTTGTTGTGCTTGTGTTTTACTTTGCCAGGGAATGTTACTTTCCTTTCTAGTTCTTCTGTTTCTTTTAAACTCTCAGGTTTATAGTGTAAACCATGTCAAACTAAAATCCCTCTCTCCCTCATTTCTTCTGAAAATGGATTGTAACCCAAGTTGAAGTTTTGTTGTGGAAAATATCAAATGCTTACTGGTTATATATGTGCATATATATATGAATGAATGGGCATATCTATTCTGTTCTTAGTAACAGGGTTAAAGCCATGAATAGAAATAAACTGCTCTCCTATGATCAATATTAGGACCAGATCATTGAAGATAAAATGATAATATGGACGTGAACTTGTTTTTAAAAATAAATTCAAGCAAAAATAAAATCAAAGTTTCTGAAAAAATGGAAATTTCAGGCAAGGCCAAAGTGTATTGGAATTTCAAACATCAAGATTTTTAATTTCAGGAATGTCATTATAAATGTCTTCGAAAATGCTGATTTTTAAAAGTAGAATCAAATTTTTTAAGCATGAGTCCTTTGAGATTTTGCGAAATGATCAAATTTGGGGTTTTTGCTAAATTCCAATGATCGGAATGATTTTGGGTCTCGAGGTCGAGGTGGTAGCTTTGTGGAGGATCGTAGATCATCAGAAAAATAACAAATGAATTTTTAATTCATGAGGGAAGTGGCAGTTGTCGATTTTGGTATGGAACCCTAGTTTATTGGGCATAGGGAAAATTAGGTGTTGCTGCTTCTAGAGTGAATCGAGTTCAAGGATTCTTTGGTGAATGGTAGATGGTGTATTAATGAAGCTAATGCCGGAGTTTGGTCGATGAGGGTGGTCGGAGTTGGGAGAAACTGGTGTTGACAGGTTTGAAGAGGAGGGGGGTTGGTCTGTTCCAGGTTTGGGGTAGGTTCTGGGTTGCAGGAGTTTTTGACTCGGGTTAGTCTCGGGGAAAAATGGAAATAACTCGAAGCAATTTTGTTTTGACCCGAAGTAAAACTTAAGCTTGCTCGAGTATACTTTATGGTTTCAGGTTTTAAAAACAGAACTGTTCTGTTTTCCTTAGAATTTTTAAAAAATAAAGTTTAAATTAAAATGGAAATTTGAACTTAGGATTTAAAACTTGAATCTAAAAATGATTTCAAATTATTTGAATTCTTTTGTAATAATTTAAATGCAGAAGATTCAAGTTTGGTTAAAAAAAAATATATATATAAAGAAACAGGAAACTGTTTCAGTTTTATAAAATTTGAAATAATTTGCAAATTACAATTGTGACTTAGGATTTGAAACTGAATTTAAGAATGGTATTAAATAAGTTTAAATTCTGTTCTCTTGAAATTATTTAAATTCTGGAAATTTTCAAAGTTTAAGATTTTTAATAAAACAGAAACTGTTTCTGTTTAATGTGAAGTTAAGTTTAAAATTTTTTTTTTTTTTTGGGTGGAGATTTAAACTGAGTTTTAGTTTGAATTTGAAAATGGATTCAAATTTTAATTGTCTGAAATTTGAAACCATATTGTGTTTTAAATTTAAATTTGATTTCAAAACCTCAAGTATAAATGCATATGTGATTTGTATTTGGAATGGAAGGTTAAGTATTTAATTTAGGAATTCAAATGAATTGAAAACTGAGTTTTTAAATCTGGATTTAAATTTTTAAACTTCAGTTTTAAAGTAAAGAATTTAAATTTAAATTGCTTTCAAATGATTTACATTTGAATTGAAGGTGAAATTGTAGGAAGAGTTTTAAAGAGTTTAAACTAAATTGAAAATGGAAGTTATATTTCAGTTTTGAGATTTTAAAGCAATTTTTAAATTTATTTGAATTCAAGTTGAATTGAAATCTAAATTGTTTTAAACTTATTAATAAAGTATATGTTTCTTTTAAACATATAAGATTAAGTTGTGTATTGCTTTAAACTCTTATTTAAGACAAATTTGAGTCTTGAGTTTAAAGAAAATGTTAAATAGAATTTAATGTAAATTTAAAACATTTTTGTTTTCAAATGCATAATTTAAATAAGGAATGTTTATCTAAAGATAAAGAAAAGTTTAAATGCTTTGTAATTCATTTAATTATTAAGGTAGTACAAATGGATAATTAATATAATTAATTAATTAATGGAATGGATAATTAATTAAAGTAATCAAGGGTTTTAATTTGATTAATTAAAGTTTAAGATTAATTTTTCTTAGAATAATTAATTTGTAATTAAGAAATCATTAATTGAATGATATTAGATTTTAAATTAATAATTGAAGATTTATTAATTGAATAAATATGGATAGTTAATTAATTAGGACTAATAAATGAAAGTAATCATGTAGGTAATAAATTTAAAACCACCCAGTTTATTCATCTTAATTGTAGATGCTGATTGTTATTGAATGTTGTGTGATGGATTGATATATTTGATATGTGATGTGATGCTATGTGATACTTTGTGCTGATCTGCTATATTTGTCGTATGAATATGAAACCCTTTGACCCGTAAAACGACATTTGAATTTCGATGCGACAGGGAGTCGGATTTCAGTTCGTTATCCGAAACCCACATCGAATCGTATTAGTGAATCTTTGTGATTGATAGTTTAATTTACCTATGAATCTGTGAATATAGATAAGCGTTATGGGTTATACCGCTTATCAATACGATTATGATGTTGTGCACTATTGTGTTGGACCCTGGACCACACCTATACACACACAAATATGGATGGCACGTGGAAATGGGTTAAGTCACAGATTTTAAAATCGTTTTAAAATTGATTTTTCCAAAATAGTTTTGGAATTAGAATTGAAGCCTTTGAAAATGAGTTTTCAAAAATAAAAGTTATTTTAAATAACTTGATTGAATCTTGGAATTTAAATGAATTCATATAAATTTGAATTCAATATTTGAAATTGAATCCTAAAATTTGAGAACTAGGGTTTTAAAAGTTATTCAACTTACAAATGGGTTATATGGGTTTTAAACCATTTTTCAAGGTGATGATTTGAAATTTAAATTCAACTCAAGATTTCAACTTATATAAATTAGATTTGCTTTCTCATAAGAAACGGACTTTCAAGTTGTGTTAAAAGGATTTTCAAGTCTAAAAGGAAGATTGTTTTCCAAGTTTTAGATAAATCTTTGGAAATGTGTTTTGAAAGCTATAAATCTTTAATTTAAAGATTTAATTGGGTTAATCCAATTGAAATGGGAATTGTTTTGAAATCTAGGGATAGATCTTTGTGAAACCGGGTGAAACTTTGTGAAATAAATCTTTTTGTTTAAAGATTTAAAGATGGTAATTTGTTTAACCATTTGAAAGAAAAGTTTTGGATTTTATAAGTTGTGACTTAACTAAAATCCCATATCCATATGTTTTAAAATATTGCGCTCATTATTCGGTTTAGCCGGGAGAGGACCTTGTGTCATATAGCCCATTCCGAATAGTGATACGACGTTATGGATAACATTTGAAGACCGGTGGTGAAGACCGGGTATTTGTGAGAACGATAGGATAACCTATCGATTGACTCTGCACTGAGTTGCTCCGGTATAGAGTTCTCCTTAGTGATGGGAAGTCCGATCGGGATTGTGGATACCCGGATTTGCAAGGGCTTCTTCGGAAGTGCCTTCGGTTCTGTTCGAACCCGGAACAGACTTGTATGGTTGTATGTCCGACATTACACTTTGAGATGTTATCTGATCTCTATCAAATACATTTCTGCTTGGTGGCGGAGAATTTATTCTCTTAGCTTAACACCCTTCTCTGAGACGTACGAACTCAGAGGTTTTGTAGTTGATATTTATCAGTGATATTCCCAATTTGGTAATGTGGCATGCTGAGTGCTGCTGTGTGATGATCATTGGTTGATCATTTGTGATATGATCATTTGTTTGATCATTTATCTTTGTGATCATTGCTTTGGTCATCTGTTGACCCAAAAAGCATGGCTTTGTTGCACAAAGCGTAGCTTTGTGGACGAGACTGCATCAGGACCTCACACCCCGGAAATGGTCGAAACAGGAAAGATGCGGCAAGGTTATGAGGGTCGCGCCCTTTAGGGTATGTCATTCCCTTCTGGTAAAGGGTGGTATCATGGTATGGAGCCCAGATACTTACTCATGTGGAAACACTATATCTATTTCTGTGTGGTGTTGTTGGTATCGAGCGCTCGGATAAAGGTCCCAAAGGACCGGGGGATGGCATATTCGTGTAGTAGTTACCTAGTTACAGAGGTAACCCGGCCTTGTGTTGGCAGAGATCTAACCGTAACGTTAGTTCTCGGGACGTCCCGCCAGAGGCGATCCCATGTGGCAGTAGGAAGTTCCTTAGCCTGACCATTTGTTGGAAATCCATTCATCCAATACGCGCCTTGTACGGTTTTAGTTGTAGAACCTGCCATTTAACATGGCAGCTATAGTAGGCATAGCATCATGGTACCTATGCTGGCTAGGATTTATATTATACTTTCGAAAGATTTTCCACTATGCACTAGTAATAATATCAAAGAATTTTCCTCGTAGTAAGCATGTTTGACTATCATAAGGAGAAATCTCCCCCATGTGTGCGTTTGCATTGTGTGTGTGCCGGGAGGCCTTATGGTAGTTTCATTTTCCAAAAAGCATTGCGGGTTTCAAATTTAAATTCTTTAGTTTGTTTTATAGACCAAATGTTTTTGTTTGCTCATACCAGTCCCACGACTGACCTGGAGTTTATTGTTCCTTTCCTAAACTCTGGGTGCCCACTATTTCCCACACGGGCAGTCTAGAGTTGGGGTTTTCAGATAATCAGTAATAGGTGTAGATTCGATAGCTTCAGCCTTAGGATTTGGCAATCGCATTTGGATCGAGTTGCTTCTCTTCATCTTGATTTTGGAGTTTGAGCTATCGCTGGATTGGTGATTTGGAGATGGAGATTACCGAAGCTGGAGTTCTTTCTTGAAGCTACATTGGAGATTTTGTTCCGCTGCTGTGTTATCTTTTTATTTCCGCTGCTATTCTTTGTATCTCTGATGTATGTTGATATCTATTGTATCATCTATTGTATCATCTGTTGTATCATATGATATCTGATATTGTATCAAATGTTGTATATTGATATGTATTATTCATTTCTTCCGCTGTGTTATTTACTTAATGTGTTATAAGCTCCGGCGAACCAGGTTCGACGTTTGGATCTGCGGCATTTGAATACGAGTGTCGTATTCGGTGCCGATTTTCGAAGGTCGAGTCAGGATCGTTATAAGTGGTATCAGAGCTGATGGTTAAAACCTTAGCTCAGGAGTATAACACATTGAGTAGCTCATTAGAGATAGGGTGGAGTATACCCTAGAATGAGTATATCCCTAAGATATCCGTTCGAATGCCTCAGTAAATTCTCTTACTATTCACCGATAGTAAGTATGAGTGCAAGAAGAGAACGAGATAGGGGACAGGGGAGTACCACTATAAATGGTCAATACCCTGCAACAGTGGAAATATCTTTTCTCTATCAATCTCCTTTAATTCGATTTCATATTCTTTTGATTGCTTCATAGCTGCTCCAGAAAGAAGTTTCGGTGTGATGGTAGCCCTACGAATCGTTGTAGAAAATTCTTACTTTGTATCTTCATCGATTTCTTATCAGCTTTTCGATCTAAACTCTAATGAATTTGAAATTGAGAAATTAAATAAATTGGAAATTTTAAATTAAGTAAACTGGTTAACTAATATGAAGATTGAATCTATCTATCCATCTATTCTCTGGGATCCGATATATTCTACGAACGATTAGTTATCCCTTCAAACTAATCAATGCTCTTGCATATTCGTAGACAGGTGGACCCAAATATCTTGTGTAATAATTGTATGAGTTCGTTCTCATATTATTGATATTCTGATTTGGGTAGACCAAATGCAGAATAAATATTTCGATCTGATCTGTTCAATCATTTCTTTATCTATTATCTATTCTTTGTCGTCTTCTTTGCAATTTCGAGGACGAAATTCTTTTAAGGGGGGGAAATCTGTAACATTCCTGAAATTCATCAAGTTTAATTTGGCAATTAAATTTATTTTTGAGAATAAATTGTGAATTAATTAGAAAATTCTTAGAATAGATAAATAATTTTGATTTTAAATAGAAATTTAAATTTCAAGTTTAAGAATAAGTGAATTGTAGAACAATATTGAATTTCAAAATAAAATGTATTGAAAATAAATTAGAGATTAAAAACTTTAAAAAGTTGAACAAACAAAAAAAAAATGTTTAAATAGTATATATTGGATTTGAAAGAGAAACTCTATCTTTTAAAATTAATAGAAATTTGTTTTCAAATTTATAGCATACATATGTAATATGTATTTTGAAATTTATATTTAAAGTTTAATATATACATATCTTTTGAAAAGTATAAGTGTAAATAATAGTTTGAAAATGTATAAAATGTGATTTACAAATTATAAAATGATGAAGGTTTAATACCAAATTTATAAATTTATTGAAACAAGGGTTCAAACACAATTTGATCTTAAATGACATTTGTAACCAAAGGAACTACATAAACTTACAAGTGTTAATACAGATTACAAGTGGCAAAATACACTTTTCTTTCATTTTGAATTTGAAATCATACACAAGAGAAAAAAAATGCCAGGCTATTTTTATTTGTCTCAAAACCTGAAACTACAAAACCAAAGGAAAAAAAAAAAAAAAATCAAACCTGAATCAATTTAAAACAAAGTTTTCTTCCAGTTTTCAAAGCCTGGAAGTTATACACCAGAGAATTATCAACGGGCAAAAATAAATTCAAATCAAAATAAAGCTTATGTTTCAACAATCTGAAAGAATCAAAGCAAAAATAAAGGCTTCAAACAGTTTCAAAGTCTGCAACCTGGAAAACAGGCAATGATTCCTAAAGCAAATTACAAAGATCTGGAAAAACATAGCAACTCCAAATCTAAAAAGAAACAGAAAATGTAGTTCAAAAAAACAAAGCCTTGAAACAAAATCTGGGAATCAAATGCAGTTCTCTGGGAATAATAAAAGGCAAGTGAATTTCATTCTATTTAAAATTTGAATTTGAGATTAGTAGTCAGTATTAAAACAAAAAGATTTAAACAAATTTATTTAACAAAGTTGCAGGAGAACAAATCCAGTTTAAAAGCTAAAGTGATTCTGGTTTGCAACTGCAGATTTTATATCCTTGTACCCAAGAATTCAAACCTTAGGTAAGTAAATTTATTTTTTGGTTTTTGATGAAATGAATAAGCAAATAAATGGTGATTAAGCAAAGATTGATTCACGAATTCCAGATTCAAGCCTCAGGCAGGTCAAATCAAAATAAAAAAAAAATTATGGAAAACCTGGAAGAAACAGTCCTTTCTGGAATTAAACAAACTGTAAGTAAATTGATTCTTTTATTTGTTAATTAATGAAATAAGTAACAAATGCAATAGGAAATTAAGCAAAGATCTGTATTTATGAATTTGCAGATCTAAACTTCAGGAATTAAAGAAAAAGAAAAAAAAAAAGAAAAAAAAAAAAAGAAACTTGCAGGCCTTCACTCATCTCTGTTTTGAATTAGCTGTCAGGAAGCATTATTATCTTCTGGGAAAAATGTGAGCAATCCCCATGCTTTATTTACTTATTTGTGTTTAAATGCCTGCATGAATGTGGATAGTCTTTGCATGTGAATGGATTTTGTTGTGCTTGTGTTTTACTTTGCCAGGGAATGTTACTTTCCTTTCTAGTTCTTCTGTTTCTTTTAAACTCTCAGGTTTATAGTGTAAACCATGTCAAACTAAAATCCCTCTCTCCCTCATTTCTTCTGAAAATGGATTGTAACCCAAGTTGAAGTTTTGTTGTGGAAAATATCAAATGCTTACTGGTTATATATGTGCATATATATATGAATGAATGGGCATATCTATTCTGTTCTTAGTAACAGGGTTAAAGCCATGAATAGAAATAAACTGCTCTCCTATGATCAATATTAGGACCAGATCATTGAAGATAAAATGATAATATGGACGTGAACTTGTTTTTAAAAATAAATTCAAGCAAAAATAAAATCAAAGTTTCTGAAAAAATGGAAATTTCAGGCAAGGCCAAAGTGTATTGGAATTTCAAACATCAAGATTTTTAATTTCAGGAATGTCATTATAAATGTCTTCGAAAATGCTGATTTTTAAAAGTAGAATCAAATTTTTTAAGCATGAGTCCTTTGAGATTTTGCGAAATGATCAAATTTGGGGTTTTTGCTAAATTCCAATGATCGGAATGATTTTGGGTCTCGAGGTCGAGGTGGTAGCTTTGTGGAGGATCGTAGATCATCAGAAAAATAACAAATGAATTTTTAATTCATGAGGGAAGTGGCAGTTGTCGATTTTGGTATGGAACCCTAGTTTATTGGGCATAGGGAAAATTAGGTGTTGCTGCTTCTAGAGTGAATCGAGTTCAAGGATTCTTTGGTGAATGGTAGATGGTGTATTAATGAAGCTAATGCCGGAGTTTGGTCGATGAGGGTGGTCGGAGTTGGGAGAAACTGGTGTTGACAGGTTTGAAGAGGAGGGGGGTTGGTCTGTTCCAGGTTTGGGGTAGGTTCTGGGTTGCAGGAGTTTTTGACTCGGGTTAGTCTCGGGGAAAAATGGAAATAACTCGAAGCAATTTTGTTTTGACCCGAAGTAAAACTTAAGCTTGCTCGAGTATACTTTATGGTTTCAGGTTTTAAAAACAGAACTGTTCTGTTTTCCTTAGAATTTTTAAAAAATAAAGTTTAAATTAAAATGGAAATTTGAACTTAGGATTTAAAACTTGAATCTAAAAATGATTTCAAATTATTTGAATTCTTTTGTAATAATTTAAATGCAGAAGATTCAAGTTTGGTTAAAAAAAAATATATATATAAAGAAACAGGAAACTGTTTCAGTTTTATAAAATTTGAAATAATTTGCAAATTACAATTGTGACTTAGGATTTGAAACTGAATTTAAGAATGGTATTAAATAAGTTTAAATTCTGTTCTCTTGAAATTATTTAAATTCTGGAAATTTTCAAAGTTTAAGATTTTTAATAAAACAGAAACTGTTTCTGTTTAATGTGAAGTTAAGTTTAAAATTTTTTTTTTTTTTGGGTGGAGATTTAAACTGAGTTTTAGTTTGAATTTGAAAATGGATTCAAATTTTAATTGTCTGAAATTTGAAACCATATTGTGTTTTAAATTTAAATTTGATTTCAAAACCTCAAGTATAAATGCATATGTGATTTGTATTTGGAATGGAAGGTTAAGTATTTAATTTAGGAATTCAAATGAATTGAAAACTGAGTTTTTAAATCTGGATTTAAATTTTTAAACTTCAGTTTTAAAGTAAAGAATTTAAATTTAAATTGCTTTCAAATGATTTACATTTGAATTGAAGGTGAAATTGTAGGAAGAGTTTTAAAGAGTTTAAACTAAATTGAAAATGGAAGTTATATTTCAGTTTTGAGATTTTAAAGCAATTTTTAAATTTATTTGAATTCAAGTTGAATTGAAATCTAAATTGTTTTAAACTTATTAATAAAGTATATGTTTCTTTTAAACATATAAGATTAAGTTGTGTATTGCTTTAAACTCTTATTTAAGACAAATTTGAGTCTTGAGTTTAAAGAAAATGTTAAATAGAATTTAATGTAAATTTAAAACATTTTTGTTTTCAAATGCATAATTTAAATAAGGAATGTTTATCTAAAGATAAAGAAAAGTTTAAATGCTTTGTAATTCATTTAATTATTAAGGTAGTACAAATGGATAATTAATATAATTAATTAATTAATGGAATGGATAATTAATTAAAGTAATCAAGGGTTTTAATTTGATTAATTAAAGTTTAAGATTAATTTTTCTTAGAATAATTAATTTGTAATTAAGAAATCATTAATTGAATGATATTAGATTTTAAATTAATAATTGAAGATTTATTAATTGAATAAATATGGATAGTTAATTAATTAGGACTAATAAATGAAAGTAATCATGTAGGTAATAAATTTAAAACCACCCAGTTTATTCATCTTAATTGTAGATGCTGATTGTTATTGAATGTTGTGTGATGGATTGATATATTTGATATGTGATGTGATGCTATGTGATACTTTGTGCTGATCTGCTATATTTGTCGTATGAATATGAAACCCTTTGACCCGTAAAACGACATTTGAATTTCGATGCGACAGGGAGTCGGATTTCAGTTCGTTATCCGAAACCCACATCGAATCGTATTAGTGAATCTTTGTGATTGATAGTTTAATTTACCTATGAATCTGTGAATATAGATAAGCGTTATGGGTTATACCGCTTATCAATACGATTATGATGTTGTGCACTATTGTGTTGGACCCTGGACCACACCTATACACACACAAATATGGATGGCACGTGGAAATGGGTTAAGTCACAGATTTTAAAATCGTTTTAAAATTGATTTTTCCAAAATAGTTTTGGAATTAGAATTGAAGCCTTTGAAAATGAGTTTTCAAAAATAAAAGTTATTTTAAATAACTTGATTGAATCTTGGAATTTAAATGAATTCATATAAATTTGAATTCAATATTTGAAATTGAATCCTAAAATTTGAGAACTAGGGTTTTAAAAGTTATTCAACTTACAAATGGGTTATATGGGTTTTAAACCATTTTTCAAGGTGATGATTTGAAATTTAAATTCAACTCAAGATTTCAACTTATATAAATTAGATTTGCTTTCTCATAAGAAACGGACTTTCAAGTTGTGTTAAAAGGATTTTCAAGTCTAAAAGGAAGATTGTTTTCCAAGTTTTAGATAAATCTTTGGAAATGTGTTTTGAAAGCTATAAATCTTTAATTTAAAGATTTAATTGGGTTAATCCAATTGAAATGGGAATTGTTTTGAAATCTAGGGATAGATCTTTGTGAAACCGGGTGAAACTTTGTGAAATAAATCTTTTTGTTTAAAGATTTAAAGATGGTAATTTGTTTAACCATTTGAAAGAAAAGTTTTGGATTTTATAAGTTGTGACTTAACTAAAATCCCATATCCATATGTTTTAAAATATTGCGCTCATTATTCGGTTTAGCCGGGAGAGGACCTTGTGTCATATAGCCCATTCCGAATAGTGATACGACGTTATGGATAACATTTGAAGACCGGTGGTGAAGACCGGGTATTTGTGAGAACGATAGGATAACCTATCGATTGACTCTGCACTGAGTTGCTCCGGTATAGAGTTCTCCTTAGTGATGGGAAGTCCGATCGGGATTGTGGATACCCGGATTTGCAAGGGCTTCTTCGGAAGTGCCTTCGGTTCTGTTCGAACCCGGAACAGACTTGTATGGTTGTATGTCCGACATTACACTTTGAGATGTTATCTGATCTCTATCAAATACATTTCTGCTTGGTGGCGGAGAATTTATTCTCTTAGCTTAACACCCTTCTCTGAGACGTACGAACTCAGAGGTTTTGTAGTTGATATTTATCAGTGATATTCCCAATTTGGTAATGTGGCATGCTGAGTGCTGCTGTGTGATGATCATTGGTTGATCATTTGTGATATGATCATTTGTTTGATCATTTATCTTTGTGATCATTGCTTTGGTCATCTGTTGACCCAAAAAGCATGGCTTTGTTGCACAAAGCGTAGCTTTGTGGACGAGACTGCATCAGGACCTCACACCCCGGAAATGGTCGAAACAGGAAAGATGCGGCAAGGTTATGAGGGTCGCGCCCTTTAGGGTATGTCATTCCCTTCTGGTAAAGGGTGGTATCATGGTATGGAGCCCAGATACTTACTCATGTGGAAACACTATATCTATTTCTGTGTGGTGTTGTTGGTATCGAGCGCTCGGATAAAGGTCCCAAAGGACCGGGGGATGGCATATTCGTGTAGTAGTTACCTAGTTACAGAGGTAACCCGGCCTTGTGTTGGCAGAGATCTAACCGTAACGTTAGTTCTCGGGACGTCCCGCCAGAGGCGATCCCATGTGGCAGTAGGAAGTTCCTTAGCCTGACCATTTGTTGGAAATCCATTCATCCAATACGCGCCTTGTACGGTTTTAGTTGTAGAACCTGCCATTTAACATGGCAGCTATAGTAGGCATAGCATCATGGTACCTATGCTGGCTAGGATTTATATTATACTTTCGAAAGATTTTCCACTATGCACTAGTAATAATATCAAAGAATTTTCCTCGTAGTAAGCATGTTTGACTATCATAAGGAGAAATCTCCCCCATGTGTGCGTTTGCATTGTGTGTGTGCCGGGAGGCCTTATGGTAGTTTCATTTTCCAAAAAGCATTGCGGGTTTCAAATTTAAATTCTTTAGTTTGTTTTATAGACCAAATGTTTTTGTTTGCTCATACCAGTCCCACGACTGACCTGGAGTTTATTGTTCCTTTCCTAAACTCTGGGTGCCCACTATTTCCCACACGGGCAGTCTAGAGTTGGGGTTTTCAGATAATCAGTAATAGGTGTAGATTCGATAGCTTCAGCCTTAGGATTTGGCAATCGCATTTGGATCGAGTTGCTTCTCTTCATCTTGATTTTGGAGTTTGAGCTATCGCTGGATTGGTGATTTGGAGATGGAGATTACCGAAGCTGGAGTTCTTTCTTGAAGCTACATTGGAGATTTTGTTCCGCTGCTGTGTTATCTTTTTATTTCCGCTGCTATTCTTTGTATCTCTGATGTATGTTGATATCTATTGTATCATCTATTGTATCATCTGTTGTATCATATGATATCTGATATTGTATCAAATGTTGTATATTGATATGTATTATTCATTTCTTCCGCTGTGTTATTTACTTAATGTGTTATAAGCTCCGGCGAACCAGGTTCGACGTTTGGATCTGCGGCATTTGAATACGAGTGTCGTATTCGGTGCCGATTTTCGAAGGTCGAGTCAGGATCGTTATAGAAACCATATATTCAGACGTCTGAATCTGGGAATAAAAATCTTCCCAGAACAATATTCAGACGTCTGAATATTACGTTTCAGACGTCTGAATGAAGGGTTTAGGGCATTCCCTGAACCTAGGCCAAAAATGGCCAAACGAATATCGGAAACGATCGAACGAGCAAATGGCGATGACTAAGGAATTACGTCAAACGACAACCCAGCCTAAACGGCTCTTCGATACGCCTCAAACATCGATGTCCAAATATCCATAATAGGATTTTCATAAATTAGACCAAAACACCAAAAATTGGAATTTTTCACAAAATCAATCCAAACCAAAATCAATTGCACATGAATAAGTGTTAGGAATTCATACCTAACAATCGAAGATAATTATAGACAAAGACGTGAGATAAAAATCTCACCTTTTTACCAAAATCAAACAAGAAGAAGCTTGAAAGCAAATGGAGAATCAACCTCTCTTCAACACAACCCAATTGAGCTTGAATCTAAGCTCAAAACAAGAACATTCCTGAAATTAGGTTTAGGAATTTCTGAAATTGGTAAGAGAATAAGTTGGAGAAGAAGGAGAGAAGCTTACCAATGGGTTCTTCTTGAGTTTGGAGCTAGGAATTTGATTTGCAAGAGAAACTAGGGTTTTGGAGTTTTAATTTCCAATCTCTCCCACCATTAAAGCTAAGAAAACTGAAAAGAGAAAGAAGTGAGGGAGAATGGGGAGAGTGGTTCAGTTTTGGAGTATAAGTTAACATAGGGCTGAGCCCAAAAACCAAACCCAAAGTAAAAAGTAGCAAAAATCAACTTTCTCCAAACATATCGAAGCTTATACTCAAAAAGGTCGCAAACGGCATTTTAAAATCAATGGGAGTGGTCCCGAGTCCTAATTCAACCGTATGCAAAAAGTAGCTTTTTAGACTAAAATCCGACTAATGATGAAATATTTAAATATAAAATCGATAAATATGCGGGTTGTTACAGACAACAAGTGTCAAAGGGAAGTTTTCATTTAAAAATTCTTGGGAAAGCATCAGAAATAAACTTCCTAGTGTTGAATGGTATAATTGCATATGGAACAAAGTGAATTTCCCCAAAATGGCTTTCTGTACCTTTTTTGCAGTCATTAATAGATTGCCAACTTGGGACAGAATTGATAAATGGGGAAAATCCTCTAATTCACTATGTTCCTTGTGCAACCTTGTTAATGAAAGTGCTAATCATTTATTTTTTGAATGCAGCTATTCTTACTACATTTGGAATAACATTCAAAACATTTTGCATATCACTAACAATGGTCAAATGGATCTAATTCAAGCCATACAACATATCAACAACAACTTAAAGTTAAAAGTTACGAGAGAGATTATGCGCACATTTTATTAACTACTGCAGTATTTCATATATGGAAAGAGAGAAACTTCCAAACTCATAACAAAAGCAGTATGAAGAAAGAGCAGAAGTGGATACTTATCGAGTCAGAGAGAAAAATTATCCTTCATAAATCTCCGAAAAATATCAGAAATCAAACCAACTTTTCTTTCCTAGCCGATGATTGGAGCCACGAAGATGGCAGCAAGCATCTCGAGCTATTTCTTGCTCGCGCTAAAAAGTCTAATGGCAACCATCATTTTTATGACGCAAATGACCCTCACCAAAGTTCTCTAGCTACTGGAAGTCTTCACCAGCATGCTAAAGATACTACCAGGCAGAGCTGGTTCTCAAATTTTGTCAATAACGATGCAAAGGGTAAGAAATTAACAGATCTAAGTTGCAAAGTACTTAGATCTGCTAATTTACCCTAGATTTCAACTCATCAGAGCAATTACAACTACAGAATGAACATAGAGGAGATGCACGGTGGTCTCAATAGCTGCTTATCTTACTGGGAAAGAGGAGAGACGAGTGGCGTATGTGAAGAAACAGAGAATTGGAATAGCTAATTATCGTCTTTCCTCTCGCCATTTTTTATCGCTCATGAGAGGGAGTGTTTTGTGTGTCGGCTAGGGTTTCTTTGCTGTGTTTTGCAATGTTCGGCACTCAGGTTATTTCAGCCATTTATGTTTGGGCTCCGCTCACTTTTAACTCTTTTCAAAAAAAAGTTTTAGGCTATGGTTTCAAAAGGAAACTTTGTTGTTTTCCAATGTAGTATTTTTAATTTTTTTTCATTCGATATTACAAAATATAGAAGAATAAAAATATATGTTACAGTAAGTAACTTAAAAATGACCAGGTCTGGAATATCATAATTAAATCATTTGATTATACGAACGTGTTTGTTATGGGAAATCATGGTTTTTGAAAGTTGATTGGGGATTTTTATTCGCGTATCAAGTGAGATAGGGGAATATGATCCAAAATTGGGTTTTGGTCGAATTCCGACGGCCGAGGTGATGGAATGGCTCGTCGGTGGTTGTGAAGCTTTCTTAGGTGATGGAGGAGCAAGGAAAAATAGGGCGGCCTTTTCTAGTGGGGTGTGACATTGGGTCGAAGGCGATTTGGGGTTTAAGGTAGGTTTTTAGGTGTCTTAGGTTTTGGATCGATGGTAATGTTGAGGGGGCGAATGGCTCATGCGGTCATGGTGGAAATGGAAGAGGAGAAGGTGGCAAAGCTTATGGTGGAATTCGGCATTGGACAGTGATGTGTGGTGGCACGGCGAGGCGATCGAATGTGGTCGAGGCGTTCCAGTTTTTGGGTTGTGGTTCGAAATTTGGAACCGAGGGTTCGATTGGGGATTCAGGCGCATGATCGAGTAGTGAGGATCGTGGGTGGTCTGGAGAGATGGACTACGTCAAGATGAGGGTTGTTGGTGACTCGTGCACATGCACGATTATATGCACGGTTTTGCGTCTGTGTAAAAAGAAAAAGAAGAAGACGCAGAAAAAAGGAGAAAAGGTTTGGAGCCCGTGTCTTTTTTTGGGCCGAACATGGGCCGTGAGTTTGGTTTGAAAAAATAAAGAAATTTAATAAATATTTATATTACTAACCTCTTAAACCTTGAAATATTATTTCCCTCTTTATTTAAAATCCAATAAACATGACTTTTTTTGCATTATGATCTATGAACTTAGTATTTTAGGCTAATTTTTTTTAATTTTTGGCAATATAAAATTGAATCAATTATAATAACTAAAGTAAATAAATAATTAAATTCTAAGTTGATAAATCTTAAGTTAATTAATAAAATTTGTTATTAAATGGACTGTTTAACTCTAATTAAATTAATAATAAATAGTTTTATAATTAATTTAAATTATAAGTAATTTGGGCAGAATACAACGGTTTTAGTTAATATAAATTAATTAAAATTCTGATTTGTGAATTGTTTTAATATTGGTTATTAATCATTAAAATAGTTAATAACCTATGCTTTGGTTTATTGCTCTTGAATATTTACTTAAATTATTCGGTATCTGTGACATTAAGTAGCCAAATGAATTGAAATGGTTAGAATAAAACTTTGATATGTTTTATTGAAAAACATATGTAATGAATTCCCATATGTAGATGTTGACACCCTGAATATGAATTGTTTTATTTAAAAACAACTTGGCCTTTAAAAATCTAACATTTGGATTCGATGAGACCGGGATCAGATATCAGTAATATCTGAAAACCACATCGATCCAAAATAAGCGATCGTGTTGGGGAGATTCAAAGGAAAGATCCAGGATGAAGATTTTAGAGTACAAGGACTGTTTGTCACTAACTCTGAGGGTTATTCCAATAATGGGTGTAGTGGAAATGGTGCCTTCTGTTCCTTTAAAACCCAGAACGGACTTGTATGGACGAATGCTATCAAAACATCGTCATTGGAGGACGATGAGCATTCTAAGTAAATGTGTTTTTGAAAGGTAATCGTAGCCTCAAGCCTCATCAACCGGGAATGACTAAAACATGTTAGATGCAGTAAGGCTAAGTGGGCCTCACCCAATTAGGGTAAGGTTATCCCTATCTAGAGTCTTTATTTACTCGTGTATGCTTCAGTGCGGTTGTTGATCCCAACCGAGGGGTAATCTTATTCGTTACTATCCAGGTTAGGGGTAGAACCAGTCTTTTGTAGCAGGGATGCCGATGAAGTCCACTGTGTTATTTTATCTAGAAATGCATCGCGATCAGCAGTACCCCAATAGCTCAGTCATTGTATGGAACCCAATTTCCAATAGGCGCCGTACGTTTTTGATTGTGCCCAAATATGTTGGAATGTGAGATGGAAACATTCCGGCTATGTTCTATTTATTTGGAAAACCATAGACATTATTATATTATAACTGGATTTCCTATAAAAGGTGTTTGGTTGTAGTAAGGGAAAACCCGTCCGTGTTTATGTGCGACGTGGTCTTACGAGATGCCTTTTTTTCAAATGGTTTACAATTTAAAGTAATTTAACCGTTTTACTCACACCATACCCATGTCTGGCCAAGAGTTTATTTTCTATTTTTCCTAAACTCTTGGGTACTCAAAATTTTATGAGTCCAGGTTTCTAACGATGCTTTTTCGAGGAGCTGGAGCAGGTGGCTTCAACGCTAATTAGTGTATTATCTATATTTTGTTGTATCTGTATTTTGGACTTGTAATAAATGGATAGGTCGTTATGATTGTCTGAATATGATGCCTGTATAATTATGACTCTGATGTGTTGTATAAATAGTGACAATGTGATATATGTTATGTAATATATATTATTCTGTTCCGCTATGAGATTCTGTGTTTTGTTTAATTCTTTCTTTTCTATCTTTTTCTACCTATTTCTTTCTATATTACGACTCGTCTTTCAGAATAAGGAAGGCGGGCCATCACATAATTTATGGAAATGTTCAATGAATTATGTTTATAAATAAAGAATTAATATGTATAATAGCGTATTGTATTATGTATGTACCATGTTTATAAGTAAAGAATAAGGAAGGTGGATCGTCACATAATTAACGTTATTTTAATACTTTACTTTACTGTAGACACTATTATAATAGTGTATTGTATTATGTATGTAGATAGTTTTACGGATCCTTAGGAGATGTAATCCTGAATATCTCTTAAGTATTTACACTTACATTAGATGCTAGATAGGAGATGTCAAACCCCGTAAACCTCTCTGAAGCCGCTACACTCATATTTATTTACTATTGATTTAACTTACATAAGATCGAGTGTTTTGTCTTTTCATTACGCTTGGGTTAGTCTGAGCTTTTCACTGTATTGAAGACCATTTATCTCTGAGGACGAAGATTTATATGCTATATTATTTTATCTATCCCACTACATCATTTTGTTCTACTGCATATTATTTATTCCTATTGTATGTAATTCTGATATGTATTGTAAAAGTGTAATCAAATGTTATTTGTAAAGCAACTTCATGAACTGCTTATTTGAGCATTATATTTTGTCATTCTGCTGTAAGGTTTCGTGATTGGTTTTTCTTTCTTTTCTCTTCTCTTCCTTATTTACCCAATAAATTCCTCAATTTTGAATGGTTTGAGTCTGACATGTGTGGTTTATTACCGATTTAAACCGTCCAAAAAGGTGGGTCGTTACAAAAAGTTTTGAGTAGGGGAGAATGTAACAACCCGCACTTTTAAACTATTTTAAATTATTGAATTTAATATGACTATTGGATAAAAATGGTTAGAAATAAAATTTAATAATTTATTAATGCAGTTGTTGAATATGTACTTTGGTAATATCTTGAAATAAACAATTTTGGAAATTTAGGAACTATTTATACTGAAATGAAATTATAATCCATAGTTAGAATTGAATCATAAGTGATGAATTATTTTGATGGGAATAATTATCGATAACTAAATTCATTGAATACTTATGATTGTTAATGTAATTTATTGCATAACTAAATTGTTTAAAATTTAATATTGGAAATCATTTGAATAGTTGAATTCTGGATTTAATATGATTGAAAATGATTCCAAAAATTGATTTAAATTTTATTTAAATATAATAAAGGCCGTTTACATTTAAAATTGGATTTAAAGGCAAATAAATAGAAATCAAATTTTTTATATTATAAGTAATGAGTAAAAATAGCCGTTTTGGCCACCGTGTCGGATTTCGATGAAATCAGTTTCATCGAATCCGTAATAATGAATTATTGTAGGATTTCAAGTTTTGTAGCGAGCAGAATTATCGTTTGGCCGTGCGAGCTTGAAATGTGGCCATGCGAGCTTGAAACGTGGCCGTGCGAGCTTAAAACGGTAAGAATTGAATTTCAGAATTTAATTAAAAAAATTGATTTGGAAAAGCTATCTTCTTTATATGGTCGAGTTAGACCTCGAAACTTGTTCCATTAGGCTCGGAATAGCGGTATAACCTTAAATCACCTATCCTTTTTTTTATCTCTTCCAGTTCGAACACGAACGAGCAAAAGAAAAAAATCGAAATCGACTTCGTATAAAAAATATATAAAATAGGATCACGATCGAAATCACGATGAAGGAGAGCATGTGTGCATGGGAAGAACAGAGAAGAGGCACGATGGAGAGGGAGCTTTGCGAGGTCTGGTGGAGTTGAGGCAACCTGGGTGAAACCATCGCGAGGCCAAGCGGAGCAACTGGAAGGCACGGCGGCCTGTGGGGCGATGCGAAATACGGTTCGGTGACGCTGGGGAGTGGTGGTGGACAAAGCGGCAGAGGTGTTGCTGCTGGAGGTCGGCGTGGCCTTGGGGAGGCGCGTCGCCTAAGTTGTGTGGGCAGCATTTCGATCCTTTGGTGGTCACGCGACAGCCAAGGAAATGGAGGAGGTGTTGGGTTGCGCGGTTCGTTCGAGGTATTTGGGAGGAAGGGAACGCGGTTATGGGTAATGACGTGGATTAGTAAAGTTAATTAAGGTAATTAATTAGATTATATTGGTTTAATTAAACTAAATATAATTTAGATGTTCCTAAATTCGTATATTGCTCGTACGAGGTCCTGATGCATGGATTTTTGTGTTGGAACCGTATCAGAGTCGTCTACGCTATGGAGTTAAATTTGTTGCAATTCATTTCATTTGAATTCTTAGATTGAAATGAAGGAGAGTGTTTTATACGCTCATGATGAACTAAATAATTTTATGATTGTTAAATTTATATCATGAAGCGATTTAAAATTTGTTGACAGCTGTTTGGTAAAATTTAACTGACATTTCAATTGATATGAATTAAAATGATAGGAATTTGAATTGATAGTTCAAATTGAAATAGGAGTTAAAAATTAGTCAAACTCCTGATTGTTGATTACTAGTTAATTGCTGTGATATTTTGATTGTTTGGATGCTTGATTGTGATGGATGCTATGGATTGATATTTGGATGATTTGGATGTTTATTTAATGTTATCACCCTATAATTTATTTACAGTATATAAAACTGTAAATCGAATTATTTTGATTAAGTTAAGAAATAATTTGAAATGATATCTATGACATTTATTTGGATTGAAATGATATATATATATATCTATCCCTGAAATTAAATCGAAATAATTATTCATTTTTCCATAGGATAGAAAATTATATACGGACACCGAATTGGTTAAATTAAATGATTTTAAAAATTATGATTTAAAATTATTTAAATGATTTTGAATTTAAAAAATTAAGTTGAATTTATGGAAATTGAATATTTTTGAACTCGAGCTTGAAAAGTTAAAATTGAACTAGTCAACCAGAATTGTTTAAAGAATCGGGTTTGAAAATTTCAAGCTATAATTGATTTGTTTTAAAAAGATTTGAAATCTTACTTGAACTTTGAAATAAATCCAAGTAAAAGTAATTTAAATGGATAATTCGAAATTTCAGCTCGGAATTGAATTATTTATAAAGATTTGAATCTTAGATTGAATATTGAACTTAATTGAATTTAAGCGATTTAAATCGACACTCTGAAGTCGAACTCGAATTTATATAAATCGAAATGGTTTAAAATTGAGAATTGAATTGAAATAAATTCAAATTGGAATTGAATTGACATTAATTGGGATTGAAATCAAAATTGAATTAATTTGAAATCGAAATCGAAATTGATGTGAATTAAAATTGGAATCGAAGTTAATTCGAATCGAAATCGGAGTTGAATCGATTTAAATGGAAATGGAAATTGATTTGATTGGAAGATTTGAAATTGGATCAATTTGACTTTGAAACTATTTTCAAACAAATTTAATACAAACTGTTTAAAACCCTATCTTTTAAATATTCAAATTATTTTGATTTCCAAGCCATTTTATTATATAAACCACTTTTGATACTCAAACTATTTTATATTAAACTATTTTAACTTTGTAAATTATTTTAAACTATTAAACTATTTTCTAAAAATCCAAACTAGTCGAGGTGGGAATGTTTATATTTAAATCATTGATTTAAATACGAATTGGATAAAAATAAAGTTACGACCTAAATTGAAATTCAAAATAATTTTGGAAGCTAAATCGAGATATTAAGGCAAAAATAAATTTAAAGTGAAATGGTACATCGTGAGTAAATATGATGATTCCAAAATGAATTTGATTTTGAAGTGAATATGATATTTTAATATCAAGTACGAATTGTTTTTAAAATATAAAGGTACCAATCAGTGTGTAAAAACGACATTTGGTTGTTAAATACACCGAGGCCTCTTATCGGCATACTCTCTGCCAATATTGAAACCACTTTAACAACTATGTACGTGAAGGAGACTGCAGAACGAAGTGGTTGGATTTGGCGTCGTTTGTTGGATTTGAAGAAATAGAATGATTGTGGATTGGCCTGACATTTATGTCAATTTGAAATGACTAAGACAACAGCCTTACCG
Organism: Allium cepa; assembly: GCA_030765085.1. Taxonomy (NCBI): domain Eukaryota; kingdom Viridiplantae; phylum Streptophyta; class Magnoliopsida; order Asparagales; family Amaryllidaceae; genus Allium; species Allium cepa. The sequence continues at coordinate 236,437,965 of CM060930.1, forward strand.
ATCAATGAGCTAGCTACCTCTAGTGGACACACTTCCTCGTATTACTATCATGTAAATTGTGATTGATTGGTGTGCACCCTCGTATTTTGGGAGTGTCGGACGCGGTGGGCCGTTAGGGGTTATCGCCAGCCGGGAATGGTAAACCGGTAGTATCCTACCTTAGGCATTGTCTCATGTGCCTTGTCATACTTTTATTCCTATACGAGATCCCTACGATTTTGGTTTAGTGTTGTCGTATCATGACACATTCATATCCACCGACGGCTTACTGGTGTTTTATATGAAAATTGTACGATAATGCTTAAAAACGCATGAAGGGGGATCAATGTAAAGCCTTAATGCTATTTTGATATTTATTTTACTAATTAGACATTATATATATAACATATTCTAGTACATATAAATATTTTGATGGATCTTTAAAAGATGGAAAATCTCATAACATCTCTCGAGTTATTGCACGCACGTTATACACCGGATAGGAGATGTAAAACTCCATAAACATTTGTGACGCCATGATACTCATGTTATATGCGGTATCAACTTGACTCATATAAGAATATTTTAGTCCTGACTCGAGTGTTTTGTCTTTTCATTATGCTCTGATCAGCGTTGAGTTTTCAGCTTGTTGAAGATTTATCCTAGAGACGAAGATTTGGTATATTATTGCTATTAGTATTCCTACATCACGTTGTCTGCTGCATTATTTTATTTATCCCTGTTGTATATATAACTGTGATAAATGTTGTATAAATTATAATCAAATGTAAAATATAAATAGCTTCATGAATTATTTATTTGGTTGTTATATTTTGTTGTTTCGCTGCGAGATTTTGCGTTTGTTTTCTTCTTATTTTCTTATTTTTTTCCTTAATTAACCCCAATGATTCTCTATGTTCTGGACTGTTTAAGTTAGATGCGTATGGATTATTGTTGATTTAAAACTTTCTGAAGTGTGGTTTGCCACATCAAGTGTCCTTGTCGGTGTCGAGCATGCATGATGAAATCTATCCTTCCACCATTCTCGCTTTACACCCGTACCTGTCCCTTTAAAGCTATCCTGTAGGTTGTAAGTAGGAGAGGTCAGAATAATAGTGACTGGTAAATTACATACTTTATACATAACAATAGTTTATGTCGATTGACTTCCATCACATGTTATGCCTTTTATTTTACTTAGTCTTCTCGACACCATATTTGCGTACGATTTGCCCCATCACCCGAAGTAGACTATAACTTCATATGTGTGTATGCTCAGTCCTCTTTTGGACCCAGATACTATCCTTGCTAATATTCACAATCCAACACCTCGTCAGGTTCCAGCATCAATGCAGTATCACGTCCTCGACGTCATGCATATCAAGGAACTCACGTAGTGCATAATAACGTCATTAAAATTGTTAGTTGTATTCTACCCATTTTGAAAGACCTCTATAAAGGATTATCTGGCCGTAGCCCTATAAACTAGCAATAAATTGTGGCGGTGCATGACCTAAACTTGATCTACACTAGAAGGAGGTGGAGCTGTTTAGGCGTAACCCTTGTCTTTTCGTTGAGCACTCAGGACCAATGACGTTCTTGGCCTATATACAAATCATACTCCCGAATACGCTACAAACACACATTGACATATCACCGAGCCTTTCTTATCGTCCCATTAAGAGTGTCTAATGCAATCAAGGCAATACCCTTTGTTACTTAATACCCCCTAAAAGGTTGAAGAAGACTCTACTTTTCCTATGACACTCTAACCAAGGCGAACCATCCTACTTAGGCATCCCTTACCTATACGTGAACATATATAACTTCACAAGCCTTATAGTTGGATATGCCCCACATCGGTATAATATATTCATGTGCAGTTAAAGCGCTTAACAGTCCTATAGTGGTGGAGGTGCAAAAAGTTGTTGTTGAAATATAGCAGAAAATAACAGAGCTGCAAAAAGTTTCGTTAGATATAAAAACCAAATATTTATAGTAAATTTACTCTCATTCTTACATCTTTTATGTAGAAAAATATAATATTTAATCTTATATAACAAAATGAAGAACATAATTATTTATGCAGACTAGATTTGGGTGACTACAACGGATTTCTAGGTTATACTGACCACTTATGCCTTAAAATTATGTTTTCACCCTTACTTTGTTGCTTTGTTTTGAAAGAGAACCAGTCAAATCAACCTTGGTATATTAATATCGCTAATGCGGATGCTAAAAAGTTGTGATTTAGCAGGCATAGTGGAAAATAGCGAGGAATAAAGTGAATCTACTGTTTAATAGCGCTAAATTGAAATAGCGTTGCGGTCGAAGAGCGCTATGCACTATAACAAGCATTTTGAGAAACTTTTACTATATAGATTTATACACAACTACTGGTAGCCCTTTGAGATGGATAGACTTCTATTGTGTAACACTACAGACCTTGCATTCTAATACATTTTAATGACTATGTCATCATTACCTGATCTAAGTTATTAGCTAACTTTAATAATTCACAACCGTCATAAACGCATACTTGAGGCTACATGTGTGTCTGTGTTCGTAATTATTTAATTATTACACCTCCAATTATCAATTTTAATGGCATTCCTTTACTTTTCCATGCATTTGCTTCTTATTCCATTTGTATCAATTTTATTTCGTTTACCGCTTTCTTTAAAAGATCCAAATATATTTTCCTATTTTCTTCCCTTTTTCATTACTAAAATTTTATTTTATTCTTTTCAACTTATAAAACCCTTCCTTATTTAGTGGACTTTTAATTACTATAACGACCAGCTTTTTTAATGATGGGATATTTACATACAGTCGAATTAGTACTCAAGATCACTTGCGTAGAGTTCAGATCGACTTTGCGAATTAAAATGAGTATAAATATCGCTATACTTGGAAATCAGATGATTTGATGGTCAAAACGATCTCAAAATGCACGTAGTTATCCTCTCAGAATGTTGTCTTGGATAATAATGAAATTTATACCATTAAGAATGGAAAATTAAGGTGATGTGTGTCGATGAGTTTTGTTGTGATCGAATGTGTTATGAGATCATATGCGCTCAAAACGCATGGCAATTTATTTGAGAAATCAAATAAGTTATGTGTATAATAATATATATACACATACTTATTTACACTTCCCCTTTCATTTTCTCTCTCTTCCTCTTCCCTGTTGAAGAGAAACAGCTGCCTCCTTCCCTAAAATCCTCCAGTAAAATAAATTGAGAGCCGTAGTCCATGAAAATTGACCAGGTTAGTTTTTTGGACTCGGGAAGAGGAGAGCTTCACATTGGTGGTGAGGAGGTGGTGTGCGGTTGTAATTGGCCAACCTCAACTTTTTGGGCTACAATTAGGGTTTGAGTTTAGTGGTGGTTGGTGGCGAGTTAGGAGGGGATGCCTGCACCATCATCTTTCTCATTAGGAGGAGCATCTTCCCATGAAGTTTCAATGACTCTGAACGAGTGAAGCAAAATGTGACATTTGCCTGTGGCAGGAAGGAGCTATAGGTCGTGATTTAACAGAGGCGGTCAGGCTTCATGTGACAGTGAGGGTTGCAAAGAGTGCACGATGTGTGACATGTTGGCGAAGACCGTTCATGGATTCATAGAGAAATGAAGGAGAAAAGGAGGAGAGAAGGCATGCGACAATGGGTTAATGTGCATATCTATGCATGGCCTGGAAATTCAAATTGGGGAATATGATTTTAGTGGCTAGTCAGGTAATTAAGTAAATTAATTTAATTAAACTTGTTTTGTATTTACGCTATAGCTTCCGCATATAAGGCCTATTTTGGACGCGGTTTCTTGCATTGTGCTCATAATGGAGAGCTTTATGACTTCGCGTTAGATGGGTCAGTTTTTGTTGAGGTGGGTGATATTATCCCTCATCGTACTATGATTGTTAGTATAGTATAAAAATGACATTTTGAACTGATTTTCAACTTTAAAACATGATTTTTAATATATTTAAACCCACGCCTGATTTTGAAAAAGAATTTAAAGATGATTTTAAAAATTATTATTAAATGAGATTTCACACTTGTCATTATAGACTTACTATTTTAGGAAATTTCTAATTTTGAACCATTTTTGATTTGAATCCCACGTTGGTCGATATAGATGTGCTATTCATATTGTGTGTGTATTATATTAGGTATATTATGTTTGTTGGGTGCATGTATGATCTTTTTTTTACGGCTGTATGGTTGAAATTGCTTAATGAAGGAGAATTAGAGGTAGGAAGCGTGGAATCGGACTTCGACGGATATGCGCTAAAGTGTTTGGAGTCATATCATTGTGTGATGCATGAAGGTCGAAGAGTTGATTATAGTGATGGAATTAGTGCGATGTTGTTGTGTTAAAGGAGCTACAAGTTTCAGTTTGGTAGGAGCATGGTTCGGTTGGTAAAGGAGCGGACAGGAATTTCTGTCTAGTAGTTGTTGGCTCGATGTTTGGGGAGCCGAATAAAAATGCTATTGATGTTGCTTCTGCTTGGTGGGAGCATGTTTCTAGGCCGAACAAAGGGATGATGTAACATCTTCCATTTTGAGGCCCGAAGTTAAGAGCTATTGATGCTGCAGTCATCCATAGTATTAATTTTCGATGACAAAATGAGTTCAATCAATTGTATCTATAACATCAGGAACATATGACTATGAAATTTCTCAAAACTCCTTTCATTAATAACTTTCACAATCATTACATCCCATAACATAGTCCATCGATTCCACACTCAGAGAAAATATAATAATAATTACAATTGTACTCCAAGAGCGACATAAGAAGATGCCCGCTTGGGTGATCAGAGTCTAACTACTTGATAGTTATAAGTCATATCATTACATCCTTCAAACAAAACATAAGCTTTAAACAACACTACATAGATAAACTCCTAATATTAGCTAGACTACCTCCTACATGTCTCCGCAAGCTTATTCGTTTAACTTGAAAATCACTACTCTAGACCTACTCAAGTGAGTATCCGAGAGTTTAGTGGGAAAAACAAAAATTTCGGGTCCGACAAAAAGTCAAGTGTGAATATTAATGTGCCATCTTGAATCAAAATAGATATCTAGGGAGACCATGCCACTAAGCGGAACGGGTTTTATCCCAATATGTCAATCATAAATCATATACCTACAACCACATTGGTCAGAACATCATAATATAATCATATGCATGCATGCAATGTGGATAAATCTAACTAATCTTTATGTGGTTATGCACTCCCGTAGTCTACCCAGTCTCATAAAATGGACTGTTTGTCCATAATTTATGGATTATTTTTCCCAAATTAAATGGACTATTCATCCCAACTCATATGGACTATTCATCTTACATATTACATGGACTATCCATCTTGGGTTATGTGGGCTATCCATCACATATATCACCATTTTCCAAGGGTTACTATGAACCTATCAAGAATCATATGGACTATCTGTCTCATATATCATGTGGACTATTCATCGCATATAAAGAAGTTTTTCTAGAATTATGATGAACTTATTGGTTTTCATAGGTTAACTAATAACCTACCTTCTCCTATAGTTAGGAGTAAACAAGTATTCTTTCAATCAGTTCGAGGCATCCAAACACAATTGATCTATCCGATCTCCTAGATACAATTCTACTCACTCATAAGTTTAGTCCGACTACGCTCACGATTGGGTCAACCTAACTGGTATTTCTGCCTTTACACCAAAATATATTATATTGGGTCATGAAGATGTGAGTATGACAACGCAAATCTTATAAATATCACGGATCATATGAAAACAAGAAAATATATTATTATTTATTCAAATATGTTCAATGAATAGGCATTGGCATAACTTAATTCCAGTATTATTGGTCTTGCAAAATGTCTGTTTAATAGCGCTAAATTGAATAGCATTGCGGTCAAAGAGCGCTATGCACTATAGCAAGTATTTTGCGAGACTTTTACCGCGTAGATGTATTCACAACTGCTGGTAGCCATTTGCGATGGATAGACTTCTGTTGTGTAACACTACTGACCTCGCATTCTAATCCATTTTAATGACTATGTCATCGTTACCTAATCTAAGTTATTAGATAACTTTAATAATTCACACCCGTCATAAACACATACTTGAGGCTACACGTGTGTGTGTTCGTGCTTATTTAATTATTACACCTCCAATTATCAAAGTTATTGGCATTCCTTTACTTTTTCATGCATTTGCTTCTTATTCCATCTGTATCAATTTTATTTCATTTACCGCTTTCTTTAAAAGATCCAAATATATTTTCTTATTTTCTTCCCTTTTTCATTACTAAAATTTTATTTTTATTATTTTCAATTTATACTACCTTTCCTTATTTACTGGACTTTCAATTGCTATAACGACCTGCTTTTTTAACGATGAGATATTTACATACGGTCGAATTAGGACCCAGATCACTTGCGTAGAGTTCAGATCGACATTGCGAATTAAAATGAGTTTAAATATTGCTATATTTGGAAATAAGGCGATTTGATGGTCAAAACGATCTCAAAATGCACGTAGTTATCATCTCGGAACGCTGTCTTGGATAATAATGAAATTTATACCATTAAGAATGGAAAATTGAGGTGATGTGCACCGAGAGTTTCGTTGTGATCGAATGTGTTGTGCGATCATACGCGCTCAAAACGTATGGCAATTTATTTGAGAAATCAAATAAATTTTGTGTATAATAATATATATACACACAGAGACATACTCATTTACACTTCCCCTTTTATTTTTTCTCCCTTCCTCTTCCCTGTAGAAGAGAAACAGCTGCCTCCTTCCCTAAAATCTTGAAGCAAAATAAATCGAGGGCTATAGTTCATGAAAATTGATGAGGTTGGATTTTTTAGACTCGGGAAGAGGAGAGCTTCACATTGGTGGTGATGAGGTGGTGTGCGGCTGTAATTGGCCAAGCTCAACTTTTCGGACTACGATTAGGGTTTGAGTTTAGTGGTGGTTGGTGGCAAGTTAGGAGGGGACGCCTGCACCATCATCTTTCTTTTATGGAGGAGCATCTTCCCATGAAGTTTCGATGACTCTGAACGAGTGAAGCAAAATCTGACATTTGCCTATGGCAGGAGGGAGCTATAGGTCATGATTTGACAGAGGCGGTTAGGCTTCATTTGACAGTGAGGGTTGCAAAGAGTGCACGATGTGTGACAAGTTGGCGAAGACCATTCGTTGATTCATAGAGAAATGAAGGAGAAAAGGAGGAGAGAAGGCATGCGATAATGGGTTAATGTGCATCTTTATGCATGGCTTGGAAATTCAAATTGGGGAATATGATTTTAGTGGCTAATCGGGTAATTAAGTTAATTAATTTAACTAAACTTGTTTTGTATTTACTCTATATCTTCTGCATACAAGGCATGTTTTGGATGCGATTTCTTGCATTGTGCTCATAATGGAGAGCTTTATGACTTCGCGTTGGCTGGGTCAGATTTTGTTGAGGTGGGTGATATTATCTCTCATCATACTATGATTGTTAGTATAGTATAAAAATGACATTTTGAACCGATTTCCAACTATAAAACATGATTTTAATATATTTAAACCCACACCTGATTTAAAAAGAATTTAAAGATGTTTTTAAAAATGTTTATTAAATGGGATTTCACACTGGTCATTATAGACTTACTATTTGTAGGAAATTTCTAGTTTCAAACCATTTTTGATTTGAATCCCACATTAGTTGATATAGGTGTGCTATAAATATTATCTGTGTATTATATTGGATGTATTATGCTTGTTGGGTGCATGTATGGTCTTTCTTGTACGGCTGTATGGTTGAAATTGCTTAATGGGGGAGAATTAGAGGTAGGAAGCGTGGAATCGGAATTTAACGGATTTACACTAAAGTGTTTGGAGTCATGTCATTGTGTGATGCATGAAGGTCGAAGAGTTGATTGTAGCGATGGAATCAGTGCAATGTTGTTGTGTTAAAGGAGCTACAAGTTTCAGTTTGGTAAGAGCATGGTTCGGCTGGTAAAGGAGCGGACAGGAAATCCTGTCTGGTTGTTGGTGGCTCGATGTTTGGGGAGCTGAATAAAAAGGGTGTTGATGTTGCTTCTGCTTGGTGGGAGCATGTTTTTAGGCTGAACAAGGGGATGATGTAACATCTTCCAATTTGAGGCCCGAAGTTAAGAGCTATCGATTCTACAGTCATCCATAGTATTATTTTTCGATGAAAAATTGAGTTTATTCAACTGTATCCATAACATCAAGAACATATGAATATGAAATTTTGCAAAACCCATTTCATTAATAACTTTCAGAATCATTACATCCCATAACATAGTCTCATCGATTCCACATTTAGAGAAAATATAATAATAATTACAATTATATTCCAAGAGCGACATATGAAGATGCCCGCTTGGGTGATCAGAGTCTAACTACTTGATAGTTATAAGTCATATCATTACATCCTTCAAACAAAACTTAAGCTTTAAACAACACTGCATAAATAAACTCCTAATATTAGCTAGATTACCTCCTACACGTCTCCGCAAGCTTATTCGTCTAACCTGAAAATTCCTACTCCTGACCTACTCAAGTGAGTACCCGGGAGTTTAGTGGGAAAAAAAAACTTCGGGTCCGACAAAAAGTCAAGTGTGAATATTAATGAGCCATCTTGAATCGAAATAGATATCTAGGGAGACCATGCCGTAGAGCGTAATAGGTTTTCCCCTTTATCGAAATATGTCAATCATAAATCATGTACCTACAACTACGTTGGTCAGAACATCATAATATAATCATATGCATGCGTGCAATGTGGATAAATCTGACTAATCTTCATATGGTTATGCACTCCCATAGTCTACCCAGTCTCATAAAATGGTCTGTCTATCCATAATTTGTGGATTATTTGTCTCAAATTAAATGGACTATTCATCCCAACTCATATGGACTATCCATCTTACATATTACATGGACTATCTATCTCGGGTTATATGGACTATCCATCACATATATCACAATTTTCCAAGGGTTACTATAAACCTATCAAGAATCATATGGACTATCTGTCTCATATATCATGTGGACTATTCATCGCACATAGAGAAGTTTTTCTAGAATTATGATGAACCTATTGGTTTTCATAGGTTAACTATTAACCTACCTCCTTCTATAGTTAGGAGTAAACAAGTATTCTTTCAATCAGTTCGAGGCATCCAAATACAATTGATCTATCCGATCTCCTGGATATAATTCTACTAACTCATAAGTTTAGTCTGACTATACTCATGACTGGGTCAACCTAACTGGTATTTCAGCCTTTACACAAAAAGATATTATATTGGGTCATGAAGATGTGAGTATGACAACATAAATATTATAATTATCACAGGTCATATGATGACAAGAAAAAATAACATTATTTATTCAAATATGTTCAATGAATAGTCATTGGCATAACTTTATTCCAGTAATATTGGTCTTGGAAAAATCTCTATAAAATATGGGCTGGAACACCATATTATTGCCTTGAAAACATTTATATTTACAAATGATTAATTCCTAAATATAATTCTATAAAACAAGGAGAACATTCCTTTAGCCAGATTCTTATGCCAAAATACGATCATCTTTAATTAGCTTCTTTTTGTCATTCGGTATCAAAATGAGGTTGCCGAGCCTCTAAACATATGGCTTATCGAGCCACTTAATAAAGCTATTCAATTTATAAACATGCGACATCCATGCCGCTAAAATAGAATGTCGAGCCTCTATATCGAGTCTTTAAAACATATGGCCATAATGCCCAAGATACATAGTTATCGAGTTTCTGTAATACGTAAGTTATCGTACCTTTAAAACATAGCCTTCTGGTTTGCATATCATAAGGCTTTCTATCCTATAAAGAAAGGACACTGATTTTATAACTATACAACTACTATGCCACAAATATAAGTATCGAAAATATAGGAGACCAGAGGTTATTTTAAGGTTATCGAATCCTTAAAAATTTGAGGTTCCATGCCCCTAAAAGTCCTTGGTGTTGATTCTTTAAAATCTTTATGGTGTCAAATCTACAAACAAAAGAGGTGTTGGGTCTCGAAACCATATGATGTCAAGTTTTTACAAACCACAGGTACCGAATCCCTAAATTATTTATTGTTGAATCTGTATAAGAGCTAATACATCACATATCTACAAAGTAGATATTGCATGCATCATTTCAAATAGATGCCGAATTTATAAATTCGATACCTCATATAACTATTAGATAGTTATTCCAGGTATCGACTTTCATAGATGTCAAGGGTAAGGAGCGAGGGTATCAAACCTCTAGGTTTAGCACTATTATATTTCTGTAAATGAATATAAAACTGATTTATTCCTTTCTAAAGACAAATCATTTTACCAACTCTTGCCTCTTGTCAAAATATGATTGGTTAACAAATTATTTTTCATATTCTTTTAAGACATTTAATGGAAGATTTTGTTTTACCTTCCTAAAATAATTAGAAAACCCTTGTAACTAACATCATTAATTAATATTAATTAATAGTCTTTCTATCGTGAATAATTCATAGAAAATCATAACTGTTTGGTAAATATCCTCAAAAATCTCCAAAAATTAGAATTCTCATCTTCTATTTCATGTAAAAAATCCAAGACCAAAATATTTATTTATTTATTTTTAATAACTAAATCTTGAAATAAACTTCTTTTCCTTCTTACAAAATTCATAAAATATTCATATAAACTTGAAAAATTATGAAATTAAAAAATCCATCACCAAAATAATGTTTTACATAACATATTCAAATTACGAGTCAAATGGAGATCAACAATTAGGTTTTTACCTTTAAAACCCATACGAATAATTCCATAATACTTCCAATAAATCATCACTCAATCAAACGATGATATAAACCATCCACGCAAGACATATTATCACAACAATTTAGAAATCAAGCATAGATTCGAAAACAAGCATAAATAAATGAGATGGATACTACTATTCACCTAAGATTGGATAAGAGATATAGAGATATTTTTATCGAATAATTTCCCTAAGCCTTTTCTTTTAAATGCTTTAGATTTCCTCTTCTTGGTGATGGAGGGCTTCTTACGTTTGTTTTGGAGTTTATAAAATGAAAAGGAGAATGAATGAGGGAGGAAAGGGTTTTAGGAATATTCTCACTTTGCCACACATATTCTGTGTTTAAATCAGTCTCATTAATTGGTTAATTAAGGCCCGGTCTAATTAATTATCAAATCTTACTCTCTTTATCCTCACACATCACATTATTTATGTTTAATTTATCTTACTAAATATTATGAACAACGTTAAACAAAATATGGTGGTTACAGTTATCCCCTTAAAGAATTTCATCCTCGAAATTATGATTAAAAAATAACAAGCATACCAATCATGCAGACCTGTGTAACAACACATACTAACAATACTAGCCTATCTAGCTAGCAAAAAGGAAATAATGATTTAGTGTGGCTCAATAGCCATAGGCTAGTACCAGTTAGGGTAAAATAAAAAGAAATAGAACAAGAAAGAAGATAACATAATATCAAAATCTCAGAATGGTAATATGTTATATCTCACAAAGTCTTTGCCGAAAAGAAAACTTTTATATACATACATAAATCAAAGACAACTAACATATCATCAGCCTAGATAGTTAAAACCACTTGTCCTCACAAATGCTGAAGGAAAAAATCAAGAAATGCAGCAAAAAATAAGTATGGTAGGAAATCGTCTAGCTCCTCTCCAAGAGCTCCAATGAACAACAGCTAAATTTGGAAACATATTCTAGCTGACCTGAGCATTATAAGAGTAACACCTAGATCAGTCTGGTAAATCAACATGAGAAACTCAAATCATATGGAATTTATTTTATCTTAAAACCTTTTAAAATAAGGGTATATCATAAGACCATGCTGTCAATAAACACGAATGTTTTTTCCCTTATAATAACAAAACCATTATATTATAAAATCCAGTGATAATATAATAAAGTCTATGGTATGGAATATAAATATAAATCATAGTTGAAATGGTTACATTGATAACATTTGATGACATTTTTTAGGTATACAAATACGACCGCTTAGGGATGTTCTTATAAATGGATTTTCCACGGAGACAACCCCAGTATACTCATAAGCCATACTAAGACCGATCACTTATGACAGGGGTCAAAAACTACCTTTCTAGCGTCGTATATCTCTAGATAAAAAATACCATAAGGTAAACATAACCAGCCTATGCCCTAACATGTGAATTGAGTATCATCAACTCCTTATGCGCAACATATCGATAATCATACTCTTGATAATGGAGTTGATGTACCCTTTATTTGGGTTACCTGAACCTAGGATCATGCATCTTACTCCACCTTTAGTCATTTCCCGATTTCGAGGCTACGTTCGATAGCTTCTGGATTCCAACATCATAACGATTTTAGAACCATGCATGGATTCCCATATCTCAATAGATCTTGAAACCACACATAGATTCCCATACCTAAACAGGTCTTGGAACCACATATGGGTTCCCACATCCTGAATAGATCACGAGCAACTACATGTGTTCGAGCATCTCAAACGGATCTCAAATCTCCACATAGATTCCAACATTCATGAACCAATCATGAAGCAATCACGGACCTCTTCTAAAGCATAGAACACGTATATGGTTTTGGAGTGGTTATGATTCAAGTCATCTCATATAAGTACATTTGCCTGCTTACCGAGTGCTCCAAAACCAATCTATCGATTTCCCAGTAATCTCAACCCCGGTTTCATGTGAAATAAATAAGCAATACTTAAGATCAGAGAACATCTCCTAACCATATAAGTGGGAAAATTTCCGTATCGTTTGCCCTAAAAGAGCGAAATGATTTTATATGTACAGTATAGTATCACCGAAGATAACTATACCATATCCTTGCGTTTCTTCTAGATATATCGAGAGTATGTTTTGGCCCAGATTTGATAGTCAATTATTTAACTATCAAACAAAAAAACAATACAATATAACAAGAATAATCGCATATGGGAAACCAAGTCCCGTATACTGTCCATAAGCAAGTAACACACAAAGCACGAATGAAACGACAAACACAATCAAGCGATATAAACGACTTCGAATCCCTTTTCAATTTATCTTCTTTTATTAATTAAAATTCTCTTTTATTAGTAAAACTCATTTTACTCAATAAACTATTTTATAAATAAAATTCCATTTGTTAATTAAACTTTTCTATTTAATTAATCTTTATCTGGTCATTTTCAACACATTTCAACACTTCGCACAGTATTCATCTACTTATCTCAATCGTATAAGTATATTCACAAATCAATTCAAAGGGCTTAAGACAAATGTTACTCAAACATTGTCACTACAAACCCAAAGCCATTTCACTTACGATTATCTTTAAAACTTTTTCTTTTTGAAGATCCATTTACATTCACATGTATAATCAAAATGGGTTAAAGGCGAATGTGTTTGCCACAACACACCCAAAACCAATTTATACTTGTTATCCTCTATAAAATCCCATTATTAAAGATATAAGCATTTTCCCAAACTATTTTACCATATTTTAACACTAAAATATTATCTAAGGGGTTAAAAACCAATGTTAAAACATTATTTACAACAAACCCCAAAACATTTTACTATTCTGTTATCTTTCAAATTCCATTTTAAAGATCCAATTACTTTTCAAAAGTATAGTTAAATGGATTAAAACAGAGTTGTATAAACATCGATATAATAAACCCAAAATTCACATTAATACTTGTCATTTACTTTAAAATATCCACTTAAAGTTTTAAGTACATTTCCACTTATTAAATAAGGTAATATACCCTTTTTAATCAATTTATAATACAATCCATTATAACATATTGTTACAATCCAAAACTCGTTTATAATTCCTTTACATATACTAAAGTTCAATTTCATAAATCCTTTTTACAACTTATATATATTGAAATACTTTTAAAAAATAAATATTTATATATACTAATTTATTCATAAAACAATTATATTAAATAAAATACATAAATCATTTGTAAAATATTATAATATAAATCCTTTTAAAAATCTTTATTAACTTAAAAGCATATATAAATACTAAAAATATACTTCTAAATTATTAAAAACTTTAATAGCCTTTAATAAAAACATATATAAAATAAAAACATACTTTTAAAGTACTTTATGCTTATTATAAAACCTTTAATCTAAAACCCATTTAAAAACCTATTTTATAATTTAAAACCATCACTTTATAACCCATTATTGATTTTCAGAAATATATTTAAACCTTGTTCTTTTTCAACGATAAGTACACTAACGGTACTTATTAAAGATACGAGTAAGCCCTAGGATGTCTTTTAAAGAAAAGTTTAAAATCGTAGAATATAGTAATTTCAATGTGCATCCATCGCAACCATTGCGCTTCTACCATTTTCACAAACCAATTCCATTTATGGCTAAGACACCAAACTGTGTATGAAACAACCCAATATATATGTACATATATAATTCCATAATTTCCCACAATTTATCTAATTTAACATATGTCATCTATTAGGGATATCAAAGCACGTTTATAACTACCAAATCGTTTCTAACATTCATAACATACTATCACTTTTCACAAAGAAATATCAAACACGTAAACAATTAGTCTGGCCTATGATACATGTTTTACAGAATCAAAATGGGATTATACTCAAATATAAAGTTATCGCTTGTTTTACAGAACAAGGCGGGGTCCAAAAATAATAGCTTGTATTATTCATTATGCAGTTTATATTTTCATTACAACAACAATTTTTTATATTTTCACCAGTATATATCAACTGGTGAGTAAAACGCATGCGAGCTCTAGTTAATGCTTTCGTGCTTCTGAATAGTCCAAAATCGAATGTCGTTCAGTTTTGAATAAAATTCCAACAAGATACAAACTCAACAAATCTAACTCTTTCACTTAGGTAATCTCGATACGAATGCAATGGCGAAGACGGCGCCTCAATCGGACTTCATATGAACAAGATACAAACTTTATAAGAATTTGGATTTAATAATTTAAATTATTTAAACAAATAAAATCTAGTTTTTTAATTACCGTACTCATCTACTTCCTTAATCCTTCATAATGCACACTAATAACAATTTACCTATCAAGGCTGTGCACCATTCACCATGACACAAAACTTCGGTGGACGGATCGACGAAACAGACCTTGCCGCTGCTCTTCTCATCGAATGCTCGGCACGTGGCCCCCTCAACATCCCACTCGATGCCTCCGATCAAATTCTGACCGCCATGCCCAATTAGACCATTAAGTCGCGAATCGACTCGATCCACCATTTATCTCCAAACCCTCACCAAATGCTCCTTGCTCCACCACAAGCACAACCACGCCATTGATTCGACCTCCGGTAGCTTCGACGTCATCGCAGCTTCTGCTCCAGTAAATGACAATTGACATGTCACGATGGTCAATTCAATGTCGCACCACCCATTTCTTCCACATCCAACTTCCCTTCATCCTACATAAACAACACTACCATCCACTCGACCCATCACCTCCTCTATTGATGATCATCTTCAGCCCTAACTCACTGCCTACAAAATCGTCCATCCTTAAACTCGAATGTAAGAAAAATGAAACATAGGAAATGAATCCCTCGATCGCACGAAGCTATTGAATCAAACGCCCCTGAGTCTGCTAACTAAATCACTTGATTTGATTGCTTTAAGTTTTAAAATGGTTGGCGGCTATGTTTTGTTCTCAGACAAAGATTAAAAAAAGAAAAGGTAGGAAGTGGATATTTAGGTTAGATTTGATGATTATTTATAGGCTATTTTTATTATATTTTATTCTCTTGATTTAACTGCAACGCGTTTTGAACATGTATGGCCAAACAGCACGTCCAATCATCATGAAACTCATCGACGTATAATAATTTATTATTCTGGATCATGTGTCACTAGTTTCGTCAAAATCCGAGATAGTGACCCAGAATGATAATTTCATACGTTGATTAAAACAGATTATTATTAAAACGATATTAATCACTTAAATCATAAATTAAAACTTACAACAACCATTTATTGTTTAAACTGAATTTAAATAATCTTTTGAAATCATTTTATTCAAATTAAATCCAATATTCAATTAACTAAATAATTCCAATGTTAAATTATAAACTGTTCAAAAATATGAGTCATTCCATTCTTCACACGAGTTTTCAACAAAACTTGATCAAATAATGAATCCTACATGGATTCCATCATCTCAATAGATTTTGAAACCATGTCTAGATTCCCATATCGCAGCAGATCTCAAAACCGTACATGGATTCTCATACCTGAATAGGTCTCGGAACCGTACATGGGTTCCAACATCCTGAATAGATCACGAGCAACTATATGTGTTCGAGCATCTCAAACGGATCTCGAATCTCCACGTAGATTCCAGCATTCATGAAACAATCATGAAGCAATCAAGAACCTCTTCTAAAGCATGGAATATGTATATGTTTTCGGAGTGATTACGGTTTCAAGTCATCTTATATATGTTCACTTCCCTGCTTATCGGGCCAGGACAATCGATCGATTTTCCAAGAATCTCAACCATGGTCCTATGAGAAATAAACAAGCAATACATAAGATTGGATTTCACCTCCTAACCATTTAAGCAGACTTATTTCAATATCATTTGCCCTAAAAGAGCAAAACGAGTTTATATGACAGCATAGCATCATCGAAGTTAGTTATTTAACTATCAAACAAACAAATAATCAAATATAATAAGAATAATCGCATAGGGGAAACCAAGTCCCATATACTATCCATAAGCAAGTAACACACAAAGCGTGATCAAAATGACAAGCATGATCAATCATATAAACGACTGCGAACCCTTTTTTAATTAATCTTACTATATCAATTAAACACCTCTTTTATTAGTAAAACTAATTTTACTCAATAAACTCTTTTATAAATGAAATTCCATTTGTTAATTATACTCCATTATTTAATTAATCTTTATTTGTTTATTTTCAACACATTTCAGCACTTCGCGAAGTTTTCATATGCTTATCTCAATCGTATAAGTATATTCACAAATCAATTCAAAAGGCTTAAGAAAAATGTTACTCAAACATCGTCACTACAAACCCAAAGCCATTTCACTTATGATTATTTTCAAATCCTTTTAAAGATCCATTTACATTCAATAGTATAATCAAAACTGGTTAAAGGCAAATGTTACTAACATATTGCGACAACAATCCCAAAACCAATTTATACTTGTTATCCTCTTAAAATCCCATTATTAAAGATAAAAGTATATTCCTAAACTCACTTACCATATTTTAATTATTTAAAATATCATCTAAGGGGTTAAAAAACATTGTTACTAAAACATTGTTTACGGTGAACCCAAAAACTCTTTACTATTCCGTTATCTTTAAAATTCCATTTTAAACGTCCAATTACTGTTCAAAAGTATAATTAAATGGGTTAAAAACGATATTGTATAAACATCGATACTATAAACCCATAATCCACATTAATACTTGCCATTTACTTTAAAATATCCATTTAAAGTTCTAAGTACATTTCCATTTATTAAACTAGGTAATATACCCTTTTTAATCAATTTATAAAACAATCCGTTATAACGTAATTTTATAATCCAAAACTCATTTATACTTTCTTTACATATACTAAACTTCCATTTCACAAATCGATCCCTTTTTACAACTTTTATATATTAAGATACTTTTAGACAAAAAATATTTACATATACTAATTTATGTATAAAATAATGATATTAAATAAAATATTATAAATCATTTGTAAAATATTATAATATAAAATCCTTTTTAAAATCTATATTAAAATCTTTAATAACTTTTAAAACTATATATAAATACTAAAAAATCACTTTTAAAATAATAAAATATTTAATAGCCTTTAGAAAACATATATAAAATTAAAACATACTTTTAATGTATTATATGCTTATTATAAAACCTTTTATTTGAAACGCATTTAAAAACCCGTTTATAATTTAAAACGATCACTTTATAAATCCATAATTGATTTTCAGAGATATATTTAAACTTTGTTATTTCTCGATAATAAGTACACTAACGATACTTATTATAGATACGAGTAAGCCTTAGGATATCTTTAAAAGTACATCAATTGCGACCACTTTGCTTTTACTGTTTGCGCCAAAATTGGTCACAAACCCCAAATACCGTGAAAGCACCAATGTATGAACACAAATCAATGATATTCGAGCACAAATATCAGATCTCAGCAAATATCAAATAACAATTCAGAAATAATGAACAAAGACACAAGATTTATAGTGGTTCGGCTATCTCCGGCCTACGTCCACTTTAAAGTTTTATCCTTTTATTCATTATCCTTGCTGGTTACAGCAGTCATAATGAAGAATTTCGAGTACAATAGTTGTATTAAAGTGTAGAAATGAATCCGGCAGAGTTTGGACATCCAATGGCCAAAAGATCCTTTTTCCGTAGGCTTCAGGATGCTATTTATAAGCGTAGGAGGCTGAGATCGCGCTCAAATTTCGGGTGACTTCTTCTGGCACGTGAGTGGGCCCACGCGACCGACCCCACCAAGTTTCGACTCGATCTGTGATCGATACGAATTGACTTCGTATCCATCAAGAATTGATCCAATCGAGATGAAACTTGGCAGGAACATTCTTTACCTTGTATGCAAACTGCTGTGAAAATTTCGTTGCATTTGGATCAGCGGTTTGGGAGATATGGTCGATACGAATTTGGGTTTTCTGTTGGCTATCATCTTCGAATCCATCCGTTCGAATCCATCACTTTGGACTCCAAGAAGGCACGTGCGTCTCGATGACGTGGTGCTACTTCCAAGGCTTGATCCACTCTTCTTGCCGCTTTGACCGCTTCTTTCCTGGGGACGTGGGCTTGCATCCACGTTTTATGCTTCGTCCATATCCATAACTTCACAACGGTCATGCTCGCATCCACCAACTCGTGCTTCTCTTCACATCGATTCCAGGAGTACGCTTCGCATCGATCACTCACGAATTGATCGATACGAAACGACCATGGGGGCTATCGATACGAAGTGGTTGTGAGGATGGAAGCTCATCCTTGGGATGGATACGAACAAGACCGTACTTAATGGACACGAACAAAGCCTTACCTGATGGATACGAAAGTGCCAAACCCTTCTGCCATCGATACGAAGGTATCGATTCGAGACATGCTTCCCCCTTTCCATCCTGACCGATACGAAACCATTGAGCCGTGTTCATGCTGATGGATATGAACAGTATCGATTCGAAGTCCTTCACTCTACTATGCCTTTGATCGATACGAACACTATCGAGCCGAAGCAACATCTGATCGATGCGAACTTTACTGAGCCGAACCCATACCGATCGATACGAACGGTATCGATACGAAGTCCTTACTTTCTGATTGATACGAAATGTATCGATTCGAACCACCATCTTCCTGATCGATGCGAAACACATCGATACGAACCAATCCTACACACCGAAGAATACGAACAACATGTCCTTCCTACCTTGCATCGATCATATCTCCTTCATACGAACTCCGATTAACCTAAAATTTGAAACGTAGCCTCTCCTAGTCCTCATCATCATCTCCAATCGATTCCGTCCCGATCGGAGTTCAGCCAAATTTTGACGACATCGATTGCGGCCTTGATTCCAATCGACCTCCAATCCCAATATCCATCATTCCTTGCCAATTTGTTGATATTCTAGCCTTGACCAAAAGGTGGGATAACATTTGCCCCCCAAAACATGCCTGGTGATAAGAAGGCGTGTTTTGAGTTGTTCCGAATCCGATATCCGAAGTCAATAGCCAATTCCATGTTCGTCCGGACTTGATGGCCGAGCTTTTAATCCATCCTTATCCAATAGCTAATAACCGAATCCGGGGCCTCTCCGGGTCGATATCCAAATCCATAACCTCTTCGTGCTCTTTCCAAGCGCAGTCCACACTTGACGACCGTGGTCCAGTGTCCTTGGACGTTGTGCTAACCTCTCCGGGTTCTTTCCAAGCGCAGTACACACTTGATGACCGTGGTCCAGTGTCCCTGGACGCTGTACAATGCCATGGCTTAAGTCCTAACCGAATCCTGGTCTCTCCGGACCCTTGTTGAGCATAGTCCATACTCAGCGACCTGAAAATAACAATTGATAATACAGGGCCTAAGTCCTAGGCCGAATCCTGGTCTCTTCGGACCCTTGCTGAGCATAGTCCATACTCAGCGACCTGAAAATAACAATTGATAATACAGGGCCTAAGTCCTAGGCCGAATCCTGGTCTCTCCGGACCGTTGTTGAGCATAGTCCATACTCAACGACCTGAATGAGTCAATTTACCACGTTCGAGCAAAGCGACTCACCCCTTGCCAGGCATAATCCATACCCGACGACCTTTTATCAAAAACCAGATAAAAATCCAATCCAAATCCAATCCAAAATCCAAATCCAAAATCCAAATCGAAACCAGAAAATCAGAAATCCAAATCAGCGTCCAAAACCAAAAACAATCATCCAAAGGAAAATCCAAATCAGAAAACAAACAAAACCAGGAGTTCAATCCAAACTCCAAAACCAAACCAGAAAAAGAATCAGTGTCCAATCCAAAAGCAAAAGACAAATTTCACAAACCATAGCACCGCGGCTTATCATCATTCAGAGCATGCCTAGGGGCTATCTCTGTCCCCATACATGTGTAAATGACTTTGCCGTTTGCCAGTAGCTTGTTACTTGTTTCATATTATCCTGGTCAATGGATAATCAATCGACCATCATTCCTGGGTCTCACATCGTCATGGTGTGAGGTAGTTGGTGGTCGCTCCTGTTCCACCGCTGCATTCCAAGTTCCGACATATTGTCTCAACTGTCCATTCCTTACATGCTCCTCGATTATATCCTTTAAGTGTCTGCAGCTGTTGGTATCATGTCCATCCAAATCATGGAAGAGACAGTGCCTTCCTGATGTCCTCTCCCGTTCTGATGGTTCTCTCCTAGCCGGCCTTCGGCAGGGAAGGCGATTCCGAGTATCCAGGTATATCTGCTCCAGCGTCTCGTTCAATCCTGTATATGTAGAAAACTTTGGATCCTTCCATCGCATCCTATTTTTTCCAGAATCATCGTCCAACTTCCGTTTTCCTTTGTCTTTATCTGAACCTTTTCTAGATGGTCCTCCACCCTCAGTTGCATTCACCTCCTTCAACTTTAAGTCTGCACACGCATCCTCTTGTCAGAGGAACCTCTCAGCTTCGTGAAATAATTCCCTGAGATCCAGTGGTGGTTCTCGTATCAAAGATACCTTGAAATCTGAATCCTCCCTGACTCCTGATACTGCCGCCATTAAAACCATCGATGGATGAGGCGATCCACCGAAGCAACCGTCACATTGAATCGAGTTAGAAAAGCTCTAAGCGATTCATCCATCCTTTGCTTTACCGATGTCAATGTTATCACGTTCTTCGGTCTCTTGATATGAACCCGAAACTGCCCCAAGAACTTATCCACCAATTCCCCCCAAGTCCTGATAGATCCTTCTCCTAGCTGCCTAAACCACATCGCAGCTAAGTCGGTCAAGTACAAAGGGAAATATCAGGCCATCACTTCCTCCGATGCCCCCAGCACCTCCATGTGTCTGGTGTACCTCATCGAGTGATCAGTTGGGTCTGCTTCGCCATCGTATACCTCCACGCTAGGTAACTTAAACTTAGGTGGATTCTGAGCCATCCTTATTTCCTGAGCGAACAGACTCCTGTTCACTCCTTCCAAGTCTTTATAGGTCAAGCCTCCACGCATGGTTTTCCTGATGATCTCCACTAATCTAGTATTATCTATCAGGGTTTGCCCCCATGCCCCCAAGGGAACTCCGTCACATATTCTTCATGTGGCTCACTAGCAGAGACGTTAGCTCTGGTCTGTTGAACTCCTTCCAAAGGTCCTCCTGTGTTGGATCCTGTGGGCCTGCCCCCAAGCCCTTGTTGATTGCCTTCTGGCTCTGTATCCTGTCCTCCATTAGGTTCCACAACCCTAGTCCCTTGTCCTGCATCCACAGCCGCTGTAGCTATTCCTAAGTTCTGCATCCCTGCAGTTCTCATTTGCTCAAAGAAAATCTGCATCATCTTCTGTTGACTCTTCAACAACCTCTCTTGCAATGAATTTGTTATAGCTTCCATTTCGTCTCTGGTGATGTAGATGGAAGCTTGCCCTTCTCCAGCTCCGGAGGATGCTTCTTGGCTTCCTCCTTGTTGGCTTCTCTCAGCCCTTTGCCTTCTACTATTTTGCCTAGTCATTGTTTTCAAGTCAAAACTCCTCAAACTCTTCAAATCTGAACTTCAAATCTGATGTAGCGGGTGCTAGTCCTTCTCAGTGAAAGCACCAAAGTGTTCGCGTCAAAATTGGTCACAAACCCCAAATACCGTGAAAGCACCAGTGTATGAACACAAATCAATGATATTCGAGCAACAAATATCAGATCTCAGCAAATATCAAACAGCAATTCAGAAATAATGAACAAAGACACAAGATTTATAGTGGTTCGGCTATCTCCGGCCTACGTCCACTTCAAAGTTTTATCCTTTTATTGATTATCCTTGCTGGTTACAGCAGTCATAATGAAGAATTTCGAGTACAATAGTTGTATTAAAGTGTAGAAATGAATCCGGCAGAGTCTGGACGTCCAATGGCCAAAAGATCCTTTTTCCGTAGGCTTCAGGGTGCTATTTATAGGCGTAGGAGGCTGAGATTGCGCTCAAACTTCGGGTGACTTCTTCTGGCACGTGAGTGGGCCCACGTGACCGACCCCACCAAGTTTCGACTCGATCTGTGATCGATACGAATTGACTTCGTATCCATCAAGAATTGATCCAATCGAGATGAAACTTGGCAGGAACATTCTTTACCTTGTATGCAAGCTGCTGTAAAAATTTCGTTATATTTGGATCAACGGTTTGGGAGATATGGTCGATACGAATTTGGGTTTTCTGTTGGCTATCGTCTTCGAATCCATCCGTTCGAATCCATCACTTTCGACTCCATGAAGGCACACGCGCATCGATGACGTAGCACTACTTCCAAGGCTTGATCCACTCTTCTTGCCGCTTTGACCGCTTCTTTCCTGGGGATGTGGGCTTGCATCCATGTTTTATGCTTCGTCCATATCCATAACTTCACAACGGTCATGCTCGCATCTATCAACTCGTGCTTCTCTTCGCATTGATTCCAGGAGTATGCTTCGCATCGATCACTCACGAATTGATCGATACGAAACGACCATGGGGGCTATCGATACGAAGTGGTTGTGAGGATGGAAGCTCATCCTTGGGATGGATACGAACAAGACCGTACCTAATGGACATGAACAAAGCCTTTCCTGATGGATATGAAAGTGCCAAACCCTTCTGCCATCGATACGAAGGTATCGATTCGAGACATGCCTCCCCCTTTCCGTCTTGACCGATACGAAACCATTGAGCCGTATCCATGCTGATCGATATGAACAGTATCGATTCGAAGTCCTTCACCCTGCTCTGCCCTTGATCGATACGAACACTATCGAGCTGAACCAACACCTGATCGATGCGAACTTCACTGAGCCGAACCCATGCCGATCGATACAAACGGTATCGATACGAAGTCCTTACTTTCTGATCGATACGAAATGTATCGATTCGAACCACCATCTTCCTGATCGATGCGAAACACATCGATACGAACCAATACTACACACCGATGGGTACGAACAGCATGTCCTTCCTACCTTGCATCGATCATATCTCCTTCATACGAACTCCGATTAACCTGAAATTTGAAACGTAGCCTCTCCTAGTCCTCATCATCATCTCCAATCGATTTCGTCCCGATCGGAGTTCAACCAAATTTTGACGACATCGATTGCGGCCTTGATTCCAATCAACCTCCAATCCCAATATCCATCATTCCTTGCCAATTTGTTGATATTCCAGCCTTGACCAAAAGGTGGGATAACATCTACCATTTTCAATTTCCATAAATGTCCAAACCAATTCCATTTATGCCTGACACACCAAATTGTGTATAAAACAACCTAATTTATATGTACATATATATATTACCACAATTTCCATAATTTATCCAATTTAACATATGTCAATTATCAAGGATATCAAAGCACGTTTATAACTACTAAATCATTTCTAACATTCATATCATACTATCACTTTTCACAAAGCAATATCAAACATGTAAACAATTAGTCTAGCCATGGTACATGCTTTACAGAATAAAATTGAGGTATACTTCAATATAATGTTATCACTTGTTTTACAGAACAAGGCGGGGTCCAAAAGTAATAACTTGTACTGTTCGTTATACAGTTTATATTTTAAATATAACAAATTTTTTATCTATGTAAAACAATATATATTAAATGATGAGTAAAAATCACCCAAGCTTTAGTAAATGCTTTCGGACTTCCAAATAGTCCAAAATCGAGCATCGTTCGATTTTGACTAAAATTCCAATAACCTCCAAACTCTACAAGTCCAACTCCATCACGTAGATAATCTCGATACGAATGCAACAGTGAAGAAGTCGCATCAATCAGACCTCATATGATCAAGATATGAATACGGATCAACGAAAGGACCTCGCTGCAGCTCTTCTCATCGAACGCGGGCATGTGGACCCCCTCAGCACCCCACTCAACACCTTCAATCAAATTCCAGCCCGCCATTCCCAATTCGACCATTATGTCATGAATCGACTAAGTCCACCGTTAATCTCCAAACCTTTGACAATCACAAGCACACCACTGGTTCAACCTCCGATATCCCCGACGTCATCGCAATTTCTGCTCCGGTAAATGACAACTGACATGTCGCGATGGTCAATCCCCTGTCGCACCACCTAATTTTTCCACGTCCAACTCCCCTTCATCCTAGATAAAATGCGCCACCATCAATTCAACCGATCGCTTCCTCTATCAATGATCAATTCCAGCCCTAGCTCACTGCCTATAAAATCGTCCATCCCCAAACTCGAACATAAGCAAAACAAAACATAGGGAAATTAATTCCTCGATCGCATAAAGCCATTAATCAAAAGTCGCTTGATTTTGCTAACTATATCACTCGATTTAATTGCTTTAAGTTTGAAAACGGTTGGCGGCTACATTTTGTTCTCATACAAAAATTAAGAGAAGAAAAAGAGGGAAGTGGATATTTAGATTAGATTTTATGATTATTTATAGACATTTTTATTATATTTTTTATCTTGATTTAAATGTTACGAATTTCGAACACGCACGACCACACAACACGTCTGATCATTACGGAACTCATTGGCTTACAACAATTCATTATCTCGGATCTAGTAGCACTTGTTTTGTCGAAATCCAAGATAGTGACACAGAATGATAATTTCACACATTAATTAAAATGAACTATTCTTAAAACAATTTTAATCACTTAAATTGTGAATTAAAATTTACAATAACCATTTATTATTCAAAGTGAATTAAAATAAGCTTTTGATATCAGTTTTATCTAAATTAAATACAAGATTCAATTAATTAAATAATTCCAATATTTAATTATAAACCGTTCAAAAACCTGGGAAGTTACAAACTCACTATAAGAGCTGATACCTTACATATCTACAAAGTAGATAAAGTGTGCATCATCCAGTATAGATGTCGAATTTATAAATTTGATACTCATATAACTATCAAATAGTTATTCTATGTATTGACTTCCATAGATGTCGAGGGTAAGGAGCAGGGGTATCGAACCTCTAGGTTAGCTCTATGGCATTTCTATAAATAAATATAAAATTGATTTATTTCCTTTTAAAGACAAATCGTTTTACCAACTTTCGCTCCTTGTCAAAATGATTGGTTAACAAATTGCTTTTCATATTCTTTTTAGAAATTTAGTGGAAGGTTATGTTTTAAATTCTCTAAATAATTAGCAAACTCTTGTAATTAATATCATTAATTAATAGCCTTTATACTATGAATAATTCATAGAAAACCATAACTGTTTAGAAAATTTCCCTAAAAATCATCGAAAATTGGAATCCCCGTCTTCTTTTACATATAAAAATTTCAGGAACAAAATATTTATTTTGTTATTTTAAATAATTAAAACTCAAAATAAACTCTTTTTCCTACTTAGAAAACTCACAAAATGTTCATATAAACTTGGAAAATTATGAAATTAAAAAACCATCTTCAATTTAATATTTTACATAACATATTCCATTTCAAGTCAAATAAAGATCAAATTAAGTATTTACCTTTAAAACTAATAAGATTAATTCCATAATAATTCCAATAAATCATCATTCAATCAAACAATGATATAAACCATCCATGCATGACATATTGTCACAATGATTCAAAAATAAAATGATCTAAAAACAAGCATAAATAAATGAGATGGATACTGTTATTTACCTTAGATTGGACAAGGGAGATCGAGATTTGTTGTCGATTAATTTCCCTAAGCTTTTTCCTTTAAATACTTTGGATTTCCTCTAATTGGTGATGGTTGGCCTCTTATCTTTGTTTATGAGTTTATAAAATGAAAATGAGAATGGATGAGGGAGGAAAAGGTTTTGGGAATATTCTCGCTTTGTCCCTCTCATTAATTCCCTTCTATTCTATGTTCAAATCAATCTTATTAATTGGTTAATTAAGGCCTGACCCAAATTAATTATCAAATCTCATTCTCTTTATCCCTACACATCACATTACTCTATTTAATTTATCTTATTAAATCTTCTGAATAATTTTAAACAAAATTAGGGGTGTTACAGATGCTGAACAGAACATGGAGTAAATGTAACAACCCGATATTTTCAACCATTCGCATCCGCACATGTCGGACTTGAATTGCTCAAAATACCGCGTTGTAAATAAAATTTTGGCAATACTCAGCATAAATAGTAAATAAATAATCAAATACCACAGACACAGAGTAATATAATGCAGCGGAATAGATAAAAAGTAGTTCAAGAAGCCACTATACAAATAATGGAATAGAAATAAAATACAACAGGATATTTCAAATATAGTGAAGTCTTTAATGCAACAGATGACTTCTCTAAACCAATCAACAAGAAGAGTTGAAAGCTGAGTTGATAGTTGGATCTCCAAACGAAGCTTCAAACTCCAAAGGCGAGTCTCAAAAGCTATATCACTCAGTCTGACCCGAGCGTAAAGCAAAACGCAAAACACTCGAGTCAGGATTAACATTCTTATATCAATAAATCCAACTCAAGCGAAATAACAACTGAAATACAAGTAACTCAGAGAATGTTTGGGATAACCATTCCCTAAGGAACCGTAGAGCTATCTACAAAGTAGAAATTTATACTATAACACCGTCGTCATTTTCAAATTTATTTATACTTCAAAACCAAAATATCATTTTCATTTCAAATATATATATATATATATATATGTATATATTTCTAAATTTCACAAATTGATTCAAATCTACTCTAGTTCCAAATTCAAAATTTAATCCTATCTAGATTTATCTATTTTAATTCAGTTCATTTCCTAAATAACAAATTCAAGTTATTTTGATTTCAAATACAGATCTAAATCACAAAACTAAACTATTTAAATTCCATATATATCAAAGCTTTATTATTCAACATTTCAGAGTTAAATTTACAATTCCATGTAGATCTTGATTTAACCCCATTATTATTTAGCCTTGAAATATCCACTTAATTATTCGATATTATTTATATAACCTTACATTTCATTTTCTATATAAATTTCCTTTAATTTCTTTAAACGGGAAATATCCGTTAAATTTCTAAAGTCAATATCAAGATATAAAACTATATCTTAAATCCCGAATCCAATAAGTTTCGAATTGATTTAATTAAATAAATTCTTAACTTAATACAATTTCACATAAATCTCAAATATATCTTCCAACCCTAACTTATAAAATTTTTACCAAAAATCTATTTTTGAAATACAAGTGTTAATAAGCACTTAAACATATTTCACATTTATTTAAGTCAAATCTTAATTAAATCATATATTACAATTATTAAATCTGTATATAAACAACCTTTATATATTTTATTTTCCAATCAATATTAAATAAAACCATAAATTTCCTTTCAAACCATCTAGCTTATTTTAAAATATTTATATATAGACTAACGGTGTCTGTATATAATTCTATTGCACGGTTAAGTAATACGGATGTTTATCATTTCAATACGTAATTTAAATGTATACAGGTAGATATCATTTCGACCCGTTATCCCAATCCAATTCAAATGAAAATTGCTTGCGTTTATCATTTCAACCCATAACGATTTTCTCCTATCCTAAAGTCCGTTCGGGTATGTATCATTTCAACCCATAGTGAATTCTATAATAACAGGGAACTTGCAGAGTGATAACAGGTATCATTTAACATATAACAAAAGGCATATATCATCAGTAATAATTAAATAAATTATAAACAATAGGATATGGTGTCATATCCCACAGGTGAACAGATAAACAATAATAGCATATATAACAATTTAAATAACTACAGCAGCATATTTAAATTGTCGTTTCAATTGAAATCAAATTTAATAAATATAAGAACGTTAATCGTGAGTGATTACTCACCTTTCGAGGCTAGATAGATCTGACAAAGGAATGAGCTATGAATCTCAAAGCAACGCTAAATGGATATGATTCGATGGAGAAAACAGGCACGACGGACAAGCTGATAATGAGGAATTAATGAACCGATTAGGGTCAGTTGATAGAGATAGAAATTTTATATTAAAATCATTGTTTTAACTAAGCATATATATCAAAATCAACACATATATATATTACATTCTTTAAAATTTCATATATACACGTATGTGTGTGTGTGTGTGTATATATACATTTTTAAATTTTGTTACAAGATCTATCCAACATCATTCCTAAATATAATAAGGATCAAGATATTTATATTTTATTCTACAATCAAAATATCAACAATATGTAATAAGGCACGACAGCTTTATGCACTTAGAACATATGTGTATTATATATTCAACTATAATTAACTGGTAGGTTATATTTATATATATTAGATCAAACTATACGTACATATTATATTTTAAATCATTGCTCGTTCATATATGCACTCAACTTACATAATAGACTTATAATAGACTCAACGGTTCAAACAATGAATAAAGTGATCAGTCAACATCATAATAAAGCATATAATAATATAGTATATAATAATCTACGCTTTCTTTAATAATAACGTGCTTCAAAGATATAGCACACATGCGCATCTATAAAACTATAAAAGAAAACTACAAAATAGGTTAAAATATTTAGTTTTTTTCCTAAGCATATACTCGCAATGAAAGTATATAAATATGTGTTCAGATCAACAAACATATCCTATTAACAACTTTGATTATTTAAAGTTTATGTACAACAGTTACTAGTATGCGCATGCTATATAAGTTCCGCTTGAAACCAAAAGCTCAACTATAAAGATCAGTATGCAGATAATTATTCTTAATATAAGTTACCAGCATGTAGACAATTATACTTGATATGTTCTGCTTGAAACCAAAAGTCCAAATATGAAGATCATTACATAATTTTTTTTTTTTTTTTATTATTATTATTATTTTTATAAACTCAAATATAAGCTTATGAATGAATTATATATAACTGGCACGTATATAAAATTTTAAAACAACCTGATGTATGAAATCAAAGTTACAGCTTTTACACTGAAACACGTATGTAAACTGATATATATATACTCACAGTTATATAACACTTGAAAACCCACATATGTATATACCAAACCAAAACTTAAAACAGGAATATATACCTCGGTACAAACATACACATCCGATGCAACTAATAGCATCCAAAGCATATAAATATATGATATAAAACAGTGTATAACAGGTACCGACCCTATTCAGTTATTACCAAAGGAAGGGAAGACTTGCCGCTGAAGGAAGAAGCGACGGCTCGGCCGAGATGGAGGAAGCGGAGGTGGGTGATGTTTGTAAGTGAGCCGCGGTGATTGAGTTGTGGTGGATAACATCGGCGGCAGAGCAAGTTAAGGGAGAGGTGGGATGTGCTGCTGGGTGTTCTCGCGGTGAAGGCTGGCAACAGGAAGGAGGCGGCCGGGGTGGTTCGAGCTCGGGCGGAAGGGGACGGTGGGGCGGAGGAGATTGGGCCAAAACCGAGGAGGAACTGTCGAAGGCGGAGCATAGTAGGGGGTAGAAATAGGAGAGGGACAAGTAAAAATACGAATGGAAGAAAGTGGGATATGGGAAAAGGCAATGTAAAGAGAAGTAGAAATATGAACAGGGAGAAAAGGAAACGAATATAAATAAAAGTAACCAAAATATCAACAATCATGTGCCATGATTCAGGTGAGGATTTTTGGTGATAAAGAGGAGGAGAAATTAATGACAGTACGTTTCAAATTAGAAGAGGCAGGGGAAGTAACTGTTGAAATTTTTGGTACCGATACGACCAACAGTTTTATTATATCCGTCATGAACCGAAACTCAAAACACAGAAACAAATATACCGTTGACATCTTCACGACGAGACGATCAAAACTGTACATAGATATCAATGGTACGGTCATCTGATCAGAAGTCGATATTCAATACTGAAAATGCTGCCATTTTGCCGGAAATAAGATAAACGAAACAATAGAAGTCCAAATTTGGAAAAAATGAAAGATGACGTCTCACTCAGAAGAAGATTTAGAATTTTTCTATGTAAAAATATTCAGGTTTTTTTATCATCATCAATTTTAACTGATTTAATTTTAATAGAATTACACAATCAAATTTACTTTCATAATTTCAGATGAAAATTTACCGTCTACTATATTAAATTATACGTAATCCAACTAGTAAATTTTTAATTCAAAATTCTATTATCTAAAATTTCACCAAAAATCAATTAAATTCGTTAAATAAAACCATTTAAAACTTTTAAATTTTTACGGGTTGTTACACTCTCCCCCACTCAAAACTTTTCGTCCCCGAAAAGGAAGGAGGTAGGAGAATAGAAACAACCAGAGGGAAAAATAGAGTAAAAGACAAGGATAAACAATTAATTTAAAACTATATAAGTTTCAATTTAAATTAATTTATGTTCAATAAATTGGTTAAACCCATTTGTAAAATTTCTTGCTTCCTTTATAAATACCATTTATATGTTTTAAATAACACTTTTATAAATATATGAAAACTATTTGAAAACAATTATTTACATCATTACTTATATTTACAAGGAAGCTATTTGAAAACATTAAATCCTTAATTTATAAATTTATTAATTTATCACAAGATACTTTTCAAACCTTATTAAGAAATCAATAATCATTTTCTTAAAATTTGTTTTATTTAACTAATAACTTCTAAAATATTTATAACACTAATATTTTACTATTAAACCAAGTAGTATATAAATAAACAATATTTAAATATTATATTCTAAAAGGAAAGAAGGTAGATTCGGAAAATATAATATAGGTGAATAAATAAAGCTGAGCAGATGAGATGGATTCAAGAGAATAGTATCGGGCACTAATAATTAATTTAGAACCATAAGAATTTCAATTTCAAATATTGATAAAAAATTTCTTTGTTAGAAATACTTTTTATAATAAAATACCTTTATAATAGAATATTTTTATATCGAAATAATTTTCCTTTCAAAAATACTTTTATAACTCGATGTTTCGACAAGTTTATCCTCGCGCTTGCAGATTCTGGCCATGCGTTGATCAGGCGCAAAGCTTGAATTCTTCAAGTGCTTAATAGACCTGTTTCAACACCTAGTGAAAATACTTGAAAAACCTTCAAAAACCGATATGGAAAGTACAATCCAAACAAATCACCTGGATCGTAGATACACAATGGTTACGCCTGGATCCCCCAGGAAACATCCGTACCCTTTAAGCATTCACTACCTTGCGAATTACGCCATGATAATAAAACTGTGGACCGCAGGATACATAACAATGGTTACGCTTGGATCCTCCAGGAAACATCCATACCCTTTAAGCAATCTCCGCCTTGCGGATTACACTACCCAAAAACACCACGGGTTACGCCATGGTAGGACACTTGAGTATCACATCCGGAAAACCAAAATCAAAGAGAATAATATCGATAGAATGAATCTACAATGTGGCCACAAAGCGGATATCAAGAAGAAGGCACTTTCCATATCTTTACTTCGAAAATATATATCATGTAGTACCTTTCAAATCCATTTCAAATATCATACTTATATAAAGTCCATTATATATAAGATTTCATTTCCAAATCGAATACTTTCCAAAATCAATAGTATATCAAATCATACTTATATAAATTTCGATTATATAAGATTTCACTTTCAAAATGAGTAACCTTCCAAAATAATAGTTTTCAAATCAACTTCATACTTATACAAATCGATTTTATATAAGTTCGACACTCCCAAATCAAAGTACTTAGTAAAATAAGGTTCTCAATTTCAATTGGTTTCAATATCAGTTCAGTATTAAAATCATACCCGATTTCACCAAATTATTTTTTCCAAATCAATTATCTTCAGTTTCAAAGTTTCCAAATAATAAGTTCAGAAAATAAGCCAAATTTCCAAATCAACATAGTTTATGTCAAATAGATCCATTTCTAGAGTCATCATATAGATACTGGGTTTAAAATTCCAATCTATTTTCGAAACCAAATATTTCCTCAAAATTAGTTATACCCAAAATGGTTACTAAGTTTAAAACCATGCCTTTAAAACCTTTAAACTATTTATTTTCTATATGAAAAATCCAATTTACCATTGGAAAGATTTATTATTTTATTCAAAACGTTCCAAATCTATATTTCATACTAGTATAAGTCAAAATAGTCTTATTCATTTACTTAACAAAATAGTTTCAAATTGATATACTTCATCAAATAATTTATACCTTTCGAACTTATTTAGCTTTGAAATTCAAACCTTGATTTGGAAGTGTTCGAACATGCAAAATAGTTGGAGAAATCATGTTTCCAATTCAAGAGTTGGAAATCAACAACAAATCAGTAAATCAATTTCCAAAAGATAGGTTTATACCAAATCAAAATTCGAAACTCGAGGACTGAACACCGGCTTGCTTTAAATCATTTCAAATACATACGTACATACATACATACATACATATATCTTTCGTTTATCAAACCATACTTCGAAATCTGAAATCAAATGGTTTCACAAAATCACTCGCATAGCAAAGCTACTAGAGTGGCCTCTCCCCTACTCTGGAACTTGAGAATTAATGTCGATGATGCATGCACTCATCATCGAAATTATTCTCCAGCGACATAAGTGAGTTCTGAACTTCTATTTTCTTGAAAACTTCTTTGAAATTTCTTCGAAATCCTTGGAACTCATTTGAAATCATTTAGAACATTTCTCATTCGAAAAAATACTTTTAAATCGTATTATCATACATTTCAAAATCTGAAACCAATTTTCAAAATACCGGAGTCCAATTCTTCTAATCTCAAATTTAAAACCCTTCAGTTATAAATCATCCTTATATAAATCTATTTCTTATATAAATCTTCAAATTTCAAATCCTTTTGAAACTTTTATATATAGAATATACTTATAAAAATAATAATTTCGATATATAAAACAATTTCCAAATATATAGCCAAACCCCATTTTCAAAAGATGATTTAAGGATAGATTTCGAACAAAGATAGAGATTCGAATTAGAGGAACTCTAATCAAACAGAATTCTGATTCGAGGATAGGCTCGATCGAAGATGAGATAATTAAATTTCAAACTAGAAGATGGATACTTCTATAAATCATGGGCGCCCTTAATTAGGTCAACCGTGACTTCAGGAATATAATCGATGTAGAATTCCAAGGCAAATCGACATTCGATTGCCAGAGATAAAATTCGGCATATTAAGAGATAACAGCATCATAAACCAAGCACACAGAAATCTCCGGTGAATCGATGCCAATTATAAAGGAGTTTCACCCCTTTCCAATCATATCGTAGAGCTATGGGATGCTCTAGAATTCAGAAGAATACGAATAGTGAGGGACAAGAATGGATTTCGGAACCGAGAGACGTTCCAAAATTCAAAGAAACTTCCAATCAAGAGAAAAGAATTCAAGCTCGAACGATAGTGATTTCTTAATTAATTAACCATAGATGCTAAGTTTTGCCTAGAGCCAAAGCTCTGATACCAACTGTAACAACCCGATATTTTCAACCATTCGCATCCGCACATGTCGGACTTGAATTGCTTAAAATACCGTGTTGTAAATAAAATTTTGGCAGTACACATCATAAATAGTAAATAAATAATCACAGATCACAGACACATAGTAATATAATGCAGCGGAATAGATAAATAGTAGTTTAAGAAGCTACTATACAAGTAACGGAATAGAAATAAAATAAAACAGGATATTTCAAATACAGTGAAGTCTTCAATGCAACAGATGACTTCTCTAAACCAATCAACTGGAAGAGCTGAAAGCTGAGTTGATAGTTGGATCTCCAAACGAAGCTTCAAACTCCAAAGGCGAGTCTCAAAAGCTGTATCACTCAGTCTGACCCGAGCGTAAAGCAAAACACAAAACACTCGAGTCAGGATTAACATTCTTATATCAATAAATCCAACTCAAGTGAAATAACAAATGAAATACAAGTCAGTCAGAGAATGTTTGGGATAACCATTCCCTAAGGATCCGTAGAGCTATCTACAAAGTAGAAATATATACTATAACACCGTGGTCATTTTCAAATTTATTTATACTTCAAAACCATAATACCATTTTCATTTCAAATATATATATGTATATATATTTACCAAATTTCACAAATTGATTCAAATCTACTCTAGTCCCAAATTCAAATTTTATTCCTATCTAGATTTATCTGTTTTAATTCAGTTCAGCTCCTAAATAAAAAATTCAAGTTATTTTGATTTCAAATACAGATCTAAATCACAAAACTAAACTATTTAAATTCCAATATATATCAAAGCTTTATTATTCAACATTTCAAAGTTAAATTTACAGTTCCATATAGATCTTGATTTAACCCTATTATTATTTAGTCTTGAAATATCCACTTAATAATTCGATATTATTTATATAACCTTACATTTCATTTTCTATATACATTTCCTTTAATTTCTTTAAACGGGAAATATCCATTAAATTTATTAAGTCAATATTAATGTAGCGACTCGGCTTTCTATCACCAGAAAGACGCATCACTATTTAAGAAACGAAAGAGATAAAAGAAGAAAAGAAAGAAAAAAAAGAAAACAACACATCAGAATCTCGCAGCGGAACGAATGAAATATAATAGATAACATATACATAGTATCATATACATTAGAGTACACAACTATACATCTCAATTTAGACAGTTGTAAAATTTCTGTCTAATATACAATACAAGAACAACTATATAGAATAACACACAGCGGAAACTCTATCTATATATCTACACGCTGAAGCCTCTTGCTCCAAAGCTCCTCCAGTATTCGTCAAGGATAACCTGAATCACTTGACTACTCAGACATAATATGAGTACCCAAGAGTTTAATAAAACAGAAAATAAACACTCGGGTCAGACAGGGGTCTGGTGTGAGTAAACGGTTTAAATTTGCTTAACTTTAGAAAATCCTTTAAAAGAAAAGGTATCACGTAAGACTTCCCACACATAAACATGGAAAAGTTTTTACCTTACGCTAACCAAAACATTTGATAGGAAATCCAGTGATATTATAATAGTGTCTAGGGTTTTCAAGTAAATATGAAATAGCCGAAATTGTTACATGATTAAATTCCAGCTACTAGCCACAAAAGTGGGTAATAAAAACAAAACCGTAGGGTCTCGTAAGAAGAATGGGTTTCCATCAATGGCAGGGCTACTGGGGTACCGTCCGTCACAGTACGTGGCCTAGATCACCGTACCGAGGAGTACGCCCGCTCCCTTGCAACACAAGGCCGGGACCATTCCTTACTGAACAGTCCCAAACAAGACCACCCCGCAGTTGGCTGCAGATCCAATCGCCTACAAAGACGAAATAAAAAGGGATATCTAGACAGGGGTAAATCTCATCCTACTTGGGCATGACCCACTTAACCTTGCTACACCTCCCCTGTTTTAACCATTCCCGATTGATGAGGCTTGAGGTTGCGATTACCTTTGTAGGACACATTTATCTTAGAATGCTCATCGTCCACCTGACGATGTTCTGAAAGCATTCAATCCATACAAGTCCATTCCGGGTTCGAATGGAACCGAAGGCACTATCTCGTTGCACTCATTTTGGAATCACCCTCAGAGTCAACGACCATAGCCCTTGCACTCTGAATCACCATCTCGAACCTGTAAGTACTATTTCCGTCCAACTCATCACGGAATCACCCCCAGAGTTATACTGACGAATAGTTCTTACACCTCGAGTCTTCACTTGCACTCCACTTGGATTTACGACCTAACGTTTATTTTGGATCGATGTGGTTTTCGGATATCCAAATATGGAAACCCGATCCCGGTCTCACCGAATCCAAACGCCATTTTAATGTCCAAGTGGTACTTAAGGGTTTTAAACAGTAGATATTCAGAATATCATTTAACATAAATGGATGGTTCACATTACACAGATAGATAATCCACTATTATCACATTCATCCATACATATCACAAAGCATAATATATATCACATCTCAGATATATCACATTCATATCATCACATATCAATCAATGACATCCAATATTATCCAATATCATTAACTCATCCAATGATATTTATCATCCAATCATTAATCAACCATAACAAGTTTGATCCAACTAATTGATTAATTAATCTTTATTTAAACACTTGGATTATCATCAATCCAACTTACTTATTAATTAATTACAAATTAATTAATAAATATCACTTAATCATCCACTTTGAATTAATCATCCTTGATTAATTATTACTTAATTACTTCCAGTAATTATTCCTTAATCACAAATTTAATTATTCATCTTGATTAATAACTCCTTAATTATCCAAGTAATTATCTCTTAGTTAACCTTTAAAATTAATCATACCTGATTAATTATTATTTAATTACCTTGATAATTATTCCTTAATTATCCTTTAATGATACCTGATTAATCACCTTTTAATTAATGATACTTGATTAATTACTTATAATTAAACTCTCTTGATTAACTATTTTTAATCAATCATACTTGGTTAATTTTCTTTTAATTAATCACATTTAATTAACTACTCTTAATTAATCACATTTGATTAATTACTTTTAATTACATTTAGTAATTAACACTTAATTATAAATTAATTATCCTTTAATTATTAATTAACCATGAATTAATAATTTCCATTAATTAATGATTACTTCATTAATTAAATTTCTTTTTTTATTAATTACTTTAACAAGTAATTAATCACATTATTAAATACTCTTAATCCTTTTATTAATTAACCATTAATTAAATAATTTAGACCTTTAATTAATTTTATTAATTAATTCTTTAATTAATAACACAAGTGATTAACCCTTAATCACATCCACTTAATTACTTCCATAAAGTAATTATCCTTTAATTACTTTGATCAATAATTTCCTTTACTTAATTACCTCAGTCATCAATTACTTAATTACTTTACCAATCAATTATACTTAATTAACTCCAAAGTGATTATCATCAATTAATCATCAATTAATTATTTAATTAATTATTTATTTTAATCATTTAAATTAATTAAATGATTCTTTAATTTACTATATTAAAAGATTCTTAATTAAGAAACCTATTATCTAAATTAAATTATTTATATTAACCAAAACACTTTAATAATTAATCATAATTGAAGTATTCCAATTATCTTCATATATTTGATTATCTTTAAATTAAATCAAAACTCTAAATTACTTAAGAGAATCTTTATTATAATTGATTTCCAAATTCTAAATCATTACACTTTATTTAAAATAAAATATAACATTTTAGAAATCAATTTATAATTAAACACATTTTAAATTAAACTTTGGAATCTTTTAAAACTTTTTCCAAAGTTATTTAATAAAGTTTAATACAAATTTTATTTCAAAATCCACTTATTTTATTTTAAAACTTTCATAATTTAAAACATGTTTAAAATTTAATTTTGAAACCAATTAGTTTTGTAACTAAAATTTATTTAACTTTGTTTTAAAACTTTAAGCAACAATTCAAAATCAAATTTCTTTGAATCAAAACTTCTTTTATAAACATCGCAATTAAACTTATAAACTCGAACAATACAACTGCCCGACACAGCAGCATCGAGCCAACACCCAGATGCTCGAATGAAACTCGAGCCACCCGATACAAAATCTCGCGTAAAACTCGAGTAAAATCAAACAAATCCCGAGTACCCCCAAACCCTATACCTGCTCCGAGAAATACAAGCGGTTACACGAAGCCAATTTCAAGCCCGAACCAACTTCTTTCGAAAATTCCAAATATCACTGATACACGATGCCGTGCATCATGCACCACCCCTCTTTCCACCAGCGATCATCGCCAAGGCGTCGACAAGTCACCCTCGACCACAACGTTCAAACGCAAAACCCAGAAACTTGTATATAATCGAGAATCGAAATCTTGTCCTTTGAACCCATTGGTTCGAACCCACATCATCAGAAAACCAACCCTCCACGGCAACTAAAGCTTTGAGACAACCCACGATCTCCACCGTAGCTACGTCACAACCTCCTAACCCCATGGCAACCCCTGCGATCACCTCCGGTAGCTCCACGTTGACGCAAATCCCCATGGAACAACATCGGCATTCACAGTATATAAAACCCTACTCACCCAATTTCCGACCAACCCCCTCACCAATAATTTCCCAAATTAATTTTCTGATGATCATCAACAATCCCTCAACCTCCATGCTCGACCCCGACACCCAGATCGCCGTCGCTCGCCGTTAATTGACCAAAATACCAAAACAAAAATTCGAAAATTCACTTTAATTATTGATCTAATAATCATGATACAAGTTTCAAAAATCATGGTTTCCAGTATGTAATCCAATTACGAAATCAAAACTTAAAATTGAAATCATAAAATTTTGACCCAAATTGAACTTTACTGTAAATTCAAAGATTTTTAACCAATTATTCATTTTAAAAACATGTAATTATTTTTATATGATAGTTTACCTGATTACAAACATCTTCCATTTACAAATCAAGGTCCAATTCGAATTTAAAATCAAGTTATTGAATTTATTATGAAGTTTGAAACTGTTTTATAAACATAGTAACATTTTTTTTTAACTATACAGGCATTCAATATACACAATTCAAACATGCATCAAATTTAAATCAAATATTTCTTATAACATCATGATATCAACACAATAACAAGTTGAATCCAGGTTTAAAACTGTTGTTAAAGGAAATCATTTACTCACCTTTATAATGCAGAAGACAGAGACTTATATGTTTCCAACCCCCTTTTTTTTAACTTCACTGCTTGTTGAATTGCTTGATTGATTCCAGATTGCACGTTGAAAACAAATCTTCCATTTGTTGATGTTGAATCTAATTTTGCATGCTGAATTTTCCAGTTTTGCTTGATGTTAAATATCCAGCATATTACTTTCCAGGTTTCTTCTTTTCCTCTGTTATTAACAGTTTTACAGATTTCCTTTTTTTTGTTTTTTTGTTTTTGATTTGTATTCCATTTGTGTTTTAGTGGAGATGAAGAAAATACTTTAACTAAAAATTAAAACTCATATTCTTGTTTTACCATTAAATTTTAAATTTAATTATTAAAGAGAATGACATGTGTCTCTTTAATGCCTTAGTTTGCTTACACATATGCATACTTATTCACAAGTGTCATTAACAAATATTAATATACTTACAAGTGTTTTTAATGTTTTTTTTATAAATATTTTAAATGTTATTTCCTTATTTATAAATTTATTTAAGTTATGAATAATTAATTACAAATGTATGAAAATGTGTACTTATCTTTTAATAAATATTCATATGAATTCAAATAACTTATATTTTGATCAAATCATATAACATATGTTTATAAATTTGAGAAATTGAGTTTAACTCCTTATATACATTTTTTAAAACAATTTATCTTATGTTAAAATTTAAAATGAAAGAATATTAAGACAAATGAACCCTTAATTTAAATCTTATTTAGAACTTAAGTCCAAAATATATATATATATATATATATATATATATATCTATATTAAATAAGAAATTAACTTTGTTACTAAAATTTAAATCTCAAATATTATTTCAAAAGCATTAAATCAAATTGACATTTCAAATTACAAATTATATATATATATATATAAAAGTTTTTGAAAATACTTATCAATACAATTTTCCCATTTCTAATATATATATATATATATATATATATATATATATATATATTTCTAATGGAAAAACATTTTTAATCATTAGTTTTGATAATTACTGTATTGAATTTTAAAACACAAGCCAAATCATAATATATATATATATATATTCATATATATTACAATTTGAATATAAAGTTTTTATTACTTTAAAACTCCCTATTTACAAGATATATCAATATATATATATATATATATATATATATATATTATAATAAATAGAAAATATTCTGATTAGCCTTGAAAAATAAATCTTACCAATTTTAAATTGCCAAAATTAATATTTGCAAATTAAAATATTATAAATTTTCAAAAGAATTAAACTTGCCAATTTTATATTGTTAAGAAAAATGTTGATATATATTTATCAAATTAGTATTGTTAGCCTTTAAAAGTATTTTAAATTGTCAGTTATAATATAAAATGATCAAATTAATTTAATTATTATCAAAGATTATTAAATTGATATTGCTCAAAATTCCTGGTCGTTACAATTAAGATGTAAAACTATATCTTAAATCCCGAATCCAATAAGTTTCGAATTGATTTAATTAAATAAATTCTTAATTTAATACAATTTCACATAAATCTCAAATATATCTTCCAACCCTAACTTATAAAACTTTTACCAAAAATTTATTTTTGAAATACAAGTTTTAATGAGCCCTTAAACATATTTCACATTTATTTAAGTCAAATCTTAATTAAATCAAATATTACTATTAGTAAATCTATATATAAACAACCTTTATATATTTTATTATCCAATCAATATTAAATAAAACCATAAATTTCCTTTCAAACCATCGAGCTTATTTTAAAATATTTATATATAGACCGACGGTGTCTGTATATAATTCTATTGCACAGTTATGTAATACGGATGTTTATCATTTCAATCCGTAATTTAAATGTATACGGGTAGATATCATTTCGACCCGTAATCCCAATCCAATTCAAATGAAAATCGCTTGGGTTTATCATTTCAACCCATAACGATTTTCTCCTATCCTAAAGTCCGTTCGGGTATGTATCATTTCAACCCATAGTGAATTCTATACTAACAGGGAACTTGCAGAGTGATAACAAATATCATTTAACATATAACAACATGCATATATCATCAGTAATAATTAAATAAATTATAAACAATAGGATACGGTGTCATATACCACAGCTGAACAGATAAACAATAATAGCATATATAACAATTTAAATAACTACAACAACATATTTAAATTGTCGTTTCAATTGAAATCAAATTTAATAAATATAAACGTTAATCGTGAGTGATTACTCACCTTTCGAGGATAGATAGATTTGACAAAGGAATGAGCTACGAATCCCAAAGCAACGCCAAATGGATACGATTCGATAGAGAAAACAGACACGACGGACAAGATGATAATGAGGAATCAATGAACCGATTAGGGTCAGTTGATAGAGATAGAAGTTTTATATTAAAATCATTGTTTTAACAAAGCACATATATCAAAATCAACACACACACACACACACATATATATATATTACATTCTTTAAAATTTCATATATACAGGTATGTATATATATATATTTTAAATTTTGTTACAAGAACTATTCCCACATCATTCTTAAATATAATAAGGATCAAGATATTTATATTTTATTCTACAATCAAAATATCAACAATACGTAATAAGACATGACAGCTTTATGCACTTAGAAGATATGTATATTATATATCCAACTATAATTAACTGGCAGGTTATACTTATATATATTAGATCAAACTATACGTACATATTATATTTTAAATCATTGCTCGTTCATGTGACGACCCGGAATTTCTAACAATTAAAAACTTGAATATTTAATTGATTTTAAATATTTAAAGGTTAATGTTAACTTGAATTTCGAAATATCAATATTTACTTGATAATTAAATTCTTGAATTATATCGTTTAAACATTGAATCATATAATTTGAAATTGGGTAAATTATTGAATCTGAAATTTCTAAGCCTATTTAAATAATTTGAAGGCTTATAAAATTTATAATGATGACACTGAAGATAATAGAATGGTTGAAATTTAAATTAAAGGTGATTTGTTCAATTTTAATAATATATCGTTTAAATCGATATTTAAAAATAGCTTTCCGAGGCACAGCCTCGGAATTCAACAAAACTAGTTCCAATGAATCCGTAATAGTTAGTTATTATCGGATTTCAATTTTCGTAACAATCAGAATTGTCGTTTGACCCTGGCAGCTCAAAACGCTTAGAACTATTTTAATCGAATTTAATTTAAAACTGATCGTTTTCTTCTGTAACTCGTGCATGCAGTCGAATTAGGTTTCGAAACACGTTTCATCGTGTTCGGAATGCGGGTAAAACTTTATAATTGCCTAACGGCATTCCTTAAGAGGAATTCGAAATTTAAATAACAGTTAATGTGACGTTTTGAAAATATAATGAAATTTAAAGTCAAATAGGGGTCAAAGATATTTTCATTTACTCGTGCTCAACAAGCCATCCCAAACCTATATCTTCCCGTCCCTCTCTCTAATCATAACAGTAAATCGAAGTCATCTTATAAAAAAAAAGAAAAATTTATTAATGGCGAACAGAATTTAATCGTGTTCGAAACGAGCACGGCGAAGATAAGAGGGAGGCGAACGTCAATCGTTAGTCGATCAAGGCTAGGGCATGGATTCGAGCTCGGCTAGGGTTTTGGGCCGCGATGATGGTTCGCGTACGCGCGTCTTGCGTTTTGCGATGGGAAATTAGGGCTATCTGTGAGCGTCGGTGTCGCGACTGGGCAGGAGGTCGGCATGGCAAATTTGGGGGCAGTGAGGGGTCGTGACCAGATTGCTAGGAGATGGCGTTCGACGTGATGCAGAGGCATTGGGCAGTGGTAGGAGGCTCGCACAAATGCTGTGAAGGCAAGGTCGTGATGGCCTTGGTTCTGTTGTCAGTAAGATAGTTTACTTATATTAATTATAACTTGTATCTTAGAGGTAGCTGTGTTACAGAAAAATAAATAGATAAATATACTTTAATGTTGATTTTAACAAGTAATATATACAGTAAAGTATAAACTGTTCATTACTTTCAATTTAGAAATATGCTTATGTAAATAGAAGGTATTCCAGTGAGAATTTTGTGATTTGAATTGTAAAGACAGTATAAAATTTAATTATTTGTTTAAGTGAATCTAAAGGAATTTTATTATAAAAATAATGAATGTGATGATTTACTTGTTGTATTAACCTGTTTTACTATTTTTAGTTACTAAAGAATATTTTATTAAAAAGAAAGTTATTTTAAAAATTGAATTATCAAATAAATTAAATTTATTAGTCAAATTAATGGTTAGTTAATTGAAGTATCAAGTAGTAATTGATTTTTCAATTTGTTCAAATATTAATAAACTACCTAATATTTTTTATATGCAAGGTTAAA
This sequence comes from Allium cepa, assembly GCA_030765085.1. Taxonomy (NCBI): domain Eukaryota; kingdom Viridiplantae; phylum Streptophyta; class Magnoliopsida; order Asparagales; family Amaryllidaceae; genus Allium; species Allium cepa. The sequence continues at coordinate 236,481,997 of CM060930.1, forward strand.
AATCGAGGTAACCAAGGAAATTTTGAAGTGGATTTCGAAGCAAAAATCAAAGGTGAGTAAATATCACCTTGTTGGACTTTTATTTAAATTTAAATGGTTAAATTTAGATAATTGGATGATTGATTGAATTGTTTAGATGTGCAATGATGATTTGGTGATTTTGTTTTGGTTGATTCTCGAGTTAATTGTTGATTGACTCGAAGCATTTGGATTTTAAGTTGTTTAAACTTAAATCATAAATAAGGAAACGGTTTATTTAAAATTTATAAGGATTTAATGAATTAGTAATTCATTAGATAGGTAGGATAATTTAAATGGATAATTGATTAATTAAATTAATTAATGATTTGAGTTAATTAATTAAGTTTAAATTAATTTAGAATGATCATTGGGTGGTTTAATAGGTAATTACTTAATGCAACTAATAAAATATAATTACTTTGGGAAATTAATCAAGAGATAAATTAAGATAATTAATTAAGGAGAATTAATTTATTTAATGAAGTAAATAAATGGATAGTTAATTACAGGTTGAGATAAATCAAGAATGATTGATATTGTGGATTAATGTAATTAATTTAGATTAGGATAAATTAAAATATAATTGGAAAATCATTAATTTATATAATCAATGACATAATTAAAGATGATTTATTTAAATGAATAATAAGCGACTTAGGATAAGATAATTGATATAAGCAATCAAAGATTAATGTAATCAAATGTAGTTAGTTAATTTATAAAGTAATTAAAGATTACTCATCCCTGCCTACTAATCAAAAAATTTGACAAGTTTACTTTTTCCCATCATGGCAGCCTCTCTCTCCTATCCAATCCCCAACATCCCTGCCGTGTACCTTAATCCCTCCCTTTCCCATACTTCAAACATCCCTTCTCTGCCACAACCCGCTCCCTCCCCACCTAGACCCCCTGACCCTTCTTTGTCTTCCAACCTCCCAGTTGTTCTTTCCACAACTGCCCCCCCAACCTGCCTGGACTTCTTCGTTCAAGCAGAAACCCAGGAATGCTGGGAAGTACATGCCGGTTGAGATGAAGCCTTCGTACTATGATGGTGCTTTAGACCTCCCTACTGGTATTGTTGAAGCAGGAACTCAAATCTGGAGCGAGTATCTCGTGGGTTTCTTTCTTGACAAACCGCTGTCATTTACTACAGTGGTGCAAAGACTCAAGCAGGTATGGAAACTTAAAGGTACAGTTAAAATCAAATCTGATGGTGTCTTCTTTCTTTTCCTCCTTTCCTGTGAAGAAGACAAGCTAGCTATCATAAATGGGGAACCGATCATTATGAAGAACAAACTTTTTATTGTCAAGCCTTACGATTCCAAAATTAATAATGTTTGCGGATCCGTGCACTCAGTTCCGGTTTGGGTGCTGTTCCATAATATCCCGCTGTTTGCCTGGTCTCATGTTGGCGTGAACTGGCTCTCGAGTAGGATTGGTAAACTGCTGTGTATGGATATGATGACAGAAAGCCTAGAGAGACTCCATTATGCAAAATGTTTAATAGAGATTCGACCTGACAATGAACTTGTTGATGAGTTTCTTGTTAAGCTTGTTGATGGGGGTACCCAAAAAATCAAAGTAACTTATATGTGGAAACCGCTAATTTGCACTTTTTGTGCTTCTTTTGGACACTCCTGTGAAAACTGTGAAATGCGAGTACCTACTGTTTCTAACAGTTCTGAACTGAATCAACACAAGACTGATAAAGTTGAGGTTAGAATCCCAATAAAGCAAAAGGATTTTTTTAAAGCAAAGGCTCCTGTAAAGTGGCAAAAAGTGGGTAGTTTTAAAGGTAGAAAAATGCAGTTTTCTTCAACACCCTCTGCTAATCTCTTCCCCCCCAAGTTGTATCTGATAAGAGTAAGTCGTTGGCTGATAACTTGGTTAGGGATGCTGTGATAGTTGATGTTGTTGATGATGATTTACTCCTGCAATCCAATAGAAGAAAACAAACTAAAGAGACCACTGTTGCTGACACAGATAAAAGGGAAAATGTGTTGGATCAAAATGAAACAAACTTATCTCACACGCTACTAGATTGTACACGTGCTGAGCAGCCCATCCTTTTAACTCATAACAAATTTAACATTTTGCATGAATATGCCTCTCATGAAGACGAGGATATACCATAAACTGTTCCAATGAATGAGACTGCTGAAGAATGTTTGGACACTTTATAAAAGGCAGTAACTGACCCAATTAAAATGTGTAACATCAATGATATGGTTTCGGTTCATAACGTAAACTCAGAAGGCCTTTTGCATGAAACAGATGTGAGTGGTCCAATCACAAGCTTGCTCAATAATTCAAATCATAACGTTGCTCTCCCCACTCCCCTTCACGTCATTTTTTCCAGAAACATCCCTGCTTCCCTACCTTCCCCATCTGACACTCACTCTGAATCCCACAGCCCTGTTCGACCATCCAAACTGCCTGCCCCGAACAATTCCAGTGTTAAACTTGCAAACATGCAGTCATCCCTATGAAACCAACAATCCAATGCTTCTTCAAATTCCAAAACAGTCCAACAACTCAACGTACCTGCTTTGTCTCCTCACAATACTTCTATTGTTGAATCATCATCCCAGGATCTTATGCATGTGCACGTGCACACAATAGCTTCTCTCTCTGATAACATACCCCCCCCAAGCCCCCATGCTACCTTCTGACGCTTCATCATCTCAGGTGACTCAACATAAAACGTTGGATATCCCACATTTAAACCCAGCGCCTCCATGCAATGCAATGGTCACTCATGCTGTGCATGCTGAACAAACTAACCCCTACAATCATATCAATCCTCCCAAAGCTTTCCTTCCTCTTCCTGACACCTCACCCTCAATTCTTGGCCCACCCCCACTAATTCCCATGTAGTCCCCTAATCCAACCCACTTTGAAACAACTGACAATCCAGTCTCCATCTTTATGAACTCCCCACTCTCTGCTTCCATCCCCGATTATAACAAAACCTCTGGTGGCTTGACTAGGCAAATGAAGAAAGCAATAATTGAATCTCTCGAGTTTAATCAATGACACATAATATATGTGTTTGGAATGTGCGTGCAGCTCATGATGACTCTAAACTGCATATATGTAAAAATCTGATCACTCAATTCAACCTGAGTATCCTAGCAATTCTTGAAACCAAGTTGAACATTACTCTGTCCCGCAGAGCAGCCCATCTGATTAATCCGTCCTGGAAGATAGCACACAATCTTGACCAACCTCCTTTTGGTCGTATCTTAATTCTCTTCGATCCTACCGTCCACCTCCTAACCCCCGTCGTTTCCTCTTCACAATTTGTCCACTGCCATAGCTTGTTCATCCCCAAAAACATCTCTTGCTACCTCACATTCGTTTATGCTGAGAATGCAGCAAACTCCCGGACTCCATTTCTTTCCACTCTCCCTAGTTTAAGACAAGACACCCATCCCTGGGTGGTATGTGGTGATTTTAATTGTTCCCTTAACCTTTTGGATAGAATAGGTGGCACTTCCCTTTCTCTAGCTGACATTAAACCGCTTAACGATGCTATTCAAGAAGCTAACCTGATTGAAACTAAAGTCTCTGGTAATAGATACACTTGGAACAATAAGAGAAGACAGGGTGTTAGAACTTTTAGTAAAATCGACTTCACTTTCTCCAACCAAGAAGCCTTGAATGCCTGGCCTTCCTTATTCAACCATATTCCCAACCCATCCATTTCTGACCACTCACCGCAAATCATCCACTTGGGAGGTGCTGTCATGAGAGGGAGACCTCATTTTAATTTTTTTAATTCGTGGACTAAAGAACATGACTTTTTTGATATTGTCCGTACGGTTTGGTCCTCTACTAACTATGGTAATCCGATGCTTGTTTTACAGAAAAAGCTCAGGGCCGCGAAGGAAGCGCTGAGAGTTTGGTCGACATCTAGATTTGGGAATGGCAGCAAGCAATCGAATATCTGGAAACAGAAACTGCAGGAGATACAATCTGAAATGCAAAGCAATGCCCATGATGAAATCTTGGCTTCTCTTGAAACTTCCATAGCTAAGCAGTATCAGCTGGAACTTCAAAAGGAACTATCCATGATCAAGCAGAAGGCGCACGTTCGATGGACTGATGAAGGCGATCTAAATACTGCGTATTTCCATGCAACACTTAAAGCGAAACAAAACCGCGACAACATCCACAGAATCATTGACTTGGATGGTAATGAACATACTGACGGATTGGCCATTGACAGAGCCTTCATCGACTATTTCTCCCATCTCCTTGGTAATGAAGAAAAATTCAGTCCTTGTATTGATGAAATAGATCCAAACATCCTTCCGAAGCTTAATCAACATGACTATGCATTTCTGTGCAACATAGTTACTGAACAAGAAATTAAAGACGCCATGTTTTCGCTAAACTCTAACTCTTGTAGTGGACCTGATGGCCTCAACACCTTCTTCTACACTTCCTTCTGGAGCATTGTTGGACATGACGTGTGTCGTGCAATTATGTCTATCTTTAAAAACTCAAAGATCTTGAATACTTTCAATAACACTAACATTGCCCTCATTCCCAAATCATCCTCCGCAGCGTCTGTAGCTGACTTCAGGCCTATCTCTTGTTGCAACGCGATATATAAATGTGTTTCGAAAATTATTGCCACTCGCCTGAAAGCGGTTCTCCCAAACATTATATCCCCTAACCAATCCGCTTTTCTCCCGGGCAGAAGTATCTTAGACAACGTTTTGCTTTCTCATGAACTTCTCAGAGGGTACAGGAGGCAAAACTTGTCTCCTAGAGCGATGTTGAAGCTTGATGTCAGAAAAGCTTTTGATTCTCTTCAGTGGGATTCGCTGGTTCGAATTCTAGGGTACATGAATTTTCCGCCACACTTTATTGCTTGGATTTACACCTGCATATCTACAGTGAACTACTCCATTATTATTAATGGTTCTGCGAAAGGATACTTCTGTGCAAGCAGGGCGTTCGTCAAGGCGACCCGATGTCTGCTTATCTTTTCATAACAGTTATGGAACTCCTCACATGTATGCTTGACAATTTAGTTACCTCTGATCTGTTCCACCTTCACCCTAGATGTAGTAATCCGCGCATAACCTCCCTTATGTTTGCTGATGATCTAGTTGTCTTCTGCAAACCTGATCCTACTTCCATTCACTCCATTATGCATGCCTTGGATGCTTTCTACATACAAACTGGACTGAAAATAAATATTGCCAAATCTGAGATTATGCTGGCTGGCCTCTCTGATGAACAAACTTTATCGATCCTCAACTTCACGCGCCTACAGCCCAATATTAACACGACATCTTATCTTGGAATTCCACTCACAACTTCTCGGATTACTTCAGCCCAATGCCTCCCTCTATTTGCAAAAATCATCTCTAGACTGGAGTGTTGGTTCTCCAGATTTTTGAGTCAGGCTGGCCGTATAACCCTTGTCAAATCCGTGATATTTGCTATGCAAGTATATTGGGCTAAAACCTTCGTAATGCCGCTTAAACTAATCAACATGATTAGAACGGCTGCTATGAGATTCATATGGAAAGGGTCCATTCATGGTCGTTTCACTGCCCCTATATCTTTCAAGCTTATTGAGAAACCTCTGTGCAAGGGTGGTCTTGGTATCTACAATGTTGCTGTCTAGAACAAGGTTGTGCTAATCAAACATCTCGATAACTTCATAAACAATCGAGACAGCTTTTGGGTCCTCTGGTCGAAAAATTATGTTATTAAAAGTAGAGATTTCTGGAGCATGCAACCCCTTCAAAACATTAGCTGGACCTGGCGCTCTATCTTAAAAATGCGTGATTGCATCCTTCCCTATATCCAATACGGCATATTGAGCAACGTTCAGTTCTGGAACGATCCATGGATTGCCCATGGCTGCATTCTCCGTTCGAAGCTTACGCACAATGACATAATCCAAACTGGCATTCACCAAAACTTGAAGGTCTCTGATGCGTATACCAATGGTATTTTTGTGCTCCCTAACACGTCAAACCAGGCTATTCATCTAATATGGAATTAGATCAGAGCTTCTGAGGCCTCTCTAAATCGCAACCTTCTCATTAACTGGAAAGGCAAAGACAGTTCTTACAAAATCAAACAAATGTACAACTTTCTTACAGGACATGTCAACCTGGAAGAATGCAAATGGCACAAAAGAGTTTGGTCTAGAGACAATAACGCTAGAGAAAATCTAATGCTTTGGAAAGTCATCAACAATGCTCTGCACACGCGTATTAAACTTTTTAGTCGTGGGATGGACGTGCCGATCCACTGCACATTCTGCAGTTCTGAACCAGAAATGAAAGATCATATCTTCTTTGATTGTGGCTTCGTCTTACGGCTATGGACAAAGGTAATGATCAAGCTTGGTTTCTTGGATACTCAGCTTTGGAATGGTAATATTTGGAGGACACTTCTAAAAGTCACTGACATGAACGTTGATAGGAATAGGCTCCTCTTCCTCGTTTTAAAGAAATTTCTATACGGTTTTTGGAAGGAAAAAATCAACGTGTCTTCCATCCGGAGCTTTTGTGAAATGAAGATCTCCTCTACTCTCAGCTCTCCTATGAAATAAAAGCGGGGCTGAACTCTGCAAATTTTGCAATTGAACCTGGAATTCTGAATGCTCTATGATCTGGCTGTTTTCGCTCTTCCTCTCTGTTCTCTGGTGTTTTTTTTATTGTTGCACTTTGTTCCATCCTTCGTTTGCTTTGTGTAACCTTAATGTGTGTGTGCGGTCTTTTTAAATTTCTGTATGTTTTTTTAATCTCTCTAGTGCATTAATAAAGTGGTAGGGGACCATCCAACCCCGTCGGCAATGCCAAAAAAAAGATTACTCACTGATTATGGTTAAGAATAATTAATATCGTGATAATTAATCAAAGATAATTGCTTGAATGCAATTGAAAGAAAATTAATCCAGGATGATTAATTAAGATGAATAACGAAGGGTTGATTAATTAATTGATTTGGAGCTAATTAATATTGAATGAAGGAATCTAAGTGAATGTGGTTTGAAATTCAATTAAAAATCAATTGAATTAATTTGTATGTGATTAATCTTTGCTTATGGATGTTTGAAAGGTATTGGGTACTTCGAATGAGTTGTTATCTCTGATATGAAATGTTATGTACTTCATTTGAATAACTTGGGTTTGGATGACATTGGGTTTGAAGAGACTGGGGCCGGGTATCGGGAAATACCCGAAACCACTTCGAATTTTTATAAATTGATATATGAAATATATAGGCTGGAATGAAATGGTTTTAAAGGAATTGGACTATTTTAAATCTAAATCTTGGTATTTAGAAACTTATATGTGAGATAAGTGATGTCTAAAATAAATTGTGGCATTGTGAATTTACCTGAGTTACCCGGGTTCTATATAAGTTGTATGCTGTTATTCCTTGTTGGATGAGTTTACTCACGCTGGTTTCCAGCCTGACCCGGGTGTTACTTTGGTGTAATGCTCGGGTCAGACCGAGTATTACAAATTTTCAGGTAGGTACGTTCTGGGGCTCAGGAGGCGAGCTGGATGGCAAGAGCGTATAGAGTATTTCCGCTGTATTTATATCATGGTTAATATGAGACATGATAATTGTATATTTTCAGTGACTGTATATATGTGAAACTCTGATGTATATTAAATGTAATCGACAGATATAGTATTCTTTTGTAACTGTTATTATTTATCTATTATATTTTATCCGCTGCGAATGTGAGATGTGGTTGATTTTGTTATTTTTCTTCTTCTATCTTTTTCTTCTTTTTCATAACTATTTGGAATTTTCGGCGCGAAAATTTCGGGTCGTTACATTTGGTATCAGAGCAGAAAGGTTAAGCGAGAACCTTGGCTCTGGTGGGGATTACTCATTAAATAGAGTCCAAAATACTCTAGAATGAGTTGAGTTTATCTATATGAGCGCGTACTTGTTATTTTCTTATATAGGGGTTTTAAATGATTTTATATAAAAATATATTTTGATATATAAAGCAATATTTCCTTCTAATAAATAATTAAGGTGATTGGCTGTTAGATTATTGGAATTGAAATTTAGAAGTAATATAATACAACCAAACCGAAGTCTTGAATTGGAATTAAATTAAGTAAAAAAAACGGAAATACAACTAAATTAAAATTTAAGTGATTGAAAATGAAATTCTAAATATGATCCCAGAGTTTGGAAATTTTGTTTCAAAATAATGAAAAATAATAAATAAGTATTGTTTGGATAACTGGGACTTGTTGCAAACAATGGGTTGTTTGAAAATTGATTTGAATTTAAAACCAAGGGTGGTTTAAAAGTTTTAAAACATGGCTGGGAGGGCGAAGAAATAAATATGCATATATGTATGGACTTTCATGATATCAAAGATAATTTGAAATAAGCTCTAAGAGGTTGAGTTTTGATTTTTCCCTGAAGTGTGACGTAAAACCCAATGTGATATAAGTTTTGAACTTATAAGAGGGAAAGAATTTTGAAGTTTAAAGCGGGAATTTAATTTGAGTAAGGTTTATTGGATTAAGTAAATTGGAATTTAACTTCAGGAAAGTTAAATAAGTGTAGAAAAAAAAACAACCAGAATTGAAAATTTCAAGATGAAATTGGGATTTAACTTGGAAAGTTAAATGGTTGATTTGAACTAGGAATTTGTGTGATCTCAAAATGGGTTTGAGATTTAAAAAATGAAAATGGATGGACGTTTTAAAATAAATTGGATGATATCATCTTATTGTTAATGAAAATCTTTAAATTGAAAATGGTATTGTATAAATAAAATAAATTTGAACAATTGAATTGTAAATTAAACTTGTTTAAGAACTGGCTTCAAACTGGAAGGTAAAATTGAATAATAAATTAAATTTTAAAATAAAATAGTATTGAACTCTTATTTGAACCTTGAAATAAATAAGTTAAGATAATTTAAAATGAAATTTTGAGGATTGGGCTCAGAAATTAAATTGTTTAAAAACTTTAAATAAAAGTTAATTTGGTTTAAAGAGTTAAACCAACCTTTTAGAATTCAACTCGAATTCATATAATTCGAGGTAGTTTAAATTCAAGATTGATTTTGAATCAGTTCAAAATTGAATTTGGTTTGAAATAAGTGGACTGGTGATTGAGGAGGTATAAGTCTAAGAATTTAAATGGGAAAATTGAATTGGATTAAACTGAAATGATTTGAATTTGAAATGAGTTCAATTGATAATAATTCACATTGATTGGAATAGTTTGAAATTATAATTAAGTTGAACATGACTAAAATAATATGGAATTTGATTTAAATTGGGAAGGGGATCAAGATTTATTCAACTTGAATTGGGTTTAAATAAATTTTAATAGAAATTGAAGTTATTCAAGTTAGAATTGAGTCAATTAAGTGTAAATTTACATTGGAAATTGACTCTTGACTAGTTTCAATATAAATTGTTTTAATATAAACTTATTTTTCTAGGCTATTTAATATATACAACTTTTCTTTCTTAAAGCCAAATTATTTTATACTTGGTTTACAATTATTTTGGAGCTATTTAACCATTTTTCAACTGTTTTCTAAACTAATTACTATTTTTCAACTATTTCACAAACTAATTTCTATTTTACAGCTATTTTGCAATTATTTAAAATTTCTAAAACTATTTAACTATTTTCCAACTATCTTTACGAGTAGTTAACTATTTTATAGCTATTTTGTAAACTAATAATTATTTTTCAACTACTTATCTATTTTTAAAATTTTCAAGCTATTTTCTAAATATAAATTGGTCGAAGTTCAAACTGTTATTGATTAAATACCCAACTGAGATAGGAATTGAAGTGATAATTCAATGGAATTGAGGCAATTGTGAATAGAAAGGAATTTGATTTGGTTAATAATCGATAAAGTTAAATACGTGGGATGTACGTATATTATTCTATTCGCATAGTGATTTGATCCAGATTCGAGCACAGAATTTCGAGATAATTTATCGATCCGAGTTGGGATTTTTTTTCACTCGATTTTCGACGGCGTACCTGGATATGGATTGTTGATTGGTTCTGGATATTCTCTATCATAGTTATGGCTATGCAAGGAGAATGACGGTTTCTAATCAAGAAACCGGATCTGAGTCCGCACTAGGAAGTCGGGTGGACGATACTAGTTCAGAAGTGAAGTTGTGTGATCGAGTGAGCGATCAGATTGGTATAGCGTACGGATGTTATGTGTACATCGTACAGATTTGAATAGAATTGATATTGGAAAGAGTAATCAAATTTGAATATTTGATTTTGAATAAACAGGTTATATATCTTTGTTATATAAGATAAATCTTTCCTTGTTAAATCTATTGCCGAAAGAAAAGGATTTTTGAAGGTGTTTGAAATATAAAAGGGGTTTTATACAAGTTTGAAAAGATCCAAAGTTTTTAAATTTTTATATATCTGAATATACATATAAAGGATCTTATGAGGAATTTGGAAAAAGATTGTGGGAACCTTTGGATTTGGAAAGGCTTTTGATTTTTGGGTAAAATCAATATTGAATTTGGAAAGCCTAGTTTGAGAATTATCGATTTTGTGTAAAGGAGCTTTGTATGATATCATACTAGGTGTATGATTTGAAGGATACTATTTATGTGTAGTATAAAGTGTTTTGATGATGGCTCTAGGGAAAAAGACGCTCCCTTGAAATGAACTTCTCAGTAGTGCCACCGGGTGGTGCTGCCTTGAGCCCCAAGGGGGGGGGGGGTTTCTAAAGTTGATCTTGTGAGGAGTCCGGACAAACTAGTTCCTGAGGATTATTGGGTAGCGGAAGTCGAGGGCGCTGATGCCTACAGGGGCATTTGGGTTATGCTGCGACGACAGTGTAACTCAATGTTATTGCTATCTACTGTGGGGACCATAGCGAATCGTGTGGAGGATGAGTGCCAACAGTCTACACTTGATTTTGCCGGGAAGGCAACGCAACATCGGTAGACTGCGATCTATGGTCAAGTGGAGTGGAGAAGTTTCATTTTTGGCAGCGAAATTTGAGGGCGCTAATGCCTACAGTTATATGGGTTTTTGCTGTGATAACTACGTAACCCCAGTTGTAGCTGCTATCTGTCGTGGGTTCCATGGTGTAACCGAGGGGCGCGGAGGCCTACTTTATCTATGGATTTTGTCGGGATGGCAACGTAACCATCGGGTTAACTGCGACCATGGATGAGAGTGATGATTCTCAGAGCATTCTCACTAAAGATATTTCCTATATTTTCAAAAACTGTTTTCTATATTTTCAATAAAATTATTTTCCAAGTATTTTCACTGGGTGTTGAAAACGGGTTTACCAAGTACTTATAGATTTTCAGTCCCACGCCTGATCAACGTATGATTTAATTTCTGTGAGAACAAGGATGGACTGGTTGAGACATCGAGTTATAAAAAGTATTTTTATAAAGAGTTATTTTAATAGTATGATGTAAATTTAAAAGGCATTTCTAAAATTTTTAAATAAAGATATTGGAATTTTGGAAAATCAAGGAAATCCAAACTGGAATTTTAATGAAGTGAATTTGTAATTAAAATCGGACATTGATTTAGAAATTGGGAGTAAGCTAATTGGCTAAATAATTATTTGATTGAGTATGTTAATAAAATTTAACTTGGGTAAATAAATGGATTGTAAATTAATAATGGAGTTTGGTAATGAATTCGAGTTGTGGATAGAATTCGACTTGGACTTGATATGAATTAAATAAGAGGAGATGTTGTAAAATAAAAATAAAACAGAATTGGATTGAAAAATGTGATGGTTTGAATTACAAATAAAATTCAAATGTGATTTGAATAATATTTAATGAAATTTGCAAGTAAATTGGATATAAGAGAAGTGATTATAATAGAAATGGTTTGAGTTGCAAAACAAAACCCAAGTGAATAGAAATAAATTGGGAATGACCTTGTATTAATAAAATAAATTCGAAATGAGTTAAGAAGGTGAATTAAAAATTTAAAATGGGGTGGATAAATTGGTCAATTGAATTAAAAAAATAAATGGATGAAGTCTGACTGAATAAAAACTAAGTCCAAGTTTTATTTGGAATTGGATTATCAGACTGAACTTAAGTTCGGGGGCTTATTAATTTGAAGTATAAATAAGTTAAGTATGTGCTTGGATATTATTTTGGAAATTGAGAAGGTGAATTAAAATTTAAAATTAAAATTTAAAGGGGATGGGCTAACTGAATTTAATGGAATTTGATTAAATGAGAATCAAATAAAAGTAAACTTAAGTTTGATGTTGGAATAAATAAAAGTAAATTAACTTAAGTTTAAAATTTATGGAAGCTTGGCTTCGAATAAGGGTGAAAGTCTATTCAATAAAAAAACTTGGATTGAATTAATTTGGGAAATGGTTACTAATTTATAAGTATTGAATGTGCCAAGCCTAATAAATGGTTTTGAATGGAACAATTGCGAAAATGAAATGAAATGCAATGAATGGTTGGTGAATAAATTAGAAATGAAGTGGAATTAATTACAGAATGAGTTGAAAAGTAATCTGAAGGAGGTATGGACTAAAAATAAATACTATGTTAATTGAATATAGTCGAAATTGCATTAAAAAAGTTATCGTTTGACATAAACAAAAGTAATTAAAATTCTATAAACTAATAGAGGCAAATAAAAATTGATTTTGAATCAATTAAATTGAATATGAGCTTGTTTGGATTAAAAATTTAATTAAATGGCAGTTGAGTTGTAAACCAATAAGATTTAACGGAATGATATATGAATTGGTGGGAAACAATTGAATTAGTTTTGAAAACATATAAATTGCTCATGGAAGTTATTTTGAATTCATTTCTTTTAGAGTTGAAGTGTTATAGTTGTTTTATTAAGAGAAATGTTGTAAACTTCATATATATAGTACTTATATGTTTAAATTGAGTAAGTACAGGTACCTGAAGGCCGTTTGGCTGGATTTGGATTGCACTAATTGCTAAAATTAATATGCTGCTTGCTTAAAATGCTAAATAACGTACGCCTATGCAATAAAAATAGGAAATATGAACTGTTTTGCTTTTTCCGACCGGGTGGGTCGATGTATACATATTTATATCTCTTGTCAAATTACAAAAGCTCCTCCGTACAAAGGAGACTCTGTCAAAATTTTCTGGAAATTTTGGGAGTTAGAAAATTTTTGGGGAAAATTTTGGTTAACGACAAAACAACTTCAAATTGAAAATTAAAGTAAATCAGTAGATGAAACTAATATGAATCAGTTATAAATGAAAGATAAAATTTAATACTCAGAAGTGAAGACAAATTGAATTCATATGAAATGGGAAAGCTAATTTGAATTGAAGTAGATAAGAAACATATGTGAGAAAATGTATAAAATGGTTGGAAATGTTACGGTTGGATATTATTGTTAAGTAAGATATGCAGGGATTATAAGCAAAAAGGAAATTGGATTAGATATTAGAAGATAAATTTGAATTGCCCGACAAAAAGGTATGCATTTAAGTTTCTGTATGAAATTGGATTGGGTTTTTGATATAGCCACTTGGCTTCTGTTTTCTTTTGGAATTTGGGAGCCCGTAGAGGCCTTTTGTAGTATTACCGAGCTAGCCGCGCAAAGGAGACGCTGGCAAAAATTTTCGGGAATCTAGGGAGTTAGAATTTTTTTTTTGAGAAAATTTTGATAATTCAAAATTTGGTTTTAAATTGAAATTTAGATGATTGAGCAAAAGGGTATTGTTTGAAACTATAGAAGGTTTTAGGAAGTTGGCTAAAGTGATAGTGGGCCTTTAATAAAAGATAGTTGGTAGGAAGTTGAATTGTGAATTTTGAAAAAAGTAAACGGGTATTGGTCCATTCTACCTAATTAGTAATTTTGGGGACGAAATTCTTTTAAGGGGGGAGGAATGTGACGACTCGGAATTTCTAACAATTAAAAACTTGAATATTTAATTGATTTGAAATATTTAAAGGTTAATGTTAACTTGAATTTCGAAATATCAATATTTACTTGATAATTAAATTCTTGAATTATATAGTTTAAACATTGAATCATATAATTTAAAATTGGGCAAATTATTGAATCTGAAATTTCTAAGCCTGTTTAAATAATTTAAAGGCTTATAAAATTTATAATGATGACACTGAAGATAATAGAATGGTTGAAATTTAAATTAAAGGTGATTTGTTCAATTTTAATAATATATCGTTTAAATCGATATTTAAAAATAGCTTTCCGATGTACAGTCTCGGAATTCGATGAAACTAGTTCCATTGAATCTGTAATAGTTAGTTATTATTGGATTTCAATTTTCGTAGCAATCGGAATTGTCGTTTGACCCTGGCAGCTCAAAACGCTTAGAACTATTTTAATCGAATTTAATTTAAAACTGATTGTTTTCTTCTGTAACTCGTGCATGCAGTCGAATTAGGTTCCGAAACACGTTTCATCGTGTTTGGAATGCGGGTAAAACTTTATAATTGCCTAACGGCATTCCTTAAGAGGAGTTCGAAATTTAAATAACAGTTAATGGGACGTTTTGAAAATATAATGAAATTTAAAGTCAAATAGGGGTCAAAGATATTTTCATTTACTCGTGCTCAACAAGCCATCCCAAACCTATATCTTCCCTGTCCCTCTCTCTAATCATAAAAGTAAATCGAACTCATCTTATGAAAAAAAATTTTATTAATGGCGAACGGAACTTAATCGTGTTCGAAACGAGCACGGCGAAGGTAAGAGGGAGGCGAACGTCAATCGTTAGTCAATCAAGGCTAGGGCATGGATTCAAGCTCGGCTAGGGTTTTGGGCCGCGATGATGGTTCGCGTACGCGCGTCTTGCATTTCGCAATGGGAAATTAGGGCTATCTGTGAGCGTCGGTGTCACGACTGGGCAGGAGGTCGGCGCGGCAAATTTTGGGGCAGTGAGGGGTCGCGACCAGATTGCTAGGAGATGGCGTTCGACGTGACGCAGAGGCGTTGGGCAGTGGTAGGAGGCTCGCACGAATGCTGTGAAGGCAAGGTCGTGATGGCCTTGGTTCTGTTGTCAGTAAGGTAGTTTACGTATATTAATTATAACTTGTATCTTAGAGGTAGCTGTGTTACAGAAAAATAAATAGATAAATATACTTTAATGTTGATTTTAACAAGTAATATATACAATAAAGTATAAACTGTTCATTACTTTCAATTTAAAAATCTGCTTATGTAAATAGAAGGTATTCCAGTGAGAATTTTGTGATTTGAATTGTAAAGACAGTATAAAATTTAATTATTTTTTTAAGTGAATCTAAAGGAATTTTATTATAAAAATAATTAATGTGATGATTTACTTGTTGTATTAACCTGTTTAACTATTTTTAGTTACTAAAGAATATTTAATTAAAAAGAAAGTTATTTTAAAAATTGAATTATTAGATAAATTAAATTTATTAGTCAAATTAATGGTTAGTTAATTGAAGTATCAAGTGGTAATTGATTTTTCGATTTGTTCAAATATTAATAAACTACCTAATTTTTTTTATATACAAGGTTAGAAATCGAGGTAACCAAGGAAATTTTGAAGTGGATTTCGAAGCAAAAATCAAAGGTGAGTAAATATCACGTTGTTGGACTTTTATTTAAATTTAAATGGTTAAATTTAGATAATTGGATGATTGATTGAATTGTTTGGATGTGCACTTATGATTTGGTGATTTTGTTTTGGTTGATTCTCGAGTTAATTGTTGATTGACTCGAAGCATTTGGATTTTAAATTGTTTAAACTTAAATCATAAATAAGGAAATGGTTTATTTAAAATTTATAAGGATTTAATGAATTAGTAATTCATTAGATAGGTAGGATAATTTAAATGGATAATTGATTAATTAAATTAATTAATGATTTGAGTTAATTAATTAAGTTTAAATTAATTTAGAATGATCATTGGGTGGTTTAATAGGTAATTACTTAATGCAACTAATAAAATATAATTACTTTGGGAAATTAATCAAGAGATAAATTAAGATAATTAATTAAGGAGAATTAATTTATTTAATGAAGTAAATAAATGGATAGTAAATTACAGGTTGAGATAAATCAAGAATGATTGATATTGTGGATTAATGTAATTAATTTAGATTAGGATAAATTAAAATATAATTGGAAAATCATTAATTTATATAATCAATGACATAATTAAAGATGATTTATTTAAATGAATAATAAGTGACTTAGGGGAAGATAATTGATATAAGCAATCAAAGATTAATGTAATCAAATGTAGTTAGTTAATTTATAAAGTAATTAAAGATTACTCATTGATTATGGTTAAGAATAATAAACATCATGATAATTAATTAAAGATAATTGCTTGAATGCAATTGAAAGATAATTAATCCAGGATGATTAATTAAGATGAATAACGAAGGGTTGATTAATTAATTGATTTGGAGCTAATTAATATTAAATGAAGGAATCTAAGTGAATGTGGTTTGAAATTCAATTAAAAATCAATTGAATTAATTTGTATGTGATTAAGCTTTGCTTATGGATGTTTGAAAGGTATTGGGTACTTCGAATGAGTTGTTATCTCTGATATGAAATGTTATGTACTTCATTTGAATAACTTGGGTTTGGATGACATTGGGTTTGAAGAGACTGGGGTTGGGTATCGGGAAATACCCGAAACCACTTCGAATTTTTATAAATTGATATATGAAATATATAGGCTGGAATGAAATGGTTTTAAAGGAATTGGACTATTTTAAATCTAAATCTTGGTATTTAGAAACTTATATGTGAGATAAGTGATGTCTAAAATAAATTGTGGCCTTGTGAATTTACCTGAGTTACCCGGGTTTTATATAAGTTGTATGCTGTTATTCCATGTTGGATGAGTTTACTCACGCTGGTTTCCAGCCTGACCCGGGTGTTACTTTGGTATAATGCTTGGGTCAGACCTAGTATTACAAATTTTCAGGTAGGTACGTTCTGGGGCTCAGGAGGCGAGCTGGATGGCAAGAGCGTATAGAGTATTTCCGCTGTATTTATATCATGGTTAATCTGAGACATGATAATTGTATATTTTCAGTGACTGTATATATGTGAAACTCTGATGTATATTAAATGTAATCGACAGATATAGTATTCTTTTGTAACTGTTATTATTTATCTATTATATTTTATCAGCTGCGAATGTGAGATGTGGTTGATTTTGTTCTTCTTCTATCTTTTTCTTCTTTTTCATAACTATCTGGAATTTTCGGCGTGAAAATTTCGGGTCGTTACAGTTCATGTATGCACTCAAATTACATAATAGACTTATAATAGACTCAACGGTTCAAACAATGAATAAAGTGATCAGTCAACATCATAACAAAGCATATAACAATATAGCATATAATAATCTACGCTTTCTTTAATAATAACGTGCTTCAAAGATATAACAGACAAGCGCATCTATAAAACTATACAAGAAAACTACAAAATAGGTTAAAATATTTAGTTTTTTCCCCAAAGCATATACTCGTAACTAAAGTATATAAATATGTGTTCAGATCAACAAACATATCCTGTTAACACACTTTCATTATTTAAAGTTTATATACAACAGTTACTAGTATGCGCATGCTATATAAGTTCCGCTTAAAACTAAAAGCTCAACTATAAAGATCAGTATGCAGACAATTATTCTTAATATATGTTACCAGTATGCACACAATTATACTTGATATGTTCTGCTTGAAACCAAAAGCCCAAATATGAAGATCATTACATAAATTTTATTATTATTATTATTATTATTTTTATAAACTCAAATATAAGCTTACTGAATGAATTATATATAACTGGCATGTATATAAAATTTTAAAACAACCTGATGTATGAAATCAAAGTTACAGCTATTACAGTGAAACACATATGTAAACCGGTATGTGTGTGTGTGTGTGTGTGTGTGTGTGTATATATATATACTCGCAGTTATATAACACTTGAAAACCCACACATATATATACCAAACCAAAACTTAAAACATGAATATATACCTTAGTACAAACATACACAGCAAACGCAACTAACAGCATCCAAAGCATATAAATATATGATATAAAACAGTGTATAACAAGTAACGACCCTATTTAGTTATTACCAGAGGAAGGGAAGACTCGCCGCTGAAGGAAGAAGCGAAGGCTCCGTCGAGATGGAGGAAGCGGAGTGGGTGATGTTTGTAGGCGAGCCGCGGTGATTGAGTTGTGGTGGATAACATCGGCGACAGAGAAAGCTAAGGGAGAGGTGGGATGTGCTGTTGGGTGTTCTCGGCGGTGATGGCTGGCAACAGGAAGGAGGCGGCCGGGGTGGTTCGAGCTCGGGCGGAAGGGGATGGTGGGGATTGGGCGGAGATCGAGGAGGAACTATCGGAGGCAGAGCATGATAGGAGGTAGAAACAGGAGATGGACAAGTAAAAATACGAATGGAAGAAAGAGGGATCTAGCAAAAGGCAATATAAAAGAGGAGGAGAACTATGAACAGGGAGAAAAGGAAATGAATATAAGTAAAAGTAACCAAAATATCAACAATCACGTGCCATGATTCAGGTGAGGATTTTTGGTATAAATATTCACGTTGATTCAAGAAAAAAAAATCAAAGAAATTAATGACAGCACATTTCAAAATTGAAGAGGCACAAGAAGTAACTATTGAAATTTATGGTACCGATACAACCAACAGTTTTATTATATCCGTCGCATATCGAATCTCAAAATACAGAAATAAATATAATGTTGAGATCATCACGATGAGACGATCAAAACGGTACACAGATATCAGTGGTATGGTCATCCAATCAGAAGTCGATATTCGGTACCTAAAATGCTGCCATTTTGCCGGAAATAAGATAAACGATGTAATAGAAGTCCAAATTTGGAAAAATGAAAGATGTCGTCTCACTCAGAAGAAGATTTAGAATTTTTCTATGTAAAAATATTCAGGTTTTGAATAAAAAAATTATCATCATCAATTTTAACTGATTTAATTTTAATAGAATTACACAATAAAATTTACTTTCATAATTTCGGATGAAAATTTACCATCTGCTATATTAAATTATACGTAATCCAACTAGTTAATTTTTAACTCAAAATTCTATTATTTAAAATTTCACCAAAAATCAATTAAATTCGTTAAATAAAACCATTTAAAACTTTTAAATTTTTACGGGTTGTTACAGTAAAGCTTTTGGGGTATTGGCTTCAGGCAAGACTTAGGGTTGCTTGGTGGTCTTAGGAGTTGGCTTAGGGCAAGTATGGAGGGCCCAATGATGACTCTAGATGACTTTGGTATGGCAACCAATGAAGTGCGACGACTTCGACGACTCGATGTGGTGAGTGACTATAGCATTGGTGATGGACCAAAAGGGTTAGTTCTACGTGATAGCTCGTAGTGTAGAACATAGGGTTGTGATGCTCTTGAGTAGGACATGATAGTTTGTGTATATCTAGAGTAATCTACGTCTTCCCATGTGTTTGGATGTCTATATATGTCCAGTCCTCCATTTACAAGGCATGAATTGAGCATCTATAAGGTAGTTCGAATGTCGGTACGTGTGCTAAGCGACAGATGGATGACTCAGTGGCTATGATGCTCATTTTTGGAATTGGGTAGCCTACATGTACCCATATTTTGGACGTATGTGGGTTTACTGTGCTTTTTCCATCTATATGGGCAATGATTTGAGCATTCGAAAGAGTAATCGCACATCTAAAGAACTTTAATGAGGGATGCAGGGCTGTATGATGGATGTTATGTTTGTTGTGTGCTTGATATGCCTGTAATACCCCTATACTACCTATATTTCACATGTAGTAGTAGCTTAGCATATACTTTGTTTATATGCCAACTCTATGGATGCAGGGACATGTCAGGTATGATTCTCCATGCCCTCTGCTCCATATATTATATAGACTTTCATAGTATTTTAGGATTCTTTATCGCTCATACAAGACTATTGTCTAACTCAAGGTTTTATGTTTTTCTTCTTATTATCTTGGATAATCTTAAATGAGCAGACTAGATAACGTGTGTAAACGAAACTGGAGTTCTACAAATGGAATAGTAGGAGGCAATGCTTTCTCAAATTTATAATTTGAGCTTATTATTGCATATTCCACTATGTTACATTATGGAGCCTTTACAGTGTTTGACTTACTTCTAATAGAAACAGTTTATCAGTTGAGTTTATTTATTATTTGTATAAACTCTATTACTATCTTGTATTATTGTATGAGCCTATGTACTCTGATTTTGGGGTTCATGTAATTATTATTATCTCGCCTATTTTATCTTGGTGACTAATATTATATTTATTTGATGCACCACAAGATATCCAACATGTTCTGCGATTTTACGATTTTCTCTTTCTCTTCTCTTCTGTTTCTTTTCTTTCTTCGACCATCTTCCTATATTGGCAGGATGCTCTAGAAGCGCACTATTCAGTTATATGAGCATCGAAGGTGTAGGATGGTCGTCACACTTGGTATTAGATCTTAGGTGATGTAATTAACCCGAGTTGATACCATGATCCAATGAAGATAGGTACAAGTTTTTTTCCTTAGACTAGATGGGAGTATACCTATATACAAGAGAGTGTATTTTTCATATATTTCGGCTTTCAAAACTATTTTAGTAGTATATAAATATATAAGTCATATTTCATAGGAATATCATTGATGTTGTTTTCCTGTATGACAGACCCATCACCTTTATTATAGATTAGAAATGATCTGGCATATGAGAAATGTTGTTATTGATTCCATCTCGAGAGTTGAGGAGTGGGTAGGATTAAGGGGCCATTAACCCCGATTTACAGTATATGTTCGTTGAGTTGTGCGAAACATTATCTAAAACTGTGCAGTTAATGCCCCCCCATTACCCTGCTATAACCCCGCTATATCCCATAGCGAATTTTTTTCCGCTATGATTTTCCATATAGCCTTAAAAATAGCCTTTCCACCTCAAGCCCCACTATTTCCACTATTGTCCATTTATTCCTGCTATATTTCTCTATTCTACTAGATCTTCTTTAAAAGAAATGAACCGCAAAATGACATTTATACATTATACAAATTTTGAATTTAATTTTTTTAATTGAATTTTATAACATATTTTCAAAAACAAAAATACCCTAATATTCTATTAAATTTAATTATGTTAAATAACAGTTTACATTTATTTACAATATATTTACACTTGCTTTTGTTAAAATTAAATATGTATTAGTTATAGTTAAATTGAATGTTAAATTTTCATTTACTTACTGTTTATATATTTGTAAAAACATTAAGTATGAGTTTTATATGCTATTTTAGACTCATCCGCTATATTCCCGCTATATCCTCGCTATATCCCCACTATGACTTTTTGCACCTTCGTCGCATTGAATATGCTGAGTGCTTTAACTACACAGATCTTAAATACCCAAATCGCTCCAAATGATTATGGTGCTCAGGTGTAAATGCCTAGAGTTGACTTTGTTGAGTTGTATAAAGACTAAATGGGTCTAAGTGGCAGACCGTTCCTTGGAATGGAGTCGACCATTAACGTGAAAGGCTGGATGGAAATTTGTAAGAGAATCACCGAAGACTTGGAGTTAGATGTTGCTACGAGGTTGAAGTTGGACTATAGGTAACTCTAAGGATGGAAAATGAATTGGTGGAATGCTCTTATAGCTATGATTTTTGAGGACTGTCTTACTTGGGATCAGTTCATAGTTTGCTTCAAAGAAAATTTATCTCGACTTTTCAAAAGTCAGTATTGTTTAGAAACTTCACCGACTTAAAGTAGAGCTATACATCTGTGTCATAATATATGACCAAATTTAATGTGTTGTCGAAGTATAGTCCCTCTTTCATTGATTCTCCACTCAGAAAAGAGAAAGTTTCCCACTAGGTTGAGTGATCATCTCGAGGAGCGATTGATTGGCCATATTAACAACAGCTTTGAGGAGTTGATCGAGAAGGCTTTGCAGTACAAGTGCTTGTTAGCAGTGCAAAAGGACTTTCCTGAATCAGTTATGTAGATGTAGAAAATGGAAGCACATGCATTATATGTCATTTTGATTTCGTCGAGTGCTCCAACGACGAAAGAAAAGGGAAATGACTTACTATCTAAGGTGTACCTTTCATTTATGGTGTTCCATACGTGTTTTATTCTTTATCAGGGTTTCATATTCCTTCATATTCAGTGATTTGGTAGATAGATTGAGAATGAGACTGGGATAGTTGACCAACCTTTAAAATTATAATGAGTCTTATTGGGGGGGGGGATCAGCTAGCTTGTGCATGGTTTGTCGGGACGTAGCCTTATTAAGTCATGGATGTTTGTTTGTTTATTATTGATCACTTTGGTTTAATTAGGTTCAAAATTATAGTATGAGAATGGACTGATCTATTTGGTATGGAATAGTGGTGACTATGAAAGGCTGTTGTTGATGACAGGGACTGATGATGAGCGAAAGGTAGTGTTCGGCTGCCCACCTGATAATAAGGTGATGGTTAGCTTTCTATATTTACTCGATATCCCAATAACGAGTTGTCATCTGTGCATGTAGCTAGAGAGTATCCATATACATTTGATAAAGTGAATGGATTACCCCCACATTAGTAGATAGAGTTCCGTATCGATCTGGTTAGAGGTGCTAGAGGAGTAGTTATGTTGTTAAGGCATATGTTGCCCTGAGAGTAAGGGAAACTAAAGATGTGAGCGGATGACCTATTGAGGCGAGGGTTTATTCATTGGAGCATATTTGAGTGGGATGCATGTATATTTTTCCCCACTAAGGCAGATGACTCTTTCAAAATGTTTGTTGATTACCGTGAGCTAAATAAGATGACAAACACGTATCTTATTGTTGATGGTTTGTTCAATCAGTTTTATGGCATGAAGGTGTTCTCTTAGTTGTACCTTGTGATGGGGTTTCATCCATTAAGAGTAGCTAAGGAGAGTGCGCTGATCATAATGTTTCGTATGCTACCTTGATTTTTGATTGGTTGGTTATGTTAATCGGGCTAACCAACACATTGATCTCGTGAACCATGTTTTGAACAATCATTTGAGTATGTTTATGCTTGTGCTCATTGATGATACTTTTATTTACGCATGGACGAAAGAATAGCATGTTTGAAGATTGTGTTGGAGGATTTGAGAAAACAAAGATTGATGGTGAGATTTTTGAAGTATCATTTCTATAGGAGGTAAAAGGGATACTTGGGTCACGGTTTTTGGAAAGGACATTGCTAAGGATCCTGTGAGTTACGATGGTCCAGGATTGGAATAGACCCAAGAATGCTATAGATATGAGGAGTTTTCTTGGATTAGTGGATATTATTAATGTTTTACTTGGAATTCTCTAAGGTAGCAAAACCATTAATCGATTTGATGAGGAGAATCAGACTTTTGTTTAGGACGTGAGGTGTAGACACATGTTTGATAGTTTGACAGAGAGATTGACAAGTGCACCGATTTTAGTCATAATGAGTGGGAATGAAGAGTCAACAGTAAACATGAATGCCTGTGGTACTTGACTAAGTGTACTATTGATGCGAAAAAGGAAAGGTTGTCGCCCTTGCTAGTCAATAATTGAAACCGCATGAGAGGAAGTACCAGACTCATGGTTTGGAGTTGTCTGCGATAGTGTTCACTTTAGAGATTTAGGGGCATTATCTACTAGGAAAGAGGCTTGAATTGTTCAATGACCCCACATCATTGAAGTTTCTCTTCTTTGAGAAGGACTTAACCTTCACCAGTAGCGATGATTGGAATTATTAGCCTCCTATGACTATGAAATTTCCTATACATCCATGTGGGAAATGCATTCGTTGATACTTTGAGTGAAGACATGCCAGTTTGGGAGAGATTTTCCTAGAATGGACACAACTCGAGTTTATCGCTGGTTATGGCTTCAGAACTTAATGTGAGCTACGACCAGAGATGATGGCTAGTTTGACTATCAGACTAACTTTGATTCAGCGGATCGATACTAGTTAGAGGCATGAATCTCGACTAGCGGAGATCATTTCTAAGTTAGAGGAATGAGTAGTGTCTGTAGTGGTGATGCAGTGCGGACTCGGTCGAGACAGTTGGCTCCATAAGGATGAGATATTGTTTGTTCTGAGTAGAAGTAGGAGCAGATATCGATAGGTTTCATTGGTGTATTGCCGAGGACTAGAGGAGAATATGATGGCATTTGGATATCAATTGATAGATTGACAAAGAATGCTAAATTTATATTCTTTAAGTCTAGTAGAACAACATACAAAATTGTCAAGTTATATGTGAAATGGATTGTGCGATTCCATAGTGTGCCAAATTGTGTTATAAATAGCCGAAAACATGCTATTTACTAGTTGATTTTGGAAGAACTTAGAAGAGGCATTCAGAAATATGACATCAAATCGATAAGATGACGTTGAGACTTGATCAGAAACTTAGGGACCTCATAGGCCTATTCGTATTGCAAGACGTATATGTAACATCTTTGGAAGAAGACAGTGAAGTAGTAAAGATTCAGTAGAGTGAAGGTGAAAGAGATTGTATATAAGAGATCAATGAGAGCATGAGGACTGCTCGTCCGGAGCTCTTTAGTTGGTGAAATTTCCATTTTTTTGAGTCAGCTTTCTTGTTAAATATCATATTTAATGCTTTATACTAGATAGTTTAGTATCCTACATGCTAGAATAGCCAGGGATATTACTTTTTAATGCTTGATCTTGCATGTGTCTGTTTGATGTTTGATTGTTGGCATTTGATACGATTACTTATGCTTATATGGTTGTTAGGCTTGAGGGATAATTATGTTTTGATATAGCATATTTGTTGAGATGAAAGTAATATGTATGAATTAGCATGCTTAAATACATGAGGTTGTTGCAATTGTGTTTAAGCCTCTTTGTTGAGTACATGCTCAGGTACATGGAAGCATGTGTTGGCTATTTGGACGTTTACTCGCTTTTATTCATACCTAAATGGAATGCTCTTGCTATGAAAGATGTACGTAGATTTGTAGTGCAGATTTGGGTATATATATGCTTATTTGTCCTTAGAATTGAGATGCCTCAGATATAACATGCCTCAGATATGAGATTTATATATATCCATGATGTTTTATGATTTTTCTGGACCTAGCCACGTGAAGAATGTGCTGTCGAATTGTTCCAAAACAAGAGGGACTGTGAAGGCCTATGAGTTAGAAGACATTTTCATTACTTTAGGAATTTTGAGGGCAAAATCCCTTTAAGGAGGGGAGAATATAATGAACCGTATTTTTAACAATAGGATATTTAAATATTTGATTAAAATATCAAATCATTAATCAACTGAAGGTCCAAAATATGACTTTTCGCATACGGTCGAATAATGACTCGAAAACCACATTTTTGAGTTTGGATCGACATTGCAAATTAAAATGGGTATTAGTATCTCTATATTAAAAAATCGGGCGATTTGATGGCCAAAACAATCTCGACATGTGTGAAATAATCGTCATGGAGTGTTGTCTCGAATAGCGATGAAATTTATATCTTTGGGACAGAAAAACTGAGGTGATGTGCGCCGACGAGTTTCATTCTGATTGGATATGCTGCATGATTGTACAAGCTCAAAACGTATTTCAATTTATTTGAGAAATCAAATAAATCATATATATAATAACACACACACACACACACACTCATTTACACTTTCCTTTTCATTTTTCTCTCTCTTCCTCTTCCCCGTAATAGACAAACAACCGCCTCCTTCCTTAAAACCCTTTAACAAATTAAATTGAGACCTATATGCCATGAAAATTGATGAGGCTGTATTCATTATAATCGAGAAGAGGAGATCTTCACATCAGTGGTGATGAGGTGTGTGTAGCTGTGATTGGCTGAGCTTAACTTTTTGGTCCATGATTAGGGTTTGAGTTTGGCGCGGTAGGTGGCGAGTAAGGTGGGGAAGACTGCACCATCATCTTTCTCTTGTAAAGGAGCACCTTTCCATGAAGTTTTGGTGATTTCGATCGAGTAAAGAAAATTGTGATGTTTGCATGTGGCAAAGAGGAGCTACAGGTAGCTATTTGACAAAGGCGACCGAGCTTCATGTGATAGTGAGGGCTGCAGAGAGTGCGTAATGTACAAAGCGTTGGCCAAAACAGTTCGTTGATTCATCAAGAAATGAAGGAGAATAGGAGGAGAGAAGGTGTGCGACAATAGGTTGATGTGCATATCTGTGCACAGCCTAGAAATTCATATTGGGAAAGCCGAGGTGAGGTAATTAGTTAATTAATTTTTTTGGCAAAGCCAACGGGTTGAGTGGACCACTACAATTTTATTTATAACAAAGTAAGAACATCTTACAAGTATAAATAGGAATTACAGTGAGAACAAGATAGAAGAAAAAAGAAAAAAATAAAGAAAAAGCAAAAAACATCAAATAGTTAGATACATTCCCAATTTAGCATGCATGATTTATCAAATTGGACATTAAAGAGGGATAGGGCACATCTTATTTCATGACACACTACATGATATATTTCCATTCATTTTCTTTTCTTGCTATTGAAGGCTCTCTTATTCCTTTCTTTCCATATTTCACATAAAAAACTTTCAGCAAAATGAGAAGCTTAAAAGAGGACACTTGCCATTTTGTAGCTTTATAAATGTTATACCATTCCTTCTTGCTATCCCATGTGGATTGAAAAAACCTCTCTTTAACTTAAGTTTCCTCCAAAGAAAGTAAGTGAAGAGCAGCCAAAAAAGAGATGGAGGTTGTCATCAACTCTGCTTTTACAGAACACACAAGCAGTATTGGCAGGAATGCCTTTATGTTTTGCCAAAAGTATGTTTAACATTCTTTATTGCTTTCCATAATATGAATTTAATCTTTTCGAAAGTTGGTTGGCTCAAAATTCTCTTAAAGCAAAGAAATCCAGTGAGTTGTGAGGAAGCAGTAAGGGCTATGTATACAGTATCAGTAGAATGGTTCTTTATTTCATTGCACTGGCAATATGTATCAGAAGTAGCATATATGTAGGAGCTATTATTAAAGGAATTTCAAATAAGATTGACAGTATAGTTACCTGTACGTGGAAGGGAAATGATACAATTACTTATGAAAGTGTTAGATTTTGCATTCATGGGAATACAACTTTGCAATTGATCTTTATATGACATATACTTCTCCAAACTCAAACCTTGTTTGATCCAAGGAACAATCCAAAACTTGGCATTACTCCCAAGACCAAGTATCAATCTAGTATGAGGAAGGAGAATATCTCTCAAATTTAAAATTTCCTTCCAGACCCAACTATGTGCCTGCTTGGAATTCATCAACCAAAAGTCATCGTTCTTGAAATTATGATTTATTGTCCAGGCTACCCACAAGGAATCAGCTTTGTTGGTTATGTTATTAAGGTGCGTTAAGAGGGTAGCAATGTTCCATGTTTTAAGATTTTTGATACCAAGCCCACCAAAATGTTTAGGTAATTCAAATTTTTGAAGGCAAGAGGGGAGAGCTTCCTATTATGTATTGAACCAAACCAAAGAAATCTTGTTATGGCAGTTCTTATCATAGAAATGAGCTTCATAGGGACGAAAAATGTTCTATACCAGTAGACAGACATTGAAGAAATCAAAGAGTTGATGATAACAAGTCTGCCAAGCTAAGAAAGGAATCAGTTTTGCCATCAGTTCAAGACATTATTAAATTTTTCACATTAAATGTTGCACAGGGAGATGGAAATTTTCTTTGAAGCTAAAGGAGTGCCTAAGTACATACCAGACTGATGTGGAAGCATTTTGGTGATAGACAAGCATCGATGGACTTGTTGAATTGGCAAGCTAGCCAACAAAATGTGGGATTTTTGAGGATTTATGCTTATGCCACAAAACTTAGAGAAAGAATTAAGGGTTTCAATGAGTAAAGGACTATTTGTCACTAACTCTAAGGGTGATTCCAATAGTGGGTGTAGTGGAAATGGTGCCTTCGGTTCCGTTAAAACCCAGAATGGACTTGTATGGACGATTGCTATCAGAACATCGTCATTGGAGGATGATGAGCATTCTAAGTAAATGTGTTCTTGAAAGGTAATCGTAGCCTCAAGCCTCATCAACCGAGAATGACTAGAACAGGGGAGATGCAGCAAGGCTAAGTGGGTCGCACCCAATTAGGGTAAGGTTATCCCTATCTAGAGTCCCTATTTACTCGTGTATGCTTCGGTATAGTTGCTGATCCTAATCGAGTGGTAATCTTATTCGGTACTATCCAGGTTAGGGGTAGAACCGGCCTTGTGTAGTAGGGGATCCCGGTGAGGTCCTCGGTATTATTTTTTCTAGAGATGCACCATGACGGGCAGTACCCCAGTAGCCTGGTCATTATATGGAACCCAATTTTCAATAAGCGCCGTACTTTTTTTATTGTGCCCAAATATGTTGGAATGTGAGATGCAAGCATTCCAGCTATGTTCTACTTATTTGAAAAACCCTACACATTATTATAATATCACCAGATATCCTATAAAAGTGTTTTGGTTATCGTAAAGGAAAAACCCGTCTGTGTTTATGTACGGCATGGTCTTACGAGATGCCTTTGTTTTCAAATAGTTTACAATTTAAATTAATTTAACTATTACACACAGCAGACCCATGTCCGACCCAGAGTTTATTTTTTGTTTTTTCTAAACTCTTGGGTACTCAAATTTTTATGAGTAGCCAAGGAGTCCAGGTTTCTCACGATGCTTTTTGGAGGACCTGGAGTAGGTGGCTTCAAAGCAAACTAGTATACTATCTATATTCCACTGCATCTGTATCTGTATCTATATCTGTATTTTGGACCTATAATGAATGGGCAGGTCGTTATGACTGTCTGAATATGATGCCTGTATAATTATGACTTTGATGTATTGTATAATTAGTGACTATGTGATATATGTTATGTAATATATATTATTCCATTCCGTTGTGAGATTCTGTGTTTTATTTAATTCTTTTTTTCTATCTTTTAAAACTATTTCTTTCTATATTATGACTCTTCTTTTGAAGTAAGGAAGGCAGACCATCACATTTGGTATCAGAGCACTAGGTTGAGTGAACACCTGGGCTTTAAGTTAATATCATTCTTGAGAGACATATTTGTAGATTTATACACACACACACACACACATACATACACACATCCTTGATAGTTAGATCAGCTTTGATAAAATATTATTAGTGCCTTCTTTGGAATGCATTTCGTCCAAGTTTTAAGTACCATCTTACTATGTCCAAGTAGTAAAAAATGACCACAAGGGGAAGATGGGGAAGAGGGACCAGTAGCACAACAACCATTAATGGGAGAACCCCTAATGTTAGAGGTGGTAGAGTATCTATTGAGGCCGTAGCTCTAGTACAGCCTCGAGTAAACTTTGCAACTCTGTGCAAGGACTTTGCGAATCTAGGTCGAAAACCTTTCAAGGGTACCGAATCTATTATTGAGGTACAAGCCTGGCTACACCCACGTGAGAGAATTTTCAAAAGTTTGGGCATTTCTGATGATCAAAAAGAGTCTTGGCATCATGGCATTTGCAAGAGGGTGCAGCTGCATGGTGGGATTCAGTCACGACAAATGTCCCCAAAGATGAATTTTCATGGATAAATTCAAAGAAGTATTCGAAGAACAGTTCATGCCAACTACACGGAGGACCCAATTATATAGGAGTTTCCTGGATCTCAAGCAAGAAGACATGTCAGTGGCTGAGTACAAAACGAAGTTTAATGGGTTATCTCGTTTCGGTCCTGGACTGATTGACACACCACTTAAGAAGAATGAGATGTTTGCACTGGGTATGAGGGAAGAATTCCATGAAAAGATGACCACTCATATTAAGGGATCATTTATGGATCTTGTAGACATGGCCTTGAGGTATGAAGTACTTTTGAAGAAGTAAGCCCTCGGCGGCAGCAGCACCAAGTGGCAGTGCTATTAATATGAATAAAATAAAGTTTAATCCGAATTGGAAGAAGCAAAGAAAATGTAAACATGGAGGCAAACATATGAATAATGAGTGTTATAATTGCAAGCAGAAAGGACATATTGCCAGATATTGTTCGAATCGTGAAGTTTCGAAGCAGAAAAGCAGACATATTTCTCAAATGGTTCAGAAGACTCTGTGTTTCAGTTGCCATCAGCCCAAGCACATGGTGAAGGACTGCCCACTCATGATGAAGGTGCAGCAGCCTAAGGTGTTTACTGTCAAGAAGGAACCATTAACTTTGACGGATGTGAAGGGGAAAGGTGTCCCTGAAGGTACTTAATGATGGTATTTATGTTAGAGTATCATATGATTATGATGCTTCCCTTAGCTTTATTTCTTTGGGATCGGTAGTGAAGTTTCATCTTACTCCTAGTACCGTAGAAACCTTTATTTGGGTATCCAATCCCATAGGGGGAGTGACCCATCTGAATATGATTTGTGAAGGCATGTGAATTTCATACCTTTCTCATGGCTTTTCTTGCGACCCTTGTGTACTAGATTTTAAAGGATTTGACCTTATACTTGGTATGGATCGGTTAACAAAGTATAAAGCTGTCCTCGACTTTGAGGGGAGGACCATATCTCTAGAAACCGAGTTAGGAAGGGCTGTAAAGATAGAATGTGTTGACCTTGAAATTTATGTGTGTAGCCTCTTGCATGTGCTTGAAGCATCTCAAGAAGGATTAGGATCCATAAAAATTGTTAAAAACTTCCCTAACGTTTTTGAAGAAGCTAGAAGTTTACCCCCGCATCGGGAGATAGAATTTCATATTGATTTAGTCCCAGGTGCAAGACCTGTAGTTCAACCAAAAAGAAGAATGGCTCCGAAGGAGAGAGAAGAGTTGGTGAGTCAAACCAGGACTAATTAAGGAGAGGATTGATTAGACCCAGTCGTTCGACTTGGGGTTTGTTGTGGTGTTTGCGGCTAAGTCGGATGGATCGTTAAGATTATGCGTGGACTATAGGGAGTTGAATAAGCTAATCATTATAAACACGTATCCTTTACCCTGCATCGACGAACTTTGTGATCAACTTCATGGAGCCATCGTGTTTTCGTAGATGGATTTAGCTTCTGGATTTCATTAGTTGAGGGTTGTTGAAGATAGTATACCATTAAATGCATTTAGAGGCCTCGATTGTTTCTTTGAGTGGTTGGTTATGCCTTTTGGGCTAACCAATGCACCAGCTTATTTTGTTGATCTAATGAACCGTGTCTTCCGTGATATTCTTAACAAGTTCGTGTTAGTGTTCATCGACGACATTCTTATCTACTCTAAATTAAGGGAAAAGCACAAACATCACCTGGAAGTGGTGTTGGAAACATTAATAAGACATGTCCTAAAGGCAAAGTTTTCAAAGTGCCATTTTTGGCAATCAGAGGTAAAGTTTTTAGGACACATTGTATCAGGAGATGGTATTTCTATTGACCTAGAAAAGGTGGAGGCCGTTCAGGAATGGAGGCAACCACAGACTCCTATGGAGGTTCGTAGTTTCCTAGGTTTGGCAAGATACTATAGAAGGTTTATCTGAGATTATTCTAAGACTTTCTCCCATTTGACCAAGTTAACTAAGAAGGGAGAGAAATTTGAATGGACTCCAAAGTGTGAAGAAGCATTTCAAGAATTTAAAGCGAGATTGACCAATGCACCAGTTTCGGCAATTCCAGATGGAAACAGTGAATTCGCAGTGTACACAAATGCTTGTGAAGTGGGATGAGGAGCTATTTTAATGCAACGTGGTAGGGTGATTGAGTATACGAGTAGGCAGCTGAAGTCTCAAGAGAAAAACTATGCTATGCATGACCTCGAGTTGTAGGCTGTTGTCTTTGCACTAAAAATATGGAGGCACTACCTATTGGGTAAGGATTCTTCTATTTACTTTTTAGTTTCTTTTTAACTTTTAGAGATTTAGCAGTAATCTTCTTCTTAAACTAGGTGAAAAGTTCGAGCACTTCACGAACCATAAACCCCTGAAGTATCTTTTCACCCAGAAGGACTTGAACGTGAGACAATAAAGATGGTTAGATTTTTTAGCATCCTGTGATTTGGATATTCTCAATACACCAGAAAGGCTAATGTGATGGCGGACACTTTGAGAAGGGATGCAATCTTGGGTCTTTTAGAGGTTACCCTGACTCTTCAGGAACGAACTGCGAGCAATCAAAGGAAGGATAAAATTCTAGAAGAATTAATTCAAGGAGTTGAGGAGGGTCGATATTCAGATTTTGAGATAGATAGTCGAGGCGCTTTAAGGATAAATATGCAGTTGTGTGTTCCAGATATGGATGAACCGAGGCAAGAAGATTTTTTAGAAAGCCACAAATCTAGGTTAAGTTCCATCCAGGAGTGTGTAAGATGTACAAAGATATGAGAAGGGTTTTTTGGTGGCCGGGGATGAAGAAAGATATCTCTACCTTTATTTATAAGTGTGCTAGCTGTCAACAGATAAAAGGCGATCAACAGAATACAATGGGACTATTACAACCTTTGGAGATTCCGAAATGGAATTGGAAGATGATATTGATGGATTTCATCAATAGGTTACCCAGAACTAGAAAAGGAAATGAGGGAGTGTGGGTTATTGTAGACCGGTTAACCAAGAGCGCTTACTTTATTCCGACTAAATCAACTAGAACTACAGCTTCCTTGGCGGAGATTTTCGTGAGGAAAATCGTTAGATTGCAGGAGTTCCCATAAGCATAGTAAGCGATCATGATCTGATTTTTACAAGTAAATTTTGGAAAGCTTTGCAAACATCCCTTGGAATGATGTTAATCTTGAGCACTGCCTTTCAACCTCAAACAGATGGGCAAACTGAGAGACTAAACCGCATTTTGGAAGATATATCGAGGGCCTGCATTTTGGACTTCAGTCGGTCTTAGGAAGATCATCTGCATCTGGTGGAATTTTCTTACAATAACAGTTTCCAAGCAAGCATAGAGATGGAACCCTACGAAGCTCTCTATGGAAAGCAGTGTAGATCGCCAGCCTATTGGGTGGATTCAGGAGATCGTTTAATCCTTAGACCATATATGATTTGGGAAGCATTTCAGAAAATCAAACTGATTAAGAAGAGAATGAAGGCAGCCCAGGTTCGTCAAAAAAGCTACGCCGATAAAAGGCGGAGAGATGTGGAATTTACAGTTGGAGACCTGGTATATGTTAAAATTTCTTCGATAAAAGAAGCAATTAGTTTTCGCAAGACTGGAAAATTAGCTCCAAGATATATTGGAACTTTTTGTGTTCTCGAAAGGATTGGTTCCCTTGCGTATAAGATTGAAATACCAGAGAGGATGGTAGGGATTCATATTATATTCCACGTATCCCATCTAAGGAAATACGTATATGATCCATCATTGATTGTAGAACCATTAGTCCAAGAATATTTGGAGATTGAACCAAACTTGATCGTAGTCAGGCATCCAGTTCATATTGTTGATCAGGATGAAAAGAAGCTCTGGAATAAAGTGGTGAAGTTGGTAAGATCCAATGGAGCGAGGATCCTAGAGATTGTACCTGGGATACCCTGGATAGTATGAAGGAAGCCTATTTGGAAATATTGTCAAGATAGCTAGTGTTGCTTTATACTATGTATAACTATTTATCATCGTTGTTAAGATATGACTGGTGCATGTGCTTTGCGATATGAATATAATTTTTTTTGTTACAAGTTGAGTAATTTCTTCACTTTTTAATTTCGGCGACGAAATCCTTAAAGGGGGAGGAATGTAACGATTTGGATTTTCGACACCTATTATTAGAATAATCAACTAATATTAAATATCCAAATATTGATTTTATCGGACGAATAATAGATTTCTGATATATGGAACATATATATATATATTCTAGAGGCTTTGATTTATAAAGTTAAAAAAAATCAAATTTCGAAAAAATAATTAAATAAGACTTCACATTTCGAATATGGGATAAAATATAAATATGTATGTATATACAAATGTATATGATATAAAATAAAGATAAAAATATTAGTAATAAGAAGATAAATACATGAAAGTTGATTGATATGCATGTGTATGTTAAATATAGTATATATATAACAATTGATACAAAGGAATTCCGAACTTTAGAATGACAAAGTTATGTAAGGAGGTAAAACTTGTATATATGTGGTCAAGAGATTAGATGGAAAGATATATATGTATTTATATGATATATATATATATATATATGCTAGGGAACATCATAATGAAAAAATATCAAGTCAAGCATAAATAAAATAAAATCATTTCACTCCATCTTCATGTCAACTAGAAATCAAGTCTACAAATTTTCAAATCAAGTCGTTTATTTTCAAAATCAAAGAGAAAGAAGGAAAAAAAATAAAATGGTGAAAAACTGTACACGTGAAAAGTGCAGCTCTGTTCAAACTTGCTCTCTCTCCTCTCTATATATATACACCACTGTGTTCATCACGTATAGCCATGCTTGCAAAAAGAAAGAAATAAATTAAGAAGAAAAGAAGCTACCATTAAAGAACCTTTGTAGAAAATAAGTACTAAAAGTGCCAGTAAAATGAAATAAGCAGTGTGCCTTTTTTCTTTTCAAAACAGTAAGTAAAACTTGACTCTTTTATTTACTATAATCTATGTATATGTGCCTGGAAATATGAATGGAAACTTTGATTTTGTCAAGTATTCATGTGTAGGAGTATCTATGCTTATATATGAATGTATATCATGTTGTATAACCTATAAAACCTCAACAGCCTGTACATAATCTTTCTTTTGCTCTGTTATTTGAGAAAACACAGCCATTCCTCAACTTCAAAAATCTTTACTACACTATCAAGTTAGTTTTAGGCTATGGGGATAGTCCATTAGTGTGGAGTGTTAGTAGTTTAAAAAAATTGAAATCTAGGGTTTCCTTTCTGCCATGGGGGAAAATCAATTCCCTTACCAAATCCCTCCCAATCTCTCTCAATCTTCTTCCTTAACCAGACCATCTGAAGTTTCTCATGTCAGAGGGCCATCAGGAGATATCAACATTGAAGATAATGGGTTCATATTGGTCCGATCAAAACAACAAAGGAGAAAAGAAGCCAAAAAGTTCAGGAGTTGCCACCAGTTTCTCAAATTGGCAATCGGAGAGACAGAGATAGTCAATATACGACCACCCAGATCGCCAAGAAAGGCGGAGTACTGCCTATACAGAGAAAACCAATAGCCGTCTCACTGAATAGAGATCAAGGCCGTAAACCTTGGGCAGATATTATTGCAGATCAGCCTCAAGAGCCCGGTGTTGAAGAAAGCAATCTTGAGCATATTGCGCCAATCAGTATCAATAATAAGAAATATGGTCTGGTGAAAGAGGAGATATGTAAAAGGGCTACTGAATCATGGAATAATTCTGTTCTGGTTTATATTATGGGCACCAAACCATATTAGTTATTCTTTAAATTATACATACAAAGAGTATGGAAACCGATTGGCGAATTCAAAATCTTTACTAGAGAGAATGGCTTCTTCCTAGTAAAGTTTAAAGAAACTCAAGATTGTATCTCAGTTTTGAAAAATGGACCATATTTCTATAATGGCAAACTGATTATATTGAGAAAATGGTCTGATTCTATAAAAATGGACAGAGACTTATTAACGTCTATGCCAATATGGGTAAGACTATCCTGTGTTAATCTGAAGCTATAGGACAGAGAGGCTTTCAGTGTTATGGCATGTATTATAGGTAAACCCATAAAAATGGATGCAGCCACAACGTTGAAGACGAGATTGAATTATGCTCGCCTTCTTGTAGAAGTGTCTACAGAGGATGAGCTTCCTAATGAAATATTTCTTTCTTTGTATAACAGAGAAAAAATTATTCTGAAAGTTGAATATGAATGGGTACCACCAAAATGTAATGTTTGTAAATGTTTTGGGCACACGAGAGATCAATGCAACCCTAAACAGGCATGGGTACCCAAGAGTCAGAATCAAGAAATGCAAGGAAGAGAAACCTCACATTCAAGAATCAATTCAGAAAATCAACCAATGTCATATGAAGAGAATGATCGGATCAATCAATTAAGTATCATTCCCGATCATTGTAAGAATAATATTGTGCTCTGTGATCAAGAAGATCAAGTCATTGCAGAGGAAGCTCATCAGAATATTCCGAAAGAAAAAAAGATAAAATGCAGAGCGACAAAATGGTAGGTGTAAAGAATACAAAGGTCTTACAATCTGTAACCCAACCAGTCACAGATCCTTGTTTAATTACAGATAATCATGTTACAAATAGCAAAAATGATTTTGAAGACCAAGATAATCAGCATTCTACAATCTTGGATTTAGACAAGCCTCCTGTAACAGCCCCTCCACCTGAGCAGGCTGCACTGACTGAGAACTCCGACTCAGCCATGCCTCGCCATGCTGTTCCATTTGAGATCTCGACTATTGTAATTCTGAAAGGGGCCTACAACTCTGGAAATGAAATGGAAATGGTGGATGTTGCTGATCAGTTCAATATTTCTGAACTGCATATACCTAAATCAAAGGTTACATGTAAGAATAAGGGCAACAAAGAGAAGAAAGCTTTTAAACAAAAATACATTTCTATAAATCCAGATTGGGGAGAAATGTCTACCAGGTTAAAAGAAAAAAGTGTTGAAAACAAGAAAAGAGGTAAGAGTGCTTTGGCATCAGGTACCATCTAAACTTTTTTTAATTTAGGTTATGTATATATTTGCATGGAATGTAAGAGGTATGAATTCCTCTTCTAAACAATCTGATATTTTACATATGCTTAGTATTTATAAGCCTTCTATTACTGCCCTTATTGAGAATAAATTGAATGAGGATAAGTTTGAATTTTTTTGTTTTAAACTTCCTAGTAATTGGAAAGCTATTAATAACAATGATTGTAGCTGTAAAGGCAGAGTTATTGTTATTTGGGATTCCAATGTTTGGAATTTGATAAACAGTAACAAAGATAAACAATTTATAGATTGTCAATCTGAAAATACTGGGGGTTTTCTTCTTCAGATAACTAGTATTTATGGTAGCAATCTAGAAATTGAGAGAAATAGTTTGTGGAATAGATTAAAAGCTTTAAACTTTAATTATAATCTCCCATGGATTATTTTAGGGGATTTTAATACTGTTTTTCATGCTTATGAAAAATATGGTGGTGTTAAAATTCCCCAAAGTAAGCTTGATAGACTTAATAAATTTTTAGTTGAAACTGGTCTTATAGAACCAAAGACTAGTGGTAACAAATTCACTTGGAAATCTGGTTTGGAGAAGAATATTCATTGTAAGTTAGATAGGGCTTTGGTTAATAAAGAATTTTCTAATGCTTTTCAAAACTTTGTATGTTCTACTTTAGAACAAAATACTAGTGATCATGCCCCAATTTTGGTTTCTCTTTTTAGAGATTCTGTCTCTAATAAAAAAGTTTCTCCCTTTAGATTTAAGAATGGGTGGATTTTAGATAATAACTATAATAACATTATGAAAGAATGTATAAAATTTTCTTGTAATGGTACTAAACAATGCCAATTTAAAATGTTTCTGAAAAATTCTAAGCATAATCTTGAGAATTGGAATAAGAACGATTTAATGAAATTAAACAAGTTGGAAATTTTAAGACAAGAAGGTACAATTTTGCAAAATACTATTGATAAAAACCCTGGGAATGTTAACACAGTCAATTTTTTCTTCCAATCAACAGATTTTAGCTACTGAATTATATATTAACACTGTAAATGCTAAACAAAAAACCAAAGTAGATTGGTTAACTATGGGTGATGAATGTACCAAATTTTTTCATGCTAAAATGAGCAACAGGAGACATGTGAATAACATTGGTAATATTATTGACAAAATTGGTAATCTTACTAATGCATATGACAAAATTACAAAAAAGGCCGTTGAATACTATGAAAACCTTTTTTTCTCTGACTCTATTTTTATAGAATTCCCTCATGTTATTTGTAAAAATATTTTAAATATTAATGCTTCTGATATTTTGCTTTCTCCTGTTGTTATGGAAGAAATCAAATATGTTGTCTTTATGGCTAATGATAATTAGAGTCCAGGACCTGATGGCTTTAATGCCAAATTTTATAAAACTCATTGGGATAGCATTAAAGATCAGGTTTTGGGTTTAGTTAATGAATTTTTTGATAAAGGTAAAATCCTTAAAAGCATAAATCATACCTTTATAACCTTAATTCCCAAAATTAAAAATCCCTCTTGCATTAGTGACTATAAACCCATTTCCTGTTGCAATTTTATCTATAAAATAATTGCCAATGTTTTAAGTAATAGAATTAAAAAATTTCTGCCATTTATCTTCTCTGAAAATCATGGTGCTTTTGTTCCTGGCAGACTCATTTATGAAAATTCCCTTTTAACCCATGAACTTGTCAGAAACTTTAATTTTAAAAGTGTTGATAATGTTTGTATCAAGGTGGATTTATAGAAGGCTTATGATAAAGTTAATAGACATTTCATATATCATATTATGAAGTGCATGGGTTTTCCTATTATGTTTTGCAACCTGGTTTTTGAATGGATTAACACCCCTACCTTTTCTATTCTCATTCAAGGCAAATCAGAGGGTTTTATTAAAAGTAATAGAGGCATTAGACAAGGAGATCCTTTATCTCCTTATCTCTTTACTATGGTTATGGAGTATTTTTCTATTCTAATGGAAAGGGAAGCGATTAAAGGTAATATTTCAGCAATGAATAAAGTTTAGCCCTCTATCAATCATCTTATATATGCTGATGATCTCATCATTTTTGTTAAGGCTAATAAGACTAATGCAGTTTCAATTAAAAAAGTTTTGATAAACTGTTTAAATATGCTGGTCTTCAACTCAATGAATTTAAAAGTAAGGCATATTTCAGTAAGAACAGCAGATATAAGAATGAAATTTTAGAATCTTTAAATATTGCGGAAGGCAGTTTACCTATTAAATATCTTGGTCTTCCCTTATCTATTAATCAAATTAGGGATTCAGATTGCTCTATTCTTATAGATAAAATACAAGATAGAATGGAAACATGGTCTTGCAAACTTCTTTAAATTGCTGGCAAATTGGAGCTTATTGAAACAGTTATATATGCAATGATTCTATATTGGATTCAAACATTTCATATCCCAGCTACCTCTATTAAAAAAATTGAAAGTAGATGTGCTGATTATTTATGGAGGGGAAAATACCATAAAATCATCCGGGAAAAAGTGTGTAGGCCTAAAAAGGAAGGGGATTAGCTATTAGAAATATGAATTATCTTATCCAAACATGTCATTTAAAATTATTTTGGAGATTTTTAAATGCAGACTGTCTTTGGGCCAGATGGATGAGGTTCAAATATCTTAAAAATAATAATTTTTGGACTGTCTTACCTAAAAATAATCAATATTATGCTTGGAAGCAGATTTTAGAATGTAGAAATATTGGTAAGACTTTCTTAGAAAGAAAATTTAAATCTGGTGATCAAACCTGATGCAGCAAGGCATATAGGAATTCAGAAGTTAAACCATATTCAATCGTGCACGAGTCAAGGAGCTTCGAATTTAATTCGTGAGTCGTGTAACTGCGTATGTTGAGTCGCTTTGTATGATGAGTCGGTTGTATTTTTCTTGAGTCGTGTACTGTGATATGAGTCTTGAGTCGTTTGTCTTTATTTTGAGACGTTGGCTTATGAGTCGGTTATGTGTGTATGAGTCGTGAGTCGCTCACGATCTGTGTTGAGTCGGAGAGAGTTTGAGTCGTGTAATTTGTATAGTTTGATGAGTCGTGGGTATGGTGTGTAGCTAAGTCGTTAACGACTTATGATGAGTCGGGGGGTTTCATGAGTCGGTCACGACTTATGGCTGTGTTGTAAGAAAACTCTATAAATACGCGTGTGTTGTACATTTTGATGGTGGTTGAATATTGAATAAATTTCCTTTTGTTAGCTTTGTGCTTTCATACCAATTGGTAGTTGAGTGTAATCTCCTATCTCCTCTTTCGGATAATCGAGTGCGCTCGATTCAACGATCGTAGAAGCCGATTCACGGTATCTAGTGCGCTAGATCAACGTCCGAAGAATCGTAGATCTTCTTTCTCGGTATCGTGCGCGATCAACGAGACGAAGATAGCTAGAATCCGGTATCTTTGATCAACGGATTTGGGCCTTGCAGTATTTTCAACTCACCGATTGCTACATTCAACGATTGAAGTTTTTTGTTCGAATTATCCGCTGCGTCATTATTGGTATCAGAGCCATACTTAGCCCATCATAGCTAAGTTTGATTCTTGGAGCCAAATTTTTGAAGTCTTGTGTTAAATTTTTGAAGTCTTGTGAAGTTTACAACCATGCCACCAAGGAGAGCTAACCGACATCAAAACGTTGAAGCTTTGTATCGTAGAGAAGAAGCTGAACTTATGGAACAACGTATTAATGATAAATTCGATGAAGGCATTGGTAAATTGGAGAGATTGATGAATGACTTGAATCAAAGGAGGAGATCACCAAACTCGAACCATGGAGGAAACCGAGTTTCGCCATCGGTTACGGAAGCGAGGAGGGTATCACCACATTCATGTAGAGATAGAAGAGAAACATCAATTTCATCACAAAGAGATCATCATGACTATGTACATGAAGAGAGAAGGAGTCAACGTGAATTTGACCATGAAGCATATAGAGATGAGGAGAGACATAGTCAAAGAAGCATGCATGAACGAAGGGATGACATTGGTCGAGATCGATGTAGGCGTACTTTTGATTTTGTTGAAGAAGGTGATAGAGCAAGTATTCATTATCGAGATCGAGACCAAGTTCGGAATTCTTATCGGGATGTTGAGGATGATCGTCGTTGGGAGTCGGGTATGAAGATGGAGATTCCGGAGTTTAAAGGCGGGATGGTTGCTGAGGAGTTTCTTGATTGGTTGTCTAATGTGGAGGAAATCTTTGATTTCAAGGAGGTGCCGGAGAGTCGAAGGGTGAAGTTAGTTGCTACAAGGCTGAGGGGGAGAGCATTGGCATGGTGGCAGCAAACTAAACTTACTCGAGAACGGATGGGGAAGTCAAAGATAGAATCTTGGGAGAAGATGAAGAAGTTGATGAGATCTACTTTCTTACCTTACAACTACCAATCACTTATGTACCAAAGGTTGCAGAATCTGAGGCAGGGGACTAAATCTGTTAGTGATTATGCTGATGAATTCTACCAACTCATTGCCAGAAACGATATAATGGAGACAGAAGAACAGCTGACTGCTAGATTCATTGGAGGTTTGAGAATGCAGATCCAGGATATGGTTAATATGTTTGATCCTAGATCCGTTGCAGAAGCACATCAAAAAGAATTGGCTTGGGAGAAACAAGGAAGGCGTGGAGGAGGTGTGTTTACTAACTCTAATAATCCAGTGAAGGGTGTTGGTGGAAGTTCTCATGTTCCTAAACCAGTTTCAAAGCCAGTGGTGAAGGAGGTTGAGAAGGCGAAGGCTAGTACTGTTTTCAAATGTTATAATTGTCAAGAGTTGGGGCATAAAAGCAATGAGTGTCCGAAGCCAAAGAAGAGAACCATGGTTGCAGAGGTTGAAGCAGATGATGGTGAGGAGGCAGGGTATTCAAATGTACCTTATGTTGAGGAAGAAGAAGAAGTGTCGGGTGATGAAGGATGTAATCTTATGTTGAGGAGAAGTTGTTTGACACCAAAGCAAGAGGAGGAATGTAGTTGGCTGAGAAGCAATATTTTTCAATCGACATGCACTATTCTGGGGAAAGTCTGCAAGTTCGTTATTGATGCGGGAAGTTGTGATAATATTATTTCTTCAGAGGCAGTTAGAAAGTTGAACTTGAAGACCGAGAAACATCCGAAACCGTACAAGCTAGCATGGTTAAGGAAGGGAGGTGAAGTGAAAGTATGTCGAAGAGCTTGTGTTAATTTTTCGATTGGGAAGAAGTACAAGGACGAAATTTGGTGTGATGTCGTAGATATGGATGTTTGTCACTTATTGTTGGGCAGACCATGGCAGTTTGACAGAGCAGTACAGCATGACGGTCGTGCCAACAGTTACAGTTTCATGTTCGAGGGTACTAAGATCACTTTGGTTCCCAAGAGACAGCAACAGAAGGAGAGCAAGCTAGAAGAGATTGAAGAATTGAAAACTCTGTTGACTTTGAAGGAGTTTGTCAAGGAAGTCGAAGAAGAACCTGAAGTGTTTCTTTTGATTGGGAGAGAGAGTAGTGAAGAAGTTGAGATTCCAGAAGAAGTAAAGCCTGTTTTGAAAGAATTTGAAGATGTCTTTCCAGATGAGTTACCAAAGGAGTTACCACCACTTAGAGACATTCAGCATCAGATTGATCTTGTTCCAGGAGCAGTGTTACCACACCGACCACATTACAGAATGAGTCCGAAGGAACATGAGGAGTTACGGAGGCAGGTGGAAGAGTTGCTTGAGCAGGGTCGTATTCAGGAAAGTTTGAGTCCATGTGCTGTGCCTGCATTGTTAGTACCAAAGAAGGACGGAACTTGGAGGATGTGCACTGATAGTAGGGCTTTGAATAAGATCACTGTTCGTTATAGATTTCCTATGCCGAGGTTGGATGATTTACTGGATCAGCTGAGTGGGGCAACTATATTCTCGAAGATTGATTTGAAAAGTGGTTATCATCAGATTCGTATCAGACCTGGGGACGAATGGAAGACAGCTTTCAAAACTAGAGAGGGGTTGTACGAATGGTTGGTTATGCCATTTGGTTTGTCTAATGCGCCTAGTACATTCATGCGGGTGATGAATCAAATCTTTCGACCATTCATTGGGAAATTCGTTGTGGTTTATTTCGATGATATTCTGATTTATAGCAGGAGTACAGAGGAGCATGTTCTACATCTGAGGGAAGTGTTGCTTATACTTCGAGAAGAACAATTTTATGCTGCTACAAAGAAATGTGTGTTTATGACACCTACTGTTTTATTCCTGGGTTATGTTGTTTCAGGGGAAGGAATCCAAGTTGACCAGAGCAAAGTTGAAGCAGTCAGGAATTGGCCACAGCCAAAGACAATTACAGAAGTGAGAAGTTTTCATGGGCTAGCGTCATTCTACCGAAGATTCATTCCACACTTCAGTAGCGTAATGGCTCCAGTGACTGATTGCATGAAGGGTAAACAGTTTGTGTGGTCAGAGGAAGCAGGGGTTGCCTTTGAGAAGATCAAGGAATTGTTGACGTCTGCACCAATTCTTGTTCTACCTAATTTTCAGTTGTTATTTGAATTGCATACGGATGCTTCGAAGGTTGGTATTGGAGGAGTTCTGAGTCAGAATGGGAAGCCAGTTGCTTATTTCAGCGAAAAGTTATCAGGGGCAAAGATGAGATACAGTACATATGACGTTGAATTTTATGCTGTTGTTCAGGCTGTTAAGCATTGGAGACATTACTTATTTCAGAAGGAATTTGTTCTGTACACTGATCACGAAGCTTTGAAACATTTACAGGGACAGGATAAAATTTCAGCGAGACATGCATCATGGATTGCTTATCTGCAGCAGTTTACTTTTGTCGTTAAGCACAAATCAGGGGTGACGAATCGAGTAGCTGATGCTTTAAGTAGGAGGAGTCATTTACTAACGACAATGAAGATTGAAGTGACGGGGTTTGAAATGTTGCCAGAGATGCTTGAAGAAGATCCTTACTTTGTGAAATATGTTGAAAAGGTGAAGGATGGGATTACCGATGAATTCATGTTGGTTGATGGTTTTCTGTTTAAAGGAAGTCGATTATGTATTCCGGATTGTAGTTTGAGGATGAAAATTGTGAAGGAATTGCACGAGGAAGGACATGTGGGCCGTGATCGTACTTTACAGTTGATTTCGCAATCTTACTTTTGGCCATCGATGAGAAAAGAAGTTGAGAGATTTGTGGAGCGATGTCATATTTGCCAAGTTTCAAAAGGAACAGCAACGAATGCAGGATTGTATATGCCATTACCAGTACCATCTAAGCCATGGGTTGATATTAGCATGGATTTCGTTTTGGGTTTGCCGAGAACTCAAAGGGGAAATGATTCGATATTTGTTGTAGTGGACA
This sequence comes from Allium cepa, assembly GCA_030765085.1. Taxonomy (NCBI): domain Eukaryota; kingdom Viridiplantae; phylum Streptophyta; class Magnoliopsida; order Asparagales; family Amaryllidaceae; genus Allium; species Allium cepa. The sequence goes on from CM060930.1 coordinate 236,526,094, forward strand.
GGTTTTCAAAGATGGCACATTTTGTTGCTTGCAAGAAGACAGCAGATGCAGTTCGAGTAGCACAGTTATTTTTCAAGGAGATTTATCGACTTCATGGATTGCCAGAATCTATTGTTTCTGATCGAGATACTCGTTTTCTGAGTCACTTTTGGCTGAGTTTGTGGAAAATGGTGGGAACGAAGTTGAATTTCAGCAGTGCTTATCATCCACAAACCGATGGGCAGACGGAAGTTGTTAACAGGTCATTGGGTAATTTGTTGCGTTGTCTTGTACAGGATAATTTGAGAAGTTGGGACCTGAAGCTATGCCAGGCAGAATTTGCTCACAATCATGCAGTAAATCGAAGCACAGGATTCAGTCCGTTTCAGATTGTTTATTCAAATTTACCCAGGGGACCGTTGGATTTAGCAGTAGTACCACCGTCGAAAGGAACAGTTAAACGAGCTGCTGATTTTGTTGATGAGCTGAATGAATGTCATAAAATCGTTCAGGAACGATTGGAGAAATCGAATGAGAAATATAAGAAGTTTGCAGATTCGAAACGACGAAATGTTGAATTTAAAGAAGGTGATTTGGTTTATGCTGTGTTAACAAAGGATCGTTTTCCAGTAGGTGCTTATAACAAGTTAAAGGCGCGGAAAATTGGTCCTGTTGAAGTTTTGAAGAGGATTAATGAGAATGCTTATCGATTACAATTACCAGATGATGTTTATACTTCTGATGTTTTTAACGTTAAACACTTAATTCCGTATCATGGAGATGAACATTTTGATGAGGAAGAATTTGCAAATTCGAGGTCGAATTTTTCTCAACCAGGGGAGGATGATGCAGCAAGGCATATAGGAATTCAGAAGTTAAACCATATTCAATCGTGCACGAGTCAAGGAGCTTCGAATTTAATTCGTGAGTCGTGTAACTGCGTATGTTGAGTCGCTTTGTATGATGAGTCGGTTGTATTTTTCTTGAGTCGTGTACTGTGATATGAGTCTTGAGTCGTTTGTCTTTATTTTGAGACGTTGGCTTATGAGTCGGTTATGTGTGTATGAGTCGTGAGTCGCTCACGATCTGTGTTGAGTCGGAGAGAGTTTGAGTCGTGTAATTTGTATAGTTTGATGAGTCGTGGGTATGGTGTGTAGCTAAGTCGTTAACGACTTATGATGAGTCGGGGGGTTTCATGAGTCGGTCACGACTTATGGCTGTGTTGTAAGAAAACTCTATAAATACGCGTGTGTTGTACATTTTGATGGTGGTTGAATATTGAATAAATTTCCTTTTGTTAGCTTTGTGCTTTCATACCAATTGGTAGTTGAGTGTAATCTCCTATCTCCTCTTTCGGATAATCGAGTGCGCTCGATTCAACGATCGTAGAAGCCGATTCACGGTATCTAGTGCGCTAGATCAACGTCCGAAGAATCGTAGATCTTCTTTCTCGGTATCGTGCGCGATCAACGAGACGAAGATAGCTAGAATCCGGTATCTTTGATCAACGGATTTGGGCCTTGCAGTATTTTCAACTCACCGATTGCTACATTCAACGATTGAAGTTTTTTGTTCGAATTATCCGCTGCGTCAAAACCAGTCTTTGGTTTGACCTCTGGTTTAAAAATGAATCATTTATTAATAAGGTGGGCTGGGATAGCTTAGTTATATGTGGGGGGGGGGGTTAATGATTCTGTAGCAATGATAATTAAAGAAAATCAATGGCAACCTCAGCTACACCCTATCACATACCCTCATAAAATCAATATATGTCAAATTCCTATTGATATTCATGCAGATAATGACTATTGGGAATGGACAACAAGTGTCAAAGGGAAGTTTTCATTTAAAAATTCTTGGGAAAGCATCAGAAATAAACTTCCTAGTGTTGAATGGTATAATTGCATATGGAACAAAGTGAATTGCCCCAAAATGGCTTTCTGTACCTTTTTTGCAGTCATTAATAGATTTCCAACTTGGGACAGAATTAACAAATGGGGAAAATCCTCTAATTCACTATGTTCCTTGTGCAACCTTGTTAATGAAAGTGCTAATCATTTATTTTTTGAATGCAGCTATTCTTACTACATCTGGAATAACATTCAAAACATTTTGCATATCACTAACAATGGGCAAACGGATCTAATTCAAGCCATACAACATATCAACAACAACTTTAAAGTTAAAAGTTACGAGAGAGATTATGCGCACATTTTACTAACTACTGCAGTGTTTCATATATGGAAAGAGAGAAACTTTCGAACTCATAACAAAAGCAGTATGAAGAAAGAGCAGAAGTGGATACTTATCGAGTCAGAGAGCAAAATTATCCTTCATAAATCTCAGAAAAATCTCAGAAATCAAACCAACTTTTCTTTCCTAGCCGATGATTGGAGCCACGAAGTTGGCAGCAAGCATCTGGAGCTATTTCTTGCTCGCGCCAAAAAGTCTAATGGTAACCATCATTTTTACGACGCAAATGACCCTTACCAAAGTTCTCTAGCTACTGGAAGTCTTCACCAGCATGCTAAAGATACTACCAGGCAGAGCTGGTTCTCAAATTTTGTCAATAACGATGCAAAGGGTAAGAAATTAACAGATCTAAGATGCAGAGTACTTAGATCTGCTAATTTACCCTCGATTTCAACTCATCAGAGCAATTACAACTACAGAATGAACATAGATGGGATGCGCGGTGGTCTCAATAGCTGCTTATCTTACTGGGAAAGAGGAGAGACGAGTGGCGTATGTGAAGAAACAGAGAATTGGAATAGCTAATTATCGTCTTTCCTCTCTCCATTTTTTATCGCTGATGAGAGGGAGTGTTTTGTGTGTCGGCTAGGGTTTCTTCGCTGTGTTTTGCAATGTTCGGCACTCGGTTTATTTCACCCGTTTATGTTTGGGCTCGGCCCACTTTAACTCCTTTAAAAAAAAAAGGTTTAGGCTATGGTTTCAAAAGGAAACTTTGTTGTTTTCCAATGTAGTATTTTTAAAAAAAATTTCATTCGATATTACAAAATATAGAAGAATAAAAATATATGTTACCGTAAGTAACTTAAAAATGACCAGGTCTTGAATATCATAATTAAATCATTTGATTATACGAACGTGTTTGTTATGGAAATCATGGTTTTTGAAAGTTGATTGGGGATTTTTATTCGCGTATCGAGTGAGATAGGGGAAGATGATCCAAAATTGGGTTTTGGTCGAACTCCGACGGCCGAGGTGATGGAATGGCTCGTCGGTGGTTGTGAAGCTTGCTTAGGTGATGGAGGAGCAAGGAAAAATAGGGTGGCCTTTTCTAGTGGGGTGTGACATTGGGTCGAAGGCGATTTAGTAGGTTTTTAGGTGTCTTAGGTTTTGGATCGATGGCAATGTTGAGGGGGCGAATGGGTCATGGTGGATATGGAAGAGGAGAAGGTGGCAAAGCTTATGGTGGAATTCGGCATTGGACAGTGATGTGTGGTGGCACGGCGAGGCGATCGAATGTGGTCGAGGCGTTCCAGTTTTTGGGTTGTGGTTCGAAATTTGGAACCGAGGGTTCGATTGGGGATTCATGCGCATGATCGAGTAGCGAGGATCGTGGGTGGTCTGGAGAGATGGACTACGTCAAGATGAGGGTCGTCGGTAACTCGTGCACATGCACGTGCACGATGATATGCACGGTTTTGCGTCAGTGTAAAAAGAAAAAGGGAAGAAAAAGAAGAAGACGCAGAAAAAAGGAGAAAAGGGTTGGAGCCTGTGTCTTTTTTTGGGCCGAACATGGGCCGTGAGTTTGGTTTGAAAAAATAAAGAAATTTAATAAATATTTATATTACTAACCTCTTAAACCTTGAAATATTATTTCCCTTTTTATTTGAAATCCAATAAACATGAATTTTTTTGCATTATGATATATAAACTTAGTATTTTAAGCTAATTTTTTTAATTTTTCGGCAATATAAAATTGAATTAATTATAATAACTAAGGTAAATAAATAATTAAATTCTAAGTTGATAAATCTTAAGTTAATTAATAAAATTTGTTATTAAATGGACTGTTTAACTCTAATTAAATTAATAATAAATAGTTTTATAATTAATTTAAATTATAAGTAATTTGGGCAGAAATATAACAATTTTAGTTAATATAAATTAATTAAAATTCTTATTTGTGAATTGTTTTAATATTGGTTATTAATCATTAAAATAGTTAATAAACTATGCTTTGGTTTATTGCTCTTGAATATTTGCTTAAATTATTCGGTATCTGTGACATTAAGTAGCCAAATGAATTGAAATGGTTAGAATAAAACTTTGATGTGTTTTATTGAAAAACACATGTAATGAATTCCCATATGTAGATGTTGACACCCTGAATATGAATTGTTTTATTTAAAAACAACTTGGCCTTTAAAAATCTAACATTTGGATTCGATGAGACCAGGATCATATATCAGTAATATCCGAAAACCACATCGATCTAAAATAAGCGATCGAGTTGGGGAGATTCAAAGGAAAGATCCAGGATGAAGATTTCAGAGTACAAGGACCATTTGCCACTAACTCTGAGGGTTATTCCAATAATGGGTGTAGTGGAAATGGTGCCTTCTGTTCCTTTAAAATCCAGAACGGACTTGTATGGACGAATGCTATCAGAACATCGTCATTGGAGGACGATGAGCATTCTAAGTAAATGTGTTTTTGAAAGGTAATCGTAGCCTCAAGCCTCATCAACCGGGAATGACTAAAACATGTTAGATGCAGTAAGGCTAAGTGGGCCGCACCCAATTTGGGTAAGGTTATCCCTATCTAGAGTCTTTATTTACTCGTGTATGCTTCAGTGCGGTTGTTGATCCCAACCGAGGGGTAATCTTATTCGTTACTATCCAGGTTAGGGGTAGAACCAGTCTTTTGTAGCAGGGATGCCGATGAAGTCCACTGTGTTATTTTATCTAGAAATGCATCGCGATCAGCAGTACTCCAGTAGCTTAGTCATTGTATGGAACCCAATTTCCAAAAGGCGCCGTACGTTTTTGATTGTGCCCAAATATGTTGGAATGTTAGATGGAAACATTCCGGCTATGTTCTATTTATTTGGAAAACCATAGACATTATTATAATATTATTGGATTTCCTATAAAAGGTGTTTTGGTTGTAGTAAGGGAAAACCCGTTCGTGTTTATGTGCGACGTGGTCTTACGAGATGCCTTTTTTTTCAAATGGTTGACAATTTAAAGTAATTTAACTGTTTTACTCACACCGTACCCATGTCTGGCCAAGAGTTTATTTTCTATTTTTCCTAAACTCTTGGGTACTCAAAATTTTATGAGTCCAGGTTTCTAACAATGCTTTTTGGAGGAGCTGGAGCAGGTGGCTTCAACGCTAATTAGTGTATTATCTATATTTTGTTGTATCTGTATCTGTATTTTGGACTTGTAATAAATGGATAGGTCGTTATGACTGTCTGAATATGATGCCTGTATAATTATGACTCTGATGTGTTGTATAATTAGTGACTATGTGATATATGTTATGTAATATATATTATTCTGTTTCGCTATGAGATTCTGTGTTTTGTTTAATTCTTTCTTTTCTATCCTTTTCTACCTGTTTCTTTCTATATTACGACTCGTCTTTCAGAATAAGAATGGCGGGCCATCACATAATTTATGGAAATGTTCAATGAATTATGTTTATAAATAAAGAATTAATATGTATAATAGCGTATTGTACTATGTATGTACCATGTTTATAAGTAAAGAATAGGGAAGGTGGATCATCACATAATTAACGTTATTTTAATACTTTACTTTACTGTAGACACTATTATAATAGCGTATTGTACTATGTATGTAGATAGTTTTACGGATCCTTAGGAGATGGAATCCTCAATATCTCTTAAGTATTTACACTTACATTAGACGCTAAATAGGAGATGTCAAACCCGTAAACCTCTCTGAAGCCGTTACACTCATATTTATTTACTATTGATTTAACTTACATAAGATTGAGTGTTTTGTCTTTTCATTACGCTTGGGTTAGTCTGAGCTTTTCACTATATTGAAGACCGTTTATCTCTGAGGACGAAGATGAAGATTTATATGCTATATTATTTTATCTATCCCACTACATCATTTTATTCTACTGCATATTATTTATTCCTATTGTATGTAACTCTGATCTATATTGTAGAAGTGTAATCAAATGTTATCTGTAAAGCAACTTCATGAACTGCTTATTTGAGCATTATATTTTGTCATTCCGCTGTAAGATTTCGTGATTGGTTTTTCTTTATTTTCTCTTCTCTTCCTTATTTACCAATAAAATCCTCAATTTTGAATGGTTTAAGTCTGACATATGTGGTTTATTATCGATTTAAACCGTCCAAAAAGTTGGGTCGTTACAAAAAGTTTTGAGTAGGGGAGAATGTAACAACCCGCACTTTTAAACTATTTTAAATTATTGAATTTAATACGATTATTGGATAAAAATGGTTAGAAGTAAAATTTAATAATTTATTAATGCAGTTGAATATGAACTTTGGTAATATCTTGAAATAAACAATTTTGGAAATTTAGGAACTATTTATATTGAAACGAAATTATAATCCATAGTTAGAATTGAATCATAAGTGTTGAATTATTTTGGTGGGAATAATTATCGATAACTAAATTCATTGAATACTTATGATAATTAATGTAATTTATTGCATAACTGAATTGTTTAAAATTTAATATTGGAAATCATTTGAATAGTTGAATTCTGGATTTAATATGATTGAAAATGATTGCAAAAGTTGATTTAAATTTTATTTAAATATAATAAAGGTCGTTTACATTTAAAATTGGATTTAAAGGCAAATAAATAGAAATCAAATTTTTTATATTATAAGTAATGAGTAAAAATAGCCGTTTTGGCCACTGTGTCAGATTTCGATGAAATCAGTTTCATCGAATCCGTAATAGTGAATTATTGCAGGGTTTCAAGTTTTGTAGCGAGCAGAATTATCGTTTAGCCGTGCGAGCTTAAAACGGTAAGAATTGAATTTCAGAATTTAATTAAAAAAATTGATTTGAAAAAGCTATCTTCTTTATATGGTCGAGTTAGACCTCGAAACTTGTTCCATTAGGCTTGGAATAGCGGTATAACCTTAAATCGCCTATCCTTTTTTTTATCTCTTCCAGTTCGAACACGAACGAGCAAAAGAAAAAAGAATCAAAATCGACTTCGTATAATAAAATATAAAATACGATCACGATCGAAATCACGATGAAGGAGCATGTGTGCATGGGAAAAACGGAGAAGAGGGACGATGGAGAGGGAGCTTTGCGAGGTCTGGTGGAGTCGAGGCAACCTGGGTGAAACCATCGCGAGGCCAAGCGGAGCAACTGGAAGGCACGGCGGCCTGTGGGGCGATGCGAAATAGGGTTCGGTGACGTTGGGAGTGGTGGTGGACAAAGCGGTAGAGGTGTTGCTGCTGGAGGTCGGCGCGGCCTTGGGGAGTCGCGTGGCCTAAGTTGCGTGGGAAGCATTTCGATCCTTTGGTGGTCACGCGACAGCCAAGGAAATGGAGGAGGTGTTGGGTTGTGCGGTTCGTTCGAGGTATTTGGGAGGAAGGGAACGCGGTTATGGGTAATAATGTGGATTAGTAAAGTTAATTAAGGTAATTAATTAGATTATATTGGTTTAATTAAACTAAAATATAATTTAGATGTTCCTAAATTCGTATATTGCTCGTACGAGGTCCTGATGCATGGATTTTTGTGTTGGAATCGTATCAGAGTCGTCCACGCCATGGAGTTAAATTTGCGCAATTCATTTCATTTGAATTCTTAGATTCAAACGAAGGCGAGTGTTTTATACGCTCATGATGAACTAAATAATTTTATGATTGTTAAATTTATATCATGAAGTGATTTAAAATTTGTTGACAGCTATTTGGTAAAATTTAACTGACATTTCAATTGGTATGAATTAAAAAGATAGGAATTTGAATTAACAGTTCAGATTGAAATAGGAGTTAAATTTTAATCAAACTCCTGATTGTTGATTACTAGTTAATTGCTGTGATATTTTGATTGTTTGGATGCTTGATTGTGATCGATGCTATGGATTGATATTTGGATGATTTGGATGTTTATTTAATGTTATCACCCTATAATTTATTTACAGTATATAAAAATGTAAATCAAATTATTTTGATTAAATTAAGAAATAATTTGAAATGATATCTATGACATTTATTTGGATTGAAATGATATATATCTATCCCTGAAATTAAATCGAAATAATTATTCATTTTTCCATAGGATAGAAAATTATATACGGACACCGAATTGGTTAAATTAAATGATTTTAAAAATTATGATTTGAAATTATTTAAATGATTTTGAATTTAAAAAATAAAATTGAATTTATGGAAATGGAATATTTTTGAACTCGAGCTTGAAAAGTTAAAATTGAACTAGTCAACCAGAATTGTTTAAAGAATCGGGTTTGAAAATTTCAAGCTATAATTGATTTGTTTTAAATAGATTTGAATTCTTACTTGAACTTTGAAATAAATCCAAGTAAAAGTAATTTAAATGGATATTTCAAAATTTTGGCTTGGAATTGAATTATTTATAAAGATTTGAATCTTAGATTGAATATTGAACTTAATTCAATTTAAGCGATTTAAATCGACACTCTGAAATCGAACTCGAATTTATATAAATTGAAATGGTTTAAAATTGAGAATTGAATTGAAATAAATTCAAATTGGAATTGAATTGAAATTAATTGGGATTGAAATCAAAACTGAATTAATTTGAAATCGAAATCGAAACTGATTTGAATTAAAATTGGAATCGAAGTTAATTCAAATCAAAGTCGGAGTTGAATCGATTTAAATGGAAATGGAAATTGATTTGATTGGAAGATTTGAAATTGGATCAATTTGAATTTGAAACTATTTTCAAACAAATTTAATACAATCTGTTTAAAACCCTATGTTTTAAATATTCAAAATATTTTGATTTCCAAGCCATTTTATTATATAAACCACTTTTGATACTCAAACTATTTTATATTAAACTATTTTAACTTTGTAAATTATTTTAAACTATTAAACTATTTTCTAAAAATCCAAACTAGTCGAGGTGGGAATGTTTATATTTAAATCGTTGATTCAAATACGAATTGGATAAAAATGAAGTTACGACCTAAATTGAAATTCAAAACAATTTTGGAAGCTAAATCGAGATATTAAGGCAAAAATAAATTTAAAGTGAAATGGTACATCGTGAGTAAATATGATGATTCCAAAATGAATTTGATTTTGAAGTGAATATGATATTTCGATATCAAGTACGAATTGTTTTTAAAATATAAAAGTACCAATCGGTGTGTAAAAACGACATTTGGTTGTTAAATACACCGGGGCCTCTTATCGGCATACTCTCTGCCAATATTGAAACCACTTTAACAACTGTGTACGTGGAGGAGACTCCAGAATGAAGTGGTTGGATTTGGCGTCGTTTGTTGGATTTGAAGAAATAGAATGATTGTGGATTGGCCTGATATTTATGTAAATTTGAAATGACTAAAGCAACAGGCTTACCGGTCAATGAGCTAGTTACCTCTAGTGGACACACTTCCTCGTATTACTATCATGTAAATTGTGATTGATTGGTGCGCACCCTCGTATTTTGGGAGTGTCGGACGCGGTGGGCCATTAGGGGTTATCGCCAGCCGGGAATGGTAAACCGGTAGTATCCTACCTTAGGCATTGTCTCATGTGCCTTGTCATACTTTTATTCCTATACGAGATCACTATGATTTTGGTTTAGTGTTGTCGTATCATGACACATTCATATCCACCGACGGCTTACTGGTGTTTTATATGAAAACTGTACGACAATGCTTAGAAACGCAAGAAGGGGGATCAATGTAAAGCCTTAATGCTATTTTGATATTTATTTTACTGATTAGACATTATATATATAACATATTCTACTACATATAAATATTTTGATGGATCTTTAAAAGATGGAAAATCTCATAACATCTCTTGAGTTATTGCACGCACGTTATACACCGGATATGAGATGTAAAACTCCATAAACATCTCTGACGCCATGATACTCATGTGATATGCGGTATCAATTTGACTCATATAAAAATATTTTAGTCCTGACTTGAGTGTTTTGTCTTTTCATTATGCTTTGGTCAGCCTTGAGTTTTCAGCTTATTGAAGATTTATCCTAGAGACGAAGATTTGGTATATTATTGCTATTAGTATTCCTACATCACGTTGTCTGTTGTATTATTTTATTTATCCCTGTTGTATATATAACTGTGATAAATGTTGTATAAATTATAATCAAATGTGAAATATAAATAGCTTCATGAATTATTTATTTGGTTGTTATATTTTGTTGTTTCGCTGCGAGATTCTGCGTTTGTTTTCTTCTTATTTTTTCCCTTAACTAACCCCAATGATTCTCTGTGTTCTGGACTGTTTAAGTTAGACATGTATGGATTATTGTTGATTTAAAACTTTCTGAAGTGTGGTTTGCCACATCAAGTGTCCTTGTTGGTGTCGAGCATGCATGATGAAATCTATCCTTCCATCATTCTCGCTTTACACCCGTACCTGTCCCTTTAAAGCTATCCTGTAGGTTGTAAGTAGGAGAGGTCAGAATAATAGTGACTGGTAAATTACATGCTTTATACATAACAATAGTTTATGTCGATTTATTTCCATCACATGTTATGCCTTTTATTTTACTTAGTCTTCTCGACACCATATTTGCATACGATTTGCTCCATCACCCGAAGTAGACTATAACTTCATATGTGTGTATGCTCAGTCCTCTTTTGGACCCAGATACTATCCTTGCTAATATTCACAACCCAACACCTCGTCAGGTTCCATCATCAATGCAGTATCACGTCATCGTCGTCATGCATATCAAGGAACTCACGTAGTGCATAATAACATCATTAAAATTGTTAGTTGTATTCTACCCATTTTGCAAGACCTCTATAAAGGATTATCTGGCCTTAGCCCTATAAACTAGCAACAAATTGTGGCGGTGCATGACCTAAACATGATCTACACTAGTAGGAGGTGGAGCTGTTTAGGCGTAACCCGTGTCTTTTCGTTGAGCACTCAGGACCAATGACGTTCTTGGCCTATATACAAATCATACTCCCGAATACGCTACAAACACACATTGACATAGCACCGAGCCTCTCTTATCGTCCCATTAAGAGTGTCTAATGCAATCAAGGTAATACCCTTTGTTACTTAATACCCCCTAAAAGGTTGAAGCAGACTCTACTTTTCCTATGACACTCTGACCAAGGCGAACCATCCTACTTAGGCATCCCTTACCTATACGTGAACATATATAACTTCACAAGCCTTATAGTTGGATATGTCCCACATCGGTATAATATATTCATGTGCAGTTAAAGCGCTTAACAGTCATATAGTGGTGGAGGTGCAAAAAGTTGTTGTAATATAGCAGAAAATAACAGAGTTCCAAAAAGTTTCGTTAGATATAAAAACCAAATATTTAAAGTAAATTTACTCTCATTCTTGCATCTTTTATGAAGAAAAATATAATTTTTAATCTTATATAACAAAATGAAGAACATAATGATTTATGCAGACTAGATTTGGGTGACTACAATGGATTTCTAGGTTATAATGACCATTATGCCTTAAAATTATGTTTTTACCCTTACTTTTTGCTTTGTTTTGAAAGAGAACCAATCAAATCAACCTTGGTATATTAATATCGCTAATGCGGATGCTAAAAAGTTGTGATTTAGCAGGCATGGTGGAAAATAGGGGCGAATAAAGCGAATCTACTGTTTAATAGCGCTAAATTGAAATAGCGTTGCGGTCGAAGAGCGCTATGCACTATAACAAGCATTTTGAGAAACTTTTACTACATAGATGTATACACAACTACTGGTAGCCCTTTGAGATGGATAGACTTCTATTGTGTAACACTACAGACCTTGCATTCTAATCCATTTTAATGACTATGTCATCATTACCTGATCTGAGTTATTAGCTAACTTTAATAGTTCACACCCGTCATAAACGCATACTTGAGGCTACATGTGTGTCTGTGTTCGTAATTATTTAATTATTACACCTCCAATTATCAATTTTAATGGCATTCCTTTACTTTTCCATGCATTTGCTTCTTATTCCATTTGTATCAATTTTATTTCGTTTACCGCTTTCTTTAAAAGATCCAAATATATTTTCTTATTTTCTTCCCTTTTTCATTACTAAAATTTTATTTTTATTCTTTTCAACTTATACTACCCTTCCTTATTTAGTGGACTTTTAATTACTATAACGACCAGCTTTTTTAATGATGGGATATTTACATACAATCGAATTAGTACTCAAGATCACTTGCGTAGAGTTCAGATCGACGCTGCGAATTAAAATGAGTATAAATATCGCTATATTTCGAAATCGGATGATTTGATGGTCAAAACGATCTCAAAATGCATGTAGTTATCCTCTCGGAATGTTGTCTTGGATAATAATGAAATTTATACCATTAAGAATGGAAAATTAAGGTGATGTGTGTCGATGAGTTTTGTTGTGATCAAATGTGTTATGAGATCATACGTGCTCAAATGCATGGCAATTTATTTGAGAAATCAAATAAATTATGTGTATAATAATATATATACACATACTTATTTACACTTCCCCTTTCATTTTCTCTCAGAAACAACTGCCTCCTTCCCTAAAATCCTCCAGTAAAATAAATCGAGAGCCGTAGTCCATGAAAATTGACGAGGTTAGTTTTTTGGACTCGGGAAGAGGAGAGCTTAACATTGGTGGTGAGGAGGTGGTGTGCGGTTGTAATTGGCCAACCTTAACTTTTTGGGCTATGATTAGGGTTTGAGTTTAGTGGTTGGTGGCGAGTAAGGAGGGGATGCCTGCACCATCATCTTTCTCATTAGGAGGAGCATCTTCCTATGAAGTTTCAATGACTCTGAACGAGTGAAGCAAAATGTGACATTTGCCTGTGGCAGGAGGGAGCTATAGGTCGTGATTTAACAGAGGCGGTCAGGCTTCATGTCACAGTGAGGGTTGCAAAGAGTGCACGATGTGTGACATGTTGGCGAAGACCGTTCATGGATTCATAGAGAAATGAAGGAGAAAAGGAGGAGAGAAGGCATGCGACAATGGGTTAATGTGCATATTTATGCATGGCCTGGAAATTCAAATTGGGGAATATGATTTTATTGGCTAATCAGGTAATTAAGTTAATTAATTTAATTAAACTTGTTTTGTATTTACGCTATATCTTCTGCATATAAGGCCTATTTTGGATGCAGTTTCTTGCATTGTGCTCATAATGGAGAGCTTTATGACTTCGCGTTGGATGGGTCAGTTTTTGTTGAGGTGGGTGATATTATCCCTCATCATAGTATGATTGTTAGTATAGTATAAAAATGACATTTTGAACTGATTTTCAACTTTAAAACATGATTTTTAATATATTTAAACCCACGCCTGATTTTGAAAAAAAAATTAAAGATGATTTTAAAAATTATTATTAAATGAGATTTCACACTTGTCATTATAGACTTACTATTTTAGGAAATTTCTAATTTTGAACCATTTTTGATTTGAATCCCACATTGGTCGATATAGATGTGCTATGCATATTGTGTGTGTATTATATTGGGTATATTATGCTTGTTGGGTGCATGTATGATCTTTCTTGTACGGTTGTATGGTTGAAATTGCTTAATGGGGGAGAATTAGAGGTAGGAAGCGTGGAATCAGACTTCGACGGATATGCGCTAAAGTGTTTGGAGTCATATCATTGTGTGATGCATGAAGGTCGAAGAGTTGATTGTAGTGATGGAATTAGTGCGATGTTGTTGTGTTAAAGGAGCTACAAGTTTCAGTTTGGTAGGAGCATGGTTCAGTTGGTAAAGGAGCGGACATGAATTTCTGTCTGGTAGTTGTTGGCTCGATGTTTGGGGAGCCGAATAAAAATGTTGTTGATGTTGCTTCTGCTTGATGGGAGCATGTTTTTAGGCCGAACAAAGGGATGATGTAACATCTTCCATTTTGAGGCTCGAAGTTAAGAGATATTGATGTTACAGTCATCCATAGTATTAATTTTCGATGACAAAATGAGTTCAATCAATTGTATCTATAACATCAAGAACATATGACTATGAAATTTCTCAAAACTCATTTCATTAATAACTTTCACAATCATTACATCCCATAACATAGTCCATCGATTCCACACTCAGAGAAAATATAATAATAATTACAATTGTATTCCAAGAGCGACATATGAAGATGCCCGCTTGGTGATCAGAGTCTAACTACTTGATAGTTATAAGTCATATCATTACATCCTTCAAACAAAACATAAACTTTAAACAACACTGCATAGATAAACTCCTAATATTAGCTAGACTACCTCCTACATGTCTCCACAAGCTTATTCGTTTAACTTGAAAATCACTACTCCAGACCTACTACCCGAGAGTTTAGTAGGAAAAACAAAAATTTCGGGTCCGACAAAAAGTCAAGTGTGAATATTAATGTGCCATCTTGAATCAAAATAGATATCTAGGGAGACCACGCCACTGAGCGGAACGGGTTTTCCCTTTTTATCCCAATATGTCAATCATAAATCATATACCTACAACCACATTGGTCAGAACATCATAATATAATCATATGCATGCATGAAATGTGGATAAATCTAACTAATCTTCTTGTGGTTATGCACTCCCATAGTCTACCCAGTCTCATAAAATGGACTGTTTGTCCATGATTTATGGATTATTTGTCCCAAATTAAATGGACTATTCATCCTAACTCATATGGACTATTCATCTTGCATATTACATGGTCTATCCATCTTGGGTTATGTGGACTATCCATCACATATATCACCATTTTCCAAGGGTTACTATGAACCTATCAAGAATCATATGGACTATCTGTCTCATATATCATGTGGACTATTCATCACATATAGAGAAGTTTTTCTAGAATTATGATGAACCTATTGGTTTTCATAGGTTAACTAATAACCTACCTCCTCCTATAGTTAGGAGTAAACAAGTATTCTTTCAATCAGTTCGAGGCATCCAAACACAATTGATCTATCCGATCTCCTAGATACAATTCTACTCACTATAAGTTTAGTCCGACTATGCTCACGACTGGGTCAACCTAACTGGTATTTCTGCCTTTACACCAAAAGATATTATATTAGGTCATGAAGATGTGAGTATGACAACGCAAATCTTATAAATATCACGGATCATATGAAAACAAGAAAATATATTATTATTTATTCAAATATGTTCAATGAATAGTCATTGGCATAACTTAATTCCAGTATTATTGGTCTTGCAAAATGTCTGTTTAATAGTGCTAAATTGAATAGCGTTGCGGCGAAGAGCACTATGCACTATAGCAAGCATTTTGCGAGACTTTTACTGCGTAGATGTATACACAACTGCTGGTAGCCATTTGCGATGGATAGACTTCTATTGTGTAACATTACTGACCTCGCATTATAATCCATTTTAATGACTATGTCATCGTTACCTAATCTAAGTTATTAGCTAACTTTAATAATTCACACCCGTCATAAACACAAACTTGAGGCTACACGTGCGTGTGTGTTCGTACTTATTTAATTATTACACCTCCAATTATCAATGTTATTGGCATTCCTTTACTTTTTCATGCATTTGCTTCTTATTCCATTTGTATCAATTTTATTTCATTTACCGCTTTCTTAAAAAGATCCAAATATATTTTCTTATTTTCTTCCCTTTTTCATTACTAAAATTTTATTTTTTATTATTTTCAATTTATACTACCTTTCCTTATTTAGTGGACTTTCAATTGCTATAACGACCTGCTTTTTTAACGATGGGATATTTACTTACGGTCGAATTAGGACCCAGATCACTTGCGTAGAGTTCAGATCGACATTGCGAATTAAAATGAGTATAAATATCGCTATATTTGGAAATCAGGCGATTTGATGGTCAAAACGATCTCAAAATGCACGTAGTTATCATCTCGGAACGCTGTCTTGGATAATAATGAAATTTATACCATTAAGAATGGAAAATTTAGGTGATGTGCACCGAGAGTTTCATTGTGATCGAATGTGTTGTGCGATCACACGCGCTCAAAATGTATGGCAATTTATTTGAGAAATCAAATAAATTTTGTGTATAATAATATATATACACACACACACAGACATGCTCATTTACGCTTCCCCTTTTATTTTTTCTCCCTTCCTCTTCCCTATAGAATAGAAACAGCTGCCTCCTTCCCTAAAATCCTGAAGCAAAATAAATCGAGGGCTATAGTTCATGAAAATTGACGAGGTTGTATTTTTTAGACTCGGGAAGAGGAGAGCTTCACATTGGTGGTGAGGAGGTGGTGTATGGCTGTAATTAGCCAAGCTCAACTTTTTGGACTACGATTAGGGTTTGAGTTTAGTGGTGGTTGGTGGCGAGTTGGGAGGGGATGCCTGCACCATCATCTTTCTTTTATGGAGGACCATCTTCCCATGAAGTTTCGATGACTCTGAACGAGTGAAGCAAAATCTGACATTTGCCTATGGCAGGAGGGAGCTATAGGTCGTGATTTGACAGACGCGGTCAGGCTTCATGTGACAGTGAGGGTTGCAAAGAGTGCACGATGTGTGACATGTTGGCGAAGACCATTCGTTGATTCATAGAGAAATGAAGGAGGAAAGGAGGAGAGAAGGCATGCGACAATGGGTTAATGTGCATCTTTATGCATGGCTTGGAAATTCAAATTGGGGAATACGATTTTAGTGGCTAATCGGGTAATTAAGTTAATTAATTTAACTAAACTTGTTTTGTATTTACTCTATATCTTTTGCATACAAGGCATGTTTTGGATGCGATTTCTTGCATTGTGCTCATAATGGAGAGCTTTATGACTTTGCGTTGGATGGGTCAGATTTCGTTGAGGTGGGTGATATTATCTCTCATCATACTATGATTGTTAGTATAGTATAAAAATGACATTTTGAACCGATTTCCAACTTTAAAACATGATTTTAATATATCTAAACCCACACCTGATTTTGAAAAAGAATTTAAAGATGTTTTTAAAAATGTTTATTAAATGGGATTTCACACTGGTCATTATAGACTTAATATTTGAAGGAAATTTCTAGTTTCAAACCATTTTTGATTTGAATCCCACATTAGTTGATATAGGTGTGCTATAAATATTATCTGTATATTATATTGGATGTATTATGCTTGTTGGGTGCATGTATGGTCTTTCTTGTATGGCTGTATGGTTGAAATTGCTTAATGAGGGAGAATTAGAGGTAGGACGCGTGGAATTGGACTTCAACGGATTTGCACTAAAGTGTTTGGAGTCATGTCATTGTGTGATGCATGAAGGTCGAAGAGTTGATTGTAGCGATGGAATCAGTGCAATGTTGTTGTGTTAAAGGAGCTACAAGTTTCAGTTTGGTAAGAGCATGGTTCGACTGGTAAAGGAGCGGACAGGAAATCCTGTCTGGTTGTTGGTGGCTCGATGTTTGGGGAGACGAATAAAGGGTTTTGATGTTGCTTCTGCTTGGTTGGAGCATGTTTTTAGGCTGAACAAGGGGATGATGTAACATCTTCCATTTTGAGGCCCGAAGTTAAGAGCTATCGATTGTGCAGTCATCCATAGTATTAATTTTCGATGAAAAAATGAGTTTAGTCAACTGTATCCATAACATCAAGAACGTATGAATATGAAATTTTTCAAAACTCATTTCATTAATAACTTTCAGAATCATTACATCCCATAACATAGTCTCATCGATTCCACATTTAGAGAAAATATAATAATAATTACAATTATATTCCAAGTGCAACATATGAAGATGCCCGTTGGGTGATCAGAGTCTAACTACTTGATAGTTATAAGTCATATCATTACATCCTTCAAACAAAACTTAAGCTTTAAACAACACTGCATAAATAAACTCCTAATATTAGCTAGATTACCTCCTACACGTCTCAGCAAGCTTATTCGTCTAACCTGAAAATTCCTACTCCTGACCTACTCAAGTGAGTACTTGAGAGTTTAGTGGAAAAAAAAAACTTCGGGTCCAACAAAAAGTCAAGTGTGAATATTAATGTGCCATCTTGAATCAAAATAGATATCTAGGGAGACCACGCCATTGAGCGGAATAGGTTTTCCCCTTTATCGAAATATGTCAATCATAAATCATGTACCTACAACTACATTGGTCAGAACATCATAATATAATCATATGCATGCGTGCAATGTGGATAAATCTGACTAATCTTCAAATGGTTATGCACTCCCATAGTCTACCCAGTCTCATAAAATGGTCCGTCTATCCATAATTTGTGGATTATTTGTCTCAAATTAAATGGACTATTCATCCCAACTCATATGGACTATCCATCTTACATATTACATGGACTATCTATCTTGGGTTATATGGACTATCCATCACATATATCACCATTTTCCAAGGGTTACTATAAACCTATCAAGAATCATATGGACTATCTGTCTCATATATCATGTGGACTATTCATCGCACATAGAGAAGTTTTTCTAGAATTATGATGAACCTATTGGCTTTCATAGGTTAACTATTAACCTACCTCCTTCTATAGTTATGGGTAAACAAGTATTCTTTCAATCAGTTCGAGTCATCCAAATACAATTGATCTATCCGATCTCCTGGATATAATTCTACTGACTCATAAGTTTAGTCTGACTATACTCATGACTGGGTCAACCTAACTGGTATTTCAGCCTTTACACCAAAAGATATTATATGGGGTCATGAAGATGTGAGTATGACAACATAAATATTATAATTATCACAGGTCATATGATGACAAGAAAATATAACATTATTTACTCAAATATGTTCAATGAATAGTCATTGGCATAATATTATTCCTGTAATATTGGTCTTGGAAAAATCTCTATAAAACATGGGCTGAAACACCATATTATTGCCTTGAAAACATTTATATTTACAAATGATTAATGCCTAAAAATAATTCTATAAAACAAGGAGAACATTCGTTTAGCCAGATTCTTATGCCAAAACACGATCATCTTTAATTTGCTTCTTTTTGTCATCCGGTATCAAAATGAGGTCGCCGAGCCTCTAAAACATATGGCTTATCGAGCCAATTAATAAAGCTATTCAATTTATAAACATGCGACATCCATGACGCTAAAATAGAATGTCGAGCCTCTATATCGAGTCTCTAAAACATATGGCCATAACGCCCAAGATACATAGTTATCGAGTTTTTGTAATACATAAGTTATCGTACCTTTAAAACATAGCCTTCTGGTTTGCATATCATAAGGCTTTCTATCCTATAAAGAAAGGACACTGAGTTTATAACTATACAACTACTATGCCACAAACATAAGTATCGAAAATATAGGAGACCAGAGGTTATTTTAAGGTTATCGAATCCTTAAAAATTTGAGGTTCCATGCCCCTAAAAGTCCTTGGTGTTGATTCTTTAAAATCTTTATGGTGTCAAACCTACAAACAAAAGAGGTGTTGGGTCTCGAAACCATATGATGTCAAGTTTTTACAAACCACAGGCACCGAATCCCTAAATTATTTAGTGTTGAATCTGTATAAGAGCTAATACATCACATATCTACAAAGTAGATATTGCATACATCATTTCAAATTGATGCCGAATTTATAAATTCGATACCTCATATAACTATTAGATAGTTATTCTAGGTATCGACTTTCATAGATGTCAAGGGTAAGGAGCGAGGGTATCAAACCTCTAGGTTTAGCACTATTATATTTCTGTAAATGAATATAAAACTGATTTATTCCTTTCTAAAGACAAATCATTTTACCAACTCTTGCCTCTTGTCAAAATATGATTGGTTAACAAATAATTTTTCATATTCTTTTAAGATATTTACTGGAATATTTTGTTTTACCTTCCTAAAATAACTAGAAAACCCTTGTAACTAACATCATTAATTAATATTAATTAATAGTCTTTCTATCGTGAATAATTCATAGAAAATCATAACTGTTTGGTAAATATCCTCAAAAATCTCCAAAAATTAGGATTCTCATCTTCTATTTCATGTAAAATATTCGGGACCAAAATATTTATTTATTTATTTTTAATAATTAAATCTTGAAATAAACTTCTTTTCCTTCTTACAAAATTCATAAAATATTCATATAAACTTGAAAAATTATGAAATTAAAAAATCCATCAACAAAATAATGTTTTACATAACATATTCAAATTACGAGTCAAATGGAAACCTATACGACTAATTCCATAATACTTCCAATAAATCATCACTCAATCAAACAATGATATAAACCATCCACGCAAGACATATTATCACAACAATTTAGAAATCAAGCATAGATCCGAAAACAAGCATAAATAAATGAGATGGATACTACTATTCACCTAAGATTGGATAAGAGATATGGAGATATTTTTATCGAATAATTTCCCTAAGCCTTTTCTTTTAAATGCTTTAGATTTCCTCTTCTTGGTGACTGAGGGCTTCTTACGTTTGTTTTGGAGTTTATAAAATGAAAAGGAGAATGAATGATGGAGGAAAGGGTTTTAGGAATATTCTCACTTTGACACACATATTCTGTGTTTAAATCAGTCTCATTAATTGGTTAATTAAGGCCCGGTCTAATTAATTATCAAATCTTACTCTCTTTATCCTCACACATCACATTATTTATGTTTAATTTATCTTACTAAATATTATGAATAACGTTAAACAAAATATGGTGGTTACAGTTATCCCCTTAAAGAATTTCATCCTCGAAATTATGATTAAAAAATAACAAGCATACCAATCATGCAGACCCGTGTAACAACATATAACATAATATCAAGAAATAGAACAAGAAAGAAGATAACATAATATCAAAATCTCACATACGGAATGGTAATATATAATATCTCACAAAGTCTTTACCGAAAAGAAAACTTTTATATACATACATAAATCAAAGAAAACTAACATATCATCAGCCTAGATAGTTAAAACCACTTGTCCTCACAAATGCTGATGGAAAAAATCAAGTAATGCAGCAAAAAATAAGTGTGGTAGGAAATCGTCTAGCTCCTCTCCAAGAGCTCCAATGAACAACAGCTAAATTTGGAAATATATTCTAGCTGACCTGAGCATTATAAGAGTAACACCTAGATCAGTCTGGTAAATCAACATGAGAAACTCAAATCATATAGAATTTATTTTATCTTAAAACCTTTCAAAATAAGGGTATATCATAAGACCATGCCATCAATAAACACGAATGTTTTTTCCCTTATGATAACAAAACCATTATATTATAAAATCCAGTGATAATATAATAATGTCTATGGTATGGAATATAAATATAAATCATAGCTGAAATGGTTACATTGATAACATTTGATGACATTTTTTAGGTATACAAATACGACCGCTTAGGGATGTTCTTATAAATGGATTTTCCACGGAGACAACCCCAGTATATTCATAAGCCATACTAAGACCGATCACCTATGACAGGGGTCAAAAACTACCTTTCTAGCGTATCTCTAGATAAAAAATACCATAAGGTAAACATAACCAGCCTACGCCCTAACATGTGAATCGAGTATCATGAACTCCTCATGCGCAACATATCGATAATCATACTCTTGATAATGGAGTTGATGTACCCTTTATTTGGGTTACCTGAACCTAGGATCATGCATCTTACTCCACCTTTAGTCATTTCCCGATTTCGAGGCTACGTTCGATAGCTTCTGGATTCCATTATCATAGGATTTTAGAACCATGCATGGATTCCCATATCTCAATAGATCTCGAAACCACACATGGATTCCCATACCTAAACAGGTCTTGGAACCACACATGGGTTCCCACATCCTGAATAGATCACAAGCAACTACATGTGTTCGAGCATCTCAAACGGATCTCAAATCTCCACATAGATTCCAACATTCATGAACCAATCATGAAGCAATCACGAACCTCTTCTAAACATAGAACACGTATATGGTTTTGGAGTGGTTATATTTCAAGTCATCTCATATAAGTACATTTGCCTGCTTACCGAGTGCTCCAAAACCAATCGATCGATTTCCCAGTAATCTCAACCCCGGTTTCATGTGAAATAAACAAGCAATACTTAAGATCAGAGAACATCTCCTAACCATATAAGTGGGCAAATTTCCGTATCGTTTGCCCTAAAAGAGAAAAATGATTTTATATGTACAGTATAGTATCACCGAAGATAACTATACCATATCCTTGCATTTCTTCTAGATATATCTAGAGTATGTTTTGGCCCAGATTTGATAGTCAATTATTTAACTATCAAACAAAAAAAACAATACAATATAACAAGAATAATCGCATATGGGAAACCAAGTCCCGTATACTGTCCATAAGCAAGTAACACACAAAGCACGAATGAAACGACAAACACAATCAAGCCATATAAACGACTTCGAATCCCTTTTTAATTTATCTTCTTTTATTAATTAAAATTCTCTTTTATTAGTAAAACTCATTTTACTCAATAAACTATTTTATAAATAAATTTCCATTTGTTAATTAAACTTTTCTATTTAATTAGTCTTTATTTGGTCATTTTCAACACATTTCAACACTTCGCAAAGTATTCATCTGCTTATCTCAATCGTATAAGTATATTCACAAATCAATTCAAAGGGCTTAAGACAAATGTTACTCAAACATTGTCACTACAAACCCAAAGCCATTTCACTTATGATTATCTTTAAAACTTTTTCTTTCTGAAGATCCATTTACATTCACATGTATAATCAAAATGGGTTAAAGGCGAATGTGTTTGCCACAACACACCCAAAACCAATTTATACTTGTTATCCTCTATAAAATCCCATTATTAAAGATATAAGCATTTTCCCAAACTATTTTACCATATTTTAACACTTTAAAATATTATCTAAGTGGTTAAAAACCAATGTTAAAACATTATTTACAACAAACCCCAAAACATTTTACTATTCTGTTATCTTTCAAATTCCATTTTAAAGATCCAATTACTTTCCAAAAGTATAGTTAAATGGATTAAAACAGAGTTGTATAAACATCGATATAATAAACCCAAAATTCACTTTAATACTTGTCATTTACTTTAAAATATCCATTTAAAGTTCTAAGTACATTTCCACTTATTAAATAAGGTAATGTACCCGTTTTAATCAATTTATAAAACAATCCATTATAACATATTGTTACAATCCAAAACTCGTTTATAATTCCTTTACATATACTAAAGTTCAATTTCATAAATAACTTCCTTTTTACAACTTATATATATTGAAATACTTTTAAAAAGATAAATATTTATATATACTAATTTATTTATAAAACAATGATATTAAATAAATGTAATATCCCGTAATTTTAGAATCCTGTAATTTATAGATTAACTGAATTTAATTAATGAAAATACTGATTTATAAGTTAAATAAATAAATATGGTAATGGAAATATATATCTGATTAAGTATTGGTTTGATAATCTTTCTAGTATAATTGATTAAATTGATGTTTTCAAACAAATAATAATGATTGTTTCCATATATATATATATAAGTATTATAAATTTATAAATTAAAAGCATTTTATTAACGTTTAAAATTTAAATAAAATACTTAAAGAGACAAGTGTTATTATCTTAAGTCTTCTTATAACATATGTAAACTTAAGTAGAAAATGTGTTTTCAAATTTATAATATACATATGTATATATGGTGATTTGGAAGATTTTGATTTAATTTAATAAAATGCTTTTCAATAGCAAGTTAAAAATTAATCTTATATTTTTAAAACACTTAAAGAAAAGTTTATTTTATTAAAAGTATAATAGCTTGAAAATAATACATTATTATAAAAGCTTAATTTGTTTTCTTTTAAATTAGTTTTTGAAAATAAATTTAGTAATTTTTTTTCTTTATATTATACCAATGTTAGATATAATAGCTTTAGTTTAAACTTTTAGATAAAACAAATGTTCACTTTCTTTCTTTTAAACTCATCTTTAGAAAATGAATTTGTAAATAAATAAAATATAAGAGATAAATATGTTTCATAGTTTATATTAGACGTAAGTATGTAGGTTAATGTTGTAATTAAGGTTTAAATTATTTATAATAATAAGAAAATTAATTTAAAAATGACATCTTAAAACACTTGGCAATATAAGAACTTAGGAAAAACACATTTGTATACATAATAATAAAGGTTTTGACATTTGTAAATACATGGATTTATTCATGAGACAAGTGGCAACCATTGTTTTAAAAGAAAACTTTGTTTGTAATTAATGTTTAGAAAAAAAAATCTGAAAAGGGAGAAAACCAAGTTTTTACTCCTTCATCTCCAAAGATTAGAAACCGGGAAAAAATAGCAAACCCTGTAAAAGCAATCTCTTCACCTATTTCAAAGTATGGAACAAGAAAACCTAGGAGCTCAACTTAGATCAGTAAGCAACTCAGTTCAACTAAATAACTAGAATAAAGATTCAAGCAGATTCAAGTGAGCACTTTTCAGGTTATCATCAAATCTGGGAAACAGATCAAAACCAAGGTGCATGTTCTCTGTTTTTACTAGAGGTGAGTAAACTGCAACTTAATTAAATCTTATCAATATTCTATGAGTAACTAGATTTTTCTTATTCCCTGATACATGTGTTATGATCTGGAAGTATTAGGAAGTAATTAGCTGGAAATTAGTAAATTTACAGTAGGAAATATATTCTGTGAGCAAACTCATCTTTCCCTGATTTTATCTGAGTGATTTATGAAGTATGATAATGAGATGTGTTTGAATGATGCGTATATTGGCCTGCATGTTGTATATTTGTGAATGACTGAGTGCATTTATCTGGATATAGGAAAGTAGATTCTGATCTAGTTCACTTCTTAGTCTCAGGGTTCCAAATCTAAGCTTTAAAATTTAAATTCACTTTGTCTAATAAATATTAAGCTTAGAACTTTGAAGAGAAAATGTTTATAGTATCATAAACTTATTTTTAAAAATAATCACAAGTAAATTTATGTGATGAATAATTCAAAATTTTGGAAAATACAGAGGAAACTAATGACAAGTCAATTATTCGACCATCTGGAAATTTGAATTTAGTTATATAAACAAAATTGTGTTGAAAATTAATGAATTTAGGAAATGGTTGCAAGATTTTTAAGTAAGTGTTTGCGCGAAAAGTGGGCAAACACCTCCAAGTCGTGAGATTTAATGGGTTTTATGTGATTCTTAATGATTTAGACGAGTTATGTAAATATGAAAAAAGCAGGGACTGAAATGTAAAAGACACACAGATTTATAGTGGTTCGGCCAGAACGTGCCTACGTCCACTTTATATGTTATTATCTTCTTTCTTTCGGATTACAAGTACAATGCTTTGTGTACAAGTATATGAAAGTAGTTTGAAAGTTACTTCCGTGCTTGAGCTCTCAAACTTGTCTGCCATTGTTGTACCCCTGCCCCTCTATTTATAGAGGGAGGTAGGGGGCAGGGGTCTTGGATGTATATAGCTGCTGGTGGGCCCGGGCTGAAGCAATCTGGACTGGCAGTTATCTGGTTCGGCGAGGCTTCATTCGGTGGTGAGGTATGTGTTTGGCTCGATGGTGTTGGTCCGGCCATGAATGATCCGGTGATGGTGGTCCGGTCGTAGCTTGGGAGTTGGTTCGGTAGAGGGGTGATGTATGGATCGGTGGACCTGGTCCGGTGAAGGCTGGTGGACCGGCATGGCTGGTCCGGTAGGGTATTGGAGGGGTTGGTCCAGTGGACCTGGACCGGTGAAGTCTGGTTCGGCAGGAGCTTATGCCGAATGGGGTGGAGGTTGTGCCTTGCCGAATGGATATGGCCGAATGAACTATAAGTTGGGCTTGCCGAATGGGCCCTTGGACATGAGTGTTGAACGAACTCCTTACTAGATGGAATGGAGGTCGCCAACCCGGGTGAAACTGCCGCTTCTCGGTCTCGAGATCTTCTGGGTGAGAATTCGCCCAACATTTGCCCCCCAAAGTGGGGCACGTGCTTGCATGTGTCGCGCTTTGTTTCCCTGCAGTAGGAAGGCTTATTTTGTAACGCCATGGGCTGGATGCTCGTATCCTGTTGATGTCCTGCAAAGGAATTTACGGTTTTAGTGTGACTTCGGATAACGACCATTCAGGATCAAAGCATTTGAGATGAAGTGAATCGCGCCGTTCGGGGCGAGAGGTGTGCCCCGAGGGGGCTTAGCATTATCGATGCCAGGTTCACGTCAGAGTGGGTCCCTGGATCGTTTGTCCAGGTGGTTTATCGCCAGCTCAGAGCATTCCTAGGGATCGTTCGCGACCCCGTACATGTGTAAGTAGCTTAGCCATTTCATAATTATCTGAATCAAATATCCATTTAACCGATGAGCTTAAAAAAGGATGTCAAAGTGCAAATTCTCACGACGATAGGGTTAATAGCCATTCAGAGCGTGCCTATGGACCGTTCGTGGTCGCGTACACGTGTAAATGATTAACCCGTGTTGGTGGGAGATTTACTACTCATTCATCGTTATTATAATTTTTATTTTATCAGTCGGTTCTAGAGTCCGGTACTTATCTGAATGCGGTGCCTTGCATGCCCCCTGTTTCTGGTTTCTGCTGGTAGAGACAGTTTCATTCGGCTTCGAGTAGGTATAGGTTTTCATTCGGTTGGAGGTTGGTCCGGTATGCCGAACCATCTGGTCCGGTGGTGTTCCTCCAGTCTATATATAGGGGCTACACCCCCTTAGGTTTTCTTCACCGAATCAACAAGCGCCGAACCAATACTATACCGAATCAAACTTTAGCCGAATCACACTTTTGCCGAACCATTTTGTGCCGAATCAGGTATATGCTCTTTGCCGAATGATCCTTATTACCGAATGAACCTAATTTGCCGAATATACGCGTAAGGCTTTCAATGTCGAATGGTGGTATACCGAATGAACTCTTAGTGCCGAATGACATGTATACCGAATGAACTCTTGTATTTGGACTTTGAGTGGAACTCTGGACTTATGCATTCTTTTTCGCTTACATCTCTGTACTCCTTGTTCTAACAACTTGTCTTTTCGCTTTTGTGTATGCAGATAAATGTCTCGCAAGGCGGAAACACGATCAGACAGACGGAAATCCAAAGATAGAGGCGAGTCTTCCTCCGTGCCCCCAGCCCAACCAGGATCTAGGCAGCATCGACCTGTTCCGAGGTCGTTAGTGGACGGATATGGTCCAAAGGAACATCTGGTCTCCCCTCCCGATTGCTTTCCTAGCTCCCTAAAGGAGGAGCAACTTGACGTCATCTCTCGTTAATTTGGGATAGACAGGGCTCTTATGCTGCTGCCGGGAGATGGAGTGATGCCGTATAACCCCCCCGAAGGTTACTTCGCTTACAGCAGGTACCATTGCATGTGTGGTGCTATCCCTCCTATCAATGCCTGGATAGTCAGCTTTACCACATATTTGAAAGTGGCTCCATTCCAGCTTCAGCCGAACTCTTATGCCATTCTGGTAAGCCTTTTCGTCATCTTCCAGAGGAGATACAGGCGCCCTCCTTCTAACCAGGAAATTCGGTATTTGTATAACCTGAGGGGCTACAAGAAGGGGTCTCCGTATATTAGTCTGGAAGCGGCCGTGCCCTTCAAACCGGTCTTGGATTTATATTCAAAGTTCACCATGTTCAAGAAGGAATGGTTCTTTATCAAGGACGATTCTGTTTCTTTCCGCCTTTTCACTTCCGGCTGTAAGATGAATTTCATTTATATTTTCCATGTTCTAACTGTTGTGCTTCTTCTGACACGCTTCTGTTTCTTGCTAGCGACAGGTGGTATTGCAGTCGTGGAAGATGATTCTCTGACGCGGATGGCTGCTGAAATAAAGGCCATTCCGGCACGGGACAGGTCGGCTTCTTTCCTGATCAGGAACGCTACCCTCCTGGAATACAACTTGATCCTGCCGCACCAGTCCATGGTTAAGCAGAGGGACACGGTTGAGGAGAAGGCCGCTAAAGCTAAGGAGGGGGTCACGGTGAAGAGTGGCAAGAGGAAGCCCTTTGCACAACACCCAGTCGTGGGAGGTAAGAAGCTTAAGGAGTCTGATGGCCCCTCTCCTAGTACTCGCCCGATCATTCCGGAGGAGGAAGGTGTGGAAGAGGGCGAAGGAGGCGATATGGAAGGAGAGTCGGAGGGCAGAGGAGATGGAGATGGTCAGGGTGGTAGTGGTGCTGGTGCCTTAACTTCTGGGCGAGACTCTAAGCTGGATGAGGCCCTCCGCCAGGCCTTCGGGGAATCGGAAGGGGAATCGGGAGCGGAGAAGGCGAAGGAGACTGGCAAGGTCGGGGCTGGTGCCGATCTATCCCCCAGGGGTTCCTCAGCCAGGGTGACTTCGGCGGTGCAAGGTGAACTTTTGTCTTCTGTCGATTCCGTTTTCGATAAGGACTTAGAAATATTTTATGGTTCACTTCCATCATGGAATGAGATTCAGGACTTATTGCAGTACCCCACTCCTCCGCAGGGTTTGTATAATAGACGTGCCCTCTCACTTTTCTTTCTTTTTACTTAACATGTTTCTTGAATTGTGGACCATTGTATGTTCGTAACACTTGTTCTTTATCCCAGGGGCAGGCCAGGTGGTTAAAACGTCAGACGTTCGACACCGCCTCGAACAGTTCAAGTTGATGAGAGCTTCTGCGAAGCCTCCCACTGGTCGTACTGGGGACGTGGTCAAATACCATCCTCTTCTTGGGGTCATTGAAGAGAGCATTCAGAAAAAGAAGAGGAGTCGATCTTTATTTGAGCCTTCCCCTGGTCCGCAGCTTCCTGTTCAGCCTCCCCGTGATGCCACGGAGGAGAGCACGGAGTTTATCCCCCCTCCACCTCCTTCTAAGAATCCCACTGTTATCCGCATAAGGCGCCCTGACGTGCCTCGTGACCCCTTTGCCGGTCATCCTGATTTAGATCCAAGCACTCGGGATATTTCATTTGATGAGGCCACGGGTGAACACCTCCTTCCCCGCAACCCCATGGTACGAGTGTTAGACGAGGCTAAGTCCCTAGATCTTGATCTGCTTACCACTCGGGTAGTTACTATGGGAGACGAGGCCAAGGCTAATATCGATCGGGTGGCTGAAGAGACCAAGAAGTTAATGAAGTATCATGCTCAATTGGTCAAAACCGGGGAGGAGATTGGGAGCGCTAACATTCGGTTGCGGCTGAAGGTTGCTGATCAGGCCGAACAGCTTGACGGTCAAGCCGTTCAGATTTCTCGGCACGAGGAAGCCTCCAGGCGTCTGAAAGAGACCATGGAAAAGGCTAGTAGGGCGGAATTACGGAAGATGGAGGCCGCCTGTAAGGAGCGGATCGACATGGCCATTGCGACAGTGGATGAGGTTCGGAATGCGGATCTCGAGCAGGTAGAGGAGTTGTCTGGAAGGCTTGTGGCCGCGAAGATGGCTCAAGTCAAGTTAAAGGAGGAGATGGAGGAGATGAGGAGGTCTCTCCAGGCTGACTGCTCGAGATACCGATCAGAGAGGGATGTTGCTGTCGCCAAGTTGCAGGCTTCCGAGGCCCGGGTGAGGGAGTTCGAGGAGAATGAGGGGATGATGGACGAGATGCTGCAGGACATGTACTTCCGCACTTGGAAGGAGGGCAGCTTGTCTTGGATGGATGACTATCCCCGGGTCATGGCCAAGATATATCTTCGGGCTTTAGAGGAGGCCAGGGTTGATGCGGGAGCGGCTTTTAGTCTGGACGTGGTCACTGCTCAGTTCTCGAAAGAGGAGCAAGCGGCGGTGAAGGAGGGGATGCGGTTGCTTGTTGCAGAGGAAGCGGGTGTGCAACTGGAGGATGAGGATCAAGCGGCGGACGCTGGTGAGTTATTCTTCTCTTTTCCTTTTCTTTCCGGGTTTCCATAACTTGATCGTTTATCGTTTGTTTAATGGATTCCTCTTCTGAATTGGACAGGTGGAACTTCCGATCAACATGCTGGGGGTTCCGGCCCTACGGCCAAATAGGCTTGGGAAGTTGGTGATGGAGTGCGGACGCAGCTGGTTACTTGTCCGGATTCGGCCGCTTTTTATTTCTTTTTACTGTTGTTTACGTTAGTCCAAAACATTGATGTGACTGTAATAATATTATTTGTAGAGAGTAACTTTGTGTGATTTTATAATATAAGCTGATTTTGTTATGTTTGAATGTTGTTGTCATTTTGATGTGCTGCGTGAGAAGTATAACCATGTATATGCCTGTGATTTTAGTTGTGTTTGATGTTAAGCCTTTGCTTGAAATATAATTTCATGTTTTGCAATGTTGGTTTGACGTATAAATAAGCTATAGTTATGTATTTATGTACAAGAGCAGAGAGTACCGCCCATCATGTTTTATTTGCAGGTGGTAGCTTCGAGCTTCTTGTGTAACTGATCATGGATGTCTCTGAGTACCTTGCCACCCAGTACGCAGGCTTAGATTCTCATGACTGGATGCTCCCTATTTGGTTTCCTGTACTTTAGAGTTTGTTATACAGGATAGGAGAAAAGTATTTAAATGAAATGGAAATATAGAAAAAGTAAAACTTCCAGTCACGGAAGGCCGTCGATGTGCTTAAGTTCGTGGCAAACGGGTTTTGTAGTCACTTTCCCTAGCTGTGGGTCTTGGAGACATTTGTCACCCATCTTACGCCTCCGCGGGGAGTTTTCTTTTTTACCACAGCCGCACTTAAGACACATCGGAGCCGAGATCGCGCACGGTAACTACCCGAACCATTATGGTCCGTAATCGTGGGTATTATTCGATTTACCATGGCCGGCTAGCGTGGGTGCCGTTGGCCGTGAACTACCCCTGGCTGGCCACACCTTATGTTGGGGCTTAAAGTAGGTTCACAGTTGCCGGCGAGCCGAACGCCGTAATGAGCTGCCATCGGCTATAGTCGGCCTTTATGATGACTTATAATCGGCTCATTACAGTTGGCTTTGAGGGAAGGCGCGAGCAATGAGTTAACCCGCAGCAGAGGGATGCTGGAGCAAAAGAGTTTCATTGGCGAGTGCATAGAATCGTAGCGTACCTGTTAGGCCTTGTCCAGATGAGGCCGTGGTGCGTCTTGAGTGGAGATGCCATAAGATTTTGTTCAACAGAAAAGGATAAAGCTTAACAAGCAGCCAACATATAAAGGAACAAGTTAAAAAGAGACAAGATTTTTTAAAGTGGTTTGGCATGAAAATGCCTACGTCCACTGATTCTCTTTGTTAATTCACTTCATATGGGGAGTACAAGTTAAGAAAAGTATCGACGGAGGTGTCGGATGTTCCATGCCCTCTGGAACACCTCTCCGTCCACTATTGACAAAATATAAGCTCCGTTGTGGAGATCTTTATGAATTACATATGGTCCGTCCCAGATGAGGTCCAGTGCCCCGGGGCGTGGAAAGATTCGCTTGAGGACAAGATCTCCTTCTTGTAAGATGCGATGCTTGACTTTGGAGTTGTATGGTGCTGCCACTTTTTGTTTGTGAGCTGCTGCTTTGAGTGCTGCATCGTTTCTCCTTTCCTCAATCAGATCCAAAGACATGAGGAGGAGTTCTTCGTTTTCTTCTGGATTGTAGTGGATCCTACGATGGGAAGGAACAATAGTCTCAACAGGGAGCATTGCCTCCGATCCGTATGCCAAAGAGAAAGGAGTATGTCCCGTTGATGTTCTGAAAGATGTGCGGTAGGCCCAAAGTGCCGTAGGAAGTTCGTCCACCCAAGCGCCTTTTGATTTTTCAAGTTTCTTCTTGATTAGGGTTTTGAGAATTTTGTTGATAGCTTCGACTTGTCCGTTTGCTTGGGGATAAGCTACTGATGAGAAGCTTTTATGAATTCCATGCTCTTGGCACCAGTCGGCGAATTCTTCGCTGTCAAATTGGAGTCCGTTGTCTGATATGATCTTGAGTGGTACTCCGTACCTGCAAAGAATATTTTTGATCAAGAAGTTGATAACTTTTGCTGAATATATTTTATTTAGGGGTTCCGCTTCCACCCATTTGGTGAAATAATCAACTACCACTATAGCATATTTGGCTCCGCCTCGGCCCGTTGGCAGTTCACCAATTAAATCAATTCCCCATACAGCAAAGGGCCAAGGGCTGGTCATTTGAGTAATCTCATTTGTGGGTAGTCGAGGAATCTTGGCAAATTTCTGACATCTGTCGCATCTCTTGATGAAGTCTAGGGCGTCTTTGTTTAGTGTGGGCCAGTAATATCCATATCGGAGTATCTTTTTCGCCAGAGTCCGCAACTTCCTTGATGGATGTTGAATAAGATTTCCTTGGCTTCCCTTCCAGCGATGCATCTGAATAAGGGGCTAGAGAAGCCACGCCGATAGAGGATGCCTTCTTGTATTGTGTAGTGGGGAGCTTTCCTCAAAATTCTCCTGACTTCATCATGTTTGTCTGGTAGTGTGCCGTCCTGCAAATATTTCCGGATAGGAGTCATCCAAGTTGCCTCTTCAATTGCAGTTATCAGATTCACTTGTTCGAAACTTGGGGCTAGCTGCCTTGAGATGGCTAGTGCTCCGGAAATGGTGCTATTCCTCATACTGGCTTGCTTTGCTAGTTCATCGGCCTCTTGGTTATCTTCTCGAGGAATGTGTTTGATTAGATAATGGTCCAATTGGTCGAGCAGCAGTTTGGTTTTCTTTAGATATGCTGTGAGTCGTTCTCCTCGTGTCTAGAATTCTCCTAGTACTTGGTTTACGATAAGTTGAGAATCACTATGAAGACATAAAGAATTGACTCCAATTTCTAAGGCAAGCTCCAATCCCGCTATTACTGCCTCATACTCCGCATCGTTGTTAGTGGCCGCGAATTCCAACCTTAATGCATAGTACAGCTTTCTTCCCCTGGGGGTGATTATCACAATACCTGCCCCCGAGCCTTGTTCGTTTGATGCTCCATCTACAAAGAGGTTCCACTTGATGTTTTTTGCTATTTCAAACCGATCCTTGCCTTCGTTGGTAGTGAATTCGGCAATGAAATCGGCCATGGCTTGCCCCTTGATAGCGGTGCAAGGATGGTAGGTGATGTCATACTGACTTAGTTCAATGCACCATTTGAGGAGTCGTCCAGAAGTGTCGGGACGATGGAGCACTTGCCTTAGTGGCTGATCGGTTAGAACTCTAATGGAGTGAGATTGGAAGTAGTGTCGTAGTTTTCATGACGCGATCAATAAACAATATGCCAATTTCTCAAGTTTAGGATATCTGGCTTCTGCCCCTGTAAATCTCTTACTTATAAAGTACACCGGGCGTTGTGTGCGGTCTTCTTCTCTTACCAGGGCAGCGCTTAGAGCATGAGATGATACAGCGAGGTATAGGTATAGCTCTTCGCCTTCGTTCGGAGTTGAGAGTACTGGTGGTTTCTGAAGGTGTTCAATCAGGTTAAGGAAGGCTTTTAAGCATTCATCGGTCCACTCGAACCTTCCTTTGTCTTTCTTGAGAGCTTCGAAGAAAGGGACGCACTTGTCAGTTGCTTTGGAAATGAATCTGCTTAGGACGGCCACCTTTCCGTTTAGGCTCTGCATTTCTTTTCGGGTGGAAGGTATCCTTATTTCTTTTAGAGCCCGGATTTGTTCAGGGTTTACTTCAATTCCTCTGGCATGGACAATGAATCCTAAGAATTTCCCCGATGACACTCCGAAGGAGCACTTTAGAGGATTCAGCTTCATTCCATATCGGCGAAGTACCTGAAACATCTCGCTCAGGTGGCTTACATGATCGTCGGCTCTCCTGGACTTTACCAACATGTCATCCACATATACTTCCATAGTTCGTCCTATTAATTCTGCGAACATCTTGTTGACGAGGCGTTGATAGGTAGCTCCGGCATTTTTGAGTTCAAAAGGCATGACTTTGTAACAATATAATCCCCGGTCAGTGATGAAGCTAGTGTGGTCTTGATCGGGAGCGTGCATGGGAATCTGGTTGTATCCGGAGTATGCATCTATAAAAGATAAAAGTTCGTGCCCGGCAGTGCTGTCCACAAGTTGATCGATTCGGGGGAGCGGGAAGCAGTCTTTCGGGCAAGCGTCATTTAAGTTGGAGAAATCAATGCATGTTCGCCACGTCCCATTAGCTTTCTTTACTAGTACCGGGTTAGCTATCCATTCTGGGTAGATGGCTTCTCGTATGAAGTCATTAGCAAGTAGGTTCTTTACTTCCTCATCGAGGGCTGTTGATCGTTCTGCTCCCATGCTTCTCTTTTTCTGCTTTATCGGTACCTTGGTGGGATCGACGTTCAGCATGTGGCATGCTATGTCTGGGGAGATTCATGTCATATCGGCATGTGTCCACGCAAATACATCTAAGTTGTGGCGGAGGAAGTCAATGAGTTGATCCTTCAATTCTGTTTTTAGCTGAGATCCTATTTTTAATAGTCTGCTTGAATCATGTTTGTCTACAGATACGAATTCCATGGCCTCTGCAGGCTCAGCGGTAGCCTCCTCCTCCTTATCCCTGGGGTCTAGTTCATTGAAAGGATCGCTGGTGTATCGAAGAGGAGGGGCTTTCTTTAGTTGCTATGGTTCCAAGCTTTTCATGCAGAGAGTAGTCTCTGCATCTTTCCCTTTATCCTTTCTACGGTTATTGCGAAGTTCAGTTACATAGCAATCTCGAGCAGCGTCTTGATCTCCTTCAACCTCTCCTATTCCGCTATCTGTTGGGAATTTCATCTTTAGGCACCACGGGGCTAGGACAATTTGGAAGTTAGACAAGGCTGGTCTTCCCAAGAAGGCGTTGTAGGCCGAGTGGTTTTCTATTAGTACGAACGTTTGTTTTCGCACAACGGAGCGGGGATGACTTCCTATTTCGACGAAGAGGTCAAGTTGCCCGAGGGGTATTTTCGCATCTCCAGTGAAACCGTGCAGGGGTTTGTTGCAGGGAGACACATCCTTCATTGACAGCTTTATTTTGTCGAAAGCGTGCTTGAATAGGATATTTACGGAGCTTCCTGTGTCTATTAGAATTCGAAAAACATTAGCTGGACCGAACCAGGCAGAGATGACCATGGGATCCATATGCGGATACTGGCTTCCTTCTAAATCACGCCTACTGAATACGATGTCGTCACTCTCTTTCCGTTTCGGATGGTGTTCTTCCATAATGAAGTTAACATAGCCTTCAGCATTTCTAAGTGACTTGCCGTATCTTTCCATCTCCGCCCAGCTTCTGTCGGCGATGTGTGGTCCTCCCGAGATGGTATGGACCACTATCTTCTCTTGACTAGAGCCACTGGTGTTGCGATTCCCTCCGCCTACTTCTGGGACGGGTCGCTTTGGGTTCTCATTGGCAGGAGTTGGAGTCCTGTTCTAACCTTTCACATAGCGTTGCAGCCTTCTTCTTCTGATGTGTTCTTCGATCAAGTCCCGGAGATGGTGGCATTCATTGGTGTCATGTCCGTGGGATTCGTGGAAGCGGCAGAACTTTCCAGACTTGAGTGCGTTATCAGATTCTTTCTTGTGCGGGGGGCGCTTGTATCCGAGTTCGCCCTGATGGCTAGAAAGATGTTTTCGATTGTTTCATTCAAAGGAGTGTAGGAGTCAAATCTCGGTCCTGGTCGATATTGGCGTTTTTCAACCTTCCTGCCCCCAGCATTGTCTCTAGATTCATTTCTTCGAGTGTCCTTGGCTGCAGCGGGAACCTTGTCCGAAGTTGTCTTACCTTGTTGCCCTGACTGCCTCTCAGTGGCGGCGTCTTCAAGTCTCATATACTTTCCAGCTTCATGGAAGAAATCAGGTAAAGTAGCTGGTTTTTCCTTAGTTAGTCTTCTAGCGAACTTGGTATATGGGTGTACACCACTACAGAGGGCCATTAGGGTGAGCTTCTCATCGGCATCTTGGACTGCGGCCGCTGCGGCGTTGAACCGGGTTAGATATTGTTGCAGTGTCTCTCCGGATTTCTGTTTTACATTGGATAGAGAATAAGCATCCTTGGGTTGTTCTACATGAATGCGGAACTGGCTAATGAACCTTTCTTTCAACATCTCCCATGAGCTGATAGATCCTTGGGGTAGATGGCAGAACCAGGAGGTAGCTAGATCTGCTAGGAATAGCGGAAAGCATTTACACAGCACCCCTTCTGTTGCTCCGCTCATGAGCATATGCTGGGTGTATCTTTGTAAGTGTATGATGGGGTCGGAAGTTCCCTTGTAAGGTTCCATGGTTGGCATTTTCCATTCCCGGGGGGTGATGGCAGTTTCGATATTGCGGGTAAAGGGGCTGGTGACCCTAGCGCCTATTCCTCGGTCCCTTTGCTCCCGTTGGACGCATTCTCTGAATAGTCGTGCCATTCTTTCATCAGAATTTGGAGCGGATAGAAATGAACTTGGTTCTTCCCTGCGAGATCGGTCTCGTCCAGACGACCTGTAGGAATGGTATAGTCTATCACTTCTGTCGTTATCCAGTGGTTGCCTCTGGCTGCTCGGATGCATGCTAGGACCAGCTACAGTTGGCCCCTGCCTTGATCTTCCCCTGCGGGGTTCCGTTTCGAGCATTTCCATGGGGTCAACTTCGGGCTGGGTTCTAGCTCGGCTCCGTTCAGCGGGGTTTCTATGATTAGGTGGCATGATTGGCTCAGCTACATCTGACCCTCGCCTGGCGCCTCCCCCACTGGGTTCGGTTCCAAGCGCTTCATCGAGTCGGAGTTCAGGCTGAGTCCGGGCACGGCCCCTATCATTGTTGTTCCTGTTGATGGCTTCCTCGAAGAGGGAAGACCTTTGCTGTCTCCGAGATCCTCCAGATTGAGATTCATCCCATGATTCAGTGTTGCGGTTGGATTCTTCGACATCCCTCAAGCGTGACATGAGTTGGTTCACCAAAGCTTCTTGTTGGGATGCGAAGCGGTTAGTCACTTCCACCACAACTCTGTCTAGGTCTGCTCTAGTGATTACTGCCGGTTGTTCCACGGCAGGGGCTGTTGGAATTGCCTGATCTACATGTGGCACTGCTGCTGTAGTGGGATGGTTCTCTTGATCTGGATCTACTGGATTTGGAGCGCTGCTAGTTGCAGCGTTCTTTCCCTTGTTGGCGTCTTTTCTTGGCCTGGAAGTCATGTTTCCTAGGCAATGAAAGGTTCTATTGGGAAAGAAGGTTGAATGAGGGAAGCTGAAGCTTCGAGTTCGAAGTTCTCAGTGAAAGCACCAAAAATGTTTGCGCGAAAAGTGGGCAAACACCTCCAAGTCGTGAGATTTAATGGGTTTTATGTGATTCTTAATGATTTAGATGAGTTATGTAAATATGAAAAAAGCAGGGACTGAAATGTAAAAGACACACAGATTTATAGTGGTTCGGCCAGAACGTGCCTACGTCCACTTTATATGCTATTATCTTCTTTCTTTCGGATTACAAGTACAATGCTTTGTGTACAAGTATATGAAAGTAGTTTGAAAGTTCCTTCCGTGCTTGTGCTCTCAAACTTGTCTGCCATTGTTGCACCCCTGCCCCTCTATTTATAGAGGGAGGTAGGGGGCAGGGGTCTTGGATGTATATAGCTGCTGGTGGGCCCGGGCTGAAGCAATTTGGACTGGCAGTTATCTGGTTCGGCGAGGCTTCATTCGGTGGTGAGGTATGTGTTTGGCTCGATGGTGTTGGTCCGGCCATGAATGATCCGGTGATGGTGGCCCGGTCGTAGCTTGGGAGTTGGTTCGGTAGAGGGGTGATGTATGGATCGGTGGACCTGGTCCGGTGAAGGCTGGTGGACCGGCATGGCTGGTCCGGTAGGGTATTGGAGGGGTTGGTCCGGTGGACCTGGACCGGTGAAGTCTGGTTCGGCAGGAGCTTATGCCGAATGGGGTGGAGGTTGTGCCTTGCCGAATGGATATGGCCGAATGAACTATAAGTTGGGCTTGCCGAATGGGCCCTTGGACATGAGTGTTGAACGAACTCCTTACTAGATGGAATGAAGGTCGCCAACCCGGGTGAAACTGCCGCTTCTCGGTCTCGAGATCTTCTGGGTGAGAATTCGCCCAACAGTAAGTAATTGGTAGGTTATCTCGAATTTACTAAAATTTGCATTTGCGGTAAATTCCGACCAACGACGATGAACTGTTCCTTGATTTTGAGTCTGGACATTGCCGCGACATTGATGGTCATGGGAAAAATGTTCGCATGTGTTTCGGTTCATCGTTGTGGATAAGCATTACAGATTTAGGGTTTTGTACCCTGATATTGACGACGAGGTTTGGGAAGCAATTTCGATAGGGTTAAGGATTGATAGCCGATCGCACCAGGGGGAATCGTCTTAGTATATCGTGGAGCAGTTGTGGACGAAGTGGCGAGGGCTCTGGCGCACGGTGGCGCCGTGGCAAACGCAATTTGTCGACGCAAGTTGGGTTTCAGGTGGTAATCGAATGCTCAAAATTTGTTCGATTTTGAGACGATAGGTTATTTCAGTTTCTGAGTGATCGTATGGGGTGAGATGGTCATCGGAGACGTAAGGGTGGTCACGGCTTCGATGGTAGGTGATCGGGATAGGGGTGCATGTGCATGGTGTATTGATGGTATCAGTGAAGGTTGGGAGTTTGGGAAGATGAAGTATACTCGAAGTAGTGCTCGTAGAATACAGTGTTCGGCTCGAAGCAAAAATTAACTGAAGATGTTTTGGTAAGTTTGTAAGCAGAGGAGGTTGCTGGAGTTGCTCGATATTGTGGGGGGGAAATTTGTTCAAGAATTTCGGGTTAGTGACTCGAAGTCATGTCTGGGTAGGGCTCGAATATATATTATGTTGTTTCAGGTTTTAAATAGGAACACAACCTGATTCGTTTTTTTTTTTTTTTAGAAGTAAAAGTTTAAAATGTAAACTGAAATTTAAAATAAATTTAAAACCTGAGTTTGAAATCTGATTTCAATTTAGTTCAAATCTGAGTTTTTAAAATAAATTTGAATTTTTATTTAAATTTGGTTTTAAAAACTTTTAAGTGTAAAATATATTTGGTTTTAAATTTAAAATGGAAGTTTAAATTGTAAAATAGAAATTTAAAATAAGTTTTCAACCTAGTTTAAAAAAATCTGGAATCTCAAGTTTAAGTTGAATAATTAATTCTAAGATTATTTGATTAATTAGGAAGGTAATTGAGATTAATTAATGGAGTTAATTATAAGTTAATTAGTTAATGAGATTCATAGATTAATTAATTAATGATGAAAAAAAGGTAATTACTTAGCATAAGTAATTGGAGAATAGTTAATGTTTATATTTAATTGAAACTAGGGAATATGAGATGATAAATACTTATGAACTTAATTAATTAAGTTACCTCATGTAAGTAACTAAGGGATAGTTAATTACGAATGGGATTAATTAAGGATTTATTAATGAATATGATTAATTAAAGGTAAGTCAATCATAGTTAATTGATTTATGAGAGTAATTTAAAATTTTATTTAATGAGAATGGTTTGGGCTAATTTATCCATGTGATAAATTAAGGTTTAATAAATTAATAATTCAAGATTATAAGTTAATGTATTATAAATAAATTAATTAATAATTAGAGGTTGACTAATTGAGGTTAATTAACCAATGAAATTACTTAAAGGAAGTAATTAAGGATAATTACTCGAGGGAAGTAATTAAGTAGCGATTACTCAGTGTGAATAAAAGGATTTATTAGTGAGATTAAGTAAGGGGTAGATTTAATTGATATAAGTAATTAAAGGAAGTAATTACTAATGTGATAAATCAAGGTTGATTAATTATTAAGTGTAATTAGAAGAATAATTAATTGGTAGAGGTAATTAAAGGTTATTTATAGTGAACGGTTAGGAAAAATTAATTTAATTAAGGGTTAATTACTTAAGTGGATTTGAAGGATAAATAGAATGATATTGAATGCCCTTGATTAATTGTTATTCCTAAATGTGGGTTGTGATGCTATGTGATAAGATATGTTTGATTTAAACTGTGAAGATGTGATTATCTATTGATGATGAATTAATGTGACATCCTGTATTAAAAGTAAAATTGTATTTCACTTGAATAATTTAAGTTAAGTTGACAATGGTTTCGAAGAGACCGGAGTTGGGTATTAGTAAATATCCGAAACCACTTCGATCCTTTGTAGATTGATATGTGAAATCAATAAGCTGGGTTGGAATGATTTAAGTAAATTGGACCATTTAATTCAAGTTTGGCACTTAGAAATTGATATGTGAAATGGTTGATGTATATAATGACTTGTGAAGTGTAAATTGATATAAGTTACCCCCGGTTTATATATATTGTATGCTTTTGTATTCCAAGTTAGATGGGTTTACTCAC
Source organism: Allium cepa (assembly GCA_030765085.1). Classification (NCBI taxonomy): domain Eukaryota; kingdom Viridiplantae; phylum Streptophyta; class Magnoliopsida; order Asparagales; family Amaryllidaceae; genus Allium; species Allium cepa. The sequence continues at coordinate 236,566,498 of CM060930.1, forward strand.
GCTAGTTTCCAGCCTAACCCGGGTGTTACTTTGATGTAATGCTCGGGTCAGACCGAGTATTACAGATTTTCAGGTAAGGACGTTCTGGAGCTCAGGAGGTGGGCTGGATGGCAGGGACGTATGGAGAGTACCCACTGTGATATTGTAGAATTTGGACATGATTGTTTGTCCAATGTTTATGTACATGTGTAACTCTGATGTATTTAATTGTAATTTAACAGATATAGTTTTCTTTGTATAACTAATTTTATTGATATTATATTTTGATCCGCTGCGAATGTGAGGTTTTCTGTGTCTTGTTCTGTCTTCTTCATCTTTCTCTTTCCTTCTTTCCTTAACTATCCGGAAATTTCGGGATCGAAATTTCCGGGTCGTTGCATTTGGTATCAGAGCTGAAGGTTAAGCGAGAACCTTGGCTCTGCTGGGATTACTCATTAAAAATAGGGTAAGTGGTACCCTATAATGAGTTGAGTGTATAAATATGAGAGAGCGTACTTGTTATTTTCTTATATAAAGGTTTTTAAATGATTTCAAAAGTAAATGAATCTTATATAAGTAATAGATTATCTATTATATTAAGGAAATTGGTTGTAGTATTAATTAAATTAAAAGTAATAGTAAGAGTTAAGTGGTAATAGAATTACAACCAAATTGAAATTAAATTAAAGACAAGTTTGAAATGGATTCAAACTGAAATTAAATCTTGAAAATTGGGAAAGGTTTCAGGATATGGATAATAATGGGAATTAATAAATAAGAGGGAGTTACTTAATGAAGTAACTAGAGGTAAGTAATTTAAGGGACAATTACTTAATGAAGGTAATTAAGAAATAAGTTATTTACCGAATGTGACTAATTAATGACATAATTAATTTAAAGAAATAATAAATAATGTTATTTAATATATATGAATGAAATGGTCCTATTTCAAACAAAGAGTTGTTTGAAAATTTAAAAGAAATTGGTTTTGAATTAAAAACCAAAGGTGGTTTAAAATTTTAAAGCATAACTTGGTATGTAAAAGAAATTAATATGTATACATACGGATATACATAATATCAAAGATGGTTTGGGATAAACTCTAAATATTGAATTTTAAATCTGGAATGAGATATGATACCCAAAGTGATAATTTTTTGAACTTAATACGTGGGAAGATTATTTATGTGAAGTTTAAATTTTGAAATGGAAGTTCAAATAGGGTAAGGTTGACTGGATAAAGTGAATTGAGTTTAACTTGGGAAAGGTTAAAAAGTTGGAATGGTCAATCTGATTTGGAAATTTCACGATGAAATTGGGATTTAACTTGGAGAGTTAAATGGTTGATTGTAATTGAGAGTTTGAGTGATCTCAAATTGGGTTTGAGATCTAGAAACTTAAAATGAATGGATGTTATAAAATAAATTAGATAATATCATCCTATTGTTGTTAAAAATTTTTAAGTTGTGAATAGGAATTCTTTAAATGAACGAGAAATGGAGTATGGTAATCCATTGTTGGGAAAAAGGTAAATTGATTTAAAGGAATTAAATCTACATTAGAAGTATTAACTCGAATTTATATATAATTCGAGATGGTTTAAAATTTGGAATTCAAATTGAATTTGATTTGAATTAATTGAAATTGTGATTGAAGCTGTATGAACATAAGATTCAAATGGAAATTTGAATTGGGTTGATTTGAATAATTTGGAATTATAATTAAAATATGAATAGTTTTAAATTCAAATGGAATTTGAATTTAATTTAGGAGGAAATCAAGAATAATTCAACTTGATGTGGAAATGGAGTTTGAAACTGGGATTAATGCAAACTAGAGTTGATATGAATGAAATTGATATTGATGAGAATGGAAATTGGAAAATGAACAGTTTTGACTGTGGACTATTTTTTTAAATATAAATTGTTTTAATATAAACCTATTTTCCCAAGCTATTTATTATATATACAACCTTTCTTTTAAAAGCCAAACTATTTTATTCTTGTTTTACAATTATTTTTGAAACTGTTTAACAATTTTTCCAACTGTTTTATAAACTAATTACTGTATTTCAACTGCTTTACAAAACTAATTACTATCTTAATATTATTTTGCAATTATATAAAATTTCTATAATTATTTTAACTATTTTCTAACTATTTTACACCTATTTACAAACTAGAAAATATTTTCCAACTACTTATCTATTTTTAAAATTTTCAAGCAATTTTCTAAATAAATTGGACAGAGTTTAAACAGTTGTTGGTTAAATACCCAATCGATATAAGAATAGAGGTGATAATCCAAATGGATTGAAGTAATTGTGAGTAAGTGAATAAAAATCAAAGTGAATGTGAATAGAAATGAAATTAATTTGGCAAATAACCAATAAGACAAATACGTAGGGTGTACGTATGTTATTCTATTCGCATAGTGATTTGATCCAGATTCGAGCATAGAATTTCGAGATAATTATATCGATCCGAGTGGGATTTTTCACTCGATTTTCGACAGCGAACCTGGATATGGATTGTTGATTGATTCTGGATATTCTCTATCATAGTTATGACTATGCAAGGAGAATGACGGTTTCTGATCAAGAAACCAGATCTGTGTCCGCACTAGGAAGTCGGGTGGACGATACTAGTTTGGAAGTGAAATTGTATGATCGAGTGAGCGATCAGATTGGTATAGCGTACGGATGATATGTGTACATCGTACGGATTTGAATGAAATTGATATTGAAAAGGGTAATCAAATTGGAATATTTGATTTTGAGTAAACAAAGTTAAATATCTTTGTTTTATAAAATGAAACTCCCCTTGTTGAATCTTTTGCCAGAAGAAAAGGGTTTTTGGAAATGTTGAAGTACAAAAGGAGTTTTATACGAGTTTGAGATAATCCAAAGTTTTAAAAATTATATATATCCATATATATATATATATATAAAGGATCTTATGAGGATTTTGGAAAAAGGTTTTAGGAACCTATGGATTTGGAAAGGCTTTTGATTTTTGGATTTTTGGATAAAATCAATATTAAATTTGGAAAGCCTAGTTGGAGAATTATCGATTTTGGAATAATCGATTTTGTGTAAAGGAGCTTTGTATGAGATCATACTAGGTGTATGATTTAAAAGATACTATATATATAGTATAAAATGTTTTGATGATGGCTCTGGGGAAAAAGGCGCTCCCTTGAAATGAACTACTCAGGAGTACCGCCGGGTGGTGCTGCCTTGAGCCCCAACGGGGGGGGGGGGGGTTCTAAAGTTGATCCTGTGAGGAGTCCGGACAAAACTAGTTCCTGAGGATTATGAGTAGAGTATACCATAGAGAAAGTCGTGTGTGTCGCTGAGAGCCAACAGTCTGCGTTTGATTTTATATCGGTAGACTGTGACCTACGGTATAACATAGCGAAAGTCGTGTGTGCCCCTGAGAGCCAACAGTCTGCGTTTGATTTTATATCGGCAGACTGCGACCTATGTAGGAGTGGAGAGGATTCATTTCGACAGCGAAAATTAGAGGCCGCTGAGAGCCTGCAGTTACATGGACTTTTGCTGTGACGGCAACGTAACCCTGGGTGTAACTGTGATCTGTTGTGTGGGATCCATGGCGTAATCGAGATGTTGCGGAGAGCCTGCAGTTACATGGACTTTTGCTGCGACGGCAACGTAACCCTGGATGTAACTGTGACCATGGATGGGGGTGATGATTTCCAGAGCATTCTCAACAAAGATATATCCTCTATTTTCAAAAACTGTTTTCTATATTTTCAATAAAATTATTTTCCAAGTATTTTCACTAGGTGTTGAAGATGGGTCTACTAAGTACTTATAGATTTTCAGTCCTACGTCTAATCAACGTATGACCGAATTTCTACGAGAACGAGGATGGACTTGTTGAGACATCGAGTTATAAAGGTATTTTTGTCATAAAAACTATTTTGGCTATACTATATAGATTTTAAAAGTGTTTTAAAATGATCAAATAATATTTTAACTGGTTTTAAAATATTAAATAAATTCTGCTTTCGTTCCTTTTCGAGGACGAAAAGATTCAAAGGGGGAAGGAATGTAATAACCCGTAATTTTAGAATCCTGTAATTTACAGATTAACTGAATTTAATTAATGAAAATACTGATTTATAAGTTAAATAAATAATTATGGTAATGGAAATATATATCTGATTAAGTATTGGTTTGATAATCTTTCTAGTATAATTGATTAAATTGGCAAAATTGATGTTTTCAAACAAATAATAATGATTGTTTCTATATATATATAAGTATTATAAATTTATAAATTAAAATCATTTTATTAACGTTTAAAATTTAAATAAAATACTTAAAGAGACAAGTGTTATTATCTTAAGTCTTCTTATAACATATGTAAAATTAAGTAGAAAATGTGTTTTCAAATTTATAATGGTGATTTGGAAGATTTTGATTTGATTTAATAAAATGCTTTTCAAAAGCTAGTTAAAAATTAATCTTATATTTTTAAAACACTTAAAGAAAAGTTTATTTTGTTAAAAGTATAATAGCTTGAAAATAATACATTATTATAAAAGCTTAATTTGTTTTCCTTTAAATTGGTTTTTGAAAATAAATTTAGTAATTTTTTTTCTTTATATTATATCAATGTTAGATATAATAGCTTTAGTTTAAACTTTTAGATAAAACAAATGTTCACTTTCTTTCTTTTAAACTCATCTTTAGAAAATGAATTTGTGAATAAATAAAATATAAGAGATAAATATGTTTCATAGTTTATATTAGACATAAGTATGTAGGTTAATGTTGTAATTAAGGTTTAAATTATTTATAATAATAAGAAAATTAATTTAAAAATGACATCTTAAAACACTTGGCAATATAAGAACTTAGGAAAAACACATTTGTATACATAATAATAAAGGTTTTGACATCTGTAAATACATGGATTTATTCATGAGACAAGTGGCAACCTTTGTTTTAAAAGAAAACTTTGTTTGTAATTAATGTTTAGAAAAAAAAAATCTGAAAAGAGAGAAAACCAAGTTTTTACTCCTTCATCTCCAAAGATTAGAAACCTAGAAAAAATAGCAAACCCTGTAAAAGCAATCTCTTCACCTATTTCAAAATCTGGAACAAGAAAACCTAGGATCTCAACTTAGATCAGTAAGCAACTCAGTTCAACTAAATAACCAGAATAAAGATTCAAGCAGATTCAAGTGAGCACTTTTCAGGTTATCATCAAATCTGGGAAACAGATAAAAACCAGGGTGCATGTTCTCTGTTTTTACTAGAGGTGAGTAAACTGCAACTTAATTTAATCTTATCAATATTCTGTGAGTAACTAGATTTTTCTTATTCCCTGATACATGTGTTATGATCTGGAAGTATTAGGAAGTAATTAGCTGAAAACTAGTAAATTGACAGTAGGAAATATATTCTGCGAGCAAACTCATCTTTCCTTGATTTTATCTGAATGATTTATGAAGTATGATAATGAGATGTGTTTGAATGATGCGTATATTGGCCTGCATGTTGTATATTTGTGAATGACTGAGTGCATTTATCTGGATATAGGAAAGTCGATTCTGATCTAGTTTACTTCTTAGTCTCAGGGTTCCAAATCTAAGCTTTAAAATTTAAATTCACTTTGTCTAATAAATATTAAGCTTAGAACTTTGAAGAGAAAATGTTTATAGTATCATAAACTTATTTTTAAAAATAATCACAAGTAAAAATATGTGATGAATAATTCAAAATTTTGGAAAATACAGAGGAAACTAATGACAAGTCAAATATTCGACCATCTGGAAATTTGAATTTAGTTATATAAACAAAATTGTGTTGAAAATTAATGAATTTAGGAAATGGTTGCAAGATTTTTAAGTAAGTAATTGGTAAGTTATCTCGAATTTACTAAAATTTGCATTTGCGGTAAATTCCGACCAACGACGATGAACTGTTCCTTGATTTTGAGTCTAGACATTGCCGCGACGTTGATGGTCATGGGAAAAATGTTCGCATGTGTTCCGGTTCATCGTTGTGGATAAGCATTACAGATTTAGGGTTTTGTACCCTGATATTGACGACGAGGTTTGGGAAGCAATTTCGATGGGGTTAAGGATTGATAGCCGATCGCACCAGGGGGAATCGTCTTAGTATATCGTGGAGCAGTTGTGGACGAAGTGGTGAGGGCTCTGGCGTACGGTGGCGCCTTGGCGAACACAATTTGCCGATCCAAGTTGGGTTTCAGGTGGTAATCGAATGCTCAAAATTTGTTCGATTTTGAGACGATAGGTTATTTCAGTTTCTGAGTGATCGTATGGGGTGAGATGGTCATCGAAGACGTAAGGGTGGTCACGGCGTCGATGGTAGGTGATCGGGATAGGGGTGCACGTGCACGGTGTATTGATGGTATCAGTGTAGGTTGGGAGTTTGGGAAGATGAAGTATACTCGAAGTAGTGCTCGTGGAATACAGTGTTCGGCTCGAAGCAAAAATTAACTGAAGATGTTTTGGTAAGTTTGTAAGCAGAGGAGGTTGCTGGAGTTGCTCGATATTGTGAGGGGGGAAATTTGCTCGGGAATTTTGGGTTAGTGACTCGAAGTCATTTCTGGGTAGGGCTCGAATATATATTATGTTGTTTCAGGTTTTAAATAGAAACATAACCTGATTCATTTTTTTTTAGAAGTAAAAGTTTAAAATGTAAACTGAAATGTAAAATAAATTTAAAACCTGAGTTTGAAATCTGATTTCAAATTAGTTCAAATCTGAGTTTTTAAAATAAATTTGAATTTTTATTTAAATTTGGTTTTAAAAACTTTTAAGTGTAAAATATATTTGGTTTTAAATTTAAAATGGAAGTTTAAATTGTAAAATAGATATTTAAAATAAGTTTTCAACCTAGTTTAAAAAAATCTGGAATCTCAAGTTTAAGTTGAATAATCAATTCTTGATTAATTAGGAAGGTAATTGAGATTAATTAATGGAGTTAATTATAAGTTAATTAGTTAATGAGATTCATAGATTAATTAATTAATGATGAAAAAAAGGTAATTACTTAGCATAAGTAATTGGAGAATAGTTAATGTTTATAATTAATTTAAACTAGGGAATATGAGATGATAATTACTTATGAACTTAATTAATTAAGTTACCTCATGTAAGTAACTGAGGGATAGTTAATTACGAATGGGATTAATTAAGGATTTATTAATGAATATGATTAATTAAAGGTAAGTCAATTATAGTTAATTGATTTATGAGAGTAATTTAAAATTTTATTTAATGAGAATGGTTTAGGCTAATTTATCCATATGATAAATTAAGGTTTAATAAATTAATAATTCAAGATTATAAGTTAATGAATTATAAATTAATTAATTAATAATTAGAGGTTGATTAATTGAGGTTAATTAACCAATGAAATTACTTAAAGGAAGTAATTAAGGATAATTACTCGAGGGAAGTAATTAAGTAGCGATTACTCAGTGTGAATAAAAGGATTTATTAGTGAGATTAAGTAAGGGGTTGATTTAATTGATATAAGTAATTAAAGGAAGTAATTACTAATGTGATAAATCAAGGTTGATTAATTATTAAGTGTAATTAGAAGAATAATTAATTGGTGGAGGTAATTAAATGTTATTTATAGTGAACGGTTAGGAAAAATTAATTTAATTAAGGGTTAATTACTTAAGTGGAATTGAAGGATAAATAGAATGATATTGAATGCGCTTGATTAATTGTTATTCCTAATATGTGGGTTGTGATGCTATGTGATAAGATATGTTTGATTTAAACTGTGAAGATGTGATTATCTATTGATGATGAATTAATGTGACATCCTTATTAAAAGTAAAATTGTATTTCACTTGAATAATTTAAGTTAAGTTGACAATGGTTTCGAAGAGACCGGAGTCGGGTATTAGTAAATATCCGAAACCACTTCGATCCTTTGTAGATTGATATGTGAAATCAGTAAGATGGGTTGGAATGATTTAAGTAAATTGGACCATTTAATTCAAGTTTGGTACATAGAAATTGATATGTGAAATGGTTGATGTCTATAATGACTTGTGAAGTGTAAATTGATATAAGTTACCCCGGGTTTATATATAATGTATGCTTTTGTATTCCAAGTTAGATGGGTTTACTCACGTTGGTTTCCAGCCCGACCCGGGTGTTACTTTGATGTAATGATCGGGTCAGACCGAGTATTACAGATTTTCAGGTAAGAACGTTCTGGAGCTCAGGAGGTGGGCTGGATGGCAGGGACGTATGGAGAGTATCCACTGTGAAATTGTAGTATTTGGACATGATTGTTTGTCCAATGTTTATGTACATGTGTAACTCTGATGTATTTAATTGTAATTTAACAGATATAGTTTTCTTTGTATAACCGATTTTATTGATATTATATTTTGATCCGCTGCGAATGTGAGGTTTTCTATGTTTTGTTCTGTCTTCTTCTTCTTTCTCTTTCCTTCTTTCCTTAACTATCCGGAAATTTCAGGATCGAAATTTCCGGGTCTTTACAATAAAATACATAAATCATTTGTAAAAGATTATAATATAAATCCTTTTAAAATTCTTTATTAACTTAAAACCATATATAAATACTAAAAATATACTTCTAAATTATTAAAAACTTTAATAGCCTTTAATAAAAACATATATAAAATAAAAACATACTTTCAAAGTACTTTATGCTTATTATAAAACCTTTAATCTAAAACCCATTTAAAAACCTATTTTATAATTTAAAACCATCACTTTCTAACCCATTATTGATTTTCAGCAATATATTTAATCCTTGTTCTTTTTCGACGATAAGTACACTAACGGTACTTATTAAAGATACGAGTAAGCCCTAGGATGTCTTTTAAAGAAAGGTTTAAAATCGTAGAATATAGTAATTTCAATGTGCATCCATCGCAACCATTTCGCTTCTACCATTTTCACAAACCAATTCCATTTATGGCTAAGACACCAAACTGTGTATGAAACAACCCAATATATATGTACAAATATAATTCCATAATTTCCCACATTTTATCTAATTTAACATATGTCAGCTATTAGGGATATCAAAGCACGTTTATAACTACTAAATCGTTTCTAACATTCATAACATACTGTCACTTTTCACAAAGAAATATCAAACATGTAAACAATTAGTCTGGCCTATGATACATGTTTTACATAATCAAAATGGGATTATACTCAAATATAAAGTTATCGCTTGTTTTACAGAACAAGGCAGGGTCCAAAAATAATAGCTTCTATTATCCATTATGCAGTTTATATTTTCATTACAACAACAATTTTTTATATTTTCACCAATATATTCCAACTGGTGAGTAAAACGCATGCAAGCTCTAGTTAACGCTTTCACGCTTCTGAATAGTCCAAAATCGAATGTCGTTCAGTTTTGAATAAAATTCCAACAAGATCCAAACTCAACAAATCTATCTCTTTCACTTAGATAATCTCGATTCGAATGCAATGGCGAAGACGACTCCTCAATCGGACTTCATATGAACAAGATACAAACTTTATAAGAATTTGGATTTAATAATTTAAATTATTTAAACAAATCAAATCTAGTTTTTTAATTACCGTACTCATCTACTTCCCCAATCCTTCATCATGCACACTAATAACAATTTAGCTTTCAAGGCTGTGCACCATTCACCATGACACAGAACTTCGGTGGACGGATCGACGAAACAGACCTTGCAGCTGCTCTTCTCATCGAATGCTCGGCACATGTCCCCCTCAACATCCCACTCGATGCCTCCGATCAAATTCTGACCACTATGCCCAATTAGACCATTAAGTCGCGAATCGACTCGGTCCACCATTTATCTCCAAACCCTCACCAAAATGCTCCTTGCTCCACCACGAGCACAACCACACCATTGATTCGACCTCCGGTAGCTTCAACGTCATTGCAACTTCTGCTCCAGTAAATGACAATTGACATGTCACGATGGTCAACTCAATGTCGCACCACCCATTTCTTCCACATCCAACTTCCCTTCATCCTACATAAACAACGCTACCATCCACTCGACCCATCACCTCCTCTATTGACGATCATCTTCAGCCCTAACTCACTGCCTACAAAATCGTCCATTCTTAAACTCGAATGTAAGAAAAATGAAACATAGGAAATGAATCCCTCGATCGCACGAAGCTATTGAATCAAACACCCCTGAGTCTGCTAACTAAATCACTTGATTTGATTGCTTTAAGTTTGAAAATGGTTGGCGGCTATGTTTTGTTCTCAGACAAAGATTAAAAGAAGAAAAGGTGGGAAGTGGATATTTAGGTTAGATTTGATGATTATTTATAGGCTATTTTTATTATATTTTATTCTCTTGATTTAACTGTAATGCGTTTTGAACATGTATGGCCAAACAGCACGTCCAATCATCATAAAACTCATCGACGTATAATAATTTATTATTCTAGATCATGTGTCACTAGTTTCGTCAAAATCTGAGATAGTGACCCAGAATGATAATTTCATACATTGATTAAAACAGATTATTATTAAAACGATATTAAGCACTTAAATCATAAATTAAAACTTACAGCAACCATTTATTGTTTAAACTGAATTTAAATAATCTTTTGAAATCATTTTATTCAAATTAAATCCAATATTCAATTAACTAAATAATTCCAATGTTAAATTATAAACTGTTCAAAAATCTGGGTCATTACATTCTTCGCACGAGTTTTCAACAAAACTCGATCAAATAACGAATCCTACATGGATTCCATCATCTCAGTAGATTTTGAAACCATGTCTAGATTCCCATATCTCAGCAGATCTCAAAACCATACATGGATTCTCATACCTGAATAGGTCTCGGAACCGTACATGGGTTCCAACATCCTGAATAGATCACAAGCAACTATATTTGCTCAAGCATCTCAAACGGATCTCGAATCTCCACATAGATTCTAGCATTCATGAAACAATCATGAAGCAATCAAGAACCTCTTCTAAAGCATGGAATATGTATATGTTTTCGGAGTGATTACGGTTTCAAGTCATCTTACATATGTACACTTCCCTGCTTATCGGGCCAGGACCAATCGATCGATTTTCCGAGAATCTCAACCATGGTCCTATGGGAAATAAACAAGCAATACATAAGATTGGATTTCACCTCCTAACCGTTTAAGCAGACTTATTTCAATATCATTTTCCCTAAAAGAGCAAAACGATTTTATATGACAGTATAACATCATCGAAGTTAGTTATTTAACTATCAAACAAACAAAGAATCAAATATAATAAGAATAATCGCATATGGGAAACCAAGTCCCATATACTATCCATAAGCAAGTAACACACAAAGTGTGATCAAAATGATAAGCATGATCAAGTCATATAAACGACTGTGAACCCTTTTTTAATTAATCTTACTATATCAATTAAACACCTCTTTTATTAGTAAAACTAATTTTACTCAATAAACTCTTTTATAAATGAAATTCCATTTGTTAATTATACTCCATTATTTAATTAATCTTTATTTGTTTATTTTCAACACATTTCAGCACTTCGCGAAGTTTTCATATGCTTATCTCAATCGTATAAGTATATTCACAAATCAATTCAAAAGGCTTAATTAAAATGTTACTCAAACATCGTCACTACAAACCCAAAGCCATTTCACTTATGATTATTTTCAAATCCTTTTAAAGATCCATTTACATTCAAAGTATAATCAAAACTGGTTAAAGGCAAATGTTACTAACATATTGCGACAACAATCCCAAAACCAATTTATACTTATTATCCTCTTAAAATCCCATTATTAAAGATAAAAGTATATTCCTAAACTCACTTACCATATTTTAACAATTTAAAATATTGTCTAAGGGGTTAAAAAACAATGTTACTAAAACATTATTTACGGCAAACCCAAAAACTCTTTACTATTCCGTTATCTTTAAAATTCCATTTTAAACGTCCAATTACTATTCAAAAGTATAATTAAATGGGTTAAAAACGATGTTGTATAAACATTGATACTATAAACCCATAATCCACATTAATACTTGCCATTTACTTTAAAATATCCATTTAAAGTTTAAGTACATTTCCATTTATTAAATTAGGTAATATACCCTTTTTAATCAATTTATAAAACAATCCGTTATAACATAATTTTATAATCCAAAACTCATTTATACTTTCTTTACATATACTAAACTTCCATTTCACAAATCATCCCTTTTTACAACTTTTATATATTAAGATACTTTTAGACAAAAAAATATTGACATATACTAATTTATGTATAAAATAATGATATTAAATAAAATATTATAAATCATTTGTAAAATATTATAATATAAAATCCTTTTTAAAATCTATATTAAAATCTTTAATAACTTTTAAAATTATATATAAATACTAAAAATACACTTTTAAAATAATAAAATATTTAATAGCCTTTAAAAAACATATATAAAATTAAAACATACTTTTAATGTATTATATGCTTATTATAATACCTTTTATTTGAAACCCATTTAAAAGCCTGTTTTATAATTTAAAATGATCACTTTATAAATCCATAATTGATTTTCAGAGATATATTTAAACTTTGTCATTTCTCGATAATAAGTACACTAGCGGTACTTATTATAGGTACGAGTAAGCCTTAGGATATCTTTCAAAGTACATCAATTGCGACCACTTCGCTTCTACTGTTTGCGCCAAAATTGGTCACAAACCCCAAATACCGTGAAAGCACCAGTGTATGAACACTAATCAATGATATTCGAGCACAAATATCAGATCTCAGCAAATATCAAACAGCAATTCAGAAATAATGAACAAAGACACAAGATTTATAGTGGTTCGGCTATCTCCGGTCTATGTCCACTTCAAAGTTTTATCCTTTTATTGATTATCCTTGCTGGTTACAACAGTCATAATGAAGAATTTCGAGTACAATAGTTGTATTAAAGTGTAGAAATGAATCCGGCAGAGTCTGGACGTCCAATGGCCAAAAGATCCTTTTTCCGTAGGCTTCAGGGTGCTATTTATAGGCGTAGGAGGCTGAGATCGCGCTCAAACTTCGGGTGACTTCTTCTGGTACGTGAGTGGGCCAACGCGACCGACCCCACCAAGTTTCGACTCGATCTGTGATCGATACCAATTGACTTCGTATCCATCAAGAATTGATCCAATCGAGATGAAACTTGGCAGGAACATTCTTTACCTTGTATGCAAGCTGCTGTGAAAATTTCGTTGCATTTGGATAAATGGTTTGGGAGATATGGTCGATACGAATTTGGGTTTTCTGTTGGCTGTCGTCTTCGAATCCATCCGTTCGAATCCATCGCTTTCGACTCCATGAAGGCACGCGCGCATCGATGACGTGGCGCTACTTCCAAGGCTTGATCCACTCTTCTTGCCGCTTTGACCGCTTCTTTCCTGGGGACGTGGGCTTGCATCCATGTTTTATGCTTCACAACGGTCATGCTCGCATCCATCAACTCGTGCTTCTCTTCGCATCGATTCCAGGAGTACGCTTCGCATCGATCACTCATGAATTGATCGATATGAAACGACCATGGGGGCTATCGATACGAAGTGGTTGTGAGGATGGAAGCTCATCCTTGGGATGGATACGAACAAGACCGTACCTAATGGACACGAACAAAGCCTTGCCTAATGGATACGAAAGTGCCAAACCCTTCTGCCATCGATACGAAGGTATCGATTCGAGACATGCCTCCCCCTTTCCATCCTGACCGATACGAAACCATTGAGCCATGTCCATGCTGATTGATACGAACAGTATCGATTCGAAGTCCTTCACCCTGCTCTGCCTTTGATCGATACGAACACTATCGAGCCGAACCAACACCTGATCGATGCGAACTTCACTGAGCCGAACCTATACCGATACGAAGTCCTTACTTTCTAATCGATACCAAATGTATCGATTCGAACCACCATCTTCCTGATTGATGTGAAACACATCGATACGAACCAATCCCACACACCGATGGATACGAACAACATGTCCTTCCTACCTTGCATCGATCATATCTCCTTCATACGAACTCCGATTAACCTGAAATTTAAAACGTAGCCTCTCCTAGTCCTCATCATCATCTCCAATCGATTCCGTCCCGATCGGAGTTCAATCAAATTTTGACGACATCGATTGCGGCCTTGATTCCTATCGACCTACAATCCCAATATCCATCATTCCTAGCCAATTTGTTGATATTCCAGCCTTGACCAAACGGTGGGATAACATTTTCCCCCTAAAACATGCCTTGTGATAAGAAGGTGTGTTTTGAGTAGTTCCGAATCCGATATCCGAAGTCAATAGCCAATTCCATGTCCGTCTGAACTTGATGGCCGAGCTTTTAATCCATCCTTATCCAATAGCCAATAACCGAATCCGGGGCCTCTCTGGGTCGATATCCAAATCCATAACCTCTCCGGGCTCTTGCCAAGCGCAGTCCACACTTGACGACCGCGGTCCAGTGTCCCTGGACGTTGAGCTAACCTCTCCGGGTTCTTGCCAAGCGCAATCCACACCTGACGACCGTGGTCCAGTGTCCCTGGACGTTGTACAATGCCATGGCTTAAGTCCTAAGCCGAATCCTGGTCTCTCCGGACCCTTGTTGAGCATAGTCCATACTCAACGACCTGAAACAATAATCAATAATATGGGGCCTAAGTCCTAGGCCGAATCCTGGTCTCTCCGGACCCTTGCTGAGCATAGTCCATACTCAGCAACCTGAAAATAACAATTGATAATACATGGCCTAAGTCCTAGGCCGAATCCTGGTCTCTCCTGACCCTTGTTGAGCATAGTCCATACTCAACGACCTGAATGAGTCAATTTACCACGTTCGAGCAAAGCGACTCACCCCTTGCCAGGCATAATCCATACCCGACGATCTTTTATCAAAAACAAGATAAAAATCCAATCAAAATCCAATCCAAAATCCAAATCCAAAACCCAAATCTAAACCAAAAAACCAGAAATCCAAATCAGCGTCCAAAACCGAAATCATCCAAAGGAAAATCCAAATCAGAAAGCAAACAAAACTAGGAGTTCAATCCAAACTCCAAAACCAAACCAGAAAAAGAATCAGTGTCCAATCCAAAAGCAAAAGACAAATTTCACAAACCATAGCACCGCGGCTTATCATCATTCAGAGCATGCCTAGGGGCTATCTCCGTCCCCATACATGTGTAAATGACTTTGCCGTTTGCCAGTAGCTTGTTACTTATTTCATATTATCCTGGTCAATGGATAATCAATCGACTGTCATTCCTGGGTCTCACATCGTCATGGTGTGAGGTAGTTGGTGGTCGCTTCTGTTCCACCGCTGCATTCCGAGTTCCGACATATTATCGCAACTGTCCATTCCTTACATGCTCCTCGATTATATCCTTTAAGTGCCTGCAGCTGTTGGTATCATGTCCATCCAAATCATGGAAGAGACAGTGCCTTCCTGATGTCCTCTCCCGTTCTGATGGTTCTCTCCTAGCCGGCCTTCGGTAGGGAAGGCGATTTCGAGTATCCAGGTATATCTGCTCCAGCGTCTCGTTCAATCCTGTGTATGTAGAAAAGTTTGGATCCTTCCATCGCTTCCTATTTTTTCCAGAATCATCGTCCAACTTCCTTTTTCCTTTGTCTTTATCCGAACCTTTGCTGGATGGTCCTCCACCCTAAGTTGCATTCACCTCCTTCAACTTTAAGTCTACACATGCATCCTCTTGTCGGAGGAACCTCTCAGCTCCGTGAAAGAATTCCCGAGATCCAGTGGTGGGTCTCATATCAAAGATACCTTGAAATCCGAATCCTCCCTGACTCCTGATACTGCCGCCATTAAAACCATCGATGGTTCAGGACGATCCACCGAAGCAACCACCGCATTGAATCGAGTTAGAAAAGCTCTAAGCGATTCATCCATCCTTTGCTTTACCGATGTCAATGTCATCACGTTCTTCGGTCTCTTGATATGAACCCGAAACTACCCTAAGAACTTATCCACCAATTCCCCCCAAGTCATGATAGATCCTTCTCCCAGCTGCCTAAACCACCTCGCAGCTAAGTCCGTCAAGTACAAAGGGAAACATCGGGCCATCACTTCCTCCGACGCCCCCAGCACCTCCATGTGTCTGGTGTACCTCATCAAGTGATCAGTTGGGTCTGCTTTGCCATCATATACCTCCACTCTAGGCAAATTAAACTTAGGTGGATTCTGAGACATCCTTATTTCCCGAGTGAACGGACTCCTGTTCACTCCTTCCAAGTCTTTATTGGTCAAGCCTCCACGCATGGTTTTCCTGATGATCTCCACTAATCTAGTATTGTCTGTCAGGGTTTGCCCCCATGCCCCCGAGGAAACTTCGACACGTATTCTTCATGTAGCTCACTAGCAGCGACGTTAGCTCTGGTCTGTTGAAATCCTTCTAAAGGTCCTCCTGTGTTGGATCCTATGGGCCTGCCCCCAAGCCCTTGTTGATTGCCTTCTGGCTCTGTATCCTGTCCTCCATTAGGTTCCACAACCCTAGTTCCTTGTCCTGTATCCACAGCCGCTGTAGCTGTTCCTAATTTCTGCATCCCTGCAGTTCTTATTTGCTCAAAGAAAGTCTGCATCATCTCCTGTTGACTCTTCAACAACCTCTCTTGCAATGAATTTGTTATAGCTTCCATTTCGTCTCTGGTGATGTAGATGGAAGCTTGCCCATCTCCAGCTCCGGAGGATGCTTCTTGGCTTCCTCCTTGTTGGCTTCTCACAACCCTTTGCCTTCTACTATTTTGCCTAGTCATTGTTTTCAAGTCAAAACTCCTCAAACTCTTCAAATCTAAACTACAAATCTGATGTAGCGGGTGCTAGTCCTTCTCAGTGAAAGCACCAAAGTGTTTGCGCCAAAATTGGTCATAAATCCCAAATACCGTGAAAGCACCAGTGTATGAACACAAATCAATGATATTCGAGCATAAATATCAGATCTCAGCAAATATCAAACAGCAATTCAGAAATAATGAACAAAGACACAAGATTTATAGTGGTTCGGCTATCTACGGCTTACGTCCACTTCAAAGTTTTATCCTTTTATTGATTATCCTTGCTGGTTACAACAGTCATAATGAAGAATTTGGTGTACAATAGTTGTATTAAAGTGTAGAAATGAATCCGGCAGAGTCTGGGCGTCCAATGGCCAAAAGATCATTTTTCCGTAGGCTTCAGGGTGCTATTTATAGGCGTAGGAGGCTGAGATCGCGCTCAAACTCCGGGTGACTTCTTCTGGCACGTGAGTGGGCCCACGCGATCGACCCCACCAAGTTTCGACTCGATCTGTGATCGATACGAATTGACTTCGTATCCATCAAGAATTGATCCAATCGAGATGAAACTTGGCAGGAACATTCTTTACCTTGTATGCAAGCTGCTGTGAAAATTTCGTTGCATTTGGATCAGCGGTTTGGGAGATATGGTCGATACGAATTTGGGTTTTCTGTTGGTTGTCGTCTTCGAATCCATCCGTTCGAATCCATCACTTTCGACTCTACGAAGGCACGCGCGCATCGATGACATGGCGCTACTTCCAAGGCTTGATCCACTCTTCTTGCCGCTTTGACCGCTTCTTTCCTGGGGACGTGGGCTTGCATCCATGTTTTATGCTTCGTCCATATCCATAACTTCACAACGGTCATGCTCGCATCCATCAACTCGTGCTTCTCTTCGCATCGATTCCAGGAGTACGCTTCGCATCGATCACTCACGAATTGATCGATATGAAACGACCATGGGGGCTATCGATACGAATTGGCTGTGAGGATGGAAGCTCATCCTTGGGATGGATACGAACAAGACCATACCTAATGGACACGAACAAAGCCTTACCTGATGGATACGAAAGTGCCAAACCCTTCTGCCATCGATACGAAGGTATCAATTCGAGACATGCCTCCCCCTTTCCATCTTGACCGATACGAAACCATTGAGCCGTGTCCATGCTGATCGATACGAACAGTATCGATTCGAAGTCCTTCACCCTGCTCTGCCTTTGATCGATACGAACACTATCGAGCCGAACCAACACCTGATCGATGCGAACTTCATTGAGCCGAACCCATACCGATCGATACGAACGGTATCGATACGAAGTCCTTACTTTCTGATTGATACAAAATGTATCGATTCAAACCACCATCTTCCTGATCGATGTGAAACACATCGATACGAACCAATCCTACACACCGATGGATACGAACAGCATGTCCTTCCTACCTTGCATTAATCATATCTCCTTCATACGAACTCCGATTAACCTGAAATTTGAAACGTAGCCTCTCCTAGTCCTCATCATCATCTCCAATCGATTCCGTCCCGATCGAAGTTCAACCAAATTTTGACGACATCGATTGCGGCCTTTATTCCAATCGACTTCCAATCCCAATATCCATCATTCTTTGCTAATTTGTTGATATTTCAGCCTTGACCAAAAGGTGGGACAACATCTACCTTTTTCAATTTCCACAAATGTCCAAACCAATTCCATTTATGCCCGACACACCAAATTGTGTATAAAACAACCTAATTTATATGTACATATATATATTTCCATAATTTCCATAATTTATCCAATTTAACATATGTCAATTATCAAGGATATCAAAGCACGTTTATAACTACTAAATCATTTCTAGCATTCATATCATACTATCACTTTTCACAAAGCAATATCAAACATGTAAACAATTAGTCTAGCCATGGTACATGCTTTACAGAATAAAATTGAGGTATACTTCAATATAATGTTATCACTTGTTTTACAGAACAAGGCGGAGTCCAAAAGTAATAACTTGTACTATTCGTTATACAGTTTATATTTTAAATATAACAAATTTTTTATCTATGTAAAACAATATATATCAACTGATGAGTAAAAATCACCCAAGCTTTAGTTAATGCTTTCGGACTTCCAAATAGTCCAAAATCGAGCATCGTTCGATTTTCACTAAAATTCCAATAACCTCCAAACTCTACAAGTCCAACTCCATCACGTAGATAATCTCGATACGAATGCAACGGTGAAGAAGTCGCATCAATCAGACCTCGTATGATCAAGATATGAATACGGATCAACGAACGGACCTCGCTGCAGCTCTTCTCATCGAACGCGGGCATGTGGACCCCCTCAGCACCCCACTCAACACCTTCAATCAAATTCCAGCCCGCCATGCCCAATTCGACCATTATGTCGTGAATCGACTAAGTCCACCGTTAATCTCCAAACCTTTGACAATCACAAGCACGCCATTGGTTCGACCTCCGATATCCCCGACGTCATCGTAATTTCTGCTCCAGTAAATGACAACTGACATGTCGCGATGGTCAATCCCCTGTCGTACCACCTAATTTTTTCACGTCCAACTCCCCTTCATCCTAGATAAACAACGCCACCATCAATTCAACCCATCGCTTCCTCTATCAATGATCAATTCCAGCCCTAGCTCACTGCCTATAAAATCGTCCATCCCCAAACTCGAACATAAGCAAATCAAAACACAGGGAAATTAGTTCCTCGATCGCATAAAGCCATTAATCAAAAGTCGCTTGATTTTGCTAACTATATAACTCGATTTAATTGCTTTAAGTTTGAAAATGGTTAGCAGCTACATTTTGTTCTCATACAAAAATTAAGAGAAGAAAAAGAGGGAAGTGGATATTTAGATTCGATTTTATGATTATTTATAGACTATTTTTATTGTATTTTTTATCTTGATTTAAATGTTACGAATTTCAAACACACATGACCACATAACACGTCTGATCATTACGGAACTCATTGGCTTACAACAATTCATTATCCCGGATCTAGTAGCACTTGTTTTGTCGAAATCCAAGATAGTGACACGGAATGATAATTTCACACATTAATTAAAACGAACTATTCTTAAAACAATTTTAATCACTTAAATTGTAAATTAAAATTTACAATAACCATTTATTATTCAAAGTGAATTAAAATAAGATTTTGATATCAGTTCTATCTAAATTAAATACAAGATTCAATTAATTAAATAATTCCAATATTTAATTATAAACCGTTCAAAAACTGGGAAGTTACAAACTCTCTATAAGAGCTGATACCTTACATATCTACAAAGTAGATAAAGTGTGCATCATCCAGTATAGATGTTGAATTTATAAATTCGATACTCATATAACTATCAAATAGTTATTCTATGTATTGACTTCCATAGATGTCGAGGGTAAGGAGCAGAGGTATCGAACCACTAGGTTTAGCACTACGGCATTTCTGTAAATAAATATAAAACTGATTTATTTCCTTTTAAAGACAAATCGTTTTACCAACTTTCCCTCCTTGTCAAAATGATTGGTTAACAAATTGCTTTTCATATTCTTTTTAGAAATTTACTGGAAGGTTATGTTTTAAATTCTCAAAATAATTAGCAAACTCTTGTAATTAATATCATTAATTAATAGCCTTTCTACTATGAATAATTCATAGGAAACCATAACTGTTTAGGAAATTTCCCTAAAAATCATCGAAAATTGGAATTCCGTTCTTCTTTTACATATAAAAATTTCAGGAACAAAATATTTATTTAGTTATTTTTAATAATTAAAACTCAGAATAAACTCTTTTTCCTACTTAGAAAACTCACAAAATGTTCAAAAGAATTAAACTTGCCAATTTTATATTGTTAAGAAAAATGTTGATAGATATTTATCAAATTAGTATTATTAGCCTTTAAAAGAATTTTAACTTGTCAGTTATAATATAAAATTATCAAATTAATTTAATTATTATCAAAGATTATTAAATTGATATTGCTCAAGATTCCTGGTCGTTACAATTAAGATGTAAAACTATATCTTAAATCCCGAATCCAATAAGCTTCGAATTGATTTAATTAAATAAATTCTTAATTTAATACAATTTCACATAAATCTCAAATATATCTTCCAACCCTAACTTATAAAACTTTTACCAAAAATTTATTTTTGAAATACAAGTTTTAATAAGCCCTTAAACATATTTCACATTTATTTAAGTCAAATCTTAATTAAATCGTATATTACTATTATTAAATCTATATATAAACAACCTTTATATATTTTATTTTCCAATCAATATTAAATAAAACCATAAATTTCCTTTCAAACCATCGAGCTTATTTTAAAATATTTATATATAGACCGACAGTGTCTGTATATAATTCTATTGCACGGTTAAGTAATACGGATGTTTATCATTTCATTCCGTAATTTAAATGTATACGGGTAGATATCATTTCGACTCGTAATCCCAATCCAATTCAAATGAAAATCGTTTGGGTCTATCATTTCAACCCATAACGATTTTCTCTTGTCCTAAAGTCCGTTCGGTATGTATCATTTCAATCCATAGTGAATTCTATACTAACAGGGAACTTGCAGAGTGATAACAGATATCATTTAACATATAACAACATGCATATATCATCAGTAATAATGAAATAAAGTATAAACAATAGGATATGGTGTCATATCCCACAGCTGAACAGGTAAACAATAATAGCATATATAACAATTTAAATAACTACAACAGCATATTTAAATTGTCGTTTCAATTGAAATCAAATTTAATAAATATAAGAACATTAATCGTGCGTGATTACTCACCTTTCGAGGATAGATAGATTTGACAAAGGAATGAGCTATGAATCCCAAAGCAACGCCAAATGGATACGATTCGATGGAGAAAACAGGCACGACGGACAAGCTGATAATGAGGAATCAATGAACCGATTAGGGTCAGTTGATAGAGATAGAAATTTTATATTAAAATCATTGTTTTAACTAAGCACATATATCAAAATCAACACATGTATATATTACTTCTTTAAAATTTCATATATACACGTATGTATATATATATTTTAAATTTTGTTACAAGATCTATTCTAACATCATTCTTAAATATAATAAGGATCAAGATATTTATATTTTATTCTACAATCAAAATATCAACAATACGTAATAAGACACGACAGCTTTATGCACTTAGAACATATGTATATTATATATCCAACTATAATTAACTGGCAGGTGATGTGCACGTAAATGTGCATATTTTTACTACCATATTTATTCTATTTAAATTAAATAAATGATCATATTGGATATTATAACTTGTTTAAACCAAAATTCATATTATTTTAAATTGTCACATATTCATCTTCATACAGGGGCAAAATGGTCATTTTTGTGCATATATTAATTTCAGAAAATATAATTAGAAAATTTTATATTATTTTGTAGGAAAATACACTCAATTACAAGTGGGTTCATGAAGGAATATGCATGCACAAAATGAATACAAAGGAATGAAGATGGAAATAATTCAAAGTAAAGATCATGGAGGACCCCACCTACCCACCACCTTATTGTACAAATTAGAAGCTAATGCACATGCTTATGGAAATAATGGCTTCATGTAAACTTAAATGGGGATTATGACATGTTAATGATTACTTGGTGGCCACACTACCTCATGGGCATTTTGGGCATTCCCCAAAAATATGAATTAGGGTTTCATACATGTATAAATACCCATATGTTTCATGTAACCTATCTCTTCTCTTAGTCTCTCTTAGGCCTCCTTCTCTTTAGTTTAGTTTATATCAAATAAAAGAAAGCTCTCTTTCTCTTTTCATGGCTACTTAGCCATTTTTATTTTATGTAATTTTCTTTTCTTTTTATGCAATGTTAATTAGTGTTTCCTTTTACTTACATGTTCATTTCCTTTCATGCTAGTAGTGTAGATTTACTTTTATGCAAGTAGAATAGTTTTCTTTTCATTTGCTTTCATTTTTCTTTCCTTTTCCTTTCATGTTGCTTTCTACATTTGTTGATTTGATAACAAATATGAGAGCTTAATCCCTGCAATTTAGGGGTAATGAAGCTCTCTAGTATGTAGATGCAACATTTTGATGTTTATACTCTCTTTTTGTGCTTTAATGGAAACACTTGAAGTGGTTTAATGATGTTGTTTAGCTTTGAATTTGATAGTCTATGTTGTTCATAACAAATAGGCTATGCTTAAACAAACATAAAACAAATTGCCTCTTCATCTAAATATGATTATGACAAAGAAGTGAATGTTGAAATTGAAATTTGATAGCCTATATTTCTAAACAATAGTTAATAGGCTATGCTTAAAATAGATTTTTATTTCAACTTTTTGTCATATTTCATGAGAGTTAAATGTGTATTAGTGGTTGTGTTATAGTTTGATGGTTTATATTGGGCTAATTAATATCACAAATATATCATACTTATAATAAACACATCAACTAATTACACTAATGAAAAGAAAAGAGAGATCATAACTTCATTTTGTTGATTTATATGATCTAGAGAGTGGATTTATCTCTAAATTGTTCTTCTAACTCTCATATTTTTATCATTTTCTTTTGCTAGTTAATGTTAGTTTCTTACATTTCTAACTATTCACTCTCAACTTCGGTACAATTTGATTGAATAGAATTTTGAAATCATCAATTCCCTGTGGATCGACCCGTATTCGCCACGTGCTACATTCGTACACCGTGCGCTTGCGGTTATTTTAAATTGAAATTCGTTCGACGGTTTTCTAAACCGATAGAATTTCCGTGGATGAACAAGTTTTTGGCGCCGTTGCCGGGGAATTTGATTTGATTTTGATTTTCTATCCTTCGGATTATTTTTCTTTGTTTGATTTTTGTGTGTTTGCATTTAAAAAAAAAATTGTGTGATTGTGTAATTTTTGTTTACAATTTGTTTGTGTGCTTGTTTGTTGGTTTATAAGTGTTTTTTTCAATTGCATTTGGTCATTTGCATATCATTGTGAAAGAGTTTGTTTGCGTGCATTTGCTAATTTCAGTTTGCAGTTCAATTTTATCATTTCCTTAATCTCATTTTATTTCACTGTGTTGCTGCATTTCATTGTACAAACACAAGATCATTTCATTTCCTCTTCAAAGTTTACCAAAAAAAAATACATTTCGATTTTCAGTTACAATTCAATTTACAGTTTTCACTGTCTACTGTTGCATTGCTCTTCTTCAAAACTGCAGCAGTTACCAACCAAATACCACATCTTCATATACACCTGCTTTCCACCCCTCCACCACCATTGTCTTGCATAAACACTTCAAACTCCTCACTACAGCTCGACCCCTCTGCCATATACATTCACACATCCACCTACGACTGTGCCACACTTTCCTGTTCATCCACCAACTAAACTACTCTTAGCAAACGATCTTCGCTTCCGCCTTCCTTTACGCTTCACTCCTTAACTTCACCAACTGTCAACCTCAGCATTTGTGCTCTGTCAACAAACACTGCACACTACAAAAGTCACAGCAGTCATCTTCTACTCTCACACAATACAACCAACTCTATCGCTCACTTCTCATATCTACCCACAAACCAAAATGTTACATACAGCAACAAACTTCATCCACTTCAAATCACTTCAGACAACCAGACTTCCACCCACAAAGCAAATACAATCACTTCTTTAACTTCATCATACACCTTCACAACGCTGCTGTGCCACCAAAAACATTCCACCGCCCTTCCTCCTCCAACATCCATCACATCAATTTACAAATCATTACACTCCCTCAGCAACATCAACCACTTCACACAGCACTTCTCACCCAAGCAGTCCCCTACAGACTGTCACAATACACTACATAACCATCAGTTCATATTGCCTTTACCTCTGCAAACTGCTTGCCTTCCCACAAAAACATTCACCACAAACCATCCACAACCGACAATACCATACTCCTTCAACCTCCCCCACCATCAACCAAACCAACAGCAGCTTCCCTCCAACACCAATCACCTATTCCCAAATCGAATCACCCACAACTTCAACCGTGACCTCCAATTCCCAGCAAACAAACCATTACCTCCCACTGCTACAGCTATCTCCAAAATAGTGCACACTACCACTGTCGCATCCATCCTCATCTGCCTTCCCCTCCAGAAACTGTCAATTGCCTTACCCTGCTAATTTCACACTACCGCTTCAAGTGCACATCCCATATACAACTAAACCATACCCTCCGCCTAATACCTACATCCATCACTGACAGTACACCTCGTTACAAAACTGCTTGAACAACCACAACCAAACCGTCCAATCACCTAATTCCTTCACGACCATCTTCTCCACCATCGCTTCCACAACCTCCTTGAACAAAATACCAAAAAAAAATTCAACCAGAACCACATGCGGCCATCTCAAACTGAACCTCGCCTTTGCCGCAAGACATCCAGGCATAATCCAAAACCAACCCACAACTCCAATCGGCTCAGCCTGCCATCGACATCGCAAATCACAACCGCAACGAACTACTCCAGCAAACATCTTGCAACTTGATTTCGATTTGATTGCAATTTGTTTTTATTTTGATTTAGTGAGCCGATTTGAGAAGGACTGGTATAAGTTGAGATTTTTATTGCGTTTGTTTGTTGATTTGTTTTATTCCACTGCTTTTAATCGAGAAAGAGGAACGTATTTCAATTTCTTAAGTGGGTTGTGGGCTGTAGTGATTTTTTTTTTATATAAAGTTGGGCCGGGTTGGTTATTGTGTGTTTGTTTGGAGAGTTATTTGTGTTGTGTTTAGTTTAGTTTTTTTCCTTTTCTTTTCTCTTTTTTTTGTTTGCTTTAGTGTTTTATTTAAGTCCTTTGTTTTGTTTTCAGTAGCATCTTTGTTTTAAGTTTAGTGTTAATTATTTTGTTTTGTTTTACAAAAAAAAACTGTATATCTCTTGTTTTTAATTTCAGGTTGTAGAAGCAGAAATTCAAAGGAGAAGAAGTTTTTGCTAAAATAAATTGCTTCATTTGCCGATCTTTCCAAAAAATAATAACTACCTTCTTGTTCATAAAAAAAATTTATGCCGCTTTTAACCGTTATCTATTGTTTTAGTTGCTTTGCATTGTTGACTGCTTGCATTTGCATTTATATATAAAAAAAATTCAAAAATTCAAAAACAAAATCCATTCGTAGTTGCATTATTAATACACGTTTAATTTCTGTTTTGCATCGCATATTAGATTTTTGTTAATTATGACGGTTAGACATCGATAACTTCTAATTGTATACTGACAATTTGTCTTCTTTGAACAATTTAAATTCTTGGTGTCTAGGCTACGGCAGAGTAATAACCATTTATAAATATTATGGCGATTCGTAAATATTATAGTGGTTGTTCCTCTGAAGGTACTTAAACCTTCGGCTGTATTGCTACAGTGATTCGTGGTGCACCGATAAATCCTGTCCGTTACCTGGCTGAGAATTATCTTGTTTATCTAAGACAATGTGTGAGTATACAATTTTGGGTTAATTTAGGATAAATCATTTGTAATTAACCGCTGCATTCATTTAGTTGCATTAGTTCATGCATATTTTAAAAAAAAAATTCTAAACCCAAAACTAAAATAAAATTGTAAATATTCTTTTTCCTTTGAAAATTTTAAATCCTTTTTCCTTGAAATTTCAAAAATCCAAAAAAATTAGAAAAACAAAAATCCAAAAAAATTTATAAAACTTTTTCAAAAAAAAAAAAAAAAAAATAATCCAAAAAAACAAATCAATTTCCCTTTTGAAAAATAAATTCTATTTGTAAAAAATTTTCTTTATAAAAAAAAAACCAAAAAAATTCTTGAAAATGTCCGAGTTTCCCCACTTACGTGAATTTTACAATAGTTGTGAAAATCAATATAATCCATACGATTTCACTCCAAATTCGTATGGATATTTTAACAACAACTATTGTTTAAACGATTCGAATTTTGAACCACAAAATTTTCAAAATGATGACCAACCTTCAAATCTTGAAAATAGCATTTCATCTTTACTTTAAATCACTACACAACAAAATCAAATGATAAATAAGTTGTGTAATTCATATTTGTGCAATAACTCGAATCAAAGTTTTCATAATAATCAAAATTTGAATTCACTTCAAAATTCAAACGATTTCGAGTATAACCCATGCTAATACAATTTTGAACTCCAAAATGAACTTCAAAATCAAAACGAAAATGTGATCCACTTTTCAAATAATTTTGGCAATGGGAATAATCTTAACTACGATACGAGTGAATTTTTTTGTTCTAAACGAGTCCAAATCGAAAATTATCAAGTTAATAATTACAAATTGGATTTTGTTGAACAAACGAACGAAATCTACGATGATCACATAGATTTGTTGTTTGAATCTTATATGAAACAACGTGAAAAGCAAAATCAAATTCCAATTGTGATGGGTCAAGTGAGAATCCATCTTTTACCCAAATCGATGATTTTCAAATAACAACTTTTGAAATTGAAAACAAAAATCTTAATGAATTTGTTGAAAACATGGTAATTGAATTGGATTTCAATTCTTTTAAGGATGTGGAACCAAATTTGAAATTCGATCTTTCTTTTCTTGATTTCGAAAATTTGAATACAACTACTTTGAATTTTGAACTTGAGACATGCAATAAAGTTGTTGATAATCCAACAGAGGGAGACGAATTTAATGAACATGAATTCTTCGGACTTTTCGAAAATGAGTTGTTAAATTCCAACGGGGAAGATTTAATTCACCACTTTGATTTTGAAATCAATAATTTTGAAGAATTTTTCAACGATAAACTTGAATATCAATCAATTGTTTTATCAACCCCAAATATCATTGAAAATAAAACAACTCGTACGATTTTTAATAAAACGACATTCGTTTTTCCAAATCAACGTTCAACTTCGAAATCTTTTACGGTTTGGTTTTCTACGCCTGAGCTGTGTCTCGTATAATTGACGAGACAAATGAATCGGTCTTTGGAAGACCGTTTCATTTACTTTTTGATGATATACTTTCTGATCACATGTAAATACCGTCCGTTTTCATGTAAATAATAATAAACATCCCTTTCACTTGGGTTGACTGTGGGGACACAGTCAAAATCAAGCGTGGGGGGAGACTCATCTTCATTTTTTGTTTCATGGTTTATTTTTGCTTTAAAATCATATAAAATTTTTTTTAAAAAAAATCCCAAAAACAAATTTTCTTTTGATTTATTTTTAAAAGAAACACTATAAGATAAATATATGGCTTTGGTTTATTAAATTGAAGTTTTTGAAAATTTATTGGTTTTAACAAAAATAAAAATGAATTTTGATTACAAATAATAATGGTTTAACTAGTATATAGGAAGATTCATACGTGTTAATTATGAAGTACATCCTAATTGAAAATCTTTGTTTTAAAAAGTGGTTGATTTAAAGTAAAGGATATAACATTTTTTTTGTCTTCTAAGTTAAATGGTGCTAAGATGATTTTGCAAAACTCCCACTCAAAAAAATATAAAAATAAAAAATAATAACATCCAAGTATTCACTCTCATTTAAAAGTCCTCACGGTTATGCATGGGTGATTACTTGGAATTTTTGATTATGTGCTTTCATACTCATTTAAAAGTCCTCACGGTTATGATGTATGGAACACATGTAAAAAAAAGACTTAATAAAAACCACCTACGGTCGATAGTGTATGCATGAAAGTGTGTGCACTCGCCATGCTCTGTACTCCCCTCACATAAACCCGAAAGGCAGTGCATGGGTGGTATATCTGGCCTCAGTTTACCTGAGCTAGGTGTGTAATTTTTCTTGCAAATAATGAGAGAGCAAGCAATTGAAATCCTAGCACTATTTTTACTTAGTTGATTTGATTTGTTATTGAAAAGAAATGAAAATACCACTTTGATAAACTTTGATAATCAACTAAGGTTCCATTTTGTAATCACACTTTGTTATCAACCGAAACAACAAGTTAAACCTATTGTCTATTTGTTATGATAACTTGATTTTTGTTGGAAATTTGACAAGTAAATGACTTAAATTTTCAAGATAATGACCAAAACCAATATTTAACTCATTTGTGTCGATTTAAAAATAAATCTTTAATTTTGTAAATATTTCAAAAACTTGCATTCATCTCTTTGTAAATAAATCTTGCATTTTATAAATATTTTCATCTTGCATTTGGATTTTGTGGGTAGTATCCGCTGAAAACCCTCACGAGACAACACTCGTCCTACTGGGGACACCCAGAGGTTTAACGTCTTGTTGCATACGCTCAATGCAATCGTGCTCCCTACGAAAACGGATTTATCTTAGTTTTTCTTTATTCGAGGACGAATAAAAAGATAAGTGTGGGGGTATTTGATGTGTACGTAAATGTGCATATTTTTACCATCATATTTATTCTATTTAAATTAAATAAATGATCATATTGGGTATTTTAACTTTTTTAAACCAAAATTCATATTATTTGAAATTCTCACATATTCATCTTCATCCAGGGGCAAAATGGTCATTTTTGTGCATATATTAATTTCAGAAAATTTAATTAGAAAATTTTATATTATTTTGTAGGAAATTACACTCAATTACAAGTGGGTTCATGAAGGAATATGCATGCACAAAATGAATACAAAGGAATGAAGATGGAAATAATTCAAAGTAAAGATCATGGAGGACCCCACCTACCCACCACCTTATTGTACAAATTAGAAGCTAATGCACATGCTTATGTAAATAATGGCTTAATGTAAACTTAAATGGGGATTATGACATGTTAATGATTACTTGGTGGCCACACTACCTCATGGGCATTTTGGGCATTCCCCAAAAATATGAATTAGGGTTTCATACATGTATAAATACCCATATGTTTCATGTAATCTATCTCTTCTCTTAGTCTCTCTTAGGCCTCCTTCTCTTTAGTTTAGTTTATATCAAATAAAAGAAAGCTCTCTTTCTCTTTTCATGGCTACTTAGCCATTTTTATTTTATGTAATTTTCTTTTCTTTTTATGCAATGTTAATTAGTGTTTCCTTTTACTTACATGTTCATTTCTTTTCATGCTAGTAGTGTAGATTTACTTTTATGCAAGTAGAATAGTTTTCTTTTCATTTGCTTTCATTTTTCTTTCTTTTTCCTTTCATGTTGCTTTCTACATTTGTTGATTTGATAACAAATATGAGAGCTTAATCTCTGCAATTTAGGGGTAATGAAGCTCTCTAGTATGTAGATGCAACATTTTGATGTTTATACTCTCTTTTTGTGCTTTAATGGAAACACTTGAAGTGGTTTAATGATGTTTTTTAGCTTTGAATTTGATAGTCTATGTTGTTCATAACAAATATGCTATGCTTAAACAAACATAACACAAATTTCCTCTTCGTCTAAATATGATTATGGCAAGGAAGTGAATGTTGAAATTGAAATTTGATAACCTATATTTCTAAACAATAGTTAATAGGCTATGCTTAAAATAGATTTTTATTTCAACTTTGTTGTCATATTTCATGAGAGTTAAATGTGTATTAGTGGTTGCGTTATAGTTTGATGGTTTATATTGGGCTAATTAATAGCACAAATATATCATACTTATGGTAAACACATCAACTAATTACACTAATGAAAAGAAAAGAGAGATCATAACTTCATTTTGTTGATTTATATGATCTAGAGAGTGGATTTATCTTTAAATTGTTCTTTTAACTCTCATATTTTTATCATCTTCTTTTGCTAGTTTTTGTTAGTTTCTTACATTTCTAACTATTCATTCTCAACTTCGGTATAATTTGATTGAATAGAATTTTGAAATCATCAATTCCATGTGGATCGACCCGTATTCGCCACGTGCTACATTCGTACACCGTGCGCTTGCGGTTATTTTAAATTGAAATTCGTTCGACGGTTTTCTAAACCGATAGAATTTCCGTCGATGAACAGCAGGTTATACTTATATATATTAGATCAAACTATACGTACATATTATATTTTAAATCATTGCTCGTTCATGTATGCACTCAACTTACATAATAGACATATAATAGACTCAACGGTTCAAACAATGAATAAAGTGACCAGTCAACGTCATAACAAAGCATATAATAATATAGCATATAATAATCTACGCTTTCTTTAATAATAACGTGCTTCAAAGATATAGCAGACAAGCGCATCTATAAAACTATACAAGAAAACTACAAAATAGGTTAAAATATTTAGTTTTTTCCCTAAGCATATACTCGTAACTAAAGTATATAAATATGTGTTCAGATCAACAAACATATCCTGTTAACACACTTTCATTATTTAAAGTTTATATACTACAGTTACTAGTATGCGCATGCTATATAAGTTCCGTTTGAAACCAAAAGCTCAACTATGAAGATCAATATGTAGACAATTATTCTTAATATATGTTACAGTATGCAGACAATTACACTTGATATGTTCTGCTTGAAACCAAAATCCCAAATATGAAGATCATTACATAAATTTTTATTATTATTATTATTATTTATAAACTCAAATATAAGCTTACTGAATGAATTATATATAACTGGCACGTATATAAAATTTTAAAACAACCTGATGTATGAAATTAAAGTTACAGCTTTTACAGTGAAACACATATGTAAACTGATATATATATACTCGCAGTTATATAACACTTGAAAACCCGCACAAATATATACCAAACCAAAACTTAAAACATGAATATATAACTCGGTACAAACATACACAGCAGACGCAACTAATAGCATCCAAAGCATATAAATATATGATATAAAACAGTGTATAACAAGTAACGACCCTATTAAGTTATTACCAGAGGAAGGGAAGACTCGCCGCTGAAGGAAGAAGGAAGGCTCGGCCGAGATGGAGGAAGCGGAGGTGGGTGATGTTTGTAGGCAAGCCGCGGTGATTGAGTTGTGGTGGATAACATCGACGATAGAGCAAGCTAAGAGAGAGGTGGGATGTGCTGTTGGGTGTTCTCGGCGGTGAAGGCTGGCGACAGGAAGGAGGCGGCCGAGGTGGTTCGAGCTCGGGCGGAAGGGGATGGTGGGGCGGAGGAGATTGGGCGGAGACCGAGGAGGAACTATCGGAGGCGGAGCATGGTAGGAGGTAGAAACAGGAGTGGGACAAGTAAAAATACGAATGAATGAAAGAGAGATCTAGCAAGAGGCAATATAAAAGAGGAGGAGAAATATGAACAAGGAGAAGAGGAAACGAATATAAGTAAAAGTAACCAAAATATCAACAGTCACGTGCCATGATTCAGGTGAGGATTTTTGGTGATAAATATTCACGTTGATTCAAGAAAAAAAATCAAAGATATTAATGACAGCACATTTCAAATTTGAAGAGGCACAAGAAGTAACTATTGAAATTTGTGGTACCGATACAACCAACAGTTTTATTATATCCGTCGCGTACCGAATCTCAAAATACATAAATAAATACACCGTTGAGATCACCACGACGAGACGATCAAAACGGTACACAGATATCAGTGGTACGGTCATCCAATCAGAAGTCGATATTCGGTACCTAAAATGCTGCCATTTTGCCGGAAATAAGATAAACGATGCAATATAAGTCCAAATTTGGAAAAACGAAAGATGACGTCTCACTCAGAAGAAGATTTAGAATTTTTCTATGTAAAAATATTCAGGTTTTGAATAAAAAAATTATCATCATCAATTTTAATAAAATTACACAATAAAATTTACTTTCATAATTTTGGATGAAAATTTACCATCTGCTATATTAAATTATACGTAATCCAAATAGTAAAATTTTAATTCAAAATTCTATTATTTAAAATTTCACCAAAAATCAATTAAATTCGTTAAATAAAACCATTTAAAGCTTTTAAATTTTTACGGGTTGTTACAGTAAAGCTTTTGGGGTATTGGCTTCAGGCAAGACTTAGGGTTGCTTGGTGGTCTTAGGAGTTGGCTCAGGGAAAGTATGGAGGGCCCATTGATGACTCTAGATGACTTTGGTATGGCAACCAATGAAGTGCGACGACTTCGACGACTCGATGTGGCGAGTGACTATAGCATTGGTGATGGACCAAAAGGGTTAGTTCTACGTGATAGCTCGTAGTGTAGAACATAGGGTTGTAATGCTCTTGAGTAGGACATGATAGTTTGTGTATACCTAGAGTAATCTACGTCTTCCCATGTGTTTGGATGTCTGTATATGTCTAGTCCTCCATTTACAGGGCATGAATTGAGCATCTATAAGGTAGTTCCAATGTCGGTACGTGCGCTAAGGGACAGATGGATGACTCGGTGGTTGTGATGCTCATTTTTGGAATAGGGTAGCCTACATGTACCCATATTTTGGACGTATGTGGGTTTATAGTGCTTTTTCCATCTATATGGGCAATGGTTTGAGCATTCGAAAGAGTAATCGCACATCTAAAGAACTTTAATGAGGGATGCAGGGCAGTATGATGGATGTTATGCTTGTTGTGTGCTTGATATGCCTATAATACCCCTATACTACCTATATTTCACATGTAGTAGTAGCTTAGCATATATTTTGTTTATATGCCAACTCTATGGATGCAGGGACATGTCAGGTATGATTCTCCATGCCCTCTGCTCCATATATTATATAGACTTTCATAGTATTTTAGGATTCTTTATCGCTCATACAAGACTATTGTCTAACTCAAGGTTTTATGTTTTTCTTCTTATTATCTTGGATAATCTTAAATGAGTAGACTAGATAACATGTGTAAACGAAACTAGAGTTCTGCAAATGGAATAGTAGGAGGCAATGCTTTCTCAAATTTATAATTTGAGCTTATTATTGCATATTCCACTATGTTACATTATGGAGCCTTTGCAGTGTTTAACTTACTTCTATTAGAAACAGTTTATCAGTTGAGTTTATTTATTATTTTTATAAACTCTATTACTATCTTGTATTATTGTATGAGCCTATGTACTCTGATTTTGTGGTTCATGTAATTATTGTTATCTCACCTATTTTATCTTGGTGACTAATATTATATTTATTTGATGCACTACAAGATATCCAACATGTTCTGCGATTTTATGATTTTCTCTTTCTCTTCTCTTTTGTTTCTTTTCTTTCTTCGACCATCTTCCTATATTGGCTGGATGCTCTAGAAGTGCACTATTTAGTTATATGAGCATCGAAGGTGTAGGATGGTCGTCACACTTGGTATTAGAGCTTAGGTGATCTAATTAACCAGAGTTGATACCATGATCCAATGAAGATAGGTACAAGTTTTTTCCTTAGACTAGATCGGGAGTATAGCTATATATAAGAGAGTGTATTTTTCATATATTCCGGCTTTCAAAACTATTTTAGTAGTATATAAATATATAAGTCATATTTCATAGGAATATCATTGATGTTGTTTTCCTGTATGACAGACCCATCACCATTATTATAGATTAGAAATGATCTGGCATATGAGAAATGTTGTTATTGACTCCATCTCGAGAGTTGAGGAGTGGGTAGGATTAGGAGGCTATTAACCCCGATTTACAGTATATGTTCATTGAGTTGTGCGAAACACTATCTAAAACTATGCAGTTAGTGCCCCGCCATTACCCTGCTATAACCCCGCTATATCCCATAGCAAATTTTTTCCGCTATGATTTTCCAAATAGCCTTAAAAATAGCCTTTCCACCTCAAGCCCCACTATTTCCACTATATCCATTTATTCCTTCTATATTTCTCTATTCCGCTAGATATTCTTTAAAAGAAATGAACCGCAAAATGACATTTATACATTATACAAATTTTGAATTTAATTTTTTTAATTGAAGTTTATAACATATTTTCAAAAACAAAAATACTCTAATATTCTATTAAATTTAATTATGTTAAATAACAGTTTACATTTATTTACAATATATTTACACTTGCTTTTATTAAAATTAAATATGTATTAGTTATAGTTAAATTGAATGTTAAATTTTCATTTACTTACTGTTTATATATTTGTAAAAACATTAAGTATGAGTTTTATATGCTATTTTTGACTCATCCGCTATATTCCCGCTATATCCTCGCTATATCCCCACTATGACTTTTTGCACCTTCGTCGCATTGAATATGCTGAGTGCTTTAACTACACAGATCTTAAATACCCAAATCGCTCCAAATGATTATGGTTCTCAGGTGCAAATGCCTAGAGTTGACTTCGTTGAGTTGTATAAAGACTAAATGGGTCTAAGTGGCAAACCGTTCCTTGGAATGGAGTCGACCATTAACGTGCAAGGCTGGATGGGAACTTGAAAGAGAATCACCGAAGACTTGGAGTTAGATGTTGCTACGAGGTTGAAGTTGGCCTATAGGTAACTCTAAGGATGGAAAATGAATTGGTGGAATGCCCTTATAGCAATGATTTTTTAGGACTGTCTTACTGGGATCAGTTCATAGTTTGCTTCAAAGAAAATTTATCTCGACTTTTCAAAAGTCAGTGTTGTTTAGAAACTTCACCGACTTAAAGTAGGTCTATACACCTGTGTCATAATATATGACCAAATTTAATGTGTTGTCGAAGTATAGTCCCTCTTTCATTGATACTCCACTCAGAAAAGTGAAAGTTTCCCACTAGGTTGAGCGATCATCTCGAGGAGTGATTGATTGGTCATATTAACAAGAGCTTTGAGGAGTTGATCGAGAAGGCTTTGCAGTACAAGTGCTTGTTAGCAGTGCAAAAGGACTTTCATGAATCAGTTATGTAGGTGTAGAAAACGGAAGAACAAGGATTATATGTCATTTTGATTTCGTCGAGTGCTCCATCGACGAAAGAAAAGGGAAATGACTTACTATCTAAGGTGTACCTTTCATTTATGGCGTTCCATACGTGTTTTATTCTTTATCAGGTTTTCATATTCCTTCATATTCAATGATTTGGTAGATAGATTGGGAATGAGACAGGGATAGTTGACCAACCTTAAAAATTATAATGAGTCTTAGTCAGTTAGCCTTTGCATGGTTTGTCGGGACGTAGCCTTATTGAGTCATGGATGTTTGTTTGTTTATTATTGATCACTTTGGTTTAATTAGGTTCAAAATTATAGTCTGAGAATGGACTGATTGATTTGGTATGGAATAGTGGTGACTATGAAAGGCTGTTGTTGATGACAGGGACTGATGATGAGCGGAAGGTAGTGTTCGGCTGCCCACCTGATAATAAGGTGATGGTTAGCTTTCTATATTTACTCGATATCCCAATAACGAGTTGTCATCTGTTCATGTAGCTAGAGAGTATCCAGATACATTTGATAAAGTGATCGGATTACCACCACATTGGGAGATAGAGTTCCGTATCGATCTGGTCATAGGTGCTAGAGGAGTAGTTATGTTGTTAAGGCATATGTTGCCCTGAGAGTAATGGAAACTAAAGATGTGAGCGGATGACCTATTGAGCGAGGGTTTATTAATTGGAGCATATTTGAGTGGGATGCATGTATATTTTTCCCCACTAAGGCAGATGACTCTTTCAAAATGTTTGTTGATTACCATGAGCTAAATAAGATGACAAACACGTATCTTATTGTTGATGGTTTGTTCAATCAGCTTTATGGCATGAAGGTGTTCTCTTAGTTGGACCTTGTGATGGGGTTTCATCCATTAAGAGTAGCTAAGGAGAGTGCGCTGATCATAATGTTTCGTATGCTACCTTGATTTTTGATTGATTGGTTATGTTAATCGGGCTAACCAACATATTGATCTCATGAACCATGTTTTGAACAATCATTTGAGTATGTTTATGCTTGTGCTCATTGATGATACTTTTATTTACGCATGGACGAAAGAATAGAATGTTTGAAGATTGTGTTGGAGGATTTGAGAAAACAAAGATTGATGGTGAGATTTTTGAAGTATCATTTCTATAGGAGGAAAAGGGATACTTGGGTCACGGTTTTTGGAAAGGACATTGCTATGGATCCTGTGAGTTACGATGGTCCAGGATTGGAATAGACCCAAGAATGCTATAGATATGAGGAGTTTTCTTGGATTAGCGGATATTATTGATGTTTTACTTGGACTTCTCTAAGGTAGCAAAACCATTAATCGATTTGATGAGGATAATCAGACTTTTGTTTAGGACGTGAGGTGTAGGCACATGTTTGATAGTTTGACAGAGATATTGACGAGTGCACCCATTTTAGTCATAATGAGTGGGAATGAAGAGTCGACAGTAAACATGAATGCCTATGGTACTTGACTAAGTGTACTATTGATGCGAAAAAGGAAAGGTTGTCGCCCTTTCTAGTCAATAATTGAAACCGCATGAGAGGAAGTACCAGACTCATGGTTTGGAATTGTCTGCGATAGTGTTCACTTTGGAGATTTAGGGGCATTGTCTACCAGGAAAGAGGCTTGGATTGTTCATTGACCCCACATCATTGAAGTATCTCTTCTTTGAGAAGGATCTTAACCTTCACCAGTAGCGATGATTGGAGTTATTAGCCTCCTACGACTATGAAACATTTTATATAAATATATAGATGGAATTATTAGCCTCCTACGACTATGAAATATTTTGGAATAAATATTTGTGAAACATTTTATATAAACTGTTGTAATAAAGAAACAGATTTAAAAATGGTATTTTTTAAATTAAAGAGAGATTTATAAGAGTATTTTATAAACGAAAGGATAGGTTTATAAATGGTGCTTCGTAAAAGGGAAAATATTATCATTGGGTAAATTAGAGAAATAAATCGCAGTTGTGAATTTATTGTAATATATGGAATGATCGTGTTATGGGAATTATATGAGATTTATAATTATATTTGGAGTTTGGTTTATATTTGGAGTTCGTTTTATAAAAGGATTTTTTTAATTATATTTAGAAATTTATAAAAGGAGTTCATAAATGAATTTGGAGTTTTATAAAAGGGGATACAGGTAAATTCAAGGATTGATGAAATAAGTTTAAAGTTGATATTTTTATAATAGAAGTTCTATAAAAGAATTATATAAATAGTATAAGGGATGTTTATAAATGAGTTTATTAAATAAACATGGAGATTAATAAAAGGGGGTTTATATTTATAAAGGGAATTTTTTAATTTGTAAATAATATTAAAGGAGTTTGTAAATATAAAGTGTTTTATAAAGGCATTTTAAAAAAGGGATTTATAAGAAGACCAAGATTCGATTTCTCTAAATGATTGTTTTAAATTATGGCGATATGGAAAATGTTCTTTTATTACTTAACACCAAATTTCCAAGTATGGAAACTCATCACTATTATGAGAATTAAGAATAGATGGCGAGGCAAGGATAGTTTTAAAACTTGTATGATCTCATTGTTGATCGGGGGATGGTACTGTTTGAAATCGGGTAATTATGTTAAGTATATTTGGCCTGAAATCCATATGACCTGTTTACTTATACCAAAAAGAAACTTTCTGGGTTTATCATTATCAATGTTTTTAAATCGCATTAGTTTTGACCCAAATAAGTATGGTTTGGAAATTAAATTTTCTCAAGATTTGTATACTTATACCATTGAGATAAGTAAATGAGTAGTTTTTAAAAATATTTGAAATGTAGTGTTTTATGAATATACTTATATTGTTAATATAAGTATATGGGAAAGTTTTTTTAAGTTTCAAAGGTGAATTTTTTTCTGAGTATACTTATATATTTGAGATATGTGTATCAATATTTTCCAAGTATTGAAAAGAGTATGGGGTTTATATCTTTGTAAAAGTATTTTAATACAAGAATTTACAAAGTGGTTTAATTAATAAAAGGATTAATTAATGAGGCTTAGTAGATGCTTATGTGCTTAACCAGTGTTATTTTCCTTATGAAATTAAGTCTCTAGTCGAATTGTTTGTTTATTTGAGAGTCAAATAACCGACTATCAAATGTTGGCTAGTTTTAAAATTATCAAGGTCGATTTGAAGAGGCCGGTATTGGATATATTATTCGAAAACCACTTCGAACCGACATAAGCATTCGAATTTGAGATATTTTGAAGATGATCGGATACCGCATTCTTTGAAGTGCAAGGGTTGCTTTTACTAATCCTGAGGGTGATTTTAAAAAGGATGCAGTAGAAGTATTGCTTTTGGTTTGATCATATCTCGAACAACTTGTATGGGCGAATGCTAGCATTGCGTTGTTGCCTTAAGGGCAGTGTTAGCATGCTAAGTGGGATTTGTTAAAAGGTAAAAGGTAGCCTCAAGCCTTACAACCGGTAATGACTAAAACAGAGGATATACATCGGGGCTATGTAGGTCGCACCCATTAGGGTATTATCATTACCCTTATAAATATATATTTAAGGATTAGTTATGCATGAGATCTCTCGGGAAAAGGTTGCAAAGCAACCAGGGTGATGAAATATTCGGTACTATCAAGTAAGGGGTAGGCCGGTCTTGTGTTGGCAGAGGGTCTGCGTGAGACCGTCGGTACATTTTCTAGAGATGTGCTATAGCAGGCGATATCCCCTTGCCTCATCGTTTTATGGAATACATTCTCCAATAAGTGCCTTACAGACTTAGTTTTGCCCAATTATGCTGGAACTTGAGATGCAAGTATTCTTGCTATTTTATATGTTTATTTTGAACCTTAGACATTATTATAATATCATTAGATTTTCTATTTGAAATGATTTGGTTATCATAAGGTAAAAACCCGTCCGTGTTTATATGCGACGTGTTCGTATAAGATACCTTTATTTTTGAAAGGTTTTATTACATTAAAATCCATATGAGGTGTATTCTTACGCTGGTTTACAGGACTGATTCAGACAATATTTTCTTAAATGTTTGGGCCAAATCGAGCATATTACCAGATTTAGCTTTGGAAGCTTTGGAGCTTCAGAAGACGAGCTGGATGCTCCCAAGACGTATTCGCATATATTTTATTTCCGCTGGATTGGTTATTTATATTTATCAGCATTTGAAAGGGCAGAATGTTATAATAGTTTTCTTTGTATAGATCTATCGTATACTATATATTGCTCATCACTATTAGGGCAAAAATTGGTATAACACCCACGATGCCAAGTATGGTAAGTCCTAACTCGATTTCCAACACTTTTGATGACGACTAAGCATGACTTAGTTGGTATTGATCAAATGATGCTAAAGAATCAGAAACAAACTTAGAATTTAAGGCTCAATACAAGATGATATTATCCTGAAATGATTCCATGATGCCCATAGGCTTTTGGAACAAGTAATTCGAAAGCTTATATGTTCTTATGGAATTAGGTATTCGAAAGCCCATGATACATGATCAAAGGATAGGAAGAATAGGCGATAAATGTGCATAGTATTCCATTAAGCATGTTAGTGAACTAAGAATGTGGTCCTTATGTTCATAGTCCAATATCTATATGCAAATAGCAAGATGAAGACTATACATATAAATGCTTGTTTAGACCGAAGTTCATGTGATTCTAATTTTATCACAATTGCTTTGGGTCCAAAAAGCTTCATTATATGTGTATTCATATCTAATAATGTCCAAAATGCCCAATCATGGTAATATGCATGTCCAAGTCCTTATTCATATAAATTGAATATGATTACAGTCAAATCAGAGTTTTTCCCAAATCAATTTAGGGTTACAAGAGTTTAATTTGAGAGTAGAGAAAAGAAAATGATCGCCCCCTTCTTCTTGCTCCTTGGTCCATATTTATAGGAGTTGAGGGATGCAACATGGCTGCCATGTGTCCATGGGCATGCTTGACCCTAGCATTATACATGTTGATGGCGCATGGTGTCATACTTCGACATCTACTCACTCAATGGTGAACTTTGGCACTTAGCATCCTTCCTACCTTGATAGTCTTCATTGATGATGTTCAATATCAACATTGTATTGAGGATATCCGGCCTCCTTTGAAGGTTGACGAAGTGTGGCATTACATGGCATGACATCATTAAGCAACGACATTGATAAGTAGCGATATTGGCAATGATTGGTATTAATAACAAGCGGCTTTTATAGTAGATGGCATTGATAGCAAGGGACATTGATAAAAACCGGCATTGCCAATAGCCGACATTGACAACATTCTGTATTGATGACAAGTGACATTAATAATAGGTGGCATTGATATTATGCGGTACCGATGATAAGCAACATTGATAATAAGCGGCATTGATGATAAGCGACATTGTAAAAATGACATTGATGACAAGTGGTATTGATAGAATACAACATTACTTTGAAAGGTGTCATTAGCATAAGGCGACATTGGAGAGATGCGATATTAAACCTGGAGCAGTATTGATCCATCTAGCTATATGGAAGAAGTGATCCATTGATGGATTATGACACTAATGTGATGCGACATAAATGCTATATCATGTTGTTATAACATTATTGGCTTTTGGCATAGAGCTATCCAACGTCATCATTCTCTTACTAACATGTGACAATGTTTCCAAATTTTTTGGCATTATATCGTTCATCCAACCTTATAAGCGGTATGCAACATTAATGACGTCCGATATTTCCAGCTTCATTGATAACCTATGGCATTCCTTATTATTCTTTATGATGAAGGGCAGCGTTATTTCTTATCATACCCTTTGATGTTGTAGCCTTTCGACGCTACTTTTGCCTTTTTAGTTTGTATAGCATTTGTTGTCATATCGACGATTCACGACATGTTGTTCTTTGTCATTATCTTACTTATTGCTCTTCGATTTCGACCTAAATGTCTTTATGCTTATCCTTTTCAAATTATGTGGATACCATTTTCCCCCTCCTTGTATAAAAGAAGCTTTTCACACTTAGTGTAAAACCAAGAATTCCTTGGTATCGTCGGTTCTTTAAAAGGTTTTCTTCATAATCCTGTTTTTCTACACAATACAAAACAAAGGTCAGTTTTTTTTATAAACTTAGTATTTAAATCTTTTGCAATCCTTTTCAGATTCCACTGAGTTATGAATTCTTTAATTTAGGAAATTTCCCATGTTTGTTCATACAAGTCAAGATTATTTTCAATATTGAATATTAATAACTTCCTGAATCAAAGCTTTGGAAATCATGTGGCAATTTTAATTTCTTTAATCATAGGAGGGAAGACCGTAACTCATTTTGTCCATAATATGAGTATCCCAAATAGGTGCCCAGAAAATTGCCTGGTAATAATACCAGCCTAGAAAATTCTTCCGATAATAATCGAAGATCGAAAAATATTTTTGATAATAACAGAAGATTGGAGAATCTATCTGACTATGAAAGAAAAGACCAAAAAAATCCATTTGACAATAATGGTAAAAGACCAGAAAGTCCATCAAGCAATAAGATAGAAGACCAGAAAATCCATTTGGCAATAGAAGACTAGAAAATCCATATAGCAATAAGAATAGAAGACCAGAAATCCATTTGTCAATAGAAAATCAAAAAATCAATTTGGCAATGATAAAAGAAGACCAGAAAATCCTTCTGGCAATGATAATAGAAGACCAGAAAATCCATCCGGCAATGGCAAGAGAAGACCAGAAAATCCTTCCAACAATAATAATTGAAGACCAGAAAATCCATCTGGCAATAATAAGAGTAGACCATAAAATCCTTCTGGCAATAATGCTTTCTTTTGGAAAAATATTGTTTTAAATTAGGGGAAAACCATATTTGATGGATCTTCCGTTAGAAGATTGATTGACTTTATTTTGGAATGCAAATGGCTTTCTTTGTCAGATCTTCCTCTAAAAGATTGCTTTTGTTTTGGAGTACAAGCAGATCATATTTGATGGATCTTCCTCTAAAAGATTGTTTGACTTTATCTTAGGTGATGATCACAACTTGGATCAAACCCCTTATCGTATTAGCTTATGGCTCATATTAGCTTGCTCCATCTCCCTCCAAGAGGTGCTTCAGTCAACCTTATGGGCAGTACTGAAGGCGGGTTCGTGCTTTGACTTGATCGTCTTAGGCAATGTTAAAGGCTTACTCCATCCTCCTTCTAGGAACTTTTTCAGTCAGGTCTTATAAGCGGTACTGAAGGCGGGTTGCTGCTTTGACCTGGACATCTTTGGCGGTGTCAAAGGCTTACTTCTTGCTCCCTTTAGAAGGTGCTTCAGTTAGGCTTTATAGGTTGTACTACAGGCAGGTTGGTGCTTTGACCAGGTAGTCTTAGGCGGTGTCTATGGCTTACTCTGCCCTCCCTCTAGAAGGTTCCTTGGCTAGGCTACGTAGGCATAACTAATGGCTTGCAGATGCTTTGGTCATGCCATTTCAGACGGTACCAAAGGCTTACTTTGACCTTCCTTAGGAGGCGCTTTGACCAGGCTATCTTGGCAGGGACAAAGGATTATCTATTATCTAAGGAGTGTCTTCCTCCTTTTATGATTGATCTAGTAGTAACTCTTGCCTTAACCTCTTTATTCGTCATTGCCAAAAAATATGGCCGAAAATGTTTTACATTCCATGTTCTCGCTATTACATTGCCATAAGGTCGACATACTCTATAAGTCCTAGGTGGAATTACTTCATGTATGATTAGAGGTTCTCCCCAATTTGGCCCAAGTGATATGTCCGTTGGATTTTTTGGTATTTTCCATGACTCTTCAAGAACTAAATCTCCTTTCTGAAATGATATTTCTCTTACTTTGGAGTGGTAATATTTGGATATTCTTCATTGATGTTCAGTTGTTCGTACGGCTGCTTCATCTTGTAACTCATTGATTAGGTCCAAGGATTCTTTCTTTAATTCTTGATTTGGATCAAATGTATATGCAATCCTTCGATGAGAAGGCACTTAAACTTCAATCAGGGGCATACCTTCACATCCATACATTAAGGAATAAGGGTATGTCCTTTTGTAGTTTTAGTGGAAGTTTTATGTGCCCAAAGTACAAGCGATAGTTCTTCTACCCAATTTCCATTAACCTTGTCTAATTGTTTCTTGAGAGTGGTCTTATTAGCAGCTTTAGTGCTTCCATTAGCCTTGGGGTGCGCTACAAATGAAAAGCTCTTGATAATTCCATTTCTATTACAAAATTGTGTAAATTCTTCTCTCTCAGATCGAGTTCCATTGTCAGATATTATCTTGTGTCGAATTCCAAATCTGGTGACAATATTCTTGATTATGAACTTAAGCACTTTTCCTGATGTGATATTTGGAGTGGTT
This sequence comes from Allium cepa, assembly GCA_030765085.1. NCBI lineage: Eukaryota > Viridiplantae > Streptophyta > Magnoliopsida > Asparagales > Amaryllidaceae > Allium > Allium cepa. Next base: position 236,610,530 of record CM060930.1, read on the forward strand.
CTGCTTCTTCCCACTTTGTGAAGTAGTTAATAGCTACTACTATATTTTGCTCCTCCTTTGGATATCGGTAATAGTCCGATTAAGTCAATTCTCCAAATATCGAAAGACCATGGACTTAAAATTGAAGTCAATTCACTTGGCGGCAGACATTAGATTTTAGAGAACTTTTGGCATTTTTCACATTTATTTACATAATCGATAGCATGTCTAGTCATTTGAGGCTAATAAAAGCCTTGTCTCAAAAGCTTTTTGGCTAATTTTACGCCTTTAGAATAATCTTTGCAAAACAACTTATGAGCTTCCCTCAATAAGCTTGATCCACTTTCTGGAGTTACACGTCTTAAATAAGGGAGGGAATATCCTTTCTTATAAAGTATTCCACTCATCATGATGAAAGTCGGAGCTTGATGTTTTATTCTTCTAGCTTCTTTTTTCTCTATTGGCAATTTCCCATTTATCAGGTATTTAACAATAGGCATCATCTGATTATTCTTATATTGGTTGTTTATTCCGATTGAGTAAATCATTCTTAGTAGGTGTTGTTTTCATTCTCTTTCCCCTCATCTGCATGCGTTAAAGATTGGAATCTACTTAATACGATGGATTCATTTCTTGATTTAGGCGCCTTTTCTTCTATACTGGAGTTTGGTTGATAGCCTACGAGCACAATCCGGGTTTCCAAAGCTCCCCATGAGCTGGCTAGCTTAGCTTGAGAATTCTTCCCTCTCGGCACCTAATGTATGGAAAAATCCTCAAATTGAGTTAACATTTTTAACACCTTTTTGACATATAGGACCAACTTGGCATCTGTTTTCTGATATGTTTGGTTCAACAGATTGATCCTCAATTGAGAATCGCTAAAAATATTAGTTTTGGGAATTTTTAATTATAGGGCCAAGGTGAGTCCTACCATCATTGATTCGTATTCTTCTACATTATTACTAGCTAGAAATCCCAACATCATTGCATAGTGTAACCGATGTCCATCAAGAGGCAATAATCACATATATTGCTTCAACACTTGTTCGTTTAAAGCTCCATCCATGTACAATTGCCATTTAGGTTTAGATCCTTCTCCACTTTTTTATTATTGTTTAATGAACCCAGTAAAATTAATTAGCAAAATTAGCTAGGGATTGTCCTTTGGTTGCCACTCGAGGTAGAAATTCAATATCATATCAGCTGATTTCTGCTTCCCATTTTACTAGTCTTCCTAAAGTTTCGGGTTTTCTAAAAATTGCTTGCGCGGGAAGTTGGTTAAGACCATAATCGGATGTGCTTGAAAGTGTGCTCTTAGTTCCATGTAGTGAGCATCAAGCAGTATGCTAAATTCTCTATAACAAGATATCTAGTTTCTACTTTTTTTAGCCTCCTGCTTGTATAATATACTGGAAGTTGAGTTCCTTTGTCTTCTCTTACCAGAAAAGAACCAACGACATGCTCAAAAATTACCATATAAAGGTAAAGACTCTCCCCATCCATGAGACTGGACAAGATTGGTGGCCACTTAAGATGGTCTTTCAATTCTTTGAAGGCTTTTTGACAATTTTTCCCATTCAAAATTTTTCTTCTTCTTAATCAGATCAAAGAATGGAATGCATTTATAGGTGGCCTTGGTGACAAAACTATTCAGCACTGCTACCCTCCCATTTAAGCTCATTACATCTTTACTTGTCTTAGCTTCTACCATATCCTTGATAGCAAAAATTTGGTCGGGATTGGCTTCAATTCCCTTAGCACTGACTCTATATCCCATGAACTTTCCAAACTGAATTCCCAAAGAACATTTCTACTAGTTGAGCTTCATCCGATATTTTTGTAATACCACAAACATTTACTCAAGATCCTTCTGATGTTTGCTTTCCTCTTGAGACTTAACTGGCACATCGTCCATGTATAACTCTATGTTTCGACCAACCTAGTTCTCTAAACATTCAACCAATATTTGGTATGTTGCCCCATCATTCCTCAACCCAAAAGGCATTACTTTGTAACAATATTTTTCCCAATCTGTTATGAAATTAGTGTTTTCCTCATTCGGTTTGAACATTGCAATCTGGTTATATCCGAAATAAGCGTCTATGAAAGATAAAAGTTAGTGTCCACTTGTGGCATCAACTAATTGGTCTATTCTTGGAAGTATGTAGTAGTCCTTTATGCATGACCTGTTCAAATTAGTATAATCGACACATGTCATACACTTCCCATTAAATTTTTTGACCACTACTAGATTGGCTAACCATTTTGAGAAGAGTATTTCTTTGATGAATCCATTTTCGAGTAATCTTTTGACATTTCTTTCAAGGCATTAGATCAAACTTTATCAAACCGTCTTTCTTCTACCGTATATGTGTGATACTCGGGTCTATATTCAAAGCATGACATATAACGGCTGGATCAATTCCACTCATATCTGAATGGGTCCAGCCAAACACTTTTTTTTTGGATTATAGAAATTGAATTAGTTCTCCTCTAATTTTGTTTTCCAACTCTTTTTCAATTTGTATAGTATTTTTTGGATCAACGGGATCCAAACATATCACGTCAAAGTCCTTTGTGGGCTTCATTCTTTTTTTCATCTCTACAATCTAATTCAGTGACGATCTCCTCACCTTCTATTTAATCTAACAGCATGGTTAATTTCACCATGGGATCCTATTTTTTCTTTGAATGGTTAGCTTAAAAAATCCTCATCCGAAGGTTGTGTAATTTTAATACTGAGATATTTCTCTACTTCGAGCTATAAAAAGAAAGTTGGTCTCATTTATATTGATCAAAAGTGGCAAAATACATTTCACGGGAGCTAAATTGCTCTCCCCTTATTGTTCATAGCCGCTTTTGGTTAAGAACTTCAACATCAAGTACTTTGGTGAAACAAAAGCATTAATCTCATTTAGAGTTGGACTCCCGAAGAAGGCATTGTAATAGGATGGCTGATTAATGATGGCAAAAAGAGTTTCGAAGGTTCTATAGTGCGACGGAACCCCTATTTGTACTAGTAACTTTATTTGCCTTATAGGGTTTGATCCTTTGTTGTTGAACCTAAAAATAGGGTCAAGGCTTGGCTCTAGCTTCTCCTTTGGAATTATCATTTGATCAAAGGCATGCTTGAAAATCACATCGACCGCACTTTCAGTATCCGTAAGAATCTTTGTGACTACAGAGAGCCTTGTTTGACTAGTGATCATAAGCAGGTCATTATGTGGATGGCGAAGCCCTCTCAGCTCTTGTAGAGTGATGGTCAAGTTGTGCATCTAAATCTAAATCCCAGGCTTCTTAAGTGGTGTCTCTTCTTGGATAGAGGAAATTCCATCTTTCCCTTATCTAATACAGAAATTTCTAGATCCTTTGCTGCTTCCAGCCAAATGTGGTCCTCTATGGATTACATCGATTCTATTGAGGGGTGGAATGAAATTTGGCTAACTTTCACCTCCTACTAAATTCGGAGCATTGTTTGAGAGCTTTTGGTAGCCATCCTCAATTTAAGTAGTTTTCTATCCATCCTTGAAGAATTCCTTCGATTGTCCAGCATGAATCAAACTTTGGATTATACCTGCTAAAACACGACATTTGTCTATTTTATGTCCATTTACGTTATGGTAAGAGCAGTATTGCCTCCTTTCCGTGGCCTAGGATTGGTTTTAGCTTTGTATGAAACTGGAAAGCTTAACATTTTCTTTCATTGTAGCATTAATGTTGGATATTAGCTTATTCAAAGCAATGTATTTAGAATTTAGGGAATCTTCCCATCTCGGCTTCTTATTATGGTAGTTAAAGCTGGCTATTCCCATTTCTCTTTTGGTCTAAGGTTTCTTCATTGATAGGTAAATTATGTCCATACGGATAAATTTATCATCTTGGAAATGGAAATCTTTAAATCTCTATAGCCATAAATATAGAGTTTTCGCCAGAACGGAGTTTGCTCAATCAGCCTTGAGCGCATGCCATCAACTTATCCTAATAAGTCATATCCTTCGCCATTAATGCCTATGTGTTGAACCTCCTACGATAATCACCCAATAACTCTCCCAACTTCTGTTTAACATTAGCTTGTATATTATAGTCAATTTTGAGGTCTTTGCAAATACAAAATTGCATTGAGAATTCACAACAAAATTATTTCCTAGAGAAGATAGCTTTTTCATGATAATGTCTATACCACTTAGCTATTGTGCCCTGGTAAGTAGTAGGAAAAAGTATGCAACGCATTTCTCCAGATGCGTTGTAAAGGTCCATCATAATTTCAAATGCAATTAAGTGATCATCGGGGTCAGTAGTTCCATTATATCTTAAGGACTGAATTTTGATATAGGATGGGATCCTAATAGACACGATTTCATCTGCGAAGGGAGCTTCTCAATGGTTATTATTGACCCTCTAATCAAGAGTTTTGTTTCCTTTAAGATTAAGCATGTCCTTTGCCATTTTGTTTACCATATCTCTTAGATAAGCTCAGTATCTATGGTAATTACTCCTAAAAGTTTGTATTCTTCGGATGTTAAACTTCCAAATTGCACCTTAGATTTCTACACCAGTCTCCCTTGGTAATCTGCTTTAACTTTGTTATCTGCCAACTATCTTGGAGAATGCTCGGGTACTTCAATCTGTTGGTCACCTTCTCTTTTGTGAAGTTAGAACGAGTTTATTTTTGCTTTTATTTTTTAAGTATTGTAGCATCTAGATTTCTTCTTGAGGATTCAACTTCGAGCACTTTAGTGAACTTGGAAGTTCTGGAAGATTGTTGTATAAAGAACTTCTCTAACAAATCTTTCATCATCGCCACTTGATGTGTTAGATCTTTAATTGGAGCTTCGCTGCTTTTAGGCTCCGCCAGTTCTAATGGTCGCCCAGGTTTCGTGCCTCCTGAGTTGAAGCTAGGAACGACATTTTCTTTTAATGTTGCCAATTTTATAACTTCTTCATTTGGAGCATTAAATTTCCTTGATATCCCCATTTTCTTGTGATAAAAGAAACTTATTGTAATTAGTCTAGGAAGAGAGTTATAGGAAGACAGAGGTTCAAGCCCTCCTTTTAGCGTCAAAAATGTTAGACCAAAAATTGGTACACCACCCATGATGCCAAGTATGATAAGTCAGAACTTGACTTCCAACACTTTTTATGACATGACTAAGTATAACTCAGTTGGTATTGACCAAATAGCGCTAAAGAATAAAGAATAAACTTAGTATTCAAGACTAAGTACACGATGATATTACCAATAAATGATTCCATGATGCTCATGGGCTTTTGGAACGAGAAATTCAAAAGCCTATATGTTCTTTTGGAATTAGGTATTCGAAAGCCCATGATACCGATCAAAGGATAAGAAGAATAGACTATAAATTTGCATAGTAGTATATTAATCATATTAATAAAGAAGGCAGCTGGTCCTTATGTTTGTAGTCCAATGTCAATATGTAATAGGAAAGGTGAAAACTATTTATGTAAACGCTTGTTTAGACCTAAATTCATGTGATTCTAACTATATCACAATTGCTTTAGGTCCAAAGAGCTTCATTATATGTGTATTCATGTCTAATAATGTCCAAAATGCACAATACAGGTAATAGGCATATCCAAGTCCTTATTCATATAAATTGAATATGATTATAGTCAAATTAGAGTTTTCCCCAAAATCAATTTTGTGTTACAAGAGTTTAATTTGAGAGTAGAGAAAAGAAAATGATCACCTCCTTCTTCATGCTCCTTTGTTTGTATTTATAGGAGTCGAGGAATGTGGCATGGCTGCAATGCATCCATGCGGCATGCTTGACCCCCGACATTATTCATGTTGATAACACATGGCATCATACTTCAGCATTCACTAGCTCAATGGTAAACTTCGATGCTTAGCATCCACCCCGCCTTGATAGTCTTTGTAACAACCCTAGTCTAGATTACCTAGAGTTAAATCTAAATATGATTTAAAATTTTCTTAATTAGTGTTACGATGAACTTGAGAAATTTTATTAGTGATAATTTCCAAAGTAAAATGGATTTCAAGATGGAAATAAATAAATTTGGGACAATTTATTAAATATCAAAACTTGAAATTTAACTTCTTATATTTGATAATATAAGAATAATATTGGAGAAAATAAGAGTTATAAAAAATATGGAATGAATTTTTGATTTATAATGTGAGTTTTTCTAAGATTTATTCACTTATTGATTTTAATAAAGATTTATGATAGGTATTTTCCATTTCAAATTATTATAGCAAATTTGGTAGATTTAATTAAATGGTAATATTGAGATTTATTCTTTAAAAGGAGTGTTAGCACCAAAATTGGTCACTAACACACTTGAGAGAGATTGTGTAGAGAGAATAATGAAGAAGGTAAATTGAAACAGAGAATTGTATGCTAAGTTGAATATAAAAACAAGAACACTAGATTTATGGTGGTTCAGCATAATTGCCTACGTCCACTCTAAGTTTTGATCTTTATTGCTTTCACAAGTAGTTGAGTACAGATACAATCCGTTAGCAAATAACTTGAATACAAGTTTGAACTGAAAAGAAAGAGTCTTGAAAGCGGCAGAGTCTCCCTAGTGTTCTCAAAAATATGGTCCCTTTTACTGTGCCCCTGCCCCTCTATTTATAGACGAAGATGGGTTGGACATCCTTCATGGGCCTAGGAACAAGATACCTCGGCCAATAGCACGTGACTTCTGCGCGCCGAGCCATAAATGTTGAACGATGATTGCCGAACCTCATATCCAGGCCGAATGGCATTCGTATGCCGAACGAGGAAAGAATGCCAAGCGGTACGTGTATGCTGAATGAGACAATACTGATCGAATCTGGATGCCGGTTGAGAGGGGATGCCGAACGACTCACTTGTGCCGAGCGAGGCTCATGCCAAATGTTGGGCAAATTTTCACCCAGAAGGTCTCGAGACCGAGAAGCGTCAGTTTCACCCGGGTTCGCAACCTCCATTCCATCCGGTTCCTAAGTCCATTCGGCATTCCAAGCAAAGGTTCATTCGGCAATACAGGCAACGGTCCATTCGGCATAACACACATCCGGTCCAAGCTCTGCCGAATCAACCCACAACTCCACCGGTCCAACACAGTTTCCATACACCACCGGTCCAACCCATTTCCCACCATCACTGGACCACCATGACCGGACCACATACAACCGAACCAACCACAACCCCTTCAATACCGAACCAAGGTAAGGCCGAACCAAGTGGCTATCTCATCACCGAACCATCCACAACCGGACCAAGCTCCAACCTCTCGAAGCACGGCCGAACCAAGGCTTCGCCGAACCAGAACGCTGCCAGGCCAGATTGCTTCAGCCCGGGCCCACCAGCAGCTATATACATCCAAGACCCCTACCCCCTACCTCACTCTATAAATAGAGGGGCAGGGGTACAACAATGGCAGACAAGTTTGAGAGCTCAAGCACAGAAGGAACTTTCAAACTACTTTCATATACTTGTACACAAAGCATTGTACTTGTAATCTGAAAGAAAGAAGATAATAACATATAAAGTGGACGTAGGCACGTTCTGGCCGAACCACTATAAATTTGTGTGTCTTTTACATTTCAGCCCCTGGTTTTTTCATATTTACATAACTCATCTAAATCATTAAGAATCACATAAAATCAACTAAATCACACGACGTGGAGGTGTTTGCCCATTTTTTGCGCAAACATTTTTGGTGCTTTCATTGAGAGCTTCGAACTCGAAGCTAAAGCTTCCCTCATTCAACATTCTTTCCCAATAGCACCCTTCATTGCCTAGGAAACATGACTTCCAGGCCAAGAAAAGACGCCAACAAGGGAAAGAACGTTGCAACCAGCAGCGCTCCAAATCCAGTGGATCCAGATCAAGAGAACCATCACACTACAGCAGCAGTGCCCCATGTAGATCAGGCAGTTCCAACAGCCCCTGCCGCGGAACAACCGGCAGTAATCACTAGAGCAGACCTAGACAGAGTTGTGGTGGAAGTGACTAACCGCTTCGCATCCCAACAAGAAGCTTTAGTGAACCAACTCATGTCACGCTTGAGGGATGTCGAAGAATCCAACCGCAACACTGAATCATGGGGTGAATCTCAATCTGGAGGATCTCGGAGACAGCAAAGGTCTTCCCTCTTCGAGGAAGCCATCAACAGGAACAACAATGATAGGGGCCGCGCCCGGACTCAGCCCGAACTCCGACTCGAGGAAGCACTTGGAACCGAACCCAGTGGGGGATGCGCCAGGCGAGGGTCGGATGTAGCTGAGCCAGTCATGCCACCTAATCATAGAAACCCCGCTGAATGGAGCCGAGCTAGAACCCAGCCCGAAGTTGACCCCATGGAAATGCTCGAAACAGAACCCCACAGGGGAAGATCAAGGCAGGAGGCAACTGTAGCTGGTCCTAGCATGCATCCGAGCAGCCAGAGGCAACCACTGGATAACGTCAGAAGTGATAGACTATACCATCCCTACAGGTCATCTGGACGAGATCGATCCCGCAGGGAAGAATCAAGTTCATTTCTATCCGCTCCAAATTCTGATGAAAGAATGGCACGATTATTCAGAGAATGCGTCCAACGGGAGCAAAGGGACCGAGGAATAGGTGCTAGGGTCACCATCCCCTTCACCCGCAATATCGAAACTGCCATCACCCCCCGGGAATGGAAAATACCAACCATGGAATTCGTATCTGTAGACAAACATGATTCAAGTAGACTATTAAAAATAGGATCTCAGCTGAAAACAGAATTGAAGGATCAACTCATTGACTTTCTCCGCCACAACTTAGATGTATTTGCGTGGACACATGCCGATATGACAGGAATCTCCCCAGACATAGCATGCCACATGCTGAACATCGATCCCACCAAGGTACCGATAAAGCAGAAAAAGAGAAGCATGGGAGCAGAACGATCAGCAGCCCTCGATGAGGAAGTAAAGAACCTACTTGCTAATGACTTCATACGACAAGCCATCTACCCAGAATGGATCGCTAACCCGGTACTAGTAAAGAAAGCTAATGGGAAGTGGCGAACATGCATTGATTTCTCCAACTTAAATGATGCTTGCCCGAAAGACTGCTTCCCGCTCCCCCGAATCGATCAACTTGTGGACAGCACTGCCGGGCACGAACTTTTATCTTTTATGGATTCATACTCCGGATACAACCAGATTCCCATGCACGCTCCCGATCAAGACCACACTAGCTTCATCACTGACCGGGGATTATATTGTTATAAAGTCATGCCTTTTGGACTCAAAAATGCCGGAGCTACCTATCAGTGCCTCGTCAACAAGATGTTCGCGGAATTAATAGGACGAACTATGGAAGTATATGTGGATGACATGTTGGTAAAGTCTAGGAGAGCCGACGATTATGTAAGCCACCTGGGCGAGATGTTTCAGGTACTTCGCCGATATGGAATGAAGTTGAATCCTCTAAAGTGCTCCTTCGGAGTGTCATCGGGAAAATTCTTAGGATTCATCGTCCATGCTAGAGGAATTGAAGCAAACCCTGAACAAATCCGGGCTCTAAAAGAAATAAGGATACCTTCCACTCGAAAAGAAATGCAGAGCCTAAACGGAAGGGTGGCCGCCCTAAGCAGATTCATTTCCAAAGCAACTGACAAGTGCGTCCTTTTCTTCGAAGTTCTCAAGAAAGACAAAGGAAAGTTCGAGTGGACCGATGAATGCTTAAAAGCCTTCCTTAACCTCATCGAACACCTTCAGAGACCACCAGTACTCTCAACTCCAAACGAAGGCGAAGAGCTATACCTATACCTCGCTGTATCATCTCATGCTCTAAGCGCTGCCTTGGTAAGAGAAAAGGACCGCACACAATGCCCGGTATACTTTATAAGTAAGAGATTTACGGGGGCAGAGGCGGAGCCAAATATGCTATAGTGGCAGTCGATTATTTCACCAAATGGGTGGAAGCGGAACCCCTAAATAAAATATCTTCAGCAAAAGTTATCAACTTCTTGATCAAAAATATTCTGTGCAGGTACGGAGTACCACTCAAGATCATATCGGACAACGGACTCCAATTTGACAGCGAAGAATTCGCCGACTGGTGCAAAGAGCATGGAATTCATAAAAGCTTCTCATCAGTAGCTTACCCTCAGGCAAACGGACAAGTCGAAGCTGTCAACAAAATTCTCAAAACCCCAATCAAGAAGAAACTTGAAAAGTCAAAAGGCGCTTGGGTGGACGAACTTCCTACGGCACTTTGGGCCTACCGCACATCTTTCAGAACATCAACGGGACATACTCCTTTCTCTTTGGCATACGGATCGGAGGCAATGCTCCCTGTTGAGACTATTCTTCCTTCCCACCGTAGGATCCACTACAATCCAGAAGAAAACGAAGAACTCCTCCTCATGTCTTTGGATCTGATTGAGAAAAGGAAAAACGATGCAGCACTCAAAGCAGCAGCTCACAAACAAAAATTGGCAGCACTATACAACTCCAAAGTCAAGCATCGCATCTTACAAGAAGGAGATCTTGTCCTCAGGCGAATCTTTCCGCGCCCCGAGGCACTGGACACCTTCTGGGACGGACCATATGTAATTCATAAAGATCTCCACAATGGAGCTTATATTTTGTCAACAGTGGACGGAGAGGTGTTCCAGAGGGCATGGAACATCCGACACCTCCGTCGATACTTTTCTTAACTTGTACTGCCCATATGAAGTGAATTAACAAAGAGAATCAGTGGATGTAGGCATTTTCATGCCGAACCACTTTAAAAAATCTTGTCTCTTTTTAACTTGTTCCTTTATATCTTGGCTGCTTGTTAAGCTTTATCCTTTTCTGTTGAACAAAATCCTATGGCATCTCCACTCAAGACGCACCACGGCCTCATCTAGACAAGGCCTAACAGGTACGCTACGATTCTATGCACTCGCCAATGAGACTCTTTTGCTCCAGCATCCCTCTGCTGCGGGTGAACTCATTGCTCGCGACTGCCCTCAAAGCCAACTGTAATGAGCCGATTATAAGTCATCATAAAGGCCGACTATAGCCGATGGAAGCTCATTACGGCGTTCGGCTCGCCGGCAACTGTGAACCTACTTTAAGCCCCAACCTAAGGTGTGGCCAGCCAGGGGTAGTTCACGGCCAACGGCACCCACGCTAGCCGGCCACGGTAAATCGAATAATACCCACGATTACGGACCATAATGGTTCGGGTAGTTACCGTGCGCGATCTCGGCTCTGATGTGTCTTAAGTGCGGCTGTGGTAAAAAAGAAAACTCCCCGCGGAGGCGTAAGATGGGTGACAAATGTCTCCAAGACCCACAGCTAGGGAAAGTGACTACAAAACCCGTTTTCCACGAACTTAAGCACATCGACGGCCTTCCGTGACTGGAAGTTTTACTTTTCCCATATTTCCATTTCATTTAAATACTTTTCTCCTATCCTGTATAACAAACTCTAAAGTACAGGAAACCAAATAGGGAGCATTCACTCATGAGAATCTAAGCCTGCGTACTGGGTGGCAAGGTACTCAGCTATGTCCATGATCAGTTACACAAGACGCTCAAGGCTACCACCTGCAACTAAAACATGAAGGGCGGTACTCTCTTCTCTTGTACATAAATATGTAACTATAGTTTATTCATACGTCACACTAACATTGCAAAACATGAAATTATATTTCAAGCAACAGCTTAACATTAAACACAACTAAAATCACAGGCATATGCATACTTCTCACGCACCACATCAAAATGACAACAACATTTAAACATAACAAAATCAGCTTATGTCATAAAATCACATAAAGTTATTTTTTGCAAATAATATCATTACAGTCACATCAATGTTTTGGACTAACATAAACAGCGATAAAAGGAAATAAAAAGGTAGCCAAATCCGGACAAGTAACCAACTGCGTCCACACTTCGCTCTCATCCTACCAACTCCCCCAAGCCTACTTGGCCGCAGGGTCGGAGCTCCCAACGTGTTGATCGGAAGTTCCACCTGTCCAATTCAGAAGAGGACTTCATTAAACAAACGATAAAAGATCAAGTTATGGAAACCCAGAAAGAAAAGGAAAAGAGAAGAATAGCTCACCAGCGTCCGCCGCTTGATCCTCATCCTCCAGTTGCACACCCGCTTCCTCCGCAGCAAGCAACCGCATCCCCTCCTTCAACGCCGCTTGCTCCTCTTTCGAGAACTGAGCAGTGACCACATCTAGACTAAAAGCCACTCCACCTTCCTTACCCGCGTTGACCCTGGCCTCCTCTAAAGCCCGAAGATATATCTTGGCCATGACCCGAGGATAGTCATCCATCCAAGACAAGCTGCCCTCCTTCCAAGTGCGGAAGTACATGTCCTGCAGCATCTCGTCCATCATCCCCTCATTCTCCTCAAACTCCCTCACCCGGGCCTCGGAAGCCTGCAACTTGGCGACAGCGACATCCCTCTCTGATCGGTATCTCAAGCAGACAGCCTGGAGAGACCTCCTCATCTCCTCCATCTCCTCCTTTAACTTGACTTGAGCCATCTCCGCGGCCTCAAGCCTCCCAGACAACTCCTCTACCTGCTCGAGATCCGCATTCCGAACCTCATCCACTGTCGCAATGGCCATGTCGATCCGCTCCTTACAGGCGGCCTCCATCTTCCGTAGTTCTGCCCTACTAGCCCTTTCCATGGTCTCTTTCAGCCGCCTGGAGGCTTCCTCGTGCTGAGAAATCTGAACGGCTTGACCAGCAAGCTGTTCGGCCTGATCGGCAACCTTCAGCCGCAACCGAATATTAGCACTCCCAATCTCCTCCCCGGCCTTGACCAATTGAGCATGATACTTCATTAACTTCTTGGTCTCTTCAGCCACCCGATCGATATTAGCTTTGGCTTCGTCTCCCATGGTAACTACCCGAGTGGTAAGCAGATCAAGATCTAGGGAGTTAGCTTCGTCTAGCACTCGTACCATGGGGTTGCGGGGAAGAAGGTGCTCACCCGTGGCCTCATCAAATGAAATATCCCGAGAGCTTGGATCTAAATCAGGATGACCGGCAAAGGGGCCGCGAGGCACGTCAGGACGCCTTATACGGATAACGGTGGGATTCTTAGAAGGAGGTGGAGGGGGGATAAACTCCGTGCTCTCCTCCGTGGTATCACGAGGAGGCTGAACAGGAAGCTGCGGACCAGGGGAAGGCTCAAATAAGGAACGACTCCTCTTCTTTTTCTGAATGCTCTCTTCAATGACCCCAAGAAGAGGACGGTATCTAACCACGTCCCCAGGACGACCAGTAAGAGGCTTCGGCTTATCAGAAGCTCTCATCAACTTGAATTGTTCAAGGCGGTGTCGAACGTCTGACGTTTTAGCCGCCTGGCCTGCCCCTGGAGTAAAAAAGAAGTGTTATGAACATACAATGATCCATAATTCAAGAAACATGTTAATTTAAAAAGAAAGAAAAAGTGAGAATGCACATCTATTATACAAACCCTGCGGAGGAGTGGGATACTGCAATAAGTCCTGAATCTCATTCCAGGACGGAAGTGAACCATAAAATATTTCTAAGTCCCTATCGTAAATGGAATCGACAGAGGACAAAAGTTCACCTTGCACCGCCGGAGTCACCCTGGCTGAGGAGCCCTTAGGGGATAGATCGGCACCAGCCCCGACCTTGCCAGTCTCCTTCGCCTTCTCCGCTTCCGATTCTCCCTCCGATTCCCCGAAGGCCTGGCGGAGGGCCTCATCCAGTTCAGAGTCTTTGCCCAGAAGTTGAGGCACCAGCACCACTACCACCCTGACCATCTCCATCTCCTCCGCCCTCCGACTCTCCTTCCATATCGCCTCCTTCACCCTCTTCCACACCTTCCTCCTCCGGGATGATCGGGCAAGTACTAGGAGAGGGGCCCTCAGACTCCTTAAGCTTCTTGCCTCCCGCGACGGGATGTTGTGCAAAGGGCTTCCTCTTGCCACTCTTCACCATGGCCCCCTCCTTAGCTTTAGCGGCCTTCTCCTCAGCCGTGTCCCTCTACTTAACCACGGATTGGTGCGGCTGGATCAAGTTGTACTCCAAGAGGGTAGCATTCCTGATCAGGAACGAAGCCGACCTGTCCCGTGCGGGAATGGCCTTTATTTCAGCAGCCATCCGCGCCAAAGAATCATCTTCCACGACTGCAATGCCACCTGTCGCTAGCAAGAAATAGAAGCGTGTCAGAAGGAGCACTACAGTCAGAACATGGAAAATATAAATGAAATTCATCTTACAGCCGGAAGTGAAAAGGCGGAAAGAAACAGAATCGTCCTTGATAAAAAACCATTCTTTCTTGAACAAGGTAAACTTTGAATATAAGTCCAAGACCGTTTTGAAGGGCACGGCCGCTTCTAGACTAATATACGGAGACCCCTTCTTGTAGCCTCTCAGGTTATACAAATATCGAATTTCCCGGTTAGAAGGAGGGCGCCCGTACCTCCTCTGAAATATAACGAAAAGGCTCACCAGAATGGCATAAGAGTTCGGCTGGAGCTGGAATGGAGACACCTTCAAATATGTGGTAAAGCTAACTATCCAGGCATTGATAGGAGGGATAGCACCACACATGCAATGATATCTGCTGTAAGCAAAGTAGCCTTCGGGGGGATTATACGGCATCACTCCATCTCCCGGCAACAGCATACGAGCCCTGTCTATCCCGAAGGAACGGGATATAACATCAAGTTGCTCCTCCTTTAGGGAGCTAGGAAAGCAATCGGGAGGGGAGACCAGAAGTTCCTGGGGACCGTACCCATCCACTAACGACCTCGGGGCAGGCCCATGTGGCACCGGTCTTGGTTGGGCTGGGGGCACGGAGGAGGATGACTCTCCTCTACTTTTAGATTTCTTTTTATCCGATCGGGGTTCCGCTTTGCGAGACATTTATCTGCAGCACAACACGGTGTTAGAACAAGAAGTATAGAAACGTAAACAAGCAAGTATATAAAGCAAGCAAGAGTATATAGGTCTGGTATTCCACTCGAGATTCAAGTATGAATTCTCATTCGGCATATACTCTATTCGGTAGTTTCATTCGGCATGGGAAGTTCATCCGGTATTGAAGTTCCATTCGGCATTGGAGGTTCATCCGGTATACGAGTTCATTCAGCTATGCAAACACACATTTTCATTCGGTAAAAAAGATCATTCGGCAAAAGGACATATACCTGATTCGGTAAAAGCTTGATTCAGCAAAAGGTTGATTCGCTGGAGATTGGTTCGGCGCTCGTTGGTTCGGTAAGGAATAACCAAGGGGGGATGGCCCCTATATATAGACGAGCGAGAAAGCACCGGACCAACCGGTTCGGCATACCGGACCAAATGAAAACCGAATGAAGCTATCTGAATCAGTGAAGACCAGTAGCAGGGGGCATGCAAAGCGTCTCACTCAGATAAGTACCGGACTCTAGGATCTACTGATAAAATAGAGATTATGATAACGATGAATAAGTAGTAAATCTCCCACTAACATGGGTTAATCATTTACACATGTACGCGACCACGAACGGTCCACAGACATGCTCTGAATGGCTATTGACCCTACCGTCGTGAGAATTTACACTTTGACATCCTTTTAAAACTCATCGGTTGAATGGATATTTGGTTCTGATAATTCTGAAATGGCTAAGCTACTTACACATGTACGGGGTTGCAAACGATCCTTAGGCATGCTCTGAGCTGGCGATAAACCATCTTCACAAACGATCCAGGGACCCACTCGAACGTAAACCTTGCATCAATAATGCTAAGTCCCCTCGGGGCACACCTACTCGCCTCGAACGACACCCGACCTCGAACAGTCGTCATTTGAAATCACATTAAAATTGTAAATTCCTTCGTAGGAAACCAACAGGATATGAACATCTAGCCCATGGCATTACAGAACAAGCCTCCCTACCACAGGGAAACAAAGCGCGACACATGCACGCACGTGCCCCACTTTGGGGGGCAAATGTTGGGAAAATTTTCACCCAGAAGGTCTCGAGACCGAGAAGCGTCAGTTTCACCCAGGTTCGCAACCTCCATTCCATCCGGTTCCTAAGTCCATTCGGCATTCCAAGCAAAGGTTCATTCGGCAATACAGGCAACGGTCCATTCGGCATAACACATATCCGGTCCAAGCTCTGCCGAATCAACCCACAACTCCACCGGTCCAACACAGTTTCCATACACCACCGGTCCAACCCATTTCCCACCATCACCGGACCACCATGACCGGACCACATACAACCGAACCAACCACAACCCCTTCAATACCGAACCAAGGTAAGGCCGAACCAAGTGGCTATCTCATCACCGAACCATCCACAACCGGACCAAGCTCCAACCTCTCCAAGCACGGCCGAACCAAGGCTTCGCCGAACCAGAACGCTGCCAGGCCAGATTGCTTCAGCCCGGGCCCACCAGTAGCTATATACATCCAAGACCCCTACCCCCTACCTCACTCTATAAATAGAGGGGCAGGGGTACAACAATGGCAGACAAGTTTGAGAGCTCAAGCACGGAAGGAACTTTCAAACTACTTTCATATACTTGTACACAAAGCATTGTACTTGTAATCTGAAAGAAAGAAGATAATAACATATAAAGTGGACGTAGGCACGTTCTGGCCGAACCACTATAAATCTGTGTGTCTTTTACATTTCAGCCCCTGCTTTTTTCATATTTACATAACTCATCTAAATCATTAAGAATCACATAAAATCAACTAAATCACACGACTTGGAGGTGTTTGCCCATTTTTTGCGCAAACACCAAACGAGGTTCATGCCGATCGAGACTTCGTGCCGAGCGAGGCTCATGTCGAACGAGGCTCAAACCTAGCGGGACTCCGTACCGAACGACACCTTATGCCAAACGAGGCCTCAAGCCGAGCGTGACTCCATGTTGAGCGATACCTTATGCCGAACGAGGGCTCAAGCCAAGCGGGACTCCATACAGAAAGACACCCTATGCTGAACGAGGCCTTAAGCCGAGCGGGGCTCCGTGCCAAACGAAACCTTACGCCAAATGAGGCCTCAAGCCGAGCGGGACTCCGTGCCGAACGACACCTTATGCAAAACAAGGCCTTATGTCGGACCATGTATACGGCTTGGTGATCTTCACGTTATCGGGTCAAATACCCGGGAAACACTTTCCCCCCAAAGTCTATCATATGGATGAACATGGTACGCTTTGATCCGTGAATACTGCACATCTTTCTTTAAGTCTTTGTTTTTTCCCTCAAAAGTGATCTTTTGAATGCCGACCGTCATTGTTGTTGAACGAGACACTAAATGTTGAACGACCTTGATGTCGAACGATACGTTGAATGCCGAACGACATATTGAATGCCAAGGGCATATTGAATGCCGAGCGAGGAGTTGCCTTGACCGGTTCTTCCGGTAGTCGACCATTCGCCTTCCTTCTTCCTATCTATAAAAGCTGATACTTCATCCCTTCTTCCCCTTTAAATTTTTACCTCCTCTCTAAACAACCTTACGTACCTAACCTTTACCATACCTTCGCCAATCATCTCACCCTCCTTCCAGACTTTTGATTCTTGCACGTTACCTCTTGACTTTCCTTAGTGGCAAATTCGAGTGGCTCCTTCTTCCAAGTCGAAAACCTCACCAGACTCCGATCTATTCTTTTAGGTATGAACCTTTCCTTCATCCGATTCTCTTCGACCAAAGATTTTAGACCAACTGGAATTTACGACTTCCCTCTGATTAACGGAAGTAACATAGATTAGGAAGGTGGATTCAAAGCTTTAGACATGCCTTTGGATTATACGGAGAAGAACAAGAGGTGTGCGAGTCAAAGTAGCGCTCGAGTCAAAGAGCGCCATTGCCTGCAATAACGACGTTTATGTTCAACGTGACGCGTTTATTCATCTAGCTGAGAAAGTTTCGGAAGTCTCCTCGACCATCAACATGAAATTGACCGCCTGAAGCTCGAAGCCATTCACGATAAAGACATTATCAAAGCTCAGGATGAAAAGCTCACGTCTTATAAGTCTCATCTCGAAGCCGCCGATTAGAGTGATAAAGATATCACGAAGGCCGTCAACCGTCTGGAGGTAACTCATAAGAAAGAACTTGACGAATCGGTCCAACGCTGCGGGGCCTTGGCTTCAGAGAAGAATTCCGTCCAAAAAGAAAGGGATGCATTTGCCCTGCGAGTCAAAGAGTTGGAGGATTTACTCCGTAAAGAAAGAGAGGAAAGGCCACTGCTCAGGATGACACGCAACGATACTGTGATGAAATTGTTGTTATGCGACTCCTGAAGGCAAAACTCGACGACGAGCTCTCCAAGTTTGGGATGCTAAAGGATGAAGCCCGTGAAGAGGGAAAGAGAATTGCATCCAAGGAGATTGACTCTCGCCTTGAGGCAGCTACAGAGGCTGGCAGAGAGGAGATCAAATGCTTGTTCGACCCGCTAATATTGGAATAAATCGCCCGTGTCCTCATACGTCGGGACTTAACTTTTCTTGGTGAGGGCTATCTCGAATCCCAAGGCATGTGAAACTTTGGTAAAGATCAGGAAGGTCGAACTTGGTACCGAGGAAGTCGATGAGTAGGCTTTAGTAAAAGAATTTCTCAAGGGAAATGAGCCTTTAGACATGTCACTGGTGAAGGCTCTCTACTACAAAGCTTCCTCCACATCGAAAGGAAAAGATGTCATTCCTGGTCCATCTGGAATCGAGACCACAGTTCTTCCTGCTACATAATCGACTGAGCGCCAACCACTCGACCCTTTCGAGAAACATATTGCCTACGACCCTGAAGATCCCAGTCTCGAAATTCATGTCCTATCTCCCATTCCTGAGGGTGAGACTCCTCAGACGGTCGAGAGCCAGCAAAAACCCGGTATATGAAGTTTTTTTATTTAAAGTTCGGAGGGCTGTTGTCTTCAGTGAGAGATCATCGTGTTCTAACGTTTGTTTCTTATGATTTTGTGTAGGTCGTTCGGATCCTGAACCAACTCCGAGGACCGATGATGCCAAGGAGAAAGAGGGGAAAGCGAGCGAGGCTACTCATGCTATTTTCGGCCGATGAACCAACCCCTTTTTGGATTAATAAATAAAATTTAGTTCCTTTGTTTTTCACTTGACTTTTCTTGTTTAACTTTCTATATTATCGTGATCGAAACCTGAGCTATTATGGGTTACATAAACCCCCAATTCGTCTTCATATATCTCAGAAGTTCTTTGGAATTGTATATACTTTACTCCACACGTCGGGTACTTAGAATACTATTCTAGTTCATATAACAAAGGCTCGATGACTTTCAGTCAGTTGTACTCTAGTCAACCCTTTGGGGACTTAGAGGTTTTTAAATCGTTTATACCTTAGTCCACGCTTAAGGGACTCAGAGTACTCCAATCCGCACTTAAGGGACTTTTAGATTTTAAGTCGTTTATACTCTAGTCCGCACTATGGGGACTCAGAGTACTCTAGCCCGCACTTAGGGGACTTAAAGATTATAAGTCGTTTATACTCTAGTCCACACTCTGGGGATTTAAAGTACTCTAGTCCGCACTCAGGGGACTTAGGGATTTTAAGTCGTTTATACTCTAGTCCGCAATCCGGGGACTTAGAGTGCACTAACCCACACTCAGGGCACTTAGAGATTTTAAGTCGTTTATACTCTAGTCTGCACTTTGGGGACTTAGAGTGCTCTAGTCCGCTCTCAGGGGACTTAGAGATTTTAAGTCATTTATACCCTAGTTCGCACTCCGAGGACTTAGAGTACTATAGTCCGCACTCAGGGGACTTAGAAATTTTAAGTCGTTTATACTCTAGTCCGCACTCATGGGACTTAGAGATTTTAAGTCGTTTATACTCTAGTCCGCACTCTGGGGACTTAGAGTACTCTAGTCCGCACTCAGGAGACCTAGATATTTTAAGTCATTTATACTCTAGTCCACACTCTGAAGACTTAGAGTACTCTAGTCCTCACTCAGAGGGCTTAGAGGCTTTAAGTCATTTATACTCTAGTCCGCACTCAGGAGACTTAGAGATTTTAAGTCGTTTATACTCTAGTCTGCACTCTGGGGACTTAGAGTACTCTAGTCCGCATTCAGGAGACTTAGAGATTTTAAGTTGTATATAATTTAAGTTGTATATAATCTAGTCCGCACTCTGGGGACTTAGAGTACTCCAGTCCACACTCAGTGGACTTGGGGATCTTTAAATCATTTATGCACCTTCGTACGTCAGACAAAATAACTCTTGTTGTTTGCCATATGATTATCATACATATAAACACAATAATTCATGGAAAAGACGGTTTTAAGCCTTTATTAATGAAAATAAGCTAAATTGTCTTATTACATGCCGAAAACTAAGAATCAACGAAATAGAAATGTGTTGGGAATAATTACAACTAAAACATGAAAGGAATAAACTAAAGGTAATAATGTCGTAGATGCTCACTATTCCATGCCCGGGGGAGTGTCACACTATCAACTGTCGTTAGCTTGAAAGTTCCCTCTCCAAGCTTCCGCTCAACGACGTATGGACCTTCACATGTGGGCTTCATATGCGACAGAAGCAGGAAAACTCATTTCAAAACGAGGTCGCCCACATCAAAGATTCTCGGCCGGACCTTGTCATTATAATATCGAGTCACTCAATGTTTGTACGCGGCCACTCTTAAATCAGCTTCATCACGCTTTTCATCAATGAAGTCCAGTGATTCCAACAAAAGTAATTGATTTGTCTTAGGGACGTAATGAGTTACCTAATGTGACTGAACTTCAAGTTCTATGGGTATAACAGCTTCCGTGCCATATGCCAACGCGAATGGAGTGTGGCCAGTCATGGACTTGTGGGTGGTTCTATAAGCCTAAAGTGCTGTTGGAAGTTCATCCACCCACTTTCCTCTATCCTTTTCCAAACGCTTTTTCAATATGGACTTGATTACTTTGCTCACGGCTTCTACTTGTCCGTTGGCTTTTGGATGAGCAACTACTGCAAATCTTTTCTCAATGCCATATTTTTGGCAAAATTCTTTGAATTCCCTACTTTCGAAGAGAGCAAATTAATGAAGAGAGCAAATTAAACAGAAAAATAGTATAATTCAATGCCAAAAGAACAACAAAAACGAGAACATCATATTTATAGTGGTTCGGCAAAATTGCCTACATCCATTTTGATTCAAATCTTTATTACTTTCTCAATCACTTAAATACAAGTACAATCCATCGACAAATCACTTAAATACAAGTTTGAATTAAAAAGAGGAGAGTATTGAAAATGGCAGAGTCTCCCTAGTGTTCTTGGAAAAAAGGTCCCCTTTTACTATGCCCCTGCCCCTCTATTTATAGACGAAGTTAGGCTGGACTTCCTGCGTGGGCCCAGGAACAAGGTACTACGACCCATAGTAGATGACTTCTGTGCACCGATCCAGGCATGCCGAACGAGACACACCGAACGAAAAATGCCGAATGAGAGATACCGAGCGGCATGTGACCAAAGCATCCATGCCGAATGACCCCATGCCGAGCTACCCTTGCCAAGAGACATGCACTATGCTCGTTGAACTTCCTTCCTTAGCCGAGCTGCGTTAGCCGAATGATGATGTTGAGTTCCTACTGTCATTTTCTCTTTATAGAGCAATGTTGGCCGAATGGTGTTTGCCGAGTGACGTCGTTCGATCAAATGGAGCCGAGCGATGCTAAAGGAGCCAAGCGTCGAGCGATATTGGTCAAACAAAAAATAGTCGAATGGTACTTATGTGCTGACCAATGTACATATGACGAGCCTCTCCATTCAAGTCAATCTTTCACTGGATCAAGTTCCACTTGGATTCAACCAAGAAACTCAATAATTAGCCTCTCATAGCCGGGCCAAGCTACCAAGTAAAATTTCCCCCCCAAAGTGCATCGTGTGAGCCAACATGATGCGCTTTGAACCAGTAATCAGTCCTCGTTTCCAGAAAGAAATTTGTCATGCTTCCTGAATAGCCATTATCCTTTAATTTTATCCTTCCAAGGCGTCATATCATTAGGTCGTCATGACGCTTGGTCGATTCGCCATGGTATAAAATCAGGATTGTAGTTTATCAGTGGCCATCCATGTCCGGTTCTACAGGACTGGTAGGCTTTAGCCATCTGACCCCGTCTTTTCTTAATAACCCTAAGTGAGAATTCAATATCTGTTAACTTCAAGAAGTCAAACTTTTTCGAATATACACGTGCATGTTTGGATACATGTTCTTGCTATTGGCTCTCGGATGTGTTTTATATGCTGACAAGTCATCACCAATTCCATCTAGTTTAATTACAATTCAATTGCGATTACTTATTTGTATTTTTTTGTGAAATAAGGGTTTTAATCATCTATTTAATGAGAGGGGACTTCAAGTTCTACGTGGATGATGACCTTAGAGCAGTAAGCAAGGGTGAGTGGAGTATGACCAGTCACAGACTCGTGGGTAGTTCTATAAGCCCATAATGCTGTTGGGAGTTCATCCATCCATTTACCTCTAGCATTTTCCAAACCCCTCTTCGAAACGGACTTTATGATTTCGTTCACAGCTTCAACCTGTCCATTTGCAGTTATAATGGATCATGGAAGGTCATAAGGACATATGACGTTACGGACAATGAAGTTGACTATTTTCTTCATCTTGGTCGTTGTTAAAAGTTCTACATCTGCCCATTTGATGAAGTAATCAACTGCTATGATGAGGTATTTCGCACCACCTTTAGGATCGGTAAGAAGATGATGTCAATACCCCCAAGCGGCAAACGACTATGGACTAGCCATTTGATTAATTTCCATCGAGGGCTCCTAGATTTTTTGCAAACATCTTGCATCGTCTCATTGTCTAGCATGATCAACCGTGTCTGGATTGATAGTTGGCCAATAATATCTGCAGTAGAGTATTTTCTTTATCAGGGTTTTCCCCTTGATGTAATCGCCGCATTCATCTTTATAGACTTCGCTCAAGACTCATTTGATATCATCATGGGTGATACACCAAAGCATGGGAATGGATAAACTCCTTTCTACACATGACTTCTTCTTGGATGATTTGGCATGAAGCTTTGAGGAGGATCTATCATTTTCCATTCCTTTGTTCAGTAAGAATTCCTTATTGTAGATAGTCTTTGATAGGAGACAACCATGACCCCTTTTTGGTTCTGTCTCCAAGATCTAGACGATCTCCATCCGTCAATGCTTGGAATATTAAGTATTTCAATTGAACAAAGTATGTCCGTTGAGCATCACTGAAACTAGCCAGCTCGGCTAGTGACTTGACTTTTTCATTTTTTTTCCTGAGTATGTGCATAATGATGTAATACGTGAAGTCAGCTAGTAGCTCCTAAACTTTGCCGAGACAAGGAGCAAAACAATGCCCCCTAGCAAGATCAACTTCCTTAAATTTTCATACCACCAATCATGAATCACGAAAGATATGTAAAGTATCCTCTCCAAGTCCTCTAGCAAGTTTGAGGCTGGAGGTCGAAGCCTCGTACTAATCGTCATTGTTTGTTACAAGGAAATTGAGTTTCAGGACGTAGCAAATCGATCGTTCCTCAGGAGTAATTAACATGACTCCTGCACCATAATACTGATCACTAGATGCTCTATCCGTGCACATTTTCCATATATCGGTTGGTTCTCCGCTACATCTCGAGTAGTCTTTTGATGTGGTGGATTAGGGTATGAGGTCTGTTAATTTCTGTCCTTGGATAGCTCTTCGAGGGAAATAGGTGATATCGAATTGGTTTAGTTTGATATTCCATTTACGTAGTCTCTTAGAAGTCTCAAGTCGTTGTATGCCCTATTGCACGAGCTTGTAGGCATAGACATTAATGGAGGTGAGCCTAAAAGTAAGAGTGGAGCCTTCATGATGAAGTCAATAGACATTACGCTAGATTTTGTGGCTTCGGGTTGATATTCAATGCATAGCTCGCGATGGTCGGTGAAATCACACACGCATGTCAGAAAAGGTCCAAGGGAACATATCATCATTTATTCAGAGAAATCCAACTAATTCTTTTTTCATCATTGCACCGAGCTATGATATGATCTTCAGCACCTGTGAAGGGTCGCCATGGCTAACTATAATGTCAACTGTCGGCTTAGTGGGTGCAATCCCGGATTCTTTGAGTTCAAACGTAATTATTTTTCATAACATTCAGTTTGAAATATGGTTGGAACGGTAAATGTCGATGGTTACGCTGGTCGAACCCTAGAGTCCTGTCATGAGTTATTAGGTTTAATAGTAAAGGGCTCTGAATGCTCTAATCGATTATCTGCAAATGGCCAAAGATTAGACTTAAAAGCACTTTGAAGGAAATGTCGAGTAGAGGTCAGCCTCGAGTAACACACTTTCTATTTAATGCATTCATGATCATTTACCCATCCTTCAGGTTGGAGTGACAGTCAATTACCCACGAGCTTAGGCGTCGACTCAATGATTTTTCTCTAGGCATTCTTTCGGTCGTAGCCTTGAGTAACTGTAAGAACTATATATAAGTTTCAATATTAAGCTATCGTAGTCAGTCTTTGGATGATCACGCTTCTGCTCCCAGTCTCAAGTTGAAAAACGTGCTGCGTGGACGGTTGAGTCTCATCCTAGCTATGTTTATACTGCCACGAAGACTCCAAAGACATTGAGTTGATCGGTGAATCGTCGGTTCACATTCATCCTACTTCTCGCTCGTGCCCTCAAGTCTGGGGTATATATCGATAAGTAGAAAAGCCAACCATGCCCACTTTAGCCTTACTGTCTTTCCCGTTGAATCGTGGGACAGTTGATGAAAGTATGATTCTCGCCTATCCTGGATTGTATTGTGGTTTTTCATTCTAAGGGGAATACTCCGATGCGTCGTCAGTTTATGTGCGTAAGTTGGATACTGGACGGTCAGCTACGTCCACTTGGGTTCATGTTCGATAATCAGATCTCAGGGTAAAGTTGCCTCAAGAGCAGTCGGGTCATGCTCATCTAGTTTCATACTCCTGCTAATGAATCGAAGGAGGGTTGATGCAGCTAAGGCCAGAGAAGAAGTTGTGCAAACTTTAATTCCTGAAAACACGAGTTCGTGGTGTAGTGTGATGACTCGTCCACGACTCAATGAAGGTTTGAGTCGTTTCCGAGCTAGGGAAGGAGGTCCACGACCTAACAAACCACGGGAGAAATCAGGCCGAGATAACAAGGCATCGGAGTTGAGTCGTCCACGACTCAACGATCTATCCATAAGTCGTTTGCGACTTAACCAAGCTCAGGAGAAGAAGTACCGACCTAATGATATCTACATGAGTCGTCTACGACTTAGCATGAAGCAAGGGAAAGCCCCAGCTAGTGAAGGCCTTGAGTCGGAGGGAGTTAGGACGGCAAGGAGTTGAGTCGCTTGGCTTGTTGAGTCGTGTACCTTGTGTGTTTGATGAGTCGTGAGTCGTTCACGACATAAGTTGGGTCATGTATGTAATATATGAGTCGGTCGTGTTTGAGTCGTTTGTATTGTCTGTGAGTCGTAACGTGTTGAGTCGGGTGAGTTGTGGTTGAGGTAGTAAGTCGTGAGTCGTGCCTGCTTGAGTCGGTTGCGTATGAAGTGTTGTAGTAACAGTATGAAGCGTCTGTTGAGTCGGCAGCGACTTAGATGAGTCGGCAACGACTTAGATGAGTCGTAAGGTATGAGTCGGTCACGACTCAAGGGCTGTGTTGTGAAAACCCTATAAATACGCGTGTGTTGTACATTTTGAGGTGGTTGATTTTTGAATAAAATTCTCTTTTGTTAGCTTTGTGCTTTCATACCAATTGGTAGTTGAGTGTAATCTCCTATCTCCTCTTTTGGTTAATCGAGTGCGCTCGATTCAACGATCGTAGAAGCCGATTCACGGAATCTAGTGCGCTAGATCAACGTGCGAAGAATCGTAGATCTTTAAACACGGTATAGTGCGCTATCAACGTGTTTGAGATAGCTAGAGTTCGGTATCTTTGGATCAACGAACTTGGGCATTTTTTGGTATCTTCAACTCACCGATTACTACATTTCATCGATTGAAGTTTTGTTTGATTAATCCGCTGCGTCATTATTTGGTATCAGAGCCATACTTAGCCAATCATAGCTAAGTTGATTCTTGGAGCCAAGTTTTTGAAGTTTTTGAAGTTGAAGTTGTTCATTGTGTTCATATTGAAGTTGCATCAAGTTTGGAGTGTTTGATCTATTCCATTTTGGATCGAAGTGTTGGACATTGTTTGAATTTGGTCTTGGGTTTTGCGCGCCAAGGTTTGAAGTGTTGGACCGAGTTACTTTGAGTCGTACAAAGCAAACCGAGACAAGTGAAGGCCGAAACAAATTGTAGCCGAGTCATTGTTGAGCCGTGACTTATTGCATTGTTGAAGCTTTGAATTTTTGTGTTCGAATTGTTGAAGTTTGAGAAGTTTTTCAATCATGCCACCAAGGAGAGCTAATCGTCATCAAAACGTTGAAGCTTTGTATTGTCGAGAAGAAGCCGAGCTTAGGGAACAACGTATTAATGAGAAGTTTGATGAAGGCATTGGTAAATTGGAGAAATTGATGAATGATTTGAATCAAAGGAGGAGATCACCAAACTCGAACCATGGAGGAAACCGAGTTTCGCCATCGGTTACGGAAGCGAGGAGGGTATCGCCACATTCTTGTAGAGATAGAAGAGAAACGTCAATTTCATCACGAAGAGATCATCATGACTATGCACATGAAGAGAGAAGAAGTCAACGTGAATTTGACAATGAAGCATATAGAGATGAAGAGAGACATAGTCAAAGAAGTATGCATGAACGAAGGGATGATAATGGTCGAGATCGATGTAGGCGTACTTTTGATTTTGTTGAAGAGGGTGATAGAGCTAGTATTCGTTATCGAGATCGAGACCAAGTTCGAAATTCTTATCGGGATGTTGAAGATGATCGTCGATGGGAATCGGGTATGAAGATGGAGATTCCAGAATTTAAAGGCGGAATGATTGCAGAAGAATTTCTCGATTGGATTTCTAATGTTGAAGAGATCTTTGATTTCAAGGAGGTTCCTGAGCATAGAAGGGTGAAGTTAGTTGCTACTAGGTTGAGGGGAAGAGCTTTGGCATGGTGGCAGCAAACTAAACTTACAAGGGAGAGAATGGGGAAGTCAAAGATAGAATCGTGGGATAAGATGAAGAAGTTGATGAGATCTACTTTCTTACCTTACAACTACCAATCACTTATGTACCAGAGGTTGCAGAATCTGAGGCAAGGAACGAAGTCTGTTAGTGATTATGCTGATGAATTTTACCAACTCATTGCCAGGAATGATATTATGGAGACAGAAGAACAGCTAACTGCTAGATTCATTGGGGGATTGAGAATGCAGATCCAGGATATGGTTAATATGTTCGATCCTAGATCCGTTGCAGAGGCACATCAGAAAGCGTTGGCTTGGGAGAAACAAGGAAGGAGTGGAGGTGGTGTGTTTACTAATTCCAATAATCAAGCAAGGGGTGTTGGTGGAAGTTCTAATGTTTCTAAACCTGTTTCAAAGCCAGTGGTGAAGGAGGTTGAGAAGGCAAAGGCTAGCAGTGTTTTCAAATGTTATAATTGTCAGGAGTTGGGTCACAAAAGCAATGAATGTCCGAAGCCGAAGAAGAGAACCATGGTTGCAGAAGTTGAGGAGGATGATGGTGAGGAGGCAGAAGGTGCAAATACACCTTATGTTGAGGAGGAAGAAGAATTGTGTGGAGATGAAGGTTGTAATCTTATGATGAGGAGGTCATGTCTTACACCAAAACAAGAGGAGGATTCTAGTTGGCTGAGAAGCAATATTTTTCAATCGACATGCACTATTTTGGGAAAAGTTTGCAAGTTCGTTATTGATGCGGGAAGTTGTGATAATATTATTTCTACAGAGGCTGTGAGGAAATTGAACTTGAAGACTGAGAAGCATCCTAAACCGTACAAGCTAGCATGGTTAAGGAAGGGTGGTGAAGTGAAGGTGTGTCGAAGGGCTTGTGTTAATTTTTCTATTGGGAAGAAGTACAAAGATGAAATTTGGTGTGATGTAGTGGACATGGATGTTTGTCACTTGTTGTTGGGCAGACCGTGGCAGTTTGATAGAGCAGTACAACATGATGGTCGTGCCAACAGTTACAGTTTCATGTTCGAGGGTACTAAAATCACTTTGGTTCCTAAGAAGCAACAGCAGAAGGAGAGCAAGCTAGAAGAGATCGAGGAATTGAAAACTCTGTTGACTTTGAAAGAGTTTGTTAAGGAAGTTGAAGAGGAGCCTGAAGTATTTTTGTTGATTGGGAGAGAGAGTAGTGAAGAAGTTGAAATTCCAGAAGCAGCAAAGCCAATTTTGAAAGAATTTGAAGATATCTTTCCAGAGGAGTTGCCTAAGGAGTTACCGCCACTTAGAGACATTCAACATCAAATTGATCTTGTTCCGGGAGCAGTGTTACCACATCGACCACATTACCGAATGAGTACGAAGGAACATGAGGAGTTACGAAGGCAGGTGGAAGAGTTGTTGGAACAGGGACGTGTTCAGGAAAGCTTGAGTCCTTGTGCCGTGCCAGCATTGTTAGTACCAAAGAAGGACGAAACTTGGAGGATGTGTACTGACAGTCGAGCTTTGAACAAGATTACTGTTCGTTATAGATTTCCTATGCCAAGGTTGGATGACTTACTGGATCAGTTGAGTGGGGCAACTATATTTTCGAAGATTGATTTGAAGAGTGGTTATCATCAAATTCGAATCAGACCTGGAGACGAATGGAAGACAGCTTTCAAGACGAGAGAGGGGTTATACGAATGGTTGGTTATGCCATTTGGTTTGTCGAATGCACCTAGTACATTCATGCGGGTGATGAATCAAATCTTTAGACCATTCATTGGGAAGTTCGTTGTGGTTTATTTCGATGATATTCTGATTTACAGCAGAAGTATGGAGGAGCATGTTCTACATTTGAGGGAAATGTTGATTATTCTGCGTGAAGAACAATTTTATGCTGCTACAAAGAAATGTGTGTTTATGACGCATACTGTTTTATTTCTTGGGTATGTTGTTTCAGGGGAAGGTATTCAAGTTGACCAGAGTAAAGTTGAAGCTATTAGAAGTTGGCCACAGCCGAGAACTATCACTGAAGTTAGAAGTTTTCATGGATTGGCATCATTCTACCGAAGGTTCATTCCACACTTCAGTAGCGTGATGGCTCCAGTTACTGATTGCATGAAAGGGAAACAGTTTGCATGGTCAGAAGAAGCGGGAGTTGCTTTTGAAAAGATCAAGGAATTGTTGACGTCTGCACCAATTCTTGTTTTACCGAATTTTCAGTTATTGTTTGAATTGCATACTGATGCTTCGAAGGTTGGTATTGGAGGAGTTCTTAGTCAGAATGGGAAGCCAGTTGCTTATTTCAGCGAAAAGTTGTCAGGAGCAAAGATGAGATACAGTACATATGACGTTGAATTTTATGCTGTTGTACAAGCTGTTAAGCATTGGAGACACTATCTATTTCAGAAGGAATTTGTCCTTTATACAGATCATGAAGCATTGAAACATTTACAGGGGCAGGATAAGATTTCAACGAGACATGCATCGTGGATTGCCTATTTACAGCAGTTTACTTTTGTCGTTAAGCACAAATCAGGGGTGACAAATCGAGTAGCTGATGCTTTGAGTAGGAGGAGTCATTTATTAACGACAATGAAAGTTGAAGTGACGGGGTTTGAATTACTGCCAGAGATGATTGAAGAAGATCCTTACTTTGTGAAATATGTTGAGAAAGTGAAGGATGGGAGTACCGATGAATTTATGATAGTTGATGGTTTTCTGTTTAAAGGGAATCGTTTGTGTATTCCAGACTGTAGCTTGAGATTGAAAATTATCAAGGAGTTACATGAGGAAGGGCATGTGGGCCGTGATCGTACTTTGAAATTGATTTCACAGTCTTACTTTTGGCCGTCGATGAGAAAAGAGGTTGAAAGATTCGTGGAGAGATGCCATATTTGTCAGGTGTCAAAGGGAACAGCAACGAATGCAGGGTTGTATATGCCATTACCAGTACCATCTAAGCCATGGGTTGATATTAGCATGGATTCGTTTTGGGTTTGCCTCAAACTCAAAGGGGAAATGATTCGATATTTGTTGTAGTGGACAGGTTTTCGAAGATGGCACATTTTGTTGCTTGCAAGAAGACAGCGGATGCAGTTCGAGTAGCACAGTTATTTTTCAAGGAGATCTATCGACTTCATGGATTGCCAGAATCGATTGTGTCGGATAGAGATACTCGTTTTCTGAGTCACTTTTGGTTGAGTTTGTGGAAGATGGTGGGAACGAAACTGAAATTTAGTAGTGCTTATCATCCGCAAACTGATGGGCAGACAGAAGTTGTTAACAGGTCATTGGGAAATTTGTTGCGATGTCTTGTACAGGATAATTTGAAAAGTTGGGACATGAAGTTATGCCAAGCTGAATTTGCACATAATCATGCAGTGAATCGTAGCACAGGATTCAGTCCATTTCAGATTGTTTATTCAAATCTACCCAAGGGGCGGTTAGATTTGGCAGTAGTACCACCGTCGAAGGGAACAGTTAAACGAGCTGCTGATTTTGTTGATGAGTTGACTGAATGTCATAAAGTCGTTCAGGAACGATTGGAGAAATCGAATGAGAAGTATAAGAAGTTTGCAGATTTGAAACGACGAAATGTTGAATTTAAGGAAGGTGATTTGGTTTATGCTGTATTGACAAAGGATTGTTTTCCAGTGGGTGCTTATAACAAGTTGAAGGCGCGAAAATTTGGTCCAGTTGAAGTTTTGAAGAAAATTAATGAGAATGCTTATCGATTAAAGTTACCGGATGATGTTTATACTTCTGATGTTTTTAACATCAAACATTTAATTCCATATCATGGAGGTGGGATTGTTGAGGAAGAATTTACAAATTCGAGGTCGAATTTTTCTCAACCAGGGGAGGATGATGCAGCTAAGGCCAGAGAAGAAGTTGTGCAAACTTTAATTCCTGAAAACACGAGTTTGTGGTGTAGTGTGATGACTCGTCCACGACTCAATGAAGGTTTGAGTCGTTTCCGAGCTAGGGAAGGAGGTCCACGACCTAACAAACCACGGGAGAAATCAGGCCGAGATAACAAGGCATCGGAGTTGAGTCGTCCACGACTCAACGATCTATCCATAAGTCGTTTGCGACTTAACCAAGCTCAGGAGAAGAAGTACCGACCTAATGATATCTACATGAGTCGTCTACGACTTAGCATGAAGCAAGGGAAAGCCCCAGCTAGTGAAGGCCTTGAGTCGGAGGGAGTTAGGACGGCAAGGAGTTGAGTCGCTTGGCTTGTTGAGTCGTGTACCTTGTGTGTTTGATGAGTCGTGAGTCGTTCACGACATAAGTTGGGTCATGTATGTAATATATGAGTCGGTCGTGTTTGAGTCGTTTGTATTGTCTGTGAGTCGTAACGTGTTGAGTCGGGTGAGTTGTGGTTGAGGTAGTAAGTCGTGAGTCGTGCCTGCTTGAGTCGGTTGCGTATGAAGTGTTGTAGTAACAGTATGAAGCGTCTGTTGAGTCGGCAGCGACTTAGATGAGTCGGCAACGACTTAGATGAGTCGTAAGGTATGAGTCGGTCACGACTCAAGGGCTGTGTTGTGAAAACCCTATAAATACGCGTGTGTTGTACATTTTGAGGTGGTTGATTTTTGAATAAAATTCTCTTTTGTTAGCTTTGTGCTTTCATACCAATTGGTAGTTGAGTGTAATCTCCTATCTCCTCTTTCGGTTAATCGAGTGCGCTCGATTCAACGATCGTAGAAGCCGATTCACGGAATCTAGTGCGCTAGATCAACGTGCGAAGAATCGTAGATCTTTAAACACGGTATAGTGCGCTATCAACGTGTTTGAGATAGCTAGAGTTCGGTATCTTTGGATCAACGAACTTGGGCATTTTTTGGTATCTTTAACTCACCGATTACTACATTTCATCGATTGAAGTTTTGTTTGATTAATCCGCTGCGTCAAGGGTGCTGGAGAATTAATGACCAAGTCTTTGTGGTTTACTCTCCTTTCCACACTCTGGTGGTCATAGTTTTTCAAGGGACATTTGGGTCACACTCGTATATGCTTGGTGCAGATTGATTTTCACCCCCAATCTGAAGTATGATATAGTCGGTCGTTCGTAGCTTTGGATGCCATTCCGATTGGTTCCATATTGAGGCCTCCTTGCAGTCGTTGCCTCAAGTTGTAAAGAACGCCAAGTTAGAGCTATAATGATCTGTCGCATTCAATTTTCAATGATTTGTACTCTTGCTTCTACCATTGATTTGGCTAGGCCATAAGTCGGATGGTTGAACTTCATCCTTAGCGAGTTAATACTCCTCTTGTAGATTTCAGGCCGAAGTTTGTGAAATAGAGAATGGTCGAAATCCACTCATCTATTTATCGATGTTTATATGCCACTCCGCATTCTGGTGACTTAGAGTTACTCTTCCCCTGGTCGACTCGCGCCTAATTTGTGTTCATGCTTCGGTCCATACTCCGGGGACTTAGAGATTTATCGAACGGTTTATGTTCTGGTCCTCAGTTTGGGATGTAGAGATTTTCGTCAAGTCGTTTATACTCCAGTCCACGCTCTGGGGACTCAGAGTATTCTAGCCCACTTAAGGAACTCAGAGATTTTTTCTCAAATCGTTTATACTCTAGTCTACGCTCTAGGAACTCAGAGTATTCTAGTCTGCTTTAGGGACATGGAGATTTTTCTCGAGTTGTTTATACTCTAGTACACGCTCTGGGGACTCAGAGTACTTTAGTCTGCTTTAGGGACTTAGAGATTTTTCTCAAGTTATTTATACTCTAGTCTATACTCTGGGGACTTAGAGTACTCTAGTCCACTTCTGGGACTTAGAAATTTTATTCAAGTAGTTTATACTCTGGTCCACGCTTAGGGGACTCAGAGTCCTCTAGTCCGCACTTTGGGACTTAGAGATTTTTAAGTCAATTATACACTTGTCCGTACTCTTGGGACTCGGAGTACTCTAGTCCGCACTCTGGGGACTCAGAGATTTTTAATTCGTTTATACTCTAGTTCACACTTTGGGCACTCAGAGTACTCTAGTCCGCACTCTGGGGACTTAGATATTTTTAAGTCGTTTATACTCTAGTACGCACTCTAGGGACTCAGAGTACTCTAGTCCGCTTCAGGGACATAAAGATTTTTCTCAAGTCATTTATACTCTATTCCGCTCTCTTGGGACTTAGATATTTTTAAGTCGTTTATACTCTAGTCCGCACTCTGGGGACTCAGAGTACTCTAGTCTGCACTCTAGGAACTTAGAGATTTTTATGTCGTTTATACTCTAGTCCGCACTCTGGGGACCTAGAGATTTTTAAGTCGTTTATACTCTAGTCCGCACTTTGGGGACTCAGAGTACTCTAGTCTGCCTCAGGGACTTAGATATTTTTGTCAATTCGTTTATACTCTGGACCACGCTCTGGGGACTCAGAGTCTTCCAGTCCGCACTCTGGGAACTTAGAGATTTTAAAGCCATTTATACTATAGTCCTCACTCTAGGGACTCAAAGTACTCTATTCCGCACTCTGGGGACTTAGAGTTTTTAAGTCTTTTATACTATGGTCTGCACTCTGGGGACTCAGAGTACTCTAGTTTGCACTCTGGGGACTTAGAGATTTTTAAGTCGTTTATACTCTAGTCCGCACTCTAGGGACTCAGAGTACTCTAGTCTGCTTCAGGGACTTAGAGATTTTTCTCAAGTCGTTTATACTCTAGTCTGCACTTTGGGGACTAAGAGTACTCTAGTCTGCTTCAGGGACTTAGAGGTTTTTTCTTTAGTCGTTCATACTCTAGTCTGCACTTTGGGGACTTAGAGTACTCTAGTCCGCATTAGAGACTTAGAGGTTTTTTCTCGAGTCATTTATACTCTAGTCCGCACTCTGGGGACTTAGATTACTCTAGTCCACTTCAGGGACTTAGAGGTTTTTTCTCGAGTCGTTTATACTCTAGTCCGCGCTCTGGGGACTTAGAGTACTCTAGTCCACTTCAGGGATTTAGAGATTTTTGTTGAGAGCAGTCTTATTCCCACCCGTTTGATTTGTATTTCATTTACGGTATCGAGGCTAATGTCGTCGAATGAACGGTCGAACCGCGTTTGCTCATGGAATGGGACTTTTCCCCCAGAATCAAGGACGAAACTTGAAAAATAGACGATCGATTCTCGTCCGCTTGGTAATTGTTGTTCTTCCAATCTAGTTAATGAAGGAGGTATATGATAGATGGTTGGATAACATCCATGCTGGGGTTGGAAAATCAAGTTTTAAACAAATGGCTTTGTATCTTTTTCTAGAAAACGAGGATAATGGATTATCGAGTAGGCATAGTAATTTGCTTATGTTTCAAGTTGTAGTCATGTTAATGCATTGAGAGAAATGGTTGACGAGTAAGCAGTCCATCACATCTACTACAAGTCGGGCTTTCGAACTACATTTTATTTTCAGAGTAGGATTTGATGTATAGATGATCAAATCACGTCGACTCTAGATAGATCCCATCTTCACTTAGCTTTAGGAGAGGCATTTGTATTTTGTTGAACTTTGTTTTATGATTTGATTTGAGTGGACGATCGGGCCATACTCATTCCAAGTCTTGCTTAGGTCTCCAAGTCAAATGTGGAGGTCGAAGAATGAATAGTCGATCATGTTCGCTTTGTATTGGGTTATGACTGTGACGAGTTTTTAAATCTCTAGTCCTTGCTGTGGTTGATGATGAGCGATCAAATCATTCTCGTCTTGACGAAACTCCACAGGTCCGATCAAGGTCTGTGTGGATTGGTTGGTGGTCAACTCGGAGTACTTGGTCACCAACGATCTAATTTATAATTTGAGTTCTTTATTGATGGGCATCAGAGGGTCCTGGCTCACCATTCTGCAAGGCTTGCATGCACTATCGAAGCTTTTCTTTCTAAATCTGCTTTCCGATGACACCTCGGAGCTGTTTGTAATCGCCAGTGTTAGGATCAGTGTCCATCTTGGAATACACAACATTCCCCTGTTTTTCTCTGGACTTCGATGGACTCTCTCGAGGTTGGTTTTCAGTGCCACTTTGAGTCATGAGTCTCCAAATAGAGGCTATCGATTGAATCTTTCAAAGAGCATATGAGTCGAATTTTAAGATCTTGTTTCGTCTACTGGAATCAGTGTCCTTAGACGATAGACCCGCATTGTTATTTTTCGTAATCTACTCCTCTCCTCCTCACTTTGGTTCTAATTCATTTTGTAAAAGAAACATTCCATGGTCATATGAGGCTATCTAGCTAATTAGCTACCAAAATATATCTTGATGTCAACTCCCCTCAAGCGCGATTAGTATGATATCCTTGTTAGTATTTGGAACAAATGGCGTAAAGTCAAACATTGGTATGCTTGGAATCACTAAATTCGAAGTGCTGGGTTAGTGAAGAATGGTGCTTGGAGTCATCTTGGCATTTTCCTTGAGTCAAATCATCTGTGCTCTCCAACCTTTGGGAGTTTCATTAGAGTAGCGGTTGTTCGTTCTCTTGTTGTCACTCAGAAGCTCCCGCTTGATCCTTTATGCCCTGGTCGATCAAAGGATCTAGTGGAAGTGGATAGAATGTTCCTTTATTAAGTTTAGTTTTGAATTCACTAGGCGGGTGCTCTGCACTGTGGCTAGAGTTCGGGGGGAAACAAGAAAATCATGCTTTTAGCATGTTTCGGCGGTTTTCGGCATTAAACCTTCCGATCCGGACCTTTTGACAAGGTCAAAAGATATTATAGCTTTCAACAAGGTCAAATACCAATGTGTATGGTATCAAGAAATTTGGTATGTAACAATTTGGACATGGTCGAAGGGTACTTGGTTGAAGCCTTAATTATTGAAGAGGTTGAAGTATGTTTGTTTTATAAACCAAATCTAACGCTTAATCTACGTTCGAAAAGGAGGACTTGTTTGCTTTTGACTAATTCAAATGTTTAAAATTACCTTTCGACAAAGTCGAAAGGTAAACTTGCTTTAGAAGGGGCCAAAATCCTCTATCTGCCACCCTTCATCCTTTCGAAGTCGTGCTTTCGACAAGGTCAAAAGGTTTACTTGTTTTTAAAACCTACCGCTTCTCCCATGCTTTAGAAAGGAAGCTTTCAACTTAAATGGTTTACCCTTTTTAATTCTACTTGAAGTATAACCCAAGCTTTCGAATGAGGTGTTTCAAAGTGTTAAAAGGCAGGAGACTATTGTTTTAAAAAGAAACGTTTTAAAACTTTCGAATGGGAGCTTTCGAAGAGGATGGAAGCCAAGCTTTCGACAAAGTCGAAAGGTTTTAAAAGAAGTCTTTCCACATGTTTTAAATTGAACCCAAAGGAATTTTGAAAGATTTTAATTGTTGAATGGTTTCAATAGGGTCAAAAGCAAAGCTTTCGAAGGGGTCGATAGCCAATGTTAGCGCCAAAATTGGTCACTAACACCGTTGAGTAGAGTTATGTAGAGAGATTAATGAAGAGGGTGAATTATAATAGAAAAATAGTGTAATTCAATGTCAAAAGAACCACAAAAACGAGAACACCAGATTTATAGTGGTTCAGAAAGATTGCCTACATCCACTTTGATTCAAATCTTTATTACTTTCTTAATCACTTGAATACAGATACAACCCGTCGATAAATCACTTGAATACAAGTTTAAATTAAAAAGAGGAGAGTATTGAAAATGGCAGAGTCTCCCCAGTGTTTTTGGAAAAAAGGTCCCCTTTAACTACTCCCCTGCCCCTCTATTTATAGACGAAGTTAAGCTAGACTCCTGCGCGGGCCTAGGAACAAGGTACTTTGGCCCATAGTAGATGACTTCTGTGCGCCGAGCCAGACATGTCGAACGAGACATGCCGAATGGCAAATGCCAAACGAGAGATACCGAGCGGCATGTGATCAAGGTATCAATGCCGAACGCCCCCATGCCAAGCCACCCTTGCCGAGCTACATGCACTGTGCACCTTGAACTTCCTTCCTTAAGCCGAGCGGCGTTAGTCGAAAGATGATGTTGAGTTCCTACTGTCATTTTTGTCTTTACCAAGCGACGTTGGCCGAACGGTGTTTTCTGAGCGATGTCATTCGATCAAATGGAGCCGAGCGATGCTATGTCGATCGAAGGGAGCCGAGCGCCAAGTGGTATTGGTCAAACAAAAAATAGTCGAACTATACTTATGTGCCGACCGATGTACATATGCCGAGCCTCTGCAATCAAGTCAATCTTTCACTGGATCAACTTCCATTTAGATTCAACCAATAAACACAATAATTAGCCTCTCATAGCCGGGCCAAGCTACTGGGTAACAGCCAAGCTTTTGATGGAGTCGAAAGGTTCTGTTTTCTAATAATTTTGAAAGGTTTAAAATGAAGGGTTTTCCAAAGGTTTTCTAAGGCAATGTTTTAAAGTGTTTTTAGAGTAGGAAGTCTATAGCTTTATTGCTTTTGAAAGGAAATATTTCAATGGTTTTGAAAGGTTTGAAGTATGGCTTGGTTAAGATTTTGGCCTCATGGCCTAGATAAATGAAAGGTATACTTGATTTTCGAAAGAGATGCTTTCAAAGGATTTAGAAAGGGGAACTTTCAGTGAAATCGAAAGGGGTACTTTCAAATATTTAACTATTTTCATCAACAAAAGTTTGAGTAAAGAATAAATATGACGTGGCAAGATAATTTTGAGTAAAGCACAAAGGTTTTCCTTGTATAAGTTTGATTTAAAGGTTTTAAATCATTTTAAAGAGATTTATAAGGAATGTTATGGGAGGGGATCCCTATATGAAAATGACTCGAATATTAGAATACCAGACGGGACTGGTATTGGGTCACACCCTATGCATCAGCTATTAGCCCCAACTAATTGTTGTCCAAATTCCAGTGTGTAAGGCTTGGTCAGGTAGACTAAAATTATGAATTACACACTGAAAGGAATATATGTTTATATACAAATAGGTTATTAGTGAGCCTGCAAAACCATTAGGATCAGGAAGACCTGGAAAATGATTAAGCTTAGGATAGACCATCCAGAAGCGAAGTATTTAACAGATAATTAAGGACAAATAGTCCAGAAGTGGTGTGTCTAACAGATGTTAGGCTATTTTGTTTAATAGTCTGGTAGTCTCATGTCAGCCAAAGGTTAAAAGCTAGCCAAACAAAACTTATATGTTTGAATAGATAGTTTATTATTAACTGATAATTATGTATGTTTACCCAATGATGCTTTACAGTATTTAACTAGTTTTGGTTGCAGGAAAAGGTTTTCCAAAGATATGTTTTAAATGGGTGTTTGTGAAGGGAAACCTGTTCCGCTAAGCGGCGTGGTTTCACTTAACATATTAAACCTGGATGTACAGTATTATTCACACCAGGCTTTATGTCTGACGTGAAGTTTATGCTTTCCCCTTAAACTCCCAAGTACTTAAAATTGATTTGAGTAGGCTGAGGGATTAAGATCCTTTTCAGATTTTAGTAGAATGATGAATAAGGCTTCCATAAGCATGCAAGAGGCAAACAGATAGCTTCTTAGAAGTTGTAGCTTTATGTTTTGTTATATTTCCACTGTATTTGTATTAAGTCAGTTATGACCATACGACTCTGATCATCCAAGGGGGTATTTTCGTATACTGCTCTTGGCGTATTTTGTAATAAGTATATTTTATCTATGCTTGGGAATGTATTGGGATTATGTAAGATGAATATGGAATACCTACTTTAAATGTAATGAAGAAAAGTTGTTTTGAAATCTGTGTTTTGTTTCATATTCAAGTGTTTTTGATATTATAGATACTATTGACATAGTCGTATTTAGTCATCGAAAGTTAATACTATGGATGACTGCAACATCTGTAGCGCTAAGCTTTGGGCCTCTAGATAGGGAATGTTACATGTTATTCTTGTATATTCTGTAGTTCACAATAACTACAATTTTGTAGTTGACTTTACCTACCTGATTTACTCAGCTTGTATATATTGATACTCCATTGTGTATATTTTTTGATTATGTGATTTATATTTATCACGTATTGTTCTAGATTATTATTTTAGTCACTGTAGTTTTATGTTAAGCCTGGTTCGCATACGTCGATTCTACTTGATATAGAAAAAAATGTATAACATATTAATCGATGTATCGATGCTCACTTAAAGTAAAATTCATGGATGGTTGCTCCTTTCCAGACATGTTCTCTACACTAGCAGATGATATTACTCTATATATCATTTGTTTGTGTGGGTCTCGGGATAGGGTATTATAACTTGGTATAAGAGTTGAGTTCAAAACAAAATATGATATTACAGACATAAATCTTGGTCTAGGAGAATCTTAGAGACCGTTCATTAGGGGTTCTTGGTGGTAGATTGTAGGAATCATTCTCTTTAGAAAATGATAATGTCATTTGGGATACTAGGAACATTTCCTTCGATTTTACTCTTTGATGTTCCTATCATCGAATCAAGTGATCCCTAAGAAATCTTTGATACAATCTTATATGTTTTGGAAGTGTGGTTGCCTGGTGGTTGAGTCACTCATTCTAGTATTGGGCAATCCAACGAGCCCATTTGAGACATAGTACTTTGCCCGCCCAGCAAATCATGAAGTTTGTATCGATCTTTTTATGATCAGATTTGCATAACGGAAGTGGACGGATGGTTCTGTTGGGAATATTATCTAGTAAATTTGTGACTGTATGATTGGTTGATTGGATGTTTATTTGTAGTGTATTTTAATGACTATTCAAATTCAATTAATTGTCATCCCTTGATAGTTAGAATTCAATTTAAAGGTCAATAATTGAATCTAGCGGTATCATCGTATTGGAAATCGCCTCAGGAAGAATTGAGTTTCTTGGATATAAAATAATCAAGAATCAAATCTTGTAATTATAAAATTTAATCAATTGGAAATGAAGATAAGTTTTGGTATTTGATTACCTACTAACTAAAAAAAAATTATTTATTATTTTACTTTAAACAAAGGGTTTGGTTAAGAATTGTTTTGATGCAATCATCTTCTAATTAGGAAATACCATCCTATGAGTTTTCTTTAAGATGTTTAATGGTTTATAAGCTTGTTATTATATGTATTAACTAGAGTATATAAAGCTATAAGTATTCTTAATTTTAAAAAGAGGATTTTGAAGTGTGTGTATGTGTGTATTTGTAGGTGTTAAATTGCCCATTGGATGCTTTGAGGATTTTGGTTGGGACGTCTGGCCAACGTACTCGATAGGGATTCCTAAACATTCAAACAAGACAATTGAACATGCTTTTTTATCAAAGTAAGTGTTTTGGAAAATCATATTTTTGGAAATATATTTTTTCAAGAGGGAATAAAAATATTCTTGAAAACTAATGTGGTTTAAAATAAAATGGTATTTAGAAAGGCATGCGAAGGAATGTATATAATTATATATCAATGTTTTGGAGATATGAAAAGTATTTCTGTATTATTATTGGAAAAAAAGATATACCAATAAAGAGAAATTATATAAGTAATAATATAATAATGGGTTTATATTCTAAATCTTAGAGATTGCCGAGAACAATGACAAGGCAATGTTGATTATATAGTCAACACCACAGCCAATGATCAAGGCACTTTGTTATGAATAAATAGAGAGGTAAAATTATGTGTTGATTATGATATTTGGGAATTGTTTTAAGATTTGCTCTGAAAATTGAGTTTGATATAATGTTTTAGATAGATTATGAAAGACCACTATATTCTAGGTAAAAACACATAAGCGTAAATCCTTAAATAGCCAAATCAACAAAAGCTAAATAGAAGCATGATTCTATTTACTTAAATCAATTGAAAGCAAATTCTGAATGTTAAAAAGAGGTAGATTTTAAACTCCGAAATAAGTTTAGGTTAAATAATATATGAGTTTGAGATGATATCTCTAATTGTGTTTGAATTAAAATTTATGGAAATAACTTTATGAATTAATTCATCTTTTGGATACTAATCATGGTATCAAAAGGAGTTTTTGGTAATGCTTTGTGGGACATATATTATATACATTGAGTCATTATTCAAACTTGTTATTAAGGAAGATAACTATTTAAACTTTAAAATTTAAGAGTTTCAAAGTATCTTGAAAATTTCAATGATGACTTTATAGATCAATATATTTCTTAGAGATTAATTAAAATATTAAGAGGAAATTGGATATACTTCTAAGAAAAGGCTAGTGAATTAAACCCGCGACACACACATGCACTTGTAAGAAGAGGCTAGTGATTTGAACCCGTAACATACATACATACATACATACATACATACATACATACATACATACATACATACATACATACATACATACACACACACACACACACAAACACACACACACACACACACACACATATATATTCAACCTTATTGGTGTCTAAGGTTTCATACTTGCACTAAGAAAAAGATTTATTCAAAATAAAATTAATCAGGGATTTGAAAATATTTTAGGAAATTCCAAAAGATGAGAAATTGTAAATGGAAAATAAAAGGATGAGAAATTAGAGGATGAGAAATGAGACTAGATTTACATTTTGGGTTTTTACCCAATATAAGCATTATTGAATGTTTAGACCAGTCATAATTAAAAGAATTAGAAATTTTATTTCTAAATTAAAATCAAGTTTGGGAAATTAAGGAAGGATTTCACACAAATGATTTTCTAATGGGAAAATGAATTTTGGAGACTTGTTTATTATAATAATAATTTCTGATTAAGCTAGTTCTTTTATCTTTATCATAAAAGAAAATGGAAAATTTAATTAGTAAATTCTTGAATAGGATAAAAATCTAATTGGAGGATCTTGTTGATTTATATACATACTATGCAATAAACATGGAGTGCCTTATTAAAAAGTAACGACTGAACTTTAAGGGCTTTAACTACAAAAAACTATTCTGGAAAATCTTCAATTTTTCAAAACTTAACACTAATTTTTGAAATAACTAAAGGAAGTTTCTCTGTTTAGGAAATAAGAGTTTAGTAAAGCAAAATAATTGGGATTTCTTCGGTAAAGAGTAATCTTCATTTTGAAATGAAATTTGTGGTGTAAAATTAAAATGGAAATTTAGTTAAGTAATACAAATACTTTAGGATGAATTATATAATTTGATCCTTACAAATTAAAAACACATTAAAGGTTTTATTTAATATAGAAGTAGGTAAGAA
Source organism: Allium cepa (assembly GCA_030765085.1). Lineage (NCBI taxonomy): Eukaryota > Viridiplantae > Streptophyta > Magnoliopsida > Asparagales > Amaryllidaceae > Allium > Allium cepa. The sequence goes on from CM060930.1 coordinate 236,652,683, forward strand.
GTGAGTTTGAAAAGAAAATAATGTGTAATTGGGGTTTGTATGAATTTTGAAACTTTAAAACCCAAAGGAAAGGATTTTTATGGTAATATAAATTTATATTATGCATGAAGAAGTTATATTAAAGAGAAATCCTAGGATTCATCCATAACTTTTGGATATGATTATTTAAGCATGGTATCCTAGGATATTAAGAATGATAAGTACTTTAAATAGAGAAAATACATCTAATAAATTGGGATATGAAAATTTAGATTAAAACTTGCTTGGAAATTTACAACTAAGAACCTCTTTTTAGGGTATAACCATTGTTTGATTAAATAAGGTTTAATCCCTTAAACCAATTATAGGGGTAATCTATAGTAAAATCTAAGAATGAGATAACTAGGAAATTTCTGAAGTAAAAGACTGTAGAAATTTTGAGAACTCAAACCAATCATTTGAGTTTATATTAATCGATGTGTCGATGCTTGATTAAAGTAAAATTCATGGATGATAGCTTCAAACCAACCCTATTCTCTGCACCAAGAGAGGATATTACTCTGTAATATCCTTTGTTAGTGTCGGTCTCAGGGTGGGGCAACACCGCCTTCATTGATGACGTCCGATATCAACATTGTATTGAGGACCTGTGACCTCCTTTGAAGATTGATGAAGTGTGGAATTAGTATCGCATGGCATTACTAAGCGACGACATTGATAAGTGGCAATATTGGCAATGATTGGTATTGATAACAAGATGCTTTGATAGCAAACAACATTGATAACAAGCGGCATTGATAACAAGCGATATCGATAACATGCGACATCGATAATAGGTGGTATTGATGATAAGCGGCATTGATAACAGGTGGCATTGGCAATATACAGTATTTATGATAAGCGGCAATAATCACAATCGACATTTTAAATAGGTGGCATTGATGATAAGTGGCATTAATAAGAGACAACATTGGTGACAATCGGTATTGATAGGTGAAATCATTACTTCGAAGGGCGACATTAGAGTAAGGTAATACTGGAGAAATGCGGTATTAATCCGAAGCGGTATTGGTTCATCTGGCTATATGGAAGAAGTGCTCCATTGATGGAATATGACATTAATGTGATGCAACATCAATGCTATATTATGCTGTTATAAAATTGATGGCTTTGGCGTAGATCTTTCCAATGCTGTTATAACATTATGGCTTTTGGCATCAATGCTACATCATGCGACATTGTTTCCATTTTCTTTAGCACTATCTCATTCATCCAACCTTATAAGTGGTATGTGGAACTGATGGCATCCGGTATTGCCGAATTCAGTGATAACCTACGGCATTGCCTATTATTCTTTATTGATGAAGAGTGGAATTGTTCCTTATCGTTGCCTTTGACATTGCATCTTTTCGTCATTACTTTTATCTTGTTAGTTTGTCTGGCGCTTGTTGTCATATCGACGATTAGCGGTATGCTTTTCTTTTACATTATCAATCACATTGTTACTCTTTAGTTTCAACATAAATGTCTTTGCTTTTATCCTTTGGAAATTATGTTGATAATGGTTACATTGTTATAATATATTATGACTTTCTTTTCTTTTCCCCCAATGATCTATCTTTTCGGCCCTTGGATGTTCAACTTGTGAATATCGTGGATGTATTAGCGTCGACTTTTGAGAGTTGAAAAGGTGGGTTGTTACAGTATCCTTGTGAGCACCCTGAATTTTTCAAACAACAATATTGTTCATCATTTGTATACAATTGGTGTTTTATTTTTCGAGTTTCTAGTAATTCTTTGAGAAGTGGAAGGAAAGTTGTTAGGGCAAACTCTAGTTGAACAGTCTGAGTAATCATCAGAATTGAAGGTAGAGGAGTTTGCTAGTGAATTTCTTTTCATTTTTGTTGCTGAATTTTGTATGTTAGGAAGCTTCTTTGAGGGAAGATTTCCTCTTTAATTTGAGCCTTCTTTTGTTTTTCTTGGGATTAAGTTTCTTACTCTTTGAAATGCCTATATTATTAGAAGTTTCTAGAGAAGGATTTTTTATCTGGGGCAAGCTTTGCTTAGAATACAAATTCCAGATCGTTAGCTTTTACATGAGATTCAAAGATGGAATCACTGACATCCCTGCATGGTCTTGCACCTTTTCAGTTGCACCTAGGAAATGGTTTCTCTATACTCCATATTTATAAGAGTTTAGTGGGGTATTTATAGTTCCCTTTTAAAAATTAAGGTTTCTAAATTTTTAAAACATCAACTCCCAAAATCTTTGTCTTTAAAAAGTGTTTTTTTAATTTCTATTAAATTCAAAAATATATGGTTACTTAACATCTTATCTTTCTAGCCTTACATCTTCACAGCCTTTTGAATTCACATTACTTTCCCAAACCTAGAGGGAAAAACTTTCAAACTCTAAGTCCAAAACTTATTCCTCGTTTTCTTTTAAAGACCTTTTTAAATTTCTATAAAAATTTAATTTTCAAATTCTACTTTTATAAAGCTTTTCAATTACAAAAACTTATTTACTTTTTCGCCAAACTGTTTTCTTTTTTAAAATATATTTAAACTGTTTTTATGTGTTTTCAAAACATCTTCTTATTACACCTTATGGTCTTATACCTTAATATATTGGAACTACTTTCTCAAATGAGAAATCATTAATATTAAAATCTTCTATGAACCTTTTAAAGAGAATTTCATCTTTATGTAAAATTACAAGGAACTTACTTTATATTTTTTGAAATAGGCTATACAAAATATGGTACTTACAATACCTTGTATATCTCTTTTGAGTATCCCTTATAACTTGCACAAAACATTTTTATTAGTTTCATAGAAGATTATAACATTGCTCCTTTCATCCCAATAGCTTAAAGTATGTTTAATTTATATTCTTCTATGATAAATATTTTCTAATATCTAACTTACACATTTTCCTTTCAGAAAAACTCATCTTCAAATCCTTTTTAGTATTTCCATAACTGCGAAAACACTTCTTTATATTTATTAAAATAATAAGTGTTCTCATAAACCATTTTGTTTCTATACTTATAAATTACCTTTTAAAATTACTTTTTTTTGGGGTTAAAACGGATGTTGCGTAAAACACCATTACTACAACCCAAAAATACTAGTGTATGGATTCAATTAAATAATTACCAATAAATCTCATATACCTATGTACAAATATTTCTCTTAGGAGTCATTTACTATGACAGCAGTGTTATAGCCTATGCTCCTCTTATTTTTCACAAAAGCTTTTATTACAACTATGAAAGTTGTAATCTACGTTTTCGATACTTGATATACTCTAAGTTTTTATATTTAAGATCTTCGTTTCTTATAAAGAAACTTGTGAGTTATTTATGTATACTTCATAATTCTTCAAAAAGAATTCCAATTTTTCATTATATGAAAACCAACTTAAATTTCATACCATTCTTCAAAAACCACATATTTATTTTCTAAAAAAATATTAACAATGAAAATTTTCAATTCTGACATTGCATTTTTTCAACTTTTTAAATTTCGAAATTTTCATTTTGTTGGGCTTTGCATAAAGTGGATTTTGTCCTCATTAACCAATGAGTACTTTGCTTAAACTAAAGGATTTTACTCCTGTTCCTCTTGTATACTCATATTTATTCTAAGGCATAACCGTCAAATCCACTTGTCTGAGACAATTATAATTTCTGCATTTATCTACACATGGACTTTCTTCTTTGCTTGTCTACTGAAGTTTATTGTACATCTCTAACTTTTGCTTACCACTCTTTGGATTTCCAAAATCCGATTCCTAAATGTACAAAACAGTTTTTTAAATCCCTACCATCTGTAGACATTCTCTATGCCCCAATGAACGCACTTCAAAAGTGATATTTCAAGAACTTTGTCTTCAGCTGATGAACATGAAGCGTACGAAGAACCTCCTTTAGATGAATAACATGCTCTTCCATACTGCTAGGAAAACACCAAAAACGTCAACCACGTATACCACCATAACTCATTTAGGACATCTCTAAGAATATGGCTCACCAAATCAACAAGATAGTCTAGGGAATTGGTTGGCCCAAAAGGCCTCACCAACCACTCAAAAAATCCGTCGTATGTCCTAAATGCTGTTTTATCGATGCTATCATCAGTGCCCTAAGCTGGTGAAATCCAGTGGCTAAATCAAGCTGGGATAATACTAAATAGCCAACTAACTGGTTAAAAATGTCATATATCCTAGAGAGTGGATGATGATTCTTCTTTTTGAGCTTAATCAATTCTCTATAGTCAATGCAAAGTCAAAGAGAACCACATGCTTTGGTAGCAAAGACGACTGACGCTCCCTATTCTGGTATGTTTCTTCTTATGATACATGTCTCAAAAGCTCACGGGTCTGCTTGCTCAATCCCTCCCTTTCTTTAGGCGCCATATGCCCTACGAGTAATTTTACTGGATAGCAAAATAAATCCTGGAGTCAATCTCTCTCTTAAGGGATAGTTCCCTAGCCACCTCAAAGACGTCTAGAAACTATCTAACGATAGGATCTGAATCTAACTCTGATGATGATGAATCGAGGGAATGAAGGAAGCTCAACCATAACCGACCTTTGCGGATAGCAAGAAATATCGAGAGTCCTATTAATGCATGTCCTTAGTCTAATGACTCTCCTCTTGCAATCTGGTATAGCTCTATCGTGGATAGCCAATCCATTCCCAAAATTGTCCCATGCCCAAAAAATCCTAAAACATAGGCGTCGTAGCCAAATTCTACGCCTAGGATAAAATTTTTCAAACCCCTACAAAACATAGACAAGCATGTCGATCATCTTATTGGGTTTGAAACAACAATGAGGTCTACTACTAAGGACTGAAAAATGAAAGGGTGTGATGCTCCAGAATCAAAAAGAGTCGTAAAGGAAAAATCCGAAATAGAAATCAAACATTCTACGGTGACTTTCCTACCTCTATATGGTCCGTGGTTGGAAGATGTTGTATCCAAAGCCTGAATTTATGCTATAGATGCGCTCGCTGCCTGCCCCATTTTATGAGGACAAATCTTACTGAAGCGACCAAGCTGTCCACAATTGAAACACCTTTCCTTCATTCCTTCCTTCTTGCAGTCTTTTGCGTAATGACCGGTCATTCTACAACGCTTACATTTCCTATTTTTCTTGATTCGCTTCTGAAGTCCTTCCTCTTTCCTCTTGCCCTTATCCTTATCCTTCTTGTCCTTCCTCCACTACTTCATAGAGCTTGTAGGAACCTTCTTAAGCTCTCTCTTCGGATGCCAAGATGTAGGTTGAACACTCTATTGGTCCTCCAACCCTAACCGCCTAAACCTTTGCTCCAATTTCTTAAAACTAACCCGCGACTCCTCGAAATTCTCCATGCCAAAAAACATTCTGCTCCTATACTAGCGAAGTCCTTGAATAGCTCAGAAAAGGGGGCTGGTGTGGGTGGATTAAAAGAATTTCCACTTACTGGTGTTGTATTAGGCACTTGCCCTTGCACCTCTGGTACCGTATCTCTACGGAACTAGTCGACCATTCTATGCAAAGAAAAGAAAATTTAGGTTCGAGAGAATCGAAAGAAGATTGCACTGGACTTTGAAGGGATTTTTACAAAAAATCTTTTATACTTAAAAACCATTTCTAAGAGTTCATTTTTTAAAAATATTTTTAAAAAAGTTATTTTGGAAAATACTTTACTTTTAAAATAAATTTTAGGAATCTCGTAACCTCGCTTTGATACCAGATGTAACATCCCACACCCCTTAACATACCCAAAAGGACACATTAAAGGCGTGGTGCATTGTAGGTATAAATAAAACTAACAGAGACTAAGATTCGCAAGACAAAAGTAGGTAAAAACAGCGGAAACTAAGATAATAACTTTTTTAAAATAAAACTTTCATAATTGCTTTATAATAAGTCAAATACTAAATACAATATCCATATCTTAAAACCCATCATGTCTTATGAAATAAAAATTCATAATCTCAAAATTAGAGTAAATAATATCCGTCAAAATAAGCCAGTGCACAGAAGGAACTAAAGCTAAAATAAAATAAATACATGGTAGAAAACTCCTCCAAGAAAATCTCCAAGCAACCGCAAGTCTATTGTCCTCTCCCTTGATTGCCTATGAAGGGAAAGAGGAAAATAGAGGAGTGGGTCAGACTAAAAGTCTGGTGAGTGATAGTAACTACTAGAATTTTTAAGCAAAGTAAAAGTAATAGACTCTACCACAGTTCTAGTATATAAAGAGGAAACAACGAAAATAGAGAAGAAATAAACTGGAAATAAGGACTATTAAATATTGCTCAATTTATAAGATAGGTTAATTTTGATTGCTTGCACTTTTCCTTGATTTCTACTTTGATTGGGCTGAATTCCTAATCCAATAATTAGGCTGATTTCCTAACTGCGGACCGGAGACTAGGTAACTCCCTACACCGAAGGAAACTAAATCGTAATTCTACCATTTGATCGGCCTGCTACTTTATAGACTTTTCTACGGACCAGTAGCTATATAACTCCCTACACATCAGCCAATGACATCTACGAAAGGTGCACAAAGCAACCACTGTGGACTGGACAACATATATAGCTCCCTATACAGAAGTCAATGATGTCTACGAAAGACACTCATACTAAGCGCTTGGAACTCATAGCTATTACTGAGCAACTGAATTGAAGTCTCATACATAACTGCCACCATGCCCATGCTACCTTTTGCTCCACCTATTGGGTCTTCTTATTACCTCAAACTCCAGCATCAACGTGCCCCTCATCTCACTTCAGGCTAATGTGAGATCACCATATGTCCACAGAAAATAGGGGAAATGCTGTTGGTACCGGCCCTTCGTCCAAATAATTTCTAGTTGTGCCCCTTAGCCAAATCCCTCATGATTTGGACTTCTAATTGACCAATTACTACCCTTTTTAGCATAAGAGTGCCCTCATCTCACTTCAGGCTAATGTGAGACCACCGTTTTGTCTAATAGGGAATGCTATTTGGTACAGGTCCTACTTTCATCTTTGTTATTAAGTTAGATAAATTATTTAGATAAGCCTTTGTTGTCATTTTTTACTTTTTATGCTTATTAATTTATCCTAAGTCTTAAAATAAGCCACATTCTATTCTAATCCTTACGCGAAGATGAAGTAGAAATAAAAAAAACTAAAAATAGAAGAAAATACAAGGCGTAGGAATAAGATGTAAATAACACATAAATAACAGTAAATAGATTAAAATACTGTAAATAAACTGTAAATAAATGGAAAAGCTATAATTGAAAGAAATAACTAAAATTTACTGAAAAGAATAGCTAGAAAGAAATAGACTGAAATAATTATAGAAAAACTATAAATAAAACTGCTTAAAAGGTTACTCCAAAGATCGTAGTAAAACTACAACTATTGAAAACATTATTATTTTAAATTACTTAAAGAAATCTTAAAATAATTACAATCACTCGCCGACGGTCCTGAGCTCTTCCCTTTAGGTGTTTTCGGATCCAGTTGAGGGTATTAAAATATTTTTATCAAAAAGATTCTCTCCTTGGAAAATTATTCCTTTTAGGGTCCTTCTTAAAAAGGTGAACCCAAGTGGAGAAAATCTAGAATGAGAAAAAGTGTTAGGCCTAGGGTCTTATTTATAAGGGTAGAAATAGATCTCAGACTATTGGATTTGGAGATCGAATAGGATGCAACCATGTCATAGGCTGAATAGGAGCCATCAGATACAAGAATGGTAGGACCAGATTGAGTTGAAGAATGCAAAATATTAGAAAATAGGCTAACCAACGTTATTGGACGAAGGTGTTTTCCTTCATCCAATTTCTAAGGTGGGTCGATTACTTTTTTTTAATTCATAACTTGGCTATATTAACTCGGATTCTAATTTTCTATGTATGGAAATTGACCAGAACATTACCACGGACACAATGGTGCAACTTCCAAGGCTCAATTCTGATAATTTCACAAAGTTATTTTATTATTTATTTAATTAACGAATTGATTATTATGGGTTAAATTTCGGGTTGTTACATGAAGAGTGTTGGAATAATCAAAGAGATTAGAAAAAAGCTGGGAGGGATTAATTTGAGAAATAGCATTTTGAGAGGACGAGTCTGACATGGCATCATAAGCTGAAGGATGATTTGATAAAATAAAAGGGGAGGAGGATTGATTAGGATTAATATTAAAATAGGAAAATTGTCAGAAGAAAAGGTATTTTGTGGAGGGGTTTAAGTTTGAACAATAGTGGAATTTTTGATGTGAGCAGAAGAGGTTTGGTGAACCAAGCCTGAATGACTCAAGAGTGTGCTAGCAATTTTGATATTAGAAGGTGCAGATTGACTTGTGATTGAGTGGTTGAGCATATTCAGTTCAGTTACAATATGGCTTAACATATTAGGAGGATTAAAGTTGATGTCAGATGTAGTTACATTTATGTCAACCATTTCAACACTTTCATCGTCAACATCATTCTCTTTATACATTTCACCTTAATCAATCGAATTAAGAGCATCAAATTTAGCACATAAATGGACAACTTCAAATTCACCTTTATCAATAGAGGAGGAATTATCATTTGCAGTAGAATCAACGCTATTTATCTTTTCAAATTTTACCTGAATTTGCATGGAATTATCTAGTTTTTGAGTTGCTTAAAAGGTTTCGATACTATTAATCATATTTTTCTTGTGGTGAACAACCTTTTTCCAAAAACTTCATTTCAAAACCAACAAAAGGATTGGAAGAGAATTTCGTTTCAACAATAGGTGCTTTAGGCTTGACCAACTTATCTTCATTCTTATCGTCACCGGGAACATCAAATTCATCTTGCAAGTAGCACTTTTGATAGGTTTCAGTGGAATGACCAATGACTTTGCATTACACACGTAGATCAGGCTTCCATTGGTAACTTACATAAATCTGACGAGTTGCGCCATCAGGAAGCTGCATTGTAAAGGAATCAATAAGTTCTTGAAAAATGGGCTATTTCAATCAAACATTTGGAATATTGGATTCGATCAAGTCTCCCAGTAGATTCATCCAAACAAATGAGATTACTGAATTGATTAGCAAGCCAATTAATTCCAAGTTGAGATCAAGCAAATAAAGAAATGTTGTACAGTTGCACCTATGATGGAACTGCCTTGAGCGTACCACAAACATTACTCACAAAAGGATCCCATTACTTTAAGACGAAAAGTTTGTTCTTCATTATAATTGGATCACTCTGAATAATTTTCTTCTATCAAATTCATCAGAAAGCATAAAGAGGAAAATATTGCCATCAGATTTAACTTTAATGTTCCCTCTAAATTTTCATATCTTTTTGAGATGCTCAATAACAGAAGTATAAGATATCGGCTTATCTATAAAGAAGCCAACCACATAATCATTCCAATAGCAGAACCAATTGAGATTACATCATAAGGAAGGATGATGGCTCCACCATTATAATTCATATCAAAATGAACATTCCTATACTTTCTTGCATTACGGGAAGATGCTTAAAGAGGGAAGTCTAAGGTTGTTCAAGCGGAGAAGAAGGGACACAGGAAGAAGAGAGGATGGATGAATTGACAAGAGAGGAGGAAGGAACAGGAGTATTCGAAGGGACAGAAGAGGAGGTAGAAGTGGACGGAGGAGGGTCAGGGCTGGGCTGGGTGGAGGAGGAAAGGGAATGGGCAAGGGAGCAAAAGCATGGAATGAGAGAGAATGTGAAGTGATAGGGGTAGGAAAAAGGGGAGATGCTACCATTAAAATGAAGAAAGAGGTAAAAAGGAATTGAATGATTGTGGGAATTAGTTAATTGATTTAATTAACCTTATTTCATGTTTATTCCATACCTTTTGCATGCGAGGTCAGTTTTGAATGTGGTTTCTTACGTTGCATTCGTGATGGAAAAGCTCTATGACTTAGCATTGGATTGGTCATCTTTTGTTGATGTAAGTGATATTGTCTCTCACCATATGATGATTGTTACTATAGTATAGAAATGACGTTTTAAAATGATTTCCAACCTTAAAACATGATTTTTAATATATTTAGACTCACATCAAATTTTATAAAAGAATTTAGCAGTTTTATAAAAATAATTTTTAAATGGGATTTCACACCTGTTATTAAAGATGAACTACTTGCAGGAAATTGCTAGTTTTAGGCCATTTTTGATATGAATCCCATACTGTTCGATATAGATGAATTATACATTGTTGGATCATAGGTTATTTATTGCTGATATAAAACAACAATTCATGAATTTACGACTACGATAACATTCGGATTCAACGACTCAAAGTATGGTTCGTATAGTTATATATTTTAACAAGAGAAATCAAATGTGTATATAGAGTCTAGTTTAGTGCTTTGTTAAAAACTTTTCTCAAGAATCATCATTCACATTCAAATAAACTAACATGTATATTTTAATCGAATTCAAAATACACAAACATATTCTTTAATGTACTGAACTGCACTATTCAGCCGACTAACCAGGTGCGTTTAGTCGACTGGTCCATATGCTTGAAACTTGTGCACTTTTTGAATTCAGTCGACTGACCTTGCACTTTCAGTCAAACGTACAACATTCAAAAATATGAAAAGACACTTCTCTATCCCAAAGGTTATCTTCCTTCTGAAGTATTGCATCCTTTAGCTTTCTACAGAGAACTTTTATCAGAAGTTGTACCTTCTCGTATACTATAAAAGCACTCAAGTTTCATTAATCAAATCACCTAATTTTATTATCTTTCTTGATCTATAGCGCATAGCTTTCTTGATTCTATTGCTTGCAAAATTCTATACAATCATTGCCTATACATTCCATATTTTATAAGCAAGTCTTATCTTCCTATTCTTCATACACACACAATTATACACATCATTCTTAAGGAAAAGATTGTAGGAAGGGTGTACTATAAGTGACAAATCCGTATTATTCAGAACACACAAAGTCAAGTTAATCCAGTTTGTAAAAAAGTCTCGTTCGGTTGCTCAAGCGGTTATGTTCTATTGCTCAAGTGGTCAAGTCCTGTTTGGTTGCTCAGGCTGTGTAATACCTGTTCCACCAGGTTAAGTGAGGATTGCTAGCTTTAATTCCAGAAGAAGTCTGGGATTGGATGTAGAATGGGAGTTTGAACTGGTATAAAAGTTCCTGGTGCCATTTTTATTTCCTTCTACTATTTTCCGCACTAGTTATTTATTATATTCCATATTACTCGATCCTATAACACAATCACTTTCATTTGGTATCAGAGCAAGGTCATCATATAACCGTAACATAGTTATCTGATTTTTTAATATGGAAAACAACACCAACATTGCTACTAACACTATCTTTCTTGAAGGTCAATCTAGTGCACGACCACCTCTATTTAATGGAATGAACTATAACTATTGGGCTACTAGAACGAGAATTTATATACAAGTAAGTAGTTATGAAGCCTGGAACATTATGCAATCTGAATAAACTATACCTACCACTGAATATTCAACATGGTCTAACACAAAAAAATTAAATGCTATTGCAAATGCTAAAGCTATGAATATGTTATATTGTGCATTATAAAAAAAATGAGTTTAATAGAATAAGCAGGTGTAAAACTGCTCATGAAATTTGGCATACACTTAAAGTTACACATGAAGGTACGAATAAAGTAAATCAGAGTAAATTTTCTATGCTCAAAAGTCAATTCCAGAATTTTAAAGTGAAGCAATATGAGGCTATAAATGAAATGTATTTCAAGATATATATCATTCTTTAATAGCATTAGGAGAAACTTATACAGATTTTGATATTGTTTCAAAAATCCGCAACTCTCTAACGGATAAGTGGGAACAAAAAATCTTAGCAATCGAATAAGCTAACAACATTTCAACCATAAAACCAGAAGAGTTGATAGGAAATGTAATGTCTTATGAAGTTAATCTCCAATCAAAACGAGTACATTCTCAAGATAAGAAGAATATAACATTCCAGGCAGAAAAAGATGAATCAGATTCAGATGAAGAACATATGGCTTTCATTGCTAAAAGTTTCAAAAAAAATTTGAAATTTAGAAAGAGCAACAAATTTAGAAATAATAAGAACAGCTCCAACAACAACAACAACACCAACAAACCATTATCACCTACTCTAGAATGTTATGAATGTCACAAGAAAGGTCCAAATCAAGAAAGACTATCTTGAGAAAAAGAAAGACAAACATATACACAAGAAAGAAAGATTCAAGAAGAAAGCTTTCTTTGTCACTTGGGACGATTCATAATCATCTTCATCATCAATAGTGATTCAGATAGTGATACAAAACAAGCCAACGTATGTTTCATGGCCACAAAAAATGAGATGAGTGATCTAACTTTTGACGGTTTATTGGAAATAATCTCAGAATTACTTAACAAACCAAAAGACATCAAAAAAAGTACAAAGAATCTCTTGAAAAACTGAATAGAACTGAAATTGAAGTAGACAAGTTGAGGGATGAGAAACAAATCTTAGAAGAAGAACTTGAAGTTACTCAAGAATCTTGTTCTAATATAACATCTCAACTCTCAATGCTAAATCAAGAGATAAAAACTCGGAAGGAAAATAATGATGCTCTATTACTTGAAAATCATGATCTTAAAGCAAATGTCAAGATTTAAAATTAGATATCCCTAGTCTTAAAACAAAGCTAGATGATATTACTAAAAATGTATCTAATTTTAACAGAGGCAGAGAAAATCTTTCAGAATTTATAGAGAATTATCGAACCGCTTCAAATAAAAGGGGATTAGGATATAAGCAATCTTCTAAAGTTATTCCAAAGAAAAAGAATTCTACATATAAAAGGAATAATGACAACATTGAAAAACCTAGATCAAAATATTCAAAATTTACTAAAACAATTAAGATTTGGGTTCCTAAAACAAATAAGGTAAGTAAATAAAATCTTTTATAAAAACTGCTCGTAAAAACAAAAATTTTATTTTTAAAAGGAATTCTGAACCCTCTTGGATTTGGCTTCCTAAGATCTAACTCTTAGGATTCAAATCAAATGGTGGGTACCAATGTTAATCTGTATTTTGCAGGTACCACCTAAAAAAGAGAGGTAAATGGATACTAGATAGTGGTTGCTCAAAACACATGACAGAAAACAGAGCGATGCTTACAAAAATTATCTACTCAAATGGAGGTTCTGTCACATTTGAAGATAATTCCAAAGGATATGTCATTGACAAAGGCGATGTGAACAATAATGGTATATCTAATTTACCTCTTATTATAGATGTTTTATTAGTTAAAAATTTGAACCATAATTTACTTAGTATCAGCCAACTATGTGACAAAGGATTTAATATTTCTTTTTCTAAAAATAAGTCAAGCATTTTTAATCAAAATAAAAATCTTATTTTTGAAGGTTTTAGCGATAAAAATATTTATGTTTTGAATATGAACGTAAATTACAATACATATATGTGTTTAATAGCAAAGAAAATGATCCTTGGTTATGGCGCAAAAGATTTTGTCATATTAATTTCAAAGCTATAAATAAATTATCTAAAAATAATTTAGTAAAAGGCTTACCAAAAATGAATTTTAAAGTAAACAATATTTGTGATGCTTGTCAATCAAGAAAATTATCAGATACATCCTTCAAACCAAAGAAAAATATTTCTACTATACAACCACTAGAACTATTACATTTGGATCTCTTTGGTCCAACTCAAGTTCAATCCACAAATCATAACAATGTGTGTTCGTTATAGTAGATGATTTTTCTAGATATACTTGGACTATTTTTCTGAAAAATAAAAGCGATACTTTTGAAAACTTCAAAATTTTTGCAAAGAGAATTCAAAATCTTAAAAACTTAAAAATTAAAAATATTATAAGTGATCATGGAGGTGAACTTGAAAAAAAAGCTTTTGAACATTTTTTGTAATAAAAAGGGAATTTACCATAATTATTCTTTTTCTAGAACACCACAACAAAATGGAGTTATAAAAAGGAAAAATAGAACTTTACGAGAATGTGCAAGAACTTTATTGGATAGAAGCACTTTACCAAAACATTTTTGGGCAGAAGCCGTGGCAACTGCTTGCTATGTTCTGAATCGTGTTTCCATCCGGCCACTAACAAAACACACTCCATATGAACTTTTTCATCGAAGAAAACCAAACATTTCATATTTTAAATTTTTTTGGTTCAAATGTTTTTATTTCAAACACAAAAGATCAGCTTGGAAAATTCGATCCAAAATCCGATGAAGGAATCTTCGCAGGATATTTGGTATAAAGCCAAGCTTATCGAATTTTCAATAAAAGAACTAAACAATTGAAGAAACGCTTTATGTTTCATTCGATGAACATTTCAAATATAAAAAAAAATTTGAGAATGATGAAATAATACCTAAGACGGTCAGAATACAGTTACTCAAAATAAGTAGTAAATGTCATAGGAGAAATTAATTCACATGTTAGAAATTGAAATCAACTTAATCAAATAGGCTATGTTGCATTTCTTTCTAATATTGAACCTAAAAATGCAAAAGAAGCCTCTACCGATGACCATTGGATTATAGCTATCCAAGAAGAGCTAACCAATTCGAACGAAACAAAGTTTGGGAATTAGTTCCTAGACCGAGTGATCAAACAGTCATTGGTACTAAATGGGTCTTTAAAATAAAGCAGATAAACAAAGCAATATAACTAGGAATAAAGCCAGATTAGTTGCACAAGGATATAATCAAGAAAAAGGAATTGACTACGAGGAAACGTTTGCTCTTGTCGCACGACTTGAAGCAATATGTATCTTACTGGCCTTTGCATGTTTTCATAACTTCAAACTTTATCAAACGGATGTTAAAAGTGCTTTTTTTAATGGTTATATAAAAAGAATGTTTATGTTCAACAACCTCCTTTATTCACATATGAAAATTTTCCAGACCACGTCTATAAACTTAAGAAAGCCTTATACGGTCTAAAATAAGCACTGCGTGCTTGGTATGTACATCTTAAGAACTATCTAATAGATTCTGGCTTTAAAATTAGGAAGATTGATCAAACTCTTTTTATTAAAAGAACTAAAAAAAATATTTTAAACATTTAAATTTATGTAGATGATATTATTTTTGGTTGTACAAATGAAAAGTTATAACAGGAATTTTCTAAACCAATGACCAAAGAATTTGAAATGTCACATATGGGAGAATTATCTTATTTTCTTAGTTTATAGATTAAACAATTATAAAATGAAATTTTTATTAATCAAGAAAAATATTGTAATAATCTAATTAAACGCTTTGGTATGGAAAATACTTCTGCCAAGCCAACTTCAACGAGTACAACAATACATCTCGATAGAGATGAAGATGGCAAAAGTGTGAACGAAAAATTATATCGAAGTACAATTGGATTGTTACTTTATTTAACAGCTAGTAGACCTGACATAATGATGAGTGTTTGTTTATGTGCTCGATTTCAAGCAAATCCTAAAAAATGACATATGCGAGCCGTGAAATGAATATTGCATTATCTAAGCAAAACCAAATATTTGGACTTTTCTATCCGAAAGATTGTCCTTTCAAGTTAGTTTCATTTAGTGACGCTAACTTTGGAGGATGTAGGATGGACTGAAAAGTACTAGCGGGACTTGTCACTTCATCGGACAATCCTTAGTCTCTTGGTTTAGCAAGAAGAAAATTGTGTTTCCCTCTCGACTTGTGAGGCAGAAACATTTCTACTGCTTTAGAACGTGCTCAAGTCATTTACATGCAACAAACACTTCATGGTTTTGGTATAAATTTAACTAAATCAAATATTTTTTGTGATAACACAAGTGCTATAAATCAATCTAAATATCCTGTTAATCACTCACGAACTAAACATATTGACATACATCATCATTTTCTTCATGATACTATTAAAAAGGATTTAGTCAGATTGGAATTCGTATCCTCTGAAAATCAACTGGCTGCTATATTTACAAAACCTTTGAATGAAATTATTTTTATTATACTTAGAAGATAATTAGGAATTATGTCTTCAAAAGATCTATAATTATTTTTGTAAAAATTTAAAAAATTTGAAGATTGCCATAATCGAACATTAGACCTCAAATTTCACAAGATGGTTATTCTACCCCTTAACCATATTTTGTTTCTTATCTATACTTTTTTTTGATCTTTTTCTGATCACCACTCATTTTAGTTTTACATTTTTACAACCATTCCTTCTTAAGGTTATTAGTCATTTTTCTTTTAATTTATTGGCTTTCGTTTTTTTTATTGTTATCACTTATTCCCATCTATTTTAAGACTCCTATTTATTATAAGTTCAAGATTATTTTATTATTCTTTCACACAATCTCTTTAAATTCAAAATCAAAGCTTCAACATCTTCGATTTTTTTACCATGTCTTCACAACTCAACTCCGAATCCTCTTCCCTCTCCTATACCTCAATTAGCTTGGATTCTATCTACCTACCTACACCAACCCCTATTTACGAGCCCATTCCAATAGTACCACCTTCCACTCACACTAGCTATACTACTCCCTATAAATGTGCTAAACGATCTTTATTTTTCGGGTCGCCATCTACCAAAGATAAGATAGACGACATCCACCATTATCAACGGATTACGCTGGAATTACAGCGAGAGCTATTTTATGAGCAAAAGGTAAATGCAAAGTGATTAAGCTTCCTAGATCAAGTGGCTCTAAAATTCTATGGATCGTCGTCTCACAATACGGTTCACTAACCAAGTTCTCCTTCATGACGTAACCCATGGGAACCATCACCTCAACGTCCCTTGTCTCTCCAAACTCATGGGAACGCGGACATGGAAGGTCACCGTTGAGACCAGTGCAGGAGAACATCAAAGAAGAACCAAACGAATACCACACTCCTTCCTCTTCCTCCAAGTCTACCTAATTTTTTAGGGCCAGTTTGGCACAGGTCCCTAATTAGTTTCAAAATACACAAAAAACCGAGTAAAAAAAAGTTTGCAAATTAGGTCCCTGGAATTAAGTTACCAAATAATGGCATATACTTATACAATTATTCAGTGAATAATTGCAGACATCTATGCAACTATATCAAAAACTCGCAGACATTTCCATAATTTTTTCAACAAATTGAGGAAAATTCCGCAATTGTTCACCAAAAAAAATGTGAAAATTTCCACAATTTTTTCGAAAAGTTTCGGAGAATTCCGCAATTACTCACCAAAAAAATTGCGGAAATTTCCGCAATCATTCACCGAAAAAATTGTAAAAATTTATGCAACTTTTGTATATAATTTCATAAATATCTGCAATTATTCAGTGAATAATTGCATAACTATATGCAATTACTTAGTAACTTAATTCTAGGAACCTAATTTACATACTTTTTGTTACTAGGGTTTTTGTGCATTTTGAAACTTATTAGGGACCTAAGCCTACTATTCATTTATATATATATATATATATCATATTTTATTTTTCTGTTTGAATGATTTGTGTATTTTGAATGCCCTTCTATTAATAAAATTTATATTTAAATATTCTCCATCTCAAACATTAGAAACAAATGTAATATTCTCAAAGTCCTACGTTTTTCCAAAATCAATCGATTGACAATATAGATTTGGTCGACGGAGATAGGTTTTTGAACACTATATTTTTGCTGAATTCAGCTGACTGGCTTCTTGGTTCAATCGACTAAAATTGCCAAATTTGAACTATAAACTTTCGGGATGACTTTAGTCGACTGAACCGTGAAGTCAGTCGACTAAGGCCAGTATAATCTTTTTAAAATACCCAGTCAGTTGACTGTTCTTGAATATTGAGTCGACTGAAAATGGCAATCGAAATTTTCTTTGGCCAAACAACACTTAAAATACTTGTTTAAACTCTATTTTTTCACTTTTCACATCATTCTTTTTTTGAATTTCTGCCATTACTCCACCTTCTCACTTCAAATTCATTCAAAAACGATCTCAATTTTTTCACATTTAAAGCCTACTCTTCAAAATCCAAACCATAGTCTACTCAACGGCACCCAAAAGAGCTAGCCAATCCTAATCTACCACCGGTCCTTCTGATTCTCAGATTTGAGGATGGTTGCACAATGAACGAGCAACACAATGATTCGATAAAATGAAAAACTCTCATTTTTTCGAAGGTTCGTTTATCAAATTTTACGATTTTGCTTCGTCTGCAATCCAAGAGTTAGCTCCTTGTAGTGGCCTAGAATCTCTAATCGATTTTGCTACAAATAACAACAAAATCAATCAGCTCCTCAAAAAGCTTTTCTACGCCAATCTAAATCTCGACCGCCATACCATTTCAAACCCAAACAATGCCATTTGGGCTTTGGCATGTGGCGTCAAGATTTTTCTTCTCCTTCAAGGACTTGCTAGAATTCTAATATGCCAGATGAAGGAGAAGAATTAGGCAAAATATCCATTAATACGGAAACTCGAGATTATACCAGTCATAAGTTTCTCTTCGACGACTTAACTGAACTAAAAGCGGTTGCACTACGACCCAAGGCTCGAATCATGCATCGTGCACTAACCCATACCATCAACCCAAGAATTAGGAGCTTTGAGAAAGTTTATAGGAGGGATTTCTAGTCTTTGTATGCTATTTGGGGAGGTTGTCGTGTAAATTGGGCAAAAGTATTTTTGGACGAATTTTAGACCTTCAACCAAGGTTGCATGAGAACAATTCACTATGGTGCATATATTATTCGTATTCTAAAACACTTTGGCGTTCCTTTTGCCGACTCAGATTGCTCATCCATTGGTTCCTTGAATACCAAGACTCTTAGCTTAATGAACTTACCTAAGCAATATCGAGACCATACTATCATTACCTATGGCCATAGGCTTGAAAATCAATCTTCTAGTCAGGCACAACCTTCCTGTCCACAACAAACTTCTCATGTTCAAGCTTCCACCTCATCTCAACCTCCTCCACCACGAAAAGAATCATCGAGATTCGGGAAATTGATACTCAAGCTCGGCCTTAAGAAGCAGTGACTATTCTTTCCCAAAACCAACGACTTCTTGATCAACGTTTATCTTGAGTGAAGAAAAATGTTTGTCATGTTGAAAAATCCGACTCAAAGGTCAACAAGAAACTCAATCATATAAAGGAATTTCTCCATAATATTTGGGAAGCTATCACTTGCTCTCAACCTTCTTCCGCATCCGTTGATATGCCCACTCATGGAAAATGACCGGCGGAGCACTTCACATTGTCGACATCAAATGAAGAACAAGAAGAAGGAGAAGAAGTTGGTGGCGAATCTGGTGATAAAGAGACCGAAGGCAATGAAGACGGAGAAAGCTCCAATAAAGGTAGCGATGGTGAAGAGTAAGGTTATTTTTCTTTCAATACTTGTTATTTTGATAAACTTTTATGTTATTTTATTTCAAATAATGTCCATGTGGTTATGTGATAGTGATTTTCGACTAACAATGTAATATTTAAACAATGATGATGTGTTCTTGTTTTGTATGCTAAATTTATGAGTTATCATCATTTGTATCTTTGTTCAATGCTATGCGGCATTGTCATTGTTCATATAATATTTGCTGCTTTGAGAACTCTCCTTTATATTGATGACAAAGGGGGAGAAAAGATTAATTATTTAAAAGAATATATAGCATAGATTCATGGGCAGAAAACTATAGCACAATTGCATGAATATATTCCGGGGGAGAGATAAGTAAACAAAGCTTGTTGAAGATTCGTCAGTCGTAAATGGAGTTGTCATCATCAGAAAGGGAAAGAATGTTGGATCATAGTTTTTGATTACTATTATGAAACAACAGCTCACGAATCTACGACCACGACAACATTTAGACTCAACGACTCAAAGTATGGTTCATATCGTTATATATATTAACAAGAGTCATCAAATGTGTATATCGAGTCTAGTTTAGTGCTTTGTTAAAAATCTTTCCTCAAGAATCATCATTCACATTCAAATAAATTTGAATGCATATTTTAATTGAATTCAAAGTACATACATATATTCTTTAATGCATAGAACTGCACTATTCAGTTGACTGATCAAGTGTGTTCAATCGACCCAAGTCCGTGTGCATGAAACTTGTGCACTTTTTGGATTTAGTCGATTGACCTTGCACTTTCAGTCGACTAAATTCTACAACATTCAAAAATTTGAAAAGACACTTCCCTATCCCAAAGGTCATCTTCCTTCTGAACTGTTGCATCCTTTAGCTTTCCATAGAGAACTTTTACTAGAAGTTGTAACTTCTCATACATTATAAAAGCAATCAAGTTTCATTAATCAAATTATTGAATTTTCTTATCTTCCTTGATCTACAGTGCATAGCTTTCTTGATTCTATTGCTTACAAAATTCTATACAATCATCGCTTACAATTCCACTTCCATATTTTATAAGCAATTTTAATCTTCCTATTCTTCATACAAACACAATTATACACATCATTCTTAAGGAAAAGATTATAGGAAGGGTGTACTACAAGTGACAAATCCTCGTTATTCAGAATACACAAAGTCAAGTTAATCCAGTTTGTAAGAAATTCATGTCCGGTTGCTCAAGCACTCAAGTCCTGTTCTATTGCTCAGGCGGTCAAGTCCTAATCGGTTGCTCAAGCAATGTAATACCTGTTCCTCCGGATTAAGCGAGGGTTGCTAGGTTTATTTCCAAAAGAAGTCTGGGATTGGACGTAGAATGGAAGTTCAAAGCAGTATAAAAAATCCTGGTGTCATTTTACTTTATCGCTATTATTTTCCGCACTAGTTATTTATTATATTCCATATTACTTGATCCTATAGCATAATCACTTTCATACATGTTGTGTGCATACTATATTGGATGTATGTATGCTTATTAGGTGCATGCATATTGTTTGCTTGTACGGTTGAGAATGCTCATCAGTGCAAACAAGAGGTAGGAACCATGGAATCAGACTTCGATGGATAGGCTCTAAAGTGTTTGGAGTCGTATCATTGCATAGGAGATGCAGGAGGTTAAAAGTGTTGAGTATAGCGATGGAATTGATGCAATGTTGATGTGCTAAAGGAGCTATATGTTTCGGTTCAGTAGGTGCTTGGTTTGGCTGGTGAGGACCGGACATGAAATGTTGTCTGAGAGTTGTTTCGGTGTTTGGTGAACCGAACCCGAAATGTTGTTCAGTGTCGCTTCTATTCGGTAGAAGCATGATTTCAAGCATAAAAGAACATATATTAAAGCTTTTGTGGTGTTGGCTTCGGGGCAAGACTTGGGGTTGCTTGGTGGTCTCGTGAGTTCGTTCGGGGTAAAGATAGAGGATCCAAGGATGACTTTGGAATGACAAACAATGAAGTGAGGCGACTTTGACGACTCAATGTAGCGACTGCTATAGCATTGGTGATGGACCCAAAGGGGGAGATCTATGTGATAGCTCATAGTATAGAACATGGGATTGTGATGCTTGTAGGTAGGACAGGGTAGTTTGTAGGTACAAAGGTAGCCTGCGATGTACCCATGTGTTTGGACATCCGCGCGTGTCTGGTCCTTAGCCATTTGTGTGGGCATGAACTGATCATCTATGAGGTAGTTCTATTGTCTGTATGTGTGCTGAGGAAAAAAATGGATGACTCTATGGTTGTGATGCTCATTGATTGGATAGAGTAGCCTATGTGTACCTATATTTTGGACGTCTACATGTGTCAAGTCCTTTGCTATTCATGTGGGCAATTAGCTGAGCATTTGAAAGAGTTATCGTATAGCTGAAGCACTTGAATGAGAGACGCAAGGTTGTGTGATGGATGTCGTGTTTTCTTTGTGCTTGATATATCATGTAATACCTTTATACCACCTATATTTCACATGTGGTAGTAGCTTAACATATATTGTGTTTATATGCTAACTCTTTGGGTGTAGGCACATGTCAGGTATGATTCTCCATACCCCCTTTTCAATATACTATATCGACTTTCTTAGTATTTTGAGATTTTTATCACTAAGATATTAAACCTCGAGTCATACACCAGACTGATGTTTGACTCGAGGTTTTATATTTTTCTTTTTATTACCTTGGGTACTCTTAAATGAGTAGACTAAATAGCAGGTGTAAACAACACATAGAGTTTTGCAAATGGACTAGCAGGAGCGATGCGTTCTCATATTTGTATTTTGGGCTTATTATTACATATTCTACCATGTGACATTGTGGAGTCTTGATAATATTTGACTTGTTATTATTAGAGATAGTTTATCAGTAGAGTTTATTTATCAATTGTATTAACTCTATTACTGTTTTATGTAACTATATGAACTCGTGTACACTGATTCTATGGTTCATGTACTTACTACTGTCTCCCCTATTTTTATCTACGGTAACTATTATATTTATTCAATTCATTTTCAAATATATGACAAGTTTATAATTTTTTCTTTCAATTCTCTTCTATTTCTCTTCTTTACATCTTTTATTTCCTTGGACCATCGTCCTACATCGACCGGATGCTCTAAAAGCACACTACTTGGCTATACGAGCATCGAAGGTGTAAGGCGGTCGTTACACTTGGTATTAGAGCTTAGGTCACGTGATTACCTAAGTTGATACGATGATATAGTAGAGATAGGGTAGAAGTTTTTGCCTTTAACTGGATCGAGAGTATACCTATATACAAGAGAGTGCATATTTGCTATATATTTTGGTTTTTAAAACTATATAATAGTATATAGAATTTAAGTCATATTGCATAAGAGTACCACTCATGTAGTTATTCTTATGAGAGACTGATCACCCTCACCAAAGATTAGGAATGATTTGACATATGAGAAATGTTGGTATTAACTCCATCTTGAGAGTTGAGGAGTGGGTATCATCTGGAGGTAACCTCGATTTATTGTTTATTGAGATGGTGCAAAACATTATTTATAATACCCAAGTCACTTTAAATTATTATGTGATCAAGTGAAAATGCCTAGAGTCGACTTTGTTGAGCTGTATAAAGACTACATGGGTCTAAGAGGCAGACCAATCCTTATAACGGAGTCAGCCATTGAGGTGCAACGCTGGATGGATACTTACAAGAGAATCTTCGGTGACTTGGAGTTAAATGACGTTATGAGGTAGAAGCTGGCCTCTAGATAACTCTAAGGACGGACAATGAACTAGTGGTTAGCTATTTAGCTGTAATTCTTGAGGACCATTTTACTTGGGATTAGTTCATAGTTCACTTCGAAGAAAAATTTTCTCGAATTTTCAAAAATTATTGCTATTTAGGAAGTTCGGCAACTTGAAGTAAGGCGATATGTTTGTGTCAAAGTACGTGGCCGAATTTGATGTGCTATCGATGTACAATTTATATTTCATCGATGCTCCACTCAGAAAGAATGAAGGTTTATCTTTGGGTTGAGTGATCATCTTGGGAAGCGATTGATTGTTTATATTAACAAGAGCTTTTAGGAGTTGATGAGAAGGCATTGTGATACAAGTGCTTGTTCCTAGTGTAGAAAGACTATCCTGAATCAGTTATATAGGGCAGAGAATGAAAGCAAATGCATTGAATGTCATTCCGTTTTCATCGAGTGCTCCCTCAATGAAATAGAAGGGAAAGGCATTACTATCTAGGGTATGCTTTCCATTTATAGTATTCAATACTTTTTTTATTTGAAATCCAGGTTTCACATTGCAGTGTTTTGATAAATAGATTGGGATTAAGATCTGAGATAGTTGACCGACCTTTAAATTATAATGAACCTTATTAGGGTTCATCCAGCCTGTGCATAGTTTGTCGAGACTTAGCCTTATCGGGTCATGGATGTTTGTTTGTTTTTTATTGCTCTATTTTAGGCTTAATTAGGTTCGGAATTATAATCTGGAAATAGATTGGTCGAAGCGGTACGGAATAGTGGTGGAATAAAGGCTGTTGGTGACGATAGTGACTGATGATGAGCTGAATCTAGTGTCCGACTATCCACCTAATGATGAGGTGATGGTTAGCTTTCTATATTCGCATGATATCCCAAATGATGAGTTATCATTACGCCTATAGCTAGAGAGTGTAACAACCCGCCTTTTTGGACAATTTAAACCGACGCTCAAATACCCATGTCGATTCCAAACCATTCAAAAGGGCAGATAGTTATTGGGGTTAATAAGAAAAGAAAAGAAGAGAAATAAGGAAATGAAACAACACAGAATCTCGCAGCGGAACGATAAAATATAACAGTCAAATAAACAGTTCATGAAGCTGTCTACTATACTTTGACAATTATATATACAACATTTATCAGAGTTTATACATATACAACAGAACAATTAAATAATGCAGCAGATAACATGATGCAAGGGTAATAATAGTAATAGTATACCAAATCTTCGTCTTCGTCCTCCAGAATAGATCATCAAGAATCTGAAAAACTCAGGACTGGCCCGAGCGTAATGAAAAGAAAAAACACTCGAGTCAGGACTAAAATATCCTTATGAAAGTTAACTCAATCGTAAATAAATATGAGTGTAACGGCGTCGGAGATGTTTACGGGGTTTGACACCTCCTATCCAGTGTCAACGTGCGTGCAATAACTCAAGAGATGTTACGGGATTTTCCATCACTCAAGGGTCCGTGAAACTATCTACTATGTAGTAATATACGCTAAGTAGATAATGCCTATCAGTAATATAAAGTATCAAAATAGCGTTAAGGCGTTACCATAATCCCCTTAACACATTTTATATTCCCAAAAGCATATACAAGACCGTAGTTTCCCCAAAACCGAAAGTCACCAGAGGGCAATCCATATACTCAAGGTACAAATCAAAACGTAGTGGTCGCGAATAGGATAATCAGTATGACAAGGTACATGAGGCGATACCAACTAGGATACTAGTAGTTGCGTGATCCGGACTGATGTTGGGCGTAGCCAGCAGCTACCCCAACACCGCGAAACAACACTCCCAAATCAAGGGGTGCACCCAAATCGAATCACAAATGTAATAGAAATGGTATCGAAGAAGTGTGTCCGCTAGAGGTGGCGAACCTCAATGGCCCGGCGCGGCTCCTGTTTTAGACATGTCAGGAGTCATCCAATATCGTTCTCTTTCTTCAGTCAACGCGTTCACCAAACCATCCACTTCATTCTGGATCAACACTCCGCGTATAATAGTTATTAAAGTGGTTTTCGGTATCGACAGAGAGTTTGTCCATATCCGATCCCGGTCTCTTTGATGCAGCACGATCTACAATTTCCCAAGAGATAAGTCGGTCACGAGTTAACATGCTTCTAGGTCGTGTGGGGGAAGCTGTGGAGTTGGGTAACTCGGAGTTTTTAAGTCGTTACCGACTTAAGGGACATAGGTTACGAGCAAAGGAGGAGGCCCTAAGTCGTTTCCGGGATAACAAAAGTAGAGTAAAATGGACTTCGGTGTTGAGTCGTCTCCGACTTGGTTTGAGTCGTCTACGACTCAGTATAAAGCGTCCACGACTCAACAAGACATGGGAAGAAACGGCACGAGTCACTGAGCAGGAACTTGAGGCGGCCTTGAGTCGAGACCGACCTAAGGGAGCATGTGTGGGAAAGGTGCGAGTTAATGAGGAAGGCATGAGTCGGGACCGAGCTAACAGGCTACGACCTAAGATGAGTCGGCAAGGAGATAAGCAGTATATTTTTGAGTCGTGTACTGTTGTATGTTAGGTCGTTACCGACCTATGGTTTGTGTTGGGTGCTAAGGCGCAAATCCTTGAGTCGTTATACGTTGAGTCGGTAATGTATTGAACCGGGTGAGTTGTTATATGTAGGTCTTACTGTTAAGTCGGTCATGTTGAGTCGTTTACTTTGTATTCCGTTGTAAGGGGTTGGAGTTGCGTGTGTTGAGTCGGTAACGACTTATGGTGAGTCGGCCGAGATGAGTCGTACATGGTGAGTCGGTGCCGACCTAGGAGTTGAGTGTTGTAGGTTGTGTTGAGTTGTAATGCCTATAAATAGCGGGTGTGTTGTAAATTTTTGAGTTGTTGATTTTGAATAAAATTTCTCTTTTGTTAGCTTTGTGCTTTCATACCAATTGGTAGTTGAGTGTAATCTCCTATCTCCACTTACGTCATTCGAGTGCGCTCGAATCCACGTTTGTTGAAGCCGATTCACGGAATCTAGTGCGCTAGATCAACGTGCGAAGAATCGTAGATCTTTGAACACGGTATAGTGCGCTATCAACGTGTTTGAGATAGCTAGAGTTCGGTATCTTTGGATCAACGAACTTGGGCATTTTGGTATCTTCAACTCACCGATTGCTACATTTCATCGATTGAAGTTTTGTTTGATTAATCCGCTGCGTCAGTTTTTGGTATCAGAGCCATTCTTAGCCAATCATAGCTAAGTTTGATTCTTGGAGCCAAGTTTTTGAAGTTTTTGAAGTTTTTGAAGTTTGGAGTTGTTCATTGTGTTCATATTGAAGTTGCAACAAGTTTGGGGTGTTTGATCCATTTCATTTTGGATCGAGGAGTTGGACTTTGTTTGGATTTTGAATTGGAGTTTTGCGCGCCAAATTTTGAAGGGGTTTTGGAGTTGTAGGCCGAGCTAAGCAAGTGAACCGAGATAGATTGGTGCGAGCTAGTTTGAGCCGTGCCAAGTGATTGAGTTGTGCATTGTTGAAATCGACCTAAGTTGAACCGTGAAGTGTCAAGGCCGAGACCAGTTGGAGCCGAGACATTGTTGAACCGTGACTTGTTGATTGAAGTCTTGTGTTGAAATTTTGAAGTCTTGTGAAGTTTACAACCATGCCACCAAGGAGAGCTAACCGACATCAAAACGTTGAAGCTTTGTATCGTAGAGAAGAAGCCGAGCTTATGGAACAACGTATTAATGAAAAGTTTGATGAAGGCATTGGTAAATTGGAGAGATTGATGACTGATTTGAATCAAAGGAGGAGATCACCAAACTCGAACCATGGAGGAATCCGAGTTTCGCCATTGGTTACGGAAGCGAGGAGGGTATCACCACATTCTTGTAGAGATAGAAGAGAAACATCAATTTCATCACGAAGAGATCATCATGACTATGCACATGAAGAAAGAAGAAGTCATCGAGAATTTGACCATGAAGCATATAGAGATGAAGAGAGACATAGTCAAAGAAGCATGCATGAGAGAAGGGATGATGTTAGTCGAGATCGATGTAGGCGTACCTTTGATTTTGTTGAAGAGGGTGATAGAGCAAGTATTCCTTATAGAGATCGAGACCAAATTCGAAATTCTTATCGAGATGTTGAAGATGATAGACGATGGGAATCGGGTATGAAGATGGAGATTTCGGAGTTTAAAGGCGGGATGGTTGCTGAGGAGTTTCTTGATTGGTTGTCTAATGTGGAGGAGATCTTTGATTTCAAGGAGGTGCCGGAGAATAGAAGGGTGAAGTTAGTTGCTACAAGGCTGAGGGGAAGAGCACTGGCATGGTGGCAGCAAACTAAACTTACTCGAGAACGAATGGGGAAGTCAAAGATAGAATCTTGGGAGAAGATGAAAAAGTTGATGAGATCTACTTTCTTACCTTACAACTACCAGTCACTTATGTACCAAAGGTTGCAGAATCTGAGGCAGGGGACAAAGTCTGTTAGTGATTATGCTGATGAATTCTACCAACTCATTGCCAGGAATGATATCATGGAGACAGAAGAACAGCTGACTGCTAGATTCATTGGGGGACTGAGAATGCAGATCCAGGATATGGTTAATATGTTCGATCCTAGATCCGTTGCAGAAGCACATCAAAGAGCGTTGGCTTGGGAGAAACAAGGAAGGCGTGGAGGAGGTGTGTTTACTAATTCCAATAATCAAGCAAGGGGTGTTGGCGGAAGTTCTAGTGTTCCTAAACCTGTTACAAAGCCAGTGGTGAAGGAGGCAGAGAAAGCGAAGGCTAGTAGTGTTTTCAAATGTTATAATTGTCAGGAGTTGGGTCACAAAAGCAACGAATGTCCGAAGCCGAAGAAGAGAACCATGGTTGCAGAGGTTGAGGCAGATGATGGTGAGGAAGCAGAGTGTTCAAATACACCTTATGTTGAGGAGGAGGAAGAATTGTTTGGAGATGAAGGTTGTAATCTTATGATAAGGAGGTCATGTCTTACACCAAAGCAAGAGGAGGATTGTAGTTGGTTGAGAAGCAATATTTTTCAGTCGACATGTACTATTCTGGGAAAGGTCTGCAAGTTTGTTATTGATGCAGGAAGTTGTGATAATATTATTTCTACAGAAGCAGTGAGAAAGTTGAATTTGAAGACCGAGAAGCATCCTAAACCATACAAGCTAGCATGGTTAAGAAAAGGAGGTGAAGTGAAAGTGTGTCGAAGAGCTTGTGTGAATTTTTCGATTGGGAAGAAGTACAAAGATGAAATTTGGTGTGATGTTGTGGACATGGATGTTTGTCACTTGTTATTGGGCAGGCCATGGCAGTTTGATAGAGCAGTTCAGCATGACGGTCGTGCCAACAGTTACAGTTTCATGTTCGAGGGTACTAAAATCACTTTGGTTCCTAAGAAGCAACAGCAGAAGGAGAACAAACTGGAGGAGATTGAAGAATTGAAAACTCTGTTGACTTTGAAGGAGTTTGTTAAAGAAGTGGAGGAAGAACCGGAAGTGTTTTTGTTGATTGGGAGAGAGAGTAGTGACGAAGTTGAGATTCCAGAAGAAGTAAAGCCTGTTTTGAAAGAGTTTGAAGATGTCTTTCCAGATGAGTTACCAAAGGAGTTACCACCACTTAGAGACATTCAACATCAGATTGATCTTGTTCCAGGAGCAGTGTTACCACACCGACCACATTACAGAATGAGTCCGAAAGAACATGAGGAGTTACGAAGGCAGGTGGAAGAGTTACTTGAGCAGGGTCGTATCCAGGAAAGTTTGAGTCCGTGTGCTGTGCCTGCATTGTTAGTACCAAAGAAGGACGGAACTTGGAGGATGTGCACTGATAGTAGAGCTTTGAATAAGATCACTGTTCGTTACAGATTTCCTATGCCGAGGTTGGATGATTTGTTAGATCAGTTGAGTGGGGCAACTATATTTTCAAAGATTGATTTGAAAAGTGGTTATCATCAAATCCGAATCAGACCTGGAGACGAATGGAAGACAGCTTTCAAAACTAGAGAGGGGTTGTACGAATGGTTGGTTATGCCATTTGGTTTGTCTAATGCACCTAGTACATTCATGCGGGTGATGAATCAAATCTTTCGACCATTCATTGGAAAGTTCGTCGTGGTGTACTTCGATGATATTCTGATTTATAGCAGGAGTACGGAGGAGCATGTTTTTCACCTGAGGGAAGTATTGCTTATTCTTCGTGAAGAACAATTTTATGCTGCTACAAAGAAATGTGTGTTTATGACACCTACTGTTTTATTCCTGGGTTATGTTGTTTCAGGAGAAGGTATCCAAGTTGACCATAGCAAAGTTGAAGCAGTCAGGAATTGGCCACAGCCAAAGACAATTACAGAAGTGAGAAGTTTTCATGGGCTAGCGTCATTCTACCGAAGATTCATTCCACACTTCAGTAGCGTGATGGCTCCAGTGACTGATTGCATGAAGGGTAAACAATTTGTGTGGTCAGAGGAAGCGGGGGTTGCCTTTGAGAGAATCAAGGAATTGCTGACGTCTGCACCAATTCTTGTTTTACCTAATTTTCAGTTGTTATTTGAATTGCATACTGATGCTTCGAAGGTTGGAATTGGAGGAGTTCTGAGTCAGAATGGGAAGCCAGTTGCATATTTCAGTGAGAAATTGTCAGGGGCGAAGATGAGATACAGTACATATGACGTTGAATTTTATGCTGTTGTTCAGGCTATCAAGCATTGGAGGCATTATTTGTTTCAGAAGGAATTTGTTCTTTACACAGATCATGAAGCTTTGAAACATTTACAGGGACAGGATAAAATTTCAGCGAGACATGCATCATGGATTTCTTATTTACAACAGTTTACTTTTGTCGTTAAGCACAAATCAGGGGTGACAAATCGGGTAGCTGATGCTTTGAGTAGGAGGAGTCATTTACTAACGACAATGAAGGTTGAAGTGACGGGGTTTGAAATGTTGCCAGAGATGCTTGAAGAAGATCCTTACTTTGTGAAATATGTTGAAAAAGTGAAGGATGGGAGTACCGATGAATTCATGTTGGTTGATGGTTTTCTGTTTAAAGGAAATCGATTATGTATTCCGGATTGTAGTCTGAGGATGAAAATTGTGAAGGAATTGCACGAGGAAGGACATGTGGGCCGTGATCGTACTTTGCAGTTGATTTCACAATCTTACTTTTGGCCATCGATGAGAAAAGAAGTTGAGAGATTTGTGGAGCGATGTCATATTTGCCAAGTTTCAAAAGGAACAGCAACGAATGCGGGGTTGTATATGCCATTACCAGTACCATCCAAGCCATGGGTTGATATTAGCATGGATTTCGTTTTGGGTTTGCCGAGAACTCAAAGGGGAAATGATTCGATATTTGTTGTGGTGGACAGGTTTTCAAAAATGGCACATTTTGTTGCTTGCAAGAAGACAGCAGATGCAGTTCGAGTAGCGCAGTTATTTTTCAAGGAGATTTATCGACTTCATGGATTGCCAGAATCTATTGTTTCTGATCGAGATACTCGTTTTCTGAGTCACTTTTGGCTGAGTTTGTGGAAAATGGTGGGAACGAAGTTGAATTTCAGCAGTGCTTATCATCCGCAAACTGATGGGCAGACGGAAGTTGTTAACAGGTCATTGGGAAATTTGTTGCGTTGTCTTGTACAGGATAATTTGAGAAGTTGGGATATGAAGCTATGCCAGGCAGAATTTGCTCATAATCATGCAGTAAATCGTAGCACAGGATTCAGTCCGTTTCAGATTGTTTATTCAAATTTACCCAGGGGACCGTTGGATTTAGCAGTAGTACCACAGTCAAAGGGAACAGTTAAACGAGCTGTTGATTTTGTTGAAGAGCTGAATGAATGTCATAAAATCGTTCAGGAACGATTGGAGAAATCGAATGAGAAATATAAGAAGTTTGCAGATTTGAAACGTCGAAATGTTGAATTTAAGAAAGGTGATTTGGTTTATGCCGTATTGACAAAGGATCGTTTTCCGGTGGGTGCTTATAACAAGTTGAAAGCACGAAAAATGGGTCCAGTTGAAGTTTTGAAAAAAATCAATGAGAATGCTTATCGATTAAAGTTACCAGATGATGTTTATACTTCTGATGTCTTTAACGTCAAACATTTAATTCCGTATCATGGAGATGAGATTGTTGGGAAAGAAGTTGCAAATTCGAGGTCGAATTTTTCTCAACCAGGGGAGGATGATGCAGCACGATCTACAATTTCCCAAGAGATAAGTCGGTCACGAGTTAACATGCTTCTAGGTCGTGTGGGGGAAGCTGTGGAGTTGGGTAACTCGGAGTTTTTAAGTCGTTACCGACTTAAGGGACATAGGTTACGAGCAAAGGAGGAGGCCCTAAGTCGTTTCCGGGATAACAAAAGTAGAGTAAAATGGACTTCGGTGTTGAGTCGTCTCCGACTTGGTTTGAGTCGTCTACGACTCAGTATAAAGCGTCCACGACTCAACAAGACATGGGAAGAAACGGCACGAGTCACTGAGCAGGAACTTGAGGCGGCCTTGAGTCGAGACCGACCTAAGGGAGCATGTGTGGGAAAGGTGCGAGTTAATGAGGAAGGCATGAGTCGGGACCGAGCTAACAGGCTACGACCTAAGATGAGTCGGCAAGGAGATAAGCAGTATATTTTTGAGTCGTGTACTGTTGTATGTTAGGTCGTTACCGACCTATGGTTTGTGTTGGGTGCTAAGGCGCAAATCCTTGAGTCGTTATACGTTGAGTCGGTAATGTATTGAACCGGGTGAGTTGTTATATGTAGGTCTTACTGTTAAGTCGGTCATGTTGAGTCGTTTACTTTGTATTCCGTTGTAAGGGGTTGGAGTTGCGTGTGTTGAGTCGGTAACGACTTATGGTGAGTCGGCCGAGATGAGTCGTACATGGTGAGTCGGTGCCGACCTAGGAGTTGAGTGTTGTAGGTTGTGTTGAGTTGTAATGCCTATAAATAGCGGGTGTGTTGTAAATTTTTGAGTTGTTGATTTTGAATAAAATTTCTCTTTTGTTAGCTTTGTGCTTTCATACCAATTGGTAGTTGAGTGTAATCTCCTATCTCCACTTACGTCATTCGAGTGCGCTCGAATCCACGTTTGTTGAAGCCGATTCACGGAATCTAGTGCGCTAGATCAACGTGCGAAGAATCGTAGATCTTTGAACACGGTATAGTGCGCTATCAACGTGTTTGAGATAGCTAGAGTTCGGTATCTTTGGATCAACGAACTTGGGCATTTTGGTATCTTCAACTCACCGATTGCTACATTTCATCGATTGAAGTTTTGTTTGATTAATCCGCTGCGTCACTCTTTAATAACTACATATTATTACACCGTTGGCTCTTTTATATTTCAAATCGATTCATAATTGATATCAAAATATCATATTCGCTTCAAAAATCAAATCCATTTCAAATATTGACATAGCCATTCAAAATTTAAGGTTCCTTTTCAAAAGTCATTTTTCGTCTCAATATCTCATTTCGATATCAAATCATTCCGAATTTCAATTTAGGTTGTAACTTCATTAACTCAATTCGTATTTAAATTCAAGATTTAAATATAAACATTTCACCCTATTAACCATCTTGAGATTTTAGAAAAATAGTTTTAAGTAGTTTAAAAGTAGTTTTAAATAATTGAAATAGTTAAAATACTTTAAAATCTTAAAATGGATTTGAAATAGATAAATTTAGTTTAAATTAATTTAAATTGGGTTAAGTAGATTTAAAATAGATTAAAATAGTTTAAGTATTCAAAATGGTTTATATAACCGAGTAATTTGGAAAACAAAACAAAACAGCTTCAAATCAATCCATTTCAATTATAACTTCCCAATTCAAATCAATTCCAATTTCCATTCTACCGATTCAATTTCGATTTCAATTCAATCAACGTCAAATTTTTTACTTCGAATTAATTCAATTTTTCATTCACCTTTAATTATTCAATTTCAATTTATATCGATTTGGAGCTTGATTTCTCAAAATATCAATTTATAACACTTAACAAAAATTTCCAACAATATTCAAGTTTAAATCCAAATTCCAAATATGATTCAATTCCAAACTCGATTTCAAAATATCATTTTTATATCACCTTTACTTAGTAATATTCAAAGCTCGATTTAAGGTTCAATCCTTTAAAACGAATAAATTTTCGAACTTCAATCATAACCCAATTTTAAATTTCAAAGTCTCAACTTAAATCATTTAACAATTTCTTTTAACCAAAATCAATTTCAACATTCCAAACTCAAATTTTCGATAAATTCGATTTCTATAAATTTGATTTCTATTTATAACTTTTACATCAAACATTTAAATAAATTTCAAATCGACGATTAAAAATTATTAATTTAGCTAATTCGGTGTCCGTATATAATTTTCTATCATATGGCCAAGTAATTATTTATTTCAATTAAATGTCAGGGATGAGCATATATTACTTAAATTAAATCACAGTATCATATGTATGCATAACAGTATACATAAGCAAATAAACATCCAAACATTTAAACATCAACCAATAACATCCATCAAAATACATCATCCAATAGACAATACAATTCATGGCAATTTCATAGTTATCAATGTCAGGTAATTTAATTGCAATTCAATTTCAATTCCAATTTAACTGTCAATTTAATTTTTTTTAACGGTTAATTCAAATGACAATATATATGACAATTAAATTCTATCCAACAACGACAATAAAATCATAACACTTCATAATGTCAAATTTAACTAGCATAAAGATATTTAGTACGTTGTGAGCGTTATAAAACACTCACCTTGATTTTTACGATTTTAAATCAAATCGAATGACGTTCGATTTAACTCAAAATTTTCTCTAGCTCCAAACGATTCCAATCCATCTCCATAGCGTAGAGCTCGTCCATACGAATCCAACGCACTTCGTTTCGTCCAAAACGGACCTCGCATGGAAAAGTTACACAGTTTTAAAGTTCGTACGGATTTGAATATAAATAATTATACAACTTTATTTCATTTATACCCAGATTAAAATCTAGCCGTCCATCTCATGGCCCAAGATCCAGGCCGCGTGCGCTCTCTTTCATCTCCAGGTGATTACGCGTGCAAGGAACCCAAAGAAGCCGGCCTAGGGTTAAATTTTACTCCCTCCACGATCGATTCCAAGCCGATCAACCAACGCCAAACGAACGAGCATCGCAAGAGCCACCTGTGCCTGCCACCACCTGAAGCTCGGCCACCCCCTCGTCTCGATATTCGTGCGTGAACTGCAGAAGGACGCGGCTGTGTTTCTCCTCCATCGTTGCTCCGATGACGATCTCAACCGTTGGATGCGAAGCACTCGTGATGCTCTTCAATTTGTTAGTTGATTATTTTTGCTGCATGTTTACGGATTGGAAGTTAATCGAGGAAGAAAGAGGGAGTTTTCTGGCCATTCATGTATAAGAGACGGCCGGCCATTAAACTAGGGTTTCTCACTTTTTTTTTATTTTGTGAAAAAAAGGCTATTTATAGGAAATGACAAATACTATTCATCCGGGATTCCCCAACTCCGATTTACGCACGATAACAGACATTCCTAGGGTTTATTCCGTGTTCCGGACACAATGGAACAGGTTTCAGAAGCTAATTCGATCATCTGTGCGAGTTACGGCAATAAACGATCAAATTTAAATTAAACCGATTTAACGATTTTCAAGGCGTTTTGGCTTGCCCCGAACAAACGGTAAATCCGATTGACACGAAATTTAAAATCATACAATAATATCACATTACGGATCCGATGAAACTAGTTTCGTCGAAATCCGAGACCGTTTAAAAAATGGCTATTTTAACTCGTTAAATTAATATTAAAACAATTTCGATGCGTTTCGAGCTGCCACGGTCAAACGACAATTCGGATTGCTACGAAAATTGAAATCCGATAATAACAAATTATTACGGATCCAATGGAACTAGTTTCGTCCAATTCTGAGACTGTTTAAAATTTGACTATTTTTCAGTCGATAATTAAATATTAAAATATTCAATTTTCACAAATTTACTTTTAATTTGATTTTAAAAGTTCTATAACATCATTCTAACTTTAATATGATAAAATAAAATTTTCCAAATCATTTTTAATCATATTAAACCTGCTATTCAATTATCCAATAAATTCCAATTTTAAAATCTTATTAACTCTATTATAATCCCAATATAACTTACATTCACTTTGGAAACCAATTTGAATCATATTAAATCAAATTTCAATTATTCACTCTATTTTCGTATATTAAATTTCAATATCAAATTAATCATATCAAATCGAAATTTAATTATTCAAACATTTGTAATATTAAATTCAAACAAATTTGATTATTCTTAAATCGCTATCTTTTGAAATATTCAAAACAAACTTAAATATTTAACTTTTGAAATGAATTAAAATTATAGAACAACCATTTCCCTTATACGGTAATTCAATTCACATTATTTATTTATTCAATAATTTCCAAATATTAAATTTAAACAATTTCGCTTATCCAATAATTCATTATCTCTTGAAATATTGAAATTGAACTTACAAGATTCAACCTTTAAAACAATTCACAATTTAGAACACTATTTTCATTTTACAGTTATTCAATTATTCAATAAGTTTTAAATATTTAATTTAAACAATTTACCTGTTTAATATTCAATATTCGATTTTAAATAGATTTTACTTATCCATCAATTTCTCTATTATACCCAATGAATTTAACATTTATTATCCTATTCAACTATTGATTGCAAAGGCATTCACTAAGTAGCATTCGTTTTTCATTACTCGGATAATTATTGCTGCAATTCATTCCAGTTATTATTATTTCAAACTAATTACAAAAATTTTCTAACACTAAAACACGAAATCTTATTCAATTAGCTATTTTAATTATCTGAAATTTACGGGTCGTTACACTCTCCCCCACTCAAAACTTTTCGTCCCCGAAAAGGAAAAAGAAGGGAAAAGGAACTAAGTATAGAATTCAACCTTAGGTATATTTATCTCAAAGTTACCAACTTATAAACAATGAAATTCCATTTATAAAGTCTTTACTACACTTTCACTAAGTTATTCCAAACGGCTTTCTAACTTTAAAGTTAGTTATCAAAACAAGTTATAAATTTTTTTTAAAACTTGAAAATTTTTCTAACACCCGGATCTTACGGAAAATTTCGGCAGAGTCTCCTTTGCGCGGCTCGATCGGTACAACTACAAAACGCCTCTACGGGCCCCAAACTAACAAAAGAAAATCAAAAAGCCAAGTGGCTCATCAAAAATCACCAAATCCAATGACAAAATAAACATGTACCTTATATTATTTTAGCGAGCATATACGACTAATATAGCGCGGAAGCAAGATCCAAATGCAAAGCAAGCGCAATCCGCACCTACTAAACACTCAACAAACAATGAGAATCATGCATATATGAAAATAGTATCAATATACATCTTATAGCAACATAACAACTACATGTGCTAACATAGCAAATGCAACAAAACAACAAATGCAACCATCAATCAACTATCATCCAACAAGTCCATAACCAATCAATATAAATTCACTTTTTATTAATATTTATTCACTTGGTTTTCAATTTTTAATCACAGTTGATTCATTAACGTTGGATTTTTACTAACATTCATTCTCAATTCACTTAGTTAACATTCACTACTTTATATTTACATTAGTTCACTTCCAATTTGAATCAAATTATATTCTTTTAAATTCATTTAACTTCCAATTTGATTTCAATGATTGATAGCTCCCAATTCCATTAGCACTTAGTGAATTATATACAATCAACTAACAATCAGATAACAACCAAATCATACCCAACATAACTAAATTATTAATTTCACATTCAATTTGGTTTATCTCTTTATATATATATATATCCTGTTATATAATTTTAAAAGAATCATTTTATATTTGACATCTTAAATTTCCAATATTAACTTTAATTAAGTCCGTAAGCTGTACATATATCATCCGTGAGCAATATCAATCTAATCGCTTATTCGATTGCACAATTTCGCTTCCAAACTAGTATCGTTCACACGACTCTGTAGTGCGGACTCAGATTTGGTTCCTTGATTGGAAACTATTACTCTCCTTTCATAGCCATATACTATGATAGAGAATTCCAGAATCAAATTAAAAATCCATATCTAGGGTTCGCCGTCGAAAATCGAGTGAAAAATCCTTACTTGGATTGATATAAATCATCTCGAAATTTTGTGCTCGAATTTGGATCAAATCGTTATGCGAATAAATAATATACGTACAATCTCACGTATTACCTTCCAATGGATTTCTATCCAATTTATCTATATTAAATTATTTTATTGACTTTCATTTTATTTGCAATTAATTATTCACAATCCATTATTTAGTTAATATATCTATTTCTTTACATAGCATACTCTTCAACATTATCTTTTCTTAAACATCATATCAAAGAATTTGTTTACTCAAGTTCATTTTAAACATTCTATATCATTTAATTAAATCCAATTTCATTTTCTACTTGATTCTTAGCAATAAGAAATTCCTTTGTTTTCATTTATTGCATTTTCATAATTTTAGTTAATAACAAATTTATTTATGGAACATTTTATTACCCAGCACTTTAGTTTATTAATCATCCTATAAAAGTCTAACTTCTCACATATGACTTTTCTTAGTTTACGGTTATCTCAAAGTTACAAATTCAAAAAATTTCTCTATGCAATTTATATTTATTTTCTATAACCAATTTACAAAAGATATTATACAATTCATTTGTCTTCTTTCCTAAGTTCACTTACTTGTTCCATTTATCCATTCATCATTTCAGATTATATTTAAGTATATATAATTTTTATCACAATCAAAATTTCCCATTTATATACATTTTAATTCCTTTTGAGTTTTCCTTACTTGTATATTTCAATTACTTTCAGGTTTTGTTTATTTGTACAATATCTCATTACATATCCAAAACATTATTTCAACTTCTTAATATTTGGTAAGTCTTGTTATATGTTATCAGAATGCAAATTTAGTATTATACAAATTTATAGAATTTCATTTTACTTAATTACAATGTTCACAAATTTGATTTATTTAAATCCTCTTTACCTTTCAACTTTAAAGTTTTCCCAAAACATAAGCTTATATATCTTAATCCTCTTATTTATAAATTCTGGTTATTCACATTTCATTCAAATAATTTGAAAATTATTAATTAACAGAACTTAGAAATATAAATGCCCGGTTCTTTTCAAGTCGTTTGAAATAAATATATACACTTATATCTTTTGAAATATATCAAATCATACCTATGGAGTTTAAACCAAAACCCATTTACCCAAAATAATTTTGAAGATAAGCAAAGCTTCTTAGAAGTCTCCCCCACTTTGAGACTCGAAAATGAACGTCGATGATGCTGCGCAGTCATCACCGAAATTATTTTCCAGCGACATAAGAGAGGAGTACTAAATTCATTCCTTTCTTTAAAAATCCTTTCAAAATATTTCCATAAACAATTTCCAATTAATATTACTATATATTTCTTCAAAACTTTTAGAATCATTTTTCAAAACCTCCGGGTCTTAAATTTAATATTTTCCAATTTAAATCTATTTTAAATTTATAAGTCACCTTTATAAAATATCTTGTAGGATTTTTCTTAAACATTCTACAAGTTGTTTTATTGCTGTTCATTTTGTAATTCATCTTATTTATTAAATTACAATATCCAATTCATGATAATAACTAATATTTTAAATTCCTAACAACCAGGTAAGCAAGATAAGTCACAATAAATTTCTGAAATTTTTTCTTTATATACAAAATATAATTAGAGCAAAATTATTTCATTTACCGAATTTAAAACAATACTATGTCGAATTGTTCTGTTTAAGTGTTTAGAGATCCCTATCAATAACGTTAATTACTCGTATTGACCAGAATCCATAAGCCACTCAACAAATCAACCGACACAATACAAAACATTTTATATCACTAACAAATACGCTCTCTCATATATATGTATATATATATATATATTCACTCAGCGACTCATCATAGGGTATTACTACCCTACTTATAAAGAGTCATACCCCACAAAGCTAAGGTTATCACTAAACCAAAGCTCTTATACCAACTGTAACAACCGGCCTTTTTGGACAATTTAAACCGACGCTCAAATACCCATGTCGATTCCAAACCATTCAAAATGGCAGATAGTTATTGGGGTAAATAAGAAAAGAAAAGAAGAGAAATAAGGAAATGAAACAACACAGAATCTCGCAGCGGAACGATAAAATATAATAGTCAAATAAACAGTTCATGAAGCTGTCTACTATACTTTGACAATTATATATACAACATTTATCAGAGTTTATACATATACAACAGAACAATTAAATAATGCAGCAGATAACATGATGCAAGGGTAATAATAGTAATAGTATACCAAATCTTCGTCTTCGTCCTCCAGAATAGATCTTCAAGAATCTGAAAAACTCAGGACTGACCCGAGCGTAATGAAAAGAAAAAACACTCGAGTCAGGACTAAAATATCCTTATGAAAGTTAAATCAATCGTAAATAAATATGAGTGTAACGGCGTCGGAGATGTTTACGGTGTTTGACACCTCCTATCCAGTGTCAACGTGCGTGCAATAACTCAAGGATGTTACGGGATTTTCCATCTCTCAAGGGTCCGTGAAACTATCTACTTTGTAGTAATATACGCTAAGTAGATAATGCCTATCAGTAATATAAAGTATCAAAATAGCGTTAAGGCGTTACCATAATTCCCCTTAACACATTTTATATTCCCAAAAGCATATACAAGACCGTAGTTTCCCCAAAACTGGAAGTCACCAGAGGGCAATCCATATACTCAAGGTACAAATCAAAACCTAGTGGTCACGAATAGGATAATCAGTATGACAAGGTACATGAGGCGATACCAACTAGGATACTAGTAGTTGCGTGATCCGGACTAATGTTGGGCATAGCCAGCGGCTACCCTAACACCGCGAAACAACACTCCCAAATCAAGGGGTGCACCCAAATCGAATCACAAATGTAATAGAAATGGTATCGAAGAAGTGTGTCCGCTAGAGGTGGCGAACCTCAATGGCCCGGCGCGGCTCCTGTTTTAGTCATGTCAGGGGTCATCCAATATCGTTCTCTTTCTTCAGTCAACGCGTTCACCAAACCATCCACTTCATTCTGGATCAACACTCCGCGTATAATAGTTATTAAAGTGGTTTTCGGTATCGACATAGAGTATGTCCATATCCGATCTCGGTCTCTTTAATAACTACGTATTATTACACCGTTGGCTCTTTTATATTTCAAATCGATTCATAATTGATATCAAAATATCATATTCACTTCAAAAATCAAATCCATTTCAAATATCGACATAGCCATTCAAAATATAAGGTTCCTTTTCAAAAGTCATTTTTCGTCTCAATATCTCATTTCGATTTCAAATCATTCCGAATTTCAATTTAGGTTGTAACTTCATTAACTCAATTCGTATTTAAATTCAAGATTTAAATATAAACATTTCACCCTATTAACCATCTTGATATTTTAGAAAAATAGTTTTAAGTAGTTTAAAAGTAGTTTTAAATAATTGAAATAGTTAAAATACTTTAAAATCTTAAAATGGATTTGAAATAGATAAATTTAGTTTAAAATAATTTAAATTGGGTTAAGTAGATTTAAAATAGATTAAAATAGTTTAAGTATTCAAAATGGTTTATATAACCGAGTAATTTGGAAAACAAAATAAAACAGCTTCAAATCAATCCATTTCAATTATAACTTCCCAATTCAAATCAATTCCAATTTCCATTCTACCGATTCGATTTCAATTCAATCAACGTCAAATTTTTTACTTCGAATTAATTCAATTTTTCATTCACCTTTAATTTATTCAATTTCAATTTATATCGATTTGGAGGTTGATTTCTCAAAATATCAATTTATAACACTTAACAAAAATTTCCAACAATATTCAAGTTTAAATCCAAATTCCAAATATGATTCAATTCCAAACTCGATTTCAAAATATCATTTTTATATCACCTTTACTTAGTAATATTCAAAGCTCGATTTAAGGTTCAATCCTTTAAAACGAATAAATTTACGAACTTCAATCATAACCCAATTTTAAATTTCAAAGTCTCAACTTAAATCATTTAACAATTTCTTTTAACCAAAATCAATTTCAACATTCCAAACTCAAATTTTTGATAAATTCGATTTCTATAAATTTGATTTCTATTTATAACTTTTACATCAAACATTTAAATAAATTTCAAATCGACGATTTTAAAAATTATTAATTTAGCCAATTTGGTGTTCGTATATAATTTTCTATCCTATGGCCAAGTAATTATTTATTTCAATTAAATGTCAAGGACGAGTATATATTACTTAAATTAAATCACAGTATCATATGTATGCATAACAGTATATATAAGCAAATAAACATCCAAACATTTAAACATCAACCAATAACATCCATTAAAATACATCATCCAATAGACAATACAATTCATGGCAATTTCATAGTTATCAATGTCAGGTAATTTAATTGCAATTCAATTTCAATTCCAATTTAACTGTCAATTTAATTTTTTTTAACGGTTAATTCAAATGACAATATATATGACAATTAAATTCTATCCAACAACAACAATAAAATCATAACACTTCATAATGTCAAATTTAACTAGCATAAAGATATTTAGTACGTTGTGAGTGTTATAAAACACTCACCTTGATTTTTACGATTTTAAATCAAATCGAATGACGTTCGATTTAACTCAAAAATTTCTCTAGCTCCAAACGATTCCAATCCATCTCCATAGCGTAGAGCTTATCCATACGAATCCAACACACTTCGTTTCGTCCAAAACGGACCTCGCATGGAAAAGTTACACAGTTTTAAAGTTCGTACGGATTTGAATATAAATAATTATACAACTTTATTTCATTTATACCCAGATTAAAATCTAGCCGTCCATCTCATGGCCCAAGATCCAGGCCGCGTGCGCTCTCTTTCATCTCCAGGTGATTACGCATGCAAGGAACCCAAAGAAGCCGACCTAGGGTTAAATTTTACTCCCTCCACGATCGATTCCAAGCCGATCAACCAACGCCAAACGAACGAGCATCGCAAGAGCCACCTGCGCCTGCCACCACCTGAATCTCGGCCACCCCCTCGTCTCGATATTCGTGCGTGAACTGCAGAAGGAAGCGGCTGTTTTTCTCCTCCATCGTTGCTCCGATGACGATCTCATCCGTTGGATGCGAAGCACTCGTGATGCTCTTCAATTTGTTAGTTGATTATTTTTGCTGAATGTTTACGGATTGAAAGTTAATCGAGGGAGAAAGAGGGAGTTTTCTGGCCATTCATGTATAAGAGGCGGCCGGCCATTAAACTAGGTTTTCTCACTTTTTTTTATTTTGTGAAAAAAGGCTATTTATAGGAAACGACAAATACTATTCATCCGGGATTCCTGAACTCCGATTTACGTGCGATAACTGACGTTCCTAGGATTTATCCCGCGTTCCGGACACAATGGAACAGGTTTCGGAAGCTAATTCGATCATCTGTGCGAGTTACGGCAATAAACGATCAAATTTAAATTAAACCGATTTAACGATTTTCAAGGCGTTTTGGCTTGCCCCGAACAAACGCTAAATCCGATTGACACGAAATTTAAAATCATACAATAATATCACATTACGGATCCGACGAAATTGGTTTCGTCGAAATCCGAGACCGTTTGAAAAATGGCTATTTTAACTCGTTAAATTAATA
The DNA here is from genome assembly GCA_030765085.1 of Allium cepa. NCBI lineage: Eukaryota > Viridiplantae > Streptophyta > Magnoliopsida > Asparagales > Amaryllidaceae > Allium > Allium cepa. The sequence goes on from CM060930.1 coordinate 236,695,606, forward strand.
TTAAAACAATTTCGATGTGTTTCGAGCTGCCACGGTCAAACGACAACTCCGATTGCTACGAAAATTGAAATCCGATAATAACAAATTATTATGGATCCAATGGAACTAGTTTCGTCCAATTCTGAGACTGTTCAAAATTTGACTATTTTTCAGTCGATAATTAAATATTAAAATATTCAATTTTCACAAATTTACTTTTATTTTGATTTTAAAAGTTCTATAACATCATTCTAACTTTAATATGATAAAATAAAATTTTCCAAATCATTTTTAATCCTATTAAACCCGCTATTCAATTATCCAATAAATTCCAATTTTAAAATCATATTAACTCTATTATATTCCCAATATAACTTACATTCACTTTGGAAACCAATTTGAATCATATTAAATCAAATTTCAGTTATTCACTCTATTTTCATACATTAAATTTCAATATCAAATTAATCATATCAAATTCGAAATTTAATTATTCAAACATTTGTAATATTAAATTCAAACAAATTTGATTATTCTTAAATCACTTCTTTTGAAATTTTCAAAACAAACTTAAAAATTTAACTTTTGAAATGAATTAAAATTATAGAACAACCATTTCCATTATACGGTTATTCAATTCCCATTATTTATTTATTCAATAATTTCCAAATATTAAATTTAAACAATTTCGCTTATCCAATAATTCATTATCTCTTGAAATATTGAAATTGAACCTACAAGATTCAACCTTTAAAATAATTCACAATTTAGAACACTATTTTCATTTTACAGTTATTCAATTATTCAATAAGTTTTAAATATTTAATTTAAACAATTTACCTGTTCAATATTCAATATTTGATTTTAAATAGATTTTACTTATCCATCAATTTCTCTATTATACCCAATGAATTTAACATTTATTATCCTATTCAACTATTGATTGCAAAGGCATTCACTAAGTAGCATTCGTTTTTAATTACTCGGATAATTATTGTTGCAATTCATTCCAGTTATTATTATTTCAAACTAATTACAAAAATTTTATAACACTAAAACACGAAATCTTATTCAATTAGCTATTTTAATTATCTGAAATTTACGGGTCGTTATAGAGAGTATCTAGAAATATTTGATGAGGTGACTGGATTATCACCATAGAGGGAGATAGAGTTCTGTATTGATCTGATCAGAGGTGCTAGGCCAGTAGTTACATCTTTAAGGCATATGGTGCTCAAAGAGCGGGGGAAACTAAACGTGCGAGTGGATGAATTGAGGTGAGAGTTTATTCGTAGGAGCATATTTGAGCGGGATGCACCTATAGTGTTTGCCACTAAGGTGTATGGCTCTTTGAGATTGTGTTGATTACCATGAGCAGAACGAGATGACGAACAAGTGTCCACTCTTGCAAGTTAGAGGTCGACCGATCATTATATTTTTGCTAATTATCATTTGTCGTTTGATCAAATTAATTAATTTCCTCTTCTTTGATATTCTCTTCTTTTTTAACCAATTCCATTAACATTAATTATTCTTATAACTTAAGTAATATTAACTATCAGTTAATTCTAACTGATGGTAATTGACGTTAGTTAATTATTTTTATTTCTTAAGTAACATATAATTATTTCTGATTCAAAATTTTCAAATATCAATAACTTTTTGCTTGAACTCTGATCGTAAAACTTTATGTATGAAAATTGATTAGAAAATCGCGACGAACCCAATAGTGCAAGTTTTATAGCCAAATTCTAATGCCAATAAAAAAAATATTTTTTGACGTTGCTATTTATTAATTAGTTTCTTTTTAATTAATTATCATAAAATTACAGGGTATTACAAAAAGCTTGAAGGAATTTCATATTGGAATCGATGGCATTATCAAGGAATTCTAGTAGATCCGGAGTAGTAGCTGGTGAAGATGAATGAGCTTCTCATCGTACTAAAGTTAACAAGTTGCCGACGGCAATGTTGCTAGGACCATCTACTCCTCAGGAGAAGGCCACAAGAGTGGAGTTTGATAATATGATGTCTGAGAAAAATTAGAGGATAGCGGATAGTCAAAAAGCTTTATTGGACATAATGGATGCTAACATAGCTTTGTTAACATTGTAGTCATAGAGGATCAAGAAAGCAGAAGGGAGACATCACCTATTAGATCTAAAGAGGAAACTCATACGCTTCTTGTCAGAAAAGAAGATATGGAAAGCAAAGACAAAAGAAACTGGCTATTGGCGTAGCAGGGAGAAGCGCTAGAGGAATTAAAAGAATCCTTGCTAAGGGAATTCAGATCAGTACCTAATAGAATTAGGTCAATACCAACCTGAATTTGAGGCCCTTGGGAGAGACAGGAGCATGACATTAACTTATTATGCTTTAAGGATGATTTATAGCATGCTAGTGATGATGATAGCTTGGATGTGGAAGTTAGGGATGCTGGTGTTCAAACAACTGCCATAGAACCAATTAAATGTCAAAGAACGGCCGATGGAGTGGTTCTCTCAACGATTAGAGAACCGAGATGTTAATGAGCAAACGGAGACTATTTGCAGAGTCAAATACTCGGTGCAGTTCTTTTTTGAGCAAGAAAGGTGTGTAGCGTGTCACTACACAACCGATTAGAATCATATAATATATAATATAGTTTCGATCAACACACCTGATCGATGGCAATAAGAGCATAACACTTTACATATTACAAGAGTATAACGACACAAGGCAGGAATAAATACCGGTGATACAAAAAAATACCAACAAGACACCAAAATCAACAAGATGCTAACATAAGATCGCAATCAAGTCAGGGTGGGAACGACGAACTGCTCTCTTGCGACTCAACTGGAGAAGAACTTCGTTGTGGGAGGCAAAGTCTGAAATGGGCCAATGAGCTCCGACCTGTAATGTTGTTGAATAAAAAGATAATACGTCTGCAAATACCTTCAAAGTGGTACCTTGGTTTATTAAACACAATTGCATTTCGTTCCTTCCATATAAACCAACAGAAAAGGGCGAAGAAGACGTCCAGAAGGAGATCGTGAGGATTGGGTTGCCAATGATCAAAAATGTCTGGTTGATCATGGATACGACCGAGGAGGTGGGCGCTGGTAGCAGCCCAAACTGAGAAAGTGAAGTCGCAATCTCGAAATATGTGGGGGATATCTTCAAGTTGAACAGAGCAAAAGGCACAGGACGGCTCGACCGGAATGTTAAGGCGGGAAAGCCTCGCTTTAGTGTTGATACGTTCATGAGCCAGACACTACTGGAGGAAGGCGATACACTGTGGAATTGGGCATTCCCAGAGTCTGGGAAAGGTGAAAAAGCGACCGGGGTTGTGAAGGAAAGAATAACATGAAGCGACTAAGAAGCCTTTAGTTGGCGCAAGCGCCCAGACTACTCGGTCTGGCAAGGTGGTGAGATGAAGAGAATGGAGCAGATTGAACGTGGAGATAAGTTCTGAGAAGGTGCCAGAGTCGAAGAGGGATGGAGGGCAGAGTGAGTCCGGAGCACGACTGATGCAGTCACTAACCAAGCTGAAAGGGCTCTGTGTGTGTGTGTGAGAAGAGTTGGGGCAAAGATTTGGCGAGGGGGAGTTGATCATGCCATGTATCTTACCAAAACACACAGTTTTTTCCATCTTCGATGAAAACATGAAATAGAGATTTAATTCGGGGTAGGGTATGGAGCACTCCTTCCCAGAATGGAGAAGGTCTACTACGCGGAGGGAGGTGAAGGACGAGGTGGCTGTTAGAACGGTAGTGAATCGAGAGAATCCAGTCTTTCCAAATAAAATTGCCAAGGGAGAGTAATCTCCAAATCCATTTAGCGAGGAGTGCGGTGTTAAAAGCACTAAGATTGATGATACCGAGACCACCCTGGTTCTGGTTCAAACAGGCGGTATACCAGTTGACCAGTCTTTTGACACCACTACCGTTCCAGAGGAAGGTACTCCTGATTTTGTCAATACAGTTGATGACCCAGGTAGGAAGTCTATAAAAGGACATCCAATATGACGGAATGGCTGATAAGACAGATTTGACTAAAACAAGACGACCGATTGTGGAAGGAGAATGAGCCTTCCAACTCAGAAGTCTCGATTCAATCCTGGAAATTAATGGGGACCAGTCAGATCGATGCAGCTTGGTAGGACGAAGAGGGATGTCGAGATAAGAAAGAGGGAAATCTGAAAGGTTACAATTGAGCAGCGACGAGATGGGAGGGCCAAGGTGATTCGAGTTGCCTAACATGACGACGGAACTCTTTTTGAAATTGATGGAAAGGCCAGATATGAGCTCAAAAGAGTACAAAGCCACTTTCAATCAATGAATGTATTCAATCTGGGGGGCGGAAAAAAGTAACGTGTCATCTACAAACTGCAGATTGGAGACTGACAACGAGGAGTCCGGGAGTGTAATGCCTGAAAAGAGGTTGCCGGAATTAGCAAGTTTGATCATCTTATTAAAAACATCGGCTACCAAGACAAAGATGAGGGATGAGAGAGGGTCGCCCTGTCTTAGACCACGTGCCGACTTGATATGACCCCCTGAAGCACCGTTGATCGATATAGCCGAGAGGCTTGATGCTAAAATATGCTTGATCGAATTACACCAATTGAGAGGAAATCCCCTATGCTTCATGAGACCAAGAATGAAGTTCCAATTAACTGAATCAAATGCTTTGAAGAAATCTAGCTTCAGTAAAACTCCTGGGGTCGATGTTTGGTGACAGAAGGAAATAATTTCCTGGCCTGATGCTACACAGTCCATAATGTTTCTACCAAGAATAAAGGCTGACTGCTCAATCCCGACTAGGGGAGCAATAACTGTTTAGAGGCGATTGGAGAGGACCTTTGTAATGATTTTAGAAGTTGTATTGAGAAGGCTGATGGGTCGGAAGGATGAAAGGGAATTAGCACCAGGAGCCTTCGGGAGGAGGATAATACTAGCATAGTTTAAGCGAGAAATGGATGAGGGTTGAGATTGGAATTCTACACACAAATCTAAAATATCATTTTTAACTATATCCCAGAAATGTTTGAAAAAGAGTAGGCCGAAACCATCTGAGCCGGGTGCTTTGTCATCAGACATACCCTTCAAAGCAGCCCAAATCTCCTCTTCTGTGAATGGATGTAACGCCCAACCCCTATTCCTATGCCAACCAAGAGCAATACGAAGTATTATTGTCAGAAAGCATGGAGAATGGGACTCGATAGGGCTAAATGTTGTACTCATTCCCTTGAACTAACACTGGCACGAGAAATTTTATGAATTTTTTTTCCTACTTACCATTCATGCGCAGTGTTGGTTCAAAGCAATGGTACAAGATAAAAAAATTTCCAGGTTACATAGTACAGAATATAATAGAATGTACAGTTCAGCACAAAAACAACATAATGCATAATACATATCATAATAGTAATGTCCACAATACATAGTCCATAGTACATATCACTTCCAAAATACATAATAACATACATACCATAATACATATTAACTACTCCTAAGTCCAAGCTGAAAAGTCCAAAACCCCAAAACGTGGAAAATAATATGAGTGCTGCTACAGTCGACGCAACCTAACCTGCAATCATAATCCTCAGACTGACCCGAGGATTATAAAACAAATCACATGGGTCAGACTATTTCTAGTGTGAGTGAAGTAAGGTTTATGAACAATAATTGTCTCAATCAACAAAAGAAAAAGAAAGCGCCGCATGTATAAACCAACATGAGGCATATATGTGTGTGAGAACCAACATGCAAATTTGGTTTCATAAACAATTCCTTTAATCAAACAATGATTTTAGGCCAAACCTATCGTATGTAATCCAATACGATACCAACCCAATATCATTTGTAACACAAAGAATAAGTTCATACACACATTCTCCAAAGATACTGGGTTTTCAAAATATACTTTAATACTTCCCAAAAATCGTAAAGTATAGAAAATTGCATTATGGGAATTATGGGATAAATGTAACATGACTCATAAAATATACCAAATAAACAGACGCTAGTATTGTAAAATCACAGTGGTAGAGCTCAAGCGCACATGGAGACATCGACCCCGTAATCTACTCATAACGCCATAATAGACCTGGCGATCAACCCAAGATAACCAAGACGGTCTAAGGCAAAGGCCGTATGCTACCCGTTCACGGATCTACATGTAGGACCCCCACGCCTCCATCCATCATAGTCCGTGACCCGCCGATCGGAGATCCCGATCAAAAATAAGATTAACCCTATGTAGCAGAACGTTGATCTTTGGTGGTAAAAGAGCATGTGATATTCCACCGATTCAGGTAGCGATCCTAAATCAGGTCGGCCAAGGTGGAGTTTTGACCCATTGGTACAACAGAGTCCAATCTATCCCGACCCAAAAATCAAAGTGTTTATAATTATGAAACACTTCTTAAAAATAAAAGTCAACGATGACAATCGTCTTCCAAAAATTCGATTAATAAACCCAGTATAATATTTAAAAAGCAAATAAAATTTTGCAAAATCATTGTCTGTAGGAAGAAAAAGAAAATAAGTACATCTCCGTTTTGCATTAATACACAAGTACCCCATGATACTTATGTATCAAGGCAAAACATAAAAACTTAATTTATTGAATTAAAGTTAATTAAGTTTGTTAAAAAACATTATAACAATTTATTTAATTTTAAAACAAAATAACACATGCATTGATATGCAAAATGCTATCAAAAGATTTGAAATAAATTTCCTTTTTCTTGAAAATATTTATTAGTCGATTATTATATATATATATATTAAAATAAAATATAAAATCGTTTAATCCTTTTTAATTTTTTTCTTCTTCCGGGCTATACAGCGCAGCCTGGCCAATGCTGCCCATCTGGGCTGCATTTGCAGCCCTGAGCTGGGCTGCACTCAGGGCTGCACTGCAGCCCTGCGTGGGCTGCCTGTGCAGCCCGCGTGGGCTGCCTGTGCAGCTCATGGCCGGGCTGTCTGTGCAGCCCGCCCGGGCCGCCTGTGCAGCCAACATGGGCTGCACAGTGCACCCTCTGGCTGGGCTGCACAGTGCAGCACATGGCTGGGTTGCACCTTTGCTCGGTGCAGCTCCAGTCTAGGCTGTACCTGCAAATCAATTTATATTTCATCATTTTCAAAATGAAGAAGCCTGAAACTTATTGTGACAATTATGCAAACACCATACATGCATTGCAATCATATGCATTGATTCTTATTTCTTTCCAATCCAATGATTCAATCAACAAACATGCTACAGGCAATAAGCAAACAAGCCTTTTTATCCAAAAATTTCCATCATATTTGCATGCACACATGAAAATAAAATTTAATTATAACTTCACTCACCTAAACACCAATTAGCAATCATCAAGTCCCGAATCAGCTAGCCCTTGATTGCCGAAGCTTCTCCTTTCAATTGCTAACAAAAGAGGAAAACCCTAAATAGCTACTCATAAAACAAAAGAATGAAATAGAAAAAGATTGATTTAGAGATACTTACTTTTAGAATTGGGAATCTTAGATTTAATTGCAGCTCTTTTTTTTGGATTTGGATGAGAGGGTTAGCAATTAGGTTTTAGGTTTCTTTTTTTTCCTTTCTTTTCTTTTCTGTTTTTCTTTCCTGTACGTACTGTAAAGGGAGGGTTGAGGAGAGGGAATGGTATTTTTATTATAATGCCCCTCCTCTAGAATGTTCTCACAATAACCCCCTTATTTTATTATTTCTTTTTTTAATAAAGTGTAATCATTTTATTTTGTTTTTGTTCTAGATTTTTCTTTTCCTCAACATTATTTTATTCAATTCTAGAACTTTCCTACATGGAGTTATGAAAATGATATTATTATTATTATTATTATTTATGTATAATTTGTAAATTAGTATGTAAATTTCATTTTCTCTCCTTTTTTTTCTCTTTAATGCAATACATGGGAATAAAAAAAACTTTTAAAGTAGCAACAACTTTTCTATTTTTTTTTTACTTTTCAAATAATTTGGTTTAATAAAATGGTTCATTTATAAATTACATTACCACTAAAAAAAGGCATAATTTATAACGCCAAATAAAAGCAAATGAATTCGTTACAATTTATTTTGCTCTCAACCATATTAATATTAAATTTTAATAAAAAAATTTCATTTATCTATTTTTTTTTCTCCATAAATAGTTAATTGTTTATTATTATTGTCTAATCATTATCAATTTATTAAGTTGATTCCCAATTTAGTATCCCTAAAAATGGGGTTATTACAGACTTCCCCGCTTACAAAAATTACGTCCTCACAATTTTACGTATGGATCATTTCTGTAACTTATTAGTTGATTAAAATTTAAAAAATACGACATACCTTACTCGAGCGCCAAACAATTCAGGATAATGCCTCTGCATCGACTCCTTTGTTTCCCAGGTGCAGTCCTTCGGATTGCTCGATCATTGCACCTTGACTAGAGGAACCACCTTACTACGCAACTTTTTCCTCTCAGAGGCAATGATACGAATAGGCTCTCGAGTATATGTCATATTAGGAGCGATTTCAAGCCGCTGCAACTGCTTTGGCTCTATCACCTCCTCAGAATCCCTCAAACACTTGCTCGAGTGTGACACATGAAAGACGTTGTGGACACTCTATAAGTGTTCAGCTAGAGCAACTCTATATGCAAGCTTCCCAATCCGCTCCATAATAGGATAAGGCCCAATAAATCTAGGAGCAAGCTTACCAATCTTGCTGAACCTCATTACCCCCTATAAAGGAGTAACCTTCACGAACACATGGTCGCCGACGCTAAACTCCAAGTCATTTCTTCTTTTATCTGCATAGGACTTTTGTCTACCTTGTGCTTCTTTCATCCTCCTCCTAATTATCTCTACCTTCTCTGAGGCTTCACGTACAGTGTCGGGACCAAGAACTAACTTATCTCCAATCTCAAGCCAGCATGCAGGAGATCTACATGGTCTTCCATACAGTGCTTCGAAAGCAGCCATGCCTGTACTAGACTGAAAGCTGTTATTATATGAAAACTCTACCAAGTACAAGTGGTCCTCCCAAGACCCTCCAAAATCCATAATACAGGAACGCAACAAATCCTCCAATATCTTGTTGACTCGCTCAGTTTGTCCATCGGACCGATGATGATAGGCTGAGCTAATATTCAACTTCGTCCCCAAAGCTGCTTGTAAGCTCCTCCAAAATCCACTAGTAAATAATGGATCTCTATCACAAACTATAGCACTAGGTAAACCATGGAGACGAACAACTTCCTTCACATACAGCTTCGCCAAATAAGATGCAGTCCTCTTTGCCTTGACAGGGATAAAATGGGCAGATTTCGTCAAACGATCCACTACTACCCATATGTTATCATGCCCATGCTTCGATCGAGGCAAGCTATTAATGAAATCCATTGATACCTAAATAAAGTGTTAATGGAACACTAATTGGATCACAAATAAGGGTTTATATAAGTAAACCGTTATAAAATCAAAATTCACTTATACCTGATCTCATTTCCATAATGGAATCTCCAAGGGCTGAAGAAGACCGCTAGGTTTTTGATGCTCGCATTTCACCACTTGGAAAGTAATGCAATTCTTAACATATTCACCTATATCACGCTTCATTTCTTCCCAGTAATATAGGCGCTTCATGTCCATGTACATCTTGCTCTCACCCGGGTGAATAGTGTATCGTGAACAATGGCAGTCCTTCATCACCTCTTGTCTAAGCCCTGCAACATTAGGTACAAAGATTCTACCATTCTTCCTCAAATAACCAAGAGCATCCATCGCAAAACCTTTCATGTCATCAGCTTCCTCTCCATTCTTCAACCAATGAATACGATCTAGAGTAACATAATCTTCCTTCTGAGCAAGAGAAATCCTGTCCATAAGACTTGGTCTCACAACCAAGCTAGCTAACATCCTCCCTGAGCTATGAGTAGGCATACTGTAACAGATCCCACTAGAAGCTAATACCTCCATATCACGCCATTCAGCCACCATCATCGATACAACTGCCTGGTGTTTACGGCTGAGGGCATCCGCAACACGGTTTCCTTTCCCAGGAGTATACTGAATATCAAAATCATAGGCTGCCAAAAACTCCAACCACCTTTGTTGGCGCATGTTCAGTTCCTTCTGGGAAAATAGGTATTTCAAGGACTTATGGTCTGTGTAGAGAACAAACCGCTCTCCCATAAGATAGTGTCGCCACAACTTCAAAGCAAAGACCACCGCTGCTAGCTCCAAATCATGAACAGCATACCAAACCTCATTGGGTTTCAATTGCCTAGATGCATAAGCCACAACTCGCCCTTTCTGCATAAGTACCGCTCCCAGGCCAGAGCCACAAGCATCCGTATAGACCACAAGATCCTGATTACCCTCTGGAATCACCAAAATTGGGGCGTTAGTGAGCATCTCCTTCAACATTGTGAAAGCTTCTTCACACTTATCTGTCCATTCATACTTGATCCTTTCCTCGTCGGCCTCGTCAAATGAGTCGTAATCTTGGAGAAATCTTTAATAAAACACCGGTAGTAACCAGCTAGTCCCAAGATGCTCCATATCTCGGTATCAGATTCTGGTCTCTTCCAATTATGTATGGCCTCAATCTTAGAAGGATCAACTGCCACACCGGCTTCAGAGACTATATGCCCAAAAACTTAACCTCCTTCTGCCAAAAGTGGCACTTGGAGAACTTAGCTTTTAGCTTATGTTCCCTTAAGGTCTCTAAAACCATCCTCAAATGCCCTTCATGCTCTTGCTCAGACTTGGAATACACTAGGATGTCATCAATAAAGACCAGGACAAATTGGTCGAGATAGCTTCTGAATATTCTGTTCATTAGGTCTACAAAGTATGCAGGAGCATTCGTAAGCCCAAACGGCATTACAGCCATTCATATGAACCATAACGAGTGCGGAAAGCAATAAGAGAAATGCTATCTTCCGCTACTCTCAACTGATGGAATCCGGTGGCTAAGTCCAGCATGGAAAAGACCTTTGCTCCGCTCAACTGATCAAAAAGATCATCAATACGAGGTAATGGATACTTATTCTTTATGGTCAGCTCATTAAGCTTCCTGTAGTCAATGCATAAACGAAGAGAGCCATCAGCCTTCTTTACAACCACTGCAGCAGCTCCCCAAAGAGAGCTACTAGATCGGATAAACTGCTTCCCTTCCAATTCAGTCAACTGCTTACAAAGTTCCTCCATATCGACTCGAGGCATACGAGTAGGTGGTCGACCGACTGGTTGGGCTCTAAGGATTAGATCTATGCGGAACTCCACGGCCTCTTTGGTGGTAAGCCAGTAACAGGCTCAAATACATCACCAAAATCTCTGAAAATTGGTACTCTAGCTATCTCATCTTCCTCTCGTAATTCCATGGAAAACAAAGAAACATAAGCACTAGAGCTCGGTACATCCAGAGTCATATTAACAAGCCCTTTATAGGATGGATGCTTCAAAGTAACAACTCTATCTGAGCAGGAAAGCTGTGCATCATAACGATCCAACCAGTCCATCCTTAAGATAATATCAAAGGCAAGGCACTCAAATACATGCAAATCACAGAGAAAAGAGATCCTGCAAAAGGAAAGCTCAAAGCCTTTACACAACATTCCATGTGTTGCGGACCTACCAATGTGATTCGCAACCCTTAGAGATGTCACGAGGTAAACAACTTCCAAATCATATCTATCAACTAATTCCTTAGATATGAAATAATGGGAGGCACCGGTGTCAAAGAGTATACGAATAAAAGTATCTCTAAAAGGAATCGTACCTTCCATGACCGCCACCTACTTTCCCTTCCTCTGACTCGGGCCTGGATCTCCTTCCATCACATTCAGCTTAACTGCTTGCTTCTTCTTCATAAGCTGTGGATAGTTGTTCTTCAAATGACCAGTCTGGTGACACTCATAGCACTGCCTCTGGGGGCAATTATTAGCAAAATGCCCCACTACTCCACACTTATAGCACTTCACTCCACTTTTATCTTGCTTCTGGGAGCCTGAAGCTTGACCTTTCTTTTGCTTCTTCTGAGGATTCTGCTTCTTCTTAGGGAAAAATGGAGCTTTCCTCTTAGGCACAAAGCTCTGTCGGTTCGGTGGTGCATCATCATCTCTTTCCTTATACAAGTCTTCATACCTCATGGCTAAATCAACTATCTCATCAAAAGTGGAGCGAAGCTGAGTCAAAAGTTGTTCCTTCAGCTTCCTACGTAGACCATCCACAAACTTCTGGTTCTTTTTGAAGGGAGTGTTGACCAAATCGGGGATATACTTAGAGAGGGAGTTGAAGGTATTGACATACTCCTGAAATGTCATATCTCTCTGCTTCAGCTCAATAAATCTACGAGCAAGGGTGGTCTTCTATACCTCAGGAATGAACCTTAACTCGAATCATTCCCTAAATCTCTCCTATGTAAGCTCCTCGTCGCCTATTTCAGCACTAACCACATCGAACCAGTCAGATGCACCATCTTGGAGGAAGCTGGAAACAATCTGGACCTTCTGGCGGTCCATCACACCCATGTGCCCAAAGACTAGTTCACAAGTTTTCAACCAAACCTGAACTCCAACCGCACCTTCATTTCCATGAAAGGGCTTCCCTCCAAGGCTTACAAAATCCTTACACATACGAACGAAATCAACCCTAGGAGCAACATTAGGAGCAGGTGCGGCCTGTGGCATGTTCTGCATCAACTCTAACCACTGCTCCATAGTCAGACGGGGAGGTCTTCCAGCCATCTTTCTCACTACTCTGCATAGTGAGAAATGCTGTTAAGCTGGAATCAAAATAATTTTCATACTAAAAAGATCAAAGATTTGGGGTTTTGGTTTAGGTATGTATGACTATTATTATATTATGGAAGTGATACTTATGGTATATAGACATGTACAATGCTTCTACTGCTTTGTGCTAATTTATATTCTAAATATATTCCATACTATTATTAACCTGGGCTTTGATACCAAAAATGTAACGCCCGGCACCTATTCCCATGCCAACGAAGAGCAATACGAAGTATTACTGTCAGAAAGCACAGGGAATGGGACTCGATAGGGCTAAATGTTGTACTCATTCCCTTGAACTAACACTGGAACGAGAAATTTTATGACTTTTTTTCCTACTTACCATTCATGCGCAGTGTTGGTTCAAAGCAATGGTACAAGATAAAAAAAATTCCAGGTTACAAAGTACAGAATATAATAGAATGTACGGTTCAGCACAAAAATAGCATAATGCATAATACATATCATAATAGTAATGTCCATAATACATGGTCCGTAGTACATATCACTTCCAAAATACATAATAACATACATACCATAATACATATTAACTACTCCTAAGTCCAAGCTGAAAAGTCCAAAACACCAAAACGTGGAAAATAATACGAGTGCTGCTACAGTCCATGCAACCTAACCTGCAACCATAATCCTCAGACTGACCCGAGGATTATAAAACAAATCACATGGGTCAGACTATTTCTAGTGTGAGTGAAGTAAGGTTTATGAACAATAATTGTCTCAATCAACAAAAGTAAAACAAAGCGCCGCATGTATAAACCAACATGAGACATATATATGTGTGAGAATCAACATGCAAATTTGGTTTCATAAACAATTCCTTTAATCAAACAATGGTTTTAGGCCAAACCTATCGTATGTAATCCAATACGATACCAACCCAATTATCATTTGTAACACAAAAAATAAGTTCATACACACATTCTCCAAAGATACTGGGTTTTCAAAATCAACTTTAATACTTCCGAAAAATCATAAAGTAAAGAAAATTGCATTATGGGAATTATGGGATAAATGTAACATGACTCATAAAATATACGAAATAAACAGACGCTAGTATTGTAAAATCACAGTGGTAGAGCTCAAGAGCGCGCGGAGACATCGACCCCGTAACCTACTCATAACGCCATAATACACCTGGCGATCAACCCAGGATAACCAAGACGGTCTAAGGAAAAGGTCGTATGCTACCCGTTCACGGATCTACACGTGGGACCCCCACGCCTCCATCCATCATAGTCCGTGACCCGCCGATCGGAGATCCCGATCAAAAATAAGATTTACCCTATGTAGAAGACCGTTGATCTTTGGTGGTAAAAGGGCATGTGATATACCACCGATTCAGGTAGCGATCCTGAACCAGGTCGGCCAAGGTGGAGTTTTGGCCTATTGGTGCCACAGAGTCCAATCTATCCCAACCCAAAAATCAAAGTGTTTATAATTATGAAACACTTCTTAAAAATAAAAGTCAACGATGACAAACGTCTTCCAAAAATTCCATTAATAAATCCAGTATAATATTCAAAAAGCAAATAAAATTTAGCAAAATCATTGTCTGTAGGAAGAAAAAGAAAATAAGTACATCTCCGTTTCGCATTAATACACAAGTACCCCATGATACTTATGTATCAAGGCGAAACATAAAAACTTAATTTATTGAATTAAAGTTATTTAATTCGTTAAAAAAACATTATAACAATTTATTTAATTTTAAAACAAATAACACATGCATTGATATGCAAAATGCTATCAAAAGATTTGAAATAAACTTTCTTTTTCTTGGAAACATTCATTAGTCGATTATTATATACATACATACATATATATATATATATATATTTAAAATAAAATATAAAATCTTTTTTTCAATTTTTTTTCTTCTTCCGGGCTGTACAACGCAGCCCGGCCAATGCTGCCCATCTGGGCTGCATTTGCAGCCCTGAGCTGGGCTACACTCCAGCCCTGGCAGCCCAACCTGGGCTGCCTGTGCAGCCCATGGCCAGGCTGCCTGTGCAGCCCATGGCCGGGCTGTCGTGAAGCCCGCCTGGTCTGCACATGCAGCCCGCGCCCGGGCTGCCTGTGCAGCCAACATGGGCTGTACAGTGCAGACCCTATGATGCACAGTGCACCCTCTGGCTGGGCTGCACAGTGCAGCGCATAGCCGGGTTGCACCTTTGCTCGGTGCAGCTCCAGTCTAGGCTGTACCTGCAAATTAGAAAAAAAAATTCATCATTTTCAAAATCAAGAAGCCTGAAACTTATTGTGACAATTATGCAAACACCATACATGCATTGCAATCATATGCATTGATTCTTATTTCTTTCCAATCCAATAATTCAATCAACAAACATGCTACAGGGAAAAGCAAACAAGCCCTTTTATCCAAAAATTTCCATCATATTTGCATGCACACATGAAAATGAAATTTAATTATAACTTCACTCACCTAAACACCAACTAGCAATCTTCAAGCCCTAAATCAGCTAGCCTTTGATTGCTGAAGCTTCTCCTTTCAATTGCTAACAAAAGAGGAAAACCTTAAATAGCTACTCATAAAACAAAAGAATGAAATAAAAAAGGATTGATTTAGAGATATTTACTTTTAGAATTGGGAATCTTAGATTTAATTGCAGCTTTTTTTTTTGGATTTGGATGAGAGGGTTAGCAATTAGGTTTTAGGTTTCTTTTTTTTCCTTTCTTTTCTTTTCTGTTTTTCTTTCCTGTACGTACTGTAAAGGAAGGATTGAGGAGAGGGAATGGTATTTTTATTATAAAGCCCCTCCTCTAGAATGTTCTATCAATAACCCCCTTATTTTATTATTTCTTTTTTTTAATAAAGTGTCATCATTTTATTTTGTTTTTGTTCTAGATTTTTCTTTTCCTCAACATTATTTTATTCAATTCTAGAACTTTCCTACATGGCATCATGAAAATGATATTATTATTATTTATATATAATTTGTAAATTAGTATGAAAATTTCATTTTCTCTCCTTTTTTTCACTTTAATGCAATACATGGGAATAAAAAAACTTTTAAAGTAACAAAAAATTTTCTATATTTTTTTAACTTTTCAAATAATTTGGTTTAATAAAATGGTTCATTTATAAATTACATTACCACTAAAAAAAGGCATAATTTATAACGCCAAATAAAAGCAAATGAATTCGTTACAATTTATTTTGCTCTCAACCATATTAATATTAAATTTTAATAAAAAAATTTCATTTATTTATTTTTTTCTCCATATATATTTAATTATTTATTATTATTATTATCTAATTAATTATCAATTTATTAAGTTGATTCCCAATTTAGTATCCCTAAAAATCGGGTTGTTACAATGGATGGTCAATAGGGATGGGGGAAGGGGCAGGATAAAGGAGTGACCAATCTATGACCGGGAGAGCTAGGAAAGGGCTAATGAGGATATTTCTGTAATAATCCGTGAACAAGCGGAGATGATCAGAAAGGTCAGAGTAAGAATTGCTGTTATGAACAATTTCCGAGATTGAGATGGATCTGCGGCGGCCGCTGGCTAGACGATTGAAGTAAGAGGTGTTTTTGTCCCCTGGCTCCAACCATTTAGCTTTAGAACACTGTTTCCAGCCTAACTCATCTTTCTTTACAAGTCTATCCAATTCTGTTTCAAGGCTATTCAGCCGCGACCATTCCATGTCTAAAAGCGAACGAGATTCTTTAATAATGTTTAGATCTAAGATCTCATCTTGGGTGGATGAGATGCGTGAACGAAGGGACGCCCAAATGGATCTGGCCCAGCGTCTGATAATTTTCCTAAGGGAGCGGAGTTTGAAGACAATTATGGCGGATGCTGAGTGGATTTGTGTAGGCTGGGACCAAGCATGTTTGATGAAGTCATCGAAAGAAGGCTCCAGAAGCCATAGGCGTTCGAATCTGAAGGGACGCTTGATGTTGGGAAAGTATCCGGTATCCAACATAAGAGGGCAATGGTACGAGATGGTCGTAGCAAGTCCAGAGACCAAGGAAAGAGGGTGAAGGTCGTCCCAGGCTGCATTAAAGAGAAATCTGTCTAATTTTGCTAAGGCAGGTTCGGCTCTACGGTTAGACCAGGTGTAGAAGCGATTGCAGATGGGAGGGTCAATGAGGGAACATTCGTTGATGAAGGAATTGAACGAGTCTGAGTCCAATGAGTTAAATCCCGAATTACGTTCCTCTGGGGATCTAGTTGTATTGAAATCCCCTCCAACTATCCAGGGTCCATTGAGATAAGAGGCGAAGGAGAAGCAATTGGCCCAGAGGACATTTCTCTCGTGACTGTTCTGAGGACCATAGATGTTAGTGAAAAAGTAGATTATACCCGATTGAATGTGGCGGAGTATTACATGTAAGGCCGAAGGATGAACCATGGTATGACAATGGGCTCAAACAGCTTCATTCCATGTGGTAATGATACCCCCTCTGGAGCCAATAGCATTTTATGGGCCCAACCCGATAGGGTGGGGCCCCCCATGTGTCTAATGAGAGATTGTGGTGGGTCAATCAATTTAGATTCTTGTATAAAAAGAATGTCAGCTTTATGAGGGGATAAAATGAGACTGACAACATGCCTTTTAGATGGGTCCCCCAAACCCCGAACATTCCAAGAAATTAGTTTCATTGGGAAAAGGACAAACGCTCAAATTCTAGTGTTTGCATGGCAGTGTAGTGATCATCACTCAAACTCACACCCAAGCGGTGTGCCATTTTTTTATTTAGACTCCTATTAGCCAAGGAAAAAACAACGGTTTTATAGAAACTACCAGGGAGGGAAGCCGCCCTGCTGATTCTGGAACTACGGCGAACGGTTGCTGGAGTGAGCAGTGGAGACCTCGGGCGAGGCAACGGAGAAGCTGGAAGATCAGCCCTGTCAGTTACAAAGGGGGTAGGGACATTGGGTTGTGACTGGAGTATGTCCATGGGAGGTGAGGATAAGTCAGGATTCACAACTGGGTTAACCTGCTGCACTTTAGGCCAAGCATCCCAGCGCTGAGAGCCAGACCCACCCGGATTAGTGCCGCGAATTTGGGCAGCTGTAGCAGGCACATGGGATATGGCTGGGTCATAGAACATCGCATCGAATCTGGCTTCGTCTGAGTCGTTTGAGAGTATGGGTTCATCTAGGCATCTGAAATCCATTTCGTAATCCACCCCCAGGAACATCATTTCTGGCCGATGACTTGGGTGAGCATGCTCCCATTTCTCCACTGTAAGGAGAAGATCCTCGCTGTTTAAGTGCGCTACAAAAGAGCTAGGTGTACTAACCCCGTTGAATAACTGCATCTTGACATATAGGAACCGATGATCGAAATTTGCCAAGTCACAATCATCGAATGCAATGAAACAACCCAAGGTGCTTAGGGCATTACTGACTACCATCGAATTGTTTCTAAGAAATTTGGGAAAACCTTTAACCCGAGCCCACTCTGCCGGTTCAAGATCAGTAGCCTGGTGATCAATATCTGTCCATTGCTGTATGAGGACAGAGCCCCCAGGCTTCAATAAGGTTCTCCGATGGAGGGCTTGATCACGGATCGAGGTGGTAGGATAGCAAAAGATGAAACTGTTATCAGATAGAATCCAAAGTGGCCATTCATGGTGACAAAAGCTTTTAGAGAGAATGAGGTGGAGGGATTCGATGGACCAAAAGCCATCAATGATTGTGGCAGTGAGATAGAGAGAAGAGTCGGCCATGGAAAATATTTGTGGGGAGTGGAGTTTAGAATGAGAGGGACAGTTTTTGGAATGCGGAAGGGGGGATCGAGGTGACTGTTGTAATTGAGAGTTGCCTCGATTGTTGGGCGAGTAAGCTATGAGTGGGGCCCTTTCCTCGTGTGTTGGACTGCTTTTGGATTTGTTTTTAGTGACATTGGCTGAAGCATTTATATGAGCAGAAAAGTAATTATATGTTTTCTTGGGAGAATGCGAATGTGCATGCCCGAAGAAGCCACAAAGATAGCAAATATTTAGGTCCCTACAATTTCTTGCCACGTGTCCCAGACTAGTACACCTGAGACAACGACCTTTCAGCTTCAGAAATTCAATAGTGGAACGAGCGTTTGTGAATTAAGGTAAGATCTTACGACGGCGCTGATATCCAGAGGGCTTGGCAGGGACCGGGGTGGTGGAGCTCAACACTTGAGCGCATGTTTTCCTAGTGAAGGGAGGAATGGGAGGAGGAGAACGAAGAAGAGGTTCCGATGCCGAGGGCTTAGATGAATCGGGATCGCAGGAGCTGGTATGCACTGAACGAGTGGGTGGAATGGGCGGAAGATGAGGGTTGTGAAAGACAGAGAACTGAGCTTAAATCTGTATTTTCCAGGGAATAAAGAGATAGGGGGAGGGGGAGGAGGAGTTTGCTTTGGAACGGAATGAGGACGGGGCGGAATGAGACGGGATGAGGCTGCCATGGAACTAAGATTTTTATATCTCTATGTTACTCGGTGCAGTTCTTGACAGTCGTCCTTTAGAATACCAAGCTAGCAAGGAGAGTTTGGCGGATATGATCAAGAGATTGATGGAGAAAAACAAATAGATAAAGCCTGTAGACCGGGATTCTACACCTAGTAGAATCTCATTCATGTAGAATATTCTATTGGAGGAGTATCCTAGGAAGTTTACGAAGTTGATAACATCAACGTATAGTAGGACTACCGATCCCATGAAATATTTTTTAAGTATAGATGACACATGGATGATGCTAGGGCAATGGATTTAGTTCAAAGCTGATGTTTTCACATTTTCTTGGATTGAGTAGCATCAATGTGTTAACTCATCTCCCATCAAAGTCCATATGGACCTTAGAGGGGAGTTTCTAATGTAGTTTAGGCTCAATACCGCTCAACCTAAGAATTTGATTTTTTTTTGTTGAGCATTTCTTAGGGACCTCAGGAGCCATTAAAGGGGTACTTGAACATGTGCAATATTGCAGCTATGGAAGTTAACAATCCGAATGAGAGCATGGTATACATGGTGTTGGTCTGGGCTATACATCTAGACATAGATTTTGGGTAATGGATGTGGATAAAGTAGTCGACGACTATGGAAAAGTTCCATGATAAAGCCAATCAATTCTTGCAGATGGAGGAAGCAAGTCAAATGTTGGAAAGTCTGGTGGTGGAAAATCTAAGTGATTTAAAGCAATGTTGCAATTAAAAAAATCGACGAGAGCTTCAATAATATGGCTGTGAATGTGGGAAATTCTGGTAATCAAAGGAAGAGAAATGATGGTGTCGGAGGGAGGTAGAATTAAGCTAAAAAGTGCCTAAGGAGTATGAGGCCAGATGAACACACACCTTTGAATGATACAACTGAAAACATATATTATTCCACATAAGGCAAGGAAAGGTATAAAAAAGCCGCTTTGGAGAGAGGTGACCAAAGAAGAGGAGCATTAAGAAAAGTTCTATCGGCTCCATAAAACTCATGGACACAACACAAACGAGTACCGACATTTAAGACATTTTATTGAGGAGTTAACATGAAAGAAAAAATTACAATAGTATGTGAGAGAGCCACCGGATGGCGGACAAAATGCTAGACCCCAATCACCGAATGCCTAAGGGAACCAACCTGGACCAAGTGGAGAGTTGCCTAGGCGGACAAACGAAATGATAATTATAAACCTAAATTGGAGGACCTCATCCAACAAATAAATGTTGAAATTAAATTGAATGGTACATGAGTTCGTTAAGGCTGTAGGATAGCTGCTGTGCATTGAGAATGGAGCTCCGGCTAAGCAAAAAAGGATGATGATGATGACATCGTGTTTCGTAATACGGATTATGATGGGGTATGAAAGCCCACCATCATTCCTATGATAATAACATCTATGGTTTTCCTAACAATGGTGCGCTGGGTCTGGGTGGATATTAGAAGTTCATCAAATATTTTATTTAAAAGGAGCTTTGTAAATCCATGATTCAAGGATTTACAATCAACGTGAAACAACTTGTTGGTGTAATTAATTTATCCATGAAATTAGGAGAAGGAGACTACTAGATAGTGCAGGTACAAATGTTTATAATCGTGGATGAGTATTTGGCATACAACGCCTTTTTATGCTGACTGACCATTGTTAATTTAAGGATAGCACGGGCTCCTTGGTGCTTAATGATGAAGTCTCATGGAGAATGGTCAGATCAATTAGACGAGACTAGAGTGCTGGATGGGAATGTTATGTCATGGAGCAAAGAGAGGCAAAGCGACGGAAGAAAGACAAGAATGAGGAGAGGGCTTTTTGCATTAAAAACTAGGAAGCATAGCAATAAGAGCACAAGCCCTAGCTCGAGAACCATAGTAGGTTCTATAAATCTTTGGATCCTAGGAAGAAGTCAGTGGAAATGTAGGCAGCACTAGCTGAGTTGACAGTTAACGTTCCAATCAATATGGATGATCCAACTCGGCTCGTAAGATCATACTCAACTCAATGCAGGATTGAATACGGAATTGATTAGTTTTCTATGAGAAATTGGATGTGCTATCTTGGACACATTCAGATATAGCGGGATATCACAAGATGTAGTGTGCCACACACTAAATGTAGACCCAAAATTTACATCAGTAAAGTAGAAGAGATGTTGTTTGGGTCTAGAGCATTCCGTTGCATTGATGGAGGAAGTAGACAAGCTAAAGGAGAACGAATTCGTTCATGATGCTTTATACCTTGCATGGGTATCGAACCCCATGTTGGTCAAGAAATCAAATGCGAAGTGGCAAACATATATTGATTATTTGTACTTGAATAAGGCATGCTCAAAGGATAGATTTCCTTTGCCTAGGGCTGACTAGTTGGTTTGGACCGTAGGACACTATTTGCTTTCTTTTATGGATGCTTATTCCGGTTATAATTAGATACCAATGCATGTTCTAGATCAGCAGCGCATAAGCATTATATTGGATTCGGGATTGTACTGTTATCAGGTAATCCTTTAGATTTAAGAATGCAGGAGCTACTTAATAGAGATTGGTGAATTCAATTTTCAAGGATCATGTCATTCAAATGATAGAGGTGTCCATATATAATATCCTTATGAAGTCATAGCTATCAAGGAATCACATTGATGACCTTACCAAAATGTTCGAGATATTGTGGAAGTATGGAATGAAGTTGACTTTGTTGAAACGCTCTTTTGGAGTTGCATTGGGGATGTTTCTAGGATTTATCGTGAATTCAAAGGGCATAAAGGCTAATTCAGAGCAGATTAATTCCTTGAGGAATGTAACTAGCTTGGCTATGAAGAAGGAGTTGCAAAGCTTGAACGGGAAGGTTGCTAGCTTGAGTTAGTTTATGTCAAAGGCAACGGATTAATGTATACCATTCTTTAATTCCCTCAAAAGGGAAAGAATAATTTTGAATAGATGAGGGAATGTTAGGATGCCTACGAAGAATCACAGCTGCACATGGAAACACTACAGGTTCTATCCAAACTATTCGATGAAGTGAACATATTTATCTATTTAGTAATGCCTGCTCATGCATTAAGCGCAACATTGGTAAAGGAGGAGGGGAGGATATAAAGATTAGCTTATTATATCAGAAAGCAGTTTATCGAAGCCGAAAAAATACAATAAATTGGAGAAACTCGCTTATTGCTTGCTGATTGCGTCGAGGAAGTTGTGATCATATTTTTAGGCTTATCCAATTAAGGTGCTTACCGATCAATCTTTGAAGAGGTACTCTACCGATCCAAGACACGGAAAGGTTATTGAAGTGGAATATTGAACTGAGTCAGTATGACATCACACACCATACGAAGAGAGTAATAAATAGACAAGCATTAGTGGACTTCATAGTCGAATTCATAGTATGGCATGGTGAAGAATGAGATGATATATTCACACTTCCAAAATGGAAATTGTTTGTAGGTAGAGCTTCTAATGAGCGTAATTTTTGAGAAGGAGTTGTACTCGTATTTTGGAAGGACGATCAATTTTTTATGCATTAAAGTTAGAGTTTCCTACAATGAATAACAAAGATGAGACGAAGCATTGAAAACAGAACTTACAATAGTGAAGGGACTAGGGGTAAGGATGCTGCTTATATTCAGTGACTCCTAGTTGGTGGTTTTCCAAGTGAAGAATGAATTTCAGGCTATTGGTGCAAGACTTGCCCCTTACCTAACCAAATCACTGGAATTGCTGGATGATATAGAACATTATGCACATCCTAAAAGAGAAGAACGCAAAGATTAATTACTAGCCAAGTTAGCTATTTCTAGAGCTGTGCAACAATTGATATTGGTTTCGATGGAGGTTTTAACAGCTCAAAGTATTAATAAGATGGATTTTGTTGATTGGATTTTGGAAGCCGAGGAGGAGTCATGTATGACTTCGATTAAGGATGTTCTACATAAGGGATCTCTCCCAAGAGGAAATAATGAATGAAAGAAACTTCTATGTAAAATACCATAGCTTGTAATACAAGGATGAGTGGTTTACATGAGAGGATTCTTGAACCCTATGCTTTGGTGTGTAACCAAAGATGAGGCTAGGATAATCCTCATGAATGGCAATCGTAGTGATCACACCGGAGAGCATATACCAGTGAAGAAGATGTCGCTACGAATATTCTAGCCAATGATAACCATGATGCTCTTGAATACACTAAACAGTGTGACCGACTAAAGATTTGCAAAGATTTCAAGAACCCCATCTATAGAGCTTACGTAAGTGGTTAGCCTATGGCCATTTATGGTTTTTTGAATTGTATAACTGGAGTGCTACGAATGATGAAAGGAGGAGCTAAACACATAATTATTGCAGTGGATTTCTTCATAATGTGGTTTAAAGCGGAATTACTCGCCACGATCACAATGAAAAAGGTGATCAACTTTGTGACAAGGAATATTAAGTATAGATTTGGAATACCTCAAAAAATTATAACGGATAATGAAAATCCATTTAAAAGTACCGAGTTCAAGGATTTCTGCATTTGGTACAAGATTGAGAAAAACTTTTTAGTAGTTGTGCATTTATAGGCTAATGGACAGATAGACACGTCAATAAATTTATCAAGTCTATCTTGAAGAAATAGTTAACCAAAGCTAAAGGCAACTAGGTTGAAGAGCTTCCACTAGAACTATGGGCTTATAGGATAGCTCACAAGTCCATGACTAGACATACACCATTCGCTTTGGCCTATGGATCAGAGGCCATGATTCCGATCGAATTGGAAGTCCTTTCTCATTGGAAAACGCATTATGACCCCAAGGTTAATAGTGAAATCTTGTTTGAGTCTCTTGTTTTGATTGATGAAAAGCGAGAAGAGGCGGAATTAGGAGTAGCTGCTCACCAGAAAACAGTAGCACGATATTTCAATACCAAGGTTCAAAACTATACTTTCAAGGTAGGGTATCCCGTTTTGAAATGAGTTCTCCCAGGTACAGAGGCATTAGATTTAAATTGGGAAGATCCTTATGCCATCGAACAGAAGCTTAGAAATGGATCTTTCAAGCTAGCCACTATCGAAGAAATCTCGATCCTATAGGCATGGGATAGCAATTTGGTATGATGCTATTTTATTTAGTTTTATTTAGTTTACTTTCCATAAATAAGCCACCTATGGATTCTAGGGGCAGCGTAATAAGGCAAGACTTGCCATGTTTAATGATCTACTTGAACCAATGGAACTGTGTTCTTGCATGAAAAATTATGTCTGCGTGATTTGCAGTACACTTAGGTACGCAAAAATATTTTCAACTCCTTTTTTCTTAGATCAGGACCAAGAAGTATAGTTACATGGTCCAATCGGATAATTCCATCCCATCCTTCAGTTATCGACTATTGCCCGAAGATAAGCAATGTCAAGCAAGAATGCCTAAAACAAGGCGACTAAAGAGCCAATTTTCAGAGATCGAAACTAGTGCATGGTTGAAATTCTAATTACCATACGTGCAGCCTAGTAGGATACTCTAGATTTAGAATAAGCAAGGACGGATAATAGACAATCTCAATCAACACCAGGTAATAGGTGTAGCTGAAAGCAATGTCTTGAAATGGGCACCGGAACCACCAGTTCCTAAAGATAGGAACTGATATATGGATAGGATCTCCATGATTGCGCCTGCAGTCTTGCGGGACATGCTCGGTCGATGTCGAGCGTGGATAGTCATTGAAAACTGAAAATGGGTACTACTAGATTCCTCCGGTCTAAGATTATAACCAAGAAGTATAATCGAACAGGGGTAATTGGATAATTTTCCTCATATTGTTAATCTCCTACTAACGCCTGAAAATAGGCAAGGTTAGAGAACGATTCCCGAATTTTGGCATCTAGACCAATAAGTCCTGAAAATAGGATACGCTAGATCGAATGTTTTGCTCAGGCCCGATAGGACAGGCTTTGTCAAAATTTAGTTGTTTAGATCTATAGATAACATTGATTATATTTGGTTATCGGTAGGATTGAGGATGTCTCAAAATGGGCATTCAAATCTTTGTCTCCTTTGGATAAGGAACAACATAGAGCTCGGATTACATATAACTGGTTAATGGTTGAAGACACTTAACTCGAAATAAACAAAAGCGACCATATAGTTGGTTAAATATTATTTTGGTTTAGCCAAATGGATAACACTTTAGCAACAATAAAAAAGAACTAAATAATAGAATATAACTAAAGTAGTTGTAGGAATTTTACTGATATGCACGTAGTTACAATACGCAGAAGCATTGCTTATAATATGGATAAATTATAAGCAGCTACATTATATATGCATGCAATTGTATATATGCGGGAATATATAAAGTGTAAAATCGTAAATGGAATAAAAACAGAAACAGAAAATTATCTTTCATTACATACTAACTTTATATAAAACACGGTGGTTGGTCCCATAAAATCATGGCTAAGGCACAATAAACGGGAAAAACAAAAACTACAGCCCAAAAAGAGACAAATGGAGACTGTCTTGTTGTCACTGAACGATAGCCAACGAGCCTATTTCTTATGAGGCCTCTTCTTTTTGCTAGCCTTGATGCCTGAGCCATTATGAGGTCTCTTCTAACCTTTCTCACCTTAGGGTACTACCTCGAAAGGGGAGGTATCGCCATTAATAGTAGTGTAGTGATGGTAGGATCTTTAGGGTCAATCACTAGTAGGTTAGGAGGTTTTGTGGTTCCACCGATGCTGCTACCCTTCGGAGCCTTGATGGTAATAAGAAGGACTCTAAGTGAAGGATGCGGCCCCTCAGTATCGGCAGTCTTTTCAAGACCATGCGTGGTCTTAATTTTGACTTTAGAAGTGTCAATTTTCAACTTCTCTACCATTGAAATGGGTTCAGTTGGGACTAAGCCACTATTGATGTCCTCTCCTTGGAACCGGGAAGTGTCATCTAATCCCTCCAAAGCTACGATCCTCTATGGATCAGGACCTAGAATAGAGCAAGAGGGAAGGCTTGGAATGACTAGTCCTATGTCATGGGTGTTAACTTGGTTTTAATTACAGTAGTGCCCAAGCTTGAGTAATTGGTAATGGAGGAGATGAAAAAGAAGGGTGACCTATAAGGTTACAAATAGAGTGGTAAAAGTTAGTAATAGTCTTAGATAAGAATCATAGGACATCGAATACTGGAGAGACAAGGGACATACCTTCACTGGTTGGATTTCTCGATATGGGATTTAGTAATCTCCCCTACTTCAACTGTAGGTTGCATTTGTGGATTGAAAATCGTGGAATATAAGGTTCGATGGAAGTAGTTGATGCAAAAGCTAGAATAATTTGGGTGGCATCGAAGCTGCCCCCTCAAAAGATGGAATCTTTACTACAAATTCTTTAGATTTTAAAGAAGATTTTTCATGGCCTGATGCGGTTGGACCAGTAAGAGCTTTAGTAGTAGCTTTAGTGGTAGCATCCTCAACAGCCAAGATCGCCCATCTTTCTTCGGGTTTCAAAATGTCCTCAACAACGAGATACTCGAATTTCAGTTCATTATCGACGAGGCCTTTTCCAAAATGCCCCTGCATGACATAGATTCTCCTCCCAAGAATCGGCAACGGTAACAACACATGTACTCCCTAACCATTTAATGTTATTATATGGGACGCCGATGGCGAAGAATTGTTGAAGAGTGGAGTTTAATTCTTCACTTTCTTTGGCCTTTTGCTTCTCTAGCTCACTCAAGTCATGCCCAGCTACAATGTAATCAAACTGGGCCTGTAGTCTCTCTCCTTTCACTAGGAGATGTTCGGGTTCAAGCATCTCTTTTTCAACATGGAGCTTTTGGTTTTCAACTTCCCAGTTCTTTTATCATTATCTAGAAGGACTATGTCCTTGGATGTTAGCTGCATTTTGAGAGCACTATTGTCTTCATGAGTAGTCTTTCTGATATTCTTTATCACAATCTCCACCTGTTATGATCATTCTTCATTTCTACCATCAAGTCTTAGGCATTTTACTCAGACTCTATGGCGATATCTATCTCTTTATCAACCTTCTCGAAATCACTTTTGTATCCTTCTATGAGGCTATAATATGTTCTCTTTTCAAAATCAAACAATTGGATGTTCGTTTGAGTAATTCGGTTGATGTTAAAGAGGGCAAAGTAAAGTTGCTTCCACTTGTATCCCTAGTTAATAAGTTCTTGGACCCATCCAGCCCTATGGTTTGCCTCCTCCTTAAAAATATCTTTGATGTTATAGTCAAATATAACCCCAGTCAGACAAAGTTTTGGGAAGGCAGCTTGCATGCGGCTTGATAGGGTTGGAGTAGAAGCCGAAAGGACTAAAACATCTATATATTGAGGGCGAGGAGGAACGGTTGTGGTCATAAAGAACGATGTTGGAAATAGTTGTTATGAAGGAAGCTGTGGTAGAGATCGAGGCGTAGGAACTCCAGACGAGGAACCATGACGATCATATGAATCTTTATTTCTCTTCCCATAGTTGTAGGACTGTTTTTGTAATGACCTAGAATTTTATTGTTTGATTTTTAGAATATTTAATTGATTTTAAATATTCGATTTGTAAATAAGATGAAATAAATTTGAAATAAAATAAGTTGATTTCAACCGATGAACATTTCTTTGGGTTTATGAAAAAAATTCCATAATTTTTATTATAATAAATATTTAAATTGTCATTTGACGTATTTTACATCGAACATTGGTATTTTGAAATTTAATAGAATTTGATATCAAATGTGTTTTATTGTTGTTTTGAGATCACGTTACAGTGTTGTGTGCGATTGTAGTCTATTTTCTATCGTTCGTAGCTCGTACGCGAACACATTAGTGGTTAGCGGACACCCAAATTCAAATAAAACACAAAAATCAAACACTGCCTACCCATTTATACACGCACATGATTCTAGCCTTGATGTTAGCCTACTGCATATCCTACCCCACACTACGCAAGATTTTATGCAATGATCAAGGATCTTGTCCTTTGGAAAATCTTGCTTTATCTGTATATATATGTATGCGTGCACCGAACTAAGGAAAAACTTCTATTCCTTTTCTTCATTGTTTAATCACTGACATCACCAAAGCAAAGAAAATAAACACTTCCTCTACTTCAAAAATCAATAGCTCACCAACCCTTCAAAATTAACTAATGCGACCACCTACAAAGTTATTCGTATCAACTCATAGTATTTTTAGAAATTGACGGAGCTCAATTTTGTCGAGCGACGATCAAGATATCATCGAATATTAGTAGGAGGCAAAATAATGTTCGTAAGTTCAAAATTTTAATTCTCCCAATTCAAGAAGATTTATTTGACGCCGTAAGCATTGTTTAGTTAATATCAAAGATTAGTAGCATTGGTGAAATTTCAACGAGATTTAGTGTCGATGATTGATGATGTTGATCAGCTAGGGCTTCGTTTATCGTAGATTGGAGTGTCGATTGAAGAATCCTAGTATGGCGTGGGGATCATGGTGGAAGGGGGCTTAGATTTGCAAAGTTTGGTGGAGTTTTATGACAAAAGTTGTCATGCATTTTGCCTAGCGTTGGAACATCAATTGGTCAGGTTTCACAGTGGGGGACTGGAGCGGTGATGGCGGGGTGTAGTTGGATGACGAAGTGGAGGCGGACTTGAGGGTGGCCTTGGAGCATCAAACGGTAGAGTGGATGACATGTAGATGTGCATGCATGTGCATAAAAATATTGTTCTGGACATTGCGTTTGGAGGATAGCGAAGAAGACCCTATTCATGCGGGTCGAGTTCTTCCTAGTACAGGCTTGGACTATCCCATTTTGGTGAGAAATTCTTTTATGTATGTTTATTTAAATATAAATAAATGTGTGTGTTTAACCATCGTATCTTACTCAAATAATATCCATTTTGCACATGGATGTTTGCAATGGAATCGTAATTACAAGTACAACCTTTTAGTGTCATTTGTTGATAGCTTTGGCCATGTATAAATTTACGACTGCTTAAATCAAACTAAATTTAAATTAATAACAACATTTAAATTTATATACGTTAATTAGTGATGTTTATTTGGCCAAATAAAATAGCATTGAGTTAAATTGATTGAATGGGGTAGTTTGGACACCTGTTTAGTGGAAAAAAACAGCGTTCCACTAATTAAATTTATTGAATACCTCTTTAGTAGAATAAATCACCATTCTGCTATAATTAATCGGATAGATTATACTTGGACATCTATTTAGCGGGATAAATCATGGTTCTACTATTAAATTAGTGAAGACATTTATATACATGCCAATTGATTAGTATTGGTCAAGTGTTGTATTAATAATCGATTGTTAATTATGGATTTAATTTATACATATGTCCGCTTATGTAAATATCGAGCATTATAACTTGGAAAGTTTAACCGAATGAAATTGTAACTAGTTTAAGTACCATAGTGGTTGCTAATTCCATTTCAAATTTGAAAAAGTTCACTTTTGTTATTTTTTAAAAGATTATTATTATACGTTAACAAGATTTAAAAGGTAATTATCATTTATTAATAATGGTTTAAAAGATAACTGATAATTGTTTCAATAATGATTTAAAGTAATCATCTTATTAACAGGATTCTTAAAAGTTATTAAAGAATATTTAATTATTGTTTTAAAGTTCTTTAATTATTTATTTATGTTTTTAAATTATATTTTTAGTTTTTGCTTAAAGTTATTTAATTATGTTAAAATAAGTAATTTTGCTGTATTTAAAGGTTTTATTAATACCATATTAACATTCTTTAAAGGTTAATTAATTACTTCCTTATATTGTTTTAAAAGTTTAATTAATTATTATATTAGTAATGTTTTGAAATTAATTGAATGTTTTATTAAAGATGTTTTAAATTAATTTATAATTATATTTGTATTATTTTGAAGTTAATTATTTATTTGTTATTTTATATTTTTTTAAAGTTAAAATATCAGTATGATTACATTATTTAAAATTTTTTTTTTTTTTGCAGGGCAAGCGGGGTTAACTGGTCCCCTACCAGATTATTGATAAATAGAAAAAAGAGAGATGGTACAAACAAAGGGGAGACATGAACTAGCTCATGTCACAAAAAAAAAACACACAAGCCACAGAGTAAAACAACACAAATAATATTTTAAAGTTAATTTAATATATTTTAAAGTTACCACTTTAAATGAGGATTAATAGTAATTAAACAAATAATATTTTATATAATGACTGGTTTATTTAAAAGTGTTTTGAATAATGGATTCTTTTATCAAAGGAAAACCTTATTGATTTAAGAAGTTTTATAAAGGATTTTGGGGTATTATGAAAGACGATTTACAAAAGGGTTTTTGGAGAGTTATAAAAGAATATTTTATAAATAAATTAAAGATTAATAAAGAAGCTTTATAAATAGATTTGGGGATTTACAAAGGAGATATTTATTTTAGGAAAGAGATTTATAAAAAGGATTAATGTTTTTGAGCTATTAATACCTTATTTTAATGACATTTGGGTTTGATCATTTAAATATGATTTGAAATAGAAATATTTCCGACTGTTTTTTAAATATATTTATACTGTTGATTAAGTATATGGAAAGACATCCGAGTTTTTGAAAGTGAAATGATTTTTGTATATACTTATATTGTTGATATATATTTTCTAAGTATCGAAAATATAGTTTTTTGTGAATATACTTATATTATTGAGATAAGTACATAAAAGTGATTTCTAAGAATTTATAAAGTGATTTTTATTAAGGAAAGATTAATTTTGAGGGGCTTAGCGATTTCCTTGGAAAATGTAATCTATGTTTAAATGTTTGTTATTTGATAGTTAAATAACGACCTATCAAATTATATGGCAGTTGGTGGTGCTATACTGTATGTATAAACTGGTTTCGTTAGGATAAATGATAAGGAAATCCGTCCATAAAAAGTTAGGAGGTGGTCTCCGCTCTTATTCTTTGTCTACTTATTTCCTAAAGAACTGGGTTATGTTTACTGGAATTATCGAAAGTTGTTTCGAAGAGACCGAGATCGGATATGTTATTCGAAAACCACTTCGATCCAATCAATCATTTCAAACTAAAGACATCTTGAAAAGTATGGAATCAAAGACGGAAATGTGGAGTGCAAGGGCTATTGCTACTGATCTTGAGGATGATCCCAAAATGGATCTAGTAGTAGTAGTGCCTTCCATTTCGTTCGGTCCGGGAATGAACTTGTATGGATGAATGCTAGCATTGCATTGGTGCTTGGAGGGCAGTGTTAGCATTCCAAGTGGTAAGTGCTATATAAAGGTAAAACGTAACCTCAAGCCTCACCAATCGGGAATGACTAAAACAATGGATATGCAGCAAGGCTAAGTTTGTCACTCCCTTTAGGATATGATCATTCCTATTTCGAGTCGATATTATCTTTCATTTGTATGCTTCGGGGCCCATTAACCGATGAGTGATCATATTCGGTACTATCCAGCAAGGGGCAGGCCGGTTTTGTGTTGACAAGCGATGCAAGCTAGGTCCCCACTGTTATTTTATCTAGAGATGCACGGTGATGGGCGGTACCCCAGTAGCCCAGTCATTGTCTGAAATCCATTTCCTAATAAGTGCTAAACGGATTTAGTTGTACCAAATATGTTGAAATGTGAGATGCAAGCATTTTATCTATGTTCAATTTTACTTGAAACCCTAGACATTATTGTATCACTAGATTTTCTATATAAAGCATTTTGGCTATTGTAATGTAAAAACCCATCCGTATATGTGTGGTGTGGTTGTACAAGATGCCCTTGATTTTAAAAGAGTTTTAAAGTGAAAATTAAGTTGTTGGATTTCTCATACCATACCCATGTTTGACCTGGAGTTTTATTTTTCTGTTCCATAAAACACTTGGGTGCTCAAATTTGTACGAGCAGACAAGTAGTTTAGGTTTCTGGCAATTGCATTTGAAGGAGCTGTAGCTGGCGGCTTCACCATTAGCTAGCTATTATCTTATTCCACTGGCTATGAATATATGATATAGGTAATTTGTAGGGGCAGGTAGTTATAACTGCCCCAGTTGGTAGTTAAAATGTAATGACTCTGATGTATTATCATCATGGAAATG
Source organism: Allium cepa (assembly GCA_030765085.1). Taxonomy (NCBI): domain Eukaryota; kingdom Viridiplantae; phylum Streptophyta; class Magnoliopsida; order Asparagales; family Amaryllidaceae; genus Allium; species Allium cepa. The sequence continues at coordinate 236,727,904 of CM060930.1, forward strand.
ACTATGCATAACCTGCTGTTACATGTTATATATTGATATATTGGATTGTGAGATTCTGTGATTGCGTAGTTTCTTCCTATCCTTGTCTTCTTTTTTCCTCTAATGGCCTGTTTGTCTGCCACTTTGCTGTTTGGCACATGAATAACATGGATGTATTAGTGTCGACTTCTGGGGTTCGAAAAGGTAGGTTGTTACATTTGGTATCAGAGCATAAGGTTAAGCGAGAATCTTGGCTTTGATTGGGTAACTCATTAAGAAATATGGAATGCCTTATATGAGTTTGAGTGTATTATATGAGAGAACATATTTGTTAGTGATATAAAAAATGGTTTTATATTGTGTTGTTTGATCTGTTAAATGGCTTAAGAATTCTGGTGGATGCATCTGGCCAACATTACCGATAGGGATATCCTAAACATCAGAACAAGTTCAATCGACCCAGTATTGTTTTAAAGTTGGGTAACTGAAATAATTCTTCCTAGAACATATTTTATATATAAAGAATTCTTTTTAAGAATTAATATAGTTATTCTTGGATGTGCTTGGTTGTTAGAAATGATAATATTCCATACTATTATCTAGGATTTGATCAGTCATGCTCGCCCATTTCTAAGCATTGACAATTATCCATTAATCTATCTAGAATCTTTCTTTTTAAGCCAAATTTAGGTAGATTGGAAACTTGGGAACATTGTAACGAATACCTTGTGAATTAAGTTTCATGATTTGATTATAAGGCGTTCGTTGAAAATGTCAGTTTAAAAAATAATTCACTAAAAGTTGTTCATTTAAAAGAAAATTTGAATATTTTTAAGTAAATGTTTTAGATATGATTATATATATGGGTTGATTTTATAATAATTTGGTTTTGATAACAGTTGTTTATAAGAGATAGCTAGAATATTTTTGAGAAAAATACTTAAATAAAAAAAATTGGTTTCATAAAAGTTGTTCTTATAAAATGAACTTATAAGAAAGTGTCTTTTAATTAAAAAGAATTAAAGTAGGAATCTTGAGGACTTGAATTCCGGTTCTTTTAAAAAATGGTTTTCAAGGTTTTGGATAGTGATAATAGTATGGTTTGAAGCATTTTGGTTCAAGTACAAAAAAAATTAGGTATGAAAATTTTAAAGGAGAAATATTTGCTTTGGTTTGGTTTGGTTTGATTTGGGGAAACAAGTTTTGATTTTGTTTTGTAATGATCAGAATAATCTAATAAGTGATGATCGGATGTTTGCCTAGGTGAATATTGTAGTGCACTTAGTAAATTATTCACGTTATCATTGTACAAATTGAAATAAGATCAAACCCAAGCGAACCCAAAGCAAGTTGGTGATAAATGTTTTGTTGGAAATCTGTAAAGTATTGTTTTAGAATTCGAATTTGGAAATAAAAGTTGTATTATTAAGTTAATTAGTTCGAGTGGCTCGAAAATAACTGAAAATGGGAAAGAGATGCGTTCTGATGGTAAATACTTCTCTTGAGTATTACCTTCTTTGTAAGGGAATATATAATATTGTTTAGTAGTACCCAATACCTTAGTATCATTTTGGATTTATTCGAGCTATATATAAATATATATTGGCTAAAGTTAAAATATATAGTTCTTTTAGAAAAAACTGAAATAAAACCTGAGTATTTGGATCTTGAGTTTTCTTAGGGAAATGAATGCAAAATGGAATAGTTGAATCAGATAGGAGTACATACTCTCAGGATGTTGAGTAGTATTATATAAGTTGGACCTAAGTTAGTTTTATGAGATGTTTTCATAAATAATTTCAGTGGAAATAGAATTGGTATTAGGGAGAATCAATTAAATAAATGCATAGGCTAGACATAGATCACTTCTTCTTTACATTTAGTTTTGATCTAAGCTTCGGCTGCATGACTTGAAGTGTTTCACACCATTCTGAATGTCGATTTATCATTCGATTTTTTACGGCGAACACTTGGTGAGGGTCTTAATGTGGAACCAAAAGTTTTCTATCATAGTATATGACTACGTGTAGAGAATGGATGTTTCTAATTGAGAAGCCTGATCGAAATACACACTAGAGAATCAGGTGAGTGATACTAGTTCGAAAGTAAAGCTATTTATTCGAGTAGAGATCGAACTAAAATTTATTTATGAATGATCTATGAACATTCCATGGACTTATGATTAGTATTAGGTACCCTTGTGGTGAAATTTCGAGGATGGAATTCTTTTTAAAGGGTGGGAGAGTGTAACGACCCAAAATTTTATCGTTTAATTTCTAGAATAATTATTGATTGTAAATATTCGATTTGTATATAAAATGAAAAAAAATTTGAAATAAAATGAATTAATATCAAATGATGGACATTTATTTGGTTTTACAAAAAAATTCCATAATTATTAATTTAATAAACGTTTAAACTATCGTTTGACATATTTTACATTGAATTTGATATTTTAAAATTTAACAGAAGTCGATATCCAGTATGTTTTATTGTTTTTTAAAGATCGCCATAATGTTGTATGCGATCGTAGTCTGTTTTATGTCGTTCAAAGCTTATACATGCACACGTTAGTGGGCAGCGGACACCCAAATTCAAATAAAACACAAAAATCAAATATAACCTACCTATATACACACGCACACAACACGGTACCTCCCTCATCTTCAAACCATCCCCCATCATTGCCATCCTTAATTCTTGCCTTGATGTTAGCCGACTGCATATCCTTCCCTATACTTCCCATGATTTTCGGCAATGATCAAGGATGTTGTCCTTAGGAAAATCTTGCTTCATCTATATATATGTGTGTGCATGTAACTTTGGAAAACATTTGTTCCTCTTCTTCATTGTGGAATTACTATCATCACCAAAGCAAAGAAAACAAACACTTCCACCACTTCAAAAATTAGTAGTTCACTAAACCTTCACAATTTGCTAATGTGACCAACTACAATGTTATTTGTATCAACCCATAGCATTTCTAGAAATTAACAGCGCTCGATTTCATCAAGCGACAATTGAGATAATTTCGAATATCAGTAGGAGGGAAAATAATTTTCGTAAGTTTGAAAATTTAGTTCTCCCAATCCGAGAAGTTTTAATCGATTCGTAAGCATCGTTGAGTTCATATCGAAGAGTAGCAATTTTTGTTAGATTTTGGCAGGATCTGGTCTCAATGATTTACGATGTTCGTCGGCTAAGGCTTTAATTTATTGGAGATTGGATCGTCGTTCAAAGAGTCCGAGTATGGCATGGTTTTTATGGTGGAAGAGGACTCAGATTTCCAAAGTTTGGTGGAGTTTCACGGCAAAAATTATCGCGCATTTTGCCTAGCGTGGAAATGTCAATTGGTTCAATTTCACTGTAGGGGACCGAAGTGGTGATGGCGGGGCGCAGTTGGACGAAGAAGTGGAGGTGGACTTGTGGGTAGCCCCGGAGCATCGAACGGTGGAGTAGATGGCGTGTAGATGTGCATGTGTGTGGACAAAAATTTTGTTCTAGACATTGTGTTTACAGGATGGGGCAGAAGACCCTGTTCATGTGGGTTGGGTTTGTTTTAGTGCGAGCTTTTCCAATCCTATTCTGGTGAGATATTCTTTTACGTTTTTTCATCTAAATATAAATAAATGTGTGTGTTCATACCATGATATCTTGCTTATATATTATCTGTTTTGCACATGGATTTTTGCGTTGGAATCGTAATGACAAGTATAACATTTTAATGTCATTTGTTAATAGTTTTGGCTATGTATAAATTTCTGACTGCTTAAACCAAACTGAATTTAAATTACGCTATTTAAACTAATAACTTCATTTAAATTTATATACCTTAACCAGTGATGTTTATTTAGCTAAATAAAATAGTGTTGAGTCAAATTAAATTGAATGGGGTATTTGGACACTGTTTAGCAGAATAAAAACACCTTTCCATTAACTAAATTTATTGAACACGTGTTTAGCAGAATAAATCACCATTTTGATATAATTAACTGGATAAGTTATAATTGGGCATCTATTTAGCAGGACAAAGCACAGTTCTGCTATTACACTAGTGTATACATCTATTTATATGCCAGTTGATTAATGTTGGTTAAGTGTTGTAATAACAATTGATTGTTAATTATGGATTTAATTTACACATATGTTTGCTTGTGTAAATGTCAAGTACTATAACTTGGAAAGTTTAATTGAATGAAATTGTAACTTGTTTAAGTACCATACTGGTCATTAAGCCCCTTTTAAATTTGAAAACGTTAATTTTTGATTTGAAAGCTATTTCTTTTAAAGATAATTATTAAATGTTAATAAGATCTAAAAGATAGTTATCACTTATTAATAATGGTTTAAGGATAATTGATAATTGTTTTAATAATGATTAAAAGTAATCATTTTATTAATATGATTCTTAAAGGTTATTAAAGAGTATTTAATTATTGCTTTGTAGTTATTTAATTATTTATTTAAAATGTTTTTAAATTATATTTTTACTTATTTATTTAAATTTATTTAATTATATTGGCATAAGTTATTTTATTATCTTTAAAGGTTTATTTATATCATATTAACATTCTTTAAAGTTAACTAATTACTTTATTTATATTGTTTTTAAGTTTTAATTAATTATCATATTAATAATATTTTGAAATTAATTGAATGTTTTATTAAAGATGTTTTTTAATTAATTTATAATTTTATTAATATTGTTCTGAAGTTAATTAATTATTTGTTGTGTTATATTCTTTTGAAGTTAAATTATTAGTATGATAACATTGTTCAAAGTTAATTTAATATATTTTAAAGTTACTATTGTGAATGAGGATTAAACGTAATTAAACGAAGAATGTTTTAAATAATGACTGGTTTATTTAAAAGTGTTTTGAATAGTGGATTTTTTTATTAAAGGATAACCTTATTGATTTATGTTCATGAAAGAAGTTTTATAAACGATTTTGGGGTATTATAAAAGACATTTTATAAATGGTTTTTGGTGAGTTATAAAAGAGCATTTTATAAATAAATTAGGGATTTATAAAGAAGCTTTATAAATAGGTTTCGAGGTTTATAAAGGGATATTTGTTTTGGGAAAGAGATTTGTAAGAAGGATTAATGTTTTGAGGGTATTAATATCCCTGTTTAAATGACATTTGAGTTTGATCATTTAAATATGATTTGAAATAGAAATCTTTCTGAATGTTTTGTAAATATGCTTATACTATTGTTTAGGTATGTGGAAAGACTTTCAAGTTTCTTAAAGTGAAATGGTTTGTGAATATACTTATACCATTGAGATAAGTATATGGTTATATTTTCTAAGTATCGGAAATATATTGTTTTGTGAATAAACTTATACCATTGTTTTCCAAGTATTTATAAAGTGATTTTTATTAAGGAAAGATTAATTTTGACGGGCTTAGTGATTTCCATGGGAAATGTAATATATGTTTGAATGCTTGTTATTTGATAGTTAAACAACCGACCATAAAATTTGGACCAAAAGTAACTTTGGAAATATCTAAAAGAAACATGAGAATTAATATGTTACAGTTATCGTCGATGATGCTATACTGTACCTATAATCGTTTTTCTAGGATAAATGATGAAAAATCCATCCATAAACGGTTAGGAGGCGATCTTTGTCCTTATTCTTTATCTGCATATTTCTTAAAGAACAAGGGTTGAGTTTACCAGAATTATCGAAAGTTGTTTCGAAGAGACCGATAACGGATGTTATCTGAAAACCACTTTGATCCAACTCAAGCCCTTTGAACTAAAGATATCGTGATGAGTATGGAATTAAGATAGAGCTGTGGAATGGAAGGGCTATTGCTACTGATCCTGAGGGTGATCCCAAAATGGATCTAGTCGAAGTAGTGCCTTCGATTTTGTTCGACTCCGGAACGAACTTTACGGATGAATGCTAGCATGTCATTGATGTCTGGAGGGCAATGTTAGCATTCCAAGTGGGAAGTGCTATATAATGGTAAAATGTAGCCTTAAGCCTCATCAACCGGGGATGACTAAAACATGGGATATGTAGCAGGGCTCAGTGGGTCGCTCCTATTAGGATATGTTCTTCTCTGTCTAGAGTTAATATTATCTCTCATTTGTATGCTTCGGGGCCCATTAACCAAGGGTGGTGATATTCAGCACTATCCAGTAAGTTGCAGGCCGATCTTCTGTTGGTAGGGGATGAAGGCGAGGTCCTCGGTGTTACTTTATCTAGAAAAGCATTGTAATGAGTGGTACCCTATTAGCCCAATCATTGTATGGAATCCATTTTCTAGTAAGTACCATATTGATTTAGTCATACCCAATATGTTGAAATGTGAGGTGCAAGCATTTCAACCGTGTTCTAATTTACTTGAAAATCGTAGATATTATGATAATATCACTGGATTTTCTACAAAAGCATTTTGGTTATCGTAAGGTAAAAACCCATCGGTGTATATATGCAACGCGGTCTTACAAGATTCCATTGACTTTCAAAGAGTTTTAAAGTAAAATTTAAGTTGTTTGAGTTCTCACACCAGACTCATGTCTGTCTCGGAGTTTTATTTTTGTTTTCCCTAAAACTATTGGGTGCTCATATTTGAACCAACAGCCAAGTAGTTTAGGTTTTTTGGCGATTTCATTTTAGAGGAGCTGGAGCAGGCGGCTTCACCATTAGCTACCTATTAACTTATTCCACTGTGTATGAATATATAATACTGGTAATTTGTAGGGCAGATAATTATAACTGCCCTGGTTGGAAGTTAAAATGTAATGAATCTGATGTATTATTATCACGGAAATGACTATGTATAACCGAATATTATATGTTGTATATTGATATACTGCTTTGTTATATTCTATGATTGTGTAGTTTCTTCTTATCCTTATCTTCTATCTTTCCCCTAACAATCTGTCTTTCCAGCATTTGGTTGTTCTACATATGAACATGGATGTATTAGTGTCGAATTCTAGGGTTCGAAAAGGTAGGTCGTATGGTTTATTCTCTACCTGCCTCTTTCTCTTGTCCATTTCTACTTGGCGGTTGCTTTACGCTTGTGAGAAATGTGGATTATGGATCTTAAGTCTGGAATAACACTAGAGGGGGGTGAATAGTGTTTTATGGATTTTTTAAATCTTTTTGAAACTTATGTAACTTAATCACCAACAAATGCAATTCACAGCACAGATATAATCACAAAATCAGACATAGATGGAAATAGTAAATAAAAGCAGTAAAGGAAAGAACACACTAGGATTTTATACTAGTTCAGAGTTACCCTGCGTCTAGTTTCGTACAATCGTACAGATTTCTTATCAAAATAATCTCTTAGATTACACCCTCGGTTTCAAGGCTACAAGGTACACCCTCCTGTATTCGAGTCCAGGGCAAACTCTCCTGATTTAACCAGGCTACAAGATGACCTAATTGATTTCAAGGCCCAACCGCACATTTTACTCAATAGTTTGATTTACAAAAGATTCTATAATTCTGAATAGCACTGAGATCTTATGGAGAGAGTGACAGTGGATAAAACAAGAGACGATCAAGTTTGATTCACTTGGTATTTCGGTAGAGTATAGTTTAGGATTCTTTAGAACAAATGTGGAAGATGAAGAGGAGAGAAAATAAATGAAATCTAGTAAAAAGTTCGTTTGGAACTTACTGGTATTTATACTAAAGCAACAGCCATACCTATTCGTGAAAGGATACGACGAAAAGACACTTCTTTTTAAAATGAAATTTGAAAATAACGGACACCATGTCGACATGGGGGGTTGAGGTATGTCGACATGCTCAAGGAAAAATTGATGTTTTGATTTTGTTATTAAAATTGATTTTTATAATTTGTCAAACCAATTTCTAAACTTTGTAAATATATTTTAATATAGTTATAAAAGAGTTTAGAAAGTAATTTTTAATATATATAATCTTAATCTATAAAGTGACTTAAAATCTGAGATCTAAGTATATAAATATTTTAAAGCTAAATATTTAAAACAAGAGATGGTTTAAAAACAAGGACAATTTTGAAATCAAAATATTAAAAATGATAAAAATAATTTTGAGGCTATCATATTTAAAACCAAGAGAGATGTCTTTCTGAAAAGAAAGTTTTGAAAACATTTTTTTAAAAACAAGAGATATATTTTTGAAAAATATTTTTATAAAATTAGTGGATATCAAAATAGGACCACTATATGTTCCACTAGATATTGTCGTGGTTCCATCCCACTAGGGTTCCATCCCTTTAACAGGCTCGAAGTGGATTCCATTCCATGAATAAATTTCAAATAAAGACGATGTGCTTTCAAGAAGTTTTAACATTATTCACCTTAATATCTTGATACTCATGAGTCTTCAATCTTGATATCTTCAGTCTTGAATCTATATACTGTACAGTCTTCATTCTTGGCACCTGCATATTTATATCCTTGGGACCTGCATGTTTATATCCTACATATACATATATATCGAAATTATAATGTTAGTATGTATAACAAGTCTTAAGGTTGTTGTCATCAGAACTATCATCTCAAGGACTAACAATCTCTCCTTTTTGATGATGACAACCTATGTTTATAAAACATACTTCATCTTCACTATAACTTCCCCTAAAACTAATAACTACCCCTTAATCTAAGCCTAACTACTCTAACTACTCTATTTTATACTTCTCCCTCTTTATCATCAACAAAAACTAATTCTAAACTTATATATAAGTCATCCTTAATCTAATACTATCCAAACTAAATACTAATAAGGAAGTATAATAATCGAAACAAATTTTTTATTATATACGATGTTATATATATATATATATATATATATATGGAACATAAACACACAAATATATTCAAGTACGTAAATTACAGAATAACACTACTAACGAGAGTTTTGACAATTGGAGATTTGTGAATCAAACAATTTGGATAATGAAAACAAAAGTTTCCACGTTGTTCGACCAAATTCCCATCTTTGTCAAAACAAACTTCGCCTATGCAGATCACGTTGTCATCTTCTTCCATAAGTGCTTCTTCCTCTTCTTCTTCCACTTCTTCTTCATCAATCACAATAGGATTTGCATGATTATCCATTAGGAATTTTTACAAATTCCGAAGAATTTTGCCTTGCTTTTCTTGGTCTTTTTCCATCCTTATTTGCATAACTTGACGTTCAGTCAACATTTGCATGGCATCCTTCATAGATTCTTTAATTTTTATCACACGTGCCAGTGTAGTGCATTGGAATGGACCAGAATAAGGAGAAGGAAAAGAAACGGTGTCATTTTGCTTTGATTTAGTGGAGGAGGCCATTAATTTTAATATTCAAAAGTTTATTATAGAGAAAGAGAAGTTAGAAGACCGAAAAATTCGAAATACATAGGTTTATATAACTACCAAACTGATTTTAGAGGGAAAATTAAATTTTCAAATTTTACCATTGTATGTCGACATGGGTGGTAGGGGTATGTCGACATCCCTATGAAAAATTTGATTTTCTTGTATATCTTTGTTCATTAACAATATATGTTACTATATCTATATTCTATATCTCAGTTATTGAACAAATGACTAGTTCTCCTCTTAATTTAGTAAATATAGGTTGATTTAAGGTTTCAGTTCAAATATCAGCAATTTGATTCTCGGAGTTGATAAATTCAAGAGAAATAATATATTATCTCTCAGAAAATGATGTCTAATATCAATATGTTTAGTCCTAGTATGATGAGTGGAATTTTTAGATAAATTTATTGCACTAGTATTATCACAATAAATTGGTGATTTTGAAATTGTTAATCCAAAATCTTTTAGGGTTTGTTGCATAGAAATGACTTGAGAGCAAGCCAAAGCAGCAAAGATATATTCTGCTTCAGTTGTTGATAAAGAAATCGTGTTTTTCTTTTTACTAAACCATGAAACCAGAGAATGCCCTTAAAAGTGACAAGTTCCACTTGTACTTTTTCGGTCAGATTTGCAACCAGCATAGTCAACCTCACATTAAGAGATTAAATCAAACAAATCATTTTTAGGGTAAAATAAACCATAGTAAAAAGTATGTTTAACATATCTTATGATATGTTTCACAGCTTTTAAGTGAGTCTCTTTGGGTTCAGATTGGTATCTTGCAGGGAGACAAACACTATGCATGATATTAGGTCTACTCGCAGTGATATAAAGTAGTGATCCAATCATTCCCCTATATAGTTTTTGATTTACATATTTTGAAAGATCTTCTTTATCTAAATCTTCATTGGTTGCCATTGGAGTGGGTTTTCCACTCGTAGTATTCATACCAAATTTACTAACTAGATCCCTAGCATATTTTTCTTGACTAATAAAAATACCATTATCTAATTGTTTTATTTATAAACCTAAGAAGAAAGTAAGTTCACCCATATGACTTATCTCAAACTCTTTTTTCATTATTTCAGAAAATTCTTTATTCATTTCATGATTAGTTGAACCAAACATAATATCATATACATAAACTTGTACTAGTTGGATATCATTTTTATTTCTTTTAAGAAAAGAGTATTATCTACTTTACCAATTTCAAAATTTTATTGTAATAAAAAAAGATCTTAGTCTGTCATACCTTGCTCTAGGAGCTTGTTTTAGACCATATAGATCTTTCTTAAGTTTAAAAACATGGTTTGGAAAATTTTCATCTTCAAAGAGTGGAGGTTGTTCAACATAAACTTCCTCTTTAATAAATCCATTTAGAAAAGCACTTTTGACATCCATTTGAAATAATTTGAAATTATTATAGTTTGCGAAAGCAAGTAGAATTCTAATGGCTTCTAATCTTGCTACGGGTGCAAAGGATTTCATCAAAATCTATTCCTTCTTCTTGACAATAACCTTATGCGATTAATCGAGCTTTATTTCTAACGACCTCACCTAGTTCATTCATTTTATTTTTATAAACCTATTTAGTTCCTATTATAGTTTTATCCTCGGGTCTAGGAACAAGTTCCCAAACATCATTTCTGGTGAATTGATTCAGTTCTTCTTACATAGCCAGAATCCATGAATCATCAGATGATGCTTCCTTTGGATTTTTGGGTTCAATATATAAAACTACATTACTCATGTTATTTAGTTGATTTCTAGTTCTAAGAACAGATTGAATATCTCATAGTATATTTTCTATAGGATGATATTTAAAATCTTAACCTTTTTATTTGGATGAATAAGTTTATTATTTGTTTCAATTGATTCATTATTTAGGGTAGCAAAATCATCTTCATCATTAATTTGTTCAACATCTTCAAAATTTTCATCAAACAAAACATGCATTGTTTCTTCAATGGTATTAGTTCTTAAACTGAAAACTCTATATCTTTTACTTCTATTAGAATATCCGATGAAGATTCCTTTGTCGAATTTAGGATCAAATTTATCCAAATTGTCTTTTGTATTTAGAATAAAACATTTACTTCCAAAGATTCTAAAATAAGATAACTTTGGTTTCTTCTTGCAAAGAAGTTCATAATATCAGTTAACGGTCTAATTAATATTCTATTCAAAATGTAGCAACATGTAGCGACTGCTTAAGCCGAAAAATATTTAAGTAAATTACTATCTCAAAGCATTGTTCTAGCACACTCTTGAATTGCCATATTTTTATGTTCTACCACTCCGTTTTATTGTGGAGTTCTTGGAAAAGAGAAATTATGAGTTATTCCCTTTTTATTGCAGAATCTCTCAAAAATTTCATTTTCAAAATTCCCACCGTGATCACTATGAACAATTATAATTTTTAAAGAAAGTTGGTTTTGAAGTCTTTTTGTAAAAAAATTAAATGAATTAAAAGTATCACTTTTATGTTTCATAAAAATTGTCCATGTAAACATAGAATAATCATCTACAATTACAAAGACATATTTATTGTGATTTATTGATTGAATTTGAGATGGACCAAATAAATCAAGATGAAGTAGCTCAAGAGGTTTTGAAGTGGAAATCATATCTTTTAATTTGAAAGAACTCTTCCTATGTTTTCCTAATTGACAAACATCACATATACTATATATTTTAAAATTCATTCTAGGGAGACCTCTTACTAGATCAAGTTTAGAAAATCTTGATAAGAGTTTAAAATTCAAATGCCCATATCTTTTATGCCAAATCCAAGGGTCACATGTATTAGCCAAAAGACATAGATTATCATTTGAGATTTTCATACTAAGAATATAAATATATTTTTTCCTAATTCCTTCAAATATAATATTTGAATTATTTTCTTTGATGTAACACTCATCTTTTTCAAATTTAGCTCTGTATCCTTTATTGCAAAGTTGACTAATGCTAAGCAGATTGTGCTTTAGATTCTTAACTGAAAAAACATAAGAAATAGTAGGAGTTTTAGAGTTACCGACATTGCCGATGCCAATCACATATCCTTTTGAGTTGTCTCCAAAATTAAATCCTCCATCTTTATAGATAATATCATTCAGCATATATGAATTACCAGTCATGTGTCTTGAACATCCACTATCAAGTATCCACTTATTCTTCTTGATTTGCAAAATTTGTCCATTGAGTGTTGATTCTTTAAAAGCCATATAACATTTTTCTTTCTGCAAAGAATACAAACTCGGTAGATAACTTGATTTTCTATAATAACTATATGCAGACTTATGAGACAATGATGATTTGAACAGTTTTAAACTAGTGTTAACAAAATCCCTAAAAATAGCAATTTTAAAAACTTTTTCGAAATTCAGATTATGAAAACTTTGAAAACCAATGCTTTGATACCAAATGTGAGAAATGCGGATTAACGGATCTTAAGGCTGGAATAACACTAGAGGGGGGTGAATACTGTTTTATGGATTTTCTAAATCTTTCTGAAACTTATGTAATTTAATCACCAACAAATGCAATTCACAGACACAGATATAATCACAGAATCAGACACAGATGCAAATACTAAATAAAAGTAGTAAAGGAAAGAACACACCAGGATTTTATACTGGTTCGGAGTTACCCTATATCCAATCCTGTATAATCGTACGAAATTCTTATCAAAATAATCTCCCAGATTACACCCTCGGTTTCAAGGCTACGAGGAACACTCTCTTATATTCGAGTCTAGGGAAAACTCTCTTGATTTAACAAGACTACAAGATCGCCTAATTGATTTTCGGGGCTAAAATCACACCCAATTGATTTCAAGGCTTACTCGCACCTTTTACTAAATAGTTTGATTTACAAATGATCTTATAACTTTGAATAGCATTGAGATCTTATAGATAGAGTGGCAGAGAATCAAACAAGAGATAATCAAGTTTGATTCACTTGGTATTTCGGCAGAGTATAGTTTAAGATTCTTTAGAATAATGTGGAAGATGAAGAGGAGAGAAAATAAATGAAATCTGGTAAAAAAATTCGTTTAGAATTTACTGTATTTATAGAGCAGCAGCCATATCTATTTGTGAAAGTATACGATGAATATACACTTCTTTTGAAAACTGAAAATAACGGAAACCATAATGACATGGGGGGTTGAGGTATGTCGACATGCTCAAGGCAAAACTGATGTTTTTATTTTCTTATTAAAATTGGTTTCTATAGTTTGTCAAAACAATTTATAAACTTTGTAAGTATATTTGAATATAGTTTAAACATATAAAAGAGTTTAGAATGTAATTTTTAATATATATAATCTTAATCTATAAAGTGGCTTAAAATCCGAGTATATAAATATTTCAAAGCTAAATATTTAAAACAAGAGATGGTTTAAAAACAAGGACAATTGTGAAATCAAAATATTAAAAATAATAAAAATAGTTTTGAGGCTAAAATATTTAAAGCCAAAAAGATGTCTTTTTAAAAAGAAAGTTTTGAAAACATATTTAAAAAAACAAGAGATATATTTTTGAAAAATAGTTTTATAAAATTGGTGAATATCAAAATAGGAGCACTATATGTTCCACTAGATATTGTCGTGGGTTCCATCCCTTTAACAGGTTCGAAGTGTATTCCATTCCACAAATAAATTTAGAATAAAGATATAAGCGCTTTCAAGAAGTTTTAACATAATTCTAGACTCAATACTTGTACTATTAAAATCTTGAACTCTTGATATCTTGATCTCATAAGTCTTTAATCTTGATATCTTCAGTCTTGAATCTCTATACTGTATAGTTTTCATTCTTGGTACCTGCATGTTTATATCCTTGGTGCCTACATGTTTATATCCTGCATAACATATATATCGAAACTATAATGTTAATATTTATACTTTATAACAAGTCCTAAGGTGGTTGTCATCAAAACCATCATCTCAAGGACTAACAATGCCTTGCAATCTTTTCTTCTGGCTCTATCTTCTTTTATCTCTCATTCCTTGCAAGAGCTAGAATGATGTGGATATGGCTAAGAAGTACGTTTCTTTTCCTTAAAAACACTAAATTGTAGATAACCGGATGGGTCCTTACCTATTGTAATTGAAATGATAGAGAGTATTACATCAGTTTTATAAACTGGAACGTGAGCAATATGCAAGGAATGTGTGTTCATGATCCTAGAAGAGTATGGAGTGCCAGTGTCCCCTAAGTGCTCTACGGACGGTGTCCGGAAGGAGGTAAGGATGGAATCTCGCTTCCTTCATCATGTGGAAAGGATACCCTTAGAAGGAAATCTCAAGCCAAGAGTTCCCTCCTTAAGGAGATCAACAATGAGAATGTCAAAATCGCTCAGCAAGCCAAAGATACCATCTAAAGAATTAGCTGGAGGGATCACCTCAGTTACTGGCATCATACTTGGTTCTATAGTTTGTTGATAAGCTTAGATGATTATTCACTTTGGGTACATAGAGGCAAGAAGTTCGGTGCCTTTTGGGAATGTCCCTCTAGACGGCTCATATCCTCCTTAGTCATAATTATCATCATCATCATCACCTTCTCCACCACCTTCGTGTACTTTGTTTTCCTCTTTACTTCTTCTCTCATATCCCTTCTTTATGGATGGTCTCCATTTCAACTCTCTTTTCTCTTTCTACATGCACTTACCAGCAATGGGTGGTTTCACTGCTCTATCTGCATACTCATTAATGTTTGCTTTGTCAGTTGTGCCTTCAACACTCATGTAGATGTCACAGGTGAAACTCGAATGGGAACAGAAGACCTAGTTGGCCTCCTGAAACTATTTGATGGAGTCTTGGCGGGAATAAAAAAGCGATCAGGATGTAAAAGATTGCACGACAAAGATTCTCGTTTGTCAGCACGTGGGTAGTAGAGTGATATTAGGTGTGGATACTCTTGAGGGTTTTAAAATTTTTGGAATGCTCTGCACTTTTTCCTTAAGCATGAATATTTGAGATGAAAGGAGATAACAAGCTAAACGCTTGGATGGTGAAAATCTAAGCATGGGGAAGAATGGAAAGAAAGAAGTCTTACTTCCGAAAAGCCAGAGCTTGTTGAAGCCGTATGGGCATCGGGCAAGGAAATGTTCATTCTTGAAATATGACCATTTGTTATGGAGCTAATTGATGACTTTGCACCAGCTTCAAGCCTTGATGGTCATGTAGGAAGACGATTCACGTCATTGCTTGAAGCTAAGGATGTAACAACCCAAAGTCGAGAGACATTTAATTAGGAATTTTCAAATAAAGGATAATTAATTAAATAATAATTTAATACAATAAATGTAGAATTATAAAGACGATTTCTAATTAAGATGTAAATATTTAGAATAAAATGGGTAAATTTTTAATGGGTTATAAATATCAATATGAGAATTTATTTATTATCGAAAAATTAAAGATAAATAAATAATATAAAGTGGAAATGATCAAATAAATTTTATAAAAGAAACTGTTGAAATAAATGAATTTATAACTTATTTAATTTGAAAGGAAAACTAATTTCAATTAATAAAGGTATTTGAAATAGTTTTGTATAAATAAATTTAAATAAATATTTATAAAACGTAGAAAATTAAATAGATTGAAATTGAAGTAAATAATTTTATAAAATAAGGATGATGTTTCTTGTAAGTTAAGAGACTAGAGTATGAATTTATTTGATTATCTAGCGAATTAAATATATATATATATATATAGTAGATATCGTAAGAGAGAAAATGGTATAGCAAAACAAAAATTTGAGCCCAATAATTAATTAGCCCATGACCCAATCAGTCTAAGTGTGAACATTCCCTGGTTAAATTCTAGATTTTTGTAAATTCGGACAATGCATCACATATTATATATATATAATCTTGTATTCAGGAAGAAAGGTGATGTAGCATAAACCCTCTCAGACCCCTCTCATCCATTTCTTCATCTAACTCTACCACTTCTTCCAATAATCAAAACCATTCCAATAAATTACTAAAAATCAACAAACCAAAGTATATGCTTCCTAACACTTTTATTCATCCAAAGCTGAAAAGGAATTTAGTCTTAGTCACCAGGAGCTAAAATTGGATATCTATAGTCGAGTGCAAGTGAGGAATAAGAGGAAGTTAAGAAGAGTAATTAAAATGCTTCATCTTTTAGTAGGTAATTTAACTCACATCTACATCTAATTTGATTACAACATTGTTGGAGTATTATATGTATGCATATGCGATTATGAGCTTCTATTTAATGTAAATGGTGCTTTGCCCTATTAATGATTTTTCCATGGATTTAATATGCAATTTGATTGGATTTGAATATGGTTAAGGTGAAATATGAATGAGTATTTGTGTGGTGTCGAATAGTAATCCGAAAATTGTTATAGCAATGCCTGAAATTGATAGGAGAAGTCGAAAATATGGTAGCAGGCAAAGCGACACAAATGAAGACAGTTGGCCGTTGTTTGCGCCAAAAATGGTCACAAACACCCAAACTCAGATGAAAGCACCAATTCACAGCCATAGATCACGGATAGTATATCTGAAGAGGATATAAATATGAAGAACAAAAAAATTAAAAAGAAAACAGTAGAAAGACAAGATTTATAGTGGTTCGGCTAACTCCGGGCTATGTCCACTTCCGAAATTTCCTTTTTATTAATCAATCAATTGATTACAATTACAATCTAGAGTTTTTTGAAACCAAAAATGGTAGAATAGCGTTTAGGAAGAAGATGAAGGGAAATAGAATAAGAAATCCCATTTTTTGAAGCCCCTCCTGGTGTATTTATAGACAAAATCCAGGTTATTGGGCTTCCTGGGTGATACGGGCCCGCCAAAACCATAGCCGAGTCCATATTGTCGACCACTGCTTTCCTTGAGTATAAAACATGTCGACCCTAAGAAACCTAAGTAATGACCCAAAGCAAGTTGACTAATGACTCGATGTAATTCATGTTGTTTCTTGAAGTAGAAAGCTGCCGACTGAGAACATGCCAACCCCAATTCCTTATAGCCAACCTGAAGACACTTACATCCTGACCCGAAGCATGCCTGCGTGTTACCCGATGTAACTTGCATTATGACTCGAAACATGATATTGTCGACCCATGCCTTCAACATGCCGATCCCAACTTGATACCCATGCCGACATGGAGATTACTGGATGCTGACCCGAAGATTCCTCAACATGCCAATCCTAAAAAGATGCCGACCCTACAGTGAATTGCCGACCCAATCTTAGTTTATGCCGACCTAAAGTAAACAACAATCCCTTCAAAACATGCCGATCCCAAGTGACCCGAAGCTTCCTCCTGCCTGACTCGAAGCAACCACCATAAAAACCCGAAGCAAACCCAAGCGCTACTCGAAGCAAACTCTAAGCATCTCGAGTCAACCCGACTTTTGTCAAACCCCATATTTCATGTAACCCATGACTTTTGTCCATCGACTATGCCGAATTCCGGCTTTATAATAGTGTTTATCATCCATGATGTATTGCCTATCCATCTAGTCGAATCAAACCTATAGTATTCTAGCTTTGATAACCGTGCAGTCGATTGGGTTAAATCGGCCTGTAAGTTGCCTTGCCAAGAGGCGGTTTAGCACTTTGCCCGCTAAAACATACCTTGCAATCAGAATGCGTGTTTTGTATTTCCATATGCCCAACATTCGAAGTCCATAATCCATTGATTGCCAAATCCAACCTCGAATCCAATCCATTGCCAAATTAATTCCTTGATCTCTTTGGATTATTAGCAAAATCCAAGACTGTCCTGAGTAAATATCCAATTCCGAATTCATTCTGAATCCAATAATAGAATCCATGACCTCTCTAGTTCTTTATATCCATGTCCAAGACCTCTCCGGGTCCTGTATTCAAAATCCAGGACCTCGCCGGGTCCAAATCCAAAGCCGGGACCTCGTCGGGTCCATACCTAAACTCGGGACCTCATCAGGTCTTATAATCTATATCCAGGACCTCATCGGATCCTTATCCAATTCAGGACCTCACTGGGTCTTATAATCCATATCTGGGACCTTGTCGAATCCTTATCCAAAGCCGGGATCTCTCCGAGTCCATGTCCAAAGTCGAATCCTCGACGGGTCTTATAATCCATATCCGAGACCTCACCGAGTCCCTATCTAAAGTCATTACCTCTTCGAGTCCATGTCCAAAGCCGAGACCTCGTTGGGTCCATATCCAAAGTCAGGACCCCACCGGCTCCTTTAATCCTACTCTGGCATTGACTTTCCAGTCGAAGGCTTATCCATATTTTTCTTCTCCGGCCTCGACTCTCCGGTCAAGGACATATATTCTCCGACCTTGGCTCTCCGGTCAAGGACTTTTTATTCTCTAGCCTCGACTCTCCGATCAAGGACTTTTATTCTCTGCCCTCGACTCTTGCGTCAAGGACTTTTATTCTCTGGCCTCGACTCTCCGATCGAGGACTTTTATTCTTCGGTCGAGTCCATTCCATCGCTCTCCGGCGAAGGGAATCGTAACTCACGATTGTTGCCCCATCTCTCCGGTCGGGACCATAATAGCGTGACCTGTATTATTTATTACACTAATCGAAATCCAATCATTGCAGAATTCAATTGATAAAATAAAAGTCCATACAACCAAGAAATCAAATGTCCATAGTACTAAGAAAAAAACCAAAATTCATAGAAAAAAGAAAAAACAAGATTTCATAAACCCGAGCATCACGGTATGTCATCATCTTAGAGCATGCCTAGGGACCATCCTCGATCTCGTACATGTGCAAGTGACTTAGCCACCTTAATTCGAGGTTTATTACTTATTCAAAGCCATAAAACCATTTAGTTGATAATAAGCTGACAATGCCTAGGTCCGGTGCCATCTTCCTCTGAGTTGGGCGGTGGCTGCTCCTATTCCACTACCGCAGCTCGATTCCTTACGTATTATTGTAAATGACCATTCCTCATACGCTCCTCAATGATATCCTTCAAATGCCTACAGTCGTTCATGTTGTGCCCATCCAGCTCATGGAATAGGCAATGCTTTCCCGATGCCCGCTGGTATTTGGAGGTTTCCCTTTTACCGGCCTTCGATAATGGAGGCATCCTCGAGTATCTAAATAAATCCTTTCCAGAGTCTCGGTAAAATCTGTGTAAGAAGAGATTTTTAATTCCCACCATTACCTTTACGATGTATTACCACTATCATTCATTTTCCTTCTGCCTCTCCCATCTTTTTTTGAATCCTCCTTGGGTGGACCTCCATCTTTTACCGCATAAACTTGAACCTCTCTCCCTTCTCTTTCATCCTTCACATCTTCCTATCCAAAAATCTTTCTGCTTCATGGTGAAAATTCCCCAAGATCCATTGGTGGATCCCACTCTAATGATATTTTGAAATCCGAGTTATTTGCAATCTCTGAGATTGTTGCCATCAAAACCATCGATGGATCGGGTCGATCCACCGAAGCCACTACCGCATTAAATCTAGTTAAAATCCATAAGTGATTCTCCCTTCCACTATTTCATCGATGTCAAATTCATCACATTGTTGGGTCTCACGATGTGGACCCTAAATTGCCTCATAAACCTCTCAATCAATTCCATCCAAGTGCCAATAGAGTTGCTTTCCAGCTGCCTAAACCATAGTGCTACTATATCTGCCAAATATAGAGGGAAGCACCGGGCCATGACTTCCTCTGAAGCCTCCAATACTTCCATGTGCCTCATGTGCCTTGTCAAGTGAACAGCGGGATCCATTCACCCATCATACATTTCCAAAGTTGGTATTTTGAAATTCAATGGATTCCTAGTTCTCCTGATCATAAGAGTGAAGGGACTCCTGTTCACATCCTCCAATCTCTATTTACCAATCCTCCCTTCATAGCCCGTTTGACTATGTCCGCTAACCTGTCGTTATCATCCAGTGGTAGCCTTTGTCTCCTGTCTCCAACCTGCCCCCTGAGTTCCCAAGAGAATTCTAAAATCTATCCTTCTGGACGAGCATCCACTTCCTTATTAATGCCAAATTGTCCAGCTCCACCTAGTATCCTTCCTGGAATTGAGCTTACATGATTCGTTGGCATGCCCCCTAGTTTAAGGGTTTTTCCTGATAGTCCAACTCTATCGTACATTCCAGTTGCCCCCACGTTCTTGGTTCTAATTCTGGACTGCCTCCATTCCTGCTGCTCCAGCTTTGTGATCCCCATTTTCAGCATTCCCTACAACTCCATTCCCCTAACTTTGCACTCCAGCCTGTCCAACCGGTCGAAGTAGGTTTTTCATCATTTCCTTCTACATTTTTAGCATTCCTTCCTGCATTACAACCATCATAACCTCTGTCTCATCTCTGGTGACGAAACTAAAGTCCGATTAGCTCCTGAGGAAGCCTCCTGACTTCCTTCGTGTTGAATCCTTTCTGTTCTCTGTCTCCTTATTGATTGCTTTATCATAACCTCCAGGTTCCAAGTTCCTAACCGTTTAAACCCAAAATCCAAGCTTCAGAATCCCTGAATGTTAGCTTTCTCAGTGAAAGCACCAAAATGTTTGTGCCAAAAATGGTCACAAATACCCAAACACGGATGATTGCACCAATTCACAGCCACAGATCAAAGATAGTATATATGAAGAGGATATAAATATGAAAAACAACAAAAATTAAAAAGAAATAGTAGAAAGACAAGATTTATAGTGGTTTGAAAAAATCCAACCTACTTCCACTCTAGAATTTCCCTTTTTATAGATCAATTAGTTGATTGCAATTACAATCCAGAGTTTTTTGAAACAAAAAAAATGGCAGAGTAGCCTTAGGAAGAAGATGAAGGGAAATAGAATGAGAAATCCCTTTTTATAAAGCCCCTCATATTGTATTCATAAACAAAATCCGGGTTACTGGGCTTCTTGGGTGATATGGGCCCACTAAAACCATAGTCGAGTCCATATTGTCGACCATTGCTTTCCTACAGTATTAAACATGTCGACCACAAGAAGCCTGAGTAATGACCCGAAGAAAGTTGACCAATGACTCGAAGTGAATCATGTTGTTGCTCGAAGTAGAAAGCTACCGACTGAGAACATGCCAACCCCAATTCCTCACAACCGACCCGAAGACACTTACATCCTAACCCGAAGCATGCCTGCATGTGACCTGAAGTAACTTGCATTATGACTTGAAGCAAGATATTGCCGACCCTATGCCTTCAATATGTCGACCCCAACTCGATACCCAAGTGCCGACCCGAAGATTCCTCAAACATGTGGATCCTAAAAAGATGTCGACCCCAAAGTGAACTGCCTACCCAATGTTTAGTATATGCCGACCCAAAGTAAACATCGACCCCTTCAAAACATGTCGATCCCAAGTGACCCGAGGCATCCTCCTGCCTGACTCGAAGCAACCACCATAAAAACCCGAAGCAAATCCAAGTGTGACTCGAAGCAGACTCCAAGCATCCCGTATCAACTCGACTTTTGTCGAAACCCATATTTCATGTATCCCGTGCCTTTTGTCCATCTACTATGCCGAATCCCGGCTTCATAATCATGTTTATCATCCGTGATTGATCGCCTATCTATCCAGTTGAATAAAACCCATAGTATTCCAGCTTCGATAACTGTGCAGACGATTGGGTTAAATCTGCCTATACGCTGCCTTGCCAAAAGGTGGGTTAACAGTCGTAGTCAACCGCCTACAGTCAATCCCTTGCAGTGGACTGTTGTTCTGACCAGTCCCATATAAATTAGAAAAAATAAAAAAAAAGCAAAAAAACAATAAAATAAAATAATAAATATATAAATAATGAGTATATAATGTATGTTAGATAAAATATAACATAAATGCAATCAAAGTAAATAAAAATATATACGTATATTTTAGAATGTGATGATGTATAGAAGTTATATTTATAAATAAAATTAATAATGATACTATAAAATAAATATTTAGTACGTAAATAGTTTAAAATATTAGATATTTGTTTGGTAAATAGTAAATTTAGAAGGAAACATATACAATAAATCTAAGTTTATTTATTACATATTTAAAATATAAGGTAATAATCTAATTATTATTTCCTTGATAAAGGAATTGTTTTTTAGGTTAACAATTTATCAATGTAATGAATATATATATATATAATATGATATTCTAAGTTAATTAATTTTTTAGTAAAGCTAGCTGGCTTTATTGTGGGATGTCTATACGTATGATAGAATAAGAAATTAGTGTTAGGCACAAGCGCCAATACAGCTACAAGATAAAGTAAGCACATAAAGTTGGCAGTAAGTCCAACTTACTAAATTAAAACCTAGTCCCTCCTGAAGAGGAAGATCCACTCCCATCAGTCCCATCACCCCTATCATCGGTAGATTCAGGCCCTATAACATGATAAAATCCTAAAAATAGAAATGCTAAAGTAGAAACGAAGTCTACAATGTCCGAGTATTAGTAAAGATATTTCCTATCCCGCATATCATCCAATAATAGATTGTGATTCAAATCACCAACATGCCCTGAAGTAGTAAGAGCTAATCTTTCATCCTTTATACGGTAAAATATCTGCCCATCTTCTTCACCACCACTCTCATACATATAAAAACCAGCTGCCTTTCGGATCATACCTAATTTTAGAAGGCTCATGAATCTAGGGTTGTTATGGTAACGGTTACCTTTAACATTATACAATTACCATTACCATACCATTTTCTTCGGTAAATAAAAAAATGCTTACCGTTACCGATACGTCGGTAACCGTTCTGTCAGTATACCAATATGTCGGTAACCGTTTTGTTGGTAACGGTGAATTACGTTTCCTAAAAATAGTAAATATTGTGCTTATGTAGCTATACAAGATCATGTACCAAAGGTCTAGATATGTACAAAATCATGCAGAATAAATCAATAAACATATTAAATAGTAAATACATCACATACATGATATATCATATCAGTTTTAAATCTCATTTACAGAAAACAACAAAGTGAAACATATACTTTGAACAATAATAAACAGTTTAAGTGAAATAAAAACACATGTAAAATGGAAATAAATCTCTACATGCTGAAAACATCATGTATGTCAAGTTGTCAACAATTCAAGTGAAATAACAAGCACATACATGGTACATAAATTCAAGATTACACATCATTTCATTAGCAAGAAAACTAGAAAACTAGTTTAAATAGGGTTAACGAAGCCAATAAGCCACCATGGATGCCCCAATTCTCTCATCTGTTGTACGATCATATGATGTAGTCAACTAGGTAAACCGGAGGAAGATAGTCGATCTGAAGGTGGAGCTTTATCATTCAAGCCTTGTGAAGGTAAAAATATGAAAAACATTTTATGGATTCCACAAATGATTTCAAGGTGTTCAAATTTTATCATGTAAGTAATGTATCGAAGAAGAAAAGAATTTGAACTATAAATATGAACAGTAGAAAAGAAATAACTTTCATTGTAAAGTAGCTTCAAATTATCTTTTGTAAGTATCATAAATATGAATTGTAGAAAAGAATTTGAACTGTAAAGTAGTGAATACTCTCTTTATTATCATTTAGCAATTTATTTTAAATGCTAATAAATGTACAGTTTGCAATATGAACTTAACTGTAAAGTAGCTTCAATTCATTTGGCAATAATGATAAATGGTGAAATGCAGAAAAGAAATGAACTGTAAAGTAGCTTCAAATTCAAACCTCAAAGTCAATCAAAACATATCATTCGCTATTGTAAGTTGCAACATGTAGAAAAGAATTTGAAGTGGTGAAGACCCTCCTTATTATCATTTGGCAATTTATTTGAAATGTTGACAAACGCTTTTCAATGCTCTATAATTTAGTTAGACACACATATATTCTTTTATGGCTCAGTCATTGTTTTAAGATATTTTTTCAGTTTTAGCCACCTTGGTTGTTATTAGATAACTATACCATTTTTTTGATAAAACTTAACAAATTCTTACTTGTTTCAAATTCTTCAAGTTCCTTATAGAAAGAGACATCATCTTCGCTCGGCTCCTTATAGAAATTGAATTCATCTCCCCTAAGCCAATCATTTGTACAAACCAATGCCTTAACCATTTTTGGGGTTAATGAAGCTCTAAAAGGATCGATAATTCTCCTTCCCAAACTAAAAGCATTCTCACTAGCCACAGTTGAACATGGAATTGAAAATGAATCCTTGGCAACTAATAAAAGAATTGGATACCATGCTTGATTCACCTTCTGCAATTCAAAAGATCAAAAGATTCACCATCGAGTTTCTCACAAGGATCCGAAAAGTATTTGTCTACTTCATTATTAATTTCTCTAATTTCTATTTGTTCTCTCTATCTCTTGAATTGCATCTCTATATGATAAAGTCCACTTGATTGAGAACTAATATTTACATGGTCCTTAGAGGTAGTTTCCTTTGTGATAGATATTCGTGCTTGTTCATTAACCCCTTTATATTCATTATATAACTTTAAAACATATTCTTTTATTTCATGCACAATGTTTTTGATTACGTGACTATCTTTTCCCATATCTTCAAAGAAAATTTGTAGCAGTTCAAGTTTATATCTTGGATTGAGAGCATGAGCTACATAAATCATCTTGTTCACACTCTCAAAATTTCCCCAATATTTATTCCACTTAACTTTCATAGATTTCCCAATATTTTGCAAAATCGGATTACTATCATCATTATTTTTCATTTCAATGTCAGTAAGTAGGTCGGACACAACCACAAACATTAAAGGAGATGGGCAAGATTTAGTTGCACTTAATGATAAAGTGGCATCATAAAATTTTTTAGAAGTGAAAAAAGGCCTTAGACTTCTCCCAATCATTATCGTTTGGTGGTCCAACTCTTTTTAACCCATCTTTATCTTTTTCATTGAAATAACTTACAAAAGGAGCACTTTCGTCGGCCATTTTATCAAACATCTTCTTATATTTTCCAGAAAATTCAAGCATTTTATAAGTTGAATTCCATCTAGTTGGAACGTTCGTGGGTATGTTTGACATTTAATCCATTTTTAACATAATAGCATGTAACCTAAACTTTTCCAATCTTGCGGGGGATGAATCAATAAACCTAACACAATTCCTTATACATTTAATTGACCTGCATAGAACTTTTAAATCGTCCTTAACAATCAAGTTAATTATGTGACTTGCGCACCTCATATGTAAGTATTCACCATTGAATAATAAAGTATTCATATCACCCAATCTTTTTCCCATGTATTCAATAGCCCCATCATTAGCAAATGCGTTATCGACCGTTATACTAAAGATTTTTTTCAATTCCCCAACTTCACAAGCACGTCTCCAAACATCTTCCTATATCATAACCTTTAGGACTCATTATTTTTGTAAAATTAATAATTTTTTTATGCAACTTCCATTCACTATCCATGAAATGAGCGATAACAACCATATAATGTATGTTTTGAACGAACGTCCAAGTATTGGTAGTGATGCTCACTTTTCTTTCCCTTATCTCACTCATTATCATACCCTTCTCCAAAGTATACATTTCCCATACTGAACCCGCAATTTTTTATCTCATAGGTATGAAAAAATGAGGACATAACCCCTTAATGATTCTCCAAACCCCTTATCCTTGACCATCCTAAAAGGCATTTCATCCATGATAATATACCTAATTAACTTCTCTTCACATTTTTTATTAAAAGTATGCGGCACTAAAGTCCGTGTCGTGCTGCTATCTAATGAAAGAGTAGGTTGACCTTTTGCACTGGCATTACATCCAAAAGCATGACATTTGGAACACTGTTTTGACAAATGATTAGCAAGTCCGGTAGTTTCATATGCCTTACTATCAACTTTCACTTTTTCTTATGTTCTACAAACACCGACATGGTATTCTTTACCATTTGCATTTTTCTTATTTCTTTTTCAGCATATTCCTATACCCAGGAAGTTTTTTCTTACCTAAGTTAAATAAATAATGAAAACTTTGAAAGTGAGAAAGTGAATATTTCATAATCTATTATAAAGTTGCATTTTAATTATTTATGGTCATATGTGTCCTAGTTTGTAAAAAAAGTAAGTATGCATGTGTATATACAATTTTCACAAAATTATTAAAAATGACATAGTTGCCTAAATGATGTTTATATTATTATTCATGAAGAAATATTACAAACATTAATATTTTGATAAACATAAATTACCCGTTGCACTAACGATGGAGCAAGACGATTTAGTTTGGTTTGTAGGTCGAAAATCTGATGTATGTTCCTCCACGCCCTCAACATTATCACCTAGACTTGACTGCGTTGGTGTCATTTCTTTTACTACTAAGTGGCTAGCTATAAAAAAATGATCACCCATTTTGTATGTCTAAAGCACAATACATAAAATATATCACAATATGTTGGACAATGCAAAATCTTTTATAGCAAATCATGCAGCATATGTTAGTGAATAACATTGCATTTTGCACACAATATGTTTATATCATTATTTCATTTTGTAAAACCAAAAGTGCTACTTCCACTTCTACTTTGGTTCAAAAAGTGAATCATCATACCATATACCTAATATTTATGGATATATTAGATATAAAATCCGGACAGTGTATTACATATATATTTAATACGATAACAACATCAGTATGCGGCATTATACTTATTTATAAGAGAAAACTTAGGTTTATATCAATATCAATATTTATAATAAATAAGTTAAGACAGGAATATGGTAGGCAATAGACATTCATGATTCAATATCTCCATCTTTTAGTTTATGGTTGCAATTAGGTATGTACAGAAGAATGTTTGTTTATGCATTTTACATAGTTTAAAATTAACCAATTGAAGCTTGTATTATGCTATTACAGTGAAAAGAATGCTAAGTCGGTGATAAGGTATTGCATACACATAAGTTCTTAGTAAAGCAAAACAATATTACCCCATGGCTATTTCTAATATGATGAACTTTGGTGCTGATGTGATATACATACATTATTATCTTGACATGCATGGATTCATATTGTTTGTACAAAAATTGGGTACTACACCCGTCGAAAGTATTTGAAAAGTGTTTGTACCAAAATTGGGCACAACACCCATCGAAAGTATTTGAAGAGATAAAATGAAGAAAAATGGAAAATGAGGATTATCTAACAAATACTTCAAAAACTGAAATGAAAAACATAGAAACACACCAATTTAGAGTAGTTCGGCGCATTGCCTACGTCCACTGTAAACTTTTATGGCTTTATTGATTATCACTTGATGATTACAACTAATTTCAATGGATTACATCAGATAAAAGTGTTGAAATTCGAGTACAACAGCAGCAATGGAGTTCAAAATCAAATCCGGCTGAGTCTGGACGCTTCAAGAGAAAAAGATCCTTCTTCTGTAGGCTCTTGGGCTCTATTTATAGGTGTAGGAGGCTGATATTTCGCTTAAATCTCGGGAGACTTCTTCTGGCACGTGGATGGGCCCATGCGATCGATCCCATGAAGTTTCGACTCGATCCATGATCGATACGAACGTAATTTGTATCAATCAAGATTTTGTCCAATGGAGCCGAAACATGGTGTGAACATTCTTTAGCTTGTATGTAAGCTACTATAAAAATTTCATAGCATTTGGACTTGTGGATAGCGAGATATGATCAATACAAATTGGTGTTCTTTGGTGGGCTGTTTGGTTCGAATCGATGAGTTTGAATCGATCTTATTCGAATCGATCAATGCACATACATAGGTGATGACGTGGTGCACACTCTTTGGATCGATCCACCTTTTACGCCGAGTTGACTGAGTCGTTTCCAAAGATATTGCCTCGTTCGTATTGAAGACCGTTGCTAATTCGTATCGATGGAAGTTATTTAATTTGTACCCGATGAGGGTCGCTCTATTCGCATCGATTAAGGCGGCTCTTGTTCGTATCGATTAACGTATCTTCAACTTGATGGATATGAACAAGCGACATAGTGATGGATACGAATAGTGGTTGATCGATGGGTACAAAGTAGTGATTGTTTGATGGATACAAAATAAGGAGCCTCGATGAATTCGAACAAAGCCTTCTAGGACGGATACGAACTAGACAACTGCCATATGAAGTGAAGCTTGCTCGATGGTGGAGTTGAGTAGATCGATATGAACAAGCATATTCTCTCGATGGATATGAATTGGCACATGCCGATCGATTGGAACAAATGATTGCCGATTGATACGAACAAGGTCGATGCAAAATAAGCCGCCTTTGGATGGATATGAAGTAGACCTCCGTGCTGTAGTTGATAGATGCGAAGTAGTCAATAGTCAGCCGATTCGAAGTGAACCTATCCGCTGATGGATACAAAATCGACCGATGCGAAATGATTCGAAATGATGGATACGAATGAATTGACCTCCTTGGTTTGCATCGATCATATCTTGAGCATATGAACTCAGGTTGACTTGAAATTTGGAACGTTGGCTTCCACGGCTTTGCTCGTTGTGTCTGTCAATTGTAGCCTGATCCGGACTCGAATAAAATTTATCGATATCCATGGTGAACCTATGCATACTCGATATTCGAGACGAACGATCCTTGGTTTGCTGCCAATTCCTTGCTATCTTGGCCTTGCCAAAAAGTGGGATAACATTTTCCTCCCCCAAAGTACGTCTTGTGGAAACATGACGTGCTTTGAAAAGCTGCAATCTTCATTCTGAACAATTATCGCCTTTTTGTTGAAAGTTGTAATCTTTGACTGATTTCCTCAGTAATGCGAACTGTTGATTGTCAACTGTTGTACCCTGTATTGTTGTAACTGATTGTTGTATGATAGTGATTAACTTTTTATCGTCGTGATCGTTATCAGATCAGTATCCAATTCCTATGGACGTTGAAAATTGAATATTAGTCTGACATCTATGCATAAATGTTAATCTAAC
Source organism: Allium cepa (assembly GCA_030765085.1). Taxonomy (NCBI): domain Eukaryota; kingdom Viridiplantae; phylum Streptophyta; class Magnoliopsida; order Asparagales; family Amaryllidaceae; genus Allium; species Allium cepa. The sequence continues at coordinate 236,757,120 of CM060930.1, forward strand.
TCTCGCTAACAAATTCTATATCGATCCTCTCCTGAAACAATGTGAAATTCGAGTTGCAACAATGCTTGATGGTTGTTTATGAATGTTCCTTCATATCGATCCTCTCTTGAATTGATGTAAAAGGTCGAAAGGCGGTTTTTGTATCGATCGGTTCACAACGACGGATATGAAATAAACGTTCGTATCGATGGATACGAGTTTTGTGGACTCTATTGTAATGGACTCCATTTCATATCGATGAACTGGTGCTATTGTGGGTCGAGTGCTGATGGATAAGAAATAAGCATTTCGTATCGATGGGCCCTGTGTTATTGGATACGAATAGTCAATTCGCATCGATGGATACAGGCCTTTGGAGGCCATGGCTTGATGGATTTGAATGGTATAGTTCGTATCGATGGACCCTGGTGGCTCAGAAAAATCCCTATTGACAATTTCATCTTGATGAAGGCTCATGTTTATGGATTCAAATAGCTTGTTCGAATCGATTCAGTGGTGGACCCAGTGTAACTAGTCGCTTTGATTGGGAGACTAATCTTATTTTTTCTTTAAACTCGTGTCTATATAAATATGCCTAGGCATAGCCATTTTTTTCCTATTTTCCATTCTTTCTCTCAGCCTTCGTATCTCTCTAAAAACTTGGTGAAAGAGAATCTGCTCGCCTTCGAATCGAATCAAACGTTCAATCCATTGAACCAGCCGTTGCAATTAGGTAATTTATCGAATGAATTCAACCTAATTACGATGAGATTTGGATTCTTGTGCCATCTTTTTTATTTTCGCGGACGAGTGTAGCCATGAAGGAAATTAGAGAAGGTCGATGCGAGGTCGAGGAAGGTCATGGCGCTTATGCCATTTGGAGAAGAACGAGTCTGGGATACGAAGGATTTATGGATAAACGACTTGACCTTCGTTTCGTGTCGATCTGGAGTAGGAGCGCTCAAATCGATCTAGATGTTAAGATTTTGCATCGGAGTTTGTATCGATCCTGGAGATGTTGAATTGGATTCGATATGAGGCGAAGATGTTTGATCGACACGATGTAGACCGCTTAGGATCGATATGAAATGGAGGTTAATCGACCGATACAAAATGATTTATACGGATGATTCGAAATCTCTGACACCGATCGATAGCCTTCGATCGATATGAACTTTTTTTGGGCTGAGGCGAATTGAACCTTGATGAACTCGAAACCTTTTGCACATTCGAACATCTAACTTCGACGAGCTTCAACCTTGCATATCTGGACTTAATTGTTGAGCCGCATATTTGACCATCATTTGAAGCTCATCGGTGGAACAATAACTTGATTAAAATTTTAATGAACTTTGACTCAGATCGGTCTTTAAAGTCAGGATGGCGTGGTTGTGATGGTCAGCGATGACGGTCACTCCAACGGAGTTTGGAAGTCTCGTCGTTTGCAAGTTTATTCATACTTTGTTGAGTTCTGCTTGTAACATGTTGTACTGCACTGCACCACACATTCACACACTTCACACTAGGGGATGCACAGGCTTATTATCGTCTAATGATGATTTTTCATAAGTTAGTTAGTTATGGAACCTTCTACTCACAACACCAGGTAGTTCAGAGTCCATCTTTGTAACGACCCGCTATTGTGGACTATTCGCATCCTCACATGTCGGACTTGAACAATTCAAAATACCGAATTGTTAATTTAAATTTTGAAAAATTCAACATATACAGTAAAAAAATAATCACAGATCATAGACACATAGTAATAAATGCAACAGAAACAAAAGATAGTAGTTCATGAAGCTATTATATACATATCAAAGTTAAATGAGGTATAAAAGAAGTCTCAAATACAATAGTCAAATACAATATCAGAATACATCACTGGAATCAACTGAAAATCTGAAAGCTGGATAGATAGCTGGATCTCCAAGCGAAGCTCCAACTCCAAAGGTGAGTCTCGAATACTGGTACACTTAGTCTGACCCGAGCGTAAAGCAAAACACAAAACACTCGAGTCAGGATTAATATTCTTATATCAGTAAATCCAACTCAAGTGAAATAGCAACTGAAATACAAGTAACTCAAAGAATGTTTGGGATAACCATCCTCTAAGGATCCGTTAAACTATCTACTATGTAGTAGTGTACGCTAAGTAGACAATGCATATCAGTAATATAAAAATATCATAATAGTGTTAAGGCATTACCATTATCCCCCTTAACACATTTTATATAAGCATCATAGTCTCTATAGCACTGTAAACTCTACCGTAAACTAGTGGGATATCAGGGAGTACTCTATAGGTATAACACAAAACAACCGTATTGGTCGCGTATATAGGAATATATGTATGACAAGACACATGAGGTAACACCCAAGGTAGTGAAACTACCATTTGCCTGATCCGGACTGGTGAGAATGCATTGCCGCAACGATCGCAACACCGCGAAACAACACTCCCAATTCAAGGGTGCGCACCAATCAATAACAAGTAATGAGTAGTTTACAAATAAGTGTGTTCGCTCGCTCGAGGTAGCTAACCTCATTTGGCTCAGCACGGCTCCTGTTTTAGTCATTTCCAATTTGACACAAGTGTCAAGGTCATCCATTATCGTTCTCTTTCTTCAGTCATTACGTACGTCATTTCAACTACTTCATTCTGGATCACACTCCGCGTATGGTTATTAAAGTGGTTTTCGGTTTTGACAGAGAGTATGTCCATAACCGATCCCGGTTTCTTTAATAACTTTCGTAATTATTACACCGATTGGTCGTTAAATAAATTTCAGAAAAACCAAATCAATTTCAATTTCAGTTAGAATTTGTAAACCAACATTTCATCTGTCTTTCTATATCAATTTCCATAATTTACGTTTCAAAACTTCCAAATTACTATTTCGAAATCTTATAATTCAATTTCAATTTTTATTTGAAGCAGTTCAAACATTGATCCAAGTTCGTATATAAATTTCATTCCCTAATCATTTAAATAAATTTAATTTAACATTCAAATCAATTTAAATTCATTGATCGATTTCATTCAATATTCGTCAAGTTACTTTATCATTCAAAACAATTTCTATTTAATTTCCAATTTATTAAATCAATTTAAGTTTTCCTATATCATATCAAACTTCCAAATTTAATTAAATTAAATTCGACAAATCAAATTCTTTAAATTTCAAGTCTTATATTGAATTCAATAAATCACATCTTATTTCTTATTGAAGAAATTCGATTTCACTTATTTACTTATTTAATTTAAACGAATTTCCAAAACTTAATTATTACAGAACTCAATTTTACTTATTAATGAAGCTCAATTTCACTTATCAAAGAATTCGATTTTATTTAATTATTAAATAATTCAATCTCATTAAATTATTAAATAGTTTCAAAACTTAATTACAAATAATTTCAAACTTAATTATTAAATAATTTCAATAACTTATTAAATAATTTCAAAACTTAATTCAATCATTTCTTAAATTAAGCAACGTTCGTTCATCAATTACTTTGTTAATATTTTGTTTCAGATTATTAAATGTTAACATTTAAATTTCACTAGAATTCAAATTCCAACTTCATTTAAAAATCCATATTATTTTATTCAAATAAAATCTTTATTTTTAAATCAAATTATTGACCAATCGGTTATTTTTATTTAATTCTCTATCCTAAGTCAAAGTTTTATTTGGGTATTTATCATTTCAACCCGATTCCATTCCAATTCAAAAAATCAAAGCATAGCAAAGGGAACTTGCAATGTGATAACTAGGATGTCGTCAAAGTAAATAAACAAGCAATAGCAAACATCAATAACAATCCAATAATTAATTCAAATAATCTCGAAATAATCGTATAAATTTACATTGTTGTTTGTGCAAATTAATATAATTATTTCTAGAATCTACACTATCATTTCATGTAGATTGAAGATTATTACACTAATATTAATACGGTTCTTCACTTGATACCTATTATTCAATTTCATACTACATCAATTTAAAAAAACATACATTTAAATGGTTCAAGGTGTAATTAAACATATTTCTACATGGCAAGTAATTAAACATTTAAAGGGGTCATATTATACAAATTTTATCTAATCAAATTCAACACATATATCTATTTCAGATTGTTAACTACTACATCAATTTCAATCTTAAATTATTTATCACTTCATACATTAACAATTTAACATCCAATATCAACATAAAACAATCAATCATTTATCAACCAAACTGGATTATCGTCGTATAAATAACAGATAATGGTGTCAGATGTCATAGATGAACTGATACAGGTAATAACATATATAACAGTGTAAATAACTAACAGCAGCATATTTCAATTGCTATTTCAATTGAAATCAAATTTAATAAATAAAAGAACATTAATCGTGAGTGATTACCCACCTTTCGAGGATAGAGAGGATGGAAAACAGCTATGGAAAAACGATGTAACGGAAACTGGCATGAATCAGGCACGATAAGTCAGTTTGTTGCGACAAGCAAAGACAGATTTTAGCACGATGATGGAGTGAACAAATATTTGTACATATATATACAGTTTCATTATCATAAAAATAAAATCAATATTAAATTTAAAGCCCTAATTAAAATAAAAAAATCTTTATATATCGTATTTGCAAATCACTAGCAAAATTAATCAGTTCTTTAGCGATAGAAACAAAACTATATAATATAATATAGTATGGTACGCTTGTAGCAATTAAAAACATATGTAAACTATCCATAGTAAAAATAAAACATATTATACATATATTTCAAACTATCAATAGTTAGGAAATGACATATATAAAGAAATCTTCATTATGCAATACAGGCAGAACAAATAGGTATGAATAAATATACCAATACATTACTGTACTTTGTATAGGAATTAAAAACAGCAGGTTATAAAATTTATAACTATACATATGTATATATCTTATATAGTGCAACCCATTAAGTATGAAATTCTTTACTTTATAAAATCAATATATATATATATATATAACATATATAAGAACCCAAATAGCTGCCTGGATAAAACGTGTAGCTATACAGTGCTTCTTTTACTATAGCCTACTGTAACCAATATTTATTTATATAAACATTTTATTCAAAGCACATTATACTGGTATATAAAACTGTTTCATGCAACATACTTATATATAGGTTTATGAGTGCCACTTACAAGAGTTAATTAAAAAAATACTGTAATGTTGTATACTTAACATTTTGTATAAACTAACATTTATATTACATATAATATAATATACTAATACAAACCAGACTCAAACATATTAGTACCCATATTTGGTATATAACATAGTCTATACATGTACGTACGGCTGTTGTAATATATATAGAACATCAGAAAACAAATTTAAGTTGTCAGGTTATATAATATATATGCTGCCAAAACTATAATTGCTTGTAATGTAAACAAACTGTCTAACCTCTAAAATACATACACTACCTATATAAAGCAGGGAGGATGTATATAGGAACAAGCAAAAGAAAGGAGGGAAATGAATGCCTGCCGAGTTGACGAGCACGAGAAGGTGCTGGAGTGCAAAGGCGGAAGAAGATCCAACCAGGGCCGAGGTGATGGTCGACGAAGTGTTGTGTGAACTTCGGTGATGTGGCGAGCGTGATAGCGAGAGGGAGGGGACGAAAGTTAATGAGTTTGACTGTGGGTGTAGACAGGTCAGGCGAAGGTGGGGTCTGACGTGGAGGCGGCAAACAGGGTGAGTGTTCGGCCAGGGATGCGGGGTGGTCCGGCTTCGGGTCGGGAAGGTGGAAACCCGGTCGCTTTGGGTTATGGAGGGTGCCTAGGTGGCGGCGACATGATGGGGAAGAGGTAGATCCGGGTTGATGAAGAGGTGTAGGTCGGGTAATGCTAACTGTTACATCGATTCTTTTGGAGGTTGCTTGATGTTGGATCGGCACTGACGTGGGGAAAAGAGAGAAAGGTCTCAGTGAGCAAGAAGAAAAGAAAGTCTTTGGAGGATCTAAAATGGAAGAGACGCGTTCCCATATGTTGATATATTTATTTCATTTATTTCAAGGCACAGACCCGAAAGAATAAATTAACGAAATAAATTTTGGAAACCGTTCATATCTTTGGAATGCAAGAATCATAAATGTGAACGGCTACTCGATTCCTCCCCGAACAAATGAAAAAAGGCAGAACCAAAAGATTAAAAGGTACCGATACGGATAACTGTTGCACGGATTACGTTACGTACCGGGCTTCAAAGCACAGAATTGAATATACCGCATTGCTCAACACGACGAGACGATTAAAACGGTATACGGATATGAGTGGTACGATTGAATCATAAAAATTCGAATTTTCTACAAGCGCAAAATGCAGCAAAAACGCAGAAAAATAAGATCGACGGAGCTAAAGAAGTTCAAATTTGGAAAAACGATAATTGACGTCTTGCTCAGAAGTTGATTTATAATTTTTCTAGATAAAAATATTTTGGTTTCGAAAATATTTTATTTTCATCAATTCCTAACTGATTAAATTGAAATAAAATTACGCACGAAAATAAACTTTCATATTTTTAGATGAAAATTTACCGGTTGCTATGTTTAACTAGACGTATTCCAAATATCAAATTAATATTTTAAAATTTTATTGTTTAAAATTTCAAAAAATTTCAATTAAATATATTAATAAAACAAATAAAATTGTTAAAAATTTACGGTTCGTTACATTCTCCCCAACTCAAAACTTTTCGTCCCCGAAAAGGAAGGAGGTAGGAAAATAGAAACAAGCAGAAAGAAAATAGATTAAAAGACAAAATAAATAATTAGTTCAAACCATATAAATTTCAATTTAAATAGATAAATATTCAACCATTTGTTTTTAAATTCAAGATTTCCATTAAATTGATTTAATTTCACATTTATTAATGTCAGGTACAAAAGGTTTCTTTCATATGAAATTCAATTTAAATTCAATTAATTCAAGGTATCTCATTAAGTTGATTTAATTTCAATTTATTAACTTTCAAAACAAAATTTTTTATTTTATTAATCACATCTATTATTATTATTTTGGCAAGGCCAGCCGGTTTTATAGTGGACCGTCCACTTTTTATTACGAATGTAATAAAAATTAAAGTACAGGAGTAAGGTAAAAGCACCTTAACTACTAAGAAAAACAGAAAATACAGCACAGGTACGTGACAACAATGTCACAGTAACTATAAATAGCAAAGAAAACTAGCACTCCTCCGAAGAGGAAGAATCACCATCATCTCCAGACACCTGAGGAGAAACCAAAGGCAAAGACCCACAAAGACCAGCAAACAGACGGAATAGGAGAGCAAGCCAAGGATCATAACCCATAATATCAGAAGAGCAGATAAACGAACGATCCCAGGAAGGATCAGCTAGCATGACAGAATTCAAACTCGCAGACAAAACGTCCAAATCGAGGACTAACGAATCACCAGATGGTTTGTAGCGGAGGATCTAAGGTCCTGTTGATCATTGGTAAAAAACCGAAAATAGGATTCATTCACCGGGTTAAATCTCATCTCAGATTTGGGATCAATCCAACATCTCTCGGGCTCATCCCAAGCAACAGGCAACAGCTGGGAGGCAGGGACTGGAGGAGCGAAAGGAATATCAAGAGCAATAATAGGTGCCACAGAAACAGGAGATAAGTTAGGCTTATCTGTAGGCAAAGGAGGAAGACACAGGTCAGGTAATGGAACAGTAGGAGCAGGGGAAATCGGAGAGGCAGGAGAAGAAACCTTGGGGATCCAAATCATGCATGGGGGGCGAGGCAAAGGGATCTTCGGAGCGGCCGCGACGACATCAGAGTGCATACAGGCGATAGGCAGATGGCCAAAAGAGAGACAGGAGGTACAAATATCCAGAACCCAACCATAGCGAACACGGACTTCCACAACATGGCCGACAACAAGCTGAACATGAATGATGTAGGGAGAGGCTTAAGGGGGGATGTTTGCACAAAAAATGGGCAAACACCTCCAAGTCGTATTATTTAGTCGATTTTATATGGTTTTCAATGATTTGGGTGACTTATGCAAATATGTAAAAAACAGGGACTAAACTGTAAAGGACACACAGATTTATAGTGGTTCGGCTAGAACGTGCCTACGTCCACTTTATATGTTATTCTCTCTTTTCTTTTCAGATTACAAGTACAAAGCTTTGATTACAAGAGTATTAAAGTTGTTTGAAAGTTCCTTCCGTGCTTGAGCTCTCAAACTTGTCTTCCATTGTTGTACCCCTGCCCCTCTATTTATAGAGTGAGGCTGGGGGTAGGGGTCTTGGATGTATATAGCTGCTGGTGGGCGTGGGCTGAAGCAATTCTGGCCTGGCGGCGTCCTGGTTCGGCAACACCTTGGTTCGGCAGTAGGGACGTAACTTGGTCCGCTGGTGTCACTTTGACTTGGCTCGGTAAAGAGGGAAATGGGTTGGTTCGGTGTTGATTGGTAGAAGGGTCGGTCCGGTGTTGGGTTGGAAGAAGCGTTGGTCCGGTGTTGGGTTGATTCGGTGGTGTTGTTCCGGCTATGAATGGTCCGGTGGTACGAGGACGTGAGTTTGATTCGGTGGTGGGTTGGCCTCTGGTTCGGTAGATAGGAGGTATACTTGGTTCGGCTAGGTAATGGAGAAGCCGTGGTTCGGCATGGAAGCTAATGCCTCTTGGTCTCGTGATCCCATGGGTGAGAATTCGCCCAACATTTTCCCCCCAAAGTGGGGCACGTGCTTGCATGGGTCGCGCTTTGTTTCAAGTTGGGTACTTTGGATAGCTTCATTAGGCGTGGAGTGCCGAACCGGTTGGTCCGGTTGCCCTTCGCTTGTCAATATATAGGGGCTACACCCCCTTTGTTTTTCCTTACCGAACCAGAGAGAGCCGAATCAAGCTCATACCGAACCAGGTATATGTCCTTTCGCCGAATGAACACGAAAGGATCTTAATGCCGAATGCTCCCTTATATTGTACTACTGAATGAGCATAAGGCTCTAGTGCCGAACGAGTTTTGGTCTTGCTTTACCGAATGGGCTTGGTAATTTGGGTGCCGAACGGACTTAATCCCGAATGGAACATGAACGAATTGGGCACCGGATGAACATTTCCACTACCGAATGAACTTGATAACCATTCGTTTATATTCCCATATTCCTTGTTCTCACAACATGTCTTTCGCTTTTGTGTTTGCAGATAAATGTCTCTAAGAGTGGAGACCCGATCAAAGAAGAAGAGATCCCAGGGCAGGGAAAAGCCTTCCGCCGTACCTCCAGCTCAGCCAAGACCAGAACGTCATGGACCTGCCCTGAGGTCATTAGTGGACGGATATGATCTCCAGGAGCTTCTGGACTCCCCGCCCGACTGTTTTCCTAGCTCCCTCAAAGAGGAGCAGCTCGACGCCATATCTCGTTCTTTTGGGATTGATAGAGCGCCCATGGTGCTGCCAGGGGCTGGAGTTATGCCATATGATAGAGCGTCCATGAGTCTCTCTTCTCCTTCTTCTCCATTCTCTCTCTCTAGTTCCTAAACTTTCCTTACGAGAGTCTGCATGCTCTTCATTTGATGATGAGGCCACCGAGGAATTCCCAACTCTCTGCATTTCTTCTTCAAAAGAGTTAGACCTATGTTTAATTCTTTCGCTGCTTGCGATATTGGCAAGTAAAAGTACTTCGATACTAGTTCAAATGTTAAGGCCGTTTTTTCCTTGTTCATCGTTAATTTCTTCTTATTTTTTTTTTGATTCTTCCTTCTGATCATCATTAAATATCCTGTAGCTCAACTTGGACTTCTCTATCTCATAACTCAAGTCGTTGAAGATGATGTTGAACTCTTCAGAAAGGGTCAGAGAAGCTAAACGAGGATCTGAAGGATGGTTTAGAGGAATGGCATTGATTATTTCATCCAAATCTGGTACTTCATTGTTCAAACCACTGAATGATCCTTTACTGAAATCTAGTTGATCATCATCAAATCCACTGGGCAGACCATCAATATCGTTCCAAAGATTATGATCATCTAAGTAGTGCAATTGGTTATTCATGGCCGCAGAAGGACTGATCATGTAATTTCGTATACGATGTTGAAATGTGTAGTCAATGCAAAGAAGATTGAAGCTGGTAATGAATGTGCATTTCATCTTGAGTGTTCTGAGTTCAAGCCTTGCTTCCCCTTCTTTTCTTTTTAGGTTTTCATAACTTGATCGTTTACTGTTTGTTTAATGAATTCCTCTTCTGAATTGGACAGGTGGGACTTCCGATCACCATGCTGGGAGCTCCGACCCTGCGGCTAAGTAGGCTTGGAGAGTTTGTAGGATGAGGGCGAAGCGTGGACGCAGCTGGTTCCTTGTCCGGATTCGGCCACCTTTTGATTTCTTTTTATTGCTGTTTATGTTAGTCCAAAACATTGAGGTGACTGTAATAACATTGTTTGTGATGAAGGAATTTATGTAATTTCATAACATAAGCTGATTCCTTTATGTTGGAATGTTATCGCTATTTTGTTGTGCTGTGTAAGTGATGTAACTATGCATGTTACTAGTGGCTTGACTGTGCCTGATGCCAAGTTTTTTGCTTAAAGTATAATTTTCTCATTTTGCAACGTAAATGTGATGTGTGAATATGAACTGCAGCTATGCATTAATGTATAAAAGTAGAATGTACCGCCTTTCATGTTTCGGCTGTGGACGGCAACTTTGTGCGCCCTGTAAGACTAAGCACGGAATGCTGTTGAGTGTCTCGTCATCCGATTGTAAGTTTCTGTTCCCATTAGCGAGCGTTCCCTATTTCATGTCCTGTACTTTCAAACACCGTTACGGAGAATAGGAGAAAAGTTTTAAATGAAATGGAAATATACGAAAAGTAAAACTTCCAGTCACGGAAGGCCGTCGATGTGCTTAAGTTCGTGGCAAACGGGTTTTGTAGTCACTTTCCCTAGCTGTGGGTCTTGGAGACATTTGTCACCCATCTTACGCCTCTGCGGGGAGTTTTCTTTTTTACCACAGCCGCACTTAAGACACATCAGAGCCGATCGCGCACAGTAACTACCCGGGCCATTATGGCCCGTAATCGCGGGTATTATTCGATTTACTGTGGCCGGCTAGCGTGGGGGCCGATCGTCAACTGTGAACTGCCCCTGGCTGGCCACACCTTATGTTGGAGCTTATGGTCGGTTCACAGTTGCCGGCGAGCCGAATCGCTGTAATGACCTGGCATGGCATAATCGGCCTTCTCGGTGGCTTATACTCGGCTTATTACAGTCGTCTTTAAGGGCCGAGACAAACAATGAGTTAACTCGCAGTAGAGGGATACCGGAGCAAAGTGTCTCATTGGCGAGGGCATAGGATCGTAGCGTACCTGTTAGATTTTGTCCAGGTGGAGTTGTGTTGTGAAGCTCTAAATGGAAATGTCATTTGCAAAGGATTTTGTTCAACAGAAAAGGATAAAGCTTAACAAGTAGCCAAGATACAAAGGAACAAGTTAACAAGAGCCAAGTTTTTTTTAAAGTGGTTCGGCACGAAAATGCCTACGTCCACTGATTCTCTTTGTTAATTCACTTCATATGGGCAGTACAAGTTAAGAAAAGTATCGACGGAGGTGTCGGATGTTCCATGCCCTCTGGAACACCTCTCCGTCCACTGTTGGCAAAATATAAGCTCCGTTGTGGAGATCTTTATGAATTACATATGGTCCGTCCCAGATGGGGTCCAGTGCCCCGGGGCGCGGGAAGATTCGCTTGAGGACAAGATCTCCTTCTTGTAAGCTGCGATGCTTGACTTTGGAGTTGTATAGTGCTGCCACTTTTTGTTTGTGAGCTGCTACTTTGAGTGCTGCATCATTTCTTCTCTCCTCAATCATATCCAAAGACATGAGGAGGAGTTCTTCGTTTTCTTCTGGGTTGTAGTGGATCCTACGGTGGGAACGCACAATAGTCTCAACTGGGAGCATTGCCTCCGATCCGTATGATAAAGAGAAAGGAGTATGCCCTGTTGATGTTCTGAAAGAAGTGCGGTAGGCCCATAGTGCTGTAGGAAGTTCGTCCACCCAAGCGCCTTTTGACTTTTCAAGCTTCTTCTTGATTAGAGTCTTGAGAATCTTGTTGACAGCTTCGACTTGTCCATTTGCCTGGGGATAAACTACGGATGAGAAGCCCTTATGAATTCCGTGCTCTTGGCACCAGTCGGCAAATTCCTCGTTGTCAAATTGAAGCCCGTTGTCTGATATGATTCTGAGTGGAACCCCGTACCTACACAGAACGTTTTTGATCAAGAAGTTGATAACTTCAGTTGAAGATATTTTATTCAGAGCCCCCACTTCCACCCATTTGGTGAAATAGTCAACTGCCACTATAGCATGTCTGACCCCGCCTCGGCCCATCGGCAGTTGGCCAATTAAGTCAATTCCCCATATTGCGAAGGGCCAAGGGCTGGTCATCTGAGTAATTTCATTGGTTGGTAGTCGAGGAATCTTAGCAAATTTCTGACATCTGTCGCATCTTCTGACGAAGTCTAAGGCATCTTTGTTTAAAGTGGGCTAGAAATACCCATATCGGAGTATCTTTTTTGCTAGGGTCTGCCCTCCGGTGTGGTCTCCACAACTTCCCTGATGGATATTAGATAGAATTTCCTTGGCTTCTCTTCCAGCAACGCACCTCAATAAGAGGTTAGAGAAGCCGCGCCGATAGAGGATGCCTTCTTGCATTGTGTAGCGGGAAGCTTTCCTTAGAATTTTCTTAGTTTCATTTCGCCCATCGGGTAGGGTGCCGTTTTGTAAGTATTCTCGGATAGGGGTCATCCATGTTTCTTCTTCGGTTGCAGCTATCAGATTTACTTGCTCGAAACTTGGTGCCAGCTGTTTTGAGATGGTTAATGCTCCGAAAATAGTGATGTTCTTCATGCTAGCTTGTTTTGCTAGTTCGTCGGCCTCTTGATTCTCTTCTCGGGGAATGTGTTTGATTAAATAGTGATCTAATTGATTAAGCAGTAGCCTGGTCTTCTTTAGATACGTTGTGAGTCTTTCTCCTCGAGTCTGGAATTCTCCCAGTATTTGATTTACAATAAGTTGAGAATCACTATGGAGACATAAAGAACTGACTCCAATTTCCAGTGCAAGTTCTAATCCGGCTATCACTGCTTCGTATTCTGCATCATTGTTGGTGGCGGCGAATTCCAATCTTAGGGCGTAGTGCAGCTTCTTTCCCCTGGGGGTGATTATCACAACACCTTCCCCCGAGCCTTGTTCGTTCGACGCTCCATCTACGAAGAGATTCCACTTGATATCTTCTGCTATTTTAGATTGGTCCTTACCTTCGCTAGTAGTGAATTCGGCTATGAAATCAGCTATGGCTTGCCCCTTGATAGCGGTGCGTGGATGGTAAGTGATATCATATTGACTTAGTTCGATGCACCACTTAAGTAATCGCCCAGAAGTGTCGGAGCGATGGAGCACTTGCCTTAGCGGTTGATCGGTTAAAACTCTGATGGAATGAGACTGGAAATAATGTCGCAGTTTCCGCGACGTGATAAGCAAACAGTATGCTAGCTTTTCAAGTTTAGGGTATCTGACTCCTGCCCCTGTGAATCTCTTGCTTACAAAGTATACGGGTCGCTGCGCGCGGTTGTCTTCTCTCACCAAAGCGGCGCTCAAAGCGTGGGAGGATACAGCAAGGTATAGGTATAGTTCCTCGCCTTCATTTGGAGTTGAAAGTACCGGTAGTCTCTGGAGGTGTCCGATTAAGTTAAAGAAGGCTGTCGAGCATTCGTCAGTCCATTCGAACTTTCCTTTGTCTTTCTTTAGAGCTTCGAAGAAAGGGATGCATTTGTCGGTTGCTTTAGAGATGAACCTACTCAGGGCGACCACTTTCCCGTTTAGGCTTTGCATCTCTCTTCGAGTAGATGGTGTTTTGATATCTTGTAAAGCTCGGACTTGTTCGGGGTTTGCTTCAATCCCTCTGGCATGAACGATGAATCCCAAGAACTTTCTCGATGATACTCCGAAGGAGCACTTTAGAGGGTTCAGCTTCATTCCATATTGGCGAAGTACTCGAAACATCTCGTCTAGGTGGTTTATATGGTCGTTGGCTTTCCTCGATTTTACCAGCATGTCATCCACATAAACTTCCATCGTTCGTCCTATCAGTTCTGCAAACATCTTGTTGACAGGCGCTGATAAGTAGCTCCGGCGTTTTTAAGTCCAAATGGCATTACCTTGTAGCAGTACAATCCTCGGTCAGTGATGAAGCTAGTGTGGTCTTGATCGGGGGCGTGCATAGGGATCTGGTTATATCCTGAGTATGCGTCCATAAAGGATAAAAGTTCGTGTCCGGCAGTGCTGTCCACGAGTTTGTCAATTCGAGGGAGTGGGAAGCAGTCTTTCGGGCAAGCGTCATTTAAGTTGGGGAAATCGATGCATGTTCGCCACTTCCCATTAGCTTTCTTTACCAGTACCGGGTTGGCGATCCATTCCGGGTAGATGGCTTCACGTATGAAGTCATTGGCAAGTAAGTTCTTTACTTCTTCCTCGAGGGCTGCTGATCATTCTGCCCCCATAATTCTCTTCTTTTTCTTTACCGGTACCTTGGTAGGATCGATGTTTAGTGCGTGGCATGCTATGTCCGGGGAGATTCCAGTCATATCAGCGTGCGTCCATGCAAATACATCCATGTTGTGGCGAAGAAAATCAATGAGTTGATTCTTTAATTCTTATTTTAACTGAGATCCGACTCTCAGCAGTTTACTTGGGTCGCGTTTGTCTACAGATACGAATTCCATAGCCTCTGCAGGCTCGGCGGTGGCCTCTTCCTCTTTGTCCCTGGGGTCTAATTCATTGAAAGGATCACTGGTATACCGAAGAGGAGGGGCTTTCTTTAGATGCTATGCTTCCAAGATTTTCATGCAGAGAATAGTCTCTGCATTTTTCCCTTTATCTCTCCTGCGATTATTGCGAAGTTCGGTTACATAGCAGTCCCGAGCGGCGTCTTGATCCCCTTCTACTTCTCCCACTCCATTATTCGTTGGGAACTTCATCTTCAGGCACCATGGGGCAAGGACAATTTGGAAGTCGGACAAGGCTGGTCTTCCTAAAAAGGCATTGTAGGCCGAGTGGTTGTCTATTAGCACGAATGTTTGTTTCCGAACGGCGGAGCGGGGATGGCTTTCGAATTCAACAAAGAGATCCAATTGTCCGAGGGGCATCTTTGCTTCTCCAGTGAAACCGTGTAGCGGTTTGTTGCAGGGAGACACGTCCTTCATTGACACCTTCATTTTGTCGAAAGCATGCTTGAACAGAATATTCACTGAGCTTCCAGTGTCTACTAGGATTCGAAAAACTTCAACTGGGCCGAACCAGGCAGAGATGACCATAGGATCCACATGAGGGTATTGCCTTCCTTCTAGGTCGCGCCCACTGAATGTGATGTCATTATTTTCCTTCCGCTTAGGGTGGCGTTCTTCCATAACAGAATTGACGCAGTCTCCCTCGCTTCTGAGTGAGTTTCCATATCTTTCCATCTCTGCCCAGCTTTTGTCGGCGATGTGTGGCCCCCCAGATATTGTATGAACCACTATCTTCTCTTGGCTAGAACCACTGGTGTTGCGGTTTCCTCCGCCTGTTTCTGGGTGGAGCTGCCCTGGGTTTTCCTTGGCGGGAGCTGGAGTCCTGTCCTGGCCCTTTACATAGCGTTCCAGCCTCTTTCTCCTGATGTGTTCTTCAATTAGGTCTCGGAGATGGCGGCATTCATTGGTATCGTGCCAATGAGACTCGTGGAAACGGCAGAATTTTCCGGACTGGATTGCTCGATCTGACTCTTTCTTGTACGGGGGGCGCTTGTATGTAAGTTCATCCTGGGTGGCCAGGAAGATGTTCTCGACTGTTTCATTCAAGGGAGTGTAAGCGTCAAATCTCGGTCCTGGTCGGTACAAGCGCTTTTCTCCCTTCTTGCCCCCTGCATTGTCTTTGGAGTCGTTTCTCCGAATGTCCTTCGCTGCGGCGGGGGCGTTTCCATGAGCCGTCTTAGCCTGTGGTCCTGTCTGCCTTTCAGTAGCAGCCTCTTCGAGTCTCATGTACTTTCCAGCTTCATGGAAGAAATCGGGCAAGATAGCTGGTTTTTCTTTAGTTAGTCTTCTAGCAAACTTGGTATCCGGATGCACACCACTACAGAGGGCCATCAGGACAAGTTTCTCATCGGCATCTTGAACTGCTGCCGCTGCGGCATTGAACCGGGTTAGGTATTGCTGCAGTGTCTCTCCGGGTTTCTGTTTGACAGTAGATAGGGAGTAAGCATCCTTGGGTTGTTCCACATGAATGCGGAACTGGCTGATAAACTTCTCCTTCAACATTTCCCATGAACTGATGGATCCTTGGGGTAGATGGCAGAACCAGGAGGTAGCTAGATCTGCTAAAAATAGTGGAAAGCATTTGCATAATACTCCTTCCGTTGCCCCGCTCATGAGCATATGTTGTGTGTATCTTTGCAGGTGTACAACGGGGTCAAAGGTTCCCTTGTATGGTTCCATTGTCGGAATTTTCCACTCTCGGGGGGTGCTGGCAATTTCAATATCATGGGTGAAAGGGCTGGTTACCCTAGCACCTATCCCACGATATCTGTGGTCCCGTTGGACGCATTCTCTGAACAATCGTGCCATCCTCTCATCAGAATATGGGGCAGAAAAGAAAGAGCTTGGTTCTTCCCTCCCGGATCGATTCTGTCTGGATGGCCTGTAGGGGTGGTATAGTCTATCACTCCTAACGTTTCCTAGCGGCTGTCTTTGGCTGTTCGGATGCATGCTAGATTCAGCTATAGTTGGCCCTTGCCTTGATCTTCCCCTGTGGGGTTCTGTTTCAAGCATTTCCTCGCGGTCAACTTCGGGCTGGAATCTAGCTCGGCTCCGTTCATTGGTGTTTCTCTGGCTAGGCAGCATGACCGGCTCAGCTACATCCGATCCTTGCCTGGTACCTCCCCTGCGGGGTTCGGTTCCAAGCGTTTCCTTGGGTCGGAGTTCGGGCTGAGTTCGGACTCAGCTCCTACCGTTGTTGTTTCTGTTAATAGTTTCTTCGAAGAAGGAAGACCTTTGTCGCCCCCCAGATCCTCCGGATTGGGATTCGCCCCATGATTCAGTGTCGCGGTTGGATTCTTTAGCATCCCTTAAGCGTGACATGAGTTGGTCCACCAAAGTTTCTTGTTGGGATGTGAAGCGGTTAGTTACTTCAGCCACAACTTTGTCTAGATCTGCCCTAGTAATTGATGCCGGTTGTTCTGTGGCAGGGGCTGTCGGGTTTGCCTGATCCTCGTTCGGTACTACTGTTGGAATGGGGTGATTCTCTTGATCTGTGATCACTAGATTCGGAATGTTGCTAGTTGCAACGTTCTTTCCCTTGTTGGCGTCTTTTCTCGGCCTGGAAGTCATGTTTCCTAGGCAATGAAGGGTGCTATTGGGAAAGAAGGTTGAGTGAGGGAAGCTGAAGCTTCGAGTTCCAAGTTCTCAGTGAAAGCACCAAAAATGTTTGCACAAAAAATGGGCAAACACCTCCAAGTCGTATTATTTAGTCGATTTTATATGGTTTTCAATGATTTGGGTGACTTATGCAAATATGTAAAAAGCAGGGACTAAACTGTAAAGGACACACAGATATATAGTGGTTCGGCCAAAACGTGCTTACGTCCACTTTATATGTTATTCTCTCTTTTCTTTTTAGATTACAAGTACAAAGCTTTGATTACAAGAGTATTAAAGTTGTTTGAAAGTTCCTTCCGTGCTTGAGCTCTCAAACTTGTCTGCCATTTTTGTACCCCTGCCCCTCTATTTATAGAGTGAGGCTGGGGGTAGGGGTCTTGGATGTATATAGCTGCTGGTGGGCCTGGGCTGAAGCAATTCTGGCCTGGCGGCGTCCTGGTTCGGCAACACTTTGGTTCGGCAGTGGGGAAGTAACTTGGTCCGGTGGTGTCACTTTGACTTGGCTCGGTAGAGAGGGAAATGGGTTGGTTCGGTGTTGATTGGTAGAAGGGTCGGTCCGGTGTTGGGTTGGAAGAAGCGTTGGTCCGGTGTTGGGTTGATTCGGTGGTGTTGGTCCGGCTATGAATGGTCCGGTGGTACGAGGATGTGAGTTTGATTCGGTGGTGGGTTGGCCTCTGGTTCGGTAGATAGGAGGTATACTTGGTTCGGCTAGGTAATGGAGAAGCCGTGGTTCGGCGTGGAAGCTAATGCCTCTTGGTCTCGTGATCCCATGGGTGAGAATTCGCCCAACAGGGGATATCTCAATAAGAGCCTTAGCATACATCAACTTATCACGCGCCACAGTAATAGAGTCAAAACATTTCAATTTTCCAACGTTACAGGCTAACCAATTCAAACCAATAAGAGGTTGAAGAGCAGAGGGAATTTGTAAAAAAAATACCCAAACAGGGATAGAAAGGACTTGTTCACGAGCACACGCCACTGTCGGAGTCCAATGTGTAACAATAAAAGGCCTTCCATCAAAAAAAGAGGGCTCAACGTCAAGAACAAGCCAATGATCCTCAACAGAGGAAAACTTAAGATAATACATGGAGTCGATCAGCTTCACTTGCAAATTACCACGTAACTTCCAAGCCCTCCGAAGAACCAAGGACGCATTAATAAGATGGTGATTAGGTTACAGAAAGAAACCAACCAAATAATCAAACCAAAATTCCACACTGGCTTGCAAAACATAAGGGGGAGGGATCATCACTCCATTTTCCTCGTCCATATCAAATTCAATCGGGAAGTAGTTACCCGCATTACGTGGCAAGGACGAGAATAGAGAAGACCAAGGTTTGGAGATAGGCAACGAAGGTGGAGAAGGACCAGGGCGCTCCACAATGAAAGGGGATCCAATAGAGGCAGCTGGAATAGAAGCACCAAGCAAGCAACACTGACTACAGGAACAGATTTCATAGTGGCATTTACACAAGCACCAGGCGTGCATTGGCCACAACTAAGAATATCAGCCGTAGCACACCCCAGTGCACACTCAGGCAATCCAACACCTGCCCTAGCATCGAAATCAACATTCGATAAGGACTTCCCCACAACACAATTCATAGAGCCGTGAAAACATACATCGAGACCACAAACATCAGGAACGGGCCGAACACCAGGCGAAGTCGCTCCCACAGCAGCGACCGTACCATTTGCTTGCAGAGGAGGAAAATCAGTAGCCAAAAGAAGGTGAGGAGGACACACCGTCGCTGGCGACATAGCCTTGGATATACGATCTGACCTGGTCGAAGAGGGAGAAAGGGGAAACGAAACAAGAGGGGGCCGAGAAGAAGCGGGCATAGGAAGCGAAGAGGAGATCGGGAGGGGTGAAGCGATGCAGCTGAGAATCAACGAACGTTGAGGAAGATGAGAAAGATGAGGAAGATGCAATCGACGCAGTCAGGCGCACAATTTATTTAATTGCCAAAAAAAAAGATAGTTTTTGCTTCTACTCATGTTTTTGCTTCTACTCACATCTCACATTTGTAGTTTTTATCTATTTGGAATTTTGAAATTAATTCCAAGTTTGATAGTTTTTTCATTTTTCGAAAATTTATGTGTCATAACCCATCATGCGATTGCAAAATTTCGTGCTCAAGCAAATAAGAAACTTTAATTTTATTAATAGCATAATCAGAATACATAGTTTTATTGTCGACAACGGCTACATTTGCCTTAAATAGGCCATCACATAAATATCCCCTTCCTATATACATTCCAACTTTGGACAGAACCATCTTGTCTGACTCAAAGACCATTTTGAATCCTTTTCTTTGATAGCACTGGACCAGAGATGAGATTCTTGCGTATGTCTGGAACGTGGGTCATTCAACCTGACAGTTTTTCTAGAGGTAAACTTGAGTATTACTATGCCACTGCCTTCGATCATGGAAACTGCAGAATTACCCATATAGAGTTTTCCTTCCTGATCGAATTTCTGGTATGTAGAAAACATGGATTTGTCAGAGAAAACATGACGAGTAGTGCCTCTGTCCACCCACCATTGGTTAGGGTTCTGAAGCAAATTGCATTCAGATATAACTGGTGAAAAATTAGACTCGTCTACTTCTATGTTATCCATCATATTTGCCTCCGAGTTGCGTTCCTTCTTGTGTCTGCAATCTCTAGCGGCGTGTCCTGCTTTTCCACAAACCCAACATTCGCCCTTAAACTTCTTTGTTCGTTTGTTGTCTTTGGGTTTGTTTTCAGGCGCTTTTCTCTTCTGCGGGAATTTCTTCTTCTTTTTTCTTGAAATTCCCTTTGTTCTTTGACTCTTCTGCCATAAATGCCTCTTCGCTTTGTTTTTTCACTTCGCGGTTATTAGCCTCAATTTTTAGTCTGACAATAAGATCTTCTAAGGAAATCTTCTTTTTCTTATGTTTCAGATAATTGCGGTAGTCTTTACAGGATGGTGGTAATTTCCCTGTTATCGCTTCAACAAGGAAGGATTCTCCAACTTTATGTCATTCTGCCTCAAGTTCATGAATTATGAGTTGGAGTTCTTGCATTTAACTAGTTACGGATTTGGAGTCAACCATTTTGTAGTCCATAAACTTATCCATGATGCACTTCTTTAAACTGACATTCTATTTTTTGTATTTATGTGCAAGTGCAGTCCACAAGGATTTTGCTGTCTGGTGTGGCTGATATAATTTATATAGTACCTTATCCAGACAATTCAGAATGTAGTTTCAGCACAGGAAGTCTGAATGCTTCCATGAGTCAATTCCGAGAAAAACGGATCTTTTTCTCTAGTTTGTCCGTCTTTAGGCTTTGGTTCATCCTCTTCGATGCACTTTTGCATCCCTAGTGTGGTGAAATAAAATAGCATTTGATTTTTCCTTGTTATGAAGTCATCACCATCTTCTTTGAACAGATCAGGCCTGTTGTGAGTAGTAGCCTTTGTTGATAGTTCAACTGTTGTCATCTCTGTTTTAGTGAAAACAGGAAGTCTTAAGATGTTATACGTCTACTATACCAAAACAGATACTAATCAATAATGAACTCGTCTCATAAGTTTACAAATCAAATTTCCGCTACTTTAGAATGTTGTATTATCTATTTTTAACAATAAGTATGTTGTGATTAATTACAACAACAAACTAACTACTATAGTAATAATAAATATAGCGATAAATCAAACGTTATACTATTTAAGGAAATAGTACAAAGTAGAAACGAAAAAAGATGATATATATATATATAAATCAACTGGAAATCTAACCGATTGAAGAAGGAAATTTCATCTGAGGCTTGTCGTAACAATGTCCTTAAGACTTTATTCGAAGTCTCCTAAGATACAACAGACGTAAGCTACTTGAGATCGTGATGTGTATGATCTTTTGTGTGATAGAACCAATTATGATTTTAAGAAAATAAAAATAAAGAAGAGATAATTCGGTTTTAAAATTGAGTGAGGAAAGTGATCTAGTTTCCTCCTTATTTATAGCTGAATTCCCAATGGCTACATCCATCGAGAAAAGTAACATCCCTTCATTTGCAATGCCAAAAGGTGTTACTGTTCACAACAGGCAATTCCTTTCATTTTCAATGCCAAAAATTGTTGTTGTTTGCAACAGCCGCGTCCGTTCGTTTACAATGGTTCAGAACTGTTGTTGTTCGCTGTAACGGTCATCTGAAAAAAATCGCGTCTCTTCATCAGTTTACAACGGTCACAACCATTAGAAAATCTGTATCTATTTAAACACATTTCTGTTTTAAAATCAGTCCATTTTTTAGGTAACAAAAAATATGACATAGCCCAATCTTATTGGACCCGCATCCGATTCGGTCGGATGGGCGGCAGCACACGTGCGTGTGTTATTCCATGGCTATATAGGTCCTCCCCCTTGCATAAAATTACCTGACCATAAGGTCCAATATAGGGATTGAGAGTACACAATATAAAAAAGAAAATGAACTTATTTTTGATGATGTGGGATATATCTCAGTCACTATTTTTGAGAATTCTAACATCTGCTACAGTGATCTCTTCCTTTTATAGCCTATGTTAGGAGCTGTGCTGATGCAAAGAGGTAAAGTGATTGCCTATGCTTCTGGACAGCTTAGACCACTGAGGTCAGATATCTGATGCATGATTTGGAATTGGCTGTAGTGATTTTTTCATTAAAGGCGTGGAGACATTGCCTTTTGGGAGAAAGGTTTGAGTTATTTACAGATCATAAGTCACAGAAGTATTTGCTATCTTAGAAAGAGATGAACATGAGACAACAAAGATGGTTAAAGTTCATAGCTACTTATGATTTTGGGATTGAGTACACACAAAGGAAAGGCAACAAGGTTGCAGATAAACTTAGCAGGAAACATCAAAATGAAGTGTTAGTGATGATTGCTGAGTGAAAAGAATAGGAATCGATAGCATATTACAAAGTGCAGTGGAGATCCAAGGCTTGGTCTAGTGGAGTTATAGTTGAATAATCTTGTTTGGAAGTTCGACCAGTGATGATTGAAATGATTCCTTCTAAACAGATGGAGGATCCAGTATTAGATGATCAGATCAAGAAATTAAGGGATGGAACCGAAAGTGATGACTTGAAGGACTTCAGTCCTGATTAGAATGGATTGTTGAGAAAGAACGGGAGATTATGTGTTCCGAGTGTAGGAAACATTTGGAAAGAACTTTTGGTAGAATATCATCGTTCGAAGTTTTCTATTGTTCTAGGAGGTACTAAAATGTATCAGGATATTAGGAGAAGTTTCTTTTGGGAAGGTATAAAGCGAGATATTGGCTTATGGGTAAAGCAGTGCTTTATTTTCCAACAGGGAAAGGCCGAACAGCAGAAACCAATTTGGTTGCTTTAGCCATTAGATGTTCCTATATAGAAGTGGGATTCTGTTTCTGTGAATTTTATTGATGGGTCGCCAAGGTCGAACAGCGGAAATGATAGTATATGGGTCATAGTAGACAGATTGACCAAGAGTGCCTATTTCATTCCAGTTAAGTCAACCAAGACAGCACCTATTTTGGAGAGATTATTAATGAAGAATGTAGTCAAACTTTACAAAATTCCTAATAGCATATTAAGTGATAGAGATCCTTTGTTCACTAGCGAGTTTCGGAAGAGTCTACCGAAAGTTTCGGGAAACAAGCTCAAGATGAGTACTGCTTACCATCTGCAAACAGATGGACAAACAGAGAGAGTTAACAAAATCTTGAAAGACTTGTTAAGAGCCTGTGTATTAGATTTCGAGGGTTCATGGGAAAACCTCTGCATTTAGTCGAGTTTTCGTTAACAACGGTATTATTGGGATGGCACCATTTGAAGCTTTGTATGAAAGGACATGCAAGTCTCATGTTTGTTGGTTAGAGACCGAGGATAGGTTGATTCTTAGTATAGATTTAGTTAGAGAAACTACGTAAAAGGTTGAGGTCATTCGGGCTAGAATGAAGATGTCTTAGTCTAGACAGAAGAATTATGCAAATAGTAGAAGGAAAGACTTAGAGTTCTCAGTTGGAGATCAGTTTTTCGTTAAGGTGTCACCGGTGAATGGTGTAATCAGATTTGGAAAATTAGATAAGTTAGCACCTAGATTCGTTGAACCTTTTCATATTGTTGAGAGGATCGGAAAACTCGCATACTTGCTTTTAAATCTCCTATTTATCGTCAGAGATCTCCTTCATATCTCCCTCGACACTCATCTCATCCGAGATATTCAAATCTCACCCAAAATATGGATCAAAATCTCAATCCGATATCTCACCCGAAATTATAATTTTTCTTATTTTGCATAATATTTTTTATTTTTATATTGATTCAAAAGAACTACTCAATCCAATTATAATTTACCAACTTATTGAATATATTCATTACTTTTTATCTTAATGAGTCATAGCGAAAGGTTTCACTTCTTTATTATGTTCAAATAAAAGAATAATATTCAATTATTACCAAATCAATTAAGCTAATCAAGCTGTTACTCCTCTAAAAATATTCCTTTTTCCATATAAATCAAGTATGTTTCCATTTTCATTTTTACCAAGAAAGTTATAACCATTAAATGAATTTTTGACACATCAATTTATACACATAAGTACATTCAAGATATTCTCGAGATGCATTATAAGACCGAGATGTTAATCTGAGATGTACACCCGATATGTACTCATCTCATCCGAGGTCTCCCCTGATACGAGATAACTTGTATAAAAATTCCGAGATGAAATGTGACCGAAATTCGATATTTAAAACCATACTTGCATATAGAGCTGAGTTGCCGAGTAGTTTGGAAGGTGTCCATGATGTTTTCCATGTTTCTCATCTCAGAAAGTGTGTTAGAGACCCGAATACTACTATTGCACTGACTGTGCTAAATGATTTAGTGGTAGAACCGGACTTAACTATAGTGAGGAAGCCAGTACGTATTGCTGTGAGAGATGAGAAGAGGCTTAGAACTAAGAACGTCAGGTCAGTCAAAGTCTAATGGAGTGATGACGATAGGGACTGTACTTGGGAGGTAGAGAGCAGGGTTAGAGATATCTATCCAGAATTGTCTGGTGGTATGTTGTACCTTCTTGTTTGATTTGTTGTATGCCTTATCATAATTTCGAGGACGAAATTCGTTGAGGAGGCGAGTCTGTAACACCCTATATTTTTGGTAACACTATTTAGATGATAAGCGTAGCAGATATGCGTATGCTACGATGGAGTTGCGGTCATACAAGAAGAGACCGAATTAGAAATGATGATATATATGAAAAACTTGGAGTAGCACCAATTGAAGTGAAACTAATTCAATATCGCTTAAGATGGTTTGGACATCTCCAACGATTGCCGCCTGAAGCACCTGTGCGCGTTGGAATTATAGGCCGTGTCGTTTGCTCCAAGAGAGGTAGAGGTCGACCAAAACTGACCAAGGAGGAAGTAGTTAAAAAGGACTTGAAGGGTTGGAATACAGCCAAAGAGCTGGTATTGGATAGGAGCGCGTGGAAGTTAGCGATCCATGTACCAGTACCATGAATTATGAGTCTTATAAGTTTTAGATTATAGGATTAGGGAAAAAGAGCCTAAGACGTACCATTTGACCTTTGACTATTATTACTATCAGCACCATTATTATTATTTGTACTATTATCATCATTTTTATTTTTACTTATTTCCTTATTTTTATTTTTTTCTTATTTATTATTATTATTAGTATTAGTATTAGTATTATTCTTACTATTATTATTTCTTTTTTACATACCATATGTATTTCTATCTTTATTTTACTTAGTTACTATCATTATTAACTTACTTATTTGATTTTATTTTATTATTTCTTTTGTTATTGTTATTGTTAGAACCTTTAAATTACTTTTGTCATTTAGTTTCAGGTTCATCTCTAGCCGACCCCAACTTGTTTGGGAATAATGGCTTTGTTGTTGTTGTATTTTGTATATTTAATTAGCTAAATTAAATAAAATAATGTGTTGATTAGAGTATTGAAATTTGATTTTAATTAAGGTTAAGCATGTCATTTAAACAGTGAATTAAAAAAAGAAGTTTAAATTGAAATATAGAAGGTGTAAAATAGGAAAGAGACCCTTCTTATACGCCAAACCCTTTGGCCGTGTATGCATACATGTTCATTTCATTTGAATTTTTTTTTAAAAGAAGTCGGTCAACATTAACAAGGAAAGGAAGAAAGCTAAGGAAAAAGCTAATTCAAATCAAATCCATTCACATCTCAATCGATTTAATACGTAAAGCTAAGGTGAATAATGTTTACATCTCATTTTGATTGTGTTTTCGATTTTTAGATGAATGCCGAATATTTTGCGTTAGTTTGCATGATTTTGAATGATGGAATGACTATATATACATGTTGATGATTTATGTATGTTCATATTGATTTTGTGATATGTTTAAGGTGAAAACCATATTAAACGATATCCAAACGCCTTGCAAATTTTTATATAGACCAGGAATATTATTTTAGTGATAGGTTTCAATTTTTAGAATTTTCGTGGAATTTATATGAATTTTCTAGTAAAGAAAATGTTATTTGGGTTATAAATTATTTACGGTTAAATAATAAAAGGTTTGCGTCTGAAATTTTTATATGTCAGAAAACATATCAAAAGAGATTTTCTTGAATTTTTTTCTATTTTTCCTAAGTGTTTTGATAGGTATATAAAATTATTTAAGGTTTGAGACTTAAATGTTTTATATATTTAAAATGGAGAAGGGGCTTTTTGTCGAAATGTTTAAATTGTTAAATCTGGAAAGTCGACCGCACTTTTGAAAAGAGAAACCTTGCAACCAATCATATTTAGAGAAAAGGGCAGGTAAGGTACAAAAGCAATAGTTTTAGAGTAAAAATAAATAGGTTTTCACTGTTTCGAAGCTTTCGGCACCAGGTTCCGCCTCTCCACTTTCTCCTCCGACATAGCCGAAACTAATGCACATGGTATCAGGTATCGGATATGTAATGAATTGGAAGTGGGTGAAAGGTATAGGGTTGAAACCATGAGGTTCCGAAAGCGTTGAAGCTTTGTTTGGATTTTAAATAAGAATGCGCCTGCTTGCTTTTGATTGTGATGCTTTCGACTTGGTTGGGCTTCGACCAGGTCAAATTGTTTTAAAGGAAATGGTTTCAATTGGGTTGCGCCTTTGTTTTAATGATTGTTTGACTTAGATGATGCCTTTTTGGCAACCTCCTTTATACCTTTCGACCCAAATGGTTCGAAAGGGTTATTTACTTTGTTTTCAAAAATTTCGGCCACTTCTCCACGATATGTGAAAGGATGGTTTCGACACCATCACTTCAATACTTAGGAAATGTTTTTGAAATAGATGTTATCGACTTAGATGGTTTAAAGATGCTTTTTCCTATAATAGAAGTAAAATCCAAATGGTTTCTAAAGAGATAGTTTAAAAAGGTTTCGAAACAGATGCTTTCAACTTTGATGGGTTTTTGATCCTTTTGTTATATTTAAAGGAAGAATCCAAATGGTTACAGAATAGATGGTTAGAATGACCTCAAATGGTCCTTTTCCACTTCTTTTGCCTTGAACTCAAGTACTTTTGAAAGATTTATGTTTATCAAGGTTTGACACTTTTGAAAGGTTTTAATGAATGGTTTTGAAAGGGGTGGTTCCTCAGGGTTTTGACAAAGTTGAAAGGAAAGGTTGTTCCCTATGTTTTTGAAAGACAATGTTTAAAGTTTCTAAAAGAAGGATGTCTAAGGATTTTTATAGCTTTCGAAAGGAAGGATTTCCAGGTGGTTTTTGGGAATGGCTTCTAAAGGTAGGTTTTGACTTTTCGGCCTAGATGAGAGAAAGGATTTTACTTGGTTTTAAAAGGGTTACTTTCAAATGTTTCAAAGGGGTTGTTTAAAGGTTTTAAACAGAGATTTCGAATGTATTAATGGGCAGAATAGCCTAAGTGTTTTAAGTTAAAAAAGACCTTAACTTATTTTGAGAGGATATTCAATCCACATTAAAATATCATTAATAATATTTTGAGTAAAGTATATATATCATGGAAAAAATAGCTTAGAGTATAGCTAAAGAGATATTTCTTTGTATATATATGATTTAAAGGACCAAATCATTTTGAAGAGGATTTCAAGGAAAAAGATTAAGAGTAGTTAACCGTAAGAAACTGAGTCAGACAGCTAGTCTATTTTGATTCGAACAGTTAGTCCAGTTTGAGGGCATGTCGGCCTAGATTTCAGATAGATGGTCCATTTAGTATAGCATAACAAACTTTGCTATAGTTATTACTAGTACAACATAACGGAGTTTGTTGTAATATTTATTGTTAATACAACATAACAGACTTTGATATAATTCTTATTGTTAGCATAGCTTAATGGACTTTGCTAGAATAACTATTATTTGTATTGCATAACGGACTTTGCTATAATTATTATTATAAACAGTTTAATTAACCAGTTTGGTTGTAGGAAATGATTTGCAAAATATATGTTTTGAAAAGGATATCAGTGAGGGGAAATCCGTTTTGCTAAGCGGCGTGGTCTCACTTAGTGTTAGTAAACTGAGATGTAACAGAATTATTCACAATAGGCATTATGTTTGACTCGAAGTTCTTGTTTCCCCTTAAAATCTCGAGTGCTCAAAATTTATTTAAGTAGACCGAGGGTTGAGGTTTATGGGTTTTAGACTTTTGGCGAATAAAGCTTCTAGAGACAAGCAGGTAGCCGACGGATAGCTATTTTAGGAATTTCGATTTATTTTTTTATATTTCGTTGTGTATATTATGTTTGTATGACTATATTTCTCTGATCAACCAAGGGGCATCGTCATATGTCGCTCTTGGCATAATATTCTAAATTATATTTGATCAGTACTTGGGAAACAGTTAACGGATTATGTAACTTGGATATGATATTGTTATGAAATGTAATCAGCAAAATGTTGTCTTTAAAAATCATTAATTTTGTTCATGTTCAAGTGCTTCTGATATTATGGATACCATTAGTATTACCGTATTTGGTCATTAAAAGTTAATACTACGGATGACTGCAGCATCTGTAGAGCTTAGCTTTTGGCCTCCAGATATGGGATGTTACACTGAACGTGTAGTATGTCCTAAATTATAGCTTCTAGTATTAGTCTCTGTGATGTGAAATGCTTAAACCCCGACGATCTGCATTTCTCAAAATACAACAAGCCCGAAAGTAAAATTAGGCTTTGGATCGACGTGTCGGGAGGTGCGGGTTGTCATAGTTGGTATCAAAGCATAGGTTCAAAGTTCCTTAAGAATTAGGACCGTATTGAGAGAACGTATTTGAAAAGTTTTTGAAAAAAATGGAATTTCGAAGTAGTTTTCCATAAATGTTTTCTCAAATAGACTTTCTGAAATATATATGCATAAAAGTAAATATTTTTCAAACTATTTTTCAAAAGATTTTATACAAACCATAATATCTCTTTTTCATGCCTATGTTATCTTCAATTCATGTTTACATTATCCCTCTTATCCATGAATGAAATATCTATAGATATTTGCTAATAAAATTCTTAAAATTCATAAATAGAAGATGGCTAATCCCGTAAGTTCATGTGCAAGCAATGCGGCCGAAATCCACGGCGTAAACAGCCATATAGGCTTTCATCGATACTTTCAAGTTAGGGGATAGGCCAAGCTCAATCACGATAGAGGACCCTTAGAGGTAGGGGTAGGTGTGGCTCTTGCCCGCCCACCTACAACTACAGACTTTGCTAAGCTTTGCAAAGACTTCACAAATATTGGAGAGATGCCATACTCAAGAATAGAGTTTATGTGGATTCGAGGTCATGGATCCACGTTTATGGGAGGGTCTTTGGATTGATGGACTTGACTAATGAGGCAAGGATGCAAATGGCTACTTGGTGGTTGCAAGGGAGAGACATTAAGCTGTGGGCCGTGGTTAAGGCTGAGATGGAGGGAGAGGTGGGATGAGTTCCATAGGAGATTTGAGGTGAAGTTTCTTTCTAGGGCAGAAGAGGGTGTGCAGTGAGAGAAATTTCTTCACTTGAAGCAAAGAAATATCTCTGTTAAGGAATATGTCGACCAGTTCAATGAGCAAGTCACATTCTTTATGCGACTAATTGATGCATCACCCAAGAAGGATCTCAAATTTGCTAAAGGGCCGAGCCAACCACTTTAGGGCTTAGCTTTGAATATTCCTATGGGTGCTACACATGCGGGTCTACTGGAGATGGTTTTGCTAAATACCATCTCCAAAAGCGAAGCTAAGGGAGAGGAACCCATGAAGGTTAGAGTAAAGCACATCAGAACCATCATAAAGGTAGAGGTGGACCTAATGGAAAGATAGAGAAGAAGGATATGCACTACAGAAAGTGTGGCAAGAAGGGACATTTATGAAGGAGTGCGGGGCAGATTTTTCTCAGGTTTGGTGCTATAACTATGACTATCATGAACATTTGAAGCGAGCTTGCACAACACCAATGAGATTTTCTACTTAGACTCCTACCCAGGTGGTTCCAGCTTATGCACTAAAGGCAGTCCCCAGCTTGAGTGTAGAACTAGTGGAAAGCAGTGATAAGAAATGGTAATCGAAGACATGTTGACTCTTTCTGTTTTATCCATTCGCACTTTATTTGATACTAGGGCTTTAAATTCTTTCATTTCTAGCAGAAATGTTGATGACTTAAACTAACACAATAGTTTAGTACCGAACCCTGTAGTTGTGTCAAACCTTGAAGGAGGATCGGCCTATTTGTCTATGTTGTGCAGGGTTTGAAATTCTTTGTTTTAGGGGTCAAATTTGATTGTAATGCCTTTGTACTGTGATTTTCTGTCTTTGGATTGATATCAGGCATGGATTGGATGACCATATATGTGGATATTTTAGACTATAATTAGAAGTCCATTAGATTGAGCATGTGTAGTGGAAGTATCTTAGAGGCTTATTGTGATCCCTGAGGATGTCTAATGATAAGCCACTTATGGAAAAAAATAAAGGTATTAAGTGAACTATGTGATTTTAACATATATTAGGTAAAATGTGGTTAGTTAGATTCAAACTTGAGTGCACAAGAATAAAGTGTATCAAAGAAATTGGAGTTATTCTATTATCTTATTAGATATAAGTGTGGTTAGTGTAAATTCAAACTTATGACCTTCTTGAGGGTATACTAAATTAAGGAGAGCTCGGCACTTAAATTATAAAAGTATGAGAAAAATGAAAAATCTTGAGTGAGATTGCACTTTAGTGTATATAGCAAAAGATAAGTGAAATCTTATTTTGTTCAAAGTCATATAGGGATTATTAAGAAAATTCATATCTTCCAACTCAGAAGACCAAACCATGCATATTATATAACAAAATCATCATTTTGAAAACCGGTGCACAGTGGTAAAACTTTCAAGTAGTGATTGCTAAACTATTCAAACTCTAGTTTAGTTTGTTGCACAACTTTTAAAATCATGTATCGTTACATCTTTGTATTGTTACATCTTACATCACTGTTATATTGGAAAAACATGTACGTCAAAAAATACTAATGATGAAAGGACATGCATAATAAGAAAAGAAAAAAAGAATTAGGTATAAGTAACTATGGTGAACATAATATGAATTTTGGAAATTCACTAATTGCCTTTGAAATTACATCAACATACATGCTCCTGTATTACACAGAAACCCCGAAACAGTAGTTTAGGGTACTGTTTAGTTGCTTCTATATAATACAATAGCAGCATATATATGCAATATCTAAGTTGGTTAGTAATGAACCGTAATCACTAGAATGGTCTTCGTATTTACTTATAACACCCACTTTAGTTGATGTTTTCTAAAGTATTACCTTTCATAAGCCATGCTAATTTACCAACCCAAAATTTTGTATACCACCATTTCATTATAGTAACTAAGTTGCTATATGTACTTTCGATTAAACAATTGAGAAGTCTCGTAGACTCTCGAAGAGGATTATTTTAATATGTCGATGGGTTGGATTTATTTACATTAATTACATAAATGCAATTAAGCAATTACATTATTTTTAAAAGAGATTCAAAATGATATAATATTTTTGGACTAAATATGGAATTGATTAAATTTCAGAACTAGTTATTCCTAATTGACGCATATAAGTTTAATTTTTTGAAAGTAAATAACAAATAACATTTTAGTAAATTGAGAATTATTTTATGGGTAAAGAACATTTGTTAGATGATTTATTCTGTTTAAAAATAATTAAAATCATTAATTAAATTAAAACCATATTTTTTCTCTTGAATATTAATTTTTTATGATCAAAAATATATTTTTTTAAACGAAATTATTATTTTTAGATAATAAATGTTTAAAAATGAAAAATATAAATTTTATTATGCAAATTGAGTTGATACATGGATTTTCTGTGAAATACTATAGAAATAAAATGGTTTAAATTTGATAAGGGAGTTTGATGATTTCTTACCTTATATATGATACATAAGTACTAGGCTATTTCTACTTAAACATGTAAACTTACCAAGCAGACCCCTACCACAAAAAAGAAAAAACCACTATACCACTGTTTTCGCTGAGTTTACCTATCATATTGTTAAATTTACCCAAAATACCCTTACTTAGTAAAAATAATGTTTGGTAAAAAAACTCACCATTCCAAAAAAACACTCCACCAAATTATGCAACTGCCCAAAAATATAAATTAAGGATGGGACTACTTACTATAGAGGCATGGAATGTGAGTGGTTGTTTATTCAACCACACAGATGACATATGTGGATATGTACTTTACCTAGTAATGACAAAGCTAGGTAATAAAGCTAGCCTTGCATTGACCCTTTGTGGTTAGTGTACAAACCACACACTGTCATAATGTGATTTTTCCTTCAATCTCTCACTCGTTCTTCTACAACCTAAACAATTTCAAACTTAATTTTTAAAAGAAAATTATTAAATTTTAAGTTTTCTGGCTCTGATCACATTATCATTGTCAAGATCCATCAATTCAATCTAAATAATTTATATCTTAGCAAGAATTTAAAGTAGAAGGGTTTAATAATTAAGTGATTTTAGGTAGAATATGATAAGGAAGAGAGAAAGAAGGTAAATGATTTTGTAAACCTAATAATGACAATTTTGTCGTATAATTTCTTAAAAAATAGGGGGAACTCAATAGATTCTTATGTCTAAATAAAATTTGCCTAAAAACTATTAATACCTCAGTTACTGATTTTGATGATAACAACCTTAATAATAACATTATACATTCATATAAAATATGGATACCGATGTTTTCTTGGTCCTTAATTCAAATAGTATATACTGCAGGATATTACATAGGTATTGAATCAAAGACTGCATAGTATAAAGACTCAAGAAATGGACACGAAGACTCATGAGTATAAGGACCAAGATATGAAGATCCCAAGGCTATAATATACCACGTAGATTCATTGAATATTGTTAAAGTCCTTGGTAGCAATCTTTGATCTTTATCTCTTATTTTTCTACCATTTAAATTTTAAAAATAAAATTCAAAATATATTTGGAAATATTTATAAAAGTTTTTCAAAGTACCAGATATTTATAAACTATGTTTAAACTATTTACAAAGTATCAAATTATTTTACAAAGCGTAGCATTTTCAAAATTTTTTTTAAAAGAAACGAGTTTTCAAATTATACATGTACATGTCGACATATAGTCAGGTGATATGTCTACATACATGCCGAAAAGTTGTTTTTCAAATTTTAAATTGAAGTTTCTATTTGCAACACTTCCCAAATAGACACATCTATTTATACACTATATATAGGGGTTTCAAGTGAGTTATTGTTAGTTATTATCTTATTTTCTTCTTTCGTCTTACTCTCTTGAAAACTCAATTGAATTATACAAATTTTTCTTCAAAATTAGATAGATTCAATTCATACTTTTGTGTATTGATTCAATATTACTTTCTTACTATTTTGGAATCTTCTCTATTTAAAATCAAAGATCAAAGTGATGTCCAAGAGGCTATAAGATTCATTGTATCCAAAGTTTATGAAATTATCCTTAGAAAACCATCAAACTCTATTTGCATTTGCTTGGGTGTGATTGTACCCCATTCAAATCAAATGGGTGTGCTTAGTAGCCTTGAAATTCGATGGGTATGCTTGTAGCCCATCCAAATCAAGTGGGTATACCCTGAGCCCGGAAAATCAGGTGGGTGTGTCTCATAGTCTCGGAATCAAGATTGTAATTGGGTTTTCCTTTTGCCCATTTAAAGATTGGCATTTGAAAAGACATCTGTAGAAGTAATTATATGAATGATGTTGGAGAAATCAAACCAGTATAAAGTCTTTGTTGTCATCTCTCTAAATCTCTAGTTTCATTACTTTTATTTTATCTGTGATTGCATCTGTGATTGGTTGTTTACATAATTCTTTGTTGAAAATATGTGATTAAATAGTTAACTTTAAAGAAATTTAAAAAGATTTACAAAAGCACACTTTCACCCCCTAATGTATAATCAACCATAAGATCCATAATTCAGCAACATACATTTGGTATCAAAGCACTAGGTTTTCAGAAACTTGTAATTTTATTTTCGAAAAGTTTTAACGGTTAGGAATACTACTGATACATTTTTAACACTTTTGTCGAAGGACAATCTACCGCTTGACCGCCAACTTTTAATGGTAGTAACGTTACTTATTAGTCATATAGAATGAACATTTACTTACAGCCTAATGGCTTAGATATTTGAAATGTCACACAAAACGTTTAACCTGAGACTAATTTTGCACAATGCACTACTGAACAAAAGGCATTTGCACAAAATATTTTAAAGCCATGAATATTTTATTTTGTTCATCAGATAAAAATGTGTTTAATGGAGTCTCTATTTTGTAAGTCTGCATTGGAGAACGCCGCAATTACACATGAGGCACTTGTAAAATAAAATAGACTAAAATTTACGTGCTAATTAATTAGTTTCAATTGTTTAACTGAATCTATTTATGATATGTACTATAGATTTCAAGATATAGTGCTTTTATTAGTTGCATTAGGTAAAAACTTTTCCAAAGCGAACCAAGTTAAATATATTCATAATTCACTCTTTAGAATAATATCAAAAGACACTAGCAATAGAAGAGGCTAATGATATTAGTACTCTGAAAATTAAAGAGTTAATAGGCAATTTTAATGTCCTATGAAGCACAATTATAGGGAAGAAGGGAAAGCAAGGCAACAGAAAAGAAGTCTATCACTTTCAATGAAATAAATGACGATCAAGATTCTGATAATGACAATGTTCACAACCAAAAATTTTAAAAAATTCTTGAGATATAGAAAAATGGATAACTTTCGAAAATATGAAAACAAGACTTCTATAACTGGAACTGGAACTAAATGCTTAAACTGTGATGAACTCGGTCATTTTCAGAGAGACTGGTTGCATCCGAATAAATCAAAGATCTCACCAATTAATGATTTATCCAAAAAAAGAAAGAGGGCTTATACAGTAAGAGTGAGGGCTTATATAGTAATGGTTTTCCAAAGATGATTTCTTGAACTTTGGATACAATGGATTTTATAGCCTTTTGGATAACACTTTAATCATTAATTTGAGATAGAGATGATTCTAAAACAGCAAGAAAGTAAGATTGAATAAATACACAAAAGTATGGATTGATTCTATTTGATTTTGAAGAGAATTTTGTATAATTTCAATAATGTTTCCAAGAGAGTAAGACGAGGGAAGGAAATAAGATAATAACCAACAAAAAATCATTTGAAACCCATAATATATAGTGTATAAACAGATGTGTCCATTTGCAAAGAGTTGTAATGAATAGACACTTCAGTCAAAATTTTAGAAACAACTTTTCGACATGTATGCCGACATATTACCTAACAATATGTCGACATATGTATGTGTAATATGAAACTCATTTCTTTTAAAACATTTTAAAAATTCCATGTTTTGTAAAATAATTTGATACTTTGTAAAATAGTTTAAACATAGTTTATAAAAAAATCGAACTCTGAAAAACTTTTATAAAACATTTTTAAGTATATTTTGACAATTTATTTTGTCTAAAAACGTAAAAGATAGAAAAATAAGAGATGGAGATCACCGATTGCTACTAGGGACTTTAACAATATTCTTTGACTCTATATACTATATTACAGTCTTGAGATCTTCATATCCTATTCTTTATACGCATGAGTTGTGACGACACACCTCCTCGACCCTCAGAAATTGACAGTAATACATCCTCGGTATTCATGTGCCGCAAATCCAAGTGTTTGACTCAGTTTTCATAACTTGTCAAAACTTCACCAAATTGGATTTTAGTGTTTATAAAACATTTGCAAACCATTTTAAAGAGGTTTACCAATCTCATACACATAATCTCATTTATTAAAGAAAAGTGATTTCCTTTATGATATTCGATTTGTATAAAATGTGACTTGTTTTAATATTAAATAAACATATAATCAACATCCAAACTTGATGATCAAGCGTAGCAACCAAACAACTCACCATATGGTCATCCAAAGTATATATATAAATATAAGCAAGGTTTTCTCACCTCGTATTAAAAGATTAACTTAAAAATGGCTTTAGCTTGCTAAGCTCACGAACACTCGGACTTTGGCCTTTAGAAGGCTCGGCCTTGACCTTGGAGGCTTGGATAGTTAGTACCAAAGATAATGGTTTTGGTGACAACAACCGTAGGAAATAGTATAAAATATAAATACTAATATTTAATCTAGATGAATATATGGTGCAAGATATAGACAGGTATTGATTATGAAGACTGTACAGTATAGAAGATTATCAAGACAATTCAAGAGTTAGAGAATGAAGACTCGTGAGTATTAAAGAGTTTAAGATCTTAAGAAACTCCAAATAAGTTATAGAGTCTTAAATATATATTAAAATTCTGATAGCACTTGATTTCTCTTTCTATCTTTTCAAAATGGCTTTCAAATAACCTTAATTTTAGAATGATATTTTTCAAACATCTTTTTAGTTTCCAAAGTTTTATATTATTTTTTTTATACTTCAAATTCTTATAGTTTGTTATTTAATAAGCTTTATATATTCAATATTATGTTAAATATTTCAACATCATTTTCTAAAACTTTACCAAGTTTTATTATGTATATAAACTACGTTAAATGATATTACAAAGTTTCAAAATGTTTCTATAAAGTATAGATTTAAAAACAATTTTAAATAAATAAGTTTTTAAATTTCACTAGGATATGTCGACATACATATCTAGGATATGTCGACATAATTACCATCTTTTCAAAATTGAATTTTCAAAAAAAAGTGTCTATTCATCCTAGCCTTGCTCGAATGGAGATGATCGTTATTCCTTTATAAATACCAGTCGTTTTCAATGAATTTATTTAATTAATTTTTTATTCTTCTTTCCACTTTATTTTTTCCTTATATTCTAAAGAAATCAATAACTATATTCTGCCAAAATTCAACCTGAATCAAACTCGTTTATCGCCAGTTTGATTCTCCATCACTCTTTCATCAATCTCTCAAAATCATAGCGATATTCAGAGTTATAGGATCAATTGTAATCGAATATCAAGATATCTAAGTTTGTAAAGTCTAACAAACTAAAATTCATATCAATAAAGGTGTGATTGTAACGTACAAATCAATTGGTTGTGTTGTTAGCACGAAAATCTAGTTCGTGAACTTGTTGCCTCGAAAGTCAGGTGACTCTGCTCTAGAGGTTTAATTTCTAGAGGGTGTGTCACGTTGCTGTGAAATCTATGAGAAATGCGGATTATGGATCTTAAGGCTAGAATTAACACTAAGGGGAGGTGGTGAATAGTGTTATAAGGAATTACTAATTCTTTTTGAGTTTATATTAATTTAAACACAAATGTATGCAATATTCAGACATAGATATGATCACAGAATCAAACACAGATGCAAATATAAATTAAAAGCAGTAAAGGAAAGAACACACCAGATTTTATACTGGTTCGGAGTAACCCTACATCCAGTCCCGCAACACAAGCACGGATTTCCTTTCAAACCCAATTCTTACAATTACACCCTCGATTTCAAGGCCACAAGGTACACTACTCCAGATTCACAATCTTCTGGGTAGAGATACTTGATTTTATGGGCAACAAGTTCACCTAATTGATTTCCCAGGCAACAATCACACATTTTCTCGCTCGATTGAATACAAAGAAGCCTATAACTCTGAATAGCACTGGGATCTTGTTGAGATAGTGATAGAGAATCAAACCAGAGATAATTTACTTGGATTCAATGGTGATTTCAGTCGAGTAATAATAAAAATGTTTATAAAGAAATATGGAAGAAGAAGAGGAGTGAAATCAGAAAACGTATGAATATAAATTCATTTAAAACAGCCCCTATTTATAGTAGAACAACGGTCATGTCCATTCGTGAAAGAATATGACGATTAGACACTTCCTTTGAAATTCAAACTTTTGAAATAAAGTGTCATCACGTCGATATGGGTACCTAGGGGTTGTCGACATGCCTAAGGTATTTTTGATAATTTGTTTTTCTTTGAAAATAACTTCTATCTTGTATTAAAACTATTTTAAACTTTATAAATATACTTTACTATAGTTAAAATACATGAATAAGTATAGAGAATAATATTTTGGTATATACAAAATTTTAATATAATTTCATATTTAAATCTGAGTATAAATATTAAAAGTTAAATATATTATAATTAAAAGATAGTTTAAAACCAAGGATAATTTGATATTGAAAAATAAAGACTATTTTGAGGCTAAAATATTTAAAAAACCGGGATAGATGTTTTTGATTTAAAAAGGAAGATTTTGAAATCATTTTGAAAACAAGATATAATTTTGTAAAAATATTTGAATAAAAGTTAGTGGATACAAAATGATATTCCAGTAGATTTTTCATAGGTTCCATCCTACTTAGGGTTCCATCCCTTTAACGAGCTCAAAGTGGATTCCATTCAACGAATAAAATGGATTTTAAGATGTTAGTGCTTTTCTAGGAGTTTTAACAAAATTCTAGACTAAATTACTTTATCTTCAAATCTTGAACTCTTGATAATCTTGATACTCATGAGTCTTGAATTCATCAGTTCTTGAATCGCTGTACTGTACAGTCTTCATTCTTTGCACCTGCATGTTTATATCCTGCATATACATATATATCTAAACTATAATGCTAGTATTTATATTTTATAATCTTATTCTAAGGTTGTTGTCATCAAAACCAACTTCTCAAGGACTAACAATCTCTCCTTTTTGATGATGACAACCTTTATTTATAAATATTAATTCTATCCTAATGACCCCTCCTAATGCTAATAACCCCCCCTTAATCCATGCCTAACTATTCTATTTTATACTTCTCCCCCTTTGTCATAAAAAAAACTAACTTCAAACTATATAACTCCCCCTTATTCTTGTACTAAAGTACCTGCATAAAATATTTGATGGAGTATATAATAGATAGATTAAGAAATAATTATACTTATTAGACATGATAACTAATCAAAGATCATATAATGTATATTTATACATATTATGTTTTGCACACCAATTCCACACCACACCAAACCAAATCAAATCAAATCTATCCAAGCAATCAATTTTAAATCAAACAAAGCAATCAAATCAAATCAAACATTACGAGGAACTTCTACCCATCCTTCTTCTCCAAATATACGGTCTGCTTTAATGGCATCCCAATTTTCATTTTCATTGGAGAGAGAGACTGGAGGATGTGCCTCATTATCATCTTTGTGCAGGGAGGAAATCATCCATCGAATCGCATCGAAATGCTTTTCTTGCTCCTTGATCATCTACATTTGACTCAACTCTAAGTGCCGCTGATTTCGGAGAATGAAAGAAAGAATATTCTTGAAAGAATTAAGGGTTTCTTCAAGATTCTCAGTCAAATTATGAATTGGATTGGCGATTTTTGAGTTTGTGAGAAGAAATATAGATAGAGTTGATAAGAAATGATTTTGAGTGATGAATTATGGAAGAAATATGTATTTATAGATGTAGGAATTCGTTTGAAATGAATGGACACAAGGTAGTTATTCAAATCTCAAATTTAAAATGAGAAGTTATTTCTGACCAGTACTTATCGACATGGTGTGTGGGGGGTTGTCGACAGGGGTCAGTTCATTTTGATGACTCATTTTTGATTTGTGAATAATTATGTATATGTATATATTTATATAATATAATAACATTTATTCTGGAGATAAGATAAGCTAGAAAAGTAACTCAATTTCATTTCATCATAGAATGATACAATGATTGAACATTAAGAACTACACGAACATTTAAATCAAAACAAAATAAAACAAATACAACATGACATGAAAAGGTAAAACTAGTTAGAGGATGACGAGGATGAAGATACTCCAAGCTTCTTACCGACTTTGGTGAAAAACTTGTTCATCTTGGATGACATTTTATCCAATTTCTTACTTACGAATCATTTAAGAATCCGTTGATTCTCAACAATAGTCTTTTTATTTTTGAGTAAGGTTTTGTTGGTTGGATTAGAGGGATAATCAATACTTTCCAAGGATGTTTTACCTTCTTCTTCTTCTGTTTCCATTTCATCCCCTTCTTCTTCTTCGTTTTCCTCCTCTTCCATCCCCTCATGAGCCAAACGCTCTTCCTTTTCCGCAAGAGCCTCATATGGTTGAAAAACATATGGAATTTTCATAAGAGAAATGTTTGAGTGATTAAAAACATTTCTTGAAACAAATTCTTCTCCTTTGAAATCTACTCTAAAATAATTAAAAATCCAAGCGAGGTAGATTCCATGATACAAAGTGTTTTCACCCATTTCAAAAATTTTGGGACGAAGTTCATCCAAAATAACATGCGCCCAATTAATATCATAATTTCCAATAATAGCAAAAAGTGATTTGCAAACTTTTGAAGTTGGATTGTTAAAACTTCCCGATCTTGGGGTCAAAGTATGTTGTAAAAGAAGATTAACAATTCTTTCTTTTGGTCGAAAGTTTTGATTTTTGAATTCAAAGTTTTCATCTCCTTCGAAAATGTGATGAAATGTCACACGATCATGTTCATCAATTTTAAAACTAGAAAGATCCATTCCCGTGCTTTTGAAATTGAGAATGGTACCCAATACATCACAATTTGAAATGATTCTAGTGCCTTTGACACTACACCAAATTTCATCATCATTTCCATTATAAAATCCACGGTTGAGATTTGCATAGAAAATTTAAACAAGATTTGGATAATAAAGAAAATTATTTTGTGAAGCATCAACAAGGCTAAGAATTTGGTTGTTTGCAAATAGAGAATCGATTTCATAAGAAGAGAAATCTTGAAATATAGCAAACTTTCCGAGATGGACTTTTCCATAGTTAGCATAGTTGATATATGCTTTTATAGCCTCCAGATCATTGAAGAGTTTCTCTTTCATGTTTCTGGAAAGTCTCATTATGGAGGGGTTGCTTGAAGAAGCCATTAGTGTAGAGGGTAGAGAGCTTGAAATTTTGAAATAAGAGTTTGAATTTGAAAATGAAAGTGAAAAGTTGTGATATGAGATAATAAATAACTAGATTCTAAAAGGACAGGTTCTCTGGTCAAAAGATGACTTTTCAGAGTCTTGAATGAAGTGAAAATATGGAGGGATATTCAAACATTTGAATTCAAATTTGAATTTCAAATTTCTGTACCCTTGTCGACATTGTGGGGGGGACCTTGTCGACAGGTGTCTCTAAATTTTCATGATTTATGTCTCTTAAGTATTCTAATATATATATATATATCTATGTATATATGTATGTATGTATATTTATTATTTTTAATGTCTATATATATATCTGGAATATTACTAGAATTATAATATATTCCATAAACTATTGTGATACTATTTAAAAATAAAAATTATACTAAAATAATGGTAAAAATATAATAAAATAATAAAAAAAAAATCTAAAATTCAAATGACACACCAATTCAAAATCAACCAATCAAACATCCAATTCTAAGCATGAAATTTCAACTAATGTATTGTAAACGTGTACCTTTTTCTGAGTCCGTTTCTCTGAATTCATCAGATTCGTGAACTGCCGTGAAACACATATTTGAATTATCTGTCTTCTGATCATCATCTCTTGAGGACGAGTCTGAGTCATCTAGAGTAGCGGTAAATGCACTTTTTTGTTTCTTTGCGGAATCACTATTTATAGGAAGATTTTGCTTATCTGGATGCGGACAGTCTCTTTTGATATGGCATGGTTCGTTACAGTTGAAACATTTGATATATTTTGGCACTACATTCTGATTACCAGAGGTCTTATAGTTGTTTCTTTTGAGATTATTCATCTTTCTATATTTCAGAATTACCGAAAGTTCTTAGTCATAAAGGCTATCTCTTCATCATTATCACTGTTTGAGTCTGATCCATCGGTCAATGCATTGAATGTAATTGATTTCTTTTCAGATGCTTTGCTTTCTCTTCTCCCAATCATTTGGACTTCAAATGACATTAGATTCCAATTAATTCTTCTATCTTTAAGGTACTGATGTCATTTTCCTCTTCGATGGCAAGTGTCTTTTGATCCTGTTCTGGAGTAAGAGAATTTAAGATTTTCTGACTTGATCTTCTTCCGAAAATACCTTTCCCAAGGATACTAAAGAATGTACAATATCCTAAAATTCACTATACATATTTGAAATAGACTCATTAGGATTCATTTTAAATAATTGAAACTGATTTGTGAGCATGGAAATTTTGGTCTATTTAACTTTGCTTGTTCCTTCGTGAGTAACTTGCAAAGTTTTCCAAATTTCATATGCAGACTTACAAACTGACACACTGTTAAATTCATTCCTATCAAGTGAACAAAACAAAATATTCATAGCTTTATAGTTATTTCGTGCAATGGTCTTTTTCTCAGCAGTCCACTGTGCAAAATCAGTTGTGGGTTCAAAATATTCAGTCCGTGTGATATTCCAAGTGTCTAGTCCTGCAGATTTTAAATATATTTTCATCTTACATGCCTAAAATGCACAGTTACTGCCATTAAAAAGTGGTGGTCTGACAGTAGAGTGACCTTCTACAAATGAACTAGTGATAGAGGTAATAGAACCAGTGTTGGTAGTATTAACAATACCGGTGTTGGTAGCCATTTCGAAATTTTTCAAAATTCAGATTATGAAACTTTGAAAACCTTGCTCTAATACTAAATGTGAGAAATGCATATTATGGATCTTAAGGCTAGAATTAACACTAGAGGGGGTGAATAGTGTTACAAGGAATTACTAATTCTTTTTGAATTTATATTAATTTGAACACTAATGTATGCAATATTTAGACACAGATATGATGACAGAATCAAACACAGATGTATATATAAAGTAAAGGCAGTATAGAAAAGAACACACCAGATTTTATACTGGTTTGAAGTTACCCTACATCCAGTCCCGCAACACAAGTACGGATTTCCATTTTAAACCAATTCATACAATTACACCCTCGATTTTAAGGCCACGACGTACACCACTCCAGATTCACAATCCTCTAGGGTAGAGATACTTGATTTTACTAGCAACAAGTTCGCCAAATTGATTTCCTAGGCTACAATCACAACTTTTCTTGCTCGATTGAATACAAAGAAACCTATAACTCTGAATAGCACTGAGATCTTGTTGAGATAGTGATAGAGAATCAAACCAGAGATGATCTAGTTTGATTCAATGGTGATTTCGGCAGAGTAATGATAAAAATGTTTATAAAGA
This sequence comes from Allium cepa, assembly GCA_030765085.1. Taxonomy (NCBI): domain Eukaryota; kingdom Viridiplantae; phylum Streptophyta; class Magnoliopsida; order Asparagales; family Amaryllidaceae; genus Allium; species Allium cepa. The sequence continues at coordinate 236,800,354 of CM060930.1, forward strand.
AATGTGGAAGAAGAAGAGGAGTGAAATCAAAAAAAGTATGAATATAAATTCGTTTGAAACATCCCTTATTTATAGTAGAACAACAGCCATGTCCATTCGTGATATGACAAATAGACACCTCCTTTTGAAATTCAAACTTTTGAAATAAACCGTCATCATGTCGACATGGGTACCTAGGGGTTGTCGACATGCCCAAGGTTTTTTTGATAATTTTGTTTTGAAAATAACTTCTGTCTTGTATTAAAACTATTTTAAACTTTATAAATATACTTTACTATAGTTAAAATACATGAATAAGTATAGAGAATAATATTTTGGTATATATAAAATTTTACTATAATTTCATATTTAAATCTGAGTATAAATATTAAAAGTTAAATATATTATAATTAAAAGATAGTTTAAAACCAAGGATAATTTGATATTGAAAAATAAAGATTATTTTGAGGCTAAAATATTTAAAAAATCAGGACAGGTGTTTTTGATTTAAAAAGGAAGATTTTGAAATCATTTTGAAAACAAGATATAATTTTCTAAAAACATTTGAATAAAAGTTAGTGGATACAAAACAATGTTCCACTAGATTTTTTGTAGGTTTCATCCTACTTAGGGTTCCATCCCTTTAACGAGCTTGAAGTGGATTCCATTCCACGAATAAAATGGATTTTAAGATGTCAGTGCTTTTCTAGGAGTTTTAACAAAATTCTAGATTAAATTACTTTATCTTGAAATCTTGAACTCTTGATAATCTTGATACTCATGAGTCTTGAATTCATCAGTTCTTGAATCTCTATACTGTACAGTCTTCATTCTTTATACCTGCATGTTTATATCTTGCATATACATATATATCTAAGCTATAATGTTAGTATTTATATTTTATAATCTTATTGTAAGTTTGTTGTCATCAAAACCAACTTCTCAAGGACTAACAATCTCCCTCTTTTTGATGATGACAACCTTTATTTATAAAATATTACTTCTATCCTAACGAATCACCCTAAAACTAATAATTCCTCCTTAATCTGTGCCTAACTATTCTACTTTATACTTCTCCCCCTTTGTCATAAAAAAAACTAACTTCAAACTATATAACTCCCTCTTAATCTTTACTAAAGTACCTACATAAAATATTTGATGGAGTATATAATAGACAAATTAAGTAATAATTATACTTATTAAACATGATAATTAATCAAAGATCATTTAATGTATATTTATACATATTATTTTTGTACACCAATTCCACACCAAACCAAATCAAATCAAATCAATCCAAGCAATGAAATAAAATCAAACATTACGAGGAACTTCTACCCATCCTTCTTCTCAAATATACGGTTTGCTTTAATGACATCCAAATTTTCATTTTCCTTGGAGAGAGAGACTGGAGGATGTACCTCATTATCATCTTTGTGAAGGGAGGAAATCATCCATCGAATCACATCAAAATGCTTTTCTTTCTCCCTGATCATTTGCATTTGCTCAACTCTAAATGCCCCTGATTTCGGAGAATGAAAGAATTAAGGGTTTCTTCAAGATTCTCAGTCAAATCATGAATTGGATTGGCCATTTTTGAGTTTGTGAGAAGAAATATAGATAGAGTAGATAAGAAATGATTTTGAGTGATGAATTTTGGAAGAAATATGTATTTATAGATGTAGGAATTCGTTTGAAATGAATGGACACAAGGTAGTTATTCAAATTTCAAATTTAAAACGAGAAGTCATTTCTAACCAGTACTTGTCGACATGGTGTGTGGGGGGTTGTCGACAGGGGTTAGTTCATTTTGATAACTCATTTTTGATTTTGTGAACAAAATACAAGCTTCTTGCTGACTTCGGAGAAAAACTTGTTCATCTTGGATGACATTTTATCCAATTTCTTACTAACGGATCGTTTAAGAATCCGTTGATTCTCAACAATAGTCTTTTGATTTTTGATAAGGTTTTGTTGGTTGGACGAGAGGGATAATCAATACTTTCCAAGGATGTTTCACCTTCTTCCTCTTCTTCTATTTCCATTTCATCCCCTTCTTCTTCTTCTTCTTTTTCCTCCTCTTCCATCCCCTCATGAGCCAAACGATCTTCCTTTTCTGCAAGAGTCTCATATGGTTGAAAACATATGGAATTTTCATAAGAGAAATGTTTGAGTGATTAAAAACTTTTCTTGAAACAAATTCTTCTCCTTTGAAATCTACTCCAAAATAATTAAAAATCCGAGTGAGGTAGATTCCATGATACAATGTGTTTTCACCCATTTCAAATTTTTTGGGACGAAGTTCATCCAAAATAACTTGCGCCCAATTAATATCATAATTTCCAAAAATAGCAAAAAGTTCTTTGCAAACTTTTGAAGTTGGATTTTTAAAAGTTTTCGATATTGGGATCAAAGTATGTTGTAAAAGAAGATTAACAATTCCTGCTTTTGGTCGAAAGTTTCGATTTTTGAATTCAAAGTTTTCATCTCCTTCGAAAATGTGATGAAATGTCTCACGATCATGTTCATCGATTTTAAAACTAGAAAGATCAATTGCCATGCTTTTGCAATTGAGAATGGTACCCAAAATATCACAATTTAAAATGATTCTAGTGCCTTTGACACTACTCCAAATTTCATCACCATTTCCATTATAAAATCCAGGATTGAGATTTACATAGAAAATTTTAACAGGATTTGGATAATAAACAAAATCATTTTGTGAAGCATCAACAAGGCTAAGAATTTGGTTGTTTGCAAAAAAGGGAATTGATTTCATAAGAAAAGAAATCTTGAAATATAGCAAACTTTTCGGGATGGACTTTTCCATAATTAGCATAGTTGATATATGCTTTTATAGCCTCCGGATCATTGAATAATTGCTCTTTCATGTTTCTGGAAAGTCACATTATGGAGGGGTTGCTTAAAGAAGCCATTAGAGTAGAGAGTAGAGAGCTTGAAATTTTGAAATAAGAGTTCGAATTTGAAAATAAAAGTGAAAAGTTGTGATATGAGATAGTAAATAATTAGATTCTCAAAGGATAGGTTCTCTGGTCAAAAGATGACTTTTCAGAGTCTTGAATGAAGTGAAAAGATGGTAGAATATTCAAACATTTGAATTCGAATTTGAATTTCAAATTTGAATTTCAAATTTTTGTACCCTTGTCGACAACGTGGGGGGGACCTTGTCGACAGGTGTCTCTGAATTTTCATGATTTATTTCTCTTAAGCATTTTAATATATATATGTATATGTATAATTATTATTTTTAATTTCTATATATATATATATCTGGAATATTACTAGAGTTATTGTATATTCCATAAAATATCGTGATACTATTTAAAAATCAAAATAACAATAAAATAATAGTAAAAATATAATAAAATAATAATAAAGTTTTTTAAAAATTCAAACGACACACCAATTCAAAATCAACCAATCAAACATCTGATTCTAAGCATGCAATTTCAACTAATGTATTGTAAACGTGTACCTTTTTCTGAGTCTGTTTCTCTGATTTCATTGGAGTCGTGAACTGCCATGAAACACGTATTTGAATTATCTGTCTTCTGATCATCATTGCTTGAGGACGAGTCTGAGTCATCTAGAGTAGTGGTAAATGCACGTTTTTGTTTCTTTACGGAATCACTTTTTATAGGAAGATTTTGCTTACCTGGATGCGGATAGTCTCTTTTGATATGGCCTGATTTGTCACAGTTGAAACATTTGATATAGTTTGGCACTACATTCTGATACCAGAGTTCTTATAGTTGTTTCTCTTGAGATTATTCATCTTTCTATGTTTTAGGAATTTCCAAAAGTTCTTGGTCATAAAGGCTATCTCTTCATCATTATCATTGTTTGAGTCTGATCCATCGGTAAATGCATTGAATGCGATCGATTTCTTTTCAGATATTTTGCTTTCTCTTCTCCCAATCATTTCGACTTCAAACGACATTAGATTTCCAATTAATTCTTCTATCTTTAAGGTACTAATATCACTTGCCTCTTCGATCGCAAGTTTCTTTTGATCCCATTCTGGAGTAAGAGAATTTAAGATTTTTCTGACTTGATCTTCTTCCGAAAATACCTTTCCCGAGGATATTAAACAATGTACAATATCCTGAAATCTACTATACATATCTGAAATAGACTCATTAGGATTCATTTTAAATAATTGAAACTGATTTGTGAGCATGGAAATTTTGGTTTGTTTAACTTTTCTTGTTCCTTCGTGAGTAACTTGCAAAGTTTTCTAGATTTCATACGTAGACTTACAAACTGACACTCTATTAAATTCATTCCCATCAAGTGAACAAAATGGAATATTCATAGCCTTAGAGTTATTTTGTGCAATAGTTTTTCGCTCAGCAATCCACCGTGCAAAATCAGTTGTGGGTTCAAAATATTCAGTCTTTGTGATATTCCAAGTGTCTAGTCCTACAGATTTTAAATATATTTTCATCTTACATGCCCAATATGCATAGTTACTGCCATTGAAAAGTGGTGGTCTGATAGTAGACTGACTTTCTACAAGTGAACTAGTGATAGAGGTAATAGAACTAGTGTTGGTAGCCATTTCGAAATTTTTCAAAATTCAGATTATGAAACTTTGAAAACCTTGCTCTGATACCAAATGTGAGAAATGCGGATTATGGATCTTAAGGCTAGAATTAACACTAGAGGGGGGTGAATAGTGTTATACTGAATTACTAATTTTTTTCGACTTTATATTAACTTGAACACAAATGTATGCAATATTCAGACATATATATGATGAAAGAATCAAACACAGAAGTAGATATAAAGTAAAAGCAGTAGAGGAAAGAACACACTGGATTTTATACTGGTTTGGACTTACCCTACATCCAGTCCCGCAACACAAGAACAGATTTCCTTTCAAAACTAATTCTTACAATTACACCCTCGATTTCAAAGCCACGAGGTATACCACTCCAGATTCACAATCCTCTGGGTAGAGAAACTTGATTTTACGGGTAAAAAGTTCACCCAATTGATTTACCAGGCTACAATCACACTTTTTCTCGCTCGATTGAATACAAAGAAGCCTATAACTCTGAATAGCACTGTGATCTTGTTGAGATAGTGATAGAGAATCAAACCATAGGTGATCTAGTTAGATTCAATGGTGATTTTGGCAGAGTAATGATAAAAATGTTTATAAAGAAATGTGGAAGAAGAAGAGGAGTGAAATCAAAAAAGTATAAATATAAATTCGTTTAAAACAGCCACTATTTATAGTAGAACAACAACCATGTCCATTCTGAAAGGATATGACGAATAGACACTTCCTTTTGAAATTCAAACTTTTGAAATAAAGTGTCATCATGTCGACGTAGGTACCTAGGGGTTGTCGACATGCCTAAGGTATTTTTGATAATTTGTTTTTCTTTGAAAATAACTTCTTTCTTGTATTAAAACTATTTTAAACTTTATAAATATACTTTAATATAGTTAAAATACATGAGTAAGTATAGAGAATAATATTTTGGTATATATGAAATTTTCCTATAATTTCATATTTAAACCTGAGTATAAATATTATAAGTTAAATATATTATAATTAAAAGATAGTTTAAAACCAAGGATATTTTGATATTGAAAAATAAAGATTATTTTGAGGCTAAAATATTTAAAAAATCAGGATAGATGTTTTTGATTTAAAAAGGAAGATTTTGAAATCATTTTGAAAATAAGATATAATTTTCTAACAATATTTGAATAAAAGTTAGTGGATACAAAATAATGTTCCACTAGATTTTTCGTAGGTTCCATCCTACTTAGGGTTCCATCCCTTTAATGAGCTCGAAGTGGATTCCATTCCACGAATAAAATGGATTTTAAGATGTCAGTGATTTTCTAGGAGTTTTAACAAAATTCTGGACTAAATTACTTTATCTTGAAATCTTGAACTCTTGATAATCTTGATACTCATGAGTTTAGAATTCATCAGTTCTTGAATCTCTGTACTGTACAGTCTTCATTCTTTGTACTTGCATGTTTATATCCTGCATATACATATATATCTAAACTATAATGTTAATATTTATATTTTATAATCTTATTCTGAGGTTATTGTCATCAAAACCAACTTATCAAGGACTAACAAAATCGAGATTGTATTTGTATTTACTATTTAAAAAGAAATCCATATAAGAAATTATGCGGGACTGGACGTAGAGTAAATCCAGACCAGTATAAAATCCTAATGTGTTCTTTTTTTTACTTTACTACATTTACTTTAATTTGTATTTTGATTTTGTGATTGTTTTTGCTTTTGTTAATTGCATCTTTTTTAGTATAATAATGATAAAAATTTAAAGTATTAACTTAAGTAAGAAAACACTTCACCCCTTCTCGAGTGTTAACATATCCTTAAGATCCTTATTTCACATTCTCATATGGATGACTTCACGGCCTAGCTTAGGGGAGAAGGAAGGCTCGGCTATAGGTGGTGGGGTGTATGGCCGTGGGTTTGCAAGGAGGAAAGGAGGAGTTTTCTTTGAATTTTGATGTACTTTGATATATATATATATATATATATATATATATATAATTTAATTTATATTTGAACTATATTTTGCCATTATTTTGCTAAGGCAAGAAATAAAAGTAGAGAGAAAAATGAAGGAAGTGAGGAAATAAAGTGGAGATGATGTGCTATTTATATGGAAAGGAGTAAAAATATCATGTTTTTCAAGTGCATATACATCATCACTTCCTCACCATCCCACACCCCTCCTACCTCTATGGTGGTGGAAATGACCTTCTGCCTATGTATTTACCTATGTGCATGCACTTGTGTGTAAGAGGTTGACTTTAGGATGCTTAAGTATTAAGGAAATGAGAAAATAACATATATATTTTTGATAATAAAAATATTCAAGTATATGTATACGTATGTGTGTACATTCGCATGTGGATATGTTCATGGATGTGTACATGTATATGTGCATATGCATGTCACATATAATCCACAACATTGCACAACTTCTACACGTTGAGTTGCTGCATATTCCGATTTCGATTCCCGATCATATTTTCACTTCTTAATTAATAAACGTATATTTGTAAACCAAGTTTAATAATATATTTATATTATTATATAATAATCATAAGGACTCATCCATTAATTAAATTAACTATTAAATAATTTAAACTCAATTTAAATTCAAAAATCAGTTATTCGAAAACAACGACATTATAAATGATGTCATATATACTTTTACTTTTCTAAAATAAAATAAATTATTTTATTTCATACTCTCACTCATATAGATAAATGAGTGTATGTATCATGCTCCGTATGCGATGTTGGATGGTCAAAGAGTTGTTTATCGTTAAAACGATTTTCGGTTATTTTATTGATATATCTTCCGAAGAATATATTTTAGCAAATATTTATTCAAAATAAAATTTCCAATATTATTTATTGTTCAAAACATTACTATTTATGTTAAAATATCTTATATTTGTATATTTTGTAATTTTTCTGAAATAATGAATTTGCGCGTCATTACATGAGTCTTCATGTCCATTTCTTGAGTTTTCATACAGTATAGTCTTTGATTCAATACCTGTAGAATATCTTGCACTATATACTATATAACTTGGTAAAACATTAGTATCCATATTTTATATGAATGTATATTGTTGTTATTAAGGTTGTTATCATCAAAATCAACAACCGGGGTATTAACAATCATCCCACTTTTTAATGATGACAACCATTTAATATCCTATATATAAAATATGATATAACTCCCTCTGTGTTAGATAACTCATCTTGAAATATATGTATATGTATAATTTATATTTTTTCCTCCTTTGTAATTAAGAAAAATGAGTGAAAAGGTTAAAAACTTTCCCTAAATCATATACTTAGAAACTATAGATTCAAAATCAGTAACTAAGTAAAAAAATGAGATACATGATTATGATGATTTTAAGATATATGATGATATATTTATGATATACTTAGAAATAGTGCACTATTTTGTACGAAGCATGATTATAAGATAACTAGACTTATTTTTGTTGAAATCGGTCTTATATAGGAGTGGAAAGTCATTTAAAATGATTGAATAGGTGGTAGTTATTTAATTTTAAATTTTAAACTTTTTCTAACTGGTCGTTATATGTCGACATATAGGGTTTATGTATGTCGACATACGTGTCAAAAATTGCAAAATTTATGATTTTGTTAGAGTTTTCGTTATAAAATTATAACCTTTTATTTTTATAACTTCCAAAGACTAATAGGCAATATAGGACATTAGTAGATACACTTCATTACTTAGAATTGAAAGATACATGGATTTCAAAGATTAGTAAAAGAAAATATATAAAAACAACATGGACTTCAACTAAAATCACACAATACAAAGTTAGATATCATAAGGAAACTACTAAGCTGGCTTAGAAAGATGTAAATGATGATGATGAAGAGCCATCAAATTTGTGAATGATCTTTCCAAAGTATTTGTCCACTTTATTGGAAAGAGAGGTGAACTTTTTACTAAATGATTGCTTAAGCTTCTTTTGGTTTTTAAGAAGCTTTTCTTGGTTTCGTAGAATTCTTTGTTGGAAGGGTGGGATGGTTTGTCAAAACATTCTAAGGAAGTATCCACTTCTTCCTCCTCCTCCTCCTCCTCCTCCTCTTCCACTTCCATTTCATCACCTTATTATTGTTGTTGTTGGATCTCTTATTCTTTCTCATATGCCAACCTTTGTTCTTTTTTGAGAAGTGTCTCATGTGGTTCGAAAAATGGTAAAATACGCATAAGAGATTTGGCCTTATTGAAAACATTTCGAGGAACAAATTTTTCTCCTCTTAATCAACACCAAAATATATGAAAATTCCAATAAGATACACACCATTGTAGAGTATATTCTCAAGTCTAGAAATATTTTTTTGAACAAAGTCATCTAAAATGATTTGTTCTCAATTGATCTTGTAATGACCATAAATGGCAAAAGGAGATTTAAAAACTTTTTCATTAGGCTTATTGTAATTACCCAACCTCAGAGTGATTCTTTGTTATAAAATGAGACTCATAAGCCTAGATTTTGGGTAAAAATTCTTGTGTTTAAAATCAAATTCTTCATCACTTTCAAAAAAATCATGAAAAACTTCATGATATTTTTTCATAAATTTGAAAGTGGAGAGGTCAATTCCACTAGATTTGCAACCATAAATATTAATTAAAAATTCACAATTTAAAAAAATCTGCGCACCATTAACACCATCCAAATTTTTTCCTCTTATCCTTGCAAAAAATTTCCATTTAGATTCACTTAAAACATTTTTGTCAAATCCAAATAAGAAACAAAATCATTATAAGAAGGTTCAATTAAACCAAGAATTTCATTCTCAAACCAAACATCTTATAAATCATTAGAGGAAATGTGACGCCCTACCCCGAGACCTACATTAGTAAAGAGAATTACTAAGTAATCATGTCTACTAATGTAGAGAATAGAGCTGGTTAAGGGCGACCATCATAGTAATACGTTAGTTAAGAGCTAAGCATGTCAGTTTTTGTCTCGATTTTTTTTTCATTACTTAATAAGTGGTAGACACGCTTAGTTCCTAACTAATGCACACTATGATGGATTTGGACCATTTCAGAAATAACATAATATACATGCAGATAGAAAACATCAGTCGCAGAACAGCAAATCCAGATCAGAGTATATATATATAATACATACATCACCATACATCTCCATAATAATACATCATAAATAAGTAGCAAGGACTACTGGATCACATATACACCCATCCCACAAAATAATAAACTATAAGACGACATAAAAGCAGACGACTCAATAACGACATCCAAACCAAAATGATAAGTCCAACGAAAGCTATCAAGCTGATCCAAGAAGTGTAGTAATCCAACTAACCTGCAACTCAGTCTGACCCGAGTGAAAAGCACACGAGTAAGGCAAGCTAAACTTATCAGCAGTAAGGATCTCAGTAATAAGCGGAAAGGTGAGAATCACTCCGTTGTTGCCAACGGAATGACATATTTTTCATCATATCATTCATAAGAAAGGGGACATCGGTGATTCATCTACCGATTTCAAAGGAATTCAATAAGTAACATGCATATGGTTTCTCTAAGGAACATTTAAAAGTAAAGTGGATAAGCGAGTGAGAACCATATAATAACATCATAAAGAAACATAAAATTATCATAATCTAACATAAGAACTCCATAAGAGTTAAAGGCAGTCATAATCGAAATCACCATATAGCATAATATAAATGTAGCCTGTATCATACTCAAGGTCGTATTCAAATAACAACATCATAAAAAGGTGCAATCGAACATAGAAAACTTCATAGAAATTGCACGTGCTTTTCATCTTGACTAGTACTGCTGTTATTTGGTACCATAGGTCATGATGACTTGGGATCATTAACATCTTAGCATCATGATCATCTTGATTGACTATAGTCAATTATTATAATGACACCCAAATCATAAAATCTGAGTAAAACATCATGATGATTGGAATCTACTAATGACATCAAGAACATTGTAATGATTCCAATCGTATACTCGGTTTATAGTACTAGTAACATCTTAAATGTGTCAAAACTTCTCGAGCAGCAACCCAATGGGTGTTAATGTACGTCCCATACCATACATTTGTACCTATTGGTTTACTAATCGTCAGTCAATACCACATTAGAAAACATTAATAAAATCCAAATCAACATACACCGCCTTATCTCATTGGCGGGTGTAAAGCACCCAACTCATCGTGTCTCATACTTAGATGAGTTTAAAGTAGCATCGAGACTTGTCTCATTTCATCGACAAGTAGAAATCCATCTTAAACATCAAAACCATCATTAATCCATCACAAAAATCCTTCCTCATGTCCTCGGCAAGTACAAATATCATAAACAACACTTCAACGCATATTCGACAGTACAAGTCCGAAATTAAGCGATGAGGCGAAAACACATGTCCCATACCATGCATTTTTGCCAAATTGTTTAATTATCATTCTTGTACGCCGAAAATCAACTAAATAGGCTAAAATATATTTAGAATAATTTTATAGAGAAAACAGAATTTTTAAATAGTTTCTAGAGATGTTTTAATGAGTTAAATAAGGAAAATTCCATTTATCGAATAGATTATCTGTTAAAAAATACTTTAAAAAAATAATTGTTTAAAAACCCTTTGAAATGTCTTAAAACGTTTATTTAATTAAACATAATTTATAAAAAATTCAGAAACTTATTCAACACCAAAAACAATTAGAACCATCAAATTCTTCAAATATCGACATTTATCGATATTTAGACTGAAACGGAATTTAAATAAAATTTAAATTCTTAAAATTTCCAAAACAAGCCAATCATGGTCGGATAAAAGATTTAAACATTCATCATCAAACTAATTCATACAATATTCAAAATCATCGAAATATGTAGTGAAACAGTTAACGAAAGTGCAATTAGAAGCAAAAGAAAATCAACCAAGAAGCTGAGTTTTTGGACAACTTTGGATAGTTGTTTGGGTTAACAAAACAACCCAGATTTCAGCGATATTTTGCTGCATTATACGACCTCATGATGACAATAGCATATCCAAAATTTGGAGCAATTCGCTGCAAGATGAAAGAGTTATGATTTTTCGAACATAGCACTTTTCAGCAAGCACAAAAAAAAAAAGATTGCAACAATTAGCTATAGTAAAACAATTCAAAATTCCATGAAAATTTTCAAACTAGTTTTACAGTCTGACCACTGCAACGTATAAAAAAATTGATGTAACTGGCTTTAAATTGAAGGAGATATGATTTTTGGAAAATGATACTTTTTCGACCAACAAACAAAGATGGATTTTTGGCCGAATTCAAACAACAATTTTCTTAATCAAAATAGCTCAAAATTTAATTAAAAATTTCAGGAATGTATTGTAACCTGACTAAAACAACATATCCAAAACTGAGAGCAATTTGCTTAAAATTAGAAAAGATATTATTTTTTGAATATGGTGCATTTTCGACCAACAAACAGTGATAAGTTTTTAGCTGATTTCAACCAATAATTTTATAAATAAAAGGAACTTATAATTCAATGAAAATTTCAAGAAATGTAGTGTTGTCAGACTACAAAAATATATCAGAAACTGAGATCAATTGGCTAAAAACTGGAAAAGATATATTTTTATGAATATGGTGCATTTTCAGCCAATAAACATGGATAAATTTTTGGCCGATTTCAACCAATAATTTCTTATATCAAAATAACACATAATTCAATGAAATTTTCCATAAGTGTAGTGTAGCCTGACTACTAAAACATATCAAAAACTGATGTCAATTCGCTAAAATCTGAAGAAGATATGATTTTTTGAAGATGGTGCATTTTCGGCCAATAAACAGGGATAAATTTTTGGCCGAATTCAACCAATAATTTCCTATATCAAAATAACTCATAATTCAATGAAAATTTCCAGAAATATAGTGTAGCCCGACTACTACAACATATAAAAACTGAGATCAATTGGCTAAAAATTGAAGAAGATATGATTTTTTGAATATAGTGTTTTTTCAGCCAGCAAAAGAGAAAACCAATTCGAAAAATTGAGCAATTAAATCTACAAATTGATAGCAAAATTTGATATTTTGCTTAGCTTGCTGTAAGAAAACTCTTACCTTACTTATCAAATAGTTTTAGCAAGAAATAGCAGTGATTTGAAAGAAAGTGGTGATCTTTTGATGCGATTTGAGGCTCTAAACACCTGTAGAAACTAGAAAAGACACGTGCAGGAAGAAACAAAATATTACATACAATTCATATCTCAATTCTTAGATTTTTATGAAAAAAAATATTTTGTATTGGATGGAGATTGCCTTTTTATTCTTGATTTAGACGATTTATCTTTGAAATTTGTGGAAAATTGGGTAGAAATTTGATTTAGTTTGAGTAAGCCATTATTTCCCTTTATGTTTTTACTATAGGTTTGTTTTGAGAAGAAGGAGCTGAAAGAAATTACGTACAGCCTAGTTTCTCATCAGAAAATTCTAGATACTAGGCTAATGGATCCTCCTTTCTACCCAATTAAGCCCAAGAGAAAAATTACTTAGTGAAAATGCAAGGTTATGTGTATATATTACTTATTTTAACACTATACACACATATTTTCAACATTTAAAGTTATATAAAATGCATACATCTTATTGTATTGAAATAAAAAATTCATCGTACCAAAATAAAATTTCTTTTAACAATTGTAAATTATTTATTTACAATAAAACCCCATTTTTAACAATATTTAACACCTTACACGGTTTTAGTGTAAAAACACTATTTTTAGAGTATAACTTGATCAAAATTTATTCTCTTAGTCAAATAAATTATAATAAATCATTCTAACACTTTTAAAACAAAAAAATAATATTTTCACACAATATTTCATCTTTTATTTTAATAAAAGACATGTTTTCTTCATATTTCCTCTTATTTTCAATAAAAAGTATAATATTGGCAATAATTATCAATATATTCACATTGACTTAATTAAAATATAATAAATGACTAATTTCACTCAAATACCTCAAAATAAAGTTTTTAAAACTTTATTTCCATCAATTTGGATTTATTTCAACAATTAAACGTTGAAATACATCACTTGGTAAATTTATTAACTCAAATTTACCTAAATTCCAATATTTTCCATTTTATTTAACCAAAACACCAAACAATGAATTTTAAACCCAATATTTAACTCCATGCATATTGTTTATTTGAAATACACAATTTAAACCAAATTTTTTTCTCCATTACACTCTATTCACCATATTAATTATAATTATCATTATAATTTAACATCATTAGTAATCTCCAATATTAGGGTTGTTACAGACTCCCCCTCATATAAAAATTGCATCCTCGCAATTCTAGAGGAAATCTGTATCCAACATAATTTATTTCATCGAACAAAGTAATTTAGATAGATTAAATGAAAAATTCTTACCTTCAAAGTGAGAAGATAAGAAATCTGGATACGATCACTCGATGAATTCTCTGGTTTTCCAAGTGCAGTCATTGGGATTATCGGACCATTGAATCTTCACGAGCGGGACACTCTTGTTTCGAAGGCGTCTAGTCTCGGAAGCAAGAACTCTAAAAGGATGATGCATATAAGATTGATCAGGAAAGACTACCAACTTCTCTAAAGCACGAGTATCAAGCACGGAATGAGAATCTCGTAGACACTTCCTTAACTGAGAAATGTGTAATACGTCGTGAACTCTAGAAAACTGATCGGGAAGTGCTACACGATAAGCAACCAGACCGATATGCTTTGTAATAGGAAATGGCCAATATAGTGTGGTGCCAATTTCTCGGTCTGGCTAAAGCGTACCACTCCTTTCAGAGGAGATGCTCGAATAAAAATAAGGTCACCCAATGAGAATTCAAGAGGCCTCCTACGGTTGTCTGCATAGGATTTCTGGCGACTCTTTGCCTCTCTCATTCTCCCACAAATAAGTTGAATCTTCTCAGATGATTCTCGAACAGATTTGGGCCCTCAAATAAGCTTTTCCCCCGACTCAAGCCAACAAGATGGAGAATGACACGGCCTTCCATATAAGGCTTCAAAAGGTGCCATGCCGATAGAAGATTGGTAGCTACTATTATAAGCAAACTCAACTAGAGGAAGATGATCCTCCCAGCTACCACCAAAATCCAAGATACAAGCACGAAGCAACTCTTCCAAAATACGGTTCACTCGTTCAGTCTGTCCATTAGACTGTGGGTGATAAGCTGTTCTAAGATTAAGTTTTGTGCCTAAAGCTTGCTGGAGACTCTGCCAAAAGTGGCTCGTGAAAAGAGGATCACGATCACACACAATAGATGAAGGGATACCGTGCAATCGCACAATCTCCTTAATATATAGCTTCGATAAAAGAGATGTCGTCCTATTCAACTTAATAGGAATAAAATGTGCAGACTTGGTGAGACGGTGATGCAGCGCACCATGTTAAGTCGCTCAATCTTAAGTCGCTTGCGAGTTATGTCGATCGTATGCCAACTGCCTTAAGTCGCTCAACCTTAAGTCGCTCAAGCCATGAGTCGCATGCCTTAAAAGATAACGGCTCAAGAAATCAAGCTGCATTTCTATAAGTCGTTCATTTGTGCCGCGTGGGTTCTTATATCGCTATGTCGCTTATGTCGCATAGGTTCTTATGTCGTAAGTCGTAGGCCGCATTTCCTTAAGCCGTTCACTGTTGCCGCATTTCTTTTAAGTCGCATGAAGTTGTGCTATCTTCTTAAGTCACAAGTTCTTATGTCGCTTAAATCGCTTAAGCCATTCCTGAAGCCATGCTTTCTTCTTATGTCGCCGATTTCTTAGGTCATGTGTTGTATTGTTAAGTCGCATGTATTGTTGTATTGTTAAGTCACATGTATTGTTAAGTCGTATGATTTTGTAATGATGTTAAGTTGCATTATTGTTAGGTCGTGAGTCGTATGATACTGAGTCGCATGTGATGTTATAACTTGTAATTGTTGTTAAGTCGTATGTCGTGAGTCGCATATGTTGAGTCGCGTGTGTGTTGTAATTTCCTATAAATAGGGGTGTGTTGTCATTTGAAAAAGGGAGTTGATTTTTGAAATAAATTTCTGTGTGAGCTTGGCCACCATTGTTGGAAGTTGAGTGTGATCTCCTTCTACTTTCCATCTTCGGGTTATTCGTGAGCGAATCAACGAATTTGAAGCCAATTCTCGGTATCACTTGCGAGTGATCAACGATCGAATTGTAGATCTTTCAACACGGCATCTTACGAGATCAACGTGTTGGAGATAGCTAGATTCCGACATCATCCCGATCAACGGAATTGAGCACTTATCGTTTTATCGGTTTATTTGACACGAAATCATCATTTCGTAAGGAAGATCTTGGATAGGTTGTGACGGTTTGGTATCTAAACCATTCGAGCCTAGTCTAAGCTGTGTCAATTGGTATCAGAGCTAAATCAGAGACGGAAACGAGATTGTTTAATGATTATGCCTCCGAGACGTGCTAATCGCTATCATAATGTTAAAGATTTGTATAGAAGACAAGAAGCTGAGAAGATGGAGCAGCGTATCAATGAAAAGTTCAATGTGGGTATTGAAAAATTAAAGAAACTGATGAACGACATGAATCAAAATCAAAGGAGAACGTCACCCGTTTCGAACCAGAGTGGAAACAGGGTTTCACCATCGGTTTCGGAAGAAAGGAGAATGTCACCCTGGTCTTATCGAGATAGGAGAGAATCATCAGTTTCAATGATGAGAGACCACCATGGGTACCGAAATGAAGAGGGAAGAAATCAACGTGGGTTTGATAATGAACCATATCGTGATGCTGAAAGGCAGGGTAGAAGGGACATGCGTAGTCGTAGGGATGTAGATGGTCGGGATCAATATCGAAATACATATGATTTTGAGGAGGATGGTGATAGAGGTAGTATTCATTATCGAAATTGAGGCCAAGTGCGAAATCAATATCTAGATTCAGAAAATGATCGTAAATGGGAGTCAGGCATGAGGATGGAAATTCCAGAATTCAAAGGTGGTATGCAAGCAGAAGAATTTATTGATTGGTTGTCGAATGTTGAAGAAATTTTGAAATTCAAGGAGATGCCTGAGAATCGCAGAGTCCAATTAATTGCTACAAAACTAAGGGGAAGAGCTATGGCTTGGTGGCAACAAACTAAACTAACTCGGGAGAGAATGGGAAAATCAAAGGTTGTCACTTGGGAGAAGATAAGAAAGATGATGAAAGCGACTTTCTTGTCGTATAATTATCAATCTCTTATGTATCAACGTTTGCAGAATTTGAGACAAGGGACGAAAACAGTGAATGACTATGCAGATGAATTCTATCAATTGATTGTAAGGAATGATATTATGGAAACCGAGGAATAGCTAACGGCTAGATATATTGGAGGGTTACGAATGCAAATTCAATACATGGTTAATATGTTTAATCCAATGTGTATTGCCGAAGCACATCAGAAAGCTCTAGCTTGGGAGAAACAAAGGAGACGAGGAATTGGTGTGTTTGCGGGTTCTAACAACTAGAATAAGGGTGCTAGTAGCAGTTCTAATGTTTCCAAGGTAGTCAATAAACCAATTGTTAATGAAGCCGCTAAAGCAAAGGTCAATAACAGTATCAAGTGCTATAATTGTCAGGAGTTTGGCCATAAAAGTAATGAATGTACAAAGCCAAAGAAGAGAGCATTAGTCGCAGAGGAATGTGAGTATGAGAATGTGGAAGCTGAAATTATTATTCTCAACCATCGAAGTTTGATGAAGATGAAGAATTTGTGTCAGGAGACGAAGGGTGTAACTTGATGATAAGGAGGTCATGTTTAGTGCCAAAGCATGAGAATGATTCTATTTGGCTGAGAAGCAATATCTTACAGTCTACATGTACTATCTTGGGAAAGGTTTGTCGATTTGTTATTGATGCGGGAAGCTGCGATAACATTATTTCTGAAGAAGCCGTCAAGAAGTTAGGGTTGAAGACTGAAAAACACACTAGACCTTATAAACTGGCATGGCTAAAGAAAGGTGGAGAAGTGACAGTGGGAAGACGAGCATTTGTTACATTTTCTATTGGGAAGAAGTACAAAGATGATATATGGTGTGATGTTGTCGATATGGATGCGTGTCATCTAATATTGGGAAGACCATGGCAATATGATAGAGCTGTACAACATAATGGTCACACCAACAACTACAGTTTCATGTTCGAAGGAACCCAAGTTACCTTAGTTCCTAAGAAGCGTGAACAAAGTGAAAGCAAGTCAGAGAAGAAGGTGGAATCAACTAGTCTATTATCTACGAGAGAATTTGTTAAAGAAGTGGAAGATAGTGCTGAATTGTTTATGTTGATTGGGTATGAAAAAAGTGAAGATATTGAAATTCCTGCGGAGGTTAGACCGGTGTTAAATGAATTTGAAGATGTCTTTCCTGCGGAATTACCCAAGGAATTACCGCCGCTGAGGGATATGCAACATCAAATTGATCTAGTGCCAGGTGATGTTTTACCGCATAGGCCACGTTATCGTATGAGTCCAAAAGAGCATGAAGAGTTGAGGAGACAGGTTGAGGAGTTGCTTGAGCAAAGGCGTGTTCAAGAGAGTCTCAGTCCTTGTGCTGTACCAGCTCTGTTGGTACCGAAGAAAGATGGTTCATGGAGAATGTGTGCAGACAGCAGGGCACTCAACAAAATAACTGTCAGATGCAGATTTCCTATGCCAAGACTTGATGATCTATTGGATCAACTCAGTGTGTCTGTAATCTTTTCTAAGATCGACCTTAAGAGTGGTTATCATCAGATTCGCATAAGACCAGGTGATGAATGGAAGACAACATTCAAGACTCCGGAAGGATTATATGAATGGCTGGTCATGCCATTTGGTCTATCAAATGCCCCAAGTACATTTATGAGGATGATGAATCAGATTTTCAGACCTTACATCGGGAAGTTTGTTGTAGTCTACTTTGATGATATCTTGATATATAGTGCTAGCACAGAGGAGCACATTCAACACTTGCAAAAGGTGTTAACTATTCTTCGTTAAGAACAGTTCTATGCAGCGACGAAGAAATGCATGTTCATGACGCCAAGTGTTTTATTTCTGGGTTATGTCGTGTCTAAGGAAGGGATACAAGTGGACCAGAGTAAAGTAGTCGTAATCAGATATTGGCCACAACTCAAAATTATAACAGAAATTAGAAGTTTCCGTGGGTTAGCTTCATTTTATCGAAGATTTATACCGCACTTTAGTAGTGTGATGGCTCCTATTACTGATTGTATGAAAGGAAAGCAGTTTTCATGGACGAAAGAGGCAGGATATGATTTTGAGCAAATCAAGGAACTTTTAACCTCAGCACCGATTCTAGTGTTGTCAGATTTTCAGTTACTATTTGAGTTACATACAGATGCGTCCAAAGTTGGAATTGGAGGAGTGTTGAGTCAGAAGGGACGTCCAATTGCCTATTTCAGTAAAAAAAACTTTCTGGAGCAAAGATGAGATACAATACTTATGATATGGAGTTTTATGCTATTGTGCAGGCTGTGAAGCATTGGAGACGTTACTTGTTCCATAAAGAATTTGTTTTTTATACGGACCATGAAGCGTTGAAACATTTACAAGGGCAGAATAAAATTGCAGCTAGGCATGCATCATGGATAGCCTATTTGCAACAACTTACATTCGTCGTAAAGCACAAGTCTGGAGTAACTAATCGCGTCGCCGATGCATTGAGTCGTAGGGAGAATTTACTAACAACCATGCGAGTAGAGGTGATGGGTTTTAACTTACTTCCAGATCTTCTTGTTTCGGATTCATATTTTTCCGAAATCCTAGACAAAGTCAAGCAGGGAAACTTGGTTGGATATATGCTGGTTGAAGGTTTTCTATTTAAAGGAAATTAGTTGTGTATTCCAGATTGCAATCTCCGAATGAAAATCATTAAAGAATAACATGAAGAAGGACACGTGGCCGTGACCGTACTATGCAGTTGATCTCAAAGTCTTATTTTTGGCCGTCAATAAGAATGAAGGTTGAAAAGTTCATTCAGAGGTGCAATATTTGTCAAGTTTCAAAGGGGATCGCAATAAATGCAGGTTTATATATGCCGTTGCCTATACCTACTAAACCATGGGTGGATGTTAGTATGGACTTTGTATTGGGCTTGCCAAGGAAGCAATATGGCAATGATTCTATCTACGTGGTGGTTGATCGATTTTCAAAAATGGTACATTTTATCGCATGTAAGAAGACAGCAGATGCAGTTAATGTCGCACAGTTATACTTCAGAGAGATCTATTGACTTCACGGGTTGCCTGAATCTATTGTATCGGATAGAGACACTCGTTTTCTGAGTCATTTTTGGATGAGTCTATGGAGAATGGTCGGGACAAAGCTGAAATTTGGTAGTGCTTATCATCCACAGATGGATGGACAGACAGAAGTTGTGAATAGATCCCTAGGTAATCTATTGAGATGCCTCGTGAATGACAATTTGAAGAGTTGGGATTCCAAGTTGTGTCAAGCTGAGTTTGCAAACAACCATGCAGTTAATCATAGCACTAGGTTCAGTTCATTCCAGGTCGTTTACTCAACAATTCCTAAGGGACCATTAGATTTATCTATAGTACCACAGCAGAAAAGAGTGATCAAACGAGCTAGTGATTTTGTGAATGAATTGCAAGAGTGCCACAAGGTTGTGCAGGAACGATTGCTTAAGGCGAATGAGAAATATAAGCATTCCGCAGATATTAAACGACGAAATGTTGAGTTCAAAGAAGGAGATTTTGTATGTGCAGTATTGACTAAGGATCGATTTCCTATTGGTACTTACAACAAACTAGCTGCTAGAAAGATTGGCCCTTTGGAAATCGTAAAAATATTAACGAGAATGCTTATCAGTTAAAATTGCCGGATCATATCCATACTGCTGACGTTTTCAACGTCAAACACTTGATTCCATATCATGAGAATAAGTATGTCGAAGAAGAGGAAAGTGTAAATTTGGGGTCGAATTCTTTTCAACCAAGGGAGGATGATGCAGCGCACCATGTTAAGTCGCTCAATCTTAAGTCGCCTGCGAGTTATGTCGATCGTATGCCAACTGCCTTAAGTCACTCAACCTTAAGTCGCTCAAGCCATGAGTTGCATGCCTTAAAAGATAACGTCTCAAGAAATCAAGCCGCATTTCTATAGGTCGCTCATTTATGCCGTGTGGGTTCTTATATCGCTATGTCGCTTATGTCGCATGGGTTCTTATGTCGTAAGTCGTAGGCCGCATTTCCTTAAGCCGTTCACTGTTGCCGCATTTCTCTTAAGTCGCATGAAGCAGTCCTATCTTCTTAAGTCACAAGTTCTTTTGTCGCTTAAGTCATTTAAGCCGTTCCTAAAGCCGTGCTTTCTTCTTATGCCACTGATTTCTTAGGTCGTCTGTTGTATTGTTAAGTCGCATGTATTATTGTATTATTAAGTCACTTGTATTGTTAAGTCGTGTGATGTTGTAATGATGTTAAGTCACAATATTGTTAGGTCGTGAGTCGTATGATATTGAGTCGTGTGTTATGTTGTAACTTGTAATTGTTGTTAAGTTGTATGTCGTGATTCGCATATGTTGAGTCGAGTGTGTGTTGTAATTTCCTATAAATAGGGGTGTGTTGTCATTTGAAAAAGGGAGTTTATTTTTGAAATAAATTTGTGTCTGAGCTTGGCCACCATTGTTGGAAGTTGAGTGTGATCTCCTTCTACTTTCCATCTTCGGGCTATTCTTGAGCGAAGCAACGAATTTGAAGCCAATTCTCGGTATCACTTGCGAGTGATCAACGATCGAATTGTAGATCTTTCAACACGGCATCTTGTGAGATCAACGGGTTGGAGATAGCTTGATTCCGACATCATCACGATCAACGGAATTGGGAACTTATCATTCTATCGGTTTATTTGACACGAAATCATCATTTCGTGAGGAATATCCTAGATAGGTTGTGACAGTTTGGTATCTAAACTGTTCGAGCCTAGTCTAAGCTGCGTCAAACGGTCTATAACAACCCAAATACTGCTATGGCCTAACCTCGAACAAGGTAATCCATCAATGAAATCAATCGAAATTTGATCCCATTTCCACAACGGAACCTCTAAAGGCTGAAGAAGACCGGATGACCGTTAATGCTCGGCCTTAATAAGCTGACAAGTTATGCAATTACCCACATAACTTGCGACATCACGCTTCATGCCTTCCTAATAATAAAGGCAACGCATATCGGCATGCATCTTACTACTACTAGGGTGAATGGTATACTTAGAGCGATGACAATCATCAAGAATGTCACGCCTAAGTGTTGAATCAGAAGGTACAACAATAGGGTCCTTCATACGAAGACAACCATGAGAATCAATACTGAAATCCCTCATCTCATCATCATGGGATTCAGGTTCACAAAGACAAATATGGAGCAACGTCCCGGAATCACACCACTGAGCCTCGAAAATACGATCTAAAAGAGAAGGTCGAGCTTCCATACTGAATAATAAGATAGGTGAATCGAAAGAAGAAGCTCGATCATGAATATCACAGTAAGATAAAGTTTCAAGAACTTCTCATTCGGTTAACATCATTGAAACAACAGCCGAATGCTTGTGACTAAGCGCATCTATCACACGATTCCCCTTCCCTAGGGTACACTGAATATCAAAATCATATGAGGCAAGAAACTCAAGCCATCACTACTGCCTCATATTAAGCTCCTTCTAAGAGAATAGATATTTTAAAGACTTATGGTTGGTAAAAAGAATGAAGTGCTCTCCCAAAAGATAATGACGCCAAATCTTCAAAGCGAAGACAATGGCTGCAAGCTCTAAATCATGAGTAGCGTACCGAACCTCATTCGGAAGCAATTGCCTAGAAGCATAGGAAACTACTCGATCTCCCTGCATCAGAACAGCACCGAGGCCACTATGGTTGGCATCGATATAAACGATAAGATCTTGGTTCCCTTCAAGAACCACAAGGACGGGAGCATTAGTGAGAAGCTCCTTTAATTTTTGAAAAGAAGCCTCACACTTATCGGACCAAATGAATCGAACGCCTTTCCTCGTAAGGCTAGTCAATGGAAGTCACGATACTGGAAAAGTCTTTGATGAAGCGGCGATAATAACCAGCCAAACCAAGAAAACTACGAATCTCTTGAACATTCTCTGGCCTCATCCAACTCTGAATATCCTCGACCTTAGAAGGATCAACGGAAATACCTTCTGAAGATATAACATGGCCTAAGAACTTCACTTTCTTTTCCCAGAAGTGACACTTAGAAAGTTTTGCTTTAAGTTAATGCTTTCGTAGAGTACTCAAAATAATTCTAAGATGTCGAGCATGGTCCTCTTCGAACTTCGAATATACAAGAATACTATCAATGAAAACAAGTACGAACTTATCGAGATATTCTCGGAATACTCGATTCATAGGATCGACAAAGTAGGCAGGTGCGTTCGTTAATCCGAACGGCATGACGAGCCACTCATAAGAACCATAGCGAGTGCGAAATGCGGTGAGAGGAATACTATCTTCCGCAACTCGGAGCTGTTGAAAACCAGTGGCAAGGTCTAAATGTGAAAAAACCTCAGCACCACTTAACTGATCGAACATGTCGTCGATCCTCGGTAAAGGGTAACGATTCTTGATGGTTAACTAATTAAGATTGCGATAGTCGACGCAAAGCCTAAGAGTCCCATCGAACTTCTTCACAAATACCACCGCGGCACCCCACGGTGAAGAACTGGAACGAATAAAATGCTTGGCCTCAAGCTCGAGAAGTTGCGTTTTGAGTTCCTCATTCTTTCGTGTAGACATCCTCGTGGGAGGACGACTAACTGGCCGCGCCCCGGGAATAAGATCGATATGGAACTCAATAGCTCTCTCAGGAGGTAAACAAGAAACAGGTTTGAATAAATCTGAAAAGTCGCAAACGATAGGAATACGGGATACATCGTCATCATCGTCTCGAGAATCAAGGGAAAATAAAGAAGCCATGGAATCACAATCGGAATCACGAAGCGAAAGAGATAACTGATCAGAAGAATCAGGATGTCGAATATATAAGACTCGCGCCAAACATAAAATCTTAGCCTCGTATCGAACTAGCCAGTCCATCGCCAATATCATATCCAATCCAAGAAAAGGAATAACGTGCAGATTCGCACGGAAAGAAAATCCACAAATCGAAAACTCAACATCATCACAAAGCAAACTAAGAGTTGCAGATCCTTCGATAGGATTTGCAATCCGTAAAGAAGTAAGCATGAAAGAAACATCTAACTGCAAAGCATCAACAAGTTCTTTCGATACGAATGAGTGAGATGCACCCGTATCGAAGAGAACTCGAATATAACGATTATGGAATAAAATAGAGCCCTCTAGAACAGAAGAGGAAGTACCTCTAGACTGAGCAGCACCTCCAGAGGTAGTAGCCATACCAAGATGACCCTGACGAGAACCCTTGTCCTTTTTGGGACAAGCTGAAACCAAATGTCCCTCCTTCTAATAATAAAGACAACGCTTAGGCTTGGGGCACTCCCTTACTGGATGGTCAGGGGAACCACAATTGAAGCATGCAAAAGGCTTAGCTGAAGGAATAGACTGAGACTGAGAAGAAGATCCCCTCTGTTTCTTCTTCTTACTGGGATGGAACGACTTCGGCTTGCGGAAAAACTTCTTCTTATTCGGGTTTCCTCGAATATTACCATCATCATCACTGTCTTTCTCCTTCTCGACCGCTTTAAGCTGAAGGGCCGCATCCATGAGCTTTCCAAAGGTGAGCTCAAGGCGAAGCATGAGGGACTTCTTCAGATATTTCTTAAGCCCGGAGACGAACTTAAGATTCTTCTTATAAGGAGTAGAGATGTGCTCGAGACCATATTTAGACAAGGCTTCAAAGGATGCAACATAATCAGAAACGGTTGACTTTCCTTGTTTGAAATCAAGGAAACGTCGAGTAAGAATAGCCTTCTTGGATTCTAGAACAAACTTGAGTTCGAATCTCCCACGAAACTGATCCCACTCTAGAGTGGACGCATCAATCTCAGCAACAAGAAGATCATACCAATGTAAAGCTTGTTCTTGCAACATAGTAGATGCTACAAGGACTCGGTGATGACTAGAGATCTCCATACGACTAATGATACGCTCACAAGAACTGAGCCACACCTCAACATCTAAAACCGTTTCGGTGCCTTTAAAGATCTTGCCGCCAAGATGTGTGAAGTCGCTACACATGCACGCAAATGTGGATTTGCGCGGAGGAGAAGAGTGAGATGGAGTGGGAGGCTGAGTGCTCCGAATAAGCTCAAGGCTCTGGTCAGTAGACATATATACGCCTTCAGGACGAGAAACACTGGACGGTCCCACCGCCGAAGAGTGTCATCTACCTCTACTCGACATAGCTGAAAGATAAGATAAGATAGGATTATTCACAGGATAAATAGATATATTAGCAATTCAAGTGCAAAAGTTTAGGAATATTACGGAACATAATTAACATTCCTAGACATATTCCTTTCTATCTACCCTAAAGGAATTAAAAAGGGACACGAATCAAAACAAGGATAGAGATAAGGCAAGGTCAAGGTGAAACCGATCATGATTAAAGGATGATGTATATAGATATAATATATCTGATGTATGGTATCTCGTATGTTGTTCTGTATATATTGCATTATATTCTGAAACAATGCTCTGATACCAAGCTGTGACGCCCCACCTCGAGACCTATATTAGTAAAGAGAATTACTAAGTAATCATGTCTACTAATGCAGAGAATAGGGCTGGTTAAGGGCGACCATCATAGCAATACGTTAGTTAAGAGCTAAGCATGTCAATTTTTGTCTCGATTTTTTTTCATTACTTCATAAGTGGTAGACATGCTTAGTTCCTAACTAATGCACACTATGGTGGATTTGGACCATTTCAGAAATAATGTAATATATATGCAGATAGAAAACATCAGTCGCAGAACGGCAAACCCATATCAGAGTATATATATAATACATACATCACCATACATCTCCATAATACTACATCATACATAAGTAGCAAGGACTACTTATACACCCATCCCACAAAAAATATACAATAAGACGACATAAAATAAGACAACTCAATAACGACATCCAAACCAAAATGATAAGTCCAACAAAAGCTATCAAGCTGATCCAAGAAGTGTAGTAATCAAACTGACCTGCAACTTGGTCTGACCCGAGTGAAAAGCACACGGGTCAGGCAAGCTAAACTTATCAGCAGTAAGGATCTCAGAAATAAGCGGAAAGGTGAGAATCACTTCGTTGTTGCCAACAAAATGACATATTTTTCATCATATCATTCATAAGAAAGGGGACATCGGTGATTCAACTATCTATTTCAAAGGAATTCAATAAGTAACATGCATAAGGTTTCTCTTAGGAACATTTATAAGTAAAGTGTATAAGCAGGTGAGAACCATATAATAACTTCATAAAGAAACATCAAATCATCATAATCTAACATAAGAACTCCATAAGATTTAAAGGCAATCATAATCGAAATCACCATATAGCATAATATAAATGTAGCCTGTATCATACTCAAGGCCGTATTCTAATAACAACATAATAAAAAGGTGAAATCGAACATAGAAAACTTTGTAGAAATTGCACGTGCTTTTCATCTTGACTAGTACTACTGTTATTTGGTACCATACGTCGTGATGACTTGGGATCATTAACATCTTAGCATCATGATCATCTTGATTGACTATAGTTGATTATTATAGTGACACCCAAATCACAAAATCTGAGTAAAACATCATGATGATTGGAATCTACTAATGACATCAAGAACATCGTAATGATTCCAATCGTATACTCGGTTTATAGTACTAGTAACATCTTAAATGTGTCAAAACTTCTCGAGCAGCAACCCCATGGGTGTTAATGTACGTCCCATACTGTGCATTTGTACCTATTGGTTTACTAATCGTCAGTCAATACCACATTAGAAAACATTAATAAAATCCAAATCAACATACACCGCCTTGTCTCATTGGCGGGTGTAAAGCACCCAACTCATCGTGTCTCATACTTTGATGAGTTTAAAGTAGCATCGAGACTTGTCTCATTTCATCGACAAGTAGAAATCCATCTTAAACATCAAAACCATCATCAATCCATCACAAAAATCCTGCCTCATGTCCTCGGCAAGTACAAATATTATAAACAACACTTCAACGCAGATTCGACAGTACAAGTCCGAAATTAAGCAATGAGGCAAAAACAAATGTCCCATACCATGTATTTTTGCCAAATCATTTAATTCTCATTCTTGTATGCCCAAAATCATCTAAACAGGCTAAAATATATTTAGAATAATTTTAGAGAGAAAACGGAATTTTTAAACAATTTTTAGAGATCTTTTAATGAGTTAAATAAGGAAAATTCCATTTATCGAATATATTATCTATTAAAAAATAGTTTAAAAAAATAATTGTTTAAAAACCCTTTGAAATGTCTTTAAACATTTATTTAATTAAATATAATTTATAAAAAAATTAGAAACTTATTCGAAACAAAAATTAATTGAAACCATCGAATTCTTCAAATATCGACATTTATCGATATTTAGATTGAAACAGAATTTAAATAAAATTTAAATTCTTAAAATTTCCAAAACATGCCAATCATGGTCGGGTAAAATATTTAAACATTCATCATCAAACTAATTCATACAATATTCAAAATCATCGAAATAGGTAGTGAAACAGTTAACGAAAGTGCAATTAGAAGCAAAAGAAAATCAACCAAGAAACTGAGTTTTTGGATGACTTTGGATAGTCATTTGGGTTATCAAAACAACCCAGATTTCAGCATTATTTTGCTGCACTATATGACCACATGATGACAATAAGATATCCAAAATTTGGAGCAATTCGCTGCAACAGGAAAGAGTTATTATTTTTCAAACATAGCACTTTTCAGCAAGCACAAAAAATCAAGATTTTAGGCTGTTTTGAACCAACAATTAGCTATAGTAAAACAATTCAAAATTCCTTGAAAATTTCCAAAATTATTTTACAATCTAACGACTGTTACATATCAAAAATTTGATGCAACTGGCTTTAAATTGAAGGAGAAACGATTTTTGGAAAATGATACTTTTTCGACCAACATACAGAGATAGATTTTTGGCCGAATTCAAACAACAATTTTCTTAATCAAAACAGCTCAAAATTTAATGAAATTTTTCAGCAATGTAGTGTAACCTGACTAAAACAACATATCCAATACTGAGAGCAATTTTCTTAAAACTAGAAAAGGTATTATTTTTTGAATATGGTGCATTTTTGACCAACAAACAGAGATAAGTTTTTGGCCGATTTCAACCAATAATTTTATAAATCAAAACAACGCATAATTCAATGAAAATTTCCAGAAGTAATGTTGCCAGACTGCAACAACATATCAGAAATTGGGGTCAATTGGCTAAAAACTGGAAAAGATATATTTTTGTGAACATGGTGCATTTTCAGCCAATAAACAGGGATAAATTTTTGGCCGATTTCAACCAATAATTTCCTATAACAAAATAACTCATAGTTCAGTGAAAATTTCCAGAAATGTATTGCAGCCCGACTACTACAACTTATCAAAAACTGAGATAATTCGCTGAAAACTGAAGAAGGTATGATTTTTTGAATGTGGTGCATTTTTGGCCGAATTCAACCAATAATTTCCTATCTCAAGTTAACTCATAATTCAATGAAAATTTTCAAAAATATAGTGTAGCCCGACTACTACAACATATCAGAAACTGAGATCAATTCGCTAAAAACTGAAGAAGATATGATTTTTTGAATATGGTATTTTTTTTCAGCCAGCGAAAGAGAAAACCAATTCGAAAAATTGAGCAATTAAATCAACAAATTGATAGCAAAATTTGATATTTTGCTTAGCTTGCTATAAGAAAACTCTTACCTTGCTCACCGAATAGTTTTAGCAAGAAATAGCAGTGATTTGAAATAAAGTGTTGATCTTTTGATGCGATTTGAAGCTCTAAACACCTGTAGAAACTAGAAAAGACACATGCAGGAAGAAACAAAATATTACAAACAATTCATATCTCAAATTCTTAGATTTTTATGAAAAAAATCTTTTGTATTGGATGAAGATTACCTTTTTATTCTTGATTTAGACGATTTCTCTTTGAAATTTGCAGAAAATTGGGTGGAAATTTGATTTAGTTTGAGTAAGCCATTATTTTCCCTTTATCTTTTTACTGTAGGTTTGTTTTGAGAAGAAGGAGCTGAAAGAAAGTACGTACAGCCTAGTTTCTCATCAGAAAATTCTAGATACTAGGCTAATGGATCCACCTTTCTACCCAATTAAGCCCAAGAGAAAAATAACTTAGTGAAAATGCAAGGTTATGTGTATATATTACTTATTTTAACACTATACACACATATTTTCAACATTTAAAGTTATATAAAATGCATACATCTTATTGTATTGAAATAAAATATTCATTGTACCAAAATAAAATTTCTTTTGACAATTATAAGTTATTCTTTTACAATAAAACCACATTTTTAATAATATTTAACACTTTACACAATTTTAGTGTAAAAACACTATTTTTAGAGTATAACTTGATCAAAATTTATTCTCTTAGTCAAATAAATTATAATAAATCATTCTAACACTTTTAAAACAACAAAATAATATTTTCACACAATATTTCATCTTTTATTTTCATAAAAGACATGTTTTCTTCATATTTTTCCTCTTATATTCAATAAAAAGGATAATATTGGCAATAATTATCAATATTATCACATTGACTTAATTAAAATACAGTAAATGATTAATTTCACTCCAATACCTCAAAATAAAGTTTTCAAAACTTTATTTCCATCAATTTGGATTTATTTCAACAACTAAATGTTGAAATACATCACTTGGTAAATTTATTAACTCAAATTTACCTAAATTCTAATATTTTCCATTTTATTTAACCAAAACACCAAACAATGAATTTTAAGCCCAATATTTAACTCCATACATATTGTTTATTTAAAATACACAATTTAAACCAAATTTATTTCTCCATTACTGTAATGACCCTAAACTAAAATAAAATGAAAGTTATATTTATTTCAAGAATTTCAGAAATTATAAAAAAAAACAAATAAACTTGTGTGTATGTATAATTTTTTATAACACATATATATATAAATATATAAAAGTTGCTGTTTTAAGGGGTGGAATAAAAGTAATATAGTATAAATAATTTTTATATCACATAATAGTATATGATGGTGTATATAATTTAATGGAAAAGGTGGCTAGGTAGAAAATGCAAACAGGTTACAGTTTTTATAAAGATAGAGCAAAAAATAAAAATGTACAAGGTCACATGCATATGGCATGAATGGGATGAGATCATAGAAATAGCATGCAGAAATTAAAGTATTGGAAATCCTGAAATAACTACTAAAGGAAATCAAGTGGGGATAATTCCAATTGAGGACCATGCATCAGTGTAAACTGTGCATAAATAAAAAAAAAAAGGGTATCAAAGGAATTACCCATTTCCATAAACCCTAAAAACAGCTTTATAAAACCTGCACACCACAAGGATCATCATCATCCTCTCAGAAAAACATATACATATAAAACAAATAGAAGAAAAATTGAGTATGCAGTCCTGAAGGCATATGCAGAGTAGAGGAGCAAGATAATACAGAAAAAAAAATAGGTGAGCATTAATTCATTCTATGCAATGGCATTAAGTCCTCTGGTAGGCAGCCTAAAAGTATTAAAAGTAGTATTTAAATCTTTGAAATGGTTTGATATGGATGAAATGGATGTTGTTGTATATTTCTGTTTGGAGTTTTGTATGATAGTTTTTCCAAGCTTATATGGTTTGAGCATTTTTAATTCTGTTTTCACTATTGTTAAGTATGGATCTAAATTATTTTGAACATAGGCAGCAAGATGAAGGTCTAGCTCATGTTTATATTCTAAATAATAAGATAGGAGGCTTTTCTGGGTTTTGATAAATTTTTAACAAACACCTCTGTCCATACCTCTGCAATAGAATAATAACAGGATCATAATGCTTAAGTTAATATAGGAAAGATCATATACATGATGAAAAATCTCTGCAATAAGAAAAGACTGAACTAAAGAGTATTTATGTTTTCTGAAAACATGAATGGGTTGAAGTTTTTATGAATAAGCTATAAGCAGGGGCTTAATAAGCTAACCATAAAAATTGGAGGGGGAGTTTTCAATAAACTCTATGATTAAATAAAGAAAATTAATCAGGTCACTTGGAGTTAGTCAATGATCTGCTTTCTTCAGGTGGGGAAAGTATATGCATGGTGCAAATGCACCCTGAGGCCTTCGTGTGATTGGAATAAGTAAGACTAACTGGGAGATTTCCTTCACAATGCATACTTGTGTTCATTTGACAGGGGGATTTAGACCTTAAATAAAATGGGGTATGAGATTTAAAATCTCTGGGTTATAATATCTGAACAAAGCTGTAAATTAAATAAGGTTTAATGTGGTAACCTTAATGATCTGCTGGGGGAAAAATCTGGGAGAACATAATCTGAATTTATTTATGATGTTGTGAATAATGCATGGCTTGTTGCATGTATGTTGAATGTATGGTTGTATACTTGAGGTCACCTAGCTATTTTTGCTGATATGCCTAGTTTATAAACTGCTAGATTATGAAAGTGACAAAAGTTCATAGGATTTGTAAACTTGTATAGAATTTATTATTGCTCATACCAGTGTAAACTGACCCTTTTGTTTGCCTTGCAAACATCTGGGTGTCTCATATAAATGGGGCAGCTCAATGATTTGCATGCAGGTAAGTAAAAAGTGACATGATGAATGAAGGAGGCATTAGCTGCTAGTATAAATAAGAGAAACAATGCTTGTATTTGCAGATTGCCTGTAGTGGAAGACCTGATTATTATTAGTAATTAAAAGTTAGATAGTGAAGATGTTTTTCTTTTTCCTGGGTGATTGGATTATGACATGTATCTAACTAATATTGTGATGAGTGAAGTCTTATGGCAAGTAGCTAGATGATGCTCTTATAAAATGTTTAGTTATCTTTTGAGGTCTGTGAAAATCTGATATATCATAGCTATATAATATATGTGCATATCAGTCCCTTGTTCTTTTGTTTGAAACTGATTGGTGTTATAATAATGACAATTAAGAATGGCAAGTGCAACAGATTTTGCATAAAAACAAAATAAGCTTGTGAAATTTGAACAAGATAAATTATGATTGAACTGTAATGTACATTGGGTGGTGTATAATCCTTGAGAAAATGCATGACTTATGTTTATGCAGATGATTTAAAAACAGAAAGAGTTTCAAAAGAAATAGATTTGGAAACATTTTGGTTTTGTGTCTGAAAACCTGGGAAAATAAAATCTTATAGAAATTTTTATGAGATAAAAGCAAAGTGGAGATAAGAAAAAATGTTTGTGGAAATGATTTACACAGAAATATGGTTTTGAATATTGAAGGAATGGGATCATGACCAACTCAAATGGTTAAATGTCAGATCCTTATAGTCTGGAATCACTTCTCTGCAATTCATGTGGTGCAAATGTTTCCAACTCGAAGAAAGCAACTGAAAAACTCCAAGTTTTTGAAATATAAACTCGAAGCAAACCAGTATGTATTTTCAACCAACCTGAAAAATGTGGAGCAAATATAACTGTGTAACCTGAAATGAAAATTTGATAGTAAAAGCAGATTTGTAAGTTCATACTAACAATTACACTCCTTTCAGTTATATTTCTTAACACCTAAATATTGTATCATATATCAGTAGTTATATATATGCAGAATGAGTAGAAAAAAAAAACAAAGGTGCACAGTGCCTGCACCATCATACTTATATGTATAGAAGCTGATGTAAATATCATCTCATTCAAAAATAAAAAGAAACAAACATATCATCAAATATGTAGAGCTATTATATGGTGAATTATGAACTGGTATAATTATATTGGTAACTTAGGATCTTGGGAAACAGATTAAATGAATTTCCTAAATATTTAAACTTAACACCATGGAATATATATATATATATATATATATATATATATATTTCCTTATGCAAAAAAAAACAGAAATATAATAATTTTTGGGATAAAAATATATGGGGTCACCACAGTTGGTATCAGAGCTATGTTTTAAATAACATAGTAAACATTATAGTATGTGTATGGATGATTGAATGCATTGATGGAATTCTTGAGGTTGGATGTTTTTGTATGACTGGAATGTATGCTTGAGATACATGTATAGGGTACACCTAAATCAAATAAATGAACAAAGTAAAGATATTAAGAATATGGGGGTAAATAAACTAACTTAAAAATTATATCTATAGCATTATGGTAGGACCCAGACATCACGCAGGTGCAGGACCATCACGTAAGCCACCTGTGATAAGCATGGAAGATTTTATGAGGGCTTTGAGGGATGGAATGGCACCAAGGCAAGATAATCCTCATGAGGAGCTCTCCAAACTGCTCAAGACTTGTACCAATTTGGGAGGAAAGGATTTTGAAGGCACTGAAGGAGCTATGGGTGTTCAAATGTGGATAAGGACTATGGAGAGGGTCTTTACAGATATGCAAATCAATGACCAAAGGAAAAGACAAATAGCTTCAAGGAAATTGAAGGGGGTTGCACTGGACTGGTGGGAGGTTGTGATAGTAGGAAGGCCAGAAAATGATATCACTTGGAATGATTTCAAAGTCATGCTTGAGGCCAGATTTATCCCAGCATTTGCCAAAGCCACACTGCTTGAAGATTTTATTAGATTAAGGCAAGGAAGCATGAGTGTAAATGAGTATACTCAGAAGTTTGAAGCATTATCTAAATATGGAATGGTGTTGATAGGGAATGCAGAAGCAAAGAATGCAAGGTACATTCAAGGCTTGAACCCCAATCTATCCAGGGCAATGTTACCATATAAAGATAAAACTTTTGATCAAGTGATTGATCTAACACTCTCTTTTGAGCAACATGATACCACAAGAGAGAAATTCAGGAACATGAAGCTCAATAAGAAGAAGGGAGGCCAGAACAAAGTGCAACCTTATGACAAGAGAAATGCAAGTAAAGGAGTTAAAAAAGGGGAAGGAGCAATAACATCTGAAAGCAAGAAATTTACTCATTGTTTTAACTGTGGAAAAGCTGGACATTACAGTAACCAATGCCCTGACCCAAAAATACCAAAAGGAAGCTGCTATAACTGTGGAAAGATGGGACATTTAAAGAAGGACTGTCCAGAGACTCATAAGAAAACAGCAAGGGTAGGAGCTTTGGCAACCAACACCACTGAAAATGTTGGACAACTTGAAGGTATAATTCTAATCAATACCCAACCAATATCAGTAGTATATGACACTGGTGCCTCACATTCACTAATATCTTTGGAAATTGTAAATAAATTAGCACTTGCTTGTGTTTCTATTGAACAACCCTTAACTATACACAGTCCCATAGGGAGTCATTGTATGCTAAGAATGAAGTGTATGGGTCTGAAATTAATTATAGGAGGTTATGGTTTTGATTCAGATCTATATACTTTAAATTATCCTGGTATTGGGATTATATTGGGGGTAGATTGGTTAATGAAAAATAAAGCAATTTTAAATTTAGAAAATCTTACTATTTCTTTGGAGACAAATGAAGGCAAAAGAATTACAGTTCTAAGTGAAATAGCAAAGAACACATGTTTTAATAAAATATGGAGTATAAATGAAATTCAAAAGGAATTAAAAATAGAGGAAATTCCAGTAGTTAATGAATACACAGATGTGTTTGGAGAAGTGAGAGGAATTCCTCAGAATAGACCAGTTGAGTTCAAAATAAAATTAATGCCAGGAACAAATCCAATCATTAAAAAGCCTTATAGGATGGGTCCAAAAGAACTGGTAGAATTAAAACATCAACTAGAAGAATTAGAAGAGAAAGGATTCATAAGATCAAGTAGTTCTAGTTGGGGTTCCCCAGTGCTCTTTGTCAAGAAACATGATGGAACAATGAGGTTGTGTGTAGACTATAGGGATTTAAACAAGGTAACTATTAAAAATAAGTACCCACTGCCTAGAATAGATGATTTATTTGATCAATTACATGGAGCTAGAATATTTTCAAGATTAGATTTAGCTTCTGGATTTCACCAAATGAAAGTTGTAGAGGAAAGCATTGAGTACACAGCCTTTAATACCAGATATGGCTTATATGAATTTTTAGTAATGCCATTTGGCTTGACCAATGCTCCCTCCTATTTTGTAGATTTAATGAATAGAATTTTCAGAGACTTTTTGGATAAATTTGTTCTAGTATTTATAGATGATATATTAATTTACTCCAAGACAGAAGATGATCATGCTATGCATTTACACTTAGTATTATCCAGACTTAGAGAACATGAATTAAAAGCCAAGTATTCAAAATGTACATTTTGGCAACATGAAGTAAAATTCTTAGGACACATAGTGTCACAGCAAGGGGTAAGTGTAGATCCAAGCAAAGTGATTGCAGTTCAATCATGGAGTAGACCCAGAACAGTGACTGAGGTGAGATCATTCTTGGGATTGGCAGGGTATTATAGAAGGTTTATCAAGGATTTTTCAAGAATAGCCGCACCAATGACTAAGTTGACAAAAAAGAACCAACCATATGTGTGGACTGAGCAGTGTGAACAAGCTTTTGAGAAATTGAAGCAAGCACTGGTAGAAGCTCCTGTTTTGCAAATCCTAGAAGAAAATGAAGGAATGGTTGTATATACTGATGCTAGTGGGTCTGGACTAGGTGCAGTGCTTATGCAACATGGCAAGGTAGTGGCATATGCATCAAGACAGCTTAAACCCAATGAAACCAAATATGCAACTCATGATTTAGAATTAGCTGCAATAGTGTTTGCATTAAAACTTTGGAGGCATTATTTGCTTGGAGCAAAATTTGTTACAGACCATCAAGCATTGAAATATTTATTTTCTCAAAAAGATTTGAATATGAGACAAGCAAGGTGGATGGAATTTCTAGCTGCATATGATTTAGATATTTTGTACACCCCTAGAAAAGCCAATAGGGTGGCAGATGCCTGGAGTAGGCATCAAGTTAGGTTAGCAAGTCTAATGATTGATGAATTTAAAAACCTAACAATGCTTGGGGAGGCAGATATACATAGCAAGAATGAAAAGAATTTTGGTGAGCACAATGATATGGTAGAATATGGCACACTAGGGTTGATTACAGTAAAATCTAATCTAGTGGAGAAAATTGGTGGCATGCAAGACCAAGACAAGGATTTGAAGGAGAAGAAAGAAATGTTACATAGCAATATTGAGTTGGAAAATTTTAAAATAGATCACAAAGGATATTTGAGGAAGAATGAGAAGCTGTGTGTACCAGACATTGCAGAGTTGAAGGAAGAAATCATGAATGAGCATCACAAAACCAAGTACACCATACACCCTGGTGGTACTAAAATGTATCATGATTTAAAAAGAAGCTACTGGTGGCCAGGAATGAAACAAGCAGTGGCAAGATATGTGGCAAAGTGTTTCACTTGTCAACAAATTAAAGCAGACTACCAAAAGCCCTCTGGCATGCTGCAACCATTGGAGGTACCACAGTGGAAATGGGAAAGTATTTCCATGGACTTTGTGGATGGTTTGCCTAGAACTAAGAGAGGCAATGATAGTATATGGGTAATTGTTGATAGGCTAACCAAATCAGCTCACTTTGTCCCTGTCAGGTCAGATAGAAATGCATCTAAACTTGCACAATTATTTATTAAGGAAGTGGTAAGGCTACATGGTATACCTAAGACCATTGTAAGTGATAGAGACACTTTGTTCACCTCAAGATTTTGGGAAAGCTTCCAAGAAGCAATGGGAACACAATTATGCTTAAGTACTGCCTACCATCCTCAAAGTGATGGGCAGACAGAAATAGTAAATAAAATATTGGAGGATCTATTAAGAGCATGTGTGCTTGACTTTGGGAGTAATTGGGAGGACCACATTCATTTGGCAGAGTTTACATATAACAATAGTTACCAGTCAACCATAGGAATGGCACCCTTTGAAGCCTTGTATGGGAGACCCTGCACATCCCCTGCTTGTTGGTTGGATATGGGAGAGGGTATACTAATAGGACCAGATCATGTTAAAGAAACTTCCAACATGATTGAGTTAATTAGACATAGAATGAAAACAGCACAGTCAAGACAGAAGTCTTATGCAGATAAAAGGAGAAAGCCAATGGAGTTTAAGGAAGGAGAGTGTGTTTTTCTAAAAGTATCACCAATGAGAAAAGTGTTCAGGTTTGGGAAATCTGGTAAGTTATCACCAAGATTTGTAGGGCCATATGAAATTATGCAAAGAATTGGTGCTATGGCCTATAAACTTAAATTACCTGAGGAGTTAAGTGGTGTACATCCAGTGTTTCATGTTTCTCAATTGAGAAAATGGGTGCATGATGAAGGAGCAATTCTGGAGTCACCTACTCAAATTCAAGTCCAAAAGAATTTGGTCTATGCAAATGAACCAGTGGGGATAGTTGCTCAGGAAGAGAAAAAGTTGAGGAACAAGGTGATCAAACTGGTAAAAATTCAATGGAGCTTGGACACCAATGATTGTACATGGGAGGTGGAGGACAAAATGAGGGCTAAATACCCCAACTTGGTTACTGATGGAAAGGTATGTTTAAGTAGTTTTAATAATTCTCTGAATATTCTTATGCATTGCTTGCTTTCATAAAATGTGAGTATGGGGTTATGGAATTAAAACAGGCTATGAATTAATATTTTTAATTGGAGAAATTAGAAGAAATTATGGGGACATAATTCCTTTAAGGGGGAGGGTATGTAATGACCCTAAACTAAAATAAAATGAAAGTTATATTTATTTCAAGAATTTCAGAAGTTATAAAAAAAAAAAACAAATAAACTTGTGTGTATGTATAATTTTTTATAACACATATATATATAAATATATAAAAGTTGCTGTTTTAAGGGGTGGAATAAAAGTAATATAGTATAAATAATTTTTATATCACATAATAGCATATGATGGTGTATATAATTTAATGGAAAAGGTGGCTAGGTAGAAAATGCAAACAGGTTACAGTTTTTATAAAGATAGAGCAAAAAATAAAAATGTACAAGGTCACATGCATATGGCATGAATGGGATGAGATCATAGAAATAGCATGCAGAAATTAAAGTATTGGAAATCCCGAAATAACTACTAAAGGAAATCAAGTGGGGATAATTCCAATTGAGGACCATGCATCAGTGTAAACTGTGCATAAATAAAAAAAAAAAAGGGTATCAAAGGAATTACCCATTTCCATAAACCCTAAAAACAGCTTTATAAAACCTGCACACCACAAGGATCATCATCATCCTCTCAGAAAAACATATACATATAAAACAAATAGAAGAAAAATTGAGTATGCAGTCCTGAAGGCATATGCAGAGTAGAGGAGCAAGATAATACAGAAAAAAAAAAGGTGAGCATTAATTCATTCTATGCAATGGCATTAAGTCCTCTGGTAGGAAGCCTAAAAGTATTAAAAGTAGTATTTAAATCTTTGAAATGGTTTGATATGGATGAAATGGATGTTGTTGTATATTTCTGTTTGGAGTTTTGTATGATAGTTTTTCCAAGCTTATATGGTTTGAGCATTTTTAATTCTGTTTTCACTATTGTTAAGTATGGATCTAAATTATTTTGAACGTAGGCAGCAAGATGAAGGTCTAGCTCATGTTTATATTCTAAATAATAAGATAGGAGGCTTTTCTGGGTTTTGATAAATTTTTAACAAACACCTCTGTCCATACCTCTGCAATAGAATAATAACAGGATCATAATGCTTAAGTTAATATAGGAAAGATCATATACATGATGAAAAATCTCTGCAATAAGAAAAGACTGAACTAAAGAGTATTTATGTTTTCTGAAAACATGAATGGGTTGAAGTTTTTATGAATAAGCTATAAGCAGGGGCTTAATAAGCTAACCATAAAAATTGGAGGGGGAGTTTTCAATAAACTCTATGATTAAATAAAGAAAATTAATCAGGTCACTTGGAGTTAGTCAATGATCTGCTTTCTTCAGGTGGGGAAAGTATATGCATGGTGCAAATGCACCCTGAGGCCTTCGTGTGATTGGAGTAAGTAAGACTAACTGGGAGATTTCCTTCACAATGCATACTTGTGTTCATTTGACAGGGGGATTTAGACCTTAAATAAAATGGGGTATGAGATTTAAAATCTCTGGGTTATAATATCTGAACAAAGCTATAAATTAAATAAGGTTTAATGTGGTAACCTTAATGATCTGCTGGGGGAAAAATCTGGGAGAACATAATCTGAATTTATTTATGATGTTGTGAATAATGCATGGCTTGTTGCATGTATGTTGAATGTATGGTTGTATACTTGAGGTCACCTAGCTATTTTTGCTGATATGCTTAGTTTATAAACTGCTAGATTATGAAAGTGAAAAAAGTTCATAGGATTTGTAAACTTGTATAGAATTTATTATTGCTCATACCAGTGTAAACTGACCCTTTTGTTTGCCTTGCAAACATCTGGGTGTCTCATATAAATGGGGCAGCTCAATGATTTGCATGCAGGTAAGTAAAAAGTGACATGATGAATGAAGGAGGCATTAGCTGCTAGTATAAATAAGAGAAACATTGCTTGTATTTGCAGATTGCCTGTAGTGGAAGACCTGATTATTATTAGTAATTAAAAGTTAGATAGTGAAGATGTTTTTCTTTTTCCTGGGTGATTGGATTATGACATGTATCTAACTAATATTGTGATGATGAAGTCTTATGGCAAGTAGCTAGATGATGCTCTTATAAAATGTTTAGTTATCTTTTGAGGTCTGTGAAAATCTGATATATCATAGCTATATAATATATGTGCATATCAGTCCCTTGTTCTTTTGTTTGAAACTGATTGGTGTTATAATAATGACAATTAAGAATGGCAAGTGCAACAGATTTTGCATAAAAACAAAATAAGCTTGTGAAATTTGAACAAGATAAATTATGCTTGAACTGTAATGTACATTGGGTGGTGTATAATCCTTGAGAAAATGCATGACTTATGTTTATGCAGATGATTTAAAAACAGAAAGAGTTTCAAAAGAAATAGATTTGGAAACATTTTGGTTTTGTGTCTGAAAACCTGGGAAAATAAAATCTTATAGAAACTTTTATGAGATAAAAGCAAAGTGGAGATAAGAAAGAATGTTTGTGGAAATGATTTACACAGAAATATGGTTTTGAATATTGAAGGAATGGGATCATGACCAACTCAAATGGTTAAATATCAGATCCTTATAGTCTGGAATCACTTCTCTGCAATTCATGTGGTGCAAATGTTTCCAACTCGAAGAAAGCAACTGAAAAACTCCAAGTTTTTGAAATATAAACTCGAAGCAAACCAGTATGTATTTTCAACCAACCTGAAAAATGTGGAGCAAATATAACTGTGTAACCTGAAAAGAAAATTTGATAGTAAAAGCAGATTTGTAAGTTCATACTAACAATTACACTCCTTTCAGTTATATTTCTTAACACCTAAATATTGTATCATATATCAGTAGTTATATATATGCAGAATGAGTAGAAAAAAAAACAAAGGTGCACAGTGCCTGCACCATCATACTTATATGTATAGAAACTGATGTAAATATCATCTCATTCAAAAATAAAAAGAAGCAAACATATCATCAAATATGTAGAGCTATTATATGGTGAATTATGAACTGGTATAATTATATTGGTAACTTAGGATCTTGGGAAACAGATTAAATGAATTTCCTAAATATTTAAACTTAACACCATGGAATATATATATATATATATATATTTCCTTATGCAAAAAAAAAAAACAAAAATATAATAATTTTTGGGATAAAAATATATGGGGTCACCACAATTACACTCTGTTCACCATATTAATTATAATTATCATTATAATTTAATATCATCAGTAATCTCCAATACCAGGGTTGTTATAGGAAATGTCTTCAGATTTAGTAAATCTTCAAGTAAAAACTTTTTCGGAAGTAGTTTACTCCATATAGGCCTCAATGGCTTCTTCAACATTGAAGAGAAAGCTTTAATTGTCTTAGAAAGCATTATAGATTTAGGATTTTGACTAGCGGAAGCCATTTTTGAGTTTTTGAGGAGATAAGATAATGAAAAGATAATAGAAAATTGAAATAAAGCAAGTGAATGAATGGGTAGAGATAGATTTAACTAATAACAGTTGCAACAACCCGTATTTTTGGGTCTTCGAATTTGAATATTTATTTATTTAAATATTCGGATTTGATTTTAAATTATAATAAATTATCTATTTCAAACAGAGACTTTATTTCCATTGATGCATTTTTAATTTAATTTTTAATTTAGAAAATAAGTAAATTTTTGTTTAACGTATTTTACGGCAAATGTTGGCATTTTGAAACTTCACAAAATTTAATGACTTATCTATTTTATTTTGATTTTATGATCGTGTAACTTTGTTATACACAATCGTAATTTATTTTCTGTAAATCGCTGTTCGGGAATGCATGCGATAAATTAGGCAGGGTAGTGGACTTCATTTAAAAATTCAATATACATAATCAAAGTACATGCATACACCATTGTACACAGCCCTATTTCTTTTTCGCCTACTCCTGCCACTATTCTCCCCTGCTTTCCCTTCACCTCAACAGCCATAGCCACCATTGCTCACCATTGTTTCTTTTGAATTGATTTTTTGGTCACCTTGGAGGAGCATCTGTATGTGTATACACACACACACTCTTAGACAAGGCTTTTTTGTATCTTCTTCTTTATTCCTTTTCTTTTCCACTGTAAGCTTCAATAACATTGAAAATTAATTCCTCCTTCATCTTCAAAAATCAATATCTCTCAAACCCCTTTGAATTAGCACTTGCTATCAACTGCTGAGTTGTGACTTTTTGTGTCTAGTTTATTTTAAATATAGTTTCGTGCATTTTCGTTGAGTGTTTTGAGGGATATCCAAAAATAACAGTATATGGTCGAGAAAATGGTCATTTTTGACGATAACTAATCTCCGAACGGAGGGCATAATCATGACCGTCTTGGTGAATCATGATTTTCAGTGGTTGTCCAATGATTTTTGTGGCTTGGTTTATCTTGGAGGAAGAGATGATTGATTTTAGTTTGAAAAATAATTTCTGATGTACCGGTGATCAAGGGGTTGATCGGGGAGGTCGAGGTGAAGTTTTGGGGCAAAGCGAAGGTCATGACCGTGGCCGATTTTCGTTTAGAGTTTTGGAGTGTGATGATTGGCTCAATTAGGGTTTTGGAGGGTTTTTTTACGGGGTTAAAAAATAGGGCGCCAGGGGAGCATCAAAGGTGTCGAGGTAAGTCGCGGTGGGTCTAAAG
The DNA here is from genome assembly GCA_030765085.1 of Allium cepa. Classification (NCBI taxonomy): domain Eukaryota; kingdom Viridiplantae; phylum Streptophyta; class Magnoliopsida; order Asparagales; family Amaryllidaceae; genus Allium; species Allium cepa. Next base: position 236,842,450 of record CM060930.1, read on the forward strand.
GCAAGGGGAGGTTGGTTCGGTTATAGTAGACAAGGCTGCAGGTGAGTGTGGTGGGTGAGTTTGCTCGATTTTAATGTCAGCCGTTTTGAATTTTTAGGGATAGGAGGTTAGGTTTCGACCTGAGGAGGGCAGAGCCTCGATGATGGGGGCCTAGGATGGAGGAAGGGAGGTCAAGCTTGTTGGGGAAGTTGGATTGGACGATGGATGGCTGGAGTTTTGTGCACGTGCACGTGCATGTGCACGGTAGTGTTCTTCGTTCTAGGGAATAGCAAGAAAAGGATGGTAAGAAGATGGTACTATAGGGGTTGTGGGTCTCCTTATGTTTAAGCGTGGTCCACTTGGCTAAACGAGTGAGATTTTGATTGTTATTTAAATACTAATTCTATACAATTAAATTCGTAAAATCTTTGAATTGCTATATCTTGCTCGTATGAAACCCGATTGACACGTGGATTTTTTTGTTGTACTCGTATTGACGACTAAAACATTGTACAATAACTTGTTGGTAGCTTTAGATATGTAAAAATTTATAGCCTTTGAAAACGAATAGGATTCTAACTATGTTATTTTAATTAATAACGTAGTTCAAAATTTATACACCTTAAATATTGATGTTTATTTGACCAAATAAATTATTGTTGAGTAAAATTGGCTTGAATATTGTAATTGGACCCCTATTAGTGGAACAAAACACCATTCTGCTATTCGAATTAATTTGGAAATTTATTAATAAAGTAAATCCCCGTTCTGCTATCTTGTAGTTTTGGACATCGGATTATATATCGTAAATCGATATGCCATTTTGGTTAAGTAATATGTTAATCAATGACGGTTAGGTGTTGAATTACTTATATGATCGTTGATTATGTGAATGTCGATAATTAACTTAGAAAGTTAATTTTGAATAAAATGGTTGCTAATTTAAGCATAATGGAGATCGTTAAACCTCCTTCGAATTTGAGAAGCTAATTATTGATTTGGATGTTATTTTAAGAATATTTATTGTTATTATAAGGTTATAAAAGATAATTATTATTTCGTGATAAGATTTAAAGGTTAATAACTATTTAATAACAATAGTTTAACAATAAATCGTAATTATTTTAATAATGTTTTAAGTTAATTATTTTATTTATATGATTCTTAAAGGTTAGTCCTTAATGAACATTTAATCAGTATTTTAAAATTATTTAGCTACTGTTTTAAAAATGATTTTAATTTCCATTTAATCATTCATTTAAAATGATTTAAAAATACTTTAATTTTTAATTAAAGTTAATTAATTATATTGATTTAAGTTATTTAATTATATTTAAAGGATTTATATTAATATTAGTTTAAGGTTAATTAATTATTGTTTTAATATCGTTTTAAATTTAATTAATTATTATATTAATATTTTTATGAAGTTAGCTTATTAACACAGTAATAGTGTTTGAAATTGGTTTGATATATTATTAAATAAATTATAAAGTATTAATTTAAATAAAGATTTGATCAAAATGAAATAGAAGGATGTTTAAAGAGTAATTTTTTATTTAAAACTATTTTGAATAACTTATGGTTTATTAAGAGGACGTTATTGACTTAAAGAGTCTATTAATAAGCTCGATTAAATATGGGAAGAGATTTATAAATGGCTTTGGATATTTATAAAAGAATTTATAAATGGGTTTTTAATGTTTTGGAAGGGGAAAGCTTTTATAAATTAGATTTAGAATTTAGGAAGGATGTTTGTAAAAAAATTTATAAATGGATTAGAGATTTATAAAGAGGTTTTAAAAATTGGATTTGTAGATATTTATAAAACAAAAGATTTTAGAAAGCGATGGTTGATATCCATGGCATAATTCGAGGGGCAGGGATTGCTTAAAGTTTACTATGGGTTCATTGGGATAATGACATAACCATTGTATAAGCTGCGATCCATAGTCGATATTGAACGATACTTTCCATATATATTTTTAGAAGTTTTCGAATTCTAAATTTTGAAAGTGAAATGGTTTGTGAATATATTTATACCATAAAGATAAGTATATGATTATACTTTCTAAGTATCGAAAATGTAGTGGTATATGAATATACTTATCCTGTTGGGATAAGTATATGGAAGTGGTTTCCTAGTATTTGAAATGTGATATTAAATTAATGAAAGATTAATTTAAAAGGCTTAGTGAATTTCATGGGAAATGTAATCTTTGTTTTGAGTGTTTGTTTATTTGATAGTTAAATAACCGACTATCAAATCATGGCCTTAATATGTAACCCTTCTTAATTTTAGTGGTAGGGAAATATTTCCTACCTAGAATTAAAGGATTTTGACTTAGGAAATATCTATGGGAAACATGGAGATTATATGGTACAGTTACCATCGATGGTGCTAATATTGTACATATAAACTCATTTCATTCTTCCATGATAAATGATAAGGGGATCCGTCCACTTCAACGGTTAGGGGGTGATCTCCATTCTTATGTATTATATGATTATTTCCTTAAGAACTGGTATTGAGCATTACGGAAATCGACACTTAGTTTTGTGGAGCACCCGGGAAGCAAAAGAGTGTACTCGTAAGAGATGACTCGAACCCGTAACCATTTCAAAAACCATATATGGTTTTATGGAGGAGATTCGTGATATATTGAGATGTTGGGATTCATGTGTGGTTTTGAGACCCATTGTGTATGCGAATCCATATATGATCCCAAATCAATTTAAGATATGGGAATCCATGTGTGATTCTTAGACCCGTTGGGGTATGGGAAACCATATGTGATTTCATGACCTATTTAAGACATGGGAATCCATGTAAGATTTCAAAACCTATTGGGGCATTGGAATCCATATGGGATTCGGTGATCTGTTTTGATGGTTGCATAAGCTGGAATGCCAGATGTAGCCTAATAAGCCGGATGATAAAAACTAGAGGTAGGAGGCATGGCCGGTAGGGTTGGCAAACCCATAGGATGTAGTCGGCTCCTCCTAGATGTCACTTACAGTTCTTATGCATGCATGGGGCAATGCACTCGGTCTTAGAGTGACCAGCTATGTTGTTCCTATGGTACGTCACTAGGGATGTATGCTACTTTAAAAGGATATCTTTGATCCTTGCGCAGAAGGACCATTCTCAAAGTACTGAGTGCGCCTCCATGGATATTCTACAGAATTAGAGAACGAGCCTTATCAGTTTTCGATTATATACCTAGTATTGTTGTGATGTACAATCACGAGCATCAAAGCTACTTTATTATTATTTTCCCCCTTAGGCATTATTATAATGTCACTAGATTTTACGATATAAAAGGTTTTGGTTATCGTAAGGTAAAAACCTATCTATGTTTATGTGCAGCATGGTCTTACGAGATATCTTTGTTTTGAAAGGTTATTTAAACATTAAGAATCCATTTGATTGTCTATCTCACGCTGGTTTTACCAGACTCACTCGGGCGTTGCTTTTCTATAATGCCTAGGTCGGACCAAGTATATTCCAAGTCTAGTTGGATATTTTTAGAGCTTCAGGAGACGAGCTGGAGCCTTAGAGACGTATTCATGTAGATGGTTATTTTTCTTCTATTGCATTCATTGTGGTGTTTATGAGCAATTGTGAGGACATGTTGTTATACCCGTTCAGATTGAAATAGGTTAGCATACTCTGATTGATGTCTATCTATACAAATATTACTACTTAGTCTTTGTGTAAAGATTTGTTATATATTATAGATTATTCGTTCCACTATGAGATTTTGTGTTGTCGCTTTTCTTCTTATCTTCTTTCTTCTCCAAACTATCCGCTTTTCTATTCAATTTGGGTTAGACATGTGTGATTTACTGTCAGCTTAAACTGTATGGAAATGTGGGTCATTACAGTTGGCATCAGAGCTGAGGTTGAGCGAACACCTTGGCTTGGTGGGTTTGACCCATTAGAGATATGGTAAGTGAGACCCTAGGATGAGTTTGAGAGTTTTATATAAGAGTGCATATTTGTTATTTTTTATATTTTATTGTTTGATCTGCTTAGTGGCTTCAAAATTATGGTCGATGCGTTTGGCCAATGATACTGATATGGATTTCCAGAACACTTGAACAAGACTAATTGACACAATATTGTTTGAAAATTGGGTAAATGAAATAATTTTACTTAGAAATATATATATTTTTTATATAAAAAATATATCTTTTCAAAAATTTAATATATTTATTCTTGGTAATGCTTGCTTGTTAGGAAGGATAATATTACATCATTATCATCTAGAATTTGATTAGCCATGCTCACCAGTTCTAAGCATTATCCATTATCCATTAATCTATCTTGAAGCTTCATTTTTTTATAACTTGGTTGGGTAAGTAGGAAATTTAGGAACATTGAAAAAGAATACCTTGTGAATTAAGTTTCACAATTTGAATATAAGGCATTTGTTGATGATGTTAGGCTAAAAAAATTGATTTTTAAGAATTGTTTATTTAACAGAAAAAGTCAATATTTGGAATGAATATTTAGAAACGACTTTATGTAAAGTTGATTTGATAAAATTAAGTTTCAATAACTACCGTTTTATTAAAAGGAATTTGGAATATTTTGTAATAATATTTAGAAATAATTGAATACAAACGTTAGTTGTAATTAACTGTGGTTTTATAAAAAAGAAATTTATTAACTGGGAACTTAAATATTCCTAAAATAATACTTCTAGAATGATTTACATAAGGAAGCTAGAATATTTTCGAATTAAATGTTTAAGAAATGATTTCCTTTAAAAGGGGATATTTTATAAATTTGATTTTTTTTAAATGTGTATAAATAATAGGAAATTGAGAGTTTAAATCTCGGTGATTTTGGAAAAATGGTTTTCACGATTTACGGGTTAATAATAGTAATTGAAAATGTTATAGGGATAAAAACACTTCTATCTGGGAAATTGCTACCATTAGGATCTCGCTAGATAATTGTTTTGATAAAACAAATTTTGATTTGATTATTTAAGAATGATTTGATTTACCATAGAGTAAATTTGTATATTATTATTTAAAATAATTTGTGTACAAAGAAATAATAATTTTATTTAACATAGTTTTAGAGTACAAAGATTCTGGAAATGTAATAATAGTCTACTTAGATATATTCTTAAGTATAAATTCTTTTGAAAAGGAGAATTTAAAAGAAATGTATGTTTTCTTTGGATTAGTTTGGGGAATAAGTCCTGATTTGTTTTGTGGTGATCGGAATAATCTTCTAAGTGGCGATCATATGTTTGATGAGGCGAATGGTATTATGCACTTAATAAATTATTTTCATTATACATTCGAGACAAGTTCGAATCTAGATGAATCCAAAGTAAGATGAAAATTGATAATTTGGTAAAAACAATTTTTTTGGAAATATATTTATGATATTGTTTCAAAGTGGGCGGTTTTAAGTTAATTAGTTGGAGTGAATCGAAAATAAATAAAAACGGGTAAGAGATAAGTACGAATTGTAAACGTTTCTCTTGGGTACTATCCTTATAATAAGGAAATGTATGATACTGTTTGGTAGCGCCCAATCCCTTGGTATAATTTTGGGGTCACTCGAGCCACACACACACACACACACACACACACACATATATAGTGGTATAAATATAAATAATATCATTTCAAAAGGTTTTGAAATAAATATTCGAGTATTTGACTCTTAAGTTTCCAAAACATATGGTATCATTTCAAAAAGTGTTTTGGATAGAAATCGGGTGTTATAAATTCTTAAGTGAATTCAAAAAAAAGATCTGAATCTAATAGTTGGGTATACCCTTAGGGTATGACAGGGAATTTTATAAGTTTTACAACTTTAGCTATGTTTTATGAAAATGTTTTCATAAATAATTTAATGGTAATAGAATTGGTATTAGGAGTAACCAATTAAATAGGTATGTAGAATGGATGTAGATCATTTCTTTTTCATATAGTTGATCTAATATTACAGTACAAGGCTTTGAGGTGTTTCACACCTTTCCAGATAAGAATCTATTACTCGATTTGTAACAACCCGGAATTTTTGATAGCATATTTTAATAAATATTTAATCTAATTTAAATTAAATAAAGGTTTCTCAAATTATAAACTGATGAGATCTAAATCATTTACCAGTTATATATGTGACTGTAAAGAAAATTTTGGATTTGAAAATTTAAAATGTAATCTTTTAAAATTTTTATAACAGAATCTCTCTTATTCAATAAAAATCTAAGACTCTATATTTTTATTTTTATTTTTGATAATATACATATGAATACAATCGTATTTTTTTAAATGATAATGCTTAAAAATAAACAAGCATAGTAATATTAAACATAAACATGGAAATCTAAAACATAAGTATAAAACAATATGAATGGTTATAAACATAAACATACAAAACAAGTATAAAACATAATTATAAATTATAAGAGATAACTAAAGATACAAATATACAAATATGAATTATAAACTGAAATATAAACATACAAACACAATGATATGAATCAATGTTTGATAATTAATTTACAAATAGAATAAAATTTTGAAATTATGATAACTCTACATATATATACATATAGGGTAAGTTTGGGAAACATATATTACTACATAATATACGCATATGTACAATTTAAATAAGATAAACTATTTCTATAATCTGTATATACTCATGAATGATGCAAAGAAGACAAATATTCACATCACATTCAAAAATATCTTTGTACAAACATAAACAAATATAAGAAATCAATACATAAGCTTATAGGGAAGCATAACCTGTAACATACATATGTACAATAAAAATGAAAGATTCATGTTCAAAAGATCTTTGTCCAGAAAAAAAAACAAATGTGCGGCTGTAAAACTGATATGCATAAGAAAACAAAGTTTTTCACTAAACAAAATAAAATAAATCTTTGTCCAGTACATAAAAAAAAATAACAAGAATCAGTAAACATTAATTACACATTATCATAAATGAAGCATAAGCATTAAATTAGCACAACCTCTTGTTCAAGTAAAGTACTGCAGCCGAAATCCTTATGATAATTTCCTTCTGCAGAATTTAATACTTAGCCAATTAAAAAGCATGGCAATACAAATAAAAAACTGTCTAGATACAACCTATACTGTTAAGTTACTTCTATATATATCTATCATATTTTTATGTTTGTTTATAAAAACTTAACAAAACCTAAAGCAGACCTAAGAAGAAGAAAACAAAGAGGAAACAAACATCACCTTATATTTTCAGACAAGTTATCAAAGCAGTGAAGTGTTCAGGAATTTATCTGCAGTCTTCATTAACTTTGTTTCCTGTCCAACGAATTTTTAGGGTGAGTAAACAAAATTTTAATTAAGTTTTAAGTTCAGTTGTGTGTATGATATGTTGATGATAATATGATGATCTATATATCTGGTTTCAATTCCGTGTTCAAGTATGAGCTTCCTGTCAAATTTGAATATGAAGTTTTAGTGTGGATATAGAGTCAAGTTAACCATTCAAGACACAAGATGTACTATTCGATTATTTATAAGCTTATGTTTTTAAACCAAAACATGTTGTTTAAATATAAAATCAAGTTTTGTTTAGTTGGTGCAAACCTGTCAATGGAGTATGCTCTCTGTAAAGTGATTTACAAGGAAAACATTAAATTTGTGATATATCCTAGTATACTAAATTGCTGATTTAAATACCTAGCTGGAATCTATATGTAAAGTTAGGATTTTTAAAAAGAAAACGATGATTTTTAGTGACATATTTAAGATGCAGTTCAAAAATGTATAAATGTTACATTGTTGTCAAAATCGATTGATTCAATTAATCCTAATTAATGAAATGTGTTATGATGCAAGCTTAAAGATGTAATAACATAGGAAAAATGTCAAATATTTTTTTTAATGCAAGAATTTGGAAAGTGAAGCAATAGTAGGGTTTCGTTTACACATTTGTGGGTGTTCTGTAATTTATGGTTTGTGTCGCAATATGTTGATCGAGCGTCACACGGGTTTGGGTGGAGGTCGTGGAAGGTCTGGATAAGGCGTTGGTGAAGTAGCTTCGCCTCCGGTGGTCATAATTGGTGGGGCGAAGCAATTTTTCTTAGGGTTGTTGGAACCATTGGTTCGAGCTTCAGGTCTTTTTTTGATTTTGATCATTTCGTGCAGATTTGAATTTTGATTTCGATTCTAGGGACGAAACGTGGTTTGTGGGTGATAGTGTTGGTCGCTGGAGGTGAGGGGAACCACCGTGCACGTGCACGGTGGCGATCTATGCCTGGGTTTTTCGTCGAGAGTTGACGCGAGGAGATGCATGAAGTATTCTCGGGTTTCTTCAAGTCTTAAACCTGGTTCGCGTGAGTTGTTGTGTTACTGCTGTTGTTTAATTTTATTTTTTCCAACTTAAACTAAAAAGAAAAAGAAAGGGAATCAGGGAGAAGAAGGGATAGAGTAGAGAGGAGAGCTCGGGAAAACAGGAAATGGACTCGGTTTTTATACGAGGGTAGATGGGGTTTGCCTCGGGTCTTCAGCTGTGTCTGATTACTTTAAGTATCTTGATTAACAAAGTTCAATAGTAGATAATATTATATAGTTTAAAGTAAATAATTGATTTAAAATTTATAAAAGTGTGGTTTGCAAAGGGTAATTAATTGGTATAAAGTAATTAGAATGTAAATTAATTTATTACTTGCAATTAAATTAATAACTATAATTAAATTTGTAATTAGAGATTAATCTTGTGTTTAACTCAGTTTAACTTAAGAAATTTTATTAATTACTTAAAGTTAATTAATTAATAAATGGTAATTAACTTAAGTGATTAATTAAGGATTATATGATTAATAAATGGTTAATTAATACAACCTATGATAATTAAATAAGAAATTAAATTTTATTTAATAAGTAAGTTATTAGTTAATAATTAAGAATCAATCAATTAACTGAGTAATTAAGTAATAATTAATGAATAAAAGTTGAGTAATTAAATAATCAATTAAAGGTTAGATGATTAATAAATTGATAATTAATGATTTACGAAGTAATTAATTGATCATTAATAAGTTAATTAATCAGTAATTAATTAAGCAGAATAAGTAGTGTATTCTTAAGTAATTAATTAAGTTAAGTTAATCAAACCAGTTTGATATGAATTGATGATTCTTGTCTGATTTACTCTGATATCTGTTTGATGATATTCTATGATATGTTGTGATATATTCTGTATATATCTGTGATGACTGTATATGATTTATCTGTAATATCTGTTATGTGAATTCTTAATATTGAATTGAACTGTTAAGACTAAATAGATAACTTGGCCTTTAAAATGGCGTTTGGATTCTGATGAGACCGGGATCGGAAGAATCAATTTTGATTCTCCGAAAACCACATCGATCCAAATTAAACGATAGGTCGTGACTTATCAAATGGTGATCGAGATGGTGTTTCAGAATGCAAGGGTTATCGTCGTTAACTCTGAGGGTGATTCCAAAATGAGTGTAACGAGATAATGCCTTCGGTTTGGTTCGAACCCGGAACGAACTTTTATGGATTGAATGCTTTCAGCACATCGTCAGGCGGACGATGAGCATTCTAAGAATAATGTTCAATAAAGGTAATCGCAGCCGCAAGCCTCATCAACCAGGAATGGCTAAAATAGGGGAGATGCAGCAAGGTTTGGTGGGTCATGCCCAAGCAGGACGAGGTATACACCTGTCCAGATGTCCCTTTTTATTTCGGCTGTGTGAGCAGTTGTTGGCCACAACTGCGGGGTTATCTTGTTACGGTGATCTAGGCCTTGTACTGTGACGGGCGATACCCAGTAGCCCTGCCATTGTTGGAAACCCATTTTCCCTACGTGACCCTACGGTTTTGATTTGTATTACCCACTTTCGTGGCTAGTAGCTGGAATTTAATAGATGTAACAATTTTGGCTATTTTCTATTTACTTGAAAACCCTAGACACTATTATAATATCACTGAATTTCCTATAAAATGTTTTGGTTAGCGTAAGGTAAAAACTTACCCGTATTTATTTGTGGGGAGTCTTACGTGATACTTTTATTTCAAATGATTTTCAAAGTTAAGTAATTTTAACTCATTTACTCATACCCGACCCATGTCTGACCCGGAGTTTATATTTTGTTTTCCATAAGTCTTGGGTACTCAAATTTTTATGAGTAGCCAAGTGATAGGTATTGGGAGTGTTGATTTTCTGGAGAAGCTTTTGGGAAAGAAGACCAGACGTATGTGTCTATATATGTAGTTCCGCTGTGTAGTTAGTGTATGCTGTATTTTGGATGTATGTATGGACATATATGTATATGACAGTCCTGTTGTATGATATTGTATAACTCTGATGTATGTATAACTATGTAATAGTTATGTGACGTATTATATTTTGTTCCTTTCCGCTATGAGATTATGATGTTGTTATTCTTTCTTTCTATTCTTCTCTATTTCTATCCCTTTCTTTCTTCATGATGATACGTCTTTCTGGGGTTAGAAAGGCGGGTCGTCACAGTTGGTATCAGAGCACTAGGTCGAGCAAGTACCTAGACTCTTGTGTTATATTTATCCTGAGAGTTTGTATTTGTATTTTCATGTAATTATATAAGTCTATCTAAATTTTTTGAGTTACCTGTTCAGGTGACCGACCTGAGTTCCGGAAGAAGAGATAGAGTTAGGGCTAGTACTTCAACAGATGATGGACAGAGTCAAAATGCTAGTGAGGCTGCCAATCCAGTACCGCCTCAAGTTAGTTTTGCAGCTTTATGCAAAGATTTTTAAAATCTCGGAGGCCAACCATTCAAAGGTTCAGAGTCAATAATTGAAGTTCAAGCCTAGCTACGCTCTTGTGCGCGCATTTTCAAGTGCATGAAATTGTCTGATGAGCGTAAGAGGCAAATGGCATCGTGGCAATTGCAGGGTGGTGCAGCAGCATGGTGGGATTCAACAATTGCAAATATTTGTGAGGATGGCATTTCATGGGACAGATTTAGGGAATTGTTTGAAGAGAAGTTTATGCCAACGGCAGGGAAAACCCAACTGTATCAGGATTTTCTATATCTGAAGCAGGGTAGCATGTCTATTTCGGAATATGAAACCAGATTCAACGAACTCTCTTGTTATGGACCAGGACTCATCGATACTCCTCTTAAAAAGAATGAGAAATTTGTGCAAGGATTGAGGCCAGAATTCCATGGAAAATTGACGGTGCTTTTGAAGGGGTCTTTTGTTGATTTGATTGATATGGCATTGAGGTATGAAAGTTTGATGAGTATGAAACTGGGCGCTCCAGTTGCAGCTTCAGGTGGGAATTTCACTAATCCGAATAAGCGGAAGTTCGATCCCAAATGGAGGAAGCCGAACAAGAAGAAACCTGGGAATAACAACGGACCCCACAAGTGCTACATTTGTCAACAGGAAGGACATTTGGCAAATAAGTGTCCCAGAAATGGATTCCAGCAGCAGCAACAGCAACCGCATCAGAGTGGCCCAGGGACAGCCATGGTACAGAGATCATTGTCCTTTAATTGTCATCAGCCAGGACATATGATCAAGAATTGTCCACTTCTGCATAGGGCACCTCAGAATAAAGTTTTTGCTTTGGAAGCCGGACAATCTTCTTCTTCGATGGGCAAAGGAATATTAGAAGGTACTTTACTTTTAGATGGAAAATATATTAAAGTTTTGTTTGATTCGGGTGCTTCCTTGAGTTTTATTTCTCGGGACTCTGTTGAAAAGTTCTCTCTTACCCCTAGTTCTGTACAGTCCTATCTTGGTATCTAATCCTATAGGAGGGGTGAACAAATTAGACACTATCTGTAAGGGCTTGAAGATCTCTTATCTATCCCGCGGTTTTTCTTATGAACCGTATGTGTGAATCTTAAGGGATTTGATCTTATTTTGGAAATGGATTGGCTGGATAAGTATAGAGCAGTTTTGAATTGTGATGAAAGAACAGTTTCGTTGGAAACTGATCTGGGTAGAATTGCCAGAGTGTCGTGTGATAATTCTGGGATTCACATGAGCAGTCTTTTGCATGGAATTGAGGATTGAAGATATCAATGTGGTTCAAGATTTTCCTGATGTATTTGAAGAAGTTAAGTGTCTGCCACCACATCGAGAAATAGAACTCCGTATTGATTTGATTCCAGGAGCTGTGTCGGTGATTCAGCCCAGTAGGAGAATGGCTCCTAGGGAGAGAGAAGAGTTGACTAAGAAGACTCAGGATCTTTTAGAGAAGGGATTGATAAGACCCAGTTTTTCTTGTTGGGGTTCGGCGGCAGCTTTTGTGACCAAATCGGATGGATCATCGAGGTTCTGTGTGGATTATAGAGAATTGAACAAAGTGACTATCCGTAACAAATATCCTCTTCCTCGCATCGATGATCTTTTTGACCAATTGAATGGTGCTTCTATCTTTTCTCAATTGGATCTAGCTTCAGGTTTCCATCAGTTGAGGGTAGCTGAAGACAGTATTCCCTTGACTGCATTTACGGGACCGAATTGTTTCTATGAGTGGTTGGTTATACCTTTTGGATTAACCAACGCTCCCGCCTATTTCGTTGACCTCATGAAACGAGTCTTTGGGGATGTGTTGAATAAGTTCGTGCTGGTATTCATTGATGATATCTTGGTCTACTCCAAATCTGAAGAAGAGCACATGGAGCATTTAAGGATTGTATTGGAGACTCTGAGGAAGCATGTGCTGAAGGCGAAGTTTTTGAAGTGCCATTTTTGGAAATCGGAAGTTAAATTTTAGGGCACATTGTTTCTGGTGAAGGCATTTCTGTAGACCCAGCGAAAGCTGAAACTATTATGGAATGGAAACAACCAAAGATACCGACGGAAGTTCGCAGTTTTCTAGGATTGGCTGGCTACTACAGGAAATTTATTAGGGATTATTCCAAGATTTCTTCACATTTGACTAAGCTAAATAGGAAAGGAGCGAAATTCAAGTGGACACCCCAGTGTGAAGAAACTTTTCAAGAATTGAAGACGAGGCTAACTAGTGCACCAGTGCTTGCTATTCCGGATGGGAAGAGCAAATTCGAGGTTTATACTGATGCTTGTATGGTTGGTTTGGGAGCTTTTCTGATGCAGAACGGAAGGGTGATTGCGTATGCTAGTCGGCAATTGAAGCCACATGAGAAGAACTACGCTACACACGATCTTGAACTGCTAGCCATTGTTTTTGCTTTGAAAATTTGGAGACATTATCTTTTGGGAGAGAAATTCGAATTGTTCACGGATCACAAATTGTTGAAATATCTATTCTCTCAAAAAGATCTTAATCTGAGACAGCAGTGGTGGGTCGAATTTCTTGTATCCTATGATTTGGATATTTTGTACATTCCGGGAAAAGCGAATGTCGTAGCTGATGCTCTCAGCAGGAACGCGGTTCTATCTCTTCTGGAAGTGGTTCCATCTCTTATTGAAAGGATCTCAAGCAAGCAAGAATTTGATAAGATGTTGAGGAGGATCATCAAAAAAGTCAGGAAGGGTCAGTGTCCTAGTTTTGAAATCGATGACCAAGGAACACAGAGGATCAACGGGAGAATCTGTGTTCCGAATGATAGGGATCTAAGGAAGGAAGTGTTGTCTGAAAGTCATCGCTCCAAATTGAATATTCATCCTGGAATTTCGAAGATGTACAAGGACATGAGGAGAGTTTTCTGGTGGCCGAATATGAAGAAGGATGTTGCTAGATTCGTGAACAGTTGTGCCATCTGCCAACAAGTTAAAGGTGATCAACAGAAATCAGCCGAGTTATTGCAGCCTTTGGAAATTCCGAATTGGAAATGGGAGATGATCTCGATGGATTTTATCGATGGTTTGCCTAGAACCAGAAAAGAAAATGATGGTATATGGGTTATTGTGGATCGCTTAACTAAGAGTGCCCATTTTATACCAGTAAAGGCAACCCGTACTGCAGTTTCTCTGGCGGAAATTTTCTTGAAGGAGATAATTAGATTGCATGGTGTTCCAGTCAGTATAGTAAGTGACCATGATCCTATTTTCACTAGAAAATTCTGGAAAGCTCTGCAATCAGCAATGGGAACAAATTTGAGATTGAGTACAACCTATCATCCTCAAACAGATGGACAGACGGAGAGGCTTAATCGTATTCTTAAGTATATGCTGCGGGCTTGTGTTTTAGATTTTGGAGGATCGTGGGAAGACCGTCTTCATCTAGTGGAATTCTCTTATAATAACAGTTATCAAGCGAGTATTAAGATGGCTCCTTATAAAGCTTTATACGGAAGACCGTGTAGATCCCCATCTTGTTGGATTGAATCGAAGGATCGTCTTGTGCTCGGACCCGATCTTATTCGACAAGCTTCTGCGAAGGTTGAGCTTATCAAGAAAAGGATGAAAGTTGCTCAAGATCGTAAGAAGAAATATGATGATAGAAGATGAAGACCATTGGAATTTGAGATCGGAGACTTGGTTTTTGTTAATGTTTCCCCAATTAAAGGTGCTATAAGATTCGGAAAGACGAGAAAACTTGCTCCGAGATACATTGGACCATTTCGAGTGTTGGAAAGAATTGGAGCTGTAGCTTATAGAATTGAATTACTAGAACGGATGTCTGGGATTCATAATGTATTTCATGTATCGCATTTGAGGAAATTTGTTCATGATCCATCATTGGTTGTAGAACCGGTAATTCAAGAAGATTTGGAAGTTGAATCAAATTTGACTGTAGTCAGAAATCTAGTTCGGATTATGGATCGAGACGAGAAGCAACTCAGAAACAAAGTGGTGAAACTCGTCAAGGCGCAATGGAGTGAGGATCCTAGAGATTGTACCTAGGAAACTCTCGATAGTTTAAGGAATGCTTATCCGGATTTCTGTCCAGATAACTAGTGATGTTTGTTAAGGTAGACTGTTTGATTGTTTGCTATTGTATGAATGATATGTATGTTTGGATCGTTAATATAAAAAGCTTTTGAATTAACTGTTGTTTTAAATTTCGAGGACAAAATTCTTTTAAGGGGGAAGGAATGTAACAACCCGGAATTTTTGACAGCATATTTTAATAAATATTTAATCTAATTTAAATTAAATACAGGTTTCTCAAATTATAAACTGATGAGATCTAAATCATTTACTAGTTATATATGTGACTGTAAAGAAAATTTTGGATTTGAAAATTTATAATGTAATCTTTTAAAAATTTTATAACAGAATCTCTCTTATTCAATAAAAATCTAAGACTCTATATTTTTATTTATTTTTTTGATAATATACATATGATTACAATTGTAGTTTTTAAAATGATAATGCTTAAAAATAAACAAACATAGTAATATTAAACATAAACATGGAAATCTAAAACATAAGTATAAAACAATATGAATGGTTATAAACATAAACATACAAAACAAGTATAAAACATAATTACAAATTATAAGAGATAACTAAAGATACAAATATACAAATATGAATTATAAACTGAAATATAAACATACAAACACAATGATATGAATCAATGTTTGATAATTAATTTACAAATAGAATAAAATTTTGAAATTATGATAACTCTACATATACATATAGGGTAAGTTTGGGAAACATATATTACTACATAATATATGCATATGTACAATTTAAAGAAGATAAACTATTTCTATAATCTGTATATACTCATGAATGATGCAAAGAAGACAAATATTCACATCACATTCAAAAATATCTTTGTACAAACATAAACAAATATAAGAAATCAATACATAAGCTTATAGGGAAGCATAACCTGTAACATACATATGTACAATAAAAATGAAAGATTCATGTTCAAAAGATCTTTGTCCAGAAAAAAAAACAAATGTGCGGCTGTAAAACTGATATGCATAAGAAAACAAAGTTTTTCACTAAACAAAATAAAATAAATCTTTGTCCAGTACATAAAAAAAAATAACAAGAATCAGTAAACATTAATTACACATTATCATAAATGAAGCATAAGCATTAAATTAGCACAACCTCTTGTTCAAGTAAAGTACTGCAGCCGAAATCCTTATGATAATTTCCTTCTGCAGAATTTAATACTTAGCCAATTAAAAAGCATGGCAATACAAATAAAAAACTGTCTAGATACAACCTATACTGTTAAGTTACTTCTATATATATCTATCATATTTTTATGTTTGTTTATAAAAACTTAACAAAACCTAAAGCAGACCTAAGAAGAAGAAAACAAAGAGGAAACAAACATCACCTTATATTTTCAGACAAGTTATCAAAGCAGTGAAGTGTTCAGGAATTTTTCAGCAGTCTTCATTAACTTTGTTTCTTGTCCAACGAATTTTTAGGGTGAGTAAACAAACTTTTAATTAAGTTTTAAGTTCAGTTGTGTGTATGATATGTTGATGATAATATGATGATCTATATATCTGGTTTCAATTCTGTGTTCAAGTATGAGTTCCCTGTCAAATTTGAATATGAAGTTTTAGTGTGGATACAGAGTCAAGTTAACCATTCAAGATACAAGATGTACTAGTTCGATTATTTATAAGCTTATGTTTTTAAACCAAAAAATGTTGTCTAAATGTAAAATCAAGTTTTTTTTAGCTGATGCAAACCTGTCAATGGAGTATGCTCTCTGTAAAGTGATTTACAAGGAAAACATTGAATTTGTGATAAATCCTAGTATACTAAATTGCTGATTTAAATACCTAGCTGGAATCTATATGTAAAGTTAGGATTTTTAAAAAGAAAACGATGATTTTTAGTGCAATATTTAAGATGCAGTTCAAAAATGTATGAATGTTACATTGTTGTCAAAATCGATTGATTCAATTAATCTTAATTGATGAAATTTGTTATGATGCAAGCTTAAAGATGTAATAACATAGGAAAAATGTCAAATATTTTTTTTAATGCAAGAATTTGGAAAATGAAGCAATAGTAGGGTTTCGTTTACACAATTTTGGGTGTTCTGTAATTTATGGTTTGTGTCGCGATATGTTGATCGAGCGTCACACGGGTTTGGGTGGAGGTCGTGGAAGGTCTGGGTAAGGCGTTGGTGAAGTAGCTTCTCCTCCGATGGTCATAATTGGTGGGGCGAAGCAATTTTTCTTAGGGTTGTTTGAACCATTGGTTCGAGCTTCAGGTCTTTTTTTGATTTTGATCATTTCGTGCAGATTCGAATTTTGATTTCGATTCTAGGGACGAAACGTGGTTTGTGGGTGATAGTGTGGTCGCCGGAGGTGAGGGGAACCACCGTGCACGTGCACGGTGGCGATCTATGCCTGGGTTTTTCGTCGAGAGTTGACGCGAGGAGATGCACGAAGTATTCTAGGGTTTCTTCGAGTCTTAAACCGGGTTCGCGTGAGTTGTTGTGTTACTGCAGTTGTTTAATTTGTTTTTCCAACTTAAACTTAAAAAGAAAGAAAGAAGAAGGGATAGAGTAGAGAGGAGAGCTCGGAAATACAGGAAATGGACTCGGGTTTTATACGATGGAAGATGGTGTTTGCCTCGGGTCTTTAGCCGTGTCTGATTACTTTAAGTATCTTGATTAACAAAGTTCAACAGTAGATAATATTAGTTAGTTTAAAGTAAATAATTGGTTTAAAATTTATAAAAGTATGGTTTACAAAGGGTAATTAATTGGTATAAAGTAATTAGAATGTAAATTAATTTTACACTTGAAATTAAATTTATAACTATAATTAAATTTGTAATTAGTGATTAATTTTTGGTTTAACTCAGTTTAACTTAAGAAATTTAATTAATTACTTAAATTTAATTAATTAATAAATGGTAATTAACTTAAGTGATTAATTAAGGATTATATGATTAATAAAAGGTTAATTAAAACAATCTGTGATAATTAAATAAGAAATTAAATTTTATTTAATAAGTAAGTTATTAATTAATAATTAAGAATCAATCAAATAACTGAGTAATTAAGTAATAATTAATGAGTAAAAGTTGAGTAATTAAATAATCAATTAAAGGTTAGATGATTAATAAATTGATAATTAATGATTTACTAAGTAATTAATTGATCATTAATAAGTTAATTAATCAGTAATTAATTAAGCAGAATAAGTAGTGTATTCTTAAGTAATTAATTAAGTTAAGTTAATCAAACCAGTTTGATATGAATTGATGATTCTTGTCTGATTTACTCTGATATCTGTTTGATGATATTCTATGATATGTTGTGATATATTCTGTATATATCTGTGATGACTGTATATGATTTATCTGTAATATCTGTTATGTGAATTTTTAATATTGAATTGAACTGTTAAGACTAAATAGATAACTTGGCCTTTAAAATGGCGTTTCAGAATGCAAAGGTTATCGTCGTTAACTCTAAGGGTGATTCCAAAATGAGTGTAACGAGATAATGCCTTCGGTTTCATTCAAACCCGGAACGAACTTGTATAGATTGAATGCTTTCAGCACATCGTCAGGCGGACGATGAGCATTCTAAGAATAATGTTCAATAAAGGTAATCGCAGCCTCAAGCCTCATCAACCGGGAATGGCTAAAACAGGGGAGATGCAGCAAGGTTAGGTGGGTCATGCCCAAGCAGGATGAGGTATACCCCTGTCTAGATGTCCCTTTTTATTTCGACTATATGAGCAGTTGTTGGCCACAACTGCGGGGTTATCTTGTTCGGGACTGTTCAGTAAGGAATGGTTCCGGCCTTGTGTTTTAGGGGGTCGGGAGTGACCCTCGGTACGGTGATCTAGGCCCCGTACTGTGACGGGCGGTACCCCAGTAGCCCTGCCATTGTTGGAAACCCATTTTCCCTACGTGACCCTACGGTTTTGATTTGCATTACCCACTTTCGTGGCTAGTAGCTGGAATTTAATAGATGTAACAATTTCGGCTATTTTCTATTTACTTGAAAACCCTAGACACTATTATAATATCACTGAATTTCCTATAAAATGTTTTGGTTAGCGTAAGGTAAAAACTTACCCGTATTTATTTGTGGGAAGTCTTACGTGATACTTTTATTTCAAATGATTTTCAAAGTTAAGTAATTTTAACCCGTTTACTCATACCCGACCCATGTCTGACCTGGAGTTTATATTTTGTTTTCCATAAATTCTTGGGTACTCAAATTTTTTATGAGTAGCCAAGTGATAGGTATTGGGAGTGTTGATTTTCTGGAGAAGCTTTTGGGAAAGAAGACCAGACGTATGTGTCTATATATGTAGTTCCGCTGTGTAGTTAGTGTATGCTGTATTTTGGATGTATATATGGACATATATGTATATGACAGTCCTGTTGTATGATATTGTATAACTCTGATGTATGTATAACTATGTAATAGTTATGTGACGTATTATATTTTGTTCCATTCCGCTGTGAGATTCTGATGTTGTTATTCTTTCTTTCTATTCTTTTCTATTTCTATCCCTTTCTTTCTTCATGATGATACGTCTTTCTGGGGTTAGAAAGGCAGGTCGTCACATGATTTTTGACGGCGAACACTTGGTAAGGGTCTTAATAGGGAAACAAAGTTTTCATAGTTTATGGCTATATAAGGAGAACAGAGGTTTCTAATTAAGCAACCTGATCATAGTCCGCACAAAGAAATCTGGTAAGCGATACTGGTTTGAAGTGAAGTTATGTATTCGAGTAGAAATGGAATCGGATTCCATATATGAATGATCTATAAACATCATGTCGACTTATGAATAGTATTGAGTACTTTTGTGCTTGAATTTCGGGGACAAAATTCTTTTTATGTGGGAGAGTGTAATGACCCGTATTTTTATGTCTTCGAATTTGAATATTTAATTTACTCAAATATTTGGATTTGAATTTAAATTATGATAAATTATCTGTTTCAAACCGAGACTTGATTTTCTATAACATATTTTTTATTTAATCTTTTAGAATTTTTCCATAATTCTCCCCTGCTTCCCCTTCAACTTAGCAGCCATAGCCAACATTATCCACCCTTGTTTCTTTTGATTTGATTTTTTGATCTCCTTGGAGAAGCATATGTATGTGTGTGTGTGTGTGTGTGTGCAAGGCTTTTTTTTACATTCTTCTTTATTCGTTTTCTTTTCCTCTGTGAGTTTCAAAAATATTGAAAATTAATTCCTCCTTCATCTTCAAAAATCAATTGCTCTCACACCCCTTTGAATTAGCACTTGCCATCAACTGGAGAGTTGTGATTTTTTGAGTCTGATTTATTTAAAACTAGTTTCATTTGTTTTTGTTGAGTATTTTGAGGGATATCTGCAAATAACTGTATATAGTCGAGAAAATGATCATTTTGAACGATCGTGATTCTCCGAACGAGGGGCATAGTCATGACTGCCTTGGCGAATAATGATTTTTAGTGGTCGTCTCATGTTTTTTAGTAGCTTGGTTTATCATGGATGAAGATATGATCGGTTTTGGTTTAAAAAATAATTTTCAACGAACCGGTGGTCGAGGGGTTGATCGGAGAGGTCGGGGTGAAGCGTTGGCGTAAGGTGAAGTCATGACCATGGCCGATTTTCATTTGGAGTTTTGGAGTGTGGTGATTGGCTCGATTATCGTTTTAGGGGATTTTTTGTGGGTTTCGGAAATAGGGCGGCATGAGAGCATTAGAGGTGTCGAGGTTAATCACGGTGGGTCTAAAGGCTAGGCAAGATGGAGAGGTTTCTTCGGTTATGGTGGGCGAGGCTGCAGGTGAGTGTGGTGGGAGAGTTTGCTCAATTTTAATGTTAGGCATTTCAAATGGGGGATAGGAGGTTGGGTTTTGACCTGAGGAGGGCAGAGCCTCGATGATGGGGGTGTTGGATGGAGGCAAGGAGGTCGAGCTTGTTGGTAAAGTTGGATTAGACGATGGGTAGCTGGAGTGTTGTGGACGTGCACGTGCATGGTGGTGTTCTTCGTTCTAAGGAACAACAAGAAAAGAATAGGCGGAAGATGGTACTGTAATTGATGTGGGTCTCCTTGTGTTTAGGCTCGTCCCACTTGGCTGACTGAGTGAGATTATGATTGTTATTTAAATATAATTTTATAAAATTAGATTTGTCAAAACTTTGAATTGCTATATCTTGCTCGTATGAAACTCGATTGACATGCGGATTTTTGCATTGTACTCGTATTGACAAGTACAACATTTTACTATAACTTGTTGATAGCTTTGGATATGTATAAATTTATGGCCTTTGAAAGTGGACTTGATTCCAATTATGTTATTTTAATTAATAACGTAATTCAAATTTAGCACCTTGAATATTGATGTTTATTTGGCCAAATAAAGTACTGTTGAGTTAAATTGGATTGAAATAGTAATTGGGCCCATGTTAGTGGAAGAAAACACCGTTCCATTAAGTAAATTAATTTGGCAATTACTTAGCAGAATAAATCCCCGTTCTGCTATCTTGTAGTTTTAGACATCGGATTATATATCGTAAATCGATATGCAGCCACTTTAGATAAGTAATATGTTAACCAATGATGGTTAGGTGTTAAATTATTTATATGATCGTTGATCTTGAGAATGTCGGTAATTAACATGGAAAGTTAGTTTTGAATAATATGGTAGCTTATTTAAGCACCATGGTGATCGTTAAGCCTACTTCGAATTTGAGAAGCTAATTATTGATTTGGAAGTTATTTTAGGAATAATAATAATTATTATAAGGTTTTAAAAGATAATTATTATTTTGTAATAAGATGTAAAAGGTAATAACTATTTGTTAATAATAGTTTAAGAATAATTCATAATTGTTTTAATAATATTTTAAGTTAATTATTTTATTTATATGAATTTTAAAGGTTATTCCTTAATGAACATTTAATTAGTATTTTAAAATTATTTAGCTATTGTTTTAATAATAAAGATTTGATTAAAATGAAATAGAATGATGTTTACAGAGTAATTTGTTTTTTAAAACTATTTTAAATAACTTATGGTTTATTAGGTGAACATTATTGACTTAAAGTGTCTATAAATAAGGTGGATTAAATATGGAAAGAGTTTTATAAATGGCTTTGGATATTTATACAAGAATTTATAAATGGGTTTTTAAAGTTTTGAAAAGGGAAAAGTTTTGTAAATTGTATTTGGGATTTAGCGAGGATGTTTATAAAGAATGTTTATAAATGGATTGGAGATTTATAAAGAGACTTTA
This sequence comes from Allium cepa, assembly GCA_030765085.1. NCBI lineage: Eukaryota > Viridiplantae > Streptophyta > Magnoliopsida > Asparagales > Amaryllidaceae > Allium > Allium cepa. Next base: position 236,864,556 of record CM060930.1, read on the forward strand.
TAAATTGGATTTGGAGATATTTATAAAATAAAAGATTTTAGAAAGAGATGGTTGGTATCCATAGCGTAATTCAAGGGGCAGGGATTGTCTAGTTTACTATGAATTTGCTGGGCTACTGACGTAACCATTGTGTGAGATGCGATCCATAATCGATATTGAACGATACTTTCCATATTTATTTTTAGAAGTTTTTAAGTTCTAACTTTTGAAAGTGAAACGGTTTGTGAGTATACTTATACCATTGATATAAGTATGTGATTATATTTTCTAAGTATCAAAAATGTAGTGGTTTGTGAATATACTTATCCTATTGAGTTAAGTATATGGAAGTGATTTTCAAGTATTTGAAATGTGATTTTAAATTAAAGATTAATATAAGAGGCTTAGTGATTTCAATGGGAAATGTAATATTTTTTTTGAATGTTTTTTTATTTGATAGTTAAATGCCTAACTATCGAATCTTGGCCTAAATATGTAATCCATCTTAATTTTGGTGGTAGGGAGATATTCCCTAGTTAACACCAAAAATTTCAACTCTCGAAAAATTTAAGGAAAATATGGGGATTATATGGTATAGTTACCGTCGGTGGTCCTACTGTACATATAAACTCCATTCGTTCTTTTAAGGCAAATGATAAGGTGACTCGTCCACTTAAACGATTGGGGGTGATCCCCGCTCTTGTGTATTGTTTGATTATTTCTTAAAGAACCGGTATTGAGCATTCTGAAAATCAACGTTTGGTTTTGTGAAGCACCTGGAAAGCGGAAGAGTGTACTCATAAGAGATTATTCGAACCCATAACCACTTCGAAAACCATATACGGTTCTATGGAGGAGATTCGTGATATATTGAGATGTTGGGATCCATGTGTGATTCCTAGACCCACTGGGTATGGAAATCCTTGTGTGATTCCAAGATCTATTTGAGATGTGGGAATCCATGTGTGACTTGAAACCCGTTAAGATATGGGAATCCATGTGAGATTCAAAGATCTATTTGAGATGTGCGAATCCATGTATGATTCCGAGACCCGTTGGAGTATTGGTTTCCAAGTGGGATTTGGTGATCTATTTAGATGGCGGCATGTAAGCTGGAACGTCGGACGTAGCCTCATCAACGAGGATTACTAAAATCGGAGATAGGAGGCATAGCCAGTAGGGTTGGCAAACCCATAGGGTGTAGTCAACTCCTCCTAAATGTCACTTACAGCTGTTCTGCATGCATGGGGCGATGCACTCGGTCTTAGCGAGACCGGTTATATTTTTCCTATGGTATATCACTAGGGATGTATGCTGCTTTGGAAGGATATCTCTGATCCTTGTGCAAGAAGACCATTCTTGAAGTCCTAAGGGCACCTCCTTGGAAATCCTACACAATGAGCAAACAAGGCTTATCGATTTTCGATTACATACCTAGTATTGTTGTGATGTACACTCATGAGCATCACAGCTACTTGATTATTATTATTTTCGCCCATAGGCATTATTATAATATCACTTGATTTTCTATTATAAAAGATTTTGGTTATCGTAGGGTAAAAACTGGTCCGTGTTTATATGCGGCATTGTCTTACGAGATACCTTTATTTTGAAAGGTTTAAGAATCAATTTGATTGTGTTTCTCATGCTGGTTTTACCAGACTAACCCGGGCGTTGTTTTCCAATAATGCCTGGGTTAGACCGAGCATATTGTCTAATTGAATATTTTTGGAGCTTTTGGAGATGAGCTGGAGGCCCAGAGACGTATACACAAAGATGGTTATTTTTCTTCCACTTTGTTCATTGTTGTGTTTACCAGCAATAGTGACGACATGTCGTTATAACTGTCCAGGCTAAAATAGGTTAGCAAACTCTAATTGATGTCGGTCTATACATATATTACTGTTTGGTCTTTGTGTAAAGATTTCTTATATATTATAGATTATTCATTCCGTAGTGAGATTCTATGTTGTTACTTTTCTTCTTATCTTCTTTCTTCTTTCTTCTACTAACTATATGCTTTTCCACTCAATTTGGGTTGGACATGCATGATTTATTGTCAGCTTAAATTGTACGAAAAAATGGATCATTACAGAGGTGAAGAGTCATGTTCTTGGTCAAAAGATGCCTTTTCAGAACATGGGAGTAAGTGCAAAATAGTGGGAATTTTGAATTTTGGGTTTTGAAATTGAAATGTCAATTTTCAGTTTTCTGGCATGTATGTCAACATATGACTTGTAGGTATGTCGACATATAGCTCGAAATCTTCAAAAATAAAACTAAGCTAACATATTTCTATACATAATATATACTTATATACTTATATTCATCAAATATAATTATTAATCTATATGTTTTTTCTAGAAACCATAATCAATAAAAAAAATGAAATAAAAATTATTATATAAATGGTACTATTTTTGCAGCTTCTTGTTGATCGGTTCTTACTAGTCTGTTATAGCCGTGAAATACATATTCACGTTCTCAGTATCTAGTTCAGTGTCACTTGAGGAAGGTCTAAATCATCTAATGTTGCTGTATAAGTCATTTTTATTTTTCTAGATAAACCATTAGCTGGTGAGGTCTTTTATTTATTCAGATGTGGGCAACCTCTCTGAAAATAACTGAGTTCATCACAGTTGAAGCATCCAGTTGCAGTTCTAGTTCTAGAAGACATGTTTTTAGATTTTCAAAAGTGGTTCTTCTTTCTATGTTTCAAGAATTCTGTGAAATTTCTAGCCATGAAGGCAATTTCTTCATCATTTTCATTATTAGAATCTTGATCATTATTTATTGCATTGAAAGCGATATTTTTTTTATTGCCTTGCTTTCCTTTCTTCCCTATAATAGTGCTTCATAGGACATGAAATTTTCTATTAACTCTTTAATTTTCAGAGTACTAATGTCATTAGTATGATATGATATAACTCCCCCAAGAGTTAGATACTGTATTATAGTCTTGAGATATTTCATTCTTCCCTACAACTGTGCTTCAGAGGATAAAAATTATATACCTTCTCAATTGCATGTGTTCTTTCCCTTTATCCTTCTATTCAATGTCAGGAGAAAATAGAGCTCCTTTTAACTTCTAAATGTAACAAAATTTCTAAAATAGATCAACATTTTATTTTTAATGCCTATCTCTACTACATGTTTTAGTTTAATTATGATTGCAGGACTTTAGAAACTTTTAGGGCATGGAACTAAGAGATAAATTGGATTCGATGGTGAAGGAAAGCTAGTATGTGCCGATACAAGAGAAATATAGGAAGGGTTACAAGGATTTAGGTGAGTGATTTCTATAAACCCTCTTTCTATTTTATTTTACTCTATATATGATAGTTTTTAGGGTTTTCGGGTGCATATATATTTGACTACAACTTAATTATTACTATAATCGATAGTTAACACTGAAATAAAATCAATTAGTTGAAAATCAGAATTTTAGACTGTTTAAAAGATAAAGAGAATACATATTTTGTATTTGGAGTGTATATACTATGGTTATTAATTTTAAATTAAGAAATGAAATAATTACGGAAATAGAGAGTCTCTAGTGCGTTAGAGTGCTAGAATAACGTAGTGGAGTAGCCACTGAGCAATAAATGTTGTTGCTCAATATCAACATAACTCCATCACATATTTGTGCAAGTTACATGCATTAGAGTAAAATGACTAACAATTAGGCTTATGTTTAATTTAATATAATTTCACTATTGAAATAAGTATTAGTAATTTACATAAACAGGAGATACCTTGAAAATATATTTTGTTACTTGAATATGATAAGCAATTAGTTAAATTCATAACTGACCTTGATTTCATTCGATTCTTCAAATGATATTTTTTTTATTATTATTTTTGAATTTTCGAATGGTCATAGGTTGTAGATATTTTCATTAAGTGTTAATGATAAATATTGAACAAAATTAGTGATGTTATTTGACATTTTGGAGAATCGTTTATTGAAAATGTATTGGGGGTATATTATTATAAGTGTTTATGATGAGGAAGACCCTTTGGTGATTAAGATTGTACTCTAAAGATATTATGGAATCCACATGATATTAGAGTGTTTTAAAGGAAATTTATTGCACTCGGTTTAATGCATAAAATTCTTGAGAGATTAGTATTCATCCTAATTATCATGTATGGGGTAGCACTCCGAATCTATAACAATCTAGTAGTATTCTCATTAGTCAAATGAACTGGGTCATACCTTCGTTTAAATATTTGGATGGAAATTGGCATTTTTGTGATGACCTTAGCTTTTAATTCACATTGCAAATAAAAATATTTAGAAAGTTGGCAATTTATAGGGCTTTTTTAAGTATTATGACTTAGCTTCTACTATTAATCTTTTTTAAACACAATGATAACACTGTACATTTGATAGATAAAATTTTTACAACCTATAAGTAATAATACAGAAATTTGTTGACATGCAAGTGTATTATCACCTCGACAAAAGAGTTGAGATGGTGGCAAATTAGGACTGCTTGACATAAACTACCTCTACTACTGTTATGGATGTGCATTGTTGCAGCATCAGTTTAAAGCCAAGTAGGCGAATGCGGAATGCATCGTTCTAACTCAATGATTGCTGGTTTAGGTATGAATATTAGCATGCATGCTTAGTATGGATGTTATGGTGATTTACAAACATTTTGCTTTGAATACTAAGCCACTTTTATGGAAGGATTAACTAGGGAGGGCATGGTCATTTCGGGCTTTGAAAAATTATATATTTAGGACACGTTATATAGTTACAAGTAAATAAATCAAAACATATATACGTATACATATATGAATGTGTTTGTGTGTCTATAAGAGCCGTAGTTGTAAAGACTCATATTTCCCTTTTAATGATTACATACTAAGTTTGAATAATTACGAAAAAATGATGAAAATTTAAGGTAAACAATAAAACCTTACTTAGTCCTGGGCCATGTCAAAGTTGTAAGGTGCGTGGACTTAGGTTCCAAGGTCACATGTTCTATTATGTAGAGCCTTGGACTTTCTAGACTTATGGTATATATATGTTATCTAAGGCCCAATTGATTGCCACCCTCTATTAAGTATCAAATTGAAATGAAAACCCAACTTATGAGCTGCAATCCATTCACCAACAATATTGTCTTCTAATTTTTCATTCACAAGAAAGTCTAAATTTAAATATCTTAAACAAGATCAACGAATAAGATTAAAATGAGTTACATAATAAAATGGTGAATAATAATAATTATATTCAATTTTTTAAATCGAACTTTGAGTAAAATAAACAAATATATTAATTAACTTTTTTGGCAATGTTGATTAGGGATAATCTAGTTACAACAAGTATCAAAATATAGTTAAAACAATAAGCTTGGCCACTGAGTTAAAACAAGTACTAACAAATTTTTTAAAACAATAATTGAGTTAAAGCGCTACTAATAAACATAATTAAGGAATATAATAATCTATAATTATAAATATATCTAATAATTACTACCTTGCAATCTTGATAAAAGGTCATGCTGATTTTATAACCATTACTGCCTTACTTCAATCATTTACATCACTATGTTTTTAAACGATTGAAACATTACTAATATGAATAAAGTCTACAATCATATCGGTTGCAATGATACTTATCGCTATGATAATGTATCTAGACTAAATACCAATGTATAGAGAAGAATCTGAAATTGGTAAAATTGGGTTTGACACGAATATTTTGTTAACGTTACAAACTTAGAAAAAAAATTGTGAAGATTAAAAATCATATCTTGTAAATTTGAATAAGATTCAAAAATTAGAAAGGAATTCTAAAATCATTAATTTTATTCTTTAACAGAAATAGATTTAGGGACGTAAACATTTATACCAAATATCAAAGCATTAGATTAATTAGGTCAGAATAGAGATATAACTATGGATATAAAATGGAAGATGCTTTGACTCGTTTAGGAATATAGGAAGGTGCTTCATTTTCTCAAATAGAAGACTGCATATACATGTAATTTGTATTAAAACTTTAAATTTTAAGTGAATAGGCTTCACATTGTATACTGGTGGAATAAATACTATGCCCCCTTGGAAATTGGACTTTGTGGCTTCATGTAAGTTACCTAATTCGTGGGCTGGCTGAAGGATCGACTATGTCATTTTATTTTCTGATATATTTATGCATTATACTTTGGAAATTGGCATCACTCACGTTGGAAAATTGTTATGATATATATTTATATTGTTTGTATAATTCTTGGGTATGTATGAGTATTATAAGAATTCATAAGTTTGGTTATCGTGTTAGTGAACAGTTTGATGGACCTAGATAGTGTCTATCCTTTGTGCTATTTTGTACTTGGTATGTTCATCATTTAGTATTAAATACGTTTTGGAAATTATGTGCCCATAAGTTGATGTATAAACTAGTATAATGATGTTGGTCATATCCCTTAATATTTTTTAGACCGAACACTATTGCCAGTTTTATGTTTGTGTATAATATGTTTTGCATACCCCATATTTTTACTTTACATAAAAGGCACAAACTACAAGCTATGCATATATTACTTGTTTATTGATTTTTTGTATCGATAACTCTTTCCTTCACATTCATTAAAAATCACAATCATCTTCATCTTACTACTACATCCATATAATATTTGAAAACAGGTTAACACATAAACACAATCCTAAGGGAGAAACTATGAGGTAATAATTTAAATCTAGGAATGAGATTGTGTTGTACCATTATTCTCCACATGCTTATGCGATGTAGTGCTCGAATTCAAACTAGTATTTATTGCAAAACAAAAGGAGGGAGAACTGTGAAAAACTTAACCATTTTTTTGGATTTTGATCCAAAATCAGAATCCACTTCTAATTTTACTCCAAAATCATGACCTCATTTTGTGAAAAAGGGTATTTTGGCCTTATAATTTATATGAAAAAAACTCTATATATATAGTAAATTATGATGCATAAGCAGAAATAGCCAGATACAAATTGCATTAGTTTGTAAATATCACCAAAATATTACTAATTTTTGAAACTTGCAAATGCTTCTAATGCTGTCAACAATATGCTGTGATCTTGAAGTTATTTAATTATTTAGCACCACTATTTATTATTTCTTTTTAGGTCATAAAAATAAATATAACCACATCATATATTATGTCCCTCTTCAAAGTTCATTTCAACATTCTTGCTCATGTTCATAAGTTAAAACTCATGTGTTTGGCATTAAAAAATTTTCATGAACTTCGAATCTGAATGGTGTAAACATAACTAATGTAAATTAACTACGCTTGAAGCACTAACCTTTAACATGGATGTTCTTTTCACAACAAAATTACTTTCTTTTATTTTTCTTAGTGATGAAATTAATGTAATCTTTGTTCTTTATATAGTCGATAAGAGGACTAACTTCTACACATAATAAAACCATACTGGAAAGTAACTCATAGAAAAATTGGTATGTTAATTGATATAATTATTTTATAAATTGATTGTCTCACAATGTAGGTAATAAACTAAGAAACTTATTCTTTTAGTTAATTGATTAACTGATCATTAATTAACCCATTTAACTGTACAAATAGTAATTTTATTTGAAATAGTTATAGAAAAAGAGATGTAAAGCCATAATTGCATACATGCCATTTACATGGTAGTACGAGTCCAGTGGCTTGCGATATGCACGTGTATGAGAAATTTTAGTACAAACAACATATGTTTCAGTAATTAAAGACTAAATTTATCAAAAAGACATGTGATTTGCAAGCGCGGATCAAAATATTTAATACAAACAACATGTGTGTAGCTGAGCATTTAAATATAAAATGACTAATAAAATAAAGTTATATTACCCTTTGATAATTGTAGTTTTCTTACCATGCAATAAGAAAAATAATTAAGTATTGAAATTCGTTCAAAATACTTTTCAAATGTTATGAAGTGAAACATAATTAAGTGGAAAAAGTTATTTAATTTGTCTTTTTTATCTTTAAATATGTAAAACTTCATGAAGCTACCCAAATTATAAAAATGGAAACAGGATTTTATGCAATCAAAAATAAAAACCCGACTAAGATAATTATCTATTTCCTTAGCTTATAATAATGTGGGTATCTTCATCAACACTGAGGTAAAGGAATGTATTAAAAATGTTTAGTCTTATTAAGTTTACTTGTATAAACTGATCGAGTAAACGTGGTTGTAGATGACTATACAAGAATGAAACTGCTATATGGATTATTATTTTCGATTTTGAAATATTGAATAAGGATTGCTTTTATTGATTTAAATTTAAATGTGCACAGGTATATGATATGACAAAGTATTACGTATTTACAAACAGAAAGTGCAGAGAGTGTATGCAAATTTTTGTATCCAGCTGAATTTCTTCAAAATGTTTTATATACTTTAATATAGTTGAAAATAAGGAAATATGCAATTGGAAATGAGTAACAATGGTAAATGAAAAGAAATGTGATTATCGACATTTACAGATTTGTTAATTTATTTGGAAAGATCTTTCATATCTATTATAATGTAGCCATAATTTAACCAGCTCTTTGTAGTTTAACCCCAGTTACATTTGAGCAGTTCTACTTTAGAAATAATTAGAATCGACATCTGGGTTTGAATACATCTAAAGTAATTATAGGTTTATTCTATGACCTGGTTTATTTAGGTGATTATATGGAATAACAATTTTGTGCGTGTGTATATATAGGCATTTTAGAAAGTTCACCGTCGGACCAAAAAATTATATTCCTATTCACATAACTCTAATATTTTCCTCTCAAAACATAACCGCCTCAAAACTTTCCTTTTTAAGAACATCTCCAGCAGAGGGTTACAAATTAAATTTTATAAGATCCAACACCACATGGTTGTGCAACAAAGTGCATAAAATATAATAGGTTACATATTCAATCAAATGGGGTGGAGTATACTTGGATGCGCCTGTTTAACAAGTGCCTAAATTTATGAGCTTGTTGAACAAGTGCTTGTGACTTGGGCGCCTGTTTAACAAGTGCCAAAATTTATGGGCTTGTTGAACAAGCGCTTGAGACATGGGCGCCTGTTTAACAAGTACCCAATTATATTTCCCATAATGTCTCCCTCCTCTTCACCTTCAAATACCATCCATCTTACTTAAAATTCTAGACCATTCTACAACATCAAACAACATTTCACTCTCATTTCTCTCATCCTATAATGTTTTTTTTATTTCAATGTTGATGCCGCAAGATGTACTTTTTAGGGATTCGACTTAGAAGAAAATATAGTTTTGACTGGTGGAGCAAATATAGTTTTGAAATATATATGTTTGCGCCAAAATTGGTCACAAACATCGAATTATCGATAAAAGTACCGGTTCATAGTCATGGACAGATAGAAAGTATCTAAAGAATTAAAATGAAGAACCCTCAGAAAATTAAGAAGAAACAGTAAAGAACAAAGAGTTTATAGTGGTTCGGCAATCCGGCCTACGTCCACTTTGAATTAGATGATTTTTTGATGCATGCTTGCTGATTACAACGAGTTACAACTGATTACAACATCTAATTTCGAGTACAATGATGAATCCGATAGAGCCTGGACGTAGAAGAACCAAAAGTCCCCTTTTCTATAGGCTTTGAGATGCTATTTATATGCGTAGGTTGCAAATATCTTGCCCAGATCTCGGAAGACCTCTTCTGGAACGTTGGTGGGCCCACGCAATCGATCACATGTGGTCTGCACTCGGTCCGTGATCGATACGAATGAAGCTCATATCGATCAAGATTTTTCCCAATCGAGTCGTAATCGAGCAGGAACATTATTTAGGTTGTACGTAAGCTCCTGTGAAAATTTCATAGCATTTGGACTTGTAGATTGTGAGTTATGATCGATGCAAGTTTGGGATTTTCGCCGGTTGTTATCTTCTTATTGATCTTCTTCGTGTCGTGTTCATATCAATGGCATATCTCGAAGATCCACCTTTTGTGCCATTCGACCGAGTTGTCCTCTTATTCGCATCCATCCAACAACTTTCATATTTATCTTATGCCCTTGTTAGTATCCATCCTATGCTTCCTTGTTCGTATCGACCCCATTCCTTCGTATCCAACCTAGGTTCCTTTCCTTCATGTCGATCTTATTCGCATCGGTTATTACTTGATCTATACGAACATGTATTGAGCGGAAGTACGTTGTTTCTTCTTGATCGATACGAACGATGCGTTCGTATCCTTGTCGATCGATACAAACAACATGTCCGTATCCATGTCGATCGATACTGTAACGACCCGGAATTTTAGGCAATATCAATTTAATAATCTGTATTAATAATTAAATTGGTTTGATGATTTTCCTTTATAATTTTAATTTAAATTGGTAAATTTAATCTTATAAAGGTTAATAAATATTTAATCTGGCAATTTTGATGAATATCTTTTTAACAATTTAAAATGGATAAGATTTATTTTTCAAAGCTAATAAATTTTTATTCTATTTATAATAAATATGTTTGATATATATTGTGAATGGGAAAATCTTTTGTTTTAAATAAAAGATGAATTTTCAAAATTGTAATATACATGTGTGTATATGTTATAATTTGAATTGTTTTGAAATTTAATTTAATCTATTTATAATTTATATATGTATGAATTGTGATTTAAAGTTTTGTTTTAAAATTAATATTTTTCAAAAGATGATTTAAGTTTTATTTAATTGTTTCAAAATATAAGATAATTGTTTATTTTAAATATGATAGTTTAAAAAGGTTTTAAACAAAGTTTTGTTTTGTTTTCTTTAAAAGTGTTTAATTTAAAATGGTTATAAATGTATATTTATATTATAATTAGTTTTAGCATATTTTCTTTTAAAGGTAAACTAGTATTTATTAATTAAGTAACTTAAAAAGAAAGTTATATTTACATTTAAACTAAATGAAAATTTAATTAAAAACACTCATAAACATGTGTAAACATTCTAAGGTATCTTAATAACACATGTAAAGTAATTAAGTGAATTAAATGATAGATGTAAGTTTTGTGACAAGTGGCCTTCATTTCCTTTTATTTGAAATTTAAATATAAGAGAAATTTTGTTTTTTTTCCTTTTCAATTTCCAATCCTTTTCTTCTCATTTCTTCTCTTTTATTCCTTGTTTCAAAATTAACTAAAACCGGAAATTTATTTCCAAAATCTGAAGTAAAAACAAATATGCAAACTCAAATGAAAAGCAAATCTGCAACATCAACTTCAATCTGCAAACTTCAAACTGCATTTCAAAGTTCAAGATCAACCTGCAACTTAAAAGGGGAGATCAAGATCTGTTTCAACATTTTTAAACATCAAATTGTAAGCACGCAGAGAGATTCATTTTCAACAGCATGCAAATCAAAAATACTTTCCAGATTAAAGATTTAAAGCCTGGACATCAAAAACCGGCTCTGAGATTAATAGGTGAGTAAATTCTCTTAAAAATAGTTTTAATCATATTTTAGTTAAATTTATTTTTGCATGTGGTGAATTTGGCTATGATTATGAACATTTGTTTATTTGAATACCGTTGTGTAGGCAAAGTTAGAAATGTGAAATTATCAGTGAATTCCAGTGCCTCTGTAAATTTATGTACACTATCTTCTGTTTTTTTTATAAGACCAGAATCCTCTTTTCAAAGAAAAATTAAAATCTTCCACTAAACATATTATTTCACATTGACGATCAAATGAAAGTTGTGTATTAATGTTAGATAGAAAATTTAAAAATTGTTACTGTAAATTTAAATTCACAAATATTTTTTAAATTGGAAAATACAGTGAATTTTGATTCATGTCAGAAAATCAATGATCTTAATTTTTGTTTTGGATAGTATGAATGGATTAGATGTTAGGAATTATGATTTTTAACATGTAATTCGTAATTTTAAATTGATATTCAATTTGAAATTTGGTGTTGAAGGGATTCGGCATTTGGGTAAATTGCCGATGAACAACTCGTTGTTTTGAGTTGAATTTAGGATCGAGGCTAGCTTTCAAGATGAGGATGATGGGAAAAATATTCAAGAATTTTTCCAATGGTTGAATCGATGGGATTTGGGTTAACTAGGGTTTTATGTTAGTTTTTGCTCGGCTTGTCTGTAGAGGGAATTGAGATTTGGATTCGTGACCGGATTGTTTCGTGAGTTGGGGAAAGGTGGCGTAGAGGTCCGGTGATGTTTTGGAGAGGTCGCCGGAGTTTCCGGTGGTGGCCATCGTGGGTGGCGATGGGATTTAATGGTCGTTATTTCTGCAGTTTTTTCGTGATTGGGTCAAATTTTGATTCGAGTATGATTTCTTGAATCTGGGTTGAGATAGGGGTTGTCGAAGACGAGTGGGGTTGGTCTGCAATCGGAGGATGGCTCGACGTCGTTGGGTTTGCGGTGCAACGTGCACGTGCGTTGTTGTGTGCACGGCTTTAGATCAGGTAGAATTTTTGTTTGGGGAAGAAGGTTCGTTCCCGAAGGGAAGCTCGCATTTTATTCGAGTTGGACTCGAAGTTTTAGGAAGCTGGAAATTTCTCGGGGAAGGCTCGTGTAGCTGCCGAGCTTGTCTCGAGATTTTGGATTGTTGTTTTAGTTTGTTCTGTGTTGAGTCTAGTGCAAGTTAACTTGTTGTTAAATAAATTAAATTATGCATTAAGCTATAAACAAGTTCATAAAAGAAAACAAATTTAAAACTTGTTGTATGAAAGAAAGTTAATCAAACTTTAAAAAGTATTTTATTTCCAAAATTTAAATTGTTAAAATGATTTCTTTGGAAATAATTAACTTAACAAAATTTTATGATTTTTAAATTTAAAAGAAGTGTTTTCAAATTAAAGAATTAATCAAAGTTTTAAGTGAATCTTAAAGTAATGTTTTAATAACAAGTTTTCAAATTATTTTGAAAATGAATAAGTTTGAATTAAATAGTTAAAGTGTTTTAAATTTTAAACTTGATTTCTTAATGCTTCATTTCAAAATAAGGTTAAGGTTATAATTTGGTAACCAATAAATAATTTGTCTATAAAGTTATTAAAATTTAATTAGTTCAAATGATTAAATTGTGATGATAATTATGGTTAATTTATCTTTGTTATGTTTTTATGGATACTTGATTATATGATTTGTTAATAAGTAAAGTTTAATTAAGATAATGTTTTCTTAATTAATTAAGGATTTTTTTAATATAAGAAGTTAATTAATTTATTATTTAATTAATTTTAACTAATTTTAAATAATTCGTTAATTGTTTATTTAATTTTAAATAATCATTAATTATGAATTAATTAAGTGTAATTACTTAATGAAGTAATTAATGGTTAATTATTGAATGTAGTTGAGAATGGTAATTACTTACGGAAGTAATTAATGAAAAATTACTCATGGGAGTAATTAAATGAAAATGATTAATGGATAATCACTTGAAGTATTAATTATGGATTTGATTAACATAATTGTTTTGAAGTTATTAATTATGGAGTAATTAATTAATTTATGAATTAAGGATTAATTAATGATGGAATTAATTACTTGTTAAGTAATTAATTAAGAGAGTAATCATCTAGTGGAAGTAATTAGAAGATAATTACTTGTTAAGTAATTAAGAGTTAATTACTTAGTTAATTTTAGTTAATTAATTAATGTGATTAATTAATGAATGTGATTAATTTAAGATTAATTACTAAGTGTAATTAAATTAAGAATGTAATTAATTAATAAAGTAATTAATTAAGGATTATTTATTAGTTAATTGATTAATAATTACTTAATGAAGTAATTAAAGATTAATTAATTAGATTAATTAATCAAAGGGTTAATATAATTAATTAAGAAGTTAATTAATTAAGATAAGTAATTACAAGTTGTTAATTACTGTTTATGATTTATGAGATGATTAATTATAAATTAATTATTTAATTAAAGGGTTAATTAATTATAAGGACCATTAGTTAATGTAATTAATGATATTAAGGTCGATTAATAAAAGTAAGTAATTTAAGTATGATTAATTAATTGTAATTAATTAAGGTTTAATGCAATTAATCATAGTTAATTAATAAATAGAAGCAAATGTAGGATCATTAATTATTGTAATTAATAATAGTAATTAAAGGTTAATTACTGAATATGGTTAAGGATAATTACTTGAATGTAATTAAAGATGATTAATCAAGGAAGAATAATTAAAAAATATCATTAAGAGATGATTAATTTATAAATAAATAAAGAAGGATTTTGGTAATCCAATTGATTAAGAGTTAATAAATTCTATTTGTAAATGATTGATTGATATTGGGTGATTGATATTGATTGATTGATATTGGGTAATTGGTTGATACTGGATGTCTTGGATATCTATGATATGTAATACGCTTCTTTGTGAGATGAATGTTGATATGAATTATCTTTTGTGATAATGTGATTCATCTATCTGTTTATCTCATCCTGAATATAAGTTTAACTATTTAAAAACCCTTAAAACAACTTAGACATTAAAATGGCGTTTGGATTCGGTGAGACCAGGATCGGGTTTCCATATTTGGATATCCGAAAACCACATCGATCCAAATTGAACGTTAGGTCGTGAATTCAAGTGGACTACAAGTGAAGACTCGAGGTGTAAGAACTATACGTCAGTATAACTCCGTGGGTGATTCCGTAATGAGTTTGACGGAAATAGTACTTATAGGTTCGAGATGATGATATAGAGTGCAAGGGATATGGTCGTTGACTCTGAGGGTGATTCCAAAATGAGTGCAGCGAGATAGTGCCTTCGGTTTCATTCGAACCCGGAACGAAGTTTTATGGATTGAATGCTTTCAGAACATCGTCAGGTGGACGATGAGCATTCTAAGATAAATGTGTTCTATAAAGGTAATCGCAGCCTCAAGCCTCATCGACCGGGAATGGCTAAAACAAGGGAGGTGCAGCAAGGCTAGGTGGGTAGCACCCATTTCAGGGTGAGGTCATTCTTGTCTAGATGTCCTTTTATTTCGGCTTAGTGGGTGGTTGGTCGCGCCAACCACGGGGTGATCTTACATGAAACTGTTTGGTAAGGAACGGTTCCGGCTTTGTGATGCAGGGGATTGGGTGTAATCCTCGGTACATTGATCTAGGCCACGTACTGTGACAGGCGGTACCCCGGTAGCCCTTCCATTGATGGAAACCCATTCTTCCTACGAGACTCTACGGTTTTGATTTGTATTACCCACTTTTGTGGCTAGTAGCTGAATTTAATAATGTAACAATTTCGGCTATTTCTTATTTACTTGAAAACCCTAGACACTATTATAATATCACTGGATTTCCTATCAAATGTTTTGGTTAGCGTAAGGTAAAAACTTTTCCTTGTTTATGTGTGGGAAGTCTTACGTGATACCTTTTCTTTTCAAAGGATTTTCTAAAGTTAAGCAATTTTAACCCGTTTACTCACACCAGACCCCTGTCTGACCCGAGTGTTTATTTTCTGTTTTATTAAACTCTTGGGTACTCATATTATGTATGAGTAGTCAAGTGATTCAGGTTTGCTTGACGAATTCTGGATGAGATATGGAGCAGGAGGCTTCCACGTGTAGATTCATTATGGTTCAGCTGTGTTTGAATGTCTCTGTATCTTGTGTACTTGAGTTGTATTGTTAGACAGATGTTATAACTGTCTAATATTGTTGTTAAAGTTGTGTACTCTAATGTAATATGATACTATGTAATATTTTATGTTATATGTTATATTTCATTCGTTCCGCTGTGAGTATCTGATGTTGCTGTGTTTCTTCTTTTCTTATGTTTTCTTCTTCTATCCCTTTCTTTCTTCATTAATGGCGCATCTTCCTGGTGATAGGAAGACGGGTCGCTACAGATACGAACAATGAGTTCATATCCATGCCAATCGATACGAACAACGAGTTCATATCCATGCCGATCGATACGACTTAGTACCGATTCGAATGAGATATCATTGGGCACATATCCATTGATTTCTTGAGCAAATGAACTCCGTTTGACTTGAAATTTGAAATATAGCCTTTTCAAGCCTTGTTCTTCATTCTCAATCGATCTTGTCTCAATTGGAGTTCGACTAAATTTTGATGACATCGATCATAACCTTGCTTCCAATCGATCTCCAATCCCGATATCCATCCTTTCCAACTAATTTGTTGATATCCCGACCTTAACCAAAAAGTGGGATAACAGTATATATATATATATGAGTTTGTGGATTTTAAAAACGAGAAGTTGAAAGAAAGTATTTATATATAAAGTGTTATAGAAATCATTTTTTATAAGATAAAAGGATATTACTTTCTTTCAAAACTAGAAACTTATATTAACTTTTATGGTTTTTCTATTTGGCTTCTGATTTTCCGAGTTTGATTCTTGGGTTTGGTAGTTCATTTTCATTTAAGGATTTAGAGTAAATCTTGAGATAAAATTTTGACAGGCCATAATTCTATATTATGAGAAATACTAATAATTGAGTTAGTGTTATTGATTGGTTTAAATGCCTTGAAGTAACGCTTCATTGAATTGGTATAACTCATCGAATGGACTGTTTAAGTGGAATTTACTAACCCATTGGCGAATACTTGAATTTCATTTGGTAGTATGGCAAGCTTTGGCTCGGTGCACGAGACATGGATCGGAAATGATTTGATCTTTTGAAAAATAGGCTAAGTTCTCATGATCGCCTTTGGGAATGTATTTAACACTTCAGGGTTGTACTCTCTTTTGGTGTTCGATATTTGTGTAGGTTGGTAGATCCTTAAGAGATATAGAGTTTATATTTTCCAGTGATATCCAAAATAAATAAGGCTTACTAGCTTCAAGTAAATACTTGAATTTCACCAAGCAGTATGAGCCATTTTGGTTAAGTTCTCATAGCTACTAAAGTGATAGTATTTAACACTTTTGAGTGTGTTCTCTTTGGTGCTCGGATTTTAGGCCCATAGACCCTTAAGAGGTATACTCATGAATTTTTCCATGATCTTTGAGATCGATTGAGATTTTGTTTTCCACGATCCTTGAGATCGGTCGAGATTTTGTTTCGATGGTATGGGCGATCTTTGGTACAAGATTAGTATGGATTAGGATTTTGTTTTTCATGGTTTGAAAAACCATTGCGATTGGTATGGACGATCATTATGATTTGTATGGATTAGGTTTTCTTGGATTTTGAGATATAATTATTTATTCTAGAATTCTGGGCTTTGTGGTTTGTTCTGCGTTTCGTGATATTCCCACGTCTTGAGATGGATTTCGAGTTAAATTATTCTAGTGCCTTGTTTACATATATGGCATTTATATTTATTATAAAGTCATATATCCTTATTTATATCTTGTACCCACCCTTTTGGATGGTTAGAGATAATCTGACCCATTTATTATTTTTATAAGACCCTGAGTCAGACTGGGACTTTTTCGGGTTAGCCTGACCCATTTATTATTTTTATAATACTCGAATAAAGTCGGGGAATTTTAAAGTTACAGGACATGTAGGCTTTTAGATGGGTGTGCTAGCAGGGAGATAAAACATTTTGACTTTTTAGTTTATCTCATGTAGGATTATGTGTATGTATATGAGATGTATATTTTTAGATAGTGACTTATACTCGATGTATACTATGTAGGTCTAGTATTATATTTTATAGACTCACAGTTTGTATTTGTATATGATGTTTATTATTCTACTATGATTTTTTACTATTGTTTTACATGTATACTATCATGATTTAAAAAACTAGTGGGTATACTACTTTAGACTGAGACTGTACACGTTAAAAATTTATTTCAAATATTCAGTAAAATGGTAAGTATGACGTATCAATGTTAGTTTAAAGATATATTCACAATTGGACATCCTTAACAAGTCGTATTCTCCATGTTATTAGACGACATTATTTATAATGTTCTTTAATAATATGGGTGTAGCGGTGGGGTCGTTACACTGGGTTCCTGGAGTGGGCAAACGGCCGTCAGTCTCCTGGTTTGGTTCATGTGTGGTAGATAAGCATATATGACGTCAAATTATACCAAAAACAATGTTCAGAGTTTGGCAACCCCGTATCCTTCTTAAGCATAAATTATATTCTCTACAGAAAACGATATATTTATTATTAATGATACTAGTGTAATTCTATGAGCTGGCTTAAATCTTTCGTATTGATTTAGTGATTTAATGATGGTATTTTATTATTTGAGGTAGAAAGATATATTTGGGCAATGCTATTTGCTAGCCTAATTATACTTAATGACATCTCCTATTTGATGTTTTCTAGTCTTAGATGCTAATTTTGGGTATGGATTATTCACCTATTTGATCTTGTTCGATTGAATAGTATTTAATTTGATTTTATATTAAACATTATTTAATGGCAAACTTTCTATCGAGTTCGAAAACCGTCGATAAATTTTTAATTAAATTTATACCGCAAGCGCACGAAGTACTATCATAGTACATAGCGAGTACAGGTCGATCCGCACGGAATTATGATTTAAATTTTCTATTCGATCAAATTAAACCAAAGTTGAGAATTATTTAAGCTAGAAAATGAGAAAAATGAGAAAAAGAAAGTGATAAAAATATGACAATTAAATGACAATCTAGAGATAATCCACTCTCTAGATCATATAGTTCAAAAATTATGAAATTATGATCTCTTTTTTAGTCAATAGTAAGTTTAATTGATGTGCTTATCATAAGTATGGCTCATTTGTGCTATTAATTAGCTTAACGTAAGTCATCAAACTATAACACACCATTTAAACTACTTTTCAATTCTCATGAAAAATGACAATGAAGTTGAAAATAAAATCTATTTTGAGCATGGCCTTTTAACTATTAATTAGAAATATAGACCATCAAATTTTAATTTTAAAATCACTTCATTACCATAATCATATGTAAATGAAGAGGTGATTTTTGTTTGTGATTGTTTAAGCATACCTATTTGTTATGAACAACATAGACTATCAAATTCAACATAAAACAATAAATCACATCAAAATTCATTCTTCCGTTAAGCACAAAAAAAGAGAAATAATATCAAAATGTTGAAGCTACATGATTAGAGGCTTTATTACCCCTAAATTGAAGGGATTAGCCTTTCATATTTATTATCAAAACAACATATGTAGCATGCAACATGAAACTAAAAAAAGAAAAATGAAAGCTAATGGAAAAGAGAACTATTCTACTTGCATGAAATAAAAGAAATCTACACTACAACATAAGAAGAGAAGCATGTAAAAGAAAAGAGCATTGAATTACATAAGAAAGAAAAGAAAAATTACATGAAGTAAAAATGGCTAAGTAGCCATGAAAAGAGAAATAGAAGAGCTTTGTTTATTTTTTTTTTTGTTCCTAAACTAAAACTAACTAAGAGGAAGAAATGACCTCCATAAGAGGGCTTAAGAGAAGGTAGAAGAGTTTACATGAACATAATGTGTTATTTATACAAGCATGAAAGCCTAATCCATAATTTAGGGAATGCCCAAACTACCCTTGAGAGTGTGGAGGCCAAGTAATTATTAGCTTCTATTAATCATCATTTAAGTGTACATGAAGCCATTAATTCCATAAGCATGTGCATTAGCCTCTAATTTGTACATTAAGGTAGGTGGGTAGGTGGGGTCCTCCATGTTTTTAAGTTTGAATTATTTACATCTTCATTCCTTTGTATTCATTTTGTGCATGCATATGTCTTCATGAAACCACTCTTATTTGAGATCCAATTCCTACACAAATATATATAAATTTTCAATTAATTTTTCTTAAAAAAATATATGCACACAAATGACCGTTTTGCCCCTATATGAAGATGAATATGTGACTATTTTAAATAATTTGAATTTTGGTTTAAAAAAGTTAAAATACCCAATATGATCATTTATTTAATTTAAATATGTTAAACATGAAGGTAAAAATATGCACATTTACGTGCATATTAAATACCCCCACACTTATCTTTTTATTCGTCCTCGAAGAAAGAAAAACTAAAATAATCCATCTTCATAGGAAGCACAATTGCATTGAGCGTATGCAACAAGCCTTTAAACCTCTGGGTGTCCCTAGTAGGACAAGTGTTGTCTCGTGAGGATTTTCAGCGGATACTACCCACAAAATTCAAATGTAGGGTGGAAATATTTACAAATTGTAAGATTTATTTACCAAGAGATGAATGCAAAATTTTGAAAATATTTACAATGAAGGATTCACTTCTTAATCGACTTAAATAAGTTAAATATAGGTTTCGGTTATTATCTCGAAAATTTAAGTAATTTTATTATCAAAATTTCCAATAAAAATCAAGTTATCAAAGCAAATAGACCGTGGTTTAACTCGTTGTTTCGGTTGATTACGTAATATAACTATGAAATGGATTCTTATCGATTATCAAAGTTCATCAAAGTGGTATTTTCATTTCTTTTCTATAACAAGCGAAATCAACTAAGTGAAAATAGTGCTTGGATTTCATCTATTTATTCTCTCTAAAAAAGATTTATTGATCGAAACAGTACTTACATATGCCTAACTCAGGTAAACTAAGGCCAGATATATTACCCATTGCCTTGCGAACCGATATAAAGGAATACAGAGTGTGGCGAGTGAACACACAAGTGTGAACACTTGTCAATGCAGGCGTTATTATTAAAAAGAATTTTTATATACATACACCTAACTCAGATAAACTGAGGCCAGATATACCGATCGTGCACTGCCTTTCGGGCTTACGTGAGAATGATACAAAACATGGCGAGTGAACACATGAGTGTGAACACATGACTCTAGGTGTTGATTAAGAAAAATATACATATACACAAGAATTTTTTTTTGTTTTTTGTTATTTTTTTTAGTTTTTTAGAAGAGAAAGTTTCACACTATCATCTTAGCACCTTTTAACTTAGAAGACAAAAAAATGTTATATTTTTGATTTAAATCAACCACTTTTTGAAACAAAGATTTTCAATTAGGATGTATTTTATAATTAAAACCTATGAATCTTCTTATATACGAGTCAAGACATTGTTATTTGTAATCAAACTTCATTTTTATTTTTGTTAAGACAAATAAATTTTCAAAAATTTCAATTTAATAAACCAAAACCATATATTTATCCTATATTGTTCCTTTAAAAATAAATCAAAATGCTAAAATAATTTTTTTATATTTTTAACCTATTTTGAGTTTTGGAAAGAAAGATGCAAAAATAAACCATAAAAAATCAAAAACGATGATGAGTCTCCCCTCTCCAAACTTGATTTTTACTGTGTCCCTAGAGTTAACCTAAGTAAAAGGAGAAAAATAAAAACAAAAACATGACCTTTATTTAAATGAAAATTAACGTTATTTACACGAGAGCAGAAAGTATATCATCAAAAAGAAAATGCAACAGTCTTTCACAGACCGATTCATTTGTCTCATCAAGTATGTGAGACACAGCTTAAGCTCGGAAAACCAAACCATCAAAAATTTCGGAGTTGAATGTGGATTTGGAAAAATGAATGTCGCTTTATTGACAATTGCATGAGCTGTATTATTTTTGAATATTTTTGGGGTTGATAGAAAAATTGGTCGAAGTTCAAGTTTATTCACATCAAATTGAAATTCAAATTTACCATTGACTAAATTTTCGAAATTATCGATTTCAAAATCAAAATGGTGTTTTAAATCTTCCCCTTCAAAATTTAACAACTCCTTTTTGAATAGTCAAAATATTCGTATTCATTAAATTCGTCTTCCATTGTTGGATTATCAACAACTTCATTGCATAAATCAAGTTCAAAATCCAAAGTTGTTGTATTCACATTTACAAAATCGAAAAAAGGAAGATCGAAATTTAAATCTAGTTTCTCACCCTTAAAAGAATTGAAATCCAATTCAATTACCGTTTTTTCAACATCTACATTGAGATTGTCGTTTTCAATTTCAAAAGTTGTCATTTGAAAATCATCAATTGTGATAAAAGATGGATTATCACTCGATTCATTACATGTTGGGATTTGGTTTTGTTTCTCACGTTGTTTCATATATATTTTGAACAACAAATTCGTGTGATCATCGTAAATTTTGTTCATTTGTTCAACAAAATCCAACATATAATTATTGACTTGAGAATTTTCGATTTAAATTTGTTGAGAACAAACATTTTAACTCGTATCATAATCGAGATTATTCCCATTGCCAAATTCGTTTGAAAAGTTGTTTCCATTTTCATTTTGAGTTTGAAATTCATTTTGGAGTTCGAAATTGAATTGGTATGGGTTATAATCGAAATCGTTTGAATTTTGAATTGAATTCAAATTTTGAAATCCTTGACTAGAGTTATTACACAAATATGAATTACACAAATCATTTATCTCTTGATTTTGTTGTAGAGAGTTCGAGTAAAGATGAAATGCTATTTTCAAGAGTCGATGGTTGGTCATTGTTTTGAAAATTTTGTTATTCAAAACTCGAAATGTTTAAATAATAGTTGTTCTTGAAATAACCATAAGAATTTAGGTGAAATTATATGGATTATATTCATTTTCACAACTATTGTAAAATTCACGTAAGTGGGGAGATTCGGATATTTTTACGAATGTTTTTTTATATAAAGGAAAAATATGTACAAATAAAATTTACATTTCGAAAGGGAAATTGATTTTTGTTTTGTTTTTTGATTTTTTCAAAAAAAATCTTTGTTTTTGAAAAGGTTTTATAATTTTTTTGGATTTTTGAAATTTTAAAGAAAAAGGATTTAAAAATTTCAAAGGAAAAGGAATATTTACAATTTTTTTTAGTTTTGGATTTTGAATTTTTTTTAAATATGCATGAACTAATGCAACAAAATGAATGCAAGAGTCTAATTGCAAATTATTTATCCTAAGTTAACCCAAAATTGTATACTCACACTCTATCTTGAATCAACAAAATAGTTCTCAGCTAGGTAAATGGAAGGATTTATCGTGCACCAAGAATCACCGTTGCAATGCAGTCGAAGGTTTAAGTACCTTCAGAGGAACAACCATTATAATATTTATGAATCACCAAATATTTATAAGTAGTTATTACTTTGCCATAGCCTAGACACCAAGAAATTAAATTGTTCAAAGAAGACAACTAGTCAATATACAATTAAGTGCGTTATTATTAATCTAATTCTAAGATGAAATGCAAGGCAGACGTTAAACGTGTACTAACAATGCAACTATGAATGGATTTATTGTTTTGTTTTTGAATTTTTGAACTTTTTTCATATATATATGCAAATGCAAGCAATCAACAATGCAATTCAAATAAAAGGAGAGTTGAGAGCAGAATTTTTTTATAAGCAAGCCAGCAATTTATTTTTAGCAGCAGAGCGAAGGAAGCAACTCTTCAAATCTGCTATGGCAACCTGAAAATAAAGACAAGATATATATCCAAGATATATATATATATATATAGTTTTTTCTTTTTTAATATTAAAACAAATTAAACAAACCAAAACAAAACAAAATGAATTCTTTGATTTTTTTAATAATTTTTTATTTATTTTGCTGTATTTTTTCTTTAATAATCAAAGAAAATTTAAACTAAATTAAAAATAAGAAAGGCCCAACCCAATTAGAAGAACTAATCCAAACCCTTAATAACTGATGTTGATCTGAGATTATCAAAATAGAAGAACAAAATAAAATCAACACCACTACCATTTAAATATCAAACTTAAAACTTCTCACAACAAATACCCAAAAAAACTTCCATATTTTAACAATCCATTACAAACCCAGAAATTCTTAATTCAATAAGTTCGTGCTCAAGAGCTCGTCGATTGGGTTTTGCTGTAGGTTTTGTTGCTGGAATTGAAATTCGTGAGTAGAAGTTGAGATGGTTGGATTGGTGATGGAGTTCGTATGTCAGATGGTCGATGATTTAGGATGCTCGTTAGAGGATGGTTTGAGTTTGAAGTCATGATTGTGATTTGATGCCGATAGTGCAGAGTCATCGATGTTCGCGGTTTTGGGTTCGACTACAGTTTAATTGGGGATTGAGTTGAATGGAATCGGGAATCGTGATTCGTGGGACAGTGGAGTGATGTAGTTAGGAAGTGGTATGGTTAGGGAATATTTGTGAATGGAGGAGTTGCAGGCTATACAGTGTTAGGTAAGTTATAGTGGGAATGCATAGTTATTGACATAAGTTGTCAATCGAACAGAGGTAGGTTGGTGCAATGATTGTTGAATATGCGAGTATATGATTTTTGTTTGATGATAATAAACATACATATATTCAATTAAATGTATTTGTTAATGTACTATTTTATTTTTCACATAGTTAATAAATATTTACCGAATAAAATAAGTAACATAGAATTTAAATCAAACGAATATTTTATTCAAACGAATATTTTATTCAAATTTTGAATAGTACAAAATTCAAGCTTTCACTATATATATACAATTTCAATTACAATACAAATTTGATTACATCACAATTTCTAATTTAAAAATGCACCTCACTACATATCCGTCATTCACTCGTATTTATCTTCAACTTCATTCCATATTGAATCCACCATCTGAGTAATCTGCAAAAATACACACTTACGCAGTAAAATTGAAAAGGAAATATTTTTGCAGTATAAAATAAAATGTGGATTTTAAAAATAATATTTGCCTTGGTTATTTGGGTTGTTCGTCATTATTTATATTTGAATTCATCACACACGAACAGTGTGACATGCACAGTGTATCACTGTACATGCCACAAGGTCGTGCCACCGACATACACTTGATAGAATTGCAAAAACAGGTGAGCACAAGGTCAATCCCAAATCATGCCGGGTTCAACTCAAGTGAAAGTCACATATCAGCACAAGGTCAAACCCGAGCTATTAGCGGGATTCAACACAGGTGCAACTCAAAAGTACACATGAATGCTATAATCAAAGTATGCATATATATATATATATATTTATGTATGTATGTGTGTGTATATATATACATATATAGACATATACATATACATATACATATATATATGCTGACCAGGCAGCAAACAAAGTCAACAAAACATGCATCATATACATGGCAACAAACTGAAGTATAGAGGATAAGCAAGTAACAATGAACTGATCGGAACAAGGTACATGATGAAATCACATACATACGTAAATGTATGTACACAAGTGGATGAATACATATGCAAATGCCACTTTGATTTCAACAAACCAAGACAAGTTGATATGCACATATATACACGCAATCAGACAAGTACATGGACGCAGTGTTCAAGGCTCAAACAAACTCAAGCACCAGATTAGACCAACATTACAATGTATACAAGTGCAGTGCAACTCAATGCAAACCAGGAATGCAACATTTCTACAAGACATATATACAACCAAAGTAAACAAAGGCAATGCACTTCAATGATCAGTTCAGGTCAGACCAACCAGAGAATACAACTCAAACTCAAGAAACTAGTTCATATTTATATGACAACAATGCATAAAGTATGCAGGAACAAATACAAGATTAGAAGGTCAAAGTGAACCAAACCAACATCAATCTATACAACACTACAAAGGATGATGCCAGGACCAATACGCAGAGCTGTATATGCATGTGTATATATGGTGATACAACAATAATATGAATCAAGTGCATAGGAACCCAAATCAACCATGAAGTATACATATGCATAACAACCAGATCAGAACTTCAACCAGTACACAAGTAGAGGCAACAAGACTATATGCAAGCAAGGTAATGAATTCAAGTACGAATGCACATCAACACTTGACCAGACTACAAAATAATCATATACAAGTTTCACTGACTCGAAGGAGCAAACATATAGACCAATGGACAGTGCAATGCAGACATGTTATCAAGACCACAAATACAAACCAGGTTCAACAGTCAAAGCATCATCAACAAAGTGAAACTACACTTATACAAAGTCAATGCAATAGTGGAGAGTACAACTCAACTACAAACATACATATATACAGAGTTGTACATGCACTCGAGACAACATGGAAGCAATGCATACTGCAGGTCAAAGCATAATCGAAGTCACCAACATATAAAACTGTGAACAATGCAAACAAAACTGCATGTAACAGGTTCAAAATAACCAAGTCAGTCTCGTTTCAATGTTAAAGTCGCAGAAAATTTTTTATGACCGAAGTCAACAAAATGCCAATCAGAAATCAAAACGTGGTAATTAACCAAACCAGAAATTCGAAACCGTGGTGGCCAAGCAAAATAATCAAGTCAGAAATCAAAGTCGTGTCAAGCAAGTAAACAATATATACGAAGTGACAAAGTCAGTAATAATCTCAATCATCCAAACGAAAATTGAACGACCGAGCAAAAGAATTGACAAATTCAAATAATTCGGTACGAACGAGAAAATAGGAAATCGAATCCTATATAAACGATTAACATCATCGGCAGTTCGATCATCGAGTTCAAGCAAGCAAATCAGAAGAAGCAAAAGGCAAAATTCACATACCGAAGTCAGGAGTCGAACTCGATCAAAAATTGAAGCAGTCGAAGCTGAGCAACGAGGAAACGATCCATCAAAGCTACACATGAATATCCACTTAATCTATGAACAAAGTTGTCAGCATCAAAAGTTATCAAAGCCCTAATTACAAAGCGAAGAGGAAAGAACGAATCGAAGCAGCCATCGAAGAAGAAAGCGGGCCGACTCAATAAAATAAAGAGGAACATTTATTTTGGGCCAGCTTCTACAATATTTGGGCTTAATTTTTAATTAGGGTTTTGTTTTATTTTTAATTGTTCTTAAATTTGTTTTTAAATATAAATTCTTCTGTTAAACCGTTGTAATTTCTAGTCGTGTGACTAGGTGGCAAACTACGTGGCGTAGTTTGAGAATTCGCAACTCAGTGGCTGAGTTGTGGTAGGGTTTCGAGCGTACAGTTAAGGTTAGTCAATGGCGG
Organism: Allium cepa; assembly: GCA_030765085.1. Classification (NCBI taxonomy): domain Eukaryota; kingdom Viridiplantae; phylum Streptophyta; class Magnoliopsida; order Asparagales; family Amaryllidaceae; genus Allium; species Allium cepa. Next base: position 236,891,480 of record CM060930.1, read on the forward strand.
GTGTCGCGCGTTTACGTGTGTAAGCATGTGACTACTTAATTTCAAGTAGAAACCTTGAGGGCAGCACATAGGTAGGGTTTTTCCAAAGCTGGGTAAATCTGTGTTGTTCTATTTCTGCATTTTATTATTTTGTAATTATCTATGCTGCTATTATCTGTGTTGAAATCTATGCTAAAATTATTTTACATACTTCCGTAATAAATTTTTATAATTAATAGTATCACCCTATTCACCCCCCTCTAGGGTGAAATTGATCCTACAAGTGGTATCAGAGCTAGGAATAGAAGTCGACTTTTGTTTCAAAAATTCAATTTTTTTTCAAAAACCAATTTTTGTTTTAAAAATTTGAATTTTTAAAATGGCTTCTTTTAATAATGCTTTTGCTGAGAGCAGTCCATAGTTAAACCACCAATGTTCAATGGTGAATATGCTTACTGGAAAAATAGGATGAATTGTTTTTTTGAAAACCATTGACGTTTGGAATATTGTTGAGACAGGGTATAGAGCACCAATTATAATTGTAGAAAATCAGGAAATAGATAAACCGATGGATCAATGGATAGAGCTAGAAAATAAATTACAAAATGCTAACGCTAAAGCTATGAATTTTATTATCTGTTCATTAGATCAATTTGAATTTAATCGTGTCTCACATTGTCTAACTGCGCAGGAAATATGGCACACACTCGAAGTGACTCATGAAGGAACGTCTCAAGTCAAAGAATCTCGAATTTCCATGCTAAGCAGCGAATATGAGAACTTCACAATGACGAAGGAAGAAAATGTCAAACAGATGTACGCACGACTTTCAAATATCGTATACAAACCAAAAGCTCTTGGAAAATCATACACAGAGTTGGAGATAATCTAAAAAATCTCCAGAGTCCTTCCACGAAGTTTTGAAGCAAAAGTGACTGTCATTCAAGATTGAAAAGATTTGAAACAACTCAAAGTTGAAGAACTCATCGGAAATCTCACCACTTATGAGCTAGAAATGAAATTCAAGGAAGAGCATGAAGGAGGAAATACTCGAAAGAAACCTATAGCTCTCAAAGGAACAACAGAATATGATAGTGATGACGACGATGATGGAGCAGCTGAGCTGGCACTATTAATGAAGAAATTCAAAAGGCGGAATCACGGATACGGAAGACCAGCTCTTAATCAACAATTGAAAAGCAGCCAAAGCACTAAACAGCCCAGAAGAGAAGGAGATTATCTGCCACAAGTGTAATAAGCCTGGTCACATCAAGCCAAACTATCCTCAAAATCGACATGGCCAAGAAAGGAGATCAAAAAGAAGAAGTTTTGCAGCCACGTGGAGTACAAGTGATGAAGATAATAAAAGTACTAGCAGAGAGTGAGAAAGAAGATATGTGCCTTCGAGGTGATATAATTGATAGCGATGATGATGAGCTAAGCGAGGTATCAAAACTCACTCAATCAGAATTACTTATATACTTCCATGAAGTAAATGGCTATTTTGAACGACTTAGGGAAAGATACGCTAAAATTAAATCACAAAGAGATACTTTGATAGAATCAAATAAACAACTTGATCAACTAGTTAAAAATTATCAAAGTAGAATCCCTAAGTGTGATAAGTGTCCATCATTCGAAGAGGAGATTAAAAAATCAGAAATTAAAATTAAATCGCTTGAAAATGAAATTCTGATTTTAAAAGAGAGCGAAATACTAGGAGAGAGAATTTTACCAAAAAGTGTACACAATTATTGAATGAAAACGAATCTCTCAAAACATAAGTCCAACAATTGTCAACGAATTTAGAAAAATTTTCCAAAAGTGAAAAATCGTTGAACATGCTAATAGGAAAACAAACAGTCAATATTGATAGAAAAGGACTTGGATATACTCACTCCGAACTTGTTAAAAGCAAAATTAATCAAGTCCAATCCGAGTTCACAATTTGTAGAAAAATTGGGCATAATCAGAACAATTGTTGGTATTGACCCAAACACATGAAAATGATTCCAATTTGGGTTCCAAAAGGCAAAAATATTAAATCCCTTAAAGTTAAACAAATCTAGATGTCAAAAGGAACATATATATAAATAGTTATGGGTCTCCACAAAATTATTTTTCAAAATATTCTGCCACTAACAACAATGGACCAATAAAAACAAATAGGTCATAAAAACCTTTTATCGTGTAGGTATGGTGGCAGGCTAAGGAACAACCATAGTGTTCTCTAGATTCTGGCTGCTCTAGGCACACAACAGGCTTCAAATCAAAGTTCCTTAGCCTAGTATAAAGGTGACAGAATCACAGTGGACAACAATGAAAAATTATCGTAAAGGTAAAACATGTAAAGGTATACTCATCTTGAATGATTTATTAAATGTGATAATCTGCACCACATCTGAATTTTATTCAGCCGGTTATGTGATAAAGAAATAAATGATGATATTGATTCTGACTTATTCAAAATTTTGAAAATCATTTCATACAGATTTGCTTGGTTTAATGAAGATGATAACACATTTGGTTATCTTACTATTGACTCTATGTTAATAGTTTTTATTTATTTACACGACTTCAATTCAAATTCAAGAGAATTTCATTTAAAAATTGTTAAAAATGATTTTGAGATAGTTTGTTGCAATTTCATAATCTGGTCTATCAAATCCAACTAATGATAATTTCGAGTGAAAGGAAAATTCAGATGCGGCTCACACTGGTAATCTAATTGATTGAAAAATGACTAGTGGAACGTGATCTATTTTGAGACATTCATTAGCTGCATCGTTTTTCAAAGAAAATATCTGCATATTTTTCATTTCAAATAAATTTCAAATAGCAGACATTTTTATCTAAAACCCCTTCTAGAAAATAATTTCTGCTGATCTTGTTTCAAATTAGTTATTTCAGAAAATTTGATTTTATAACTATTTTTGATTTTAAATGACTACATCAACTAATCTGACCCCCTACTAATTATCTAAAAAGATAAATAGTTATTGAAAAAGTGATGAGTGTTGATACTGATCATATATTATAACTTAAGAAAGTATATTTAGTAAATTTCCTTCGAAATTTAAACAACAGTTATAAAAACTTTCGTTTGGCAAAAATTCCATTATTTCTATCATTTTTCTATCGACCATCACTCATCAAAATTAAATATAGTATGTCAATATGTGGTATTTTGAATGCAAAATCATTTGTGCTTCAATTTATTATATTTTTAGCAATAAAAATAATATATCCAAAGTATCATTTTCATTTAAAAGTCCTCACGGTTATGCATGGGTGAATTACTTGGAATTTTTGACTATGTGCTTCCATGCTCATTTAAAAGTCCTCACGGTTATGCATGTATGGAACATATATCAAAATTTATTGATTAAATAGACAGGTTGATTCTAATCCCATTTAAAAGTCCTCAAGTTATGTGTGGTTAGAAGATACTTGAATTCATTTTTAATAAAAATTCGAAATACTACTACTATCATTTAAAAGTCCTAACGGTTATGCATAGTTAGTAGATATTCAAATTCCAGATATAAATATACCACAAATAGACACAACTATATGGTTTTATATGATGACATCATCCTTATCATTCTAAAGTGGAATATGCATCAAAAAGAGTATTTATGATTTTTGTTTGATTTTTTTTATTGAAATTAATATTTATACTCGATTGAGTTTTAATGTTGTATTAAAGTCTATCACTTTGTCTCTATTTTTCTAACACTATTATTCTTTTGCTGATAACAAAAGGGGGACAGAAAGTTTAAGATTTTGGCAAATAAAATTCATATATTTTCTATTTTCTATTTGCATATAGGTTCATTTGCATATTTTTATTCTCATGCATAAATGAAGGGAGAGCTTTGTGTAGAGGGGGGAGCATTCAAATAAGAGGAGAAATTAGAATCTGTCAATAATCAAATACATTTAATATATTCAAAATCTTAAATATATGTTTGTTATCATCAAAAGGGGGAGATTGTTTAATATGTGAGTATATGATTTTTGTTTGATGATAATAAACACACACACACACACACATATATATATATATTCATTTAAATGTATTTTTTAATGTACTATTTTGATTTTCACATAATTAATAAATATTTACCGAATAAAATAAGTAACACAAAATTTAAATTCAAACGAATATTTTATTCAGGCAAATATTTATTACAATTTTGAATAGTACAAAATTCAAGCTTTCACTATATATATACAATTTCAATTACAATACAAATTTGATTACATCACAATTTCTAATTTACAAATGCACCTCACTATATATCACTCATTCACTCGTATTTATCTTCAACTTCATTCCAGATTGAATACAACATCTGAGTAATCTGCAAAAATACACTCTTACGCAGTAAAATTGAAAAAGAAATATCTTTGCAGTATAAAATAAAATGTGGATTTTAAAAATAATATCTGCCTCGGCTATTTGGATTGTTCGTCATCATTTATATTTGAATTCGTCACACACAAACAATGTGACATGCACAGTGTATCACTGTACATGCCATAAGGCTGTGCACACCGACACACACTTGATAAAACTGCAGGGACAGGTGAGCACAGGGTCAATCCCAAATCATGCCGGGTTCAACTCAAGTGAAAGTCACGATATCAGCACAAGGTCAAACGGAGCTATTAGCTGGATTCAACACAGGTGCAACTCAAAAGTACACATGAATGTTGTGATCAAAGTATGCATATATATAAATATATATATATATATGCCGACCAGGCAGCAAACAAAGTCAACAAAATATGCATCGTATACATGGCAACCAAACTGAAGTATAGAGGATAAGCAAGTAACAATGAACTGGTCAAAACAAGGTACATGATGAAATAACATACATACATAAATGTTGTACACAAGTGGATGAATACATATGCAAATGCCACTGTGATTTTGACAAACCAAGACAAGTTGATATGCACATATATACACGTAATCGGGCAAGTACAAGGATGCAGTGTTCACGGCTGAGACAAACTCAAGCACCAGATTCGACCAACATTACATTGTACACAAGTGTAGTGCAACTCAATGCAAACCAGGAATGCAACATTTCTACAAGACATATGTACAACCAAAGTAAACAAAGGCAATGCACTTCAATGATCAGTTCAGGTCAGACCAACCAAAGAAGAGAACTCAAACTCAAGAAACTAGTTCATATTTACATGACAACAATGCAGAAAGTATGCAAGAATAAATACAAGATCAGAAGGTCAAAGTGAACCACACCAACAACAATCTATACAACACTACAAAGGATGATGCCAGGACCAATATGCAGAGCTGTATATGCATGTGTGCATATGGTGATACAGCAATAATATGAATCAAGTGCATATGAACCCAAATCAACCATGAAGTGTACATATGCATAACAACCAGATCAGAACTTCAACCAGCAACAATTAGAGGCAACCAGACTATATGCAAGCAAGGTAACGGATTCAAGTACGAATGCACATCAACACTAGACCAGACTACAAAACAATCATATACAAGTTTCACTGACTCGAAGGAGCAAACATATAAAACAATGGACAGTGCAATGCAGACATGTTAGCAAGACCACAAATCCAAATCAAGCTCAACAGTCAAAGCATCATCAACAAAGTGAAACTACACTTATACAAAGTCAATGCAATAGTGGACAGTACAAGCTCAACTACGACCATAGATATATACAGAGTTGTATATGTACTTGAGAGAACATGGAAGCAGTGCACATTGCAGGTCAAAGCAAAACCGAAGTCACCAACATATAAAACTATGACCAATGCAAACAAGACTGCAGGTAACAGGTTCAAAATAACCAAGTCAGTCTCATTTCAATGTTAAAGTCATAGAGAAAAGTTCAGTGACCAAAGTCAACAAAATGCCATCAGAAATCAAACCGTGGTAATCAACCAAACCAGAAATTCAAAACCGTGGTGGCCAAGCAAAACAATCAAGTCAGAAATCAAAGTCGTGTCAAGCAAGTAAACAATATATACGAAGTGACAAAGTTAGTAATAATCTCAATCATCAAAACGAAAATCGAGTGGCCGAGCAAAATAATTGACAAAATTCAAATAATTCAGTAGGAACGAGAAAATAGGAAATCGAATCCTATATAAACGATTAACATCATCGGCAGTTCGATCATCGAGTTAAAGCAAGCAAATCAAAAGAAGCAAAAGGCAAAAATCACATACCGAAGTCAGGAGACGAACTCGATCAAAAATCGAAGCAGTTGAAGCTAAGAAACGAGGAAACGATCGATCAAAGCTACACACGAATATCCACTTAATCGATCAACAAAGTCGACGGCTACAAAAGTTATCAAAGCCCTGATTACAGAGCAAAGAGGAAAGAACAAGTCGAAGCAGCCATCGAAGAAGAAAGCGTGCCGATTAAATAAAATAAAGAGGGACATTTATTTTGGGTCGGCTACTATGATATTTGGGCTAAATTTTTAATTAGGGGTTTGTTTTATTTTTGTTTTTTTTTAAATTTAAATTCTTTTTGTTAAACCGTTGTAATTTCTAGTCGTATGACTAGGGGACAAACTACGTGGCGTAGTTTAAGAATTCACAACTCAGTGGCTGAGTTATGGCAGGGTTTTGAGCGTAGAGTTAAGGTTAGTCAATAGCGGGTGTCACGTATTTACGAGTGTAAGCGTGTGACTACTTAATTTCTAGTAGAAACCTTAGGGGCAGCATGTAGGCAGGGTTTTGCTGAAGCCGGGTAAATCTGTGTTGTTCTATTTTTGTATTTTATTATTCTGCTATTATCTGTGCTGCTATTATCTGTGTTGAAATCTGTGCTGAAATTATTTTATATGCTTTTGCAATAAATTTTTATAATTAATAGTATCACCCTATTCACCCCCTCCCTCTAGGGTCAAATCGATCCTACAATGATGTGTTGTTGATGAAGTTGATTGGTTTTGTGATGATGGATAGATTGTGGAACAGTAAGGAGGAAGAGGAACTGTGGTGACTGTTTTGTCTGTAGAGGAGATGTATGTTGTAGCAATGATGTCATCCAGGATGCAGTGAAGTATGTTAGAGTTGTTGATGATGAGAAGTTGTATATACGAGAATTTTAGTTCAAAAATGTGTAACTATGGATGTGACAGTGATGTAGATGGTTTGTGGAAGTGCTTTGATGTCAGGTATAGTGGGGAGATTGTAGTGATATGAACAGTAATTTTTGACATCAGGATGTCAGAAATGTCGAGTATGTTGTCGATGATGTACTGGTGTGTTATGCGGTGGATGATCAGAAGTGCAAGTGCAATGTTAGTGGATGTTGTGAAGTTAATTTGGTGATGTCGTTATTGTTTGAAGATGGAAGGTTGGTCAGTTGAAATGTTGTTAGCAGTGTTGTGGCAGGGTACTTTTAATAGTCGATACTATTGAGCAGGTAGACAGGGGATGGTGTACTGAAGAGTGGAGTGGTTTGCAGAGCTCAGGTGGTATTGATGGTATGTTTGGATGAGTGAAGTGGAGAAGCAACAAGGCAGTGTGCACATTTTTTGGTGGTGCACAGAATGTTGGTAATTTCTTTATGGTAGTAGTTTTATGATGTGAAAGAGGGGGGGAGTAGAGTGAATCTGGTTTGTACGTAGGCTGTGGTGTGTTGGTGAATTTGGTTTGAGGTCAGGGAGGTAAAAGAACAGAATTACATTAATTGCTACAACAGGATGTTAAAGTTTTGAAATGGAGAAGGCAAGTAAGTGTTGTAGTTATATGCACTGGTGAGTGGGGATTGTTTGAAGCAGGTTGATGAAGCAGAAACAACTATTGTATGTTGTATTGGCAGTTTTGTGGATAAGACAGTTTGAAAGGTGGAAATGAAGCTGTGTGAATATATAAATGTAAAATGTACACAGAGATTAGGAATTGATGAAATTTGATAGTGTAAATGCAAAACGAAATGCAATGCAACCGTGATGCAGAAAATTGAAAACTATCAAGAATGCAATGTTTTTAAAAAAAAAATATGAAAACCGAAATTCAAATGTAGCAAAATGCACACAAACCATAAATGAAGTGAACATTAAATGAAATAAAAGCAAAATTATCAAACAAACACACAAATTTTTTTTAATGCAAACACACACAGAAAAAACACACAAAAATCAAACGAAAATAATTCAAAGAATAGAAAATAAAAATCAAATAAATTCCCGACAACGTCGCCAAAAACTTGTTTAACGGCAAACTTTCTATCGAGCTAGAAAATCGTCGACAAATTTTGAATTAAATTTATACCACAAGCGCATGGCGTACTGTCGTAGTACGTAGCGAGTACGGGTCGATCCGTAGAGAATTATGATTTAAATTTTTTGCTCAATCAAATTAAACCAAAGTTGAGAATTGTTTAAGATAGATAAAGAGAAAATTGAGAAAAAGAAAGTGATAAAAATATGAGAGTTAAATGACAATTTAGAGATAAATCCACTCTCTAGATCATATATTTCAACAAATTATGAAATTATAGTTTCTTTTTTTAGTCATTATTAAGTTTAATTGATGTGCTTATCATAAGTATGGCTCATTTGTGTTATTAGTTAGCTCAACATAAGACATTGAACTATAGCACACCATTTAAACTACTTTTCAATTCTCATGAAAAATGACAATGAAGTTGAAAATAAAATCTATTTTAAGAATGGCCTATTAACTATTAATTAGAAATATAGACCATCAAATTTTAATTTTAAAATCACTTCATTACCATAATCATATGTAAATGAAGAGGTAATTTTTGTTTGTGATTGTTTAAGCATAGCATATTTGTTATGAACAACATAGACTATCAAATTCAGCATAAAAAAATAAATCACATCAAAATTCATTCTTCCATTAAGCACAAAAAGAGAGAAATAATATAAAAATGTTGAAGCTACATGATTAGAGACTTCATTACCCCAAAATTGAAGGGATTAGCCTCTCATATTTATTATCAAAACAACAAATGTAGCATGCAACATGAAACTAAAAAAAGAAAAAGAAAAATGAAAGCTAATGGAAAAGAGAACTATTCTGATTGCATAAGATAAAAGAAACCTACACTACAATATAAGAAGAGAAGCATGTAAAAGAAAAGAGCATTGAATTACATAAGAATGAAAAGAAAAATTACATGAAATAAAAATGGCTAAGTAGCCAAGAAAAGAGAAAGAGAAGAGCTTTCTTTATTTTATTTTTCCTGAACTAAAACTAACCAAGAGGAAGAGATGGCCTCCATAAGAGGGCTTAAGAGAAGGTAGAAGAGTTTACATGAACATAATGATTTATTTATACAAGCATGAAAACCTAATCCATAATTTGAGGAATGCCCAAACTACCCTTGAGAAAGTGTGGAGGGCAAGTAATCATTAGCTTCTATTAATCATCATTAAGTGTACATGAAACCATTAATTCCATAAGCATGTGCATTGGCCTCTAATTTGTACATTAAGGTAGGTGGGTAGGTGGTGTCCTCCATGTTTACCACTTTGGATTATTTCCATCTTCATTCCTTTGTATTCATTTTGTGCATGCATGTGTCTTCATGAAACCACTCTTATTTGAGATCGAATTTCTACACAAATATATATAAATTCTCAATTAATTTTCTCAAAGAAATATATGCACACAAATGACAATTTTGTCCTTATATGAAGATAAATATGTGATGATTTCAATAATTTGAATTTTGGTTTAAACAAGTTAAAATACCCAATACGATCATTTATTTAATTTAAACATATTAAATATGATGGTAAAAATATGCACATTTACATGCACATCAGACATCTTTAAAGAAGGTTCTATGATATTTGAGATTGTGCGATGTATTTGTGATTGTCAATAACATTTTAAGTTTATATATATATATATATATATATATATATATATATATATATATATAGACACACACACATGCATACAGTACCATATACTTTTGATACTATAGATGTTATCATATTATTATTGCCTTGATTTAAAAATAGTCTAACCCATGTACTATTTATATAATACTCAGGTCAGTCCGAGACATTTCAAATACAGGGGCACGAGACCAGTTTGCGTATTTTGAGCATAAAGGAGACTAAATACTTGTTATTGTAGATTATTATCTTATATTACATAGTCTCTTGTGTGTATAATATTGTGATGTATATTGGACATATGTTGTATATCTTGTATTATATATTACCATTACGACTGGCTCTGTGATATCTGATATTCATTGTGCATTGTTCTATCATAGAGGCACATGTGCTTATTGCTTTATGCCAATATTTTGTACGTGTAAGTGGTTGTTTATTTGATATTTTAATACGTACCAGTGTTAGCCCAAAGAATATTCACGTGTATACCCCATATAATCTCATTCTCCATATTATTTGACAGTATTCTTTAATAATACTCTTGGATAGTATGTGTATAGAAGTTGGGTGTTATAAATGATACTAGAGCAGATTTAAAATAATACATCATATATAATAGACACGAGTCTAGACCTTAAAGAGACTTGGAATCCCTGTCTGCTTAGTTGTGTTGAGTAGTTACCTTATATTAAAGAGATAATAAGAATATACATTATTACTTAGGTGATCATCTGGATACGTACTTGTTATTTTTTGTACACACGTGTTATTTTTTATACACACGCACAGAGGTATGTATAAATTTATCCATATTATAATTGAGTGTTAATCTCTCTATGGAATTTAAGTTGCGATGGAGATAGTGAAATAAAGAGTTGTTAGCCAGACCAATCGAGTCGGCTTTGGTGATGATTAATAAACCTTTATGTGGCTTTTGAATAGAGTGATTGATCTGGAAGTGATCAGAGTTACGCAGCAGAAACTGATAGGTAGTTCTCCACTGAAGACATTTGTAACTTGATTCAAAATGTGTGTATTGGTTTTTTACTTTATGGATGATGTGTGATAATTTATATTGTTATTTATGATTAAAGAATTGTGTATGTATATGGAATTTTTGAAAACAAATATTTTATTCAAACAAGCAAATGGTTTGGTCGAAATATGAATTGGATTTTATAAAGTGACTGGAAATTTTATTTAAACAAGCAAATGTAGCGCCATTTTCATCATATTTGCATTTTGAGGCAGCATATCGAAATTAGAATTTCTTTTTTAAGCAATAATAAAAAATGAAAGTTAATATAAAAAGAATACAGTTTTTTATGAATCCAGAAATCAAAGGAGCAAAGTAATGAAAAAAACTAGAAAGTATCTTATTTTGTATGGAAATAACAAAGATTGTTTGCTAATTTACTTTATTGTTAATTTCAGTCCACTGTGAGTCTAGTCGATTTATTATTTTTTATACTTTAGAGGAGTTCAATCGTTTAATTATTATTATTTTAAATTGCAACCATTGTAATGTTAGTTAATCGATTGTTTTGTTCTAAATTATAAATTGGTTGGTAGTTTGATGAATAATAATCAAAATAATAAGTAAATCGTAATCTAGCCTACTATCATCATAACATAGCCTATTCAGCGATTTTATCAATGCTAGTGAATAAGCATACGTTTCCATTGACTTTATTATTTTACACTGATTATTGTGCATATTGTGACATAAATAAATCAGGATGTTCTTTCTCTAAATCTACCAGTTTGAAATCCATACACTTCTACTGAGTGCCATCTTTAAAAAAATTTTGGAAAAAAGAATGTAATTGTGTCTTTGACAAGGAAATGAAATTTATAAATAACCACTTTAATTTGTTTTACTTTTACTGCTATAACTATTTAATTTGTGAATGAATTTTAGAGAATCTTCTTTCACTTTGGAAGATATGTTAATATAGAATAAAAGTGTTCGTTGCTTCTCGAAATTTTGGAGTTTATTAATGTTAAAATGTGAATTAAAAGGAAGGTTTGGTGTTGTTTGTAAACAGAATAATTTATAAAACTGAACTGAACTAATTTGCTTTTAACTTTCAAGCAGCTTATTCGATTTCGACAATTTTTGACTATTCCTAAAAGCTAAGAACCTAAGAAATAACTTTTGACTTGAATGTTTCGCGAAATTTTGATGTTTATTGGACTAAAAACGCACATCTCTAGGCGACATCAAGTTCTGAGACGTTTGATTGTATTCTCCAGTTGACTTGGTAATTTGGACCTTACTGACATTGTTGGGGCAATGTTGGTACTTAGAAGGTATGGGTCGATTTGATTGACGACCCCATGGTTTTGGGTCTTCCTGACGTTAACGAAGCAATGTTGGTTCTTAGAAAGTTAGGGTCAGTTTTCACGATCGACCCGACGGTTTGGACCTTTTTGACATTGTCAGAGCAATGTTGGATCGTTGGTTCTCAGAAAGTTAGGATCGATTCTCACTATTGACCAGCGGTTTGGACCTTCCTGATGTTACTGGAGCAAGGCCGGCTCTCAAAAGGTTAGGGTTGATTTTCACTGTCGATCCGTCGGTTTGGACCTTCCTAAAGTTACTAGAGCAACGTCGATTCTCAAAAGATTAGAGTCGATTTCACCGTTGACCTGAGAGTTTAGAGCTTCCTGGCGTTATTGGAGCAACGTCGGTTCCCAAAAGGTTGGGGTCGATTTTCACGATCGACCCGGTAGTTTTGCTTATGAGAACTTGTTCCATTGGTTCAAGAATCTAATTTTATTGATAAATAGAAGAAATGGCAAGTCTTGCTAATTCACGATGCCTTTAGCATCCTTGAGTGGCTTATTTGCAAATGCAAGAAATAAAGAGATCAAGTGTAGTAGTACTGTAGCAGGTCATTGTTCCACACGTGGAGTTGGAATTCCATAGACGGTTTCCAGCTTGAATGTTCCATCCCCAAGCTTTTAATTGATCACATAGGGTCCTTCCTAGTTTGGGCCAAGAGCTCACGTACCCAGTACAATTTTTCTTAGAATGAGCTCCCTTATTTCGAAGATATAATTACAGACTTTTGTGTTGAAGTGTCGTGCCACTCTCTTCTGGCGAGCAACAACCTTTAGCTTCACTTCTCATAGATTTGGTTGAGTGACTCGAGCAGTTTTTGCTTGTTTTCCTCTCTCATTGAAGTGTCTTCTGCGATATAGGTGACTTTCAGTTCCACTTGGATTATAATTTCTGAACCATATGCTAAAGCGAACAAAGAGTGCCTAGTCGCAGATATGTGCGTTCTCCAAAAAGCCCATAATGTCAATGAAAGTTCATCAACCCAATTGTCTTTATCTCTAGCCAGCCACTTCTTTATAGTGGATTTAATGATTTTGCTTACTACTTCCACTTATCCGTTTGCAGCAAATGCGCTACAACGGAGAAGCTCTTCATGATTCGATACCGTTTATAAAAATCTTTGAACTCAACACTCACAAACTGAGTCCCGTTGTTCATGATAATCTTCCGGGGCATTCAACACATGAAAATAATATTTTTCTTTACAAAATTAATTACTCTTTTAGTAGTGATCGTGGCAAGCACTTCTGCTTCATCCCATTTCATAAAGTAGTAAACTTCAATGATAGCGTATTTGGCTCCTTCTTTTGCCATTGGTAGCACAATGATAATGCCGATTCTTTAGATTGCAAATAGCCATGGGCTGAAAATCCATGTAAGTTCTACTGATGAGGCTCTCGGAATCTTCGAGAATCTTTAGCACCTGCCATATTGCTTCGTATAATCAGCTACATCCTTGTTTAGTGTCGGCCAGAAGTATCCATGATAGAGCACTTTCTTTGCTAACATCTGCCCCTTGGTGTGATCCCCATAGTTGCCTTCATGAATTTCAATGATAGTATTCCTAGATTCATTTTTGGTTACACACCTAAGCAAGGGGAAAAGAATCCTCTCTTGTATAGCACACCGTCCTGCATTATGAATCATGGTGCCTTTCGAAGAAGCTTCTTCGTTCATTCCTGACTTTGGGGAGTATTTCCCTGAGTAAGTAGTCCTTTATTGCCATCATCCACAACTCTACCTCTTCTATAGTCTCCAGAACTCAATCAACATCCATCTGATCTATGCTAGGAGCAGTCAATACTTCTAGTGGAACCAATTCCATCAGATGTGCTTCTTCGGAATTGGCTAGCTTAGTTAAGGAATTGGCCTTCATATTATCCTCTTTGGGAATGTGAGAAATCGTGTAGTGTTCAATTTCATTAAGCAACTCCCAAGCTTTAGGCAAGTAAGGGTCAAGTTTCGTTCCCTTAGCTTGATATTCCCTTTCGAACCTAGACTACTAGTTGGGAGTCACTGCAGATATGTAGAGTTTTTATTCCCGGTTCCTTTCCAATCTTCAATCCTACCAACAATGCCTAATATTCTTCTTCTCTATTAGTGGTAGGAAATTCTAGCTTAGAGAATAGAAAATTGATCATCCTTAAGGAGTTTCAAGCATAACTCCAAGACCTGAGAAAAATTCATTTGATGCCCCATCAATGAACAATTTCCATTAGGTTATTGTGACGGTTGTTGTTCGCACCAAAATTTGTCACAACACTCTTCGGGAGTCATTGAAGAGATAATAATGAAGAATGTAAATTTAAAACGAGTATTATCTAACAAAAACTCCAATCATCAGTAATGTAAATGCGTAGACAAGCAATTTATAGTGGTTCGGCGTGTTTCCTACATCCACTGTGAAGTTTTTTTACAGCTTTATTGATATTCACTTGCTGATTACAACTGATTACAGTAGATTACAACTGATTATAATGTTGAAATTCATGTACAACAGCAGCTATGGAGTTCAAAAATGGATCCGGCAGAGTCTGAGCGCTTGAGAGTCCCAAAGATCCTTTTTGTTGGCTCTAGGGCTCTATTTATAGGCATAGGAGGCTGAGATCGCGCTCAAATCTCGGGAGACTTTTTCTGGCACATGAGTGGGCCCACGCGACCAACCTCAGGAAGTTTCGAGTCGATTTGTGATCGATACGAAGTCATTTCGTATGGATCAAGATAATGTCCGATTGAGCTGAAATTTGGTGGAGACGTTCCTCAGCATGTGTGCAAGCTACTATGAAAATTTCATGGCATTTGGATCAGTAGATCTCGAGTTATCGTGGATACGAAATGATGTTCTTCGTGTGACTGTTTGGTTCGAATCCATCTCTTCAAACCGATGGTTTCGAATCGATGGTAGCACGCGCCTTTGGGATGACGTGGAGCGCAAACTTCGATTCGATCTAGTCTTCACTCCGAGTTGACCGCATCGACTCCATATATCTCTGATGGATTCGAATGAAGGCTTCACTTGTGGATTCGAACAGTAGTTGCTGATGGAGTCGAACAATCGATGGTCGATGGATACGAACAAGTCTTTCTCTGATGGATACGAGCCTTTTAGCTTCTCCATGGATACGAAGTCAATCAATGCGTATTCGAACCCTTCGATGGATACGAAGGATGGTGGTCTGATGGATGCGAAGCAGATACTGGCAGATGGGTACGAAGGCGCTTCATCTGCTGATGGGTACGAAGTCCATCGATAAGAACTCGATGGATTCGAACATGGGCGCACCTGACCGATACGAAGTAGGTGATCTGCCGATGGATTCGAATGAGACTGAGTCGAACCGAGATACTTCTATGGATTCAAAGTTGATCGATACGAAAGTGATCGATTCGAACTGCAGCTTGATGATCGATATGAAAGTGATCGATACGAAAGCGGTGTTTTTCCCTTCAAATTTAATCGATCATAACTTGAGCGTATGAACTCGGATTGACTTGAAATTTGAGATGCTGACTTCTATAATCTTTTTTGTCATGTCCTATCAATTGTAGCTCAATCTGGACTCGAAAAAATTCAGCGATATCCATAGTGAAGCAAAGTATGACCACTCTCTAAGACGAACTGTCCTTTGTTTTCGATCGATCTTCTAGTATCACGGCTTTGCCAAATAGCTGGATAACATTTTCCCCCCAAAGTACGTCTTGTAGAAACATGGCATGCTTCGAAAAGCTGCAATTTCTCTCTGAACAATCATTGCTCTTTTGTTGAAGGTTGTAACCTTGCGTTGATATGATTGATTGCTGTAGAATGGTGCTTGGCCGTTGGTTGTTGCAATCGTAACAAGATGAGTATTCGATCCCTGTGAATGTTTAAAATCGAATATTAGTCCGACATATATGCACATATGTTAATTTGACTCTTGTTAACGTTGTGTGTTCACGAGTCGTTGTCAGTTTTGCTTGTTATTGAATTTCATATCGATTCTCTCCTGAACCGACTTGGAAATTTGAGTTGAAACAACGCTAGATGGTTGTTTTTGACTATCCTCTTGTATCGATCCTCTCCTGAATCGATGTAAAAGGTTCAAAAGTAGTTTTTCATATCGATGTGAGTCGAAATGATGGATATGAAATGATAGTTCGTATCGATGGGCTTGGATGGGTATGAAACATCCGTTCGTATCGATTAGAAATGATGTATACGAAACGATAGTTCGTATCAGTGAGCTTGGATGGATACGAAACATTTGTTCGTATCGATGAGTTTGGATGGATACGAAATATCTGTTCGAATTGATAGGTTTCGATGGATGCGAAATTGTTGTTCGTATCGATATGCAGTGGATGGAGTTGCGAACTTGTTGATGTGAACGAGGGCTTTGAGCCGATGGAGTTCACAATCTTCAGTTGTCCTTGCTGCTTGCTTCGTATCGATAGATCCATCGTCTGTTTCGAATCGATAGAAATTTTTGGTGTTGGATTCGAAACTACCGTTCGACTCGAACGTTAGGGTGACCGGTGGTGACTGGTCACATGGACCGGGAGGCGAATCGACCCGGTTCTTCTATGGCTTCATATAAATAGTGTGGACTTAGCCATTTTTTACCTTTTTTACTTTTACTGTTACCTTGTACTCTCTGTGTTTTTGCATCGAATCGAAGCTTCCGAGAGAAGAGCGGTTTGTCACGTCTTCGAATCGATTCAGTTCTTTAATCCTTCGAAATTAAACATTAAAATCAGGTAGTTAATGGATAGAATTATGTTTATAATGATGAAACTCGAAATCTCAATCCATCCTCATTGCTTTTATGATCGGTTTTAATGAATTCAAGATCTGGATGGGTGAGAGCAAGATTGGGGATGGAGCGTGGCCATGGAGTTGAGGCCTGTTTGGAGAAGAAGGAGTTGTGGAATTTTCGAATCGAAGGAGATTACGCGATTTCGTATCAATATGAATATGAGATAGGCGATCGATGCGAAGCCAAGGTTCTCAGATCGATGCGAAATGGTGTGCCCTTGATCGATACGAAATGCATCGTTTCAAACTGGATCGATACGAAACGTATCGAGTCAAACTTGATCGATACGAAACGTATCGAGTCGAACCTGATCGATACGAAACGTATCGATTCGAACATGATCGATACGAAACGTATCGATTCGAACATGGTTGGTGATACATCTCTGACTCGATACGAATTTGAACTGCAGCGACCGATTCCATGTTGAAACTAGACGAATTTAGAGAACTTTTGCGCGTTAAAATACTTGACTCCGATGAGCTTCTGCGTTGCGTGACTGAACTTGACCGTAGAACTCCATATTGGACTGCCTTTCGAAGCTCGCCGATGGAACTGTAACTTAACAAAAATATAATGAACTTCAACTTGGATCGACCGCTTACGTCTGGATGGCACGGTTGTGACGGTCAGCGATGACGGTCATTTCCGGTTTGATTTTCTGAGTTTTGTCGTTCTTACATTTCAGTTTATTCTGTAGACTTTGCTTAAGTAATGCACAGCACTGCATGACACATTCATGCACTTTGCACCGGGGAATGCACGGGCTTTTTAGCATCTAATGATGATTTCTCATGAGTTAGCTAGTTATGGAAACTTCAAGTTCGCAGCCGCAAGAAACTCAGAGTTCAGCCCTCCCGTGCTTGAAGTACCGGAGATTGAGATTGAAGTTATCGATCCAGCTCCGGACGAGTTACCTGACGCATCCTTCATTAGTAACCCATCAGATTCTGTTCCGTCTAACATTTCGGAAGACATGCTAGGAAGAATATGCTTAAGGCATGGTTTTTCGATGGATGACGTGCTACTGCCGGGGCAAATGATAGGCCACACAATCCACCGGAGAGATATACCGCATTCAATCGCCACGCGTGCGCAGCTGGGACACTCCCTCCGTTTAACCAGTATATAAGAGAAGTATTGTCATTTTTGAGGATCGCCCCATCTCAACTGCATCCGAATGGATATGCATCACTCAATAGCTTGTTCATTGCATTTATGGAGTATCTTTATCGACCGCCACTCCCGATTGAGATCAGATACTTTTTTAACTTCAAGAGTCGGGCCGATAGTCCATCTTTCACATTCCTGGAGGCGGTAAGAAATTTCCAAGTGATCACGGGGGCTTGGACTAGATTGAGCTACTTCAGGACGGAATGGTTTTATGTCAGATGCCCCCCAGGGTTCGCTCGACGATGGCTATTTAGACGTGAGTATTGCTATCCTTTCGGGTAGTTGATAAAACTGATGTATTTGAAGTCGAACTCACATCTCTTTTCCTTTTCAGCCGTAATTCAGCGACCCGAAGGTGAGCGTTTCAAGGAGATAGTTCGGGTTTTTCAAGAAATCCCAAGTGAGGAGAGGAATATTGAGCTGCTATTGGCAGACAGGAATCTCAGAATCCTTGGGTTGATTGAGCGGAGACAAAGCATAATGCTTGACGGTGTCTTAAGAACCGCCTCGAAAGAATGAGTTAAACGAAGAAAGCCTAAAGTTGTCATAATTGAGGAGGCTGACTCGGAGAGAACTCATACCGATGAAGATACATTGGGAGAATCTGCGGATGTAGCCCAAGATACCGAAGAGCAAAGAAAAGGCAAGGCAGCCGTTGTTAAGCCACCTAAATAGGGGAGATGGAATTCGGTTGTTACGGCTCGACCTGCCTCCGGAATTAGAATTTCAGAGACGTCTCCCCCAAGAACTGAGAATCTTTATGAAGGGCTCGTCGATATTCCAATTTCGGACGATGTGTCCTTGCAGCATGATGCCGGATTGGACGAACTTTCTGAAGCCTTAGCTTTGAGTGAGTCTCTGCCCACTAGTGCGGTTGACACATCTAGTTGGTCGGGGGGTTGCACCCAAATTCACACTTCACAGCACTACATAATTTCTAAGTGTAATACGTTCACTGTGAGAGATTACTAATTTCGTTTTATGTTTTTGCTTCGCAGATACCATGTCTGGTAGAGGTTCGATGGTTGGCAGTCTCCGTAAGAAATGCCAGTCTTCTTCATATTATGAAGCATATATGAGGGAAGGAGATAGAGACTATGACTATGGGCGCTCGAGTCATGAGCGCTCTGACAGAGATAAAGATTATAGGCGTCGGTCTCGATCTCGCACGCCACCTCCTAAAGCTCCTGCACCGCATCTGGTTCATGTTTCGAGGCCTCCGAAAACTTCACGGCCCAACCCGTCTTCCCAACCATCGAGGTCGTATACTCATCGCAGAACGGAGGTCGCGGCCTCCCCGTCAACAGAGCAGACATTGACGGAGCCTTCGGGGGAAGGAGCGGTTAGGCTTGCTCAACTGAGGAAATAATTTCCTGAAATTTTCTTCGATGGGTTTGTCTTTCCTCCACATCTAAAAAGGATACCGTCGACAGTTGCACCTATGATGCACGATTATCTATCAGATGTATTCTTTCAGTATCAAGAATGGTCGAAGACCTCTAAGAAAGCGTCAAAGGTGGCCATTGATCGAGCGGCTATGATTGAGAAGTTGGAAAACGAACTTGGTCAAAAGGACCCCATTATTCAGGCGCTCCGCAGTGAGGCCGAGTCCTCTCGAAAGTCAGAGATTGAAGCTCTCAGAAAAGCGTATGAAGCTCAAGCAGCGATGGATAGGATGAAGCATGAGCATTACGCTACGGTGCAGGACATAGGCCACCGAAATACCATCGTAACTGCTGAGCGGGATGCGGCCTTGAAAGAGCTAAACGAGCTCAAGGCCAAAGTTGCAGAGATTATGAAGGAGAGGGACACTGCTAACGTTTCCGCACAGGAAGCGTGTGATCAAGCGGTGGAATTTCGGAGGGAAAGAGATGTGGCTTTGGAAATGGTCCGTGAGACAGAAGCCGAAGTCGATGATAAAGTTCGTCAAGCAGAGACTAAGCTAGAGACAGAGATAGAAGAACTTCTCATTACTTATAATGCTAATGTGCTGAGGCACAGAAATTTGACATGGCTTGACGATTATCCGACACATTTGTTCAACGCCTGGAATTTATTAGTCGAGGAAAAGAAAGCATCATATTCAGGCGAAGTTTTTGATGAGTTCGAGTTGGAGAACCGTATATTAACTGATGATGAGAAGAAGGTTCTCCACGATTTCATGGTCTCTCATGCTAAAGAGAAACTGGGTACCCAACACTTGGAAGTTGGTGAGGGGTCTGGCGTTGTGTATCCAGCTACAAGTTCAGAGTTGATCACTTCATCAGGAATGGAGCCGACGCCAGCGACTGAGTTGCAGTTGGTCCCAGGGTATGGCCCTGAGCAGCCACACTTATCTCCCATCAGGAAGCACTCTTCTGAAGCCGCTCAGTCAGCCACAAGTAAAGTTGAGGAAGGTACTCTGCACAAATCTACTGTGTGTTTGAACTGAAGTATTTGTATTGAAGTGTGTTCTGACAACTTCTTTTCTTTCTTGTCCAGTGAGTAAAGTTACATCGACAGCGCCTCCTGCAGTCCAAGCGCCACATCAAGAACAGGAGGCTATTATTATTGAAGCGATCGCCATGACGACAGCCGCGCCGACCGAGGTGACACAGGGGGGTTCAATTACTTTCGACGAACAGATGATGAATGAACTCTTGAGCCAGCACAATGACCCCTTTGTTGACATGCCATTTGTTCTCGGCACGTTCCCACCTGCTTCTATTGTATCGTCACAGTCCACGGCCACCTATCGTGAGTCTCGTGCTGCTCGTGAGGCTGAGATACTTGCTCAAATCGAAGCAGAGATGGAAGCGGCAGCACACGGCGGTAATTCTGAGTGTGTTACGACGGCGGTTGATCCCACTCCTCTTGTGGTGACATCTTTTGGGGACACGCTAGTCGGAACCAGCGCGCTCATTCCTCCCCCGGTGGTAGACCTGACTCCTCGAGAAGAGAATATTCCTTTAAGTTCAAGTTCGGAGGAGTATATCAATATCATGCCTTCGTCAGAGGAAGATCCGCCAAAGAGTACGGGGTTGAAGCGGAAGACTGTTGGTGGTTCCAGTGGTTCCACGTTGAAGAGGAAACCGAAGAAGAAAAAGTAGACGATCCCCTCTGGTGCATTTTTGGCAGCTAGGAAGTCACTTTTATTTTTTCTTCGTAGCCTATGTATAGATGCAGGCTTGGCCCCCTGCTAGTAGGAATTTTTTGGAAGAACTTGTACATGAATCTTCACATACAGTTAGTTGAAATGAAATTCAATTTCTTTGTTTTAATTCTCATTTCTTTCGTGCTTAAGTATTTGCAGTGTTTGGCTTTCAGTCCGGTGTACTTGTGGTGTTTTTACCGTCAAGTAGAGTTTGTTTTATTTGTCAAGTCTGAAAATCTTGGTCACATGGTGTGATTGATGAATAAGTTGAACTTCGGTCATTGTTTCACTTCGGTTGGTGATTAACACTTAAGTTTTTTGCCCCCCAGTTTCCGGGAACAGCATTTGTATTTTGGTGGTTGATCTCACTCATTGCAAATCTTAAGCACATGTCCACACTCTTGGGACTTAGGATAATTTTCGATCGATAATCTGGTTCGCACTCTGGGAATTTGAGAGTTATCGATGTTGGTAATACGGTTCGCGCTCCGGGAACCTGGAATTGATTTTTATACTCCACTTCACGCTCTGGGAACTTGGAGTTAGTATTGATATTTCGGTTCGCACTCTGAGAACTTTGACTTGGTATTTGTGCTCCAATTCACACTCTGGGAATTTGGAGATAGCATGTATGTTTGGGTTCGCACTCCGGGAACCTATAATTTTATGCTCTAATTCAGGCTCTGAGAAGTTGGAGGTTGCATTGATGGGTTGGTTCGCACTCCGGGAACCTGGAATTGATGTTTATACTCCAATTCACGCTCTGGGAAGTTCGAGTTTGCATTGATGGGTTGGTTCGCACTCCGGGAACCTGGAATTGATATTTATATTCCAATTCACGCTTTGGGAAGTTGGAGTCCGTTCACACTCTCGGAACGATTTATTTGATGTTTATACTCCAATTCGCACTCTGGGAATTCGGAGTCCGTTCGCACTCTGGGAACGATTTATTTAATGTTTATAGTCCAATTCGCACTCCGAGAATTTGGAGTCCGTTCGCACTCTGGGAATGATTTATTTGATGT
Organism: Allium cepa; assembly: GCA_030765085.1. NCBI lineage: Eukaryota > Viridiplantae > Streptophyta > Magnoliopsida > Asparagales > Amaryllidaceae > Allium > Allium cepa. Next base: position 236,913,847 of record CM060930.1, read on the forward strand.
TTATATTCCAATTCGCACTCTGGAAATTTGGAGTCCGTTCGCACTTTGGGAATGATTTATTTGACGTTTATACTCCAATTCTCACTCTGGGAAGTTGGAGTCCTTTCACACTTTGGGAACGATTTATTTGATGTTTATACTCCAATTCGCACTCTGGGAAGTTGGAGTTCGTTCGCACATTGGGAACGATTTGTTTGATGTTTATACTCCAATTAACACTCTGGGAATTTGGAGTCCGTTCGCACTCTGGGAACGATTTATTTAATGTTTATACTCAAATTCGCACTTTGGGAATTTGGAGTTAGTTGTAGGACTGTCGTGTGTTGCTCCAGTTCATCCTTTAATGTGATGGCTTGCCGCCGAGCTGAGGTTTCACTTAGTGAGTAGCCGGTCGTATCGCAGTCACTCGCTATTTGAATAAATTCCATTATTCGATGGAACTTAGCTCTTCGTGTGTCATGATTGTTGAATGTTGCATTCAGTGAATCACAGCTCTAGCTTGAAGAGATAGTAATTTATTGCTGGAACGGAAAAACATGGAAAAGTCAGTGCCTTATTACAAATTCAAACTTCATAATGTAAAGGAAATTGCAAAGTATTCATAGATTGAATGAGCTTGTCATGTGTAACAGTGACGAAGATCTTCGTCGTTCCAGGCTTCTGAAAAAGTTGGCCCGCCACTGATGGCGTTTATCACCAATCTTCCGTGGGGACAAGTGGAGTCCTCATGTCTCGGTCGATTGGGTTCATTATTTTGATTTGATGGGCCTGCTTCTCCAGGCTACGGCGCCTAAACAAACTATTCCAGTTTCCTTTCTCTGATCAACTTTTCAACGAGATCTTGCAAGTGACGACACTCGTTCGTATTGTGCCCGTACCTCTGATGGAACCTGCAAAATTTTCCCGTCTGGATTTGCCTCTCTGACGACGGTTTTGGAGCGGGTTTTTTGTATTGAATTGTATTACAGGTTTATAAATACAAGTTCTCCAGTGATGTATTCAAAGGAGTATAACTGTCAAACATAGGGCTTTTGCGCTGTGGGCCACGATTTTGATCTCGTCTTTTATTTTGATTCACATTCTCTCTTTGCTGAGTTTGTTTGTTTTGTAGGTTCAACTGAACTTTTTCGGAGCTCTTACCGGATTGTTTGATCGCAACATTGCTCTGGATCCCTTCGTGCTTGGCCCTGCATCATTCTGCTTCCTAGACTGTTTCGCATCTTCCCTTCTCAGGAATTGAGCCGCCTTGGCGTGGAAACGGTCCAATGACGCAGGTGGTTTTCCAGCTAACCAGTTTCCAAACTCAGAGTCGGGGTCAATCCCCTTAGTCAACGCCATAAGGATGGAGTTAACATTCAGATTGCTGATCTCCGCACACGCAGTATGGAATCTCTCTATGTAGTGTCTGAGCGTCTCTCCAGGAGCTTGGGTGACGCTAGACAGAGTGTTGACATCTTTTGGCCTTGCGACGTGCATGCGGAATTGTTCAACAAATTTTGTGGCCAACTGGTCAAATGAAGAGATGGATCGAGGTGGCAGTCGAGTGAACCACATGGTAGTGATGCCCCCCAAGGATATAGGGAAACTACGACACTTCACTGCATCGTCAGCTCTGGCAGCGGTCATCGATCATTCATATTTCAGAATATGTTGGTTGGGGTTGGAGTTTCCCTCGTACATTGGTAGAGTTGCATCCTGGATCGCCGTGGGGGTTCAGCAGTAAGAATATCGTCCGTAAAAGAAGTGTGACTTCGGGAAATTCCCCAATCGTCATTGGTGAGACCCTGGCTTCCACGGATCATCTGACGTATCATGGTCGGAAGATCCGGCATTTGTATGTTCTGTGCGGCTCGTACCGGAATGTGATTGAATCCCACATCCTAGAGTTGGACCGGGTGTTGTTGGCGGTCCAAATCTTGCCTTCTTGGCTCGTAGTCCTATGGGACGTATGGTTCAGGAGTACGTCCACTATGACGATGGTCCAGGTTCGACTGGTCTTGGGCATCGACCCCTGGTTCAGCCGCGACATTAGTGGTGCGGTATTCTGCGGTGTGGTGAGGAACGGCACCTCCTCGGGAGGAGGGTCCGGTATGGAAACTGGCTGATGGACCAACTCTCAGTTGTCCAACAGTCATTGCCGGTTGATTTCCAGCGGCTGGCATGTGACTCCCATCTAGCCGGGGTCGTGGAGATCGATTATGATAATCAGAAGATGAAAAACTTTCGCTGGAGGAGCGAGAAGCATGGTCTCTCTTGGATCTCTTTCGCTTCTGGCGATCCAGCTGGTTGATCAGCTCGGCGTTAGCGCGTAGCTGTTCTGCTAATTGTTGCCGACTCTGGGTCAGCTCTTGGAGTAGCAACTATAACTCTTGTCGGGCAACCGAACCTGATGGTTCTGAGTGTCCAGTAGCATCTTGATTAGATGGAGGTAGTGGCGCAGGATTCTGTCTATCCTGTTCTTCTTGATTGATAGCGTTAGAGGTGGTCCTTGTGCTAACCATCCTGAAGGTTGAATTCCTATCCCTAGACTTTATGAAAATCTGAATAGAAGGGAAGGAACTTGGATTTGATGATCTGGATCTTTCTCTTAGATTTATTCAATCCGGTATCGATGACAGATCCAAAGAGCAGGAGAAAATCTGGGTTTTCTCAATGAAAGCACCAATGTGTTTGTACTAAAATTGGTCACAACACTCTTCGGGAGTCGTTGAAGAGATAATAATGAAGAAAGTAAGTTTAAAACGAGTATTATCTAACAAAAACTCCAATCAACAGTAATGTAAATGCGTAGACAAGCGATTTATAGTGTTTCGACGTGTTGCCTACATCCACTGTGAAGTTTTTTGCAGTTTTATTGATATTCACTTGCTGATTACAGCAGATTACATCAGATTATAATGTTGAAATTCGTGTACAACAACAGCTATGGAGTTCAAAAATGGATCCGACAGAGTCTGAGCGCTTGAGAGTCCCAAAGATCCTTTTTCTGTTGGCTCTGGGGCTCTATTTATAGGAGTAGGAGGCTGAGATCACGCTCAAATCTCGGGAGACTTTTTTTGGCACGTGAGTGGGCCCACGTGACCAACCTCAGGAAGTTTTGAGTAGATCTGTGATCGATACGAAGTCATTTCGTATCGATCAAGATAATGTCTGATTGAGCTGTAATTTGGTGGAGACGTTCCTCAGCATGTGTGCAAGCTCCTGTGAAAATTTCATGGCATATGGATCAGTAGATCTCGAGTTATCGTGGATACGAAATGACGTTCTTCATGTGGCTGTTTGGTTCGAATCCATCTCTTCGAACCGATGGTTTCGAATCAATGGTGTCACGAGCCTTTGTGATGACGTGGAGCGCAAACTTCGATTCGTTCCGGTCTTCACTCCGAGTTGACCGCATCGACTCCATATATCTCGGCGCGTTTGCATCGATGGATGACACGTCATCTAAGCTTGCTGGCTTGATGGATTCGAATAAAGGCTTCACTTGTGGATTCGAACAGTAGTTGCTGATGGAGTCGAACAACCGATGGTCGATGGATACGAACAAGTCTTTCTCTGATGGATACGAGCCTTGTAGCTTCTCCATGTATACGAAGACAATCAATGCGAACTCGAACCCTTCGATGGATATGAAGGATGGTGGTCTGATGGAAGCGAAGAAGATACTGGCTGATGGGTACGAAGGCGCTTCATCTGCTGATGGGTACGAAGTCCATCGATACGAACTCGATGGATTCGAACGTGGCCGCACCTGATCGATACGAAGTAGGTGATCTGCCGATGGATTCGAATGAGACCGAGTCGAACCAAGGTACTTCTATGGATTCAAAGTTGATCGATACGAAAGTGATCGATTCGAACTGCAGCTTGATGATCGATATGAAAGTGATCGATACGAAAGTGGTGCTTTTCCCTTCAAATTGAATCGATCATAACTTGAGCGTATGAACTCGGATTGACTTGAAATTCGAGATGCTGACTTCTATGATCTTTCTTGTCATGTCCTATCAATTGTAGCTCAATATGGACTCGGATAAAATTCAGTGATATCCATAGTGAAGCAAAGTATGACCACTCTCTAAGACGAACTGTCCTTTGTTTTTGATCGATCTTCTGGTATCACGGCTTTGCCAAACAGCGGGATAACAGTTGTGTCCTCCTCTTCATCATCTCGAATAGTGAATTCAAAGATGAAGGTAGCCAATGTAAGTTTGTTAATCTTTTTTGAGTATGGTAAGTCACATCGTAGTGGCTCAACTCGATGTTCCACTTTTGGAGGTTGTTTCGAGGGCTGTGGTCGATGCAATACCAATTTCAAGGGCTGATCCATCGGCACCTTCATCAGATGTGCCTGGAAATTTGGTCATAGTTTCCTTGATGTATTAGCAAGCAGTTTGCTAGCTTTTCCAAATTCAGGTAGTTCCTTTTAGCTCCGAAAAATCGCTTGCTAATGTAATAGATAGGTCATTGAATCCTCACTTCCTCACACACAAGCACTATGCTTAATGTGTGGGCATACTCCGCTAGGTGAATGAATAAATCATCTACGTTCACCGATTTAGACAAAACCGATGGTGTCTCCATATGTCATAGTAATTCTTCGAAAGCATTCTAGCAATCCCGATTCCACTAAAAATTCTTCTTATCCTTCTTTAATTCATCAAAGAATGGTATGCACTTATCTGTCACTCTGGATATAAATCAGCTCGATGCTGCATTCTTTTTGTTTAATCTTTGTAACTCCTTCATTGTCGGGGCTCTAAGGTTCCGTAAGGCATCAATCTACTTTAGATTGGCCTTAATGCCCCTTGTGTTCATAATAAAACCAAGAAATTTCCTAGTAGAGATTCCAAATGAACACTTAAGTAGGTTCAATTTCATTTCATTCTTTCGAAGGATCTCAAACATCTCCGAGATAATGTCCAGATGGTTTTCAAACACTTGCAACTTTACTAGCATGTTGTCTACGTACACTTCCATCATTCATCCGATCTAGGCCTTGGACATTATATTTACTAGTCTTTGGTATGTAGCTCCAGCATTCTTCAAACTGAATGGCATTATGCGATAACAATATAGTCCCAAGTCTGTGGTGAAGCTAGTGTCTCCTGATCTAGTTCATGTATCATATAATCTAATTGTACCCTCAGTAAGCATCTATAAATGAGACTAGTTCATGCCCCTTGGTTCCATCAACAAGTCGATCGATCCTAGGCAACGAAAAGCTATCCTTCTGCCAGCCTTTATTCAAATCTAAGTAGTCAATGCAAGTTCTCCGCTTCCTATTTGATTATTGGACCAATGCAGGCTTTGACACCCACTCAGGATATGTAGCATTGCGGATGAAGCCGTTAGCCAATAGCTTATCCACTTCTTCCTTTAGTATAGTATATCGCTACGGACCTAGGCGGCACCTCTTTGTCTCACTGGGATGAATTTAAGATCGATGCTAACTACGTGACATGCTATTTGTAGGATCGAATTAACCCTAGATGGGGGTTGGTGGTGAATAGGATTTATAATAAATTCATAGAATAATAAAAATTGCAGCATAGATAATAACAGAGTAAATGCGGAAATAAAAGTGACACACAAGTTTACCCAGCTTTGGCAAAACCTGCCTACTGCTGCCCCCAAGGTTTCTACTAGGAATAGAATAAACGACGCAAATAGACCCTACAAACTCCCGATCCTCGCCAAGTTGATTGTTCTAAACTACGCTCAAAACCCTGCCACAACTCAAACGCAAGTTGCGAATTCTCAAACTATGCCTCGTTAGTTCGTACCTAATTAAAAATCAAAGTTTGTAAAATTTAAAATAAAATTAAATGAAATTAAAATGAAACCCTAAATACAAATAAATTAAGTCCAAAAAAAGCAACCAACGTAGCCAAAAAAATTAGAAGACAACAGTTTTGAGCTCGTATGCTTATTCATTCTATTTAAGGCCGCATCCTGCTTCTCTCTTGCGATTTGAAATTAGGGTTACCTGAATTGAAAGCCGCCACTTGAAATTGTAGTTCGAGTTGCACTTGTGAGAAATGCGGATTATGGATCTTAAGGCCGGAATAACATTAGAGCGGGGGTTAAATAGTGTTTTGTGGATTTTCTAAATCTTTTTGAAACTTATGTAATTTAATCACCAAGGAATGCAATTCACAGACACTAATCTAATCATAGAATCAGACACAGATGCAAATAAGAAATAAAAGCAGTAAAGGAAAGAACACACCAGGACTTTATACTGGTTCGGAGTTACCCTACATCCATTCCCGCACAATCGTACAGATTTCTCTTCAAAAATAATCTCCCAGATTACGCCCTCGATTTCAAGGCTATGAGGTACGCCCTCCTGTATTTGAGTCTGGGGCAAACTCTATTGATTTAACCAGGCCAAAAGATCACCTAATCGATTTCCGAGGAAACGATCAAACCCAATTGATTTCAAGGCTCAAGCGCACCTTTCACTCAACAGTTTGATTTACAAATGATCCTATAACTCTGAATAGCACTAAGATCATATGGAGAGAGTAGCAGGGAATCAAACAAGAGATAACCAAGTTTGATTCACTTCATATTTCAGCAGAGTATAGCGTTGGATTCTTTAGAATAAATGTGGAAGATGAAGAGGAGAGAAAATGAATGAAATCTGGTTAAAAATTCGTTTAGAACTTACTGGTATTTATAGAGGTCAACAACCAAATTTATTCATGAAAGGATACGACGAATAGACACTTCTTTTGAAAATTGAAATTTGAAAATAATGGAAACCATGTCGACATAGGAGCTTGATGTATGTCGACAAGCTCAAGGAAAAAATTCATGTTTTGATTTTCTTATTAAAATTGGTTTCTATAATTTGTTAAAACAATTTCTAAACTTTGTAAATAATTTGAATATAGTTTAAACATATAAAAGAGTTTAGAAAGTAGTTTTTTTTTATATAATCTTAATCTATAAAGTGATTTAAAATCTGAGTATATAAATATTTTTAAGCTAAATATTTAAACAAGAGATGGTTTAAAATCAAGGACAATTTTGAAATCAAAATATTAAAAATGATAAAGATAGTTTTGAGGCTAAAATATTTAAAACCAAGAGAGATGTCCTTTTGAAAAGAAAGTTTTGAACACATTTTTAAAGAACAAGAGATATATTTTTGAAAAATATTTTTATAAAATTAGTCGATATCAAAATAGGACCACCATATGTTCCACTAGGTATTGTCGTGGGTTCCATCCCACTAGGGTAACATCCCTTTAATAGGCTCAAAGTGGATTCCATTCAACGAATAAATTTCGAATAAAGATGTACGTGCTTTCAAGAAGTTTTAACATAATTCTAGACTCAATACTTATCTTATACTATTAAAATCTTGAATTCTTGATATCTTGATAATCATGAGTCTTTAATCTTGATATCTTCAGTCCTGAGTCTTTGTACTGTACAGTCTTCATTCTTGGTGCATGCATGTTTATATCCTGCACATACATATATCTAAACCATAACATTAGTATTTACAATTTATAACAAGTCCTAAGGTTGTTGTTATCAAAAACCATCCTTCTCAAGGACTAACAATCTCCCCTTTTTTGATGATGATAACCTATGTTTATGAAATATACTTCACCTTCACTATAACTCCCCTTAAAACTAATAACTCCCCCTTAATCTAAGCCTAGCTATCCTATTTTATGAATCTCCCCCTTTGCCATCAACAAAATAATAAACTTATCCTAAATTAATTTAAGTCCCCCTTAGTCTTATACTGGAGTACCTGTGACAAATAATGATGGAGTATATATAAAAATAACATGAGCTAATAATAAAGATATGACAAATATGAAAGTTTAAACCCAATAAATATGTATTATGTTTCAAATAATGTTATACAATCCCTTCAAACCAAATCAATTCTAATCAAAGCAAATCAAATAAAATCACACAATTCAAAAACAAGTAATTCAAACCATAAGAAGATCAAATATTTCTAGGAACTTCAATCCATCCTTCTTCTACAAAGATAGGATCCTTCTTAATATCTTCCCAATCTTCATTATCTTGAATCAAAGTTCCTACAGGATTTGTATCAAGAACATCTTTGTTGACGGCAGAAATCATCCAACGGAATGCATCGAAATGCTTCTCTTGTTTTTTTATCATCTGCATTTGACTTAGTTCTAAGCGCCTTTGATTGCGGAGAATAAAAGTAAGTAGATTCTTGAATGAATTGAGAGTTTCTTCAAGATTATCACTTAGAGTTTGAGAAGAGGAACCCATTTTCGATAAGTAGTGAAGAGATGCAAATAGAGATAAGTAGAAATGAAAAGATTATAAATTTCTAGAAGAAACAGGTGTTTAAATAGGCAGAAATTCATTTAAAATGAATAGACATAAGTTAGTTATTTTAATTTCAAAGTTTAAAAAATAACCAAATATGGCAGTTATATGTCGACATATGGGATAGAGACATGTCAACATTTGTATGTTAATTTATGTATCTTATTTATTTTGTGGATAAACTTGTATATATAAACTTATATACTATACTAAAATTCATTCCAAAGACACGATAAGGTAGAAAAACATAAGATAGATGATTTTTATAAATAGATGAGATGATACATAAGGTACTACATAATATGATAAAAGAACAATACAAGTTCACACAAAACAAACTAGTACATCACAATCTAGTTCTTAGAATGTGCTAGAGGATGAGGAGGATGATGATAAGCCAAGTTTTTGACCAACTTTAGTAAAGAATTTGTTCATATTAGTGGTCCTTATATGCAATTTCTTACTAACAGATCTTTTGAAAATCTGTTGATTTTCCACTATAATCTTTTTATTTTTGAGGAGAGTTTTGTTGGAAGTGTTGTTAGTATTTGTAGGATATTCAATACTTTCCAAAGAGGTTTCTTCATTATCTTCTTCAATTTCCATTTCCTCCCCTTCTTCTTCTTCTTCTTCATCTTCTTCCTCCATATCTTCATGTGCCAATCTTTCATCCTTTTCGGAAAGAGATTCATAATGTTGAAATGTGAAAGGAATTTTCATGAGAGAAATGTTCGCATGATTAAAAACTTTTCTTGAAACAAATTCTTTCCTTTTATAGTCAACGCCAAAATAGTCAAAAATCCGAGCGAGATAGATTCCATGATACAAGGTATTCTCACCCATTTCCAAATTCTTAGGATGAAGTTCATCAATAATCACTTGTGCCCAATTAATGTCATAATGACCAAAGATAGCAAAAAGAGCTTTACAAACTTTTAAAGTCAGGTTATTGAAATTTTCCGATCCAGGAGTGATAGTATGTTGCAAAAGTAGATTAATAATACGTGCTTTCGGACGAAATTTACGATTTTTGAATTCAAAGTTGTCATCTCCTTCGAAAATATAGCGAAATGTCTCACGATCATGTTCATCAATATTAAAAGTAGAAAGATCTATTACCGAATTCTTTCAACTGAGAATGTTGCCCAAAGTTTCACAATTTAAAACAATTTTAATGCCTTTAATACTACTCCAAATTTCATCTTCATTTCCTTGATTAAAATCGTGATTCAAATTTGCATAAAACATTTTAACAAGATTTGGGTAAAAAACAAAATCATTTTAAGAATTGTCAAAAAGACTAAGGATATGATTTTCTTCAAGAAGAGTATTGATTTCATATGTAGAGAAATCGCTAAAGATAGCAAACTTTCCCATATGAACTTTTCCGTAATTAGCATAGCTTATATAAGCCTTGATTGCTTCCGGATCATTATAGAGATACTCTTTAATGGTTTTGGACGACCTCATTGTAGATGGAGTGCTTGAAAAAGCCATTTTTGAAGAGAGTAGAAAGTTTGAAAGAGTGAAAGAGAGTGAATTTTAAAATGAAAGTGAAAAGGGATGATAAGATAATGGAAATAAATAGATATTCAATAGAAGTGTTCTTTGGTCAAGAGGTACCTTTCCAGAACATTGGGTTTGGTGAAAAGGTAGAGGGATAAATTCAAAGATTTGAATTCAAATTTGAATTTTAAATTTCTGACAAGGATGTCGACATCATGGGTAGGGCCATGTCGACATGGGTCAGAGAATTCGTGTGACTTATATTTTCCTATGTACTTTAATATCTATATACATATATTATTTTTAATGTCTATATATTTTCTGGAGTAATATTAAATATAATAATAATACTCTTTTGATTAAAACATATTATAATGTTAAAAATAAAAATAAACATAATAATAAAAAAAATTAATACTCAAACAACATATAATTTCAAAAATAATCAAACAATTTTAAGCAAACAATTTCAACCAATATATTGTAAATGTTTACCTTTTTCTAGATTCATATCTCCGAGATCATCGAAATCATGAATAGCCACAAATCATATATTTGAATTTTCCGTCTTTTGATCATCATCGCTTGAGGATGAGTCTTAGTCTGAATCGTCTAGTGAAGCGGTATACGCTCTTTTCCTTTTCTTTGTATAATCATTGCTTACTGGAAACTTTTGCTTATCAGGGTGCGAACAGTCTCTTTTGAGATGGTCTGGTTCATCACAGCTAAAATTTTTGATATGGTTTGGTACTTCATTATGATTTCCAGAATTCCTATGATCATTCTTTTTGAAGTTGTTCATCTTTCTGTATTTTAGAAACTTCTAAAAATTCCTTATAATGAAAGCTATATTCTTCATCATCATCCCTTCCCGAGTCTGATCCATCTGTTATTGCACTGAATGCAATTGACTTCTTTTCGAATGCCTTGCTATCTCTTCTCCCTTGCATTTGTACTTCGAAATACATTAGATTTCCAATCAATTCTTCAATCTTTAAAGTACTGATATCATTTTCTTCTTCGATTGCAAGAGTTTATTGATCCCATTTCGAAGTAAGAGAATTTAGAATTTTTCTAACTTGATCTTCTTCGAAAAAACTTTTTCCCAATGATATTAGAGAATGCACAATATCTTGAAATCTACTATACATATCTGAAATGGACGCATTAGAATTCATTTTGAATAATTGGAACTGATTCGTATGGATATTTTAGTCTGTTTGACTTTACTTGTTCCTTCATGTGTAACTTGCAAAGTTTTCCAGATATCATATGCAGACTTACAAATAGATACTCTATTGAATTCATTCTGATCAAGTGAGTAAAATCAAATATTTATAGTTTTCGAATTATTTTGTGCAATAGTCTTTTTCTCAGCAGTCCACTGTGCAAAACTAGTTGTGGGTTTAGAATATTCAGTTTGTGTGATATTCCAAGTGTCTAATTGAATTAGCTATAAATATATTTACATTCTACATACCCAATATGCATAGTTACTACCATTAAAAAGTGGTGGTCCGGCAGTAGACTGACCCTCTACAAATGAACTAGTGATAGTGTTAACTGAACCAGTATTGGTAGCCATTTTTAAAAAACTTTTCAAATTTCAGATTATGAAAACTTTGAAAAACAATGCTCTGATACCAAATACGAGAAATGCAAATTATGGATCTTAAGGCTGGAATAACACTAGAGGGGGGGTGAATAGTGTTTTGTGGATTTTCTAAATCTTTTTGAAACTTATGTAATTTAATCACCAATGAATGCAATTCATAGACACAGATATAATCCAAGAATCTGACACAGATGTAGATAATAAATAAAAGCAATAAAGGAAAGAACAAACCAGGATTTTATACTGGTTCGGAGTTACCCTACATCCACTCCCGCATAATCGTACGGATTTCTTTTCAAAAAAAATCTCCTAGATTACACCCTCGATTTCAAGGCTGCAAGGTACACCTTCCTATGTTCGCGTCCGAGGCAAACCCTCTTGATTTAACCAGGCCACAAGATCACCTAATCGATTTCCAGGGCAACAATCACACCCAATTGATTTCAAGGCTCAACCGCGCCTTTTACTCAACAGTTTGATTTATAAATGAACCTATAACTCTGAATAGCACTAGATCTTATGGAGAGAGTGGCAGAGAATCAAATAAGAGATAATCAAATTTGATTCACTTCGTATTCGGCAGAGTATATTTTTGGATTCTTTAGAACAAATGTGGAAGATGAAGAGGAGAGAAAATAAATGAAATCTGGTTAAAAATTCATTTAGAACTTACTAGTACTTATGGAGACCAACAACCATATCTATTCGTGAAAGGATATGATGAATAGACACTTCTTCTGAAAATTGAAATTTGAAAATAACGGACACCATGTCGACATGGGGGGTTGATGTTTGTCGACATGCTCAAGGCAAAAATTCATGTTTTGATTTTGTTATTAAAATTGGTTTCTATAATTTGTCAAAACAATTTCTAAACTTTGTAAATATATTTGAATATAGTTTAAACATAGAGTTTAGAAAGTAATTTTTAATATATAATCTTAATCTATAAAGTGATTTAAAATATGAGTATATAAATATTTTAAAGCTAAATATTTAAAAAAGAGATGGTTTAAAATCAAGGTCAATTTTGAAATCAAAATATTAAAAATGATAAAGATAGTTTTGAGGCTAAAATATTTAAAACCAAGAGAGATGTCTTTTTGAAAAGAAAGTTTTGAAAACATTTTTTAAAAACAAGAGATATATTTTTGAAAAACATTTTTATAAAATTAGTGTATATCAAAATAGGACCACTATAGGTTCCACTAGATATTGTCGTGGGTTCCATCCCATTGGGGTTCCATCACTTTAACACGCTCGAAGTGGATTCCGTTCCACGAATAAATTTCGAATAAAGAATTAAGTGTTTTTAAGAAGTTTTAACATAATTCTAGAGTCAAAACTTATCTTGTACTATTGAAATTTTGAACCCTTGATATCTTGATACTCATAAGTCTTCAATCTTGATATCTTCAGTCTTGAATGTATATACTGTATAATCTTCATTCTTGGTACCTGCATGTTTATATCCTACATATATATATATATATAAACCATAACGTTAGTATTTATATTTTATAACAAGTCCTAAGGTTGTTGTCATCAAAACCATCCTTCTCAAGGACTAACAGCGCTCCTTCTTTGATGCTTGCGTTCTTCGATTAGTAGCGATTGATTGTTGTGGTTGCTTTCATTGATTTGAACATGATGATTCCTCTAGTAGATCAATCAAAGAAATATTTTACTTCGTCTGCCTTGTCGATCGATCAGTTGCTTTATTATCCTTCATCTCGGTTGCTTCAAGGGTCTAGTTGTTCGATGCTATGCTAATTTGGTATGCGCATCAATTTTTCATCTTTTCGATTTTATTCGAACTCCAACTTACATTTGTCGATGATGAATTGGGTGATATTTATAGGGATTGAACCCCTATACTTCAAATTTGCTTTGAAATTTTCAGAAGCTTTTCTTGGCCATTTGATTTTCTGATCGATGGTGTTATCATTTTTGACTTCTTCAATTCTCTGATATGTATATATTCTAATATATTTGCCCTTTTTAAATGATTTTTATTTCGATCTTGACTATTTTAAAATTGTTTCGGCTTGAAAGAAACTATAGTTCAGATCACATCTTGATTCAGATAGTTGTTCACTTTGCTTTTGATTTGCTCTATAGCCTTTAAAAATCCAACTCAACATGTTGATTGCTTGTGGCATCAATACTCGCATCTGATTCCTTATTGTATACTGCCTTGCCGAAGTTTGAACTTGCTTGACTTTTGCATGTACATGACTACACCATGTTTAACTCCCCTTGAATCTGCACTTGCACCTACGCATTGGCATATTGATTTGCACTTGTACCCGCACTTGCATTTGTTGATTATGTTTGTTATATCTATTGCTGGTTCATGTCTTGGTGCTTGTACTTGTCTTAGTTGCTGTGTCGTTGTACTTGCATGCTTGTGTTGAGCCATTTGTGCATGTCTGAATTGCATATGTGCTTGCTTGCCTTGTGCTTGTGCATTAGTCTATACATGTCCGATCCACTGCCTTGTATATGTACCTTGCAGATGCACCTATGTGTACATGCTCGAATTGGTTTAGTTGTGCTCTTCCCTTAGACCTAACTGACCTATTGCATTACAGTGTCTTTGCATTGCTCCATTTGTTGTCTGGTTGGATTTGTTTGTTGCTGCTTTAATTCTGCTGTGTTGAGAACTGTTGTTTTACCTTGCGTGTTCCATATTGCTGGTATCAACATTTGATATTGCAGTCCATACTTATTGTGGTATTTTTGTGGCGCACTTAACTCTTTGAACTTGTTAGTTCATGTGCACTTGTATATGCATGTACTTGCCTATGTTTTGGTGAATAAGACTTCTTTACTCATCGTCTTGAGTTGAGCCTAAAATTTATTGGGCTTGATCTCGTGTGTTTGTGTTGCATTGAGCTATTTGGCTTGATCTTGTTGCACCTGAAATTTAAATGACACAAGTACGTTTTGTATGTGTGCTCGTCCCTATGGTATGTACAATGATACATTGTGCATGTCATATGTTGCTTGTGCACATTTATTTTTGGTTCCATCTTAAAATATTAAAACAAACACCCTAATTAACCGAGGTAATATCATATTTAATTATAATTTTATTTTGGCAATTTTAATTTGTTTCTTTTTTGTTTTACTGGCTATTTATTGTTTGACAGTCTAAGTAGATGATCGAAGAGAAGACAGCTGAAGCAAGAAGAAAACAAATCAAGTCCGGGTGAGTGAGTGAAATAATGTTGTATGTGAGATGCGTAATAGTGTTGTATTTGAAAATATATAAGATAGTGGAAGCTATGTTGTAAATGTGTACTATTAAAATTGTAATAAAATGTTTGTTGAAATAAAATATTAATCCAAACGAAATTTTAAATAAAATATTTGTTTAAATGAAATTCGGATTTGGTTATTTCATTCTTTAATATTGCAATAGTACTGGAACAAACACATTTAATATATATATATATATATATTCTTATTATCATCAAACAAAAATAATAAACTATTTTATTCTACACTATCTTGGGAGACATCTCGCACATATCAGAATGCCTCTAAGCAAACACGTCTAGATTTGTTCGAAGGGAGTTAATCAACTCTAATTGCAATTTGATTCCTAGTTGAGAACCAATCTTTAAGATCCAAGTCAGGTCGTCCATGTCAATAATGACAACCACAGTAATCTGCCATTACTGCCCGTATCTCCGCTAACTTCTTCCTGGGGTCTATATCTGTCGAAGCGACTATGTTCCCAAGCTTGGGGCTATTTTGTAACTACTATACTTGCATCTCTTGAATGCGGAGTCTTCTCCACATTTTTTCCCTTTTCACATATTTAGCTTCACGTAATTCTGCAATATAGCATTCCCTAACAGCACTTTGGTCTCCTCTTACTATTCCTATCCCATTCTCAGTTGGGAATTTCATCATGAGACATAATGGAGCCAAAGCCATTCTAAAGTTAGCCTGGGCTAGTCAACCCAAGATAGAATTATAAGCATAATACTCATCAACAATAAGGAAGGTCTGGATGTAGGCACCCGTCATTCTCCTTCCCCGAGTTCAATGGTCAAGTCAATCATTCTAATCGGCTGTTCAGCTTCACCTATAAAATCCTGAATTTTTATTTTACAATCAGTTACATCCTTCATGCAAATCTTCATTTAGTAAAACATCATTCGGAATAGGATGTTTGACCGAAATTCCATGTTAATCAGTACTCAATGCATAACTAGTTGTTCGATCTAGAACGTAATCACCATTGGGTGGAGAGTCGGTGCTTCCAAGCCTTCAGTGTCCCGGTTCCTAAACATAGTGTCATCCGTAATCGTTTTTTTCTTAGCCGGAGCTCCAACTTCGACAACATAACAACTCTTCTATGATACATGCTTCAAAGAACTAGCACATCGTTCCATCTCACTCCAACTCTTCTACGTCGAGTGAGGTCCTCCGGTACTGGTGTTTATGACCAATCTTTCGGAATAGGACGTTTGACCGTACTTCCATTGTTAACCAGTACTTGATGCACAACTAGTGGTCCGATCCCGACCATTATCACTATTGGGTCGAGAGTCGGGGCTTCCAAGCCTTCAGTATCCCGGTTCTTGAACACAATGCCATCCATAATCATGCTTTTTTGCTTAACCGAAGCTCCAACTTCGACGATATAGCAACTCACCTATGGTATATGCTTCGAAGAACTAGCAAATCATTCCATCTCACTCCAACTCTTATATGTTGAGTGAGGGCCTCCGGTAATGGTGTTTATGACCAGTCTTATATATGTTCGCCTGGGCCCTTCTTCGTTAGGTCCGGTAGGTTGACAGCGTTTTGCAGTTTCTTCATATACCATTGGAGCCTATCGTTTCTTACCAATTCCTCAATTAAGTCCTTTAGATACCAATATTCATTTGTGTTAAGCCCGTGAGTTTCATGGAAGCGCCAATACTTTCCCAACCTTTTCTATTACTCGATCGCTTCCCTCTTGGGAGGTTTGTTATACTGCTTATTTCTCTGAGTGGTAAGATAGTGTTATCCAAGCTATCATTCAACAGTCTATAGTCCTTAGGTTTTAGATTCCTTAGATGTTTTATATCCCCATCATGCCTACCAGCATTATGATTCCTCTTTTTCTTATTCCTAATTTTTACCACACTTCTTGATGTAGTTCCGAAACTATTTTCATCTTGTTTGACCACAACGTTACTTTGAATCGCCTCTTTCTATGGCTCATGGTCGAGCTTCCTTCAACCACACTTTCTTTTTCCATCCTCAAAAACTAATTTTCCTTTTAGTGGAATTCCTCCATGGTTGTGGGTTGCTCCATCTTTATTCACCTTCTATGTTAGGGTGAAAGCCTCGGACAAGTGACACAAATACAAGATCTTCCTTCGGATTACTAACCTTCGTTACACTAACATTATTCTGTTTAGGAAAGCCTTCAGTGACTCCATAGGCCCTTGAGAAAAGCCAGATAGGTACATCATATACTTTGGTCATGTAGTGTAGAGCCTAAAATGCATTAGAAACTTAATATGGACTCAGCGCAAGCCTAGTGAACCACATAAAAGCAACCCTTCTAAGAAGATAGGGAAACACATACAATGAACATCATCCGTAGCTCTAACTCCTTCCATATGCCATTCTTATTTTAGTAAGTGTTGTCTAGGATCAGTAGGGCAATATAGGATGGCATTGTGAATCTGCAAGGATACTCTTCTCTTGGAACATTCTCGGTAAATGGAGTTTGGCTTGGCAAGGAACACCAGCCTTCATCCTTCATGTCCTTGCTTTCCTCCACCAATTGTTTGATCATATTAGAGATGTACTTCTCGTTGGGACGGTAATCTAAAACTTGGCTAATAAGGGCAACACCGAGTATTTGACTCTACAAATGGTCTCAGTTTGTCGATTGATATCTAGGTGCTCATGTCTCTAGAAGTAACACTCCTTCGGTATTTGGTGGACATATGGTTGGTTGAGCTACAGTTGTCTAAACTCCACCTTCATCAGCATCAACATCTAATTCCAAATCATCATCATAAAGTAGCAAGTCCATATCATCATCAGAGATAACTACGACATCACCTTCTATAGCAGCATTTGCATGAGCATTCATCTCAGTACCGAGAGAAATTCTCTTGGTACTAGTAGGTCTTCTTGAGGGGAACACTCCTACTTCCTCCTGTGATTCCTCCTACAACTCCGCCAACTACTTCCTTCCACTTTTGCTTTCTATCTCTCATGTTTAGGCCATAAATGGAGGAATTATCTTGTTTTATAATAGGTAAAGTTTCCCTTCAAGTTCTCCTGGTAGTTCGAGTTTGCAAATTGAGCAAAGCATCCATCTTATCCATAAGAGCTTTTTGGCTATCCGCCATCTTCTAGTTAAATTTACGGATCATCTTATCAAACTCTCCTCTAGTCATACCTCATGTTGAGCAGAGGATCTTGGTATTTGTTTTCACCACTACCTTTCTATCGGTGAGTATTTGCTACATCACCACTAGCTACTGCTCTTGTAGATGTCACGGAGGCATATCTTCCTTTTCTAGATGCCAAAGATTTCTAATAGAAAATCCTCAAATTCTTTAGATAAAACTTCTGGATCTAACTTTCTAGATTCTTCTGTTCCCAAGTAGCTAGCTAGATCTAAGCCTAGATTCAGTTCTCTTAGTGAAAGAACCAATGTTGATGCCATACTTGGATCAACACCTAATAATGAGTTGTAGTGGACTTGTAGGACTTAGAAGAAAAATAATAGCGGGACATAGGATTTTTATAGTAGTTCGTCAATCTCTAACCTACCTCCACTATATAGTTTTCTTGATTATTGTTTATAGAAAATAGAAGGATACAAGTTACTAGTACAAGGGCTTGGTAGGTTTTATAGCCTAAAACTATCAAGAGTAGCTGCATAGGTGATTATTGTGAGGGAGGTATAGGATGAAGAAATGGTAGAGTCTATGCCAGTAGAGAATTAGATCTCTTTCTAGTAGTATGGTTTGTACTTATAAAGAAATCGAGGTACTATTTTAGAAGCCTACTTGCATCAAGGTCCAAGAGGTGCACGAATTTGTACAAGAGAGATCTATATCTCATAAATAGGAGGAAAAAAAACTCGGTACTGAGCTAAATGACTTTGTACCGACCATTTTTTGTTCGTGGAAAGTGAACTTCTACACTTGCTTAGCTCTTCCATCTACTTGATGTGTTCCAAGCATTTTTCCATGAATTTTGGTTGATTTTAGTGATCTTTTCATTAACACTTGAGCTATCCTACTTCCTAAATTTCTTCCCATCAATCCTTGGAATTGCTCATCCAAACTATGAAAGATAAACTTAATCTCAAGTAGTCTAAGTAGTATATGAGATGTATGATGTTTTGGAGGCGAAAGTGGGAGGAAAAATGATTCGGCGGCTAGTTGTCCCCTTAGTTCCAATTCCTCCAAAAACTTCTCCCGGTTATTTCTTTATTCCTTCTAAGTATGCTTCCAAGTTTTTGAGTCATTTCCTCTTTGTCTTGACGTTCTAACTTCTGTTGACTTCTACTTGGTCAAAAAAATTCGGTTAACATCACTAACCATTTATGTATCTCATATTTATATGAATTCCAATCATTCGTTCATCAATATATATATATATATATATATATATATATATATAATTGTGAGTTAATGTCCAAGAACTCATATTCAAACACACACATACACATGCATGCATGCATGCATATATTTCTACTTATATCCCAAAGCGAAGGGTGATGGGAAATGATAATACAACAGTCATAAAGTTCCTTGTAGG
Source organism: Allium cepa (assembly GCA_030765085.1). Lineage (NCBI taxonomy): Eukaryota > Viridiplantae > Streptophyta > Magnoliopsida > Asparagales > Amaryllidaceae > Allium > Allium cepa. Next base: position 236,933,105 of record CM060930.1, read on the forward strand.
TGTTGAATATGCGATTATATGATTTTTGTTTGATGATAATAAACATATATATATTCATGTAAATGTATTTGTTAATGTACTATTTTATTTTTCACAGGTTAAATAAATATTTGCTGAATAAAATTAAGTGACATAGAATTTGAATTCAAACAGAAATTTTATTCAAACATTTATTACAATTTTGAGTAGTAAAAAATCAAGCTCTCACTATACATATACAATTTTGATTCTAATTACATCACAATTCAATTTACATAAATTCCTCACTACATATCACTCACACTCGTAGTTCATCTTCAACTTCATTCCAGTTAGAATCCAACATCTGAGCAATCTATAAAAATATACACTAACGTAGTAAAATCGAAAAAGAAATATTTTTGCAATATAAAATAAAATATGGATTTTGAAAATATTATTTGCCTCAGTTATTTCGGTTGTTCGTCGTCATTTAAATTTGAATTTATCATACACGAACAACTGTGACATACGCAGTGCATCACTATATATGCCAGAAGGCCGTGCACATCGAAATATACACTTGATTGATTTATAGGGACAGGTGAGCACAGGTCAAACCCAAATGAAAAGTCGGGTTGAACTCAAGTGCACTATAATTAAAATCTCGACATGAGCACAAGGTCAAACCCGAGCGTATAAGCTGGATTCAACTCAATGTACAAATCATAATACAACAGTGCCAACAGACCAGAGAAGAAAATGAAATGGCACATGTATATACAGTGCATGACCGCATCAAGAAACCAAAACCAGAAAGTAAACATGACTATTTCAACTTCAAACTCATATATACAGCCTCAAACCAGAACAGCATGTGTACCAAACAAATGAAACAACCAAAACAAATGAAACAATAGTGCAGACTCTAAATGAAACTTACAAGGCACAACTCAGTATACACTCGAGGCTCAGTGCACATTAGAAATGAGATCAAAGCAAATTCAGACCACATGATGGAACAAACACAAGAATGTACAACTTCAAGTGTGTCAACTAAACAACTGAAATGCAAACTGCATGGAACATGATATAGTGACAATACGAAGACAGCAACTTGACACAGTGAACTGCAAGTGTCGACCAGGTAGCAAGCAAGATCAACACAGCAACAAAGGTCAGGCAGCAAGCATTCATGAAACAGATTAAAGCAAACTGTCTCGAACAATAAGTGAACATCAAGCACATGAATGCACAAGAACGGTGACAAGAATAACACACAAGAAATATTTATATACAATAAAAATAATGTAACATATTAGAATGTTGACAGAAGAAGCCATGGTCAAAATCCAAGCAGCAATTTATCAGTCAAAAATCCATGCAGCAATTTATCAAAACAAAGTCAGAGCTGTGGAATAATACAACTCAAAATCGACAGCATGCACAACTGATCGTACTTAATATAATGAACAAAGTCAGAGACCATAATCAAGCAACAACATTTACAGGTCAGTGAACAATGTCAAGCCAAGTCGAGATGAACAATGTAAGTATCGAAGTCGTGGAAGCATACCGAAGTCAACGAGAAATTCACGAAACCAAACTATGACCGAAGTCAAATGCAACCAAGCCATGGTGGCCACGAAATTCAACGGTGCCATGATAGCCAAGTAAACAAACCAAGTCAAAATCAACACCATGATTATTCAAGTGAATAGAAGAAGTCAGAGAAATCATCAGCATCAAAGTGAAATCGAACGGCCGATCAAACAAAATTGACAAATTCAAATATATTTGTTAGAACGAAAATCAAGGGTTACGAACCCATATAAAAACCCTAGATCATCATCGGCACAATCATCGAGTTCGAATACGAAAATCATAAAAGCACAAAAAGGAAAATTACATACCGAAGCAAACGTTGAACTCGATCAAATAGAAGCAGCAATAAGCAACTCAAAGAAATAGACGATTGACAAAGAGAGGACCAGAATCAATCATACGCTCGATCAACTATCAGCAGCTTCTGTTTCAAAACCCTAATTTGGATCAAAGGGACGAAGCCCTAATTTGCAAAGACAAAGCCGCCATTAACATAAAAACAAGGAAACGGGCCGATATAGATAGAAGAATAAAGGGGCCATCTTTTCTCTTTTAATAAGGGCTTTTAATTTTTAATTAGGGTTATTATAATTTTAAAATTGTTTTTAATCTGTATTTTCTTTTTAAACCGTTGTATTTACTAGTCGTGTGACTAGGGGACAAACTACGTGGCGTAGTTTAAGAATTCGTAACTCAGTGGCTGAGTTGTGGCAGGGTTTTGATCGTAGAGTTAGGTTTAGCCGATAGCGGGTGTCGCAAGTTTACGTGTGTAAGCGTTTGACTAACTAATTTCTAGTAGAAACCTTGGGGCAGCACGTAGGCAGGGTTTTGCCGAATCTGGGTAAATTCTGTGTCGTTCTATTTCTGCATTTTATTATTCTGCTATTTTTTGTGCTGCTATTAATCTGCGATCTGTGTTGAAATAATTTTATAAGATTCCACAATTAACTTTTATAATTAATACCATCACCCTATTCACCCTCCCCCCTCCTCTAGGGTGAAATCGATCCTACAAGTGGTATCAGAGCTAGGAATAGAAGTCAACTTTTGCTTTAAAAATTCGTTTTTCAAAAAATTAGTTTTTTTTTTAGAAATTTGAATTTTTAAAATGGCTTCTTTTAATAATACTTTTGTTGAGGGTCGTTCCAATATTATTCCTTTTATTTTCGATGGAACGGATTTTTTGAATTGGAAATTGAAAATGGAATTTTATTTAAAATCCATTAATGTTAAATGTTGGGATATTATTGAAAATAGGTGTGATATAACAGATAAGAAAATTATCTCGATTAACGCCCTTGCTATGCATATATTATATTCTCATATTAATCAAGATAATATTAATTTCATCTCTCATTATGAAAATGCACAGGAAATTTGGAATACTTTCGATGCAATATATGGTGCAAAAGTCAACAGCAATGAGAAGTCCTCCACAACCGACTCAGTTAAAGAAATATGCTTAACAGGATTGGTAAATAGCAGTTGTGATGAGGATGATGATGATGGAGCAGCCGAGCTGGCATTACTAATGAAGAAATTCAAAAAGTGGAACCACAAATACAGAAATCCAGCTCTAAATCAACAATTGAAAAGCAGAATAATTAAATCTCTAGACAACTCAGAAGAACACGGGATCATTTGCAACAAACCCGGTGATATCAAGCCCAATTGTCCTCAAAATCGACGCGATTTTGAAAAGAAATCAAAAAGGAGAAATGCTACAGCCACATGGAATATAAGTGATGAGGATAATCAAAGTACTAGCAGTGAGAGTGAGAAAGTAGATATGTGCCTTCGAGGTAATATAAATGATAGCGATGATGATGAGCCAAGCGAGGTATCAAAACTCACTCACTCAGAATTACTTATATATTTCCACGAAGTAAATGGCTGTTTTGAACGACTTAGGGAAAAATACGCTAAACTTGAATCACAAAAGGATACTTTGATAGAGTTAAATACACAACTTGACCAATTAGTTAAAACCTATCAAAGTAGGATCCCTAAGTGTGATAAGTGTCCAACATTTGATGAAGAAATTAAAAAATCAGAAATTAATATAAAATCACTTGAAAATGAAATTCTGATTTTAAAAGAGAATGAAAATACTAGAAGAGAGAATTCTATTAAAAAGTGCACACAATTGTTAAACGAAAATGAGTCTCTCAAAACATAAGTCCAACAATTGTCAACGACTTTAGATAATTTTCAAAAAGTGAAAAATCATTGAATATGCTATTAGGAAAGCAAATTGTTAATACGGTAAGACAAGAACTTGGATATAATCATTCTGAAAACGTTGAAAGAAATATTAATCAATTTAATTCTATGTGCACGATTTGTAGAAAATATGGACACGCTCAAAATAGTTGTTGGTATAGACCCAAACATGTGAAAACTATACCGATTTGGGTTCCAAAAGGCACAAATATAAATCTCTCAAAGTTAAACAAATTTGGGTGCCGAAAGGAACATATATAAATAGTTTTGGGTCTCCACAAAATTATTTTTCAAAATATTCTGCCACTAACAACCATGGACCTATAAAAACAAATAGGTCACAAAAATCTTTCATCGTGTAGGTGTGGTGGCAGGCTAAGGAACAACAATAGTGCTACTTGGATTCTGGCTGTTCCGAGAGCATACCGAGCAACAAAGCAAAGTTACTTAGCCTAGTATAAAGGTGACAGAATCACAATAGACAACAACAAAAAATATCGTAAAGGTAAAACAGGTAATGGTATATTTTGAACGATATATTAAATGTGATAATCTGCACCGTATTCTGAATTAAATCAGCCAATAATGTGATAATGATGATTTTGACTCTGACTTATTCAAAATAGTTGGCCAATTTTATTCTTATGCCAAAAACACTATAAAATTCTCTAGATTCTTTGAATTACTTCATATACATCAGTTTGGATTAAAAATAGTGTTTTGTTGGATGATAATACATTTGGTTATAATACGGCTAACTCTTTATTCACGATTTTTTGATTACACGGCTTCATTTCAAATTCAAGAGAATGTCATTTAAATTGCTGTTAAAATTGAGTTTGAAATTTTTGGTGCATACTTCATAGTTTGGTCTATCAAATTCAATTAATGATAATTTTGAGTGAAATTCAGACGCAGATTACACTGGAAATCTAGTTGATAGAAAAAATTACTAGTGAAACGTGATTTGCTGAGACATTTAGTAACTGCATTGTTTTTCAAAGAAAATATCCGCATATTTTTCATTTCAAATAATTTTCAAATAGCAGAATATTTTCTTATAAAACCCCCTCGAGAAAATCATTTTTGACCATATTTTCATATTAGTCATTTTTTATTTTTAGCAAAGCTAGCCGGCTTTAAAGTGGGCCGTGCCACTGTATATAAAAATGGGAAAACAGGTGCTCTGCACATGCACAGAGCAACTAAGAAGGAGAAAATTTATAGAACAGGAGTTAGACAAAAAAGCCTAAACTACTAATACAGCAGAACTAATCTTCCTCGGAAGAGGAAGAACAATCTCGTCCATCAACCGATATTGGTCCAATAACATGCGAAAACCCGTAGAAGAGAGCAGCCAAACGAGGATCATAACCAACAGAGCCAGGTGAGTAAAGAAATTTCCTATCCCAAGTGACATCAAAAAACTTACTTTTGTTCTCCTCCCCCAACTCACCATCCGTAATGAGGCACATTCCTTCTCCCACAATATGATACATAAGATATCGACTCTCACCTCCAATCTCACTAATAAAAGCATAAAAAATGTCTCTTTCAGGCGAATATCTCATACCAGAAGGAGAGTGAACCCAAGCACGTTCGTCCGAGTTCCAGGAAATGATATCAGATGCGGAAGCGGAAGGATCCACCTCCAGGGATGAAGTAGGAGAACCAGAAGATGGTGCTAAAGCAGGCACAGAAATAGTAGGAGCAACGCAAACCAACGGGACAGCAGGAGGATCCACAAAAGGGGGGACTAAATCGGGAGCTAGAGGCGCATCAGCTAAAGGAACAGGAGGAGCAATCTTCCTAACCCACTTTCGGACAGGAGGACGAGGAAGAGGAGTTCGGTCAACAAAGGGGACAACCAGACCAGGACAGGCATCTGCACAATGACCAAAGGACTGACAAGACGTACAAATCTCAGGTTTTCAACTATAGCGAACTCTGACCTCAGCTACATGACTCTCATCTAATTTGACCTTTAAAACCATAGGCAAGAGTTTGTCAGGAGTGGTCTCAATTAGAGCTTTGGCATATACAAGCTTCTTTCTGGCCACAGTATTAGCATCATAACATATCTGATGCAGATCAGGCCAAAGGAATGAATCATTCACGAACTAGGATAGTACTTATGAGTCGTTTCCGACTTAAAGGCTCACGGGAGAAAAGCCTACGAGTTAAGATAAGTCGTTCACGACTTAAGGAGTTGGCTATAGGTCGTTTCCGACCTAAGGGAGAACTTTTGGACCGTCCACGACTCAATGAAACACAGGAAGAAAAGGCACGAGTCACTGAGAAGGAGCTGGAGGCGGTCATGAGTCGGGACCGACCTAAGGAGAAAGAGCTACGAGCTAGTGAAGCCGAGTTACGAGTTAATGAAGCACGAGTTAAGAGCCTAAGTCGGCTACGACTTAACAAGAGAGGAAGCAGCCACGACCTAACTGAGTCATGCGGCAAGGAACTGGGAAGCTTGAGTCGTATGAGTGTTGAGTCGGTCAGTTGATGAGTCGGTTGAGTCGTGAGTCGCTTGGCAAGTTGAGTCGTTAATTGTTTTCTTGAGTCGGAGGTGTGGCCATAAGGCTGGGCTTGTTGAGTCGTATACTTTTGAGTCGGTCAGGTGTGTTACTATGTTGAGTCGTGTATCTGGAGTTAGTTAGGTCGGTAACGACCTTGCGTAAGTCGTTTGCCTATTGTTTTGTTGTAAGGAGATGAGTCGTATAGTGTTAAGTCGGTCACGACCTAAGTTGGGTCGTGAGTCGGTGCCGACCTAAGAGTTGGGTGTTGCTTGTTGCGTTGAGTTGAAATTCTCTATAAATAGCGTGTGTGTTGTAATTTTTGAGGTTGTTGATTTTGAATAAAATTTCTCTTTTGTTAGCTTTGTGCTTTCATACCAATTGGTAGTTGAGTGTAATCTCCTATCTCCACTTACGTCGTTCGAGTGCGCTCGAATCCACGTTTGTTGAAGCCGATTCACGGAATCTAGTGCGCTAGATCAACGTGCGAAGAATCGTAGATCTTTGAACACGGTATAGTGCGCTATCAACGTGTTTGAGATAGCTAGAGTTCGGTATCTTTGGATCAACGAACTTGGGCATTTTTGGTATCTTCAACTCACCGATTGCTACAATCCATCGATTGAAGTTTTGTTTGATTAATCCGCTGCGTCAGTTTTGGTATCAGAGCCATACTTAGCCAATCATAGCTAAGTTTGATTCTTGGAGCCAAGTTTTTGAAGTTTTTGAAGTTTTTGAAGTTTGAAGTAGTTCATCGTGTTCATATTGAAGTTGCATCAAGTTTGGAGAGTTTGATCCATTTCATTTTGGATCGAGGAGTTGGATTTTGTTTGGATTTTGAATTGGTGATTTGCGCGCCAAAGTTTTGAAGGTTTTGGAGTGAGCCGAGGCAAGTCTTGACCGAGCCAAGCACAGTTGTGAAGAGTCAAGGCCGAGACAAGCATTGCCGAGACAGTTGAGCCTAGATTGCCTTATCGTGTGAAATTTTGAAGTATTGTGTTCAATTTGTTGAAGTTTGTGAAAATTTTAACCATGCCACCAAGGAGAGCTAATCGTCATCAAAACGTTGAAGCTTTGTATCGTAGAGAAGAAGCCGAGCTTATGGAACAACGTATTAATGAAAAATTTGATGAAGGCATTGGTAAATTGGAGAGATTGATGAATGATTTGAATCAAAGGAGGAGATCACCAAACTCGAACCATGGAGGAAACCGAGTTTCGCCATTGGTTACGGAAGCGAGGAGGGTATCACCACATTCTTGTAGAGATAGAAGAGAAACATCAATTTCATCACGAAGAGATCATCATGACTATGCACATGAAGAAAGAAGAAGTCATCGAGAATTTGACCATGAAGTATATAGAGATGAAGAGGGACATAGTCAAAGAAGCATGCATGAGAGAAGGGATGATGTTAGTCGAGATCGATGTAGGCGTACCTTTGATTTTGTTGAAGAGGGTGATAGAGCAAGTATTCATTATCGAGATCGAGACCAAGTTCGAAATTCTTACCGTGATGTGGAGGATGACCGTCGTTGGGAGTCGGGTATGAAAATGGAGATTCCGGAGTTTAAAGGCGGGATGGTTGCTGAGGAGTTCTTAGATTGGTTGTCTAATGTGGAGGAAATCTTTGATTTCAAGGAGGTGCCGGAGAATCGAAGGGTGAAGTTGGTTGCTACTAGGTTGAGGGGGAGAGCTTTGGCGTGGTGGCAGCAAACTAAACTTACTCGAGAACGAATGGGGAAGTCAAAGATAGAATCTTGGGAGAAGATGAAAAAGTTGATGAGATCTACATTTTTGCCTTATAATTACCAATCACTTATGTACCAGAGGTTGCAGAATCTGAGGCAAGGGACAAAATCTGTTAGTGATTATGCTGATGAATTTTACCAACTCATCGCCAGGAATGATATCATGGAAACAGAAGAACAGCTAACTGCTAGATTCATTGGGGGCTTGAGAATGCAGATCCAAGATATGGTTAATATGTTTGATCCTAGATCAGTAGCAGAGGCACATCAGAAAGCGTTAGCTTGGGAGAAACAAGGAAGGCGTGGAGGTGGTGTGTTTACTAATTCCAATAATCAAGCAAGGGGTGTTGGCGGAAGTTCTAATGTTCCTAAACCTGTTACAAAGCCAGTGGTCAAGGAGGTTGAGAAGGCGAAGGCTAGTAGTGTTTTCAAATGTTATAATTGTCAGGAGTTGGGTCACAAAAGCAACGAATGTCCGAAGCCGAAGAAGAGAACCATGGTTGCAGAGGTTGAAGCAGATGATGGTGAGGAGGAAGAGTATTCAAATGTACCTTATGTTGAGGAGGAAGAAAAAGTGTCGGGTGATGAAGGTTGTAATCTTATGATGAGGAGAAGTTGTTTGACACCTAAGCAAGAGGAGGATTGTAGTTGGCTGAGAAGCAATATTTTCCAATCGACATGTACTATTCTGGGAAAGGTCTGCAAGTTTGTTATTGATGCAGGAAGTTGTGATAATATTATTTCTACAGAAGCAGTGAGAAAGTTGAATTTGAAGACCGAGAAGCATCCTAAACCATACAAGCTAGCATGGTTAAGAAAAGGAGGTGAAGTGAAAGTGTGTCGAAGAGCTTGTGTGAATTTTTCGATTGGGAAGAAGTACAAAGATGAAATTTGGTGTGATGTTGTGGACATGGATGTTTGTCACTTGTTATTGGGCAGGCCATGGCAGTTTGATAGAGCAGTTCAGCATGACGGTCGTGCCAACAGTTACAGTTTCATGTTCGAGGGTACTAAAATCACTTTGGTTCCTAAGAAGCAACAGCAGAAGGAGAACAAACTGGAGGAGATTGAAGAATTGAAAACTCTGTTGACTTTGAAGGAGTTTGTTAAAGAAGTGGAGGAAGAACCGGAAGTGTTTTTGTTGATTGGGAGAGAGAGTAGTGAAGAAGTTGAGATTCCCGAAGAAGCAAAGCCAGTTTTGGAAGAGTTTGAAGATGTCTTTCCAGAGGAGTTGCCAAAGGAGTTACCACCACTTAGAGACATTCAACATCAGATTGATCTTGTTCCGGGGGCAGTGTTACCACATCGACCACATTATCGTATGAGTCCGAAGGAACATGAGGAATTGAGAAGGCAGGTGGAAGAATTACTTGAACAGGGTCGTATTCAGGAAAGTTTGAGTCCGTGTGCTGTACCTGCATTGTTAGTACCAAAGAAGGACGGAACTTGGAGAATGTGCACTGATAGTAGAGCTTTGAATAAGATCACTGTTCGTTACAGATTTCCTATGCCGAGGTTGGATGATTTGTTGGATCAGTTGAGTGGGGCAACTATATTCTCGAAAATTGATTTGAAGAGTGGTTATCATCAAATTCGTATCAGACCTGGAGACGAATGGAAGACAGCTTTCAAAACTAGAGAGGGGTTGTACGAATGGTTGGTTATGCCATTTGGTTTGTCTAATGCACCTAGTACATTCATGCGGGTGATGAATCAAATTTTTAGACCACTCATTGGAAAGTTCGTCGTGGTTTATTTCGATGATATTTTGATTTATAGCAGGAGTACGGAGGAACATGTTCTACATCTGAGGGAAGTATTGCTTATTCTTCGTGAAGAACAATTTTATGCTGCTACAAAGAAATGTGTGTTTATGACACCTAGTGTTTTATTCCTGGGTTATGTTGTTTCAGGGAAAGGTATTCAAGTGGACCAAAGCAAAGTTGAAGCAGTCAGGAATTGGCCACAACCAAAGACAATTACAGAAGTGAGAAGTTTTCATGGGCTAGCGTCATTCTACCGAAGATTCATACCACACTTCAGTAGCGTGATGGCTCCAGTGACTGATTGCATGAAAGTGAAACAATTTGTATGGTCAGAAGAAGCGGGAGTTGCTTTTGAGAAGATCAAGGAATTGTTGACGTCTGCACCAATTCTTGTTTTACCGAATTTTCAGTTATTGTTTGAATTGCATACTGATGCTTCGAAGGTTGGAATTGGAGGAGTTCTGAGCCAGAATGGAAAGCCAATTGCTTATTTTAGTGAGAAACTGTCAGGGGCAAAGATCAGATACAGTACATATGACGTTGAATTTTATGCTGTTGTTCAGGCTGTTAAGCATTGGAGACATTACTTATTTCAGAAGGAATTTGTTCTGTACACTGATCACGAAGCTTTGAAACATTTACAGGGGCAAGATAAGATTTCAGCAAGACATGCATCATGGATTGCATATTTACAGCAGTTTACTTTTGTCGTTAAGCACAAATCTGGGGTGACCAATCGAGTAGCTGATGCTTTGAGTAGAAGGAGTCATTTACTAACGACAATGAAGGTTGAAGTAACGGGATTTGAAATGTTTCCAGAGATGATTGAAAAAGATCCTTACTTTGTGAAATATGTTGAGAAAGTGAAGGATGGGAGTACCGATGAATTTATGTTGGTTGATGGATTTCTGTTTAAAGGAAATCGTTTATGTATTCCAGACTGTAGCTTGAGATTGAAAATTGTCAAGGAGTTACACGAGGAAGGACATGTGGGCCGTGATCGTACTTTACAATTGATTTCACAGTCTTACTTTTGGCCGTCGATGAGAAAAGAGGTTGAAAGATTCGTGGAGAGATGCCATATTTGTCAGGTGTCAAAAGGAACCGCAACGAATGCAGGGTTGTATATGCCATTACCAGTACCATCTAAACCATGGGTTGATATTAGCATGGATTTCGTTTTGGGTTTGCCTAGAACTCAAAGGGGAAATGATTCGATATTTGTTGTGGTGGACAGGTTTTCGAAGATGGCACATTTTGTTGCTTGCAAGAAGACAGCAGATGCAGTACGAGTGGCGCAGTTATTTTTCAAGGAGATTTATCGACTTCATGGTTTACCAGAATCTATTGTTTCTGATCGAGATACTCGTTTCCTGAGTCACTTTTGGCTGAGTTTGTGGAAGATGGTCGGAACAAAGCTGAATTTTAGTAGCGCTTACCATCCACAAACTGATGGGCAGACAGAAGTTGTTAACAGGTCATTGGGAAATTTGTTGCGTTGTCTTGTACAGGATAATTTGAGAAGTTGGGACATGAAATTATGCCAAGCTGAGTTTGCTCATAATCATGCAGTGAATCGTAGCACAGGATTCAGTCCATTTCAGATCGTTTATTCAATTTTACCCAGGGGACCGCTAGATTTGGCAGTAGTACCACAGTCGAAGGGAACAGTTAAACGAGCTGTTGATTTTGTTGACGAGCTGACTGAATGTCATAGAATCGTTAAGGAACGATTGGAAAAGTCGAACGAGAAATATAAGAAGTTTGCAGATTTGAAACGTCGAAATGTTGAACTTAATGAAGGCGATTTGGTTTATGCTGTGTTAACAAAGGATCGTTTTCCAGTGGGTGCTTATAACAAGTTGAAAGCGCGAAAAATTGGTCCAGTTGAAGTTTTGAAGAAAATTAATGAGAATGCTTATCGATTAAAGTTACCGAATGATGTTTATACTTCTGATGTTTTTAACATCAAACATTTAATTCCATATCATGGAGGTGAGATTGTTGAGGAAAAATTTACAAATTCGAGGTCGAATTTCTGTCAACCAGGGGAGGATGATGCAGATCAGGCCAAAGGAATGAATCATTCACGAACTAGGATAGTACTTATGAGTCGTTTCCGACTTAAAGGCTCACGGGAGAAAAGCCTACGAGTTAAGATAAGTCGTTCACGACTTAAGGAGTTGGCTATAGGTCGTTTCCGACCTAAGGGAGAACTTTTGGACCGTCCACGACTCAATGAAACACAGGAAGAAAAGGCACGAGTCACTGAGAAGGAGCTGGAGGCGGTCATGAGTCGGGACCGACCTAAGGAGAAAGAGCTACGAGCTAGTGAAGCCGAGTTACGAGTTAATGAAGCACGAGTTAAGAGCCTAAGTCGGCTACGACTTAACAAGAGAGGAAGCAGCCACGACCTAACTGAGTCATGCGGCAAGGAACTGGGAAGCTTGAGTCGTATGAGTGTTGAGTCGGTCAGTTGATGAGTCGGTTGAGTCGTGAGTCGCTTGGCAAGTTGAGTCGTTAATTGTTTTCTTGAGTCGGAGGTGTGGCCATAAGGCTGGGCTTGTTGAGTCGTATACTTTTGAGTCGGTCAGGTGTGTTACTATGTTGAGTCGTGTATCTGGAGTTAGTTAGGTCGGTAACGACCTTGCGTAAGTCGTTTGCCTATTGTTTTGTTGTAAGGAGATGAGTCGTATAGTGTTAAGTCGGTCACGACCTAAGTTGGGTCGTGAGTCGGTGCCGACCTAAGAGTTGGGTGTTGCTTGTTGCGTTGAGTTGAAATTCTCTATAAATAGCGTGTGTGTTGTAATTTTTGAGGTTGTTGATTTTGAATAAAATTTCTCTTTTGTTAGCTTTGTGCTTTCATACCAATTGGTAGTTGAGTGTAATCTCCTATCTCCACTTACGTCGTTCGAGTGCGCTCGAATCCACGTTTGTTGAAGCCGATTCACGGAATCTAGTGCGCTAGATCAACGTGCGAAGAATCGTAGATCTTTGAACACGGTATAGTGCGCTATCAACGTGTTTGAGATAGCTAGAGTTCGGTATCTTTGGATCAACGAACTTGGGCATTTTTGGTATCTTCAACTCACCGATTGCTACAATCCATCGATTGAAGTTTTGTTTGATTAATCCGCTGCGTCAATATCATTACCAACCAGACCAGCAAGCTAGTCAATCCCGATAAGAGGCTGGAGAACAGATGGAATATGAGAAAAATGAGCCCAGACAGGAATAGATAAAACTTGTTCCTTCGCACGATCCACAGAAGGACTCCACGTAGTGATAATGAAAGGTTTTCCATCAATAAGGAGAGGGTTTGCTTCCAGAATACGTTGCCTTTCATCACTACGCGTAAACTTAAAGAAGAACATTTCATTATCATAGTGTACAGACAAACCACCTCTAGGCTTCCACACCATATTGCACCTCGACTTAACTACGTGATAGGGAGGATTGGAATCAAGAAAGAAATCAACCAAATGCTCTTTCCATAAATCCACGCAGGCCTCAATCACTTCCACTGGTGGAACCATCACTCCCTCGTTCTCAACTAAATCAAAGCGACGAGGAGAGTGATTACCTGCATTAGTCATTTTGAAAAATTGATTTCATAATTATTTTTGAATTTGATTTTAAATGACTATTTTGGCTAATCTGACTCCCTAATGATTATTGAAAAGATGAATAGTGATTGAAAAAGTGATGAGTGTTGATATTTACCATATATTATGACTCGAGATGGTATAATTAGTAAATTTCTTTAGAAATTTAAACAAGAGTTATAAAAAAATTTGTTGGTAAAAATTCCATGACCATCTCCATTTCTATCATATTTCTAACAACCATCACTCATCAAAATTGTATATAGTTTGTCGATATGTGGTACTTTAAACAGGAATCATTCGTTTTTCATTTTACATTTTTTAAAATAATAGATAAATTTATATAGTAAGAAAATAAATACCAAAGTATTCACTCTCATTTAAAAGTCCTCACGGTTATGAATGGGTGAATTACTTGGAATTTGTTCTGTGCTTCCATGCTCATTTAAAAGTCCTCACGGTTATGCATGTATGGAACGCATATCAAAAGTTGATTTTTAAAATAAACAAGTTGATTCTAATCCCATTTAAAAGTCCTCACGGTTATGCGTGGTTAGAAGATACTTGAATTCATTTTTTTTTAAATAAAATTGGAATACTACTAATCTCATTTAAAAGTCCTAACGGTTATGCATGGTTAGTAGATATTCAAATTCCTGATATAAATATGCTACAAATAGACACAACTGTATGGTTTTATATGTTGACATAATTCCCATCATTCTAAAAGTGGAATATGCGCCTAACAAAATATTTATGATTTTTGTTCGATTTTTGTTTGAAATTTAATATTTATATTCAATTGAATTTTAATATTGGATTAATATCGATCACTTTATCTCTATTTTCTCTAACACTATTACTCTTTTGCTGATAACAAAAGGAGGAGAGAAAAGTTAAGATTTTGTCAAATAAAATCAAGCAAAGGTCAGATAATTTTCTATTTGCATTTAGGTTCATTTTCATATTTTTATTTGTATGCATATATGCAGGGGGAGCTTTGTGCAGAGAGGAAGCATTTAAATAGGGGGAGCAATTAGAGCATATCAATGATCAAATACATTTAACATATTCAAAATCTTAAATATATGTTTGCTATCATCAAAAGGGGGAGATTGTTGAATATGCGATTATATGATTTTTGTTTGATGATAATAAACATATATATATTCGTGTAAATGTATTTGTTAATGTACTATTTTATTTTTCACAGGTTAAATAAATATTTGCTGAATAAAATTAAGTGACACAGAATTTGAATTCAAACAGAAATTTTATTCAAACATTTATTACAATTTTGAATAGTACAAATTCAAGCTCTCACTATACATATACAATTTTGATTCTAATTACATCACAATTCAATTTACATAAATTCCTCACTACATATCACTCACATTCGTAGTTCATCTTCAACTTCATTCCAGTTAGAATCCAGCATCTGAGCAATCTGTAAAAATATACACTAACGCAGTAAAATTGAAAAAGAAATATTTTTGCAATATAAAATAAAATATGGATTTTGAAAATATTATTTGCCTTAGTTATTTGGGTTGTTCGTCGTCATTTAAATTTGAATTTATCATACACGAACAACTTGTGACATACACAGTGCATCACTGTATATGCCACAAGGCCGTGCACATCGAAATATACACTTGATTGATTTACAGGGATAGGGGAGCACAGGTCAAACCCAAATGAAAAGCCGGGTTCAACTCAAGTGCAATATAAATAAAATCTCGACACGAGCACAAGGCCAAACCTGAGCGTTTAAGCTGGATTCAACTCAATGTACAAATCATAATACAACAGTGCCAGCAGACTAGACAAGAAAATGAAATGGCACATGTATATACAGTGCATAACCGCATCAAGAAACCAAAACCATAAAGTACACATGACTATTTCAACTTCAAACTCATATATACAGCCTCAAACTAGAACAGCAAGTGCACCAAACAAATGCAACAACCAAAACAAATGAAACAATAGTGCAGACTCTAAATGAAACTTACAAGGCACAACTCAATATACACTCGAGGCTCAGTGCACATTAGAAATGAGATCAAAGCAAATTCAGACCACATGATGGAACAAACACAAGAATGTACAACTTCAAGTGTGTCAACCAAATACAACTGAAATGCAAACTGTATGGATATAGTGACAATATAAAGATAGAAACTTGACATAGTGAACTACAAGTGTCGACCAGGTAGCAAGCAAGATCAACACGGCAACAAAGGTCAGGCAGCAAGCATTCATGAAACAGATTAATGCAAACTATCTCGAACAATAAGTGAACATCAAGCACATGAATGCACAAGAACGGTGACAAGAATAACACACAAGAAATATTTATATACAGTAAAAATAATGTAACATATTAGAATGTTGACTGAAGAAGCCATGGTCAAAATCCAAGCAGCAATTTATGAGTCAAAAATCCATGCAGCAATTTATCAAAACAAAGTCAGAGCTGTGGAATAATACAACTCAAAATCGACACCGTGCACAACTGATCGTACTTAATATGATGAACAAAGTCAGAGACCATGATCAAGCAACAACATGTACAGGTCAGTGAACAAAGTCAAGCCAAGTCGAGATAAACAATGTAAGTATCGAAGTCGTGGAAGCATATTGAAGTCAACGAGAAATTCATGAAACCAAACTATGACCGAAGTCAAATGCAACCAAGACGTGGTGGCCACGAAATTCAACGGTGCCATGATAGCCAAGTTAACAAACCAAGTCAAAATCAACACCGTGATTATTCAAGTGAATAGAAGAAGTCATAGAAATCATTAGCATCAAAGTGAAATCGAACGGCTGATCAAACAAAATTGACAAATTCATATATATTTGTAAGAATGAAAATCAAGGGTTACGAACCCATATAAAAACCCTAAGATCGTCATCGGAACAATCATCGAGTTCGATTACGAAAATCATAAAAGAACAAAAAGGAAAATTACATACCGAAGCAAACGTTGAACTCGATCAAATAGAAGCAGAAGTGAGCAACTCAAAGAAATAGACGATCGACAAAGAGAGGACCAGAATCAATCATACGCTCGATCAACTATCAGCAACTTCTGTTACAAAACCTTAATTTGGATCGAAGGGACGAAGCCCTAATTTGCAAAGACAAAGCCGCCGTTAACATAAAAACAAGGAAACGGGCCGATATAGATAGAAGAATAAAGGAGCCGGCTTTTCTCTTTTAATAAGGGCTTTTAATTTTTTAATTAGGGTTATTTTAATTTTAAAATTGTTTTTAATCTGTATTTTCTTTTTAAACCGTTGTATTTACTAGTCGTGTGACTAGGGGACAAACTACGTGGCATAGTTTGCGAATTCGCAACTCAGTGGCTGAGTTGTGGCAGGGTTTTGAGCGTAGAGTTAGGTTTAGTCGATAGCGGGTGTCGCGAGTTTACGTGTGTAAGCGTCTGACCAACTAATTTCTAGTAGAAACCTTGGGGGCAGCACGTAGGCAGGGTTTTACCGAAGCTGGGTAAATTCTATGTCGTTCTATTTCTGCATTTTATTATTCTGCTATTTTTCTGTGCTGGTATTAATTTGTGATCTGTGTTGAAATAATTTTATAAGCTTCCACAATTAATTTTTATAATTAATACCATCACCCTATTCAACCCCCCCCCCCTCTAGGGTGAAATCGATCCTACAGTAGGGTCATATCATAACATCTTAGTCACTTATGTCTGAGTCATCTAACTCATATCAATACGTAGGTGGGGTATATCAATAGTATATGCCAATCTATCATTTCGTTAGAACTAGAAGGGAGAAAGATGGCTACTCGCTTGCTCTAGAGTCACACACATGGTCCATCGAACCTGACTCCATAGTCTTTGGTTACCTCAATGGTCACCATGATACATATCCACTTATTGCTCATATACGCAAAGCACTCAATCATGACCCTACATTTATCCTTATAGGTAACCAACTAATAGCCTAAGTGACACAGGGGCTATGTGCACCTATCCTATGGGTCACCTAACCCTATTCTATCATAAGGTATCATGGTTCCATGTCATCCGCTCCAACACTAATAATAGGAGTATATCATGGTAGACCGCACAAAGTATCAATAAATACAGGCACTGACCTTGCCTAAACCTGATAGCGACACCTGACATAATTATTATCTAAACATTATTATTTCTGTCACATGAGTGTCGTCTGCTTATAATATATAACTGAATAAATATCATAACGGCGTCCCATACCAAAGCTTGATAGTCAAATGTTTATTCACTACTTTTAAACTGCACCTAATCATCATAATTATCTATGAGAAAAGTCCAGTGAATAACCAAAGAAATATTATCGAAAGTCTCATACCAAACGTATTATGACTGTTTAATTCAAATTACTTACTGGATAGAATCCCTAATATAAATATATGATTTATAAAGTGTCGATTAATTTACAATTTATTTGCGCAGCTTGTCACTCCTTTGGTCAACTAAAGGAAACTTGTAAACATCGGATTGATGTCCTACCTATCCCGCTTTCTGATATGGTTCCACTTCCTTGTCTGGCTCTGAAGTGGGTTCCTAAGCCTCATCCAACTGCTATTGTTGCTCCACCCATGAAGGTGCCTTATGAGATTGTTCCACCTTTAGATATGGGAGTTATGGTTCCTCCTCCCTCGAATGTTTTCTTTTAGGGTGCGTCTGAGCAGGCATGGATTTATGTAGGGCTGTTATGGTAACAGTAAATTTACCGTTACCATACCATTACCGATAAATTGGTTATCAATTACAAAATAAAACGGTATACCAATACATTTGGTATGGTAACGGTAATTTTATCGTTACAATCGGTAAATTATTGGTAAAAATAAATTGGACTATTGGTATTGGTAACTTACTGACAAATTGATCTGTTTCAAACTTTCTCATCTTTTGGTCCGTTGGATCATGGACTTTCAGCGTCTATCGCTGCTAGTTGACTAGGGTTTTATCTGTCTAAGTGAGAAAATAACATAGCTACCCTTTTAATCTTTTTTATGTTCTCCGTTCTTTTCATTTCCCTCTACTGAATAGGCGATTGTCAACTAAACGTGGCTGTCGTGACATAGTCCTCTCCTTTCTCCTTCTTTCAATTATCGACTAGAAGTTTTTGAGCTTTGACGTGCTTTGATTGAACAAGATTAATTGAATTGGTATGTTTTTAAGTTTCATTTGTGCTTTAAGAGTTTTAGTCATGCCGTTTAGGGAGTTTTAATTCAGTCTTTGGGTTAGTGGAAGATTGACTGTTATATGTAAAAATTTGGCTAGTTCATTTCATATTTATGGACGTGTTTTATGAATGAAATTTCAACGTTCTATTTTCTGTTCATATTTCTTGCCAGGGATTTAAATCTTGGATCATCGTACTCTAGTTTTCCTAGACATAATTTTCTAGTTATGTCTTCTTTGCTAATCAGATGGCTTGGTTATATATGGTTGTTATTTGTATGTCTTGTGTTTCTAACCGAGTGTTGGGTTTTTTTGTGCAATCCACTACTGAATATTTTAAACCAAAAAATAGAAGAAAAAGGAACAATTCATAAAGCATGATTTTTCTTGTAAATGTATAAGTAACATTTTCCAGGTCGAACCTCTAAACACATATAGGGAAATAGAGTGATCTTACCAGTAATAGTTTGTGACAAAAAAGTGAGATTGTCAAAATAGATATTTAATATATTTTTCATTTATGCCGATATGACAAACTGAAGTTAGATATGATGAAATCTTCGCTTTTTTAGATATATATATATATATATCTAATATATAGTATTTAATAGAAACGTTCGCATAAAATCCAACTCCATGACTTAGAAGTGTAAAAATGCCTAAACATAATCAAATCGCTTAACTACATAACTGAGGAGGTGTAAAAATGCTAGTAATAATAGAAGACTGGCTATAAATGTATTAATAACTGATTGAAATTCCCACACAATCAAATAGAGCAATATGAAGTTACACAAATGAAGAGTTGTAAACATGATAATAACAATATAGAAAGCAGACTATAACTTGATATTTGATTTAATTAATTTTGTTCTAAGCTTATAAATCTTAAGTAATTGCACGCTCTGGCTATAGGCACAATCAAATATTGGAAAATGTAGTTTAAATAGTGAACAAATTTGATAAAAAATAGGCCTAAAAGTATTGTAATTTTTTAACAAAAAATCATCGAACAAGGCAGTAAGATTGGATAAAGTAGTCAATTATAGAAGTTGATGATTATCAATTATAGAAGTCAGTGGTTATGTAAACCATGTTGTGTATTTTGAATTAAGTGGAAAATTTCATCATACTTCTTAAGGTAAATAATAATTAATTGTTTCGTTGTTATGATTTGCATAGCAAGAAGTTTACAGTGCATGCATAAAGCTCATCAAATCCAACATGGAATATGTGTTATCCCGCTTTTTGGAAAGGCCGAGATAGCAAGGAATTGGCAGCAAACCAAGGCTCGCTCGTCCCGAATATCGAGTATGCATAGGTTCACCACGGATATCGATGAATTTTGTTCTAGTCTGGATCGGGCTACAATTGATAAGGCATGACGAGCGAAGCCTTGGAAACCAACGTTCCAAATTTCAAGTCAATCCGAGTTCATATGCTCAAGATATGATCGATGCAAACCAAGGAGGTCAATTCATTCGTATCCATCATTTCGAATCTATCGAATCATTTCGCATCGGTCTATTTCGTATCCATCAGTGGATAGGCTCACTTCGAATCAGTCGACTATTGACTACTTCGCATCCATCAACTACAGCACGGAGGTCTACTACGTATCCATCCAAAGGCGGCTTATTTTGTATCGACCTTGTTCGTGTCAATCGGCAAGCATTTGTTCGAATCGATTAGAATGTGCCAATTCGTATCCATCGAGAGAATATGCTTATTCGTATCGATCTACTCAACTCCACCATCGAGCAAGCTCCACATCATACAGCAGTTGTCTAGTTCATATCCATCATGGAAGGCTTTGTTAGAATCCATCTAGGCTCCTTACTTCGTATCCATCAAACAATCACTACTTCGTACCCATCGAACAACCACTGTTCGTATCCATCACTATGTCGCTTATTCGTATCCATCAAGTTGAACATACCTTTATCAATACGAACAAGAGCCGCCTTAATCGATACGAACAAAGCGACCCTCATCGGTACGAATTAAATAACTTCCATCAATACGAATTAGCAACGGTCTTCGATACGAATGAGGCGAGATCTTTGGAAACGACTCGGTCAGCTCAGCGTAAAAGGTCGATCGACCCGAAGAGTGCGCACCACGTCATCTGCTGTGCATGTGCATTGATCGATTCGAACTCATCGATTCGAACCAAACAGCCCACCGAAGAACACCAATTCATATCGATCATATCTCGTAATCCACAAGTTCAAATGCTATGAAATTTTTACAGTAGCTTATGTACAAGCTAAAGAATGTTCACACCAAGTTTCGACTACATTGGACAAAATCTTGATCGATACGAATTACGTTCGTATTCATGGGATCGATCTCGTGGGCCCACCCACGTGCCAGAAGAAGTCTCCCGAGATCTAAGCGCAATATCAACCTCATACACCTATAAATAGAGTCCTAGAGCCTACAGAAGAAGGATCTTTTTCTCTTGAAGCATCCAGACTCTGCCAGATTTGATTTTGAACTCCATTGCTGTTGTTGTACTCGAATTTCAACACTCTTATCTGTTGTAGTCCATTGAAACCAGTTCTAATCATCAAATGATAATCAATAAAGCCATAAAACTTCATAATGGACGTAGGCAACGCGCCGAACCACTCTAAATTACTGTGTTTCTATGTGTTTTCATTTCAGTTTTTGAGGTGTTTGTTTGATAATCCTCATTTTCCATTTTTTGTTCTTCATTTTATCTCTTCAAATACTTCCGACGGGTGTTGTGTCCAATTTTGGTACAGATACTTTTCAAATATTTCCGACGGGTGTTGTGCCCAATTTTGGTACAAACACTTTGGTGCTTTGGGAAAATGCAGTTTTTTCTCCTGCTCTTTGGATCTGCTTTTGATATTGGATTGTACAAATCCAAGAAGAAGTTCCGGATTTCCAGACTTAGAGTTCCGCCATCCTATTCAAATTTGCACCAAATCTTGGAAGGAACTTCACTACCGATATGGTTAGCACAAGGACTGCATCCACGGCCGCAGGCCAGGAGGGACGGGACAGACCGAATCCCGTGCAGCCGCCTCCACACAACCAGAATGTTGTCGGATCGTCAGATCCATCCGACCCAGTTGCTAGAGAAGAATTCCATATGCTCATGCAAGAGCTTACTCAAAGTCGCTAGAACTTACTCAATAGTCGTGAGCGAAAGAAGAGTTGACCAGTCAACTGAACCGCCAAAGGCGTAGAGGATCCAGGAGTGATCAGGCCTCCTCCTCATCCACTGAAAGTTCTACTTCCTCTGACTACAACCATAGATCAAAGAACCCATGACTGGAAGTGAGCCATACTCAGTACACCGGAAATCAACCTATGTTGACTGTTGGGAAAATCAGAACTGGCCCGTCGACCAGTTACTAGACAAGACCCTCCTCTCGATGAGGCACTGCTCCTTACCATGTCACGGACATCCGCACTAATTCAACAGTTGTTGAACCAGGAGTTGATGCCTGGGATCGGCCAGATCTAGACCACCATCAACATGGACGCACTCTCGAACCTTATATTCCAGAGAATCTTGAGCCAAGGAGGCGACACACACACCGTCGACGGCGATCGGTCCAATCTCGCACCGTGTAACCTGACCACACTTGGCGCAGCCAGCTCAGAATATGCAAATGCCAGACATCACAGCGATGGTCCGTCCGCCAAATGATTCGGGAGAGTTAAGGTCTGACAAGTGACGATTGGGGAATCTCCCAAAGTCACACTCCCTTCACTGGCGATATACTTTATGTCGAACCTCCTCGACGATTCAGAATGCCGACCTTGCTAGTATATGAAGGAAATTCTGACCCCAACCAACACATCCTCTAGTATGAATGGTCGATGAGTGCTGCAAGGGCCGATGATGTAGTAAAATGTCGAAGCTTCTCGATCTCTTTGGGAAGCATTGCTACTATGTGGTTTACCCGATTGCCTCCGCGATCTATTTCTTGCTTCGATCAGTTGGCTACTAAGTTCGTAGAGCAATTCCATATGCACGTTGCAAGGCCTAAGGATGTTAACACCTGTCTAGTGTCACTCAAGCTTTTGGAGTGACACTAAGGCATTACTTGGAAAGATTTCATGTTGATGTGCAGAAATAAGCAATCCCAATGATAATTCTATCTTGATGGCATTAACTAAGGGGATTGATCCCGATTCCAAGTTCAGGAATTGGTTGGCTGGTAAACCTCCCGCATCATTGGACCGTTTCTATTCCAAAGCAGTTCAGTTCCTGAGGAGAGAGGATGCGAAACAGTCTAGGAAGAAGGATGAAGCGGGGACCAGTGGCGAAGGTGTACAAAGTAACGTCGTGATTAAGCGATCTAGGGAAAGTTATGGAAAGGTTCAGTTGAATATAAAGAACAAGCCAAATCAGCAGAGGAACAATGAGGGTCAGAATAAGAAACGAGATCAGAATCGTGGCCCACGACATAGAGCGCTAATGTTCGATAATTACACTCAGTTGAACACATCGTTAGAGAATGTGTACATGCAAACTTGCAATACTGTTTAGTACAAGAAGCCTGCTCCGAAGCCGTCATCGGAGAGGCATATCCAGACAAAGATATTCTGCAGGTTTCATGAGAGTTGTGGCCATAATACAAACAAATGCCGTCATTTGCAAGATCTTATTGAGAAATTGATTCGGGAGAGGAAGTTAGATCAGTTTGTCCAGGCGCTGCAGTCAGGAGGTGCAGGCCCATCCAATCAGAACCGTGTTCAAAATCAGGAGAGACAGGAGGAACCCGCCCGTACCGGCTGGAGGTTCGTGATTACTACAGTGAGTAATGGTCCTCATCCAACAAACAGAAGCTGGAAGGAAATGGAGTCGTATACCAGTTCTATCAGGAATGCGGACTTTGAATGTTGCAGTAGTTTTGACGAGGGTGCTTCGGCCAAGCAACAGAGGACGATGACCGACGACATCATGTTCCAAAACAAAGATGCCGACAAGGTCGAAGCACCTACTATTGATTCCCCGATCATATCTGCTCAATTAGGTCCTGCTTGGATGAAGAGGATCTTGGTGGATAGTGGAAGTTCCATGAATATTTTGTTTAAACGAGCTTTTGAGCAGATGAGAGTGGAGGCCAAAGATTTGAAGCCTTGTCAATCCAGGATTCATGGTTTCAATGGAAGCGCAACAATACCCACTGGAGTAGTGGAGCTACCGGTGGAGTTGGGGGTTGGAGAACGCCGGAGAGTCCGGATATTGCAATTTGTCGTGTTGGACATCGACTTCCCCTATAATGCATTCTTGGGCCGACCGGCCCTTGCCGAGTTTAGGGCAGCTATTGCCCTATGGTGTCTGACTTTGAAGTTCCCCATTGATCGAGGAGTTGGGGTCGTGCAAGGAGATCAGGCTGCTGGGAGAACCTGCTATGTTGCTGAGCTACGCGAGGCGCAGCGAAGAGAGAAGGGAAAGGGCGTAGAGGAATCTCTCTGCGTCCGTTTTGCTAACAATTTACAATTGGTTCCTGGGCCCTTGCCCAGGTACCCCAGCCAATTCCCGAGAGACCTTTACCCGCGAGACAACTAAAGCAAAGATGAGAATGGAGATGGTCAAGCTTCCCGACTAAACTGACAATTGATGTCCCGATCGACGATAATGATGAGTCAACGGTGATAAAGATTGGATCTCGGTTGAGCCAACAAACGCAGAAGGAATTGGTTGAATTTCTCCTAGCGAATCTTGATGTATTCGCTTGGACGCATGCTGACATGTGTGGGATCTCGCTGGACATCGCGAGCCACACCCTGAATATTGATCTGCGGTATATCCCGGTCAAGCAGAAAAGGCATGGTATAGATCCAGAGAGATCTACCACCCTTAAAGAAGAGGTAGACAAGCTCAAAGCAAATGGCTTCATCAGAGATGCATTATATTCGAAGTGGGTGTCTAACCCAGTACTTTAAAGCCAAATGGGAAATGGAGAACGTGTGTTGGTTATTCAGATTTGAACAAAGCTTGTCCTAAAGATAGTTTCTCACTTCTCAGAATCGACCAACTTGTAGATTCAACAGCTGGACATGAGCTCTTATCCTGTATGGACGCATATTCTGGCTACAACCAGATACCTATGCACTTACCTGATCAGGAACATACCAGCCTCATAACTAATTTGGGACTTTACAGTTATAGGGTTATGCCATTCGGACTCAAGAACGCTGGCGCTACTTATTAGCGATTGGTCAATCGAATGTTCGCCAATCAGATTGAAAAGACTATGGAGTTGTACGTGGATGACATGCTTGTAAAGTCACGTTTTTCCACTGATCATGTCAGAGACCTGGAATCCATGTTCAACATCCTCTGAGAATACAAGATGAAGCTCAATCCATTGAAATATCATTTCGATGTCGCATCCGGAAAATTCCTCGGGTTTATTGTCAACGCCCGAGGGATCGAAGCTAATCTTGGAAATATCTGGGCGATCAGAAATCTGGAGACTCCCAAGACCATAAAGCAAGTTCAAAGCCTCAATTGAAAAGTAGCGGTGCTAAGCAGATTTGTAACAGCCCGCAGCTCCGTACCCCTTGAGTTGGTTTATTGAGAATAGTGTCGACTCAAGGGGTACGGAGCTACGGGTTACTCTTTTATTTCTTTTCAAAAATGCAATTCTAGAGCTTTTGATAACTCAGCATATCCAAATAGATCCAATCAAGCCATAACATCCAATTATCCATATAATTTATCGTAGGATATCGAAAATCATATCACAGAATATTTAAACAAAATTAAATATTTTTGAGGAATCCAGTTGGATCATTCCAACATGTTTCCCTGCATCCACAGATGTTAGCACAATACCAATTCCACTTCGAAGTGGAATATCGTGGTATATGGGATTAATAAAATATCATCCGCTATTATGCGGCGCATAAGGTCTCATCCGCTACATAATGCGGGAAATCAATCACTCTAATATATACTATATACTACTATATATAATATAACATATCAAACCAATTCAATCATCCATCCAATTATTTAAATTTAACCATTTAAATTTAAATAGCAATCCAGAAGAGTGAGATTAACTCACCTTTGCTTTTATTTGCAGTCCAACCAAACCAGCTTATTTTCTTCACGCTTTTAGACCTTGTAAAAACATTATGGGTTTTATTAACATTTTAAACAATCAGACCATTAATTATTATTTGTTGATTTAATTTTGAACTAATAATTTAATTGGAAATTTTTCCTTTAATAATTAATTTTTTTTTGTCACTAAAATAATTAGATAAGTTTATTGAACAAATTATTCTCTATAATACATTATTTTAAAAATAATGCTAGTAAGTTAGAAATGTGTACGTACACTTATTTTATTCTTTATTTTGGAACAAAATATCCTTGTAAAAAATAGTTTTTAGAAAATCTAATTTATTATAAACTCTTCAAGCATTTAAAAAAAGAAGCATGTTTTAGAAATCTATTATCTCTAAATGGTTAACTTCTAAGGCAAATATTTTCAACAAAAAAACTATTATTGTAGTTTATATTTTATAAAGTGGTTTTATTTAAAGTATTCTTAAGTATACATTCTTAACAAAGTATTAAAGTAGTTTTAATTTTAATATTTTTAAGTATATTTTATAATAATGCGCTTTTAAAATTTATTTTAAAATCTAAGAGTATTTTGTACTTGGTGTTCCAGAGGAAATAAATAATTGGGAAATGTATTCCGAGAGAGGAATCTGGTTTGAAAACTATTTTCAAAAAGGGGTTGAAATTTGAAAATATATCTTGTGGAGATATTTTGAGAGAAATAAATAATTTGGGAGAAATTATTTATTGTTTAATGGATGTTTGTGAATGTTAATCGATAGTTAAACAACCGACTATCAATATTGGCCAATGCGCTGATCGTTTTGAAGAGACCTGGATCGGGATTTATTTTCCAAAAACCACTTCGATCCGGTTTGTACGTTTCGTGAAACGTGTTCGGAGCCGAAGATGGAGCGGTGAAGTGCAAGGGCTAGTCGCTACTAATCCTGAGGATGTTTCCAAAATGGATGTAGTAGGAGTAGTGCCTTCGGTTCTGTTCGAACCCGGGACAGACTTGTATGGACGAATGCTTTCGGAACATCGTCAGGTGGACGATGGGAATTCTAAGGGATATGTACTAAAAAGGTAACGCTTAGCCTCGAGCCTTATCAACCGGGAATGACTGAAAATCAGGGGTTATGCAGCAAGCTTCGTGGGTAGCCCCAACTTGAGAGTAAGGTCATCCCTATCTAGATGTCCCTTTTTATTTCGGCTGTGTGGCGGTTGCTCATCCCAACCGCGGGGCGATCTTATTTGGAATTTTCTAGTTAGGGATAGTTCCAGCCTTGTGTTGCAGGGGAGCGGGCGTACTCCTCGGTACTATGATCTAGGCCACGTACTGTGACAGGTGGTACCCAGTGCCTACTCATTGTTGGAAATCCATTCTCCCAACGTGCCTTGTACGAGTTTTGTTTGTATTACCCACTTTGTGGCTAGTATGCTGGAATTTAATAAATGTAACAATTTCAGCTATTTTAATAAGTATTTGTAAATAGACACTATTATAATATCAGAGGATTTTAATAAAAAGTGTTTTAGCTATCGTAAGGTAAAAACCCGACATGTTTATTTGTGGCGTGGTCGTACGAGATGATTTTGTTTCCAAAGGATTTTGAAAACTTTAATAATCAAATTGAGTGAGATTTTCTCACGCTGGTATTCCAGACTGACTCGGGAGTTATTTAACTGTAATGCTCGGGTCAGACTGAGTACTATAGACTACGGGATAGGATGCTGTGGGGCTCAGGAGAGGAGCTGGATGGCGAGACGTATTACTCGTATTTGTTTCACATATTCCGCTGTGTTGATTAGATATGTATTCAGTTGTATCTGGACAGGTAATGATTACTGTTCAGTTGTATGTTGTGTGTTGAACTTTGATGATGTAATGTATAAATAGACGTATTTGTTTTGCGTAAAGATCATTTATTATATTATATTTTATTCCGCTATGTTGTGAGATTCTGATGTTGTTTTCTATTTTCTTCTTCTACCTCTTTCTTCTTTTATTCCGATGGTTCGATTTTCGCGTACGAAAAACTCGGGTTATCACAAGATTCATTTCAAAGTCTACCGACAAATGCATCCCTTTCTTTGATCTGATCAAGAAAGTAAAACGTAATTTCGAATGAACTGCATAATGTGAAGACGCATTTCGAGCACTGGTAGAGTATCTCTTCACAACGCCTATTTTGTCAAAGCCTATCGATAATGAGAATTTGTACATCTATTTGGTGGTATCAGAAAATGTGATTAGTGGTTGACTTCCATACAACCAATAATGAAGCTGAGTATGAAACCTTACTGGCTGGACTGAAACTTGCCAAAGACTTGAGAATTATTGCTCTGAAGATTTATTGCGATTCACAGTTGGTTGTACGTTAGGTACGAGGAGAATACCAGGCCAGGGATCGATAGTTGGGTGCTTACCTTTCTCGAGTTCAAGAAGTACCGAATCAGTTTGATTATCATGCTATCTATTCTATACCCCAAGAACGAAATCAAAGAGCCGATTCCTTAGAAAAGTTAGCCAGCACTGGTGAAGCGCAACAGATGTGACTCATTCCCATCGAGACATTGTCTTCTCCAAGTATTGACCGGATGGAAACAGACTGGGTATTAGAGATGGTTCCTGATAAGGATTCGTGGATGACTCCATTCAGAAATTACCTTGAGCATGGAACCTTGTCGGAGCGTAGGAGCGAATGGAGACAAGTTCTTCGAAAGGCTTCACGATTTGTTATCCAAAATGGAGTCATATACAGAAGAGGGTATTCCGTTCCTTTACTCCGGTGTATCGCCCATGATGAAATTAAAAGAGCGTTACATGATGTGCACGAGGGAGAATGTGGCGATCACACCGAGGGGATAGCACTCGCTAAGAAAGTACTTCGCTATGGTTTTTTTGGCCAACAGTAAACCGTGATGCATCAGACTATGCTAAGAAATGCGATAAAAGTCAGAGATATGCCCGGATTCCAAGAGCTCCACCTACTGAGATAACTCAAATGGTCAGCCCATGGTCGTTTGCAACATGGGGAATTGATATTATTGGCTCTCCACCTCTAGCCAAAGGAGGCATGAAGTACGCCATCATCGCAGTTGATTACTTTACGAAATGGGCCGAAGCTGAACCTCTTGCTACCATAACGATGAAAAAAGTGATCAACTTTATAGTGCGTAATATTATCTATCGATTTGGTCTCCCGCACACCATTATCACAGACAACAGAGCCTAATTCAAAAATGTTGAATTCAAAAATTTTTGCCAACGTTTCATATTCAAAAGAAATTCTCCGCAGTAGCGTACCCCCAAGCGAATGGACAGGTCGAAGCTGTTAACAAAGTTATAAAGTCCAATCTGAAGAAACGACTAGAAAAGGCCGGAGGTAAGTGGGTCGATGAACTTCCTATGGCTTTATGGGCCTACCGTACAACCCATAAGTCCGGGACCGGCCACACTCTGTTATCTCTTTCTTATGGCTCAGCAACTGTCATTCCAGTCGAGTTAGAAGTACCTTCTCATCGTGTGACATACTATGATCCGAAGGCGAACGCAATACTTCTTGCTGAGTCCCTTGACTTGTTAGATGAGAAGCACGAAGAGGCTGATCTGAGAGCAGCCGCATATCGAAGCCGAGTTGCCCGACTATACAATGCCAAGGCCCGTCTACAAACCTCTGAGCTCGGTGATCTTGTTCTGAAGAGAATTTATCCAGTTCCTAAACATATGAGACCAACATGGGAAGGGCCGTATGTTATTGCACAAAAGCTCGGAGATGGCACGTTCAAGTTATCGACCGTTGACGGTCTTACTTTGCCAAGAGCCTGGAATAGCGAAAGTCTTCATCGCTACTACACATAACAGGCTTTATTTGTTTATTTAGTCAGTTTTCCATTTACAATTTGTTTCTGCATTTCGAAACTTGAATTTGTAATAAGGCAACTAACTATGCCGTATTTTCTTATTTTAGCAATAAAATGCTATCTCTTCGAGCTAGAGCTGTGATTTACTGAATATGTTATACCACGTCACGATGCACGAAGAGCTAAGTCCCACCATACGATGGGATTTATTCAAATAGAGAGTGACTGTGATACGACCGGCCACTCGCTACGTGAAACCCGAATACGGGGGCATATCACTACACCAAAGCCAAAAAAAGATTGATGCACGACAATCCTTTAACTAACTCTAGTCTCGCAGATTGCAAGTTAGAGTATAAACTCATGAATGCGGTTTTGAAGAAGGTGGATCCATCCACCTAACGACTTCGACCGTATCCCAACCAAATTCGAGGAGGATGGGTCTTCCCGTCTAACGACCTCGCTTATTAACTCAGGCTGGATGTGACCCGACCATCCATGAACCTGATATGCTATTTGTTCCCAAAGCGCGAACAAAAGCTAAAAAAATCATAGCGGACGTGACTGACCGTCTGTCTAACAACTCCGAATTCACAGAGTGTGAATCGGAGTATAAACACTAACTCCGAATTTCTAGAGTGCGAATCGGAGTGTAAACAGCGAATAGGAGTTTCTAGAGTGCTAATTAGAGTATAAACACTAACTTCGGATTCCCATAGCACGAGTTGGGTATAAAAGATCGGCTCTAAATTCCCAGAGTGTGAGCTGGGGTATACACATTAGCTAACTACACTTCAAGTTCTGGGAGTGTGAACTGAAGTACAAATATCGATTATCTCCGAATTCCAAGAGTGTGAACCAGATTATCGACTGCTAATACCTTTAAGTCCCCAGAGTGAGGCGGGAGTATAAATATATCCCAGATGTGAATGACCATCCGTAAACTAACTTAAGTCCCTCGAGCATGGACACATACTTAACACTTGAGAAGGTGTGATCGACCGCCAACATACAAATGCAAGTCCCCGGAGCGTGGATATGAGCATTAAACAGTGAATAAGTTCGCAGATTGCTCTTTACATCTCATCCTTAAGACTAGGGCAGAACTTAAGTGTCAACTACTGGCTGAAGCAGTGCATTGTCAGAAGCTTCTCTCTCGTGCGTGACTCATGTCCGCGAATTTCAAACTTGACAAGTAACAACCTACTTGACTCGAAGATCGAGACATTACAAATGCATTGAGCTGGAATACAAGTACAAACATACTTAAGCAAAATAATCGTTGAATCAAAGCCTAAAAAGAAAGTTTCATTTCAAATATCTGAAAAAGAATTCAAGTACAAGTTATTCCAAAAAATTCCTACTAGCGAGGGCCGAACCCGCATCTATACATGACCTACAAAAGAAAGGCGAAAAATAGAAGCTACATCTATCTACCCAAAACTACCTGAAGAAACGCATTTATTCCTTCTCTTCTTCGGCTTCTTCTTTGGTGTGGACCCACCGGAGCTGCCGCTTGGCTTTCTCTTTGCACCTTTGCCTTTTGGCGGCCGGTCCTCAGGTGGGGGCATGATTTCAACATCTTCCTCCAAACTCAAATGAATAGGTATGCTTCTAGAAGGTGGAGTCGGAGGAACATGATCTACTACAGGAGGTGGTACAGGCGCACTCATGTCAATGATGGTGCCTCCCAGCGATATCATCCTTAGCGGGGCCGGGCCAAGCGCTGCCATTCCACCTCCAGAACCACCACGTGTTGCCGCAGCATTTATTTCTGCATCAATTTCAGCCAATATTTCTTCCTCGTGAGTTGTCTGGGATGAGCTGGGGGCATCGGTGGTTGGCATCAACGACCCAGTCACTCATGACATATGATAGGTCCACGAAGGGGTCGCTGTGATGACTGAGGAGTACCTCCATCATCTGTTCATCAAAAGAAAGCGTTGTCCCCTCAGCTCCTTCGCTCGGTGCATTAGCTGTGGTAGTGATTGCCTCGATAATAATGACCTTCTGCGCTTGATGCAATTCTTTAGTTGCAGGCGGTACTGTAGGGGTAGCTTCACTCATTAAGCGTGAAAAAGAAAGGTTGTTAGTAAACACTTCGAATTTGATTCTTCACTTTGAGTATGAACAAGTAATGTTCGAAATACCTTCCTCAGTTTGGCCCGTAAGCTGGGCAGCTTCGAAAGCAGGCTCTTTAGCCGGAGACAGCCGCGACTGATCCGGATCGTAAGCAGGGACATATTTGAGATCAACCGTAGGGATGGCCTAAGATTGAGTCGGCGTAGGCATTTCAAGACTTTCTTTGTGGTGCTCGACAACTGAGCCTTCACCGACTTCTGTACGTTGGACGCCAAGCCTCTGTTTTTCCTGAGAGATCATCATCTTGTGCAGAACCTTCCTCTCATCCTCATTTAACAAGCGCGTCTCTAGTTCAAACTCATCAAGTGGCTCATCAGGGCGCGCTGCCTTTTCTCTTCCACCAATCGAATCTAGACGTTATAGAGGAGAATAGGATAGTCTTCGAGCCAAGACAAATTCATGTGCTCTAGCACATAGGAATTATAAGTGACCAGCAGATTGTCAATGTCAACTTCCAGCCTGGACTGCTCCAACCGAATTCTTTCCTCAACCTCAGTCTCCACCGTCTGAACCTTGGACACCACCGCACCACGTCCAACCCAAAGCAATACAGCTTGTTCGCATGCTTCTTGGGCGGCGGTGTTCGCATCATCTCTCTCCATAGTGATTTCAACAAATTTGGCTTTCAGCTCATTGAGTTCCTTAACCGCAGCATCCTGCTTAGCCTTGATGGTGGTATTGCGGTGGCCCATATCCTCTATCAAGGCATAGTGTGCCTGTTGTATTTTGGCTATCTCCACGATTGCCCCATTGGCCTTTTAAGGGCTTCGATTCTACGTTGCGGGACGACTCGATCTCAGCTTGGAGAATCTGGACGATGCGATCCTACTAAGCGAGATCGGCTTCTAATTTTTCTATAGTCTTCGCCCGCTCAAAGGCCACTTTTGACGCTTTCTCTGCCGCTTTTGACCACTCCTTGTACTGGGAGTAAAAATCGTGGACATAATCATGTATGGTGTTTTCCGCCTTCGGTGGAATCCTCTTCAAGTTAGGAGGAAAGATATAGCCATCAAAGAAAATATTAGGAAAATCCTTCTTCAACTGAGCAATCTTAATAGCCCCTTCTCCTATAGGTTCAGTGGGGACCTGCTCTGCAATTATGAAGGCCTGTGTTTCAGTTCTCCGGTGTTGAGTTTCAGGCCTTGAAGTATGAGAAGATGATGGGTGTCGTGAAGGTTCTAAGAGATTAACGGGAGCCCTGAGAGGGGAAGAACGAGATCGAACTCGGTATCGGTAATCCATATCCCTATCGTGCCGCTCTTGGCTAGAATAGCCTAGAGAATAATCCATATTCCTGCCATAGCGCTCTTAACTAGAATACCTTCGATTGTGGTCCTTATCCGATTCTCTCCTGCGGGATTCATATTATGCAGATGATCGACGAATGCCACGAACCGTGTGGTGCTATGAAGTGTGTATGTATGTGCAACCCCCCGACCAACCGAAAATGTCGACCGCACTAATAGAAAGAGGCTCGCATATGTCTATAGCGCTCTGAAGTTCTTCCAACCTGGCGCAATGATAAAGTGACACATAATCCGGGATTGGAATATCAGCAGGCCCTTCGAATATATTTTCCATTTGCGAGGGAGCGGCCTACGAAATTGTAATCCTGGGGGAAGGCAGAGACATAACAACAGATTTCCATATCATAGGTATAGGATGCTTAAAAGAAACTTCCTTGCCTTTTCTCCTCCCTTTCGATTCTTGAAAGCTGCTCAAAGGCTCAGCCATCGACTCATCATCGGTGGGTGTACGTTCCTCGTCGCTTACCTGGGTTATTATAATGCCAGGCGTCTTGCATTTCATGCGTTTCTTTGAGACAGCCCTTAGTTTTCCCTCTAACCTTATACTTCCTGTCCGCTAGAACCGAGTCGGTGTTCCTCTCTTCGCTCGGGACTTCTTGAAGGACTCGAACTATTTCTTTGAAATAAAAACCCTTAGGTCGTGGAATCACAGCTGTAAGAGGAAAAAGATATAAGTTTGGCATCAGTCATGTTTATCCTATTAATTGTTTGAGGACAATGCGGTACTTACGTCTGAACAACCATCGGCTAGCGAAACCTGTAGGACAACGGACATAAAACCATTCTGTTTTGAAGTAACTCAACCTGGTCCAGGACCCCGTTACTATTTGGCAATTTCTGACCGCTTCTAAGAATGTGAAAGAAGGACTATCTCCCCGACTCTTAAAGTTGAATAAGTATCCGATCTCAATCGAAATCGGCGGTCGAAAGAGATGCTCTATGAATACTATGAAAGGCTTTTCAGCAGCGCATATCCATTAGGGTGTAGCTGGGATGGAGTGATGTCGAGGAAAGACAGCACTTCCCTAATGTACTGATTAAACGGAGGAAGCGTACCAGCTGCACAAGCATGACGGTTGAAAGCAGCATACCGTTCTGGTGGATAGTGTGGTCTATCATTCGGGCCCGACAATATAACGTCATCCAGCGACTGGCCATGCCTTAAACATATATGCACCACTATATCTTCGGAAACTTTGGAAGGGACGGAGTCTGGCGGATTACCGATGAAAGACGCGTCAGGTAGCTCGTCTGGAGCTGGGTCTATGACTTCGGCCGCAATGACCGGTATCTCGATTATTGGAGGAGATTGTAACGAACCGTAAATTTTTAATAATTTTATTCTTTTATTAATATATTGAATTGAAATTTTGTTAAATTTTAAACAATAAAATTTTAAAATATAAATTTGATATTTGGAATACGTCTAGTTAAACATAGAACAAGTAAATTTTCATCTAAAAATATGAAAGTTTATTTTCGTGTGTAATTTTATTTCAATTTAATCAGTTAGGAATTGATGAAAATAAAATATTTTCGAAACCTAAATATTTTTATCTAGAAAAATTCTAAATCATCTTCTGGGCAAGACGCCGTTTTTCGTTTTTTCAAATTCGGACATTTTTAGCTCCGCCGATCTTATTTTTCTGCGTTTTTGTTGCATTTTGCGCTAGTAGAAAATTCGAATTTTTATGATTCAATCGTACCACTAATATCCGTATACCATTTTGATCGTCTCGTCATGCTGAGTAATGTGGTATATTCAATTCTCTGCTTTGAAGCCCGGTACATAACGGAATTCGTGCAACAGTTATCCGTATCGGTACCTTTTAATCTTTTTGTTCTGCCTTTTTCATTTGTCTGGGGAGGAAACGAGTAGTCGTTCGCATTTATGATTCTTGGATTCCAAAGATATGAACGGTTTCCAACATTTAGTTCATTAATTTATTCTTTCGGGTCTGTGCCTTGAAATAAATGAAATAAATATATCAACATATAGGAACGCGTCTTTTCCATTTTAGATATTCCAAAGACTTTCTTTTCTTCTTCCTCACTGAGACCTTTCTCTCTTTTCCCCACGTTAGTGCCGATCCAACATCAAGCAACCTCCAACAGACTCGATGTAACAGTTAGCATTACCCGACCTACACCTTTTCATCAACCCGGATCCACTTCTGCCCTATCATGTCGCCACCACCTAGGCACCCTCTATAACCTGAAGCGACCGTGTTTCCACCTTCCTGACCCGAAGCCGGACCACCCCGCATCCCTGGCCGAACACTCACCCAGTTTGCCGCCTCCACGTCAGACCCCACCTTCGCCTGACCTGCCTACACCCACAGCCGAACCCATTAACTTTCGTCCCCTCCCTCTCGCTATCACGCTCGCCACATCACCGAAGTTCACACAACACTTCGTCGACCATCACCTCGGCCCTGGTTGGATCCTCTTCCGCCTTTGCACTCCAGCACCTTCTCGTGCTCGTCAACTCGGCAGGCATTCATTTCCCTCCTTTCTTTTGCTTGTGCCTATATACATCCTCCCTGCTTTATATAGGTAGTGTATGTATTTTAAAGTTTATACAGTTTGTTTACATTACAAGAAATTATAGTTTCGACAGCATATATATTATATAACCTAACAACATAAATTTGTTTTCTGATGTTCTATATATATTACAACAGTCGTACGTACATGTGCAGACTATGTAATATACCAAATATGGGTACTAATATGTTTGAGTCTGGTTTGTATTAGTATATTATATTATATGTAATATAAATGTTAGTTTATACAAAATGTTAAGTATACAATATTACAGTATTTTTTTTATTAACTCTTGTATGTGGCACTCACAAACCTATATATAAAGTATGCTGCATGAAATAGTTTTATATACCAGTATACTGTGCTTTGAACAAAATGTTTATATAAATAAATATTGGTTATAGTAGGCTATAGTAAAAGAAGCACTGTATAGCTACATTTTTTATCCAGGCAGCTATTTGGGTTCTTATATATGTTATATATATATATATATATTGATTTGATAAAGTAAAAAAAATTATACTTAATGGGTTGCACTATATAAGATATATACATATGTATAGTTATAAATTTTATAACCTTCTGTTTATAGCGAATAGTCCAAAATAGCGGGTTGTTATAGTTGGTATCAGAGGTTTGGTAGCTCTAGGCAAAACTTAGCATGTATGGTAAATGTATTTGCAGAATCACTTTCATCCAAGTTTGAACCTCGTCCTTTTTGACTCGATTCCTTTGAATTTTATAACGTTTCCTCGGTTCCGAAATTCATTCTTGTCCCTCACTATTCGTATTCTTCTGAATTCCAGAGTATCTCATAACTCCACTTTGAATAATCTTTATAATGAATCGGCGGTCTCGCCAATCTTCGAATTATTTGTAAATGGGCGAAACTCCTTTACAATAGGCATTGATTTACCGGAGATTTCTGTATCCTCGGTTTGCAATGCTATCTATCTCCTGCTATGTCTGGATTCTATTTCTCGAGATCGAATGTCGATTTGCCTCGGAATTCTGCATCGATCTTATTCTTTAAGTCACGGTCGACCCGGTTAAGGTTGTCCGTGAATTAAATAAGCTTATCCATCTCCCAATTTTGTTAATTGAATCATCTTTTCTTTTCTTTCGAACTTGTATTCGAATCAGAATTCTCTTTAATTTGAGTCCATCAAATTTGAACCTCTGTCCTTGCTTTGAAAATCCATTCATGTATCGTCGAGCGAGAAAGTGTATTTGTGAATTAATATTAAAAATGTTTTATATATATTGTGTTGTTTGAGTTGTTGATGTTGATTTGGGTTTCCGATCGATTCGTCTGAACAACGCTATCGATAGGATTTCCAAAACACTTTAATAGAGCAAACTGACACAATATTATTTTCAAATTTGGTAAATGAAATTTTTTGTATGATTATATTATATACACATTTGGAAATTTTTTGATAATTGTTAAATGAATTGGTTAACTAAATGATGTTATTTGATTTTCATGTATTGTTTTGTAAACCATTGGTTTACCAACATATAGATAAACCGAATTATAAAACTGGGTTTATAAATTGATTTGGAAATTTAAATGAATTTAAATTAGGAATTTGAGAATTTAATTTTCGGTGATTTCAAACTTTGGGTTTAAATTTTAAAATGCATATTATATAAAATATTTTCGAATAGAAATGGTTTTCAAAGAATTTTAAATAATTAAATTTGTGCTCTTCTCTTTTGCCGCTGGAAAATAATTTCGGTAATGACGGCCGCATCATCGACATTTATTTTCAAGTTTCGAAGTGGAGAGACCATTCTGTAAGCTTTGCTACACTATTATGTTGGAAATTAAATTGATTCGAATTGCTGAAGTATGACTTGATTTATATTACAAGTATATATTTATAGATTTGATTTGACTTATATATATATCTGTATATTTATCTCAAGACGGTTTGAAGTTAATCGAAATTTAATTCTTAATTTTTGTTAATGGATGATTTTAAGTTTATAAAATGAAATCAAAATTTTTAATAAATATTTAAACTTGAAATAATTGAATCGAAAATCTTTACTTGTAAAATACTCGATTACATTCCTATATCACTTACATAAATCATGCAGAAGTTTAATATGAAATTGAATAATTTACAATGTAAAATGGTGATTAATGATTTTATAAATAAAATTTAAGTGGTTATAATAAAAGTTATACACTTAATTTGATTATAAAATGATAATAGAGATAAATAGAATATTAAGTTAAATTCATTCTTTTGATTTTCATGGCAGCTCCTGCCCATACCCTCCATTTCCCCATCTTTTCAAACTGTTCCTCCTGTACCAACTACTATTTCCTCTCTTTCTTCACGTCCTAGCCCCCTACCTAACTCTCCTCATGTCTTACCTCCTCCGGTTCCCTCCCCCCCAACTTGCTTCATCTTCCTCTCAACCTTCAGTGGCTTCTTCTTCCTGGTCCTCTCTCTTCAAAACGAAACCCCGTATTGCAGGGCAATACTCCCCGATCGGTTTCCCCTTCATTTTTTATGGTAATGCTTTGGTTCCACCGGAGGTGGTGATCAAAGCTGGAAGTGAAATTTGGAGTGAACGGTTAGTTGGTTTTTTTCTTGATAAACCTCTGTCCTACCTCATTGTCATCAACCACCTGAAGAAATTATGGAAGCTTAAAGGTGAGATTGTGGTTAAATCTGATGGAACTTTGTTCCTTTACCATCTGTCTTGCGCTGAGGACAGAAGGAGAATCTTAGAATCTGATCTTATTTTTCTAGGGAACAAAATTTTCATAATCAAGGCATGGGATCCTACCATTGGCAATAGTTGCAGTTCCATTAGATCAGTTCCTGCATGGCTTAAATTAGCTAATATTCCTATCTTTGCTTGGTCTCATTTGGGCATCAACTGGTTGGCTTCCAGAATTGGAAGGTTGTTATGCATGGATTCTTCCATGGAGAGACTGGAGAGGATTGGTTTTGCAAAATGTTTGGTGGATGTGTCTCCTGATTGTCAACTTGTTGATGAGTTTCCTGTTAAAATGCTTGATGGATCTGCACAGTTGGTTCAAGTCAGCTACCAGTGGAGACCTGACATATGTAATGAATGTAAAGAGTTTGGTCATTTGGACAGCTCATGCCTGAAAGTTAGTAATGAAAAGAATGGAAGTAAGGATGATGCAGCTCTGAAAAGGAATTATCAAGAAGGAGTTAAAGCAGATAAAGGAACAAACAAGCAACAAAAAATGGTAAACAAATCTCGCAGAAAGTAGCAAAAAGAAAACCTTATTCCAGTGATCCACCTTTACAGAAGGTGGCTGATATGAACGAAAGCAAGGTGCATATTGTTGATCATGTAGGACCCCATGAAAATCAGATCCACACTGAATCAGATAGTACTGGTGCTATGAGAGATAATGAAAATCACTTGGATGTTTGTATTCCTGACAAACATCAGGATGTTGATCTGTCTAGCAATAAATTTGGAGTGTTGAATGAAATAAAAGATGACGCACATGTAGGGTATGAAGATATAAGTGGTGATGATAATATGGGTGGGGTAGTTACACATGATGAGGAGGTAGACATTGAAGGAAAGGAAAGCAGGACATACAAAGGAGATAGAATTGTTGAAACTGATTGTATTCTTGCTTTGGACACTGTTTTTGAAGGCGCGCTGAATATGCACAGCATATCCTTTGTGCATGGAATCCACTCATCACCTCCAAAAGGCAAGGCACAGAAGAAAACACAACAAATTGATCATTTCTTGAACAACCTTGTGACAGCAGCTTCATTACTTAACCCAAATTCCTCATCCAAACAAAATTACCCATCCCACCCTGTTCTTGATCCTGATGTCCATTTTTGCAGAACTTTACAAAGTCAAATTACTGACTTAATCATCTCTATGCATCTTTCTCCTCTTACTCTATCCAATCCATCCTCATCAATTTCCATATCTTTGAATCAAGCAATCCCAAAGCAACCTTATGTATTCACAGGATCTATTCCTGGTTGGTTATCTCCTCCCTCATCTCCCAAAGAAGCAAATCACATTAACAGTGTCCCATCTTCAAACACAAATGTCGGAAAAAAAGGAAATCAATGAAACAAACTGTCCCAACTAGATCAGAGTCTCCTGTAACAAGGAGCATGACAGAAGCTACTCTCCATTCCTTAGTTTAATTTATGTCGCACAATTTTGGAGCATGGAATATTAGAGGTTCTCATAACTTCCTTAAGTTAGAACATGTCAAGCAGTTAATTAAAATGCATCAGCTATCAATATTTGCTATCCTTGAAACTAAACTAAATCTTCTGCTAACTATTTTTGCTGCTAAGTATGTTAACCCTTCCTGGTCCCTATCTCATAACCTAAATGAAGCTAATTATGGGCGTATTATGGTGCTTCATAATCCTGCTGTCCTCGCTCTTGATCTCCTTCTTGCTTCACCCCAAATCATGCATTTCCATGCAAAATATCATAACCCTCCTTCCTCCTTCTATATTTCTTTTGTGTATGCCTATAATACTCAAGTCTCAAGACAAAATGTTTTCGATTTAATGCCAGCCCTAAGACCAGAAACACACCCGTGGATTATGGTTGGAGATTTCAACAGCTGTTTCTCCTTGTCTGACAAGCATGGTGGTTTGCCACTCATGCTTAAGGATATCAATCCCTTGAACTCTGCCGTTTTTGATTCAAATCTCATACCTATCCACAAGGAAGGTGCTGTCTATTCTTGGAATAACAGGTCCAAGAGTGGTGTCAGGACCTTCTCTAATATTGAACATTCATTCTCCAATTTCAAAGCCCTCTCCTCTTGGCCTAATCTTTCTACATTACTTCCTCCTTCTATACTTTCTGATCATTCTCCCATCATTACCACCACTGGTAGGAAGCTACATGGAATCAAAAGCGGATTTAAATTTTATAACTCATGGTCTCTTGATCCTGAATATAATAATATAATACAAACTGTTTGGGCTAATTTTTTTTTGGAAATCCAATGTTTATTTTCTATAGAAAACTCAAGGCAACAAAAGAAGCATTAAGGGCTTGGGCTAAAGACAAATTTGGTTATGGCAATCTCAGATCCTCTACACTAAAGGAACAGCTAAGTGAGGCATAGAAGTTGATGATGGCTTTTCCAGATAATGTTGAAATGGCTGCCAAAGAAGCTGCTCTCTTCCAAGAGCTCAATCATGTGCTGGAAATTGAATGTGATATGAAAAAGCAGCAGTCGAGAATTAAGTGGGCAGCTGAGGGGGATAGGAATACTAAATTTTTCCATGCATCCCTAAAAGCAAAACAATCAACAAGCAATATCTTTTCCATTCTTGATAAAGCAGGAAACTTACATTCTTCCCCTCAGACGGTTGACAATGCCTTTCAGCATCATTTTTCTAGTCTTCTTGGCAATAGTAAAAACTTTATTCCTCATTTGGATGATCTATCCTTTGTCTCTCTGCCCAAAGTCAACAATGAGGAAGCAGCTAACCTTGTGGAAAGTGACTGATGAAGAAATAAAGAATACACTCTTTGCTATGAATAAGAACTCGTGTGGTGGTCCCGATGGTTTCAATGTTCACTTCTTTATTACTAGTTGGGAAATTGTTGGTGTGCAATTCTGTAAGGATGTGCATAATATTTTTGACAAATGTAGGCTTCTTAAATCGGTTAATTCTACGAACTTGGTTCTGATACCTAAGAGCTTGCATCCAACTTCTGTGTCCTCATTCAGACCAATTTCCTATTGTAATTTGGTATATAAGTGCATTTCAAAAATCATTGCCTCTAGGCTTGTTGCTGTGCTGGTGAGAATCATTTCCAAGAACCAAGTTGCCTTTCTTCCTTGCAGAAACATACTTGACAATGTTATGCTAGCACATGAACTCTTAAAGGGTTATAGTAGAACTAATGCCACTCAGGGAGCCATGCTTAAGCTCGATCTGAAGAAGGCATATGACAGTCTTCGGTGCTCTTCTGTTGTCGGAACAATGTCCCTTATGGGGTTCCCAAAGGTTTTGTTGCCTGGATTTATGAATGTATTTTGTCACCTTCTTATTCTTTGATTTTGAATGGAACAAGTACTGGTTACGTTGAAGCCAAACAAGGGATTAGGCAAGGTGACCCCCTATCCTCATATGTCTTTATTTTGGTGATGGAAGTCTTCACATGCTACATCAGGCCCTTGTATATGTCCAGGCAGATTTTCTTTCATTCCAAACGTAAAGATATGCAATTAACATCTCTTCTTTTTGCTGATGGCATCATGATTTTCACCAAGCCAAATTTACAGTCCATTAATACCATCAAAAATTCTCTCCACAGCTTCTACTTGATGACAGGTCTAGAACTCAATCTTAATAAATCTAGTATTTTGATTACTAGTGTGCCAAGTATGCAGAGACATTCTCTTGCTTCAACTGCTGGGATGCAAAACATGAATCATGATATGTCTTACCTAGGCATGCCATTATGTACTTCTAGGGTGACAATGGCTAATTGCTTACCTCTTTTCCAAAAAATTACCGCTGTCATGGAGAA
The DNA here is from genome assembly GCA_030765085.1 of Allium cepa. Lineage (NCBI taxonomy): Eukaryota > Viridiplantae > Streptophyta > Magnoliopsida > Asparagales > Amaryllidaceae > Allium > Allium cepa. The sequence continues at coordinate 236,975,226 of CM060930.1, forward strand.
GTGGACCACCAAATTCTTATCACAAGCAGGCAGGCTTGTTGACGCAGCGGATAAAAACAAAACGATATAGATCGATGAAAGTAGCAAACGGTGGATTGAAGATATTGAAATGCCCAAATTCGTTGATCACAAAGATACCGAATTCTAGCTATCCTCATCACGTTGATCGCACACGATACCGTGAAAGAAGATCTACAATTCTTCAAAAGTTGATCAAGCGCACTTGATACCGTGAATTGGCTTCAACAATCGTTGAATCGAGCGCACTCGATTAACCGAAAGTGGAGATAGGAGATCACACTCAACTACCAATTTAGATGAAAGCATACAACAATCAAAACGAAATTTTATTCAACAATCAACCACCTCAAAATGTACAACACACTCGCTATTTATAGTAGTTTCGTACCCTGACCCTTAAGTCGTATACGACTTACGACTCATTAAGTCGGCACCGACTTATCACAATAGCGACCCAACCTCTTTACAACACGACACAACGCAAACGACTTAACTAAGGTCGTTAGCGACCTAACATATCACAACACTCACGACTCAAGCTCTTACATTCCCCAGTACATGACCTATGACTTATCATAAGTCGGCATAATCAACACTTTACAACACTTAGGTCGCACTGGACCTAACGACTTACGACTCAAAGAAAACAGATTACAACACACGTCACGACTCAAAGATACCACGACTCATACACAGACGACTTACTCACATAACGACATACTGTACAACATATTCAACACAAACGACTCAAAGTTTCACCGAGCTAACTCTTCTAACGACTTAACTCTTCAGCCATATTCCGTTAGGTCGCAACCGACCTAAGACATGTTTAGGTCGTTGCCGACCTAAGTCTTCTTTCTTAGGTCGTTGCCGACCTAAAACCTCTCTGAATCGACCTAAACCCGAAGCTTCCTCCCGCGACCTTAGGCCTTCCTCTCCTGCTTGACTCGTGAACGACTTAAGACCTAAAACCGAAGCTTCCTTAACTCGAGAACGACCCAAGTCTTCCCCCTTAAGTCGTGTACGACTTATCCCCTGAACTACATCATCCTCCCCTGGTTGAGAAAAATTCGTCCTCGAATTTGTAACTTCTTCCACATCAGATTGTTCATCTCCATAATATGGCAAAAGGTGCTTAACATTGAACACGTCAGACGTGTACACATCCTCCGGAAGCTTCAACTTATAAGCATTTTCATTGATTTTCTTTAGAATTTTAACTGGGCCAATTTTCCTAGCTTTCAACTTGTTATAAGCGCCCACTGGAAAACGATCCTTGGTTAACACAGCATAAACCAAATCACCTTCTTTAAATTCAACACTTCGTCGCTTCAAATCTGCAGTTCGCTTATACTTCTCATTGGCTTTCTCCAATCGCTCCTGAACGATTTTATGACATTCAGTCAACTCATTAACAAAGTCTACAGCTCTTTTAATCGTCCCCTTCGTTTGTGGTACTACCGCTAAATCCAACGGTCCCCTGGGTAGATTTGAATATACAATCTGAAATGGATTGTAACCTGTGCTTCTATTAACTGCATGATTATGTGCAAACTCTGCTTGGCATAACTTTATGTCCCAACTCTTTAGATTATCCTTCACAAGACATCGCAACAAATTTCCCAACGATCTGTTAACAACTTCATTCTGTCCATCTGTTTGCGGATGATAAGCGCTGCTAAAGTTTAACTTCGTTCCCACCATCTTCCACAAACTCAACCAAAAGTGACTCAGAAAGCGAGTATCTCTATCCGACACAATAGACTCTGGTAACCCATGAAGTCGATAGATCTCCTTGAAAAATAACTGAGCAACATGAACAGCATCCGTCGTCTTCTTACACGCAATAAAATGTACCATCTTCGAGAAACGATCCACCACAACATATATAGAGTCATTCCCCCTTTGAGTTCTCGGCAATCCCAACACGAAATCCATGCTAATGTCTACCCATGGTTTTGTTGGAACAGGTAATGGCATATACAATCCTGCATTTGTAGTTGTCCCCTTCGAAACCTGACAAACATGACATCTACGCACAAACCTTTCAACTTCTTTCCTCATTGACGGCCAATAATAAGACTGAGAAATCAACTGCAATGTTCGTTCTCTACCCACATGTCCTTCTTCATGTAACTCTTTCACAATTTTCATTCTCAAACTGCAATTCGGTACACACAATTGATTCCCCTTAAATAAGAAACCATCAATCAACACAAATTCGTCAGAACTTCCCTCCTTGACTTTCTCAACAAATTTCTTAAAGTAAGGATCTTCTTCAATAAGCTCTGGCAATAATTCAAAACCTGTCACTTCAACCTTCATCGTTGTCAACAAATGATTCCTCATGCTCAATGCATCAGCTACACGATTTGTTACCCCAGATTTGTGCTTCACAACAAAAGTAAACTGTTGTAGATACGCGACCCATGAAGCGTGCCTAGCTGAAATTTTGTCCTGCCCTTGCAAATGCTTCAAAGCTTCATGATCCGTATAGAGAACAAACTCCTTCTGAAATAGGTAATGTCTCCAGTGCTTCACTGCTTGAACAATTGCGTAAAACTCAACATCATAAGTGTTATATCTCAACTTAGCTCCAGATAACTTCTCGCTGAAATAAGCAACCGGTCTTCCTTTCTGACTCAAAACTCCACCAATCCCAACTTTAGATGCATCAGTATGTAGCTCAAATAACAACTGAAAATCTGGTAATACTAGAATTGGCGCTGACGTCAAAAGCTTCTTAACTCGTTCAAAAGCTACTCTTGCTTCTTCTGACCACTCAAACTTCTTTCCCTTCATGCAATCGGTTATAGGTGCCATCACACTACTAAAATGTGGAATGAATCTTCGATAGAAAGATATCAATCCATGCAAACTCCTCACTTCAGTAATTGTCTTTGGCTGTGGCCAACTCCTGACAGCTTCTACTTTACTTTCATCCACTTGAATTCCTTCCTTCGATAGAACATATCCCAGAAACAAAACACTGTCCGTCATAAACACGCACTTCTTTGTTGCAGCATAAAATTTCTCCTGTCGTAGAATCAACAGTACTTCACGCAAATGCCGGACATGCTTTTCCATGCTTCCACTGTAGATCAAAATATCATCAAAGTAAACTACCACAAACTTCCCAATGTATGGTCTGAAAATCTGATTCATCACTCTCATAAAAGTACTCGGTGCATTCGATAAACCAAACGGCATAACCAACCATTCGTATAAACCTTCCCTGGTTTTGAAAGCAGTCTTCCACTCATCACCCGGTCTAATACGAATTTGATGGTATCCACTCTTCAAGTCAATCTTTGAAAACACAACAGCTCCACTCAACTGATCTATCAAATCATCAAACCTCGGCATAGGAAATCTGTATCTCACAGTGATTTTGTTTAGAGCCCGACTGTCCGTACACATTCTCCACGAACCATCCTTCTTTGGCACCAATAAAGCTGGCACTGCACAAGGACTCAAGCTCTCCTGAACACGCCCCTGTTCTAACAACTCCTCCACCTGCCTTCTCAGTTCCTCATGCTCCTTAGGACTCATCCTATAATGGGGCCTGTGTGGTAATACTGCCCCTGGCACAAGATCAATCTGATGTTGAATATCCCGTAACGGTGGTAACTCCGTTGGTAATTCTTCAGGAAACACATCTCTGAATTCTTCCAATACCGGTTTTACTTCCTATGGAACTTCTACAGATTCAGTGGTTTCATGTCCAATCAACAAAAATACCTCTGGACTCTCTTCTACTTCTTCAATAAATTCTTTCAAAGTTAATAAAGTTTTCAGCTCCTCAATCGCTTCTGACTTGCTTTCTTCTTGTTGTCTCTTCTTTGGAACCAAAATGATCTTAACACCTTCAAACATAAAGCTGTAGCTATTGGTCCGACCGTCATGCTGCACTGCTCGATCGTACTTCCATGGTCTTCCCAAAAGCAAATGACAAACATCCATCTCAACTACATCACACCAGATCTTGTCTTTATATTTCTTCCCAATAGAGAATGGAACTCGAACTCGCTTGTCCACCTTCACTTCTCCTCCTTTTCTCAACCACGCTAACTTGTAAGGATTTGGATGCTTCTCCGTTTTCAGCTTTAACTTTCTCACGGCTTCAGTAGAAATAATATTGTCACAACTTCCAGCGTCAATCACAAATTTACAAACCTTTCCCAGAATAGTGCATGCTGACTGAAAGATGTTACTCCTCAACCAACTAGCTTCTTCTTCTTGCTTCGGTATTAAAGAAGACCTCCTCATCATTAGATTACATCCTTCATCTCCTGACGCAATATCCTGTTCATCCTCCTCAACTGGGCTAGAATAACCTTCATCAACATCCTCACCTTCAACTTCAACAATCATAGTTCGCTTCTTCGGCTTCGGACATTCATTACTCTTGTGACCCACTTCCTGGCAATTGTAACACTTGAAACTGTTGTTGACCTTCGTCCTCGCAACTTCATTCACAACTAGTTTACTGATAGATTTAGAAACATTAGAGCTTCCACTAACACCTTTCACTTGATTGTTGGAATTAGTAAACACACCACCTCCACGCCTTCCCTGCTTCTCCCAAGCCAACTCTTTCTGATGTGCTTCTGCTACAGATCTAGGATCAAACATATTCACCATATCTTGAATCTGTATCCTCAACCCTTTAACAAATCTAGCAGTCAGTTTTTCCTCTGTCTCCATAATGTCATTTCGAGCAATCAGTTGATAAAATTCATCAGCATAATCACTAACCGTCTTTGTCCCCTGCCTTAGATTCTGCAACCTCTGGTACATGAGTGATTGATAGTTATAAGGTAAAAATGTAGCTTTCATCGGTTTCTTTATCTTCTCCCATGATTCAATCTTTGACTTTCCCATTCTCTCCCGTGTAAGTTTAGTTTGTTGCCACCATGCTAAAGCTCTTCCCCTCAACCTAGTAGCAACCAACTTCACCCTTCTATGCTCAGGAACCTCCTTGAAATCAAAGATCTCTTCAACATTAGACAACCAATCAAGAAATTCTTCTGCTACCATTCCACCCTTGAATTCTGGAATTTCCATCTTCATACCCGATTCCCATCGACGATCATCATCTACATCTCGATATGAATTTCAAATTTGGTCTCGATCTCGATAATGAATGCTAGCTCTATCACCCTCTTCATCAAAATCAAATGTACGTCTATATCGATCTCGACCATCAACATCCCTTCGATCACGCATGTCTCTTCTACTATGTCTCTCTTCATCTCTATATGGCTCACTTTCAAACTCACGTGGAGTTCTTCTCACTTCGTGTCCATAGTCATGGTGATCTCTCCTTGATGAAATTGATGTTTCTCTTCTCTCTCTAAAAGATTGCGGTGATACCCTCCTCGCTTCCGTAACCGATGGCGAAACTTTGTTTCCTCCATGGTTCGAGATTGGTGATCTCCTTCTTTGATTTTGATTCAAATCATTCATCAATTTCTCTAACTTTCCAATGCCTTCATCAAATTTCTCATTAATACGTTGTTCCATTTGCTCGGCTTCTTCTCTTCTATACAACGTTTCAACATTCTGATGACGATTAGCTCTCCTTGGCGGCATGATTGAACTTCACAACACTTCAACAAAATACTTCAAAAATCTTCAACACAAGTCAAACAAACACGGCTCCAACTCAACTTGGCTCGGCCTCAATCACTTCAACACAAATCAAACTCAAACAACTTCCACACTTTGATCCAAAATAGAATGGATCGAAAGTTCTCCTCTTGTTGCACCTTCAAGATGAACACGATGAACACCAAACTTCAAACTTCTTGGCTCCAAGTCTCGTCTTAGCTATGATTGGCTAAGTCAAGCTCTGATACCAAAAACTGATGCAGCGGATAAAAACAAAACGACATAGATCGATGAAAGTAGCAAACGGTGGACTGAAGATACTGAAATGCCCAAATTCGTTGATCACAAAGATACCGAATTCTAGCTATCCTCGTCACGTTGATCGTGCACGATACCGTGAAAGAAGATCTACAATTCTTCAAACGTTGATCAAGCGCACTTGATACCATGAATTGGCTTTAACAATTGTTGAATCGAGCGCACTCGATTAACCGAAAGTGGAGATAGGAGATCACACTCAACTACCAATTTAGATGAAAGCACACAGCAATCAAAACGAAAATTTATTCAACAATCAACCACCTCAATATGTACAACACACTCGCTATTTATAGTAGTTTCGCACCCTGACCCTTAAGTCATATACGACTTACGACTCATTAAGTCGGCACCGACTTATCACAATAGCGACCCAACCTCTTTACAACATGGCACAATGCAAACGACTTAACTAAGGTCGTTAGCGACCTAACATATCACAACACTCACGTCTCAAGCTCTTACATTCCCCCGTACACGACCTACGACTTATCATAAGTCGGCATAATCAACACGTTACAACACTTAGGTCGCATTGGACCTAACGACCTACGACTCAAAGAAAACAGATTACAACACACGTCACGACTCAAAGATACCACGACTCATACACAGACGACTTACTCACATAACAACATATTGTACAACATATTCAACATAAACGACTCAAAGTTTCACCGAGCTAACTCTTCTAACGACTTAACTCTTCAGCCATATTCCGTTAGGTCGCAACCGACCTAAGACATGTGTTAGGTCGTTGCCGACCTAAGTCTTCTTTCTTAGGTCGTTGCCAACCTAAAACCTCTCTGAATCGACCTAAACCTGAAGCTTCCTCCCGCGACCTTAGGCCTTCCTCTCCTGCTTGACTCGTGAACGACTTAAGACCTAAAACCGAAGCTTCCTTAACTCGAGAACGACCCAAGTCTTCCTCCTTAAGTCGTGTACGACTTATCCCCTGAACTGCATCACTTGTTCTTATAAAATCAATGTGCTTCTCTATGATGGTTAATTGGGCTAGGACCTTCATCCTACCCATTAAGCTTCTGAAAATGGTTAGATCAGCAATGTGAGATTCTTCTGGTTTGGTACTATACATGAAAAGAAGGTTTCCCGTGTTCATTCACATTTTTTGAGGAACCAGTTTGCAAAGGTGGTTTAGGATTGTTCTGCATCCCTGTTTGGAATAAGGCAGCTTACAATTGCCACCTAAATTCTCTAATGCTTAGGAAGGACACTCTATGGGTTAAATGGACTCTAAAGCACAATGTTGGCTCAAAGAATTTTTGAGAGATGGAAGTTCCACAATTTTGTAGCTGGATATTGAGGTGTATTTTGAACTTGAGGAATATTTTTAGACCTATCATCCAAATTCAACTTTCTGGTACTAGTGTTTGTAGTTTCTGGCACGATCCTAAGCAAAGGCATTATTCTTCATCAAATCTTCACTTCACAGCAGATATATCAATCTGGCATTGGCCTTAATGACAGGGCTGTTGACTACATTGCAGAAGGAAAGTTAATCCTGCCGTACTCTAGTAACCAAAATGTCAGAGCCCTATGGAGCCAATTTGCTCATAACAAGTATGATCTTGATGATCATGATTCTGTGCTATGGAATGGCAAGGCACACTCCATCTACTGTGTTTATGTGGCACTTCTTGATATTGATTCCATGCCTGATTGCAAATGGCACAGGGATACTTGGAATGGCATATCTCCGAGTAGTGACAATTTGATGCTCTGGAAAGTTGTGAACAAGGCCTTGTTAACAAGGGATAAATTGCTTTCTTATGGTATGAATGTTCCCATTTCATGTTTACTGTGCAATGCCCATGATGAAACTACCCTGCATATTTTCTTTGAATGTCCTTATGTTCTATATTTATGGAATAAGATGTTGTGTAATTTGGGGTTGGCAACTATCCCTCAACAAGCTGCAGATCAGTGGGCTATGGTTGAGAATGCAACTAAATGGAATGTTGTGAGAAGATATCCTTTCTTCTTCACAATTAAAAAACTGATGAAATCAGTGTGGGATGAGAGGAATAAGAGGAATTTTTAAGGACAAATGAGAAGTCCTTTAGTGCTTTGGGTTATACTAAAGAATGAAATTCTGAATGGTATGAGAGTGAGTAAGCATGATTTTCAAGAGCATCAGTTTGTCCCTTGGATTCCACAGTTTCTCTTGTATTTCCTGTTTTTTCTTTCTTGTAATTGTTTTCTTCGTTTTCCTTTTGTAACTCTGTTGTTCCTTTTTAATAAATCTGGTAGGGGTCCAGTTTTCAACCCCGCTTGCCCTGCAAAAAAAAATAGTCAAAAAGCCATTTCATACAGTTGATAGAAGCACAGAACCACTAGGTTTGGTTCATACTGATTTATGTGATTTCAAATCATTACCTACAAGATGTGAGAAAATGTACTTTATTACCTTTATTAATGATTATACATGATATTGCTATGTATATCTTTTAAATAGCAAGGATGAAGCAATTGCATCGTTTATGAAGTACAAAGATGAGGTAGAAAATCAGTTAAATAAAAAGACTAAGTATTGAGATCTAATCGAGGTAGAGAATATGAATCACCATTTGAACAATTCTATGCCGAAAATCGTATAATTCATCAAACAACAACACCATATTCACCACAACAAAATGGTATAGCCGAGAGAAAGAATAGAACATTAAAAAATATGATTAATGCGATGCTCTTAACTTCTGGCCTATTGACGAACTTGTCGAGGGAAGCCTTACATATGTCTAATCACATATTAAACAAGGTTCCTCACAATAAAACATGAACAATTCCATATGATTTATGGAAAGGACATATACCAAATTTTAAATACCTCAAGTGTGGGGGTGCTTGGCAAAAGTTCCAGTTCCGCCTCCCAAGAAAGTCAAACTTGGACCAAAAACAGTAGATTGTAACTATTTAGGGTCAGCCTAAAATAGTAGCGCCTACAGATTTTTGGTATTCAACTCTGATATAACTGATATTCATGTAAATAAAATCATGGAATCAAGAGACGCCTCATTCTTTGAAGATGTGTTTCCGCGCAAATAAATTAAGGAAATAATATCCTCAAAAGGACAAGAGAAGAATTGAGTAAATCACATGAAGATGAAACTCATCGTGAAACTGAGAAAGTTGAACCAAGAAGAAGCGTAAGGGCAAGAACTTCCAAGGCTTTTGGTTTGTAATTTTTAACATATATGTTAGAACACGAACCTCAAACGTACAAGGAAGCAATATCATCTTCTGAATCCTCATGTTGGAAAGAAGCAATCCAAAGTGAAATTGATTCAATTCTGAGTAATAAAACTTGAGAAATAGTTGATCTTCCACCTAGAATAAAACCAATTGGTTGTAAATGGATCTTCAAAAAGAAGATGAAACCAGATGACTCCATCGACAAATACAAAGCAAGATTGGTAGCCAAAGGATATCATCAAAAAGAAGGTGTAGACTTCTTCGATGTCTATTTACCAGTAACACGAATAACCTCTATAAGAATGTTAATAGCAATTACATCCATCTATAATCTACAGATTCATCAAATGGATGTAAAGACGACATCCTTAAATGGAAATCTCGATGAGGAGATTTACATGGAGCAACCTGAGGGTTTTATATCCAAAGGGAATGAAAACAAAGTATGTAGATTAGTCAAATCATTATACGGACTAAAACAAGCTCCAAAACAATGGCACACAAAATTTGATAGTGTCATGATGAAAAATGATTTTCGTATAATTGAATGTGATAAATGTGTTTATTACAAACAAACTGGACAATCATACGTGATGATTTGTCTGTACGTAGACGATATGCTATTCTTCGGTCCAAATACTAAGCCAATAGAGACCATTAAGCAGATGTTAATCAACAATTTCGATATGAAAAGCATAGGAGTTGCAGATGTTATTTTAGTAATCAAAATAACAAGAACACCTAATGGAATTGAATTATCTCGGTCACATTATGTAGAAAAAGTGATTGAAAAATTTCAAAATTTTAGAATTAAAGGGGTACGAACGTCGTATAATCCATCGAAAGTACTGCATAAAAACATTAATGAGAGTGTAATGCAACTGGAATACTCTTGTGTAATAGGATGTCTTATGTATCTCATGAATTGCATAAGACCAGATATAACTTATGCAATAAGTCGATTATGCAGGTATACAAGCAACCTCGGGAAGGAACACTAGAAAGCGCTAATGAGAGTGCTTGGATATTTAAAAATACCACAAACTATTCCTTACATTATGGAAAATATCATACCGTCTTACAAGGATATAGTTATGCAAACTAGATTGCTAATTCAGAGGAACAAAATCAATGAGTGGTTATATATTTACCTTAGTAGGAGCGGCAGTGTCATGGAAATCTACTAAACAAACATGCATAACTCGATCCACTATGGAATCAAAGTTCATTGCTTTAGATAAAGTAGGCGAAGAAGCAGAATGGCTTCGTCACTTTTTAGAAGATATTCCGTTTTGGCCTAAACCTGTATCAGCCATATGCATGCACTGTGATAACCAAACAGCATTAAGCAGAGCGCAAAATTTTATGTATAATAGAAAGTCGCAACACATTCGTCGACGCCATAACACAGTTAGGCAGTTACTTTCAAATGGAACTATTTCCATAGATTATGTGCGAACAAATGATAACCTAGCGGATCAATTTACTAAAGGTTTATCAAGAGAGAAAATTAACCACACGTCGAAGGGAATGGATTTAAAAGCCTAAACCAACAAGAGTTATATTGTACGGAAACCTATCCTAGTGATTGGAGATCCCACGGACTAGGATCAATAGGCAAACCAGTTCTGAATAACTCAAGACGTAATGCATTTGTTTGGACTTAGTCCTACTCCATTCCTATGGTGCACAATATAAATGCATGCCTATAGAAGTATTAAAATGATAAAACTATGTTTTTGTAATGATGACCATATCTTGAAAATAACAAGTGTGATATATGTAGGATACTCTTAATGATTGTGATCACCTATGTTAGTGTGAGCTAGGTCGGCTCTATGAGAATATTAAAGGTTTTTATTCTCTAAAAACACTACAGAACCAAAAAAAATTGTTCAGGACCAAAATGAACACGACCAATAGATTGGATGTGAAGGGAAATAATGCTTTGTAAAGCTTATTGTCTGGTTATACAATAACGGTTGACGGTTCAAGATGAAACAATTCACCGATTAGCCAAGTATATCCGATAAGTTTTAACTAGGGAAAGTTCAAAGTGAAATATCTATTTATCCTTGATATAGCATTATTTTCATATGAACCGTGTGATATAACACTGTGTGGATGAGACATATATCGTCATTCATGTGGGGGATTGTTAGAATTCTCAAAAATAGTGAATGAGATATATCTCACATCGTCAAAAATAAGTCCATTTTCTTGTTTATATAGTGTACTCTCAATCTCTATATTGGCCCTTAAGGTCAGGTAATTTTGTACGAGGGGAGGACCTATATGGCCATGGACTAACACGCGCGCGCTGACGCCCGTCCGACCGACCGAACCGTGTGCAATAAGATTGGGCTGTGTCATATATTTTTGCTACCTAAAAAATGGACTGATTTTAAAACAGAAGTGTGTTTAAATAGATATGAATTTTCCAACGGTTGTGACCGTTCCAAACTGATAAAGAGACGCGATTTTTTTTCCAGATGATCGTTACACCGAACAGCAACGGTTCTGAACCGTTGCAAACGAACGGACGTGGTTGTTGCAAACAACAACAGTTTTTGGCGTTTCAAATGAAAGGAGGTGTCTGTTGTGAACAGTAACACTTTTTGGCATTGCAAATGAAGAGATGCTACTTTTCTCAAAAGGTGTAGCCATTAGGAATTCGGCCATAAATAAGGAGGAAATCTGCTCACTTTCCTCACTCAATTTTAAAACCGGATTACCTCTTCTTTATCTTCATTTTCTTAAAATCATAATCAGTCCTATCACACAGAAGATCATACACATCACGATCTCGAGCAGCTTACGTCTGTTGTATCCTGAGAGACTTTGAATAAAGTCTTAAGTAAATTATTACGACAAGCCTCGAACGAAATTTCCTTTTTCAACCGGTTAGATTTTAGTTGATTTATATATATATATATATATATATATATATATATATATATCATTTTTTCCGTTTCTACGTTATACTGTTTCCTTAATAGTATAACTTTGATTTATCGCTATAGTTATTATTACTATAGTTGTTAGTTTGTTGTAATTAATTACAACATACTTATTGTTAAAAATAGCTAATACAGAATTCCAAAGTAGTGGAAATCTGATTTGTAAACTTGTGAGACGAGTTTATTATTTATTAGTCTCTGTTTTGGTATACTAGACGTATAATAGCAGAAAGGGTTTGGAGTTTTGTAGAAATTGGAGAATTTATATTAAAAACGGCCACAAAACATTATCAAGATTTTTAAAGAATTATGTGCTTGTAATTCCAAAATATAGAAGAAAAATTGATTGATCCGTGAACTTGGATTCTTTGCTATCTGAATCACCTAAATTTCTACATCTTTTACTTTTTTGCAAGGTTATACATTTTTCTGTTTCGATTCCCTAGGAGCTTATTGAACTCACTCAAACATTTCAATAAATAGTTCATGTGCAGCCTCTTAATTGCATACATTTAAGACAATACAGTTACCACTCAACTAGGCACTTTAACAAAAATAGCAGATTTTTGCTACCTCACAATCATACAGGGGCCTCTTTCATACGGTATATAACATATGGAGCTAAAAAACTTGCTAACAATGCCTATATACACATGGAGCAAAGCTGTATCTCTTTCATACTTAACTATAACTAGTGTGTAACCCGTGCGTTGCACACGATAGTGTTGTTAAATAATAATCTCTAAAATTAATTATTGTTGAAAATTGAACTTTTTTCAAGTAGTGTATGATAAATTTATTGAAATAAAAGAATTTATAATTTAAAATGACATGCAACGCTCAGATGTAAGGTAGATAGTCGCTAACCACATATTCATGTCGCAATTATTATCCTAACTCGGTAATAGCAAACACAATATACATACATATGTGTGTGTGTGTGTGTATATAGTTTGCTACTATATATGCGAGTAGTTGATGTTATGTGATACGCGTATTTTTCATATATATGGAAGAAGAAAAAATGATTTTTTTCATTTTTCTTAATATGAATATTATATATATATATATATATATATATATATATATATATATATATTTAAGAATTTATAAGCAAATAATGAATGTTACAGAATTAAATTTATTTAAATATTTGAAATCAATTATCTACTTAACTAATTATATATATGGAGCTTCATGTTAGAAAGCAGGGAAAAAATGAGAAGAGCTTTGTATGTAATTGTAGTTGAGAAAAACATCTTACAGTCAACTTATATGCACATGAAATTTTATTTATCATCTGAGATTTCTATTAGTAAACTTTTTTTTAACTTTGTAGTTAATCATAAATTTCACATTGTTGCAGGAGTGTAATGTTTGCAACTTTAATATTTGCAAAAAAATATTAATAATAATTCTGTAGCGCTAATTTGAGTTATGCGTTGGGTAAGTTTTAATATCACGTTGAAAATGTAAATGTCTCTGTAACCTAATTTTTATTAGAGTAATCCTTGCTTCCACACCCATGTTGTGAAATATAAATTTATCCTTCAAACGTTGTAATTTTTATTAGAGTAATCCTTGCTTCCACACCCATGTTGTGAAATATAAATTTATCCTTCAAACGTTGTAAAAATGAAATTTTGTAATGCAATGTATGATATTTTTTGAGATAAATGAATTATAAATTAAAATATATATTATTGTTCATGTTTACATTTTACGTTATGCGATTCATATATCTTTATATACGAATGAAAATAATAATTTTATCTTTGCTTATAGATATATGAAAGTTGTATACACACTTAATCGGTACAACTTAAGATTTATTAGATGAATTAATAAATATTAGTTAATTGATTTTATTTGAATGATTTAAGATAAATATCACATAATTAGTCAAACACATGGATATGAGTACTAAATTTTAGGAGAGAATTGAGAATGGTTTAAGTAATCATGGAAATTTAAAATATAGGTGTTTAAAGCTAAAAATATAATTTTTCACTTTAATACATGATAACTTCATTGATATAAATCAATTATAAAACAAATTAGTTATTATTGTTGATGTATATAATTTATGCTATGCGATTTACATATCATTTTATGCAAATGAAAATTTTGTTTTATCGATTTGTTGATGCTAGTATGGTATACTATTGAAATTGTTCATATCTTATGATTTACATGACGTATCGAATGTTCATTAGCTGAGTTTATTAAATTGTTTAAATTTTGAATTATGTAATTAATTTAAATGTATGTACTTAAATGTAAAATATCAGAAGAGAATTAAGAAGACATATGTGAATAATTATATAAAATTTTAAAAGTATGTATTTGATTATAATTTGGCATTAGAATTTATTAGAATAAAAATGATAAATTAAAAGTTTAAAAGTAAAATATCTAAAGAGAGAATTAAGGAGAGCAGAGAAATCTCCTACAATTAATAACAGAGCTTTAAATTCTTCCGCTTTACTATTATTTAACTAGTGTGTAACCCGTGCGTTGCACATGGTATGTTGTTGAAAATAATATTATATATTTGAAGAATATAATTTATTATGCAATATCTGTTGATTTTTGTTAGGATAAATGAGTTATAAATTTAAATTACTATATTTATAACTGTGTATTTTTGTTATGAGATTCGTTTATTTTTATGTTTGAATTAAAAAATAATAATTTTTTTTGATAAAAATGAGTTATATTTCGATTTATTATTTTTGTAGAATTCATTATTTGACAATTAAATAAATGAAAGTAATCATTCTTAATAAATTTTGAAATTAATATTTTATAGAATTTCATAAATAAATTCATATGCATATATTCTGAAATTGACATTTAGATTTTGATACATTTGACTAAAGAATAAATGATGTATACATTAGATTTCAAATATTACTTGACAGAACAACGGTAAATACCTAAAAATAAAAGTGTAATACCAAAGACTCAATATATTTGTATGCATTTATAGTTCTCACGGGACATATTTATCAAAATAATTATACGATATTATCACATTGATAAAAAGTATTTATTTAACTACTAAAAGAAATATGAAGTGAAAATAAGACCTGAAACGTTACAAATCATATTTTCATTTTAATTATGTAAAAAAATGATTTTTAATCCATTGTTTCATACCTTACTAATTTTATTTTATAATAAAATTTTCAAAAAATACTTAACATTTATGTAAAAAAGATAACAAAGTATGAAAGAAAAATATTTCTAAATAAAATATGGTATAATTTTTGTCAATTTGGTTAACTCAGATTACAAATGTAACTAATTAAAATGTAACATTTTGTACAAAATGTACTAATTGAGAATATTTATTCTTTATTCGATATTATAGAATACAAACATTCATCACTTTTCATTAAATGTAATGTTATTCTTCATAAAATATAATCTAATAATGATAAAGAGTCTATTTGACGTACCAATTTTATATAGAAAAAACGTTATTTATGTTTGTAATGATGTACCAATTTTGAAAACAAATTTTTTGTATATACTTGTTTGTAATGAAGCACCACTTTTAGAAAGAAAAAATTATGTACATATCTCTTTGTATTAAATAAATACTTTTATAAAGAGGAATTTTATGAACTTAAACGTAGAAAAATGTAACAGTATCAAAGATAATTTTCTATATAATTGTGAAAATATTAAATTATATAAACTTGAATGAAAATATAGTTTTATCATTTATGTCAATACAAATACATACACATTGAATTATCATTTTTTCTAATTTATTAAATTAATTAATACATATTTGTTAATTGAATTTAGTTAAAAGGGATTTTTAGGCTAAAGGAAAAAGCTAGAAAAAAATTTAGTTTCGGGTACGAGAAGTTTGTTTTTTAGGCTGAAGGACACTTTTTAGTGTAAATCATAGAATGATAGTTGTAACTATCATTTTCAGTTTACACTAAAATGTGTCCTTCAGGCTAAAAAGCAAACTTGTTGTCCCTTAGACTAAATTTTTTGCAACTTATTCCTTGTGCCTATTTACCTGTAGTTGTTAAAAATTAAATTCAAGATCAATTAATAAATTCAAATATATGGACTTGCATGTAAAATAATATAAGAAAACTTATGAGACTTTCGTAAATAGTTGTAAAAATTATTGAATGTTTGCATTTAAATGCAAAATGATAAGAGAGAATATTAGCATGACATTGTAATAGTTTGCACATAATTGTGGAATTTTAAAACTATCTGGACTTGAATGAAAAATTAATTTTACCATTTTTGTCAATACACAT
Organism: Allium cepa; assembly: GCA_030765085.1. Lineage (NCBI taxonomy): Eukaryota > Viridiplantae > Streptophyta > Magnoliopsida > Asparagales > Amaryllidaceae > Allium > Allium cepa. The sequence continues at coordinate 236,991,646 of CM060930.1, forward strand.
ATTGAATTGTTATTTTTTAAAATTTGTTAGATCAATTAATGACTACTTATTTATTGTATTTATTTAAAAAACTTAAATTTAAGATCACCTAATTAAATTTGATATATATGAACTTACATGCAAAATACCAGAGAAAACTTGGAAGAAACCTAAAAATAATTGTTAAAATTAGTTTTAAAGTTTAATGATCGAAGAGAGAAGCAGTAGAAACATTATAATAATAATAAATTACAAGGATGTGAAAATAAAATATCTTAGAGAATTAAGGAGAGGGGAGGAAATTCCTAGATTTAACAAAAGAGCTTTAAATTCTTTTGCTTTACTATTATTTAATAGATAGATTGCTAACTGTTAAGTATTATCTCAAATCATATATAATCCAGTTCCACTTAAGTTATATATAACAATCATACCCTACTAAATTCAATTATAAGTTATCACATCAGTTTGTTACAAAGTAGCTATTCTGTATGTCAAGTTTCCAAATCAGAATCATGATTAAGACAACGTGAAGAAAGCCAAACAAAAAAATAACGAGCTTACTTCATTCCTCTTAGCTTTTAGACAGAAAATCTCGTTTAAACAAAACAAGGTTTTCAGCACACAAGGCATTCCTTTCTCCTCTTCCGCCTTTACATACGCTACCATCTCCTCCTCCACAATCACCAAACCCTTGCGCACTCGCAAATCGACTTCTGCCACGTAGAACGACAAGTTTCTCTTCCGCCTCGCCTCCTCCTTCTTCCTCTCCTCCTCCTTCTCCATCAAAATCTGTCCCCATCGCTCTGCCTTCCTCCCCGACTCCCTCCTCGGCTCCGTCTGCATCCTCGTCAACAACTACCACCTCCTCGAAGCATCCAAGGACGTCCCGACGTTCACCACCATAGGCGCCAGACGTCCCTTCGACAGGTTCTAAGGAGTTTTTAACGTCGGGTTCATGCTTCTTTCGAAGGTGTCCAAAGTGATTGATAAAGAATTATAGATTTGTCCTGCTGTTAGGTATAAGGATTTGATGGGGAAGGGTTTGAAGAGAAGCAGGACAAGTGGCACTTTGGTGAATATGGTCTGGAAGGAGGTTAAATAAATAGAATCGGTTCTGGATCCAGTTCTAACAGAAGTTCAAAATGGAATGGAGGTGGCGGCGGCGATGAACATGATGACAATTAGCTCAAAATGTTTGATTCTTTGTTTTTATTTGAAGGTAAATTGAAGGGAAAGTAGCTTTGTTTTTCATAAGATTTTGATTTTAGTATTCAGTTCATGCAAGAAAAAGAGAGCTTGTTAACTACTCTGCATAGTTTTAGAAGTTCACAGGCCAATGCATAATATCAGGTTCGTTGCCAAGATAGCTTTTGTTCTTTTTGCAGGATAGTTTGTTGAGTATCGATCAATAAGCCAAATGGAGAAGAGAGGACAAAGTGTTGTTATTGGCTGTAGTAGTATTAGATTAATGTTGTTGTAGTATTAGTTTAGCGAGTTAGGCATTATTGTGGTGGTGTAACTCTTGATTTCTTTTCAAATTCATCAAGTTCCTAAGATCAATAATGGAATAATTATGAATGAATTAATACGTAGACACTACAAACTAGAGCATAGCTATGTTTATTGCGGTGAAAATACTAACGTTAGTGTCATATTCATTGTTTAGTAAAACACAATGAAAACCACGGTACAATCTTTTTTGGATCATAATAACTCACCATTTATATACCTTAGGTTTCCTACTTTGAATCGATGGAGTCAAATGCAATCAAACTTACATAGGTTTTCTATGGTTGCAGCATCTGCTAAAAGCAACAATGAAGTTGCATCACCACCTAAATTTGAAATGAAAATTCTTGTCAAGTGTTCACGTGACCTTAAAAGTGATGCTGATATTGGCATTAGTGTAAATACTGTTGGAATTCCTTAATAAAGTTGAATGAAATATACAAAGTCCGACATTTTCAAATTGTGAGAGCTATATTGATTTAAATATAGCTTTCTCACAAGGACGTTGGGGGCCTGAGACTTCCAAATGTATGCTTCGTTGTGAGGAGGGAGATCATGCATCACTACCACACGCGCGCGCCGCCGTCGTCGTCCGACCGAACCGGGTACGGGTCTAATATGATACTCATATTTTTACTGTAAACTGGACCGGACTTTCTGACAGTTGCAGGCCATACGAACAGATGCCGATCTGTTCGGACGCGGAATAAATAGACGCGAGCGGGTGTGACCCGACACAACTTCTGAAGCGCGCAAACGAACGGGTACGGAAGCGGATACAGGCGAAACAGTACGAACAGGCGGGTGCGAAACTGATCCGTTAGAGGGCAAAACAGACAGATATGCAGACACGACCGTTCGGAAGGGATACGGACCAATTATAAATAAGGAGGGAAACTGATCACTTTCCTCACTACTTTTTCCAATCTGTATCTCTCTTCTCCTCTACTAACTGCTGCTGTTCTCATATTCAAATCACAGAGTGATATACTCATTACGGTTTCGAGCAGAATTCGTCTGTTGTATCTTGGGAGAATTTTGAATAAAATTCTTAAGGAAATCGTTACGACGAGCCTCATACATTATCCGGTTAGAATTCTCAATTCTTTCTTCTATTTTGTTATACTGTTTATTCAAAATAGTATAACACTGTTGTTGTAATTCGTTTACAACGTTCATATTGTTATAATATTTACTACAGAATTCCAGTGTAGTGGAAATCTGAGCTATAAACTTGTGTGACGAGTTTATATTTGATTATTCTCTGTTTTTGCATACTAAACGTATAACATCTTAAGAATTTTTACTGTTTTCTTACTAAAACAGAGATGGCAACAGTAGAATTTTCAAAGAATACTACTCACAACAGACCTGAACCGTTCAAGGGAGATGGTGATGATTTCTTGATATTGCAGAATTAGATGTTGTTTTATCTCACCGCACTCGGTCTGCACAAATACCTCGACGAGAAGGAACCGTTTTGTGCACCAGGCAAGGAAGCAGAGGTGAATACGTGGAAGCATTCCGATTTTTTATGCAGAAACTATATTCTGAATTGTCTCGACAAGGTGCTATGCAAAGTATATCTGCCTTCAAAGACATCAAAAGCACTCTGGAAGGCACTTACCACAAAATATAAGACGCAGAATATCAGTCTTAGGAAATTCATTGTAGACAAATTTATGGACAACAAGATGGTTGACTTCAAACCGGTGACTGCTCAACTGCATGAATCGCAAATCATCATTCATGAACTCGAAGCGGAAGGTCATATGGTTGGAGAATCGTTTTTGGTTGAAGCCATCACGGGAAAACTGCCGCCGTCGTGGAGAGATTACCGTAATTATCTGAAGCATAAAAAGAAGGAAATCTCTTTACAGGATCTCATAGTCCGATTGAAAATTGAGGCAGATAACCGTGGAATAACAAAACAAAGCAATGAGGCATTTGCGACTGAAGGGTCAAAGACCAAAAACAAAATAAGAATTTCCAGAAGAAAAGGAAATCTCAAGACAACAAACCAAAAGACAACAAGCGAACCAAGAAGTTTAATGGCGAATGTTGGGTTTGTGGAAAAGTTGGACATGCCGCTAAAGATTGCAGACACAAGAAGGAACACAATAAAGAGGCAAATATAGTGGATAACATGGAAGTAGACGAGTCCAACTTCTCAGCGGTGGTATCTGAATGCAATCTGGTTCAGAATCCTAACCAATGGTGGGTAGATACAGGCGCTACTCGTCATGTTTGTTCTAACAAATCCATGTTTTCTACATATCAGAAATTTGATCACGAAGAAAAACTATACATGGGTAATTCTGCAGTTTCCATGATCGAATGCAGTGGCACAGTAATCCCCAAGTTTACTTCTGGAAAAACTGTTAAGTTGAATAACGTGCTCCACGTTCCAGACATACGCAAGAATCTCATCTCTGATGCAGTCCTATCAAAGAAGGGATTCAAGATGGTGTTCGAGTCAGACAAGATGGTTCTGTCCAAGGCTGGAATGTATATAGGAAGGGGATATTTATGTGATGGCCTATTTAAGGCAAATGTAGCCGTTGTCGGCAACAAAAATATGTATTCTGATTGTGCTATTAATAAAATTGAAGTTTCTTATTTGCTCACGAAATTTTACCATGGCATGATAGATTGGGACACATAAATTTCCGCAAAATGAAAACCTTATCAAACATGGAATTAATTCCAAAATTCCAAGTAGATAAGAACTACAAATGTGAGATATGTGTAGAAGCAAAAATGGTCAAAAACCATTTAAATCTTTTGACAGAAGCACCGAACTATTAGGTTTGATACATACAGATTTATGTGATTTTAAATCACTACCTACAAGAGGTGGGAAAAAGTATTTCATTACTTTTATTGACGATTATACGCGATATTGCTATGTATATCTTTTAAATAGTAAAGATGAAGCAATAACAGCGTTTATAAAATACAAGGCTGAAGTAGAAAATCAGTTAAATAAAAAGATCAAGATACTAAGATCTGATCGAGGTGGAGAATATGAATCATCATTTGAACAGTTCTGTGCCAAAAATGGTATAATTCATCAAACAACGGCTCCATATTCACCACAACAAAATGGTGTAGCCGAGAGGAAGAACAGAGCGTTAAAAGACATGATTAATGCCATGCTTTTAACTTCTGGTCTACCGACGAACTTGTGGGGGGAAGCATTACATATGTCTAATCGCATATTAAACAAAGTCCCTCACAATAAAACAGGAACAATTCCATATGAGTTATGGAAAGGACACAAACCAAGTTTTAAATACCTCAAAGTGTGGGGGTGCTTGGCAAAAGTTCCAGTTCCGCCTCCCAAGAGAGACAAACTTGGACCAAAAACAGTAGATTGTTATTATCTTGGGCCAGCCCAAAATAGTAGTGCCTACAGATTCTTGGTATTCAAGTCCGATATAACTGATATTCATGTAAATACAATCATGAATTCAAGAGATGCCTCATTCTTTGAAGATGTGTTTACGCACAAAAGGAATGAAGGAAATAAGGTCCCAAAAAGGACAAGGGAAGAATCAAACGATTCGCATGAAGATGAAACTCATCATGAAACTGAGGATGTTGAACCAAGAAGAAGCGTAAGGGTTAGAACTTTCAAAACATTTGGTTCGGACTTTTTTACATATGTATTAGAGCAGGAACCTCAAACGTACAAGGAAGCAATGTCATCTTCTGAATCCTCATGTTGGAAAGAAGCAATCCAAAGTGAAATTGGTTCAATTCTAAGTAATAAAACTTGAAAAATTGTTGATATTCCACCAGGAATAACACCAATTGGCTGCGAATGGATTTTCAAGAAGAAAACAAATGGATGTAAAAACAGCATTCTTAAATGGAAATCTCGATGAGGAGATTTACATGGAGCAACCTGAGGGATTTATTTCCAAAGGAAATGAAAACAAAGTCTGTAGATTAGTCAAATCGTTATACGGACTAAAACAAGCTCCAAAGCAATGGCACGCAAAATTTGATAGTGTCATGATGAGAAATGGTTTTCATATAAATGAATGAGACAAATGTGTTTATTATAAACAACTTGGACAATCATATGTGATGATCTGTCTATATGTGGACGATATGCTAATATTCGGTCCAAATACTCAGGTAATTGAGACCATAAAGAAAATGTTGATCAACAATTTCGACATGAAAGACTTGGGTGTTGCAGATATTATTTTGGGAATAAAAATAATAAGAACACCTAATGGAATTGAGTTATCTCAATCACATTATGTAGAAAAAGTGATTGAAAGATTTCAAAACTTTGGAATTAAAGGAGTAAATACACCTTTTAATCCATCAGAAGTACTGCATAAAAATATTAATGAGAATGTAATGCAACTGGAATATTCTCGTGTAATAGGATGTCTCATGTATCTCATGAATTGCACAAGACCAGATATAGCTTATGCAGTAAGTCGATTGAGCAGGTATACAAGCAATCCAAGGAAGGAACACTGGAAAGCACTAATGAGAGTGCTTGGATATTTAAAAAATACCACTAACTATTTCTTACATTATGGAAAATATCCTGCCGTCTTAGATGGATATAGTGATGCAAACTGGATTGCAGATTCAGAAGAATCAAAATCAACGAGTGGTTATGTCTTTACCGTAGCAGGGGCAGCAGTGTCATGGAAATCTACTAAACAAACATGCATAGCTCGATCCACTATGCAATCAGAGTTCATTGCATTAGATAAAGCAGGCGAAGAAGCAGAATGACTTCGTCACTTTTTAGAAGATATTCCGTTTTGGCCTAAACCTATACCGGCCATATGCGTACACTGTGATAACCAACAGCGCTAAGCAGAGCGCAAAACTTTGTGTATAATGGAAAGTCACGACATATTCGTCGACGCCATAACACAGTTAGGCAGTTACTTTCAAATGGAACTATTTCCATAGATTATGTGAGAACAAATGATAACCTAGCGGATCCATATACTAAAGGTTTATCAAGAGAGAAAATTGACTGCGCATCGAGGGGAATGAGCTTAAAAGCCCAAACCATCAAGAGTTATCTTATACGGAAACCTATCCTAGCGACTGAAGATCCCACGGACTAGAATCAATAGGCAAACCAGTTCTGAATAATTCAAGACGTAATGCATTTCGTGGACATAGTCCAACTCCATTCCTATGGTGCAAAGTATAAATGCATGCCTACAGAGGTATTTAAAGGTTAAAACTATGTTTTTTAATGATGACCATATCTTGATAATAACAAGTGGGATATATGTAGGATACTCTTAATGGTTGCGATCACCTATGTTAGTGTGAGCTGGGTCGGCTCTATGAGAATATTAAAAGGCTTTTATTCTCTAAAAACACTCGCAGAACCAAATTATGTTCAGAACCAAAATGAACAAAACCAAGAGATTGGATGAGAAGGGAATCAATGCTTCGTAAAGCTTATTGTCTGGATAAACAATAAAGGCCGACGGTTCAAGATGAAATAATTCACCGATTAGCCAAGTAGATCCGATAAGTTTTAACTAGAAAAAGTTCAAAGTGAAATATCTACTTATCCACGATAAAACATTATTCCATATGTACTCTGTGATATTTCGCTTTGTGTGGAGGATATGTATACTATCATTCATGTGGGGGATTGTTGGAATTCCTTAATAAAGTTGAATGAAATATACAAAGTCCTACATCTCCAAATTGTGAGAGTTATATTGATTTAAATATAGCTTTCTCATGAGGACGTTGGGGCCTGGGGCTTCCAAATGTATGCTTCGTTGTGAGGAGGGAGATCATGTATCACCACCACACGCGCGCGCCGCCGCCGCCCGTCTGAACCGGGCCGGGCCGGGTACGGGTACAGGTCTAATATGATACTCATATTTTTACTGTAAACTGGACCGGGCTTTCTGACAGTTGCAGGCCATACGAACAGATGCGGATCTGTTCGGAAACGGACGCGGAATGAATAGACGCGAGCGGGTGTGACCCGACACAACTTCTGAAGCGCGCAAACGAACGGGTGCGGAAGCGGATACGTGCGAAACAGTACGAGCGGGCGGGTGCGAAACAGATCCGTTAGAGGGCAAAAGAGACAGATATGACTGTACGAAGAGGTACAGACGCGACTGTTTTAACGAACGGGTGCAGACACGACCGTTCGGAAGGGATACGGACCAATTATAAATAAGGAGGGAAACCGATCACTTTGCTCACTACTTTTTCCAATCCGTATCTCTCTTCTCCTCTACTAACTGCTGCTGTTCTCATATTCAAATCACAGAGTGATATACTCATTACGATTTCGAGCAGGATTCGTCTGTTGTATCTTGAGAGAATTTTGAATAAAATTCTTAAGGAAATCGTTACGACGAGCCTCAGACATTATCCGGTTAGAATTCTCAATTCTTTCTTCTATTTTGTTATACTGTTTATTCAAAATAGTATAACGCTGTTGTTGTAATTCGTTTACAACGTTCATATTGTTATAATATTTACTACAGAATTCCAGTGTAGTGGAAATCTGAGTTATAAACTTGTGCGACGAGTTTATATTTGATTATTCTCTGTTTTTGTATACCAGACGTATAACAAATACTCCCTACCCCTCCTCAGAATTTCATACTCAAGGCCTACATGGTTTTCAACCTTTGCAAGTGTCACCAAAATTAGAAACTGTTGAAGTTAATACAACTGCTTTTCTTTCATTTGACTAGGAAAATGTAAGACAAACAATAAAGCCATTGAAAGATATCTCCGGATGCTAACCATTATCAGTCTTATAATTTGAAGGGTACAAAATTGTATATATATTTTGCTTGCGCACTTCACAACGGAGTTACATCCAATTTTCCTTTTTCTTACTACAGGTTAATTGATAAAGGAAAACTTATGGATGCACTTGCACTTTCTGATCGTTGCCTATCAAGTGGAGCATCTGACCAGTTACAACGATTACCTATTGAACATGAAGAGGAAAATAACATGATTTCTGGACATTCGAATAATTAGTGTAATATCTTGAGCATGAGCTGGCAGAATAGTCTATGGCTTAATGATAAACAGTTGGCAGCAAGACTTGCTCTCAAGTATGTATCATCAGTTACAACTTCAATTTTTTTAATGTGCTATATGATTTTACAAAAGCTTATTTTTACAATTGATGTTTATTATAATGTATTTATGTTAGTAAACATTTAACAATTAACTTATGACATCCTCAAATACTTTTGTTCCTACTGAATCATCTTCTTAAAGATGTTTTATGGACTATACTTATATCAATAAACATTCAACAATAAACTACAGCATCTTCCTCGAACAATTTAGTTCCTATCTGTTCTTATTTTCAAGCTATTGCCTATAGATAGAAATTAGAACAAGGGCTATGGAGTGTATTCCATTGTTTGTGGAATAACTCTCTTTTTGTACTAAAGAAATATACATCATCTTGCTTTTGTTGTGAAGGTGACTGAGTCATGTAAGTAAGCACACATTGCAAAAATTGGCAACTAATGCATCCACAATTCCATATTTTGGCATTTAGTCTATCCTTTTTATATTATTAACTAATTGCACTGTGCACGTAATACTGTCTGGTTACACATTGTATTAGGAGTTTTCATATCAAAATTAATTTATTATCATTTAGCATATTTTTGCACCAATACTATAATTCTATTAGTATCATTTACCTTTGTATTTTCTGTTTGATGGCATTTAACTTTGGATTGTATGTTTGAAGGCATTTTTTATACTTTTTTGAATGTATATATACAATGAACCTTGAAATTAGCTAAATGTATAAATATAATCAATGTATACATATATTCAATCACAGGTGTCTAGCTTGTTGCGGCATGCCTATGCTAGGCTGGGCCTTTATAATGAGTTGTGCCATGCCAGAGCTGGGCCTTCAGTGTTTGTTCAAGGGGTTGGGAAAAAAATTTCTTCTTTCCTCAAGGCACAACATAGAACAGGTAAAAGTGTTTGTTATTGTCATTTGGTCTATTATAGGATTATCAAACCAATGATCAACTCAGAAAAATTAGCATCATCCTTCTAATTAAATACATTTACAGACATTACAAGGTAGAAATATAGACAAAATTCAAAATGGATCTACTTCAAAGGAGGTAAATGCAAAATAGGAAAGCACATAATATAGAAGCTCAGTTTACATTGATAAATGTGTTGCTGCTTAGAAAACCTTGGACCAGAATTAGGTGCAATAAACAAATGATAAAGAAAAGGTTTTCAATCAAGTGTTAACCCACATTATCAACCCCACATACTGAACTAAAACTTTGTTTTGAACTTTTAAGTTATAACTAGAATGGATCTTTATCATCATTCAATTATTCCGCTTATCTTATTTTTAACAAATTTTAGCCCAAAAGAGAAAAAATAAATAAATCTGGACATAAGATTGAAGAAGTTATGTTTTCAGATTGCGGTCATTGATCCATAGATCAGTCTCAAGATCGATCAATTAAAATATAAAAAATAATCATATATAAAAAAAAACTTAATTGCAAATTTAAAATAACAACAATTTAGTAAAAAAAACTGATTAAAAAGATTCAGATTCAATAATGCAGAAGCTATAAACGATGAAGAAAACAAAAAGTGGGTGTTGTGTAAATGTGCAACTTCCACAAGATAAAGAGAAGCATGGAATATACAGTGATTATCCGAAGGACTGACACATTTGGCTAGGCCAAAAGGTCTAGCTATGGTGACTATAGTATAGGAGGCAGTGCATGAGGCTGGTTTCATAGAACAGCGAAAACTCCTTGCTCTCAACGGTGGATGGATAACGGACTGCTGTGCTTTGTACCTATCGGCGATTCGGTAATACTTCTCCAACGGACCATCATTTTCTTTCACTAAATTAGTTTTTTTGTATTGTGTACAACCAGATAATGGGTATTCTTCTCTCTTAACTCTCTTATTTTATTTTTTATTTTCCTCTCAAAATTTTGGAGAATACTGCTTCTTTATTGCAAAGTTCTAAAAGTTATCCTTCTTTATATTCACTAAAAATTATCCTTTATATTCACTGGCCTCTATGATGTCTGCTTTGTAATCAATTTTTCTGAATGTGGTTTTGCCTGTGCTTTTATGTATCGACATTGGATACCTTCTTACGATAGCTGAACAATGAAAACCATTTTGTTAAGCAATGGCTGCTGTCACACCTTAATAAATTTAATACCATTATGTTGTTGCAAATGGAATGCTTCCTCTATTATGCTGTCCACATTCATGTCACACAGTTGGCGTTAAGTTGGTATACATGCAAATACCGTAGAAATAAATTATTGACATATCCATTCAATAATTACATTTTGCATTACTTGATGTGTAGATCTGTAAGAATAAAAATGGTATCTGAGCTATGGCGCATGCATCTTCGGTAGCATGGTTTAACAAATTACTCTTCAAAATGAACTTGATAATAACGAAGGAACATTACCAATATTATACAAACACCAAAAGTTAGTATTCAAATGGATAATAATCCTATTAGCAATGAATCAAATAAACTTGGTTTGTCTAAATCTAAATCGTTTTACTCCCATATTATACCTTTGGATTATATAATTGAATCTCCTTCCAGAGCTTCAACCTCTCAATTAAAAGAATATAAAAAAGGATTTTATGATGAAGAATCTTCTGAAGAAAATACAACCGCTGTTGAAAAAACTACATATAAATAAAAATAATATAGTTAAAGGAATTTATAACAACCAAGAAGCGGAAATAATCGAATCCAAAATGAATTTTTCTATTGAATTGACTATACATCCAAAATAGATTATTAATTGACTAAGTTTTATAAAAATCAACAAAACTTAATTTTTATTAAATTAACTAAAGTTTATGAAAATTAATTTAGTTTATAAAAATGACGTTCTTTATTTCAACATCATTGTTCAATTATTATAAAAATTGACTAAGTTTTATAAAAATCATCCAATTTTTATAAAAATTATCTAATTTTTATAAAAATTAAATAAGTTTTATAAAAATTAATTAAGTTTATGAAAATTAACTAAATTTAATAGGAGAATAATATAATAAGAATAATAATAGTAATAAAATAAAATAATAATATTATAATAAATTAACTAAGTTTAAAATAAGTAACTAAGTTAATTAAGTTTTATAATAGTTAAATAAGTTAACTACTTTTTTAAATTAAATAAGTTTACAAAATTTAATTAAATTTTATAAAAATTAGTTTTATAAAAGTAATGTTCTTGTAACGACCCAGAATTTCTGTCATTTGAAATTCGTATATTTAATTGATTTTAAATATTAACAAGTAAAATTTATAAGTCGAATGAAATAAATTTCGAATATCTGGATTTAATTGGATAATAAAATCGATAATTTAATATTTGAAATTTCAGAAATAATTGGAATTTGAATTTAATGTGGATAAAAATGATTTATAAGGTTGTATTAAATCATATTGGAGTTAGAATGATGTTATACAACTTTTAAAATTGAATTAAAAGTTAATTTGTGAAAATTGAATATTTTAATATTTACTTGACGAGTAAAAATAGCCATTTTTCAAAAGATTTCGAATTTCGACGAAACCAATTTCATTGGATCCGTAGTGTTATATTTTTATAAGATTTCAAATTTCGTGTCAATCGGATTTACGGTTTGTCCGAGGCAAGCCAAAACGCATAGAAATTGGTTTAACCGATTTAATTTAAATTTGATCGTTTATCTCCGTAACTCACACATACGATCGAATTGGCTCATAATCGAATGCGGGTTAAACCCTAGGAACGCCGGTTACCACGCGAGATTTGGGGTTCGGAAATTTGGTGATGAATAGTGTTTTTGGAAAATTTCTATAAAAGGACTTCACATTCACTTTTTGCACAAACCCTAGGTCAGATTTCATAGCCGCCATTATACTGTACACGGCCAGAAATACTCGAAACTTTTTCCCTTAACCTCTGTAAATCCGTCAACTTTCATAAAAATCCTCTAACTACAAACTTGTAGAGGTAGGTGAGATCTCCAGATCCATACGGTTGTGATCGTTTTTAATGACATGGATCGACGACAAACTAGCCGTGTTTGGCTTCCGTTCACACGTGGTTTTCAGCTCGAGATGGAGGCCGAGCTTGGCGTGGCTGGGCCGGGGATGTAGCGTGTGATGGCGCATCGATCGACGTCTCGATCAAAGAAGGTGGCGCAGTGATAAAAAAATTTCGAACGACAATGGGTTAAAAATCACGTCGGGTTTGCCTGGGAAAGAAAAGAAGCGCGCGCGCATGAAAGACGATTGGGGAAGAAAATAAAAGTCGCGGCCGAGATCTGATGCAAATTTAATCAACGGTCCAGATGCAAGTTAGGATTTAAAATAAAATAAATTGTAATTTTATTTATATTAAAAATCGTATTAACTTTGTAATATCATAACTTGTTCATAAGAGGTTGAAATTTGACGTAACGAATTGCGTTGGGTTCGTATGGACGAGCGCTACGCAATGGAGCTGGTTTGGAGTTGTTTGGAGCTAGTGATAATTTGGGTAAAATTAAACGCGTGTTTAATTTTATTCGGAACAAACACTGCAACTGTTATTGGAGGCAATGTGAGAATTTCCCACTCAATCGAACGTGTTTCGATTTAAATTTTAAATAGTTAAATTTAAAATTGCTTGATTGTGTTGATTGTATGCTCGGATGATAAATTATTATCTGTTGTATTGAAATAGACTCTATACGCCGTATATTAAGCGGAGGTTATTTATTAAACACATATACCGCGATATTCCACCGTGAAGTGGAATTGGTATTATCTATGTACTTGGAGTTGATTTTCTGCATTATATAGCGGATGAGACCCTATTGCGCTGCATAATAGCAGATGATATTTTATAAATCCCATATACCACGATATTCCACCTCGAAGTGGAATTGGTATTGTGCTGACATCTGTGGATACAGGAAAATAGGTTGGAGGGATCCAACTGGATTCCTCAAATAATTGAATTTGTTTCAATGTTGTGTGTTGATCTATTTATAATCTGTGTGATTATCTTTGTGATTGAAATTGTTAAAGGCTAAAATTTAGCCGAATATATTTTTGGTATCGTTAGATACCGGAAATAAATAAAAATCGGATTTTAAAAAATTCAAGTTGAAAGTTTACAATAAAACTTTATTTTTGAGAATTGAACAAATTTTAAAAAGGAGTTTTAAAAGATAAAGTTTTTTTTATCTTATTGAATAAAATTCAAAAATACGGTAAAAGATTTAATAAATGGATTTCGGGTAATATTATTCAAAGGTTGAAGAATTTATTCAAAATACGAATTTTAAAGAGTTTGAAAAATAAAAGAATTTATTTTCTTTAAAAGGAATTTATTTTCTTAAAAAGGAATTTATTTTAAAAGAAATAAATTTAGAAATCCATTAGGGAATTGATTTTGGTGATTGAAAATAATTCTTTAGGAAATCTATTTGGAAATTTATTTGGTGTTTTGAAATGAATTTGGAATCAATTTGAAATTTGATTTGGGGTTTAATAGAAATTGATTTCAATTTGAGATTTGAATGAAATTCACTTGGTGTATAAATTCTGGGAAAATCAACATGGAATTTGACTTGGTGTTTTTGAAAATCAATTGAAAATTGAATTGTTGTTGAAAGTGAATATTTTGAAATCAATTTGAAAATCGTATATCAATGGATATTTGGAAATTTAAATTCACATTGGAATTTATAAACGAAAGGGAACTTTGTTTAAAAATAAACATTGATTCATTTTTGAAGTGTGGAAATAAATTTACGGATTTGGAACGTAAATTTAAAATTAATCGGTAAGGATTTATTTAATTGGTTTAAATGGACCATTTTAAAATGAAAGTGTATTCTCCCTGAAAAGCCGACTATATTTTCAAAGTAACTTTTAAAGTATAGATTAAAAGTTCCAAAGTAGTTTTAAAAGGATATTTTGGGAAAATTATTTTCTTAAGTTATTTTAAAATCTTTAGAGTAAAGATTATTTAGCAAATTATAAAAGTGATTATTTAAAGACTAAATTTATAATTGTTTTAGAAATTGATTATTTAAATGATTACACTCTATCTACTAATTTTATTTTGAAAGAAAATTAGTTTGGACTTAAGTTATATATAATATTAGTATAATGTTTTTATAGCTAGTATTTGAAAATAAAGTGTTTTAAAAGTAGACTTTTATTTTGAAGTGTTTTCCAAATATATTTTTGGATAAGTAGTTTAAATTATTTTCAAGTATTTAGATTCGGCAGATTTCCAGTGGAAATGAATAAATATTTGTGAATATATCCAGTGTAGGGAAAATGATTTGAAATTTGTTTTCAAAAGTTGAAAGGTGAAAAGTAATTTGAAATTTGTTTTCAAATGGTTGAAGTGTGAAAATTATATCTTGTAAAGATATTTTGGTAAAATAAATAATTTGGGAAGATTATTTGGAATCGGGTTATGTTGTGAATATTGATTGATAGTTAAATAACCGACTATCAATATTGACTATTAAATGGCTATTTGTTGTGATTTGTTTGAAAATATTGGATGCTACACTTATTTTCAAAATATTGTGCTCGTTCTTCGGATAAGCCGGGAGAGGACTTTGTGTCATATAACCCATTCCGAATAGTGATACGACGTAAATGGATAGCATTTGAAGACCGGTGTTGAAGACCGGGTATTTGTGAAAACGATATGATGACCTATCGATTGTCTTTGCCACCGTTAGCTACGGTATGGAGATTTCCTTTGTGATGGGAAATTCGATCAGGATTGTGAATACCCGAATTGCAAGGGCTTCTTTTGAAGTGCCTACAGTTCTGTTCGAACCCAGAACAGACTTGTATTGTTACGTGTCTGACATTACATTTTGAGATATAAAGCAGATTTCTTTCAAATACATTTCTGTTGGTGGCGGAGGATTTATTCTCTTACCTTAACACCCTTCTTTGAGACGTACGAGCTCAGAGGTTATGTAGTTGAAGGTTATCAGCGATATATTCCCAATATGGTAATGTGGCATGCTGAGTGCTGCGGTGTGCTGATTATTTGTCCATCATTTGTTGATCAAAGCATGGCTTTGTGCCTGGCTTTGTGGACGATACCTCTTCGGACCTCACAACCCGGAAATTGTCAAAACAGGAAAGATGCGGTAAGGTTACGAGGATCGCTCCCTTTGGGGTATGTCATTTCCTCCTGGAAAAGGGTGGTGTCAGGTATGGAGCCCTGATGCTTAACCTATGTGGTTGCTCCAATCTCATTTTTGTGTGATTTTTGTTTGTGATCGAGGGCCCTCGGATAAAGGTCCCAAAGGACAGGGGGTGACATATTCGTGTAGTAGTTACCTAGTTACAGAGGTAACCCGGCCTTGTGTTGGCAGAGAGCTGGTTAAGTTCTCTGGACGTCCATCCAGAGGCGATCCCATGTGGCGGTAGGAAGTTCCTTATCCTGACCATTTGTTGGAAATCCAAAGAAACAATACGAGCCCTGTACGGTTTTAGTTGTATTACTTACCATGGAATGTGGCGGTAACCTGCTATTGAACATGGTAGCTATAGTAGGCATAAGTGTGAAATGTCTATGCTGGCTAAGATTAATATTATACTTTCGAAATGTTTTTCATCACTATGCACTAATAATAATATCAAAAAAATGATTTGTTTTGCGTAGTAAGCATGTTTGACCATCATAAGGAGAAATCTCCTCCAATTATGCGTTTGCATTGTGTGTGTGGCGGGAGGCCTTATGGTAGTTTCATTTTTCAAAAGCATTGCGAATATTTTTCACTTCCCTTGTTGTTGTTGTTTTAAAAGATAAATAACTGTTTTTAGTTCTCACACCAGTCGCATGACTGACCTGGAGTTTATTGTTCCCTTCCTAAACTCTGGGTTCCCATCATTTTCCACACGGGCAGCCTAGAGACAGGTTATCAGGTTATTTTGGATTTAGGAGTGTTATGGAGCTCAAGAGGCGAGCTGGATGACGAAACGTATCTCTTGTATATGATATTTTCTTTTCTGCTGTAGAATTCACTTGTAAGGACAAGTTTGTATAACTGTCCATTCTTGTATTCTGTTGTATATTGACTCTGATGATGTAATGTATAAAATGTACAGTTCTTTTGATTTAAAGATTATTCATTTATCTATTATATGTTGTTCCGCTGCGAATGTGAGACTCTGATATTGTTTATGTTTCTCTTTCTTTCTTTCTTTCTTTCTTCTTCCTCTTCTACCTCTTCATTTTAACCCTAACAATTCGGTTTTCCGGCATTCGAATATGCGGCATTTGATACAGTAGACGTAAGAATGCCGACCTTCGGATCCCCATAAAATCTTATCGTTACAGTTCTCTACTTTGAAATCTTTGATAAATTGTTGTAAAATTGAATAAGTTTTACAAAATTATCTAATATTTATAAAAATGAACTAAGTTAACTAAGTTTTATAGAAATGAATTAGGTATATGAAAATCAACTAAATTTAGAAGAAAAATAATAATATAATAATAATAGCGATAATAGCAATAAAATAATATAACAACAACAATAACAAATTAACTAAGTTTAAAATAAGTAACTAAGTTCATTAAGTTTTATAATAATTGAATAAGCCAACTGTTTTTCAAAATTAAATAAGTTCATTCACACTTGGTCTATCTGATCTATAAATAATACGTTCTATGTTTATTAATCTGTTAGTTTCATTTAAGTAATTTTATATTAAAGTCCAATCAATAAATAGTAGTTACATACGTTGTGCATTGTAGGAAGGAGATAGCGCAAACTTGTTATACATTTTATTTCTTGTTTATATTATAGTTGGTGGTACTTTAATGTGCCTTTTATCCAAAAGAGCGGATAGATGTGATCAAGTTCCTGTGCAGTCTTCTGTTAGCAACATACAGATATCCATCATTTCCCCTTTGATGGAAGTTTGATTCGTACTAATTAATCCTCTTATTTCCTATTCTAGCTGCCAACAATCTTTCATCATAATAACTAGGAAGTCATATAATCATAGTTACTTGATTAGTGATTTAAATTTGTATATTTTATTGATTTTTATCTATTCATTCCTTTCAATTAGGGTACAATTAACGGAGTATGTTGTAGAACCAGCACTTGGTGTATCTAGAGTGGGTGGTGCAATGGCCTTCTTTGGAGTTGCTGGTGCAATTGTAAGTTATTACATCTCTATATCTTTTTCGAGTTACATACCAAGCAAAGACAGAATTCGTATAAATATTTATGTTTTCCTCAAGGTTACTTGACCAAGATTTGGATTAGCTGATCCTTGACTTAAAAAATGTTTTAACAGTTGATCAATGACACAATTTTCTATGAAGGTGATGTCTATAATGTTGATAAAACTTTTTCAAGTCTTGATTCCTTTCAAAACTACGTAGCTCTAATAATTATAGAAGTGCACATAAAACATTATGCAAGTGGTAGTAGTCTGTCTATCCTCTATGTTTACGTGTTTAATTACTATAAGTGATGTTTAAATGAGCGGTTATACCGAAATTTGTATGGGGAAGTTCTCAATTATTTTTACTGCCTTTTTTTGCTGTGTGGTTCTCAATTGTTGGTGGGAAATTAACATTAGGCTTTTCTTCAGTTGCTTGAACAGTCACCGAAGGTACCCTCTTTCAAGCAACCGTCATGCATTCGCTTATTTTTGGCTACGGTTTTCATTCTCTATAATTTTCCATTCCTTTCTTTTTTTTCAACATTAAAAGCATATGATAAATGATTGGTATGGTAATTCTGGTTTAGTTAAAAGGAACTTAGGACCTTTTTACGTGGGTATGTGTAGTATTCTTTCTTTCCTTCATTGATAATAGTCATTAATTATTATAGTTATCATAGTATACAATATTTTAATATTTTATATTTTCCATAATAGTTCTTCTTTTTTGAAGTTTGTTCTACGTCATAAGTTATTGCCAACAGGTCCTTTATAATGAGGACTGTTGATTGAGGTTTCTTGGTTTGAAAGAATATATTATAAATAGGTGAATGAAAGGTTTTAGATAAAAGCAGTAAAGATCCAAAATGAGTTTCCCAATATTATGTACTGTGAGATTAATTGACCACTTTGACCAATTACCAAGAGGATGAGCATCTCAACGACATGGTAACATATAGAGCCGACCAAGTTCAAATAAGAAAGGGACAAAGGAATGGAGTTCTCATTCAAGTTAGAATATTATCTGTATTTACTTTGGCAATAATGTTTATTGATAAGTATTTCCATACGAAAACATATAGTGCCTATATCCCTGTCATGCCCATTATTCAAGTTAAATCTTCATTTCCGAATGAATCAGGATATGTAGTAAACTATGTTACTACAGCACAAATTAAGTAAACAAAACTCCAACCATTTAAACACCAGCAACTTGCATAAGGTGCAAGCTCGTTCCAGCAAGCCAGCATAAGGCAAGCTTCCTCCAACAAGCCTGCACCAGGCAAGCTTGCTCCAACAAGCCTACACCAGGCAAGCTTGCAGTAGCACTGCTAGTTACTTTGTTGTTGTATGTTTTGACTAGTAGAATGGACATTTCTATCAAACTAGAAGTTCGCATGAAATAACAAGTCTATTTAAAATAGCTGGTCCTAAGTTGCTTTTCTACTTCAAGTTAGCTTTTATGGATGTTTCTTAGTTATTTTGGGTGATTAATTCATAAAATATATGTTTGAAACCATGCTGTTTAGTACTTATACATTTCTATATTTATGACTAACATACGGACGTATGTGCTTCTTTTTGACATGTGTTTTATGATGCTATTGAGGTTGCTACATGATGTCGCACTCTTTCACCTTCAAATGTCATGCTTGCATTAATGTATTTTCTATCGACGTTCATACGTCTTTATCTTTAGTATGTATCATTTTGCTTAGCTACAGTTATATGTATCGTTACCTTTGGTCATAAACACTTATATGCTTAATACTCCGTTTATGAAATATTATAGATATATATATTTTGTGGTTTGGTTTATGGCTTCATTTGATTACGTACATTACAATGTGATAAGTGTGGTTTTTTGAATTGTTATAATATATTAGTTGAAATAAATTTAGTAGAATTAAAAATTGTAAGCTTGAATGTATATGGCAATAAAAAGATTGCAATTGAAACTTTTTTATAGCCTTTTAGCTATGCTATGAAAGGAAAAATTGTTACCCGCTTTCATATACTACGGAATTATGTTAGTGCTATACAAAATATGATGCAACATGTAGCAATGAATTTTTAATGCGTTTCAATGCGTAATAAAAGATTGACATAATATTTCTACATCGTTTTTAGATGCGATAATTACATGACATGTCAACAACTTATAGCAATTAAATGATATCATAATTGTTAGTATCATAAAACACAACTCTGCGTAAACGTTCTATAGCAAGCTTTAAAACGCAATAGAAAAGTAGTTCTATGATACGTTTAGTCTAAGATGGCAACAAAAACGCTGTTAAAAGTCCCTTTTTCATGCAATTTTGAAACGCTATGGTGTATATCAGACTTACCACAATTTATTGATCTACGCCGTAAAACGCTATATAAGGCTTTAATAGCAGTTTTTAAGCGCTCTAAAAAGGTCTGTTTGTTGTGGTGTAATCCTGTTCCACACGCATCTGTATAAATCGTCAAATCCTGATTCCCTTCTGGAGCAACCAACAAAGATGCATGGGTCAATAAGCTTTGCAAACTTTGGAATGCTTCCTCACACTTATCGGTCCACACAAACTTCACATCCTTTCTTGTCATCTTGGTCATCGGTGCTGCTATCCGCGAAAAATGCTTAATAAATCTCCGATAATAACCAGCCAACCCAACAAAACTCTTTATCTCGGTTACTGTCTCGGGCCTCTTCTAACTATTCACCGCTTCAATCTTAGTCGGATCTACTGACAACCCTATCTATGAGACTTACATGACTAAGAAACTTCACTTCCTTCTTCTAGAATTAACAATTTGAGAACTTTGCTTTGAACTGATGCTGCCTTAGTGTCTCAAGCACCACTCTAAGATGAACTTCATTCTCTTTTTCATCTTTAGAGTAAACCAAGATATCATCTATGAAAACCAATACGAACCTATCCAAGTGATCTCAGAAAACCTGGTTCATCAAATCCACAAAGAAAGCTGAGCGTTAGTCAGTCCAAACCACATAACCAACCATTCATACAATCCATAACTGAGCCAAAATGCCATCAAATGTATACTATTCTCCGCTACCGTGAGCTGATGGAAACCTATTGCTAAATCCAACTAGAATAATACCTTAGCTCCACTCAACTGGTCGAACAAATCATCATGCATGGCAATGGATATCGATTCTTTACCGTCCTCACATTCAACTTATGATAAACTGTACATAGCCTCAACGATCCACCCGGCTTCTTAACAAAACTACTGCTCCTCTCCAAGGCGAACTACTCGGCCCGATAAAGCTCTTGCCTTCCAAATCCACCAATTGCGCCTTCAACTCCCCCATCTCTGGAGTGGTCATCCTACATGGCGGCATACTCACTGGTTCTGCTCCTAAAACCAAATTTATCCATAACTCAATGATTCGTTTCGGTGGAAAACCAACTACATTCTCAAAAACATCTACGAATCCTCTAACCATGAAAACTCGACTCAACTCATCTTCTGATTGCATAGCCCCATCAAAGCATACATCTCATTGCTAGAACCTTCTACGGTATAAACAATTCGGCCACTACAATTATGGTGTTTAAGTGATAATTTCCTATCCTGGCCAAATATCCTAGCGTCGTACTCACTCAATCAATCCACCCCTAGAATAATCTCGAACCTCACAAAATCAAACACATGCAAACTGCAAACAAAAGAGTGACCTAACAAGTCAAATTCTAACTAGTCACATCTCAACCCTAGAGTTGCATACCCTCCTATTGGATTCGCAACCCATAAAGAGGTAACTAAATATGCGGGTTCTAGGTTAAGCTTGTTTATTAAACATCAAGATATAAAATAATGTGATGCACAAGTATCAAATAGAACGCTAACAGACATACCATGAATCTGAAGTGTACCACTCAAAATGCCTTTCCCATTTCCTGAGCTATTGGCTTCAAAGTAGTAGGTTCCGATGCATCTTTCCCTTTCCATCCTGAGCGGGCTCCTTGCACTAATTCCTATAGTGGCTAATATGGTCGCAATTGAAGCAGTTGACATTCTTATTTCCGACCATATCCTTTGCCTTTCAAACCTGATATTCATGAGCAAAATGCCCCTTTTTGTTGCACTTAAAGCAGACGAATTTAGACTTTCCTCACTTAGTTGCTCCACCCTTCCTAGCACCTTTCTTTCGGAAGCACTTCCTTTTTTATTTTTCCCAACCGGGACTTCTTTAGCCTTACTCATCTCTAGAGAATCAAGAATCTCCTCATGCCTTAAGGCCATCCCCACTACAACATCAGAAGGATATCTAATATGACGTAAGGTAGGCCTTGCTAACTAAGGCTTCAACTTCCTAATGAACTTCTCATTCCTCTTCATCACCGTGTCCACTAAGGCATACCCATACCTGGCTAACTCCTCAAACTTTCTAGCATATTCTATAATTGACATCTCTCTCTACTTTAACTCAGCAAACCTTTTGATTAGAGAAAACTATGACGTCATAGACAGAACCTCTCTTGGAACCTCCTCTTGAAATCTTCCCTGATCATAGTCTCTTTATCTATTGCCACAGTCACGCTATTCCACCAAAACAAAGCAGCTCCCTGAAGCTATCTTGATGCCAACCTCCTTTTCTGCTCCTCATTGATCCCCAAATTTGAAAAGATTCTCTCGTAGTGCAGCAACCAATTTCCTCCTTTACAACATCCTCTGTTGCAATAAATGGCTTTCCTCCAAGCATAATGAAGTCCCCACTCAGCTTAGCATAATTATTTACAACTAATGCCTATAGAACTTCTACCCTTACAACATTTCCTCCTACCACTCAAACTGTAACTCCTGCTTGCATCATATTCACGACAAACTAATACATAGCTCCCATATCCATTTGTAGGACTCCGATACCTACATTTTTTGCTTGTGCCTGATCTTGGGTTCTCCTTGCATTAGGTTTGGCACTCCCATCGGTGCCCTCCCCTCTTGGGTTACTCCTTCTTCAACCATCCATATTTGTATTCAAACCTCATGAGATATAGAAGAATAACCTAACAAAATAGAAGACTAGAGATAAAGCGTATACTTATATATATGCAAATACAAGTACATTACTATAGCATTATCCCATGCCCTACTCTTACTCTAATTCCTTGATATTATGTTTTCAGAACTATTTTTAGTTAAAGTTTTTCATAAATCTTGCTCTGATACCAAGTTGTAACATCCCGTATCTGGAGTTCAAAAACTAAGCACTACAGATGCTACATGTAACAACCCGCATATTTTACGATTGAATATTTAAATGTTTTATTTAAATATTGCATCGTTAGTTGAATTTATGTCCGAGATGTCACTTTTGCAAACAGTCAAATTAGGACTCTAGACCCCCCCATTGAGTTCAAAATGCAGTTTGCAACCTTTTTGAGTATAAACATTGATATGTTTGTAGCTACCTAAAACTTCGACCTTTTCCACTTTGGGTTTGATTTTGGGTTCAGCCCACTAGCCAACATAATACCCCAAATTGAACCACTCCCCTTCATTCACTTCCTCTTCCTAATACTTTCAGTTCTAAAGAGAATAATAGGGGAAGAGAAAAAGAATTAAAATCATAGAAGTCTATCAGAGATTATGGCTCCTGGAAGAAAGCGCAGATCTACTAGACCCGGTGATGTCCATGAAAATACTTCCACTTCTCCTTCGTTAAGTCAAGTAGCTCCAAGTGTTGGAATTACACGGGCAGAGTTAGATGCTGCAGTGTCTGGGTTATATCAACAAATGGAAGCCCAGAATACTTTAATGCTTGATAGGTTGAATGCTTTGCTCGGAGCTAACCATCAACCAGTGAATAATGAAGAAAACTTTGCTGATGATGTTCATAATCCTAAAGGGAGAAATATTCCTCAAAAGGCAACTGGCCCCGCCGAAGGGGCACCTCCCCAAGCTGGAGGATCAAGGCCGTAGCCAACTCTCCGCGAACGTTTTTGCAGGAAATCTTCTGAGAAAATGGCTGAAGTCTGTCCTGCAGAGCCTCTAAACAATGAGGAATACTTCTCGGGAATGGTTCGACAAATTATGAATGAAAGTATGCAAAGGGAAGAAGATGAAAAAGAATGGGGGTTCGCTCGAAGCAAAACTCCATTCACCGAAAGGATTCTGAAGGCGGAATTCCCAAGGAAGTTTTAATGTGAGATCTGAAGATTATTGTTGAATGCTGTTAAAAGTGGGAGATTTTGTCGATTTCATAATCAACCCGGTCATGATACTAACGAATGTCGCCATTTGAAGAGTTTGATTGAAGAACTGCTGAGACAGAACAAGCTGCAACAATATGTTAAGAGAAATAGGAATGACCCAACTTCATCTACTGAGGGCTAGTAACTTCCTGCCCATCCATCTGGCTCGGGTGAGAGGACTACCGCGCATGAATCAGAAAGGCCTATTTTTAATGTAATCACGGGAGGTCCTCACCCAAAAGGCAGAAGCTGGGGTGAGATGGAAAGGTATGCTCGTGCATTGAAATATGCCCCAGCAGAAGAAAATGTTTTTGTGTTAGAAGACGTTGCACCTTTGAAGCAGCAAAGAACTTTTAATGATGATATTGTGTTCAGGGCCAAGGATTCCATGGGTGTTGAAGCTCCTACCATGGATGCCTTGGTCATCTCTGCAGGTATCGGGCCTGCTGTTGTAAGAAGGGCGCTTGTTGACTGCGACACCTCTTGCAATATCCTCTTCAAAAAGACATTCGATCAAATGAAGATTTCTATGGCTGATGTTCAAGCTTCATCGCAGAAGATTGTTAGGTTTACTGGGGAGCCAAAGCAGCCAATTGGAACTATTGACTTATTCGTGGAGCTTGGAGAGGGGCAGAAAAAGGTGGTTCGAAAGCAGACTTTTGTGATTGTTGACGGATTTTCTGCTTACAATGCCTTCCTAGGCCGACCAACTCTTGCAGCATTCAAGGCAATTCTCGCCCCGTGGTGCCTTACTATAAAGTTCCCCACGGATAATGGCGTCGGTGTTATTAAAGGGGATCAGAATGCTGGGCGAAAATGTTATCTGATAGTGTTGCGGGAAGCAAGGAAGAGAGAGATGGGAAAGGATGCGGTAGCTCCACTCCGCATCAAAGAACCAACCTTGTAGCAATTACAGGGTGGACCCTGCACTGGCGAGCATAGTGGTGCACGAAAAGAAATGGATCCCAGAAAAGCCAGTACAGAGGAGAATAGAGTGGTGCCAGTGGAAGTAACGGTGCCAGTACCTGTTGACCCGAAAGATCCAAACAAGGTGCTGAATTTGGGTTCTCAACTTAGTGTGACGGTTCAAAATATTTTGATATCATTCTTGAAAGCAAATCTGGATGTATTCGCTTGGAGTCATGCCGATATGTGTAGAATACCTCGAAAAATCTCAGTACACACTCTGAATATTGATCCGAAATTTATACCTGTGAAGCAGAAAAGAAGAACCCAGGGTCCAGAAATGTCAGCAGCATTAAAGGAAGAAGTAGATCGGCTCATGGAGAATGGCTTCATCAGAGAGTCCACTTATCCAAATTGGGTTTCTAATCCGGTGCTGGTTAAAAAAGCAAATGGAAAGTGGAGAGTATGCATCGACTTTTCAGATTTAAACAAAGCCTGCCCGAAAGACTGCTTTCCGTTACCCAGGATTGATCAGTTGGTGGATGGAACAGCCGGGCATGAATTGTTGTCTTTTATGGATGCTTATTCCGGGTATAACCAAATCATGATGCATGAGCCAGATCAGGAGGACACGAGCTTCATCACCGTTGTCGGTCTTTACTGTTATAGAGTCATGCCCTTCGGACTGAAGAATGCGGGGGCAACTTACCAAAGACTTGTTAATACTATGTTCAAACCACAGATTGGCAAGACCATGGAAGTCTATGTTGATGATATGTTGGTGAAGTCAAAGAAGGTAGTGGACCGTATGGATCACTTGGCAGAAATGTTCGCAGTCCTCCGAAAGTATGGAATGAAGCTTAATCATTTAAAATGTTCATTCGGGGTAGAGTTCGAGAAATTATTGTGTTTCATTGTGAGTGCTAGGGGCATCGAAGCTAATCCTGCTCAAATTACTGCTCTAAGAGAAGTCAAAGCCCCTAGGACAAAGAAGGAATTACAGAGCCTCAATGGGAAAGTCGCCGCTTTGAGTCGGTTTATTTCTAAGGCCACAGATAAATGCATTCCATTCTTTGATGCTCTAAAGAAAGGAAAGAAAAACTTTGAATGGACTTCGGAATGTCAGGAAGCTTTCGATGAACTAATTCGTCGCATGGAAGTGCCTCCAATACTTTCTAAGCCCAACAATGGTGAAGATCTTTTCATATATTTAGCAGTTTCGTCTCATGCTCTCAGTGCAACATTAGTACGGGAAGAAGCAAAAGTTCAACACCCGGTCTACTACACCAGCAAGAGATTTACTGGGGCAGAGATGAATTATTCAAAGCTAGAAAAGCTCACCTATTGCCTACTGATAGCTTCCAGAAAGTTGAGGCCATAGTTTCAAGCTCATCCTATCAAAGTCCTCACTGATCAGCCTCTAAAGCAAGTCCTATTTCGCCTTGAGACTTCGGGTCGTCTTCTGAAGTGGAATATTGAACTCAGCCAATATGATATCACTTACCATCCCCGAAGAGCAGTTAACGGACAAGCTTTAGCAGATTTCATTGCAGAATACACATATAAAAGTGACAGCGAGGAAGAAGTTCTTGATGACATCCCGACGCGATGGAAATTATATGTTGATGGCGCAAGAAACGACTATTGTTCTGGAGCTGGGGTCGTGCTTGAAACCCCTGAAGGGCGATCATTATGCTACGCATTGAGATTAGAATTTCCTTCGACAAATAATGAAGCAGAATATGAAGCTCTTATTACCGGCTTGAAGATTGCTAAAGAACTGAATATCAAAGTGTTGCAGATCTTCAGTGATTCCCAGCTTATTGTATGCCAAGTCAAGAAAGAGTTTCAAGCTAAAGGAGGAAATCTGCCTGCTTACTTGTCAAGGGCCTGAGAACTTCTTGATGATTTCGATCATTATACGATAAGTCATATACCCTGAGAAGAGAACACGAAGGAAGATTCTCTCGCAAAGTATTCAAGCACTGGCGAAGCTCAATTACTGGGATTGGTTCCTGTGGAAGTCTTGTCGGCTCCAAGTACCGATGAGATGGATATTGACTGGATCATGGCTGCATCCCAAGAGCAGGAATCGTGGATGACTCCAATCAAGGAATATCTACTTAACGGCTTCCTTCCAGAAAATTCAAAGGAGCGTCGGAAGCTGTTAAGGAAAGCCTCAAGATATGTAATTCAAGACGATCGGTTGTACAGACGGGGATTCTCAATGCCATTACTCCGATGTGCAACCAAGGAAGAGGCGAAGACAATTTTAGCTGAAGTGCACAGAGGAGAGTGTGGAGATCATTCAGGTGGTCAAACTCTAGCAAAGAAAATTCTCCGCTATGGGTATTTTTGGCCAGACATTAATCGAGATGCTGCTAGCTACTCCCGAAAGTGTGGCAGATGCCAGAGATTCGCAAAAATCCCAAGATCACCTTTCACCGAGCTAATGCAGATGGTCATTCCATGGCCATTTTCCATTTGGGGAATAGATCTCATCGGGCCTTTGCCAACTGCCAAGTCCGGAATTAGATATGCTATTGTTGCTGTTGATTATTTCACTAAATGGGCTGAATCTGAACCATTAGCTACTATTACCTCTAAAAAGATGATAAACTTTGTGACTAAGAATATCATTTGTAGGTATGGTGTGCCTCAAAAGATAATCACAGACAATGGTACCCAATTCGAAAGCGAAGAGTTCCAGGATTTTTGCAAGCGATTCAAGATCCAAAAAAGCTTCTCAGTAGTTGCTTAACCGCAGGCAAACGGGCAAGTGGAAGCAGTAAACAAAATTATCAAATCAACCATCAAAAAACAGCTGGAAAACGAAAAAGGTGGTTGGGTCGATAAGCTGCCACTAGCACTATGGGCATACAGAACTACCCATAAAACTGCGACTGGGCACACTCCATTCTCATTAGCATATGGATCAGAAGCAATGATTCCAGTGGAAATAGAGGTTCCCTCACACCGAAGAATTCATTTCAACCAAGCTGAAAATGAAAAGTTGCAACTTGAAGCACTTGACTTCCTTGATGAAAGAAGGGAAGAGGCTCAGCTCAGAATTACAGCTCATCAGCAAAGGATTGCCAGGCACTTCAATTCCAAAGTTCGCCAACGCAGCTTTGAAATTGGGGATCTAGTTTTGAAAAGGATCATGACAGCAACAGGAGTGTTTGCGCCAAACTGGGAAGGGCCGTATGTCATAGGCAAAAAATTTCTTGATGGCACTTTCAAACTAACAACTATCGAAGGAGATCCAATTCCAAGAGCTTGGAACAACAATCACATGCGTCCATATTTTACTTAAAATCTTTGCTTAAATTTGTAAAATGATTACGGATGTATGATTCTTGTATTGCAAGCTATTGTAAAACTAGTGCAAATGAATAATAAGAACTATAAAGTGGATGTAGGCTCAGTTCTTGGCTGAACCACTATAAATCTTGTGTTCTCTACTATTATAAAATGCTTGTTTTATTTCGATGTGTAAATACCTTAAATGTATTGCTAAAATGTCGATTTAATATTGCAGGCCATTAAAACAGAGCTTACCCATCACAAGGCCAAGCGATCCCTAAAATCACTCAATAAACAAATGTCAAGCCACAAAAAATTCCAGATTCAAATCCCAAGTAAGAAGTGCTTCATGCAAACAGTTAGTGATTCCGCCGGAGGGGCACCTCCCTAATGTGAAGCTTCCAGGCCCTTTCTAACTGATTGCGATTGTTTGTGCAAACGGACATCCGGTTAGATAGTGTAACGACCCGTAAATTTTCGATAATTAAAATAGCTAATTTAATAAGATTTCGTGATTTAATGTTAGAATTTTTTTTTATAATTTGTTTGGAACAATAATAAATGGAATGAATTGCGACAATAATTATCCAAGTAATGAAAAAAAATGCTACTTAGTGAATGCCTTTATAATCAATAGTTGAATAGGATAATAAATGTTGAATTCATTGGGTATAATGGAGTAATTGATTGATAAGTAAAATCTATTTAAAACCAAATATTGAATATTGATCAGGTAAATTGTTTAAATTAAATATTTAAAACTTATTGAATAATTGAATAACTGTAAAATGAAAATAGTGTTCTAAATTGTGAATTGGTTTTAAAAGTTGAATCTTATAAGTTTAATTTCAATATTTCAAAAGATAATGAATTATTGGATAATCGAAATTGTTTAAATTTAATACTTGGAATTTATTGAATAATTTAATAATGGGAATTGAATAACCGTATAATGGGAATGGTTGTTCTATAATTTTAATTTGTTTCAAAAGTTAAATTTTTAAGTTTGTTTTGAATATCGCAAAAGATAGTGATTCAAGAATAATAAAAATTGTTTAAATTTAATATTACAAATGTTTGAATAATTAAATTCCGAATTTGATATGATTAATTTGATATTGAAATTTAATATATGAAAATAGTGTGAATAATTGAAATTTGATTTAATATGATTCAAATTGGTTTCCAAAGTGAATGTAAGTTATATCGGAATTATAATAGAGTTTATAAGATTTTAAAATTGGAATTTATTGGATAATTGAATAACGGGTTTAATATGATTAAAAATGATTTGAAAATTTTTATTTTATCATATTAAAGTTAGAATGATGTTGTAGAACTTTTAAAATCGAATTATAAGTAAATTTGTGAAAATTGAATATTTTAATATTTAATTAAAGAGTTAAAATAGCCACTTTTCAAACAGTCTCGGATTTCGACGAAACCAGTTTCATCGGATCCGTAACGTGATACTATTGTAAGATTTCAAATTTCGTATCAATTGGATTTATCATTTGTCCGGGGCAAGCCAAAATGCCTAGAAAATCGTTTAATCGGTTTAATTTAAAATTGATCGTTCACTGCCGTAACTCGCACAGATGTTTGAATTAGATTCCGAAACCTATTCCATTGTGTTCGGAACGCGGGGTAAACCTTAGAAACGCCAACCGGCACGCTTCGTTTGGAGTTCGGGAAAATTCGGGTGAATAGTGTTTTGAAATTTTTCTATATAAGCACCTACATGTTTTCATTTTGCAAAAGAAAATAAAACCCTAGCCTAATTTTCAGCCGCCGCTTTTATTATAACCAATGGCCGATAATTGCTGTTTTATCCCCACTCGTTTTCTTCAAATCGACGCACTACTTACAGAAACTTTCAACTAGAAAAATGTCGGGCTAGTCGAGAAGAAGATATTCAACGGCTATGATTGGATTTAACGTTATAGATTGGCGGCAATTTGCGTTTGTACGCGCGTCGTTCGTTCACATTTCTCGAGGTCCATATAGGGCCGAGCTTGCCTATGTTTCGGCCGAAGGTGGCTCTCTAGTGGGGCAAAGAAATGGTGGTAGCTGATCGTTGTCAAGTGGAGAGAGATGGCCGCGAAAATTGAAGAAGAAGTGGAGGCCGATGGGTTTAGGGTTGCGAATGGTAACCTGGGAAGAACGTGAATAATGGGAGAAAGGAAGTGCGGCCCAGATCCAAGGGTTCTGAAATGCATGGCCTTGATTTCATTTAGGTTGAAAATTTAAAAGAAATTGTAAAATTATTATATTTATAATTCGTGTAAACTTTAAAATGATGTAACTCTTTCATACGAGGTCCGTTTTGGACGAAACGAATTGCATTGCCATCGTTTTATCGAGCACTACGCTATGGAGTTTGATTGAAATCGTTTGGAGCTAGTGAAAATTTTGGATAAAATTAAACGCTCGTTTAATTTTATTCGAAATAAAACGCTGGAACTACATTGAAATCAAGGTGAGTGTTTTATAACGCTCACAACGTACTGAATGTCTTTATGCTAGTTAAATTTGATATTATGAAGTGATATGAATTTTATTTCTCGTTGTTTGATAGAATTTAATTGTCATATAGATTGTCATTTGAATTAACCGTTGAAAATTAAATTGACAGTTAAATTGAGATTGAAATTGAATTGCGATTAAATTACCTGACATTGATAACTATGAAATTGCCATGAATTGTATTGTCTATTGGATGATTTATTTCGATGGATGCTATTGGTTGATATTTAAATGTTTGGATGTTTATTTGCTTATATATAACCTGTTATGCATACATATGACACTATGATTGGTTTAAGTGATATATATTCATCCCTGACATTTAATTGAAATAAATAATTACTTGGCCATATGATAGAAAATTATATACGGACACCGAATTGGCTATATTAATAATTTTTAAAATCGTCAATTTGAAATTTATTTAAATGTTTGATTTAAAAGTTATAAATAGAAATCAATTTGTAGAAATCGATTTTATCGAAAAAT
Organism: Allium cepa; assembly: GCA_030765085.1. Taxonomy (NCBI): domain Eukaryota; kingdom Viridiplantae; phylum Streptophyta; class Magnoliopsida; order Asparagales; family Amaryllidaceae; genus Allium; species Allium cepa. The sequence goes on from CM060930.1 coordinate 237,022,819, forward strand.
TGAGTTTGGAATGTTGAAATGAATTTTGGGTAAAAGAAATTGTTATATAATTAAAGTGGAGACTTTGGAATTTAAAATCGAGATATGATTGAATTTCGAAAATTGATTTGTTTAAAGATTGAACCTTAATTCGAGCTTTGAATGACTACTAAGTAAAAGTGATATAAAAATGATATTTTGAAATCGAGCTTGGAATTGAATCATATTTGAAATTTGGATTTAAACTTGAATATTGATGGATAATTTTGTTAAGTGTTATAAATGGATATTATTGAAAAATCAAGCTCCAAATCGATATAAATTGAAATTGAATTAATTGAAAGTGAATATAAAATTCAATAAATTTGAAGTCAAAGTTGACATTGATTGAATCGAAATCGAAATTTAATCGGTAGAAGGGAAATTGAATTTTTTTTGAATTGGGAAGTTATAATTGAAATAGTTCGGTTTTGAAGCTGTTTTATTTGTTTTCCAAATTACTCAGCTATATAAACCATTTTTGAATACTTAAATTGTTTTAATCTATTTTAAATCTACTTAACCCAATTTAAATTATTTTAAACTAATTTATCTATCTTAAATCCATTTTAAGATTTTAAGTATCTTTAACTATTTTAAATTATTTAAAACTACTTTTAAGCCACTTAAATTATTTTCTAAAAATTTCAAGCTGGTTAATAAGGTGAAATGTTTATGTTTAAATCTTGAATTTGAATACGAATTGGATTAAATGAAGTTGCGACCTAAATTGAAATTCGAAATGATCTTGAAATCGAAATGGGATATTGATGCGAAAAATGATTTTTGTAACGGAATCTTACATTTGACAAGATACGATGATATTTTGAAATAGATTTGTTTTTGAAGCGAATATGATATTTTGATATCAATTATGAATCGATTTAAAATGTAAAAGAGCCAACGGTGTAATAATACATAGTTATTAAAGAGACCGGGATCGGATATGGACATACTCTCTGTCGATACCGAAGTCCACTTTAATAACTATTATACGCGGAGTGTTGATCCAGAATGAAGTGGATGGTTTGGTGAACGCGTTGACTGAAGAAAGAGAACGATATTGGATGACCCCTGACATGACTAAAACAGGAGCCGCGCCGAGCCATTGAGGTTCGCCATCTCTAGCGGACACACTTCTTCGATACCATATCTATTACATTTGTGATTCGATTTGGGAGCACCCCTTGATTTGGGAGTGTTGTTTCGCGGTGTTGGGGTAGCTGCTGGCTATGCTCAACATCAGTCCGGATCACGCAACTACTAGTATCCTAGTTGGTATCGCCTCATGTACCTTGTCATACTGATTATCCTATTCGCGACCACTACGTTTTGTTTTGTGTTATACCTATGGGGTACCCTCTGATAACCACCAATTTACGGTGGGGCTTATGGTGCTGTATAGACTATGGCATTATAAAAATGTGTTAAGGGGGATTATGGTAACGCCTTAACGCTATTTTGATACTTTATATTTCTGATAGGCATTATCTACTTAGCGTACATTACTACATAGTAGATAGTTTAACGGATCCTTAAGAGATGGAAAATCCCGTAACATCTCTTGAGTTATTGCACGCACGCTGACATTGGATATGAGATGTCAAACCCCGTAAACATCTCTGACGCCGTTACACTCATATTTATTTACGATTGATTTAACTTTCATAAGGATATTTTAGTCCTGACTCGAGTGTTTTGTCTTTTCATTACGCTCGGGTCAGTCCTGAGTTTTTCAGATTTTTGAAGATCTATTCTGGAGGATGAAGACGAAGATTTGGTATACTATTACTATTATTACCCTTGCATCATGCTATCTGCTGCATTATTTTAATTGTTCTGTTGTATATGTATAACTCTGATAAATGTTGTATAAATAATGATCAAAGTATAGTAAACAACTTCATGAACTGTTTATATGATTATTATATTTTATCGTTCCGCTGCAAGATTCTGTGTTGTTTCCTTTCTTTTATTTCTCTTTCCTCTTCTTTTCTTATTTACCCCAATAACCATTTTCCCTTTTGAATGGTTTGGAATCGACATGTGTATTTGATCGTCGGTTTAAACTGTCCAAAAAGGCGGGTCGTTACAGTTGGTATCAGAGCTTTGGTTTAGCGATAACCTTAGCTTTGTGGGGTCTGACTCTTTATAAATAGTGTAGTAATACCCTATGATGAGTCGCTGAGTGTATATATTTGAGTGAGCGTATTTATTAGTGATATAAAATGTTTTATATTGTGTCGGTTGATTTGTTGAGTGGCTTATGGATTCTGGTCAATACGAGTAATTAACGTCATTGATAGGGATCTCTAAACACTTAAACAGAACAATTCGACATAGTATTGTGTGGAAATTGGGTAAATGAAATAATTTTACTCTAATTATATTTTGTGTATAAAGAAAAATTTTAAGAAATTATTGTGATTTATCTAGCTTACCTGGTTGTTAATAATGATAATATCAGTTATTATCATTAATTGGACATTGTAATTTAATAAACAAGGTGAACTACAAAATGAACAATGATAAAACACTTGTGGATTGTTTTAAGAAAAAATTCCTATATGATATTTTATAAAGGTGACTTATAAATTAAAATAGATTTAAATTGGAAAATATTGAATTTAAGACCCGGAGATCTTGAAAAATGGTTTTCAAAGCTTTGAAGGAATAAGGAATATATAGTAATATTAGTTGGAAATTGTTTATGGAAATATTTTGAAAGGATTTTTTAAAAGAAGGAATGAATTCAGTACTCCTCTCTTATGTCGCTGGAAAATAATTTCGGTGATGACTGCGCAGCATCATCGACGTTCATTTTCGAGTCTCAAAGTGGGGGAGACTTCTAAGAAGCTTTATTTTTCTTCGAAATTATTTTGGGTAAATGGGTTTTGGTTTAAACTCCAAAGGTATGATTTGATATATATTAAAGATATAAGTGTATATGTTTATTTCAAACGATTTGAAAAGAACCGGGCATTTAAATTTCTACGTTATGTTAATTAGTAATTTTCAAATTATTTGAATGAAATGTGAATAACCAAAATTTGTAAAATAAGAGGATTAAGATATCTAAGCTTATGTTTTGGGAAAACTTTAGAGTAGTAGTGTACCTTTAAAGTTGAAAGGTAAAAGGGATTTAAATAAATCAAATTTGTGAATATTCTAATTAAGTAAAATGAAATTCTATAAATTTGTATAATACCAAATTTGCATTCTGATAACATATAATATGACTTACCAAATATTAAGAATTTGAAATGATGTTTTGGATATGTAATGAGATGTTGTGCAAATAAACAGAACCTGAAAATAATTGAAGTATACAAGTAAGGAAAACTCAAAAGGAATTAAAATGTATATAAATGAAAATTTTGTTTGTAATAAAAATGTTATATACTTAAATATAGCACGAAATGATGAATGGATAAATGAAACATGTAAGTGAACTTAAGAAAGAAGACAAATGAATTGTATAATATCTTTTGTAAATTGGTTATAGAAATTTTTTTGAATTTGTAACCTTTAAGATAACTGTAAACTAAGAAAAGTCATTTATGAGAGGTTAGACTTTTATATGATGATTAATAAACTAAAGTGCTAGTTAATAAAATGTTCCATAAATAAATTTGTTATTAACTAAAATTATCAAATTGAAGTAAATATAAACAAAAGAATTTGGTATAGCTAAGAATCAATTGGAAAAAGAAATTGAGTTTAATTAAATTATATAGAATGTTTAAAATGAACTTGAGTAATCAAATTCTATGATATGATGTTTAAGAAAAGATAATGTTAAAGAACATGCTATGTAAAGAAATGAATATACTAACTGAATAATGGATTGTGAATAATTAATTGTAAAAAAAGCCAATAAAACAATTTAGTATAGATAAATTAGATAGAAATCCATTGGAAGGTAATATGTGAGATTGTACGTATTTTATTTGCATAACGATTTGATCCAAATTCGAGCACAAAATTTCGAGATGATTTATATCGATCCAAGTTAGGATTTTTCACTTGATTTTCGACGGCGAACCCTGGATATGGATTTTTAATTTGATTCTAGAATTCTCTATCATAGTATATGGCTATGCAAGGAGAGTAACAGTTTCCAATCAAGGAACCAAATCTGAGTCCGCACTAGAGAGTCGTGTGAACGACACTAGTTGGAAGTGAAATTGTGTGATCGAATAAGTGATTAGATTGATATTGCTCACGGATGATATATGTACGGCTTACAGACTTAATTAAAGTTAATATTGGGAATTTATGATGCCAAATATAAAATGATACTTTTTAAATTATATGATTTGGTTGTTATATGATTGTTAGTTGATTGTATATAATTCATTAAGTGTTAATGAAATTGAAGGCTATAAATCATTGAAATCAAATTGGAGGTTAAATGAATTTAAATAGAATTTAATTTGATTCAAATTGGAAGTGAACTAATGTAAATATAAATTAGTGAATGTTAACTAATTGAATTGAGAATGAATGTTAGAAAAATCCAATGTTAATGAATCAACTGCGATTAAAATTGAAAACCAAGTCAATAAATATTAATGAGAAGTGAATTTATATTGATTGGTTATGGATTTGTTGGATGATAGTTGATTGATGGTTGCATTTGTTGTTTTGTTGCATTTGCTATGTTGGCACATGTAGTTGTTATGTTGCTATATTGTGTATATTGATATTATTTTCATATATGCATGTTTCTCATGGTTTGTTGAGTATTTAGTAGGTGCGGCTTGCGCTTACTTCACATTTGGAGCTCGCTTTCGCGATATATTAGCCGTATATGCTCGCTAACAATATATAAGGTACATATCTCGGATTACATACCGTACTTTTACACTTTTTCCCTGCGGGATTCCTCATCACTTGATGAGATATATATTTGTGATATATATACTGTCATTTTTTTCCGATCGAGCCGCGCAAAGGAGACTCTGCCGAAATTTTTCGTAAAATCCGGGTGTTAGAAATTTTTTCAAGTTTTAATTTTTTTTTATAACTTGTTTTGATAACCAACTTTTAAAATTAGAAAGCCATTTGGAGTAACTTAGTGGAAGCGTAGTTATGACTTTATAAATGGAATTTCATTGTTTTGTAAGTTGGTAACTTCGAATAAAATATACCTAATGTTGAATTCTATACTTAATTCGTTTTCCCTTCTTTTTCCTTTTCGGGGACGAAAAGTTTTGGGGGAGGGGGAGAGTGTAATGACCCGTAAATTTTCGATAACTAAAATAGCTAATTTAATAAGATTTCGTGATTTAATGTTAGAAAAAAATTTATAATTCGTTTGGAATAATAATAACTGGAATGAATTGCGACAATAATTATCCATGTAATGAAAAAAAATGCTACTTAGTGAATGCCTTTACAATCAATAGTTGAATAGGATAATAAATGTTGAATTCATTGGGTATAATAGAGTAATTGATTGATAAGTAAAATCTATTTAAAACCAAATATTGAATATTGATCAGGTAAATTGTTTAAATTAAATATTTAAAACTTATTGAATAATTGAATAACTGTAAAATGAAAATAGTGTTCTAAATTGTGAATTGGTTTTAAAAGTTGAATCTTATAAGTTCAATTTCAATATTTCAAAAGATAATGAATTATTAGATAATCGAAATTGTTTAAATTTAATACTTGGAATTTATTGAATAATTTAATAATGGGAATTGAATAACCGTATAATGGGAATGGTTGTTCTATAATTTTAATTCGTTTTAAAAGTTAAATTTTTAAGTTCGTTTTGAATATCTCAAAAGATAGTGATTCGAGAATAATAAAAATTGTTTAAATTTAATATTACAAATGTTTGAATAATTAAATTCCGAATTTGATATGATTAATTTGATATTGAAATTTAATATATGAAAATAAGTTGAATAATTGAAATTTGATTTAATATGATTCAAATTGGTTTCCAAAGTGAATGTAAGTTATATCGGGATTATAATAGAGTTAATAAGATTTTAAAATTGGAATTTATTGGATAATTGCATGAAGCGTTTAATATGATTAAAAATGATTTGAAATTTTTTATTTTATCATATTAAAGTTAGAATGATGTTGTAGAACTTTTAAAATTGAACTAAAAGTAAATTTGTGAAAATTGAATATTTTAATATTTAATTGACGAGTTAAAATAGCCATTTTTCAAACAATCTCGGATTTCGATGAAACCAGTTTCATCGGATCCATAACGTGATATTATTGTAAGATTTCAAATTTCGTGCCAATCGGATTTATCGTTTGTCAGGGGCGAGCCAAAACGCATAGAAAATCGTTTAATCAGTTTAATTTAAAATTGATCGTTCATTGCCGTAACTCGCATAGATGTTCGAATTAGCTTCCGAAACCTATTCCATTGTGTACGGAACGCGGGGTAAACCTAAGAAACGCCAACCGGCACGCTTTGTTTGGAGTTCGGGAAAATTCGGGTGAATAGTGTTTTGAAATTTTTCTATATAAGCACCTACATGTTTTCATTTTGCAAAAGAAAATAAAACCCTAGCCTAATTTTCAACCGCCACTTCTACTATAACCAAAGGCCGATAATTGTTGTTCTATCCCCCTCGTTTTCTTCAAATCGACGCACTATTTACAGAAACTTTCAACTAGAAAATGTCGGGCTCGTCGAGACGAAGATATTCAACGGCTATGATTGGATTTAATGTTATAGATTGGCGGCAATTTGTGTTTGTACGCGCGTCGTTCGTTCACGTTTCTCGAGGTCCATAGGGGGCCGAGCTTGCCTATGTTTCGGCCGAAGGTGGCTCTCTAGTGGGGCAAAGAAATGGTGGTAGCTGATCGTTGTCAAGTGGAGAGAGATGGCCGCGAAAATTGAAGAAGAAGTGGAGGCCGATGGGTTTAGGGTTGCGAATGGTAACCTGGGAAGAACGTGAACGATGGGAGAAAGGAAGTGCGGCCCAGATCCAAGGGTTCTGAAATTCATGGCCTTGATTTCATTTAGGTTGAAAATTTAAAAGAAATTGTAAAATTATTATATTTATAATTCGTGTAAACTTTAAAATGATGTAACTCTTTCATACGAGGTCCGTTTTGGACGAAACGAATTGCGTTGCAATCGTTTTATCGAGCACTATGCTATAGAGCTGGATTGGAATCATTTGGAGCTAGTGAAAATTTCGGATGAAATTAAACGCTCGTTTAATTTTATTCCAAATAAAACGCTGGAACTACATTGAAATCAAGGTGAGTGTTTTATAACGCTCACAACGTACTGAATATCTTTATGCTAGTTAAATTTGATATTATGAAGTGATATGAATTTTATTTGTCGTTGTTTGATAGAATTTAATAGTCTTATAGATTTTCATTTGAATTAACCGTTGAAAATTAAATTGACAGTTAAATTGAAATTGAAATTGAATTGCGATTAAATTACCTGACATTGATAACTATGAAATTGCCATGAATTGTATTGTCTATTGGATGATTTATTTCGATGGATGCTATTGGTTGATATTTAAATGTTTGGATGTTTATTTGCTTATATATAACCTGTTATGTATACATATGACACTATGATTGGTTTAAGTGCTATATATTCATCCCTGACATTTAATTGAAATAAATAATTACTTGGCCATAGATAGAAAATTATATACGGACACCGAATTGGCTAAATTAATAATTTTTAAAATCGTCGATTTGAAATTTCTTTAAATGTTTGATTTAAAAGTTATAAATAGAAATCAATTTGTAGAAATTGAATTTATCGGAAAATTGAGTTTGGAATGTTGAAATGAATTTTGGGTAAAAGAAATTGTTAAATAATTGAAGTGCAGACTTTGGAATTTAAAATCGAGATATGATTGAATTTCGAAAATTGATTTGTTTAAAGATTGAACCTTAATTTGAGCTTTGAATGATTACTAAGTAAAAGTGATATAAAAATGATATTTTGAAATTGAGCTTGGAATTGAATCATATTTGAAATTTGGATTTAAACTTGAATATTGATGGATAATTTTGTTAAGTGTTACAAATGGATATTATTGAAAAATCAAGCTCCAAATCGATATAAATTGAAATTGAATTGATTGAAAGTGAATATAAACTTGAATAAATTTGAAGTCAAAGTTGACATTGGTTGAATCGAAATCGAAATTTAATCGGTAGAAAGGAAATTGAATTTTTTTTGAATTGGGAAGTGATAAATGAAATAGTTCGGTTTTGAAGCTGTTTTATTTGTTTTCCAAATTACTCAGTTATATAAACCATTTTTGAATACTTAAATTATTTTAATCTATTTTAAATCTACTTAACCCAATTTAAATTATTTTAAACTAATTTATCTATCTTAAATCCATTTTAAGATTTTAAGTATCTTTAACTATTTTAAATTAATTAAAACTACTTTTAAACCACCTAAACTATTTTCTAAAAATTTCAAGCTGGTTAATAAGGTGAAATGTTTATGTTTAAATCTTGAATTTGAATATGAATAGAATTAAATGAAGTTGCAACCTAAATTGAAATTCGAAATGATCTTGAAATCAAAATGGGATATTGATGCGAAAAATGATTTTTGAAACGGAATCTTACATTTGACAAGATACGATGATATCTTGAAATGGATTTGATTTTTGAAGCGAATATGATATTTTGATATCAATTATGAATCGATTTAAAATGTAAAAGAGCCAACGGTGTAATAATACATAGTTATTAAAGAGACCGGGATCGGATATGGACATACTATCTGTCGATACTGAAAACCACTTTAATAACTATTATACGCGGAGTGTTGGTCCAGAATGAAGTGGATGGTTTGGTGAACGCGTTGACTGAAGAAAGAGAACGATATTGGATGACCCTGACATGACTAAAACAAGAGCCGCGCCGGGCCATTGAGGTTCGCCATCTCTAGCGGACACACTTCTTCGATACCATATCTATTACATTTGTGATTCGATTTGGGTGCACCCCTTGATTTGGGAGTGTTGTTTCACGGTGTTGGGGTAGCTGCTGGCTATGCTCAACATCAGTCCGGATCACGCAACTACTAGTATCCTAGTTGGTATCGCCTCATGTACCTTCTCATACTGATTATCCTATTCGCGACCACTACGTTATGTTTTGTTTTATACCTATGGGGTACCCTCTGATAACCACCAGTTTACGGTGGGGCTTACGTTGTTGTATAGACTATGGCATTATAAAAATGTGTTAAGGGGGATTATGGTAACGCCTTAACGCTATTTTGATACTTTATATTTCTGATAGGCATTATCCACTTAGCGTACATTACTACATAGTAGATAATTTAACGGATCCTTAAGAGATGGAAAATCCCATAACGTCTCTTGAGTTATTGCACGCACGCTGACACTTGATATGAGATGTCAAACCCCGTAAACATCTCTGACGCCGTTACACTCATATTTATTTACGATTGATTTAACTTTCATAAGGATATTTTAGTCCTGACTCGAGTGTTTTGTCTTTTCATTACGCTCAGGTCAGTCCTGAGTTTTTAGATTTTTGAAGATCTATTCTGGAGGATGAAGACGAAGATTTGGTATACTATTACTATTATTACCCTTGCATCATGCTATCTGCTGCATTATTTTAATTGTTCTGCTGTATATGTATAACTCCGATAAATGTTGTATAAATAATGATCAAAGTATAGTAAACAACTTCATGAACTGTTTATTTGATTATTATATTTTATCGTTCCGCTGCAAGATTCTATGTTGTTTTCCTTTCTTTTATTTCTCCTTCCTCTTCTTTTCTTATTTACCCCAATAACCATCTGCCCTTTTGAATGGTTTGGAATCGACATGTGTATTTGATCGTCGGTTTAAACTGTCCAAAAAGGCGGGTCGTTACAGATAGCTTGCGTCTGCCCCATGGACTCACTTAACAATGAAGTACACTTCTTTGGATAAAACAAACTACTTGCAAAAGAATGGAACATGTGCTTGGAGATGAAAACACGGAATCGCTGATGAGCAAATGACAAACAGACAAGGGCGAGCGGACAGAAAACAGCCAAAAAGGAGTCTTGCCTCTCAGCAAAAAGGTTGGTGGAACCACCGGAGGGGCACCTTCCCAAAGCGAAGGCACCAGGCCCTTGCTAGCTGATTGCGATCGTTTGTGCAAACGAACATCCGGTTGGATAGCTTGCGTCTGCCTCGCGGATCCACTTAACCGTGAGACGCAACCTTCATGGCGAGCCAATCACCCAAAGCCCTCTTCGGAGGCACAAGCCCTCTTCGGAGGCACATCCCTTCGGAGGATAAAGCCCTCTAACAAGGCACGCCGAAAAAAGATAGTTCTCTTCTCAACCAATAAGGTTGGTGGAATCACCAGAGGGGCTCCTTCCCAAGTGGAAGGCATAGGGCCCTTGTTAACTGGTTGCGATCGTTTGTGAAAACGAACATCCAATTAAGTAACTTGCGTCCGCCTCGTGAATCCATTTAACCGTGAGAAAGTAACTTCCAGGCAATCAAATAAAGACCTCTTCAGAGGCACATGCCCTCTTCGGAGGCACGAGCCTTCACCAAAGGCACAACTGCCCTCTTCGGAGGCAGAAGACCTCTCCCGAGGCACCACAAGCCATCTTCAGAGGCACTAGCCTTCACCAAAGGCACACCTGCCCTCTTCGGAGGCAGAAGACCTCTCTCGAGGCACCACAATACCTCTTCGGAGGCACAAGACCTCTTCGGAGGCACAAGACATCTTCGGAGGCACGTCCCAAGAAGAGATGCTTTTCTCAATCAACAAGGTTGATGGAACCACCGGAGGGGCACCTTCTCAAGATAGAAGGCACAGGGTCCTTGTTAACTGGCTGCGATCGTTTATGCAAACAGACATCTAACTAAGTAACTTGCGTTCGCCCCGTGGATCCATTTAACTGTGAGAAAAGCACTTACAAGTGAACGAAGCAAAAAAAAAAGCCCTCCAATGAGGCCAACAAGAATAAAAAAAAGAGAAAGAAGAAAGCCCCCTTCGGAGGCACACTGCAGCTCCCAAGGGAAGATCAATTTCCCCATCTTGAAAATATTCTTCCCCAGAAGTTGTAGTGCCAATTCTAAGCCTACTTTGGAAACTCGCTTCACCGCGTAGGAGAATCCACTTGTCAAAAAATAAAAGTGACTATCTCCGAAAGTGAAGTGTAAAAACTTTTTCAAACAAAAGAGAGAGAAGGCTTCTCCAATACAAGGCACATTCTACTAAAGCAGAATAACATTTCCTTAAAAATGGAAAAAATTATTCTCTAAAGTAGGAGTGCAAGCCTTCTCAAAATGGAAGAGTTGTTCTCTAACTTAAGAGTACAAGTCTTCTCGAAACAGAAGAAGTGTTCTCCAAAGTTTTACCAAATGAAAGAATTGCAATAAGCCGTGGTATATGGGTAATATAATACAATATAGCTACATTAGTAAATAATACAATATAGCTACATTAGTAAAAGCAACGCTCAAGCAACATACCACAAACTTATTGCAATATCACACAAAGAAAATGAAGAAACTTGTGCGAAAATAAGGAATAAATGCATTCACAAATAACAGTCAAAAGATTGTACAAGTAAGAAGAATCATTTTATTCCATACTATAAAATATTATACATGTGCAGGTTACAAAAGAGCGGGGACTGGTACCCGCACAATCTCCGGTCAATACAAGCGTTTATATACAAGCAAAAAGCAAAACAAGAAGGGTAATGCGTGACTCGTTATTTCTTCTTCCCGCTACCTTTAGAGCCCTCGCCTGACCTAATAGTTAACTTTGGGAGCCGTCTTGAACGAGTCGGGGAAGAAGGAGATAGAGGTACAGCTGGGTCTACTTCCTCCTTCTCTTCACTAGCAGAAGTGCTTTTCCTTCTCTTCTTCGAAGTTACACGCTTCCCCTTCTTCCTTGAAGAAGACTCACTGCCTGGAGTTTTAAGATCAGACAACTTTGTGTCATCATGAAATTGCTCCAGAGTCTTTTCACCTTCTTCAAGTTCCTCAGCCTTCTGCTCTTGTGAAGCAGCCGGGTCATCCAATCCTTGAAGAGCTTCGATTAATTCTTCTTGCGACTTCGGTTGAGAAGCAGAAGGAGGCATAATTTGAAGAGATGGAGGTGGAACAGCTGGAAGAGGAGAAGTCTGTGTAGCACTTGGTGTTTTCACTACAAAAGAAGAGAAGTTAAAATTAGTATTCCTCGTAAAGAGAGGAGATAGTGGCGCGTCAAGGCTTAAGTAATAATCAAAAAGTTCATCAAGCTCATGTGAAGCGAACAAGTAGTCCACTTGAGCTAAATCAACTTTGAAGTTACCTGGAGAAGTTGGCTTTATCACGTCAACATCAATCTTGTGCTTCAGCGCTTTCTTGAGCCTCATCTCTAGTATGAGCAGTTACAATTTCAATGCCATCTTTGGCAGGAAGCGAAGAATAGGAACTGGAGCCAATGATATCAATGTCGGCCGAAACCGCAGGAAGAGTCAGGTCGGTCAAATGTGCCTTCCCTATATGTTCTCCTTCCGCCGTTCCGGCTCGCTCTTTAGCAAGTTGCTCCTTCCTCCTGGCATGGGCGGCACGTGCCTCATCATCCAGATAGTGCGCCTCAAGATCTGCCTCAGCATAGCCAGCGCCTCCAAGCATATCAATTGCGGCCTCCCACACTTTGGCCAAGGTAATCTCATACTTTGGGCCCAAAAACGAAAGGCTGCCATGCCCCAAGACACTATGTATGTAAAACTCGAATAAGGTAGAGCTGATGTTGGCCTTGGTTGTTTCATGTGATTCTTCGGCTGCTGATTTGCCGGCGATAGCTTCATCAAGCCCTTTTTCAACTTCAGAAAGACGAGCTCTTAGCATTTCAATCTCTATGTTCTGGGAGCTGGTTTTTTCTCGCAACTGAGCAACATCAGTTCGGTAGCTTTCTACAATTTGCTGTTGTGCCTCAAATCTGGCTTCAGCATCTCTTTGACTGGCATGAGCGTCTCTCACTTGTTTTTGAAGCACTTCTTCCTTTTGAGTGTAGGAAGTGGAAGAAGTGGCAAGCTCTTCTTTGAGTTTTTCAATTTCCGCTTCAAGCTTCTCATTGTAAGCGGTGATGTTTTTCATCTTTGCATCATGCTGGTCGAGAGTTTTCTTCCACTCGGACTTATCGCTCTCCATGGTTAACATAGCCTCAAGATTCAAGCGATTCACCCTTTGAAGCTCGTCAACTAGCTTTTTCCATCCAGACATTCTCTCAATGTAAAGTTTAACAGCGTCGAGATACCTTAGCATGGCTTGCTTGTCAATAGGAATCAAGTCCAAGTCGAAGCGCACTCCTTTTAAACACCAGTGTGGAAACCGGCTTTGGAGTGCAGGCGGGGCATTCTCAATTTGATATGGAGGCCTGTTGATGATCGTTTGAATATCAGCTCTTTGAAGGGCAGGAGAGTTGGAAGGGATTTCCAAAGAGATGGGAGCAGCCGGCTTTTCAGAAATTGTAGACGCTGGCCTTTCACTAAGCTTGGCCTGCTTGCTCGGATCTTCAGCGATGTGACCTTTCCCTTTGTCATCATGAGATTTTCTTTTGTGGGAATCATCAACTCTCTGAGAAGAATCATGTCGTTCATCCCTTCTCCTATAGCGCTCCTCATAAGCCTACCTCTCGCGAGCCTTTCTTGCAGCTCTTTCTTCATCAGTTTCCCTCATGACAGGAAGATAACGCTTGGGATCATAGGAGTCGCGCCTTCCATAGCGCTGAAAATCATCATAGTATGAGCCGCTATGTCCCATTGGAGAACCTGAAAATGAAGAAGAGACAAGTTTAGAAATCTTTAAAGTAAAGAAGTTAAGTGCACAAAGTTGCCAAAATCCTAAGTGTGTGTGGCGTGTGAACTACGCGCGTCAAGCTACAAACCACTTTCAGCTTAAGAGTTATCTCTTGAGTTGATGGAGTTGTTTGCAAAACAGATGTCACTTCAACTGCTGGAGAAGCAAGCTTAGAAGCAGTGGTATCATCTTTGAAGAGCTCATGTGAAGTAACCACCAGGTTGCTCCATCCCTCAAAAATGTCATCGCCGTCATGCCTAGCGGGACTCTTTTGCTTAGCTCCTTCATCAACAGCCTTCCCGGAGTGTTGAGGAGGTTCCTCTTCTTCGATAACCGGGGGAAGTGAAAATTTGCTGGATGACCCCGCAATGTCAACGGAAGTAGAACATTTCACCAATGAAGCCTCGGTAGTAGGTTCCTTCGGTGTAAGTTCTTCGGCGGAAACTGGGGCATCTGGGGTCTCTGCTTGAGAACCAGGGACATCATGAAGCTGGGTAGATCGGGAAGAATGCAAAAGTATGAATTGATGCAAAAATTCGTTCTTCAGCAAAAATTTAACGCTTCTCTCCTCAACCGCCACAACACTTAGTCTTTCAAAAGTCGGGTTATGGCTGAAATCTTTAGAAAGAGGAGGAATTGCTGTAAAAGTAAAGAATGAAGTTAGCACTTAACAACTCGGATTTTGAAAAGCTCAGAAACGGAAAGAACGGAGATAGGCAAGCTTACTTCCTACTCTCCAAATGCCGTAGAATCCTGGGGGGCAACATACGAAGAAAAATTGGTTCGAAAACCCGTGGGCGCTTTCAGGAAGATTAGTGATCAATTTATGGTTCCTTGCGCTTCTCACGAGTATGATAGAAGGATGATCTTTGTTCTTCGCAAATGTGCACAAATAACAAATCTCTTCAAAGCTCGGAAGACGGTCAAGTGTCCTCCTGAATAGTACACATAGTCCCATCAGGATGGCATAGCCATTGGGGTGCAACTGGAAGGGAGAGATAGTTAATCTGAGGAGGAGCTTTCGAAGAAAATTGTTAAAAGGAGGAATAGCTCCACTCAAGCACATCTGATGATTAACTGCGATAAAACCCAAAGGTGGCCTGTCAGCAGAAACATTAACCCCAGGAAGCACGGCGTCTGCTTCGGCAATACCAAACTGAGTGCATAACTGGCTAAAAACCCGTTGATTTAGAGTGGTTGAAGTTCTTTCCAGGGGATTATCCAAGGGATTAGCTATCGGGAAGACCTCTCCAGCTTGACCTACTATCTCTTCTTGTTGAGAAGTCATTCTACACAAGGAACTGGATATTCAAATATGAAGGTGCACATTTCCTAAAAGTGTGTGAAGTGTTGTGCAAAACTACTGAAATAACAAGTAAATGAAATAAAACTTGAAATAGTACTGATTGATGCATATCAGTTCAGGAAATTTCCATGCTTGTTATTAAACCGAAGTTAAGTGTAGTATCAACGCAGATGATATTTAGCAATAAGCAGTTTTAGTTGTGTGCATTTTGCGTTGATGCTTCATTTAAGTTAGTTGATTCACTTCACTTCATCTGTAATCAGAATCATACTATTTTACTTAAGTAGAATATCATTTCCTTGACCTAATCCATCACTCGATGTGGCAGTCTATGATGAGTATATTCTTCCCATTTTTCTGCAAATGTTGTGTTTAACAGGTTGTTAGCATTAAAGTTAATATAATCTGTAAAGAAGTGCAACAAGCTTAGGTAGTTTATCTCAATAGTTCAAGTTGAAAATTCAGTTAAGTACTGTCCAATTTTTACAAGCAGTCAGGCTCAAACGACTTAGCATAGGTCGAAGCTTCCTTAAGTCGCACTGTTCAAGTCAAAAAGTTCAACAATATCATGTTCCTATGAGTTAAAAGTTATGATGCAGATTAAGGCTTCAGGTCAAGGCAGTGCAAATTTGGCTAAGTCCTAGGTCGCTTAAATACACACGCGACCTAAAAAGTTAAGTCGAAAATAGCTTAAGTCGCAAGGAGTAGGTCGTAAAGATTGTTAGGTCGGCCAAATCTATTAGGTCGTAAAGATTGTTAAGTCGCCAAATCTGTTAGGTCGTAAAGGTTTTTTAGGTCGATCAAATTTACTAGGTCGCTCCTGAAACAACTCGGCAATGTCAAGCTATCTCCCATCAAAACCCCTATGCCCTACTCTCTAATCACGCTTTGCCGTCAACCATTGCTTTGCTCGAGACACCACGGCATAACCCGCTATCCACTAACCCGTTAATCAAAGGCCTCTTCTTCTCCTCCAAATCACCTAAAACCGAATCAAATCACCTCAAGTTCATCAGAAATCCAATACACTACTAAGTTCATTGCAATGGTAACGTAACCAATGATGACTAGAAATCGATCGTAACGTGATCCAAGGTGAAACGCATCATGTAAAATTGGGTTGGAAACGGAAATGGGGAATTCGTGATTCGACGATGATCGTGGATTGGATAGTAAAC
The DNA here is from genome assembly GCA_030765085.1 of Allium cepa. Classification (NCBI taxonomy): domain Eukaryota; kingdom Viridiplantae; phylum Streptophyta; class Magnoliopsida; order Asparagales; family Amaryllidaceae; genus Allium; species Allium cepa. The sequence goes on from CM060930.1 coordinate 237,039,144, forward strand.
GGGTCTACTTACGTGATGTGATAATGAAGATGATTGGTGACCGGTTAGTTCGAGTTCGTCTTTGAAAGATCAGATGTTCTTCAATGGCGGTTTTGAGAGTTGGAGCAAGTAAAGAGAAGAAGAAGTGTTAGGCGACCTATATATACAGGGGCAGAGGAATCTGAATCGGTGCGCACGACCTAACTCCCTCATTAGGTCGCTCACGACCTAACGACTCAGCAAGGCACAAGTTAACAAGAATCGAAGCATACGACCTAGTCTCTAGGCGCATACTTCGAGAGGCAAGTGTTACTTCCTCTTTTCAACGACTCAGGGACTTAACGAGTTAATAATGGCAGCGACCTAATGACCTAAAGAGTAAGCGAGCTAACACAGCTAGCGACCTAGCGACCTAAACCTTTAACGAGCTAACAACCTAGCAATCCATACAGATCAATGGAATAACATAACAGTGGAGTAAACACTACAGTATCTCAGCGACTCAATGACCTAAAAGTCCTAGCGACTTAACGAGTTACGACCTAGCATCTTCCACTAGCAAGAGCCGAATATAACATGACCTCTTCCATTAGGTTGCTCGCGACCTAAGCTACGTACTGCATCTTCTAATAGGTCGCTCACGACCTAAACAGACCAAGGCAACTTCTTTATGCCGCTATTCCTTATGCCACTGGCCTTTATGCTGCTACTCCTTATGCCGTAGTTCCTTAGGTTGCCACTCCCTCTCCTGCTACTCCTTAGGTCGCCCACGACCTATAACATGGCCGACCTAACTCCTAGGTCGCCCACAACCTACGACCTAACTCCAGAAATTCCCTATAAATACCTTGCCTACTCCACCAAAGAGAGGACTTTTGGGATCATTTCTGGAACTCCTATACTCTGCTGTTTTCTCGACTCATCTGACATTTCAAACACCAAAGACACTTCAACGTACTTTAGAAAGAGATCTAGCACATTCAACATGAATTCGAAGAGCTCTTCTACATTGAAGTTATAGCTACTTGTCTTAGTTGTGTTGTAATCAAAGATCGTTGTAAAAGTTGTAATCGAATCAGCAATAAAGAGGATTAAAGTGGACGTAGGCTTGACGTTAAGCCGAACCACTATAAAAACTGTTGTCTCTTTACTTGATTTTCCGTTATTTTCTACTTATCTCTAGTTCCCGTACCAACGGGTGGTGCTTTTACATTTTTACTACTTACACCGGGGTGTTAGCGTTTAATTTTAGCGTTAACACCCTAATTCCACTTGCAAATCCTTGTTCTGGCTCCAAATTCAAAGAGAAGCATTGATAAGTATCATCTCCTTCTTCTCCAACTCATTCTCACTTTGAATTAAGAAAATTCCTAAACCTAATATAGGAAATGTTTCTCTTTTAAGCTTAGATTCAAGCTCCTTGTGTTGAGATTGAAGTGTGGTTGATCTTCCTTTTGTTTTCAAGCTTCTCATTCATTGTTTTCGGGTTTAAAGGTGAGATCTTTATCTCACATCTATGTCTATAATTATCTTTGTTTGCTAGGTATGAATTCCTAACACTTCTTCATGTGCATTTGCTCTTGATTTGGATCGGTTTTGTGCATATTCCAATTTTTGGTTTTTAAGTCAAATTTGTATGAAAATCCTTTTATGGATGCTTGATCATGCTTTTGGTGATGCATCGAAGAGCATATAGGGCCGGGTCATAGATTGGCATATACCCCTAGCGCCGATTGCTCGTCCGGTTGCATTTTGGAAGAGATTGCATCTTCATTGTATAGGCTAAAAACAGTCTTGGTGCCAGTCAGTTGACTGGCCTTGGCATTCAGTCGACTGGCTGTACCACATAAGCATTCCGGGGGATGTTTCTAGAGACCAGAAGTTTCTGTTTCCTGCAATCAGTCTACTGGACTTTTTGGTCAGTCGACTGACTGCAGGAAATTAATTTTTCAAGATTCTGGCTCGGTCGACTGGCCAATTCCAGTCAGTCAACTGACCTGCTCCTATTTGCCTATTATGCCTATTTTTGGCTTGGTTTCCAAATTTAATCAATTCGTGTTGATTATCCGAGTTGTTTGTTATCATTTATTATTGACTTTGGTGACTTCTTCTTCTGGATGTTTGAGAATATCCAGTTTGATGGATTCAATATCGATTTCTTTGGATTTGATTCACGTCTTCGTTTGTGAATTTTAATGATTGATTGTTTCTACAATCATTTTTGTGGTTTGTCACTTTAAAATGCAAAGGTTTCTATACTAGTAGTAAATTTCAAAATTCTTTCATCCAAATGATTTCAACACTATTTTATTACAAAACTCGTTTCTTAAACCGTCTTTCAATCTATTAGTATATATAAACCTTTATCTCATTCGTATAAGAAATCTAATTAAATGGCTTGGTAAAACAAGTGGTATGAAACGCCTGTGTTTACTTCGTCGCTTAATTTTTGGACTTGTTCGATTGAAACTCTTGTGACAACTTTCGATTGGAAATTTACAGTTGGTTCGTAAATATTTAAGTTAAGCTAGTGGTTATGGGACATGAAGCTAAACTCATCTATTTACTATCTTAGTGTAATTGACACTTCTTGATGATCGATGATGATCATTTTGTGATTTAGACTAGCGATGTGCGATGTCTCTTTGTCTGCAAGGGAGACTAAACCCCGTTTTTTAGTGGAGCTTCGGCTCATGGTCTTCGGGCCTTTTTAGCGGAGCTTCGGCTCAAAATTGGTGGGGCAGCGACCCACGGTCTTCAGACCGCTTTGTGGAGCCTCGACTCAAAAATTAATGGTTAGCAACCATGGAATAGCGTTCCGTTTTGTGATAGTCGTGTTGGCGATTTTTCATGCCCCCGTTTTGTGATAGGCCTCCCCCTTTTGTGATTTCTGGATTTCTTGTTGTGATTTCTAGAATTTTTGTTTCACCAATTTTCGGGATTTGATTTGATAAGCTTTACCAATGTTTGTGCATTGGTGAATTTTGTGTTTCACTAACTTTTCCGATTGGCATTGAAAAATTTGTCAATATTTTCGGTTGGTGAAAGTGTTAAAGAACATGACATTATTTTCTGTGTTTTCAGATGTTTTGAGATATTGTATGATCTTTGTTGTTATCCAATGTATACTTGTCACAGTATGACATTATTATTATCATACGTTTTTGTCTTATCTCTATTTCTATCTCATTTTTATTTGATATTTATAGTTAGACTGATCTATTGATTATTTTCTTATTAAATAATACTCAGGTCAGACCGAGATATTACAGGTGCTTCTACTTGACTCCTTATCTGGGATTCTTATCTGACTTTTTGGCTAACTGCACTAGATTGGTAGTTTTTGTGTTATGCATACGAGACATAGACTCCATGATGTATACTTATTCTTTTGTCCAGCACTTGTATCTTTTTTTTGTGGTATTGTGGATCTTATTTGTCCACTACTCTGGTGAACACTTCTATGTGTTATATTCATATCTATTTCCGCCTTTAGGATATGAATGTTGTGACTGATTTGTGTTATGCTTATTTCTATATTTGTTTTCGAAGATATTATAGCCACTGTGTGATAGCTTTGAGTTTTCATCGGTATGTCGAAGTTCCTCTTGAATTGAAATGCATGTTATACTATCTGACATATCCGTGTTCGCACAAGGCAATTATACGGATGGTCGCTCCTCAACAGCCTTATTCTCCACGCTAGTTGACGGCATTACCCCGTAGGGTCCTTGGCTAGCGTGGGTATAGAGGTGGGGCATCACAGCTTGGTATCAGAGTCGAACTTCGGAACAATGTAGAATAATCTAGCAAGGATCATTGTCCTAAGTCCTTCTTAGGTTTCGTGCTATAGGATTTAATTCGAGTCTTCGAACCGTTCTATCCTATTTTCTTTATGATGCCATGTTTTATCGATCATCATTGTTTGATATTCATTTTGAGAATAACTTTTTCTTTTTCTTTCTTAAAGAATAGAAATGGTTAGACTAGGTCGTCCCAACGCCGGTCAATCTAGTGCTACTCCTTAGGATGGAGTATTTATGTCTGCCCCACAGCTTCTTGATCTTGTAAAGAATGCTCAAGCTGTCGGACCTATTCCAGAGCTTGCTCACCCTAAATCTGGATTTGCACGCCTGTGCAACGATTACACTAATTTGGGTGGGAAGCCGTTCATGGGTTCCGAGGGCATCATTGAAGTCCAAGCTTGGCTTAGAACATGTGATCAAATCTTTTCTCGCATGAATCTTATTGATCTTCACCGAGTCCAAGTGGCCTCTAGTATGCTCCAAGAAAGAGCATTAGACTGGTACGAGCTTCTGACTTCTGAAATTATTGAAGCGGATCTTACTTGGGAGCAATTCCGGGAACGATTCGAATTAAAATTTGTGCCAGAAGCTGAGAAAATGACTTTGGCTCGTCGTTTCATAGACCTTGTTCAAGGTGAATCCTCCGTGGCAGATTATGTCACATCATTAGAGTCACTTTCTAAATATGGGGTTGAGTACATAAACATCCCATTGAAGAAGAACCAAAGGTTTGTCTATGGCTTGAAAAAATATATCAAGAAGCCATTACTTCTAAAATTAGAAGTTTCTTTTGATGAACTCATTGATATCGCTCTTCGATTTGAAGAGGTAGATATAGTAAGTGATGTCGAAGTTGGGAGTGCTAAACCGAACTTCAACAACAACAAGAAGAGGCCTATTAAGTTCAAAGGCCCTTATCCCAAAAAGAAAGGGAAGCAAGCATCTCCGGCAGCTAAGACCTCTACCCCTAGTGGTGGGAAATGCTACAACTGTGGTTCTAAGGACCATTATGCGAATAAGTGTTCAAAGCCCCGTGCTTGTCGCTATTGCAAAAGCCCGGACCATTATATATCTGCGTGTCCCAAAGTTCAAAACAAGAAGGAGGGAAAGCTTAATGTGGTGCAAGCCTCTGGTAATACTTCTCGTGGTCAAGGTATTTCTCATTCTATCCTTGATGGCATAATTGTGTTTCGTGATCATCCTATTCGAGTTTTTTTGATATGGGTGCGTCCCATTCTTTTATTTCAAAAGATCTTGTTGATACTTTTTCCTTGGATGTTATGTGTTTAATGACTTCTTTGAGAATTGCGAATCCGGTTAGTGGATCCACAACACTCGGTTTGCTTTGTAAAGATGTCAAGGTTATTTTATGTGATTTTTCTTTCCTAGCCGGTTTGCATGTTATGTGTTACTTAGGCTTCAGAATGATTTTGGGTATGGATTGGCTTAACCGTTATGAAGCTCTTATCCTATGTCTTGAGAGGACTATTTATATTCGACATCCTCAATCTGTTGAGCAGATTTCTATTGTTCTTAAATATTCGGATTCCAACTTGGCAGCATCTTTATATTCTTTAAATCCTCATGATGACGATAATGACGATGAGGAAGATGCCATTTCTCTCATTCATGTTGTTTGTGAATTCCCGGACATACACCTAAGCGTGCAATTGAGTTCAGAATTAATCTAATTCCTGGAGCTCTACCTATCACTCGTCCTCCTTATTGTATGTCCAATAGAGAAAATGAGGAGATGCGTAAACAATTATCCGAATTGGAGATGAAGCAATTTATCCATTCTAGTTCCTCTCCTTGGGGAGCTTCAGCTATTTTTGTGAAGAAATCTGATGGTACACTTAGGCTTTGCGTTGACTACCGCAAGCTTAATGATATCACCATCAAAAATAAATATCCCTTACCTCGGATTGATGATCTATTCGATCAACTTAGTGGTGCTAGAGTCTTTTCGCAGTTAGACTTAGCAACCAGTTTTCATCAGCTTCGTATTGCAGAGGATAGTATTCCTTTGACGTCGTTCCGTACACGTTATGGATCGTATGAATGGCTTATGCCATTTGGTTTGACGAATGCTCCAACTTATTTCGTTGACTTTATGAATCGAGTTTTCAAAGACTTCCTCGATCGATTTGTTCTCATCTTTATAGATGATATTCTTATGTATTCATAATCCAAGGAAGAACATGAAAAGCATCTTCGGATTGTGTTGGAAACTCTTAGGAGTAATCAATTGAAAGAAATTTTTTCTAAATGCCACTTTTGGCAATATCGTGTGAGATTTCTTGGTCATATTATTTCCGAATCCAGAATTTTCGTGGATCCTACAAAGATTGAGGCGATTCAAAATTGGAAGAGATCGGAGAGTGTGATGGAAATCCGTAGCTTTCTTGGATTGACGGGTTATTACCGTCGTTTTATAAAGGACTTTTCTAAAATTTCCGTGCCTCTTACTAGTTTGAAAAAGAAAGGAGTTAAATACATTTGGTCGGACAAATGTGAAGCTTCTTTCTAGAAATTAAAAGAACTCCTTTCCTATGCTCCTATTCTTGTGATTCCCGAAGGGAACCAAAATTTTGTTGTTTATACCGATGCTTGTCGTGTTGGTTTGGGAGCCATTCTCATGCAAAGAGAATGTGTTATTACTTATGCTTCTAGGAAATTAAAGCCGGCCGAGACTAGATATGCCATTCATGATTTAGAGCTCCGGCTATTGTTTTCCCCCTTCGAATTTGGCGTCATTACCTTTTGGAAGAAAAATTTGTTCTATACACCGATCATAAATCTTTGATGTATTTATTTTCTCAAAAGGAACTTAATTTGCGTCAACAACGTTGGATCGAGTTCCTTGCATCTTATGATCTTGATATTCTTTATACTCCCGGAAAGGGAAATCGTGTTGCCGATGCCCGTAGTCGTAAGCAACAAGCGATTGTTTCTATGATGATATCCGAATGCGATGATCTCGAGGTTTTATCCACTTGTGAGATTCGAGATCGTGAACCCGATTTATGTTCATCTCTCGTTTTGTGTAGCCTTGAGGCTCATCCTTCCCTTTTAAACCGCATTCTTGAAGCTCAAAAGCTAGATCCCGAATTGGCTCTTCTTAGCCAAAGTTGTAGGGATAAAATTAATATCGAAGTATTGAGAGACTTTGATATTGATGCTCGTGGCGGCATTCGAAAGTTTGGTAGACTTATAGTGCTAAATATTAGTAGTCTTCGTAATGACATCTTAGAAGATTCTCATCATTCTAAATTTACCATTCATCCCGGTAGTAGTAAAATGTACGCGGATATGAAGCGACTTTATTATTGGGATGGAACGAAATCTGATATTGGCAACTTTGTTAAGCGTTGCATGACTTGCCAACTCGTTAAGGCCGAGCATCAACGGCCCGATGGGTTATTGCAACCTTTGGACATACCAATTTGGAAGTGGGATCAAATTTCCTTGGATTTTATTGATGGCCTTCCCCATTCTCGTTCGGGTCATGATAGCATATGGGGGATTGTTGATAGACTTACAAAATCTGCCCATTTTATTCCCGTTCGGTCGAATCGGACCGTACCTCTTTTGGCCAAACTCTTTATTAAAGAAATTGTTAAATTACATCAAATTCCTACTTCTACTGTTAGTGATCGTGATCCATTGTTTACTAGTGTATTTTGGAAGAGTCTTCAAAAAGATTTGGGAACGAAGCTTAATTTTAGCACCGCTTAGCATCCTTAGTCCGATGGACAAATCGAGCGTGTGAATCAAACTTTGGAAGATCTTTTTCGTGCATGTGTTCTTGATTTTGGGGGAAGTTGGGAAGATCATATTTCACTTGTTGAATTTTCCTATAATAATAGCTTCCAATCTAGTATTGGTATGGCCTCTTTCGAGGCACTTTATGGAAGGCTATGCCGATCTCCTTCTTGTTGGCTTGAAGCCGGTGAGAAGCTGGTTTTTGGTCCAGATTTTATTCATGATTCCACAGAAAAGATTGACCTTATTCGTCATAGGATGAAAGAAGCTCAAAGCAGGCAAAAATCTTATGCCAATAACCGAAGAAGGAAATTAGAATTTTCTATAGGAGTTTCGTGTTTATTCGTGTTACACCTATGAAGGGTGTTGTGCGTTTCAGTCGATCGGGAAAATTAGAGCCTCGATACATTGGTCCAATTCCCATCACCGAATGCATTGGTTCCGTGGCTTATCGCCTCTTATTACCAGCTCAATTTTCTGCTATTCCTGACGTATTTCAAGTCTCTCAATTACGGAAATGCCTTTGAGATTCTGATTCTATTCTTGAGCCTGGTGTTGTGGAAGAAATTGAAGTTTCTCCTAATCTGACTTATGAGCAACATCCTATTCGTATGATTGCTACGAAGGTAAAACAACTTCGAAATGAAGATGTCCCTCTTGTGATAGTTCAATGGTCCTCAAATCCTAAGGATTGCTCTTGGGAATCTAGAGAATTCATCGAGCGAACACATCCGGACTTACTCTCTCGTACTCTTTGAGGTGAACTTCTTATTTCAAATTTCTTCTTTTGTGTTGATATGCTTTTATGGTTGTTACCTTTTATTTATTTCTTAAGATTGCGAGGACGCAATTTCTTTAAGGACGGGAGTCTGTAACAACCCGCATATTTTATGATTGAATATTTAAATGTTTTATTTAAATATTGCATCGTTAGTCGGATTTATGTCGGAGATGTCACTTTTTGTAAATAGTCAAATTAGGACTCTAGACCCCCTCCATTGAGTTCAAAATGTCGTTTGCAATCTTTTTGAGTATAAATATTGATATGTTTGGAGTTAGCTAAAATTTCGACCTTTTCCACTTTGGGATTGAGTTTGGGTTCAGCCCACTAGCCAACATAATACCCCAAACTGAACCACTCCCCTTCATTCACTTCTTCTTCCTAGTACTTTCAGTTCTAAAGAGAATAATAAGGGAAGATAAAAAGAATTAAAATCCTAAGCCCTAATTCCATTTGCAAATCCTTGTTCTAGCTCCAAATTCAATGAGAAGCATTGGTAAGTATCATCTCCTGTTTCTCCAACTCATTCTCACTTTGATTTAATAAAATTCCTAAACCTAATTTAGGAAAATTTTCTCTTTTAAGCTTAGATTCAATCTCCTTGTGTTGAGATTAAAGTGTGGTTGATCTTCCTTTTGTCTTCAAGCTTCTCATTCATTGTTTTCGGGTTTAAAGGTGAGATCTTTATCTCACATCTATGTCTATAATTATCTTTGGTTGCTAGGTATGAATTCCTAACACTTCTTCATGTGGATTTGCTCGTGATTTGGATTGGTTTTGTGCATATTCCATTTTTTTGTTTTTAAGTCAAATTCGTATGAAAAATGCTTTTGTGGATGTTTGATCATGCTTTTGGTGATGCATCGAAGAGCTTATAGGGCCGGGTCATAGATTGGCATAAACCCCTAGCGCCCATTGCTCGTCCGGTTGCATTTTGAAAGAGATTGCATCTTCATTGTATAGGCTGAAAAAGATCCTTGGTGCCAGTCAGTCGACTGGCCTTGGCAATCAGTCAACTGGCTGTGACATATAAGCATTCCGGGGGATGTTTCCAGAGAACAGAAGTCTCTGTTTCCTGTAATCAGTCGACTGGACTTTTTGGTCAGTCGACTGACTGCAGGAAATTAATTTTTCAAGTTTCTGGTTCAGTCGACTGGCCAATTCCAGTCAGTCGACTGACCTGCTCCTATTTGCCTATTATGCCTATTTTTCGCTTGGTTTCCAAATTTAATCGATTCGTGTTGATTGTCCGAGTTGTGTGTTACCATTTATTATTGATTTTGATGACTTCTTCTTCTGGATGTTTGAGAATATCCAATTTGATGGATTTAGTATCGATTTCTTTGGATTTGATTCACGTCTTCATATGTGAATTTTAATGATTGATTATTTCTACAATCATTTTTGTGGTTTGTCACTTTAAAATACAAAGGTTTCTATACTAGTAGTAAATATCAAAACTCTTTCATCCAAATGATTCCAACATTATTTTATTACAAAACTCGTTTCTTAAACCGTCTTTCAATCTATTAGTATATACAAACCTTTATCTCATTTGTATGGGAAATCTAATTAAACGGCTTAGTAAAACAAGTGGTATGAAACGCCTGCGTTTACTTCATCACTTAATTTTTGGACTTGTTCGATTGAAACTCTTGTGACAACTTTCGAGTGGAAATTTACAATTGGTTCGTAAATATTGAAGTTAAGCCAGTGGTTATGGGACATGAAGCTAAACTCATCTATTTACTATCTTAGTTTAATTGACACTTCTTGATGATCGATGATGATCATTTTGTGATTTAGACTAGCGATGTGCGATGTCTCTTTGTCTGCGAGGGAGACTAAACCCCGTTTTTAGTGGAGCTTTGGCTCATGGTCTTCGGGCTGTTTTACTGGGGCTTCGGCTCAAAATTGGTGGGGTAGCGACCCACGGTCTTTGGACCGTTTTGTGGAGCCTCAGCTCAAAAATTAATTGTTAGCAACCATGCAATAGCGTTTCGTTTTTTGATACACGTGTTTTCGAGTTTTCATGCTCCCGTTTTGTGATAGGCCTCCCGCCCTTTTGTGATTTTTGGATTTCTTGTTGTGATTTCTAGAATTTGTGTTTCACCAATTTTCGTGAATTGATTTGATAAGCTTTATCAATGTTTATGCATTGGTGAATTTTGTGTATCACTAACTTTTCCGATTGGCATTGAAAAATTTGTCAATATTTCCGGTTGGTGAAAGTGTTAAAGAATATGACATTCTTTTCTGTGTTTTGAGATGTTTTGAGATATTGTATGATTTTTGTTGTTATCCAGTGTATACTTGTCATAGTATGACATTATTATTATCATAAGTTTTTGTCGTATCTCTATTTCTATCTCATTTTTATCTGATATTTATAGTTAAACTGATCCGTTTATTATTTTCTTATTAAATAATACTCGAGTCAGACCGGGATATTACAGGTGCTTCTTCCTGACTCCTTATCTGGGATTCTTATCTGACTTTTTGGCTAACTGCACTAGATTGGTAGTTTTTGTGTTACATACGAGACATAGACTCCATGATGTATACTTATTCTTCTGTCCAGCACTTGTATCTATATTTTTGCGGTATTATGGATCTTATTTGACTACAACTCTGGTGAACACCTCTATGTGATATATTCATATCTATTTCCGCCTTTGTGATATGAATGTCTGTGACTGATTTGTGTTATGCTTATTTCTATATTTATTTCCAAAGATATTATAGCCACCATGTGGTTGCTTTGAATTTTCATCGGTATGTCGGATTTCCTCTTGAATTGAAATGTGTGTTATACTATCTGAAATATCGGCGTTCGCACAAGGCAATGACACGGATGGTTGCTCCTCAATAGCCTTATTCTCCACGCTAGTTGACGACATTACCCCGTAGTGTCCTTGGCTAGCGTGGGTATAGATGTGGGGCGTCACACTACAGTCATCCATATTATTAACTTCTGGTGACAAAATACTGTAATGCTAATGGTAACCATAATATCAGAAGCAATTGAATATGAACAAAATTACATATTTTCAGAAACAACATTTGGCTGATTATACTTCAAAACAACACCATATCCAAGTTACATAATCACTTAACCATTTCCCAAGTACTGATCAAATATAATTTACAATAAAATGCGAAAAGTGACATATGACAATGCCCCTTGGTTGATCAAAGAATTATAGTCATACTGACATAATATACATTGTGGAATTAAAACAAAGTAAACTGAAATTCCTAAAATAACTATCCGTTGGCCACTTGCTTGTCTTTGGAAGCTTTATTCACCAAAAATCTAAAACATGTAAACCTCAACCGTCAGCCTAGTCAAATCAATTTTTAGCACCTGAGAGTTTAAGGGGAAACAAAAACTTTGAGTCAGACATAAAGCCTGGTGTGAATAATTTTGTTACATCTCAGTTTACCGATATAGTAAGACCACGCTGCTTAGCGAAATAGGTTTCCCCACATTAATATCCATTTCAAAACTTATATTTTGCAAACCCTTTCCTGCAACCAAGCTGGTTAATAAAACTGATAATAATAATAATTGTAGCAAATTCCATTAAGCTAAAGAAACATTAAAAATTACAGCGAAGTCCATTATGCTATACCAACCAGCAATAGTCCATTATGCTATACAAACAATAAAAATTACAACAAAGTTCGTTATGCTATACTATTAATAAGTATAGCAAAGTTCGTTACGCTATACTGAATGGACTATTTGTCTGAAATTTGAGCTGACTGCCCTTAAAATGGACTAATAGTCCTCAAACATGACTAACTATCCAAATTAAAATGGACTAATTGTCCGAATCATTTTCTTAGGGTTAACTACCTTTAATATTTTTCCTTGAAATCCTTTTCAAAATAATTTGGTCCTTTGAATCATATATATGTTTTGATAAAAAAATTGTTGATGATATTTTAATGAGGATTGACTACCCTCTCAAAATAAGTTAAGTTCCTTTTTAACTTAAAACACATAGGCTATGCTGTCCATTAATACATTTGAAATCTTTGTTTAAAACCTTTAAACAACCCCTTTGAAATGTTTGAAAACAACCCTTTTGAAACCAAGTAAAACCCTTTCTCTTATGTTGGTTGAAAGGTTAAAACCTACCTTTTGAATCCGTTCAAAAAAACCTTTACGAAAACCACTTGGAAATCCTTCCTTATGAAAGCTTTAAAAAACCACAGAAATCCTTATTTCAAAACCATTAAAAATTGCCTTTTGAAAACATAGAGAAAAAATTTCCCTCTCAACCTTGTCAAAACCCTAGAGAACCACCCCTTTTGAAACCATTCTTAAAACCTTTCAAAACATCAAACCTTGTTAAACATAAACCTTTCGTAAGTACTTGGGTTCAATTTAAAACAAGTGGAAAAACACCTTTCAAAGTCATTCTAACCATCTCTTTCAAAACAATTTGGATTCTGCCTTCAAGTAGAACAAAAGGATCAGAAACTCATTAAAGTCGAAAGCATCTGTTTCGAAACCTTTTTAAACTATCTCTTTCACAACCATTTGGATTTTACTTCTACTGTAGGAAAAATGGTCTTTAAATCATCTATGTCAAAAGCATCTGTTTCGAAAATATTTACTAAGTATTGAATTGATGATGTTGAAACCATCCTTTCGAAAACCTTGGAGAAGTGGCCAAAATTTTAGAAAATAAAGTAAAAAAACTTTTCGAACCATCTAGGTTGAAAGGTATAAATGCGGTAGCCAAAAAGGCTTCATCTAAGTCATAACATTCATTAAAACAAAGGTGCAATCCAATTGAAACCATTTTCTTTAAAATCATTTGACCTGGTCGAAGCCCAACCAAATCGAATGCATCTCAGTCAAAAGCAAGTAGGCGCATTTTTCTTTAAAATCAAAACAAAGCTTCAACCCTTTTAGAACCTCATGGTTCTGACCCTATACCTTTCACCCACATTCAATTGATCACATACCAGTTACCTGATAACATGCGCATTGGTTTCGACTATGTCGGAGATGAAGGTGGAGAGGCGGAACCCAGTGTCGAAAGCTTTGAAATAGTGAAAAACCTATTTATTTGTACTTTAAAACTATTGCTTTTGTATCTTACCTGTCTTTTTATCTAAATCTGATTGATTGCAAGGTTTCTGTTTTCAAAAGTGCTGCCGACTTTTCAGATTTAACAATTTTAACATTTTTACAAGAAGCCACTTCTCCGTTTTAAATATATAAAACATTTAAATTCCATACCTTAAATAATTTTATATACCTATCAAAACACTTAGGAAAAATAGAGAAAAATTCTATAAAATCTCTTTTAATATGTTTTCTAACATATCAAAGTTTCAGACCTAAACCATTTATTACTTAACCGCAAATAATTCATAACCCAAATAATATTTTCTTTTTAGAGAATTCAATAAATTCCATGAAAATTCTGAAAATTGAAACTCATCTTCAAAATAATATTTTTGGTGTATTTAAAAATTTGCAAGGCATTTGAATATCGTTTAATAGGGTTTTGACCTTAAAACATATCATAAAATCAATATGAACATACAAAAATCATCAACTTTGAGATAGAGGATTATTGCTCTTGGCTGGGCTGGCGAAAAATGGGGGTCGGTGTGGCGGACAGCTGTATCCCCTAGCTCTGCTCTCCGGAGTAGGGTTTTTGAAAAATCATCAACTTTTATATAGTCATTCCACCATTCAAAATCATGCAAATCAATGCAAAATATTCGGTATTCATCTAAAAACCAAAAACACAATCAAAATGAGATGTAAACATTATTCAACTTAGCTTTAGGGATAAAATAGATTGAGATGCGAATGGATTTGATTTGAATTAGCTTCTTTCTAAGCTTTCTTCATCTTTTCCTTGTTATAGTTGGCCGAGCCCCTTTTTAGAATTTTCAAATTAAATGAACATGTATGGATACATGTCCAAAGGGTTTGGGGGTAAGAAGGGCCTCTTTCCTATTTTACCCCTCCTCTATTTCAATTTAAACTTCTTATTTTAATTCATTGTTTAAATGACATTCCTACCCTTAACTAAAATCAAATCTCAATCCTCTAATAAACAATTTTTTTAATTTAGCTCATTAAATATCCTAAATGATGTTACCACAATCTAGGGTGTTACAGACTCATCTCATTAAAGAATTTCGTCCTCGAAATTACGATAAGGCATATTACAAATCAAAAAAGAAGGTACAACATGCCATCAAAAAATTTTGGATAACTATCTCTATCTTGCTCTCAACCTCCCAAGTGCAGTCCGTGTCATCGTCGCCTAACTGGACTTTGACTGACCCTGGTTCTAGGCCTATTCTCATCTCTCGCAACAATGCGTATTGGCTTCCACACTATAGTCAAGTCCGGTTCTACCACTAAATCATTTAGCACAGTCGGTGCAATAGTAGTCTTCGGGTCTCTAACACACTTTCTGGGATGAGAAGCATGAAAAAGATCATGGACAGCTTCCAAACTGCTCGGTAACTCAACTCTATATGCGAGTTTCTCGATCCTCTCAATAATACGAAAAGTTTCAACGAATCTCGATGCTAACTTTCTTGATTTCCCAAATCTGATTACACCCTTCATCAACGACACCTTAATGAAAACCCAATCTCCAACCGAGAAATCTAAGTCTTTCCTTATACTATATGCATAACTCTTCTGTCCAGATGGAGCCTCCTTTATTCTAGCTCGGACGACCTTAACCTTTTCTGCAGTTTCTCTAACTAAATCTATACCAAGAATCAACCTATGCTCGTCTCTAACCAACAAACGGGAGATTTGCATGACCTTCCATATAAAGTTTCAAACGGTGCCATCCCAATAATAGTCTGATAACCGTTGTTAACGAAAACTCGACAAAATGCAGATGCCCTTCCATGATCCCTCGAAATCTAATACACAAGCTCTTAAAAAATCTACCAATATTTTGTTAACTATCTCTGTTTATCCATCTGTTTGCAGACGGTAAGCAGTACTTATCTTAAGATTGGTTCTCGAAACTTCCTGTAGACTCTTCCAAAACTCACTAACGAATAAGGGATCTCTATCACTTAATATGCTATTAGGAATTCTGTAAAGTCTGACTATATTCTTCATTGATAATATCGCTAAAACAAGTGCCATCTTGGTTGACTTAGCTGGAATGAAATGGGCACTCTTGGTCAATCTGTCCACTATGACCCATATACTATCATTTCCTTTGTTCGACCTTGCTTGCTCATCAATGAAATTCGTAGAAATAGAATCTCACTTCCATATTGGAACATCTAATGGCTAAAGAAACCCACTTGGTTTCTGCTATTTGGTATTTGCCTATTGGCAAATAAAGCACTGTTTTATCCATAAGCCAATATTTCTGGTCTGTATGAAAATTTGCAAGGCATTTGGATGTCATTTAATAGGGTTTTCATCTAAAAATATATCACAAAATCAGTATGAACATGCATAAATCATCAACATGTATATATGGCCATCCCTCATTCAAAATCATGCAAATCAGAGCAAAATATTCTACATTCATCTAAAAACAGAAAATAAAAAATAAAAAATGAGATGTAAACATTAATCACCTTAGCTGTAGGGATTAAATAGATTGAGATGTAAATGGATTTGATTTGAATTAGCTTATTCCTTAACTTTCTTCCTCTTTTCCTTGTTAATGGCGGCCGACCTCTTTTTAAAAAAATTCTAATGAAATGAACGTGTATGGATACACGGCTAGAGGGTTCGGGGTATAAGAAGGGCATCCTTCCTATTTTACCCTCCTCTATACCAATTTAAACTTCTTATTGTAATTTGTTGTTTAAATGGCATGGCTACCCTTAATTAAAATCAAATCTCAATTCCATAATCAACACATTATTTTATTTTATTTAGCTAACTAGATATCCTAAGTAATGTTACCAAAAATCTGGGGTGTTACATTAATATCTGACAGCGGAAGGAAATAAACGTGTATATAGAAGAACATAAACCTTAGAAAATATCAAGTCATGGTGTAAGAAGAACATCGGTATATAATTCAATACAAAGCACACAATAAAATATCTCTCAAAGTCTGATGCATGAAGCAAAATGTATCGTAAGCAAGAATAATACATGGAGAGTAAGGTAGGATAAAAGTAGACTCTGAATATAACCTTAACTCGCTAAGTATCTAGGATGTGCCCATTGCCTACTACTCTGACCACATGCGGCCGGGAAAATGAAGGAAAGAGAGTGGATCAGACATAAAGTCTGGCGAATGACTGCAAGCTTAATATGATGATAATATATGCAGTTACTTTAATACTACTCTAAATGACACAGAGTGTAATACAAGTGTTCGTGAATTCCTAAGGTACGTTACCTAAGGATTTTTGTCTAGTACATCTCCACACATCAAATTGTGTAGGCTAATTCAATGGACGGAACTAAGGATCGAATTTCACATCTCATAATTGGCCACCGCTCCCAGGCTACATAATGTATAAGACACCGCACTCTTGGCTATTGATAATGAAAGACACCAAACACTAGGCTACTGTGGACATGAACTTCCGCTACTATTACCACCACCAGGCTACTGGGAACGTTCCTTTTTACTATACATGGAAAGTGAACCCGCAATGATGACTTAGTGAAATGTCTCATTGTCTACATTATTTTCCACGTCTCGATCATAGCGTGCGTTGGCCTCTTATCGCATGCTCTGGATTGTCCTCTCTAATTTTGTTGTGTACTTTGGGAAGTTGTGAATACTAGGGCCTCCCTTTGTTCCGGACCCACTCCATAAGGCATCTACGCATGATGTGCACGTAAAAGTGCAAATTTTTACTTCTATATTTAATCTACTTTATTTAAATAAATGTCATAATTGGGTGTTTTTACTTGTTTTTACCAAAATACAAATTTCATCAAATCATCGTTCATTCATCTTCATTTAGAGGCAAAATAGTAATTTTGTGCATGTATTAACTTAGAGAATATTTATTTGCACATTTTAGTTTTATTTGTAAGAATTTAGATGGAAAATGGAAGAAGCTTCATGTATGTATACATGCACAAAAGTTGGAAGATAAAGGAATGAAGAAATAAAAAATTCATGTAATCATGGAGGACCCTACCTACCCACTAACCATGAACTACAATTAAGATCTAATGCACATGTTAGTTGAGATTAAAGTCACATGCACATTTATTGGAGAATTAATTTCGTGCTATTGATTACTTGGAGGTTACATTGTCTAAAGGGCATTTTGGATGGCTCCCTAAAATATGGATTAGGGTTTTAAGCATGTTTAAGAAACCCTCTTTTGCTCATGTAATAGAGTTTACATCTTTTTATCAAATTATATGAGTTGTAGCCCCAAAATTAAATGATAAATAAAATGGTTTCCTAAACCTCTTCTTCTTTGTTCTTACACATATTTATTTTATTTACATGCTCTTTTCTTCTATTTCATGTTAGTAGACTAGCTTTCTTTTCCTTGCAATCAGTTTTATTTTTATGCACGCAGTTTAGTTCTCATTTATTTTAATTAGCTTACACTTCCCTTGCTTTTTATTGCTGTAATCTAAATGTGTTGAAATGATAACAAACATGAGAAACTAAACCCCTTTAATTTAAGGGTAATGGAGCTTTCTTAAATCTTTGGGATTCAACATATTTGCTGTTAACTCCTCTATTCCACGGCTCAACGACCTAAGGAAATAAGCGACCTGAAAGAATTAAAGTATGAACGACCTAACAACCTAAAGACCCCCAACGACCTAGCGACCTAAAGATATCGCGACCTAGCGACCTAAGCTTATCAACGACGTAGCCATCAACACGAGACAATAACATATCACAACAAAGAGGCTTCGCGACTTAACGGGCTAAAGGTACAAGAGATCCGCGACCTAACGACCTATGGACTAAAGCGATCTAGCGACCTAGTAGCTAAACGACCTAGCGACCTAAAAGATCCAGCGACCTAGCTAGTTATCACAGGATGAAGCCGCTTGCTTATAGGCCGCTCCCAGCCTTAGGTCGCCAACCATCCTCCCCTAGGTCGCTCACGACCTAAACAATACCGAAGTAACTTCTTATGCCACTTACTCCCTAGGTCGGTCATGACCTATGACTTGCTAGATTGTTCGAGGTGATCAAGTACACCCTAGTTAAGCCGTAAACCGCTCCCACTTGGTCGCTCATGACCTACGACCTATCTATGGTCGCTCGCGACCTACGACCTAATTCGGAAAACTCCCTATAAATACCCCGCCTACTCCAACTAGAAAGGGATCTTTTGGCTCATTTCTGAAACGCCGATACTCTGCTGATTTCTCGACTCACTCGACACTTCAAACACGAAAGACATCTCAACGAACTTCAAGAAGAAATCTAAGACATTCGACATGGATTCAAAGAGTTCTTCTACATCGGAGTTTTAGTTATTTGTCATAGGACAATTGTAATCGAAGATTGTCGTAAAGTTGTAATTGATTCAGCAATAAAGAGGATTAAAGTGGACGTAGGCTTAACTTGAAGTCGAACCACTATAAAACTGTTGTCTTTTTACTGTTTTTCTGTGACTTCTCTATTTGCTTCTAATTCCCGTATTGACGGGTGGTGCTTTCACTTAATCTCTACTTACACCGGGGTGTTAGCATTCAATTTAAAAGCGTTAACATTTTTGGTGCTTTCACTGAGAACCTAACTCAGGCTATCTTCGTCATTGCTTCGCAAAAGTTTGTTGAAAGAATCTCTCTCAAAACCAGAAGTCTATCAGAAATAATGGCTCCTGGAAGAAAGCGCGGATCTACTAGACTCAGTGATGTACATGAGAATACTGCCACTTCTCCTCTGTCAAGTCAAGCAGCACCAAGTGCCAGAATTACACGAGCGGAGTTAGATGCTGCGGTATCTAGGTTATACCAACAGATGGAAACCCAGAATGCATTAATGCTTGATAGATTAAATGCATTGCTCGGAGTTAACCGTCAACCGGTGAATAATGGAGAAAACTTTGCTGATGATACTCATAATCCTGAAGAAAGAAATATTCCTCAAAAAGCAGCTAGCCCCGCCAAAGAAATACCACCTCAAGTTGGAGGATCGAGACCACAGCCAACTCTCCGTGAACGTTTGTCCAGACAAACTTCCGAGAAAATGGCCGAAGTCTGTCTTGCAGATCCTTTAAATGATGAGGAATATCTTTCAGGCATGGTGCAACAAATCATGAAAGAAAGCATGCAGAGGGAAGAAGATGAGAAGGAATGGGGATTCGCTCCGAGCAAGACTCCGTTCACTGAAAAGATTTTAAAAGCTGAATTTCCAAGAAAGTTTGTTCCTCCTACCATTCCAGCTTATAAGGGAAAAAGCGACCCAAATCAATTTCTGTACAAGTATGACTGGCACATGACTGGTGCTAGGGCATCTGATGAGATTAAATGCCGGTACTTTCCGGTATACTTGGAAGGAGTGGCTCTGCTCTGGTTCACAAAGCTACCGGTCCGATCCATAGACCAGTTCGCCGATTTGACTCGGAAGTTTAAAGAGCAATTCAGGTTGTATGCTTCAAAGGCAAAGGATATTATGTCACTGTCAAGCCTGGAACAGAATCCTGGGGAATCTATTAGATCTTTCTTGAACCGCTTCAACATAGCTTTGGCTGAAGTGGACAATGCGAAGCCACGGATGGTCTTGACATACTTGATGAGGGAAATCGACAAGTCAAGCGAATTTGAGAAGTGGCTGAAGATGAAAGAACCGAATTCGCTTGAGAAATTCTATAAGAAAGCTGATGAATTCATGCGCTTGGAAAGCCTTCAAGCACCGGTTAAAGTGGCATTGATAGAGGTTAAGGATAATACTGCTGCTCCTACCAAAAAGAAATCCGAAAGTCAGAAAGGGAGAATAATGGTGGGAAGAAACAAAAAGATATGAAGAAACCTCGCTTCTCAAAACCTTCATATTTCACTCCTTTGACTGACACCCCGGAGAATATCTTTTTTGCTACCAAATACGCGGTAGAATATCCTAAACCATCTGAGATGAGAGTTGGGAAAAAAGCTGCTCAAAGTGGGAGATTCTATCGGTTTCATAATCAACCCGACCATGATGCCAACGAATGTCGCCATCTGAAAAGTTTGATTGAAGAATTGCTGAGAGAGAACAAGTTGCAGCAATATGTTAAGAGGAATAGGAATGACCCAACTTCATCTACTAAGGGCCAGCAACTTCCTGCTCATCCATCTGGCTTGGGTGAGAGGACTACTGCGCATGAATCAGAAAGGCCCATTATTAATGTGATTACGGGAGGTCCTCACCCAGCAGGCAGAAGTTAGGGTGAGATGGGAAGATATGCCCGTGCCTTGAAGTATGCACCAGCAGAAGAGAGTGTTTTTGTGCTAGGAGATGTTGTACCTTTGAAGCAGCAGAAAACTTTTAATGGTTATATTGTGTTCAGAGCCAGGGACTCTATGGGCATTGAAGCTCCGACCATGGATCCCTTGGTCATCTCTGCAGGCATTGGGCCGGCTATTGTGAGAAGAGTGCTTGTAGATTGCGGCGCTTCTTGTAATATTCTCTTCAAAAAGACATTCGACCAAATGAAAATTCCGATGGCTGATGTTCAAGCTTCATCGCAAAAAAATATTGGGTTTACTGGGGAACCGAAGCAGCCGATTGGAACTATCGACTTGTTCGTGGAGCTTGGAGAGGGGCAGAAAAAGGTGGTTCGGAAACAGAATTTTGTAATTGTTGATGAATTTTCTGCCTACAACGCCTTCCTAGGCCGACCAACTCTTGCGGCTTTTAAGGAAATTCTCGCCCCGTGGTGCCTCACTATGAAATTCCCCATGGATAATGGAGTTGGAGTTATTAAAGGGGATCAGAATGCTGGACGAGAATGTTATCTAATAGAGTTGTGTGAAGCGAGGAAGAGAGAGATGGGAAAAGATGCGGCAGCCCCAGTCCGCATCAAAGAACCAACCTTGTAGCAATTACAGGGTGGACCTTGCACTGGCGAGCATAGCAGGGCACGAAGAGAAATGGATCCCAGAAAAGCTAGTGCAGGGGAGAATAGAGTAGAGCCAGTGAAAGTAACGGTGCCAGTACCTGTTAACCCGAAAGATCCGAACAAAGTGGTGAATGTGGGTTCGCAACTTAGTGTGACGGTTCAAAATTCCTTGATATCATTCTTGAAAGCAAATCTGGACGTATTTGCTTGAACTCATGCTGATATGTGTGGAATATCCCCAGAAATTGCAGCACATACTCTGAGTATTAATCCGAAGTTTACACCGGTGAAACAGAAAAGAAGAACCCAGGGTCCTAAAAGGTCAGCAACGTTGAAAGAAGAGGTAGACCGGCTCATGGAGAATGGTTTCATCAGGGAGTCTACTTATCCGAATTGGGTTTACTGGTTGAGAAAGCTAATGGGAAGTGGAGAGTATGCGCCGACTTCTCAGATTTAAACAAAGCCTGCCCCAAAGACTGCTTCTCGTTACCCGTGATAGATCAGTTGGTGGATGGAACAGCGGGGCATGAATTGTTATCTTTTATGGATGCTTACTCTGGATACAACCAGATCATGATGCATGAGCCGGATCAGGAGGACACGAGCTTCATCACCGATGTTGGTCTCTACTGCTATAGGGTCATGCCCTTCAGACTTAAGAATGCAGGTGCAACTTACCAAAGACTCGTCAATGCTATGTTCAAGCCACAGATTGGAAAAACAATGGAAGTTTATGTTGACGATATGCTGGTGAAATCAAAGAAGGTAGTAGACCATATGGATCACTTGGCAGAAATGTTTGCAGTCCTCCGAAAGTACGGAATGAAACTTAATCCTTTGAAGTGTTCGTTTGGGGTGGAGATGATTTATTCAAAGTTGGAAAAGCTCGCCTATTGCCTACTAATTGCATCAAGAAAATTGAGGCCATATTTCCAAGATCATATTATCAAAGTCCTCACTGACCAACCTCTGAAGCAAGTCCTGTTTCGCCCTGAGACTTCGGGTCGTCTTCTGAAGTGGAATATTGAACTCAGCCAATACGACATCACTTATCATCCCCGGAGAGTAATTAGTGGACAAGCTTTAGCAGATTTCATCGCAGAATGTACAGATAAAGGTGACAGTGAGGAAGAGGTGACTGATAATAACCCAATTCGATGGAAATTATATGTTGATGGTGCAAAAAACAATTACTGTTCCGGAGCCGGGGTTGTGCTTGAAACCCCTGAAGAGCGGTCATTGTGCTATGCATTGAGGTTGGAATTCCCTTCGAGAAACAATGAAGCAGAATATGAAGCTCTTATTGCCGGCTTGAAAATTGCTAAAGAATTGAATGTCAAAGTGTTACAGATCTTCAGTGATTCACAGCTTATTGTATGTCAAGTCAAGAAAGAGTTTCAAACTAAAGGAGGAAATCTGCCTGCTTACTTGTCAAGAGCCTGAGAAATTCTCGATGATCTTGACCATTACATGATAAATCATATACCCCGGGAAGAGAACATGAAGGCAGATTCTCTCGCAAAGTACGCAAGCACCGGTGAAGCTCAATTATTGGGATTAGTTCCTGTGGAAGTCCTATTAGCTCCAAGCACTGAAGAGATGGATATTGACTGGATCATGACTATATCTCAAGAGCAAGAATCATGGATGACTCAGATAATGGAATATCTGCTCAACGGTTCTCTACCAGAAAATTCAAAAGAACGACAGAAGTTGCTAAGAAAAGCCTCTAGATATATAATTCAATATGGCCGATTGTACAGGCGGGATTCTCAATGCGATTGCTCCGATGTGTGACCAAGGAAGAAGCAAGACAATTCTAGCTGAAGTACACGGAGGAGAGTGTGGAGATCATTCAGGTGGTCAAACTCTAGCAAAGAAATTTCTCCGTTATGGGTATTTTTGGCCAGATATTAACCATGATACTGCAAGCTATGCCCGAAAATGTGACTGATGCTAGAGATTTGCAAAAATCCCAAGAGCACCTTCCACCGAGATAACATAGATGGTCAGTCCGTGGCCATTTGCTATCTGGGGAATAGATCTCATCGGGCCTTTGCCAACCGCCAAGTCTGGAATCAGATATGCTATTGTTGCTGTTGATTATTTTACTAAATGGGTTGAATCTGAGCCATTAGCTACTATTACCTCTAAAAAGATGATAAACTTTGTAACTAAGAATATCAATTGCAAGTATGGTGTGCCTCAAAAGATAATCACAGACAATGGAACCCAATTCGAAAGTGAAGAGTTCCAAGATTTTTGCAAGCGATTCAAGATCCAAAAAAGCGTCTCAACAGTGGATCATCCGCAGGCAAACGGGCAAGTGGAAGCAGCAAACAAAATTATCAAATCAATCATCAAAAAACAGCTGGAAAAAGTGAAAGGTGGTTGGGTCGATAAGCTACCACTAGCACTATGGGCATACAGAACTACCCACAAAACTGCGACTGGGCACACTCCATTTTCATTGGCATATGGATCAGAAGCAATGATTCCGGTGGAAATAGAAGTTTCTTCACATAAAAGAATTCATTTCAACCAAGCTGGAAACGAAGAGTTGCAACTTGAAGCACTTGACTTCCTTGATGAAAAAGGGAAGAGGCTCAGCTCAGAATTGCAGCCCATCAGTAAAGAATTGCCTGGCACTTCAATTCCAAAGTTCGCCAACGCAGCTTTGAGATTGGAGATCTAGTCTTGAAAAGGATCATGACAGCAACAGGAGTATTTGCGCCAAACTGGGAAGGGCCGTATGTCATAGGAAAAAACTTCTTGATGGCACTTTCAAACTGACAACTGTCGAAGGAGATCCAATTCCAAGGGCTTGGAACAGCAATCACTTGCGCCCATATTTTACTTAAAAGCTTTGCTAAAATACTGTAAAAGAATTATGAATGTATGATTCTTGTATTTAAAGCCATTGTAAAGCCAGTGCAAGTGAATAATAAGAACTGTAAAGTGGATGTAGGCCCAGTTCTTGGCCGAACCACTATAAATCTTGTGTTCTCTACTGTTATAAGCTGCCTGTTTTATTTCAATATATAAAGTACTTTAATTGTATTTCTAAAATGTCGATTTAATATTGCAGGACATTAAAACAAAGCTTACCCATCACAAGACCAAGTGATCCCTGACATCACTCAACAAATGAATGTTCAGCCACAAAAATTCCAGACTCAAATCCTATATAAGAAGTGCTTCAAGCAGACAGTTAGAAGTTCCGCCGGAGGTGGGCCCTTGTTAACTAATTTTGATCGTTTGTGCAAAAGAACATCCGATTAGTTAGCCTGTGTCTGCCAATGCGAACTCACTTAACAATGAAGTACACTTCTTTGGATAAAACAAACTACTTGCAAAAGAAAGGAATGTGTTCTTGAAAATGATAACATGGAACCGCTGATATGAGCAAATGGAGAAAAGACATGGGAAAGCAGGCAGGAAACAACAAAAGACCTCTTCGGAGGCACAAGCCCTCTTCGGAGGCACAACTCTTCGAAGGATAAAGACCTCTAATGGGACTTGCCAGAAAAAGAAAGTTCTCTTTCTCAACAAAAAAAGATTGGTGGAATGACCGGTGGCACAGGGCACTCGTTAACTAGCTGAGAACGTTTGTGCAAACAAACATCCAAGTAACTTGTGTCCGCCCCGTGAATCCATCCAACCATGAGAAAGAAACTTCCAGGCAAAAGCCCTACTAAGAGGCACACATTTCACCGTGATCTGAAATAAAACTTCACACGAGTTGGAAGGTGAAAAGACCTCTTCGAAGGCACGCATTCCACCGTGATCTGAAATAAAACTTCACAAGTGTTGGAATGTGAAAAGCCCTCTTCGAAGGCCCATTTCACCAGAGTTGAAATGCTAAAAGACCTCTTCGGAGGCACATATTTCACCGCGATCTGAAATAAAACTTCACATGAGTCGAAATGTGAAAAGCCCTCTTCGGAGGCCCGCTTCCCAGCGAACAGGGAAAAAACAAAAGCCTCTCCCCAGAGGTAGAAACAAAAAGCCCTCTTCGGAGGCCCGCTTCCCAGCGAACAGGGAAAAAACAAAAGCCTCTCCCCAGAGGCAGAAACAAAAAGCCCTCTTCGTAGGCCCGCTTCCCCACGCACAGGGAAAAAACAAAAGCCCTCTCCCCAGAGGCACACACAAAAAAGCCCTCTTCCCAGAGGCACAATCGAACAAAAGCCCTCTTCGAAGGCACAAACAGGTCAAAGCCCTTTTCGGAGGCCCACTTTACCGCGTAGGAAAATTCGCTTGCCAAAAATAAAAGCGACTTTCTCCGAAAGTGAAGTGTAAAAACTTCTTCAAAACAAAGAGAAAGACAAAACTTCTCCAATATGTGGTGCATTCTACTAAATCAGAAAAATATTTCCATAAAATGAAAAAATTGTTCTCTAAAGTACGGATGCAAACCTCGTTCAAATGGAAAAGATGTTCTCTAAAGAAAGAGTACAAGTCTTCTCGAAACAGAGGAGTTGTTCTCCAAAATTTTGCCAGTGTGAATGAGATTGCAATAAACCATGGTATGGGGGCAATATAATATAGTTACAAAAATAAAAGCAATGCTCAAACAACATACCATAGGTTTACTGCAACATCACACAAAGAAAATAAAGAAACTTGTATGAAAAAGAAGAATAAATGCATTCTCAAATACAGATAGAAGTTTGTACAAGTAAAAGAATCATTTTATTCCATACTATGAAAATTTTATACATGTGCAGGTTTCAAAATAAAAGAAGGCGGGGACAGGTACCCGCACAATCTCCGGTCAACACAAGCCTTCATATATACAAGCAAAAAAGCAAAAAGCGAGACGAAAAGCATAAGTCCCAAACCCATCACTTCTTCTTCCTACCATCTTTCGAGCCGTCGCCTGGCCGGATGGTTAACTTTTTGGGTCGACTTGTGAGAGTAGGGGAAGAAAGAGGAAGGGGTGCAATTGGACTTTCTTCTTCTTTTTCTTTGCCGACAGAAGCTTCTCTCCATTTCTTTGAGACTCCACGCTTCCCCTTCTTTCTTGAAGAAGACTCATTGCCCGGGGTGAAAAGTGCAGATAACTTTATGTCATCAGAAATAGTTTGCTCCGGGGTTCTTTCGCCTTCTTCAGGTTCTTCGGCCTTCTATTCTTGTAAGCAACCGGGTCATCCAAGCCTTTAAGAGCTTCTATCTGCTCCTCCTGTGACCCCGGTTGAGAAACGGAAGGAGGAGTAATATGAAGAGGCGGAGAGGGAACAACTGGAAGAGGAGAAGGTTGAACAACACTTGGCGCTTTCACTACAGGAGAAGAGAAGTTAAAGTCAGTATCTCACATAAAAAGAGGAGAAAGTGGCGCATCAAGATTTAAGTAATAATCAAAAAGTTCATCAAGCTCATGTGAAGTAAACAAGCGGTCCACTTGAGCGAGATTAGCATTGAGGTTACCTGGAGAAGTAGACTTTACTATGTCAACTTCAAAGTCCTGCGCCTCAGTGCTTTCTTGGGTCTCATCTCCGGTGCGGGCGGTTGCACTTTCAATAGCAGCTTGAGCACGAGGTGGAGAATGGGAACTGGAGCCAACAATATCGATGTCGGCCGAAACCGAAGGTTGAACTGGGTCGGTTGAAGTTGCCTTCCCTAAATGTTTTCCTTCTGCCATTTCGGCTCTCTCTTTGGCAAGTTTCTCCTTTCCCCTGGCAAGAGCGGCACATGCATCATCATCTAGATAGTGTGCCATTAAATCTACTTCAGCATATCCAGCTCCTCCAAGCATATCAAGTGCGGCTTCCCACACTTTGGCCAAAGTGATTTCATACTCCGGTCCCAAAAATTTAAGGCTACCGCGCCCCAGAACACTATGAATGTAAAACTCGAATAGAGTGGAGCTGACTTCGGCTTTAGTTGCCATATGAGATTCTTCGGCTGCTGCTTTGCCGGCAACAGCTTCATCACACTCCTTTTCAGCTTCAGAAAGTCGAGCTTTTAACAGTTCAATCTCCAAGTTCTGCGAGCTGGTTTTTTCTCGCAGTTGAGCAATGTCAGCTCGGTATTTTTCTATAGCTTGTTGTTGTGCTTCAAATTTAGCTTCAACGTCTCTCTGTGCAGCATGAGCATCTCTCACCTGTTTTTGAAGCACTTCTTCTCTTTGAGAATAGGAAGTGGAAGAAGTGGCGAGCTCTTATTTAAGTTTTTCAACTTCCGCTTCAAGCTTCTCATTATAAGCGGCAGTACTCTTCATCTCCGCATCATGCTGATCGTGTGTTTTTTGCCACTCGGATTTGTCATTTTCCATAGCCAGCATGTCTTCGAGGTTTGCGCGATTTACTCTCTGAAGCTCGTCAACAAGTTTCTGCCAGCCAGACATTCTCTCGATATCGAGTTTGACGGCATCAAGGTTTCGCAACATGGCTTGCTTATCAATTGGGACCAAGTCAAGATCGAAACGCACTCCCTTTAAGCACCAGTGTAGAAACTGATTTTGAAGAGTAGCCGGACCGTGGCCAACTTGATATGGGGGCCTACTTATGATTTTTTGAATATCACTTCTTTGAAGGGCGGGAGAGCTGGAAGGAATTTCCAAAGAGACGGGAGCAGCGGGCTTTTCAGAAATTTCAGATGTCGGTTTTTCACCAAGTTTGGCCCGTTTACTCGGATCTTCAGTAACATGACTTTTCCCTTTGTCATCATGGGATTTTCGCTTGTGAGAATCATCCTCTCTTTGGGAAGAATCATGTCGTTCATCCCGTCTCTCGTAGCGTTCTTCATAAGCATGCTTCTCACGAGCTTTCCTCGCAGCTCTTTCTTCGTCGGTTTCCCAAGAGGCGGGAAGATACCTCTTGGGGTCATAAAAGCCGCGCCTCCCATAACGCTGGAAATCATTGTAGTAGGAGTCACTTCGTCCCATTGGAGAACCTGAAAATAAAGAAAAGATAAATTCAAAAATCTTCAAAGCAAGGAAGTTGAATGCATATAAGTGCTGAAAAGCCCTAAGTGTGTGTAACGTGCAAACTACGTGCGTCAAACTACGAACCACTCCTTGGTTGGGGGGTGATGATGGATTTTACAGCTAGTGTCAACTCTTGGCCTGATGGAGTTTGTTGCAGGACGGATGTAGCTTCAACTGCTGGAGAAGTAACTTTAGCAGTGATAGGATCATCTTTAAAAAGCTCCTGTGAAGTAATCATCAGGTCGCTCAACCCCTCAAAAGTATCATCACCGCTGTGCTTGGCGGGACTCGTTCTGTCAGTTCCCTCGTCACCAGATTTCCCGGATTGTTGGGGAGGTTCCTCTTCTTCGATGACCGGGGAAAGTACAAGTTTGCCAGATGGCTCCGCAACATCAACTGAGGTAGAACACTTTACCAATGAAGCCTCAACAGTAGGTTCTTTCGGTGTAAGTTCTCCGACGGAATCTGGGGCATCCGATATCTCTACTGGAGAACCAGGGACTTCATGAGGCTAAGTAGAACGGGAAGAGTGCAGAAGTCCGTATTGGTGAAGAAATTCGTCTTTCAGCAGAAATTTAATACTTCTTTCCTCAACCGCCACGACACTTAATCTTTCAAAAGTCGGCTTGTGGCTGGGATCTCTAGAGGGAGGAGGAAGCACTGTAAAAGAAAAGAACGAAATTAGCACCTAGCAACTCGGATCTCGAAAAACTCAAAAATGGAAAGAACGGGGATGAACAATCTTACTTCCTACTCTCCAGATGGCATAAAACCCTAGGGGGCAGCGAACGAAGAAGAATTGATTTAAGAACCCGTGGGCGCTTTCCGGAAGATCGACAATCAATCTACGGTTTTTGGCACTTCTCACGAGTGTGATGGAGGGATGATCTTTATTCTTTGCAAATGTGCACAAGTAACAGATTTCTTCAAAACTCGAAAGACGATCAAGTGTCCTCCTGAATAGCATGCAAAGTCCCATTAGGATGACATGGCCATTGGGATGCAGTTGGAAAGGAGAGATAGTTAATCAGAGAAGGAGTCGTTGAAGAAAGTCATTGAAAGGAGGAATGGCACAACATAGGCACATCTGACGGTTGACAGCAATAAAACCGAGAGGTTGCCTATCAGCAATATCGTTTGGCCTAGGAAGCAAAGCGTCTGCTTCAGCAATACCAAACTGAATATGTAATTGGTTGAATGCCCGTTGACTCAGGGTAGTGGGAGTTCTTTCCGGAGGATTATCCAATGGAATGGCTATCGGGAAGACCCCTTCAGCTTGCTCTATTATCTCTTCTTGAGAAGACATTCTACACAAGGAACTGGATATTCAAATATGAAGGTGCACGTTTCCTAAAATGTGTGAAGTGTTGTGCAAAAATAATAAAAATATAACTGAAATTAAACTAATATGCATTTGTCAATTTTAAAGTCTCAGGGCTTGATGTTTTAAGTCCAAATACAAGTGCAGTGTTGATGCAAATAAATCAGTCTTAATTGATTAATATGACTTTGCTTTAATACTTCACTTGAATTTGTCGATTTACAGCATTTCATAAAATTTCTTTAAGTTGATTATCTTTTATCGACTAATCTGTCATTCGATGTGGGCGATCAGTGGCAGTATATTCGTCCCATGTTTCTGCAAATGTTGTATTTAACAGGTTATTAGCGTTAAAGTTAATGAGATCTGTAAATAAGTGCAACAAGTTCAGAAATGTTATCTCAGCAGTTCAAGTTGGGAATTCAATTCAGCAATGTCATGTTCATTCAAGTTGAAAGGAGTTCAAGGCAATGCAAAATAGGCTAAGTCCTAGGTCGTTCAAATCCATACACGACCTACGACCTATGCCGCAAGAAGTTAAGTCACCAATCTCCTAGGTCGCTCTGCTTTGAAGTTTCATGGAAAAGGCAGTGCAAATTCGGCTATGTACTAGGTCGCTCGAGCGTAAACACGACTTAAAGTTAAGTCGCAGGAAGATAGGTCGCTAGGGGCTATGCCGCAAGCAGTTGGGTCAAGTATGATAGGTCGCAAGTATGATAGGTCGCAAGTATGACAGATCGTATGATTCACAATTAAACCGATAGGCCCAGGGCCTGTCCTCCACTCGAATGCAGCCACGTGTCCATCACCTCACAATCACCAGAAGCACAACAATTCAACCTAGAATCCAATAACCCATCAACCCGTTAAGAACCTTCTCACATCCTCCAAACTCACCGACCATTTAACTCAAGGCACTGTAATCCATCATCTCCTCCTCAAATCATCAAGAATCACCCAAAAACGAATCGAGCCACCTCAATTCCATCAGAAATCGATCGTGGAATGGTTCGCGATGTAGCATAAAAATATGAAATTGGACCAGAGGTTAGAGATGGAAACCCAGAACTCGTGGTTTAATGATGGTCGTGAATTGAACAGAGAACGGATTCGCTTACGTGATGAAATTGCAAGGATGATCGGTGACCGGTAAGTTCAGGTTGGAAATTTCTTCAATGGCGTCTTTGAAGGCTGAAGCAAGTAAGGAGGAAGAAACGACTTGGCAGATTATATAGGAGGAAAAGAGAAAGGCGAATGGACATGATAGTTAGCTTATCTCTTAGGTCGCTCGCGACCTAGTAAAATTAAGTCGAAGCACGCGATCTATGTCATAGGCGTATACTTCGAGGGGCAAATGTTAACTCCTCTATTCCACGGCTCAATGACCTAAGGAAAAAACGACCTGAAAGAATTAAAGTATGAACGACCTAACAACCTAAAGACCCCCAACGACCTAGCGACCTAAAGATGTCGCGACCTAGCGACCTAAGCTTATCAACGACCTAGCCATCAACACGAGGCAATAGCATATCACAACAAAGAGGCTTCGCGACTTAACGGACTAAAGGTACAAGAGATCCGCGACCTAACGACCTATGGACTAAAGCGACCTAATGACCTATGGACTAAAGCGATCTAGCGACCTAGTAGCTAAACGACCTAACGACCTAAGCTAGTTATCACAGAATGAAGCCGCTTGCTTATAGGCCGCTCCCAGCCTTAGGTCGCCAACCATCCTCCCCTAGGTTGCTCACGACCTAAACAATACCGAAGTAACTTCTTATGCCGCTTCCTCCCTAGGTCGGTCATGACCTATGACTTGCTAGATTGTTCGAGGTGATCAAGTACGCCCTAGTTAAGCCGAAACCGCTCCCACTAGGTCGATCACGACCTACGACCTATCCAAGGTCGCTCGCGACCTACGACCTAATTCAGAAAACTCCCTATAAATACCCCGCCTTCTCCAACTAGAAAGGGATCTTTTGGCTTACTTCCGGAACGCCGATACTCTGCTAATTTCTCGACTCACTCGACACTTCAAACACGAAAGACATCTTAACGAACTTCAAGAAGAAATCTAAGACATTCGACATGGATTCAAAGAGTTCTTCTACATTAGAGTTTTAGTTATTTGTCCTAGTAGCATTGTAATCGAAGATTGTTGTAAAGTTGTAATTGATTCAGCAATAAAGAGGATTAAAGTGGGCGTAGGCTTAACTTGAAGCCGAAGCACTATAAAACTGTTGTCTTTTTACTATTTTTCTGTGACTTTTCTATTTGCTTCTAACTCCCGTATTGACGGGTGGTGCTTTCACTTAACTCTACTTACACCGGGGTGTTAGCGTTCAATTTAAAAGCGTTAACATTTGCTAATTTATAATCTCTTTTTATGCTTCATAAAAAGTTGGATTATGATTTAAGTTTATTTGGGAACTTGATAGCCTATGTTGTAATTACAAATGGGCCATGCTTAATCCAACATACACACAATTTACATCATCATCGAACTAAGTGATTTTGGTCATGGAATTAAAATAGACTCAAAATTTGATGGCCTATGTTACTAATTAAAAAAATTCAATAGACCATACTTAAATAGATTTTGTTTTAGTTTCATACTTTTTCATGACATTTAATAAGTGGTTTAGTTGTTATATTAAAGTTTGATGGCTTTAGTTGTGTTAACTAATAACACAAATAGACCATACTTATGATAAATACATCACTAATTCTACTTAAATTTAAATGAGAGATCATAGATTGATTTTGTGCTGATTTTATGTGAGAGTGTGAGAGTAGATTTGTCCCAAAATTGTCTCTTACTCTTATATTTTTAATCACTTTTATTTATAGTTAGTCTTGCATTTCTCTTAAGTTAATTCAAACCCTTTGGGTTAATTTGATTGAGTAGAATTTAAAATTAATTTAATTCCCTGTGGATCAACCTGTACTTGCCATGTACTAAAATTATACGCCATGCATGTAATTTTAATTACAATTTTTAACGGCGGTTTTCCAACAGATAGAAAATTCCGCCGTTATCAAACAAGTTTTTGGTGCCATTGCAGAGGAATTGATTTGATCTTAACTTTACTCTTCGAATTATTTTTATTTGATTTTATTATGTTAATTCTATTTGTTGAATTGCATATATATATATATATATATATATTGTGTTGTGTGGATGTGCTTTCATTTTATTATTGTGCTTGTTGTTTTTCTATTTACATTTGCATCTCAAGAAGAAGAAAAATACACAATCGCATCTAAAAACAAAAAATATATTTTATTTCATTTACATAACTTATTACACTGTTATGTTCTGTTTACACTGCCTCTTTGTATACAAACCAACCGAGAACTTCATTTCTCTACATTTTTTTTCCTTCTGCGTAATTCCCACTACTTCATCCCCTTTTGTATATTTCCATCACCAACGTCACCAAACAACCCAGTGCACATCCTTTCCATACATCACACTACCCTATGCACATCAATAACCTATGCAATAGTCCTTTACCAACACCCCATTACTACACACAACCCTATCATTCAAAAGCCTACAATTCACAAATTTTTCCATTTATAACCCACTAATGTCTACACATCACATTCTTGTTTCCAACCACATTTCAACTTCCAGCATCTCCCTCTCCACTTCTTTTTGCTTCTACCATGCAATAAAAACTGCTATACCATTTCACTGCCTTACACCTTCTTTGAACATACCGTCACCCTGAACCTCCCCAGTGTCAAGCAGCTACATTCCTTTAAAATACTCCACTGCCACCAAAAACAAACTGCTTCTCTATTCTCTACCCCTCCTCGAACCCCTGAACATCACACTTCATCGCCACTAACGACCAATACCATTGCAAGTTCATCACCTATCCTCTGCCTGGACAAAAGAAATTATCTCAACCTTCTCTATATCCCCAAACCATATCTGCTTACCTTTGTTTGAAAAACCGCAACAAGAATGACCAAGCCCATTTCCAATTTCAACTTCTATCTTCAAAACCGCAACTAAACCTAAGTATCACGACCGCAACCCAAACTGCCTATACAGTCGCGACTGCCAACTAAAATCGAATCACCAATTTGCTTTGAAAATTTTGATAATTACCGTTAACCGCAGTTTTGAGAATTTCTAGAAGTTAGGGTCTGTATTTACCTTTTTGTTTAAGCAAATGATTTGAGGATATTTGTTTTATAGCGTATTGGGTCGGTTATGAATATTTGTTTTGTTTGTGAGTATTTGAGCCTATGAGCTTTATTTATTTTTATTTCAAACGGAGTAGAGTATTTGTTATTTTAGTTTGTTTAGCATTTTTCTTCTTCTTTTTTTTGATTTTAAAAGAATTTTTTTCATTCGTTTTCCTTATTTTTCCTTTGAAAATAATAATGCTAATAATATTATCTATGTATCTTGTTCAAATTTCAGGTTGTAATTTGTAAGAAATAATTAGGAATTGCTTCTTTTGACTACTCTTCTTAGAATGCTTATAAAAAATAAAAAAATCGCTGCTTTGAAAAATGCTAATCATTTTGCGAAATCTGGTATCAGGATATTATCTCTTATTTCTATATACTTTGCATTGATGATTGCTTGCAATTTATTTTTTTTCCAAAAAACAAATACCCAAATAAAATTTCATTCGTAGTTGAACGCTAATTCATGTTTATTTCAGTTTTACATCATCTTACCTTATTTTTATTTTCTAAGGGCAACACCTTGATCCAAAAAAGGTGGGTAACGACCCTAATTTTAGTTAACATTATTTAGGAAATTCAATCAGATAATTATTAAATGAAATAATGCAAATGATTACGGGATTGAGATTTGTATTTTTAGAGGTAGCCGTGCCTAATAACTAATGAACCAAAGGGGATTTAAAATGAAATTGATAAGGAAAATTTATAAGGGCAAAGAAGAAATAAGTTATATTCATATACCCTAAACCCTTAAGCCACCTTCATTTTACACATCCACAAAATAAAACTAAACCTAGAGAGGCCGACCACCATTAAGGAGATAAAGGGGAAGATAAGCCAAAATCAAGAGGAAGGAGCTTAATCAATTTAATTCAAGAGAAAATCTCAACTCCTTGGCAAAAAGCTAAAGGTGAGTAATAGATTATATCTCATAATCTTGATGTTTTTGGTTCCTAGATTAAATCCAAATATTTCTGGAAGTTATATTGCCAAATTTTGAATGATAAATAGATAAATATTTATGCTTGTTGATGAATTTTGTTTATTCATATGGATTATATGATGTTTTAATGTGAAAACCCTGTTAAAAGATATCCAATTTCATTGCGAATTTTATATTAGGTTAAAAATAACATTTTTGAGACGAATTTCAAGTTTCATAATTTTCCAAATTAATGTGGATTTATTACAAATTTTCTAATGGAGAAAATGTTTAAACTGGGTTTAAAATAATTTTGGCTATTATATGATTAGCTTTGGGTCGGAAATTTAAATATGTTACAAAACACATTAGAAATGATTTATAATTTTTGTAGAATTTTCCTAAGTGTTTTAATAAATATATAGAATTATTTGAGGTATGGGAATTAATAGTTTTATATTATTATAAAGGAGAAGGGTCTATTTGCAAATGTTATAAATTATTTATTTCTAAAATTGGCAGAATTTTCAGAGAAGTTTTTGAAAAGAAATCAGCAACCAATTATATGTAGGCAAATAAGGTAGGTTAGTTGAAAAGATATTACTTCTTAAATTTAAAAATTAGTTTTTACATGGTTTATGTTTTGCCACATTCGGAAACTGCCTTTCGACTTCCACCTCCACCTTAATCGAAAAAAATACATATGGTATCAAGGACTTGGTACATACTGGATTAAAGATGGGTGAAAGGTATAGTGTAACATCACCCTACTTGGAGGTCCAGAGCTAAGGACTACAGATGTTGCAGTCTTCCATAGTTATTAATCCTCAGCAACCAAATATGGCGATATTAGATTCACTAATACACAGAATCACAGGATTATGGAAAAATTTAAACAAAGACAATTTCCATATTTCATTTCAAAATATTCCAAATTGATTACATAATCCTACTCCATAAACCACATTTAGATAATACATAATTATTAAAAAATACGCCAAGAGCGACATGTGAAGATGCCCCCTTGGTAGAACAGAGTATATAAATAGAGAAGAAAACATTTGCCTTTAAAAACTAAATACACAACGAAATTAGAAGAACTCTAATAACAAGCTTTCCTCTTGCACGTCCTTGGAAGCTCTATTAGTCTAAAGAACACCTGGAAATATTAACTCTCAACCTACTCAAAATCAATTGAGTACCTAAGAGTTTAAGGGGAAAACAAAGCTTCGAATCTTACAGAAAGCTTAATATGAATAACAATTTACCATCTTTAACCATTTAGATATCTAGTGAGACCACGCCGCTCACCAGAACGGGCTTTCCACTCACTAGTGTCCTACAACATTTATAAAACCATATACTATGCTCCTACATCCACAATGTTTAAAACATAGTATCAAACACTATATGATAATATGTAAACAAGTAAATTAAATCTGTATTACCTATCCCCATTTATTCTGACTATCAGTCTCAATTATTAACCTAATAAATGTTTATGGACTATCTGTCCAATTTCATAGTTTTCATGCGATCACTAAGAACCTATTGGTAACTCCAATGTCATTTCCATTGTCCTAGTTTTCATGGGCTAACTTAGAACCTATTGACATATTACCAATACCTTAATCCATATATAGTTTTCGTAGGCTAATTACAAACCTACTGTCCTCTGCTAGTATCAAATCATAATTTTCATGGGCTGACTGTGAACCTGTTGGCCCCTGCCTATATCATTTAATTAAGGTTTTAACATTTGTTAAGTTATACTCACTACTGAGTTAACCTAAATGGTTATTCTTCGCTTTTTCCCAACATACATTATGGGTTAATAACAATGTGAATAACGTTTCAAAATCTTTATTTATGTCATGTCTATTAATTTAAATTGAGAGAGGGTTTATGTTTTGAAACCATAAAAAAAAACATATCTTTCGAAACCTCTGATTGCCTCCTTCGAAAGCAAAGACCTCTTTTCAAAACATTACATACGAACCTTTCGAAGCTCTTAGTAAATATTCTTTTTCGAAACCTATTATACCTTTCGATGGTATCAAAATCATCAAAATATAGAGCTTTGAAACAACTGAAAATACCCCTTTCGAGAGCATTGGGTTTACTCTTTAAAAACATCATTTGGGTCAAAATTGTCATATATGAAAGTATCTATTCCAAGGCCAATAAAAATTTGTTTGGGGAAAGTCGATGGTGTTGGAACCATCTTTTTTGAAAGCAAAACCTTTAAAAAAAAACTTTGAAGGATAGAATTGAAACCCCTTCCGATTCTATCACCTTCATAACCCTCAACCCCTTCAAAAGCAATTAGGAAAAATCTTAGTTTTAAGGAAACATAAGAGTAACCATTCAAAAGCATTACCGATCAATATAGTCAAAAGGTAGAGTAGTGGCTAAGTTTCAACTATGTCGGAATCTACCCTTTCAGAAGCAATTATTTAGAGGAAAAAAGGTACCTCTTCAAAAGCAAGTACTTTAACACAAAATGATAACCTTATTTGAAAGCTAATTATAAAACCTTTTCGAAAGCATATGGTTTGGCTGTGTCGAAAGCTTTAGGTAAAACTAGGCAAGAATTTTAACTTATGAAAACAAAGCAAGGATACGACTCTATCGAAAGCTACCATTTTGACATCAAAACTTTCGCCTTCCTACCAATCCATTGCATACCTCTATCTGATATCTTGTGTATTGGTTTTGACTTGGTTGTTTCAACTAGGATGATGCAGAATCAAAGGAGTTGGAAGGTCCTTACTAACTGAGGTGGAATGCCTTTTCTGACTTAGAGGCTGAATTATAGCACTTTTAGTAATTACTTTCTAACAACTTGCCCATTTGTAATCAATTGATTGGTTTTCATAAAAAAGCTTCAAATGCTATACCTTTATAACTGCGCTT
Source organism: Allium cepa (assembly GCA_030765085.1). Classification (NCBI taxonomy): domain Eukaryota; kingdom Viridiplantae; phylum Streptophyta; class Magnoliopsida; order Asparagales; family Amaryllidaceae; genus Allium; species Allium cepa. The sequence goes on from CM060930.1 coordinate 237,076,797, forward strand.
TTAGTCTGATCTAGATTAATTGATTCTAACTTTAAAACCTTTCCATGTAGTAAAACCGATATTTTGTAGAAAAACCCTTCTTTTAAAATAATTTATTTCCCTAAATAAATCAATTGGGAAAAATTCCCAAAAATCACAAAAAATCGATTTCATCATGTAATCAAAGATACTAAAATTTAGAACCAGTTTCTTTCTAGAATTTTCAAAATAAACTTTATACCCAGTTATATTATATTCCCATTAAAATTTTATAATAAAATTTCCATAGCTTGAAAAATTATGAAAATTATAATCCATTTCCAAAATCATGTTTTACATAGCATAAATGTTTTCCATGGAAATCTGAAATCATAGAATCTTGGTTTCAAGTCAATACCGTGCAAATTCATATGCTTATGAATTAAAGAAAATCATCATAATATTACTCAAGCATATCACCCATTTTATCATAAAAGAGAATTTCAATTATAAATCCGAAACCTTGTAATCAAATAATAAAAATAAAGATGGTATGAGATTATTATTCACCTTAGATTTGATACGGAACTTTAGATTTGTTAAAGCTTAATCCCTCTAAGCTTTGATCTTATCTTTTGATTGAAATTTCCTTTGTTTCCTTTCTTGGTAATGGCCGGCTTTTAGATTTGAGAAATGCATAAGTGAAAATGAAAAATGGAACATGAATGGACAAGAGTGAGATGTGTATAGCCGTGTATGATAAAGTGGCTATTCACTAATATGCCTATGTGTAATTTAATTAGTTTAACGACCCAATTAAAGCCCATTAATCTATTAGTAAGCACGACTCCATATATATATATATAATGTTTATTTAAATCTCAAACCCCTTATCATCATTATTCTATTTAACTTATCTAATTAAATTTTTTAAACAATGTTATCAAAATTAAGGATGTTACAGGCTCCCCTCCTTAAAGAATTTCATCATCGAAATTCAGTAAGGGCAAGATACTAAACATAGCAATCATCTGTAACAAGTCCTAACAGCCATACTAGTCTATTGACTAGCAACTATCCATACAAATTGAATGTAGACATACTGTCAAAGCAGATCTGGATAAGTATCTCTAATCCTATCTTAGTCTCCCAAGTACGGTCCTTCTCATTGTCGCTCCACTGAACTTTCACCAACCTATCTGTATTGTTGCTACATCTAATCTCATCTCTAGCTACAGTTCGAACTGATTGTCTAACAAAAGTCAAATTAGGCTCTTCCATTAAGTCATCCAACACTGTCGAAGGAATAGTATTCTCTGGATTATGCTCATATTTGTGAAGATGAGACACATGTAATAAATTATGGAGACCTGCCAAACTGCTCGGTAACTCTGGAATGGACCCGGTGGCTTAGTTCCTTGTCTTCCCAAATTGTATCACACCTTTCATAGGTGATACCTTAATGAAAAACTTATCTCCAATTGAAAATTCTTGGTCCTTACGCCTCTTATCTACATAACTCTTCTTCCATGACTGAGCTTCCTTCATCCTTCCTCGGATTATCTCAATCTTCTATGATGCCTCTTTAACTAATTCTAGACCTAAGACTTATCTGTCTCCAGTCTCAAACCAACATGCTGGTGATTTGCATGGTCTTCTATACAAATCTTCAAAGAGCGTCATTCCTATACTTTCTGATAACTATTATTATTGGAGAACTCAACCAAATGTAGGTGATCCTTGCAAGATCCACCATATTCCAATACACAAGATCTCAGTATATCCTCGATTACTTTGTTCACTCTCCCCGTCTGTCCATCTGTCTGAGGGTGATATGCAGTACTCATATTAAGCTTGATACCCATCACTTCCTGTAGGTTCTTCTAAAATTCACTAGTGAACAAAGCATCTTTGTCACTGACAATACTACTAGGAAATCCATGTAGTCTAACTATGATCTTAAGGAACAATTTAGCTAAAATAGGCATCGTTCTGGTTGACTTAACTAGAATGAAATGGGCACTCTTGGTGAATCTAGATACTATAAACCATATACTCTCATTGACTCTATTTTACCTTGGCAACCCGTCTATCAATTCCGTGGATATCAAGTCCCATTTCCAAACTGGAATGTCTAAAGGTTGAAGCAATCCACTAGGATTCTGATGTGCAGCTTTCACTTGTTGACAATTTGCGCACTGCCCAACCCACAAGCCAACATCCCTCTTCATGCCTTCCTAATAGAAGCTTCTCTTCATATGTCAATACATCTTGGTTCTTCCAGGATGAATCGTAAATTTGGACTGATGAAACTTTCCAAGAACCTCCTTCATCAAATCCTCCATATTAGGAACACACAACCATCCCATCTTTCTTAACCATCATCTTTGGTCAATGCAAAAAATCTTTTAAATCATGGATCTCAATTCCAATCGCAAGCCTTCTGATCCTTTCAACTGGATGATCCTTCTACTTAGAAGCAATTCTCTCGATCAACGCCGGTCGAACTTCTAAACAAAATAACTTGGCGGCACTCTGACTAGAACCAACGGTCGATCTTAAGTACACATTACAACTTACCAAGGCTTCTAAATCCTTCCACTCTGCCAACATAGCTAACACCACATTCCAATGTTTCCTATTAAGAGCATCAGCCACTTTATTACCCTTTGCTGGAGTATACTCTGTACCAAAATCATATGCAGCCAAAAATTCCAGCCATCTCTGCTGTCTCATATTCAACTCCTTCGAAGAAAATAAATACCGTAAAGACTTATGATTGGTATATAACTCAAATCTCTCTCCTAAGAGATAATGTCTCCAATTATTCAATGCGAAGATCACAACTTCCAACCCCAAATCATGAGTAGGATGTCTAACATCATGCGGTCTAAGCTGCCTAGATGCACAGGCAATGACTTCATGTAACTTCCCGTAAATTTTGATAATTAAATTTGTCAATTTAATAAGATTTTGGCAATTAAATCTGGAATAAATAAAAACTCGAAATTTGTTAATGAATTAATAACGGGAATGAGACGTAATAAGGTTAATTTTATTCATAATATAATAATAGGTTGAATAAAAGGAATGGAAATTCAAGATTTATTAATTTGTTGGAATCTAAATTTAATAAGTCGATTAATTGCAATTAAATGAAATAATATATTGATTAATAGTAATTGGATGTAAATTAAATTAATAACGTTAATGCAAGTTGATAAATAACTAATTTAGCGCAATCCCAATTAATTAAAACCAATTGCAATAAATGAAATTAAATATTACGTTAGTGTGTATTTAAGGTAATATTTGGTAGTAATTTATTGTCAATAGTTTATGAATTAAATAATACACAATAAACTGTAATTTGATAAAATCAATGTTAGATAAGTAATTATAATATTTGTTACTTGATAATAAAGTATGAATAGGATTAAATTAGGCAAATAGTGATAATTATTAATTGTCTACCCATTTATTTAATTTATTGAATTATATTTAAATCCATTGCAAATAACGTAATTAAAAACTACGTTTATGTGAATTTAGTTAATAACTGTAAAAGTATTAGAGTAATTGGATATATACTAATGTTAAATTTATCCATAACATGATGATTGATTGAATAAAGGGATTTAAAACAAATTGAATTAAGTTAATTGAAACTAAAATATAATTTATTTGAATTTACTTAAATTGAACGTAAACACTATAAATTCGCAATAAATCCTTATTTGTTTCATATGGAAATTTTTGTAAATGAATTATAAGTTTATTTGTAATCAGAAGTGATAGAAGTGGTAAAGCTAAGTAGGAATGTAATTGTAGAGCTTAAATTGGAAATAATTGTAAAGTTTAATAAGGAAGAAAAAAATGATCGTATGAATGTAAATTCCAATTGATTGGAATAATAAATGTTATAAAAAATAATAATATATGTTTCTTTACTAAATAGATAAAACTATATGTTTATTTATTTGAAATTTTGGTAGCTGAAAAATTTATTACAGATATAAGAAATTAATAAGTTTTGAATTGTATACAATAATTCTGTAAATACATTATATTACTATAGTAAGGAATTGAATTGTCTAATTTATTTTTACCTTAGAAATCATTTAAAATTAATGCGATTAGAATCTTTTAATTAAAAAGTGGGAAGACGTTAATTGTAAACATATATTGAAATAAATTTAAATTGGGTGATTTATTTCCAATTAATTCTGTTCATGTGTCAAAATTTAATGCTAGTTTACTGCATATGTGTTTATACCTAAATTTAAACTTATGTTTTAGATCCAATTAGATCATTAAAACAAGGTTTATTTAGGTTTGAAACCCCGTATGTTATTAAATTAAATGTTAATAGGAGATGATAAAGGGGGTAAAATAGATTTACACTTGACTATTTCCTTTACAGTTAGACTTTATTAGATTTTAATTCCAACATAAATTACCTTTCCATCTTTACTTTTGTAATTTACTATTACATTTATTACCTCCTTATGTGCATTATTTTCATAACTTTTATTTACGAATGTAAACTATAAGTGGCAATAGAGATGTACATAAATATATTATACACCTGTTTATATTACCTTGTTTATGCTATCATATTTTGGAATGTATATTGATGCATTCCTAGTAAAACATTCAATCGAAATGTTAACATGTTTGTTTAATTCCCAATCTAATCACAAGAAAGAAATGAAAAAGTTCTTAATGTTGTATGTTCTTTTATTTTATGACACAAATTTGTGTAGAGAAACATTTATTGCGTGTTAATAAAATCTTTAAAGGATGTTAATTTTGGTATGTTTAGGGTTAACAAAAATTAATTAAGTGAATGATTGTTTTTGAAATTTGAGTTCTAAAAGTTTGTTTACAGTATAGAGTTGGTCCATTCATTCACTTTCTAACTAATAATTGTCGCATTCTTTTTTATTATTTCCCCATTTGTTCCATTACTCCTTTCCATTTATATTGTCCGAAGTTTTTTGATTTTGCAAATATGAACTACTTTTCATATTCTTTCTTTTACCTTTTTTTAATACCTGCTACTTTTAAAAAGGGTGTTCATATTTACTATATTTCAATACCAAGTTTGTTCATATTTACTTTATTTTTTTCGTTCATTTTCCAACTTTATTTTCTGAAACGTCATTTCATTTATTCCTAATCAATAGCGGCCTCTCTTTTCAAATCTCTTTGACCCTAAACCTAACTCTAACCTTATAAATAAGATATGATGCAAATGAAAACCCAGCCTCCAATCTAATCTTCTTCTTTTTTCTTCAAATATCATTATTATCTGTGACGACCCGCTATTTTGTACCATTCTAATCGACAATAATCCACACATGTCTAACTTGAATGATGTAAAATAACAGATTGTAAATAAATTTGGAGCAAATGAAATCAAATACGCCAAATCACAAACATAGAACATACCAGAATAACTCGCAGCGGAATATAAAATACCATAGTAGTTCGTGAAGCTACTATAACAAACTCTCAAAACAAATACATAATATCAATCACAGAACAACATAATAGAAAATCCAAAATACATAGAGTTCATTATTACATGAAATAAACTAGAACAGCTGAAACAGAACATATATATAAGCAGACAGGTAAGCAGAATCTCCAGTAAAGACCAGCTCTAGAAAGAGAATCCAAAGCTGTGAATACTCAAGCTGACTCGAGCGTAAAGCAAAACACAAAACACTCGAGTCAGGACAATATATACTTGTATAAAGGAAACCAACTCAAGTGAATTGTAGTAAGGTACAAGTAAAATAAAGGATGCCTGGGACTGCCCATCCTCTAAGGATCCGTTAAACTATTTACTATGTAGTAATATTGCGGTATTATAATAATGTCTACAATAAAATAAACTTACTTTTAAATAGCGTTCCGGGCTACCCATATCACCCTTCGCACATAATATTCCCAGTAGTCCATCCAATATCATGATATCTCCCGATCGGGAGACTACCAGAGGATACCACACGGCCTATGGGAGAAAAACAAACTCGTAGTAAAGCTCGCTAGGGTAGGTGACAAGGCACACGAGGCAATGCCAGGGTAGATATACCAATTACGCTTCCGGGCTGGTGGTAACGCAGAGCCACATACGCCCACCTTGGAACACATTCCCAAAATCGGAGGGGCGCCCAACTCAATCACAAAAGCAATAGAATGGTATCGAAGAAATGCGTCCGATCGTAGAAGCTACCTCACTTGGCCCGTCAATCGCTCCTTTTTTAGCCACCTTAAGCCAACTCACGGGAGTTGGGTCTACGTTCATGCCATAATAGGATTGTCGCGATCATCCTACTTCATTCTGGAATCTCCATCGTGTACACAGTTGTTAAAGTGGTTTTCGGTATCGACAGAGAGTATGTCCATATCCTATCCCGGTCTCTTTAATAACCAATTGTTATTATAACCCGTGGATATAATCTAAAAAATGGTATTTATACTTCAAAAATCAGATATCATTTTAAAACATCATTCATTTTAAAACAGTTCATTTAGCAAAAGACAAGATTTAAAATGGCATAATAAGTTTAATTTAGTTTCAAATAAAAATTTAGTTAAATTTAACAACTATAGCACTAACAAAGTGCTATAATAACACTTAGTTTAGATTTTCTATTTAGTTCATTTAAAACAACTACAACATTTACCAATGCTGTAATATCTTTTTGTAATATCTTTTATATTAAAAGATAACATTTCCAAAATGCTATTAATTAGAATTCAGGATTTAAATATAATTTCATATCCAATTAAAATTTAGTATAAATGATTTTAACTTGTAAAATCATACAATTTCACACTTAAAAACAATCATTTAAATACCTTTATTTTTATGATTTTATAAAGTCAAATTTCCATACGAAATCAAATTAAATAACAATTTACTTATTTAAATTCAAGTATTAAATTTTCATTTCTTTAATTAAAGTTGTAGCTTAACACTTAAGTTTAAATTTTCAAAATATAACCTATTTAACTTTATTTTACTTAAATAAAAATTCACTTTTAAACAAATTTCACAAACTTCAATTTGAGTTATACTTCCAAATTCAGCTTAAATATTCTTTTATTTCATATTTTAATTTATACAAAAACCATTAACACTTTATAAAATCCTTATTACTTAATAAAAATCATTAAATTCATTTTTCAATCAAAATTGTCTTATTTTCTTACTTTACATAAATTCCATTTATAAACAAAATCTTAAATTTCAAAAATAACTTATATTTCAAATTCTACTTACCATTGACTTAATTCACTTATTTAATTTATAGAAAATCACAAATAATTTTATAAAAATCATATTTAATTAAATTTAAATCACAATATCGTAATATTTACATTTCAAAAATATTTTAAAAAATTCAGAATATATATAAACCAGGGGTCTGTATATAATTTTTTAGCATAGGTCAAGTGATACGGATATATATCATTTCAATCGTAATTTACAAAGAAAAATCGGGTTCTATCATTTCGAACTTGCAGTCCTAAGTAAATGAAATGCTATAAAAATCGCTCAGGCCTATCATTTCAGCCCATAACGATTTTTCCCTATTCTAAAGTCCGTTCGGGTATGTATCATTTCAACCCATAGTGATTCTAATCTACAGGGAACTTATAGTGTGATAAACTGATATAAATAACAGAATAGCATCATATAACAGTAACTGCTAATCTAACCGGCGCATAAGCATGGGTGAACGTCATATAATCATATTATAAGTAGTTATAACATGATGATATAGTTTACAGATTCAATTGGTGTCAGTTTACTAGTTATATAAGTACACATTTGTCTGGTCAGAATTTCTCACCTGTTTAAGCTGGAGACGACAACCAAAACACACAATACAGAATCCAAAAAGGCACGAGAGCATGACAGTGATTTGAGTGGAGAGAGACAAGGATTAATAGCCTTGGATACATGAGACAAAACAAATATATATAACATAAGTTTTCAACACAAATATAATAAAACAGTGCTATAAATGGATGTACAATACAAAGCCAAAGTCTTTGCACTTGCTTTCTACCACCTATGCTTCAGCTATAGATATGAAATGGAATGGCTAAAGCGTTGTTTGGATCTGGTTTTGGTTTGGTAAGGGTCGGCCTACATGGATTTGGATGGAGCAAAGAGTTATGTGCAAGGTATGAACATGAACTACATAAGCTAAGGCAATACAACATGATTTGAAGGCAAACCAAGGCTCGGCCAAGGCACTCCAAGTCACAGCCAGGTCTGGTTTGGACTGAAGGTGACATGGAAATGGGTGTATGGGTCAAATATGGGTGGTGGAGGTGGGATAGGTGGTGGCCAAGGAGGAGTTTTGGGTGGTGGAACAACATGAGCATGGCTATGGTACATAAATGGAATTTGTGCATTTTTAGGTGAATTTTCTTCAAGGAAGGCCACAACTATGGCATGGGGATGGGCTGGAGGAGGTGTTGACTAGATGTGGTGGTGGTGGAGACGGCCAAAGTGTTGGAGGAGAAAGGCCTAGCCAAATAGAGATGAAGAAAGCAAGTGCAAAACTATGAAAACAAGAAAGAAACATTAGAAAAAATAGAATTTTTACCAAACTTTTCTCAATGATGGCCGTGATTTTTTTTGAGGAGATGAGAAATATTAGATGCTGAAAAATGATATGAAATCAACCGAAAGAAGAGAAGAAAGAATGGCCAAAAACTGAAGAGATGTTGGTTTAAATGAAAAGGTGAGAATACTAAAAGGCAAGGTATACAAAAGGACTCAAAACTCCTCAAATTTCTCTAATATCTTTTGAAATTTTAAATACATACAAAATGTTGATAAATAAAGATAAAAAATCAGAAACAAAAATGAATATATAAAATAAATAAATAAAATTTAATTAAATATAATTAAATTAAGAAAATAGCAGAGAAAATGGAAACTAGGCTTAAAAATTAGAAAATAAATTCAATAAGCTTTGGAAATTTTTTATTATCACTTTAAAAATATTTAAAAGAAAAAATACATATAATATAACATATATATACAATTTATAATAAGATTTATCAAATAAAAATATCATTTATATAAATTAAAATAAATAATATTGTTAAATAACTCAATATACTTACAATATTGCAAAAAGTATAACTTTCACAATATAAACCCGTTTTCAACGAAACAAAAAGCAGTATTCATGAAATTAAATCTATTTTCATAATAAAAGATAAAAATCAATAATTCAAATATTTAAATTTAAAATTTAGAAATCAAAATTTGACTATATTGACCAAAAATCAACATTTCAGAAAAATATTCTATTTATGCAGTTTGAAATTATAATTAATATAATACCAAAATTTATTTTTAGAATAACAAAAAATTATTATTTTTAATAAATAAAATAAGTTTTTAAATCGGGAACTTCAATTTAACTGAAATAAAATATAAAATAAAATAATCCCAAAATATAGGGTTGTTACACTCTCCCCCACTCAAAACTTTTCGTCCTCGAAAAGGAATGAAGTATGGGAACCATAGAAGAAGATATAATAATTGAATGACTAAGGAAAAAGAAAGAAAGAAATTTTTTTATTGATCTCAACGATCATGACTGGATAAACAGAAATCTCATTACTAGAAATAATATGTCTAAGGAATCGGACTTCATCTTTCCAGAAATGGTATTTAGAAAATTTATTAAGCACAGCACGAAAAACAAGATTCAACATGAAAGAAAGAGTATTTTTCAAACCAGAAGCATGACTAACCATTATAGAACCTATTCCCAGAGTTCCAAGAATAAGATCAATATAGAAAGAAATTTCCCGCTTAGGAGGTAAAGAAGTGACTTCACCAAACACATCAGGATAGAATCTGACTGCAGGAGTCAAATGAAAATCACCACTAAAGCAATGATCAAAATAGAGAAGTTGCACATGCTTACAAATCCTATTATGGTTTGCAGAGCCCCAATTGGATTTGAAACACATAAAGGTACAGAAGCAAACTCAGGAGAAAAGGAGATACTCAAACTTATTACAAAATCAACAGACATAAGATTATGGGAAAAACTCTAATATCAAATAAAACACGAACATGATACAGAAATAAGGAAAGGTTGCTCAAAGGAGTACCTTGGTCATCACTAGGAGTAGGAGCAGGTGGAGGAACCGGAGAAGATGCAGATGAGACAGCAAATATACCAGAAGGTTTACCCTTTTGCTGGGTAGGGAAATCCTTCTTAAAGTGACCGGGCTGGAGACAAATATGGCAGAGATCATACCTAGCCAACTGAGCAGGTGGAGGAGTAGCAACACCAGATAAAGTAGGACAACTATTGGCATAGTGTCTCTTCTGATCACATCTAAAGCAAGTGATGGAAGAAAGGTCAACAGGTTGCTTCTGAGAAGGAGCAAATGAAGAAGATCCCAAACCCAAATCCTTGAGCCAATTCTGCTTCTACTGTTGGAAATTGGGCTCTCTCTTCGTAGAATTGGCAGAGGAAGACTGAGACGAAGGAGTACCAGCAGGAACAGGAGCAGAAGCGGGACCCTTAGAAGTACGGTTCTCATATCAGATAGCCATATCCATAATCTGGGTGAAAGTTCCATGGACATGAGAAATGGGACGACCACAGTACTCTGAAGGAGCACCGGCAATGAATCTCTCATTCTTCTTAAAAGGAGTATCAATCAGGCTAGGACCAAAAATAGAAATTTCGTTGAACTTCCTATCATACTCAGTAAAAGACATGGTACCCTGCTTGATATCCATAAATTCATGATAAAGCTCGGATTTACGGCTTCGGGCATCCACTTTGCCATAAAAGCCTCCCTAGAAAAGGTGATGGATAAACTTACAAAAAGCATGAATGAAAAAGAAAAAGAAAATTCAAAGAAACACGAGAAGATACCTAAACTGCTCCCAAGTAATATCAACTTCGACGGTGTTAGCCGTAAGGACTCCCACCAATGAAGAGCAGCCTCATGCAACTACCATGCTGCTAACTGACACTTTTGAGCATCAGTAATCTCGAGACCAATAAATATCCTTTCTAGACTCCGCAACCACTACTGAGCCTCAATGATGCTCTCTTAACCGATGAATGGGGTTCCACTAAGTTGAGTGAATTCCTTACAGAGAACAGTGAACTTAACAGGAGCAATAGGTTGAGGAGCTGGGGCATTACCATGACCCCTACCTCGACCCCTACGTCTCGCATTTCCTCGGTTCATCCTGAAAAGATCAAGAATGAATTTAGGACAAGATAAAGAAAAGCCAAAGATAAATTGAGATAAAGCAAGATAAATACACTTGAATGAATATCCAAAAGAAAAGAATACACTAGCAAGGTAGATATAAAAGGAAGGAAGTTAGAAACACATTTGAAAAACCATTTAAAACAAGAAAAATTTTATGTAAAAATAATCTTTAAAAAATGCTTTGAAAATCATTTTGAAAATCATTTTATACTTCGAAAATACGTTTCTCTCACAAAGATATGATTCCGAGATTTGACTTCAGTCATTCTCGAGTATTTCTACCCTATCTCTAATGAGTTTTTGCTCCTCAGGCAATGGTTTGCCAAAAACCAAAGCTCCGATACCAAATGTGACGACCTGCTATTTCGTACCATTCAAATCGACAATAATCCACACATGTCAAACTTGAATGATGTAAAATAACAGATTGTAAATAAATTTGGAGGAAATGAAATCAAATACACAGAATCACAGACAGAACATATCAGAATAACTCACAGCGGAATATAAAATACCATAGTAGTTCATGAAGCTACTATGACAAACTCTCTAAAAAATACATAATATCAATCATAGAACAACATAGTAGAAAATCCCAAATAAATAGAGTTCATTATTACGTGAAATAAACTAGAACAGCTGTAATAAAATAGATATATAAGCAAATAGATATGCAGAATCTACAGCAAAGACCAGCTCCAGAAAAAGAATCCAAAGCTGTGAATACTCAAGCTGACCTGAGCGTGAAGCAAAATACAAAACACTCGAGTCGGGACAATATATACTTAAATAATGTAAACCAACTCAAGTGAACTGTAATAAGGTACAAGTAACTTAAAGGATGCATGGGACCGCCCATCCTCTAAGGATCCGTTAAACTATTTACTATGTAGTAATATTGCGCTATTATAATAATGTCTACAGTAAAATAAACTTACTTTTAAATAGCGTTTTGGGCTACCCATATCACCCTTCACACATAATAGTCCCAGTAGTCCATCCAATATCATGATATCTCCAGATCAGGACTCATGTACGGTTCTGTAGAGTGACTTGTCTGTCAACTTTTCCACTATCACACCCAAAAAACCAAACTCTGCCTTACGTAAAGTTGCCAGAGTACGATTAACCTCTGGATTTGAAATCACTGCTTATATACCTGGTATTGGCCACAATTTACAAGAACATTCTGTAGTATTAGTAAGAGGAGGAAGGGTTAAGGATTTACCCGGTGTAAGATATCACATTGTTCGAGGAACCCTAGATGCTGTCGGAGTAAAGGATCGTCAACAAGGGCGTTCTAGTGCGTTGTAGATTCTTATCCAAGGCTTGTCTACCAAAGGATACCACACGGGCTACGGGAGAAAAGAAAACTCATAGTAACGCTCGCTAGGGTAGGTGACAAGGCACACGAGACAATGCCATGGTAGATAAACCAATTATGCTTCCGGGCTGGTGGTAACGCAGCAGCCACATACGCCCACCTCGAAACACATTCCCAAAATCGAAGGGGTGCCCAAACCAATCACAAAAGCAATAGAATGGTATCGAAGAAATGTGTCCGGTTGGAGGAGCTACCTCACTTGGCCTGTCGATCGCTCCTATTTTAGCCACCTTAAGCCAACCACGGGAGTCGGGTCCACGTTCATACCATAATGTGATTATCGCCACCATCCTACTTTGTTCTGGAATCTCCACTGTGTACACAGTTGATAAAGTGGTTTTTGGTATCGACAGAGAGTATGTCCATATCCGATCCCGGTCTCTTTAACAACCAATCGTTATTATAGCCCGTGGTTATAATTTAAAAAATGGTATTTATACTTCAAAAATAAAATATCATTTCAAAACATCATTCATTTTAAAACAGTTCATTTGACAAAAGACAGCATTTAAAATGCTGTAATAAGTTTAATTTAGTTTTAAATAAAAATTTAGTTAAATTTAACAACTATAGCACTAACAAAATGCTATAATAGCTCTTAGTTCAAATTTGCTATTCAGTTCATTTAAAACAACTACAGCATTTACCAATGTTGTAATATCTTTTATACTAGAAAAGACAACATTTCAAAAATGATGTCAATTAGAATTGAGGATCTAAATACAATTTCATATCCAATTAAATTTTAATATAAATTGTTTTAACTTATAAAATCATATAATTTCACACTTTAAAACAATCATTTAAATACATTTATTTTTATGATTTTATAAAGTCAAATTTTCATACAAAATAATATTAAATAACAATTTAATTATTTAAATCCAAGTATAAAATTTTCATTTCTTTACTTAGAATTTTAACTTAACACTTAAGTTTAAATTTCCAAAATATAACCTATTTAACTTTATTTTACTTAAATAAAAATTCACTTTTAAACAAATTTCACCAACTTCAATTTAAGTTATAATTCCAAATTCAGCTTAAATATTCATTTATTTTATATTTTAATTTATACAAAAATCACTAACACTTTATAAAATCATTATTACTTAATAAAAATCATTAAATTCATTTTTAAAACAAAATTTTCATATTTTCTTACTTTACAGAAATTCCATTTATAAACAAAATCTTAAATTCCAAAATTAACTTATATTTCAAATTGTACTTTACTATTCACTTAATTCACTTATTTAATTTATAGAAAATCACTAATAATTTTATAAAAATCATTTTTAATTAAATTTATCAAAATATCATAATATTTTCATTTTTAAAATATTTTAAAAATTCAGAAATATTTATAAACCATGGGTCTGTATATAATTTGCTAGCCTAGGTCAAGTGATACAGATATATATCACTTCAATCCGTAATTTACAAAGAAAACCCGGGTTCTATCATTTCGAACCCGCAGTCCCCAAGTAAATGAAATGCAATAAAAATTGCTCAGGCCTATCATTTCAGCCCAAAATGATTTTTCCCTATTCTAAAGTCCGTTCGGGTATGTATCATTTCAACCCATAGTGATTCTAATCTACGGGGAACTTGCAGTGTGATAAAATGATATAAATAACATAATAGCATCATATAACATTAACTGATAATATAAAAGGTGTATAAGCGTGGGTGAACATCATATAATCATAATATAAGTAGTTATAACATGATGATATAGTTTATTGATTCAAATGGTGTCAGTTTACTAGTTATATGAGTACACATTTGTCTGGTGAGAATTACTCACCTGTTTAAGCCGGAGATGACAACCAAAACACACAACATAGAATCCATAAAGGCACCAGAGAAACGACAGCGATTTGAGTATGAGATAGACAAGGATTAGTAGCCTTGGATACATGAGACAAAACAAATATATATAACATAAGTTTTCAACACAAATATAATAAAACAATGCTATAAATGGATGTACAATATCAAGCCAAATTCTTTGCATTTTCTTTCTACCACCTATGCTTCAGCTATAGATCTGAAATGGCTTTGCTAAAGAATGGTTTGGATCTGGTTTTGGGTTGATGAGGGTCGGCCTACATGGATTTGGATCGAGCAAAGAGTTGTGTGCAAGGTATGAACATGGACTACATAAGCTAAGGCAATACAACATGATTTCAAGGCAAACCAAGGCTCGACCAAGGCACTCCAAGCCACGGCCAGGTCTGGTATGGACTAAAGGTGATGTGGCAGAGGGTGTATGGGTCAACTATGGGTGGTGGAGGTGAGATAGGTGGCGGCCAAGGAGGAGTTTTAGGCGGTGGAACAACATGAGCTTGGCTATGGTACGTAAGTGGAGTTTGTGCATTTTTAGGTGGATTTTCTTCATGCAAGGCCATGGCTATGGTATGGGGATGGGCTGGAGGAGGTGTTGACCAGATGTGGTAGTGGTGGAGGCGGCCAAGGGGTTTGTGACGACCCGTAATTTTTGAATATTTGAAATTGGGATATTTAATTGATTTTAAATATTTAAAAGTTAATTCTAAATTTGAATTTCAAATATCACTATTTATTGGATAATTTAATTATTAAATTAAATAACTTGAAATTGGGTTAATGTTGAAACTGGAGTTTTAAGCTTGTTAAAAATAATTGTAAGGCTTGTAAAATTTATATTGATAATTTTGAAGATAATAGAACTTTTAAAATTGAAATTAAAGGTGTTTTGTTCAGTTTAAAAAAATATACTATTTTAAATTGAATACAAAAATAGCCTTCCGAGGCACAATCTCGGAATTCGATAAAACCAGTTTCATTGGATCCGTAATATTGTATTGTTATCAGATTTCAAATTTCGTAGCATTTGGAGTGGTTGTGTGAGCATACGGTACATAAACGCACTGAAAAATTATCGAAATTCAATTTAATAACGGGTCCAAAAGCTATCTTCTCCATACGACCGAATTAGGGCTCGAAACCTTTTTCATTGCATCCGGAATAGGGGTATAACATTACAAATCCCTAGCGGCATGCCTCGATGGGAGGTTGAGATTTTGAATCGTGATTTCGAGACGATTTAAATTTAAATAAAATATAAAATTGACTACAGCCTTCCTCTACACGCCATCGTTAATTCTTTCCCTTCGTTAAATCCAAAGTCGTTCCTTTTCGTTCCTTTTAGAAAGCGATCGAGGAAAAAAAATGGCAGAAACAAAGTATTCAAATCGAAATCTCTCGTACGCGATCGATTAAGCCGAGCCCTCCCTCTTGCTCAAAATCGAATTTCGATTCAAAGAAAATATTGTTGCTCGTGTAATCGAGGTCACGCCGGAATAGGTGGAGAAAAATCGACCTTGAGCTCAGTGAGTTCACCGACGAATCGAAGGGGAAAGACAGCGATGGGTTCATCGCTAACCGCAAGCGTGAGAGGTACGGTGCCGCGTGTGGCGAAGAGGGGTCGCGGTGGGAAGATATGGTCGCACAGCATCACGATGGGGCGGAGCTCGTTTGCTTGGTCACGATTTTGAAAGGGAAGGGGAAACTGTCGCGTGTTGCGGGCGGCCAAAGTAGTGAAACGACTAAGTGAATTGACGAAGTCGTTCTTCGATGGAGTCGCACTAGTGAGTCAGTGATTGCTGTACGGGGATGGATTCGAGCAGTAAGGTATCTGTCTTGTTTAATTTAATTTGAATAAATATATATATTGAAATCTGGAATTAAAACAGCAAGGCAAATTTTTCTTCAATATTAAAGATGTATATGTGCATTTGTGTCTGTATATATATATATCTATGTAGATAAGGAAAAAGAGAATACCAGTATATGTATGTATGCATGTATGTATGTATGTATGTATGTATTTAGGCTCACTCCTATGTTCAATTAAACAATATATATGCATTAAACTGAAATTATTTTAGTTGGTGAAAATGTTTTATGAAATAAAATTAGTTCAAAATTAAATTATTAGTTTAAATTTATAAGTCAAACCATAAGTTATTAAATAAGTAAATGGAAAATCTATCGTTTGATTTATTCAAATAATAATAAACAGTGAATTGTTTATACAAGGACAAAATATGAAAGAAGCTAGCCAATTTGGAATGGACTGCAAACAACAAAATAAAAGGTGAGTTAATCTCACTCATTTGATTAAATTTAAATGGTTAAATTTAAATAATTGGTTAAATGATTGAATTGATTGGCTGTGGTATATTATATAGTAGTATATAGTATATATTGGAGTGATTGATTTCCCGCATTATATAGCGGATGAGACCCTATGCGCCGCATAATAGCGGATGATTTTATATAAATCCCATATACCGCGATATTCCACCTCGAAGTGGAATTGGTATTGTGCTAATGTCTGTGGATGTAGGGAAACAGGTTGGAGGGATCCAACTGGATTCCTCAAAATTATTTAGATTATTTAATAGTCTGTGTTGTGAATATTTGATATCCTGTGATGATTTTATTGATAAATTAAAATATTGGAAGATGATTGGAATGAATATTTCGGTATACCAAGTTATCAAAATCTATAGAATTAGATTTTTGGAAAGAAATAAAAGAGTAATCTATAAGTAAATTTAACTATAGAGAATTTGAATGAATTAAAGAATGAATTGAAAAAAATAAATAAATAAAAGTAATTAATTTGTAAAATTCAAATAATTAAATACTGAGCATGAAAAAGTGAAATTTGGATAACTTGCGGAAAAATAAATTGTAAAGCTTAAGTGATAGTATTAAAAGAATAAAGAATAAAGAATTTATTTTTAAATCCGAGGTTTAAATTAATTAAAAGATATAGAAGGAATTTGGAAGTCTGAAATGGGTATTTTCAGTTAAAAGGGTTTTAAAATCATAATAAAGAAATAAAAATCTTAAAGTTAATGGATTTTGAAATAAATGGAATAACTAAGAAAATTTGTTTCAAAGTAAAGTAAATTGGAAATCAATTGTAAATTGATTTAAGTGTTAAAAGTGAGATTTTGGAATTTATAAACTGGGTTTATAAAAGTGAAGTGAATTTGGGAATATAAATGGAAGATGTGAATTTATTAAAGGAATGGTAAATATGTTTAAAAATAAATAGTGATTTATTTTTAAAGATGTGAAAGAGAAGAATATTTCCCTGGATAGCCAAGTATGGTTTTCAAAGCAATTTTACATATAAATTAAAATTTTAATATTGTTTTAAAAAGCATGTTTTTGAAAATTTATTGTTTCTAAATATTAACTTCTAAAGCAGTGTTTTTCAAATCTATTATTGTAGTAGTTATATAAAAGTGACTTAGTAATGTGTTTTAAAAAGGGGGAGATATTTAGTTTATATTTATAAAGTGGTTTTATTTAAAATATTCTTAAACATATAAAGTATTATAGTAGTTTTAATTTTAATTGTTATAAAGATATTTTATAATAAAGTGTTTTTAAATTATTTTAAAATCTAAAGTATTTTATACTTGGTGTTTCAGGGAAAATAAACAATTGTGAAATGTATTCCGTGAGAGGAAAACTGATTCGAAACCGTTTCAAAAAGGGTTGAAAATTGGAAAATATATCTTGTGAAAATATTTTGAGATAAATAAATAATTCGGGAGAAATTATTTATTTGTTTGATGGATGTTTGTGAATATTAATTGATAGTTAAATCACCGACTATCAGTATTGGCCAAATGCGTTGATCGTTTCGAAGAGACCAGGATCGGGATTAATTTCTTGAAAACCACTTCGATCCGGTTAGTACGTTTCGTGGAAACGAGTTTGGAGTCGAAGATGGAGCTGTGAAGTGCAAGGGCTAGTCGCTACTAATTCTGAGGATATTTCCAAAATGGATGTAGTAGGAGTAGTGCCTTCGGTTTCGTTCGAACCCGGGACGGACTTGTATGGACGAATGCTTTCGGAACATTGTCAGGTGGACGATGGGAATTCTAAAGAATATGTTCTAAAAAGGTAACGCTTAGCCTCGAGCCTCATCAACCGGGAATGACTTAAAATTAGGGGTTATGCAGCAAGGCTTCGTGGGTAGCCCCCACTTGAGAGTAAGGTCATCCCTGTCTAGATGTCCCGTTATTTCGGCTTAGTGGTGCGGTTGCTGATCCCAACCGTGGGGTGATTTTACTCGGAATTATCCAGTTAGGGTAGTTCCGGATTTGTGTTGTAGGGGAGCGGGCATACTCCTCGGTACTGTGATATAGGCCATGTACTGTGATAGGTGGTAGCCCAGTGCCTAGTCATTCGTTGAAAATCCACTCTGCCTACGTGCCTTTTACGAGTTTTGTTTGTATTACCCACTTTGTGGCTAGTATACTGGAATTTAATTAATGTAACAATTTCGGTTATTTTATTCAGTATTTGTTTATAGACACTATTATAATATCAGACGATTTTTTATAAAAAGTGTTTTAGCTATCGTAAGGTAGAAACCCGACATGTTTATTTGTGGCATGGTCTTACGAGATGCTTTTGTTTTTCAAAGGATTTTGAAACTTTAATAATCAATTTGAGTGCGCTTTTCTCGCGCTGGTATTCCAGACTGACTCGGGTATTATTTAACTTTAATGCTAGGGTCAGATTTAGTACTATAGATTACAGGAAAGGATGCTGTGGAGCTCAGAAGATGAGCTGAATGGCGATATGTATCCTCGTATTTTTGTTAGTTATTCCACCGTATTGTGTATACTATGTATTCTGTTGAAGGACATGTTATGATTTCTATCCCGAGTTGTGATGTTGATTTGTTGTACTCTGATGAATGAAATGTATAAACAGATATATTGGCTTTTGTGTAAAGATCCGTTATTATCTATTATATTTATTCCGCTGCGATGGTTAGATTCTGATGTTGTTGTTGTTTCTCTTCTTCTACCTCCTTCTTCTTAAAACTCTGATGGTTTGATTTTTCGGGTATGAAAAATCGGGTCATTATATTTGGTATCAGAGCTTAGGCTAGCGATAGTCTTGGCTCTGGTGGGAATTACTCATTGAAATACAGTCAATAGTACTCTAGGATGAGTTTGAGAGTATTAATAGATATGAGCGCGTATTCGTTAGTGGATATAAAATGATTTTATATTGTGTTGATTGGTTTATTGATTAGTTTATGGATTCTGGTCAATACGAGTAATTAACGTTATTGATAGGGATCTCTAAACACTTGAATAGAACAATTCGACACAGTATTGTTTTAAAGTAGGGTAAATGAAATAATTTTACCCAAATTATTTTTGTACATAAACGATATAATTTTTCTAAATTATTATAGTTATAGTATTTTTAAGATTGATTGTTAAGGAATGATAATATTAAATTATTAACTCTATTGAGTAGAAATTGAATAAGAAATTGAAAACTTATAACCAAAGTTGAAGAATTAATTTATATAACAAAATGGAATTTGAAAATATAGATTACAAATGTGGTTTATAAATTGAAATATACTTCTCATACGAATGAGATTAAAATTTGAAATAGAATTCCAAAGGATATTTGAAAATAAATTAAGACGAAAATTCCAGAGTAATGTTTAAATATGAATTGGATGGATTGGAAATTTGGAGTTTTGGGAAAAAATTGAATTCCTTTGGGATTGAAAATGGTTTACAAATACTTTTTAAAGGGATAAAAGCACTAAACTCTTCTTGGTCGCTGGAAAATAACTTCGGTGATGACTGCAGCATCATCAAAGTTCATTTTCGAGATTCCAATAGAGGAATTGCTACCTGAATATTTTAAATTGGGATTGTTTGCAATACTGGGTTTGGTTATGAAATTCAAAGAGATAATTGAAGTTACCAAAGGATTTTGGATGTAGTAGATTTCAAATGTGATTTTGAAATTTTGGAAAATGGTTTAAACTCTGGAATCTTATTTAAAAATGTTTATGGAATAATGGAAATTATATATATTTGGCTAAATATAATGTATAATCCCGAGTTAAAGGGTAAATTGTGAATGGAATTGATTACAAATAGATGAAAATACGGATATAAATAAGTTTGTGACTTATAAATTCTAGAAGAGGAATAAATAAGCCAAATAAAATCCAAATAGAAATAAATTAAAAATTTCCATGTTATCGATAAGAATAAATTAAGAATGAATTAATTATGGAAGTGTGAAATTAAGAATGGGTGATTGAATAAACTAATTAAATTAAATTAAATTGGTAAATGAAATGGGTTTAATTAATGAAAATCAAATTAAGGATTTAAATTGGAAAGTGCTTACAAGAAAAGAAAAATATAATTCGAGTTTTGATGCCTAAATAACTTGAAGGAAATAAATACCTTAAGTAATATTTGGATATAAGCTTGACTTAGGTAAAATTGTGAAATGATTATGTCGAGTTTAGTGAAATGATCTTAAATAAAACTCGTTCGGTTAATGAAATGAAATGCAGGTTAAGTACCAATTTGATGTGATAGATGTTTTGCTTGTAAATATATTATGTAATGAGTTCTTTTGGATTAAATGAATTGAATATAAGAAATGGAGTTAAGCCATTTAAATGGAACTAAATAAGAATGAATTAAGTGAGATGGTGGGTGAATGGATTGAAAGCATTTAAATTTGTGTCGAATCCTTATAAAACTGCTTATGTTATGCATGTGTTAGGCTATTGAAATTAAGTGAAATGTTAATAAACTTTGTATATTTGTCACTTACATGTTTAACTGAGTAAGTACAGGTTTTTGGAAGCCGTGTGGCTGGATTTGGTAGCGCTAATTGCAAAAAATTAAGTAGCCGTTTGCTTAAAAATGCTAAATAATGTACGCCTACGCAATAAAAATAGGAAATACGAACTGTTCTTGGTTTTTTGACCGTGTAGGTCGATGTATATACATTTATATCTCTTGTCAAATTGCAAAAGCTCCTCCGTGCAAAGGAGACTCTGCCAAAAAATTTCGAAAATTTTGGGAGTTAGAATTTTTTTAAATCTTTTGAAAATTTTCACTAACGATAAATGATTTAAATTTGTTAAGCAAATAGAATTGAAACTGAATATTTAATTCTAATTTAAATTTTGTCTGTATAGTAAGGTGAATAAAAGTCAATATTCAAAGTTTGTAGAAAATTGAATTCAAATGGGTAAAGTAAAGTGAAGTTGAAAGATTAATTCATAGTAGACTAAAAAAAAATTAAAATTTGGAAATAAATCCATTTGGATTTAAATAAATTAGTAAGTGGAACTAATTGTAGAAATGGTTAATTAAGTATGGATTGAAATAATGTGAATAGAATTCAATATTTAAAATGAAAGGAAAATTGAATTCAAGAAGAATTGAAAATGAAAACCTGGATGAATTTGGAAAAAAAAAGTATTGAGATTTGGAACAATTAGTAAATTGAAGCAAATTGGATCTATATGGAATTAGAATCAAATTGATTAAATACAGATAAAAACTAAGTAGTAAAGTTAAAATAATAATATAAGAGTGTATAAAATGCTTATATTAAACTTAAGAAAATGAATGGTGAAGTTTTTAAGTAAGTTTGATATTGGAAACATAATAAGTAATATTGGAATGGAGATTAAATAATGTTGTGAAATGGGATAATTGTGGATAAGTGAATAGAGATCAAAATAATGTGAATAAAAGGAAATTGATATAGTTAATAATCAATGGATATAAATACATAATATGTACGTATATTATTTTATTCACATAGTGATTTGATCCAGATTCGAGCATAGAATTTCAAGATAGTTATATAAACCGAGTTGGGATTTTTCACTCGATTTTCGAAGGCGAACCCTAGATGTGGATTTTTGATTGAATTCTAGAAATTCTCTATCATAATTTGTGGCTATGCAAGGAGAATGATGGTTTTTGATCAAGAAACCAGATCTGAGTCTGCACTAGGAAGTCAGGTGGACGGTACTAGTTCGGAAGTGAAATTGTGTGATCGAGTGAGCGATCGAATTGATATTGCGTTTGGATGATATATGTACATTGTACGACTTAAGTAAAGCTAATAATGGAAGTCTTGTAAAAGAATAAATGAAATGATTCTGATTTTGTGATTGGATATTGTTACTAAGTAGGATACATGTGTTTTGAAAGGAAAGGAAATTGATCTTTTTGATTTCAGAAGATAAAAGTGAATTGCTCGACAAAAAGGTATATATTTAAGTTTCTATATGAAATTTGATTGGGTTTCTGATCCTACCACTTGGCCTTTTGTTTTCTTTTTGAATTTGGGAGCCCATAGAGGCATTTTGTAGTTGTATCGAGCTAGCCACTCAAAGGAGATGCTGGTGAAATTTTTCAAAAATTTAGGGAGTTAGAAAATTTTTGAGAAAATTTTGATAATTTGAATTTGGATTTAAAATTTGAATTTGAATTATAATTTGAATAGTTGAAAAAGTAATGTTGGTTGGAAACTATGGAAGAGAGTTTGGAATGTTAGAAAGGATAATAAGGTGTCTTTAATGAAAAGATGTTTGACAAGTTGTTGAATTTTTTGGATTGGAAAATGGCTAACGGGTTATGGACCATTCTTCTTAAATAGTAATTTCGGAGACGAAATTCTTTTAAGGGGGGAGGAATGTGACGACCCAGAACTTTTGGGATATTTTAAATTGGAATATATAATTGATTTTAAATATTTAAAAGTTAATATTTAACATGAAATTTTCAAATATCGTTATTTATTGGATTATTTAAATATTGAATTAACAACTGGAAATTGGGAAATTGTTGAATCTGGAGTTGCAGGCTTGTTAAAAATATTTCAAAGGCTTATAAAATTTATACTGATAATACTGGAGATAATAGAAGTTTTAAATTTGAATTTGAAAGTATTATGTTCAGTTTTAAGAATATATAGTTTAAATTGAATTTTAAAAAAATAGCCATCTGAGGCACGGTCTCGGAATTCGATGAAACCTGTTCCATTGGATTCTTAATACTGTATTTTTATCGAATTTCAATTTTTGGAGTGATTGAATTTGTTGTATGAGCATATGATACATAAACGCATCGAATTTTATATCGAAAATTCAATTTAATAACTGGATTTAAAAAGCTATCTTCTCCATAAAATCGAATTAGGACATAGAACCTTTTCCATTGTGTTCGGAATAGGGGTTTAACATTATAAACGCCTAGCGGCACGCCTCGATAGGAGGTTAAGACTTTGAGTTGCAAATTCATGACGATTTAAATTCGGATTTAAATTTGAAATATTAATAAATTAAGTTTAAAATTTGATTGAGAATAAATAAAAAGTTTATAATATTTCTTTGAGTGCATGAAATAAATAAAATATTTACAAATGGGCATTTTTAGGCTTTTGAAGACATATGTGTACATGTGGCAAAATTGTTATTTAAAAATAGATTTCTTTATCAAATAAAAATAATAAATAAAATAACATAACCGAGCAAAATCTATTATTCTTCGTTCCCCTTATTTTTAGTTCACCGCTTCATCTCAGTTTGAAGCGAAAATGGAATCGTTCGATTTCTAAAAGAACAAATCCAAATCAACATTTAAATGAAATCAAATCCAAATCATAGCCGACCGATCCAAAGAAATTGCCGAAGTGAGGAAGGGTCGACTTATCGCGTGCTCAGGTACGTCAACTGGGGGAAGGGTCGAAGTCGCGGTTGTGGCCACGTTGGGGGAGGTTTGGCCGTTTGTTTTGCTTGGGGTGTTCGAGTTTTTTTTGTTCGAGCGCGTGAAGGCTCGCGATTTGGTTTGGCAAATGGTACCGATTGAAGAAGCAAGGGCTGACACAACACATCATCGTGAAGAGGAAGTCACGTTCGAATCGAGGAGCAGGCGGCGTTTTCAATCTGGAGAAAGTGCGGCACGTCTTTGTTGGATGAAGTTCGATGCATTGTTGGGCAGTGTAATCATCGAGGTCGGTGATGTATCATGAGGGCATAGTGGGTTTCGAGGCCGAGGTGTTTGTTGTAGCTTGGGTTCGTTCGAAGTTTGGTCGTGCGAGGCGCGATTTTGGGTTCGATTCAAGAAGGCTGAGGTGTCTGTTTCTTTACCTAATTAATTTCTCAGTTAGATTAAATTTAATTTTATGCATGCTTGGGTAATATAAAAAAAGGAAATTTTTTTAATATGTATATACAGATAAGGTTTGGAAAATTTATAGGAATTTTAAAAAGGGTTTGAAAGTTGTATAAAAATTAGATTTTTTTTGAAATCTACAAAATATATATATATATATATATATATATATATTCAAAAGCGGATAAATAAAGAGATATATAAATTTTCGTTTACTAGTTTATTTTTAATATAATACATGATAGAGATAGATTTGAGCTAATTTAATTATTTTAGTTGCTATAAAAATATATTTAATTATGAAGGAAATTGGTTTGAAAAAAATTGATTTATTTAGATTAAAATAAATAATTAGTAAATAAAATTTATTAAACAAAATTGATTGTTCGATTTGTTTGAATATTAATTAAATCGTACAAATATTTATTCAAGGTCAAAATCTGTAAGAAAGCAAGCCAGATTGGAAGTGAGTTGCGAATTAAAATCAAAGGTGAGTTAATCTCACTCAACTGGATTATTATTTAAATTTAAATAGTTAAATTTAAATTTTGGTTAAATTATTGAATGGATTGGATGTGGTTTATTATATATAGTAGTATATATATTACAGTGATTGATTTCGCACATTATATAGCGGATGAGACCCTATGCGCCGCATAATAGCGGAGGATATTATATAAACCCATATACCGCGATATTCCACCTCGAAGTAGAATTGGTCTTTTTGTATTGTGGTAACATCTGTGGATGCAGGGAAAAATAGGTTGGAGGGGTCCAACTGGATTCCTCAAAAGTTTGAATTGATTTTATATATTCAGCGATATGATTATATGATAATCTAAGATGAATTATATTGATCATATTGGGAACTGGAATTTATTAAATACTCTGGCTTGGTTATATATATATATATTGGAATTTTGATAATCTAAATATATATGAAGCTTGGATATTTTTTAAAGTAAATAAAAAGGTAATTTTAAATGAAATAATTATAAGGAATTTGGATAATTAAAATGATTTGGAAGAATAAAAGTTGATTTTTAATGGTAACAAATAAATCGAAGTAGGGGAAAAAAATAGTTTGAATAAATGAATTCAAGTGATAATATTTAAAAGGAGGAAAGGATTTATTTCAAAATCCAAGGTTTAAATTTATTGGAAAGGATAATGAAGGAATTTGGAAAAGAAAAATGAAATTTGTATTTTTAGTTAAAAAGATTTTAAGCCATAATTAAGAAGTAAAATCTGAAATTAATGGATTTTGAAATAAATTGAGAAGTAAAGAAATTTATTTCAAAATGGAGTAAATTTGGAAATCGATTTGGAGATAGATAAAGTGTTTGGAAACTGTGTTTTGAAAGAAGGGTGAGAATATGGAATTTATAAAATGAGTTTATAAAGTGTAATGGATATCAGTGGATAACTGGTATTATAACGGTGGGAATTTGTAAAGGAATATGAATTTGTTTTTAAATAAATAGTGGTTTATTTTAAAAAGATGTGGGAGAGAAGTGTATTTCCTTGAAAAGGCAAGTATGTTTGAAAAAAGATTTTTAAATAAAAGTTGGAAGTTTTAAAGGTGTTTAAAGGAATGTTTTTATGAATTTTTATTTAAGTTGTTAAAATGCTAAAGAGTAAATATTTATTAAATTAGTTATAGTGGTAATTATTATAAAACAAAGTAAATTGGTACTATGTTATAAAAAGATAATTATTAATATTTATATTTTATAAAATAGTTTTATTTTAAGGATAGTTTGGTTAAAGTTTTATTTGAAAACTTGTATAGAATTTCGTAACTCTTATTTTAAAATTTTAGTTTGGCTTAACTTTTTTTTTTTAATTAGTTTATATTTTATAAAGTAGTTTTATTTCTAAAAAATTTAAAGTATATATTTTTGAATAATTATTAAGTAGTTTAATTTATATATTTTAAAGTACATTTTCAAAATCAAGTGATTTAAATTGTTTTAAAATCTAAAGTATTTGGACTTGGTTGTTTCTAGTGGAAATAAATAAATATTTGGTAAATTTATTCTGTAAGGGAGGGGTGATTTGAAACTGTTTTCAAAAGGGTTGAAAGATAGAAATTTTTTTTGAGGTTAATAAATAATTTGAGAAATTATTAATGTCTAATGGTTGTTTGTGAATGTTATTTGATAGTCAAATAACCGACTATCAATATTGTACAATGCGCTGATCATTTCAAAGAGATCAGGATCGGGATTAATTTCTCGAAAACCACTTCGATCCGGTTTAAGCATTTTCGTGTGGAAAACAAGAGTTTGGAATCAAAGATGGAGCAGAGAAGTGTAAGGGCTAATCTCTACTAACCCTGAGGGTGATTCCAAAATGGATGTAGTAGGAGTAGTGCCTTCGGTTCCGTTCGAACCCGGAATGGACTTTTATGGATGAATGCTTTCAGAACATTATTAGGAGGACGATGAGCATTCTAAGTGAAATGTTCTTAAAAGGTAACGTTGGGCCTCGACCCTCATCAACCGGGAATAACTGAAAATCAGGGGATATGCAGCAAGGCTAAGCGGGTAGCACCTATTAGGGTAAGTTCATCCCTGTCTAGAGGGCCCTCTGTATTCGGCTTAGTGGGTGGTTGCTGATCCCAACCACGGGGTGATCTTACTCGGGATTTTCCAGTAAGGGGTACCCCAGTGCTTAGTCATTAGTTGAAAATCCATTCTCCCTATGCGCCTTCACGGTTTTGATTGTGCCCAGCTATTGCTGAAACGTGAGATGCAAGCATTTCAGCTTGATTCTATTTTACTTTCAATAGACACTATTATAATATCAAACGTTTTGATAAAAAGTATTTTTGGCTATCGTAAGGTAAAGACCCGACATGTTTATTTATGGCATAATCTTACGAGATGCTTTTGATTTCAAATGATTTTGAAACTTTAATAATCCAATTGAGTGTGTTTTCTCAAGCTGGTATTCCAGACCGACTCAGGTGTTATTTCACTATAATGCTCGGGTCAGACCGAGTATTATAGAATACAGGATATGATGCTGAGGAGCTCAAAAGACGAGCTGGATGTCGAGACGTATCACTCGTATTTGTTGAATATTCCACTGTGTATGATTAATTGCATAGTCAGTTTTGTGAGGACAGGTTACGATAACTGTCCAGTTGTGTGTTGAGAATGTTCATGTACTCTGATGATGTAATGTATAAATAGATATACTTTTTTTTGTGTAAAGATCAGTTATTATCTATTACATTTTATTCCACTGCGATGATTAGATTTTTTGTCGTTTGTTTTCTCTTCTCCTACCTCCTTCTTCTTTATCCCTAATGGTTCAGATATTCTGGCATTTGATTGTTGGCCTTTAATACAGTGGATGAATTGATGTCAATTTTCGGGCGTCGAAAAATTGGGTCGTTTCACAAACTCTAAGTCGTCACATCTTATTCCAAGCATTGAATACCCTCCTATCGAATATGCAACCCTTAAGGAAATAACTAAATATGGCGTTCTAGGTTTAGCTTATCTACTAAACACCGAGAAATGAAAAAATGTGATGCACCGGTATCAAACAGAACGCTAATAGACTTACCGTGAATATGTAGCAAGCCTCCTACAATAGCCTTTCCTTTCTCCTACACAATTGGTCTTGAAATCACGGCTCCAATGCATACATGTATCCCTTCCCTTCTCTAGCAGGCTCTTTGCATTGGTCTTGATAATGCCCAATCTGATCACTAATACAACGGATATTCTTATTTCCAATCATCTTCTTTCCATTCTCTTTTTCTTTTCTAGTTCGATACTCATTAGCATAGAGTCCTTTCTTATCACATGTATAACAGACCACCTCAGCTTTTCTTTTCCTCTGTGCTTCTCCCTTCTGAGCAATCTTCATCTAGAAAAACTTTCTCTTATCCTTGTCCCACCTAGGCCTCCCTCATCTTCTTCGTCAAACAAGCTAGCGCCTATTCCTGCCTCTATGCCATTTCAACCACTACGTCACTAGGGTCTCTCGTTTGTGGCCAAGTAGCATTTATCAACTTCGACCTCAAGCTCCTTATAAACTTCTTATTCCTCTTGATCACTATCTATCAAAGCATACCCGTATTTGGGCCAACTCTTCAAATCTCCTCGCATATTCGAGAAAAAACATCTCCCCTTGTTTTAATTCTGCAAACTTCCTCACCAACATCGATTGCACCATCACCTACATAAACCTCTCATGGAACCATCTCCTAAACTCTACCCAAGTCATGGTTTCCTCATCAACACCAGCTACGACAGTATTCCACCAAAACAAGGCAGCTCCATGAAGCTAACCTCTTCTTCTGCTCATCATTCAGTCCTAAGCCAGCTATAATGTTTGCACCAAAATTGGGCACAACACTCTTCGAATGTTTTTGAAGAGATAATAAATGAAGAAATCAAATTGAAAATGAGGATTATCTAACAAAAACTCCAAGTCATAGAAAAGTAAATTGCATGGAAGACAGTAATTTAGAGTGGTTCGGCGTATCGCCTACGTCCACTATGAAGTTTTGTCACTTTATTGCTCGATATTCGGGGAATACAACTTTTTATGTCAAAATACAACAGATAGTAAGTCAAAATTTGAAGTCAATAGCAGTGATGATGATATGGAGTGATTCTGGCAGCGTCCGGGTGTACTTTTTCTCAAAAAATTCGCCGATCCCCTTTCTGAATGACCAGGGGCTCTATTTATAGGCGTAGGATGCTCATATTTCGTTGAAAATTCGAGAGACCACTTTTGGCACGTGTTTGCGCCAAAATTGGTCACAAACACCCAATATCACGAAAGCACCCGTTTACGTACTCAACTCAATAATAATCAACACAGAACTCAACAACAATCAATATAGAATTCTGCTCTAAGTAACAAATCACAGTAATTCACAAACAACAATCACAAACACAGGATTTATAGTGGTTCGGCGTTCGTGCCTACGTCCACTTTTAAGGTTTTCTCTTTATTGCTTTGCTTGATTAAATCGATTACAACGGATTACAGTTGATAATAGCTTTGAAATCTGAATACAACAGTGATTCTGATGAATGGATTTGAATCAGGCAGAGTCTTGGTGTTCAATGGAAGAAGTTCTCGGAAGATCCTCTTTTCTGAAGGCTTCAGGGTGCTATTTATAGGCGTTGGAGGCCCAGATCTTGTTGAAACTTCGGGAGACCTCTTCTGGCATGTGAGTGGGCCCACGCGACCGACTCCACCAAGTTTCGTCTCGATCTGACATCGATTCGAAGTCATTTCGAACCCATCAAGAAATGGTCCAATCGAGCTGAAACTTGGCAGGAACAATCTTTATCTTGTATGGAAGCTACTGTGAAAATTTGGTTGCATTTGGATCAGTGGTTTAGGAGATATGATCGGTTCAAGTTGTGGTTTTTCGTGAGGGATGTTGCATTCGAACCCATCATTTCAAATGCATCCCCTTCGACTCGATCGGTCACGTGGATCTCTGGTGACGTGGCGCACACTCCTCCCATCGATCCTGTTTTATCTCCGAGTTGACCGCTTCGCACCCAATTTCTTCGCCTCGTTCGTATCAGTGGCCATTGCATAGTTTGAATCAATCAACTACGCAAGTCTCGTGTTGACCTGCATCTGCCTAGTTCGAATCGAGGAGAGGGGGCCTCCTTCGCATCGATGGTAAGTTCGCCTCGATACATGTGATGGATACGAACTGAAGCCCCGTGATGGGTTCAATCGATTCGAACTGGGCACTGGCGCGATCGATACGAAGTTCATGGATATGAAAACGCGACCCATTTGATGGATACGAAACAGTGTTCTAGTTATGGATACGAACGTGCTGATGGATTCGAATGCAATCGATTCGAAGTACATGATGGCTGCTGGACTCGAGGCACGGCTATGTCTCGTGGGTTCGAACTACTGCTAGGATGATGGGTTCGAACTTCATGGATTCGAAGGAAGGATGCTGGGTGGGTTCGAACTTCATGGGTTCGAAGCAAGGACACCGGATGGTTTCGGAGTAGATGGTTTCGAAGCAATGGGTTCGAACATAACCTCTGGCCATCGATTCGAACCATGGGTACCCTATGGGTTCGAACCGAACAAGGGGCTATCTTTCTCAAATTGAAACCATTATGTCTTGAGCATACGAACTCGGATTGACTTGAAACGCTGGCTTCTACAGCTTTGCTTGTCATGTCTTATCAGTTGTGGCCTGATCCGGGCTCGGACAAAATTCATCGATATCCATAGCGAAGTGAAGTACAACCAATCTCTGAGGTGAACCGTCCTTTGCTTTCGATCAATCTTTTGGTATCACGGCTTTACCAAAAAGCGGGATAACATTTTGCCCCCCAAAACATGCCTTGCGGTAGGAAGGTGTGTTTTGTAATGCTTCGAGTTGGACGTTCGTATCCGATCATCAACCTGCAAAAAACTTGATAGTTTCATATGGCCTCAAATGACGATCGTTCGGGATCGAGCTATTTGGGATGAAGCGCCGCCGTTCGTGGTCAAGCGCTCAACTTCAAATGACGATCGTTCGTGATCGAGTCTTTCGAGGTGAAGTGCGACCGTGCGCGGTCGAGCGTATGAATCCATGCGTCGATCGTTCGGGATCGTATGCTGTTTGAGGTGAATCGGGACCGTTCGCGGTCCGTGCCGTTCGTGGCATAGGATGGAATAGGACCGTTCGCGGTCGATGCCGTTCGCGGCAAATGATGATCGTTTGCGACCAAGTTTCGTTCAAGGCGAATGGTGACCGTTCGAGGTCGGATTTTATAATTAGTGAACCATGACCGTTCGCGGTCGGTGCCATTCAAGGCAGAAAGTGATCGTTCGCGATCGTGTGCCGTTCGAGGCGAATTTGTGACCGTTCGCGGTCGGGTGTTGGACCTCAAGTGACGACCGTTCGCGATCAAGCCATTTGAGGTGTGGTGAGTTGCGACTGTTCGAAGTCGAGTGCCGTTCGAGGCGAATTGTGTGCCCGGGAGGGCTTGATGTTATCGATGCCAGGGTCACGTTCGGGTGAGATCCTGGATCGTTTGTCAGGGCGGTTCATCGCCATCTTAGAGCATGCCTAAGGATCGTTCGCGACCCCATACATGTGTAAGTAGCTTAGCCATTCCAGAGTTATCAGAATCAAATATCTATTACACGGATGAGTTTTTAAAACAGAAATGTCCAAACAAGCAAAGTTTAAATGTTCAAATCAAAATGAAACGAAAGCAAAGCATGGATGTCAAAGTGTAAGTTCCCACTACGAAACGGTTAATGATCACTCAGAGCATGCCTGGAGATCGTTCGCGATCTCGCACATGTGTAAATGATCTAACTGTGTTAGTGGAAGCTTACAACTTGTTCATCGTTATTTCACTCAATTGATAACCAAACGGTGCCTTGATTCAGGATCGCCTCTAGCTGATGTGGACGGTGGTCGTTCTGGTTCCGCCACAGGAGCTCGCCTCCTTACATATTGAAGGAGCATACCGTTCCTGATATGCCCTTCCACCTCATCCTTCAGGTGCCTACAATCATTAGTGTTATGACCGTTTAACTCATGGAATACACAAAACTTATCTGATTTCCTTTCGTCGGAGGTAGGGTCCCTTCGCATCGGCCTACGATACGGAATCTGTTCTATGGTATCCTGATAAATTCGTTCCAGTTTCTCGTTCACCTCAGTGTAGGTGGTGAATCGCGGCTCCCTCCGTTGCTGCTTTGATTTGTCTCCGTCATTCTCAATCCTTCTTTTACCTTTATCCTTGTCCGAGTCCCTTCTAGGGGGCTTTTCGTCTTTGAGTGCATAAACTTCTATCCCATCTCCTTCTTCTCTTTCCGCATTTGCATCCTCTAATCGTAAAAACTTTTCCGCCTCATGATAGAATTCTCCCAGATCTACGGGTGGATCCTTAGTTAATGAATTTTTGAACTCCGTTCCGTCTGCTATTCCGGACACAGCCGCCATCATAACCATGGATGGATCTGGTCTATCCACGGAAGCTGCCGCCGCGTTGAACCGTGTCAGGAAACTTCTCAATGTTTCTCCAGCCTTCTGTTTTAAAGTTGCCAACGTCATCACATTCTTGGGTCTTGTAATGTGAACCCTGAATTGCCTCATAAATCTCTCAGTTAAATCGTTCCATGTTCTGATGGACCCACTATCTAGTTGCCTGAACCATAACGCCGCAATATCCGCCAAGTACAGTGGAAAGCACCGGGCCATAACCTCCTCTGATGCCCCCAGCACTTCCATATGCCTCATATATTTTGTCAGATGGACCGTGGGGTCCGTTCTCCCGTCATACATATCCAACGATGGTAATTTGAAATCCGGTGGGTTTCTAGCTCGTCTGATTGCCGGAGTGAAAGGACTCCTATTAACATCCTCTAGGTCTTTGTTCACCAAACCGCCTCTCATTGCTCGCCTAACCATCTCTGCCAACTTGTCGGTGTCTCCAAGATGTAACCTTCGTTCGTTACTTTCATCCTGCCCCCCGAGTTCGTGAGGGAACTCTGGAATCTGCCCCCTTGATTGAGCGTTCACTCCTCTACTACTCCTAGGTTGCGCAGATCCTTCTCTCTCTCTTTCCAAGATTGGGTCAACATTTTCCATATGTGTGCCCCCTAGCTCGGGTGCTATGCCGGATGGTCCTGCTCCGTTCTGGACTCCATTGGCTTCTCTATTCTGTGCTCCAAGCTGTCCTATCTGTTGAAATAAACTCTGGATCAACTCCTCTTGCTTCTTCATCATCGTCTCCATCTCGTCCCTAGTGATGTAGATCGATGGTTGATTCGCTCCTGAGGAAGCCTCCTGACTTCCTTGTTGTTCACTTCTCTCTGGCCTTGGCCTTCGACTTGATTGTCTTGTCATAATTTCTCAAACCTAAACTTTCAAACTTTCTCTGAATCTGCTATCAATTGGTAGAACTCCTGAGTTCAATTTCTCACTGAAAGCACCAAAATGTTTGCGCCAAAATTGGTCACAAACACCCAATATCACGAAAGCACCCGTTTACGTACTCAACTCAATAATAATCAACACAGAACTCAACAACAATCAATATAGAATTCAGCTCTAAGTAACAAATCACAGTAATTCACAAACAACAATCACAAACACAGGATTTATAGTGGTTTGGCGTTCGTGCCTACGTCCACTTTGAAGGTTTTCTCTTTATTGCTTTGCTTGATTAAATCGATTACAATGGATTACAGTTGATAATAGCTTTGAAATCTGAATACAACAGTGATTCTGATGAATAGATTTGAATCCGGCAGAGTCTTGGTGTTCATTGGCAGAAGTTCTCGGAAGATCCTCTTTTCTGAAGGCTTCATGGTGCTATTTATAGGCGTTGGAGGCCCAGATCTTGCTGAAACTTCGGGAGACCTCTTCTGGCACGTGAGTGGGCCCACGCGACCGACCCCACCAAGCTTCGTCTCGATCTGACATCAATTCGAAGTCATTTCGAACCCATCAAGAAATGGTCCAATCGAGCTGAAACTTGGCAGGAACAATCTTTATCTTGTATGGAAGCTACTGTGAAAATTTGGTTGCATTTGGATCAGTAGTTTAGGAGATATGATCGGTTCAAGTTGTGGTTTTTCGTGAGGGCTGTTGCATTCGAACCCATCATTTCGAATCCATCCCCTTCGACTCGATCGGTCACGTGGATCTCTGGTGACGTGGCGCGCACTCCTCGCATCGATCCTGTTTTATCTCCGAGTTGACCGCTTCGCACCCATGTTCTTCGCCTCGTTCGTATCAGCGGCCATTGCATAGTTTGAATCAATCAACTACGCAAGTCTCGTGTTGACCTTCATCTGCCTAGTTCGAATCGAGGAGAGGGGGCCTCCTTCGCATCGATGGTAAGTTCGCCTCGATACATGTGATGGATATGAACTGAACCCCCGTGATGGGTTCAATCGATTCGAACTGGGCACTGGCGCGATCGATACGAAGTTCATGGATACGAAGACGCGACCCATTTGATGGATACGAAACAGTGTTCTAGTCATGGATACGAACGTGCTGATGGATTCGAATGCAATCGATTCGAAGTACATGATGGCTGCTGGACTCGAGGCACGGCTATGTCTCATGGGTTCGAACTACTGCTAGGATGATGGGTTCGAACTTCATGGATTCGAAGGAAGGATACTGGGTGGGTTCGAACTTCATGGGTTCGAAGCAAGGACACCGGATGGTTTCGGAGTAGATGGTTTCGAAGCAATGGATTCGAACATAACCTCTGGCCATCGATTCGAACCATGGGTACCCTATGGGTTCGAACCGAACAAGGGGCTATCTTTCTCAAATTGAAACCATTATATCTTGAGCATACGAACTCGGATTGACTTGAAACTTGAAACGCTGGCTTCTACAGCTTTGCTTGTCATGTCTTATCAGTTGTGGCCTGATCCGGGCTCGGACAAAATTCATCGATATCCATAGCGAAGTGAAGTACAACCAATCTTTGAGGTGAACCGTCCTTTGCTTTCGATCAATCTTTTGGTATCGCGGCTTTGCCAAAAAGCGGGATAACAGCACGTGAGGGGGCCCACATGCCCGGCCTCAGGAAATTTGGGACTACTTTGGGATCGATTCGAACTCCATTCGAATCGATCAGAAAATCATCCAATCGAGGTGAAATTTGGTGTGGACATTCTTCAACATGTATGCAAGCTTCTGTGAAAATTTCATAGCACTTGGACTTATGGATATCGAGATATGATCAATTCAAAATTGTGTTCTCCGGCCGTTCGTCTCGTTCGAATCGACTCCTTCGTATCGATTCCTTCGAATCGATGGTGGCTTGCGGCTTCATAATGACGTGGAGCGGAACTTTCGTATCATTCCGCTTTCTTCGCCTATTTGATCGAGTCGTCCTGGAGACTTCGCCGCCTTGACCCGATGGATTTGGAGGCTTCAACCACACCTGGATTCGAACAATATGTCATTCGTATCGATCTTGTCTTGCTTGGGTTGGTTGATACGAAATGACCGCACAGGATGGATTCGAAGTGAGGTGATCTGGTGGATACGAACGCATCGTTGTTTT
This sequence comes from Allium cepa, assembly GCA_030765085.1. Lineage (NCBI taxonomy): Eukaryota > Viridiplantae > Streptophyta > Magnoliopsida > Asparagales > Amaryllidaceae > Allium > Allium cepa. Next base: position 237,112,547 of record CM060930.1, read on the forward strand.
TGGAGTCGGTGATAGCTTTGTTCGTATCGATCTCAATGGTCCCAGTTGATCGGTACGAATAGGAGGTTGCAGAATGGATTCGAAGAGGAATACCTCTATGGATTCGAAGGACTTCCAAGCTTGATGGTTACGAACCAGACGGCGGCGAGGTCATCTTCCATTTGATCGATGCGAATGCCATCGATTCGAACTCAGGCTATACTAATTGGATTCGAACTAGTGATATCTTGGATGGATTCGAACATAAACCCTGCCAATGGATATGAAGGAGACGGCACCGATGGATACGAAACCAGGTGGTTCGATGGATACGAATTTGTGGTTTTCCTCTTCAAATTGAATTGATCATAACTCGAGCATGTGAACTCGGATTGACTTGAAATTTGAGATGCTGACTTCTATTATCTTTCTTGACATGTCCTATCAATTGTAGCTCAATCTGTACTTGGACAAAATTCAGCGATATCCATAGTAAAGCGAAGTATGACCAATCTCTGAGACGAACTGTCCTTTGTTTTCGATCGATCTTTTGGTATCACGGCTTTGCCAAAAAGTGGGATAACATTTGCCCCCCAAAGTACGTCTTGTGGAAACATGACGTGCTTTGAAAAGCTGCAGTTTCTCTTCGAACGATTGTCGCATTTTCCGTCGAAAGTTGTACTCTGCATTGTCGTAACCGACTACTGTGTGATAGTGATTGGATGTTCGCTGTCGCAATCATTATGAGATGAGTATTCAATTCCTGTTGAATGTTGAAAGTTGAACATTGGTCCAACACATGTGCGTATATGTTAACCTGACTCTCGTTAACGTTGCACGTTCGCGAGTCGTTGTCAGCTCAAACTCTTCTCTCTTTTTTATCGAATCCCGTATCGATCCTCTCCTGAACCGATGTGAAATTTGAGTTGTATCAACACTTGATGGTTGTTTTGGATTATCCTCTTGTATCGATTCTCTCCTGAATCGATGTAAAAGGTTGAAAGTAGTTTTTCATATCAATGCGGGTCGAATGATAGATACGAAATGGTTGTTCGTATCGATGGGTTTGTTGGATACGAAAACAACGTTCGCATCGATAGACCGGTATTGTTGTGAGTCGACGGTTATACAATAGACACTTCGAATCGATCAGTACCGCATTGTCTCGTATCGATGGACGCTGTGTCGTTGGATGCGAAATGCTCATTCGTATCAATGCTTATCCTAGAATTGTGATGGATACGAAACCGCTGTTCATATCGATATGCAGTGGGTGGAGTAATGAGTTTGTTGATGCAAACAGAGGCTTCGAGTCGATGTTCACTCTGTCTCCAGTTGTCTTCGTTGTGCACTTCATATTGATGGATTTCGTTGTCCATTTCGTATCGATGAAGGCAGAGTCCGATGGTTTCGAACAGAGCATTCGAATCGATCCGTGGTTTGACTTGCTGCGACCGGTCAAATGGACCGGAAGGTGAATCGGCCTGGTTGCCTTCTGAGTTGCATATAAATACTATGGACTTCATCCTTTTTCACTTTTTACTTTTCACTGCCGCCTCATACTCTCTGCGCTTTCGTATCGATCTACGAACTCAAGAAACCAGAGGAAAGGTAACTGTCTTCGAATCGATTAAATTTGTCCCTCTAATCCTTCAGGCTTTAGTCTTCAATTTAGATAACGAATCGGTCGTGACTAAATCTAAACAATGAAACCTGAAACTCAGATCCATTCTATCTTCATCGATTATCAATTCTAGCAGTGTTTAAGGCCGGATCTGGGCCATAGCTTGGTCGAAAATGATCTTGGTGGTGTCTTTGCGTTGATCGGAGGAGTGTTGAGGGAAAAAATTCGATCTTTCGTGTCGATCTGGGGCGCTTGCGTCGAATCGATATTGAGGATAATGTTTTATTTGAAGTTCATATTGATTCCATGAACTTAAAAAGGAAATGATTTTGTTCGTATCGACCAATGTGGTGAGAAAACGCGTCGATCTGAAATGATCGATGCGATGCGATCGGTGTGAAAACCTCGGCCTTAGATCGAATCGAAATATATTCTTGTGATTGATATGAAGAAGTATCTAGTCAAACGCGATCGATGTGAAGCCGAGTCACTCCTGATCGATACGAACTTGAACACCCAGGATCAATGCGAAACTACTGACGTTAATCGATACAAACTCAAGCGTTGACAATCGATTCGAAGTATGCTCCTAGAGATCGATACGAACTTGGATCCTGATAGATTCGAACAGGGTCCCTGTGATTGGTTTGAACCTTTCCTTTGATGGGTTCGAACAAGCTTCCTTTGGTCGATTCGAACCCTTTCTTTGATGGATACAAAATTTTTAGCAATCGATAGCATGATTCCGACGAGCTTCATCCTTGCATATCAGGATTTAACTATTAAACTGTACACTTGATTATCCTTTCAAAGCTCATCGATGGAACTATAACTTAACGCCGTGATAATGAACTTTAACTCAAATCGATTACCAACATCTGGATGGTACGGTTGTGACGGTCAGCAATGATGGTCACTCCCACTGGACTCCGACTATCTTTGTCGCTTGCAAGTTTTCTTTAATTCTGTAAAATCTTTTCGAGTAATGCACAGCACTGCACAGCACACATCCTACACATGGGGAATGCACGGGTTCTTTAGCATCTAATGATGATTTCTGATGAGTTAACCAGTTATGGAATCTCCGAGCTCCCAACAGCAAGAGGTACAGAGTTCGCCCCCTCCTGCGCTTGAAATTCCTGATATTCCTGCCGGAGGAATTGATCCGGCTCCAGATGAATTGTCGAATGCTTTATTTATCGAGAACGCTATTGACTCCGTCGAGTCCAATATCTATGAATCTTTGCTGGGCCAGATATGTCAGAAACATAACCTATCTCCGGATGATGTGTTGTTATTGGGTGTTGATGACAGACCTCATAATCCGCCCGAAGGGTACACTGCCTTCTACCGTCATGCTTGTGCGGCTGGAACTCTTCCTCCGTTTAATCAGTACATCAGAGAGATGCTGTCATTTTTAGGAATTTCTCCCTCACAACTTCATCCTAACGGACATGCGCTGCTGAATAGTGCCTTTAGCATATTTATGGATTGTTTCGTTCGCCCGCCAAGGCCGTCTGAAATTAGATACATATTTAATTTCAAAAGTAGGGGTGATAGCCCATCTTTTACTTTTCTGGAACCAGTCAGAAACTGCCAGGTTATGACCGGGGCTTGGACTAGACTTAGCTATTTTAAAGCCGAATGATTTTTTGTTCGGTGTCCCCCAGGGTTTGCTAGGCGATGGCTGTCTAGACGTAAGTGTCGCAAGTCTTTCTTGAATAGCTATTCTTAACATTTGTACTAATACTCTGTCCTTCTTATAGCCATCATTTCGAGGCCCGACGGTGGATATTATAGAGGCATTGTTCGGAGCTTACAAGAGGTCCCGAGCGACTTAAGGCATATCGACTCGGTGTTAACTGACGACAACTTAAGGATACTGGGTTTAATCGAAATGAACCAGAGCATTGTTATTGAGGGGTTGGCGAAACTGGCTTGGAAGAAAAAGAAGAAAAATGTGAAAAAACCCGGCATAGTAATAAGAGAAGCGAGCGACGATGAAAGGACGCCCATAGATACTGAGCTAGCGGCTGATCTTTCCCGAATAGAACAGAAGCGGAATGGCAAGGCTGTTGTCCCTAAATTTAAGAGACGGAAGTCTGTAGTTGTATCTCGTTCCATCCCCAGAATTACTATCTCTGACGCCGCTCCTTGTCAATCAGGAGAAGTTTTTAAAGGGCTGGATGACATTCCCATCCCGAGTACGTATCTCTCCACCATGAGTCTGGGTTGGAAGAACTTCGGGGAGCGTTAGAAATAAGCGAGCCTTTACCCGTTAGTGCAATCGACACTTCTGGTTGGTCGGGGGTTTTGCACATTTGCATACACTTTCACAACACTACATGACTTCCGCATACATCGTAGTGCCTTTACTTGGTGCTTAATTGAGTTGTCTCTCTTTTGTAGGTGCTATGTCTGGCCGTCCATCTACATTGGATAGACTCCGAAGAGTGCATCATCCTTCGTCCTACTATGAATCTCGTCGTAGGGATTCCGATTGTGATCCCGACGGAGGTATTATGGGCAAGAATATCATGCGAGGGACTATCCCCGAAGCTACTCTAGTCAGGAACGCTCAGATAGAGATTGGAGATACCGTTCTCCTTCTCGCTCTCCTCTACCACCAAGAAGCCATACACATGTATCTGAGCCTTTGCGACAACAGCCGTCTTCACAGATTTCGAGGCCTGAATCGCATTGTTCTAGGTCTGAAATTGTTACGACCATAGCTGTGGAGGAGGCTCCTATTGAACCATCCGGTGAAGGGGCTGTCAGAATCGCCCAACTGAAGAAAGACTTCCCGGAAATATGCTTTGACGCTTACATCTTCCCTCCTAACCTTAAAAGAATTCCTGAAGACGCAGTGAACACAGCACTCAGTTATACCCGCGATTTCTGCGCCCAGTATAAGGAATGGTACAAGGTGGCCGTTAAAGCTTCAAAAGCAGCCTTTGACCGAGCCAAAATCATTGAGAAACTGGAAGCTGACTTGGCCCAGAAGAATCGTATCGTCGAGGTCCTTCAATCTGAGGCGGAATCCTCCCGTAGGGCTGAAGTTGAATCGCTAAAAAAGGTCGATGAGACGCTATTAGAGATGGCAAAAATGCAACAGGCGCATTGCACCTTAATAGAAGACTTGGGCCATCGATACAAAAATGTTGAGGCCTAACGGGATGCGGCAGTTAGAGAACTGAAGGAGTTAAAGGCCAAGCTTGTCGACATAAGTAAGGAAAAGGATGATGCTAATACGGCCGCTCAAGACGCATGTGAGCAAGCCATGTCTTTTCGGGCTGAGCGCGATGCAACAGTCGCAAAGGTCAAGGTGATGGAAGCGGAAGTGGAGGAGAAAATTCAGGGGGAGCGGTTCAAGATGGAGGCTGAGTTTGACGAACTCCTGGATACATATAATGCTAATGTGCTAGAGCATAGAAATCTCGCCTGGCTAGGGGATTACTCTACGCTTCTTTACAGTGCCTGGAAAAAACTAGTGGAGAACAAGAAGATATCTTGTCCAAAAGAAACACTGGACGAGTTTGAACTTGAATCACGTCTGCTCAGTGAGGAGGAGAAAAAAATTCTTCATGAAGCGATAATCTCCGTCGAGAAAGAAAAACTCGGTATTTAGCAGATGGAGATCAGCGAGGGTTCGGGTGTTGCGCGTCACGGCGAGAGTATTGAAATTTCTGTCCCGACTTCGTCCAAAGTTACTACCGCGATTGATCCACAAATCGTTCCTACCTACAATCCGAATCAACCGGGATTATCTCCCGCTAAGACTGTTGTCTCCGAACCTGTCTAAGATTCGAGGCAAGGCAAGGAAGGTACTTCGAACATTTCCCTCATGTCTTAAAACGACGATCTTGGAGTGAATTTATTGGACTGACTATTATTTTGCTCTTCTTTGTTCAGTGATTGAAAGTGCTGCGCCCGTGCCCCCAGTACCTCCGGTCCTATATCCAACGCAGGGAGCTATCGCAACCGAAGCAATTACAACTGCTGCCATGGTTGGCGACATTGGAGATGGGAGCTCGATGTCATTTGATACTCAAATGATTGAGGAGCTTCTTGGTCATTCTCTTGAACCTTTTCCTGATCCTTCATTCGTAACGAGCGGAGTCGCTCCAGCTTTTAGTTCTTTCATGCCGACCACCAGTGTATCCAACGCAGCTCGGGTGTCTCGAGAAGAAGAGATTTTTGCTGAGATAAGCGCTGAGATGGCCGCGGTGACAACGGTCGCTGGTTCTGGAAGCGGCACCGCCCCATCAAGCTTATCTCCTCTGATGGTAATTTCTCCTGGCGGCACGATGACCATCTCAAGTGTTGCTGCCCAGACACCCGTCACAGCTCCTATGCCTTCATTTCGCCCTTCCAAAAGAATCTCTTTCCCTTCCAGCTCCGAGGAAGATGTCGATATCATGCCAGATTCGGAGGATAAACCGAAGAAGGGCAAGAAATCTTGAAGGAAATCTGGTAGTGGGTCCAGTGGCTCGACTCCAAAGAAGAAGCCTCGGAAGAAGAAGGATTGAGCTTCTTGACTTGTAATGCAGTTGTTAATAGCAGTTCTTTTACTTCTTCTTTCGTTCTTTTAGAGCCGTGTATAAGTGTGGATTCGGCCTCCACTTAATCGAAATTTTTTGTTTTGCCATGTAATCAAACTACTTTTTGTTAGTTGATGGAATGGGAAATTGTTCTTTTCTTTTGCTTAAGTATTGCATTGACTGGCTCATGATCACATATGTCATAAGTCTTGAACACGCGTCCGTACTCCGGGGACTTAGAGCTATTGGCTGCACTTTAGTTCGCGTTCTGGGAACTTAGAGTTGATAATTATGCTCTGATTCACGGTCTGGGAATCTTGATTTAATGTTTATACTCCCATTCGCACTCTGGGAATTTGGAGTTAGTGGTTGCACTCCGGTTTGCACTTCGGGAACCAAGAGTTGATGTTTATGCTCCAATTCGCACTCTGGGAATTTAGAGTTTGTGTTTATACTTTGGTTCGCACTCTAAGAACCAAGAGTTGATGTTTATACTCCAATTCACACTCTGGGAATTTGGAGTTAGTGTTTATACTCCGGTTCGCACTTTGGGAATCAAGAGTTGATGTTTATACTCCAATTCACACTCTGGGAATTTGGAGTTAGTGTTTATACTCCGGTTCGCACTCTGGGAACCAAGAGTTGATGTTTACACTCCAATTCGCACTCTGGAATTTGGAGTCCGTTCGTGCTCTGGGAATGAGTTATTTGATGTTTATACTCCAATTCGCACTCTGGGAATATGGAGTCCGTTCGCGCTCTGGGAACGATTTGTTTGATGTTTATACTCCAATTCGCACTCTGGGAATGTGGAGTTAGAGGAAGGATTGTCGTGTATTAATCCTTGTAAATGATGATGTAGTGTTCTGCCCCCGAGCTCGAATTTCACTTAGTGAGTGACCGGTCGTATCACAGTCACTCCCTATTTGAATAAATCCCACCGCATGATGGAACTTAGCTCTCTGTGCATCGTGATATTGTACGTCACATTCAATGAATCACAGCTCGAGCTTGAAGAGATGGCATTTTATTGCTGAAATGAAAGTAGCATGGCAAAAACAGTTGCCTTCTTACAAATTCAACCTTCGAAATGAAAAAATAAAATGCAAAGGAAGAAATTGACTAAGATAGATAAATAACGCCTGTCATGTGTAGTAGCGACGGAGACTTTCGCTATTCCAGGCTCTCGGCAAAGTAAGACCGTCAACGGTCGACAATTTGAACATGCCATCTCCGAGCTTTTGTCAAATCACATACGTCCCTTCCCAATTTGGTTTCATGTGCGAAGGGACCGGATAAATTCTCTTGAGTACGAGATTGCCGAGTTCAAAGGTTCGCAGTCTGACCTTGGCATTGTATATTCGGGTGACCCGATCCCGATATGCGGCTGCCTTCAAATCAGCCTTTTCACGCTTCTCATCGAGTAGATCCAAAGATTCAACAAGTAGTATGGCATTCATTTTCGAATCACAATATGTCGCACGATGACAGTGAACTTCCATTTCGACTGGAATTACGACTTTAGAGCCATAAGATAGAGAAAATGGAGTGTGTCCGGTTGTAGTTTTGTGAGTCGTCCGGTAAGCCCATAAAGCCATAGGAAGTTCATCAACCCACTTGCCCCCTGCCTTTTCCAGTCGCTTCTTCAAAATAGATTTGATAACCTTATTAACAACTTCAACTTGACCATTCATTTGAGGGTGCACTACTGCAGAGAATTTCTTATGGATGTGGAATCGTTGACAGAAATTCTTGAATTCAATACTGTCGAATTGGGCTCCATTATCGGTGATAATAGTATGCGGGAGACCAAACCGGCAGATGATGTTGCGCACTACGACGTTGATTACTTTCTTTGTCGTAATTGTTGCAAGAGGTTCAGCTTCAGCCCATTTGGTGAAGTAATCAACTGCGACGATGGCGTACTTCGCGCCACCTTTAGCTAACGGCAATGCACCAATTATATCAACCCCCCATATTGCAAATGGCCAAGGACTGACCATTTGGGTTATCTCAGTAGGTGGGGCTCTAGGGATCCGAGCGTGTTTTTGGCATTTATCACATTTTTTAGCATAATCCATAGCATCGCGATTAACAGTAGGCCAATAATATCCATATCGGAGTATTTTCTTAGAAAGTGCTTTCCCCCCAGTGTGATCGTCATATTCTCCTTCGTGCACATCGTGTAACACTCGTTTGACTTCGTCGTGCGCGATACATTGGAGAAGAGGAATAGAATGCCCCCTTCGATACATAACTCCATTCTGAATGACAAATCGTGAAGCTTTTTGGAGAACTTGTCTTTTCTCGCTTCGACGCTGAGGTAATATACCATGCTCAATGTAATCTCGATAGGGGGTCATCCACGACTCCCTATTGGAAGTAGCTTCACATGTGAAATCGTTCTCCATTCGATCAATGCTCGGAGAGGATAGAGTCTCAACAGGAATGAGTCCCAACTGTTGAGCTTCGCTCCTACTTGCCAACTTTTCCAACGAATCGGCTTTCTGATTGTGCTCTCGGGGTATGTAGAAAATGTATAATAATCAAATTGATCAAGCATCTCCCGGACTTGGGTTAGATAAGCAGCTAGTCTTCGATCTTTGGCCTGATATTCACCTTGAACCTGGCATACTACCAACTGGGAATCACAATAAATTTCCCTAGTGATAATTCTTAGGTCATGGGCTAACTTCAACCCAGTAAGCAAAGCCTCATATTCAAGTTCATTGTTGATTGCACGGAAATCAAACTTTAAAGCATAGCATATGGATCGACCCTCGGGGGTTTCAAGAACTACCCCTACGCCCGAGCACCGATCGTTGGATGCACCATCAGTGTACAGCTTCCATATGTATTCGGGAGATTTGCTAGTCTCAGGTAAGTCTTCAGGAACAGTGAATTCGGCAATAAAATCTGCTGGGACTTGACCGTGTATGGCCCTTCTCGGAGTATATGTGATGTCGAACTGACTCAGTTCAATGTTCCATTTCAGTAACCTGCCAGATGTCTCAGGCCATGTGATGACCTGTCGTAACGGCTGATCGGTGTACACAGTGATGGGATGAGCCTGAAAATACGGATGGAGCTTCCTTGAGGCGATGACTAGGCAATATGCCAACTTTTCTAGCCTTGGATAATTTCTCTCGGCTCCGGTTAATCGTTTACTAACATAGTAGACCGGTTTCTGCACTCGGTCTTCCTCCCGAACTAACGCAGCACTGATTGCGTTTTCAGATACCGCCAGGTAGAGATATAACTGTTCATGGTCAACAGGTTTTGAAAGAATCGGCGGTGTGGAAAGATGTTGAACTAGTGATTGAAATGCGCCCTCGCATTCCGTAGTCCATTCGAAGTTTCGTTTCCCTTTTCGGATCAGATCGAAGAAGGGTATGCATTTGTCAGTTGATTTCGAGATGAACCTGCTCAGTGCTACAACCTTCCCATTAAGACTCTGAACCTGCTTTATGGTCCTTGGAGTTTGAAGATTCCTGATAGCCTAGATCTTTTCAGGGTTGGCCTCTATCCCTCGGGCGTCGACGATGAACCCAAGGAATTTTATGGATGCGACTCAAAAATGACATTTTAGCGGATTAAGCTTCATCCCGTATCTCCGGAGGATATTGAACATTGACTCTAAGTCTTTGACGTGATCAGTGGAGTACCGCGATTTCACCAACATGTCATCTACATAAACTTCCATAGTCTTTCCGATCTGGTCGGCAAGCATCCGATAGACTAAGCGTTGGTAAGTTGCTCCGGCATTCTTTAATCTAAAAGGCATGACCTTGTAGCAGTATAGTCCCAGATCAGTTACAAAGCTCATATGTTCTTGGTCGGGCACATGCATGGGTATCTGATTGTAACCAGAGTAAGCATCCATGAAAGATAGTGATTCGTGTCCGGCGGTTGAATCCACAAGTTGATCAATTCGGAGAAGTGGAAAGCTATCTTTCAGATAAGCCTTATTTAAGTCAGAGTAATCAACGCACGTTCTCCATTTCCCATTTGGTTTTCGGACAAGTACAGGGTTAGATACCCACTTCGAGTACAGAGCATCCCGGATAAAACCATTCGCCTTTAGCTTATCAACTTTGAGGGCGGCAGATCTCTTTAGATCCATACCGCGTCTCTTTTGTTTGACCGGGATATACCGTGTGTCAATATTCAAGGTGTGGTTCGCGATGTCCGGCGAGATTCCACACATATCAGAGTGCATCCAAGCGAATACGTCTAGATTTGCTTAGAGAAATTCAACCAATTCCTGTTGTGCTTGTGGGTTTAGCTGAGACCCAATTTTCAACATTTTTGAATCATCATCATCACCGATTGGAAACTTCAATCATCAGCTCGGCTGGGGAAGCTTGATTTCCTTTTGATTCATCATTATCTTCATTGTGTCTGGGGTCAAGATCCCTATGGAATTGGTCGTGGTGCCCGGGCCGTGGCCCAGGCACTAATTGTCAATCATCGGCGAAAAGGACGCAGAGAGATTCCTCCACGCCCTTTCCTTTTTCCTTTCATTGCGCTTCTCGCAGCTCAGCAACATAGCATGCTCTCCCAGCAGCCTGATCTCCCTGAATGACTCCAATCCCACGATCAGTGGGGAATTTCAAAGTTAAACACCATGGGGCAATCGCTGTCCTAAATTCGGCAAGGGCCGGTCGGCCCAAAAAGGCATTGTACGGAGAGTGGATATCTAAAACAACAAACTATAACATTCGAACTCTTCGGCATTCTCCGACTCCTAACTCCACTGGCAACTCCACCTCTCCGGTGGGTATATTAGCGCTTCCGTCGAAGCCATGGATTCTAGATTGACAAGGCTTTAAATCTTTGGCTTCCATCTTCATTTTATCATATGCTCTCTTAAACAAAATGTTTATCGAACTCCCACTGTCCACCAGGATCCTCTTCGTCCAAGCAGGACCAACCTGGGCCGATATGACTAGTGGGTCTATAGTTGGGGCTTCAACCCTATCAGCATCTTGGTTTCTAAATACGATGTCGTCTGCCATCGTTCTCTGTTGTTTGGCCAGGGCCCCTTCGTCAAGCGTACTGCAACTCTTGAAATCCACATGCCTGATCGAATTGGCATATGATTCCATTTCCCTCCAGCTTCGGTCCACTGGATGGGGACCGCCACTAACTGTATTAATAACTAATCTCCCGCCTGTACGAGCGGGCTCCTCCGGTCTCTCTTGGTTTTATGCACGATTTTGGTTTGATGGGCCCACACCACCAGCCTGTGGTGCCCGCACGAATTGATCTAACTTCCGCTCCCTGATCAATTTTTCAATGAGGACTTGCAAATGTCTACACTCATTGGTATTATGTCCGTAACTCTCGTGGAATCTACAGAACTTTCCTGTTTGAATCTGTCTCTCCGACGATGGCTTCGGAGCAGGCTTTTTATACTGCATCGCATTACAAGTCTGTAGATACACGTTCTCCAATGACATGTTCAGTGGTGTATAGCTTTCAAACATTGGTGCCCTACGCCGCGGGCCACGATTCTGATCTTGCTTCTTATTTCTATTATCACCGTTCCTCGGCTGGGTTTGCTTGTTTTGAATATTCATTTGGACTTTTCCAGAGCTCTCCCCTGACTGTTTAACTGCCACATTGCTTTGAATTCCTTCATTGCTGGGTCTCGCATCGTCCTGTTTCCTAGATTGTTTCGCATCCTCACGTCTTAAGAATTGAGCGGCTTTGGAGTAGAAACGATCCAACGATGCGGGAGGCTTCCCAGCTAGCCAATTTCAAAATTCGAAATCGGGGTCAATCCCCTTAGTCAAGGCCATCAAGATTGAATTATCATTGAGGTTAGTGATCTCCGCACAAGCGGCATTAAACCTTTCCAAATATCGCCCGAGTGTCTCTCCAGCAGCTTGAGTGACACTAGATAAAGTATTAACGTCTTTAGGCCTGGCAATGTGATGAAACTGTTCAACAAATTTAGTAGCCAACTGATCAAATGAAGAGATAGATAGTGGTGGTAATCGCGTAAACCACATCGTCGCAATTCCCCCTAAAGAAATGGAAAAACTACGGCACTTTACTGCATCATCAGCTCTTGCAGCAGTCATCGACCATTCGTATTTCAGAATATGCTGATAAGGATCAGAACTTCCTTCATACATTGGCAGAGTCGGCATCCTGAATCGCCGAGGAGGTTCAACATATAATATGTCATCACTGAAAGGAGTATGACTTTGGGAGATTCCCCAATCGTCATTTGTTAAGCCCTGACCCTCGCGAATGATTTGGCGTACCAAGGCTGATAGGTCTGGTGTTGCTATATTCTGAGCGTGGTGAGCCAAAGTGTGGTCGGGTTCCACAGTGTGAGGTGGGATCGGGCGCTGTCGATGATCCGTATCTTGCCTCCTTGGCTCGATGTCTTCTGGGACATATGGTTCTGGAGCATGTTCCTACTGGCGGTAGTTCTGATTGGAGTGATTTCGGGTATCGACTCCTATGTCAACTACAGTGGTGGTGGCATGGTTATGCGTGGTATACTGTGGAACAGTGCCTCCTCGGGAGGAGGGTCCTGTATGAAAACTGGCAGAAGGGACAACTCTTATCTGCCCAATAGTTAATGCCTGCTGGTGACCAGCAGCATGTGCATAACTTCCGCCTAGCCTGGGACGAGTAGATCTGTAGTTGTAATCAGACGAAGCAGAACTTTCAGTGGAAGAATGAGGGGCGTGATCCCTTCTGGATCTTCTGCGCCTTTGGCGGTTCAGTTGATTAGTCAACTCAGCATTGGTGCGCAACTGTTCAATCGGCTGTTGTCGACTTTGGGTTAGTTCCTGGAGTAATGTCTGGAACTCTTGTCGAGTGACCGGACCTGATGGATCTGAATGTCCGGTATCATTTTGATTAGGTGGAGGTAGTTGCGCGGGATTCTGTCTATCCCGGCCTTTTTGACCAGCGGCGGTAGAAGCGGTTCTCGTGCTAACCATCTTGAGGTGTAGAATCCTTTCCTAAATTTTGGCAAATCTGAATAGACGGGAAGGAACTTGGATTTGATGATCTGGATCTCTCTCTTAGATTTATTCAATCCGGTATCGATGACAGATCCAAAGAGCAGGAGAAAATCTAGGTTTTATCAGTGGAAGCACCAAAGTGTTTGCGCCAAAACTGGGCACAATACTCTTTGGAAGTTTTTAAAGAGATAATAAATGAAGAAATCAAATTGAAAATGAGGATTATCTAACAAAAACTCCAAGTCACAGAAAAGTAAATTGCACGGAAGACGGTAATTTAGAGTGGTTCGGCATATCGCCTACGTCCACTACGAAGTTTTGTCACTTTATTGCTCGATATTTGGGGAATACAACTTTTTATGTCAAAATACAGCAGATAGTAAGTCAAAATTCGAAATTAATGGCAGTGATGATGATATGGAGTGATTCTGGCAGCGTCCGGGCGTACTTTTTCTTTAAAAATTCTCCGATCGCCTTTCTGAATGACCAAGGGCTCTATTTATAGGCGTAGGATGCTGATATTTCGCTGAAAATTCGGGAGACCACTTCTGGCACATGAGGGGGCCCACATGCCCGGCCTCAGGAAATTTGGGCCCACTTTGGGATCGATTCGAACTACATTCGAATCGATCAGAAAATCATCCAATCGAGGTGAAATTTGGTGTGGACATTCTTCAACATGTATGCAATCTTCTGTGAAAATTTCATAGCATTTGGACTTATGGATCTCGAGACATGATCGATTTGAAATTGTGTTCTCTGGTCGTTCGTCTCGTTCGAATCGACTCCTTCGTATCGATTCCTTCGAATCGATGGTGGCTTGCTGCTTCATAATGACGTGGAGCGGAACTTTCGTATCGTTCCGCTTTCTTCGCCTATTTGATCGAGTTGTCGCGGAGACTTCGCCGCCTTGACTCAATGGATTCGCAGGCTTCAACCACACTTGGATTCGAACAATATGTCATTCGTATCGATCGTGTCTTGCTTGGGTTGATTGATACGAAATGACTGCACAGGATGGATTCGAAGTGAGTGCTCTGATGGATACGAACGCATCGTTGTTTTTGGAGTCGGTGCATAGCTTTGTTCGTATCGATCTCAATGGCCCTAGTTGATCGATACGCATAGGAGTTTGCAAGATGGATTCAAAGAGGAATACCTCTATGGATTCGAAGGACTTCCAAGCTTGATGGTTACGAACCAGACGGCGGCGAGGTCATCTTCCATTTGATCGATGCGAATGCCATCGATTCGAACTCAGGCTATACTGATGGATTCGAACTAGTGATATCTTGGATGGATTCAAACATAAACCCTGCCGATGGATACGAAGGATACGACACCGATGGATACGAAACCAGGTGGTTCGATGGATACGAATTTGTGGTTTTTCTCTTCAAATTGAATCGATTATAACTCGAGCGTATGAACTCGGATTGACTTGAAATTTGAGATGCTGACTTCTATGATCTTTCTTGTCATGTCCTATCAATTGTAGCTCAATCTGGACTCGGATAAAATTCAGCGATATCCATAGTGAAGAGAAGTATGACCAATCTCTGAGACGAACTGTCCTTTGTTTTCGATCGATCTTTTGGTCTCACGGCTTTGCCAAAAAGCGGGATAGCAAATGATTCTCTCATAATGTGGCGGTCGATTTTCAACCTCAATTGCATCTTCTGTTCCAATGAACAACTTCCCTCCAAGCCTAGTATAGTCTTTGCTCAAGTTAGCGTACTGGTTAACCATTAGGACTTCCTGAGCTCCTATAGCAGTATTCCCACAGATAACTTTGGTTGTAATTCCAGCTTGCATCGTATTCACAATGTTTACAAAGAACTGGTACATGGCTCCCATATCCACTTAAGGAACTCCAACCCCAACAGTTTCAGTTTGAGCCTGACCGAAACCTCTTCTAACATTTGGTTGGGCATTTCCATTAGTGTTGGTGCTATCTCCTCCAAGATTAACTTTTCCTCTTCTTCCTTCCATATCTATATTCAAACTCCATGAGACACAAATGAATAACCAAACTAAGGTAGGAGTCTAGAAATGTAGGGTACATTTATGTATAGCAAACACAATTACGTTATTGTAGCGTTACCTCGTACCCTGATCTTAACTTTAATTACTAGGGATTTCATGTTTCAAAAGCCATTTTTTAAGTTAAAGTATTTCATAAACCATGCTCTGATACAAAGCTGCAATTTCCTCTATTTGGTGACCCAAAACAAAGTGCTACAGATGCTGCAGTCATCTATAGCATTAGCTTCCGACAACTAAATAAGGCTATGTTAATGGAATCCATATTTTCAGAAGCAGATCAATATGACGCTAAACACAGATTTAATAGATTTCCAAAACAATCCTTCTTCATTAAATTTAAAACGGATGTTTCATATTCAATTCACATAATCCCAATACGTACCTCGGCACAAATAAAATATACTTATTACAAAATATGCCAAGAGCGTTATTTGAAAATACCCTCTTGGATGGTAGGAGTAATATTCTCATAATAAACTTAGTACATACATAGAGGAAATTAAACAAAATATGAAATAGCAATTCCTAATTAGCTATCTGATTGCCTCCCTCTTGCCTCCAATAGCCTTATTCATAATCCTACTAAACCTGAAAAGACCTTAATCCCTCAGCCTGCTCAAATCGATTTTGAGCACCCGAGAGTTTAAGCGGAAAATATAAACTTCGAGTCGGACATAAAGCCCGGTGTGAATAATACTGTTTAATATGTTAAGTGAGACCACGATGCTTAGGAGAACGAGTTTCCCCTCACTAACATCATTCTAAAACATATCTTTGCAAGACCTTTTTTCTATAACCAAAACTAGTTAAATATTGTAAAGTAATTCTGTAACATCTCGATTTTTCGACTTTCGAAAATCGACATTAATACGACCACTGCCGAGAAATCGAATGCCGAAAAACCGAATTGTTAGGGCTAAAGAAGAAAGAGGTAGAAGAAGAAGAAAGAAGCAACAGAAACAATGTCAGAATCTCGCATTTGCAGCGGAACAATATATAATAGATAAATGAATAACCTTTAAAACAAAAGAACTGTATATATTTATAAATTACAACATTATCAGAGTTTACAACAACGCACCACCACTGGACAATTATATAGATTTATCCTTACAATTAAATACACATCGAAAGAATAATAGTATACGGAAGTACGTCTCGCCATCCAGCTCGACCCTTGAGCTCCACAGCACTCCTGACATCCAGAATGACCTGATAACCTGACTCTAGGCTGCCCGTGTGGAAAATTATGTGCTCCTAGAGTTTAGAAAGGGAACAATAAACTCCAGGTCAGTCATGGGACTGGTGTGAGAATTTAAAACAGTAATTTTCACAAAGAACATAAAAAGAAATTCACAATGCTTTTTGGAAAATGAAACTACCATAAGGCCTTCCACCGTACAGACAATGCAAACGCAGAATTGGAGGAGATTTCTCCTTATGACAGTCAAATATGCTTAAAACGCAATTTTTTTAATATTATTATTAGTGCATAGTGAAAAAAACCTTTCGAAAGTATAATATTAATCTTAGCTAGCATAGACATTTCGTACTTATGCCTACTATAACTACCATGTTCAATAGCAGGTTACCGCCACATTCCATGGAAGGTAATACAACTAAAACCATATAGGGCCCGTATTGTTTGATTGGATTTCCAACAAATGGTTAGGCTAAGGAACTTCCTACTACCTCATTGGAACGCCTCTGGCGGGACTTCCCGAGAACCTAACTGGATCTCAGCCATCACAAGGCCGAGTTACCTCACGCTTCGGGGTGCAATGAAGCTGTAACTAGATAACTCCACACAAAAGTATGCCATCCCCGGTCGTTACAGACCTTTATCCGAGGATCCTCAACCAACAACATCACACGGTAGTAAATATACTATAGTGTCAACATGAATAAGTATCAGGGCTCCATACCATAATACCACCCTTTTCCAGAAGAAATGACATACTTAAGGGAGCGACCCTTAAACAGCCTTGCTGCATTCTTCCTTTTTCGACCATTTTCGGGGTGTGAGGTCTGACGAAGTCTCGTCCACAAAGCTACGCTTTCCACAAAGCTATGATTTGATCAAAAGATGATCAACAAATGATCAGCACACAGCAGCACTCAACATGCCACATTACCAAATTGGGAGTATATCACTGATAACCTTCAACTACATAACCTTTTTGCTCGTACGTCTCAGAGAAGGGTGTTAAGCTAAGAGAATAAATTCTCCGCCACCAAACAGAAATGTATTTGAAAGAAATCTGCTTTGTACCTCAAAATGTAATGTCAGACATATAACCATATAAGTCTATTTTGGGTTCGAACAGAACCGAAGGCACTTCCAAGACGCCCTTGCAATCCGGGTATTCACAATCTCGATCGGACTTCCAATCACTTAAGAAATCTCTGTACTGTAGCTACTCAGTGCAGAGACAATCGATAGGCTATCCTATCGTTCTAACAAATACTCGGTCTTCAACATCGTACTTCAAATGCTATCCATTTACGTCATATCACTATTCGGAATGGGTTATATGACACAAAGTCCTCTCCCGACTAAACCAGATAGTGATTGCAAATATTTGAAAATAAGTGTTGCATTCAAATTTCAAACAAATCACAACAAATACCCATTTAAAGGTCAATATTGATAGTCGGTTATTTAACTATCAATAGATATGCATAGCATCACCAGATTCCAAATAATTTCCCAAATTATTTATTTTCAAAATTATATCCATAAGATATATATTTTCCACACTTCAACCATTTGAAAACAAATTTCAAATCACTTTTCACCTTTCAAACTTTTGAAAACAATTTTCAAATTATTTTCCCTAAACGGGATGTATTCACAGATATTTATTCAATTCCACTGGAAATTTGCCGAGTCTGAATACTTTAAAATAATTTATATCACTTATCCAAATATATTGGGAAAACACTTTAAAATAAAAACTATTCTTAAACACTTTTACTCAAAATATTAGCTGTAAAAACATTATACTAATATTACATATAAACTTCAAATCCAAACTAATTTTTCAAAGTAAAATTAGTAGATAGAGGGTAATTATTTAAATAACCTTTTTCTGAAACAATAATCAATTTAGTCTTTAAATAATTACTTGTAAAATTTGCTAAATAAATCTTTACTCTAAAGAGTTCAAATAACTAAAAAAAATAATTCCCTCCAAAATATTCTTTTAAAACCAACTTTAGGATTTTTAATTTATAATTCAAAAGCTACTTTGGAAATATGCTCGGCTTTCAAGGAAAATACACTTCCCATTTCAAAATGGTCCATTTAAACCAACTAAATAAATCCTTATCGATTTATTTCAAATTTACGTCCCAAATCCGTAAATTTCTTTCCACACTTCAAAAATAAATCAATGTTTATTTTTTTTTTAAAAATTTCCCTTTCCTTTACAAATTCCATTGTGAATTTACATTTCCAAATATCTTTTGATATACGATTTTTAAATCGATTTCAAATATTCACTTTCAACACCAATTCAATTTTCAATTGATTTCCAAAAACACCAAATCAAATTCCATATTGATTTCCCAAATTCATTTCAAAACACCAAATAAATTTTCAAATGGATTTCCAAATTTATTTCCTTTTAAAATAAATTCCTTTTTAAGAAGATAAATTCCTTTATCTCTTCCAATATATTTAAAATCCAAATTTTAAATAAATTCTTCAACTTATAAACAATATTATCCGATATTTTGGAATTTTATTCAATATGATTTAAAAATAGAACTTTATCCTTTTAAAACTTCTTTTAAATTTGTCCAATTGTCAAAAATAATTTCTTACTAAAAATCTTTCAACTTGAATTTTAAAAATACAATTTTTATTTTTTTCTGGTATCCTACGATACCGAAAATATATTCGGCTACACTATAGCCTTCAACGATTTTAATAACAAAGATAATCACACATAGATTATAAAAAAAATCAACACACAATCATCTGAAACAAATTCAAATGTTTTGAGGAATCCAGTTAGATCCTTCCAACCTGTTTCCCTGCATCTACAGATGTTAGCACAACAATTAAATACCCATTCCACTTCGAGGTGGAATATCACAGTATATGGGATTTATAAAAATATCATCCGCTATTATGTGGCGCAATAGGGTCTCATCCGTTATACAATGAGGAAAATCAACTCCAAATACATATATAATACCAATTCCACTTCGAGGTGGAATATCGCGGTATATAGGTTTAAATATAATATCATCCGCTTATTATGCGGCGTATAGGGTCTATTACAATACAACCAACAACAACCATCATTCAATCACACAATCAAGAAATTTTAAATTTAACTATTTTAAATTTAAATCAAAACAAGATTCGATTGAGTGAGAAGTTCTCACCTTTAACAATGCATGCTATCCATTTTCCATTCCATTTTTTTTTCACGATCTTTAAACCTTGGTGAGGAATTTTCAATTCTATCGAAAAAAAATTGTCTATCCAAATAACTCAAAGTAGCGGGCATAGTTTTTGCTCTTCTTAAAGGCACAACTTCTTTAGACAAATGGCTAACATCAATTACGTTGGGAAAATCCAATCTTAAAGATGATATAAATTCAGAGAGGCTTGATGGCAGAGGTGCAATGAAATTTGAGTGGATAGACGTAAGATCATTCAGAGAATTGAAGGTAATGATTGGTTTCTGGGAAGTGAAAACCAGGTCTAGCACTTCTCTGAATCCTTTGACTTTCAGGTTCTGCTCCTCTTCAATATCTTCCAGCTCACTAAAAAGATGTTTTTTATCATTGTCTGAGCTAGTTAGCACGACATGAACTGCCTTAGGCCCACCACTTTTGTCTAGACTTACTAGAGGCACTAAGTCATCACCTATCTTGTTAACTCAAAAGCCAACTGCACTTGTCGTTCGCTGCTGACATCAATACACATAGAAGGCCTTGTGCCATATACTTTATTGCCTAATATGAGTTTCCTAAGTGAAATTACAAGATCACCATCAGTATTATTGTCGTTGTTTTTGCAAGCATTTCTCCAGAGCTCAACTTTTGACATAATTTTTCGCATAAAAAGTGAATCTGCAACCGAGGGGTTTGAAGTGGTAGGAACAGATTGTAGGTAATGCACACTGTTCCTTTTGTTTGCTTTTGATTCTTGTGCTTTAGACAAATATGATATCCGGGAAAGCTGTGACTACTAAGCCCTTAATTGAAAAGGGGCAGACTGCAAACTGGAGAACTTGGAAACTATCGGCAGCAATCTTGATTTAAAACAAGCAATTTCAGGGGTGTCGATATGACTAACTCTTCGCCAAGAAAATAAAGCTTCGGTCCTTTGTGTGGAAATTGCGATGAAATCATTATCTGTAATTTGGGATTTGATATTTTGAAGTGTGGATGAAAAATTCATTTTCGTGATTTGCTTAACGGCTTTGCGTCCGTGGTGGGGGATTCCGACGCTTATGGCCAGACTGGTGAGGGTTTTCACTCGCAGTGGATAGGGTTTTGCGGTTTGAGAGACTTAAGGGGGCGAGGTAAAATGAGCTTAAACCATCATAGTACAGTTTGGTTGATATTTAAATTGAATTTTCGATTTAACTTTCAGTGCGTTTACCTACCGTACGGCCAATCGATCACTCCAATCACTATGAAACCTGAAACCCGATAACAATACGAAATTACGGATCCAACGGAACTGATTTCGTCGAATTCCGAGACAGTGTCTTGGAAAGCTATCTTTAAATATCGATTTAAACGATATAATTCCCAAAACTGAACAAATCATTTTCAAATCCAATTCTGAAGCTTCTATTTTCTTCAATATCATCGATATGAATTTTCTAACCCTTGAAAATATTTTTAACTAGCTTAAAAGTTAAAATTCGATATTTTACTCAATTTCAATAATTAAATCCAAAAATTTAATTGCCAATTTCATCCTGATATTTGAAATTCTAGTTAAACTATCATTCGAATATTTTAAATTCAATTAAATATTCCATTTCAAATATTCAAAATTTCTGGGTCGTTACATTCTTCCCCCCTTAAAAGAATTTCTTCCCAAAATTACAAGTTAAGAAGAATGCCCCAAATTTATTAACTTTATGAAAATTCACCTACTGAAAATTTTATATTCACCTTTTTCAAAACCTTGACTTCAACAAAAACAATGGTTTTCATTTTCTATGTCAATTCCTACATTTTAATTACAATTTAGAAATCGATTTTTCGTTAACAAATTTTCCAAAAATTTTCAAAATTTTTCTAACTCCCAAAATTTACGGAAAATTTTGGCAGAGTCTCCATGTACGGAGGAGCTTTTGCAATTTGACAAGGGATATAAATATATATACATCGACCCACATGGTCGGAAAATAGAAAAATAGTTCATATTTCCTATTTTTATTGTGTAGGCGTACCTTATATAGCATTTTTAAGCAAAGCGGTTTATTATTAGCATTTTACGCGACCAAATCCAGCCAAACATCAGTCCCGGTACCTGTACTTACTCAATTTAAACACTTAAGTGACATATATAAGAAATTCATTCACATTTCACTTGTTTTCAATAGCAAACACATTGTTTTCATAAGCAATACACTCAAAATAATGTCCATAAGCAATTTATATGGTTTCGATACAAATTTTAATTGCTTACAACTACATCACCATCATTTCCATTCAATTTCAATGGTTTACAACACACTTTCTTACATTCTATTCATTTCTAAACGAAATGAACTCAAACCCAATTCAATTGATATAAAAATCAATTTTATTTGCTTTTATTAACTCATAGAATTTATACAAGCTCGTTTGCATCAAACGACAATCATTTTTATGCAAATTCGACGATATTCACTTAATAGAATATCCATTCTAGTTTAAAACTAATTTAATTAGATACCAAATCAATTTACACTTTATTCTATTTCATTTCCAATTGATTCCGTTCAATTTATTTTACATTCCATATTCACATTCATTTCATTTCATTTGAAACCTTTTCACAATTTTACTTAAGTCGAGCTTTTATCCAATATTTACTTAAGTTATTTCAATTCAATACTCAAAATTTATTTTTCCTTGTAACACTTCCCAATTTAAATCCATGATTTGATTTTCATTTGTCAAATCCATTCCATAGTTTATTCACTGATCCATTTCAAATTTCAAATTTCCATGTTCAATTCATCTCGAATTTATTTTATCAACGACAAGGCCATTTTCAATTTATTTCTACTTACTTGGATTTTATTTACAACACAAACCACTTCTGCTTTAATGCAATTCCATTTTATTTATCAAAATAATATAATCCAAATTCATTTCGTTTGACAACAACTTTGATTCAATATTTATCCGCTTTCAATATGCGTTGAATATTATTTATACTCAAGTTTCCTTTCCAAATTCTATTATTTATTAACAATTCAAGTTTAAATTAAGAATTTTGAGTTCCATATTTCATTTACAAATTTATTCTAATTTTAGTTTACTTCCCACTTACATGTTATTTATCCTTTTCCAATTTGAATCTTATTCCAATCAAATTTCAAATATTTTATAAGTTATCAAACTTGTTTACATTCCACAACATTTAAAGAAATTTCATTAATGAACTTATTTCCAAATATTTTTCTGGAATTTTATTCCAAACTATAAATCACATTTACATTTTATATTCACCAATTCTATTTGTATATGGATTTTATTTCCTTATCCTTTTGTTTTAATTTCAATTCCTTATTCAATTTCCCTATAATGATAATTCAATATCATCACTTCCCAACAATCAAGCAACCATATACTATAATAACTTATGGAAAATGATCCCTTTTCTATATAAAAATAGTTTTAGGTAAAATTATTTCATTTACCCCATTTTAAAACAATACTGTGTCGGTTTATTGCGTTTAAGAGTTTAGAAACCCCTATCGATTACAGTTGGCCAAACTGCACCGACCAGAATCCATAAACAATCAACCGATAAGTCAGCACAATACAAAACAATTTATATTCACTAACAAATACGCGCTCATACCTATTATTACACTTAACTCATTCTAGAGCACTACTGACTCTATCTCTAATGAGTAATCCCCAATAGAGCCGAGGTTGTTGCTTAACCAATTGCTCTGATACCACTTGTAACATCCCGATTTTTCGACTTTCGAAAATCGACATTACTACGACCACTGCCGAGAAATCGAATGCTGGAAAACCGAATTGTTAGGGTTAAAGAAGAAAGAAGTAGAAGAAGAAGAAAGAAGAAGCAACAGGAACAATATCAGAATCTCACATTCGCAGCGGAACAATATATAATAGAAAAATGAATAACCTTTAAAATAAAAGAACTGTATATATTTATACATTACAACATTATCAGAGTTTACAACAACGCACCACCACTGGACAATTATGTAGATTTGTCCTTACAGTTAAATACACAGCGGAAAAATAATAGTATACGAAAGTACGTCTCGCCATGCAGCTCGACCCTTGAGCTCCACAGCACTCCTCACATCCAGAATGACCTGATAACCTAACTCTAGGCTGCCCGTGGAAAATTATGGGCACACAGAGTTTAGAAAGGGAACAATAAACTCCAGGCCAATCATGGAAATGGTGTGAGAACTTAAAACGGTTATTTTCACAAAGAAAATAAAAAGAAATTCGCAATGCTTTTTGGAAAATGAAACTACCATAAGGCCTCCCACCGCACACACAATGCAAACTCAGAATTGGAGGAGATTTCTCCTTATGACAGTCAAACATGTTTAATATGAAAAATCTTTTTAATATTATTATTAGTGCATAGTGCAGAAAACCTTTCGAAGGTATAATATTAATCTTAGCCAGCATAGACATTTCATACTTATGCCTACTATAGCTACCATGTCCAATAGCAGGTTGCCGCCACATTCCATGGCAGGTAATACAACTAAAACCGCACAGGGCTCATATTGTTCAATTAGATTTCCAACAATCGGTCAGGCTAAGGAACTTCCTGCTGCCACATGGGAACGCCTCTGGCGGGATGCCACGAGAACCTAACTGGATCTCTGCCAACACAAGGCCGATTTACCTCACGCTTCGGGGTGCAATGAAGCTGTAACTAGATAACTCTACACAAAAGTATGCCATCCTCGGTCGTTACCGACCTTTATCCGAGGATCCTCAACCAACAACATCACATAGTAGTAAATATACTATAGTGTCCACATGAGTAAGTATTAAGACTCCATAGCATAATACCACCCTTTTCCAGAAGAAATGACATACTTAATGTTAACGACAAAAAATGGGATTAACGCTAACACCCGGTGTATCTCGTGAAGAAGTGAAAGCACCACCCGTTTATACGGGATACAAAGTAAAAAGAAAAATAGCAGAAAAGTAAAAGAGACAGAGATTTTTATAGTGGTTCGACTTCTAGTAAGCCTACATCCACTTTACATTCTTCATTATCTTCTTTGTACACACTTATACAAGATTACAGCATGATCTCTCGATTACAACACCTTTATGACACGATCTTACAATTACAACATGAACGGAGAAAGAAGTTAGAACGTTGATGATGAATTGCTCTTCGAATCTCTCTTGGATGAAGTAGATCTCTTGATGAAGAATCTTCGATGGTTGAAGCGTTGGAGGAGTGGAGAAAACTGCAGAGTATCGGCGTCTTGGAATCCGAAAAGCCCCTTCCCCCCGAATGTGGAGTTAGTGGAGTATTTATAGGCAATTTCTGAGTTAGGTCGGCTGGAGCGACCTAAGGTAGGTCGTAGGTCGCGTACGACCTAGGGTATAGGCTATTGGTTGTTGGCGACTTAAGAGATAACGGCTCAGGAGTCATAGCATGGAGCGACCTATGGAAGAGGCGGGCATGCTTCGGGTTGTAAGCGACCTAATTCTCAAGTGCATAGGTCGCGAACGACCTATCTTTGAAGAGACGGTGGATAGGTCGCGAGCGACCTATGGGTTAAGGAGAGGAGGTAGTGTTATGGAGAGTGGTAAGCGACTTAAGGTTAGGGGCGATCTAAGGAGTGGTGGCATGGCTTAGGTCGCTAGGACCTCTAGGTCGGTAGGTTGATAGGTCGTGGCTTCATCAAGTCACTGAGTCGTTAACTCGTGGAGTTTCTTAGGTCGTTAGCTCTTTAGGTCGCAAGACCTCTTAGCTTTTTAGGTCGCTGAACCTCTCAGCTCACTAAGTCGTAGGTCGTTGGACCATTGAGTCGCTTAATCCTTTAGGCAGTTAGGTCGCGCCTTTCCGTAAGTCGTTAGGTCGGTCATGCTTTAGGTCGTAAGGACGTTGAATATTATAGGTCGCTTCCCTGCTAATCCGTTAGGTCACTAAATGTTGTAGGTCGCTGCATACTTGAGTCGTTGGCTCGCACCAGGTCTTGTACCATCTTGGGTCGCTATGATGTAGGTCGCTTGACCTTTGTTCTGTTAACCCGCTGGAGTCTTTAGGTCGTGGGGCTACTTTAGCTTCTGAAATGGTTGAGTTGCTTTAACTCGTTGGATATTCCATGCCCTAGGTCGCATACCGTTTTGGACGGGGCGCTGCCCCCTGGACCCCTGCGACCTGACCGGTCAGGTCGAACACCGTAGCGGTGGCGTTGCCCCCGCACCCCCACCTCGAGGGGTTGGCACCCCCCCGTAACCCCCCTCCGTAGGGGATCTTAGATGAAAAATCATTCAATAGAACTTGCTTTGTTGAGATGCTGAGTTGACCAATCTTCGAGACAAGCTATCTTGCTTTTCTCGGTCCATCTTTTGATATCACGGGCTTGCTAAAAAGGCGGGACAACACTTGCCCCCCAAAACATGCCTTGCGGTAGGAAGGTGTGTTTTGTAATGCCATAATCCGTACGTTCATATCCTGTTGACAACCTGTAAAGGAATTGATAGTTTTATATGGCCCCAAAATGACGACCGTTCAAAATCGAGCTATTTGGGATGAAGCGCGGCCGTTCATGGTCAAGCGCTTAACTTCAAGTGACGACCATTTGTGGTCAAGTCATTTGAGGTGAAGTGCGGCCCTGCGTGGTCAAGCGTCTAAATCCATGCGACGATCGTTCGCAATCGGGTCATTTGTAGTGAAATGTGATCATTCATGGTCAAGCGCTTTACTTCGAATGACGACCATTCGGGGGTCGAGCTACTCGTGGTAAAGTGCGGCCCTGCACGATCAAAATGACAACCGTTCATTGTCAAGCGCTTTACTTCAAATGACGACCATTTGGGTCGAGCCATTTGTGGTAAAGTGTGGCCCTGTGCGGTCAAGCACTTAAATCTATGCGATGATCACTTAGGATCGAGTTATGAATTGAAGCGCGGCCGACCACAGTCAAGCGACTGTTGGCGGTCAAGCACTTAAATCCATGAGTTTTTGACTGTTCAAAGTCGGGTGCTTGTTCATAGGACTTAATCATTGAGACTGTTCGAAGTCGGGTGCCTGTTCGTAGGGCTTGATGATGCCTGTTCGTAGGGCTTATACATTTCAAAATCATGAAAAATCAAATATACAACTGAAAAGTTGTCAAGTAGAAATGTCTGAAAAAATCAAATCCAAATACACGAAGCAAATCGTGAAAGCAGTGTGGAATCAAATCCAAACATGGGAAGCAAATCATGAAAGCACAGTGGAATTAAATCCAAACATCAGAGGCAAAACATGAAAGCAAAGTAGAGTCAAACTCAAACATCAGAAGCAGAACATGAAAGCCATGTAGAGTCAAACTCAATCTTCGGAAACAAATCATGAAAGCAATGTCAAGCCTAGTCCAAACACAGAAAGCAAAGTAATCAGTCATCAGAAGTAAAATACAAAAGTAAAGTCGTCAACCATCAGAAGTAAAATTCAAAAGCAAAGAATTGACGTCCGAGTGCAAACATCTACATCAATATGATTTATAGTTGTATCAGAGCATGCCTGGGGATCGATCGTGGTCCCATACACGTGTGAACAACTTAATTGTGTTGATGTAGATTTTCCACTCATTCGTCATAACCTCAGTTATTCGATGGTAGGTCGACGCTTTGATCCTGAGGCGTCTCCAGTTGGTGTAGGTGGTCGTTCTTGTTCCATCGTTGCAGCCTTCTTTTTCACATATTGAGATAGCATACCATCCCGGATATGCCCCTCAATTTCATCTTTCAAGTGTCTGCAGTCATTCGTGCTATGGCCATTTAGCTCATGGAACAAGCAATACTTGTCCGACCTTTTCTCGTTGTTAGTTGGATCTCTCTTAATTGGCTTTCGATAAGGAACATGTCCCTTGGTGTCTTGATAGATTCGCTCCAAGGTCTCATTCAACTCTGCGTACGAGGTGAATCTCAACCTCCGCTCTTGGCGTGCTGATTTATCATTGTTATCCTCAGCCTTTCGTTTGCCTTTGCTGGTTTCTGCACATTTCCCAGGAGGATTCCCGCTTTTAACACAAAAACATCGGTTCCTTCTCCTTCTTCTATATCAGCCTTTGCGTCCTCTAATCGTAAGAACCCTTCGGCCTCATGGAAAAATTCTCCCAAATCCATAGGAGGATCTTTGATCAATGAATTCTTGAACTCTGTGCCATCAACTATGCTCGACACAGCTGCCATTAGAACCGTGGATGGATCTGGTCGATCCACCGATGTCGCGGCTGCGTTGAATCGCGTCAAAAAACTTCTCAAAGATTCTCCGGTTCTTTGCTTTAGTACTGTCAAACTCATAACATTCTTAGGCCTCGAGATGTGGATCCTGAATTGCCTCATAAACCTCTCAATCAAATCATTCCACGTTTCAGTCGATCCATTTTCCAATTGTCTGAACCATAGTGCCGCAATATCTGTCAAGTACAGCGGAAAGCACCGGGCCATAACTTCCTCTGATGCCCCCAGCACTTCCATATGCCTCATATATTTTGTCAGATGAACTGTAAGGTCTGTCCTTCCATTGTACATATCCAATGATGGTAGCTTAAAGTCTGGTGGGTTCTTAGCTCGCCTGATTGTTATGGTAAAAGGACTTCTATTGACATCCTCCAAGTCTTTGTTTACCCAACCACCTTTCATAGCCTTTTTGACCATTTCCGCTAATCTGTCGTTATCTCTTAGTGACAGTCGTCGCCCTTGTCTTTCGTCTTGCCCCCCAAGTTCACGAGGGGATGGTGGAATTTGTTCTTCGGGTTGGGCTTCTGTTCCTTTTTGATTCTACGCTCCAAGTTGCCCCATCTGATGAAACAAATTCTGGATCAAATCCTCTTGCCTTTTCATCATTGCCTCCATCTCCTCTCTTGTAACAAAGGCTGAAGTTTGGCTTGCTCTCGAAGAAGCCTCTTGACTTCCTTCATGCTGACTATTCTCTGGTCTTTGTAGTCTACTCGATCGCCTTACCATAGTTCTTTGGATTTCACTCTCAATCTCCCGGATTTAAGTATTGATTAATAGAATTCCTGAGTTCAATTCTCAGTGAAAGCACCAAAATGTTAACGATAAAAATGGGATTAACGCTAACACCCGGTGTATCTCGTGATGAAGTGAAAGCACCACCCGTTTATACGAGAAACAAAGTAAAAAAGAAAAATAGCAGAAAAGTAAAAGAGACAGAGATTTTTATAGTGGTTCGGCTTCTAGTAAGCCTACATCCACTTTACATTCTTCATTATCTTCTTTGTACACACTTTTACAAGATTACAGCACTTTTACAGCATGATCTCTCGATTACAACACCTTTACAACACGATCTTACAATTACAACATGAACGGAGAAAGAAGTTAGAACGTTGATGATGAATTGCTCTTCGAATCTCTCTTGGATGAAGTAGATCTCTTGATGAAGAATCTTCGATGGTTGAAGCGTTGGAGGATTGGAGAAAACTGTAGAGTATCGGCGTCTTGGAATCCGAAAAGCCCCTCCCCCCCCCCCCCGAATGTGGAGTTGGTGGAGTATTTATATAGGCAATTTCTGAGTTAGGTCGGCTGGAGCGACCTAAGGTAGGTCGTAGGTCGCGTACGACCTAGGGGATAGGTTATTGGTTGTTGGCGACTTAAGAGATAACGGCTCAGGAGTCATAGCATGGAGCGACCTATGGAAGAGGCGGGCATGCTTCGGGTTGTGAGCGACCTAATTCTCAAGTGCATAGGTCGCGAACGACCTATCTTTGAAGAGACGGTGGATAGGTCGCGAGCGACCTATGGGTTAAGGAGAGGAGGTAGTGTTATGGAGAGTGGTAAGCGACTTAAGGTTAGGGGCGATCTAAGGAGTGGTGGCATGGCTTAGGTCGCTAGGACCTCTAGGTCGGTAGGTTGATAGGTCGTGGCTTCATCAAGTCACTGAGTCGTTAACTCGTGGAGTTTCTTAGGTCGTTAGCTCTTTAGGTCGCAAGACCTCTTCACTTTTTAGGTCGCTGAACCTCTCAGCTCACTAAGTCGTAGGTCGTTGGACCATTGAGTCGCTTAATCCTTTAGGCAGTTAGGTCGCGCCTTTCCGTAAGTCGTTAGGTCGGTCATGCTTTAGGTCGTAAGGACATTGAATGTTATAGGTCTCTTCCCTGCTAACTCATTAGGTCGCTAAATGTTGTAGGTCACTGCATACTTGAGTCGTTGGGTCGCACCGGGTCTTGTACCATCTTAGGTCGCTGTGATATAGGTCGCTTGACCTTTGTTCTGTTAACCCGCTGGATTCTTTAGGTCGCGGGGCTATTGTAGCTTCTGAAACGGTTGAGTCTCTTTAACTCGTTGGATATTCCATGCCCTAGGTCGCATACCGTTTTGGACGGGGCGCTGCCCCCTGGACCCCTGCGACCTGACCGGTCAGGTCGAACACCGTAGCGATGGCGTTGCCCCCGCACCCCCACCTTGGGGGGTTGGCACCCCCCGACCCCCCCTCCGTAGGGGATCTTAGATGAAAAATCATTCAATAGAGCTTGCTTTGTTGAGATGCTGAGTTGACCAATCTTCAAGACAAGCTATCTTGCTTTTCTCGGTCGATCTTTTGATATCACGGGCTTGCTAAAAAGGCGGGATAACACTTAAGGGCGCGACCCTTAAACAACCTTGCTGCATTATTCCTGTTTCGACCATTTTCGAGGTGTGAGGTCCGATGAAGTCTCGTCCACAAAGCTACGCTTTCCACAAAGCCATGCTTTGATCAACAAATGATCAACAAATGATCAGCACACAGCAGCACTCAGCATGCCACATGACCAAATTTGGAGTATATCACTGATAACCTTCAACTACATAACCTCTGAGCTCGCACGTCTCAGAGAAGGGTGTTAAGCTAAGAGAATAATTTCTCCACCACCAAATAGAAATGTATTTGAAAGAAATCTGCTTTATATCTCAAAATGTAATGTCTGACATATAACCATACAAGTCTGTTCCGGGCTCGCGGTATATAGGATTTATAAAAATATCATCCGCTATTGTGCGGTGCAATAGGGTTTCATCCGCTATATAATGCAGGAAATCAACTCCAAATACATATATAATACCAATTCCACTTCGAGGTGGAATATCACGGTATATGGGTTTATATATAATATCATTCGCTTATTATGCGGCGGCATATAAGGTCTATTTCAAAACAACCAACAAAAACCATCATTCAATCACACAATCAAGCAATTTTAAATTTAACTATTTAAAATTGAAATCGAAACAAGATTCTATTGAGTGAGAAGTTCTCACCTTTAACAATGCATGCTATCCATTTTCCATTCCAGTTTGTTTTTCACGATCTTTAAAACTTGGTGAGGAATTTTCAATTCTATCGAAACAAAAAATTGCCTATCCAAATAACTCAAAGCAGCGGGCATAGTTCTTGCTCTTCTCAGAGGCCCAACTTCTTTAGACAAATGGCTAACATCTATTACGTTGGAAAAAGTCAATCTTAAGGATGACATAAATTCAGAGAGGCTTGATGGTAGAGGTGCAATGAAATTTGAGTGGATAGACGTCAGATCATTAAGAGAATTGAAGGTAATGATTGGTTCCCGGGAAGTGGAAACCAGGTCTAGCACTTCTCTGAATCCTTTGACTTTCAGGTTCTGC
The DNA here is from genome assembly GCA_030765085.1 of Allium cepa. Taxonomy (NCBI): domain Eukaryota; kingdom Viridiplantae; phylum Streptophyta; class Magnoliopsida; order Asparagales; family Amaryllidaceae; genus Allium; species Allium cepa. The sequence continues at coordinate 237,143,785 of CM060930.1, forward strand.
TCCTCTTCAATATCTTCTAGCTCACTAAAAATATAACGACCCGCCGCTCTGACTGCCTCTAATCGGTAATTAAACCAACTAGAAACGTTCAAAATGACGGATTGTTATTTAGTTTATAACATTTAAACAGAATCAGTCACAGAATCACAGAAACAATAATATATTTCATAAATAATTTTTCTTTTATACATCATAGTTTTATTCAATGAATCAGATTTTAATACAGCGGAACAATTATCTATATTTATATATATCTTTTTAAGTACAAAAGAAATCCTGAAAACTAAAGTAAAGCTTTAATCCCCCTCTCTCTAACTTCGCTGCCTGAAAATCTTCAAGCTGTAAAAATACTCGGTCTGACCCGAGTATTACATTCAAAAGAAAATAATACCCAGGTCAGTCTAATTCAAACTCAGTCTATTAGAGCATAGAGACAATAATAATCAAAGAATCAATTAGATGACAGTCAAAGATAAATTCACCTATCCGACCCTTTAACACGAAATCGGATAACGGTAAATATAACACTTAACAGTGTTACAACAATAAATCAACAGATTTAAATTGTCAACACAGATAGATAGGAGGATTATTAATGAATGAAAATTTAGAAAACAACAGAATTGCCAAAAACGGCAATTAACAACAAAATCATCAATTTTAAATCAAATCAATTCAAACAATTGATATATCATTTAAAACATCAATATCGATTGGCTGCAGTGCACGCACGCGTGCACTGCCTCGCCAATACAGTGTGGAAGTACACAAAAGCTCTATGAAAGCTCATAGACGAACACAGGGTCAAACCCAAGAAGAAGTCGGGTTCAAAATTCCAATAAAAATCGCAACGCGAACACGAGGTCAAACCCGAGCGTTTGAGCTGGATTCAACACAAGTACAAAATCAGACAGCAAACTACATGTTGAACAATATGCAGCAGTGACCAAAGTCAAAACAAAATCAGGTTGAATAGAGGCTACAAGTAGTGAACTGAACACACATGAACAATGCAAGTGATAAATGGGGTGTTCAATGTAACATGGAGCAATCAGGACATGAATGCAGTAGTGCACCGGTCAGTGCAAACTATTCTGACAACAAGTATGACTGGGATGCATACATGAACAAGAGATCAAGTTATAGCATGGCAAGTGCAGACTCAAGTGATGAAGCACGGAAATGATGCAACATGGAACTGCACATGGCAGTGATGCACAAATGAAAATGCAACATGGAATTGCAGAAATACGACAGGTATATCATTGTGAAACTGGACAGTAACGTCAAAATGCATGAACAAAACATGCACATGATGGCACGCAACAGGCAACCTAATACAACAGGGCCAAAGTCGAGACTGCAACTACACCAAAATGAAGACTTAAATGGAACCTGACCAACCAACATACTATGCAGGTTCAACAAAATCACGGCACAAAGAAATCAAGTGAAGTGGCCGAGATTAAAAATTTACAAAGATTCAACTGTAAAGAGTTCAACTATAACAGCTGAGTTTTTTTCTTTTTTTTTTCTTTTTAAACATCATCAAGCACTAGGCATTTTTCAAATCAAAGACCATAGCCTCAAACTAGACTAGGAATCAGTTCAACACTGAACATAGGCTGAGTGAAAAGACCATTGGCATGAAATGCAACTCAAGCTAATATAAATGGCAACCATACTACAGGTACCAAACCAGGGGAGCAACAGAGGCAGGCTAAACAAAGTCAAATGGGCTGCCAATATACAACTCAGGTCAGTGACCACTTCAAATGGGCAGGCCACAAGGCAACAAAGGCAACACAACAAGATCAAGTAAATATCCAGCATATACAATGACAACCAAGTAATATATGCATAAAGTGAAGTTGAAACAGAATCAATTAAATGGAACTGGAAATGCAAAGGTGGATCAAAAAAAAAAAATCTATGTTCATATACAATTTAAACAGTTGGCTACAGGTTAATAAAATGACCAATTTGCAAACATATATTGCCAAACCAATATACAACTTCGTTTTCTAAACTTGATGTAGAAAATATGCATAAGCATGAATGCTTAGTTGTATCTGCATATTAAATATGCAAACAGAAGTTGCAGTGCAACTACAAAATGCTCACTTATCTCTAAAATTCAATGCAAACACTACATAGCCGTATGGACAGTAAATGCAACTTATTACAACGAGTTACAGTATGACACAAATGCTCAAAGTAACTTGAAATCATTGATATTAAGTCACACTGAGCACAGGTATGCATGAGTATAGAAAACTTATTTGGATATCCAAGAGCAGACCCAAGTGACACATGCTGCAGCCGAGACACAAGATATGCAAACAAAGTATGCGGTGACAACAAGATTCAAGCTTAAGTAAAATAATTGAATCAGGGGAGCACTTATATGCATATATCCGAGCAACTGAAGTGTAACTACAAATAAGATATGCATAGGTACAAAGACAACATGATGCAATGCAACAACATACTAGATGAAACCAAACTGCACTAATTCACGTACTACAAATCAAAGAAACAAACCCGACTAGCTCAGTGAATTAAGTGAGGCCACAAGTGTATAGTCCTCCAGAGAACTCATGTATTTAAATACCACTTGCAACAGACCCATATCTTTGGATTTAAGAGAGAACAAAAATTACTCACAGTATATTTTTTTTTCTTTTATTTGGATCTTGCAATTCGAACATAAATTGTTCAAACATCAAACTAAGTCAAAACTCAAGTAAGCAACCGAATCATCAGGTAACGGTGGTTTCAAAGCAATTCAGACAAAAATCAAACTTTTTTTTCCCTTCGAAAACGAAGATAATGTAGTCAGAGTAACATGGAGTGATACCCGACCACACAATCAAGCATGTTGAAAAATCAAAAATGGCCAAGACGAACAAGATCAGTGTGAAGGCCGAAGTTAAAGGAAATTGATGCCGTGAAAATCAGTAAGCAAGCATCACAAAATTTAGTCTACAATAATTTTTTTTTCTTTTAAACCAAATATATCAATCTCAAACATCAAGCCGCAAGAAGGATGCAAGTTCGAAACAAAGTCAAGCCAAAGCCAGAAATTCACGAAATCAAAAATGGCCGAGAATACTCAAGTGAAAATTTTAATTAAGTGGGTACAACAAAATTCAAGGGCTTCGAATTTTTATACAAGCAGTAAAGTGAATTACAAGTGAGTGAATAACACCACTTCAATCGAAACCAAAGCCGATGAGAACGAAATCAACATCAAAATCCAAACAATCAAAGGAAATCACTAAATCTCAAAAATTAACATAGCTAGACAGTTTAAATTTAGATGTGAGTAAATTTAATTACTCACCTTACGTCGACGAGGAGCACGCGAGCTTGAAGACGAACGAACAGGAGGACGCGAGCGAAGTTGACGAAGGAAGAATCAAACTCGAACGAAGTTGTCGCCGGCGCCTTCAATTTTGAATAACCCTAATTTTGGAAGTGGGACGAAGAAACGAGGCCGCCATTTTTTTCCGTTTCTTTCTTCTTCTTCTTTTTATCTGATTTGAAATGATCTGAACGAAATAAAAAAGGGGAGGGGGCGTTTTGCAGAGGAGACCACGACTTGTTTATACCGTAGGTGGCTGATAAGTACGAGATTTTCAGAGAGAAGATACATAGCAGTGTACTAGAGATTTTGCAATCTTTTTTTTTTTATTATTATTATTATTTTTCCCATTTTAATTCAATTTGTTTTTTTCAACATCTAACTTTATTTTGTACACAAACACCTTGTTTTGTTTTTGTAGATATTTTCCTTTACTTTGTTTTGTCTAATTTTGTTGTTAAAATTTTAACTAAGTGTATTTATTTATTTTATTTTGCATTGATTTTATTTTTATTTAAGCTAAAGAAAAAAAATGTTATTAAAACTAACCATCCCTCTATTAATTTACATAAACAAAATTTTTTAAATCCAAATTATCTTTCTTCTAAGTCATTAGTTCGAATTTCGATTACAAATTTAATATTCAATTTCAACTCCAAAGTTAAATTCAAATTTTTATTCAACTTTTAATAGATTAAATTCTAAAATTTAATCGCCAAATTCGTTGTTATATTGGGAATTCAATTTAAGTTATCATTCAAATATTTAAATAAATATTTTCAATTTAAATCGTTCAAAATTTAGGATCGTTACAACCTTCCCCCCTTAAAAGAATTTCGTCCCGAAATTACAAGTTAGGAAAAATGATTGTTAAAATCTCACTGATATTTATAGCCTACACAATTTCACCAAGCTTGAAACTTATTACAAATAAATAAATATAGGATTTATTCCATTTGTTTTATTTCACTAGCTTTGTTTATTGATTTCTGCAATCAAGACGAAAAAGTCTTTTACTAAAATTTTTGACTTACAAAACCCAAATTTTAAATTTGTAATTCTTCATTTAAGAAATTTACATTGTATAACCTTTCCAAAGCTGTGGACTTTCAAAACATTTCAAAAATCCTCTTCCTTAGTTCATTAGGTTGGAATTTATGTTACTTTAATTTCAGATAATTGATTTTCTATTTAAAGTTTGAAAATACTTGCTAACTCGAAATTTAACAAGTCTATTGTCGTTCTTACAGACATTAGGCATACGCTGGCCAGGCGCAGGACTAAAAATCTCTAAGTACTAAATATACTTGCTTCAATTCCCTGTGAAAATACTTTTAAAAATTATTTTAAAAATGGATATGGAAAGCACGTTCCCCCATGGATCACAGCTTACCCGGCGGTTCCGCTACTATCCCAGTAGAATCGCTTGTAAACTATAGATTTCGCATCTCTTGAATTTCGCCATGGTTGTTGCATAGATCGCAGTTTACTCGGCGGTTGCGCCACTATCCCAGTGGAATCGCTTGTAACTGTAGGCATCTCGCCCCACGAATTACGCTATTCGATCAGATCGCGGTTTACACGGCGGTTACGCTACTATCCCAGTAGAGTCGCTTGTAAACCTAGGCATCTCGCCTCTCGAATTACGCTATTTCATATCATCTAGATCGCGGTATACCCGGCGGTTACGCTACTATCCCAGTAGAATCGCTTGTACCCATAGGCATCTCGCCCCTCGAATTCCGCTAGCTCCCGATCCCAAACACGATGATCCATCGTGGGGGATTTTAGTCCGAATGGACATTCCACATATGGAAATTCAACGTAGCTACGAATTTCAAATGGACACTCATATCGAGTTCCAATACCTTCTCCAATTTTCAAATGGAAGGTACTTTTCCATATCCTCAGTTTGGAAAACATAATATCATACATACATAGTACTTCATTTCATAGTTCGCACATATCATACTCATGTACTTACATAAGTTTTCCATAACAATTACTTTCCAAACTAATGGTTTTCGAATTTATCGTATTCTCATAAATACGTTCTGAAGACCACAATATTTCATATCCATAACAAATAGAGGATTCACAAATTTTCCATTTCATTATCCATTTAAAATTTTCCTCTAAGTCGATTTGAAAATTTAAGGTTATTTCAAACCCAATTCACATTCATAATTCAATTTATTATCGACTTCACATTCGATTTGGATTTCACGTTACATCGTCAATTCTCAACACATAATTGATTTCTACCGATATATAACCTCTAAGCTCGTATGTCTCAGAGAAGGGTGTTAAGCTAAAAGAATAAATTCTCCGCCACCAACAGATATATATTTAATAGAGATCAATTGATATGTCATCAATTCACAATGTTAGACATACAATCCAAATCGACTATCCAAAATTAAAAGTTGAACTAATTTTTCAAATTTCCCAAAAATAATATCTTTACAAGATATATAATTTTCACACTTAGCCATTTGAAACAAATTTCAAATATTCATTTTTCAATTTATCTTCAAAAGATAACATTTTAACCCTTTCACTTCATATTGGAAAATATTTCCATACTTATTCAATAATAAGTAATTCACAAATCCATTTATTTTCAACACTTTGAAAATATTCGATATACTTAAACCAAAATCAAGTATATATTTCATTCTTAAAGGAAATCGTTCTTTAAACACATTTATTTGAGTCAAAACGAATGTTGCGTAAAACATCGTTACGACAACTCAAAATTACTAGTATAGGGATTCGAATTTAAGATAGATATATAAATCCCAATACTATAAACAATATTTCCTTTCGGAAACCATTTACTATAACAACAGTGTTATAGTCCACCATTTCCTTTTATTTCTCTCGAAAACGTCTATTTCAACAATGAATGTTGAAATCTATGTATTCGATACTTAATGCATTTTAAAACAACTTAAAATGGATTTACTTCATTTTCTACACGTTCAAATTCAAATTCATCACTGAATCAATTAAATCTATTATGAATTTTCATGTTGAAAAACATCAAATTTGAAATCTAAATTTCATTTGAACTTTGCATTTGCTTTCTATTTCAAAAATAATCAACTAATTCTTTAGTAAATTACTCATCAACTTGGTTTCATTAGATTTATATCTCCATATTAACTATTTTAGACATTAGCCTAAATTCGAAATATAAGCTTTACATCAAAACTGGTTTGATTCATATAGTTAAGTCGACAAATAAATTTCCTTCCCAAAAACATTCCTTTTATATCTTATTCACTGTTCAAATCATAGATATAACTCCATAAATAAGCTATAACAATTTACTTATCAAAATGAGTCCTTTGCGGAATATATAAACATCTTTAGAAATTCCATTTCTATTCATAAGACTTCGTTTCATAACCTCCTTTATTAATTCAATTTATATAACTCAGTTATATACCAAAAGTTCATATTACAAGTTAAGTACTTAAAATCCATTTATTTACTAAATCGTTCTTCACAACATTAGAAATCAATTTTCAAAAGAATTCAAAATCAAATTCCCAAGTTATAGTTTAATTATCCTCTTGGATATAACTAAATTGAAATGTTATTTTATTACCCAATTTATTATTTTGGAGATATTTAAAATATTTGTTTTAAACCAATTTATCAATTCACTTAACTCATATTTCATTTTTCATAAATCTCAACAATTCGATAATGAGTTTTCAAAATGATCGAGACTCAAATCTAAGGAGACCTCACCGAAGAGAACTATCGCAAACCTAAATTTAGATAGCTACAAAAGAGAGGGGAATTTCCGAAAAAGATTCGAATTTTCAAAATACCTTTTATTTTCCAAAGAAAACAATTTTAAACTTCTTTAGATTTGAAAACACTTTCTTTAAAGTGATTCTAGTAACTATTCATATTAAACGCCATAAACTAAGCTTTGTGTAAACCAAAGCTCTGATACCACTTTTGTAACGACCTCATTTCCGTCAGCAGCAACCGGTAGGCTTTGCAACCATCCCAGCACCACCGTGGCTACAAATGGTACCCTGCCCTTGCTTTTATGGCCAGCCTTTCGACTGTCACGGCTTACGCCTAACCAACCCCGTAAAGAGGCCGTGTGGGGGCAAGAGTCTCCCGTTCGCCACCTAACCGCGAAGCGAGAACCCCCCATCACATTTCACTAAGACAAGCAAGGTCAGTCTAATTCAAACTCAGTCTATTAGAGCATAGAGACAATAATAATCAAATAATCAATTAGATGACAGTCAAAGATAAATTCACCTATCCGACCCTTTAACAAGAAATCGGATAACGGTAAATATAACACTTAACAGTGTTACAACAATAAATCAGCAGATTTAAATTTTCAACACAGATAGATAGGAGGATTATTAATGAATGAAAATTTAGAAAACAACAGAATTGCCAAAAAGGCAATTAACAACAAAATCATCAATTTTAAATCAAATCAATTCAAACAATTGATATATCATTTAAAACATCAATATCGATTGGCTGCAGTGCACGCACGCGTGCACTGCCTCGCCAATACAGTGAGGAAGTACACAAAAGCTCTATGAAAGCTCATAGACGAACATAGGGTCAAACCCAAGAAGAAGTCGGGTTCAAAATTCCAATAAAAATCGCAACGCAAACACGAGGTCAAACCCGAGCGTTTGAGCTGGATTCAACACAAGTACAAAATCAGACAGCAAACTACATGTTGAACAATATGCAGAAGTGACCAAAGTCAAAACAAAATCAGGTTGAATAGAGGCTACAAGTAGTGAACTGAACACACATGAACAATGCAAGTGATAAATGGGGTGTTCAATGTAACATGGAGCAATCAGGACATGAATGCAGTAGTGCACCGGTCAGTGCAAACTACTCTGACAATAAGTATGACTGGGATGCATACATGAACAAGAGATCAAGTTATAGCATGGCAAGTGCAGACTCAAGTGATGAAGCACGGAAATGATGCAACATGGAACTGCACATGGCAGTGATGCACAAATGAAAATGCAACATGGAATTGCAGAAATACGGCAGGTATATCATTGTGAAACTGGACAGTAACGTCAAAATGCATGAACAAAACATGCACATTAAGGCACGCAACAGGCAACCTAATACAACAGGGCCAAAGTCGAGACTGCAACTACACCAAAATGAAGACTTAAATGGAACCTGACCAACCAACATACTATGCAGGTTCAACAAAATCACGGCACAAAGAAATCAAGTGAAGTGGCCGAGATTAAAAATTTACAAAGATTCAACTATAAAGAGTTCAACTGTAACAGCTGAGTTTTTTTCTTTTTTTTTCTTTTTAAACATCATCAAGCACTAGGCATTTTTCAAATCAAAGACCATAGCCTCAAACTAGACTAGGAATCAGTTCAACACTGAACATAGGCAGAGTAAAAAGACTGTTGGCATGAAATGCAACTCAAGCTAAATAAATGGCAACCATACTACAGGTACCAAACCAGGGGAGCAACAGAGGCAGGCTAAAAAAAGTCAAATGGTATGCCAATATACAACTCAGGTCGGTGACCACTTCAAATGGGCAGGCCACAAGGCAACAAAGGCAACACAACAAGATCAAGTAATTATCCAGCATATACAATGACAACCAAGTAATATATGCATAAAGTGAAGTTGAAACAGAATCAATTAAATGGAACTGGAAATGCAACGGTGGATCAAAAAAAAAATTCTAAGTTCATATACAATTTAAACAGTTGGCTACAGGTTAATAAAATGACCAATTTGCAAACATAAATTGCCAAACCAATATACAACTTCGTTTTCTAAACTTGATGTAGAAAATATGCATAAGCATGAATGCTTAGTTGTATCTGCATATTAAATATGCAAACAGAAGTTGCAGTGCAACTACAAAATGCTCACTTATCTCTAAAATTCAATACAAACACTACATAGCCGTATGGACAGTAAATGCAACTTATTACAACGAGTTACAGTATGACACAAATGCTCAAAGTACCTTGAAATCATTAATATTAAGTCCCACTGAGCACAGGTATGCATGACTATAGAAAACTTATTTGGATATCCAAGTGCAGACCCAGGTGACACATGCTGCAGCCGAGACACAAGATATGCAAACAAAGTATGCGGTGACAACAAGATTCAAGCTTAAGTAAAATAATTGAATCAGGGGAGCACTTATATGCATATATCCGAGCAACTGAAGTGTAACTACAAATAAGATATGCATAGGTACAAAGACAACATGATGCAATGCAACAACATACTAGATGAAACCAAACTGCACTAATTCACGTACTACAAATCAAAGAAACAAACCCGACTAGCTCAGTGAATTAAGTGAGGCCACAAGTGTATAGTCCTCCAGAGAACTCATGTATTTAAATACCACTTGCAACAGACCCATATCTTTGGATTTAAGAGAGAACAAAAATTACTCACAGTATATTTTTTTTTCTTTTATTTGGATCTTGCAATTCGAACATAAATTGTTCAAACATCAAACTAAGTCAAAACTCAAGTAAGCAACTGAATCATCAGGTAACAGTGGTTTCAAAGCTATTCAGACAAAAATCAAACTTTTTTTTTCTTTCGAAAACGAAGATAATGTAGTCAGAGTAACATGGAGTGATACCCGACTACACAATCAAGCATGTTGAAAAATCAAAAATGGCCAAGACGAACAAGATCAGTGTGAAGGCCGAAGTTAAAGGAAATTGATGCCGTGAAAATCAGTAAGCAAGCATCACAAAATTTAGTCTGCAATAATTTTTTTTCTTTTAAACCAAATATATCAATCACAAACATCAAGCCGCAAGAAGGATGCAAGTTCGAAACAAAGTCAAGCCAAAGCCAGAAATTCACGAAATCAAAAATGGCCGAGAATACTCAAGTGAAAATTTTAATTAAGTGGGTACAACAAAATTCAAGGGCTTCGAATTTTTATACAAGCAGTAAAGTGAATTACAAGTGAGTGAATAACACCACTTCAATCGAAACCAAAGCCGATGAGAACGAAATCAACATCAAAATCCAAACAATCAGGGGAAATCACTAAATCGCAAAAATTAACATAGCTAGACAGTTTAAATTTAGATGTGAGTAAATTTAATTACTCACCTTACGTCGACGAGGAGCACGCGATCTTGAAGACGAACGAACAGGAGGACGCGAGCGAAGTTGACGAAGGAAGAATCGAACTCGAACGAAGTTGTCGCCGGCGCCTTCAATTTTGAATAACCCTAATTTTGGAAGGGGGACGAAGAAACGAGGCCACCATTTTTTTTCGTTTCTTTCTTTTCTTTTTTCTTTTTTATCTGATTTGAAATGATCTGAATGAAATAAAAAAGGGGAAGGGGCGTTTTGCAGAGGAGACCGCGACTTGTTTATACCGTAGGTGGCTGATAGGTACGAGATTTTCAGAGAGAAGATACATAGCAGTGTACTAGAGATTTTGCAATCTTTTTTTTTTACATATTATTATTATTATTATTCCCATTTTAAATTCAATTTGTTTTTTTCAACATCTAACTTTATTTTTTGCACAAACACCTTGTTTTGTTTTTGTAGATATTTTCCTTTACTTTGTTTTGTCTAATTTTGTTGTTAAAATTTTAACTAAGTGTATTTATTTATTTTATTTTGCATTGATTTTATTTTTATTTAAGCTAAAGAAAAAAAATGTTATTAAAACTAACCATCCCTCTATTAATTTACATAAACAAAATTTTTTAAATCCAAATTATCTTTCTTCTAAGTCATTAGTTCGAATTTCGATTACAAATTTAATATTCAATTTCAACTCCAAAGTTAAATTCAATTTTTTATTCAACTTTTAATGGATTAAATTCTAAAATTTAATCGCCAAATTCGTTGTTATATTGGGAATTCAATTTAAGTTATCATTCAAATATTTAAAATTAATTAAATATTTTCAATTTAAATCGTTCAAAATTTAGGATCGTTACCAAAAAGAAGTTTTTTATCATCGTCTGAGCAAGTTAGCACGACGTGAACTACCTTAGGCCCACCATTTTTTTCTGGACTTACTAGAGGAACTAAGCCATCACCTATCTTGTTAACTCAAAAGCCAGCGGCATTTGTCGTTCGCTGCTGACATCAATACACATAGAAGGCCTTGTGCCATATACTTCATTGCCTAATATGAGTTTCCTAAGTGAAATTACAAGATCACCATCAGTATTATTATCGTTGTTTTTGCAAGCATTTCTCCAGAGCTCAACTTTTGACTTAATTTTTCGCATAAAAAGTGAATCTGCAACTGAGGGGTTTGAAGTGGTAGGAACAGATTATAGGTAATGCACAGTGTTCCTTTTCTTTGCTTTTGATTCTTGTGCTTTAGACAAATATGATATCCGGGAAAGCTGTGACTAATTAGCCATTAATTGAAAATGGGCAAATCGCAAGCTGGAGAACTTGGAAACTATCGGCAGCAATCTTGGATTTAAAATAAGCAATTTCAGGGGTATCGATAGGCAAAACTCTTCGCCAAGAAAATAAAGCACCAGTCCTTTGTGTGGAAATTGCGATGAAATCATTATCTGTAATTTGGGATTTGATAGCTTGAAGTGTGGATGAAAAATTCATTTTCGTGATTTGCTTAACTTCTTTGCATCCGTGGTGGGGGATTCCGATGCTCATGGCTAGCCTGGTGAGGGTTTTCGCCCGTAGTGGATAGGGTTTTGCGGTTTGGGAGACTTAAGGGGGCGAGGTAAAATGAGCTTAAACCATCACAGTACAGTTTGGTTGATATTTAAATTAAATTTTCGATTTAACTTTCAGTGCGTTTACATACTGTGCGGCCAAACGATCACTCCAATGACTACGAAAACTGAAACCCGATAACAATACAATATTACGGATCCAATGGAACTAGTTTCATCGAATTCCGAGACTATGCCTCGGAAGGCTATTTTTAAATATCGATTTGAATGATATAATTCCCAGAACTGAACAAATCATTTTCAAATTCAATTCTGAAGCTTCTATTATCTTCAGTATCATCGATATGAATTTTCTAAGCCTTGAAAATATTTTTAACCAGCTTAAAAATTAAAATTCGATATTTTACTCAATTTCAATAATTAAATCCAAAAATTTAATTGCCAATTTCATCCTCATATTTGAAATTCTAGTTAAACTATCATTCAAATATTTTAAATTCAATTAAATATTCCATTTCAAATATTCAAAACTTCTGGGTCATTACAAATTCATTATGTAAACATACATAATAATTAGGTAATTATGAACTATTTGTCCAAGCACATAAGTTTTGTTTGAATAACTTTTAACCTTTGGCTAACTCGGGCCTGCTATACAATATAATCAAAGTTAATCTTACACCTTTTAGTTATTCCTTTTTGGATTATCTATCCTTAACTATCTATTAAATACTTCTCTTCTGGACGGTCTGTCCCTAACTATCTATTAAATACTTCGCTACTAGATGGTCTGTCCCTAGCCTAATCGTCTCCTTGGTCAGATCCTAATGGTTTTTCAGTCTCACCAATAATTTACCTGTATAAAAAATATATTCCTTTCGGTATGCAACCATAATTTTAGTCCACCTATGACCAAGCCCTCCAAACTAGAATTTTGGGCAAAAATTAGTTAGAGCTAAGAGCTAATGTATAGGGCGCGACCTTATAGTAGTCACATCTAGTATTCTAATATCTGACTCATTTTCACTTTAGGATCCCCTCCTATAATTTTCCTTGAATACCTTTTCCAAATGATTTAAAACCTTTAAATCAAATTTAAACAAGGAAAAGTATATATTCTCTATGATTTACTCAAAATTATATTACCATGTTATACATATATCTTTATTCAAACCTTATTTGATGATAACATTTAAACATTTGCATGCACCTCTTCTAAAGCTTTGAAAACACCTCTTTCAAAACCTAATGAAACCTTTTTTATCAATTAGGCCACAAGGAAAACCTTACCCTTTGAAATAAGCCTTCAAACTTTCAAAATCACTCATTAACCCTTCAATGCTATTGAAATCATTCCCTTTGAAAACAGATAAATTTTAGGCATCCTGCTTTAAAACAACTTAAAACATTTCCTTTGAAAACCTTTGGAAAACCACCCGTTTAAACCTTCCATGGTTATTCAAAATAAACCTTTTGAAACTATTGAACTCGAGCCTTTAAAACATTGAATTCAAACCTTCTGGAACTATTAAATCAAAACCCTTCGAAACTACTGAACTCAACCCTTCAAAAGTCATTCAATCTTTTTAGTACAGAAACCTTTTAAAACTATTCGACCATTTCAAACGAAACCTTTTGAAACCATTACTTCTTTTGAAATAGAAAACTTCCAAAGGCATACTGGGATCAATTGAAAACATGTGGAAATTCTTCTTTTAAACCCTCAAACAACGTTTGAAAATGACCACTCGATGTTGTTGGGTTAGGCTTCAAGTATAAAACAAGTGCATGCCTTCTAATTTAAAGGTTTTCTTTTGGGAGCATGGAGAAGCGGTAGGTTTTAAAATAGGTAAACCCTTTCGCTTACCAAAAGGTTAAACAAACAAATAAAGTGGCTGCAACCCTCGGACCTTATCGGGGGGTTTAAAACAAAGGAGTTTATATAATATAAATAACCCTTTGGCTATGCCGAAAGGTTTTAAAGAAAACAAATGATAAGCGGCCATGACCTTTTGGCTATATCGAAAGGTTTAAAACAAAGTGAAATTTCTTTGATTTACAAAACTAACACGTACCAACCTTTGGCCAAGCCCCCTTCGTCCTTGTCCAATTCATTACATACCAAGTATTTAGATAACATATGCATTGGTTTGACCTTGCCGAGAGCCTTAACCCTTCGACCTTGATGGATTGTCTGGGCCATAAGGTTCAATACCAAATTTAGCTGAAACATTCCAAAAGTATGATTTTCATGCTTTTAACTTAAAAGAGATAACTTTTCAACTAACATGCCTTTGTTTGTCAAATTCTTATTGGTTAATAATGTTTTTCATAAAAGTGCTGCTAATAATTTCAGAAATTAATAAGGATTTTATTTTTAAAAATGCCCTTTCTCCTTACTAAAATATATACAATATTTAAGTACCATACCTTAACTAATTTTATATATCCATCGAATCACTTAGGAAAAATGTAGAAAAATTCAAGGAAATCAATTTTAATATGTAAACCAACATATAAAAATTTCAAATCAAAATAACTATTCATTTAGCGGAAAATAATTTCTAATCCAATAAATTATTTTCTTTACTAGAAAATTAATATAAAATCCACATATATTTAGAAAATTATGAAATTTGGAAATCATCTCTAAAATATTATTTCTAACCTATATTTAAATTTTCAAGGCATTTGGATGTCATTTAATAGGGTTTTCATATCAAACATATCATAAATACTAATATGACATGCATAAATCATCAGCAAGCATGCATACTACTTAATCATTCAAAACATAGTATAACTTGCAAAAATCTTTCGGATATGACAAAAAACTGAAAACTATAAGAAAATGGGATGTTGTAATCATTCACCTTAGCTTTGAGATTAAACGATATGAGACTTGATGTTGATTTAATTTATTATCTTTCTCCTCTTGATTCCTAGCTTTATCTTCCTTTTGAGAATAAAAATAGTGGCTGGCCTTGGATAATTTTTTTTGCTTGAGTGAAAATGAAATGAACTTGAGTTCTATTTCCTATGGGTTTAGGGTATGAGCCTTTCCTATTTCCTATTTTGCCATTCCTTATTTCCTAAAACAATAGCCTATGTTATCTCATTTTAATTTACACGTTATATGGGCATAGCTACTTGTTACCCGGTAGCTTGACCAATTAACAAGGGATTCGGTGTAAAAGGCTCACTCGGCATAGAAGGTCGTTCGGGATTAGAAGCCTCATTCGGCATTCAACCCGTTCGGCATTCAAAGGCCGTTTGTCATTCAGCCCCGCTCGGCATTCACAGGTCATTGGGCATTGGAAGCCTCGTTCGGCATTCAACCCCCTTCGGCATACAAAGGCCATTCGGCATTCAGCCCCGTTCGGCATTCAAAGGTCGTTCGGAATTCAACCCCGTTCGACATTCAAAGGTCGTTCGGCATTCAACCCCGTTCGACATTCAAAGGTCGTCCGGCATTCAGAGGTCGTCCGGCATTCCAGCCTCGACCGGCATTCAACCTCATTCGGCATTCCATCCTCGCTCAGCACTCTATCCTCGACCGGCATTCAACCTCGCTCGGCATTCCAGCCTCGACCGACATTCAACCTCGTTCGGCATTCCAGCCTCGGTCGGCATTCAAGCATTGTTCGACAGAAGCCTCGACCAGCATTTCTCCTCACAAGGCATAGCAAGGTCGTTCGACATTTGTGGCTCGGCACACAGGAGTAATTCACCACGGGCCAAGGCATCTTGCTCCTAGGCCCAAGAGGAAAACCCAACCCATCTCTGCCTATAAATAGGAGGGCAGGGGCACAGTGAAAGGGTCCTTTTTTTGGGAACACTAGGGAGAATCTACCGCTTTCAAGATTCTTACTTTTCAGTTTAGACTTGTATTCAAGTTGTTTGCCAACGGATTGTATTTGTATTCAACTACTTATGAAAGCAATAAAGATCAAAACTAAGAGTGGACGTAGGCAATTATGCCAAACTACTATAAATCCGGTTTTCTTGTTTTTGCATTCAATTTAGCATATAGTTCTCTATTTTAATTCGCTTTCTTCATTATTCTCTCTATACAATCTCTCTCAAGGGTGTTAGTGACCAATTTTGGTGCTAACATTTTGGTGTAGTGACCAATTTTGGTGCTTTCATTGAGAATCAAACTCTCAGGTCGTTAGGATCTACAGCTACTGGATTGAATAAATCCTTTGAAGGAGATCCAAGTTATTCATAGGACGTCTGTTGATTCTACTCAAAGTTCCTATCAATAACTCTACTATGGGAAGACCACGTACCCGATCAGCCTCTCATAATGCGGATGTCAACGAGACTGCTAGCATACAACAAATAGGACCTAGCAACCAACAAGCAAACCTAGGTGCGGGGACTATCACCCAAAATCAAAAGGAAGTCATTACCAGAACAGAATCCAACTACTTAATAAGAGAACTCATGGAAAGTAGAAGAAAACTCGCTGAGCAGATTCAAGCCAACGCTAAGCTCATGACTCAACTCACCCAGCAATAGAACTAGAATGCCGGAGGTAGCCCAGTTCCTGACTCTTCATCCGACAGCTCGACTTCGTCCGATGGACCTCCCAGGCGCAAACGCCGTGCGACCGAAACAATGCGGGCAGGTGCTACTGATCGATCAACTAGGGATCACTTACACATTGGAAATCACAACCAGGTGGACTGGGAACGTAGGATCCAGAGCACGTGTTGAGACTGGATGCCCATCCCACCAAGACCCTAATGAAGTTGATCTTCAAGATACACGTGCGACAGATCGTCAATAGAGGAGACATCAGCCCGACTGATCTCGTAGAACAGAGTCCAATTTTCCATCTTCCATACAAAACCCCAACTTAATGGAAATGGTCAAACATTTGATGAGAGAGAATCAAATCTTGAAAAATGAAGATTAAGGAATATCCAGTAGTCATATCCCTTCACAGATACTATTCTATAGGCCAAGTATCCTAGAAAGTTTAGCATGCCAATTATCCCGGCCTATGAAGAGAAGACTGATCCAAGCAGCACGTATTGAGGTATGAATGGATGATGGATTCTGCTAGATCAAATGATGCGACCAAGTCTAGATGCTTCCCAATCACTTTATCCGAAATCGCCACCATATGGTTCACTCGACTTCCCATGGGGTCTATATCCAGCTTCGACGAACTGGCAATGAAATTTGTAGAACAATTCAGAATACATGTCACTCGTCCTAAGGATGTGATGTCCCTATCAAGTGTAATCCAGGCTCCAGGGGAGTCTTTGAAGGAGTATATACAGAGATTTCATGTTGCGGCCACTGAGATTAGCAACCCTAACAACCATGCAATTCTAATGGCCGTAATGAGGGGAGTGGATCCGGATTTAATTTGGAGATTGGTTGGCAGGAAAGCCTCCATCTATGCTAGAGCGTTTTTATTCAAAGGCTCATCAATTCATAAAAAGAGAGGAGGCCAGGTGGATAAGGCGAGACAAGGCACTAGGACCTAGTCAGGAGACCGTGATGAGCAACATTGCTGTGAAACAATCTGGTGATAATTTCGGGAAGGTTCATGTTAATGGCGAGAACAAGCCCAGGCAACCTAAAGAGTCCAGAGGAGGAAATCTTGGAAAGAAGAGGGAGTCAGGAAAGTGGAAACCAAGGATTTCGACTTACAATGAACATGCTCCACTGAATGCATCTTTAGAAAACATTTACCTATCAACTTGTAATGCTTTTTAGTACTCAAAGCCACACCCGAAAGAATCTACGGAGGAACAAAAGCGGACCGAAAAGTATTGTGGTTTCCATGAGACGTACGGGCATAATACAGAGGAGTGTAGACAATTCCATGATGCCATCGAAAACTTGATTAGACAGAAAAAGCTATAAGAGTTTGTTAAGAACCCTCAGGAAGGTAGACAGTGAACGTCAGACCCTGGACGTGGGCAAGCTCCACGTCCCCCAAAGGAACCTGCTCGAACCGTAGGCAGACTTGTCATAAACACTATAGCTGGTGGACCTCATCCTGTAGATAAGAATTGGCAGGAAAGGGAGAGGTATGCTAACTCCTTAAAGCACGCAGATTATGAATTTTGTTCTAATGTGGAAGATGGAACCCCCACAGAACAACAATACATGATGACAAATGATATAGTGTTTAGGAGACGAGATATAGACAAGGTGGAGGCTCCTACCATCGACCCGATCGTCATATCAACGATGATCGGGCCAACTTATGTCAAAAGAATTTTAATTGATTGTGGAAGCTCCGTCAACATAATCTTCAAAAAGGCATATGACCAAATGAAGATGGAGACAAAAGATTTAAAGCCATCTAAAGCCCGTATCCATGACTTTAATGGTGTGGCGACTGACGCGATAGGGTATGTTAAGTTACCGGTTGAACTGGGAGAAGATGAGCGTAAGAAGGTGCAAATCCTATTATTCATATTATTGGATGTTGATTGTCCATATAATGTATTTCTGGGTCGTCCGGCACTAGCGTAGTTTAGGGCAGTTTTGGCTCCATAGTATTTGACATCAAAATTTTCGACAGACAAAGAAGTTAGTGTAGTGCATGGCAATCAGGTAACCAGCCGCGCATGTTATGTGGATGAGCTGAGACAGGCTCAATGGAGAGAGAAGGGGAAGGTTGTGGACAGCTCTGTCCACGAGCGACTCGTTGAGAATTGACAAATAATGCCCGAGCCCTAGTTCGGGCAACATGATCAGATCTGCAGAGACGTATATCCAAGAGATGATGATGGGGGACCTAGGGAAGTGAATGCAGCACCGGTTGAGCTGACGATTGACATTCAAGTCAGCTGCGATGACCCATGACGAGTTCCTCTGAGCGAACCTGGATTTTTTGTTTGGACGCATTCTGATATGTGTAATATTTCTCCTGCTATTGTGAATCATATGTTGAACATAGACTCGAAGTACGTCCCAGTAAAACAGAAACGGAGAGGCATAGACCCGGAGAGGTCCGCTGCTCTCAGAGAGGAGGTGGACAAACTCAAAGCCAATGGGTTCGTTCGCGATGCCCTCTACCCTGAATGGGTATCTAATCCTATGATAGTAAGGAAAGCGAATGGGAAGTGGAGAACATGCGTTTACTGTTCTGATCTAAACAAAGCATGCCCGAAGGATACTTTCCCTTTTCCAAGAATCGACCAGCTGGTTGATTCAACGGTCGGACACGAGTTACTGTCGTTTATGGATGCGTACTCGAGATACAATCAAATCCCGATGCATATTCTAGATCAAGAACACACCATTTTTGTCACAGACATTGGGCTATATTGCTATGTAGTGTTTACCTTCGGATTGAAAAATGCGGGAGCAACTTATCAGCGTCTGGTGAACCAAATGTTTAAAGATCAGATTGGTAGAATGATGGAAGTCTATGTGGATGACATGCTTGTGAAGTCAGGACAGTCTAACGACCACATTTAAGACATAGCAGAGATGTTTGATATACTCAGGCATTATGGGATGAAAATAAATCCTTTGAAGTGTTCATTCGGCGTTGCATCAGGGAAGTTTTTGGGTTTCATTATCAATGCGCGGGGACTCGAAGCTAATTTGGAGAAGATTCAAGCTATTCGGGACATACAAGTGCCTAGAACTACAAGGCAAGTACAAAGCTTGAACGGAAAGGTGGCCGCGCTGAGTCGATCCATATCTAGAGCGACGGATAAGTTCATTCCCTTCTTCGGTGCGATAAAGAAAGGAAAGAGAAATTTCGAGTGCACATCCGACTGCGAGGAAGCATTCCAAGCTCTGGTAAGGCATTTAGAAAGTCCCCTAGTACTATCAAAACCAATTGACCATGAAATGTTGTATGTGTACCTGGTTGTATCACAACATGCTATTAGTACGTCTTTTGTTTGTGAGGAGGACCGAGTTCAAAAGCCAGTGTATTATGTCGACAAACGTTTGATGGGGGCAGAAAGATACTTTCCCAAGATTGAGATACTAGCTTACTTCTTGGTGATTGCATCATGCAAGCTTCGTCCATGCCTTCAAGCACACTCAATCAGTGTTTACACTGATCAACCATTACGGTAGGTATTCCAACGACCAAAAACCTCTGGAAGGATGTTAAAATGGAATATCGAGTTGAGTCGGTTCGATATTACTGACCTGCGACGATGCGCCATACAGAGGCAAGCGCTAGCAAACTTCATTGCTGAATTCACCGTGTCAGGCAAATTAAACGGTCACAATGTCATACCTCCCATTCGATGGAAGATGTACACCGATGGGGCATCTAATGACCGTTTTTCGAGGGCTGGCATAGTTCTTGTGACTCCTGAAAACCGATCAATTTTTATGCTTTGAAGCTCGAAATCCCAGCAATAAATAACAAAGCCGAGTATGAAGCATTGATTATTGGCTTGAGAATTATCAGAGAATTGGGGATAAGATCGGTTGAAATCTTTTGTGAATCACAACTGGTGGTGTACCAAGTTCGGGGGGCTATCAAGCAAAGGGACAGAGACTTGCCCCATATCTGGAATGAGTTCAATAGCTGCTAGCAAATTTGGAGTATCATGATATTTCGCATGTCCCGCGCGAACAAAACAGAGCAACCGATTCATTGGAAAAATATGCAAGCACTGGCGATGCACAATAGATGGGATTGGTTCCCATTGAAACCTTACATGCTCCGAATACAGATATGATGGAGATAGATTTCATGTTAGAGACAGAAATCGAGAAGGAATCATGGATGACCCCATTCAAGAAACACTTGTTACACGAGGTCGTACCCGAAAGAAGGAACAAAAGACGACAAATCATTCGTAAGGCTTCGCGATATGTAATGCAGGACAGGGTAATATATTGGAGGGGATTCTCGACCCCCTTACTCCGGCGCATAGCCCATAATGAGATAAAACGAGTCCTGAAGGAAGTTCATGAAGGAGAGTGTGGTGACCATATTGGGGGCAAAAGTAGCAAAGAAAATCCTCCACTATGGATACTATTGGCCGACTGTAAATCGGGATGCCCTAGACTATGTAAGAAGTTGTGACAAATGCCAAGAATGTGCAAAAATACCGAGAGCTCCACCGAAAGAACTCACATAAATGGTTTGTCCCTGGCCGTTTGCAATGTGGGAGATCGACATAGTAGGTTCTTTACCCATATCCAAAGGTGGTGTGAAATACGCAATGTTTGCGGTCGATTACTTTACCAAGTGGGCAGAAGCAGAGCCTTTGGCCACTATCACCGCCGAAAAGGTCATTAATTTCATTGTACGAAATATTATATGCCGTTTTGGCCTTCCATGGACCATCATTATAGACAACAGAACTCAATTCGAAAGCAAAGAGTTCATAGAGTTTTGCCAAAAATATGGTATTGAGTATTTTTTTGCAATGGTTGATCATCCGAAAGCCAATGGACAAGTGGAAGCCGTAAATAAAATAATCAAGTCCATATTGAAAAAGCATTTGGAAAAGGCTAGAGGTAAGTGGGTGGATGAACTTCCAACAATGTTTTGAGCTTATAGAACCATCCACAAGTCTGCGACTGGCCATACTCCATTCGCATTGGCATGTGGCATGGAAGCTGCTATAACCATCGAACTTCAAGTTCCGTCACATCGGTTAAATTATTATGACCCTGCGTCAAATCAGATCTTTTACTGGAATCATTGGATTTCATTGATGAAAAACGCGAAGAAGCTGAATTAAGAGCGGCTGCATACAAATACTGAGTTGCTCGATATTATAATGAAAAGGTTCGGCCGAGAGTCTTTGATATGGGTGACCTCATTTTGAAATGAGTTTTCCCGGTTCCATCGCATATGAATCCCACATGGGAAGGTCCATATGTCATTGAACGGAAGCTTGGAGAGGGAACTTTCAGGCTAACGACCGTCGATGGTGTGACACTCCGTCGAGCATGGAATAACGACATCTGCAACATTATTGCACTTATTCTACTCCTTTCATATTTTCCTTGTGATCATTTCCAGAACATTTCTATTTCGTTGATTCTTAGTTTTCGGCATGTAATAAGACAATTTAGCCTGATTTCGTTAATAAAGGCATGAACCCGTCTTTTCCGTGAATTGTTGATGTTTCTGTGCATAATAATTCTATGATAAACAAATGAGAGTTACATTATTCTGTCTAATGTATGAATGTGCATGAGCACTTAAATCTCCAAGTCGCCTAAGTTCGGACTGGACAACTCTAAGTCCCCTGAGTGCGAACCAGAGTATAAAGGACTAAAATCTCCAAGTCTCCTGAGTGCGGACTGGAGTACCCTGAGTCCCTTAAGTGCGGACCAGAGTATAAACAACTAAAATCTCCAAGTCTCCTGAGTGCGGCCTGGAGTACTCCAAGTCCCCAGAGTGCGGAGCAGAGTATAAACGACTAAAATCTCCAAGTCCCCTAAGTGCAGACTGGAGTACTCTGAGTCCCTTGAGTAAGGACTAGAGTATAAACAATTAAAATCTCCAAGTTCTCTCAGTGCGGACCGGAGTACTCTGAGTCCCCTGAGTGCGGACCAGAGTATAAACTGTTAGTCCTTGAGAAGGATGGTTTTGATGACAACAACCTTAGGACTTGTTATAAAATATAAATACTAACATTATTGTTTAGATATATATGTATATGCAAAATATAAACATGCAGGTACAAAGAATGAAGATTTTACAATATAGAGATTCAAGAACTGATGAATTCAAGACTCATGAGTATCAAGATTATCAAGAGTTCAAGATTTCAAGATAAATTAATTTAGTCTATAATTTTGTTTAAACTCCTAGAAAAGCACTAACATCTTAAAATCCATTTTATTCGTGGAATGGAATCCACTTCGAGCATGTTAAAGGGATGGAACCCTAAGTAGGATGGAACCTACGAAAAATCTAGTGGAACATTGTTTTGTATTCACAAACTTTTTATTCAAATGTTCTACAAAATTATATCTTGTTTTCAAAATGATTTCAAAATCTTCCTTTTTAAATCAAAAACATATATCCTGGATTTTTAAATATTTTATCTTCAAAATAATCTTTATTTTTAATATCAAATTATCCTTGGTTTTAAACTATCTTTTAATTATAATATATTTAACTTTTAATATTTATACTTAGATTTATATATGAAATTATAGTAAAATTTTATATATAAAAAAAATATTATTCTCTATAATTATTTATGTATTTTAACTATAGTAAAGTACATTTATAAAGTTTAAAATAGTTTTGATACAAGATAGAAGTTATTTTCAAAGAAAAACAAATTATCAAAAATACCTTGGGCATGTCGACAACCCCTAGGTACCCATGTCGACATGATGACAGTTTAGTTCAAAAGTTTGAATTTCAAAGGAAGTGTATATTCGTCATATCCTTTCACGAATAGACATGACTATTGTTATACTATAAATAGGGGTTGCTTTAAACTAATTTATATTCATACTTTTTCTGATTTCACTCCTCTTCTTCTTCCACATTTCTTTATAAACATTTCTATCGTTACTCTACCGAAATCACCATTAAATCTAACTAGATCATCTTTGGTTTGATTCTCTATCACTATATCA
Organism: Allium cepa; assembly: GCA_030765085.1. NCBI lineage: Eukaryota > Viridiplantae > Streptophyta > Magnoliopsida > Asparagales > Amaryllidaceae > Allium > Allium cepa. The sequence continues at coordinate 237,167,434 of CM060930.1, forward strand.
ACAAGATCCCAGTGCTATTCAGAGTTATAGGCTTCTTTGTATTCAATCAAGCGAGAAAAGGTGCGATTATAGCTTGGAAAATCAATTGGGTGAACTATTTGCCCATAAGATCAAGTATCTCTACCCAGAGGGTTGGGAATCTGGAGTGGTGCACCTCGTGGCCTTGAAATCGAGGGTGTAATTGTAAGAATTGGTTTTGAAAGCAAATCCGTACTTATGTTGCGGGACTGGATGTAGGGTAACCCTGAACCAGTATAAAATCCGGTGTGTTCTTTCCTTTACTGCTTTTACTTTATATCTACATCTGTGTTTGATTTTATAATCATATTTGTGTCTGAATGTCGCATACATTTGTGTTTAAATTAATATAAACTCAAAAAGAATTAGTAATTTCTTAAAACACTATTCACCCCCCCTCTAGTGTTAATTCTATCCTTAAGATCCGTAATCTGCATTTCTCACATTTGGTATCAGAGCAAGGTTTTCAAAACTTTCATAATCTGAATTATGAAAAAGTTTGAAATGATAATTTTTTATTATAAAATTATTAACACTATTTTCATATGAATATGTCATAGAGTCATCATGATATTTTTAAAACTATATTTAGTTATTTTGAAAATTCGCTTGATTCTTTAAAAAGTTATGTTGCTTTGCAGGAGAAGAGTTATGTCTAATGATTGTTGGTTAAAAGTTACCCAATAATCATTTATCAATCAAGAAGAACAAATAGATATATAATGGCAATCGACAATGAAATGGGTAAGAGATCAATACAAGACTTTTGGTTCTCATCTACAAATTGACTTGATACTGTACTTTTCTCCATCTGCTTCGCAATGCCACTAGTTTCGTAAGAATCCGTCAAGAAATGGCCAAGTTATGGTCAAACGAAGTTTTACTGAACAAAAAGAAAAAGAAAGCAAAACTGTCAATGGTATTCTTCAAATTGCATCCATATATTTGAGTATTTTGTCCAAGTTCAATTTCCAGATTTTAGTTCTTGCTCCCTTGGTCATTTTGATAGGTGGATCATCAAATTCCGATCAAAATTAAGTGAGATTTGACATTTTAAAGTTGGCTATCCAAAACTGAAAACTGTATACGTTATTTTCTACATTTGTCCTACTGTTCGGCCTGTTGCACCACAATGGCATCCAAGTTCATTACCAATCTACTACTGGATCGTAGCCCTTGCCTTGCTCTTCGGTCTGCCACTAGTTTCATGCAATTCCATTAAGAAACGAAGGAGATATGCCTTATAGAAGTTTGATATAAATAGAAAAACGGGAAGAAGAAGAAGAGACACTTTTATGAAAAGTGGTGACTGTTAGGCCTATTTTCTGTGGTTGAAGTGTCCGTTCATTCAAATTCAAATTCAAAGTTTTGACGTCAAGTTAGTCAATCTACTAAAGCATCTGCATCTTTCTCATACGCTCTTCAAATTCAGCAAATGAATATACTGCGCTGATCAGAAAAAGGAGCCCATCGCAATAGAACAGATCTTGTCGTCAACTTCTGAAAGATATAAATGTGTGGTTCTCGGTACTAGAAGAACAACAAATTTAAAAAGATGGAGGAGTGCAAAAAGTGGTACGCTTTACTATTACTTCATCGTTATTGTTGCATTTAGGAATATATACTTTTGCATTTAGTTAGGTTTAGAAATTTATCCCTTTTATAAGTTTTGATATTTTGATCCATATATCGACACACCATAGTATACATATCTATATACCAATCTAAATTTTTTAAATTATTTTGAAATGTGTTTCCATTCAAATAAAGTCTTACTACTAATTTATTACAGGTCTACTAAGTAGAAAAGCATACCTCCATTCATGATTTCAAATTTTTTAATGTTGTTTTTAGTTCTCGTACTCTACTTCTTTTAATATACTAATTTTATGCCATTAAAAAATTAATAGAGTGAATTTAGAATGTTAGAATAAGGCTCTATTTATAGATTTCTTCAATTAATAAGATTATGCCACATCACACGACACTTGCCATATAAAAAGATAGTGACATACATGCAAACTGACATGTGTCATTACACTTATTCTTTAACAAAAGCATTATTACATGTATAATGCCAAGTGCCTTTTTACATGCTTTTTCATTATATTTTTTATGCATTTTTTAATCTTTAGTTATGTTATCTACTATAAAGAAATTGGGTCAAAAATCAATTATTTACGTGTCAAAATCTAGTCGTAAAATTAGTGCAAAATCATGTTAAAAACTGGCCAGAACTGTAGATAACATTTGTCAAATAATATCTTTGCTTCGGTGACATTTTATAAGTGCTCCAAATTCGTTTTTATAGCATTACTTTGCTTTGATATCCAACTATTTCAGGAACTTTTCATAGCATTTTGTAAATGCTACAGTTCTGTTTTACAATGTTCTGAATATATTTTACTTCAATTTTTTTTATAGCATTCTATAAATGCTGTCTTTTCTATTTGAAACTTTAAACTATGTAAAAATGATATTTAAATTAAGTATTTTTCTCTATTCTTTTTAGAGTTATTTTCAAACTTATATTAGCATATTTTAAAATTAAGTTCATGTTTAAATATATTTTTAATAATTAACTAAATTTTCTAATAAAAAAGGCCTTAATATAACACTTTTTTATTTTAGTTTTTCAATTTAATATTTCATTATGATTTTTTTTTAATTTTAAAGGTGTTTAGACTTGTTTCTAAATATTTTAATCAATAATAAACTAATATATATGTTTTAATTAGTAAGTTAAGTATTTTACAAACATGGAAGTTTTGATTCTTGAAAACTTATTTTAAAGAAATTATATAAGGTGGGTATTAATATTTTGATCATATAGGTAGTTTAAATCCATATTTCTTAGCAATTTGATTTTGATATTGAGTTTGATTACTACCTTTCATAAATATATTATAGTTTTAATATCATTTATTACCTTTAACCTCTTGTCTTTACTACTCTTTTAGTCCCATTCATTAGTTTCCTTAACCTAAGTCTAGTAATTGGTGTGTATTACCTTTGTTTGGTTGAAATGATTTATAATAAATGGTTTGATATACATACATATGTTTATGTATATGCTTGTCTATTAGGTATTACTTATCACTCATGTTTATCTTATAATTTGAATATCTCTTACCGTACCATATATATCATCATATCATTCTGCATATTATTATTATTTTTACTTCATTATCATTTTATTTCATATTACATATCATTATGCGTCCTATTTCATATCACATTTTCATTGCATGTTACATCATAAATTACAATGCATGAAATATCATAATCGTTTGCATCATAAGTTGCACTTCATTTTGCATATCATCTCATGCTACATTGATATGTCATACATTTCATACTACGTTACAAACTACATATTGCATAAATGTACACATAATAAGCGTATTTTATTCAGGAGGAGTTTTTATTATTGTCTTATGGTATAAGATTATTAGTTTTTGACTTGTTTGGTATGTTTTGATTGAAGTTTGATTGGATAGACTTATTTTGATTGACTTGTTTGACTTGATTGATTTGTTTGACTTGTTTGACATGATTGGACTTGATGTGTGTGTTGATTGGATTGTTTGAAATATACTTATATATATTTATGTATTAAATAATTATAATATAATTATGTTAATGTCTTTCACATCCCATTTAATATACGTTGTTCTAGTATTAGTTTAAGGGGGAGTTTTATGGTCTTATGGTTTTAGGAAGGTTTTTGTTGATGACAAAGGGGGGAGAATTATAAAATAGGATAGTTAGGCATAGATTAAGGGGGAGTTATTAGTTTTTGGGTGAGTTATAGTGAAGGTGAAGTATATTTTATAAACATAGGTTGTCATCATCAAAAAGGGGGAGATTGTTAGTCCTTGAGAAGGATGGTTTTGATGACAACGACCTTAGGACTTGTTATAAAATATAAATACTAACATTATTGTTTAGATATATATGTATATGCATGATATAAACATGCAGGTACAAAGAATGAAGACTGTACAGTATAGAGATTCAAGAACTGATGAATTCAAGACTCATGAGTATCAAGATTATCAAGAGTTCAAGATTTCAAGATAAAGTAATTTACTCTAGAATTTTGTTAAAACTCCTAGAAAAGCACTGACATCTTAAAATCCATTTTATTCGTGGAATGGAATCCACTTCGAGCTTGTTAAAGGGATGGAATCTTAAGTAGGATGAAACCCTACGTAGGATGGAACGTACGAAAAATCTAGTGGAACATTGTTTTGTATCCACTAACTTTTTATTCAAATGTTTTACAAAATTATATCTTGTTTTTTAAATGATTTAAGAATCTTCCTTTTTAAATCAAAAAAATCTATCCGGGTTTTTTAAATATTTTAGCCTCAAAATAATCTTTATTTTTAATATTAAATTATCCTTGGTTTTAAACTATCTTTTAATTATAATATATTTTACTTTTAATATTTATACTTAGATTTAAATATGAAATTATAATGAAATTTTATATATACCAAATTATTATTCTCTATACTCATTTATGTATTTTAACTATAGTAAAGTATATTTATAAAGTTCAAAATAGTTTTAGCACAAGATAAAAGTTATTTTCAAAGAAAAACAAATTATCAAAAATACCTTAGGCATGTCGACAACACTAGGTACCCATGTCGACATGATGACAGTTTATTTCAAAAGTTTGAATTTCAAAGTAAGCGTCTATTCGTCATATCCTTTCACGAATAGACATGGCTGTTGTTCTACTATAAACAGGGGCTGTTTTAAACGAATTTATATTCATACTTTTTTCTGATTTCACTCCTTTTCTTCTTCCGCATTTCCTTATAAACATTTTTATCATTACTCTGCCGAAATCACCATTGAATCTAACTAGATCATCTTTGGTCTGATTCTCTATCACTATCTCAACAAGATCGTAGGGTTATTCAGAGTTATAGGCTTCTTTGTATTCAATCGAGTGAAAAAAGGTGTGATTTTAGCCTGGGAAATCAATTGGGTGAACTCGTTGCCCGTAAAATCAAGTATGTCTAACCAGAGGATTGTGAATTTGGAGTGGTGTACCTCGTGGCCTTGAAATCGAGGTGTAATTATAAGAATTGGTTTTGAAAGGAAATCCGTACTTATGTTGCGGGACTGGATGTAGGGTAACTGTTCGTCGACGGAAATTCTATCGGTTTAGAAAACCGTCGAACGAATTTTGAAATAAAAATTACCGCAAGCGCACGGTGTACGAATGTAGCACGCGGCGAATACGGGTCGATCCACAGGGAATTGATGATTTTTAAAATTCTATTCAATCAAATTATACCAAAGTCGAAGAGGATTTATTAACTAGAAATAAAATGAGGCTAACACTAGAAAAATGTGATTCGAAATCTATTAGACTAAAGAACAATTTAGAGGCATATCCACTCTTAAATTTTTTTGTAAATCAACAAACACATAATTTATGATCTCTAACTTTGATATTAAGTGGAATAATCATTGTATTTATCATAAGTATGGTTTGTTTATGTTATTATTTAACATAACTCAAACCATCAAACTATAATACAACAATTATACCACTTATAATTCTCATGAAAATGAAGCCAAAGCAAAAGCTATTTTAAGTATGATCTATTTACTATTGTAACTAGTAATATAGATCATCAAATTTCATTTTTACTTTCATTTCATAATCAAAAATGTAACGACCCAGAATTTTTAGAAATTAAAATTTGAATATTTAATTAATTTTAAATATTAATAAGTGAATTTATAAGTCAAATAAATTTTTATTTGAATTTTTGGATTTAATTGAATAATTAAATCGATAATTTAATACGTTAAATTATGGAAATAATTGAAAATATAGTTAAATATGATTGAAAATGATTTGTAAAGTTTTATTTTATCATATGGGAGTTAGAATGATATTTTAGAACTTTTAAAATTGAATTAAAAGTTAATTTGTGAAAATTGAATATTTTAATATTAAAATCGACTAGTGAAAATAGTCAATTTTTGAACAGTCTCAGAATTGAACGAAACCAGTTTCATTGGATCCGTAATAGTTAGTTATTACCGGATTTCAATTTTCGTGTCAATCGGAGTTATCGTTTGATCGTGGCAGCTCGAAACGCATCGATTTATTTTTAATTTAAATTTGGCGAGTCAAAATAGCCATTTTTCAAAAAGTCTCGGATTTCGACGAAACCAGTTTCATCGGATCCGTAATGTGATATTATTGTAAGGTTTCAAATTTCAAGTCAATTGGATTTACCGTTTGTCCTGTACAAATTAAAACGCCTAGAAATCGACTTAAATCGGTTTAATTCAAATTGAGCGTTTATAGCCATAACTCGCACATACTTCCGAATTAGCTTCCGAAACCTATTCCATTGTGTCCGAAATGCGGGGTAAACCCTAGAAACGCTGGTTACGACGCGTAAATCGGAGTTCGGAATTTCCGGGATGAATAGTGTTCGAATTTTCTTTATAAATAGCCCCTACCCCTTCACAAAAATAAAAAAAAAATAAAAACAAACCCTAGCCGCCACCCCCCCTGAACGGCCAGAAACTCATGAACTTCCTCCCTCCAAATCTCCAAATCCATCAAGAATTAGCAGGAATGTTCAACTAGAGAATTGAAGAGGGCGATGAGAGCTAGAGATTCAACGGTTATGATCGGAAACGGAGTCGTGTGGAGGAAGCTACAGGCCCGCGTCCCTGGGCTGTTGCGGACGCTTTTCGAGGCGCTGGGGGGGTGCGCGCGTGGCCGGTCTTAGGCCGAGTGGAGTGGTGGGTGAGGCCTTCGATTCGGCGCTACCTGATCGACGCGTAGATGAGTATTTTGCTCGCGATTTGTAAACCTAATTTTGATTTTGGGTTCGGCCATAACGTGTATAACCTGGAGCTTGTTGCGTGATGGGGAAGGAGAAGGGAGGGGCCTTGGATGCAGATCACACGGCCTGGAATGGTTTGAGATTTTAAAATATAAATTAAGTTGTAAATTAGTGTATATAAATCGTGTACAAACTTGTAAAATACATAACTTTTTCATACGAGGTCGAAAAAATGCAAACTCAGTTGCGTTGGAATCGTATGGACGAGCACTACACGATGGAGTTGGTTTGGAGTCGTTTGGAGTTAGTGAGAATTTTGGGTAAAATTAAACGTCCGTTTAATTTTATTCGAAATAAATCGCTAAAACGGAATTTAAAATCAAGGTGAGAACATCTCACTCAATCGAATCAGTTTCGATTTTATTTTAAATAATTAGATTTAAAATATTTGAATGAATGTTTGAATGTTGATTGATATCTATTGATTGTTAAAATAGACATTATACGCCATTTGTGACGACCCGTAATTTTTAAGCAATTTAAATCGGAATATTAAATCGATTTTAAATATTCAATATAATAATTTTAACTTGAATTACAAATATCGTTATTTATTTGATACTTAAATAATAGAATTTAATAATTAGAAGTTGATTAAATTGTTGAATCTAGAATGTTAAGCCTGTTAAAAATAATTTGAAGGCTTGTAAAATTTATATTGATAACATGGAAAACAATAGAAGTTGTAAAATTGAAATTAACAGTAGTTTGTTCAGTTTTAAAATTTTTATAGTTTAAATTGAAGTTAAAAATAGCCTTCCGAGGCGCAGTCTCGGAATTTGACGAAACCAGTTCCATTGGGTCCGTAGTATTGAACTATTGTCGGATTTCAAATTCCGTTATTTTCCGAGCTACCGTGTGACCGTACGAGAGTAAAACGCCTAGTGAATGATTTATCTTTTTAATTTAAAATATCTCTTGTCATTTCCTTTCTCAATTTCTTTTCACATCAACTTTTTTTCCAACCTTCTCCTGTACGCTAGTTCTCACCTAATATTTTTCGCTCTTCCTATCTTCAAATCATTTCGTTCTTCTGGTAAAAAAAAAAAAAAAAAAAAAAAATTGGCCGCCTCGATTTATTCAAGCCGACCGATTCACTTCCTTTCAAAATTCGTTCGCTAGCTTTCCCTTGTTCTCCTGTTCAACGACGAAACGTCTCGATAAAAAGGGGGAAAAGTGAGGTCCTCCTACTCGTCAATCGACTTCGCGATTGGGGGAAAAGCGTGCACGCAAGGAGTTTAATGTCGGCAATGATGGAGACGCGGTGGTACACATGAATTCGAGCTCGAAATCATGAGGCGCGAGAATCATTGGGCTAACTGTTCGAATTCGCTGTGTGGGGTTTTCGCGAGTTTAGGAATTGGTAGCATGTGGCCGTGACTTTCGAGGCAGGCAAGTATCACGATAATAGTGGTCGTGCGAGCGAGCAACTTAGCAGCGATGTGGTGAAGTTGTTGTCATGGGAGCTGTTATTCCAAGGCAAAAAAAAAAAGGGTAACGGTGCGGCAGCTGGTTGGAGGAGCTTGGGTGAGTGATGGGTGCGATTTTGTGTTGATTGTCGTTTGTGAAGTTGAGGGCTTGGCGATGTGGTTTAAGCAAGAGAGAGAGAGGGATCAAAGGAGCATCCGGAGTGGTTAATCGAAAGGTAATTGGGTTTAGCTAATTTAATTTTTTAGTAACTTAAAAATCTATCTATCAAAGGATTATTAGTTTAAAAAATTAAGTTTATTAGTCCTAAATGGAATTTATTAATTGGAAGTAAAATTGTTCGGTTTATTCAAATATTAATAAAATCATCTAATGCTTTTACAAGGTCTATAATCGAAAAGAAAATAAGTCGAGATGGAAGTGGATTGCCAACAGAATAAAAGGTGAGTAAATCTCACTCAGTTTAAATTTAAATTTAAAATGATTAAATTTAAACAATTGTTTGAATGGTTGAATGAATTGATGAGATATAGTATGATATTGTAGAATTGGTATATTATATTGTGCTGACGTTTGTGGATGCAGGGAAAAACAGGTTGGAGGGATCCAACTGGGTCCCTCATCATATGTATGTATATATATATTTTTATTTATTCTCTGTTATACTTTGTGGATATTCTGTGATGAATTATATTGAAATATTAAATGCCATAGTTGCTTTGATATATTCTGGACTCTGAGTTATCAAATTATATAGCATTGGATTTTGGAAAAAAAAAAGAGAGTAAATTTTAAGAAAATAATTATAAAGAATGTGAATAAACTAAAATGAATTGGATAAGAATATTAGTGTTTTCGAAACGCTAATTAATAAATTATGTGTGTGGAAAGAAATTTATGAATAAACAGAAAGTTAAGAAAAACTCAAACTTCAATGTTACTGTTTAAAGGAATAAAACAATTATTTTAAATTTAGGATTTAAATTATTTAAGAAAAATAAAGAAGGAATTAGGAATAACCTGAAATTTGTATATTTCAGCTAAAGGATTTAAAAAAATCAAACTGAAAATAATAATAAAGTCCATAACTACTGAATTTGGAAATGAACAGATAAGTAAAAGAATTTATTTCAAACGAATAAATTTGAAATCAATTTGGGAAATTGATTTAAGTGAGATTTGAAATTCTCCCTGAATAACCAAGTACGTTTTTAAAGTAAATTTTTAAAGATAAATTAAACGTTTTAAAGTTGCTTTTAAAGGAAGCAAGTTTCGTACAATTTATTATTTCTAATATTTAAAGCCTAAAGTAAGTATTTTCTTATAATTTATTTTAGTAGTAATTATTAAAGAAGTAATTTTGTATTTTGTTTTTAAAAGAAGAAATCTAGTTTTATATTTTATTAAGTAACTTCATTTTCAAATATTCATATAGTATGGTATTTCAAATAAAATATTGATGTAGTTTTAACTTAAATGTTTAAAAGTATATTTTCAAAGTAAAGTGTTTTAAATTATTTTAACAATCTAGTTTTGTGCTTGGTGATTTCAGAGGAGATAGAAAATATTTGAGAAAGTAAAGAATGGTTTGAAACTGTTTTCAAAGGATTGAAAATAGAAATATATCTTGTGAAGATATTTTGAGGTTAATAAATAATTTGGGAAATTATTTATTGTTGGATGGTTGGTTGTGAATATTAATTGATAGTTAAATAACCGACTATCAATATTGGACAATGCGTTGATCGTTTCGAAGAGACCGGGATCGAGATTTATTTCTCGAAAACCACTTCGATCCGGTTTGTACGTTTCGTGTAAACGATTTTGGATGCGAAGATGGAGCAGTGAAGTGCAAGGGCTAGTCGCTACTAATCCTGAGGATATTTCCAAAATGGATGTAGTAGGAATAGTGCCTTCGGTTCCGTTCGAACCCGGGACGGACTTGTATGGATGAATGCTTGCGAAAACATCGTCAGGTGGACGATGGGCATTCTAAGTGAAAACGTTCTAAAGGTAACGCTTAGCCTCAAGCCTCATCAACCGGGAATGACTGAAAATCAGGGGATATGCAGCAAGGTTAGGTGGGTCATGCCCAAGCAGGACAAGATAATTCCCCTGTCTAGATGTCCCTTATTTATTTCGGCTTAGTGGGTGGTTGGTCGCGCCAACCACGGGGTTTATCTTGTTCGGGACTGTTCAGTAAGGAATGGTTCCGGCCTTGTGTTGCAGGGGATGAAGGGAGTAGTCCTCGGTACGGTGATCTAGGCCCCGTACTGTGACAGGTGGTACCCCAGTGCCTAGTCATTGTTGGAAATCCATTCTCCCTACGAGCCTTGTACGAGTTTTGTTTGTATTACCCACTTTTGTGGCTAGTAGCTGGAATTTAATGAATGTAACAATTTCGGCTATTTTATAAGTATTTGTATATAGACCCTATTATAATATCAGAGGATTTCTATAAAAATTGGTTTAGCTATCGTAAGGTAAAAACCCGACATGTTTATTTGTGGCGTGGTCTTACGAGATGCTTTTGGTTTTCAAAGGATTTTTGAAACTTTAATAATCAATTGGGTGTGATTTCCTCACTCTGGTATTCCAGACTGACTCGGGTGTTATTTAACTGTAATGCTCGGGTCAGACCGAGTATTATAGGATACAGGATATGATGCTGTGGAGCTCAGGAGACGAGCTGGATGGCGATACGTATTGTCGTACTTGTATATACATATATTTCCGCTGTTGAGTTGTTGTGTACCCATTGGATGTTATTGATGTGAGCTGTGACTGATGTACTCTGATGATGTAATATATGTAAACTGATATATTTGATTTTGAGTAAAGATTACTTATTCTCTATTATATTTTATTCCGCTGCGATGGTTAGATTCTGATGTCGGTTTTGTTTTCTCTTCTTCTACCTCTTCTTCTTAAACCCTAATGGTTCGTATTTCTGTGCAACTTGAGTTGTTTGTTGTAGAATAGTGTTGACTCAAGGGGTACGGATTTGCGGGCTGTTACACTTGGTATCAGAGCATAGGTTGGAGATAACCTTGGCTCTGGTGGGAATTACTCATTTAAAATAGAGTCTATAGTACTCTAAAATGAGTTTGAGCGTATTAATAGATATGAGCGCGTATTTGTTAGTGAATATAAATTGTTTTAATATTGTGTTGATTGATTTATTGAGTGGCATATGAACCTTCGTCGACACAGTCTGCGCAACTGTATTGAAGGGGTTTCTAAACACTTGAATAGAACAATCGACACGATATTGTTTTAAATATGGGTAAATGAAATAATTTGACCCAAAAACATATTTTGATATAAATAATAGTTTTTGAAAACTATGTAGCTAATATATGGTTGCTTGGATGTTAGGAATGATAATATTAAAGTATTATTATTTTTAAGTGAAAACGTAACTAGAAATTTTAAATATAATCAAAGATTGAGAAGATAAATTCAATTATGAAATGAAATTTATAAATGTGAATTATAAATGTAAATTATAAATTGAAATATAATGAAATGAGAATTTGTGTGAACATAAGCTATGCAAATGAATTATAGAAAAAAAAAATTGATTTAAACAGGATTTGGAAATTTAAATCACGAAAATTTGGAAGTGTTTTGAAGATAAATGATAGCATTGTTTTGGAGATATTTCTGAATGGGAATTGTTATAAATGGATTTTGGAAGTAATATAGCATTGAAATCACTTGGATTATTGGTAAATAATCCTGATGATGACGGCCGCATCATCAGTATTCATTTTCGAATTTCTAAGTGAAGAATTGCTACCAAATTGATTTGTTTAGGAAAGCAGATGTTTTTGAAAATTTCAAAGGAAACTTGTTGGAAATAAAAGCCAGGATTGGATTAAAATTTTTGAGAAATTAGGTTTGTGATATTGGAGATTTTAAAATAATCTGAAGCCAAAGCCGGGTGTTTAGAAATCCTGATGAGATGATTGTAAGCTTATAAATTGAGATGATTTTTAAATCATTAAAGAAATATAGGCTTTGAATGTTGGAATTAAAATTTAAAGAGAAAAGTAGAAAATGAAATTAACTTGGATTTGAAAATAAAAATTTGACTGGATTGAAATTAATTGAATAAGCTGAAAGAATATCCAGTTGTATTCGAATTGAGTTGAAATCGAATTGAGTTAAATAAATCCGAGTTAAAAGTAAAATTGAGTTGGGATGAGAGTTCAATTGAATTAATTAATGAAATTAAATTCTTACCTGAATAAATGGAAATAAGTTGGATAAGAAATGAGAATTGAAATAAATAAACCAGAATAACTTATAAAGGAATTAAAGATCCATGAAAATAAAATATGCTTGGGCTATAAATAAATAGAAGGCTTGAGTTAAAAAAATAAAAGATGAATATATTCCAGCTTATGATGAATGGAATTGTGTAAAATAATAAGTTGTGACTTATTAAATTGAAAATGGAATACAATGCCCAAAGTCAATATTTTGATAAATTGAAAAATGAAATGAGGATCCAAACTTGAAGTATAAAATAAATATTGAACTTAAGAAAATTTAATGGAGTGATATTTGGAATAAAAAAATAATAATTCAAGTGTTGGATTATGAATAAGGGGAGAACTAATTGGATAATAAATTAGTTAATGGAATTGAATTGTAAGTTTATAATGAAGTTGGAAATAAACTCAAGTTATAGATTAAAATTGATTCAAATTGTTGATGAAGTGAAAGTATTTGAGAATGAAGCTGAATGGTGAGTTAATAAATTGGGTGGCAAATTAAAAGTGAAAAACAGAATCAGAACTTGAGTTATTAATTAAAATTAGACTTGAAGTGTTAATAAAGTAAATATAATTTGAAAAGTGTAGAATAAAGATGAAATGATTAAAATAGCAATGATATGAATTGCAAATAAAATACAAATCAGTGGAAATAAGTTGGAAATAGCTTTGTGAGAAATTGAATGAGTTGAATCTGGGAAGTTAAATTCTATAATAACCAATCAATTGAAATTGCAAATTTATAATGAGATTGGATTGAGATAGAATCAAATTAAATTGAAAAGAGAAATTTAATTGTAAAAAGAAATTGAGCTTAAGAATAGAAAGAAGAAAAAAAAAGGGGAGATTTACTGGAAAATAAATGGGCTTAAGTATAAAATTGGAGTGAATAAACTTAAGCTGAAATAAAGAAAAAAAAATGGAAATGAGTTGAATTGCATTCAACTTAAAATTAAGTTTAATAATAGTAAATTGGATTTAAATCAAGTAAGAATAAATTTTAATTGAAATAAAATTCGGTGTGATGCCGAGGATATTTAATGGAGTGAAAATGCTTAAATAAATAATTGTAAACCATTTAAATTATTAAGGAATTGAAATAACTTGAGACAATAGGGAAAATAGAATGTTTCAAGTTTATTAGAATGGTTTAAGTGAATGTGGATAAACTAATTATATTGAATAAATAAATGATGGAATAAGTAAGTATCAAATGAAATGTAGTTTAAATAAGTTGAGAAATGGTTAATTGAATGAAATAGCTTGGATTGTCTTTGAACTAAATAAAATAGTTTGGGATAAACTAACATGGAATGAAATGTAAATAAATGGATGGTAAATGAAATTTAAATGGAATGCGTTGAGCTAAATAAATGAGTGAGGATAGATTAAAATAAAAGGGAGAATTTAATTGGCAATTAAGATGAACCTAGATTGTAAATGGTTTTGAATAAACTAATTTGATTAATAAAATGAAATGCAAGTGAATGGATTAAAATTTAAAATGCAATGAAAATGAGGATATATGGATTGCGAATAAATTTAAGATGGAATAGAATTGAGTATAAATTGAGTTGAAATCCATTTAAAATTGATTATAAAACTCAAGTACTTATTTATTCACAAAGATCTTGTCAAATTACAAAGAATAAATTATCATTGGATGTGAATGGAAGTAGTTAAAATTCTATGAGTTGATAAAAGTAAAATAAATTGATTTTGAGAGCAATTGAACTAAATATGAGTTCGATTTGCTTAAGAATAAATTAAATATAAGCAATTGAGTTTTAAATTATTCAAATTGATGAAGCTGTGTACGAATAGATGGAAGACCATCCAAATTTAATGAAAATGGTTTGTAAATAAGTTGAAACAGTTGAATTTGCTTGGAAATTATATAAATAGCTTACGGAAAATGTTTGGTATGAGTTTCTTTTAGAATTCATATGTTTTAACTATTACAAATAAGTGATATGCTGTTAAACTTCATATATTTGGCACTTACATGTTTAAATTGAGTAAGTACAGGTACCTGGAAGCCGTATGGCTGGATTTGGGTTGAGCTATTTGTTAAAAATAATAAGCTGCTTGCTTAAAATGCTAAATAAGGTACGCCTACGCAATTAAAATAGGAAATATGAACTGTTTTTGGTTTTTCCGACCGTGTGGGTCGATGTATATATATTTATCTCTTTTGTCAAATTGCAAAAGCTCCTCCGTACAAAGGGGAGTCTGCCAAAAATTTTCAGAAATTTTGGGAATTAGAAATTTTTTGAAATTTTTGGAAAATTTTGTTAACGACAAAACTAATTAGAATTGGAAAATATAATAAGTTAGTAAATGAAACTAATTAACGTAATGACTTAAATCAGTTATAAATGAAGGATAAAATTTAAAATTCAAAGTTGAAAATAAATGAAATACATATGTAATGTGGAAATCGAGTTGGATAGAAATAAGTATAAACTAAAAGAGATAAAGAGAAATAAAGATAAGAGACATATCAAATGTTTACACTAACTTAAGAAAGGAATGGTAAATTCTAGATTGGAAATTGATATTACAAATAAAATCTAAGATAATATTGAAATGAATAGATATTGAAATTTTATAAGAAAGTCGATAAAATGTTTTGGAATATTGTGTTTGGATATTAGTGCTAAGCAGGATATGCAGGTAATATAAAAGGGAAAAGGAAATTTGATTTGATTCCAAGAGATAAATTTGAATTGCCCGACAAAAGGTACGTATTTAAATTTGGTATGAAATTTGATTGGGATTTGGATTTGGATTGAGCCACTTGGCTTTTTGTTTTCTTTTTGGATTTGGGAGGCCGTAGAGCCATATTGTAGTTGTACCGAGTCAGCCGCGCAAAGGAGACGCTGGCGAAATTTTTCGGAAATTTAGGGTGTTAGAAAAAAATTTGAGAAAATTTTGATAATTCAAAATTTGGTTTTAAGATTAAAACTAGAAGGGTTGAGCGAATAGGATGGTTTGCAAACTAGGGAAGGGATTGGAAAGTTAATAAGAATAATAATGGGTCTTTTGTAAGAAGATAATTGGTAAAGATGTTGAATTGTTAGAAACTGTTTGGTTTTAGGAAAAAGAAACGGGTATTGAACCATTCTTCCTAACTAGTAATTTCGGGGACGAAATTCTTTTAAGGGGGGAGGAATGTGACGACCCGTAATTTTTAAGCAATTTAAATCGGAATATTAAATCGATTTTAAATATTCAATATAATAATTTTAACTTGAATTACAAATATCGTTATTTATTTGATACTTAAATAATAGAATTTAATAATTAGAAGTTGATTAAATTGTTGAATCTAGAATGTTAAGCCTGTTAAAAATAATTTGAAGGCTTGTAAAATTTATATTGATAACATGGAAAACAATAAAAGTTGTAAAATTGAAATTAACAGTAGTTTGTTCAGTTTTAAAATTTTTATAGTTTAAATTGAAGTTAAAAATAGCCTTCCGAGGCGCAGTCTCGGAATTTGACGAAACCAGTTCCATTGGGTCCGTAATATTGAACTATTGTCGGATTTCAAATTCCGTGATTTTCCGAGCTACCGTGTGACTGTACGAGAGTAAAACGCCTAGTGAATAATTTATCTTTTTAATTTAAAATATCTCTTGTCATTTCCTTTGTCAATTTCTTTTCACATCAACTTTTTTTCCAACCTTCTCCTGTACGCTAGTTCTCACCTAATATTTTTCGCTCTTCCTATCTTCAAATCATTTCATTCTTCTGGTAAAAAAAAAAAAAAAAAAAAAAATTTGGCCGCCTCGATTTATTCAAGCCGACCGATTCACTTCCTTTCAAAATTCGTTCGCTAGCTTTCCCTTGTTCTCCTGTTCAACGACGAAACGTCTCGATAAAAAGGGGGAAAAGTGAGGTCCTCCTACTCGTCATTCGACTTCGCGATTGGGGGAAAAGCGTGCACGCAAGGAGTTTAATGTCGGCAATGATGGAGACGCGGTGGTACACATGAATTCGAGCTCGAAATCGTGAGGCGCGAGAATCATTGGGCTAACTGTTCGAATTCGCTGTGTGGGGTTTTCGCGAGTTTAGGAATTGGTGGCATGTGGCCGTGACTTTCGAGGCAGGCAAGTATCACGATAATAGTGGTCGTGCGAGCGAGCAACTTAGCAGCGATGTGGTGAAGTTGTTGTCATGGGAGCTGTTATTCCAAGGCAAAAAAAAAAGGTAACGGTGCGGCAGCTGGTTGGAGGAGCTTGGGTGAGTGATGGGTGCGATTTTGTGTTGATTGTCGTTTGTGAATTTGAGGGCTTGGCGATGTGGTTTAAGCGAGAGAGAGAGAGGGATCAAAGGAGCATCCGGAGTGGTTAATCGAAAGGTAATTGGGTTTAGCTAATTTAATTTTTTAGTAACTTAAAAATCTATCTATCAAAGGATTATTAGTTTAAAAAATTAAGTTTATTAGTCCTAAATGGAATTTATTAATTGGAAGTAAAATTGTTCGGTTTATTCAAATATTAATAAAATCATCTAATGCTTTTACAAGGTCTATAATCGAAAAGAAAATAAGTCGAGATGGAAGTGGATTGCCAACAGAATAAAAGGTGAGTAAATCTCACTCAGTTTAAATTTAAATTTAAAATGATTAAATTTAAACAATTGTTTGAATGGTTGAATGAATTGATGAGATATAGTATGATATTGTAGAATTGGTATATTATATTGTGCTGACGTTTGTGGATGCAGGGAAAAACAGGTTGGAGGGATCCAACTGGGTCCCTCATCATATGTATGTATATATATATTTTTATTTATTCTCTGTTATACTTTGTGGATATTCTGTGATGAATTATATTGAAATATTAAATGCCATAGTTGCTTTGATATATTCTGGACTCTGAGTTATCAAATTATATAGCATTGGATTTTGGAAAAAAAAAGAGAGTAAATTTTAAGAAAATAATTATAAAGAATGTGAATAAACTAAAATGAATTGGATAAGAATATTAGTGTTTTCGAAACGCTAATTAATAAATTATGTGTGTGGAAAGAAATTTATGAATAAACAGAAAGTTAAGAAAAACTCAAACTTCAATGTTACTGTTTAAAGGAATAAAACAATTATTTTAAATTTAGGATTTAAATTATTTAAGAAAAATAAAGAAGGAATTAGGAATAACCTGAAATTTGTATATTTCAGCTAAAGGATTTAAAAAAATCAAACTGAAAATAATAATAAAGTCCATAACTACTGAATTTGGAAATGAACAGATAAGTAAAAGAATTTATTTCAAACGAATAAATTTGAAATCAATTTGGGAAATTGATTTAAGTGAGATTTGAAATTCTCCCTGAATAACCAAGTACGTTTTTAAAGTAAATTTTTAAAGATAAATTAAACGTTTTAAAGTTGCTTTTAAAGGAAGCAAGTTTCGTACAATTTATTATTTCTAATATTTAAAGCCTAAAGTAAGTATTTTCTTATAATTTATTTTAGTAGTAATTATTAAAGAAGTAATTTTGTATTTTGTTTTTAAAAGAAGAAATCTAGTTTTATATTTTATTAAGTAACTTCATTTTCAAATATTCATATAGTATGGTATTTCAAATAAAATATTGATGTAGTTTTAACTTAAATGTTTAAAAGTATATTTTCAAAGTAAAGTGTTTTAAATTATTTTAACAATCTAGTTTTGTGCTTGGTGATTTCAGAGGAGATAGAAAATATTTGAGAAAGTAAAGAATGGTTTGAAACTGTTTTCAAAGGATTGAAAATAGAAATATATCTTGTGAAGATATTTTGAGGTTAATAAATAATTTGGGAAATTATTTATTGTTGGATGGTTGGTTGTGAATATTAATTGATAGTTAAATAACCGACTATCAATATTGGACAATGCGTTGATCGTTTCGAAGAGACCGGGATCGAGATTTATTTCTCGAAAACCACTTCGATCCGGTTTGTACGTTTCGTGTAAACGATTTTGGATGCGAAGATGGAGCAGTGAAGTGCAAGGGCTAGTCGCTACTAATCCTGAGGATATTTCCAAAATGGATGTAGTAGGAATAGTGCCTTCGGTTCCGTTCGAACCCGGGACGGACTTGTATGGATGAATGCTTGCGAAAACATCGTCAGGTGGACGATGGGCATTCTAAGTGAAAACGTTCTAAAGGTAACGCTTAGCCTCAAGCCTCATCAACCGGGAATGACTGAAAATCAGGGGATATGCAGCAAGGTTAGATGGGTCATGCCCAAGCAGGACAAGATAATTCCCCTGTCTAGATGTCCCTTATTTATTTCGGCTTAGTGGGTGGTTGGTCGCGCCAACCACGGGGTTTATCTTGTTCGGGACTGTTCAGTAAGGAATGGTTCCGGCCTTGTGTTGCAGGGGATGAAGGGAGTAGTCCTCAGTACGGTGATCTAGGCCCCGTACTGTGACAGGTGGTACCCCAGTGCCTAGTCATTGTTGGAAATCCATTCTCCCTACGAGCCTTGTACGAGTTTTGTTTGTATTACCCACTTTTGTGGCTAGTAGCTGGAATTTAATGAATGTAACAATTTCGGCTATTTTATAAGTATTTGTATATAGACCCTATTATAATATCAGAGGATTTCTATAAAAATTGGTTTAGCTATCGTAAGGTAAAAACCCGACATGTTTATTTGTGGCGTGGTCTTACGAGATGCTTTTGGTTTTCAAAGGATTTTTGAAACTTTAATAATCAATTGGGTGTGATTTCCTCACTCTGGTATTCCAGACTGACTCGGGTGTTATTTAACTGTAATGCTCGGGTCAGACCGAGTATTATAGGATACAGGATATGATGCTGTGGAGCTCAGGAGACGAGCTGGATGGCGATACGTATTGTCGTACTTGTATATACATATATTTCCGCTGTTGAGTTGTTGTGTACCCATTGGATGTTATTGATGTGAGCTGTGACTGATGTACTCTGATGATGTAATATATGTAAACTGATATATTTGATTTTGAGTAAAGATTACTTATTCTCTATTATATTTTATTCCGCTGCGATGGTTAGATTCTGATGTCGGTTTTGTTTTCTCTTCTTCTACCTCTTCTTCTTAAACCCTAATGGTTCGTATTTCTGTGCAACTTGAGTTGTTTGTTGTAGAATAGTGTTGACTCAAGGGGTACGGATTTGCGGGCTGTTACACCGTTAGTAAGCGGATGTTATTTAATAAAAACATATACCGCGAATATTTCATAAACAGTGAAATTGGTATTATATATAGTAGCAATATATATATATTGGCATATGTATATATTGGAGTTGTTGATTTCCCGCATTTTTTGTTTAGCGGATGAGACCCTATTACGCCGTTATTAAGAGGATAATATTTAATAAGAACATATACCGCGATAATTTCGTACTGGAGCGAAATTGGTATTGTGCTAATGTTTTTGGATGCAGGAAAACAGGTTGGAGGGATCCAACTGGATTCCTCAACAGTATTTAATTGATTATAGATATTTTGATATTTGATGGATTATCATATCGATATATGATATCGTTGTTGTCGTGATTGACTATTTGGTGTGTAGCATCATTAGACCCAGATTTTGGAATTTTAAAATGATTTATAAAGTGATTTTTGAAAATATACTATATTTTTGGAATAGATTCATTTTAAATAAATAAACGTTAAAATTTTTAAAGTTATAAAATTTTGGTTTTTGTGAAATACAGTTAAAAAACTGATTTTTGAGAATATGATGCTAATGATTTTATAAAATAGTTAAATCGGAATTTTTGAATTTATTATGAAAAGTTGAAATATAGGATTTATAAAATTTAATTATTTTATGAATCAAAAGGAAGAAGTTTTTAAAGGAATTTAAAGACGTTTAAAAAGAATAATATAAATTGATTTATATTAAGAGATTTATAAATGGATATTTATAAATTGAAATATGGACATTATAAAACGAGTTTTTATAAGTGTTTGAATGAAGTGAAAATGAATTTCAGTAAAGGATGAAATTTATAGAATTTAAATGATGAAGTTATAAGAATGAAATTAATAGAATTATAAACGGTGAAGTTATAAATGGAATTTTATAAACAGTAGGTTTATAAAATTTGTAAAGTTATTAAAAGAATAGACTTGGGTAAATAATTGAATCTCATAAGTTATAAGATTTATAATTATGAAATTCTAAGGAACGATTTTGTAAAATAATCGTTTTATAAGTAATTGACTTATAATATGAACTTTTAGTTTATAATTAAGTTATAAACTGGAATAGGTTAATAAAAGAATTTATAAAAAGGAAGTTTTTATAAATAAATAGAAATGGAATTTATAAACGATGTTTTATAAATTCGCAAATGACTTATTTTGATAAGAAAATTGTTGAAACCTATAAATGGAGTTATATTCACATTTCTGAATAGTGAATAATCCTTTGAATTAAAACGAATAAAAGGATGAGATTTCTTAATGAAGTTTATTCACATTTTTGAATAGTGAATAACACGTTAAAGAAAATGGTTTGAATGTGAATGTTTTAAATAGAATTAAAACGATCTAACGAAGTTTTACTTGTGTTGAGATTCGAAACCATAGATTTCAACATTTATTGTTGAAATAGACGTTTTCGAGAAATAGAAGGAAATAGTAGACTATAACACTGTTGTTATAGTAAATGATTTCCGAAAGGAAATGTTTTGTATAGTATTGGGATTTATATATCTATTTTAAATTTGAATCCCTATACTAGTGATTTTGGGTTGTCGTAACGATGTTTTACGTAACATTCGTTTTGGCCCAAATAAATATGTTTAAGAGAATGATTTCCTTAAAGAATGAAATATATACTTAATTTCGATTGAAGTATATTGAATATTTTCCAAGTGTTGAAAATAAATAAAATTTGTGAATTACTTATGAATAGATAAGTATGGAATTGTTTTCCAATATGAAGTGATATTTAGAATTTATCTTTTTGAAGATAAATTGAAAATGGATAATTGAAATCGAATATCCATGGATATTGTGAAATATAAATTCACTATTGAGTTTATAAAAGCAAGTGGAATTTGTTTAAAAATAAGTATTGATTTATTTTTGAAGTATTGAAATTATATATCTAGTGAAGATAATTTGGAAAATTATTTGGAAACTGGTGATGTGTGCATATCCATTGATAGTTCAATAACCGACTATCAATATTTCCCTTTGAATGGGTATTGGATGTGATTTGATTTAATTTGAATGTCACACTTATTTTTGAATAAGCGCTCACTATTCGGGTTAACCGGGAAAGGACCATGGGGTCGTATAACCCATTCCGAATATGTGATACGTCGTTGTGAATTGCATTGAAGATCGGTGTTGAAGACCCGGTATTTGCGAGAGCGATAGGATGACCTGTCGATTTACTCTGCACCGAGTAGCTACGGTATAGAGTTCTCCATATGTGATGGTGAATCCGATCAGGATTGTGAATATCCGGATTGCAAGGACTTCTTTGTAAGTGCCTTCGGTTTTGTTCGATCCCGGAACAAACTTGTATGGATTGTATGTCTGACATTACAAGCTGAGATATAAAGCCGATTTCATTCAAATATATTTCTGTTGGTGGCGAAGAATTTATTCTTTTAGCTTAACACCCTTCTCTGAGACGTACGTGCTCAGAGGTTATATAGTTGAATGTTATCAGCGATATATTCCCAATTTGGTAATGTGATATGCTTAGTGATGCTGAAATGATCATTGTGTTGATTATTGTGATAGGATCGTTTATTTGATCGTCTATCTTGGTGATCATTGTGTTGATCATTTGTTGACCCAAAGCATGGCTTTTGTATAAAGTATGTTTTTGTGGACGTGACTTCGTCGAGCCTCACACCCCGGAAATGGTCAAAACAGGAAAGATGCGGCAAGGTTATGAGGGGTAGCACCCTTTAGGGTATGTACATTTCCTTCTGGATAGAGGTGGTATCATGGTATGGAGCCCAGATATTTAACCTATGTGGTTACTACGAATTTATTACTTTGTGGTTGTTGGTTTTCGGGATCCCGTGAGAAAGGTCGTTTACGATCGGGGAATGGCGTGCTCGTGTCAGTAGTTACCCAGTTAGGGATAACCCGGCCTTGTGTTGGCAGAATTCCGGTTTGGTTCTCGGGGATGTCTTTCCAGAGGCATTCTCATGTGGCAATGGGAAGTTCCTTGGCCTGACCATTTGTTGGAAATCCAAAGAAACAATACGAAACTTGTACGGTTTTAGTTGTATAACCTGCTATGGAATGTGGCGGTAACCTGCTATTGAACATAGTTAGCTATAGTAGGCATACGATAATGGTCGTATGTTGGCTAAGATTTATATTCTACTTTCGAAATGAATTTCTTCTACACTATGCACTAGTAATAATATCAAATGTTATTTTAAATGCGTATCAAGCATCTTTGACTATCATAAGGAGAAATCTCCTCCGATTCTGCGTTTGCATGTGTGTGTGTGCGGGAGGCCTTATGGTAGTCTCATTTTTAAAAGCATTGCGAATTGAATTTAAAAAAAATATTCCTCTATTTTGATTTTAAAGATAAATAAACTGTTTTGAGTTCTCACACCAGTCACATGACTGACTTGGAGTTTATTGTTTTCCTTCCTAAACTCTGGGTGCCCACCAATTTCCACACGGGCAGTCAAGAGTTAAGGTTTATCAGGATATTCTGGATATTCTGGAGTTGCTGGAGGCAAGCTGGATGGCATGGCATATTATTTATATAGTATTTCTTTTTCCGCTGCACTGTTTGTTGTTGTTGTACACTCTGATGATATGATGTAATGAAATGTATAAAATGTAATAACTGATATAGTTCTTTGTTTAAAGATTATTCATTTATTATTATATGTTGTTCCGCTGCGAATTGTGAGATTCTGATGTTGTTCTGTTGTTTTCTATTCCGTCCTATTTTCTTCTGTTTTTCTTTTTCCTCTATTCTCTTTTCCTTCTATTTTAAAATTTTGTTCTATTCTGTTTTTCTATTCTCTTTTCTAATTTTCTATTTTCTTTTCCCTATCTTATGTTTTCTTTCTTTTCTCTCTTTTCTTTTCTTAAATTCTTTTTAAAACCCATAACTATTCGGTTTTTCGGCAACGAAAATCCGCGTACGTTACAGTTGGTATCAGAGCTTATGGTTAAGCGACAACCATGGTTCTGTTGGGTATTACTCATTAGAGATAGAGTCAGTAGTGCTCTAGAATGAGTTGAGTGTAATAATAGCTATGAGAGCGTATTTGTTAATGAATATAAAATTGTTTTATATTGTGATGATTGGTTTGTTGAGTGGTATATAGATTCTGGTTAATACGAGTAATTAACGTTGTTGATAGGGATCTCTAAACACTTGAATAGAACAATTCGACATAGTATTGTTTTAAATTGGGTAAATGAAATAATTTTACCTTGATTATATATTTTATATATAAAGGAATAATTTTTCAGAATTATAAAAGTGAAAATAAGTTGATTGTTTAGATGTTTGAATAATCTAAATTGAAGAATAATTGTATAAGCAAAAGAATTATAAGAATTAAATTATAATTAAAGTGATTTACAATTGTGAAATAAACTTATATATGTAAGAAGTGAAACTAATGAATATATTTATGGATATGAGTTATAAATAAAAAATGAATTTAAAGTTAAATGGAATATAACTTAAAATATGTTGAATGAAGTTGATATTAGTATCAAAGTAAAATAATAAAGTTAAGAGATAAATGTGAACTTAAGTTATGTAAATGAAATTCGATTTTGTAATAGAATTGAATGAATGGATTGAATGTTAATCAATTAAATGTGAATAGTTGATATGAAATAATGAATATAAGTGTTAATTCATTAAAATCTAATGTTATTAGAAAGTTGAATAATTGAATGAAAATCAATTAAATTAAACCAATTGTAAGCAAAGGATTTTGGTTGAAATTGATATACATTGGTTGTTATATGATTGTTAGTTGATTGATTGTAAATAATTCATTAAGTGTTAATGAAATTGAAAGCTATGTAATTGAATTCAAATTATAAGTAAATAAATTTGAATAGAATTGAATTTGAATTGGAAGTGAACCAACTTGAATATGAACTAATTGAAAATGAATGTTAGAAACATCCACTGTATATGAATCAAATGTGGTTAAATTGAAAACCAATTCATTAATATTAATGAGAATATGAATGAATATTTATTGGTTATGAATGCTAGTTGGTTGATGTTTGAATATGTTGCATTTGCTATGTGACATATATAGTTGTTATGGAGATATATGTTGTATATTGAGGTTATTTTCATATATGCATGTTCTCATGTTGTTTGTTGAGTGTTTAGTAGGTGCGGATCGCGTTTGCTTCGCAGTTGGAGCTCGCTTTCGCGCTATATTAGCCATATATGCTTGCTAATAAAATATAAGGTACATATCTCGGATTAAATATCGTACTTTTACACTTTTTTCCCTTCGGGATGCCTCATTACTTGATGAGATGTATATTTGTGATATATATACTGTCATTTTTTTTCGGATCGAGTCGCGCAAAGGAGACTATGGCGAATTTTTCCGGAAATTTAAGGCGTTAGAAAAATTTGAGAAAATTGGAAAATTTTGAAAACTTAAACTTTGATTTTGGAATTGAAAGTTAAACAATAGTAGTTGTTTTTGAAAAGATAACTAAGTATGATTTGAAAACTTAGTAAAGATTTATAAGAAGTTTAACTATGAATTTTGGGAAAGTTAATAGATTCTGTAACTTTCCTTACTTGTTAATTTCGAGGACGAAATTCTTTTAAGTGGGGAAGATTGTAACGACCCAGAATTTTTAGAAATTAAAATTTGAATATTTAATTAATTTTAAATATTAATAAGTGAATTTATAAGTCAAATAAATTTTTATTTGAATTTTTGGATTTAATTGAATAATTAAATCGATAATTTAATACGTTAAATTATGGAAATAATTGAAAATATAGTTAAATATGATTGAAAATGATTTGTAAAGTTTTATTTTATCATATGGGAATTAGAATGATATTTTAGAACTTTTAAAATTGAATTAAAAGTTAATTTGTGAAAATTGAATATTTTAATATTAAAATCGACTAGTGAAAATAGTCAATTTTTGAACAGTCTCAGAATTGAACGAAACCAGTTTCATTGGATCCGTAATAGTTAGTTATTACTGGATTTCAATTTTCGTGTCAATCGGAGTTATCGTTTGATCGTGGCAGCTCGAAACGCATCGATTTATTTTTAATTTAAATTTGGCGAGTCAAAATAGCCATTTTTCAAAAAGTCTCGGATTTCGACGAAACCAGTTTCATCGGATTCGTAATGTGATATTATTGTAAGGTTTCAAATTTCAAGTCAATTGGATTTACCGTTTGTCCTGTACAAATTAAAACGCCTAGAAATCGACTTAAATCGGTTTAATTCAAATTGAGCGTTTATAGCCATAACTCGCACATACTTCCGAATTAGCTTCCGAAACCTGTTCCATTGTGTCCGGAACGCGGGGTAAACCCTAGAAACGCTGGTTACGGCGCGTAAATCGGAGTTCAGAATTTCCGGGATGAATAGTGTTCGAATTTTCTTTATAAATAGCCCCTACCCCTTCACAAAAATAAAAAATAAAATAAAAACAAACCCTAGCCGCCACCCCCCCGAACGGCCAGAAACTCATGAACTTCCTCCCTCCAAATCTCCAAATCCAACAAGAATTAGCAGGAATGTTCAACTAGAGAATTGAAGAGGGCGATGAGAGCTAGAGATTCAACGGTTATGATCGGAAACGGAGTCGTGTGGAGGAAGCTACAGGCCCGCATCCCTGGGCTGTTGCGCACGCTTTTCGAGGCGCTGGGGGGGTGCGCGCATGGCCGGTCTTAGGCCGAGTGGAGTGGTGGGTGAGGCCTTCGATTCGGTGCTACCTGATCGACGCGTAGATGAGTATTTTGCTCGCGATTTGTAAACCTAATTTTGATTTTGGGTTCGGCCATAACGTGTATAACCTGGAGCTTGTTGCGTGATGGGGAAGGAGAAGGGAGGGGCCTTGGATGCAGATCACACGGCCTAGAATGGTTTGAGATTTTAAAATATAAATTAAGTTGTAAATTAGTGTATATAAATCGTGTACAAACTTGTAAAATACATAACTTTTTCATACGAGGTCGAAAAAATGCAAACTCAGTTGCGTTGGAATCGTATGGACGAGCACTACGCGATGGAGTTGGTTTGGAGTCGTTTGGAGTTAGTGAGAATTTTGGGTAAAATTAAACGTCCGTTTAATTTTATTCGAAATAAATCGCTAAAACGGAATTTAAAATCAAGGTGAGAACTTCTCACTCAATCGAATCAGTTTCGATTTTATTTTAAATAATTAGATTTAAAATATTTGAATGCATGTTTGAATGTTGATTGATATCTATTGATTGTTAAAATAGACATTATACGCCGTTAGTAAGCGGATGTTATTTAATAAAAACATATACCGCGAATATTTCATAAACAGTGAAATTGGTATTATATATAGTAGCAATATATATATATTGGCATATGTATATATTGGAGTTGTTGATTTCCCGCATTTTTTGTTTAGCGGATGAGACCCTATTACGCCGTTATTAAGCGGATAATATTTAATAAGAACATATACCGCGATAATTTCGTACTGGAGCGAAATTGGTATTGTGCTAATGTTTTTGGATGCAGGAAAACAGGTTGGAGGGATCCAACTGGATTCCTCAACAGTATTTATTTGATTACAGATATTTTGATATTTGATCGATTATCATATCGATATATGATATCGTTGTTGTCGTGATTGACTATTTGGTGTGTAGCATCATTAGACCCAGATTTTGGAATTTTAAAATGATTTATAAAGTGATTTTTGAAAATATACTATATTTTTGGAATAGATTCATTTTAAATAAATAAACGTTAAAATTTTTAAAGTTATAAAATTATGGTTTTTGTGAAATACAGTTAAAAAACTAATTTTTGAGAATATGATGCTAATGATTTTATAAAATAGTTAAATCGGAATTTTTGAATTTATTATGAAAAGTTGAAATATAGGATTTATAAAATTTAATTATTTTATGAATCAAAAGGAAGAAGTTTTTAAAGGAATTTAAAGACGTTTAAAAAGAATAATATAAATTGATTTATATTAAGAGATTTATAAATGGATATTTATAAATTGAAATATGGACATTATAAAACGAGTTTTTATAAGTGTTTGAATGAAGTGAAAATGAATTTCAGTAAAGGATGAAATTTATAGAATTTAAATGATGAAGTTATAAGAATGAAATTAATAGAATTATAAACGGTGAAGTTATAAATGGAATTTTATAAACAGTAGGTTTATAAAATTTGTAAAGTTATTAAAAGAATAGACTTGGGTAAATAATTGAATCTCATAAGTTATAAGATTTATAATTATGAAATTCTAAGGAACGATTTTGTAAAATAATCGTTTTATAAGTAATTGACTTATAATATGAACTTTTAGTTTATAATTAAGTTATAAACTGGAATAGGTTAATAAAAGAATTTATAAAAAGGAAGTTTTTATAAATAAATAGAAATGGAATTTATAAACGATGTTTTATAAATTCGCAAATGACTTATTTTGATAAGAAAATTGTTGAAACCTATAAATGGAGTTATATTCACATTTTTGAATAGTGAATAATCCTTTGAATTAAAACGAATAAAAGGATGAGATTTCTTAATGAAGTTTATTCACATTTTTGAATAGTGAATAACACGTTAAAGAAAATGGTTTGAATGTGAATGTTTTAAATAGAATTAAAACGATCTAACGAAGTTTTACTTGTGTTGAGATTCGAAACCATAGATTTCAACATTTATTGTTGAAATAGACGTTTTCGAGAAATAGAAGGAAATAGTAGACTATAACACTGTTGTTATAGTAAATGATTTCCGAAAGGAAATGTTTTGTATAGTATTGGGATTTATATATCTATTTTAAATTTGAATCCCTATACTAGTGATTTTGGGTTGTCGTAACGATGTTTTACGTAACATTCGTTTTGGCCCAAATAAATATGTTTAAGAGAATGATTTCCTTAAAGAATGAAATATATACTTAATTTCGATTGAAGTATATTGAATATTTTCCAAGTGTTGAAAATAAATAAAATTTGTGAATTACTTATGAATAGATAAGTATGGAATTGTTTTCCAATATGAAGTGATATTTAGAATTTATCTTTTTGAAGATAAATTGAAAATGGATAATTGAAATCGAATATCCATGGATATTGTGAAATATAAATTCACTATTGAATTTATAAAAGCAAGTGGAATTTGTTTAAAAATAAGTATTGATTTATTTTTGAAGTATTGAAATTATATATCTAGTGAAGATAATTTGGAAAATTATTTGGAAACTGGTGATGTGTGCATATCCATTGATAGTTCAATAACCGACTATCAATATTTCCCTTTGAATGGGTATTGGATGTGATTTGATTTAATTTGAATGTCACACTTATTTTTGAATAAGCGCTCACTATTCGGGTTAACCGGGAAAGGACCATGGGGTCGTATAACCCATTCCGAATATGTGATACGTCGTTGTGAATTGCATTGAAGATCGGTGTTGAAGACTCGGTATTTGCGAGAGCGATAGGATGACCTGTCGATTTACTCTGCACCGAGTAGCTACGGTATAGAGTTCTCCATATGTGATGGTGAATCCGATCAGGATTGTGAATATCCGGATTGCAAGGACTTCTTTGTAAGTGCCTTCGGTTTTGTTCGATCCCGGAACAAACTTGTATGGATTGTATGTCTGACATTACAAGCTGAGATATAAAGCCGATTTCATTCAAATATATTTCTGTTGGTGGCGAAGAATTTATTCTTTTAGCTTAACACCCTTCTCTGAGACGTACGTGCTCAGAGGTTATATAGTTGAATGTTATCAGCGATATATTCCCAATTTGGTAATGTGATATGCTTAGTGATGCTGAAATGATCATTGTGTTGATTATTGTGATAGGATCGTTTATTTGATCGTCTATCTTGGTGATCATTGTGTTGATCATTTGTTGACCCAAAGCATGGCTTTTGTATAAAGTATGTTTTTGTGGACGTGACTTCGTCGAGCCTCACACCCCGGAAATGGTCAAAACAGGAAAGATGCGGCAAGGTTATGAGGGGTAGCACCCTTTAGGGTATGTACATTTCCTTCTGGATAGAGGTGGTATCATGGTATGGAGCCCAGATATTTAACCTATGTGGTTACTACGAATTTATTACTTTGTGGTTGTTGGTTTTCGGGATCCCGTGAGAAAGGTCGTTTACGATCGGGGAATGGCGTGCTCGTGTCAGTAGTTACCCAGTTAGGGATAACCCGGCCTTGTGTTGGCAGAATTCCGGTTTGGTTCTCGGGGATGTCTTTCCAGAGGCATTCTCATGTGGCAATGGGAAGTTCCTTGGCCTGACCATTTGTTGGAAATCCAAAGAAACAATACGAAATTTGTATGGTTTTAGTTGTATAACCTGCTATGGAATGTGGCGGTAACCTGCTATTGAACATAGTTAGCTATAGTAGGCATACGATAATGGTCGTATGTTGGCTAAGATTTATATTCTACTTTCGAAATGAATTTCTTCTACACTATGCACTAGTAATAATATCAAATGTTATTTTAAATGCGTATCAAGCATCTTTGACTATCATAAGGAGAAATCTCCTCCGATTCTGCGTTTGCATGTGTGTGTGTGCGGGAGGCCTTATGGTAGTCTCATTTTTAAAAGCATTGCGAATTGAATTTAAAAAAAAATATTCCTCTATTTTGATTTTAAAGATAAATAAACTGTTTTGAGTTCTCACACCAGTCACATGACTGACTTGGAGTTTATTGTTTTCCTTCCTAAACTCTGGGTGCCCACCAATTTCCACACGGGCAGTCAAGAGTTAAGGTTTATCAGGATATTCTGGATATTCTGGAGTTGCTGGAGGCAAGCTGGATGGCATGGCATATTATTTATATAGTATTTCTTTTTCCGCTGCACTGTTTGTTGTTGTTGTACACTCTGATGATATGATGTAATGAAATGTATAAAATGTAATAACTGATATAGTTCTTTGTTTAAAGATTATTCATTTATTATTATATGTTGTTCCGCTGCGAATTGTGAGATTCTGATGTTGTTCTGTTGTTTTCTATTCCGTCCTATTTTCTTCTGTTTTTCTTTTTCCTCTATTCTCTTTTCCTTCTATTTTAAAATTTTGTTCTATTCTGTTTTTCTATTCTCTTTTCTAATTTTCTATTTTCTTTTCCATATCTTATGTTTTCTTTCTTTTCTCTCTTTTCTTTTCTTAAATTCTTTTTAAAACCCATAACTATTCGTTTTTCGACAACGAAAATCCGCGTACGTTACAAAAAATTAATTAGCAAATGATGATGTAAATTGTGTTTATGTTGAATAAGAATAGCTCATTTGCATAAGCAATATAAGCTATCAAACCCACTTGTATAAACTTACATCAAAATTCACATTCATGAAGCATAAACAAAGAGATCATAAATCATAAAAATGTTGAAATTACATAAAGTTAGAGAGCTTCATCACTCCTAAATCGAAGGGGTTTAGCTACTCATTTGTGGCATTGAAGCATCACATGTAAGTTTCAACATTAAAAAGAAAAGAAAAATAGAAAATAAGTAAAGAAGGCAAAAGAGATTAGCTACTAACTACTTGCATAAACATGAATCTAAGCTATGAACATAAGGAGAAAGAGAGTATAGAAATAAACATTAACAATAAAATAAAGAAAAGCATATAGAAAAGAGAGAAGAAAGAGGCTTGGAAGCCATTTTTATTTCATAGAACATTGTGCTTACACTTGATTTCTTAATTTCCTAAGTAAGATGAAAGAGTAGAAGTTGATCTTTTCATGTACATAAGGGGGCTATTTACACATGCATAAAACCCTAATTCTATTTTTAGGGAGCTTCCTAAATTGCCCTTTAGGAAGTGTGGCCACCAAGTAACCATTATCCACTAATTAATCCATCATTTGTTTTGCATGAAGCTTTAACATCCACTTAGTTGTCCATTAGCTCCAAATTGTACATTTAGGTAAGTGGGTGGGGTCCTCCATGTTCATGGCTTGAATTATTTCCTTCTTCTTTCCTTTGTATTCATTTGTGCATGCATATATCTTCATATAAGCCTCTTCCATATGCATTCAAATTCCTATAAAAATTATCAAAAAAAATGTCCAAGTAAAAATTCTTAAATTGACACATGCACAAAAATGACCGTTTTTCCCCTGAATGAAGATGAAAATATGATGGTTTGAAAATAATTGAATTTTGGTTTTAAACATGTTAAAATGCCCAAATATGATGATTAATTAAATAAAAAGAGATAAAATATGGATGTAAATATATGCACAATTACGTGCATATCAAATACCCCCACACTTATCTTTTTATTCGTCCTCGAATAAAGGAAAACTAAGATAAATCCGTTTTCGTAGGGAGCACGATTGCATTGAGCGTATGCAACAAGCCGTTAAACCTCTGGGTGTCCCCAGTAGGACGAGTGCTGTCTCGTGAGGGTTTTCAGCGGATACTACCCACAAAATCCAAATGCAGGATGAAAATATTTACAAAATGCAAGATTTATTTACAAAGAGATGAATGCGAGTTTTTGAAAATATCTACAAATGAAGGATTTATTTTTAAATTGACACGAATAAGTTAAATATAAGTTTTGGTCATTGTCTTGAAAATTTTACTCGTCAAAATTGCCAATGAAAATCAAGTTGTCATAATAGATAGACCATAGTTTGGCTAGTTGTTTCGGTTGATAACACAATGTAATTATGAAATGGATCCTTAGTTAATTATCAAAGTTTATCAAAGTGGTATTTTCATTTCTTTTCAATAACAAGTTAAATCAAACAAGTTAAAATAGTGCTAGGATTTCAGTTGCTTGCTCTCTCATTATTTGCAAAAAATTACACACCTAGCTCAGGTAAACCGAGGCCAGATATACCACCCATGCACTGCCTTTCGGGCTTATGTGAGGGGAGTACAGAGCATGGCGAGTGCACACACTTTCGTGCATACACCTATCGACCGTAGGTGGTTTTTATTAAGTCTGCTTTTTTTTGGGTATGTGTTCCATACATACATAACCGTGAGGACTTTTAAATGAGTATGAAAGCACATAATCAAAGATTCCAAGTAATTCACCCATGCATAACCGTGAGGAATTTTAAATGAGAGTGAATACTTTAGATGTTATTATTTTGTATATTTTTTTTATATATATATTTTTATGAGAGAGAGAGAGTTTTGCAAAACCATCTTAGCACCATTTAACTTAAAAGACAAAAATGTTATATCCTTACTTTAAATTTACCACTTTTTAAACAAAGATTTTCAATTAGAACATACTTCATAATTAACATAGATGAACCTTCCTATATACTAGTAAAACCATTGTTATTTGTAATCAAACTTTATTTTTATTTTTTGTTAAGACAAATAAAATTTCAATTTATTAACCAAAACTTATACTTATCCCATAGTGTTTCTTCAAAAATAAATCAAAACGGTAAAAAGAAAATGTTTTTTTTTTTTTTGAGATTTAGGAGTTTTGAGATTTTTTTTTGAAGAAAATGAAAATTCAAAAATGCCATGAAAAACTAAAGAAAAAATGACAATGAGACTCCCCCCCCACACTTAATTTTGACTGTGTCCCCACAGTCGATGCATGATATAAGGAGTGTAACGGGGAAAAATATGTACATATTTACAAAATGGGGTTAACATTCTTACTAGACCTAGCTTGGCTCAAGAAGGATCATGAGCTCCTCCTCTTGGTTACCGGGAAATTCCAAGAAGGGTTTTAACCGATGATCGTTGACTTTGAAAATCGATCCATCCTTTGGGTTTTCTATTTCTTTGGCACCATGTGGAAAAACAGTTCATACCACAAATGGTCCAGTCCACCTTGATTTAAGTTTCCTAGGGAATAAATGAAGTCTCGAGTCATATAAAAGAACTTTCTGGTTAGGCGAAATTTTTTTCCTTAGGATTGACTTGTCATGAAAAACTTTGGTTCTTTCTTTGTAAATTTTCTCATTTTCATACGCGTCATTCCTAAGTTCTTCTTGTTCGTTGAGTTGTAGTTTTTGATTTTCGCCGGCTTTTTCATGATCCAAGTTTAAGTTTTTTATTGCCCACAACGCTTTGTGTTCAATTTCAACGGGTAAATGGCAAGCTTTACCGTAAACTAAACGAAATGGGGACATCCCAAGGTTAGTTTTAAAAGCAGTACGGTAAGCCCAAAGCGCGTCGGTCAATTTCTGAGATCAATCTTTTCGATTTTTATTGACAGTTTTCTCTAAGATTTGTTTTATTTGTTGATTTGAAACTTCAACTTGGCCACACGTCTGAGGATGATACGGAGTGGATAACTTGTGGGTTATCGAGTATTTTTTCATTAAAGTTTCAAAAGAACGGTTGCAAAAATGGGTTCCGTTATCACTAATTATTGTGCGAGGTGTGCCGAACCTCGAAAAGATATTTTCTTTGAGAAATTTCACAACAATTCTATGGTCATTGGTTTTGCAAGGAATGGCTTCGACCCATTTTGAAACGTAATCGACAGCGAGAAGGACATTCAAGTTTCCAAAAGAATTGGGAAAAGGTCCCATAAAGTAAATACCCCATACATCAAAGATTTCGATCATAAGAATGGGGTTTAAAGGCATCATATTTGGTCGAGAAATTCGTCCAAGCATTTGACATCGATCACAAGTTTTACAAAATTCAAACGAGTCTTTGAAAAGAGAAGGCCAATAGAAACCGTACTGAAGCACTTTTTCCACAGTTTTTCGAGGACCGAAATGTCCACCACACGCTTGATCATGGCAAAACGAAAGAACACTCCTTATTTCATTATCCGGAATGCAACGTCGGATGATTTGATCGGGACAATATTTGAACAAGTATGGATCGTCCCAATAGAAATATTTCACGGGACATGAATTTGCATTTGTCCTGTTTGGACCAAGATGATGAAGTTTCTTTTGTGACTAAGTAGTTCACTATATCAGCGTACCATGGATCGATAGAAATCGAAAGAAGTTGTTCATCGGGGAAGTTTTCATTGATCGGCAAGGAAGATGGTGCGTTCGGAAGACGAGATAGGTGATCGGCTATGACATTATCGGATCCTTTTTTGTCTTTGATTGTAAGGTCAAATTCTTGAAGTAAAAGGATCCAACGAATCAAACGGGATTTAGCATCCTTTTTAGCGAAGAGATAACGAAGCGCAGAATGGTCAGTGTAGACCGTAATGTGTGAACCTATCAAGTAAGGTCGAAACTTTTCAAGCGCAAAAACGACAGCTAGAAGCTCTTTTTCAGTTGTAGTATAGTGGTGAGTATTCCCGCCAGTCACGCGGGTGACCCGGGTGCGATCCCCGGCAACGGCGCCAAAAACTTGTTCGTCGACGGAAATTCTATCGGTTTAGAAAACCGTCGAACGAATTTTGAAATAAAAATTACCGCAAGCGCACGGTGTATGAATGTAGCACGCGGCGAATACGGGTCGATCGACAGGGAATTGATGATTTTTAAAATTCTATTCAATCAAATTATACCAAAGTCGAAGAGGATTTGTTAACTAGAAATAAAATGAGGCTAACACTAGAAAAATGTGATTCGAAATCTATTAGACTAAAGAACAATTTAGAGGCAAATCCACTCTCAAATTTTTTTGTAAATCAACAAACACATAATTTATGATCTCTAACTTTGATATTAAGTGGAATAATCATTGTATTTATCATAAGTATGGTTTTTTTATGTTATTATTTAACATAACTCAAACCATCAAACTATAATACAACAATTATACCACTTATAATTCTCATGAAAATGAAGCCAAAGCAAAAGCTATTTTAAGTATGATCTATTTACTATTGTAACTAGTAATATAGATCATCAAATTTCATTTTTACTTTCATTTCATAATCAAAAATTAATTAGCAAATGATGATGTAAATTGTGTTTATGTTGAATAAGAATAGCTCATTTGCATAAGCAATATAAGCTATCAAACCCACTTGTATAAACTTACATCAAAATTCACATTCATGAAGCATAAACAAAGAGATCATAAATCATAAAAATGTTGAAATTACATAAAGTTAGAGAGCTTTATCACTCCTAAATTGAAGGGGTTTAGCTACTCATTTGTGGCATTGAAGCATCACATGTAAGTTTCAACATTAAAAAGAAAAGAAAAATAGAAAATAAGTAAAGAAGGCAAAAGAGATTAGCTACTAACTACTTGCATAAACATGAATCTAAGCTATGAACATAAGGTGAAAGAGAGCATAGAAATAAACATTAACAATAAAATAAAGAAAAGCATGTAGAAAAGAGAGAAGAAAGAGACTTGGAAGCCATTTTTATTTCATAGAACATTGTGCTTACACTTGATTTCTTAATTTCCTAAGTAAGATGAAAGAGTAGAAGTTGATCTTTTCATGTACATAAGGGGGCTATTTACACATGCATAAAACCCTAATTCTATTTTTAGGAAGCTTCCTAAATTGCCCTTTAGGAAGTGTGGCCACCAAGTAACCATTATCCACTAATTAATCCAACATTTGTTTTGCGTGAAGCTTTAACATCCACTTAGTTGTCCATTAGCTCCAAATTATACATTTAGGTAAGTGGGTGGGGTCCTCCATGTTCATGGCTTGAATTATTTCCTTCTTCTTTTATTTGTATTCATTTGTGCATGCATATATCTTCATATAAGCCTCTTCCATATGCATTCAAATTCCTATAAAAACTGTCAAAAAAAATGTCCAAGTAAAAATTCTTAAATTGACACATGCACAAAAATGACCGTTTTGCCCCTGAATGAAGATGAAAATATGATGGTTTGGAAATAATTGAATTTTGGTTTTAAACATGTTAAAATGCCCAAATATGATGATTATTTAAATAAAAAGAGATAAAATATGGATGTAAATATATGCACAATTACGTGCATATCATTAACTCCGAACCAATATAAAATCTGATGTGTTTTTTCCTGTACTGCTTTTACTTTATATCTACATCTGTGTTTGATTCTGTGATCATATCTGTGTCTGAATATTGCATACATTTGTGTTAAAATTAATATAAACTCCAAAAGAATTAGTAATTTCTTGCAACACCATTAACCCCCCTCTAGTGTTAATTCTAGCCTTAAGATATGTAATCCACATTTCTCACATAAATGACTTAAATCACCAAGTCCCCTGAGTGCGGACTGGAGTTACTTAGGTCCCCAGAGTGCGGACTAGAGTTTAAACGACTCGAAATCTCCAAGTTCCCTAAGTGTGAAATGGAGTACTTTGAGTCCCCTAAGTGCGTACCAGAGTATAAACAACTTTAAAAAAAAATCTACAAGTCCCCTAGGTGTGGACTAGAGTACTCTAAATCCCCAGAGTACAGATTGTAGTATAAAAAGTTTAAAATTATCTAAGTCCTTGGAATGCGGACTAGGATACAAATGACTTGAAGTCATTGTGTCCCCGACATACAAACTGGAAATCATTCTAAGTGCCCAAAGCACGGAATAAAGGATGTACAATTCCATAGAATTTTCGACTTATACAAAGATGAATTACGAAGTTCATGTAACTCACAATAGCTTGGGTTACGACCACGATTATACAGGAAGCTGAACGATAAATGTCTTCTGAAAGACAAAAGAACTAAGCTTTATTTATCTAAAATAAAGTTCTACTACAACTCCTCTAAAACTCAAAGTCAAAAGTCTATTTACATGGACTACGAAAATAAATAAAGATAATTACATAATCTAAGCCGACTATCGTTGAACAAGAGTAACGGCTACTTCTTTGACTTCCTCGGTTTCTTTCCCTCCTTCATCTTCTCTAACGACTCCTCCTCCTCCTCACGCTTTCTCTTGGAAGTTTTACTTGATTGGGAGGTAACTACTAAGGAGGACTGAAGG
The DNA here is from genome assembly GCA_030765085.1 of Allium cepa. Taxonomy (NCBI): domain Eukaryota; kingdom Viridiplantae; phylum Streptophyta; class Magnoliopsida; order Asparagales; family Amaryllidaceae; genus Allium; species Allium cepa. Next base: position 237,205,126 of record CM060930.1, read on the forward strand.
ACTTCTAACGGCCTGGACCCGCCGGGGAGGATGGGGTCATCTGGGTCCACAACTTGGGGATCAATTTTGATTTCAATAGTCTTTTTCTTTTCCTCCTCAAGTTGCTCCCTCATGCTCAGCTTAGAGGTGTTTCCAGAGGCTCCTGTGATCTCAACTTCATAAGATAAAGTTTCAGACTTATCCTCGTCAAGTGCCTCAATTACTTGAGCATCGAGACCGGGGGTCTCTCCTGCGCGAGTAGCCTCGCTCATTTTCCCCTCTTTCTCCCTGGCTTCATCGCTCCTCGGAGTTGGTTCAGGATCCGAACGACCTGCATATAGTCACAAGAAACAAACAATGGAACACGTTGATCTTTCTCCAAAGACTACGACTATTCGAACTTTAAAGAAAAACTTCATATACCGGATTTTTGTTGGCTCTCAACCGTCTGAGGGGTCACTCCCATTGGAATGGGAGATAGGACATGAATTCCGAGATCGGAATCTTCAGGATCATAGCCAATATGTTTCTCAAAAGGATTGACTGGTTGGCACTAAGTTGATTGTATAACGGGAGGAACTATGGTCTCGGTTCCAGACGGGTCGACAACAACAACTTTCTCTTTCGACGAGGACAAAGCTTTGCATTAGATTGCCTTCGCCGTAGATAGGTCTATAGGCTCGTTCCCCTTAGAAACTCTTTTACTAAAGCCTCCTCATCGACCTCCCTGGTGCCAAGCTCGACTCTCCTGATCTTTATTAAAGTTTCCTGTGCCTCAGCTAAAGATTCGAGATAGCCCTCGCCAAGAAATGTTAAGTCCCGATGCATGAGGAAACGGGCATTATACTAAGCTATCAATGGATGAACAAGCATTTAATCTCCTCTCTGCCAGCCTCTGCAGCCGCCTCAAGGCAAGAGTCAATCTCTGAGGATGTTATTCTCTTGCCCTCTTCACGGGCTTCATCCTTCATCATCTCAACCTTCGAGAGCATGCCTTCGAGTTTTGCCATCAGGAGTCACATATCAACAGTTTAATCGGAGTATCGTTGTGATTCCTCCTAGGCGGCAGCTTTTTCTTTTCTCTCTCTACGGAGAAGATCCTTCAATTCTTTGACTTGCAGGGCGAATGCATCCCTTTCCTTTTGAATAGAATCTTTCTCTAAAGCCAAGGCCTGTAGCGCTGGAACGATTTGTCAAGTTCTTTTGTATGAGTTGACAACAGACGATTGATGGCCTCCGCAGTATCTTTGGCACTCTATTGGGCGGCTTCAAATTGAGATTTGTATGCAGAGTGCTCTTCATCCTAGGCTTTGATGATGTCTTTATCATGGATAGCTTCGAGCTTCAGGCGATCAATTTCATGCTGATGCTCAATGGAGACTTCTAAAACTTTTTCGGCTAAGTGCATGGATGCATCTTGCTGGGTATAAACGTCATTAGTGCAAGCAATAGCGCTTTGCTTGACGTGTCCTAGAATCTGGTGAATCGCCGAAAGGAACTTTAATCCATCGAAGCATATCTTTGGAAACAAGGCTTTAGGCCCAGCAAGTCATTCTGTTGTAGATGGATCAGATACAGGAGCAAGAGGACTTTGCTCAGAGACTGTAGGTGTTTTGTGGGGATCTCGAGATCGCCTGGTACTTGATGAACCGGAGTGTGGATCCCGACTGGCTTCAGGCTGGGACCTCTTATGTATAGGTTTCTCTTTGTTGTGCTCTGGATAAGAAGGAGGATCATGAGGATATGAGGGATGACTATATGTTTTTCTTCGGTAGGACGATTCTTGGTGATGGTAGTCTCGATCGCCGGAGTCATCTCTATCTCGACGCTTGCCGGAACCCAAATCCCGGCCGGATTGGTGAAAAATCTATGAGTCACGAAGGCGGTCAAGTCTATGTGTGTGCCCCATGTCACCTACATGAAATTTAAATAACAACGAGTTAGCAAAGAATAGAGTGATGATAAAAATTTAAGTGCAAGGTGTAGCGCATGTGTTTGTGTGTGTCCTAGTGTTTCCCCCCAACGGACCAGTTTTTTACTAATAGGAGTTTTTACTCCCTGGTTTTGGGCTTGAGCGCATGTATCGCCTCTCATGGGAGATTGAAGCTTAAGGGCCTCTTGATCGTCGAAACCATAGTTGAGCAGATCATCAGGTCTGGTGAGGTTCGACGGGACTTTCAAAGAACTTTCTAAGTGCTGCGAGGAAGTTTCTTTCTCCACTAGAGTAAGTGTAACTTTAGAAGTTCCTCCCACTGTTTTCTTCCTTAGTTTGTATGTCAGTTTATTTTTCCTCTTCGAAGGGGAAGATGTCGTTTCAATGTCATGAACTTAAACTATCGGGTCCCGAGATGAAATAACATCTTCGCCTTGTACTTCGGGCATTTCGGTTTCTTTGATCACCCCTCCTCTAGTGTGTCAGGGGCATTACATACAGAAGACTCAGCCTGCTTTTTTCCATTGCCCGAAGCGGGCCTGGTAATGGTAATGCCTTGAGGGAAGCTTATCCGACGCCCTTCCACCAGCAGTCGAACTTCGTGACCGACTCATTCGAGATGACAGTCCTGATGTCCCGGTCTTCTACGGGAATAGGTCGGATAGCTTCGACAGCTTCAGAATATATGGATCCCTCGGGACATAGGTTAATACCTAAAAAGATAGAGGAAGAGTTTGAAAAGTTACAGCTTCATCCAAACATGAGTATTGGTCAAACAAAAAGACATACTTCCTTCCACCCATCGCCTCGCAAAGCCGGGAGGACAACGCACATAGAACCACTCCTGTTTATAATTGACAAACTTGCTCCATGCACGGTTAAGATCTGGCACCTGCTGTGCGGCTCGAGGAACATGAAAGACGGGCTACCTGACCGTCTCTTGATGCGATAGATAAAGCGGATATCGCACGGAGTCGGAAGCCTGAAAAGGATACTCATGAAGAGAATGCAAGTGTCGTTTATGAATGTGTGGCTGTTCGGGTCCAATTGTGATGGGGCGATTTCAATATACTATAATACCTCTCAAAGAAAGGATTGAATGGCAGAACGCTGCCAAACCAACACAAGAATCTGTTGCAAGCTGTATATCCGGCTGGGGGCAAGTGAGGACGATCCTGTCCTGATGGAACTAACACATCGTCGAAGGAGATTCCATGGACCGAGCAAATCCGACGAAGCATACTTTTGTTAATTTTCAAGGCTTGGGAATCAATTGGATCGTCTAAGAAGATATTATACCAATTTTCATGACCAAATTCCAAGGAAATAGAGGAAGATCACACGTTATTTATTGCTGCCTCTAGGGCGTCGGGAGCCAAGTCGACAGATGTAGGGCTGGGCAAGTCTTGTGTAGGAGTAGTTGATGGATTTGAAGTTCCTACTACTTCTTGTCGAGAGGATGGCCTGGGTCTGTCCAAGATCATAGCAGATCTAGATTTCCTAGATATCTTTGATGAAGATTGAATCTGACGAAACACCTATTTAAACTATACTGGAAAAACAGTCGACATTAGACGTAATAACATGGATAACCCCCCCCCCCCCATATGGTGTGAACTAGTGCGATCATTCAAATATAAGTGCCAAGAAATGAAAAGTCGCTAAGTTGATGAAATAAGTTTGAGCTTTGAAGTGTCATCTTCGAAGACCGTCATCGCAGACCATCCACGTGAGCATGACATAAGATGGTTTATGCTTTGAACTTGACATCGACACTGCATATGAAAGGTTATTTATAGTTAAGTAAGTTAAGTTCAAGTTTTCATTTGTCTAAACACGAGAGTTGTCAGTTAGGATTGTCCGTTATGCTTGGTTGTTTAAGTCCGTACTTGTTCGTTGTTATATATTTAGGCATAAAAAGGTGTTAAGTTAACAATATTCTAAGTTCAGGCTGAAATAGGTTTAACTTTCATGTGTACACCACTCTCCTACCATCCATCATTACCGTTCGGCATGCGGCAAGACATGCCGAACCGCAATCATGCCGAGCCACATCATTCAGCACAGACTCTCCCAACTGTCCTCTCCATTGTTCGACACAAGGGAATCATGCTGAACCACAATTATGTCGAGCCGCGTCGCTCAGCATTCTATCCTTAATACCGATTTTACTCCTTCCTTCCATCCTTACCGACCGGCACGGTCGTGTCCTTCAGCAAGTCATACCGAGCTATGACGATCGTCATTTTTCCAGGCTCCTACTTCTCTCCTGCATTCCCTCCTACCATGTTTGGCATGAAAGAATCATGCCAAGTCGTGGCCGTGCCGAGCGGCATCGCTCGGCACGCCGAACCTTAACTCCAACTTTACTTCTATACATCCGCTCCGCCGCCCCGCATAAGAAAGCCTTATTGAGTGACATCAATACTTCTTCCACCAACACCCTCCTTTGAACACCTTAGACGCATCCTTCCTTTCATCACTCGACCAATCCCTGAAATATGTTTTAACCTTGAATTTGTTGTCCTTTATCCACGCGGTTCCTACCATCCTCGGTCTTACAGAGATTCATGAGTTTGAATCTCGTGCTATGTTTCTTATTTGGGAATAGAATTTTAAGGGAAAGGCCATTACCTAAGAAATAACTCGAAGCTCGGGGATGTTATGGGGTAGGAAACACGACTCTGGTCGGGTTCGTTCATCTGGGAAAGGAGACGAGGCAATGTATCGAGTTTAAGAAGAGAAGGGAAGGGTAGGTAATTCGTAGAGGCTCAAGGCAAATTTGTAAGTACTAAAGAGTGGACGTAAAAGTAAATGGGAGAAGAAGAAGAATCGGCTTATATAGAGAGAAGAGAAGTCGAAGGGACAGTGACCGATAGAAGCACCTCCCTCGTTCGGCATCAGAGTCGTTTGGCATTTGTATGTTGCTCGGCATTAGCATGATGTTTGGCATTCAATGCCTCATTCAGAATTTGGAATAAAAGCTTGAAGCAAAGCACGGAGGACGCATGATTCAAAGCGCATCATGTTCATCCACATGACGCACTTTGGAGGGAAAGTGTTACCCGGTAGCTTGACCAAGTAACAAGGGGTTCAGTGTAAAAGGCTTGCTCGGCATAGAAGGTCGTTTGACATTGGAAGCCTCGTTCGGCAACCTCGTTCAGCATTCAACGGCCGTTCGGCATTCAACCCTGTTCGACATTCAAAGGTCATTTGGCATTCAACCCTGTTTGGCATTCAAAGGTCGTCCGACATTCAACCTCGCTCGGCATTCCAGCCTCGACCGGCATTCAGCCTCGTTCGGCATTCCAGCCTTGCTCAGCACTCCAGCCTCGACCGGCATTCAACCTCGCTTGGCATTCCAGCCTCTACCGGCATTCAACCTCGTTCGGCATTCCTGCCTCGGTCGGCATTCAAGCATCATTCGGCAGAAGCCTCGACCGGCATTTCTCCTCACAAGGCATAGCAAGGTCTTTCGGCATTTGTGGCTCGGCACACAGGAATCATTCACCACGGGCCCAGGCATCTTGCTCCTAGGCCCAAAAGGAAAACCCAACCCATCTCCTTCTATAAATAGGAGGGCAAGGGCACAGTGAAAGGGACCTTTTTTCAATAATACTTGGGAGACTCTACCACTTTCAAGATTCTTACTTTTCAGTTCAAACTTGTATTCAAGTTGTTTGGTAATGGATTGTATCTGTACTCAACTACTTGTGAAAGCAACAAACATCAAAACTTAGAGTGGACGTAGGCAATTAAGCCCAATCACTATAAATCTGGTGTTCTTGTTTTTGCATTCAATTTAGCGTACAATACTCTGTTTTAATTCGCTTTCTTCATTATTCTCTCTACACAATCTCTCTTAAGGGTGTTAGTGACCAATTTTGGTGCTAACACTACCCTTGGTTTAATCAAATCTCATCCTATTAATCTTCACATTAATTTTTTGATTCATCTAATTATATACCCTAAATAATGTTATATAAAAATATGGGGTGTCACACCGTATTAAGAATGCCCAAAAATAAGGCATATACAGAATGCTCATATAATGACCTTTTTGCTCTTATCTTTTTCAACTTATTCTACGATTTCCATAATTTTCCAAACCATTTCTTCACCGTCCCATACACTACTATATGGTAGAGAACGATCGAAAATATGCTTTCATGAAATTGTCACGCATTACCAATTTTAAGAGGTTAAACACAAGGGATTTTCAAAGCTCATTTATAGCAACCTTTCTTGCCTTAAATACTTTCAAACACATTTCAACAACACACACTACCAACCAAACTTGAAAACACTAAGTTAAGGCCACGTTACATGTTTTAGAGGATATTAGAAGCGATGATATAAAATATAGAGTTTTCTTTTCCTTTAAAAGTAAGTAGACCAAGACTTATAACTTTATTTGCTCATTACTTAACTTTACATTCACACAACATATATAAAATAATACGTACTATCAAAGGATGTATAAACTCACCCAAAACAAGCTACAACCAAGTACAAGCCTCAACCTTAGTACCACTTCCTACCTCAATACCACTTCTTACATCAACCAAAACAGGCCCCAAAGTCCCACCATAGCTCTTTATTGCTCATCGCCTGGGAAAGAATTGCTTATAAATGCTCACGACCATGGCTAAATCCCCCATTATGCCTTCTTACTTACACCTTTGAGTTTCTATCCTATGTTGTTATGTTTTGCTAAGCCTTATACATGAGTTTGATGATCTTTTGTGTTTTAAAATGTTTAATGTAAAGAAAAAAGGATGAAGAATATAGCTTTTTTTTTTTAATTTTTGCAAACCACTTAAGAAACAAATGAGATGAATTAAATAGAATTTTCCAAGAGGTTACCAATCAACTCCTACCTTTGCGGCCAACCAAGGGAGTCGACCCACTCATGTGCATTGCATTACACCTCATGCCTTATTTACTTCATCCTTAAGTCTTCCCAAACTACCCTCTAAAATATCTTAAGTGACATAATCTATGACATTATTAAGTGATTTAGTTAGCCATTGTAAACGAATTTCTTCATTAGCCCCAAAAGTATAAGATAATATACTTGGTTAAGGAGTTGAAGTATGCTTGATGTCGATGTTCATAATAGTCCAATATGCATTTGATTTCAATGCTAAATTCAGGCTATAAGTCATAGAAGAGCGTCAAGTATGTTATGCAAGTTCCTAGTCGAAGTCAAGACGAGTCAAGTTAATATGATATCTCAAGTTATAGTTCACCACATCATGTATGCTATATAATTGTTCAATGTTTAATCCCTTATGTTTACAAAGTTTAAGTATTACAATCAGCAAAAATCCCAAAATTGATTTATGATCTACAAAGTTTAAAATGTAAGAAGAGGGACCAGAATGATCCGTCCTCAAAATAGCACCCATAGTTCCATATCTATGAAGGAAAAACTACCAAGAGGACGACAACAGTTGGGTTCGGCAATAGTTTCGACAACAGCTTCAACGACTTTAATGTTGAATAGCGTTGGGCTTTATCATTGTTCCTTTAGTACAGATATGCAACAATAATGTACTGTAACGACCCGTAAATTTAACCGGTTTTAATAACGTATTAATTGAAATTTTGTGGAAACTTAAACGATAAAATTTTGAAATAAAAATTTTATATTTGAAATGCGTCTAGTTAAACATAGTCGCTTGTAAATTTTCGTCCGAAAATATGGAAGTTTATTTCGCGCGTAAGTTTACTTCAATTTAATCAGTTAAAAAGCGATGAAAATAAAATGTTTTCAAAACGGAAATATTTTTACATAGAAAAATTCTAAACCATCTTCTGAGCAAGATGTCAGTTTGTCGTTTTTCCAAATTCGGACTTCTTTAGCTCCGTCGATCTTATTTTCTTGCGTTTTTCTTGCATTTTGCACCAGTTGAAAATTCGAAATTTTATGATTCAATCGAATCACTGATATATGTATACGGATTTAACCGTCTCATCGCACTGGTCACTATGGTGTATTCACTTCTGTGTTTCGGTATTCGATTGGCGACGGAAACGGTACGTCATATCGGTACCGTAAATGGCCGTGACCGTTAACTTTCCTTTGCCTTTTCAAAATTTGAAGATGAAGCCAATGAACCAAATAAATTGCATTCATAATTTTCTCGAAATCCAACTATTCCTTTCACTATTTCCTAGCGTATCCCTTTCTACCGTTTCATCTTTTCAATGCATCGATGTTGCTGCATTTATTTTCATCAGTGTAAAATATAATAGGTTTATATTGATGCACCGTTCATTCCTCCTCTTCCTCTCCTTTTCTTTCATTTGTTACAGAGAATTTTCCTCCCTCCTTTCTTTTGATTCATGCATGCTTATATTTTTTTTTCCCACAGCACGTCCCTTCCTACCTCTCTTCATCAAACCCAACTGCCACCTCTGCCATCCTCTCCCCTTCGCTCGGCCCTACCTAGTTCGCCATTCCCGAGGACCCATGTAGTGAGCGACCATCATCAAGCAAACCGCTGATCTCCTCTTCATCCCCGAACCCATTCGACCTACGCCTCACCTCAGACAGCCGTGCACGGCCTTCCATCAGCCGACGCACACAGCAGCTCTCCTCGGCCATCGGCCTGACAACCACCTTTGCACCATGGCATCAGTAGCCGTGCCGAAGCCCTCTAGCCGATCACCTCCCTGCTACTCATTTTGATGCCGCCTTCTCTTAAAAAATAATAATAAAAGGTATATATGTTTATGATTACATCAATCATGTTTTCATACTAGTCTATATATGTTTATAGTATGTCGTATTTGGATTCTTTTTTTACATATATATATAGTCTGGGTAGACATATTTCGCTACAGTTTCTGTTATTTGCATACATCTATTATCTTTTTGGATTTGGATATAAATGTAAAATGTGGCTTATTTCCACTGTTATAGAATTCATATGTATATGTATGTAGGATCTGTAATAACTATGGTTAAATATACACGCATATTTTCTTTTAGTAAGATATACGTTTAAGTTATATTTTGGTTTAAATATATATATCAAGTTAGTTTATAAATTTTATATAGAAGGTTATTTATATAAGTCTGGTAACGTTGTCGGTTGATATATATAGCATAAATTCTATTGGTCACATATAAAGGTTTGAACAAACTATAAATCGATTATATGTATAAAGTCAAGTTATATATATTAGTTTATACATTTTTTCTGAACAGCCGTTAGACTGCATGTTCACGATATTGTATCTCACTCATGTTTTATCGGAATGGGTTGATTCTATTTTTAAAAAGGAGTTTAAGTTACCTAGTTTATACATGTCAAATTCCAGCAAAATTCGACATCGTTTGATTTGTGGTCGAGGATCTGGAAGTTAGACCCAGGCAGATATTCTTTTGTACTTAGAATTTATTTTACACTGCTGCAAACACGACCTGAGTTCATGTTTGACGCATTGTATCTCACTCATGTTTTATCGGAATGGGTTGATTATATTTTTAAAAAGGAGTTTAAGTTACCTAGTTTATACATGTCAAATTCCAGCAAAATCCGACATCGTTTGATTTGTGGTCGAGGATCTGGAAGTTAGACCCAGACAAATATTCTTTTGTACTTGGAATTATTTTACACTGCTGCAAACACGACCTGAGTTCATGTTTGACGCATCGTATCTCCTTCGTCTTACGTCAGAATACAGTGATTCTTTTTTTGTTTAAAAGATTAAGTTTTCTACTTTCTGTATATGAAATTTTAGCTTCATACGAGATATTTCAGTCCTCCGTTTCTTACTTGAAAGTCAGACCCAGAGGGGTTTTCAGACTTGAACATTTGACATGTTTTGTAATTGTTGCTATGTTGAATGTTTTGATTTGATTCCAAAAATTCTTATTTAACAGTTTTGTTCGTCGACTCGTGCCAATCTTACTTTGCTCTGAGATTCATGCTTGGATTCGTAACTCAATTTCAGTGTCCGTATCAGTGTGCGTATCCGTGCCATCTCCGTTTTTCTCTAGCCTCGAAAGGTGAGCAATCACTCACGATTAATATTCTTTTATTTATTAGATCTGATTTCAATTGAAACGACAATTGAAATGTGCTGCTGTTAGTTATTTACACTGTTATATGTGCTATTACCTGTATCTGTTCACCTATGACATCTGACACCATTATCTGTTATTATTTATGCAATGATAATACAGTTTGGTTGATAATTGATTGATTGATTGTTGTTTATATTGGATGTAAATTGTAATGTATTAAGTGATAAATATTATGCAATTGAATTTGACGTAGAATAGTTTAAAATTGTGAATCGACATATGTGTTGAATTTGATTAGTAAATTTGAATAATATGACCCCTTTTAATTGTTAAGTTAATTGACACGTAGATTTGATAAATTACACTTTGAATCTTTGAACGTATGTTGGATTAATTGTGGCAGTATAAAAATTTAAATTGAAATTGAACGACAAGTGAAAATCGTAATGTAATAATCTTTAATCTACATGAAATGATAGTGTAGATTCTAGAGATAATCATCTTAATTCGCACAAACAACAATGCGAATTAATACGATTATTTCGGGATTATTTGAATTAATTATTGGATTGTTATGGACTGTTGTTATTGCTTGTTTATTTACTTTTGATACCATCCCTGTTATCACACTGCAAGTTCCCTTTACTATGCTTTGATTTGTGAATTGGAATTGGAATCGGGTTGAAATGATAAATACCCAAAATTGAACTTGACTTAGGATAGAGAATTAAATAAATCCGATTGGTCAATAATTTGATTTAAAATAAAATAATGATTTTATTCGAGCAAAGAATAAGTTTGAAATGAAGTTCGAATTTGAATGTTTATGAAGAAGAAATGTAAAGATTGAAATATGAAACAAATTTTAACGCAGTAATTGTTGAAAGAACGTTGTTTGAAATTTGATTATCTAATAATTAAATTCGGAATTATTAATAAATAATCTGAAATTGGTAATAATTGAGTTATGAAATTTTTAAGTTTGAAGTCATTTAATGAATAAATTTGAAATTATAATTGAGTTTGAAATTATAATTAAGCTCGAAATTATTAAGTTGAAGTTATAATTAAATTGAAATGATTTGACGATTAAGTTTGAACTGAATTAAGTTTGAAATGGTTTAATAATTAAGTTGAATTTATAATCAAGTTTGAAATTATTAAGTTTGAAATTATTAATAATTAAGATTTAAATTATTTAATAATTGAAAGATTGGATCATTTGATAATTGAACGAAAATTGGATTCTTTGATAAAAGAAATTGAACTTTGAATAAGTGAATTCGAACTTCGTTAATAAATGAAATTGAGTTTCTTTATTTATTAAAGTTTTGGAAATTTATTTAAGTAGGTTAATAAGCGAAATTGAAACTTCTCGATTATGTGAAATTTAGTTCTTTATTAATTAAATTGAAATTTGTAACGAAGTCAATAAATAAGTGAAAATTGAATTCCTTTAACAAGAAATAAATTGTTATTTATTGAAATGAATGTGATTTATCGAAATTACGTAAGACTTGCAATTTAAAGAATTGATTGGACGAATCTAATTGAACTTAACTTGTAAGTTGATAAATGAAGTTGAACTTAAGAAATTGATTTAACGAATTGTAAATTTAATAGAAATTGTTTGAATGATAAAGCAACTTAACGAATATTGAATGGAATCGATAAATGAGTTTAAATTGATTTGAATGTTAAATTAAATTAATTTAAAAGATTTCGGAATGAAATTTATATACGAACTTGAATCAATATTTGAATTGTTTTAAATAAAAGTTGAAATTGAATGGTAAGATTTTGAATTGGTGATTTGGAAGCTTTGAATCGTAAATTTTGGAAATTGATATAGAAGACGAATGAAATGTTATGTGTAAATTCGAATTGAAATTGAAATTGATTTGTTTTGAAATATATTAAACGACCAATCGGTGTAAAAAATTACGAAAGTTATTAAATAAACCGGAATCGGTTATGGATATACTCTCTATCTAAACCGAAACCACTTAAATAACTATACGCGAAGTGATGATCCAGAATGAAGTGGTTGGAATGATGTACGTGATGACTGAAGAAAGAGAACGATAATGGATAGCCTTGATACTTGTGTCAAAATTGGAAATGACTAAAATCAGGAGCCGTGCCGGGCCAAATGGGGTTAGCCACCTCGAGCGAACACACTTCTTCGAATATTACTCATTATTTGTTATCGATTGGTGCACCCTCGTACTTTTCAGGAGTGTTGTTTCGCGGTGTTGCGATCGCTGCGGCGATGCGTTCTCACCAGTCCGGATCAGGCGAACGGTAGTTTCACTACCTTGGGTATTGCCTCATGTGCCTTGTCATACTTGTATCCCGATATACGCGACCACTACGAATTTGTTTTGTGTTATACCTATGGAGTACTCCCTGATATCCCACCAGTTTACGGTGGAGTTTACAGTGCTGTATAGACTATGACATTTATAAAATGTGTTAAGGGGGATAATGGTAACGCCTTAACACTATTTTGATATTTATATTACTAATAGACACTATCTATTTAGCGTACACTACTATATAGTAGATAGTTTAACGGATCCTTAGAGGATGGTGATTCCAATATCCTTTGAGTTACTTGTATTTCGATTGCTATTTCACTTGAGTTGGATTTATTGATATGAGAATATTAATCCTGACTCGAGTGTTTTGTGTTTTGCTTTACGCTCGGGTCAGACTGAGTGTACCAGTATTCGAGGCTCACCTTTGGAGTTGGAGCTTCGCTTGGAGATCCGGCTATTTATCCAACTTTCAGATATTCGATGATTCCAGTGATGTATTCTGATTCTTATATTTGACTGATGTATTCGAGACTTCTGTTGTAACTTATTTAACTCTGATGTATCTTATATATTTATATAGTAGCTTCATGAACTACTATCTCTTTTACTTCCGCTGCATATTATTACTCTGTGTCTGTGATTGTGTGATTATTTATTTACTGTATATCTGTGTTTTGCCAAATGTAAATTAACAATTCGGTATTTTGAATTACTCAATTCTGACATGTGCGGATGCGAATAGTCCAAAATAGCGGGTCGTTACAGTTGGTATCAGAGCTTTTGGTAGCTCTAGGCAAAACTTAGCATATAGGGTAAATGTATTTACAGAATCACTCTCATTCGAGTTTCAATCTCTTCCTTTTGACTCAATTCCTTTGAATTTTGGAACGTTCCCTACGGTTTCAAAATTCGTTCGTGTCCCTCACTATTCATCTTCTTTCAATTCTGAAGTATCCATAACTCCACTTCGAATGATCTTTATAATGAGTCGGCGGTCTTGCCCATCTCAAATTTGCTTATAAAAGGGGTGAAACTCCTTTACAATAGCATCGATTTACCGGAGATTTCTGTATCCTCGGTTTACGATGCTATCTATCTCCTGCTATGCCTGAATTCTATTTATTGAGATCAAATGTTGATTTACCTTGGAATTCAGCATCGATCATATTCTTTAAGTCACGGTCGATCCGGTTAAGGTTGGCTGCGATTTATATAAACTTATCCATCTCCATATTTTGTTATTTAATCATCATATTTTGTTGCGAACCTATTTTCAAATCAAAATCCTCTTTGATTTGAGACTACCAAATTTGAATCTCTATTCTTGTTATGAAATCCATTCTTGTAGCGTCAAGCGAGGAAGTGTATTTATAAATTAATATTAAAATGTTTTGATATATATTGTGTCGTTTGAGTTGTTGATGTTGATTTGGATTTTCGATCGATTCGTCTGATCAACGCTGTCGATAGAATTTTCAAAACACTTTAATAGAGCATACTGACACAATATTGTTTTTCAAATTTGATAAATAAAATAATTTTGAATGATTATATTATATATATATATATATATATATATTAAATCTGGAATTAAAAGGTTAATGAATCTGTTGTCCGAAATGTTAAAATTTAATTCTCATTTATTATTTTATAAATTATTGACTATTGCATAATATAAATAAATGAATTTATAAAACCTAATTTGTAAATTTATTTGGAAATTTAAATGAATGTAAATCGGGAATTTGAGAATTTGATTTTCGGTGATTTCAAACTTTGATTTGAAAGTTTTAAAGTGTATAATATTAAAATATTTTTCGAATAGAAATGGTTTTCAAAGAATTTTAAATGATTAAATTTGTGCTCTTCTCATTTGTCGCTGGAAAATAATTTCGATGATGACGGCCGCATCATCGACATTAATTTTCGAGGTTCGAAGTGGAGAGACCATTAGTAGCTTGCTACACTTTTGTTTTGAAATGAATTTGATTTGAAATTTCCAAGTATAAAATGATTTAAAATATATATATATATATATATATATATATAAGTATTTGATTTAGATTTGATTTGGATATAATGAATATATATATATATATAATTATCTCTAAATGTGTAAAGTTAATCGGAAATTTAATTCTTAAAATTTGGGTAAAGGATGATTTCAATTATAAATGAAACCAATATTTTGAATTAATATTTAAAATGTGAGAGAATTGAATTAGAAATTTACTTGTATAATACTCTATTGCATTATATATACAACTTACCTAAATTTTCAAAAGTTAACTATGTAATTGAATATTATACAATATAAATGATATCAAAGAAATTTTTAATAAATTTGAGTAGTTATAATAAATGTAAATATACTAATATATGATAAGATATATTAAGCAGAATAAATTTTATAATAATTTGGAATAAAAAAGAATTAAATTTGTCGAATAAAAATGATTTTAATAAACGACTATTCAAATTTATGGTTTTGAAACTGTTAATTTAAGAAAATTGGATAATATACAATATAAATTGTCTTTATAATTAAATTTGAGTGCGTGCAAAATGTTATACAATTAAAGTCTAATTATAAAATGGTTAATAGACATAATAGAATAATAAGTTAATTGAACAACAGATGTGATTAATAAAATATAAATTTTGCTTTGAAGGAAGTAATAAATTTGAAGTTAAATCAACTTAATGAGATATCTTGAATTAATTGAATTTTTATTGATTTCCGTTTTGAAATAAACCTTTTGTATCAAACATTAATAGATGAGAAATTAAATAAGGGAAACCTTGAATTTAAAAGAAATTGTCGAATATAATTTATTTAAATTGAAATTTATATGGTTGAACTAATTGTTTAATTCGATTTTAGTCTATTTTCTACTGGTTGTTCTATTCTCCTACCTCCTTCCTTTTCGGGAACGAAAAGTTTTGAGTGGGGGAGAATGTAACGACCCGTAAATTTAACCGGTTTTAATAACGTATTAATTGAAATTTTGTGGAAACTTAAACGATAAAATTTTGAAATAAAAATTTTATATTTGAAATGCGTCTAGTTAAACATAGTCGCTTGTAAATTTTCGTCCGAAAATATGGAAGTTTATTTCGCGCGTAAGTTTACTTCAATTTAATCAGTTAAAAAGCGATGAAAATAAAATGTTTTCAAAACGGAAATATTTTTACATAGAAAAATTCTAAACCATCTTCTGAGCAAGATGTCAGTTTGTCGTTTTTCCAAATTCGGACTTCTTTAGCTCCGTCGATCTTATTTTCTTGCGTTTTTCTTGCATTTTCCACCAGTTGAAAATTCGAAATTTTATGATTCAATCGAATCACTGATATATGTATACGGATTTAACCGTCTCATCGCACTGGTCACTATGGTGTATTCACTTCTGTGTTTCGGTATTCGATTGGCGACGGAAACGGTACGTCATATCGGTACCGTAAATGGTGACCGTTAACTTTCCTTTGCCTTTTCAAAATTTGAAGATGAAGCCAATGAACCAAATAAATTGCATTCATAATTTTCTCGAAATCCAACTATTCCTTTCACTATTTCCTAGCGTATCCCTTTCTACCGTTTCATCTTTTCAATGCATCGATGTTGCTGCATTTATTTTCATCAGTGTAAAATATAATAGGTTTATATTGATGCACCGTTCATTCCTCCTCTTCCTCTCCTTTTCTTTCATTTGTTACAGAGAATTTTCCTCCCTCCTTTCTTTTGATTCATGCATGCTTATATATTTTTTTCCCACAGCACGTCCCTTCCTACCTCTCTTCATCAAACCCAACTGCCACCTCTGCCATCCTCTCCCCTTCGCTCGGCCCTACCTAGTTCGCCATTCCCGAGGACCCATGTAGTGAGCGACCATCATCAAGCAAACCGCTGATCTCCTCTTCATCCCCGAACCCATTCGACCTACGCCTCACCTCAGACAGCCGTGCACGGCCTTCCATCAGCCGACGCACACAGCAGCTCTCCTCGGCCATCGGCCTGACAACCACCTTTGCACCATGGCATCAGTAGCCGTGCCGAAGCCCTCTAGCCGATCACCTCCCTGCTACTCATTTTGATGCCGCCTTCTCTTAAAAAATAATAATAAAAGGTATATATGTTTATGATTACATCAATCATGTTTTCATACTAGTCTATATATGTTTATAGTATGTCGTATTTGGATTCTTTTTTTACATATATATATAGTCTGGGTAGACATATTTCGCTACAGTTTCTGTTATTTGCATACATCTATTATCTTTTTGGATTTGGATATAAATGTAAAATGTGGCTTATTTCCACTGTTATAGAATTCATATGTATATGTATGTAGGATCTGTAATAACTATGGTTAAATATACACGCATATTTTCTTTTAGTAAGATATACGTTTAAGTTATATTTTGGTTTAAATATATATATCAAGCTAGTTTATAAATTTTATATAGAAGGTTATTTATATAAGTCTGGTAACGTTGTCGGTTGATATATATAGCATAAATTCTATTGGTCACATATAAAGGTTTGAACAAACTATAAATCGATTATATGTATAAAGTCAAGTTATATATATTAGTTTATACATTTTTTCTGAACAGCCGTTAGACTGCATGTTCACGATATTGTATCTCACTCATGTTTTATCGGAATGGGTTGATTCTATTTTTAAAAAGGAGTTTAAGTTACCTAGTTTATACATGTCAAATTCCAGCAAAATTCGACATCGTTTGATTTGTGGTCGAGGATCTGGAAGTTAGACCCAGGCAGATATTCTTTTGTACTTAGAATTTATTTTACACTGCTGCAAACACGATCTGAGTTCATGTTTGACGCATTGTATCTCACTCATGTTTTATCGGAATGGGTTGATTCTATTTTTAAAAAGGAGTTTAAGTTACCTAGTTTATACATGTCAAATTCCAGCAAAATCCGACATCGTTTGATTTGTGGTCGAGGATCTGGAAGTTAGACCCAGACAAATATTCTTTTGTACTTAGAATTATTTTACACTGCTGCAAACACGACCTGAGTTCATGTTTGACGCATCGTATCTCCTTCGTCTTACGTCAGAATACAGTGATTCTTTTTTTGTTTAAAAGATTAAGTTTTCTACTTTCTGTATATGAAATTTTAGCTTCATACGAGATATTTCAGTCCTCCGTTTCTTACTTGAAAGTCAGACCCAGAGGGGTTTTCAGACTTGAACATTTGACATGTTTTGTAATTGTTGCTATGTTGAATGTTTTGATTTGATTCCAAAAATTCTTATTTAACAGTTTTGTTCGTCGACTCGTGCCAATCTTACTTTGCTCTGAGATTCATGCTTGGATTCGTAACTCAATTTCAGTGTCCGTATCAGTGTGCGTATCCGTGCCATCTCCGTTTTTCTCTAGCCTCGAAAGGTGAGCAATCACTCACGATTAATATTCTTTTATTTATTAGATCTGATTTCAATTGAAACGACAATTGAAATGTGCTGCTGTTAGTTATTTACACTGTTATATGTGCTATTACCTGTATCTGTTCACCTATGACATCTGACACCATTATCTGTTATTATTTATGCAATGATAATACAGTTTGGTTGATAATTGATTGATTGATTGTTGTTTATATTGGATGTAAATTGTAATGTATTAAGTGATAAATATTATGCAATTGAATTTGACGTAGAATAGTTTAAAATTGTGAATCGACATATGTGTTGAATTTGATTAGTAAATTTGAATAATATGACCCCTTTTAATTGTTAAGTTAATTGACACGTAGATTTGATAAATTACACTTTGAATCTTTGAACGTATGTTGGATTAGTTGTGGCAGTATAAAAATTTAAATTGAAATTGAACGACAAGTGAAAATCGTAATGTAATAATCTTTAATCTACATGAAATGATAGTGTAGATTCTAGAGATAATCATCTTAATTCGCACAAACAACAATGCGAATTAATACGATTATTTCGGGATTATTTGAATTAATTATTGGATTGTTATGGACTGTTGTTATTGCTTGTTTATTTACTTTTGATACCATCCCTGTTATCACACTGCAAGTTCCCTTTACTATGCTTTGATTTGTGAATTGGAATTGGAATCGGGTTGAAATGATAAATACCCAAAATTGAACTTGACTTAGGATAGAGAATTAAATAAATCCGATTGGTCAATAATTTGATTTAAAATAAAATAATGATTTTATTCGAGCAAAGAATAAGTTTGAAATGAAGTTCGAATTTGAATGTTTATGAAGAAGAAATGTAAAGATTGAAATATGAAACAAATTTTAACGCAGTAATTGTTGAAAGAACGTTGTTTGAAATTTGATTATCTAATAATTAAATTCGGAATTATTAATAAATAATCTGAAATTGGTAATAATTGAGTTATGAAATTTTTAAGTTTGAAGTCATTTAATGAATAAATTTGAAATTATAATTGAGTTTGAAATTATAATTAAGCTCGAAATTATTAAGTTGAAGTTATAATTAAATTGAAATGATTTGACGATTAAGTTTGAACTGAATTAAGTTTGAAATGGTTTAATAATTAAGTTGAATTTATAATCAAGTTTGAAATTATTAAGTTTGAAATTATTAATAATTAAGATTTAAATTATTTAATAATTGAAAGATTGAATCATTTGATAATTGAACGAAAATTGGATTCTTTGATAAAAGAAATTGAACTTTGAATAAGTGAATTCGAACTTCGTTAATAAATGAAATTGAGTTTCTTTATTTATTAAAGTTTTGGAAAATTTATTTAAGTAGGTTAATAAGCGAAATTGAAACTTCTCGATTATGTGAAATTTAGTTCTTTATTAATTAAATTGAAATTTGTAACGAAGTCAATAAATAAGTGAAAATTGAATTCCTTTAACAAGAAATAAATTGTTATTTATTGAAATGAATGTGATTTATCGAAATTACGTAAGACTTGCAATTTAAAGAATTGATTGGACGAATCTAATTGAACTTAACTTGTAAGTTGATAAATGAAGTTGAACTTAAGAAATTGATTTAACGAATTGGAAATTTAATAGAAATTGTTTGAATGATAAAGCAACTTAACGAATATTGAATGGAATCGATAAATGAGTTTAAATTGATTTGAATGTTAAATTAAATTAATTTAAAAGATTTCGGAATGAAATTTATATACGAACTTGAATCAATATTTGAATTGTTTTAAATAAAAGTTGAAATTGAATGGTAAGATTTTGAATTGGTGATTTGGAAGCTTTGAATCGTAAATTTTGGAAATTGATATAGAAGACGAATGAAATGTTATGTGTAAATTCGAATTGAAATTGAAATTGATTTGTTTTGAAATATATTAAACGACCAATCGGTGTAAAAAATTACGAAAGTTATTAAAGAAACCGGAATCGGTTATGGATATACTCTCTATCTAAACCGAAACCACTTAAATAACTATACGCGAAGTGATGATCCAGAATGAAGTGGTTGGAATGATGTACGTGATGACTGAAGAAAGAGAACGATAATGGATAGCCTTGATACTTGTGTCAAAATTGGAAATGACTAAAATCAGGAGCCGTGCCGGGCCAAATGGGGTTAGCCACCTCGAGCGAACACACTTCTTCGAATATTACTCATTATTTGTTATCGATTGGTGCACCCTCGTACTTTTCAGGAGTGTTGTTTCGCGGTGTTGCGATCGCTGCGGCGATGCGTTCTCACCAGTCCGGATCAGGCGAACGGTAGTTTCACTACCTTGGGTATTGCCTCATGTGCCTTGTCATACTTGTATCCCGATATACGCGACCACTACGAATTTGTTTTGTGTTATACCTATGGAGTACTCCCTGATATCCCACCAGTTTACGGTGGAGTTTACAGTGCTGTATAGACTATGACATTTATAAAATGTGTTAAGGGGGATAATGGTAACGCCTTAACACTATTTTGATATTTATATTACTAATAGACACTATCTATTTAGCGTACACTACTACATAGTAGATAGTTTAACGGATCCTTAGAGGATGGTGATTCCAATATCCTTTGAGTTACTTGTATTTCGATTGCTATTTCACTTGAGTTGGATTTATTGATATGAGAATATTAATCCT
The DNA here is from genome assembly GCA_030765085.1 of Allium cepa. Classification (NCBI taxonomy): domain Eukaryota; kingdom Viridiplantae; phylum Streptophyta; class Magnoliopsida; order Asparagales; family Amaryllidaceae; genus Allium; species Allium cepa. The sequence goes on from CM060930.1 coordinate 237,225,513, forward strand.
GACTCGAGTGTTTTGTGTTTTGCTTTACGCTCGGGTCAGACTGAGTGTACCAGTATTCGAGGCTCACCTTTGGAGTTGGAGCTTCGCTTGGAGATCCGGCTATTTATCCAACTTTCAGATATTCGATGATTCCAGTGATGTATTCTGATTCTTATATTTGACTGATGTATTCGAGACTTCTGTTGTAACTTATTTAACTCTGATGTATCTTATATATTTATATAGTAGCTTCATGAACTACTATCTCTTTTACTTCCGCTGCATATTATTACTCTGTGTCTGTGATTGTGTGATTATTTATTTACTGTATATCTGTGTTTTGCCAAATGTAAATTAACAATTCGGTATTTTGAATTACTCAATTCTGACATGTGCGGATGCGAATAGTCCAAAATAGCGGGTCGTTACATGTACTATGGCATTGACGGCTTCTTTCATGACGGTCGACATCCTTAATTAGTGGGTGACATTACCCACTTGAGTCAATGCAAGTATGAAGCAATACCAATCAAAAGGAACCATTGACAGGTTCGTGGATATTGTCGGCATCCATCATCAACACCGCTCGCATAGATATGTGGCGGCCTCTAAATGTTGATGAAATGCACTATATAAAAGAAGACATGTAGTGTTGACCATTAGTGGTGTCAATAAGAGATGGCAGGTCATTGCTTAGCGACATTGATCGATATTAATGAAGCATGCTTTTATTCTTAGCTTTATTGATACATCGTGCTGCTTGAGTGGTCATGTTGAAGAATAAGTACTTTAACTTCATATATGGACATCGACTTTGATGGAGTTTGATAATTCTTTCTTTGAAGTGGTGCACCGTTGACTAGTGGTGGTTTTAATGAACATTTATGTTTACTCACTTCTTGACCAAACCAGCTAACGTAAAATGGACCTAGAGAAAACATACGGAGTCAGACTGACTTGAAATTTTAGGATAACACTAGGAAAACATAAAAGGAAGCGCTCGTTAAAAGTAAGCTTAATTGGATAATGCTAGGTAGATCGGTAGTGACCTAACTAGATGGATCGCTAGCAATCTGTCTAGAGTGGGCCCCACCACTTGAAATCTTTAGGGTAGGTCCTAGACAACCTCCGGAGTGTATTTGCAAGTTTTGTCTAATTTCGTTAAGTTTTGAGCAAGTTATGATTGACTCTTCTGGACCAGATGACCCACGAAGAAGGATTATCGAACAAACTCTAAACAACTTGATATTTGGACAACTCAATCAAATAGATGAAAAGGAGGCCACCCAAAGGGGTAGACTTAAAAATAGTTTAAGGGCATGGATCGTTAGCGATCCATTACATCATGTTAGCTCGGTTTGCCTTGAGTTCTTCTAAACTTCTTCCTAGCACTATATAGAGGCTTCTGATAAGTTAGCCTTGGCCCAACTACTCTCCTACCCCTATAAATACAACCTTATCTACAACATAAAGAGGATCAGCTGGACTAGCTACTGCAACGCTAAAAAATTATTCTTCACTCTTCTTCTCCTACGCAACAGTCATCTAAGAGTTCACTATTATTCTCCAGTGAACTCTTGCACCTGTAATTTATTCTAATCTCATCAATTTGTAACTGAATTCAACTTGTAATAGAAATTGGTTGATAATAAAGCTTATAAAGTAGAAGTAGGCTTCTTTAATAGCTTAACTAGTATAAATATCTTCCTGTCTCTTTACTATTTCCACTCTTTTTACATTTATTTTCTATATTTTTTCTTTATAAGAATAGGGCTGGTGCTTTCACACTCAATCTAGGGTGTTGATCCATTTTTTTGGTTAACATTTTGGTGCTTTCATTGAGAAAACTGAACTCAAGGCAAGATATTAAAACCTAAACTTCAAATCTAAGACTTAAAGAAGATGTGTAGACCTAATACTAGATCTAGAACTAGAGAAAATCAACCCAAGCCAGGGGCGGGCAGGATGTATCTTCAAATTCTCATCAATCCAACTATGTGATTAGGGAGGAGATGGAAAGGATGATGAAAGAGACGCAGGCTGGAATCTTAGCTAGACAATAGGAGATGAAGGATGGCTTCTTTCAGAAGATTAAGCAGCAAGGGATGGCTAAATCTATAGGGAATAGGAATCAAACTCTAAGGGAAATTGCAAGAGCTGCCGAAGTTGGATTGGAACAAGATGGAGTCTCGCCCCCACGACTAGAGCAACCGATACTTAGGGTCAATGCTAGAATCAACATGGAAATAAATCCCAATGCTGAAGTAACTATTGAAACACCAAGAACTGGTGATATATGAGCTAATCCAAATATTAGGATGCAACCGATAGATGAATATGTACTAGAAATTCCTTGATGGAATGTAGGTATGAATGTAATTAGTGTTATGAATCAAAACACTAGCTTGTTGTAACACCCCACCCCGAGACCCACATTAACAAAGAGAATTACTGGATAATTCTGTCTGCTAATGTGGAGAATAGGGTTGGTAAGGAGCGACCATTTATAATCTTGTCTTAAACATCTGCTTCATACGTCGATAAATGCTCTATATTTTTTTTCACTCAAGTGGATCGACATATCCAATAAATGCTTAATACAAAACTATAGGTGGCTAATGGATCTATCAGAACATAATACAATAACAGAATGCATATCACATCACAGAACAATAATCATCATATATATAAATACATTTACACAGATACATCCCAGTATGATACAAACTGATACACAAAAGTGGTACAAATACCACACTATATACATCTAATCAAATACATATCAGAGTCAAGCGGAAAGAAATATAAACTACGTAAAAGTGCTAGGCTGATATCGAAGTAGATGCATCAAAGCTAAGTCCCGTAACTGATAGCTAACCTGAAACAACCCGGTCTGACCCGAGTACAAAATACACGGGTCAGTTTAGCTAAAACAATCAGTTAATGAGGATAGACGATAATATGTACCATAGGACACAAGGTGATAATTCTTTTCGAATGAGAAAAGGTAATAGAAAGAATACAACCCATGACTTAAGTGAACTAATGTCACTTAAGTATACAAAGACCTCAAAAGAGGTAAATTCAATAATAATACTCAAATAGTATAAACATTCGCCTCATATCATCAGTGACATCACAAAATGTCTACATGGTTTCCATGAACCATATCTCCTAAAAAGAAGAAACATCAATACAAACTCTCGCCAAAATGGCAGAACCCAGAATATCTATAAAATCATGAAATCATCTGAACTCATGACTCTAGGAACTCAATAAGAATTCAAGACATCATAAATAAAATCACCACATATATAGCATCTTATATAGCACTAGGCTAACGATGTAATAAAACATCTTAAAATGGTGAAATCACAATAAAACAGAAAACCTAGAAAACTCGGATTGGCCAAATACCCCGATTGCAATGCCGAAGCAATGCTGCACGTGCTAAACTCAGATGGCCGAAGCCTCAGACAAGGTCGCTAACACCTCCCAAAGCAGTTCGTTCTCATGACAAGGTCGCTGACACCTCTCCAAGCCGTTTTGTCAGCCCTAACAAGGTCGCTAACACCTCCAAAAGCAGTTCGTCCTCATGACAAGGTCGCTAACACCTCTCAAAGTAGTTCTGTTTGGTAAACATTGTGAATGTGTCATAAACTCACTGATAGGAACCCAAAAAGTATTAACGTGCGTCCCATACCACACGTTCGCACTTAACAGTTTACTAACCGCTAGTCGATGCCACACTAGGAACATCATAAAACTCAAAAAATCATATCTCGCCTCATCTCATTGGCTAGTGATAAAGAAACACCATACTTGTCTCATCTCATTGACAAGTATCAAATGGCATCCTAACTCGTCTCATCTCATCGAAAAGTGAAAACATCATGATGGTTTTTCATAAACCATAAATCTCAAAGTAGAAATCTCAAACCATAAAAATCGCCAAATATTGGCCTCTCTAGATAATTCCTAAATATAGGAATTATAAATCTGAAAAACTCTCCATAAATTGGATAAGTAACCAAGAAATCATAACCCCGATAGTTTCGATCGTATAAGTCCGGAATTAACCAAAATAGTAAACACACATGTCCCATACCACGTGTTTTACTAAATCGTTTAATTCTCTTTCTCATACGTTCGAATAGTGCAAAAGTGTGTGTTTTATATTTAAAATAGTTTACTAGAGAAAACAACTTTTAAAACTTTTCCCTGAAAAGATTAACAAATCCAGTATTTGAAATTCCTTTATTATAGAAAATTAATAGATTTTATGTTAGAAAAATAATTTTAAAATACTACATAATAATAATAATAATTTGAAATTTCTATTTATTTCAAAAAAATCACTTCAAATTTATGTAATGAAAACTGTGCTCGAAAACAATGAAATACAAGAGAGATAACTCAAGACCGATAACTTGAATTCAATACGAATTCAATTCAAATTTAACCCAAAATCAATTCAAATTCTATTTAAATTTGAATTTCAAATTTTCTAGATATAGCTAGCTTTTTGATAGGCATCGTAGCTCTCAAAACATCTCAAAAACAACATCAAAATAGAACAAGAATGAGAGCAAAATAAGCTAATAAAATTCTCAGGTCAATCATTGTTACTGTTGTCGTTTTGCACTCAGGACAGCAGCATACAAACATAATTTCGACTAAGCATACCTCAAAATTTTAGAAAACTCGAAACATAAAACTTGTAGTATATGATATAAGCTTTTCAACACATCTAATATTATTGAAATTTCTTTAGAAGCGTAGGAGTTATGGTTAATTCTGTTTCAGATTCAAACACATAACAAATGTTAGTTTTGCTCTCGAGATAGCAATAAAAATACTCAATTTTGACCAAGATAACTTCAAAATTATGGAAAACTCAAAACATAAAACTTGTAGAACTATGTCCTGGCTTTCCAGAACATCAAAAATTATTATGTTTGGATAAGAAATGTGTAATTTGTGGCCAAAATAAAATTTTAGGCATGTGAACGTTGTTGCTGTCGATTTGCTCTCGGGACAGAAACAAGCAAGCAAGATTTTGATCAAGTAAACGTCAAATTTTTAGAAAACTCAAAACGTAAAACTTGTAGCACTATGTCTAAGCTTTCAGGAGCATCAATAATCATCGAATTCGGACATCAACCGAAAAAGATATACTTAAATTACCAATAACACTAAGCACAGAAAGTCACGGTTTTACACTGATAGGGCAGCGAGTTTGAATTAGGTTTTTCGACATTCTATTCTCAAAATTTTAGAAAGTGCTTAACATGAAAGTTGTCACATTATTTTCAAGCTTTCCAGAACATCAAAGAAAATCATATTCCGATTTATAAAGTAAGAGATATACACAATTTACTAATAGTAATTCACAAATAAATATGCAATAAACGAAATTGAGATTTCTACCTTGACATCTCAATCAAAGCTAGAAAATTGTGATTTTTGATACTCACCTTGCTGTAGAGAAATTATAACCCGAATTTATGTTGAAATAGACAAGTTTTGAGAAGGAAGAAGCTTCAATTAACTTGTATAAACTTGAAACAAGGACATACAAGAAGAACAAGTACTGTTAATAGAGAAACACTTTCGAAACTTGATTTTTGATGAATAAATGGTTTTAGATTTTGATTACCTTTTGATTTAGCTCTAATTTGATTTCAAAAACACAAGATTTGAGTTTGGTTTGATGATTTTTGGCTAGGGTTTACAAGAGAAGTTGGGTTTCTCACTATTGAACTGTATGTAGAAGGAAGATGAGATATTCCTCATTTCTTTCTACAGACTGGTGACTAGATGGGCTTAAGACCTATTAATAAAAGAAATAGCCTAAATTTATTCATTTTTCACTTAATACACTAGTGAACACTTATGTTTTTAAACAAACATCAAATGTTTCAAAGTTTTCACATGATAAAATTATGAAACATTGTTTACAAGTTAATTAAAGTATTTTGTGCTTAATAAAAGGATAAATTTGGTTATAAAAATATTTCTATTATTAAAAATCCTTATTTTTAAATAAGTAGCCAATTATACTTATAATTGCATAAATCACTATTTTTAACCCCAAAAATTGCAGAAAAATAATCTTATTGTGTAATAAAATGTAACCAATCATTTTAACTCAATTTTATGAACAAATCATATTTTTAAACCCAATTTCACCGTTCTATTTAATATAACACTCTTTAAAAATTAAATACTCTTTTTAAAAAATTATTAAAAGAAGCAAATCACAATAATTAATAAAATTATTGCACTTTCACCAAATAAAAACCATCTTCCACTTATTATTAACTCAAATCACTATAATAAAGTTCCAGAACGTTATTTCCTCTTTTTATTCCCAAAATTCATTGTTCATTCCTAATAAAAAATTTAAATTCTCAAAATTATTATTGATTCTCAATATTAAATTATAACTACCATTGTAATTTAATACTTACAAGTAATCACTAAAACCAGGGTTTGTTACACTTGTGGTCAGAAGAGTACATTCCGGAATACCTCCACTGGAACATCGGAAAAATATTGCTTTAGGATGGAGACCTTCATTAGATGGAGAGAATTGAATTGCTGAATTGGTAAAATGGTTCATTAGAGGAGGACCCCAGAATAGGGTTTGGAAAACATGAAAGGGAATCCATTTACTGTTAATAACCGGAATGAAAGAAATCCTACAAATTTCAAGCTACCGATGCGGGAAATGTACGATGGGAAGATAGATCCGATGATTCATATGATGAGATACATCCAACATATGTAGTGTTTGGCGCTTCTGAGGAGGAAATGGGTGGTGCCTCTCATTATAATTAACAAATTTGGCTACTATTTGGTTCGGATAGTTGGAGAATAGGTGGACCGACTTGGTGAGCAAGTTCTTGAGACAATTCAGAGTACACATCTCAAAACCGGGGAATGTACTTACGCTCTCAAACATAAAATCAAGGCTTGGAGATTCCTTAAGAAGTTCTTTAACAAGATTCAACGCGATGACAAGTACGATTGATAAGCCAGATCAGTCATTTATCCTAATGGCAGCGGTACGTGGAGTCGCTAGTAAGACTGATTTCAAAGGTGCATTGAATAGAGATCCACCGATGGATCTTGCGGAATTCAACAATGGAGCTGAGAGATAATTGCATCAGGAAGATGCTGAAGCCCGGGATAAAGATGTTGATGCTAAAATAAATGTTGTGGTGGATAGGGGACTGTCTAGAGCTCAAATTGAAAAGACAAAAGAAAAAGGAAAGGCGATGATGATTTCAAGGAGTTGAAACGACAAAGGAAGGAGACGAGATTCTCTTCATACACTAAACTAAATGGAACATCGAAGTGCATATACTCAGATATTAGGAAGCAGTACCTCTAATGAAAGCTGCCTAGGAGGGAGCCCATTGATTGAAGAAAAGATATAGAAAGTTTTGCATCTTCCATGAGTTGAATTGGAATGAAATGAATAAGTGCCAACACCTCTACCATCTGATAGAAGAACTAGTTTGAACAACTAACTACCATGATACATGAGGAATAGAACTACGGTAAAATTCTAAGAACAACCACCATTCATGACAAATGCATCAAGAAATACTCAGAGATTTGGGCCAAGACAAACAATCCCATGATCGGGGTAGACAAGATTAAATTAAACATTAAACGATCCGGAGAGATCAAACCTATTTGAATTGATAAAAGGATCTGAATGCCTTATAAATAGAATAAAACTGATAAATCCTGAATGGACATAGTATGATTTTTATATTTAATGTGATTTTGATATATGATGTGATGTGATTTTGATATATAATATGATTTTAATATATGATGTTATAACTCTGAATAAGAGTCGAAATGATAATCATGTAAATCCTAGATGGACATGGGTTAGTTAGAGATTTGTGATGTAACAACTACGGATGAAATCAAAATGATTGTGACGTACAGATTACACTTAGGTAGAGTCTGCAGTCTTAGGATGTAATAGGTATGGAACAACTTTTGATTGGCAAGAGAATCAGAAGGAACTGGATGATTCATCAAGGCTGAAGCAGCTGGAAAGCTAAACTATCCAAATCCAAAGATAGGAATTTGTTCTTGAGTAAAGAACTCCTTCCGTTCAAAAGGAGTACTTTGGGGGACAAATGTTTACCTTTTTTTTGACAAAAGAAGCTAATTTAAACGGACCTACAGAACTCATATGGAATCAACTTGATTTAATATTTTGGAAGAACACTTAAAAGACATAAAAGAACACACTCAGCAAAAATAGGCTTGAGTGGATAAGGCTAGACGGATTGCTAGCGAATCCAGATGGATAGCCAACAATTTATGTAAAGTGTACCCCGCTACTTGAATTTTTACTGTAGGTCCCAAACACTCCCTATAGTATACCTGCAAGGTTTCATTTAATTTAGTTAAGTTTTGAGCGATTTATGGATGATTTTTCAGGACCAAATGACCCATGGAGATGGATGATCAAACAAACTTCAAATGAATTGATATTTGGATAAGGCATTCAAATAGATGAAAGGACGGCAATCCAAAAGGATAGACTCAAAAATAGTTAAGGGCATGAATCGCTTAAAGTCCATCACCTATGGATCGCTCATGTTAGCTCGGGTCTACTTGAGTTTTTCTAGATTTCTTCCTGGCACCGAGTAGAGGTTTCTGACATGTCGACCTTGGCCTAACTGCTCTCTTACCCTAATAAATACAACCCTACCTGCAACACAAAGAGGATCGACTAGACTGGCTTTTGAAAATCTACAGAGATTATTCTTCACTCATCTTCTCCCACCAATCATCTAAGAGTTCACTGTGATTCTCTAGTGAACTCTTACACTTATGACTTATCCTAGTCTCATTAAATTGTGATTGAAATCAACTAATAATAACAGTCAGTCGATAATAAAGCTTATAAGGTGGAAGTATCCTTCGTTAACAGCCGAATCACTATAAAAATGCTCTTGTCTCTTTACTATTTCTGCCCCATTTGCATTTATTTTCTATATTATTGCTCTGTAAGAATAGGGTCAGTGCTTTCACATTCAATCCAGGTTGTTGATCCATTTTTTGGGTTAACAAGTCACATAAATGAAGATCAATGTCGATAGCTAGTGGTATAGATGATGTGCGATGTTCTTGGCTCTTTGCATCGATTATCTTCGATACTAATGATAGCGATAACACTTACATTAGTGCCGACACTATTATTTTGTCACTGCTTATTGACTCGGCATCATAGTCAAGTAGTGCATCAAATTCCTTCGATGGTAATTATAGTAGTAATAATTTCCCCTAGTGTGAAGGAACCTTTGGCTCTTTAACTCAATTGTTTCGGCACCTCTTTTGTCACCTACTGGTCTTCTTGAAGTCGATATATTCGTTTATTTAAAGTTCATCCAACGATTCCTATGCCCTTATCTTTTCCTTTAAATAATCTGGTTCCTTCTCTTCTCTTCTTTTACCTACAATTTATAACTCAAATAAAAACATTAAATTTCTTAAAGCTCAAGAATTTAGATATCATACATCAGTATTATTTCTGAGTTATGAATTTTTATTCTGATTTGCATTGGTTGGTTTGTATTGAAGATTTTCTTACTCAAATTATCGTTAGGATTTTGATCGAGGTTTCATTAATTTTGAATTGATCAACAAGTTGTTATGGATTGCGATTTTAAATTTATTATTACTGGATTTTATGTGGCTTTGTTAATCTCTGAATCGATTAATTGTGATCCAATTCCAATTCGGCTACTTAAAGATTTATGTTTGATGAAGAAACAGGTCATTTGTTAAACCCAAATCCATCATTATTCAGACCCATACCGATGCAGGATATTTATGACACCTCTAATAACTCAACGTTGCTGATTAACCTAGAAATTGCGAATAACTTGTGTAAGGCTTCCACGCCGACAATGTGTTGGGATGTAGTGACCTGTTTGTATCGAGTGACAATTTTCATGGCACCTCTATTAAGTGGAGTCTTCATTGATTAAGTTTGCTACACATTGTTGATCTAGAATGGCTTACCCTATGTTATGTTATTCCTAATATTTTACGATATCAAAATAATATCCAATATTATTTAAGATTTCAATAAAGTTCTTAAAGCTTCTATGCCATAACAAGAGAAACATGGCAGTTTATTTGGGATTACTAGAGCCAGCTGAGCACGATATTAATTGGTACGGTACAAATTACAAACGACGTTATGATGCTAGTATAACAGTGGACGTCGATAAACCTATTACTTCGATAATGCAACATTCTTGGGCCACTAACGATCCAGATGAGATACGATAACTATTCATTATTAAGAGAAAGTGTATATCAATTAGGTGCGAATGTCATCTAATCATAACCGAGGTCGTTTGCCTATATTGTTAGTTTACCAAGCTTCAAATTGACATCACTATTCTTTTTTTTGCTATTATTGTTCTACAATCACTTTTAATATCATAAATTAAGTTTCATTCAATATCATTGCATATGTCATTCTCGTTTTAACGTGTTACAAGTTGCTTGATTAAATTGCATATTACAAACTCATGTTGTCATTATTCTAAATGACCTTACACATCACCATTAGTTATAGTTTTGGCAGCTAATAGTGTCATAACATAAGTTATGCATCATAGTCTTCATGAATTTCCTGATGTAGCATATCAAGTCTCATTCAAATTTATATAGCTTCTTCATGGTACTCTCTCTTATTGGAACTGAATTTAAATCTTTCCAATAAACCTGACAATGTCATTTAAGAGTTACAATCTTGTGACTAGCATAAACTTCCATTAGATAGTAAATAGATCTCCTAAACAATAATTTCTTGTTTTAGCACGTGGTAATTTTTTAGATAATATGAACATGATCGTTTCTTAGATATAGAATAATATAACCTGGAAAGAATGTGGAAGGCCAATAGACTAGCAAGAAGTCCATTAAGAAGCCTAGTAAAGGACCCAAACCTTCACCTTTAGCTAGTAAGAAGGGAGATATTATTACGAATCCATTGTACATCATAATCTAAGCTGAGGTAGACTTCATTCTTAAACAGTTTAGAATTGCTAGGGTTGAAGAAATTTTTGCTAGCCCTTCAGATAACATTTATAGCTCGCCAGAAGGGTACTTTGCTTTCACTCTCATACATATCTGGCATACTGGCTACCTTCCTTTTCCAAGCTCTCTCTTATGATAATTGGAACGTCTGAACATCGCACCATTCCAGTTCTTGGCAAATGCTTATACATATTTGACTCTTTTGGAAGAGCTTAGTAGGCTGGATTGTCGAAATTGACCATTCGATAGCTAGTCCTACTAAGGTTGGTGTGCAACCAAATCATCAATTGTATCAAATTCATCCAAAGGTCTGATTTCCAAGGGTGTCAACAAAACGAGAGAATGAGAAACGTAGTTTTTCTTTGTCAAATGTTTCTAATATGATAAGAACATTTTCTACTAAAAGTCTAAAAGTTTTTGTTGCGTTGTAATAAACGCTACCAAAAACAAATATATTGTAGCATTTTTGAAACCCTACAAAAGTTTTTTTGTAGCATTTTTTTGTCCTACTATATATTTTTTTCTTGCACTTTTTCTCTGCTACAATATGATTTTTGTGTAATTTACATTTATTCTCGTTAGCATTTATTATGTTAGCATATATTAAATGCTGTTTACTGTTAATTGCCCGTATCATTTCCAACAATCACTTATATATAATAGTCATAGTAAAACTAACAATCAATCACATAATTATCATATTAACTCCAACAACCAGTTACATAATTATCGTATTCAAACCAACATCAATAAATCATATAATCATCATACTCAAATAATTTAAAAAAACGTTAACAGCCTAATCAGCTATAATATTCACAACCATTTTGATAATAGTATTTCAACAAAATAAGTGAACTTACATACCACAACCGTTTACAAACAAATTTACACAACTAGTACGAACAATAAAATATATATATATATATATATATATATATATATATATATATATATAATTTCATTGCTTAATTACCGACAATTCTTTGTTACAGCTATTCTTCACTTCGAAAACTTCTCTTCGAAAGTCCAATGCCTGCACAAGTGAAAACACAACATATAGTCAATCAATTATGTTAATCTGTAGGACTTTAAGTCTAATAGCAACCTGTTCATAGAAGAACCCCTTGGTCGACTTGTAACTAGTTATGTAATGACCCGTAAAATTTTATTGGTTTTAATAGTATATTTAACTGAAATTTTGTGAAATTTTAAACAATAATATTTTGAAATGAAATTTAGTATTTGGAATACGTCTATTTAAAAATAAAAATTGGTAAAATTTCATCTGAAAATATGGAAGTTTATTTTCTTGTGTAATTTGAAATCAATTCAAATCAGTTAAATTGATGATAATAAAACGTTTTTCAAACTTGAATATTTTTATACAATAAATTCATAAACCATCTTCTGAGTGAGACGTCATATTTCGTTTCCTCAAATTTTGATTTGTATTGCCCTGTTTATCTTATTTCTGGAAGATTTGCAGCATTTTGGTACCGATATCGACTTTTGATCAGATGATCGTTTCACTGATATCTATATATCGTTTTTATTGTCTTGTCGTGCTGATCTCCGTAGCATATTCAATTGTGTGTTTTGACGTCTGGTGTACGGCGAAATCTGTAAAACATCAGACCATATCGATACCTGTTTACAAACTTTGGTGTCTATTTAGTGTCTACTAGTTCAAAATCGAACAGTGGTTTGCTTTTAATTCCTAGATTAGCGTGTGCCTTTCACTATTCCTGTCCTTCAGGTACAATTTTGTCTATTCCTTTATTTGTTTTCCAATACATTCTCTGCTTCTTCTTTTGGGATCTACAAATATAACCTTTCTTCTATTCATTTTTCCTGGTTGCAAACCCATGCTCCTTCCAACATTTTGCTATCCATTTCTTCTATTCAATTTTGAAATATTTATTCAAGCTGCTGGCCTCATTTTTGCGACTTCCCACAACCGGCCGCCTCGAATCACCCCGCTCCTCATCCTATCACGATCCTGGCCTCGCTTCCTTTAGTCGCACCTCTTTCCTTGATCTCTACCACCGCCTCCTCCTTTCCGTTCCCATCGCCCAGCAGGTCGAATCGCCATCTTCATTTTCTAACACCCTCTTCAGATAGCTCTCCTCCCGCCAATCAACAGCCGTAAGCCCCTTTGTTTTGAATAATGTATTCATGCATCTTGGCATACGTTTCGTACATCAAGTTTTTAAAAATCTTCTTTTATATCTGTATTTTTTTTGTAAAGTATATTTTATTATATGTAAGTTATGGATGTTTTCAATACGTATGCATAAAGGCAGTATATATATTGCATTAGATTATATTATAAAAGTAAATATATGTACTGGTAAGCTCGGTTTAGAGTTTTTTGATTGTGTTGCATGTTTCCTATACTTATACATTAGCTTGAGAAAGTAATATAATGGCGTATATATATTTTAAGTTTTGAAAGTTTATATAACTGATCATATATATACATATGTATATATATATTCTCTAAGCCTGCATTGTTTGATTGACGAAACCTGCTTTGTTTATACATGGTATGTTTAAATGAATATGTTGCTTTAAGCATGGTATATTATGTTGGTTTATATATAATAAGTTATAGATTTTGTACAATTCTTTGCAAAGGTAGATAAGATTGTTTGTAATATGTGCACACCAGTTTATATGCTACATAATTTATATTTAGTCTATACTATGTACATAAATTTAGATGAGTTTCATGATTGTCAGTTTATATAACTGATATATTATGTAGGTTATACATATATATTTATGTAAGTTTACAACTCATTTCATTTGCTTAGCATAAGTCATATATATAATAATATGTACATATTAGTTTATATATATTATTTACAAAGTATGTTTATTAGCTTGAATATGATTCACATAGCTCCTATTTACAGAATGATTTTATATACATTTAGTTGTTTACAAATACCGACTTGCACTTATATGTTTTTAGTTATAGGGAAATATACATGTGGTTATAGCTTATTTACTAGTAAATGTAGGTATTGTTTAGGTTGTAGTTTTATATTAGTATTTTTATTTTGTGAGCAAATGCATGGGTTTACTGTATGGATATTTTGCTACACGTATAATATATATATATATATATATATATATATATATATATATATTTGACTATGTATACATATCTTTGCCTAGTTATGTAGGGGCTTACATATATTTTGGTAATTTGAATACAATATATATATAGTGAAAATTGAATGGTAATAATTGTTGTTTTGTGAATAAGAATTGCATATATATATTTCAGCAGTTGCATATTAGTTTTATATATAAAGCTTATATAGTTTCAGGTTTGGAAGATAAGTATGTATATATGGTTTTGACATTCTATGTTATATGAGTTATAAGATTTTGTTTTACAGTTAGATATATAAGGTTGGACTTTAAAATATATTTTATATGTGTCTTGTCAATATTTTATATTGGTGCTTTGGTTTCGAAATGCTTACAGATTTTTCACTATATTATATATATGAATTTATCTCAAAACATATGATGTATATATGTTGATGTTATATGTGCGTTTTACTTTTAAAACTATGATTTTATATATATTAATTTGATATATGTTTAGATGTAGAATATGTTTTATATATGTAAATAGTTATATTTAGTTAAATTTAGTTCCCTTGTACTATTTATCATCATCGAATCACTTCTTATTTGATTTCGTCAATTCCTTATCTATCAGCTTATCCGTCGAATCCATACCCATCTAGCTTTGCTTTGGATTTCGTGCTTGGATTCGTAACTCATCTCAGTCTCATTCATCTCTAACCTCGAAAGGTGAGCAATCACTCACGATTGACATTATTTTATCTATTAAATTTAATTTCAATTGAAAGGAAAATTGAAATTTATATATATATATATATATATATATATATATATATATATATATATATATGCTATATGTTCACCTATAACATCTGGCACCATTAGTTGTTATTTATATAGATGATATATGCATGTTATATTATTATCATATCTATTATCACTCTACAAGTTTCCAGTTAGTATAGAATTCATTATGGGTTGAAATGATACATACCCGAACGGACTTTAGAATATGAGAGAATTGTTATGGGTTGAAATGATAGACCCAAGCGATTTTCATTTGAAATGAATTTGGGATTGCGGGTTGAAATGATATATATACATGTATATTTTAAATTGCGGATTAAAATGATAAATATCCATATTACTTGACCATAGGATAGAAAATTATATACAGACATCGCTGGTCTGTATATAAATATTTGGAAATGATTTCTATGGTTTTGGAAAGATATATATACGGTTTTATTGGACATTGAAATTTTTTATAAATAACTTTTAGACTAAAGTGGATTTAAAATTTATTTGGAATCGTATTAAATTAAGAATTGTCTTTAATTAAATCGATTTGAAACTGATTGAATTGGGGATATAGAGATATGACTTTATAACTTGGTTTTGGTTTAAGATGATTTAAAAGAATTTTTTAAGTTTAGGTAAATTGAATAAGATATTCAGTGGTTTGAAATTTGAGTTTTATTTAAGGATTGTATTTTCTTAAGTGAATGTTTCAAACTAAATAATATTAAAGTAAATTTGATATATATATATATATATATATATATATATATATATATGAGATTTTGAAATTTAGGTTTTGAAATGGAAACGATGTCATATTTTATTGGTGTTTGAAATGGGAATGATATCATATCTTATTGGTTTTTGAAATGGAAATGATACCGTATTGATTTTCTTTCAGAAATGGGAATGATATCGTATTGATTTGGTTTTCGAAATGGTAATGATATCGTATTGATTTGGTTTTGGAATGGAAAATGATATCATGTTGATATGTGTGACGACCCGACTTCCTATCTCCAGGAAATCGCATCATCTTGAAGAAAGAAAGGGATAGAAGAAGAAAAGAAAGAGAAAGAAGAAAGACAACAACATCAGAGAACTCACAGCGGAACGAATAAAATATAATATAACACATAAAATATCACACAGTATCATAATACATCATGGTACACAACTATACAACACATATTAGACAGTTATAAACATCTGTCTAATTCATACAACTCAAGTATATAAGCTACAGATACCAACCAAACACAGCAGAACCAATATATCTACATGTGGAAGCCTCCTGCTCCATTACTCCTTCAGAATGCGTCAAGCTAACCTGAATCACTTGACTACTCATACATAATATGAGTACCCAAGAGTTTAATAAAATAGAAAATAAACACTCGGGTCAGACAGGGGTCTGGTGTGAGTAAACGGTTTAAAATTGCTTAACTTTAGAAAATCCTTTGAAAAGAAAAGGTATCACGTAACACTTCCCATACATAAACATGGAAAAGATTTTACCTTACGCTAACCAAAACATTTGATAGGAAATCCTGTGATATTATAATAGTGTCTAGGGTTTTCAAGTAAATAAGAAATAGCCGAAATTGTTACATCTATTAAATTCCAGCTACTAGCCACAAAAGTGGGTAATACAATCAAAACCGTAGGGTCTCGTAGGGAAAATGGGTTTCCATCAATGGCATGGCTACTGGGGTACCGCCCGTCACAGTACGTGGCCTAGATCACCGTACCGAGGAGTACTCCCACTCCCCTGCAACACAAGGCCGGGACCATTCCTTACTGAACAGTCCCGAACAAGACAACCCCGGCGGTTGTCCGAAATTCAACCGTCCAACACAGCCGAATAAAAAGGGTCTTCTAGACAGGAGTAAATCTTGCTCTCAAGTGGGCGCTACCCACGAAGCCAGCTGCACCTCCCCTGTTTTAGCCATTCCCGGTTGATGAGGCTACGATTACCTTTATAGAACACATCTATCTTAGAATGCTCATCGTCCACTTGACGATGTTCTGAAAGCACTCAATCCATACAAGTTCGTTCCGGGTTCGGACGAAACCGAAGGCACTATTTCGTTGCACTCATTATGGAATCACCCTCAGGGTCAACGACCATAGGCCTTGCACTCTAATCTCCATCTCGAACCTATAAGTACCATTCCGTCAAACTCATTACGGAATCACCCACAGAGTTATACTGACGTATAGCCCTTACACCTCGAGTCTTCACTTGCTTCACTTGGATTCATGACCTAACATTTAATTGGAATCGATGTGGTTTTCGGATTCCAAATATGGAAACCCGATCCCGGTCTCATCGAAACCAAACGCCATTTTAATGTCCAAGTTGTACTTAAGGGTTTATACAGTTTAACTTATATTCAGGATGATATATAAACAAATAGATGAATCACATTATCACTATAGATAATTCATATCAACATTCATCTCACAAAGCAGCATATCACAAATATCATAGTTATCCAAATCATCCAGTATCAACCAAACACCCAATATCAACCATCCAATATCATTCAACATCCAATATCAATCACTCAATATCAACCATTCAATATTAATCAATCACCCATAGCAGAATTGATTGACTCTTAATCAATTTAATTAATCTCTAATTAAATTAATTACTATCCTTTAATCGCTTGGATTATCTTAATCATGCTTCATTGATTTATTACAAATCAAATTCATTAATCATCTCTTAATGATCTTCCTTAATTAATCTTCCTTGATTAATTATCCTTTAATTACATTCAGTAATTATCCTTAATCATATTCAGTAATTAGCCTTTAATTACTATCATTAATTACAATAATTAATGATCCTTCATTAATTAATTAACTATAATTAACTACATTAATCCTTAATTAATTACAATTAATTAATCATATTTAAATTAATTACTTCATTAATTATATTAATTAATAATCTTTATTAATTAATAATCCTTTAATTAATTAAATAATTAACTTGTAATTAATCATCTCATTAATTATAAACAATAATTAACAATTTGTAATTACTTCTCTTAATTAATTAACTTCTTAATTAATTATATTAATCCTTGATTAATTTATTTTATTAATTAATCTTTAATTACTTCATTAAGTAATTATTATTCAATTAAATTAATTAACAAATCCTTAATTAATTACTTTAATAATTAATTACAATTTTAATTAATTACACTTAGTAATTAACCTTTAGTTAATCTCATTCATTAATAAATCACATTAATTAACTAACTAACATAATTAAGTAATTAACTCTTAATTACTTACATAAGTAATTATCTCTAATTACTTCCTTTAATAAATCTTAATTACTTTCTTAATTAATTAATTATCAAATAATTAATTCTATTATTAAATAATCTTTCATTCTTTAAATAAATAAATTAATACATGATTAATTAACTTCAAAACAATTAACTTGATCAATTCTTCAATTGATAACATTTAGTGATTATCCATTAGTCACTTCAAATAATTACCCCCATGAGTAACTTCTCTAATTACTTCCCTAGGTAATTACCATTCTAAATTTTATTCAAAAATTAACCATTGATTACTTCATTAAGTAACCACACTTAATTAATCCATATTTAAGTGATTATTTAAAATTAAATAAATAATTAACTAATTATCTAAAATTAATTAAACAATTAATTGATTACTTCTAATATATTTCAAAATCTTTAATTAATTAAGAAAACATCATTCATAATTAAACTTTTACTTATTAATGAATCATAATTTAATTAAGTACCTTTAAGTTCATATCAAAATAAATTATTCATAATGATCTACATAGATAAATTATTTGAAATTAATCCAAATTTTTAATAACTTAAAAATTAAACCTTTTCTATAGGTTTACAAAATTCATATCAATAACTCAATTGGAAAAATAACATTTGGAAATAAATTTTAAAACTTAAAACATCTAATTTAAACTTATAAATTTCCAATAGAAATTTAAACTTAGTTTTTAAACCATTACTTAATAACTTGATTTAATATTTTAAAATGAAAACATTCCTTTTAAATTAAATTTCAAAACACACATTTTTTTTTAAATTGAAATTCAAAATCCACTTGAATAATTAGTTTCAAATTAAAACTTCTCAACATTTCAAATTTGAAATTGAATTCAATTAATATTTTTCTCTTTTAAAAGTTGATTAACTTCCTAGTTACACATAACAAGTTTCAACAATTTATTTTCTTTTAATCAAAACCCAAGTATTAACTGCCATTACACACTACAGGACCAAAATCAAACAACCCGAGTACAACCCAGGCACCACTCGCGTCAACCCCGAAGCAACTTGGCCCCCATCTTCTTCGAGTCATCCCCGAGTACAACTCGAACACCTACCCGAGTAAACTCTCGTCTTCCCCAACTCCTTCTTCCCAGTGCACACAACAATCACGGTGCACATGCACCATCAACGCCGGCCGCCGTAGTTGGTCGCACCTATCGTCGACGATCACTCAACCATCCACGAACACATATGAAAACCCAGATTCGAGAAATATAGATCGAATCGAATTATGACTCAACGCACGAAGAACTGCAGTGAAACTCGACCGTAAAACCCATTGCCGTTGACGAACTCACCACCGTTACACCTCGCCGACACCACCATCGAAAGCCAAGACCTCAAGCTCCAACATCCCCGAACACGATCGAACTCGATTCAACATACACGAGGCAATGCTTCACTATCATGCCGAAAGCAAAATGCAGTCCTAAACCCTAATTGTTCGAAATTCGAACAAATTACACATAGGAAAAATTACTCAACAATTTTCCCTAATTCTACACTCCTATAGCTACCCTCGATCCAAATTTCGAATCAATTACATGCGTGAACAATCGGCAATTCGCCATAAGCCCAAAAACCTTCAAACCCAAAATTCACACCACTACCTCAATTAAAATTTACAATTTATACGCCTAAATTCGTGATTTACAATCACGATTACATGCATGAAACTCAATTTCGAATTTAAGCCAGTAATTTTTTTTACAAAAGTTTAGTTTTACTGTAAAACCTTTGTCTACACTTTCTGCTGTTCTAAACATTATGGTACTATTTTTAAAGTCTTCACTTTCATTTACAAATAGATTTATTCATGCATTCAAAACTAAATATGGATCAAATTGTGATAGATTTGGATTTCTTAAAAACAGAAGGCACGGTCTTCTTCTAAATCAAACAAAGCAATGTCATCACATACACAGTCAAAGTTAAATTTAGATATAACTGTAAAGTAAGTTATAAAAACTAAATCAATTCATAAGCAACAAAATCTGTATTCAACTTGACTGTTTTTTTTTTAAAACCAATTTACTCACTTAATTAAATTGCAGAGAGCAGAGAACAGGGAACAAAGCATGGTAGTTAAACAAATAAAACTGTTTTTAAAAGAAGTTTACTCACCTCTTATTTATGCAGAACACGGAACAGAAGATCTGTTTCTGATTCTTACAATTGCATGTTTGAGTTTTTCTTTGCTGAAGCAATTGAACCCTTGCATGTTTCCAATTTTATGCTTTAAAATAATTGAAACTTACTGCAGCCCTTAATTTTGAATGCAGTTTGAAGAAATGCATATTTTAATTGTTGCAGGTTGAAGTCTTTTGAAATGCAGGTTGAGGTTTTGAAGATCAATTGTATTTGCAAATATAGGCTTTACACTTTAGGATTTGAAATTACAGATTTTACTATGTTGAGAAGAACTTCAGATTTACATTTGTATTTTATTTTCAGATTTTGGAAATTTGTTTTCTGATTTTTCCATTAACATTTGAAAGAAAGAAAATGTTTTGAAAGAAGCTTGTTTTCTTAAAAGACATTTATTAAAAATTAGAATTATATGTTTCCACTTGTTAATAATTTGAACAAATGTCACTAACCTATTTTTAAAAGCTTACAAGTGTTATTAATGTAACTTAAGATGATAACACATACTCATTTGTATTTTAATAATCCTTTATTTAGTTTAAATGTAGATATAAACTTACATCTTTAATTTACTTTATTAAAGAAATACTCTAAAGCTAGTCATAATATACATCTTATATTTTGAAAATAAACAAATTAGTCTTTAGATTAATTTTTAAGCAAAGCTTTAAATTAAAATTTCATACATATTCAAATTATCAATAGATTTAAATTTCAAAACAATCCAAATTATAACATATACTTATATATATATATATATATATTACAATTTGCAAATTTAACTTTATTTAAAACAAATGATATTTGCTATTCACAATATATATCAATTATGTATATTATAAACAGAATAAAATTTCATTAGCTTTTGAAAAACAATTCTTATCAATATTTAAATTGTTAAAAGATATTGATCATACTTACTAGATTACATATTTGTTATTCTTAATAAGATTAATTTCACCAATTTAAATTAATATTATAAAGAAAATTTACCAAACCAATTTAATTATTATTACAGATTATTAAATCGATATTGCCCAAAATTCTGGGTCGTTACAATCCTTCCCCCTTAAAAGAATTTCGTCCCCGAAATTTAAAAGCAAAGGTAATTTAATAATCCAGCAAAGATTTTAATTCAATCAGCAAAGCATACTTATCAATCAGTTACTATCATCTGAAGCAATCAATCACACAAACAAACTTAACTAATTATCCTGACATATGTCAGAATAAATTTCTAATATTATCTCGAGTTTCCCAAGTAAAAATAACCGGGAGACTCGCTCTTCAAATGCCAACAAACTAACTATACTACCAAAATCCATAGCTTCTCTCCTTTCTAGATTCATCAATCTGAACAGAACATCAGATTACTTTCAAGTCCAGCTCAACATCCAACTCCAACTGAACTACAGATTCAACAAGAAATAATGAATCTTACACATATTCCCTCAGAGGTACGTGAAATAAAATGAACTCCAGCCATCCAAACTGGCAATTCAATCTCATAGACAACAAATCTTATCTTATCCGAACACAGATAAGATAATCTCAAATGTCATAGCACTAACCAACCAATCTTACTCAATTTCTGCTCTCTTAACCAGAGAAATCCTAACAACAATGAAGTCTCCAACTTCGAATTCAAAACTCCTTATTTCAAATCTGTATAACTCGACAGACAATCCAGGGCTGCCAATCTCTTCCTGATTAGCTCATCCTATGCTGATACTTACAGAAACAACTTAGACCAAAGCAACTAGCTTCTGGATTCTATTCAATAGAAAAATTTTTATAGTCCGTCGAAATCCCGAACACAAACTCTACTACTCAAGCAAAGGCAAACAGAACTTGCTTCCTTCCTTGCACAGCTGCTACCTCGCTTCCGCTGCGCAACTCTCATTCTGAAATAGAGGAGAATACTGTTGATGAACACAAGTATAATTTATCCAATATTCGGAAAACTTTGTTCATCAAATCCATACAATCTGAATGACTCATCTGACTTGGTCACACAACCTTATAGCAGAATCCAAACTCAAAAGCTAGATCTAACCAAATCCAAATTCCAAAAATAATTTCTGAGCTGCTACACCAATCTCTACTTCTCCAAGAACCATCCTACAACCGGGCTAACTACCAAATCACTTCTGGAACCAAAACAATATGGAACTCAGCTCCAGATGCAGACAAACTTCTTATTACATCAGTAGCTCCTACTTCCATATGAGAATCCTTAGTCTCAAACAAAAGAATGCTCAAGAAAATTCCAAGCCAATCGCAAGTCACTTTTGCGATCCAACCTAATTTGAATTCCAAAGAAACTGTCCTCTCTTTACCAATTAGAACAGCTCTAAACTTTTCCAAACAAGGTTAATTCTTCAAGATAACTTCCACCAACTGCCCGGGCTGCTGCTACAAGAAACACCAAGATTCCCGATTCATCGGAGAAACAACCAACACTGCTGCTTCCAAACTCTACTTTGATGATACTACAAAGGCTAAAAGATCCATTCTTCAGCACACCGATCACTACAAGCTGAACTGCTACCATAGCTATCCACAGACTTCTAATCCAAATGCTTCTCGAAAACCAAAACCATCTACAAACCACACAATAAACCTCCGAGATGGCAGACATTCCAAAAGAAACTCGGGCTCCAAACCAAGCATCAACACCTTACTCTCCTTAAAGGTTGACAAATAAGACCATGCCGAAGTGAAACAACTTATAGACCTTAGTCTCATATTCCAGAACAGCCAATATCCTTACCGAAGATCCAGATAACTTCTACACTGACGTGTCTTCCCTTAGCAGGTAAAGACTGTTTCTCTACAGCTTCTAAAACTGCTTCAAGAGAAAACATCTTCTGGAATATCCATGGATACTGCATCTCATTACGCAGTCATCAAGATATCATCACTTATTCCTGCACTACCAACAAATCCAAACTCAAGAAAAATTCGCTCACCCGAGCGAAATCCAAACATACACTTCAAAGATAAACTCCGAATCTTTTTAAAAGATTTCCTTCGGATATAAGAGAAATCCTTACTCCAAACTACAAAACTCACTCGGGACGGTATTAGGTCTACAGTCTCGACAAATACTACCAACCTCAACATATGGACCTCTTCCATCAGTGGTAATCGTGTTACACACACAAACCACTACTCCATCTACCTCTAAAACTTATCTTGGAAAATCCGAACAGATAACCCAACAGATCAGGTAGATATAAATGTGTATATATATATATATAGTTATATACAAAAATTACAAGTACGCTCTCTCAAGGAAGACACCACTACAGAGCCTAGGTATTCACTCAACCTAACGCTCCCTAAAGAAAGACACGCTTCAGAGCTTAGTTATTCGCTCAGCCTAATGCTCTGATACCAAATGTGACGACCCGACTTCCTATCTCTAGGAAATCGCATCATCTTGAAGAAAGAAAGGGATAGAAGAAGAAAAGAAAGAGAAAGAAGAAAGACAACAACATCAGATAACTCACAGCGGAACGAATAAAATATAATATAACACATAAAATATCACACAGTATCATAATACATCATAGTACACAACTATACAACACATATTAGACAGTTATAAACATCTGTCTAATTCATACAACTCAAGTATATAAGCTATAGATACCAACCAAACAAGCGGAACCAATATATCTACACGTGGAAGCCTCCTGCTCCATTACTCCTTCAGAATGCTCAAGCTAACCTGAATCACTTGACTACTCATACATAATATGAGTACCCAAGAGTTTAATAAAACATAAAATAAACACTCGGGTCAGACAGGGGTCTGGTGTGAGTAAACGGTTTAAAAGTGCTTAACTATAGAAAATCCTTTGAAAAGAAAAGGTATCACGTAAGACTTCCCATACATAAACATGGAAAAGTTTTTACCTTACGCTAACCAAAACATTTGATAGGAAATCCTGTGATATTATAATAGTGTCTAGGGTTTTCAAGTAAATAAGAAATAGACGAAATTGTTACATCTATTAAATTCCAACTACTAGCCACAAAAGTGGGTAATACAATCAAAACCGTAGGGTCTCGTAGGGAAAATGGGTTTCCATCAATGGCAGGGCTACTGGGGTACCGCCCGTCACATTACGTGGCCTAGATCACCGTACCGAGGAGTACTCCCACTCCCCTGCAACACAAGGCCGGGACCATTCCTTACCGAACAGTCCCGAACATGAAAACCCTGGCGGTTGTCCGGAATTCAACCGCCCCACACAGCCGAATAAAAAGGGTCTTCTAGACAGGAGTAAATCTTGCTCTCAAGTGGGAGCTACCCATGAAGCCTTGCTGCACCTCCCCTGTTTTAGCCATTCCCGGTTGATGAGGCTTGAGGCTGCGATTACCTTTATAGAACACATCTATCTTAGAATGCTCATCATCCACGTGACGATGTTCTGAAAGCATTCAATCCATACAAGTTCGTTCCGGGTTCGAACGAAACCGAAGGCACTATTTCGTTGCACTCATTTTGGAATCACCTTCAGAGTGAACGACCATAGCCCTTGCACTCTAATCTCCATCTCGAACCTATAAGTACCATTCCGTCAAACTCATTACGGAATCACCCACAGAGTTATACTGACGTATAACCCTTACATCTTGAGTCTTCACTTGCTCCACTTGGATTCACGACCTAACGTTTAATTGGAATCGATGTGGTTTTCGGATTCCAAATATGGAAACCCGATCTCGGTCTCATCGAAACCAAACGCCATTTTAATGTCCAAGTTGTACTTAAGGGTTTAAACAGTTTAACTTATATTCAGGATGATATATAAACAGATAGATGAATCACATTATCACTATAGATAATTCATATCAACATTCATCTCACAAAGCAGCATATCACAAATATCATAGTCATCCAAATCATCCAGTATCAACCAAACACCCAATATCAACCATCCAATATCATTCAACATCCAATATCAATCACTCAATATCAACCATTCAATATTAATCAATCACCCATAGCAGAATTGATTGACTCTTAATCAATTTAATTAATCTCTAATTAAATTAATTACTATCCTTTAATCGCTTGGATTATCTTAATCCTGCTTCATTGATTTATTACAAATCAAATTCATTAATCATCTCTTAATGATCTTCCTTAATTAATCTTCCTTGATTAATTATCCTTTAATTACATTCAGTAATTATCCTTAACCATATTCAGTAATTAACCTTTAATTACTATCATTGATTACAATAATTAATGATCCTTCATTAATTAATTAACTATAATTAACTACATTAATCCTTAATTAATTACAATTAAGTAATCATATTTAAATTGATTACTTCATTAATTATATTAATTAATAATCTTTATTAATTAATAATCCTTTAATTAATTAAATAATTAACTTGTAATTAATCATCTCATTAATCATAAACAATAATTAACAATTTGTAATTACTTATTATAATTAATTAACTTCTTAATTAATTATATTAATCCTTGATTAATTTATTTTATTAATTAATCTTTAATTACTTCATTAAGTAATTATTTAATTAACAAATCCTTAATTAATTACTTTAATAATTAATTACAATTTTAATTAATTACACTTAGTAATTAACCTTTAGTTAATCTCATTCATTAATAAATCACATTAATTAACTAACTAACATAACTAAGTAATTAACTCTTAATTACTTACATAAGTAATTTTCTCTAATTACTTCCTTTAATAAATCTTAATTACTTTTTAATTAATTAATTATCAAATAATTAATTCTATTATTAAATAATCTTTCATTCTTTAAATAAATTAATTAATACATAATTAATTAACTTCAAAACAATTAACTTCATCAATTCTTCAATTGATAACATTTAGTGATTATCCATTAGTCATTTCAAATAATTACCCCCATGAGTAACTTCTCTAATTACTTCCCTAGGTAATTATCATTCTAAATTTTATTCAAAAATTAACCATTGATTACTTCATTAAGTAACCACACTTAATTAATCCATAATTAAGTGATTATTTAAAATTAAATAAATAATTAACTAATTATCTAAAATTAATTAAACAATTAATTAATTACTTCTAATATATTTCAAAGTCTTTAATTAATTAAGAAAACATCGTTCTTAATTAAACTTTTACTTATTAATAAATCATAATTTAGTTAAGTACCTTTAAGTTCATATCAAAATAAATTATTTATAATTATCTACATAGATAAATTATTTGAAATTAATCCAAATTTTTAATAACTTAAAAATTAAACCTTTTCTATAGGTTTACAAAATTCATATCAATAACTCAATTGGAAAAATAACATTTGGAAATAAATTTTAAAACTTAAAACATCTAATTTAAACTTATAAATTTCCAATAGAAATTTAAATTTAGTTTTTAAACCATTACTTAATAAGTTGATTTAATATTTTAAAAAAACATTCCTTCTAAATTAAATTTCAAAACACACATTTTTTTTTAAATTGAAATTCAAAATCCACTTGAATAATTAATTTCAAATTAAAACTTCTCAACATTTCAAATTTGAAATTGAATTCAATTAATATTTTTCTCTTTTAAAAGTTGATTAACTTCCTACTTACACATAACAAGTTACAACAATTTATTTTCTTTTATTCAAAACCCAAGTATTAACTGCCATTAAACACTACAGGACCAAAATCAAACAACCCGATTACAACCCAGGCACCACTCGCGTCAACCCCGAAGCAACTTGGCCCCCATCTTCTTCGAGTCATCCCCGAGTACAACTCGAACACCTACCCGAGTAAACTCTCGTATTCCCCACCCCCTTCTTCCGAGTGCACACAACAATCACGGTGCACATGCACCATCAACGCCGGTCGCCGTAGTTGGTCGCGCCTATCGTCGACGATCACTCAACCATCCACGAACATATATGAAAACCCAGATTCAGGAAATATAGATCAAATCGAATTATGACTCAACGCACGAAGAACTGCAGTGAAACTCGACCGTAAAACCCATTGCCGTTGACGAACTCGCCACCGTTACACCTCGCTGACACCACTATCGAAAGCTAAGACCTCAAGCTCCAACATCCCCGAACACGATCGAACTCGATTCAACATACAGGATGCAATGCTTCACTATCATGCCGAAAGCAAATTGCAGTCCTAAACCCTAATTGTTCCAAATTCGAACAAATTACACATTGGAAAAATTACTCAACAATTTTCCCTAATTCTACACTCCTATAGCTACCCTCGATCCAAATTTTGAATCAATTACATGCGTGAACAATCGGCAATTCGCCATAAGCCCAAAAACCTTCAAACCCAAAATTCACACCACTACCTCAATTAAAATTTACAATTTATACGCCTAAATTCGTGATTTACTATCACGATTACATGCATGAAACTCAATTTCGAATTTAAGCCAGTAAATTTTTTTACAAAAGTTTATTTTTACTGTAAAACCTTTGTCTACACTTTCTGCTGTTCTAAAAATTATGGCACTATTTTTAAAGTCTTCACTTTCATTTACAAACAGATTTATTCATGCATTCAAAACTAAATATGGATCAAATTGTGATTGATTTGGATTTCTTAAAAACAGAAGGCACAGTCTTCTTTTAAATCAAACAAAGCAATGTCATCACATACACAGTCAAAGTTATATTTAGATATAACTGTAAAGTAAGTTATAAAAACTAAATCAATTCATAAGCAACAAAATCTGTATTCAACTTGACTGTTTTTTTTAAACCAATTTACTCACTTGATTAAATTGCAGAGAGCAGAGAACAGGGAACAAAGCATGGTAGTTAAACAAATAAAACTGTTTTTAAAAGAAGTTTACTTACCTCTTATTTATGTAGAACACAGAACAGAAGACCTGTTTTTGATTCCTGCAATTGCATGTTTGAGTTTTTCTTTGCAGAAGCAATTGAACCCTTGCATGTTTCCAATTTTATGCTTTAAAATAATTGAAACTTGCTGCAGCCCTTAATTTTGAATGCAGTTTGAAGAAATGCAGATTTTAATTGTTGCAGGTTGAAGTCTTTTGAAATGCAGGTTGAGGTTTTGAAGATCAATTGCATTTGCAAATGTAGGCTTTACACTTTAGGATTTGAAATTATAGATTTTACTATGTTGAGAAGAACTTCAGATTTACATTTGGATTTTATTTTCAGATTTTGGAAATTTGTTTTCTGATTTTGCCATTAACATTTGAAAGAAAGAAAATGTTTTGAAAGAAGCTTATTTTCTTAAAAGACATTTATTAAAAATTAGAATTATATGTTGCCACTTGTTAATAATTTGAACAAATGTCACTAACCTATTTTTAAAAGCTTACAAGTGTTATTAATGTAACTTAAGATGATAACACATACTCATTTGTATTTTAATAATCCTTTATTTAGTTTAAATGTAGATATAAACTTACATCTTTAATTTACTTTATTAAAGAAATACTCTAAAGCTAGTTATAATATACATCTTATATTTTTAAAATAAACAAATTAGTCTTTAGATTAATTTTTAAGCAAAGCTTTAAATTAAAATTTCATACATATTCAAATTATCAGTAGATTTAAATTTCAAAACAATCCAAATTATAACATATACTTATATATATATATATATATATAACAATTTGCAAATTTAACTTTA
Source organism: Allium cepa (assembly GCA_030765085.1). Classification (NCBI taxonomy): domain Eukaryota; kingdom Viridiplantae; phylum Streptophyta; class Magnoliopsida; order Asparagales; family Amaryllidaceae; genus Allium; species Allium cepa. Next base: position 237,254,691 of record CM060930.1, read on the forward strand.
TTTAAAACAAATGATATTTGCTATTCACAATATATATCAATTATGTATATTATAAACAAAATAAAATTTCATTAGCTTTTGAAAAACAATTCTTATCAATATTTAAATTGTTAAAAGATATTGATCTCACTTACTAGATTAAATATTTGTTATTCTTAATAAGATTAATTTCACCAATTTAAATTAAAATTATAAAGAAAATTTATCAAACCAATTTAATTATTATTACAAATTATTAAATCGATGTTGCCCAAAATTCCGGGTCGTTACAATATGGTTTTGGAAATGCATGATACTTAGTTTGAAAGTATATACTATTTTGAAATGACCAAGGTGTTATAATAATGATTGGTTGTTAAGGAGACCGGGATCGAAATATGTCATACTCTCCGCCAACTCCGAAAACAACATTAACAACTGTGTATGTGGAGGAGATTCCAGAATGAAGTAGGGTGGTGGTGACAATCCTAAATGAGGTATATACATGGACCCGACTCCCTTGTGTTGGCATAAGGTGGCTAAAATAGGAGCAATTGACAGACTAATGAGGTAGCTCCTCTGATCGGACACACTTCTTCGATACGATTCTATTACTTTACGATTGATTGGGTGCACCATTTTATTTATGGGAGTGTGGCTCGAGGTGGGCGGTAGCTGCGGTAATGCTTTAACACCGGACCGGAAGTGTAATTGGTATATCTACCATGGCATTGCCTAGTTATGCTGTGTCACCTACCCAAGCGTGCTTTACTACGAGTTTGATTTGTGTCGTACCTATGAAGTATCCTCTGGTGGCTTCCCGATCAAGAAGGACTATGGTACTATATAGATTATTGGCACTATAAAATGTGTTCAAGGGGATATGGATAACGCCTTAATGCTATTTTTAAATATATTATACTTTACTTTAGACATTATTACAATAGCGTATATTACTACATAGTAAATAGTTTAAAGTATCCTTAGAGGATGGTTATCCTAAACATCCTTTAAGTTATTTGTATTTCAGTTGTTATTTCACTTGAGTTGGATTTATTGATATAAGAATGTTAATCCTGACTAGAGTGTTTTATGTTTTGCTTTACGCTCGAGTCAGACCGAGTGATACAACATTCGAGACTTACCTTTGGAGTTGGAGCTTCGCTTGGAGTTCCAGCTATTTCGCTTTCAGTTATTCAGTAGATTCCAGTGATGTATTAATATTTGTACTTGATTATTGTATTGAGACTTCTGTTGTATCTTGTTTAACTTTGCTATATATATAGTAGCTTCATGAACTACTATTTCTTTATTTTCGCTGCGTATTGTTATATTACTCTGTGTTTGTGATTCTATGATTTATTTATTCACTGTATGTTCTGAGTTTTGCCAAATTTAATTTAACAATCTGGTATTTTGAGCAACTCAAGCCCGAAATGTGCGGATGCAAATGGTTGAAAATACCGGGATGCTATAGTTGGTATTAGAGCTTTGGCTCTAGGAAAACATAGCATGTATGGTAAATTTAATTACGGAATCTCTTTCGTTCGAGCTTGAATTCCTTCCTCTTGATTTGAATTTCTTTTGAATTTTGGAACATTCCCTCGGTTTCGAAATCCATTCTTGTCCCTCACTATTCGTATTCTTTTGAATTCTGAAGAATCCCATAGCTCTACAATATGATTTGTAAAGGGGAGAAACTCCTTTACATAAGGCATTGATTCGTCAAAGATTTATATATATATCCTCGGTTTAGATGCTGATATTTCTTGTTATGCCAAATTCTATCTCTTGAGATCGAATGTAGATTTGCCTCAGAATTCCACATCGATCTTATGTTATTGAAGTCACGGTCGATCCGGTTAAGGTTACTCGCGATATATTCTAAAAGCTTGCATTTGTTTGATTGATGAAACCTGCTTTGTTTATGCATGGTATGTTTAAATGAATATATTGCTTTAGGCATGATATTTTATGTTGGTTTATATATATAATAAGTTATAGATTTTGTACAGTTCTTTACAAAGGTAGATAAGATTATTTATAATATATGCACACCAGTTTATGTGCTATATAATTTATGTATTTAGATGAGTTTCATGGTTGTCATTTTATATAACTGATATATTATGTTGGTTATACATATATATTTATGTAAGTTTAGAATTCATTTCATTTGCTTAGCATAAGTCGTATATATATTAATATGTATATATTAGTTTATATATATTATTTATAAAGTATGTTTATTAGCTTGAATATGATTCACATAGCTCCTATTTACAGAATGATTTTATATAAATTTAGTTGTTTACAAATACCGACTTGCACTAGTTTGTTTTTAGTTATATGGAAATATACATGTGGTTATAGCTTATATACCAATAAATGCTGGTATTGTTTTGGTTGTAGCTTTATATTAGCACTTTGATTTTATGAGCAAATGCATGGGTTCGCTGTATGGATATTTTGGTACACGTATAATATATATATATATATATGTGTGTGTGTGTGTGTGTGATATTTGACTATGTATACATACCTTTGTATAGTTATGTAGGGGATTGAATGTATTTTGGTAATTTGAATACACTACATATATATACAGTGAAAATTCAATGGAAATAATTGATGTTTTATGAATAAGAATTGCATATATATATTTTAGTAGTTGCATATTAGTTTTATATATAAAGTTTATATATAGTTTTGGCTTGGAAGATAAGTATGTATACATGGTTTTTGACATTCTATTTATATGAGTTATAAGATTTTGTTTACAGTTAAATATATAAGGTGGGACTTTAAAATACATTTTATATGTGTCTTATTATATATTTTATATTGGTGCTTTGGTTTCGAAATGCTTACAGATTTTTCATTATATTGTGTATATATATATATATATATATATATATATATTTCAAAACATATGATGTATATATGTTTGATGTTATATCTGCGTTTTAATTTTAAAACTATGATTTTATATATATTAATTCGATATATGTTTAGATTTAGAATATGTTTTATATATGTAAATAGTTATATTTAGATATATTTAGTTCCCTTATACAATTTATCATCATCGAATCACTTCTAATTTGATTTCGTCAATTCCTTATCTATCAGCTTGTCCGTCGAATCCGTACCCAACTAGCTTTGCTTTGGATTCCGTGCTTGGATTCATAACTCGTCTTAATCTCGTTCATCTCTAACCTCGAAAGGTGAGCAGTCACTCACAATTAACGTTCTTTTATCTATTATATTTGATTTCAGTTGAGACGACAATTGATATATGCTACTGTTAGTTATTTACATTGTTATATATATGCTATCTGTTCACTTGTGACATCTGACACCATTATTTGCTATTTATATGGATGATATATGCCTGTTATATTATTATCATATCTATTATCACTCTACAAGTTCCATGTTAGTATAGAATTCACTATGGGTTGAAATGACACATACCCGAACAGACTTTAGAATAAGAGAAAATCGTTATGGGTTGAAATAATAGACCCAAGCGATTTTCATTTGAATTGAATTTGGGATTGCAGGTTGAAATGATATATACCCGTACATATTTTAAATTGCAGATTGAAATGATAAATATCTGTATCACTTGACCATAGGATAGAAAATTATATATATATATATATATATATATATATATATATTGGAAATGATTTCTATGGTTTTGAATATATATATATATATATATATATATATATATATGGTTTTATTTGATATTGAACTTATTTTATAAATAAGTTTTAAATTAAAGTGGATTTAAAATTTATTTGGAATTGTATTTAATTAAGAATTGCCTTTGATCAAGTCGATTCGAAACTGATTGAATTGGAGGTTTAGAGATATGACATTATAACTAGGTTTTGGTTTAATACGATCTAAAAAAAAATTTCAAGTTTAGATAAATTGAACAAGATATTCAGTGATTTGAAATTCGAGTTTTATTTAAGGATTGTATATTCTTAAGTGAATATTTCAAAGCTAAATAATATTAAAGTGAATTTGATATATATATATATATATATATATATATATATATATATGAGATTTTCAGATTTAGTTTTTGAAATGGAAACCATACCATATTTTATTGTTGTTTGAAATGGTTATGACATCATATTTTATTGGTTTTTGAAATGGAAATGATATCATATTGATTTTATTTTCGAAATGGAAATGATATCGTATTGATTTGGTTTTCGAAATTGGAATGATATCGTATTGATTTGGTTTTCGAAATGGTAATGGTATCGTATTGATTTGGTTTGGGAATGGAAAATGATATCATGTTGATATGGTTAGGGAAATGCATGATACTTTGTTTTGAAAGTGTATACTATTTTGAAATGACCAATGTGTTATAATAACAATTAGGTTTTAAATAGACCGGGATCGGAAGTTGTCATACTCTCTGCCAACTCCGAAAACCACTTTAATAACTATACGGTGGAGATTCCAAAGTGAAGTAGGTTGGTGGCGACGATCCTAAATGAGGTATATACATGGACCCGACTCCCAAGAGTTGGCATAAGGTGGCTAAAACAGGAGCAATTGACGGACTAATTAGGTAGCTCCTCTGGTCGGACACACTTCTTTGATACCATTCTATTACTTTGTGATTGATTGGGTGCACCTTTTTATTTTTAGGAGTGTGGCTCGAGGTGGGAGGTAGCTGCGGTTATGCGTTACCACCGGTCTGGAAATGTAATTGGTATATCTACCCTTACATTGCCTAGTTGTGCCATGTCACCTACCCTAGCGTGCTTTACTACGAGTTTGATTTGTGTCGTACCTATGGAGTATCCTTTGGTGGCTTCCCGATCAGGAGGGACCATGGTACTGTATAGACTATAGGCACTATAAAAGGCGTTAAGGGGCATATAGGTAACGCCTAACGCTATTTTTAAATATATTATACTTTACTTTAGACATTATTATAATAGCATATATTACTACATTGTAAATAGTTTAACGGATTCTAAGAGGATGGCTTTCCCAAACATCCTTTGAGTGACTTGTATTTCAGTTGTTATTTCACTTGAGTTGGATTTATTGATATAAGAATGTTAATCCTGACTCGAGTGCTTTGTGTTTTTCTTTACACTCGGGTCAGACTAAGTGATACAGCATTCAAGACTGACCTCTGGAGTTGGAGCTTTGCTTGAAGATCCAGTTATCTATTTCGCTTTCAGTTATACAGTCGATTCTAGTGATGTATTCAGATTTGTACTTGATTATTATATTGAAACTTCTGTTGTATCTTCTTTAACTCTGTTATATATAGTAGCTTCATGAACTACTATTTCATTATTTCCGCGGCGTTATTGTTATATTACTATGTGTCTGTGATTCTGTGATTTATTAATTGACTGTATATTCTATGTTTTGCCAAATTTAAATTAACAATCTGGTATTTTGAGCAATTCAAGTTCGACATGTGCGGATGCGAATGGTTGAAAATATCGGGATGTTATAGTTGGTATCAGAGCTTTGGCTCCAGGCAAACTTAGCATGTATGGTAAATTTAATTACGGAATCACTATCGTTCGAGCTTGAATTCCTTCCTCTTGATTTTATAATTTTTTTTGAATTTTGGAACGTCCCTATGTTCCGACATCCATTCTTGTCCCCTCACTATTTGTATTCTTCTGAACTCTGGAGCATCCCATATCACTACGATATGATTTGTAAAGGGGTGAAACTCCTTTGCAGAAGGCATTGATTCACCGAAGATTTATGTATATCCTCGGTTTAGATGCTGATATTTCTCGTTATGCCGAATTCTATCTCTTGAGATCGAATGTAGATTTGCCTCAGAATTCCATATCGATCTTATGTTTTTGAAGTCATGGTCAACCCATTAAAGGTTACCCGTGATTTATATAAGTCTATTTGATGCAGCTCCGAACAGAGAAGAAATGCAACCAAAATTTCTAACAAGGATGAGTCATACACGACTCATAGAGAGGTTAAGTCGTACACGACTTAGGAAGGCAGGGTTAAGTCGTTTCCGACTTAATGGTGCACGGGATAGCAAGTTTCGAGTTAACAACAATTTAAGCCGCATAAAAGAGGCATCGGGTTTGAGTCGTTCGAGCTTGAGTCGTATACGGGATAATGGAACAGGGTTACGACTCAAGGGAAACTTGGAGTGTTCATACTTGATGAGTCGTACACGACTTAACAACGTATCCATAAGTCGTGGCCGAGATAGCATCAAGAAGGAGAAGGGTTCAACTGATGGGAACTTGAGTCGAAGGAAGGATGTTGAGTCGTGAGTCGTAGGTCGTTGCCGACCTAGTATGAGTCGTGAGTCGTTCATATGAAATGATGAGCCGTGTACTATGACTGATATGTTGTAACCATGAGTCGGTTGAGACTTAAGTCGTTTATAAGTTGAGTCGTAAATTGTTCTTGAGTCGGAGGCGGAACTTACATGAGTCGTTGGCTTTGTGTTCTGTTGTAAAGGGTTGGAGTTACGTGTGTTGAGTCGGTAACGACTTATGATGAGTCGGCCGAGATGAGTCGTGTATGTTGAGTCGGTGCCGACCTAAGAGTTGGGTGACGAATGTTGTGTTGAGTGTAATGCCTATAAATAGCGTGTGTGTTGTAATTTTTGAGGGGGTTGAATATTGAATAAAATTTCCTTTTGTTAGCTTTGTGCTTTCATACCAATTGGTAGTTGAGTGTGATCTCCTATCTCCTCTTTCGGACAATCGAGTGCGCTCGATTCAACGATTGCAGAAGCCGATTCACGGAATCTAGTGCACTAGATCAACGTGCGAAGAATCGTGGATCTTTAAACACGGTATAGTGCGCTATCAACGTGTTTGAGATAGCTAGAGTTCGGTATCTTTGGATCAACGAACTTGGGCATTTTGGTATCTTCAACTCACCGATTGCTACATTCATCGATTGAAGTTTGTTTGATTAATCCGCTGCGTCATTAAATCAAACAAACTTCAATCGATGAATGTAGCAATCGGTGAGTTGAAGATACCAAAATGCCCAAGTTCGTTGATCCAAAGATACCGAACTCTAGCTATCTCAAACACGTTGATAGCGCACTATACCGTGTTTAAAGATCCACGATTCTTCGCACGTTGATCTAGTGCACTAGATTCCGTGAATCGGCTTCTGCAATCGTTGAATCGAGCGCACTCGATTGTCCGAAAGAGGAGATAGGAGATCACACTCAACTACCAATTGGTATGAAAGCACAAAGCTAACAAAAGGAAATTTTATTCAATATTCAACCCCCTCAAAAATTACAACACACACGCTATTTATAGGCATTACACTCAACACAACATTCGTCACCCAACTCTTAGGTCGGCACCGACTCAACATACACGACTCATCTCGGCCGACTCATCATAAGTCGTTACCGACTCAACACACGTAACTCCAACCCTTTACAACAGAACACAAAGCCAACGACTCATGTAAGTTCCGCCTCCGACTCAAGAACAATTTACGACTCAACTTATAAACGACTTAAGTCTCAACCGACTCATGGTTACAACATATCAGTCATAGTACACGGCTCATCATTTCATATGAACGACTCACGACTCATACTAGGTCGGCAACGACCTACGACTCACGACTCAACATCCTTCCTTCGACTCAAGTTCCCATCAGTTGAACCCTTCTCCTTCTTGATGCTATCTCGGCCACGACTTATGGATACGTTGTTAAGTCGTGTACGACTCATCAAGTATGAACACTCCAAGTTTCCCTTGAGTCGTAACCCTGTTCCATTATCCCGTATACGACTCAAGCTCGAACGACTCAAACCCGATGCCTCTTTTATGCGGCTTAAATTGTTGTTAACTCGAAACTTGCTATCCCGTGCACCATTAAGTCGGAAACGACTTAACCCTGCCTTCCTAAGTCGTGTACGACTTAACCTCTCTATGAGTCGTGTATGACTCATCCTTGTTAGAAATTTTGGTTGCATTTCTTCTCTGTTCGGAGCTGCATCATCCTCCCCTGGTTGAGAAAAATTCGACCTCGAATTTGTAAATTCTTCCTCAACAATCTCACCTCCATGATATGGAATTAAATGTTTGATATTAAAAACATCAGAAGTATAGACATCATCTGGTAACTTTAATCGATAAGCATTTTCATTGATTTTCATTAAAACTTCAACTGGACCAATTTTTCGCGCTTTCAACTTGTTATAAGCACCTACTGGGAAACGATCCTTTGTCAATATAGCATAAACCAAATCTCCTTCTTTAAATTCAACATTTCGACGTTTCAAATCTGCAGACTTCTTATACTTCTCATTCGATTTCTCCAATCGTTCTCGAACGATTTTATGACATTCAATCAGCTCATCAACAAAATCAGCAGCTCGTTTAACTGTTCTCTTTGACTGTGGTACAACTGCTAAATCCAATGGCCCCCTGGGTAAATTTGAATAAACAATCTGAAACGGACTGAATCCTGTGCTTCGATTTACTGCATGATTATGAGCAAATTCTGCCTGGCATAGCTTCATGTCCCAACTTCTCAAATTATCTTGTACAAGACAACGCAACAAATTTCCCAATGACCTGTTAACAACTTCTGTCTGCCCATCAGTTTGTGGATGATAAGCACTGCTAAATTTCAGTTTCGTTCCCACCATCTTCCACAAACTCAACCAAAAGTGACTCAGAAAACGAGTATCTCGATCAGAAACAATAGATTCTGGTAAACCATGAAGTCGATAAATCTCCTTGAAAAATAACTGTGCCACTCGAACTGCATCTGCTGTCCTTTTGCAGGCAACAAAATGTGCCATCTTGAAAACCTGTCCACCACAACAAATATCGAATCATTTCCCCTTTGAGTTCGCGGCAAACCCAAAACGAAATCCATGCTAATATCAACCCATGGCTTAGTCGGTACAGGTAATGGCATATACAACCCTGCATTTGTTGCTGTCCCCTTTGAAACTTGGCAAATATGGCATCGCTCCACAAATCTTTCCACCTCTTTCCTCATCGACGGCCAAAAGTAAGATTGCGAAATCAACTGCAAAGTACGATCACGGCCTACATGTCCTTCCTCGTGCAACTCCTTCACAATCTTCATCCTCAAACTACAATCCGGAATACATAAACGATTTCCTTTAAACAGAAAACCATCAACTAACATGAATTCATCGGTACTTCCATCCTTCACTTTCTCAACATATTTCTCAAAGTAAGGATCTCCTTCAAGCATCTCAGGCAACATTTCGAACCCCGTCACTTCAATCTTTATTGTCGTTAGTAAATGACTCCTTCTACTCAAAGCATCAGCTACTCGATTTGTCACCCCTGATTTGTGCTTAACGACAAAAGTAAACTGCTGCAAATAAGCAACCCATGATGCATGTCTCGCTGAAATTTTATCCTGCCCCTGTAAATGTTTCAAAGCTTCGTGATCAGTGTACAGAACAAATTCCTTCTGAAATAAGTAATGTCTCCAATGCTTAACAGCCTGAACAACAGCATAAAATTCAACGTCATATGTACTGTATCTCATCTTCGCCCCTGACAACTTTTCACTGAAATATGCAACTGGCTTCCCATTCTGACTCAGAACTCCTCCAATACCAACCTTCGAAGCATCAGTATGCAATTCAAACAACAACTGAAAATTAGGTAGAAGAAGAATTGGTGCAGACGTCAACAATTCCTTGATCTTCTCAAAGGCAACCCCTGCTTCCTCTGACCATATAAACTGCTTTCCCTTCATGCAATCAGTGACCGGAGCCATCACGCTACTGAAGTGTGGAATGAATCTTCGGTAGAATGACGCTAGCCCATGAAAACTTCTCACTTCCGTAATTGTCTTTGGTTGTGGCCACTTCCTGACTGCCTCAACTTTACTCTGGTCAACTTGAATACCCTTTCCTGAAACAATATAACCCAGGAATAAAACACTAGGTGTCATAAACACACATTTCTTTGTAGCAGCATAAAATTGTTCTTCACGAAGAATAAGCAACACTTCCCTCAAATGTAGAACATGCTCCTCCGTACTCCTGCTATAAATCAGAATATCATCGAAGTACACCACGACGAACTTCCCAATGAATGGTCGAAAGATTTGATTCATCACCCGCATGAATGTACTAGGTGCATTTGATAGACCAAATGGCATGACCAACCATTCGTATAACCCCTCTCTTGTTTTGAAAGCTGTCTTCCATTCATCTCCAGGTCTGATTCGAATTTGATGGTAACCACTTTTCAAATCAATCTTCGAGAATATAGTTGCCCCACTCAACTGATCCAGCAAATCATCCAACCTCGGCATAGGAAATCTGTAACGAACAGTGATCTTATTCAAAGCTCTACTATCAGTGCACATTCTCCAAGTTCCGTCCCTCTTGGGTACCAACAATGCTGGCACAGCACATGGACTCAAACTTTCCTGAATACGCCCCTGCTCAAGTAACTCTTCCACTTGCCTTCGTAACTCCTCATGTTCCTTCGGACTCATACGGTAATGTGGTCGATGTGGTAACACTGCTCCTGGAACAAGATCAATCTGATGTTGAATGTCTCTAAGTGGCGGTAACTCCTTTGGCAACTCCTCTGGAAAGACATCTTCAAATTCTTTCAAAACTGGCTTTGCTTCTTCCGGGATTTCAACTTCTTCACTACTCTCTCTCCCAATCAACAAAAACACTTCCGGTTCTTCTTCCACTTCTTTGACAAATTCCTTCAAAGTCAACAGAGTTTTCAATTCTTCAATCTCTTCTAGTTTGCTCTCCTTCTGCTGTTGTTTCTTAGGAACCAAAGTGATTTTAGTACCCTCGAACATGAAACTGTAACTATTGGCACGACCATCATGTTGTACTGCTCTATCAAACTGCCACGGTCTGCCCAGCAACAAATGACAAACATCCATATCCACGACATCACACCAAATTTCATCTTTGTACTTCTTCCCAATAGAAAAATTAACACAAGCTCTTCGACATACTTTCACTTCTCCACCCTTCCTTAACCATGCTAGCTTGTACGGTTTAGGATGCTTCTCAGTCTTCAAGTTCAACTTTCTAACTGCCTCTGTAGAAATAATATTATCACAACTTCCCGCATCAATAACAAACTTGCAGACTTTCCCCAGAATAGTGCATGTCGACTGAAAAATATTGCTTCTCAACCAACTACAATCCTCCTCTTGCTTTGGTGTCAAACAACTTCTCCTCAACATAAGATTACAACCTTCATCTCCCGACACTTCTTCTTCCTCCTCAACATCAGGTGTATTTGAACATTCTGCCTCCTCACCATCATATTCCTCAACTTCTGCAACCATTGCTCTCTTCTTCGGCTTCGGACATTCATTGCTTTTGTGACCCAACTCCTGACAATTATAACATTTGAAACCACTGCTAACCTTTGCCTTCTCAGCCTCCTTCACCACTGGCTTTGTAACAGGTTTAGGAACATTAGAACTTCCACCAACACCCCTTGCTTGATTATTGGAATTAGTAAACACACCACCTCCACGCCTTCCCTGCTTCTCCCAAGCTAACGCTTTCTGATGTGCCTCTGCAACTGATCTAGGATCAAACATATTAACCATATCCTGGATCTGCATTCTCAATCCCCCAATGAATCTAGCAGTTAGCTGTTCTTCCGTTTCCATAATATCATTTCTGGCAATGAGTTGGTAAAATTCATCAGCATAATCACTAACAGACTTCGTCCCTTGCCTCAGATTCTGCAACCTTTGGTACATAAGTGATTGGTAGTTGTAAGGTAAGAAAGTAGATCTCATCAACTTCTTCATCTTATCCCACGATTCTATCTTTGACTTCCCCATTCTCTCCCTGGTTAGTTTAGTTTGCTGCCACCACGCCAAAGCTCTCCCCCTCAACCTAGTAGCAACCAACTTCACCCTTCTATGCTCAGGAACCTCCTTGAAATCAAAGATCTCTTCAACATTAGATAACCAATCAAGAAATTCTTCAGCAACCATCCCTCCTTTAAATTCTGGAATTTCCATCTTCATACCCGATTCCCAACGTCTATCATCTTCAACATCCCGATAAGAATTTCGAACTTGATCTCGATCTCGGTAATGAATACTAGCTCTATCACCTTCTTCAACAAAATCAAAGGTACGTCTACATCGATCTCGACCATTATCATCCCTTCGTTCATGCATACTTCTTTGACTATGTCTCTCTTCATCTCTATATGCTTCATGCTCAAATTCACGTTGACTTCTCCTCTCTTCATGTGCATAGTCATGATGGTCTCTTCGTGATGAAATTGATGTTTCTCTTCTATCTCTACAAGAATGTGGCGATACCCTCCTCGCTTCCGTAACCGATGGCGAAACTCGGTTTCCTCCATGGTTCGAGTTTGGTGATCTCCTCCTTTGATTCAAATCATTCATCAATTTCTCCAATTTACCAATGCCTTCATCAAATTTCTCATTAATACGTTGTTCCATAAGCTCGGCTTCTTCTCTACGATACAAAGCTTCAACGTTTTGATGACGATTAGCTCTCCTTGGTGGCATGGTTGTAAATTTCTCAAGACTTCAACAAATTCAACACAAGACTTCAAACTTTCCACTCAACAAAGCAATCTAAGCTCAACAATACACGGCTATGCTTGTCTCGGCCTTGACACCTCACGGCTTGGCTTCACTCTTACTCCAAAACCCTCCAAAAATTGGCGCGCAAACACCAATTCAAAATCCAAACAAAGTCCAACTCCTCGATCCAAAATGAAATGGATCAAACACTCCAAACTTGATACAACTTCAATATGAACACGATGAACTCTTTCCAACTTCAAACTTCAAAAACTTGGCTCCAAGAATCAACTTAGCTATGTTTGGCTAAGTATGGCTCTGATACCAATAATGACGCAGCAGATTAATCAAACAAACTTCAATCGATGAATGTAGCAATCGGTGAGTTGAAGATACCAAAATGCCCAAGTTCGTTGATCCAAAGATACCGAACTCTAGCTATCTCAAACACGTTGATAGCGCACTATACCATGTTTAAAGATCCACGATTCTTCGCACGTTGATCTAGTGCACTAGATTCCGTGAATCGGCTTCTGCAATCGTTGAATCGAGCGCACTCGATTGTCCGAAAGAGGAGATAGGAGATCACACTCAACTACCAATTGGTATGAAAGCACAAAGCTAACAAAAGGAAATTTTATTCAATATTCAACCCCCTCAAAAATTACAACACACACGCTATTTATAGGCATTACACTCAACACAACATTCGTCACCCAACTCTTAGGTCGGCACCGACTCAACATACACGACTCATCTCGGCCGACTCATCATAAGTCGTTACCGACTCAACACACGTAACTCCAACCCTTTACAACAGAACACAAAGCCAACGACTCATGTAAGTTCCGCCTCCGACTCAAGAACAATTTACGACTCAACTTATAAACGACTTAAGTCTCAACCGACTCATGGTTACAACATATCAGTCATAGTACACGGCTCATCATTTCATATGAACGACTCACGACTCATACTAGGTCGGCAACGACCTACGACTCACGACTCAACATCCTTCCTTCGACTCAAGTTCCCATCAGTTGAACCCTTCTCCTTCTTGATGCTATCTCGGCCACGACTTATGGATACGTTGTTAAGTCGTGTACGACTCATCAAGTATGAACACTCCAAGTTTCCCTTGAGTCGTAACCCTGTTCCATTATCCCGTATACGACTCAAGCTCGAACGACTCAAACCCGATGCCTCTTTTATGCGGCTTAAATTGTTGTTAACTCGAAACTTGCTATCCCGTGCACCATTAAGTCGGAAACGACTTAACCCTGCCTTCCTAAGTCGTGTACGACTTAACCTCTCTATGAGTCGTGTATGACTCATCCTTGTTAGAAATTTTGGTTGCATTTCTTCTCTGTTCGGAGCTGCATCACTATTTATCACCTTATTCTGTTATTTAATAAGCTTATCTTCGAATCAGAATTATTTTTGATTTGAGTTCATCAAATTTGAATCTCTATCCTTGCTTTGTATTGTCAAGCAAGGAAGTGTATTTGTAAACTAATATTTTAAATGTTTTATATATTGTGTTGTTTGAGCTGTTGATTTTGATTTGGGTTTCCGATCGATTCAACTGATATATCGATAGGATTTCCAAAATACTTGAACAAAGCAAACCGACACACTATGGTTTTCATACATTATATATATAAGTATAATTTTCTCAATCTTGATAGTTAATTGAATTGCTTATTAAGAAATAATATTTGATTTTTTATATAGCTTGTAACCATTGGCTTTTGTCTCATATATAAATAACTGAACTATAAAACTTGGATATAAATTTATTTGGAAATTGAATTGATTTTAAATTAAGAAACTGAGAATGTAATTTCCGGTGATTTCAAACTTTGGTTTTAAAGTTTTAAAGAGCATATTATTTAAATATTTTCGAATAGAACTGTTTCCAAAGAATTTTTAAATGCTTAAATCAGTGCTCTTCCATTTTGTTGTTGGAAAATAATTTCGGTGATGGTGGCCGCATCATCGACATTCATTTTCGAGTTTTAGAATGGAGAAACCACTCTATAGCTTTGCTACAGTTTTTCTTTGAAAATTTAATTGATTTGAATTTCTTAGGCATGTCATGATTTATAATATTTATGTATATATATGATTATAAATTTGATTTGTATATAGAGTGTGTGTATGTGTGTTTATCTTTAAATCGTTTAAAGTCAGTCGAAAATTTAACCCTTAAGTTCTTGTTAAGAATAATTTCTATTTATAATGGAACCAGAATTTGAATAAGATTTAAACTTGAAATAACTGAATTTGGAAAATTTTACTTGTATAATACTCAATTGCATTTAATATAACTTACCTAAATTACTTAGAAGTTAATTTGTAACTGAATAATTTACAATGTGAAATGATGTTAAAGGGAATTATATGAGTAGAAATCTAGTTAATATATGTGATAAAATGGAATAAGTTTAATAATAATTTGGAAAAAAATTAAATTTATTGAATAAATTATGAGTATAATAAATGACTATGCAAATTTATGATTTTAGAAATTATTAATTAAAGATAACCGGATAATAAGATAATCAATTTAGAAATAGATAGGATCGATTTAGCTTAAGTGAAATCAAATGGGTGAAAATCAATTATTGAATATTAATTAATTTAAAATTGAAATCTTATATGGTTTTAAATAAATTGTTTATTTTGTTTTTCAAATCTATTTTCTTTCTGGTTGTTCTATTCTCGAACCTCCTTCCTTTTCGGGGACGAAAAATTTTGTGTGGGGGAGAGTGTAATGACCCGTAAAATTTTATTGGTTTTAATATTATATTTAACTAAAATTTTGTAAAATTTTAAACAATAATATTTTGAAATAAAATTTCATATTTGGAATACGTCTATTTGAAAATAACAAGTGGTAAATTTTCATCTGCAAATATGGAAGTTTTTTTTCTTATGTAATTTTAATTTAATTCAAATCAATCGAATTAGATGATAATAATATGATTTTCAAACTTGAATATTTTTATACAACAAATTTATAAATCATCTTGTGAGTGAGACGTCATATTTGTTTCTTCAAATTTTGATTTTAATTGCCCCGTTTATCCTATTTCTGACAGATTTGCAGCATTACGGTACCGATATCAACTTTTGATCGGATGACCATATCACTGATATTTGTATACCGTTTTGATTGTCTCATCGTGCTGATTTCCACGGCATATTCGTTTTTAAATTTTGGCGTCCGATGGACGGCGAAATCTGTAAAACATCAGACCATATTGGTACCATTTTACAATCTTTGGTGTCTATTCAGTATCTACTGGTTCAAAATGGAACAGTGGTTTGCTTTCATTAATTCCTAGGTTCGCGTGTGCCTTTCACTATTCCTAGCCTTTCAGTACAATTTTGTCTATTCCTTTATTTGTTTTCCAATACATTCTCTACTTCTTCTTTTAGGATCTGCAAATATAACCTTTCTTCTATTCATTTTTCTTGGTTGCAAACCCATGTTCCTTCCCACATTTTGCTATTCATTTCTTCTACTCAAGATTAAAATATTTATTCAAGCTGCTGACCTCACTTTTGCGACTTCCCACAACCGACCGCCTTGAATCACCCCGATCCCCATACTGTCACGATTCCAGCCTCGCTTCCCTTGGCCTGCCTCTTTACTTGATCACAACCACCGCCTCCTCCTTGCCATTCCCGTCCTCCAACAGGTCGAACAACCATCTTCATTTTCGAACAATCACTTCAGACAGATCTCATCCGCCAATCAGCAGCCGTAAGCCCCTTTGTTCTGAATAGTATATTCATGCATCTTAGCATACGTTTCATACGACAAGTTTTTGGCAATCTTATTTTATCTCAGTAATTTTTTTTGCAGTAAAGTATATTTTATTATTTGTAAGTTATGGATGTTTTCAATATGTATGCACAAAGGTACTATGTATATTGCATTAGATTATATTATAGAAGTAAATATGTGTACAATAAGCTCGGTTCAAATTTTCTATATTGTTTTGCATGTTTCCTATACTTATACATTAGCTTGAGAAAGAAATATAAAGGCGTATATATGTTTTAAGTTTTGGAAGTTTATATAACCGACCATACATATATATCAATCCAGCATGCTCTATTGAAAACAACCAACATTCAACGGTCTTATTAATGGCTTCTCTTCTCTGAGATTTTTTTCTCTCTCTCGTATTCTCCTGCTCCTCTTTTCTTGCTAAGCTCTTACGATCTTCGCTTTCTCTTCTATCGTGCGTTGGCTTCGTCTGCTCTGAGGTTCTTGGGTGACTCGATGACTTTCTCGAGTGTGGTCGAGTTCGCGCTCACTGGCACGTTCCTATGCGACTGCCCTCGTTTGCCGCTATTGCTTCGGCTTTATTGGCAGAGGTGGCTGCTCCGATTTCGATTACATTTACTGGTGATCGATCTGTGGACATTAGGGTTTTCTCTTTGAGTCAATTTGGGGCTTTGGCTCGTGCTCGATTCGTGTTGGTTGACTATTTCTTTTTGGAGATTTTGCCGTTATTCTCTGATGATTTGATGTCGCGGCCTCCTCCTCTCTGGCGTGGGTCTTGGGATGTTAACTTGATGTAGTCAGTTGCTTGTATTGGCGATTCTGGGCATGGCAAGAGCCAGGATTTTATCACTCACTTTGTGCCATCTCTGAATTTCTCGGCAGCCTACCTCTTCATGCCTTGTGGGGAGGAGGGGGTGACGGTGGGGTCGGTCGATTGTTCATTTGGGTGTGTGGCTAGTGAGCAACTTGATGGGGGTTTAACCGCGTCATCAATGTCTGCTCCTCTTGTTACCCTGCCTTCGTCTCAGTTTGGTTCTGTTGGTTTTGTGCCGCCTTCTAATGGAAGTGTGGTTTGTGTGGGGGATTTATTGGATGTCACTGTGGTTGATGGGGATTTCACCGCCCCGTGTAGCCAAGTGTTCGGTGATGCTGTGCCTCGGTTGCAGCTGGCTGTTGGTCCCTCTGGGCCTGTGCTCGGTGATGTATTGGTCGATGTCTTCGAAGCCTCGTTCCAGGCTTGCCCTGTGTTTGATGGGTCTTTCGTCTGTTTTGGTGAGATTGTGCTGATTGGTTGGTTTGTGGGTTCTCGGTTGGTTTTTGTTGATTGTTTGGGCAGGGGGATTTTGGTGGTTGATTATGTCGATCTCATCCTTGAGAGATCTCCCCAGGTTTGTTGTGGTTGGAGAGGTCAGGCTTTGTTTTAAAGGTTTGGTTTGGGGTCTTTGGTTTCTTCTTTTTGGCTTGCATTGTTCGGTCGCTATTCTGGTTCTTATTTCGTCGTTCTCGGCTTGGGCTTTCTTTGCTGGTTCTTATCATTCTGGTTCATTTCCTTTCTGGGAGGTTCCGCCGGCAGCATTCCTAGCTGTTTCTGATTATGGGCTCATACGGGTTCTTAGGGCTTCTATCTTCACCAAAGTTCACCGCTTACATTCTAAATCGTTGCTAAACCATCAAGACCGAGTTGCAGGGATGTATGTATATATTGTGGTTGAATACCACTTGTGAAAAAAAATAATCCAGCATGCTCTTTTGGTTTTCCAAATTTTTTTGCCCTGGTGTTTGCACTCTGCCCATCTGCATTTAAAAATAATAAATCATCAACATATCATAAATGTGTAATAAATGGTTTGATTTTATTAGTGTATTTTTAATTTCCATTTGTAAAGAGAGAAACTCCATTGCAATGGTGAATAAGTAAGGAGAGAGAGGATCTCATTGTCTTGTTTCCCAGTTGCTATGGGAAAAAATCACTTATAGAACCATTTATAAGTATTAAATATGTGATATTATCAATGCATTCTCTAATCAGGGTGAAAAATTTATCACTAAATCCTAGTTGATTCATCATATTTAGGTTAAAATGTCTTTTGTTTTATCAAAGGCTTTTTGCAGGTCTACTATGATGCATATTGTTTTCCTGACTTGGTCAAAATTTCTACTATTTTCATGTGCTAATAAAGTATTTTCTACAAAAAAAACGACCATATATACATATACACACACACACACACACACACACACACACACATATATATATATATATTGTCAAAGCCTGCATTTGTTTGATTGACGAAACCTGCTTTGTTTATACATGGTATGTTTAAATGAATATATTGCTTTAAGCATGATATTTTATGTTGGTTTATATATATAGTAAGTTGTGGAATTGTACAATTCTTTCCAAAGGTAGATAAGATTGTTTATAATATGTGCACACCAGTTTATATGCTATATAATTTATGTTTAGTCTATACTATGTACATAAATTTGGATGAGTTTCATGGTTGTCAGTTTATATAACTGACATATTATGTTGGTTATACATATATATTTATGTAAGTTTACAATTCATTTCATTTGCTTAGCATAAGTCATATATATATATATATATTAATATGTATATATATTAGTTTATATATTATTTATAAAGTATGTTTATTAGCTTAAATATGATTCACATAGCTCCTATTTACAGAATGATCTTATATACATTTAGTTGTTTACAAATACTGACTTGCACTTATTTGTTTTTAGTTATATGGAAATAAGCATGTGGTTACAGCTTATATACTAGTAAATGTAGGTATTGTTTTGGTTGTAGCTTTATATTAGCATTTTGATTTTATGAGCAAATGCATGGGTTTACTGTATGGATATTTTGCTACACGTATATAAAATATATATATATATATATATATATATATGAGATATTTGACTATGTAAACATATCTTTGTATAGTTATGTAGGGGCTTACGTATATTTTGGTAATTTGAATACACTATATATATGCAGTGAAAATTGGAGGGAAATAATTGTTGTTTTGTGAATAGGAATTAAATATATATATATATATATATATATATTTCAACAATTGCATATTAGTTTTATATATAAAGTTTATGTATAGTTTTAGGTTTGGATGATAAGTATGTATATATGGTTTTGACATTCTATGTCATATGAGTTATAAGATTTTGTTTATAGTTAGATATGTAAGGTTGGACCTCAAAATATATTTTATATGTGTCTTGTCATATATTTTATATTGGTGCTTTGGTTTCGAAATGCTTATAGATTTTTCATTGTACTGTATATAAATATGTATATATTACAAAACATATGATGTATATATGTCAATGTTATATGTGCGTTTTAATTTTAAAACTATGATTTATATATATATATATATATATATATATATATATTAATTTGATATATGTTTTGATTTAGAATATGTTTTATATATGTAAATAGTTATATTTAGTTATATTTAGTTCACTTATACTATTTATCATCATCGAATCACTTCTAATTTGATTTTTTCAATTCCTTATCTATCAGCATGTCCCTCGAATCCATATCCATCTAGCTTTG
This sequence comes from Allium cepa, assembly GCA_030765085.1. NCBI lineage: Eukaryota > Viridiplantae > Streptophyta > Magnoliopsida > Asparagales > Amaryllidaceae > Allium > Allium cepa. Next base: position 237,274,652 of record CM060930.1, read on the forward strand.
CTTTAGATTCGGTGCTTGGATTCGTAACTCATCTCAGTCTCGTTCACCTCTATCCTCGAAAGGTGAGCAATCACTCTCGATTAATGCTCTTTTATCTATTAAATTTGATTTCAATTGAAAAGACAATGGAAATATGCTGCTATTAGTTATTTACATTATTATATATATGCTATCTGTTCACAAGTGACATCTGACACCGTTATTTGTTATTTATATGGATGATATATGATGCAGCGCGGGAGGCAGAACAAACGCGACATAACGAGTTAAGTCGCCCCAATTCCTTAAGTCGCTCGCTTGGTCTTAAGTCGTTCGCTTGGTCTTAAGTCGCCCGCGACATAACGAGTATGTCAATCGTATGCCAAACCCTTATGCCGCATTTTTAAATCGCCTGCCGACTCAAGAAATCAAAGCCGTTCACTTATGTCGCTATCTTCTTATGTCGCTCATTCTTAAGTCGCTTACCTTATGTCGCTAAGCCGTCCTGAAGCTATGCTATTTTGTTAAGTCGCAAGTTCCTGAAGTTGATTTTCCTTATGTCGCTAAGTCATTTCTGGAGCCAAGCTACTTCTTATGCCGTATGATGTTGAGTCGCATGCTTCTTAAGTCGCACTGTTGTTATGTTGTAACTTCCTTATGTTGTATGTCGTATGTCGTGTGTGTTGTAACATGATGTTGTAAGTCGTTTGATGTTAAGTCGCGTGTGATGTAAGTCGTATGTCGTTGTAACATGTATCTGTTTATATGTGTTAAGTCGTGAGTCGTGAGATGTAAGCCATATGGGCTAAGTCATAAGTCGCGCCTATGTGCGCCTGTGTGTTGTAAGTCGCATATGTTATCTCGTGTGTCGCATGTGCTGAGTCGTGTGCTGTGTTGCATTTTCTATAAAGAGGGGTGTGTTGTCATTGTAAAAAGGGGAGTTGATTTTGAATAAAATTTGTGTTTGAGATTTTTGCCACCTTTGTTGAAGTTGAGTGTGATCTCCTTATTCTTTCCATCTTTGGGTTATTCGTGCGCGAATCAACGAAGTTGAAGCCAATTCTCGGTATCACTTGCGAGTGATCAACGATCGAATTGTAGATCTTTCAACACGGTATCTTGCGAGATCAATGGGTTGGAGTTAGCTAGATTCCGGCATCGTCACGATCAACGGAATTGGGCATTTATCGTTCTATCAGTTTTATTTGACACGAAATCATTTCGTGAGGAAGAAAGCTGCGTCAATTGGTATCAAAGCATTATTAGCGCGTCAAAGTTAAATCCGCTGCGTCATTATTGGTATCAGAGCCGAGTAAGATCAATGCCAGTTAAAGCCGAGCAAGTTAAAGGAAGTTAGATCGGAGCCAAGTCAAAGAACCGAGATTGTGAATGAACATGCCTCCAAGACGTGCTAATCGCTATCATCAGGTTGAAGATGTGTATAGAAGACAAGAAGCTGAGCAGATGGAGCAGCGTATCAATGAAAAGTTAAATGAGGGTATTGAAAAATTGGAGAAATTGATGAAGGACATGAATCAAAGTCAAAGGAGAACGTCACCAGTTTCGAACCAGAGTGGAAACAGGTTTCACCATCGGTTTCGGGAGAAAGGAGGATGTCACCCCATTCTTATCGAGATAGGAGAGAATCATCAGTTTCAATCAGGCGAGAACACCATGAGTATCGAAATGAAGAAAGAAGAACTCAACGTGGGTTCGAGGATGATCCATATCGCGATGCTGAAAGACAGGGTAGAAGGGACAAGCGTAGTCGTAGGCATGTAGATGGTCATGATCGATATCGAAATACATATTATTTTGAGGAATATGATGATGGAGGTAGTATTCATTATCGAGATCGAGGCCAAGTGCGAAATCGATCTCTGGATTCAGAAAATGATCGTAAATGGGAGTCGGTATGAGGATGGAAATTCCATAATTCAAAGGTGGAATGCAAGCAGAAGAATTTCTTGATTGGTTGTCGAATGTTGAAGAAATTTTGGAATTCAAGGAGGTGCCTGAGAATCGAAGAGTCCAATTAGTTTCTACAAGACAAAGGGGAAGAGCTATGGCTTGGTGGCAACAAACTAAACTAACTCGGGAGAGAATGGAAAAATCAAAAGTTGTCACTTGGGAGAAGATGAGAAAGATGATGAAAGCAACTTTTTTGCCGTACAATTATCAATCTCTTATGTATCAACGTTTGTAGAATTTGAGACAAGGGAGGAGGACAGTGAATGACTATGCAGATGAATTCTATCAGTTGATTGCAGGGAATGATATTATGGAGATCGAGGAACAGCTAACGGCTAGATATATTGGAGGGTTACGAATGCAGATTCAAGACATGGTTAATATGTTTAATCCGATGTCTATTGCTGAAGCACATCAGAAAGCCCTAGCTTGGGGGAAACAAGGGAGACGAGGAAGTGGTGTGTTTATAAGTTCTAACAATCAGAATAAGAGTGCTAGTAGCAGTGCTAATGTTTCCAAGGCAGTCAATAAACCAGTTGTCAATGAAGCCGCTAAAGCAAAGGTCAATGACAGTACCCAGTGCCATAATTGTCAGGAGAATGGCCATAAAAGTAATGAATGTACAAAGCCAAAGAAGAGAGCATTAGTTGCAGAAGAATGTGACTATGAGGATGTGGAAGCTGAAGTGGATTATTCTCAACCATCGAAGTTTGATGAAGATGAAGAAGTTGTGTCAGGATATGAAGGGTGTAATTTGATGATGAGGAGGTCTTGTTTAGTGCTAAAGCATGAGAATGAATCTAGTTGGCTGAGAAGCAATATCTTTCAGTCTACATGTACTATCTTGGGAAAGGTTTGTCGATTTGTTATTGATGCGGGAAGCTGTGATAACATTATTTTTGAAGAAGCCGTCATGAAGTTAGGGTTGAAGACTGAAAACACCCTAGATTTATAAACTGGCATGGCTAAAGAAAGGTGGAGAAGTGACAATGGGAAGACGAGCAGTTGTTACATTTTCTATTGGGAAGAAGTACAAAGATGATATATGGTGTGATGTTGTCGACATGGATGTGTATCATTTACTATTGGGAAGACCATGGCAATATGATAGAGCTGTACAACATAATGGTCACACCAACAGCTACAATTTCATGTTCTAAGGTACTCAAATTACCTTAGTTCCTAAGAAGCGTGAACAAAGTGAAAGCAAGTCAGAGAAGAAAGTGGAATCAACTAGTCTATTATCTACGAGAGAATTTGTTGAAGAAGTGAAAGATAGTGCTGAATTGTTTATGTTGATTGGGTATGAAGCAAGTGAAGATTTTGAAATTCCTGCAGAGGTTAGACCGGTGTTAAATGAATTTGAAGATGTCTTTCCTGCGGAATTACCTAAGGAATTACCGCCACTGAGGGACATACAACATCAAATTGATCTAGTGCCAGGTGTTGTTTTACCGCATAGGCCACATTATCGTATGAGTCCGAAAGAGCATGAAGAGTTGAGGAGACAGGTTGAGGAGTTGCTTGAGCAAGGGCGTGTTCGAGAGAGTCTCAGTCCTTGTGCTGTACCAGCTCTGTTGGTACCGAAGAAAGATGGTTCATGGAGAATGTGTACGGATAGCAGGGCACTCAACAAAATAACTGTCAGATACAGATTTCCTATGCCAAGACTTGATGGTCTATTGGATCAACTCAGTGGGTCTGTAATCTTTTCAAAGATCGATCTTAAGAGTGGTTATCATCAGATTCGCATTAGACCAGGTGATGAATGGAAGACAGCATTCAAGACTCGAGAAGGATTGTATGAATGACTGGTCATGCCGTTTGGTCTATCTAATGCACCAAGTACATTTATGAGGGTGATGAATCAAATTTTCAGACCTTACATTGGGAAGTTTGTTGTAGTTTACTTTGATGATATCTTGATCTATAGTGCCAGCACAGAGGAGCACATTCAACACTTGCGAAAGGTGTTAACTATTCTTCGTCAAGAACGGTTCTATGCAGCAACGAAGAAATGCGTGTTCATGACACTAAGTGTTTTATTTCTGGGATATGTCGTGTCTAAGGAAGGGATACAGGTGGACCAGAGTAAAGTAGCCGCAATCAAAAATTGGCCACAGCCCAAAACTATAACAGAAGTCAGAAGTTTCCATGGGTTAGCCTCATTTTATCGAAGATTTATACCGCACTTTAGTAGTGTAATGGCGCTTGTTACTGATGGTATGAAAGGAAAGCAGTTTTCATGGACGGAAGAGGTAGGGTTTGCTTTTGAACAAATCAAGGAACTTTTAACCTCTACACCGATTCTAATGTTGCCAGATTTTCAGTTACTATTTGATTTACATACGGATGCATCTAAAGTTGGAATTGGAGGAGTGTTGAGTCAGAAGGGTCGTCCAATTTCCTATTTCAGTGAAAAACTTTCTGGAGCAAAGATGAGATACAATACTTATGATGTGGAGTTTTATGCTATTGTGCAGGCTGTGAAGCATTAGAGACATTACTTGTTCCACAAAGAATTTATTTTGTATACGGACCATGAAGCATTGAAACATTTACAAGGGCAGAATAAAATTGCAGCTAGGCATGCATCGTGGATAGCTTATTTGCAGCAATTTACATTCGTCGTAAGGCACAAGTCTGGAGTAACTAATCGTGTCGCTGATGCATTGAGTCGGAGGGAGAATTTACTAACAACCATGCGAGTAGAGGTGGTGGGTTTTGACTTACTTCCAGATTTTCTTACATCAGATTCATGTTTTTCCAAAATCCTAGACAAAGTCAAACAGGAAAGCATGGATGGATATATGCTGGTTGATGGTTTTCTATTTAAAGGAAATCAGTTGTGTATTCCTGATTGTAGTCTATGAATGAAAATTATCAAAGAATTATATGAAGAAGGACACGTGGGCCGTGACCATACTATGCAGTTGATCTCAAAGTCTTATTTTTGGCCTTCAATGAGGAAGGAGGTTGAAAAATTCATTCAGAGATAACATATTTGTCAAGTTTCAAAGGGAACCGCGACAAATGAAGGTTTATGTATGCCGTTGCCTATACCTACTAAACCATGGGTGGATGTTAGTATGGACTTTGTATTGGGATTGCCGAGAACGCAACGTGGTAATGATTCTATCTATGTAGTGGTTGACCGGTTTTCAAAAATGGAACATTTTATTACATGCAAGAAGACGGCAGATGCAGTTAATGTCGCACAGTTATACTTCAGAGAGATCTATCGTCTTCATGGGTTGCCTGAATCTATTGTATCAGATAGGGACACTCGTTTTCTGAGTCATTTTTGGATAAGTCTATGGAGAATGGTTGGGACAAAGCTGAAATTTAGTAGTGCTTATCATCCACAAACGGATGGACAGACAGAAGTTGTGAACAGATCCCTAGGTAATCTATTGAGATGCCTCGCGAATGACAATTTGAAGAGTTGGGATTCTAAGCTGTGTCAAGCTGAGTTTGCACACAACCATGCAGTTAATCATAGCACTGGGTTCAGTCCATTCCAGGTCGTTTACTCGACAATTCCTAAAGGACCATTAGATTTATATATCGTACCACAACAGAAAGGAGTGATCAAGCGAGCTAGTGATTTTGTGAATGAATTGCAAGAGTGCCATTAGATTGTGCAGGAACGATTGCTTAAGGCGAATGAGAAATATAAGCAATCCACGGATATTAAACGACGAAATGTTGAATTTAAAGAAGGAGATTTTGTATATGCAGTATTGAATAAGGATCGATTTCCTATTGGTGCTTACAACAAGCTAGCTGCTAGAAAAATTGGTCCTTTGGAATCAGTTAAGATTGTCGGATCATATCCATACTGCTGACGTTTTCAACGTCAAACACTTGATTCCATGTCATGAGAATAAGTATGTCGAAGAAGAGTAAAGTGTAAATTCGGGGTCGAATTCTTTTCAACCAGGGAGGATGATGCAGCGCAGGAGGCAGAACAAACGCGACATAACGAGTTAAGTCGCCCCAATTCCTTAAGTCGCTCACTTGGTCTTAAGTCGTCCGCGACATAACGAGTATGTCAATTGTATGCCAAACCCTTATGCCGCATTTTTAAGTCGCCTGCCGACTCAAGAAATCAAAGCCGTTCACTTATGTCGCTATCTTCTTATGTCGCTCATTCTTAAGTCGCTTACCTTATGTCGCTAAATCGTCCTGAAGCTATGCTATTTTGTTAAGTCGCAAGTTCCTGAAGCTGATTTTCCTTATGTCGCTAAGTCATTTCTGGAGCCGAACTACTTCTTATGCCGTATGATGTTGAGTCGCATGCTTCTTAAGTCGCATTGTTGTTATGTTGTAACTACCTTATGTTGTATGTCGTATGTCGTGTGTGTTGTAACATGATGTTGTAAGTCGTTTGATGTTAAGTCGCGTGTGATGTAAGTCGTATGTCGTTATAACATGTATCTGTTTATATGTGTTAAGTCGTGTGTCGTGAGATGTAAGCTGTATGGACTAAGTCGTAAGTCGCGCCTGTGTGCGTCTGTGTTGTAAGTCGCATATGTTATCTCGTGTGTCGCATGTGCTGAGTCGTGTGCTAGGTTGTATTTTCTATAAATAGAGGTGTGTTGCCATTGTAAAAGGGGAGTTGATTTTGAATAAAATTTGTATGTGTGCTTTTTGCCACCTTTGTTGAAGTTGAGTGTGATCTCCTTCTTATTTCCATCTTCGGGTTATTCGCGCGCGAATCAACGAAGTTGAAGCCAATTCTCGGTATCACTTGCGAGTGATCAACGATCGAATTGTAGATCTTTCAACACGGTATCTTGCGAGATCAACGGGTTAGAGATAGCTAGATTCCAGCATCGTCACGATCAATGGAATTGGGCATTTATCGTTCTATCAGTTTTATTTGACACGAAATCATTTCGTGAGGAAGAAAGCTGCATCAATTGGTATCAAAGCATTATTAGCGCGTCAAAGTTAAATCCGCGGCGTCATTATATGCCTGTTATATTATTATCATTTCTTTTATAACTCTGCAAGTTTCCTGTTAGTATAGAATTCACTATGTGTTGAAATGATACATACCAGAACAGACTTTAGAATAGGAGAAAATCGTTATGGATTGAAATAATAGACCCAAACGATTTTCATTTGAATTGAATTTGGGATAGCAGGTTGAAATGATATATACTCGTATATATTTTAAATTGCGGATTGAAATGATAAATATCCATATCACTTGACCATAGGACAAAAAATTAATACAGACACCGTTGATCTATATATAAATATTTTGAAATGATTTCTATGGTTTTGGAAAGATATATATATATATATATATATATATATATATATATTGCTTTATTTGATACTGAAATTATTTTATAACTAAGTTTTAAATTAAAGTGGATTTAAAATTTATTTGGAATTGTATTTAATTAAGAATTGCCTTTAATTAAATCGATTTGAAACTGATTGAATTGGAGATTTAGAGATGACTTTATAACTTGGTTTTGGTTTATAAGATGATTTAAAAGAATATTTCAAGTTTAGATAAATTGAATAAGATACTCAGTGATTTGAAATTTGAGGTTTGTTTAAGGATTATATTTTCTTAAGTGAATATTTCAAAGCTAAATAATATTAAAGTCAATTTGATATATATATATATATATATATATGAGATTTTCAAATTTCGTTTTTGAAGTGGAAAGGATATCATATTTCATTGGTGTTTGAAATGGGAATGATATCATATTTTATTGGTTTTTGAAATGGAAATGATATATGTGTTATTTGGTTTTCGAAATGGAAATGATATCGTATTGATTTGGTTTTCGAAATGGTAATGATATCGTATTGATTTGGTTTTGGAATGGAAAATGATATCCTGTTGACATGATTTGGAAATGTACGATACTTAGTTTTGAAAGTATATACTATTTTGAAATGACCACGGTGTTATTATAACGATTGGTTGTTAAAGAGACCGGGATCAGAAATTGTCTTACTCTCTGCCAACTTCGAAAACCACTTTAACAACTGTGTATGCGGTGGAGACTCCAAAATGAAGTAGGATCGCGGCGACGATCCTTAATGAGGCATATGCGTGGACATGACTCCCATGAGTTGGCATAAGATGGCTAAACAGGAGCAATTGACGGACTAACGAGGTAGCTCATCTGATCGGACACACTTCTTCGATACCATTCTATTACGTTGTGATTGATAGGGTGCACCTTTTTATTTCTAGGAGTGTGGCTTGAGGTGGGCAGTAGCGGCGGTTATGCGTTACCACCGGTCCTGAAGTGTAATTCGTATATCAACCCCGGCAATGCCTAATTGTGTCGTGTCACCTACCATAGCGTGCTTTACTACGAGTTTAATTTGTGTCGTACCTATGGAGTTTCCTCCGGTGGCTTCCCGATCAGAAGGGACTACGGTACTGTATAGACTATTGGCACTATAAAATGTGTTAAGGGGGATATGGGTACCGCCTTAATGCTATTTTTAAATATATTATACTGTACTTTAGAAAATATTATAATAGCGTATATTGCTAGATAGTAAATAGTTTACCGGATCCTTAGAGGATGGTTACCCAAACATCCTTTGAGTTACTTGTATTTCGGTTGTTATTTCGCTTGAGTTGGATTTATTGATACAAGAATGTTAATCCTGACTCGGTGTTTTGTGTTTTGCTTTACGCTCGGGTCAAACTAAGTGATACAACATTCATGACTCACCTTTGGAGTTAGAGCTTCGCTTGAAGATCCAGTTATCTATTTCGCTTTCAGCTATTCAGTTGATTCCAGTGATGTATTCAGATTTGTACTTGATTATTTATTGTATTCAGTATTGTTATATTACTCTGCGTCTGTGATTCTGTAATTTATTTATTTACTGCATATTCTGAGTTTTGCCAAATTTAAATTAACAATCCAGTATCTTGAACAATTCAAGTCGGACATGTGCGGATGCAAATGGTTGAAAATATCGAGATATTATAAGTTAAGCATACTAAAAACTGACAATGTGTTTTATATTATGTGCATTAATATACCTTTCATATTTGTTCTTTTATATGAGCAGAAGCTGTTAACCAGGTTATCAAATCTTAAAAGCAACTAAGACATGAAATTTGTGGATTTGATCCCTTGGCGGCAGCCTCTCTTCCATTGTGGCATAGATGCAATAATAAGGCTAGCTCTTGACTAATTAACCCCATTTGTGACCTCAGCCAGTTCAACTACAACTTTGTAATGTCATCACCATCATGTAATATCTCACATGAACTAGCATCATAAGGTCTTTTAAGCAAAGCAATCATAATTGATTGCTCTTAATAATACATATAGGTAGCCTGCTCCTATCAAAAGCCCAATTGCTGAAAAAGGGAAGATAATGGCATTGCCAAGATTGCGATAATAACCACCCTACAGAAAGTAAACGTAGAATTTAAAATTTATATAATTACCTCATGTTGTTATATTTATAGGATGCAATTACAACAGTATAGATTAAGGAGAAAAACTTGGATTAAAATGAACCAAAGCACTGTAGTTACAAGTGCTAACAATACTGTTATCTTCCCGCCATACAGCTCATTTTGGACATAACTGCATGAATTTTTTTATAAATACACTTGTGTAAATATTTTTGCAAAACTTTTGCTTGTTTTATTCTATAATCAAACCAACGCAGACATGATATATGCAGAAAAGTGCCACAAGGAACCTGATTTCCTATAGCAACAAGTACAAGTTGAGAATAGATGTAAATATTGTAATTTGCATGCTGCAAGAAACACATGATATGTATTTGTGGGCACTCAAGTTCATTTTGATCATACACGATAACCATAAGCAACTACAAACAAAGAAATAGCAATGATAATATATGTGTAGATGAGGCAGTCATCAATACTGTGAAGAGATGTGCCACCAAAAATCTATGGAAATAACATGCTGCCAATCATTCTTGAACCCGTTTCACTACCATTTCATTTGCATACAGTTCCAAATGAAAGTGAGTTTAACCGCTATAATATTGAACCACTAAACCACAAGAAGTGTTGGCATGTTTTTTTTCCACCACAACAACATAATTCATTCACTAGACAATGAAATCAAAATGATTCATTCACAAAATAATAAAATGTATTGTCTTCACCATGAACTAATAGCAACAGGTTTTCCTTTTTCAATAAATGTATGTTCAGTTATGAAATCGTAGACAAAGAAAATAATATACTAGCATTAATTTACCGATGTTTCGAAAGAAAATGATAATCATTGGACTGTGCGAATTTGTTAATGATGACATCAAGTCCATGTAACTAATTCTTTTGCAGCAATTACTTAGTGTGATCATCTTCAGATGCAAAGTAGTCCTAAAAGAGAAAATGTAGAATCTTCTCTACAGTAGAGTGTCCAAGAACTCACTCATAGTGGAATACATCACACCTAGGTAAAGTTGAGTCCATCTAATCCAGATGAGTTAATGCTAAAATAAATATTATCACCCTTTATGAAAATAGAATTTATGGATATCAGCTCCACGTTTTCCAGATATGGAACCTCTATAATACATCAAATTAACAAATGATTACTCACAATCTGAAATAGAGGCTTCGTTGATGGTTTCAGCCTTTCTCTTGTTCACCAAACATGTAACGAACCGGAATTTTCGATCCCAAAATTTCCAGATAGTTAGGAAAAGAAAGAAGAGGTAGAAGAAGAAATAGAAAACAAGTCATAGAATCTCAAACTCGCAGAGGATCAAAAATAATATCTGTAACGACCCGCTATTTTCAACCATTCGCATCCGCACATGTCAGAATTGAATTGCTCAAAATACAGTGTTGTAAATAAAATTTGGCAATACTCAGCATAAACAGTAAATAAATAATTACAGATCTTAGATACAGAGTAATATAATGCACCTGAATAAATAAATAGTAGTTCATGAAGCAACTATATAAACATCAGAGTTAGAAACAAAATACAACAGAATGTCTCAAATACAGTGAAGTCTCCAGTACAACAGATGACTTCTCTAAACAAATCAACTGGAAGGGTTGAAAGCTGAATCGATAATTGGATCTCCAAACGAAGCTCCAAACTCCAAATGTTTGTCTCAAAAGCTGTATCACTCAGTCTGACCCGAGCGTAAAGCAAAACACAAAACACTTGAGTCAGGATTTGTAACAACTCGATATTTTCAACCATTTGCATCCGCACATGTCGGACTTAAATTGCTCAAAATACCGCGTTGTAAATAAAATTTGGCAAATCTCAAAATATACAGTAAATAAATATAATCACAGATCACAAGCACAGAGTAATAATAATGCAGCGGAATTAGAAGAGGTAGTAGTTCATGAAGCTACTATAACAAAGTTTCAAAACAAAATACATATTATCAGTCTCAGACACATAATAGAAAACCCCAAATACATAGAGGTCATTATTACATGAAATAAACTGAACAGCTGAAATAGAAAAAATATATAAGCAGAATAGATAAGCAGAATCTCCAGCAAAGACCAGCTCCAGAAAAAGAATCCAAAGCTGTGAATACTCAGGCGGACCCAAGCGTAAAAAATATACAAAATACTTGAGTCAGGACAATATATACTTATATAATGTAAACCAACTCAAGTGAATTGTAATAAGGTACAAGTAACTTAAAGGATGCCTGGGACCGTCCATCCTCTAAGGATCCGTTAAACTATTTACTATGTAGTAATATTGCGCTGTTATAATAATGTCTACAGTAAAATAAACTTACTTTTAAATAGCGTTCCGGGCTACCCATATAACCCTTCACACATAATAGTCCCAGTAGTACACCCAGTATCAGCGTATCTCCAGATCGGGAGACTACCCTAAATACTCCATGAGCTACGGGAGAAAAACAAACTCGTAGTAAGGCTTGCTAGGGTAGGTGACAAGGCACACGAGGCAATGCCAGGGTAGATATACCAATTAAGCTTCCGGGCTGGTGGTAACGCAGCAGCCACATACGCTCAGCTCAGAACACATTCCCAAAATCGGAGGGGGGTCGAAAGCAATCACAAAAGCAATAGAATGGTATCGAAGAAATGCGTCCGATCTGAGGAGCTACCTCACTTGGCCCGTCGATCGCTCTTATTTTAGCCACCTTAAGCCAACTCATGGGAGCCGGGTCCACATAGCATACCTCAAGAACGTCCCCACCATCCTACTTCATTCTCGAATCTCCACCCCGTACACAGTTGTTAAAGTGGTTTTTGGTATCGACAGAGAGTATTGCAGATATCCGATCCCGGTCTCTTTAACAACCAATCGTTATTATAACCCATGGTTATAATTTAAAAATGGGATTTATACTTCAAAAAATCAAATATTATTTCAAAATAGTTTCTACTTCAGAAATCAAATCATTTCATTTCAAAACTACTTTCAAAATAGTTTATACTATGAAATCAAAACCCTTTTATTTTCAAACCTTATTCAAATCAATACTATATCATTTCCATTTCAAACGTATATTCACCTTTCAAAAATCTTAACACTTTCAAAGTTATAAAATACTTGAAATCATTACACTTGAAAATCGTAACATTTCGAAATCATACATTTGAAATCATTCTTTAATTTCTCACATTTTACAAATTTATTTAATTAATCCAAAATTTAAAATTCCAGATCAATTCACTTCAATCATCAGTTTCGATTAAATTTCCATAAACCATTTCAAATCTTATAAATTTCAAATATAGATTTGATCCACAAAATAACTATTCAATTTTTAGTAAATTCCAAAGCTTTATTATCCTATATTTCATAAATCCAATATCTTTTAAATAGATTACAAATAAACCAAGTAATTTTCATACTTAAATAAACTTCAAATATTCATTTATCAAGTAAATTGAATAAATCAAAATCAAATATCATTCCAAAATTTAATACCATTTCAAATTCATTTCAAAATATCAAAATATCATTTCAAAACATCATTCATTTTATTTAAATTTAAATACCTAGTTTACATTTCAAAAAAACAATATTTCTATTGAAGCTATTCGAAGTCAAGTCATTATATTTTATAATTAAATATTTAATTTCCAAAATTTAATCTTTCCCAAAGATCATTTATTCATTTAAATTTATTAAAACAATGAAAATTCAACTTTCGCAACACTTAGAAAATGCTATGAAAAGTTAGGTTTTAAAACAGTTCATTAACAAAAAACAGCATTTAAAAATGCTGTAATATCTTAATTTAGTTTCAAATAATATTTTAGTTAAGTCTAACAACTATAGCACTAACAAAGTGCTATAATAGTCCTTAGTTCAAATTTGCTATTTAGTTCATTTAAAACAACTACAACATTTACCAATGTTGTAATATCTTTTACATTACATTTCAAAAATGTTGTCAAATCAAATTCAGAGTTTTAACTACAATTCCACAAACAATTAACTTTTAATATAAATCATTTTAACTTATAAAATCATATATTTTCGCAGTTTAAAACAATTATTTATATACCTTTATTCTTATGATTATATAAAGTCAAATTTCCATACAAAATCAAATTAAATAACAATTTACTTATTTAAATTCAGTTATTAAATTTTCATTTCTTTAATAAAAAATTTAACTTAACACTTGAGTTTACATTTCCAAAATATAACTTATTCCATTTTATTTTACTTAATTAAAAATTCACTTTTAAACAAATTCACAAAAATTCAATTTTAGTTGTATTTCCAAATTTAACTTAAATATTCAATTACTTCATATTTTAATTTATACAAAAATCATTAACACTTTATAAAATAATTATTACTTAATAAAAATCATTAAATTCATTTTTAAATCAAAACTATTATATTTTCTTACTTTTCATAAATTCCATTTATATACAAAATCATAAGTTCCAAAATTAACTTATATTTCAAATTCTACTACCATTTACTTAATTCACTTATTTAATTTATAGAAAAACACTAATATTTTTATAAAGTTCATATTTAATTAAATTTAAATCAAAATATCATAATATTTACATTTTTAAAATATTTTAAAAATTTCAGAAAAATATATATAAACCACGGGTCTGTATATAGTTTTCTAACCTAGGTCAAGCGATACTAATATATATCATTTCACTCTGCAATTTACAAAGAAAACCTGGGTTTTATCATTTCAAACCCACATTTCCAAGTAAAATGAAATGAAATAAAAACCGCTCAGGCCTATCATTTCAGCCCATAACGATTTTCCTTATTCTAAAGTCCGTTCGGGTATGTATCATTTCAACCCATAGTGATACTAGCTAATCTACAGGGAACATGCAATGGTGAACAGATATATATATATATATATATATATATATATATGAACAGAATAGCATGATATAATAGTAACTGATGATAAAGGATGTGTAATAACAGGTTTGAGCATCATATGATCATAGTATAACAGATATAACATGATGATATAGTTTATAGATTCAATTGTGATCAATTTACTAGTCATATAAGTATAAACTTGTTTGGTAAGATTAACTCACTTGTATTATCTGGAGATTACAACCAAACACACACAACAAAGATCCACAAAATCAGGATACCACGATAATGGTTTGAGTGTGAGAGAGACAAGGTTAAATTCCTTGAATACATGAAACAAACCAAACAAATATACATGAATAAAACACTACACATATTTATAAACAACTTGTGTATTCATGCACGAAACCAATCCAAACCAATTGCACTTGCCTTCATCCTTCGTAGGCTCGACCATGGGTAAAAAATACATGACTATAGCTTTCTTTAGGGTTTAGTTGTGGATCTATAGGGGTCGGCCTAGCCCAGAGAAAGTGGTGCACAAGTTTGTGATGTAAGAGGCTAACATAGCAATACACTAGCATGGATTTCTATGCAACTATTGGCTCGGCCAATGCCAATGAGGGTACGGCCACTTCAGGTGGGGTCAGGTGGTGATGTACAGAGGTGTCTCAGGTCAGAACTTGGCTGGTAAAGGTGGAGCAAGTGGCGGCAAGGAGGAGTTTGAAGGGGGTGATGGCTAGGTAGGCTCGGTTTAGGATTTAGGCGATGCTTGGTTCATTTTTAGGTGGATCAACATCATTATGGTGCACGGCTATGGATGGGGATGGGCTGGAGGAAGTGCTGACCAGAGGGGGTGGTGGTAGAGGCGGCCATGGTGACGTAGAGGATAACTTCAAATGCAAGCAACAAGAACAAAACAACGATGGAATGAATCAAAGATGAATCGATGGATTGATAATACCCAAGATAAATGCCCAAATCCGTTGATCTCATGAGATACTGGATTCTAGCTATCTTTAACACGTTGATCGCGCACGATACCGTGTTAGAAGATCTACAATTCTTTGACGTTGATCTCGTGCACGAGATTTCGTGAATCGGCTTCAAATCCGTTGATTCGAGCGCACTCGAATAACCGAAAATGGAGAAAGGAGATAACACTCAACTTTCAATTTTAAAGAGGCACAAAGCACTCAAACAAAGTTTATTCAAAATCAACCAAATTTACAAGTGACACAACACCCCTATTTATAGGGTTACAACACACATACACGACCTAACATCACAAAGCACAACACAATACAATACACGAGTTACAACAACTCAAATTACAGTAGCAACGACCTATGACCTACGGCTCAACACAGGTCACTCACGACCTAACACAAGGTAACATACATGCGACATAACAAACAACAACATCACGTGACTCTCGACTTATCAACTTGAATGACCTAAGTAGAAAACACGTCTTCAGCGGCATAGGCTTCAGCGATATAAGCGTCAAGCGGCACAAGGAAATCAGCTTCACGCGACCTATAGAACTGGTTAGGTCGTTTATCCCGCTTGAGCGACCTATGGATCTTGAGCGATATAAGGTCGGTCAACATAACTCGCTTGCGACCTAAAATGGCGCGACTTAAGGATTAACGCACTAGGTCGCTTGAACGGTTTAAAGCATAACTCGTTAGGTCGCTGGTGCCCTAACCCGCTCGAGTTAGGTCGCGACTCTAGGAGAATTTCGTGATGCGCTGCATCCCTTATCTTGGTAGGTCGTGAATCGTTAGGTCGTTCGCGACTCAAAGAACCCGAGTGACCTAAAACCATCGAGCTATCTTCCGAGCGACTTAACGCGTAATCTGCTTTCATTGAGTTAGGTCGTAATTCGTTAGGTCGAAACTCCTGTTGTGTTGCATCATCCTCCCCTGGTTGACAAGAATTCGACCCCGAATTCACACTTTCCTCTTCTTTGACACACTTATCCCCATGATATGGAATCAAGTGTTTGACGTTGAAAATATCGGCAGTATGGACATGATCCGGCAATCTTAACCGATAAGTATTATCATTAATCTTCTTCAAGATTTCTACTGGACCAATCTTTCGAGCTTTCAATTTGTTGTAAGTTCCAACTGGAAAACGATCTTTCATCAATACTGCGTAAACAAAATCACCCTCTTTAAAGTCCATACTCCTTCGCTTCTTATCTGCCAGTTTCTTATATTTCTCATTTGACTTAAGCAATCGTTCATGAACAATCCTGTGACACTCCTGCTGTTATCCCATTTTTTGGACAAAACTGGAATATCAAGATTGTATGCATTTCCACCACGACCGGAACCAGGAAGAAGCAAGCAAGCGGGGATTTCACTCAAAGTTCAAGCATAAAAATCCATCCGGCATTAAAGGTTGAAGGATCCATTCAGTAATCATCACCAGAGTCATCCGGCGTTCTCAGATACTAAGGCTCATTCGGCGTTCGGCATTTGTTAAGGCTCATTCGGCAAAGCCTCCATTCGGCCCCTTCCATTCGGCAAAGCCTCCATTCGGCTCCTTCCATTCGGCTCCTTCCATTCGGTCCCCACGTATTCGGCCACCGGTCCAAGCCGCCATCGGACCGGCCTCCTTTCCACCACCGAACCAACAAACCGAACCAGCATTCCTCCCTACTGCCGAACCAGGAGTAGGACAACCCATGCCGAACCAACCCAACAACAAGGCCATCACCGAATCCACTCCATCACAGGTCCAACACCACCCATTCCAAACCGAACCAAGCCTCGCCGAACCAGAATTGCCAGTCCAGATTGCATCAGCCCAGGCCCACCATTAGCTATAAACTCCAAGACCCCTGCCCCAAGCCTCACTCTATAAATAGAGGGGCAGGGGTACAACAATGGAGGACAATTTTTGGAGACAAGTTTGAGAGCTCAAGCCTGGAAGGAACTCTCAAACAACTTTAGATACTTGTAATCAAAGCTTTGTACTTGTAATCTGAAGAAAAAAGGAGAATAACATATAAAGTGGACGTAGGCACGTTCTTGCCGAACCACTATAAATCTGTGTGTCTTTTACATTTTAGTCCTTGCTTTTTACATATTTGCATAAATCACCCAAATCACTAAACACAACATAAAATCAACCAACTCATACGACTTTGGGTGTTTGCGGCCATTTTTTACGCAAACATTTTGGTGCTTTCACTGAGAGGAACCAGCTTCCGCTACACGGACAGAAGTTGAATTTGAAAATCTAAGAGTTCAGATCTAAGAGTTATGACGAGACAAACAAGTAAAAGGCAAAGGCCAGAGAGAAGTGAACACCAAGGAAGTCAAGAGGCTTCCTCAAGAGGGAATCAAGCGTCGATCTTCATCACTAGGGATGAGATGGAGGTCATGATGAGAAGGCAAGAAGAGATGATCCAGAACTTACTTCAACAAATTGGGCAAATTGGAGCACAGATCCAAGGAGCGGCTGGAATTCAGAACGGAGCAGGACCATCTGGTGCAGCACCAGAGCTAGGGGGCACTCACGCAGAGCATGTTGATCCGACCCCGGGAAGTGAGATGGGGGCATCCGAGCCACCTGGTAGCAATAGAGGAATGAACGTTCAGCCAAGGAGGCATACACATGGAAACTCCCGTGGACTTGGGGGGCAGGTCGAAGACAGTGAACGAGAACTACAGCTTGGAGACAACGACAGATTAGCAGAGATGGTTAGAAGAGCTATGAGAGGCGGTTTAGTAAACAGAGACTTGGAAGATGTAAACAGGAGTCCTTTTTCTTCCGCGATCAGGATGGCTAGGAACCCACCAGAATTCAAGCTACCATCATTGGACATGTACAACGGGAAAACGGACCCCACGGTCCATCTAACGAAGTATATGAGACATATGGAAGTGCTGGGGGCATCAGAGGAGGTTATGGCCCGATGCTTTCCACTGTATTTGACGGACATTGCAGCGTTATGGTTTAGACAACTGGAGAGCGGCTCCATAGGAACATGGGCAGATTTAACTGAGAGATTCATGAGGCAATTCAGGGTTCATATTGCGAGACCCAAGAATGTGATGACTTTGGCAACCTTGAAACAGAAAACTGGAGAGACTTTGAGGAGCTTCCTAACGCGATTTAATGCGGCAGCAGCATCAGTGGATCGACCAGATCCAGCTATGGTCATGATGGCAGCTGTATCTGGAATAGCTGGTAACACAGAGTTCAAGAATTCATTAACCAAGGACCCGCCTATGAATCTGGGAGAATTCTATCATGAGGCTGAAAAGTTTCTGCGTTTGGAAGATGCTAGTGCAGAAAGAGAGGAAGAAGATGACGTTTACTCAATCAAGAGCGGAAACCCACCTGGAAAGGGTGCGGAGACTAGCAAAGGAAAAAGAAAGGCCGAAGATTATGATGACATGACAAAGTGGCTACGAAGAGAGCCACGATTCACCACCTATTCAGAGCTGAATGAGAATTTGGAACGGATTTATCAGGATACCAAGGGGCAGGTTCCGTATCGTAGACCAATGCGAAGGGATCCCACCTCTGACGAAAGAAAATCAGATAAGTTTTGTGTATTTCATGAATTGAATGGTCATAACACTAATGATTGTAGGCATTTGAAGGACGAGGTGGAAGGGCTTATCAGGAACGGTATGCTCCTCCAATATGTGAGGAGGCGAACTCCGGCGGTGGAGCCAGAGCGACCACCCTCTGCATCAGCTAGAGGTGACCCTGGATCAGGGCGCCATTTGATTATCCATTGATTGCTTGATTAAAATAACGATGAACAAGTCGTAAGCTTCCACTAAAGCAATTAAATCATTTACACATGTACGAGATCGCGAACGATCTCCAGGCATGCTCTGAATGATCATTGACTACTCCGGGGTGGGAACTTACACTTCGACATCCTTGCTTTGCTTTTGTTTCGATTTGAACATTTGAATTCTTCCTGTTTGGACATTTCTGCTGTAAGGTACTATTGCTTTAACATTTACAATTCTATGAAAAAATTATTTACTTGTATGCCCGTTGGATCGCGAACGGTCCACGAGCACCTATTGCATGGCAACGAACTGCCGAAGTCTTTGATTCGAAAAATTCCCCCAAACAATGACTCCAACACTGATAATATTAAGTCCCCCCCGGGCACACTCATTCGCCTCGAACGGCACCCGACTTCGAACAGTCACAACTCGCCTCGAACGGCACCCGACTTCGAACAGTCACAACTCGCCTCGAACGGCACCCGACTTCGAACAGTCACAACTCGCCTCGAACGGCACCCGATCGCGAACGATCACAACTCGCCTCGAACGGCACCCGATCGCGAACGATCACAACTCGCCTCGAACGGCACAACTCGCCTCGAACGGCACAACTCACCTTACCTCAAATGACTCGATCGCGAACGGTCGTCATTTGAGGTCCGCCACCTGATCACTGACTGTTACACCTTACCTCAAATGGCTTGATCGCGAACGGTCGTCATTTGAGGACCGCCACTTGACCGCACACTGTCGCACCTTACCTCGAATGACTTGATCACGAACGATCGTCATTTGAAGTTAGGCGCTTGACCTTGAACGGTCACATTTCATCACAAATGGCTCGGTCTCGAACGATCGACGCGTGGACTTACAGACTTGACCGCGCACTGTCGCACTTTACCTCGAATGACTCGATCACGAACGATCGTCATTTGAAGTTAAGCGCTTGACCTTGAACGGTCCCCACTCGACCGCGCACTGTCGCACTTTACCGCGAATGACTCGATCCCGAACGATCGTCATTTGAAGTAAAGCGCTTGACCTTGAACGGTCACATTTCACTGCAGATGACGCGATCCCGAACGATCGACGCACGGATTTATGCGCTTGACCGCGCACGGTCGCACTTCACCGCAAGTGACTTGATCACGAATGATCGTCATTTGAAGTTAGGCGCTTGACCATGAACGGCCGCGCTTCATCCCAAATAGCTCGATCCCGAACGGTCGTCATTTGGGGCTATATAAAATATCAAGTTCTTTGCAGGTTGATGACAGGATATGAACATCCAGCTCATGGCATTACAAAACACGCCTTCCTACCGCAAGGCATATTTTGGGGGGCAAAGTGTTATCCCATTTTTTGGACAAAACTGGAATATCAAGATTGTATGCATTTCCACCACGACCGGAACCAGGAAGAAGCAAGCAAGCGGGGATTTCACTCAAAGTTCAAGCATAAAAATCCATCCGGCATTAAAGGTTGAAGGATCCATTCAGTAATCATCACCAGAGTCATCCGGCGTTCTCAGATACTAAGGCTCATTCGGCGTTCGGCATTTGTTAAGGCTCATTCGGCAAAGCCTCCATTCGGCCCCTTCCATTCGGCAAAGCCTCCATTCGGCTCCTTCCATTCGGCTCCTTCCATTCGGTCCCCACGTATTCGGCCACCGGTCCAAGCCGCCATCGGACCGGCCTCCTTTCCACCACCGAACCAACAAACCGAACCAGCATTCCTCCCTACTGCCGAACCAGGAGTAGGACAACCCATGCCGAACCAACCCAACAACAAGGCCATCACCGAATCCACTCCATCACAGGTCCAACACCACCCATTCCAAACCGAACCAAGCCTCGCCGAACCAGAATTGCCAGTCCAGATTGCATCAGCCCAGGCCCACCATTAGCTATAAACTCCAAGACCCCTGCCCCAAGCCTCACTCTATAAATAGAGGGGCAGGGGTACAACAATGGAGGACAATTTTTGGAGACAAGTTTGAGAGCTCAAGCCTGGAAGGAACTCTCAAACAACTTTAGATACTTGTAATCAAAGCTTTGTACTTGTAATCTGAAGAAAAAAGGAGAATAACATATAAAGTGGACGTAGGCACGTTCTTGCCGAACCACTATAAATCTGTGTGTCTTTTACATTTTAGTCCTTGCTTTTTACATATTTGCATAAATCACCCAAATCACTAAACACAACATAAAATCAACCAACTCATACGACTTTGGGTGTTTGCGGCCATTTTTTACGCAAACACCTGCAAAGCATTTACGAAATCACAAGCTCGTTTAACAGCCCCTTTCTGACGTGGAACTAACGACAAATCCAACGGTCCTTTCGGAATTGCTGAATATACTACATGAAATGGACTGAATCCAGTACTTCGATTAACAGCATGATTATGTGCGAATTCTGCCTGACACAACTTCACATCCCAGCTCTTTAAATTATCCTTCACAAGACAACTCAACAAGTTTCCCAAACCACTTCCGTTTGCCCATCCTTTTGTGGATGATAGGCGCTACTAAAATTCAGCTTAGTCCCAACCATCTTCCACAGACTCAACCAAAGATGACTTAGAAATCGAGTATCTCGGTCAGAAGCAATGGTCTCAGGTAGCCCATGTAGTCGATAAACCTCTTTAAAGAACAATTGAGCAACACGGACTGCATCGGCGGTCTTTTTACAAGCTATGAATTGTGCCATCTTCGAAAATCTATCCACCACAACATATATAGAATCGTTCCCTCGTTGAGTTCTTGGCAAATCCAAAACAAAGTCCATGCTAATATCAACCCATGGTCTAGTAGGCACGGGCAATGGCATATACAATCCTGCATTCGTAGCTGTACCTTTGGAAACTTGACATATGTGACATCTCTGTACAAATCTTTCAACTTCTTTCCTCATGGAAGGCCAAAAATATGATTGAGAAATCAACTACAAGGTACGATCTCTTCCCACATGACCTTCTTCATGCAATTCCTTCACAATCTTCATTCGCAAACTGCACTCTGGTATACACAACCGATTTCCTTTGAAGAGAAAACCATCTACCAACATATACTCATCCGTCTTCCCTTTCTTGACTTCATCTACAATCTTAGAAAAGTAAGGATCCTCAACAAACAATTCTGGAAGTACATCAAACCCCGTCACTTCAACTCTCATCGTAGTCAATAAATGATTTCTTCTACTCAATGCATCTGCCACCCGACTTGTAACTCCCGACTTATACTTTACAACAAATGTAAACTACTGCAAGTATGCGATCCATGAAGCATGCCTGGCTGCAATCTTATCATGTCCCTGCAAATGTTTCAACGCTTCATGATCAGTATACAACACAAACTCCTTATAAAACAAGTAGTTTCTCTAGTGCTTTATGGCTTGGACAATAGCATAGAACTCCAAGTCATAGGTACTGTATCTTGTCTTGGCTCCAGAAAGTTTCTCGCTAAAATAAGCAATCGGACGACCCCTCTGACTTAATACTCCACCAATTCCAACCTTAGACGCATCAGTATCTGGATCAAAGAGCAACTAAAAATCCGGGTATCTAAGAATCGATGTTGTAGTCAAAAGTTTCTTGATCTGTTGGAAAGCAGAATCAGCCTCTTCATTCCACATAAATTGCTTTCCTCTCATACAATCTGTCACTGGTGCCATCACGCTACTGAAATGTCGAATAAACCTTCGGTAGAATGATGCTAACCCAAGGAAACTTCTCGCTTCAGTTACAGTCCTGGATTGTGGCCAATCCTTGATTGCTTCAACTTTACCTTGATCCACATGGATTCCTTCCTTGGACAACGCATGTCTCAAGAAATAAACACTGTGTGTCATGAACATGCACTTCTTTGTTGCCGCGTAAAATTGCTCCTGACAAAGTATCATCAACACTTTCCGCAAGTGTTGTAGATGTTGTTCTGTGCTTCCTTTGTATATCAATATATCATCAAAGTATACCACCACGAACTTTCCAATAAACGGTCGAAAGATCTGATTCATCACTCGCATAAAAGTACTAGGTGCATTCGAAAGGCCAAATGGCATGACCAGCCATTCATACAACCCTTCCTGCATCTTGAATGCGGTCTTCCGTTCATCCCCTGGTCGAATTCGAATCCGATGATACCCACTCTTCGGATCAATCTTTGAAAACATAGCAGCTCCATTCAACTAATCTAACAAGTCATCCAATCTTGGCATCGGAAATTTGTACCTCATTGTAATCTTGTTTAGTGCTCGACTATCTGTACACATTCTCCAAGTTCCATCCTTCTTGGGAACTGACAAGGCTGGTACTGCACAAAGACTTAAACTTTCCTGTACGTGCCCTTGTTCAAGTAACTCCTCCACCTGCCTTCTCAACTCTTCGTGCTCCTTTAGACTCATTCTATAGTGTGGTCTATGTGGTAACACAGCTCTTGGAACAAGATCAATCTGATGTTGTATGTCTCTCAACTGTGGTAACTCTTTCGGTAATTCATCAGGAAATACATCTTCAAATTCCTTCAACACTGGCTTAACTTCCTCAGGAATTTCAACTCTTTCACTACTTTCACGTTCAATCAACAGAAATACTTCCGGTCCATCCTCTACTTCTTTGACAAACTCCTTCAAAGATAACAGAGTCTTTAGTTCCTCAATTTCCTCCAACTTGCTTTCACTTTGTTGTTGCTTTTTAGGAGCTAAAATGATTCTAGTGCCCTCGAACATGAAACTAAAGCAGTTGGTCCTTCCATCGTGTTGCACGGCTCTATCGAATTGCCACGATCTCCCCAACAACAAATGACATACATCTATATCTACTACGTCACACCAAATTTCATCCTTATACTTCATTCCGGTGGAAAAAGTTACGCAAGCTCTTCGACTAACTTTCACTTCCCCACCTTTCCTCAACCAAGCTAATTTTTAGGGTTTGGGATGTTCCTCCGTCTTTAACGCTAACTTCTTTACCGCTTCTGTAGAGATGATGTTATCACAACTTCCTGCATCGATAACTTACAAACCCTTCCTAAAATAGTGCACGTCGACTAAAAAATGTTACTCCTCAACCAACTAGTCTCCTCATCCTGCTTTGGTGTCAAGCAAGATCTCCTCATCATTAAAGAATATCCTTCGTCTCCCGCCAATAATTCTTCTTCCTCCTCAACTCGTGGTGAATTGGAACATTCTATTTCTGCATCCTCATCCTCAACCTCAGCAACCATCACTCGCTTCTTGGGCTTCGGGCATTCATTGCTCTTATGACCAAACTCCTGACAGTTATAACACTTGAAATTGTTGTTGACCTTGGTCTTAGCAACTTCATTGACAACCAGTTTACTAACAGCCTTGGAAACATTAGTATTGTTACTAGCACCCTTGCTCTGGTTGTTAGAATTCGTAAACACACCACCTCCTCTTCTACCTTGCTTCTCCCAAGCTAGAGCCTTCTCGTGTGCTTCAGCAACGGATCTGGGATCGAATATATTATTTCATATCCTGAATTTGCATTCTCAATCTTCCAACAAATCTAGCTGTCAACTGTTCCTCCATCTCTATGATATCGTTTCTAGCAATCAGTTGATAAAACTCATCTGCATAATCATTTACCGACTTTGTCCCTTGTCTCAAATTCTGTAAGCGCTGATACATAAGAGAATGATAATTATAAGGCATGAAAGTAGCCTTCATCAACTTCTTCATCTTTTCCCATGAAACAATCTTCGACTTTCCCTTTCTCTCCCGTGTAAGTTCAGTTTGTTGCCACCATGCCATAGCTCTACCCCTTAATCGTGTAGCAACCGACTTAACTCTACGATGCTCGGGTACTTCCTTGAAGTCAAAAATTTCCTCAACATTTGATAACCAATCCAAAAAATCTTCCGCTATCATTCCCCCTTTGAATTCTGGAATCTCTGTTTTCATCCCCGACTCCCATCGACGATCATCTTCGACATCCCGATATTGACTTCGTGCTTGGTCTCGATCTCGATAATGAATACTACCTCTATCACCATCTTCATCGTAATCAAATGTACTTCGATATCTATCCTGTCCATCTACATCTCCACGATCATGCGTGATCCTTCTGCCCTGTCTTTCAATATCACGATATGATTCATTTTCAAACCCCCGTGTAGTTCTTCTCTCTTCATTTCTGTACTCGTGGTGTTCTCGTCTCATTGAAACTGATGATTCTCTTCTTTCTCGACAAGATTGTGGTGACACCCTCCTCGCTTTTGAAACCGATGGCGAAATACTGTTTCCACCATGGTTTGAGATTGGTGACCTTCTCCTTTGACTTTGATTCATGTCATTCATCAATTTCTCTAACTTTCCAATACCTTCATCGAACTTTTCATTGATACGTTGTTCCATTTGCTCAGCTTCTTGTCTACGATAGACATCTTCAACATTTTGAAATCGATTAGCATGTCTCGGCGGCATGATCATCAACAAACTCCCAACTAACTTTAACTCGAATTCAACTTAGCTCGGCTCGGCTTTAATGTAACTCTCGGCCTTGATACAACTTCTATACTCCCAATAGGCTTGGCATAGCTATGATTGGCTAAGTATGGCTTTGATACCAAACTTGATGCAGCGGATAACTTTAAATGCAAGCAACAACAACAAAACAACGATGGAATGAATCAAAGATGAATCGGTGGATTGATAATACCCAAGATAAATGCCCAAATCCGTTGATCTCGCGAGATACCGGATTCTAGCTATCTTTAACACGTTGATCGCGCACGATACTGTGTTAGAAGATCTACGATTCTTCGACGTTGATCTCGCGCATGAGATTCCGTGAATCGGCTTCAAATCTGTTGATTCGAGCACACTCGAATAACCGAAAATGGAGAAAGGAGATAACACTCAACTTCCAATTTTAAAGAGGCATAAGGCACTCAAACAAAGTTTATTCAAAATCAACCAACTTTACAAGTGACACAACACCCCTATTTATAGGGTTACAACACACATACACGACCTAACATCGCAAAGCACAACACAATACAATACACGAGTTACAACAACTCAAATTATAGTAGCAATGACCTACGACTCAACACAGGTCATTAACGACCTAACACAAGGTAACATACATGCGACATATCAAACAACAACATCACGCGACTCTCGACTTATCAACTTGAACGACCTAAGTAGATAACACGTCTTCAGCGGCATAGGCTTCAGCGACATACGCGTCAAGCGGCACAAGGAAATCAGCTTCACGCGACCTATAGAATTGGTTAGGTCGTTTATCCCGCTTGAGCGACCTATGGATCCTGAGCGATATAAGGTCGGTCAACATAGCTCGCTTGCAACCTAAAATGGCGCGACTTAAGGATTAACGCACTAGGTCGCTTGAACGGTTTAAAGTATAACTCGTGAGGTCGCTGGTGCGCTAACCCGCTCGAGTTAGGTCGCGACTCTAGGTGAATTCCGTGATGCGTTGCATCCCTTATCCTGGTAGGTCGTGAATCGTTAGGTCGTTCACGACTCAAAGAACCCGAGCGATCTAAAATCACCGAGCTATCTTCCGAGCGACTTAACGCGTAATCTGCTTTCATTGAGTTAGGTCATTATTCGTTAGGTCGGAACGCAACAAGGTCGGAACTCCTGTTGCGCTGCATCACAAGGTGGAGGAGGAAGGCTGGCCCATCTAATAGAGATGAAGAAGGCAAGTGCAATCTGTGTAAATCAAGATGAAAACATGAAAAAAAGAAAAGAGTTTTACCAAAAAATTTTGCAAGATGATTGTCATGATTTTTTTTTAAAGAATGAAAAGCTTTGTTGCATGAAAATGATGAGGAAGTCGGCTGGAAAAAAATAAGGAAAAGAATGGCCAAAAAAAGATATATTGATTAAAAATGAAATGGTGGAATACAAAAGGACTTAAGTAACTAAAGGGTCACAAAACCTTTCAAATTTCCATTATTTATTTTGTAATTTGTAAATACATATAAAAACTGATAAATAAAGATAAAAACTTAGAAAAGAAAATAAATATATAAAATAAATAGATAAATTTTAATTAAATAGAATTAAATTAAGAAAATGGCTTAAAAATGCAAACTAGGCTTTAAAAATTAGAAATAACTTCAATACGCTTTGGAAAAATTTACTTTAATTTAAATACATGCAAAACGAATATAAATAAAGTAAACCACATCACATAAAAATGAATGCATAAAATAAATAAATAAATTTTAATTATATATAATTAAATTAAGAAAATAGCAAAGAAAATAGAAACTAGGCTTTAAAAATTGGAAATAAATTCAATAAACTTTGAAAAAATTATATTATCACTTTAAAATATTTAAAAGACAAATATATGTAATATAACATAAATATACAAATTAGAATAAGATATATCAAATAAAATATCATTTATATAAATTAAAATAAAGAAATTTTTTAAATAACTCAATATATACACAAAATTTTAAAGGGTATAACTTTCACAATTTAAATCCAATTTCAACGAAACGAAAAGCAGTATTCATGATATTAAATCTATTTTCATAATAAAAGATAAAATTTAAGAATTCAAATATTTAAATTTAAAATTTAAAAGTCAAAGTTTATTATATTGACCAAAAATTACCATTTCAGAAAATATTCTATTTACACTAGTTTGAAATTATAATTCACATAATAATCAACATTTATATTTAAAAATAAAATATTGAAATAAAACAAGTTTAAAATACTTTCAAAATAAAATAAAGTAAAATTTAAATTATATACCAAAATCTAGGGTTGTTACACTCTCCCTGATGCAGCGCATCATGATAAGTCGCAACCATCTTATGCAGCGCATCTTTTCAACCAACATATGTCGCCTGCCTTAAGTCATTACCAACATATGTCACCTGCCTTAAGTCGGTCAACCTTAAGTCGCTCAACCATCAGTCGCATGCCTTAAGAGATAACGACTCAAGAAATCAAGCCGCATGTCTATAGATCGTTCACTTATGCCGCACTTCTTAAGTCGCTTATGTCGCATTGTTCAGTTATGTCGCATGGTTCTCTTATGTTGCTTATGCCGCATGGGTTTCTTAATTTGTATGTCGCTTAAGTCGTTTCTGAAGCTGTGCTATCTTCTTAAGTCGTATGTCGCTTATGTCGCATGAAGCTGTGCTATCTTCTAAAGTCGTATTCTGATTTCTTATGTCACATTGTTGTTAGGTCGTGTGTTGTATTGTTAAGTCGCATATATGTGTTGTATTTTTAAGCCGCATATGTCTTGTATTGTTAAGTCGTGTGATGTTGTAACTCGCATGTGGTTAAGTCGTGTGATGTTGTAACTCGTATATGTTAGGTCATGAGTCGTCTGAAGTTAAGTCGTGTGTGTTAGGTCGTGAGTCGTATGGTGTTGAGTCGCGTGTGTGTTGTAATTTCTTATAAATAGGGGTGTGTTGTCATTTGTAAAGTGGTTGATTTTTGAATAAAATTGTGTGTAACCCTTGGCCACCATTGTTGGAAGTTGAGTGTGATCTCCTTCTTCTTTCCATCTTCGGGTTAATCGTGAGCGACTCAACGAAGTTGAAGCCAATTCTCGGTATCACTTACGAGTGATCAACGATCGAATTGTAGATGTTTCAACACGGTATCTTGTGAGATCAACGGGTTGGAGATAGCTAGATTCCGGCATCATCACGATCAACGGAATTGAGCATTAATCGTTCTATCGGTTTATTTGACACGAAATCATCATTTCGTGAGGAAGGTCCTGGATAGGTTGCGACAGTTTGGTATCTAAACTAATCGAGCTAACTCTAAGCTGCGTCAATTGGTATCAAAGCCAAATCAGAGACAGAGACGAGATTGTTTAATGATCATGCCTCCGAGACGTGCTAATCGCTATCATAATGCTGAAGATTTGTATAGAAGACAAGAAGCTGAGCAGATGGAGCAGCATATCAATGAAAAGTTCAATGAGGGTGTTGAAAAATTGGAGAAATTAATGAATGACGTGAATTGAAATCAAAGGAGAACGTCACTAGTTGCGAACCAGGGTGGAAACAGGGTTTCACCATCGGTTTCGGGAGAAAGGAGGATGTTAACCCAGTCTTATCGAGATAGGAAAGAATCATCAGTTTCAATGATGCGAAACCACCATGCGTACCGAAATGAAGAGGGAAGAACTCAACGTGGGTTCGAAAATGAACCATATCGTGATGCTGAAAGACAGGGTTGAAGGGACATGCGTGGTCGTAGGGACGTAGATGGTCAGGATCGATATCGAAATACATCTGATTTTGAGGAAGATGGTGATGGAGGTAGTATTCATTATCAAAATAGAGGCCAAGTGCGAAATCAATATCTGGATTCAGAAAATGATCGTAAATGGGAGTCAGGTATGTGGATGGAAATTCCAGAATTCAAAGGTGGTATGTAAGCAGAAAAATTTCTTGATTGGTTGTCGAATGTTGAAGAAATTTTGAAATTCAAGGATGTGCCTGAGAATCGCAGAGTCCAATTAGTTGCTACAAAACTAAGGGGAAGAGCTATGGCTTGGTCGCAACAAACTAAACTAACTCGGGAGAGAATGGGAAAATCAAAAGTTGTCACTTGGGAGAAGATGAGAAAGATGATGAAAGCGACTTTCTTGCCGTACAATTATCAATCTCTTATGTATCAATGTTTGCAGAATTTGGGACAAGGGACGAAGATGGTGAATGACTATGCAGATGAATTCTATCAATTGATTGCAAGGAATGATATTATGAAAACCGAGGAATAGCTAACGGCTAGATATATTGGAGGGTTACGAATGCAAATTCAAGACATGGTTAATATGTATAATCCAATGTCTGTTGCTGAAGCGCATCAGAAAGCTCTAGATTGGGAGAAACAAGTGAGATGAGGAATTGGTGTGTTTGTGGGTTCTAACAACCAGAATAAGGGTGCTAGTAGCAGTGCTAATGTTTCCAAGGCAGTCAATAAACCAATTGTCAATTAAGTAGCTAAAGCAAAGGTCAATAACAGTATCAAGTGCTATAATTGTCAGGGGTTTGGCCATAAAAGTAATGAATGTACAAAGCCAAAGAAGAGAGCATTAGTTGTAGAGGAATGTGAGTATGAGGATGTGGAAGCTGTAATTGATTATTCTGAACCCTCGAAGTTTGATGAAGATGAAGAAGTTGTGTCAGGAGACGAAGGGTGTAACTTGATGATAAGGAGGTTTTGTTTTGTTCCAAAGCATGAGAATGATTCTAGTTGGCTGAGAAGCAATATCTTTCAGTCTACATGTACTATCTTGGGAAAGGTTTGCCGATTTGTTATTGATGCAGGAAGCTGCGATAACATTATTTCTGAAGAAGCCGTCAAAAAGTTAGGGTTGAAGACTGAAAAACATCCTAGACCTTATAAACTAGCTTGGCTAAAGAAAGGTGGAGAAGTGATAGTGGGAAGACGAGCATTTGTTACATTTTCTATTGGGAAGAAGTACAAAGATGATATATGGTGTGATGTTGTCGATATGGATGTGTGTTATCTACTATTGGGAAGACCATGGCAATATGATAGAGCTGTACAACATAATGGTCGCACCAACAGCTACAGTTTCATGTTCGAAGGTACTCAAGCTACCTTAGTTCCTAAGAAGCGTGAACATAGTGAAAGCAAGTCAGATAAGAAAGTGGAATCAACTAGTCTCTTATCTACGAGAAAATTTGTTAAAGAAGTGAAAGACAGTGCTGAATTGTTTATGTTGATTGGGTATGAAACAAGTGAAGATCTTGAAATTCCTGCGGAGGTTAGACTGGTGTTAAATGAATTTGAAGATGTCTTTCCTGCGGAATTACCCAAGGAATTACCGCCACTGAGGGATATACAACATCAAATTGATCTAGTGCCAGGTGCTGTTTTACCGCATTGGCCGCATTATTGTATGAGTCCAAAAGAGCATGAAGAGTCGAGGAGACAGGTTGAGGAGTTGCTTAAGCAAGGGCGTGTTCGAGAGAGTCTCAGTCCTTGTGTTGTACCAGCTCTGTTGGTACCGAAGAAAGATGGTTCATGGAGAATATGTATAGACAGCAGGGCACTCAACAAAATAACTGTCAGATACAGGTTTCCTATGCCAAGACTTGATGATCTATTGGATCAACTCAGTGGGTCTGTAATCTTTTCTAAGATCGACCTTAAGAGTGGTTATCATCAGATTCGCATAAGACCAGGTGATGAATGGAAGACAACATTCAAGACTCGGGAAGGATTATATGAATGGATGGTCATGCCATTTGGTCTATCCAATGCACCAAGTACATTTATGAGGGTGATGAATCAAATTTTCAGACCTTACATCGGGAAGTTTGTTGTAGTCTACTTTGATGATATCTTGATATATAGTGCTAGCACAAAGGAGCACATTCAACACTTACGAAAGGTGTTAACTATTCTTCGTCAAGAACAGTTCTATGTAGCGACGAAGAAATGCGTGTTCATGATGCCAAGTGTTTTATTTCTGGGTTATGTCGTGTCCAAGGAAGGGATGCAAGTGGACCAGAGTAAAGTGGCCGCAATCAGAAATTGGCCACAACCCAAAACTATAACAGAAATCAGAAGTTTCCATGGGTTAGCTTCATTTTATCGAAGATTTATGCCGCACTTTAGTAGTGTAATGGCTCCTATTACTGATGGTATGAAAGGAAAACAATTTTCATGGACGAAAGAAGCAGGATCTACTTTTGAACAAATCAAGGAACTTTTAACCTCAGCACCGATTCTAGTTTTGCCAGATTTTCAGTTACTATTTGAGTTACATACAGATGCGTCCAAAGTTGGAATTGGAGGAGTGTTGCGTCAGAAGGGTCGTCCAATCGCCTATTTCAATGAAAAACTTTCTGGAGCAAAGATGAGATACAATACTTATGATGTGGAGTTTTATGCTATTGTGTAGGTTGTGAAGCATTAGGGACATTACTTGTTCCACAAAGAATTTGTTTTGTACACGGACCATGAAGCGTTGAAACATTTACAAGGGCAGAATAAAATTGCAGCAAGGCATGCATCGTGGATAGCTTATTTGCAACAATTTACATTGGTCGTAAAGCACAAGTCTGGATTAACTAATTGCGTCGCCGATGCATTGAGTCGGAGGGAGAATTTACTAACAACCATGCTAGTAGAGGTGAAGGGTTTTGACTTACTTCCAGATTTGCTTACTTCAGATTCATATTTTTTCGAAATCCTAGACAAAGTCAAGCAGGGAATCATGGTTGGACATATGCTGGTTGAAGGTTTTCTATTCAAAGGAAATCAGTTGTGTATTCCAGATTGCAGTATACGAATGAAATCATCAAAGAATTACATGAAGAAGGGCACGTGGGCCGCGATCATGCTATGCAGTTGATCTCAAAGTCTTATTTTTGGCCGTCAATGAGGAAGGAGGTTGAAAAGTTTGTTCAGAGGTGCCATATTTGTAAAGTTTCAAAGGGAACCACAACAAACGCATGTTTATATATGTCGTTTCCTATACCTACTAAACCGTGGGTGGATGTTAGTATGGACTTTGTATTAGGCTTAACGAGGACGCAACATGGTAATGATTCTATCTATGTGGTGGTTGATTGATTTTCAAAAATGGTACATTTTATCGCATGCAAGAAGACTGCAGATGCAGTTAATTTCGCACAGTTATACTTCAGAGAGATCTATCGTCTTCATGGGTTGCATGAATCTATTGTATCGGATAGTGACACTCGTTTTCTGAGTCATTTTTGGATGAGTCTATGGAGAATGGTCGGGACAAAGCTGAAATTTAGTAGGGCTTATCATCCACAGACGGATGGACACACAGAAGTTGTGAATCGATCCCTAGGTAATCTATTGAGATGCCTCATGAATGACAATTTGAAGATTTGGGATTCCAAGCTGAGTTTGCACACAACCATGAAGTTAATCGTAGCACTGGGTTCAGTCCATTCCAGGTCGTTTACTCTACAATTCCTAAGGGACCATTAGATTTATCTATAGTACCACAGCAGAAAGGAGTGATCAAACGAGCTAGTGATTTTGTGAATGAATTGCAAGAGTGCCACAAGGATGTGCAGGAATGATTACTTAAGGCGAATGAGAAATATAAGCAATCTGCAGATATTAAACGACGAAATGTTGAGTTCAAAGATAGAGATTTTGTGTATGTAGTACTGACTAAGGATCGATTTCCTATTGTACTTACAAAAAACTAGCTGCTAGATCTTTGGAAATCGTGAAAAAGATTAATGAGAATGCTTATCAGTTAAAATTGCCGGATTATATCCATACTGCTAATGTCTTCAACGTCAAACACTTGATTCCATATCATAAGAATAAGTCTGTCGAAGAAGAAGAAATTGTAAATTCGGGGTCGAATTCTTTTCAACCAGGGGAGGATGATGCAGCGCATCATGATAAGTCGCAACCATCTTATGCAGCGCATCTTTTCAACCAACATATGTCGCCTGCCCTAAGTCGCTCAACCTTAAGTCGCTCAACCTTAAGTTGCTCAACCATCAGTCGCATGCCTTAAGAGATAACGACTCAAGAAATCAAGCCGCATCTCTATAGATCGTTCACTTATGCCGCACTTCTTAAGTCGCTTATGTCGCATTGTTCAGTTATGTCGCATGGTTCCCTTATGTCGCTTATGCCGCATGGATTTCTTAAGTCGTATGTTGCTTAAGTAGTTCCTGAAGCTGTGCTATCTTCTTAAGTCGTACGTCGCTTATGTCATATGAAGCTGTGCTATCTTCTTAAGTCGTATGCTGATTTCTTATGTCGCATTGTTGTTAGGTCGTGTGTTGTATTGTTAGGTCGCATATGTGTGTTGTATTGTTAAGTCGCATATGTGTTGTATTATTAAGTCATGTGATGTTGTAACTCGTATGTGGTTAAGTCATGTGATGTTGTAACTCGTATGTGGTTAAGTCGTGTGATGTTGTAACTCGTATATGTTAGGTCGTGAGTCGTCTGAAGTTAAGTCCTATGTGTTAGGTTGTGAGTCGTATGGTTTTGAGTCGCGTGTGTGTTGTAATTTCCTATAAATAGGGGTGTGTTGTTATTTGTAAAGTGGTTGATTTTTGAATAAAATTGTGTGTGAGCATTGGCCATTATTGTTGGAACTTGAGTGTGATCTCCTTCTTCTTTCCATCATCGGGCTATTCATGAGCGAATCAACGAAGTTGAAGCCAATTCTCGGTATCACTTACGAGTGATCAACGAACGAATTGTAGATCTTTCAACACGGTATCTTGCGAGATCAACGGGTTGGAGATAGCTAGATTTCGGCACATCATGATCAACGGAATTGAGCATTTATCGTTCTATCGGTTTATTTGACACGAAATCATCATTTCGTGAGGAAGGTCCTGGATAGGTTGCGACAGTTTGGTATCTAAACTGATCGAGCCTAAGTCTAAGCTGCGTTACTCCTCTACCCAAAACTTTTCGTCCCCGAAAAGGAATGAGGTACGGGAGAGTACGGAAAGAAGATAGAGTGAAATAAGATTAAGACAAGATTACAAGGAGATTGAAATTATACCTGATAACTAATGTTATAGATAAGTTTAACAAGGTGTAGATGATCTTCCCAAGATTCTCCAGAATCAGGAACACAAGCACGAAAAGATCCTCTAGAATTTGATTCACTCTTTCCGCTTGACTGACGGTCTATAGATGGAAAGCAGTACTGAGATTCAAAATGAGTACCAAGATTATTAAAGATTATAGAAAGATTTCTAAACAGAAGTTTATAGAAAGATGCTTATACCAGTCTGTAGCAAGATGAGGAAAATAAGGACAACTAAAAGACAGTTTGAAAAACAAAATAAGGAAATAAGTTTGAAACAATGGAAATTTCAACTTAAATAGATAATTACTTTTTACACAAGTTAAATAAATCTAAACTATCTCTAAGTTATTATCTTACCATCTAATTTTCTTAAATTTACAATTCCTAAAACCATGGATTTAAAAATCATTTATTATACCCAACATGTACCTAATAAAATTAATTCTTCTCTATTCTTCATTAAAATCAAATTTATTCCTCTTAATATATTTTTATTACGTGTGTTAAATATACTTACACTTACTATAACTGCGTTAATTTATTTTTATTTCCTTTAACATCATTATGTATTATAAGTTATGTAATTTACCTTTTATTCCATATTTACCTCTGTCAATCTTTTATAACTATAATGTAAGTGTATAACATTTATAACCACTCAAATTTTATTTATAAAAACTTTTTATATTGTATATTATCCAATTACAATATTAACTTCTGAAAATTAAGGTAAGTTATATTGGAATGCAATTGTGTATTATACAAATAGAACATTCTAATTCAATCATCTCAAGTGTGAATCAATTATTCAAAAATTTTGATTTTCTTTCTATATCTGAAATTATTCTTTAAGATAAAATTTAAGAATTAAATTTCTGATTACCTTCAAACCATTTAGAGATAAATAAATATATGTACATATATGTCAAACCAATTTAAATCATATATCTTTATATATTATAAATCAAGTCATATTTTAGAAATTCAAATCTATTAAATTCTCAAAGCAACATTGTAGCAAGAATACAGAATGGTCTCTTCATTTCGAAACTCGAAAATGAAAGTCAATGATGTCGTGGCCATCATCGAAGTTATTTTCCAGCGACAAAGAAAAGAGCACTAATTTTTAAACTTTTAAAATTCTTTGGAAACAAAATTTCTATTCGAAAATACATTAAATAATATATCCTTTTAAAACTTTAAAACACAAGGTTTGAAACCATCGGAAATTTAATTCTCAAATTCTTGATTTAAATTCATTTCAGTTCCCAAATCAATTTATAAACAACCATTTATAAATTCATTTATAGAACAATAAATGAAAAATCAAATATTATCATTTCAAATATCAATTTAAATCAATTTATTAAGTTCCATAAATTTCCTTATATACATGAAAATTTATTTCATTAACCAAATTTTAAAATAATATTGTGTTAGTTTGTTCTATCAAAGTGTTTTAGAAATCCTATCGATAGCGTTGATCAGACGAATCGATCGGAAACCCAAATAAACATCAACAACTCAAACAACACAATATATAAAACAAAACATTGATTTACAAGTACAATTCAAAATGTTTGGAAGATAGATTGGAAACAAAAGAGAAGATGATTAATTAACAAAATAGGGAGATGGACAAGCTTAGATAAATCACGGGCAACCTTAACCGGGTCAACCGTGACTTAAAGGACAAGATCGATGTGGATTGTCTGGAGTAAATCTACATTCGATCTCAAGAGATAGATTTTGGAGTAATAAAAGATATTAGCATCAAAACCAAGGATAAATATAAATCTCTGGTGAATCGATGCTAATTGTAAAGGAGTTTCCCCCTTCACAAGCAAATTTGAGATTGGCAGAACCGTCGACTCATTATAAAGATCATTCCAAGTGGAGTTATGGGATACTCCAGAATCAAAAGAATATAAGTAGTGAGGGACACGAATGGATTTTGAAACCGCAAGGAACGTTCCAAAATTCAAACGAAATTCGAATCAAGGAGGAAAGATTCAATCTCGAATGAAAGTGATTCTTTAACTAAATTTGCCATACATTCTAAGTTTTGCCTCAAAGCCAAAGCTCTGATACTAAATGTAATGACCCGATATTTTCAACCATTCGCATCCGCACATGTCGAACTTGAATTTTTCAAAATACCGCGTTGTAAATAAAATTTGGCAAGTCTCATAATACACAGTAAATAAATATAATCATAGATCACAGACACAGATTAATAATAATGCAGCGGAATTAGAAGAGATAGTAGTTCATGAAGCTATTATAACAAAGTCTCAAAACAAAATACATAATATCAGTCTCAGACACATCATAGAAAATCCCAAATACATAGAGGTCATTATTACATGAAATAAACTGAACAGCTGAAATAGAAACAGATATATAAACAAAATAGATAAGCAGAATCTCCAGCAAATACCAGCTCCAGAAAGAGAATCCAAAGTTGTGAATACTCAGGCTGACCCAAGTGTAAAGCAAAACACAAAACACTCAAGTCA
This sequence comes from Allium cepa, assembly GCA_030765085.1. Classification (NCBI taxonomy): domain Eukaryota; kingdom Viridiplantae; phylum Streptophyta; class Magnoliopsida; order Asparagales; family Amaryllidaceae; genus Allium; species Allium cepa. The sequence continues at coordinate 237,311,796 of CM060930.1, forward strand.
GGACAAGATATACTTATATAATGTAAACCAACTCAAGTGAACTGCAATAAGGTACAAGTAACTTAATGGATGTCTGGGACCGCTCATCCTCTAAGGATCCGTTAAACTATTTACTATGTAGTAGTATTGCGCTATTATAATAATGTTTACAGTAAAATAAACTTAATTTTAAATAGAGTTCCGGGCTACCCATATCACCCTTCACACATAATAGTCCCAGTAGTCCGTCCAGTATCTGTGTATCTCCAGATCGGGAGACTACCCTAAATAATCCATGTGCTACGGGAGAAAAACAAACTCGTAGTAAGGCTTGCTAGGGTAGGTGACAAAGAACACGAGGCAATGCCAGAGTAGATATACCAATTACGCTTCCGGGTGGGTGGTAATGCAGCAGCCACATACGCCCACCTCGGAACACATTCCCAAAATTGGAGGGGCGCCCAAATTAATCACAAAAGCAATAGAATGGTATCGAAGAAATGCGTACGATCGGAGGAGCTACCTCACTTGGCTAGTCGATCGCACCTATTTAGCCACCTTAAGCCAACTCACGGGAGTCGGGTCCACATAGCATACCTCAAGAACGTCGCCACCATCCTACTTCATTCTGGAATCTCCACAGTGTACACAGTTGTTAAAGTGGTTTTTGGTATCGACAGGGAGTATGCCATATATCCGATCCTGGTCTCTTTTATAACCAATCGTTATTATAACCCATGGTTATAATTTAAAAATGGGATTTATACTTCAAAAAAATCAAATATCATTTCAAAATAGTTTCTACTTCAAAAATCAAATCATTCATTTCAAAACTACTTTCAAAATAGTTTATACTACGAAACCAAAACCCTTTTATTTTCAAACTATATTCAAATCAATACTATATCATTTCCATTTCATATATTTACCTTTCAAAAATCATAACACTTTCAAAGTTATAAAATACATGAAATCATTACACTTGAAAATCATTAAATTTGAAATCATTCTTTAATTTCTTACATTTTACAAATTTCTTTAATTAATCCAAAATTTCAAATTCCAATTCAATCATCAGTTTCGATTAAATTTCCATAAACCATTTCAAACCTTATATATTTCAAATATAGATTTGATCCACAAAATAACTATTCAATTTTTAATAAATTCCAAAGCTTTATTATCCTATATTTCATAAATCCAATATCTTTTAAATAGATTCAAATTACAAATAAACCAAATATTTTTCATACTTATATAAACTTCAAATATTCATTTATGGAGTAAATTGAATAAATCAAAATCAAATATCATTCCGAAATTTAATATCATTTCAAATTCATTTCAAAATATCAAAATATCATTTCAAAACATCATTCATTTTATTTAAATTTAAATACCATTTAAATCACATTTCAAAATAGTTTATATTACAAAAAATCAATCTTTCTATTTAAACTATTCGAAGTCAAGTCATTATATTTAATAATTAAATATTTAGTTTTCAAAATTTAATCTTTTTCAAAGATCATTTATTCATTTAAATTTATTAAAACAATTAAAATTCAACTTTCGCAACACTTAGAAAATGCTACGGAAAGTTAGGTTTTAAAACAGGTCATTAACAAAAGACAGCATTTAAAAATGCTGTAATATCTTAATTTAGTTTCAAATAAAATTTTAGTTAAATTTAATAACTATAGCACTAACAAAGTGCTATAATAGCCCTTAGTTCAAATTTGCTATTTAGTTCATTTAAAACGACTACAGCATTTACCAATGCTGTAATATCTTTTACATTACATTTCAAAAATGCTGTCAAATCAAATTCAGAGTTTTAGCTACAATTTCACAAACAATTAACTTTAATATAAATCATTTTAACTTATAAAATCCTATATTTTCAAACCTTAAAACAATCATTTATATACTTTTATTCTTATGATTTCATAAAGTCAAATTTCCATACAAAATCAAATTAAATAACAATTTGCTTATTTAAATTCAATTATTAAATTTTCATTTCTTTAATAAAAATTTTAAATTAACACTTAAGTTTACATTTCCAAAATATAACTTATTCCATTTTATTTTACTTAACTAAAAATTCACTTTTGAACAACTTCACAAAAATTCAATTTTAGTTATATTTCCAAATTTAGCTTAAATATTCATTTATTTCATATTTTAATTTATACAAAAAAATCATTAACACTTTATAAAATCATTATTACTTAATTAAAATAATTAAATTCATTTTTAAATCAAAACTGTCATATGTTCTTACTTTACATAAATCCCATTTATAAACAAAATCATAAGTTCCAAAATTAACTTATATTTCAAATTCTACTTTACCATTTACTTAGTTCACTTATTTAATTTATAGAAAAACATTAATATTTTGATAAAGTTAATTTTTAATAAAATTAAAATCAAAATATCATAATATTTACATTTTTAAAATATTTTAAAAAATTCAAAAAAATATATATAAACCACGGGTCTGTATATAGTTTTCTAACCTAGGTCAAGTGGTACAGATATATATCATTTCAACCCGCAATTTACAAAGAAAACCCGAGTTCAATCATTTAAAACCCGTAGTCTGAAGTAAAATGAAATGAAATAAAATTGCTCAAGCCTATCATTTTAGCCCATAATGATTTTTCCCTATTCTAAAATCCGTTCGGGTATGTATCATTTCAACCCATAGTGATACTAATCTACAGGGAACTTGTAATGATGAACAGATATATATATGAACAGAATAGCATGATATAACAGTAAATGATGATAAAGCATGCGTAATAATAGGTGTGAGCATCATATGGTCATAATATAATAGATATAACATGATGATATGGTTTACAGATTCAATTGCGATCAGTTTACTAGTCATATAAGTATAAACTTATCTGGTGAGATTAACTCACCTGTATTAGCTAGAGATTACAACCAAACACACACAATGAAATCCACAAAAGCAGGAGAGCACGATAATGATTTGAGTGTGAGAGAGACAAGGTTAAATTCCTTGAATACATGAAACAAACCAAACAAATATACATGAATAAAACACTACACATATTTATAAACAACTTGTGTATTCATGCACGAAACCAATCCAAACCAATTGCACTTGCCTTCATCCTTCATAGGCACGGCCATGGGTTAAAAATACATGACTATAGCTTGCTTTAGGGTCTGGTTGTGGACCTATAGGGGTCGGCCTAGCCTAGAGAAAGTGGTGCACAAGTTTGTGATGTAAGAGGCTAACATAGCAATACACTAGCATGGATTTCTATGCACCTATGGGCTCGGCCAAGGCCAAGGAGGGCACGGCCACTTCAGGTGGGGTCCGCTGGTGATGTACAGAGGGGTCTCAGGTTGAAACTTGGCTGGTGGAGGTGGAGCAAGTGGCGGCAAGGAGGAGTTTGAAGGTGGTGATGGCTAGGTAGGCTCGGTTTGGGATTTAGGAGATGTTTGGTTCATTTTCAGGTGGATCAACATCATTATGGTGCACAGCTATGGAAGGGGATGGGCTGAAGGAAGTGTTGACCCGAGGGGTGGTGGTGGAGGTGGTCAAGGTGGAGGAGGAAGGCTGGCCGATCCAATAGAGATGAAGAAGGCAAGTGCAATCTACGTAAATCAAGATGAAAACATGAAAAAAAGAAAAGAGTTTTACCAAATTTTTTGCAAGATGATGGCCATGATTTTTTTTTTGAAGAATGAGAAGCTTTGTTGCGTGAAAAAGATGAGGAAGTCAGCTAAGAAAACTGAGGAAAAGAATGGCCAAAAAAAATAAAAGATGTATTGATTAAAAATGAAACGGTGGAATACAAAAGGACTTAAGCAACTAAAGGGTCACAAAACCTTTCAAATTTCCGTTATTTATTTTGTAATTTGTAAATACATATAAAAACTGATAAATAAAGATAAAACGCCAGAAAATAAAATAAATAAATAAATTTTAACTAAATAGAATTAAATTAAGAAAATGGCTTAAAAATGCAAATTGGGATTTAAAAATTAGAAATAACTTCAATATACTTTGGAAAAATTTATTTTAATTTAAATACATGCAAAATGAATATAAATAAAGTAAAAAAACAGCAAATAAAAGTGAATGCATAAAATAAATAAATAAATTTTAATTATATATAATTAAATTAAGAAAATAGCAAAAAAAAATAGAAACTAGGCTTTAAAAATTTGAAATAAATTCAATAAACTTTGGAAAAATTATATTATCACTTTCAAAATATTTAAAATACAAAATATATATAATATAACATAAATATACAAATTATAATAAGATATATCAAATTAAAATATCATTTATATAAATTAAAATAATGAAAATTATTAAATAACTCAATATACACACAAAATTGTAAAGGGTATAACTTTCACAATTTAAATCCAATTTCAACGAAACGAAAAGCAGCATTCATGATATTAAATCTAGTTTCATAATAAAAGATAAAATTCAAGAATTAAAATTTTTAAATTTAAAAGTCAAAGTTTGATTATATTGACCAAAAATCACCATTTCAGAAAATATTCTATTTATACCAGTTTGAAATTATAATTCACATAATAATCCACATTTATATTTAAATATGAAATATTGAAATAAAACAAGTTTAAAATAATTTCAAAATAAAATAAAGTTAAATTTAAATTATATGCAAAAATCTAGGGTTATTACAGGATTAACATTCTTATATCAATAAATCCAACTCAAGTGAAATATCAACTAAAAAACAAATAACTCAGAGGACGTTTGGGATAGCCATCCTCTAAGGATTTGCGGAACTATCTACCAGGTAGAAATATATACTATAACACCACGGTCATTCCAAATTAGTTGTGTACTTCGAAACCAAAATATCATTTTCATTTCAAATATATTTGTTTTCCAAAATAGTGTATAAAGTAAAGTATTTCTAATTTCCTCAAACTTCACAAATCATTTCCTAATTAACTCAACTATCTCATTCGAATTAAATTACCAATTCCCATTTAATTCAGTTTTGACTAAACAAATTCAAATTTTATCGATTCAAATACAGATTTGAATCACAAAATAAACCATTTAAATTTCAATATAATTCAAAGTCACTATATTACGAAGCTTTAAATATTCAACATTTCAAAGACCAAGACTTCACTATTATTTAGTTTTGAAATATTCAGTTAATAAATTCAATATTATTTATATGCCCTTACATTACATTTTCTATATATTCCTTCTATTTCTTTAAACGTGAAATATTCATTAAATTACCTATTTCAAATATCAAGTTATAAGATAAAAATTTAAAGTTTCGAATACAATAGCTTCAATCGATTTAATTAAATAAATAACTGAATTAAATAGAACTTCAAATAAGTCTCAAATATATCTTCTAACCTTAGCTTATAAAATTATTCCACAAATCTATTTCTGAATTACAAATTTAATAAATCCTTAAATATATTTCATATTAATTTCATCAATCTTAATTAAATTACATAATATTACTATTCTACATATAAAATAACCTTTATATATATGGTATTTAAATCAATATTTATTAAACCATATATTTCTTTTCAAACAATAGAATTCATTTTCCAAAAATTTATATAGACCAACGGCGTTAGTGTATAATTTCCTACTCTATGGTCAAGTGATACGGATATTTATCATTTCAATTCGTAATTTAAATAGATGCGGTTAGATATCATTCGACCCGCAATCACAAAATCAAATCCAATGAAAATTGCTTGGGTATTTCATTTCAACCTATAACGATTTTCTCATATTCTAAAGTTCGTTCGTGTATGTATCATTTCAACCCATGGTGAATTCTATACTAACAGGGAACTTGCAGAGTGATAACAGATATGAAAATAATACTAATAACAGGCATAAATCATCAATAACAATATAATATAAACAATAAAACATGGTGTCATATTCCACAGGCACACAATTACAGATAATAGCATATATAACAATTTAAATAACTACAACAGCATATTTCAATTGAAATCAAATTTAATAAATATAAGAAAGTTAATCATGAGTGATTGCTCACCTTTCGAGTCTAGAGATGGGCGAGAATAAGATGAGTTACGAATTCAAACACGAATTTCAAAACAAAGCTAGATTGGCACGAATTAGACGAACCAAGCTGATAAATAGAAAATGATAAAATGAATCAGAACCAACTTGATTCAATACATATATTTTAAATCAATAATTTCAACTTTAACACCTATAAAATAAAATCTATCCATATGCAGTCATTTGAAATCCAAAAATCATGTGAACTAAAGTATACATTTCAAAATTAAAGCAAGTACCGACACGTATACAACAGTTCCCAACATACTACATAGCCCTAGTGTGTACCTATACTATCATATTTTTTTTATATAAACCCCCTCATAACCTCTAATTTACAGCCCATACAAAATCAAGTAAAATATGAAGTTACGCATCATTATATATAAAGTAATCTAATGTATAAATATATATATATATATACACATTTTTAAACAGTATATTATATCTTAAACTAAAATGCAAACTCATAACAAATAGTATAACAGGAAACATAAAATAGAATAAAAATATTTTTTTAAAGCCTAAAAATATATATATAAATATATCAAACATATCGTACTCCTTACGTATGAATATAAATATAGGTGTAACTTAATATATAAACACGTGTATATATGACTTCTAAAATAAATAAAAAATTACATATGAAACATTTACATGCATGTTATAAATTTAAAATTTTTAAAGTCAATGTTTAGCCAAACCAATATATTAGCTATCATATAATCTATGAACTACATATACCCAATAGATAATAAAATCATATACAAGCTTTAAAATGCCTCATATATATAAATCAACTCGTTTATATTTTTTCTTTAAACAAAATTTTATCTGCAAACCATAGCTGCAATCTTTTTGAAAGGCAATATATATATATATATATATATATATATATATATATATATATATATATATAACAACCACTTGTCTACAACGTATTTAACAAAACCTGCATATATAAAATATATCACCAACAATCACCTAGCTTAAAACCCACATCTTAAACAACACATGTACATAATATTTCATAAAAATGGAAAGGCATGCATATGCTCATATATAAACTGTCCTATCGAGAACAACCTATTACAATATATTAACATAAAAAAAACAGTTTAATATAAAATATATATATAAACAGAGCAATATATAGAAACTTGCGAATGATATAATACAATATACATATATTCACATAACTTTATATACGGCCATTGTACTTAATAAGCTTTTAATATATATGAACTATATAAACAATACGCCCATGTAATAAAATATGAAGTATCAGGCAAACCTATAATGCATGCATTCACGGCATGGAGGAATAGGAGATGAAAGCTTGTGAGGTTGACAAGGGCCTCGGCAGAAATGAGGGGAAGGATGAGGCCGTAGGCTTTGGTGAATCAAAAGGCGGATCTGTGCATGAGCAGGGGAAGAATGGCTTGCGCTCCAAGCCACGACTATGGGTTGCGAGATGGCCGATGGAAGTGGATTCGGCGAGGGTGAAAGGAGATGGGCTGACACTTGAAAGAAGGTGGAAGAAAGGAACAAGGAAGTGGAGACGTGCAGGTTGAGGAAGAGGACTATGCTTGGATATAATTTTTTTTTCTTTTCAGAACAAAATGAAAGCGGCAATAATAAGAACTGAAACGAAAGAGAGAGGAAAGAATATTAAAAGGTGGAGTGAGAAACGTAAAAGTGAATGAGCGAAATGAATGCAAAGTGTATAACCGTTAGATATTCGAATAACGGTCATAAAAGTGGAAATTTGGGCATATGAAACGGCTGAATTCTAGCAAATAAAATGGTTGTTATGATATCTATCAATTCCCATTTGAAATTTAAATGGACACCGCCATTAAAAGTGTACAGTGGTACCGGTACGGGTAACCGCTTAGTGGATTTCACCTTGTAGCGGACTTCAAAACACAGAAATAAATATACTGCGAAGATCAGCATGATGAGATGATCAAAACGGTATACAAAGATCAGTGGTATGATCATCTGATCAAAAATCGATAATCGGTACCAAAAATGCTGCTATTTGGTCAGAAATAAGATAAACGGAGCAATAGAAGTCGAAATTTGAAAAAAATGAAAAATGACGTCTCACTCAGAAGAGGATTTAGAAATTTGTTGTGTAAAAATATTCCGGTTGGAAAATATTTTATAACCATCAATTATTAACTGATTTAAGTTGAAACAAAATTACACCATAAAATTTACTTTCATATTATTAATTGAAAATTTACCATCTGCTATGTTTAATTATACGTAATCCAAATGTTAAATCTTTATTTCCAAATTTTATTATTTAAAATTTCATAAAAATTCAATAAATACGTTAATAAAACCATTAAAAATTATTAAAATTTTATGGGTCGTTACAATATCAAATAATATCCTTTATACAAAGATAAGCTGTATCAGTAAATCTTCATTAATATATCGGAGTTACAACCCATCACAGATAAACTGGACAGTACAACATCAACTTGTCCCAGAAAAATTATAATATCTCTCAATGGAATACACTCCATATGTTCCTGCCATCCAGCTCGCCTCCTGAGCTCCAGAACGTCCTTACATGAAAATTTGAAATACTCAGTCCGACCCGAGCATTACAACAAAGCAACACCCGGGTTAAGCTGGAAACCAGCGTGAGTAAACCCATGTAATATAAAATACCAAGCTATAACATATGTGGATACCAGGGTAACTCGTACCTTTTACGAGTTCTTATAGTCAGTCATTTATCACACACACAACAGTTTTCAGGTTAAATATCCATGTTACTCAATTCGTTCCATTCCAGCCTGTTTACTTTCACATATTCAATTTATAAGAATTTCAGATTACAAATCGAAGTAGTTTCGGGTATTTGCCGATACCCGACCCCGGTCTCTACGAATCCAATGACATCTTTAATCGATGTTGTATAAGTGAATACAATTCAATTTTAAATACAAGATGTCACATTTACAAGCATTTTATCATCAATAGTTAACCCACATTTCATATTTTAACCCATCACATTGGATTAGATATTAATCTAATTTTTCAATATAACTCAAACATCCATAAGCAAGATCAATTAGATGTTAAATTTTCTAATCAATTTTACTTAATTTCTTAATTACTTAAATTACTTATAATCTTGCTTACTTAACATTAATTAATTACAAACTAATTAATTAATGATTTTTATGTATTTCTCTTAATAAATCATCCTTGATTAATTGTTCTCTAATTACATTAAGTAATCAGCCTTTAATTAATTATCCTTAACCATTTACAATAACATTTTATATCAAAGATATACACTAATTCCAGGCATTCAATATAATCCAATCATCCATAAGCAAGGTTACTTAATCACACAATTAATTTAAACAAATAAATTAATTTTTTTAACCCTGCTTAGTAAATTTTAATCACACCATTCTTTAATTATCAATCTAAATTAATTTTCCATAATTACTTTTGTTAACTAATTATTCCACTGGTTAATTATCCTCCTTTAATTAATTGCCTTAATAATTAATCATATTAATAAATCAATCCTTTTAAATTTACTACACAAACTAACTAACTAATTACCTTAATAATTGAAATAATTAATTATTCCCTTAATTGATTACATTAATCAATTAACCATCCTTAATACATTAAATAATATTTACTTTATTTAATGACATCATTTATGTGACGCCCCACCTCTATACCCACGCTAGCCAAGAACACTACGGTGTAGTGCTGTCAACTAGCGCAGAGAATAAGGCTGTTGAGGAGCGACCATCCATGTAATTTCTTATCACACGGTGGCTATAAAATAATCTTCGAAAACAAATATAGAAGTAAGCATAACATGCGAATCAATCACAGATATCCATGTCATAAAGGCGGAAAGATATATGAATATATATCACATAAAAGTGTACATCAGAGTAGTGGTCTAAAAAGATCCACGATAATACAAAAGGATAGCAACGCGTGCTATACAAAAGAATACAACTATGAGTCTATATCTCAAGTGTAAACAACAAAAGCTGCTAATCTAAACAAGTAGCCAAAAGTCTGAGTAGTGAATCACTGGGGAAGGAGTCAAGCAGTAGCACCTGACACATCTCGGTCTGACCCGAGTATTATTTATAAGAAAATAATAAACGGATCAGTCTAGCTATAAATATCAGATGACATGATATAAAATAAAAGATATGGCATAAACATAAAATATCCATACTGACATACTACTATAAGTATGCAAATAATGATCAACAGGAGATCAACCGATAAGAGATAAATCAATATCACAAGAATCTTCTCAAAGATCCAAAGAGGGCATCATACCCTAAACTTGTACTCATGACAAGTCAAAGAGATAAATTCCAGAAATCAACACAAGAAATCCAGAAATCATAAAAAAAGAGAAAGAGGCCTATCACATGACGGTCCGAAGACCATGGGGAGCTACCCCACATGTGTGAGTCGAAATCACACAGATGAGGTCTAGACTAACCAAAAATCAAAAAGGTATGTGTGAGTGAAATCACACAAGTGGTGTCTAGTCTGACCTCGCAAACAAGAGACATCGCACAATTGCTAGTTTAAATCATAAGAATGATCGTCATGATCAACGAGAAGTGTCAATTACACTAAGCTAGTAAATATAAAAGTTTAGCTTCATGTCCCATAACCACTTGCTTAACTTAAATATTCACGAACAAACTGTAAATCTTCACTAGAAAATTGTCACAAAAAGGTTCAATCGAACAAGTCCAAGAGTTAACCGACGAAGCAAACGCAAGCGTTTCATACCACTTGTTTTACTAAGCCGTTTAATTCAATTTCTCATACGAGTGAGGTAAAGGTTTGTATATATTAGTAGATTGGAAAACGGTTTAAGAAAAGAGCTTTGTTATTGAAAATAGAGTTGAAATCATTTTGTTGAAAGAGTTTTGATATTTACTACTAGTATAGAAAACCTTTATATTTTAAAGTGACAAATCATAGAAGTGATTGTAGAAACAATCATTCACAAAAATTCGCATACGGAGATGTGAATAAAATCCAAGGAAATCAGCTCAATGTTTTTCAGATAAGATCCCCTACGGAGGGGGGTCCGGGGGGGGGGGGGTGGCAACCCCCCCAAGGTGGGGGTGCGGGGGCAACGCCACCGCTTACGTGGTTCGACCTGCCCGGTCAGGTCGCGGGAGTCCAGGGGGCAGCGCCCCCGGCGGGGTGCGGGGCAGCGCCCCGTCCAAAACGGTACGACTTAGTGAAGACAAAATGAGGTCTAACGACCTAAGAGGGATAGGGTCGAGCGACCTAATGGTTGCGACCTAGGGGTCTAAGGGGCACGACCTAGTGGTCCAGCGACCTAAAGGGTATAGGTCATGCGACCTAAAATGGGTTCGCGACCTAACACTCAAACGACCTAAAGAAATTAAGGAGCCGAGCGACCTATAAGAAGCAGCGACCTAAGAAGAAACGAGGCCCAACGACCTAGGGGTTAGGTCATGCGAGTTAAGAAGGTCAGCGACCTAACAAAGACACGCGACCTAATAAAGAAACGCGACCTAAAGGCACGCGACCTAGCGACTTAAGAGGCGAGCGACCTAAGTGTTACGGCCTAAGAGTCGAACGACCTAGCGTGGAAGCGGCCTAAAAGCCAAACGACCTAACGACCTAAGGTCATACGACCTAGCGACCTAAAGCCATACGACCTAACGACCTAAGGTCATACGACCTAGTGCAACACGCGACCTAAAAGGTACGCGACCTAATGCGGCCGAGTGGTTTAAGGTCGGAGACGACCTACGACTTATAAAGGTAGACGGTTGAGCGAGCTAATGAAGTCCAGAGTCGAGCGACCTAGCGACACGGTGTGTTGAGCGACCTAACGAGGTCAATGTTGAGCGACCTAACAAGGTCCAGAGAAGGGCGACTTAAAAGAGGCGCGACCTAAAAGAGGCGCGACCTAACTCAAACAAGCAGGGCGATTTAAAAGAGGCGCGACCTAAAAGAGGCGCGACCTAAAGGAGCGCGACTTAATGGGTTATATGACCCAACGACCTAAGCCACTAACTCGCGAACGACCTAAGTCCTAGGTCTGAGCGACCTAACTGCGAGTGAGCAAAAATGGCCAGAGTCAAAGCAGAGCGACCTAACGACCATACGACCTACGACCTAAGGTCCTGAGCGACCTACGACCTAAGGTCCTGAGCGACCTAACTCCGAAAACACGAAAATGGCCAGAACGACCTAAATGCAGAAATTTCACCAAAACACCAAAAATCGGAGTTTTTCGCCAATCCAATCCAAACCAAAAGCAAATATGAATGCTAAAGTGATAGGGAATCATTCCCAACAATCCAATATAGTTATAGACTAGATTTGTGAGATAAAAATCTCACCTTTGCACTAAAATTTATGAAGATGAAGCTTGAAAGCAAGGAGAAGCAAGGAGAAGCAATCCAAAGCTTGAATCCAATATCTTCTACTTGAATTTGGAGTTGAATATTGGATTTGCAATTGAATTTGTGCTTGGAGTTTTAATTTCCCATTCTTTTCACCATTAATGCCCAAGCTTGAGTTAGTTAGGAAATTTATGAAGAGTGAGGAGAAGGGGGTTGGAACTTGGGCTTAATAGGCTAAACTAACCCAAAGTCCAAAGCGGGAAATGTTAGTGAAATTTCACTAACTCCAAACCTATCGATGTTTATACTTAAAAAATTTGTAAACGGCATTTCGAACTCAATGAAAGTGGTCTCGAGTCCTAATTTGACCGTTTGCAAAAAGTAGCTTTTCGGACCAAAATCCGATTAACGACAAAATATTTAAATAAAATGTTTAAATATTAATTCGATAAATATGCGGGTTGTTACAGACTCCCCTCCTTAAAGAAATTGCGTCCTCGCAATAAATAAGATGGAAATCACAAGTAACAACCATAAAAGCATATTAACACAAATGAAATTTGAAATAGGAAGTTCACCTCAAAGAGCAGGAGTAAGCAAGTCCGGATGTGTTCGCTCAATGAATTCTCTGGATTCCCAAGTGCAATCCTTAGGATTTGAGGACCATTAAACCATCACAAGCGGAACATCTTTATTTCGAAGTCGTTTAACCTCAGAAGCTATAATTCGAATAGGATGCTGCTCATAAGTTAAATTCGGCGAAACTTCAATTTCTTCCACAACAGCGGGCTCAAGAATAGAATCGGAATCCCGAAGGCATTTCCGTAATTGAGAAACATGAAATACATCATGCATAGCAGAAAACTGAGCCGGCAATGCAAGGCGATAAGCCATGGAACCAATACGTTCAGTGATAGGAAATGACCCAATATATCGAGGCGCTAACTTCCCCGATCGACTGAAACGTACAACACCCTTCATAGGTGAAACACGAATAAAAACAGGATCCCCAACAGAAAATTCTAATTTCCTTCTTCGATTATCGACATAGGATTTTTGTCTACTCTGGGCTTCTCTCATCCTATGTCGAATAAGTTCAATCTTTTCCGTGGAATCACGAATAAAGTCTGGACCTAAAACCAGCTTCTCACCGGCCTCAAGCCAACAAGAAGGAGATCGGCATGGCCTTCCGTAGAGTGCCTCGAAAGGTGCCATACCAATACTAGATTGGAAGCTATTATTATAGGAAAATTCAACAAGTGAAATATGATCTTCCCAACTTCCACCAAAATCAAGCACACAAGCACGAAGAAGATCTTCAAGAGTTTGATTCACACGCTCGGTTTGTCCATCGGACTGGGGGTGATAAGCGGTGCTAAAATTAAGCTTCGTTCCTAAAGCTTTTTGAAGACTCTTCCAAAATCCACTAGTAAACGATGGATCACGATCGCTAACAATAAAAGTAGGAACTCCATGCAATTTTACAATTTCCTTGACAAATAGTTTGGCCAAAAGAGGAACGATTCGGTTAAACCGAACGGGAATAAAATGGGCGGAGTTAGTTAGTCTATCTACTATAACCCATAAGTTACCATGACCCGAACGAGAACGGGAAAGGCCATCTATAAAATCCATGGAGATTTGGTCCCACTTCCAAATTGGAATTTCTAAAGGTTGCAATAACCCATCAGGCCTTTGGTGTTCGGCCATGACAAGTTGGCAAGTCATGCAACACTTAACAAAGTTAGCGATAACAGATTTCATTCACTCCCGATAATAAAGTCGCTTCATATCCGCGTACATTTTACTACTACTGGGATGAACGGTAATATTAGAACGATGTGAATCTTCAAAAATATAATGATGAAGATCACAATTATTTGGTACGATAAGTCTACCAAACTTTTAAATGTCGCCACGAAAATCAATATCGAAGTCTTTCTAACTTTCAATAATAATTTTATCCCTACAACATTGGCTAAGAAGAGCCAATTCAGAATCTAGCCCTTTGAGCTACAAGAATGCAGTCTAAAAAGAATAAGGAACCTCTAGACTACATAAAACAAGGGATGCATATAAATCGGATTTCGCGATCTCGAATCTCTCAAGAGAATAGAGTCTCGAGATCGTTCCATTCGGATATCACAATAGAAAACAACTACTTGTTGCTTACGACTAGTGCATTGGCAACAAGATTTCCCCTTTCAGGGAGTATATAGAATATCAAGATCATAAGATGCAAGAAATTCGAGCCAACATGGTTGACGCAACTTAATTATGAGAAATAGATATCCCAATGATTTATAATTGAGGTAGAGAACAAATTTCTCCACCAAAAGCGATGATGCCAAATATTGAAAGCAAAATCAATAGCCGCGAGTACCAGATCATAAGTGGCATTCCTAGTCTCGATCGGCCTTAAAGATTTAGAAGCAAAAGTGATTGCACGTTCTCTTTCGCAAGAGAATGGCATCCAAACCCATACAATAAGCATTGGTACTAAGGTTAAAGTCTTGGTTCTCTTCGGGAATCACAAGAATAAGAATATTGAAAAGAAGGAATTTTGTCCTCTTTCCCAAAAAGCTAAAATTTTAAAAATCACAATTACCTTTATAGAAAAATTTATATTTTACAAGTCAATTTATTGTGTCTGATTGTCTCATCAAAGCGTTTAGGAAATCCCTATCGATAGCGTTGATCAAGTGCATCGACCAGAAATCTTAAAACACTAAATGGGCAATACAACACAAAATTACCTTTTTATAGGAATTTAAAATATCTTCTTAAAAGATTTGTAAAATTTTAAATTTCTATTTTCATCCCAAATTAATAAATACAAGATTGGAATTATTGAGATATCCATAGAATACTTGATTTATAAAATGGATGAAATAAACTGGATAAACTGATGACACAATATGTCATTCATATAAATCATAATGAGTGCGGAATGCGGTATGTGGAAGGCTAACTTCCGCAACTCGTAGTGATTGAAATTCGGTGGCATGGTCAAACTAGAAAGACCTTAACACCACTTAAAAGGTTGCTTAGGTAATGATCCTAAGACAAACTCAAAAATATCGGAGAATTCTCAACCGATATGAATGAGAGAGATATCTCTTTATTCAACATGTGAGCTTAAAGAATAAAATGATGCCATTGATTTGAAATCGAAATCACAAAGGAAAAATATGAATCTGCTTAACAGATTGAAAATGTCGAAAAATGAATAGTCCTTTCGGAAAAATTGGATATGGGCTTTGCAATAAGCCAATCCTTTTACGCAAATCAATTCCGAAACCAAAGCAATTCATAACATGCAAATTGGTTCGGAAAGAAAAATCACATGAAATAATTTTCGATGTCATTAAAAAGCAAGTAGAGTGTTGCAGATCCACTAATCCGGATTCGCAATCCTCAAAGAAGTCATTAAGCCCAAAATATAAAAATAAAGAGAATCAACAAGTTCTTCTGATAAATAAAAATGATGAGGGAAACCCATATCAAAAAGAACTCGAATCAGATAATCGCAAACAAATGAAATCAAGGATTAAATAAGGAATACCTTGACCCAAAGAAGTTTCGTTAGAAGCTTTTAGCTTTCCTTCTCTCTTACTAGGTCGTGTGGGACATGTAGACAAGTAATGGCCCGAGCCCTTGCAATAGCGGCAATAGAGGGGTTCCGGGCACTTAGTTACATAATGGTCTGAGGAACCATAATTGTAGCATCGTTTACGACTAGAGGTAGATGGCTTGGCTACCGAAGTTTCTGGTCCCACCTTCTTCTTACTTAGAAGTATGGGGCAGACAGAAATATGATGACTGGAACCTTTACAGTAACGACAAAAGAGTGGTTCCGGACACTCCTTCGCATAGTGGTCCCTAGAACCACAGTTGTAGCATTTTCCACAATTAAGGATTGGAGTCTTTGCTCCAAAAATAGGTTGCTTCACCTTCTTATCGGGATGAGGGCTTTTGAATTTAATACGCCTCTTCTTGGAAATCCTAATATCACTATCAATCCCTCTATCAGCCTCTTTTTCTTGTAGCGTGATATCTACAAGTTGGTCGAAAGGAACTTCTAGTTTCAGAGGTAAAACCATTTCGGGATCCTTATCCAAAGCACAGATAAACCTTTGATTCTGAGCAAGATCCAAAAGTTGTTGGGCAGACATGAATACGCCATCCAGAGAAGGGCTACTGGATTGACCAGCGCTAGGACTGCCAGAACTAACCATCTCTTCTTCTTTTTTAAGAAAGAAAAGAAGAAGAAGGAAAAGATTATTCTCAGAATGAATATCAAGCAATCTTGGATGATAAAACAAGGAATCATAAAGAAAACAGGATGAATTGGTTCGAAGACTCGAACCAAATCCTGAAGCACGACTCCTAAGGTGGACTTAGGACAATGATCCTTGTTAAGTTATTCTATATTGTTCCGAAGTTTGGCTCTGATACCAAGCTGTGACGCCCCACCTCTATACCCACGCTAGCCAAGAACACTACGGTGTAGTGCTGTCAACTAGCGCGGAGAATAAGGCTGTTGAGGAGCGACCATCCATGTAATTTCTTATCACACGGTGGCTATAAAATAATCTTCGGAAACAAATATAGAAGTAAGCATAACATGCGAATCAATCACAGATATCCATATCATAAAGGCTGAAAGATATATGAATATATATCACATAAAAGTGTACATCAGAGTAGTGGTCTAAAAAGATCCACGATAATACAAAAGGATAGCAACGCGTGCTATACAAAAGAATACAACTATGAGTCTATATCTCAAGTGTAAACAACAAAAGCTGCTAATCTAAACAAGTAGCTAAAAGTCTGAGTAGTGAATCACTGGGGAAGGAGTCAAGCAGTAGCACCTGTAACATCTCGGTCTGACCCGAGTATTATTTATAAGAAAATAATAAACGGATCAGTTTAGCTATAAATATCAGATGACATGATATAAAATAAAAGATATGGCATAAACATAAAATATCCATACTGACATACTACTATAAGTATGCAAATAATGATCAACAGGAGATCAACCGATAAGAGATAAATCAATATCACAAGAATCTTCTCAAAGATCCAAAGAGGGCATCATACCCTAAACTTGTACTCATGACAAGTCAAAGAGATAAATTCCAGAAATCAACACAAGAAATCCAGAAATCATAAAAAAGGAGAAAGAGGCCTATCACATGACGGTCCGAAGACCATGGGGAGCTACCCCACATGTGTGAGTCGAAATCACACAGATGAGGTCTAGACTAACCAAAAATCAAAAAGGTATGTGTGAGTGAAATCACACAAGTGGTGTCTAGTCTGACCTCGCAAACAAGAGACATCGCACAATTGCTAGTTTAAATCATAAGAATGATCGTCATGATCAACGAGAAGTGTCAATTACACTAAGCTAGTAAATATAAAAGTTTAGCTTCATGTCCCATAACCACTTGCTTAACTTAAATATTCACGAACAAACTGTAAATCTTCACTAGAAAATTGTCACAAAAAGGTTCAATCGAACAAGTCCAAGAGTTAACCGACGAAGCAAACGCAAGCGTTTCATACCACTTGTTTTACTAAGCCGTTTAATTCAATTTCTCATACGAGTGAGGTAAAGGTTTCTATATATTAGTAGATTGGAAAACGGTTTAAGAAAAGAGCTTTGTTATTGAAAATAGAGTTGAAATCATTTTGTTGAAAGAGTTTTGATATTTACTACTAGTATAGAAAACCTTTATATTTTAAAGTGACAAATCATAGAAGTGATTGTAGAAACAATCATTCACAAAAATTCGCATACGGAGATGTGAATAAAATCCAAGGAAATCAGCTCAATGTTTTTCAGATAAGATCCCCTACGGAGGGGGGTCCGGGGGGGGTGGCAACCCCCCCAAGGTGGGGGTGCGGGGGCAACGCCACCGCTTACGGGGTTCGACCTGCCCGGTCAGGTCGCGGGGGTCCAGGGGGCAGCGCCCCCGGCGGGGTGCGGGGCAGCGCCCCGTCCAAAACGGTACGACTTAGTGAAGACAAAATGAGGTCTAACGACCTAAGAGGGATAGGGTCGAGCGACCTAATGGTTGCGACCTAGGGGTCTAAGGGGCACGACCTAGTGGTCCAGCGACCTAAAGGGTATAGGTCATGCGACCTAAAATGGGTTCGCGACCTAACACTCAAACGACCTAAAGAAATTAAGGAGCCGAGCGACCTATAAGAAGCAGCGACCTAAGAAGAAACGAGGCCCAACGACCTAGGGGTTAGGTCATGCGAGTTAAGAAGGTCAGCGACCTAACAAAGACACGCGACCTAATAAAGAAACGCGACCTAAAGGCACGCGACCTAGCGACTTAAGAGGCGAGCGACCTAAGTGTTACGGCCTAAGAGTCGAACGACCTAGCGTGGAAGCGGCCTAAAAGCCAAACGACCTAACGACCTAAGGTCATACGACCTAGCGACCTAAAGCCATACGACTTAACGACCTAAGGTCATACGACCTAGTGCAACACGCGACCTAAAAGGTACGCGACCTAATGCGGCCGAGTGGTTTAAGGTCGGAGACGACCTACGACTTATAAAGGTAGACGGTTGAGCGAGCTAATGAAGTTCAGAGTCGAGCGACCTAGCGACACGGTGTGTTGAGCGACCTAACGAGATCAATGTTGAGCGACCTAACAAGGTCCAGAGAAGGGCGACTTAAAAGAGGCGCGACCTAAAAGAGGCGCGACCTAACTCAAACAAGCAGGGCGATTTAAAAGAGGCGCTACTTAAAAGAGGCGCGACCTAAAGGAGCGCGACTTAATGGGTTATATGACCCAACGACCTAAGCCACTAACTCGCGAGCGACCTAAGTCCTAGGTCGTGAGCGACCTAACTGTGAGTGAGCAAAAATGGCCAGAGTCAAAGCAGAGCGACCTAACGACCATACGACCTACGACCTAAGGTCCTGAGCGACCTACGACCTAAGATCCTGAGCGACCTAACTCCGAAAACACGAAAATGGCCAGAACGACCTAAATGCAGAAATTTCACCAAAACACCAAAAATCGGAGTTTTTCGCCAATCCAATCCAAACCAAAAGCAAATATGAATGCTAAAGTGATAGGGAATCATTCCCAACAATCCAATATAGTTATAGACTAGATTTGTGAGATAAAAATCTCACCTTTGCACTAAAATTTATGAAGTTGAAGCTTGAAAGCAAGGAGAAGCAAGGAGAAGCAATCCAAAGCTTGAATCCAATATCTTCTACTTGAATTTGGAGTTGAATGTTGGATTTGCAATTGAATTTGTGCTTGGAGTTTTAATTTCCCATTCTTTTCACCATTAATGCCCAAGCTTGAGTTAGTTAGGAAATTTATGAAGAGTGAGGAGAAGGGGGTTGGAACTTGGGCTTAATAGGCTAAACTAACCCAAAGTCCAAAGCGGGAAAAGTTAGTGAAATTTCACTAACTCCAAACCTATCGATGTTTATACTTAAAAAATCTGTAAACGGCATTTCGAACTCAATGAAAGTGGTCTCGAGTCCTAATTTGACCGTTTGCAAAAAGTAGCTTTTCGGACCAAAATCCGATTAACGACAAAATATTTAAATAAAATATTTAAATATTAATTCGATAAATATGCGGGTTGTTACAATTTAAATCGCCCTTTTAAAAAAATATAGGAATTAACCTACTATAATATTTCTTTAAACAAACAATTTTAAAAAATTCTAAAACTTATTTCTTTTTATAATCTTTTAAAACTTGATTTATTTATCATCAAAGCATGAATATTTATTACAGTAGCCAACCCTGGTGTCTACCCGAGCCGACCCTCCTCAAACATTTCCCGATCAAAACTCGAGATCACCCCCGAGTAAAACACCATTCTCCCTGAAGCAATTTACACAACAACAACAACAGACATAAGATGGTCCATGTGCACGTGCACACGTCAACGCCGCCCACCCGATCAACTTCGCCGGCTCCCTCTGGTCGCCAGCGACCCTCTCAGTCACTCCGACCTTCTAGCTTCTTCAATCAAGCCATAAATTCGAAATGAGCATTTCGTCCAAAACTGGAATTCAAACAACCGACCACCGACCACCCGTTTCACCACCACAGACCACCGATGATCACGAGACTCTGGCTAAAACTTCGTCTCCCTACACTCTAGCTATTCCCCTTATACAGCATCCTTCAAAGCTGACCATAATGCCGCCATTGCCGAGAAAAATACCTCGACCAAAAACTGGAACAAAACCCTAAATGGACCATATTAGCCATCAACGACGATCATAAATTTAATCGAACATTTTTCCCGACAAGTCTAGCCTACCATCTTCCTCTGGCCTCAACCCCGAACCCTCCGACCTACATGATCATCAAAAAAGCCCGAAAACCAAAAATTTGACAAATCCAAGATTTCTCACTCAATTCAACACCAAAAATCTGGATTTAACCTTTAAAATTCATGATTTTTGAAGGTGATTTAGGTTATATAAGTGAATCAAATAATTGCGATGTTTGAATTTAACATTTTCGTATGTTTACAATATCTTTCTTGATTTTCAAGATAATATTCAAACTATATTTACTTAGAATTTTTTTTAAAACTTACTTTATGTTTAAACATACATAAGTTGTTTGAATATCACTGCCTATAAGAGATTAAACAAGGAGATTTGAATTTTGATCTAGATTTTCAGCCTGTAAAAAACATATATATGTATGTATGTATGTATGTATACAGACACGCACACTTAACAACTTCATATTTATCCATATGCAAGCATAATTTCATTCATGCAAACAACTAACACATCATCATTTAAAATATCATTCACATGCATTAAGATAAAACAGGTTGAAGTTTGTTTACTCATGAGTCTGGATTTAAACAGAGAAAATTTTATGAAATTGGATTTGTGCCTGCTGATGCTTTTTGATTTCCAGGTTGAAGATTTTGAAGTTATTTGTGTTTAAGATACTTTTGTTTTGAACTTAGACGGGATTCTTTGATCTAGAAATGCTTGTATCTGTTTGAGATTTTCTTTTTTAGGTTTGAACTTTGTTTTGTTTTTTCTTTTGATTTCAGGTTTTCAGATTTGAAAACGGAGATGAAGAAAAAATGTGGCTTGGTTTATTTCTTTTGAAAAACATGATGTTTATATTTTAAATTTTAAGAGAAAATAAATTTGCCATTTGTAAATTATTTGGTTAACACTTGTACAAATTTTCATATCATATAGTTTACATTTGTTTACTGCCTGTTTTACTTATTAAACATTTGTCACAAATATGTATTTTTATGCATAAACCCCTTTGTTAAATTTATTTATAAATTTGTTTTAAACTTTATCATTTTATAATTTGTAAATTAATTTATCTCTTTATGTTTTTTGTAACAACCCTATATTTTGGGATTATTTTAATTACATATTTTAATTATTTTAAATTGAATTTCCTGATCTGAAAACTTTATTTTATTCATTAGAATGGAATTTTTTTTATTTTAGATTTAAATTTTGATTTATATGTGAATTATAATTCCAAACATGAATAAATAGAATATTTTCTAGAAATGTGAATTTTGATCAATATGGTCCAACTTTGACTTTGAATTTAAAAAATTAAAAATTAAAAATTTCAAATTCTATCTTTTATTATGAAAGTAAATAAAATTTCAAGTATATTTCTTTTTGTTTCGTTGAAATCTGATTAATCCTGTGAAAGTAACTTTTTTTACACTATTGTATGTAAATTGTTTTATTTAACAAAATTATTTATTTTAATTTATAGAAATAATATTTGTGTTTGTCATGTCATGTTTTAATTAATGTTTACATATGTAACATGATATGTTATGTGTATATATATATATTTAAAATATTTTAAAGGTGTAGTTGAAATTTTCCAATGTCAGTTGTATTTTGTTTACAATTAAAATTTCTAGTTTCAATTAAATAAATTATTTTCCTTATTTATTTTTCTATTTTCCTAAGACCTTATTTTATTTTCATTTCCACTTTATTTTGTTCAGCTTTTTAATTTTATTTACTCGACCTTTTATTTGTTTAAAGTGAGTTATTCAAATTGGAAATTTGAAGAGACTTTTGTGCTTTTAAGCTTGTGACTCTTCCTTTTCCTTCCTCTTCATTGCTTGGTCATCCATTTCTTTTGTCTTAGCCATGTATTTCCATTTCTTTTTCACGTGAAAAGTTCTCATCTCTTCATTTTGTTCGGCCATTCCTCATTCCTGAAAAAGAAGAAAACAAAAGTAAGTCATGGCTCCTCTTTTTCTCATTTTCTTCTTCTTTCTTCATTGTTTTGCCTATTTCATTCACATGTTTGCTCGGCCTCACCTCCACCAACTACCACCATCATCTCCTCCTCATCATCCACAGCCTACAACCATCCATCTCCTCTGTCCATAGCAGGCCATGACCATCCCAAGGAGAAAACACCACAAAAACATCTTAAAACCTTGCAAACTTCATATCCGAGACATATTGACCATAGGTCGAGCCTAGATGCAACCCAAAACTCCTCCTTTATGCCTTGACCTTTGACATTCCTCCACTTGTGACTCCTAGATCTTTACATCCAATTGTTTGCCTTCTTTTTTGCTGACCATTTGGCCGAGCATTTTAGGTCTAGACCCGGTCATGGCCGAGCCATGCTGATGGTGATCAAACCCATTTGATCATGTGACAAGCTTAAGTTGTCTTGTGCAAGTCGTTTGCTTCTAAGGTTTGGTTACCTCTCTTGTTTTGCAAACTAAAGTTGTTGATCATATTTGTATATCAATATTTATATTTGTACTTATGTATATCCCATTTGTGTTGTTTACAAGGCTCTCCATCTGTTCAAATCTATCATGCTTGTTGTGCCTTAGGAATCATGCTTGTGTGTTGTTTTGGTCTCTAGCTTTATAAAAGGTGAGTCCTTCTCACTCTTACATTACTACTTTTGAAATTGGTAAATTGATGACAAGTGATTAGTAATTAAAATGTTATGCAAGTAATGATGATTATATGATATGTTATTACATGTTATTACTATGTTAACTTTGTTAATTATCACCTGACATATGATAAATGACAGTATATTGTGACATTGACAAGTTAGTGTAGTTTTTATATTGTTTATGTATATGATCACACTGCACGTTCCCTGTTAGAATAGAATCACTATGGATTGAAATGATACATATCCGAACGAACATTAGAATAGGGAAAAACCATTATGAGCTGAAATGATAGGCTCAAGTGATTTTTATTGTATTTTATTTGACTTGGAATTGCAGATATGAAATGATAGAACTTGGGTTTTCTTTTTAAATTGCGGAATGAAATGATACATATCCATATCACTTGACCTAGGTTAGAAAATTACATACAGGCCACGTGTTATATTTCTAACAGATTTTTCCTAAGATATGTACTTTTAAAGTATGAAATTTTGATTTAAAAATATATATTTTATGGTTTTAAGAAAGCTAAATATTAAGTTTTGAATTGTGAATTTAAGTATGTAAATTTGAAGTAAATGTCATTTTTGACTTTAAATTTTATTTTAAATTGTAAATAAATAATGGAAATTAAATTTAAAGTTTGAAATGATATTTGAAGTAAAATGTTAAGTTTTGTTAAATTAATAAGTTAAGAAAATAGTGAAATATTGACTTAACAAATAAATTGAGTTTAAAACTAGATATTTAATTAAAAAAAAAAATTGTTTTAATAAATCATATGTTAAAAATATTTAAATGTGAAATGTTGAAGCCTAAATATGACTTATAAAGTTTAAAATAGAGAACTTTGAAGTTTTAATGTTTCTGAAAAGTTATAATAAAACCTAGAATTTTATTAACAACATTTCCAAAAATGCTGTGGTCCTATGTAGAGGTGTTACGGTTGCGGTAACCGCCGTTATTACCACCAACTGTAACTGTAACCGTTGTTGATGGTTATAAATTCTTATAATCGTTACTGCAACTGTTTATGATGGTTAACCGTTGTATTTTCAAATTTAAAGCATATCGTACATATATTTTCAATTATATACATTATTAATGATAAATTGATATTACTCTAACTATTTTTTGCAAATTTATTTATTTGTTTATAAAACGACCAATATGCATGCACATTTTATTAGTTAATTAAAGCACATATTAAGCTATTTCTTTAACTTAAATTACTAATTTTTATACTTTAATGTTAAATACTACATAAAACGATCATGTATGGTTGGTATGGTTAACCGCGGTTTTCAATTCTTCAACCGTTACCATAACCGTTAAAGTTATAGATGGTAACCGCATCAATAATTGGTACGGTTGAGCGGTTGAACGATTCAACCGTAACAGCCCTAGTCCTATGACAGCATTTATGTTTGAAATAACTAAATACCTATTATGGCATTTTATAAATGCTATTGTTCGTGAAATAAACTATTTTGGAAACTAAATACCTATTGTAACACTTTATAAATGCTGTCATTGCTAAATTTGACAATGTTTTGAATATTATAGATTTGACACTGTTTTGAGTTATATTTTAAAGTATTTAATGATTTAAATTTTGCAATTTATTATTTGTGAAATTTAAGGAGTTTTGAATATAATTTAATATTTAAATTTGAAGTTTTAAGGAATTTAAAATTGAATTTGAATTTAAATAATGTTTACTTGGTTATGTGTTAAATAGAATGAAATGTAATGACGTAAATGAATTTTTTGAACAGAATTTTGAAATGTGTTTTGAAATGATATTCGAAATATTAAATGAATGACATATTTGATTTTAAATTGATATTTAAGTTCAATATTTGAATTAAACAATGATAATGAGTTGATAAAAGATTTGAAAGGAAATGATTTTGAAATGTTTTAGAATGACATGATCTTTATTTTTGATAAAGAATGTGAATTTGGAATGATACCTGATTTTGACCTATTTGATAAATGAATATTTGAAGTTTATATTAGTTTAAAAGGATATTTGGTTTACTTGTAATTTGGGTTTATTTAAATGATATTGGACTTATGAAATGAAATTTCAAAACTAAATATTAGTAAATTGAAGTAAGAGATATATGAGATTTAAAAATTTAGTTTTGAAATATGGTATATTAAAGCTTTGAAATAAAAAAAAATTGAATGGTTTATTTTGTGGATCAAATCTGCATTTGAAATTTAAGATTTGAAATGGTTTGTTGGGAAACTGAAATTTAATTAAGACTGATGGTTTGAATTGAATTAAATCGAAAATTTGAGAATTTGGGTTGATTTGAATAAATTTGGAAATTGCAAAGAATTAAAGGAAGGTTCCATGATTTCAAATGTATGATTTCGAAATGTTATGATTTCAAAAGTGCAAGGATTTCAAATATTTTAGTTTCAAAAGAGTTATAACTTTAAAAGTATTATGATTTTGAAAGGTGAACATATGTTTGAAATGGAAATAATATTGTATTGATTTGGATATAGTTTTGAAATAAAAAGGTTTTGATTTCGAAGTATATACTATTTTGAAAGGAATATAGTTTTGAAATGAAATGATTTAATTTTGAAGTATAAAGTATTTTGAAATGACCATGGCGTTATAATAACGATTGGTCGTTAAAGCGACCGAGATCGAAAATTGTCATACTCTCTGCCAACTCCAAAATCCACTTTAACAACTGTGTACATGGTGGAGATTCCAGAATGAAGTAGGATGGTGGCGACGTTCTTGAGGTATATTACGTAGACCCGACTCTCGTGAGTTGGCTTAAGGTGGCTAAAACAGGAGCGATCTCGGGCCAAAAGGGGTAGCTCCTCTAGTCGGATACACTTCTTCGATACTATACTCTTACTTGTGATTGATTTGATGGCCATCCTCCAATTTTGATTGAGAGTGTGTTTCGAGGTGGGCGTAGTGGATGTTATGTTACCACCAGCCCGTGTGCGTAATTGGTATATCTACACTGGCATTGCCTTGTGTGCCGTATCACCTACCATAGCGAGCTTTACTACTAGTTTGGTTTTCTACCGTAGCCCATGGAGTATTTAGGGTAGCCTCCCGATCTGGAGGTATGCTGATACTGGATGGACTACTAGGACTATTACGTGTTAAGGTGGAAAATGTAAAGCCTTAAAGCTATTTAAAAGTACGTTTATTTTACTATTAGACATTATTATAATAGCGAATATTCACTACTACAAAACATGCCATTTGTATCGGTTGTTTACCCCCCTTTTGCATCAGTTCAACAACCGATGCATATGCAACCGATGCAACAGGCTTAACACTTTTGCATCAGTTCTGGAACCGATGCAAAAAGGTCCTTTTTGCATCGGTTGTTACTAACAACTGATGCAAAATATCATGGTTGGTTGCTTGAACACAGCCCCCATGTTGCATCGGTTGTAATGAAAACTGATGCAACAAAGGAACTTGTTGCATTGGTTTTTTATAACAACCGATGCAAACTAATCCCTCTATTGCATCAGCTATTTGTGTGCCTGTTTTTCTATTTGCATTCGTATTTCTATTCAAAAACAATACACGATTTCAAAACAAAAATATTTTATTATTTGCACTACACTGACATTTTCTGTTTTGATTTTACAATTATTATTTTTTACAAAAATGCTCCATACAAACCAGTACAACAGTGCTATGTACGTTTCTGTGCACTGTGCATTGCCACATTCAGCATCACAATTTCAACCTGCCTTCTGTCCTACAACTACTGTCTTACCACTGTTACGTCTAACATCATCTAACTCACAGCCAAACTCCAACATCATCTAACTCACAGCCATCATCTAACATCCAACCACCACTGCCATACTACTTGCATCATCTATGCTTTGTGCATCAAGTTCTTGCTTCATCAAATCTTCCTTGCCTGAACCATCCACCACTACTTTCAATTCCAAGCAACTACTTCTGTCACCAATACAACAACTTCAACATTACATCTACTTCTTGCGCATTTCCACCCCATCCCTACAACAGCAACCTTCATCCACCACAAAAAATACAAAAAAACTGCCTCTTTATTCATGCTAATATATTGACAAAAAAAACCCGCCTCTCTGTTACATTTTCTATGCATTTTCATTTCAAAAAACCACCTCTCTGTTACATTTTTCTATGCATTTTTCCATGCATTTCTCTAGTTACCTCTCCTCCCCCCTCAAACAACATACAAACTCTGCCACTATCAACAAACCACCATACATTACTTCACCACATTTCAAAACATCAACTTCAACTGCCCTCGGCCACCTCGAACCACTTCCTCCCTAATGTCATACGAACACTGACATACATACGGTTAAACTATCATATTGCTTATACATCAACACTGCCACTGCTACGAAGCAAACAACCTTCATGCCTCTGCCTTACATTGCCTGCAACATCCAACCTTACTTCAAACATTCCTGCCGCTATGCACCTCTGTGCAACTCTATGCACATTACTTCACCTACTCCATGCTGCATATTAATTCACTCTGCTGCCACAACTGTTTATATACATCCATTGCCATACTTCAACCACATCCATTGCCATACTGCTCTCCATCCGGTTACATACTGTGCATATACAGACACAATTACATCAACTCCTGCCACTGCCCGACCTCTGCATCACAACAACTACCACTGCTACCATAACATCCCCGTGTCTTCTTCATTCACCTACATCCTTCAAGCATACTTCACAAAACATCATCTCAAAATTCACTACGCTGCCTGCTTGCAATTACACTTCTTTCATCACAGTGCCTGCAATTACACTTCACAGTGCACCACAGAGCAACTGCTCTGCACTTATATTGCCTTCTTTCATTCACCCATCATATCAAACCAGTTCTGCCACCCACTTGCCCCAGTTCTGCCACCATATACAACTTCCCATAATCACATGGCAGTTTGGATACACAGGCTTGTAAGGTAATTTCCATAAGTAGCCCAACCTAGTCATCTAGACTCTCATCGACAACAAATGTCAGTGTAAACAATAGTGAACATGTACCAAAGCTTGGAAGTTAGAAATAGCAATTTAAAGACCAAAATGTAGTGCAAAAATTATATTTCACTTTGATTTTGCATAATTAGATGTACAGGTAAATGTGGTAATTTTTTACTATTTAGACAATAACTCTATATAAAGTGGCAATAGTTATAATCAGTTATCACATGCAAGCTTGCTATACTTTTCAGAGTGTTATTATTGTTGCACTGTTTAGTTTAATTTCATTTTCCTGCTGCTTTTTTTTCCTGTGTGTGTATGAGTATTTTACATAAGGGATGCATCAGCAAAAGTTTCACATTTTACAAATTTTACACTAGGACTGTCATAAAATAATAATAATAATAGATGAATAAATAAAGAGAAAAAAGAACTAAGAATTGATTTACTTATTGTTAACTATGGCTCCCTCTTCATCAAATATCATATTTCAAACATAGAAAAACTAATCTATCTATACCATCTTTTAGAAATTTATAATAAGATAGCCAATGTCTGTTTAAAGTACAACTTAAGTATATAGAGTAAATGGGCTAGCAATGCAAAAGAGAACTACATAAAGCAAACATTGTAATTCACAGCCAAACCAAAAGTGAATGAAATAAATGCATACAACCCTGGATACAAACCAAAGAATATAAAAAGAAAAATTACAGAAGCCAATTATTCTAAGTAACACTAAACACAAATTAACTGGAAGAACAAAAGGGTTCTATATCGTCCTTATTTTCATTGTATCTTCTCCCATATTTTGGTTGCAGATTAGGCCTATTTAATTAATCAACATCTTACATAAAACAAAATAATCATGGGTTAGATGTAGGTTTGATTGTTCAATTAAGTATGTTGAGAAAAAAGTATTCTAGAGTTTGGAAACTATTGTTACTGCATTAAGCCAAAATCAAATGTAGTTCACCTTAATTTTCAGTTCATATTACTTCAAAAAATAAACTGACAGTTGAAGAACAAAAGTGTTCAACCAATAATGCAAGATATATTGTCCTACTGCACCTCCAATTTATATAAAACTGATGTACTTAATATTCAGCACCCACTGCACAAACATACATTGTGTTGGCTATGTCTAGCATGCATGTAATGATGGAGTTGTTAACTTATGGCAGTGTGTTGAATAATAAATAAAGAACAAAGAGGTTAGTGTTCTAAAATGAATTTGCATTAAATGTGTAATTATAAGAGATAATACTACGACAAAGATGAAAACTGTTATTTCACTACAAACTGTCTGAAACCTGGAAGTTTTAGTAAATGTTTTAGTAAATGAAACATAATAAACAAAAAAATACCTTAAATTTCTCAGTATCACAATTTTTATTGAACGTTTCCCACTGTGCTTGTGTAATGCCATCATAAAGCTCGTACGGCTCTTTATGGTCCACTGGAAGTTTTCTTGTCTTCGTAATCCAACCACCAACCAATTTTGTTTTGAAATCTTTCCATCGTCCACAGACATATTTTAACACGTTATCTTTCGTGTTGTCGTCAATGTGGTACTCGATCTGAGATAAAAAAAATCAAAGTTACATACGCATCATCTATTTAGTAAACTTAATGGACTGGAAATTAGACAAACATGTAAAACTTATGCTAACTCATAACAACATAATTCACTAAACTTAAACGAAAATACAAGACATGTAATAAGCATGTATATTAAATCTGAAACATCATTCCGCTATAAACTAATCAAACATTACTTTCTCTATAGTACAGATGAATATGAAACGAAACTAACTGCATAACAAAATTTTCGTGTATCAGATCAAAATATTAGTAGAACCGCAAACATTTAATAAGCCTAAAAAATTTAGAAAAATCAAGAATTGATACGCCATTAAATTCTAACAAATTAGGAATCTTGGTTACTTTAACTTTATTTCAAAGTAACACGAATAAACTAGCACTCATTTTTGCTTTTAGCAAAAAGTGGCCGGATCTGCCCATAATATGTGGCAGCAGGATGAAGATTTGCAATAGTTCGTAAAGACGGCTAGAATATATGTACAATTTCAGAAAGGAAGATCTTTAAGAAAAAAGTTAGAGAGCTAAAAACCTGAATAGCCAATGGAAATGCAAAAAAAGCATCATGATTGTCGAAACCAAAATCTGGATCCAAATGTAAAACGAAATAGCATAAAGATTGCCACAAATCTATATGGACACAGAGGATCACTATTACAAACGAGTAAACGCTCCAGCTACCGTCAGATTCAAGGCTGATGCACGACTTCACCCCGATTGTTACCGCTCGGCTACTTAATTCGGAGAATCATTTACAAACATTACGTCTGCATAAAATATTTATACATTTGGAAAAAAAGAGAAATAACATTAAAATTTTGAAATCTACGATGAAGGATAGTCTAGGACTTACTAAGTATGGAAATGAAATGTTAGTTTAAAGTTCTGAGTTGTGTTTGAGGCTTAGTACTATGATATATGATGCTGTTATTGATGCATTGGGTAAATTGAATTCCTCAGATTTTGCTTATTTCAAGTTTCAGCTGACGACTTCTGGTAATTGAATAACGGATTGGTTCACTATAATAGTTTTATTCATGGAGTTTGTACATTGAACTAAAATAGGATTATTAACAAAAAAATTCTAAGAAGAGAAAAGAAGACATGTAAACTTATAATTGTTAAGTTGAGTAATATTTATTTGAAGTGTAAATTATTGTAAGATGCAATTTATGGTCAACAACTGAAGTGCATGACTACAGTAATAGTTTAGTCACTAACTTGCTTACCATACATACTCCACTTCACTTCGAAACATCGCCTACCTGCTCTCCACACTACTGTGTCGCATACCACTGTAATGTATTATTAAGTTAATAGCATTGAAACAAGATAACCGCATTAGCACAAATGAAGTATACCATTAAATTACTTCATCCAAATAAAGTTACAAATCATGAATCATCACAAACAACTGTTATTCAAATCTTTGATATAAATCTTTGGTTCTAAAAATGTGGTTATCGTGTAAGGATGTATACCTAGATTTCAGCCCATGAAAAAAAATCAGAAATAAAGAGAACAAAAAAAGAAATGAACCAACATGTCATTTTGATGAACGCAACACATGATGGTCTAAAATATACATCAAATGTAACTAACCAACGGGATAAAAGGCAAATTCTATTTGCATTTTTGCCTATTATCTCTTAGCTGGTTTACAACACAAATAAATTAAAAACCCTTGTTTATCCACCTAAAAGAAATAACTCATGTCATTAAATTCCTGTTATTGGATTTCCTTGATTAATTTTTGATGTTTATATTGAATTAAATCAAGATTTATTATGAATGGAAATAGCAAACCTCTCAACTGCAGATGAAAGGCCCAACTACATGTGCAAATAAAATAAAGTTTCTGCAAGACAAACCAACACAAATTTGAATTTAAATACCAAACAAAACAAGTAATAAAAAAAGTAAAAACATAAGCACCATTTACAACAGATATATGTAGTTATTACAAGAATATAGATACTTTAAACAATTTCCAAATAAAAAACCAACCCAGAATGTCATGAAACAATCTTGGCATGGAAATGATCCTGCCAAACAGTTTCACAACATCAATGTCAACCGTAACGACAAAAACTACTGCTAAAGCACTAAAGAAAGCTGATGTGTACCTCAAAGAATCTTCAGAAAAATATATGCAAATAATTAAATACCATTCCTACAAAATAAAAACTAAATTACTTTACCTCGACGGGGAAAAACATATTATATACTAAGCTATGAACTTTAGAAGACCCAATGGTGAAAAGAATATAAGAGTCATCAAAAGAAGAACAAAGAATCCTGCCATCCAGAGATGTTCCAGAAAGCTGGTCGACTGAATTTGATAACAATACTAAATAGAAAGAAAACCATGAAACAAAAAAAGAAGAAGTATACACATTCAAAATTAGATAAAATAGGCACAAGGATACAAACCATTATTTTTTAAGTAACATTATTTGTCGTATGCTGGACATATCATGATAACATATCGATATGTGACTATAAATACTTGTATATTTCTATATAGAAGTTGATAAAATAAGTTTAATTAGTTAATATTTCAGAGATTCAGAAATTCACTAATAAGAACGGGAATTAAACCAACAACAGAAATCAAGGAGATGGATACAAATTACATCAAAGGCAACAATATATTGATTTTATACCTGAAAAATCAATCCAGCAAGCAAAAACTTTCGCTTCTCCACAAGAATTTTCAACGCAGTCTCCACGGCAAACTCAAAATTGATCGGTTTTAGGGTTTCGGTAGGCCAAATCTAATCGCCAAAATTGATCGGTTGAATTTAGGGTTTTTTTTTTATTCGAGGCAGGCGAAATATTTTGGGAAAAGATAGGGAGCGGCGAAAAAAATTTGAAACGCGGGAAGTAAAAAGGTGAGCAACGAAAAACCTAAAAAATTGAAATTGCATCGCCTGGCTACGGAACCGAGATGCAAATTAAGGTAGTTGCATCGGTTAACTTTAAAACCGATGCGACTAAAACTATTTGCATGGACGTATTTGCATCAACTTTTGGTGACAACTGATGCAAAGATGGTTTGTTATTACCTATTGCTTTCTACGTACCAATTGCATTGGTTATTAAGATAGAACTGATGCAAATGGTTCTATTTGCATCAGTTTTTACTTCAACCGATTCAAATGAGGCGATGCAAATGGCTTGTTTTGTAGTAGTGTATTACTACATAGTAGATAGTCTAACGGATCCTTATAGGATGGGTGATCCCAAGCATCCTTTAAGTTACTGATGCATTTTGTTACTGTTCACTTGAGTTGATTTACAGTTCATAAGTATATTTGTCTCGACTCGAGTGTTTTATGTTTTGCTTTACGCTCGGGCCAGACTGAGTGATTCAACATTCAAGACTCTCCTTCAGAGTTGGAGCTTGCTTGAAGAACCAACCATCTATTTGCTTTCAGTATCCAGTGATTCCAGCGATGTATTTTTATTTGTACTTGATGTATCTTGTTACTCTTCTATTGTATCTTGTTTAACTCTAATGTATCTTATATATTTACATAGTAGGTTCATGAACTACTATCTCTTTTACTTCCACTGCATTATTATTACTCTATGTCTGTGATCTGTGATTATCTATTTACCGTATATTCTGAGATTTGCCAAGTTTTTATTTAAAATGCGGTATTTTGAGCAATTCAAGTCCGACATGTGCGGATGCGAATGGTTGAAAATATCGGTTCGTTACAGTTGTTATCAGAGCTTTGGCTCTAGGCAAACTTAGCATATATATTAAATTTATTTACAGATTCACTTTCGTTCGAGTTTGATTCACTTCCTCATTGATTCGAATTTCCTTTGAATTTTGGAATGTTCCCTGCGGTTCCAAAATCCATTTGTGTCCCTCACTATTCATCTTCTTTTGTTTCTGGAGTATCCAATAACTCCACTTCGAATGATCTTTATAACTAGTCGGCGGTCTCGCCAATCTTAAATTGATTTGTAAAAGGGGTGAAACTCCTTTACAACAACTTCGATTCACCAGAGATTTTTATATCCTCGGTTTAGATGCTAATATCCCTTATTATTCCAAACTCTATCTCTTGAGACCGCATGTAGATTTACCCCAGAAAATCCACATCGATCTTATTCTTTTAGTCACGGTTGACCCGATTAGGGTTGCCCGCGATTTATTTAAGCTTATCCATCTCTTATTTTGTTATTTAATCATCTTGACTTTTGTTTCCAACCTATCTTCAAAATATTTTTGAATTGTACTTGTAAATCTATATTTAATGTTTTGTTTTGTATTGTGTTGTTTGAGTTATTGATGTTGATTTGAGTTTCTGATCTATTCGTCAGATCAACGCTATCGATAAGATTTTCAAAACACTTGAACAGAGCAAACTGACGCAATATGGTTTTTCAAATTTTGTAATGAAATAAATTTTGTAACTCATCATAAAATTTTTCTGGATTTTTATCGAACTGGTTGTTAAGAAATAATATTTGATTTTATATATCATTATATCTTGTTTTATATATAAATAATTGAACTATTTAAATAATTTAACTATAAAACATGGTTATAAATTTATTTGGAAATCTAAAATGAATTTTAAACAAGAATTTGAGAATTTAATTTTCGATGGTTTGGAACTTTGATTTGAAAGTTTTAGAGGATATATTATTTAAAGTGTTTTCGAATAGAAATTTGTTCCAAAGAATTTCAAAGTTTAAAATTGGTGCTATTCTCTTTATCACTGGAAAATAACTTCGGTGATGACTACAGCATCATCGACATTCATTTTCGAGGTTCGAAGTGAAGAGACCGTCATGTAGTCTTGCTACAGTTTTTTTTAGGGAACTTAATTGATTTGAATTTCTAAAATAAGACTGGATTTATAACATGTGCTGATATATGATTTAAATTTGAATGGATATATATATACAGTATATGTGCATTTGTTTATCTCTAAATAGTTTGGACTTTATCGGTAACCAGCCCGTTTGATTTGGTACAGAAATACGCGTACACTTCTTTGCTACGCACCTCTTTCATAGTTTGGATCGGTATCAAATTATGACAGACAAGAAACTATTATTTAATTCCTTAATTTTACCTTCAAAGATAATTTCAAGATTTGGATAAATATTCGAGCTTTAAATGATTGAATTAGAAAGTTTATTTGTATAATACACAATTTCGTTCCAATGTAAATTATCTAAATTATTCAGAAGTTAAATATGTAATTGGATAATATACAGTGTGAAAAGATTTTTATAAATAAAATTTGAGTGGTTATAATAAATGTTATACACTTAAATTTTAGTTATAAAAAGATTAACAGAGGTAATTAGAGAAAAAGGGTAATAGAATGATTTACAATATAAAATGATGTTAAAGGAACTAAGAATAAACTAAAGCAGTTATAATAAGCGTAAATATACCTAATATTAGTGATAAATATATTGAGAGGAATAAATATAAATTTAATTAGGAATAAAGAAGAATTAAATTTATTGAATACGTTATGATTAAAATAAAAGATTGTGTTAATTTAAGATAATTAGATGATAAGATAATGAAATTAGAGATAGTTAAGATTTATTTAACTTACGTAAAATTAGTTATCAATTTAAGTTGAAATTTACATGGTTTCAAATTTATTATCTTATTTTGTTTTTCAAACTATCTTTTGGTTGTCCTTCTTTCCCTTATCTTGCTACAGCATGGGGAGGCTATTGCTTATACAAGTCAGTTTGGAGACTTTTACATAATCTTTGGTACTTATTTTGAATCTAAGCACTACTTGCCATCCATAGACCGTCAGTCAAGCGGAAAGAGTGAATCGGATTCTAGAGGATCTTTTCGTGCTTGTGTTCTTGATTCTGAAGGATCGTGGGAAGATCATCTCCACCTTGTTAAACTTACCTATGACAACAGTTATCAGGTATAACTTGAATCTTCTTGTCATCTTGTCTTAATCCCGTTTCATTCTATCTTTTTCTGTGTTTTCCCGTACCTCATTCCTTTCGGGGATGAAAAGTTTTGAGCGGGGGAGAGTGTAACAACCCAGTATTTTATTATTATTTTAATTGTATATTTTAATTATTTTAAATTGAGTTTCCTGATTTAAAAACTTTATTTTATTTACTAGAATGGAAAATTTTGTTATTTTAAATATAAGTTTTGATTTATATGTGAATTATACTTCCAAACATGAACAAATAGAATATTTTCTAGAAATGTAAATTTTGGTCAACATGGTCAAACTTTGACTTTTAATTTAAAAAATTAAAATTTGAAATTTTGAAATTTTGGTCTTTTATTATGAAAGTAAATAAAATTTCATGTATACTACTTTTCATTTCGTTGAAATCTGATTAATATTGTGAAAGTCGTGTTTTTTACACTATTGTATGTAAATTGTTTTATTTAACAAAATTGTTTATTTTAATTCATATATAAATAATATTTTCTTTTGTCATGTCATGTTCTAATTTATTTTTACAGGTGTAACATGACATGTTATGTATATATTTTTTTTGAAAAACATTTTAAAGGTTCAGTTGAAATTTTCCAATGTCGGTTGTATTTAGTTTACAATTTTTGATTTCTAGTTTCAATTAAATAAAGTATTTTCCTTATTTATTTTTCTATTTTCCAAAGCCATTAATTTTTTTTCATTTCCATTTTATTTTTTTCATGTTTTTTGTTTTGTTTACTTAACTTTTTAGTTGTTTAAAGTGAACTATTAAAATTGGAAATTCGAAGAGACTTTTGTGCTTTTAAACTTGCGACTCTTCCTTTTCCTGCCTCTTCATTGCTTGGCCGTCCATTTCTTTTGGCTTAGTCGTGTATTTCTATTTATTTCTCACGTAAAAAGCTTCTTATCTCTTTATTTTGTTCGGCCATTCTCATTCCTGAAAAAGAAAAAAAAGTAAGCCATGGCTCCCCTTTTCCTCTTTTTCTTCTTCTTTCTTCATTGTTTTGCCTAGTTCATTTACATTTTGCTCGGCCTCACCTCCACCAACCACTGCCATCATCCCCTCCTCATCA
Source organism: Allium cepa (assembly GCA_030765085.1). Classification (NCBI taxonomy): domain Eukaryota; kingdom Viridiplantae; phylum Streptophyta; class Magnoliopsida; order Asparagales; family Amaryllidaceae; genus Allium; species Allium cepa. Next base: position 237,348,923 of record CM060930.1, read on the forward strand.
TCCATAACCTGCATGTAACGACCCGGAATTCTGATAGCATATTTTAATAAATATTTAATCTAATTTAAATTAAATATAAACTTGTCAATATTTAAATTGGTGAGATATTAAATGTTTAACAGTTATGTACGTTGTATAGAAGGAAGTTTGATTTGAAAAATTTAAAAGAAGTTAATACTTCAAAACCATTTAAAAACAAAAATCTGACTTATTCAATAGAATTAAATCAAAGATTCATTATTTGATATTTGATAAAAAAACATATGAATACACTTTTATTTTTTAAAATGATAAGTTTTAAAATAAACAAACATGAAATTATTTAACATAAAACATGAAAATGCAAAACAATATAAGTGTAAACATTCAAAAGAAACTAGTATAAAACACAATCATATATTATATATGTAATTAAAGTAGCATAAAAATATAAAATATAAAATGTAACCAAGATATAAATTTACGAATATAAGCTATGACTTGAACTATATTAATACAAGTATATGAACCTGTGAACACTATAACATTTATGTCAGTATAAATGAACAAATAGCAAGAATATGGAATAATAAAAGTTATGTATAAGAAAATAAAGTCAAATATAAGAATCTTGATACATTGCTAAATACATATATAAGTTTGTACAGCAATTAAGTGATGTACCCAGAGAAAAATAATAATAATAATAAACTAAAACTAAATGTAAACCAGTAATAATCATATTTGTGCTTTAATTAAATCAATGCTATAAATATAATACTCATGTGCTGTGTATATGCATCAGGGAACAAAAGATTTCACTTCAAAATGATAATAAACAAAAATCTATAGCTTGTATATAAGCAAACAAGAAACAAAGTTTTACTTCATATTAATAATGAAGGATCTGTAGCTGTACAAAATAAATAGAAAAACTGAAACATTTTTACTTGATAAATGAAGCATAAGCATATATTAGTTGTAAGCAAATAAGGAAAATAAGTTTTACTTCAAATAGAATACAAACAAAACCTGTATCTTGCAAGATAGGCTAGCCGAAATAAATTTAATATCTTTGTACAACAAATAGTAATTATCAGTATACATTAAATACTTGCCATCATAATTAAAAGCAAAGGCATTTAATAGCCTAACTTCTTGCTTAATAAGTACATATAGCCGAAAAATCCTATATCATTTCACTGCAATATATACTATCTTAACCAATAAAAAGAAAGAGTGACTTGCAAATAATAACTGGCCAGCTACAACCTGTATTAAGCTTCTTTATAAGTCTACTTATATATCATCAGTTTGTATATACGAACCTAAAATTTTAAAGTAAACCTGAGAAACCTCTTTTGGCTTTGCAAACAAACTTAAACTAAAAGAAGAAAAACTGTAAACTATCAACCTGAGCAAAATACAAACAAGCTGGAAGTTTGGGAAGCAAGTTAACAAGTTTGTGTTTATCTGGGAACTGAAGAGCTCTGTTTAATTTGGATTAAGGTGAGTAAACAAAACTAATTTTCAACTTTAGCTTGCATATTCTTCTTACTGATATATGTTGATAAAGATTATAACATACTGTTCTGTATTTGTTGTTTGCACTGGAAGTTTGCATAATTGATGTTGATCAGTACTTCAAGTTTTGGTATCTGTATTTCAAGTTTTATTCATATAGCTATTTAAATTGTGTATGGTGTAAATTCAAGTATGTTATATGACAATAAAGCCTGCAAAAACATGTTGAAGATTTAGTATGATATTAATACTGTATATTTCAACCTACAGGTAAACAAGAAATCAAAGTGAAAACTCAAATGTTTAAATTTGAAATTTCAATAACATATTTAGAGTCCATACCAGAAATTATGATTTTTAACATAGAAATTATGATTTTTATGCAAAAGTATTACGAGCAGTTTGAAATGAAACAAAAATGGTTTTTTGTAAATTTTGGAAGATAGAGTAATCTTTAATTCTTGAAATTTGAAATGAAGCAAGATTAAAGTCGTATCAACACTAGAAAAATAGTAAATTATTTTTCGAATGTAAGTATTTTGAGTTTGAATCTCAAATAGGGTTTAAGTTCACATTTTTTCTAGGCTCTGTAAATTAGCGATTGCGGCATCATCATGAAACCGAGTGAAGCACGACGCTTGGAGGAGCAAGGTGGAGGTGTAGGCGACGTCTTGGAGAATTTTCAACACCTACGGTGATGTGAGGTGGCCGCGTGATGGATTTACGCGTGGGGGGTTTGTTTGCTTGTTCGAACTGCAGGCCAAAATTTGTTCTCGGCTTGTAATCAAACTTTGGGGTTTTGATTTCGTCTGGGTAGGGAAATTGTGATGCGTGGGGGTTGCTGTGAGTCGCCTATGGCGACGCGAACCACCGTGCACGTGCACGGTGGTGACCAATGTCGCATTTGTTTTTGGGTTTCGGGTTATCGTATGGGGTTGCTCGAGACGTTTGTGAAGATGCTTCGAGTAATTTCTATGTTCCTTCGAGTAGCGTACGAGAGTAGTTACAGCTGAACGTTTATCACTTAACTAAAAAAAAAAAAAAAGAAGAGAAGAACTGGAGAGAAGAAGAAAGGAAGGGGAGAGTAATACGGGAGAGACGTGGGGAAACTCGTGTTTTTCTCGAGCAAGGTACGGTGTGTCTCGGTGCCTTCAAAATAAACTAGTAATGATTTTGTACAGGTTTATAGCTAAGTTAATTAAATATTTGTTAATTAAATTAAGCTAGTGTTTTAATTAAAGCTTGATTTAAGTAAATATATAAAGGAAAAAGCTTGTCAGTAAGTTGTTGGAATGTTGATTAAAATTTATACTTGAATTTTAAATTAATAACTTCAAGTTGAATTTGAAATAAAAATTTAATCCTAAGTTAAATCCATTAAAATCTTAAGGACGTAAGCTTATCATTAAAAAGTTAATTAGTGAATGGAAGTTAACATACGAGATTAATTAAAGATATTACACTTTAATTAAATTGGTAATTAAATTAATTTGTGATAATTAAATAATTAATTCATTTTAATGAGTAAATTATTAATTAACAATTAAGAATAAATTAATTAATTGAGTAACTGAGTAATAGTTAATGAATAAAAGTTAATTAGTTTAAATAATTAATTAAAGATGAGATGATTAATAATTAATGATTAACTAATTAAATAAATTGATCATTAATCAGCTAATTAATCAGTGATTAATTTACAGAATAAAATAGTTTATTCTTAAGCAAATAATTTAGTTAAATAAAACCAAACTGTTTGGTATGCATTGATAATCATGATTGATTGACTTTGATGTCTGTTGATGATATTTCTGTGATATGTTGTGATGTATTATGGATATCTGTGTTAACTGTATATGATTTATCTGATATATCTGTTATGTTAATTTCTGATATCTAATTGAACTGTTAAGTTAAATAGACAACTTGGCCCTTAAAATGGCGTTTGGATCCGATGAGACCGGGATTGGAAGAATCAATTTTCATTCTCCGAAAACCACATCGATCCAAATTAAACGTTAGGTCGGGACTTATCAAATGGAGATCGAGATGGAGTTTCAGAATGCAAGGGTTATCGTCGTTAACTCTGAGGGTGATTCCAAAATGAGTGTAACGAGATAATGCCTTCGGTTTCGTTCGAACCCGGAACGAACTTGTATGAATTGAATGCTTTCAACACATCGTCAGGCGGACGATGAGCATTCTAAGTGATTTGTTCAATAAAGGTAATCGTAGCCTCAAGCCTCATCAACCGAGAATGGCTAAAACAGGGGAGATGCAGCAAGGTTAGGTGGGTCATGCCCAAGCAGGACAAGATTTTCCCCTGTCTAGATGTCCCTTTTTATTTCGGCTTAGTGGGCAGTTGTTGGCCACAACTGCGGGGTTATCTTGTTCGGGACTGTTCAGTAAGGAATGGTTCCGGCCTTGTGTTGCAGGGGATGAAGGGAGTAATCCTCGGTACGGTGATCTAGGCCCCGTACTGTGACGGGCGGTACCCCAGTAGCCCTGCCATTGTTGGAAATCCATTTACCCTACGAGACCCTACGGTTTTGATTTGTATTACCCACTTCCGTGGCTAGTAGCTGGAATTTAATGAATGTAACAATTTCGGCTATTTTCTATTTACTTGAAAACCCTAGACACTATTATAGTATCACAAAATTTCCTATCAAATGTTTTGGTTAGCGTAAGGTAAAAACTTACCCGTATTTATTTGTGGGGAGTCTTACGTGATACCTTTATTTTCAAAAAGATTTCCAAAGTTAAGCAACTTTAACCTGTTTACTCATACCAGACCCATGTCTGACCCGGAGTTTATATTTTGTGTTTTCATAAACTCTTGGGTACTCAAATTTTTACGAGTAGCCAAGTGATAGGTATCTAGAAGTGTTGCTTTTCTGGAGGAGCTATTTTGGAGAGAAGACCAGACATATGTAGCGATATATGTAGTTCCGCTGTGTAGTTAGTGATGCTGTATTTTGGATGTATGTATGGACATGTATGTATATGGCAGTACTGTTATCTGATTTTGTAAGACTCTGATGTATGTATAACTATGTAATAGTTATGTGATGTATTATATTTTGTTCCATTCCGCTGTGAGATTCTGATGTTGTTGTTCTTTTTTCTCTATCTTTTCTATTTCTATCTCTTTCTTTCTTAATGATGAAACGTCTTTCTGGAGTTGAGAAAGGCGGGTCGTCACAGTTGGTATCAGAGCGCTAGGTAAAGCGAGTACCTAGGCTCTAGTGTTATAGTTCTCTAGAGAGTGCGTACTTGTATTTTCATATAATATTATATCTATCTATCTATCTATCTATCTATCTAAATTGGTTGAGTTACCTTTTCAGGTGACCGACATGAGTTCAGGAAGAAGAGGCAGAGTTAGAGCCAGTACTTCAACAGATAATGGACGGAGTCAGAATGTTAGTGAAGCTGTCAATCCAGTACCGTCTCAAGTTAGTTTTGCAGCTTTATGCAAGGATTTCAAACATCTTGGAGGCCAACCATTCAGGGGTACTGAGTCAATAATTGAAGTTCAGGACTGGCTACGCTCTTGTGAACGTATTTTCAAGAGCATGAAATTGACTGATGAGCGTAAGAGGCATATGGCATCGTGGCAGTTGCAAGGCGGTGCAGCAGCATGGTGGGATTCAACTATTGCGAATATTTCTGAGGATGATATTTCTTGGGGCAGATTCAAGGAGTTGTTTGAAGAGAAGTATGTGCCGACGGCAGGGAAAACCCAACTGTATCAGGATTTTCTGAATTTGAAGCAGGGTAGTATGTCTATTTCGGAATATGAAACCAGATTCAACGAACTCTCTTGTTATGGTCAAGGACTCATCGGTACTCCTCTGAAAAAGAATGAGAAATTTGTACAAGGATTGAGACCTGAATTCCATGGGAAATTGACGGTGCTTCTGAAGGGATCTTTTGTTGATTTGATTGATATGGCGTTGAGGTATGAAAGTTTGATGAGTAAGAAGCCGGTGGGTTCAGTTGCAATTTCAAGTGGGAATTTCACTAATCCGAATAAGCGAAAGTTCGATCCCAGATGGAGGAAGCCGAATAAGAAGAAACCTGGGAATAACAACGGACCCCGAAAGTGCTACATTTGTCATCAGGAAGGGCATTTGGCAAATAAGTGTTCTAGGAAGGGATTCCAGCAGCAACAGCAGCAACCGCACCAGAGTGGCCCAGGATCAGCTATGGTTCAGAAATCATTGTGCTTTAATTGTCATCAGCCAGGGCACATGATCAAGAACTGTCCACTTCTGCAGAGAGCACCTCAGAATAAAGTTTTTTCTTTGGAAGCCGGACCATCTTCATCTTCGAAGAGCAAAGGAGTATTAGAAGGTACTTTACTTTTAAATGGAAAATATATTAGAGTTTTGTTTGATTCGGGTGCTTCCTTGAGTTTTATTTCTTTGGACTCTGTGGAAAAGTTTTCTCTTACCCCTAGTTCAGTAGATAGTTCTATCTTGGTGTCTAATCCTATAGGAGGGGTGACCAAATTGGACTTTATTTGTAAGGACTTGAAGATCTCTTATCTATCCCACAGTTTCTCTTGTGACCCGTATGTGTTGAATTTTAAGGGATTTGATCTTATTTTGGGTATGGATTGGCTGGATAAGTATAAAGCCGTTTTGAATTGTGATGAGAGAACAGTTTCGTTGGAAACTGATCTGGGTAGAATTGCCAGAGTGTCGTGTGATAATCCTGGAATTCATTTGAGCAGTCTTCTGCATGGAATGGAGACATCTGAAGAGAGTGTTGAAGTTATTGATGTGGTTCGGGATTTTGCTGATGTTTTTGAAGAAGTTAAGTGTTTGCCACCACATCGAGAAATAGAGTTTCGTATTGATTTGATTCCAGGAGCTGTGCCAGTAATTCAACCCAGTAGGAGAATGGCTCCCAGAGCAAGAGAAGAGTTGATTAAGCAGACGCAGGATCTTTTAGAGAAGGGATTGATTAGACCTAGTTTTTCTTGTTGGGGTTCAGCGGCGGTGTTTGTGACCAAACCGGATGGATCACTGAGGTTCTGTGTGGATTATAGAGAATTGAACAAAGTGACTCCGTAATAAATATCCTCTTCCTCGCATCAATGATCTTTTCGACCAGTTGCAAGGTGCTTCTATCTTTTCTCAATTGGATCTAGCTTCAGGTTTCCACCAGTTGAGGGTAGCTGAAGACAGTATTCCCTTAACTGCATTTAGGGGACCGAATTGTTTCTATGAGTGGTTGGTTATGCCGTTCGGATTAACCAATGCTCCTGCTTATTTTGTTGATCTCATGAACCGAGTCTTTAGAGATGTGTTGAATAAGTTTGTGCTGGTATTCATTGATGATATCTTGGTCTATTCCAAATCCGAAGAAGAGCACAGAGAGCATTTGAGAATTGTATTGGAGACTCTGAGAAAGAATGTGCTCAAGGCGAAGTTTTCGAAATGTCACTTCTGGAAATCGGAAGTTAAATTTTTAGGGCACATTGTTTCGGGTGAAGGCATTTCTATAGACCCAGCGAAAGTGGAAACTATTCTGGAATGGAAACAGCCAGAGACACCGACGGAAGTTCGCAGTTTTCTAGGATTGGCTGGCTACTACAGGAGATTTATTAGAGATTATTCCAAGATTTCTTCGCATTTGACTAAGCTGACCAGAAAAGGAGCAAAATTCAAATGGACGCCTCAATGTGAAGAAGCTTTTCAGGAATTGAAGATAAGGCTCACGAGTGCACCAGTACTTGCTGTTCCGGATGGGAAGAGCAAATTCGAGGTTTACACTGATGCTTGTATTGTGGGTTTGGGAGCAGTTCTGATGCAGAACGAAAGGGTTATTGCGTATGCTAGTCGACAGTTAAAGCCTCATGAGAAAAACTATGCTACGCATGATCTTGAATTGCTTGCCATTGTTTTTGCTCTGAAGATTTGGAGGCATTATCTCTTAGGAGAGAAATTTGAATTGTTCACGGATCACAAACCGTTGAAATATTTATTCTCTCAAAAAGACCTTAATCTGAGACAGCAGCGGTGGGTTGAATTTCTTGCATCCTATGATCTGGATATTCTGTACACTCCGGGGAAAGCGAATGTCGTAGCTGATGCTCTCAGTAGAAATGCAGTTTTATCTCTTCTGGAAGTGGTTCCATCTCTTATTGAAAGGATCTCAAGCAAGCAAGAAACTGATAAGAAGTTGAGGAGGATCATCAAAGGAGTCAGAAGAGGTCAGTGTCCTAGTTTTGACATTGATGACCAAGGAACGCTAAGAATCAATGGGAGAATTTGTGTTCCGAACGACAAGGATTTGAAGCAGGATGTTTTATCAGAAAGTCATCGCTCCAAATTGAATATTCATCCTGGAATTTCGAAGATGTATAAGGACATGAGGAGAGTCTTTTGGTGGAAGGGCATGAAGGAGGATGTTGCTAGATTTGTGAACAGTTGTGCCATTTGTCAGCAAGTGAAAGGTGATCAGCAGAAATCTGCCGGGTTATTGCAACCTCTGGAAATTCCGAATTGGAAATGGGAAATGATCTCGATGGATTTTATTGATGGTTTGCCTAGAACCAGGAAAGGAAATGACGGTATATGGGTTATTGTAGATCGTTTAACAAAGAGTGCCCATTTCATACCAGTAAAGGCAACCCGTACTGCAGTTTCTTTGGCAGAAATTTTCTTGAAGGAGATAGTTCGATTGCATGGTGTTCCAGTCAGCATAGTAAGTGACCGTGATCCTATTTTCACTAGCAAATTTTGGGAAGCTCTGCAATCAGCGATGGGAACAGATTTGAGATTGAGTACAGCCTACCATCCTCAAACGGACGGACAGACGGAGAGGCTGAATCGTATTCTTGAGGATATGCTACGGGCTTGTGTTTTAGACTTTGGAGGATCTTGGGAGGACCATCTTCATTTAGTGGAATTTTCTTATAATAACAGTTATCAAGCGAGTGTTAGGATGGCTCCTTATGAAGCTCTATACGGAAGACCGTGTAGATCTCCATCTTGTTGGATTGAATCGAAGGATCGTCTTGTGCTCGGACCCGATCTTATTCGTGAAGCTTCTGCGAAGGTTGAACTTATTAAGAAAAGAATGAAAGCTGCACAAGATCGTCAGAAGAAATATGCGGATAGAAGACGAAGGCCATTGGAATTTGAGATCGGAGACTTGGTTTTTGTTAAAGTTTCCCCAATTAAAGGTGCTATAAGATTCGGAAAGACGGGAAAACTTGCTCCGAGATACATTGGACCATTTCGAGTATTGGAAAGAATTGGAGCTGTAGCCTACAGGATTGAATTACCAGAGCGGATGTCTGGGATTCACAATGTGTTTCATGTATCGCATTTGAGGAAATTTGTTCATGATCCCTCACTGGTTGTGGAACCAGTAATTCAAGAAGATTTGGAAGTAGAACCCAATTTAACTGTGGTCAGAAATCCAGTTCAGATTGTGGACCGTGATGAGAAGCAGCTCAGGAACAAAGTGGTGAAACTCGTCAAGGTGCAATGGAGTGAGGATCCCAGAGACTGCACCTGGGAAACTCTGGATAGTTTTAGGAGTGCTTATCCGGATTTATGTTCGGATAACTAGTGTTGTTTGTTAGTATAGACTGTTTGTTTGTTTGCTATTGTATGAATGATATGTATGTTTGGATTGTTAATATAAAAGCTTTTGATTTAACTGTTGTTTTAATTTCGGGGACGAAATTCTTTTAAGGAGGGAGGAATGTAACGACCCGGAATTCTGATAGCATATTTTAATAAATATTTAATCGAATTTAAATTAAATATAAACTTGTCAATATTTAAATTAGTGAGATATTAAATGTTTAACAGTTATGTATGTTGTATAGAAGGAAGTTTGATTTGAAAAATTTAAAAGAAGTTAATACTTCAAAACCATTTAAAAACAAAAATCTGACTTATTCAATAGAATTAAATCAAAGATTCATTATTTGATATTTGATAAAAAAACATATGAATACACTTTTAGTTTTTAAAATGATAAGTTTTAAAATAAACAAACATGAAATTATTTAACATAAAACATGAAAATGCAAAACAATATAAGTGTAAACATTCAAAAGAAACTAGTATAAAACACAATCATATATTATATATGTAATTAAAGTAACATAAAAATATAAAATATAAAATGTAACCAAGATATAAATTTACGAATATAAGCTATGACTTGAACTATATTAATACAAGTATATGAACCTGTGAACACTATAACATTTATGTCAGTATAAATGAACAAATAGCAAGAATATGGAATAATAAAAGTTATGTATAAGAAAATAAAGTCAAATATAAGAATCTTGATACATTGCTAAATACATATATAAGTTTGTACAGCAATTAAGTGATGTACCCAGAGAAAAATAATAATAATAATAAACTAAAACTAAATGTAAACCAGTAAAAATCATATTTGTGCTTTAGTTAAATCAATGCTATAAATATAATACTCATGTGCTGTGTATATGCATCAGGGAACAAAAGATTTCACTTCAAAATGATAATAAACAAAAATCTGTAGCTTGTATATAAGCAAACAAGAAACAAAGTTTTACTTCATATTAATAATGAAGGATCTGTAGCTGTACAAAATAAATAGAAAAACTGAAACATTTTTACTTGATAAATGAAGCATAAGCATATATTAGTTGTAAGCAAATAAGGAAAATAAGTTTTACTTCAAATAGAATACAAACAAAACCTGTATCTTGCAAGATAGGCTAGCCGAAATAAATTTAATATCTTTGTACAACAAATAGTAATTATCAGTATACATTAAATACTTGCCATCATAATTAAAAGCAAAGGCATTTAATAGCCTAACTTCTTGCTTAATAAGTACATATAGCCGAAAAATCCTATATCATTTCACTGCAATATATACTATCTTAACCAATAAAAAGAAAGAGTGACTTGCAAATAATAACTGGCCAGCTACAACCTGTATTAAGCTTCTTTATAAGTCTACTTATATATCATCAGTTTGTATATACGAACCTAAAATTTTAAAGTAAACCTGAGAAACCTCTTTTGGCTTTGCAAACAAACTTAAACTAAAAGAAGAAAAACTGTAAACTATCAACCTGAGCAAAATACAAACAAGCTGGAAGTTTGGGAAGCAAGTTAATAAGTTTGCGTTTATCTGGGAACTGAAGAGCTCTGTTTAATTTGGATTAAGGTGAGTAAACAAAACTAATTTTCAACTTTAGCTTGCATATTCTTCTTACTGATATATGTTGATAAAGATTATAACATACTGTTCTGTATTTGTTGTTTGCACTGGAAGTTTGCATAATTGATGTTGATCAGTACTTCAGGTTTTGGTATCTGTATTTCAAGTTTTATTCATATAGCTATTTAAATTGTGTATGGTGTAAACTCAAGTATGTTATATGACAATAAAGCCTGCAAAAACATGTTGAAGATTTAGTATGATATTAATACTGTATATTTCAACCTATAGGTAAACAAGAAATCAAAGTGAAAACTCAAATGTTTAAATTTGAAATTTCAATAACATATTTAGATTCCATACCAGAAATTATGATTTTTAACATAGAAATTATGATTTTTATGCAAAAGTATTACGAGCAGTTTGAAATGAAACAAAAATGGTTTTTTGTAAATTTTGGAAGATAGAGTAATCTTTAATTCTTGAAATTTGAAATGAAGCAAGATTAAAGTCGTATCAACACTAGAAAAATAGTAAATTATTTTTCGAATGTAAGTATTTTGAGTTTGAATCTCAAATAGGGTTTAAGTTCACATTTTTTCCAGGCTCTGTAAATTAGCGATTGCGGCATCATCATGAAACCGAGTGAAGCACGACGCTTGGAGGAGCTAGGTGGAGGTGTAGGCGACGTCTTGGTGAATTTTCAACGCCTACGGTGATGTGAGGTGGCCGCGTGATGGATTTATGCGTGGGGGGTTTGTTTGCTTGTTCGAACTGCAGGCCAAAATTTGTTCTCGGCTTGTAATCAAACTTTGGGGTTTTGATTTCGTCTGGGTAGGGAAATTTTGATGCGTGGGGGTTGCTATGAGTCGCCTATGGCGACGCGAACCACCGTGCACGTGCACGGTGGTGACCAATGTCGCATTTGTTTTTGGGTTTCGGGTTATCGTGTGGGGTTGCTCGAGACGTTTGTGAAGATGCTTCGAGTAATTTCTATGTTCCTTCGAGTAGCGTACGAGAGTAGTTACAGCTGAACGTTTATCACTTAACTAAAAAAAAAAAAAAAAAGAAGAGAAGAACTGGAGAGAAGAAGAACGGAAGGGGAGAGTAATACGGGAGAGACGTGGGGAAACTCGTGTTTTTCTCGAGCAAGGTACGGTGTGTCTCGGTGCCTTCAAAATAAACTAGTAATGATTTTGTACAGGTTTATAGCTAAGTTAATTAAATATTTGTTAATTAAATTAAGCTAGTGTTTTAATTAAAGCTTGATTTAAGTAAATATATAAAGGAAAAAGCTTGTCAGTAAGTTGTTGGAATGTTGATTAAAATTTATACTTGAATTTTAAATTAATAACTTCAAGTTGAATTTGAAATAAAAATTTAATCCTAAGTTAAATCCATTAAAATCTTAAGGACGTAAGCTTATCATTAAAAAGTTAATTAGTGAATGGAAGTTAACATACGAGATTAATTAAAGATATTACACTTTAATTAAATTGGTAATTAAATTAATTTGTGATAATTAAATAATTAATTCATTTTAATGAGTAAATTATTAATTAACAATTAAGAATAAATTAATTAATTGAGTAACTGAGTAATAGTTAATGAATAAAAGTTAATTAGTTTAAATAATTAATTAAAGATGAGATGATTAATAATTAATGATTAACTAATTAAATAAATTGATCATTAATCAGCTAATTAATCAGTAATTAATTTACAGAATAAAATAGTTTATTCTTAAGCAAATAATTTAGTTAAATAAAACCAAACTGTTTGGTATGCATTGATAATCATGATTGATTGACTTTGATATCTGTTGATGATATTTCTGTGATATGTTGTGATGTATTATGGATATCTGTGTTAACTGTATATGATTTATCTGATATATATCAGTTATGTTAATTTCTGATATCTAATTGAACTGTTAAGTTAAATAGACAACTTGGCCCTTAAAATGGCGTTTGGATCCGATGAGACCGGGATTGGAAGAATCAATTTTCATTCTCCGAAAACCACATCGATCCAAATTAAACGTTAGGTCGGGACTTATCAAATGGAGATCGAGATGGAGTTTCAGAATGCAAGGGTTATCGTCGTTAACTCTGAGGGTGATTCCAAAATGAGTGTAACGAGATAATGCCTTCGGTTTCGTTCGAACCCGGAACGAACTTGTATGAATTGAATGCTTTCAACACATCGTCAGGCGGACGATGAGCATTCTAAGTGATTTGTTCAATAAAGGTAATCGTAGCCTCAAGCCTCATCAACCGAGAATGGCTAAAACAGGGGAGATGCAGCAAGGTTAGGTGGGTCATGCCCAAGCAGGACAAGATTTTCCCTTGTCTAGATGTCCCTTTTTATTTCGGCTTAGTGGGCAGTTGTTGGCCACAACTGCGGGGTTATCTTGTTCGGGACTATTTAGTAAGGAATGGTTCCGGCCTTGTGTTGCAGGGGATGAAGGGAGTAATCCTCGGTACGGTGATCTAGGCCCCGTACTGTGACGGGCGGTACCCCAGTAGCCCTGCCATTGTTGGAAATCCATTTACCCTACGAGACCCTACGGTTTTGATTTGTATTACCCACTTCCGTGGCTAGTAGCTGGAATTTAATGAATGTAACAATTTTGGCTATTTTCTATTTACTTGAAAACCCTAGACACTATTATAATATCACAGAATTTCCTATCAAATGTTTTGGTTAGCGTAAGGTAAAAACTTACCCGTATTTATTTGTGGGGAGTCTTACGTGATACCTTTATTTTCAAAAAGATTTCCAAAGTTAAGCAACTTTAACCTGTTTACTCATACCAGACCCATGTCTGACCCGGAGTTTATATTTTGTGTTTTCATAAACTCTTGGGTACTCAAATTTTTACGAGTAGCCAAGTGATAGGTATCTAGAAGTGTTGCTTTTCTGGAGGAGCTATTTTGGAGAGAAGACCGGACGTATGTAGCTATATATGTAGTTCCGCTGTGCAGTTAGTGATGCTGTATTTTGGATGTATGTATGGACATTTATGTATATGGCAGTACTGTTATCTGATATTGTAAGACTCTGATGTATGTATAACTATGTAATAGTTATGTGATGTATTATATTTTGTTCCATTCCGCTGTGAGATTCTGATGTTGTTGTTCTTTTTTCTCTATCTTTTCTATTTCTATCTCTTTCTTTCTTAATGATGAAACGTCTTTCTGGAGTTGAGAAAGGCGGGTCGTCACACTACAACCATCCCTCTCCTCTTTCCATAGTAGGCTGTGACAATCCCATGGAGAAAACTCCACAAAAACATCTCAAAACCTTGCAAACTTCATATCCGAGCCATATTGACCATAGGTCGAGCCTAGATTCAACCTGAAACTCCTCCTTTATGCCTTGACCCTTGACATTCCTCCACTTGTAACTCCTACCTCTTCGCATCCCATTTTTTGCCTTCTTTTTTGATGACCATTTATCCAAGCATTTCAGGTCTAGACCTGATCATAGCCGAGCCATGGTGATGGTGATCAAGCCCATTTGATCATGTGACAAGCTTAGGCTGTCTTGTGCAAGTCGTTTGCTTCTAAGGTTTGGTTATCTCTCTTGTTTTGCAAATAAAAGTTGTTGATAATATTTGTATATCAATATTTATATTTGTTCTTATGTATATTCCATTTGTGTTGTTTACAAGGCTCTCCATCTATTCAAATCTATCGTGCTTAACGTGCCTTCGGAATCGTGCTTGTGTGTTGTTTTGGTCTCTAGCTTTGTAAAAGGTGAGTCCTTCTCACTCTGACATTACTACTTATGAAATTGGTAAATGGATGACAAGTGATTATAATTAAAATGTTATGCAAGTTAATGAGGACTATATGATATGTTATTCCATGTTATTACTATGTTAACTTTGTTAAATATCACCTGACATATGATAAATGATAGTATATTGTGACATTGACATATTAGTGTGTTGTTTATATTGTTTATGTATATGATCACACTACAAGTTCCCTGTTAGAATTGAATCACTATGGGTTGAAATGATACAAACTCGAACGGATATTAGAATAGGAAAAAATCATTATGAGCTGAAATGATAGGCTCAAGTGATTTTTATTGTATTCTATTTGACTTGGGATTGCGGGTTTGAAATCATAGAACCCAGATTTTTCTTTTTAAATTACGGATTGAAATGATACGTATCTGTATTACTTAACCTACGTTAGAAAATTATATATAGACCTCGTGGTATTTTTTAAATGATTTTTCTTAAGATATGTATTTTAAAAGTATTAAATTTCGATTTAAAAATATATATTTTATGGTTTTAAGAAAGCTAAAAATTAAGTTTTGAATTATGAATTTAAGTATGTAAATTTGAAGTAAATGTGATTTTTGACTTTAAATTTTATTTTTAAATGGTAAGTAAATAATGGAAATAAAATTTAAAGTTTGAAATGATATTTGAAGTAAAATCTTAAGTTTTGTTAAATTAATAAGTTAAGAAAATAGTGAAGTTTTGATTTAACAAATGAATTGAGTTCAAAACTGGATATTTAATTAAAAAAAAATTATTGTGATAAATCATGTGCTAAAAATATTTAAATCTGAAATGTTGAAGCCTAAATATGATTTAAAAAGTTTAAAATAGAATTTTTTTTGAAGTTTCAATGTTTTTCAAAAGTTATAATAAAACCTGGAATTTTATTAACAGCATTTCCAAAAATGCTGTGGTCCTATGACAGCATTTTAAGTGCGGTTGTTTTTGAATGCAACTATGTTTGAAATAACTAAATAACTATTAGGGCATTTTATAAATGTTGTTATTCTTGAACCAACAATTTTGGAAACTAAATACCTACTATAACACTTTATAAATCCTATCATTGCTAAATTTGACAATGTTTTGAATATTATAGATTTTACACTATTTTGAGTTATATTTTAGAGTATTAAATGATTTTACTTTTGCAATTGATTTTTTGTGAAATTTAAGGAGTTTTGAATATAATTTAATAATTGAATTTGAATTTTTAAGGAATTTAAAATTGAGTTTGAATTTGAATAATGTTTACTTAGTTATGTGTTAAATGGAATGAAATGTAACGAGATTAATGAATTTTTTTGAATAGAATTTTGAAACGTGTTTTGAAATGATATTTGAAATAATAAATGAATGACATATTTGATTTTAGAATGATATTTAAGTTGAATATTTGAATTAAAGAATGATAATGAGTTGATAAAGAATTTGAAAGGAAATGATTTTGAAATGGTTTTGAATTACATGATCTTTATTTTTGATAAAGAATGTGAATTTTGATTGATACTTGATTTTGATCTTTTTGATCAATGAATATTTGATGTTTATATTAGTTTGAAAGGATATTTGGTTTACTTGTAATTTGGGTTTATTTAAATGATATTGGACTTGTGAAATGGATATTTCAAAACTAAATATTAGTAAATTAAAGTAAGAGATATATGAAATTTAAAAATTTAGTTTTGAAATATGGTATATTAAATCTTTGAAATAAAAAAAATTGAATGGCTTATTTTGTGGATCAAATCTGTATTTGAAATTAATAAGATTTGAAATGGTTTATTGGGAAACTGAAATTTAATTGAAACTGATGGTTTGAATTGAATTAAATTGGAAATTTGAGAATTTGGGTATTTTGAATAAATTTGAAAATTGTAAAGAATTAAAGGAAGGTACGATGATTTCAAATGTATGATTTTGAAATGTCTTGATTTCAAAGTGTAAGGATTTCAAGTATTTTGGTTTTGAATGAGTTATAACTTTAAAAGTATTATGATTTTGAAAGGTGAACATATGTTTGAAATGTAAATAATATTGTATTGATTTGGATATAGTTTTGAAATAAAAGGGTTTTAGTTTCGAAGTATAAATTATTTTGAAAGGAATATAGTTTTGAAATGAAATGACTTAATTTTGAAGTGTAAACTATTTTGAAATGACCACGGCGTTATAATAATGATTGGTTGTTAAAGTGACCGGGATCAGAAGTTGTCATACTCTCTGCCAACTCCGAAAACCACTTTAACAACTGTGTATGTGGTGGAGATTCCAGAATGAAGTTGGATGGTGGCGACGTTCTTGAGGTATATTACGTAGACCCGACTCCCATGAGTTGTCTTAAGGTGGCTAAAACAGGAGCGATCTCGGGCCAAAAGGGGTAGCTCTTCTAGTCAGACACACTTCTTCGATATATACTCTTACTTGTGATTGATTTGATGGCCATCCTCCGATTTTGATTGGGAGTGTGTTCCGAGATGGGCGTAGTGGCTGCTACGTTACCACCAGCCCATGGTTCCTAAGAAGCGTGAAAAAAGTGAAAGCAAGTCAGAAGAAGAAAGTGGAACAAACTAGCCTATTATCTTCAAAAGAGTTTGTTGAAGAAGTGAAAGACAGTGTTGAATTGTTTATGTTGATTGGGTATGAAACAAGTGAGGATCTTGAAATTCCTAAGGAGGTTAGACCAGTGTTAAATGAATTTGAAGATGTCTTTCCTGCGGAATTACCCAAGGAATTACTGCCGCTGAGAAATATACAACATCAAATTGATCAAGTACCAGGTGCTATTTTACCGCATAGGCCACATTATCATATGAGTCCGAAAGAGCATGAAGAGTTGAGGAGATAGGTTGAGGAGTTGCTTGAGCAAGGGCGTGTTCGAGGGAGTCTCGGTCCTTGTGTTGTACCAGCTTTGTTAGTGCCGAAGAAAGATGGTTCATGGAGAATGTGTACGGATAGCAGGGCACTCAGCAAAATAATTGTCAGATACAGATTTCCTATGCCAAGACTTGATGATCTATTGGATCAAATCAATGGATCTGTAATCTTTTCGAAGATCGATCTTAAGAGTGGTTTTCATCAGATTTGCATTAGACCAGGTGATTAATGAAAGACAGCATTCAAGACTCGGGAAGGATTATATGAATGGCTGGTCATGCCGTTTGGTCTATCTAATGCACCAAGTACATTTATGAGGGTGATGAATCCAATTTTCAGACCTTACATTGGAAAGTTTGTTGTAGTTTACTTTGATGATATCTTGATCTATAGTGCAAGCACAGAGGAGCATATTCAACACTTGCGAAAGGTGTTAATTATTCTTCGTATGGAAAAGTTCTATGCAGCAACGAAGAAATGCGTGTTCATGATGCCAAGTGTTTTATTTTTGGGTTATGTTGTGTCGAAGGAAGGGATACAGGTGGACCAGAGTAAAGTAGCCGCAATAAGAAATTGGCCACAGCCCAAAACTATAACAGAAGTCAGAAGTTTCCATGGGTTAGCTTCATTTTATCGAAGATTTATACCGCACTTTAGTAGTGTGATGGCTCCTGTTACTGATTGTATGAAGGGAAAGAAGTTTTCATGGACGGAAGAGGCAGGATTTTCTTTTGAACAAATCAAGGAACTTTTAACCTCAGCACCGATTCTAGTGTTGCCAGATTTTCAGTTACTATTTGAGTTACATACGATGCATCTAAAGTTGGAATTGGAGAAGTGTTGAGTCAGAAGGGTCGTCCAATTGCCTATTTCAGTGAAAAACTTTCTGGAGCGAAGATGAGATACAATACTTATGATGTGGAGTTTTATGCTATTGTGCAGGCTGTGAAGCATTGGAGACATTACTTGTTCCACAAAGAATTTGTTTTGTATACAGATCATGAAGCGTTGAAGCATTTACAAGGGCAGAATAAAATTGCAGCTAGGCATGCATCGTGGGTAGCTTATTTGCAGCAATTTACATTCGTCGTAAAGCACAAGTCTGGAGTAACTAATCGCGTCGCAGATGCATTGAGTCGGAGGAATACTTTACTAACAACTATGCGAGTAGAGGTGTTGGGTTTTGACTTACTTCCAGATTTGCTTACATCAGATTCATATTTTTTCAAAATCCTAGACAAAGTCAAACAGGGAAGCATGGATGGATATATGCTGGTTGATGGTTTTCTATTCAAAGGAAATCAGTTGTGTATTAGATTGTAGTTTACGAATGAAGATCATCAAAGAATTACATGAAGAAGGACACGTGGGCCGCGACCGTACTATGTAGTTCATCGCAAAGTCTTATTTTTGGCCGTCAATGAGAAAAGAAATTGAAAAGTTTGTTCAGAAGCGCCATATTTGTCAAGTTTCAAAGGGAACCGCGACAATTGCAGGTTTACATTTGCTATTGCCTATACCTACTAAACCATGGGTGGATGTTAGCATGGACTTTGTATTGGGTTTGCCGAGGACGCAACGTGGCAATGATTCTATCTATGTGGTGGTTGATCGTTTTTCAAAAATGGTACATTTTATTGCATGCAAGAAGACGGCAGATGCAGTTAATGTCGCGTGGTTATACTTCAGAGAGATCTATCGTCTTCGTGGGTTGCCTGAATCTATTGTATCAGATAGAGACACTCGTTTTCTGAGTCATTTTTGGATGAGTCTATGGAGAATTGTTGGGACAAAGATGAAATTTAGTAGTGCTTATCATCCACAGATGGATGGACAGACAGAAGTTGTGAATAGATCCCTGGGTAATCTATTGAGATGCCTCGTGAAAGACAATTTGAAGAGTTGGGATTCCAAGCTGTGTCAAGCTGAGTTTGCACACAACCATGCAGTTAATCGTAGTACTGGTTTCAGTCCATTCCAGGTTGTTTATTCAACAATTCCGAAGGGACCATTAGATTTATCTACAGTACCACAGCAGAAAGGAGTGATCAAACGAGCTAGTGATTTTGTGAATGAATTGCAAGAATGCCACAAGGTTGTGCATGAACAATTGATTAAGGCGAATGAGAAATATAAGCAATCTGCAGATATTAAATGATGAAATGTTGAATTCAAAGAAGGAGATTTTGCATATGCAGTGTTGACTAAGGATCGATTTCCTATTGGTTCTTACAACAAACTAGCTGCTAGAAAGATTGGTCCTTTGAAAATCATAAAGAAGATTAATGAGAATGCTTATCAGTTGAGATTGCCGGATCATATCCATACTACTGACGTTTTCAACGTCAAACACTTGATTCCATATCATGAGAATAAGTACGTTGAAGAAGAGGAAAGTGTGAATTCGGGGTCGAATTCTTTTCAACAAGGGGAGGATGATGCAGTGCACCATGATAAGCCGCTTGCTTTAGGTCGTTCGGTTGCCTTAAGTTGTTCGCTTGCCTTAAGTCGCACGCGACCTAACGAGATAGATGATGCAGTGGAGGAAGATGCAGCGCACCAGCGGGTTATGCTTAAGTCGCCCGCGACATATAAGTTATGTCTATAAACCGTTCACTTATGCGCTCATTCCTTAAGTCGCGCATTTCCTTAAGTCGTTCGAAGCTTAAGTCGTTCCTACATCCAAGGTCGCATTTCCTTAGGTCGTTCGAAGCTGAAGTCGCTCCTACATCCAAGGCCGCATTTCCTTAAGTAGTTCGAAGCTTAAGTCATTCCTACATCTATGCCGCATTATTCTTATGTCGCTGCCGTGTTGCCTTTGAGTCGCTACTGGATGCCGAAGTTGATTAAGTCGCCTGTGTATTGTTATGTCGCTTGTATGTTGTATTGTGTAAGTCGTGAGTCGCTGTTGTTAAGTCGTGTGATTTTAGGTCGTGATTGTTAGGTCGTAAGTCGCCTGTTGGGTTGGCTGTGTGAGTTATAAATTACTATAAATAGGGGTGTGGTGTCAATTGTAAAGGGAGTTGATTTTGAATAAAAATTTTGTGTGCGATTTTGCCACTTTGTTGAAGTTGAGTGTGTTATCCTTCTTCGTTCCTTCTTGGGTTATTCGTGCGCGAATCAACGAAGTAAAAGCCAATTCTCGGTATCACTTGCGAGTGATCAACGGTTGAATTGTAGATCGTTCAACACGGTATCTTGCGAGATCAACGGGTTGGAGATAGCTAGATTCCGGCATCGTCACGATCTACGGAATTAGGCATTTATCGTTCTACCGGTTAACTTGACACGAAATCATCATTTAGTGAGGTGGAAAGTTGCGTTAATTTGCATCAAAACGTTATTAGCACGTCAAAGTGTTAAATCCGCTACGTCAGGTAGCCTCCCGATCTGGAGGAATATTGATACTGGATGGACTACTGGTACTATTACGTGTCAAGGTGGAAAATGTAAAGCCTTAACGCTATTTAAAAGTAAGTTTATTTTACTATTAGACATTATTATAATAGCAAATATTACTACATAGTAGACAGTTTAATGGATCCTTAAAGGATGGTCAATCCCAAGCATTCTTTAAGTTACTAATGCATTTTGTTACTGTTCACTTGAGTTGATTTACAGTTCATAAGTATGTATGCCCTGACTCGAGTGTTTTGTGTTTTGCTTTACGTCGAGTCAGACTGAGTGATTCAGCATTCAAGACTCTCCTTCGGAGTTGGAGCTTGCTTGAGGATCCAGCCATCTATTGCTTTCAATGTCCGGTGATTCCAGCGATGTATTCGTATTTGTACTTGATGTATCTTGTTACTCTTCAGTTGCACCTTTTTTAACTCTGTTGTATCTTATATATTTACATAGTAGCTTCATGAACTACTATCTCTTTTACTTCCGCTGCATTATTATTAATCTGTGTCTGTGGTCTATGATTATTTATTTACTGTAAATTCTGAGATTTGGCAAATTTGTATTTACAACGTGGTATTTTGAGCAATTCAAGTCCGACATATGCAGATGCGAATTTTTGAAAATATTGGGTCGTTACATTTTTAGAGGTTTATATATATATATATATATATTCAATTTATTTCATGTGTATTTTGGAAGGAAGAACATTAAATCTTTTTTATTAATTCTTATTAAATTTTTTTAAACTTAAAGTTCAATTATCCAAACCAATTATATTTCAAAAGGTATATGTATGTATGTTAAAGCTTTTATTAATTCTTGTTTTAATATCATATTATTTGTTCCTTTGGAGAAAATGAAGTTAATAAATTATATTAGAATATAAGATATTTATTCTTTGAATACTAAATCAAAATTTTATTTATAACTCTGTTGATACTTTAATTTCCTCTCGAAATTTTCACTATTATAAAGTTTTGCATATATCTGCTTATAAAAATTCATTAATTTCCTTATAAAGTTTATCATTTATAACTCCAATAATTATTATAATTCCAAATTCATTTATACACCTTCAAATATCTTTAATTATCTGAAATTTATTTATCTAACAAAATAAATTTAGAACCTCAAAGGTGAAAAACAGTTAGAATATACAATTATCAAATGTCCAAAAACCCGGGTTATCACATCCCCCCCCCCCCTGAATCTTTTCATCCTCGGAAAGGAAGATACCAGAATTTATTAAAATGCTTAAAATTAGATAAATTTTCTTTGATCATTTTTAAAAAACTTTTAAAATCTATATAATATTATCCAAAATAGCTTTACAAAAATACTTTTTATAACTTGATGTCTTAAAAAGTCCATCCTTGTTCTCATTGAAATTCGGCCATACGTTGATTAGGCATAGGACTGAAAATCTATAAGTACCTGGTAAACCCGTTTTCAACGCCCAGTGAAAATACTTTGTTAAAAATATAGAAAACATTTTTGAAGATAGAGGAAACATCTTTGATGAGAATGCTCTTGAAATCATCACCCCCTCCATAGCCGCATTTAACCCGATGATTGCGTCGCCCATCCCGACAAAACCATAGATAACTGTAGGCCTCCACGCCCCTCGATTACACCATGGAACCTGCTACAGATCGCAGCTACACCCGATTTTACGTTGTCATCGCGACAAAAACCAATGTAACTATAAACATCGGCACCCTTAAATTCCGCTGCCAAAAAAATGAAACTTCTCCACTCGACCATAGATCGCAGTCTACCGATGTTACGTTGCCATCCCGGCAAAATCAAGCGTAGATCGTTGACACTCACCTCCGCATGATTTCCGCTATGGTCCAAAGTAGATCGCAGGGATATCGAGTTACACTGTCGTCACAGCATAACCCAAATGCCTCCGTACGCATTAGCGCCCTCGACTTTTGCTAACCTATAATCCTCAGGACCTTTAGTTTGTCCGAACTTCCTTCCAAGATCCACTTTAGAGCCTCCTCCTTAGGGCTCAAGGCAGTACCAACCTATGGTACTTCTAAGAAGTTCATTTCAAGGGAGCGCCTTTTCCCCTTGAGCCATTTTCAAAATTCTTTATACTATACACATATAGTACTTTCCAAATCATACATCTAGTATGAATCACATATAAAGCTCCTTTACACAAAATCGATTATCCCAAAATCGATAATTCTCAAACTAGGCTTTCCAAACTCCAAAATTGATTTTTCTCCAAAAATCAAAAAGCCTTTCCAAATCCATAGGTTCCAGAAACCTTTTACCAAAATCATTCCCATAAAATCCTTCATATATATAACCTTTGGAAATCCTTAAATCACTTCATACTTGTATAAATTTCCTTTTTATACTTCAAATACTTCAAAACCCTTTCCTTTTGGCAATAGATTAGACATGGGGAGTTTATCAAAATGTATATAACTTTATTTATTCCAAATCAAATATTAAAATTTGATTACTTTCTTAAAAAGTCATTTACCATATTACTTTCTTCCATAAAGTAAATTTCAACCATAGAAATATCCATCTACTTTATTTTATCATATATTTCACAACTGTACTTTTCATTTCAAAATCATTTTACATTTCTTATACACAAATTTTCAATATCAATCTCATTCAAACCCGTACGATGAACACATATGTCATCCGTACGTAATATCAATCTGATAGCTCATTTGATCACACAATTTCTCTTCCGAACTAGTATCATCCACCCAACTTCCTAGTGCAGACTCGGATCTGGTTTCTTGATCAGAAATTGTCAGTCTCCTTACATAGTCACAACTATGACAGAGAATTTCCAAATCCAATTAAAAATCCATATCCAGGTTCGCCATCGAAAATCGAGCGAAAAATCCCAACTCGGATCGACGTACTCTCTAGAAATTATATGCTCGAATCTGGATCAAATCGTTATGTGAATAGAATAATATACATACATCCTATATTTTTATCTCCATTGGTTATTAGCCAAATCAAACTCCTTTTCTACTCCCATTCATTTTGATTTCTATTTACTTATTCACAATTGCTTCAAGTTCCATTTGGATTATCACCTCACTTCTTATCTCAAATGGATATTCAATCATAAACAGTTTGAACTCTGTCCAGCTTAAATTTAGAAAATAGCTTGAAAAAAATTAAAAATAGATAAGTAGTTGAAAAATAATTATTAGTTTGTAAAATATTTTTAAAATAGTTAAGTAGTTATAAAATAGTTGGAAAATAGTTAAATGGTTATAGGATATTTAGGAAATTGCAAAATAGTTGTAAAATAGTAATTAGTTATAAAGTAGTTGAAAAAAATAGTAATTAGTTTATAAAACTGCTGTAAAATAGTTCCAAAAATAGTTTGAAAATAAGTATAAATAGTTTGGCATTAAAAAGAAAGGTTATATCTGGTAAATAGCTTGGAAAAATAGATTTAAGAAAGCTTATATTAAAATAATTTGTTTGAAAATAGTTTCAAAGCCAAACTGTTCCACTACCCAATCTTTATTCCTGTCAATTCAAATTTAAAAACCCACTTCCTCTTAACATTGATTCAATCCCAAATGAATTCAAACAACTTTAATTCCCATGTCAAATTTAACTTTATTCAACCTCGATTTCAATCTCAATTAATTCAAATAAATTTCAAATTGAACCAATTTCCAATTTCATTTCATTTCAACTCCAGTTTAAACTAATCCTAGTTCAAGTTGAGTTAACCTCAATTCTTTCAAATTCGAATCAAATTCCATTTGAATTTAAAACTATTCAACTTTAGTCACAAATCCAAATTGTTCAAATCAAATTTCAAATTGAAATAATTTCAAATTCAGTTTCACTCTAAACCATCACGAATTACATAAATTCAAGTTAAATTTTCAAATGTTGGTTTAACCTCTTAAACCAAATTAACCTTTATTTTTTTCAAAGTTTCTAAACAATTTAATTCCGAGCCCAAATTTCATAATTTCATTTTAAATTACCTTTACTTCCTCATAAACTTATTTCGAGGTTCAAATAATAGTTCAAATCCTTTTTAATCAATTTAATCTTTCAAAACCCAACTTATTACCCAAATTCAACCTTAAGACCAATTAAAAACAATTTAAATTTCCAAGTTTCTTTAAACATCCAAAACTTAAGTACAAAGTGATTTCACTTTCACAAGTTTAATTTTTATCTTTAAAAATGAAAATTACATAAATAGTTTGAATTTATTGTTTTATTCCCATTTAATTTTAGTAATGGATATAAAATACCACAATCCACTTCTTAATCCAATTTAAACAAACAAATTCAAAGTTTCATAAATTATTGATAATAACAAGATGATATTAGGATAAATAAACATCAAATTTATTTGAAACATCTATCAATAGCATCTATCGCACATTCCCAGAACTCAAACCCGTTTGAGATCATATATAACTCCCTTCTAAATCAACCTATTTAACTTCCCTACATAAATCTCAATTTCCACTTGAAATTTCGAAATCAGGTTGTTCATTCAAACTTAATTAACTTCCTCCAAGTTAAATTCAATTTAATCCCGTTAACCTTACTCAAATTTGAATTCTCAATTTCAAATTATAAATTTCTATCAATATTCTTTCTTACTTATTAGTTCAAAGGCTTATTTCACTATGGTCTTTTACATCACGCTTCAGGGAAAATCAAAACTCAAAACTTCTGAGTTTATCTCAAATCATCTTTGACATTATGTATATTCATTCTTGGCCCTCCAAGCCATATTTTAAAATTTTAAACCACCTTTGGTTTTAATTCAAAACCGATTTCTTTTAAAATTTTCAAACAACTTCTTATTCAAAATAAGACTGCATTCAAAAATAGTCTGAATAATATTATTTATTATTTCTTTTAACATTATGGAAACAATTTCAAATGTTTCTAAACTTAGAATTCAAATTTCACAATTTAAAACCCACTTCAATTTTCAAGTCATACTTATCTAAAAGTTTACTTCCCTAAAACATTTCATCTTACTTAATCAAAGTTTACTAGAAAACAAACATCCCATTATTAAACACAATAACCATTTTATTTTGTGGTTTGAAACCAATTCAAATTCATCTTATTTTTACAGTTCATTCTATTCAATTTTTATTGACCAACCACCAATTTCATTATATACAATAATTGGAAACTTATTTGCATTATATATCAAAATATAACCTTTTCTAAAAGTCATTTATTTTAAAACCATTATTAAAATCATTATATAGGAAAAATAACAAGTATGCTCACACACACACACACACACACACACTCAACTCATCCTAGGGCACCACTGACCCTATTCTTGATGAGTAAACCCACTAGAGCCAAGGTTCTCGCTTAACCTTCTACTCTGATACCAAAAGAAGAAAAGAGGTAGAAGAAGAAGTAGAAAACAAGTAACAGATTCTCACATTCGCAGCAGATCAAATATAATATCAAATAATATCCTTAATACAAAGATAAGCTGTATCAACAAATTTACATCAATAAATCAGAGTTACAACCCATCACAGACAAACTGGACAGTACAACATCAACTTGTCCAAGAAAAACTATGATATCTCTCAGTGGAATACACTCCATACGTTCCGGCCATCCAGCTCACCTCCTGAGCTCCAGAACATCCTTACTTGAAAATCTATAATACTCTGTCTGACTCGAGCATTACAACAAAGCAACACCTATGTCAGGCTAGAAACTAGCATGAGTAAACCCATGTAATATAAAATACCAAGCTATAACATATGTGAATACCAGGGTATCTCGTACCTTTTACGAGTTGTTATAGTCAACCATTTATCACACAAACAACAGTTTACAGGTTAAATGTCCATGTTACTCAGTTCATCCTATTCTAGCCTGTTTAATTTAATAAATTCAATTTATAAGAATTTTAGATTATAAATCGATGTGCTTTTGGGTATTTGCCGATACCCGACGCTGGTCTCTTCGAATCTAATGACATCTTTAATCCATGTTGTATAAGTGAATACAATTCAATTTTAAATACAGGATGTCACATTTACACAGCATTTTATCATCAACAGTTAACCTACATTTCACATTTTAACCCATCACATCGGATTAGATATTAATCTAATTTTTTAATATAACTCAAACATCCATAAGCAAGATCAATTAGATGTTAAATTTTCTGATTAATTTAACTTAGTTTCTTAATTACTTAGATAACTTGTAATCCTACTTACTTAACATTAATTAATTACAAACCAATTGATTAATAATTTTTAATTATTTCTCTCAATTAATCATCCTTGGTTAATTATTCTCTAGTTACATTAAGTAATCGGCCTTTAATTAATTAGCCTTAACCATTTACAATAACATTTTATACCAGAGATATCCGCTAATTCTGTAACATTCCTAGATTTTAGCTAAGAATAATTAGATAATTAATTTGATCTTTGGGATAAAATTTTGAATTATTTCGTAATTAATATAAAATTTTGAATTAAATTATGAATAATTGGTAAATTAATTTGAGTTTCTCCAAAAAAAATTAAAGTATGTGTTTTATAAATAGATTGTGAAAATAGGAATTAATAAAAGCTTAAAAATTTATGTATGCGTAAATAAATGGATTTTGAATTTGAATTTGGAATTTGAAATTCAAAGATTAATATTTAGAAAATAAATTGGATTTAGAACTCTATATTTTGAAATTTTGTAAAAAACATATGTTTTCTAATTCTTTATTGTGATTTGGAAATTTTATTTTGAATTGGATATAAATAACTTTCAAAAGTTGTTGAAAAGGTAAATTTATATTTTAAAGTCTTATATATGTATATAATCTATAAATGTGTTTACTCGTTTAAGTGCAAATACAATTTGAAATTAATTTCTTTAAAGAGTTATATAAACAAATATACATAAAAAGTAATGTATTCAATAAAGGTTGGAAATATATATATATATATATATATATATATATATATCTTTTGAAATAAAGAAGTTAAGAAAAATTTGTATAAACATATAAAATAAGAAATAAAAGTTTTAAACTTACATATATGTTTATAAAAGAGATCATTTCTTTTAAAGTATAAAATATATGTTAATATAAAAAGGAATGTTTTGTAAATATAAAGCTAAGCGGAGTTTAAACATAAATCTATAGCATACAAAGGACAGTTGTAGATTAATAGGAATAAGAATGAAACAAGTGTAGACCATGTGATAAGGAATTAAAAAATTGTAAGCTTGAGATAATTAGTAAACAAGTGAATTTGAGTTTTTCTTTTAGTTTAAATTTTATGAAATGAGGTATAAGAGAAAGGAATAAACAGGCTTCATTATTTTCTCAAAGTTTTATCTAAAAATCTGGAAACCAAATCAAAATAGAAATAAGAAAAATCAAAATATACAAATCCAAAAGCAAAATCAAAAGCATGTGAATTCAATCAAATGGCAAGCAAGATCAAGGCAGATCTGATTCAAACAAACCTGCAAATCAAAGTAAAAATAGGAAATATAATTACGCAATATCAATGTCAAAGCTTTCTGGCCTGAAAACAATTTCAAACTGGAAATTCAAAACCTGTAAGCAAAGCCCAAAAGAAAATCTGGAAAACAAAAGCAAGATTCAAGCATGTAGATTTAAATTGCAACCTGACATTAATCAAGTTCTGAGGTCAAACTAAATCAAGCTTCAAACTCAATTCAATATATATCCAAGTGCAGATCAAATTGAGAATTCGTTTCCAGATTTTTGTTCTCTGCCTTCTGAGATCAGATGAGCAAACTCACTTATATTGTCCTATATTCTTTGATATTGTGATTGATGCTTAAAGTATGTTCTGGAAATGTTGTTTAATAGGCCTGTGTGTTTGAATATACCAGTGCCTGTTTGTTATACAAGTATATGTATAACTGTTCTTGAGTTATAGGCTAGAAATAGAATCCTAAATCAGAAATCTCTTCAATCATTCACCTATAGACTTAGATGTTTGAATAAAATATGTTTGAGTAAACCGAACTTGATTTTTAAAAATGGTTTCAAAAAAATATATTAGGTAATTATTTTTAAAAGCCAGAAAATTCAGCAGAAATGAATTCAAGTCAGAAATTCGATATTTAAAATTTCAAGTTTGGAATATATAAACTGATTTGAACTTGAATGTGGTGATTTTTGATGTTAAAAACAAGATTTTTAAGTTTAAGAATCATGCGAATTCTTGAGTTGAAAGAGAAAAGGAAAATAGGCGATTTCCGTTGATCGATGAAGTGTTTTTCATCGCGATCAAGGCTGAAGGGAGCTTGAGGGCCGGTGACAATCAGAAAAATGATGAATCATTTTTTTAGTCTTTAGGAAAGTTAGCCGATGTTAATTTAGGTTTTTATGTGCTTTATCGTCATGGTCGGAAATCTAAGTACTGCGTCGTCCATGGTGGATTATAGGCGATCGCGGATGGTGGAGTTGATTCAGGGAACGGAGATGAAGGTTTGGGTGGATCGGCAAGTTCACCGGTGGACGGTGGCGTCAGGACGAGGGGGTTTCCAATGGGATTGGTTCCAGTTTTTGGATCAAGTTACTCAATTTCGATTGGTTCATGAAATCGTTGATCTGGATGGTCGAGAAGTTGGCCAGGGGTGGTCGGAGTGACCGGGCATGTGCACGTGGACATTTGTATATGAAGTGGCTTCGAGTTTTTCAGGGAAGAAGCATAGTTCTCGGGTCATAGCTCGAAGGCGAAACGTGATTTTCTCGAAGAAATGGAAGAAAGTGCGTAGCTCGAATATTGAACTCGAGTCTATCACGGGTTTGACTCGGGTTCGGGATGACAGTGGTAAAAATTTAAAAATTTAAATAAGTTTAAAAGTTTGAGTCAAGTTTTAACGAATTTTGTTAAATTAATTACTTTATACAATATGTGTTTAATTTTTGATTAATCAAAGGTTTTAAGTCTAAATTATTTTAACTAATCAAATTTGATATATTTTAAAATATGTATATATACATATGTGTTTTCATTAATTAATTCTTAAGCCTACTTTTTTTATAGCTTAATTAAGAAGTTGATTAAATAGATAAATACTTTATCTTAAAATAATATTTGAAATCATTAGTTAACTTAAAAGTTTAAAGTTGAATTACAAGATAATGATTTATTTTTAAAAGTTTATTTAAAAAGGTTTAATTATTGTAATTAAGTGATTAAGTGAATATAATTACTTTGTGTAATTGATAAAATGATTTAGTGAATAAATGTTAATGAATTGATTAAAGGTAATTAATTAAGGGAAATCAATTACTTAAAGATAATTACTTAATTAAGTAATTAATCAATAATTAAAGTTGCTTTATCAAGTGATAAAAAGCAAATTACTCAATGTAATTTGTTTGTGATTTATTAATATAAGTGATTAGGATAATCACTTATTGTAATTTATTAAGAATAATTAATTAAATGGTAATTAATTAAGGGTTAATGAATGTAATTGATTAAGAAAAATTAATTAAAGGATAACTAAATAATTAAAGCTTAATTATTTAATGATTAAAGGTTGATTAAGTTATTAATTAAGATTGATAAATTAATAACTAAAAGTTGATTAATTTTATTAAAGGTTAATTAATAAATGATTAAAGGTTAATTAATTAATTAATTAATATTAGTTAATCAAGATTAGTAATTAAATTCAGAAGTAATTTAACTGATTTAAATTAGTCAGATGATTAATAAATTTTACTTATGGATGTTGGGATTTTATGAAAAGCTTTGAATTCATTGATATTGCTGATATATGATATTTTATGATATGAATTATCCCGATTTGTGCTGTGATCTGTGATGTAATTTATTCATTTGTAATGTAATCTATTTATTTGCAATGAACGTATATCATCTATTTGTGATCTGTAAATGAAGATAAGCGTTATAGTTTATACCGCCTATCAAATATATTTCTATGTTTGAATCTGCAATGACTGATGATGTTGTTGCATTATTGTGTGTAAAACCCTTGGACCATAGTATACACACACAAAGATGGATTGCACTTGGAAATTGGTTAAGTCATAGATATTTGAATTTAATATTTTGAAATAGGCTTAAAAGTTGAAATTTCTAATCCAAACGGTTTTAGGAATAGGATTGGGTTAAATTTGAAAAGCTTTTGAAAAGGAGTTTTTAAGTTAAATTTATGTTGGATAACTTGTTCAACTTTTGGAATTTAAATAATTTGTGTGAAATTTGAATTAAGGATTCAAAAATTGAGTGATATGAATATATGTTTGGAAATTGAGTTTAATGAATATATATTTGAAAACTTTGGTTTGAAAGGTTTTTGCAAGTTATATACATATATATGTATATGTGTATATATATGTATATATATGGATTTTATATAATCGGATTTTTTCGAAACGAAAACTATTTTTTTTCAAACAAATAATAGCTTTCATATAAAGAAAGAACTTCTAGCTTGTGTTAAAAAGATTTCAAGATTTGAAATGAACTGTGTGACAACCCGGAATTTCTAACAACTTAAATTGGGATTGTTAATTGATTTTAAATATTTAAAAGTTAATTTTAACTTGAATTCAAGATATCAATATTTACTTGATAAATAAATCATTGAATTATATAGTTTAAATATTGAATTTTTATAATTGAAATTGGGTAAATTGTTGAATTTGTAATTTCTAAGCATGTTTAAGTAATTTGAAAGCTTATAAAATTTATAATAATGATATTTAAGATAATAGAATAGTTGAAATTTAATCTAAAGGTGGCTTGTTCAATTTTAATATTATATCGTGTGACGCCCCACCTCTATACCCACGCTAGCCAAGAACACTACGGTGTAGTGCTGTCAACTAGCACGGAGAATAAGGCTGTTGAGGAGCGACCATCCGTGTAATTGCCTTGTGCGAGCACCGATATGCCAGATAGTAAAGACATGCATTTCATTTCAGGAGGACATCCGACATGCCGATGCAAACTCAAAGCTACTACACAGTGGCTATAATAGTCTAGGACAAAATATAAACTAATAACACAGATAATATGAATGCGGAACACAGATGAAACAGTAAATCTCATATACATATATAATAACTGATGTCAGTTACAATACATTTACACGGTACATGTGATACAACTACAACAGTCGACTCAGGAAGTTATATATACAAGTACATTAACGACTAACATACATGAATACATATCAACCTATACAAAGATACGACAACTCCAAATGATATGAAAAGTCTTCATAGCTCAAGCAGCATCCCAAAGCAGAATATCAACAACCTGAAAATACTCGGTCTGACCCGAGTATTAAATTTCAAAAGAAAATAATACTCGGGTCAGTCTAATTCAAACTCAGTTATTAATGCACAGAAGCAATAATAATTAAATAATGAATAGATGACAGTCACAGAAATAAATTTACCTATCCGATTCTTAAATAAGAAATCGGATACCGGTAAATATAACGCGAACCAATTCAAGACAATTGGAACATCAATTAAAAGGTCAACACGAGTAGGGCTGCAGTATACGCACGCGTATACTGCCTCGCCACTACCACATATGGAATACGAAATAGATCCATAAATTAAAAGCAAAAGAAATAACAATAAAACCAATACCGTGTGGCTGCAGTTCACGCTTGCGTGCACTGCCTTGCCACTACAGTGATGACGTACCCAATGAATACCGTGTGGCTGCAGTTCACGCTTGCGTGCACTACTTTGCCACTACAGTGATAATGTACACAACCGGGCACAAGGTCAAACCCAAATAAATTACGGTTCAACTCAGGGGCAACATGAGTGTACAAAGTCAAATAATCAAATAAACAACAGAGCTCCATGCAACAATACTTTTGAATGGAGGTAGTGTAACAAAGGTCACCAAGTTCAATGTAATACTTGGAAAGGGGATGCACTGAACTTGAAGTTAATTTCAAGCGACATCAAGTGCTGCATAAGAGCACGCAATGTACAGGTACAGGCTAAAGAAGAAAGCACAAAAATAAGGCAATGCAATATAAAAATTTCCTAGCGTACATATGAATCAAGTTCATATGTACAACAAACACCCAAACAATGCAACAGTGAAGGACACTAGTGAAAAGGGTCACAAAGCAATGGTTCCAAACTGAAATGAACTAGAAAAAGGGCAACTGAATTTTGCATGAATGGCTACAAGTATATGAAATGTACTCGTAAACATATGGATACCAACAGTATGAATATACAGTGATGCAAAATGAAGCATACTACTGAATCAAGTTCAGTAAGGCAATGCAACAATACAAGCATGGAATGATGTGCAGATATAAGCAGAAAAATGGCACAGGTGTGTGCAGAGGGAGGATGCACAGAAATGCCACAGGGGACTTAGTCACGTATGAAAGGATAAGGTATACATGCATTCAAATGCCATTCAGACCCTAGGTGACAGAGATGCAACATGGTTGGACACAAAGGCAACTGCACTATGCAATTGAATATGAATCATGCCAGTGACTAAAGTGAAGGCATGGACTGCCACAAAACAGATATTGCTCGACCCAAGACACAATACAGTGAGTTGAAGGCTATACAACAGTAAAAATAAGGCACACAAGGATACAAGGGCAACTGCAACTAAAAATACAGCCACCACAAGATCACAATGCAACAAAACTGTCTCGAAGCGAACTGGAAGTCAGCCCAACACTGGGTACAGTCAGGTGGAAATACTTGCATGAAATCAGTGAGCACTTAATATATGCAGGCCATAATAAGATGACAACAAGTAATAGTTCAACTGAGTCAAGTGAATAACCAACAAAGCAGTGTGCAACATAATGCAACAGTGGACAGGGCAACAGATTTTAAGAAACTAGCGACAAGTATATGAAATATACTTGTAAAAATACTGGGCAGGGCACTTATGATAAAGCAACACAATGCAAACTGCATAAACATGTAAACATATGCATGTTATCAGCAAATACAAAAGCCAAAGGTCAAATCACAATTATCATGATTCAACACAACTGCCAAGCCACTCGATAACATGGAAAAATAGCATATGCAGTGATATAGCTATTTAAAGTGGATATGCAAGTACAAACTCGAGATAACCCCTCAGATTCACTGAAGACAGTGAAACAACAGCCGTGATGAAAATGCAGTGATGGAACAAAGCATGTTACTGATATAACAAAATCAGGCAGCAGTTTTAATTAGACATGTTTAACGAGACAGTGCCCAAATCGGAATAGGTCAAGTGCATTGATGAAGCAGTGCAATCATCAAGGAGCTCGAAGGCAAACATGACAGTGAAACAGGTCATAGTGAAGATGACAAATGCAATGACCAGCTACAACATGCTCAGTGACTAGTGTGCAATGAAGGCCTCGAGGGAAAAAAAATACTGCAGGGAATAAAAGTCAACCATGAACAATGAAAGTCATGGAATCTAAATCAACAGCCCCAAAAACTCAAGGCAGCGGAGTATCAACACCGAACTAAAAAATCAAATCGAAGCCAAAACAACGAAAACCAATTAAGCAGAGAAAATCGAACAAGTCAAATAAAACCGTCAACATTCACATGAAATTACACTGCCGAAGCATGGAGACGAATTAGATGTGAGTGAGGAATGTCACTCACCTTATCGACGAATTGAAGCAGTCGAGCATCACAGAGACGAGCGACCACGAAGAATTGAAGAAGCCGACTACCGAAGCCCTAATTTGGAAAAGGGGGAAACGAACGAGACCGCCTCCATTTTTATTTCGTTTGATTATTTTTTTGTTTAAGGGTTTCGAAAATGAAAAGAGTAAAGGGGAACGGCATATTCACTTTAACACGGCACCAACAAAAACGAAAACGTGGGCCAATATTCAACATTTAAAGCCCAACAACACTCAATCCATTTTTAAACGAACTACAAAAGGATTTTCACTCGATTGAAAACTTCAATTGGTAATTAGCGAAGATATTAATCTTTTAATGTCGATTGTAAATCGACGCGAAATACCGGGTTGTTACAGACTTCCCTCCTTAAAGAAATTGCGTCCTCGCAATCATAAGGAATAAATGGACAAAAGGTAACAACCGTAAAAGCATATCATCACAAGATGAAGAAATTTGAAATAGGAAGTTCACCGTAAAGAGCATGAAGGAGAAAGCCAGAACGTGTTTGCTCAAAGTCAAATCTGGTGAAATTTCAATCTCTTCAATAATACCGGGCTCAAGAATAAAAATCGGAATCCCTAAGGCATTTACGTAGAAGGAAGACGCGTGAAACACGTCATGAATAACAGAAAATTGAGCCGGTAATAAGAGGCGATAAGCCAAGAAACCAATACTTTTAGTGTTAGGAAATGGGCCAATGTATCGAGGCACTAACTTTCCCGACCAACTGAAACGCACAACACCTTTCATAGGTGAGCCACGAATAATTTGGAACAACAGCGTAGTACAATAACGAAACGCCAGATGAATCAAAGCTTCATTAATTCAGAACGCCGACGTAGTACAAAAACGGTACGTCCAATGAACCGATAAACATAAAAGATCATCAGACGTAAGTCCCTAAAAGGAATGAGACGAAGCTCAATAAAACGAAGTACATCGAAACGTCTGATGAACTTAGTAAAAAGATGATTCCATACGGACATCACCAAAGAAACAACCACTTGTTGCCTACGACTAAGTGCATCGGCAACACGATTTCCCATCCGGGAGTGGTAAATAATATCAAGATCATAAGATGTATGGAGCTCGAGTCAACGTGGTTGATGCAAATCATGTTCCTTATGAGAAAATAAATATTCCCAAGATTCATGATCAGGGTAGAGAACAAATTTCTCACCCAAAATAATGATGCCAAATCTTGAAGAACGAAATCAATAGCCAAGAGCACTAAATCATAAGTGACATATCTAGTCTCAATAGGCATTAATGATTTAGAAACACAAGAGACGGCACGTTCTCTTTTGCAAGAGAATGGCATGCAAACCAACACGATTAGCATTGGTACAAACAATAGAGTCTTGGTTCCCACGGGAATCACAAGAATAGAAGTGTCGGAAAAGAGTTGTTTTAAATAATATTCTTCCCCGAAAAGCTAAAACTTTCGAAATTTACAATTTACTTTATGCAATTATCTTTTCAGAAAAAATTACATTTTAAAATTCAATTTATTGTGTCTGATTGTCTCATCAAAGCGTCTAGGAGATTCCTATCGATAACGTTGATCAAGCGCATCGACCAGAATTCTTAAAGCACTCAATGGGCAATAGAATCACAAAACATTCTTTTAATTTTATAAAAGGAATTTACAAATTTTCACCCTCAAATGGACAAGTCCGGAATTAAACGAACCAGTAAAAGAAAGGGGTCATAGTCCTCGATTTTGCTGAAACGTTTAAATCGCTTCCTCATTCTTTTGAAAGCGTAAACTATAAAAATTTTGAAAACGATTTTTTTATTTTTTTTATTTTGAAACAATTTTTTAAAACACGTGATTAAAACAACGATATCTGTAGCAACTTCGATAAGTGGATTTTCATTCATCAAAAGTGTCACAAGAATCTTCTCAAAGATAGAAAGGGATATCATACCCTAAACTTGTATTCATAACAAGTCAATGACACACGAATTCACCAATGCACAAGAATTGATAAAACTTATCAATAGAAATCACGAACATGGGTGAAGCACAAATTCCAGAAGACTACACAAGAAATCAAGAAATCACAAGATAAGAGTATGAAAACTCGAACGGAGAGTATGAAAACTCGAACGGAGTATGAAAACTCGAAGGAGAGTATGAAAACTCAAACAGAGTATGAAAACTCGAAGGAGAGTATGAAAACTCAAACAGAGTATGAAAACTCGAAGGAGAGTATGAAAACTCGAACAGAGTATGAAAACTCGAAGGAGAGTATGAAAACTCGAATGGAGTATGAAAACTCGAAGGAGAGTATGAAAACTCGAAGGAGAGTATGAAAACTCGAACGGAGTATGAAAACTCGAAGTAGAGTATGAAAACTCAAACGGAGTATGAAAACTCGAAGGAGAGTATGAAAACTCGAACGGAGTATGAAAACTCGAAGTAGAGTATGAAAACTCAAACGGAGTATGAAAACTCGAAGGAGAGTATGAAAACTTGAACGGAGCATGAAAACTCGAAGGAGAGTATGAAAACTCAAACGGAGTATGAAAACTCGAAGGAGAGTATGAAAACTCAAACGGAGTATGAAAACTCGAAGTAGAGTATGAAAACTCACCTACACGCGAGCATGAAAACTCATCAACACATGTAACGCATAACGAGAACGGGAGCACGAAAACTCACCTACACGCGAGCATGAAAACTCATCAGCACATGTAACGCAAAGCGAGAACGGGAGCACGAAAACTCACCTACATGCGAGCATGAAAATTCATCAGCACGTGCAACGCATAACGAGAACGGGAGCACGAAAACTCACCTACATGCGAGCATGAAAACTCACCAACACGTGCAATGAAAAGCGAGAACAGGAGCACGGAATCTCACCTACACGCAAGCATGAAAAATCATCAACACGTGCAACGCAAAGCGAGAACGGGAGCACGGAATCTCACCTACACGCGAGCATGAAAAATCATCAACACGTGCAACGCAAAGCGAGAACGGGAGCACGGAATCTCACCTACACATGAGCATGAAAATCATCAACATGTGCAACGCATAACGAGACGCTACCTCATGGTTGCAAGCCATTAATTTTTGACACACGAATGACCCGAAGACCGTGAGGCGCTACCCTACATGTGTGAGTCGGAATCACACAGATTGAGGTCAAAACTAACCTCGCAATCAAAAGAAAAGTATGTGTGAATGAAATCACACAAGTGGTGTCTAAACAATCCTCAAAGCCCAAGAGATATGTGTGAGACGAAATCACACCGATGAGGCCTAGTCTAACCGTAAAAATGATCGTCATGATCAATGAGAAGTGTCAATTACACTAAGTTAGTAAATATAAAAGTTTAGCTTCATGTCCCATAACCACTTGCTTAACTTAAATATTTACGAACAAATTGTAAATCTTCACTAGAAAATTATCACAAGAGGTTCAATCGAACAAGTCCAAGAATTAACCGACGAAGTAAACGCAAGCATTTCATACCACTTGTTTTACTAAGCCGTTTAATTAGATTTCTCATACGAGTGAAATAAAGATTTGTATATACTAATAGATTGGAAAACGGTTTTAAAAACGGGTTTGGTATTGAAAATAGAGTTGAAATTTTTTTGATAAAAGAGTTTTGATATTTACTACTAGTATTGAAACCTTTATATTTTTAAAGTGACAAATCACAAAAATGATTGTAGAAACAATCAATCACAAGAATTCACATACGAAGACGTGAATAGAATCCAAAGAAATCGATACCGAATTCATCGAAAGGTATGTTCACAAAAATCCCGAAGAAAAGGTCATCAAAGTTGCTAATAAATAATAGCAACAAATCGGGAAATAATCAAGAATCGATTAAATCCGAAAACCAAAACAATTCACTAAGATTCACATTCGAAGACGTGAATAAAATTCGAAGAATTCGATTCCAATCCATCCAAGTAGGAATACCCAAAAATTCCTGAAATAGAAGTTATCAAAGTCGACAAAAGTGATAACAACTAATCCGAAAAGAAGAATCGATCAACAATTGGAAAAACAAAGCAGAACGAGCATAAATGCTAGAATGACTTTAGCAAAAGTAAAAGTCAAGTCAATGTCGATATCGACAAGGCAAAGTCCAAGACAATTTCTTTTATACCAAAGAAATTTTAAAACTATCAGAGAGAGGCACATGAAAGCCAACAAACCATGGATAAGCAGACAGAGTCGACAATTGAAACTCAATTTGTCTCAAAGATTGATACCCAAAACCCAATTGCATGGAGACTGCATTAAGTACACGAATCAGAGATAAGAATGCATATATACAGCAGTTCGAATAAACAACGCGAGCTCAAATTGAAGTGGTACGAGTTGCAGCAATATGCAACTTGATAGTGCATATACACAATGATACTTAGCAGTGCATACTGAAATGAGCAAGTGCAATAGAGAATAGCAGCAATGCTCATGAATAAGAGTTAGGAATTCATACCTAACAAATCAAAGATGATCTTAAGCAAAGATGAGAGAGAAAACATCGACAAATAGTTGTAACACATGTACTATCTAAGTTACGTTTTATATTTGTTCTAAACCCCAGGCTCCGATACCAAGCTGTGACGCCCCACCTCTATACCCACGCTAGCCAAGAACACTATGGTGTAGTGCTGTCAACTAGCACGGAGAATAAGGCTATTGAGGAGCGACCATCCGTGTAATTGCCTTGTGCGAGCACCGATATGCCAGATAGTAAAGACGTGCATTTCATTTCAGGAGGACATCCGACATGCCGATGCAAACTCAAAGCTACTACACAGTGGCTATAATAGTCTAGGACAAAATATAAACTAATAACACAGATAATATGAATGCGGAACACAGATGAAACAGAAAATCTCATATACATATATAATAACTGATGTCAGTTACAATACATTTACACAGTACATGTGATACAACTACAACAGTCGACTCAGGAAGTTATATATACAAGTACATTAACGACTAACATACATGAATACATATCAACCTATACAAAGACACGACAACTCCAAATGATATGAAAAGTCTTCATAGCTCAAGCAGCATCCCAAAGCAGAATATCAACAACCTGAAAATACTCGGTCTGACCCGAGTATTAAATTTCAAAAGAAAATAATACTCGTGTCAGTCTAATTCAAACTCAGTTATTAATGCACAGAAGCAATAATAATTAAATAATGAATAGATGACAGTCACAGAAATAAATTTACCTATCCGATTCTTAAATAAGAAATCGGATACCGGTAAATATAACGCGAACCAATTCAAAACAATTGGAACATCAATTAAAAGGTCAACACGAGTAGGGCTGTAGTATACGCACGCGTATACTGCCTCGCCACTACCACATATGGAATACGAAATAGATCCATAAATTAAAAGCAAAAGAAATAACAATAAAACCAATACCGTGTGGCTACAGTTCACGCTTGCGTGCACTGCCTTGCCACTACAGTGATGACGTACCCAATGAATACCGTGTGGCTGCAGTTCACGCTTGCGTGCACTGCCTTGCCACTACAGTGATAATGTACACAACCGGGCACAAGGTCAAACCCAAATAAATTACGGTTCAACTCAGGGGCAACATGTGTGTATAAAGTCAAATAATCAAATAAACAACAGAGCTCCATGCAACAATACTTTTGAATGGAGGCAGTGTAACAAAGGTCACCAAGTTCAATGTAATACTTGGAAAGGGGATGCACTGAACTTGAAGTTAATTTCAAGCGACATCAAGTACTGCATAAGAGCACGCAATGTACAGGTACAGGCTAAAGAAGAAAGCACAAAAATAAGGCAATGCAATATAAACATTGCCTAGCGTACATATGAATCAAGTTCATATGTACAACAAACACCCAAACAATATAACAGTGAAGGACACTAGTGAAAAGGGTCACAAAGCAATGGTTCCAAACTGAAATGAACTAGAAAAAGGGCAACTGAATTTTGCATGAATGGCTACAAGTATATGAAATGTACTCGTAAACATATGAATACCAACAGTATGAATATACAGTGATGCAAAATGAAGCATACTACTGAATCAAGTTTAGTAAGGCAATGCAACAATACAAGCATGGAATGATGTGCAGATATAAGCAGAAAAATGGCACAGGTGTGTGCAGAGGGAGGATGCACAGAAATGCCACAGGGGACTTAGTCACGTATGAAAGGATAAGGTATACATGCATTCAAATGCCATTCAGACCCTAGGTGACAGAGATGCAACATGGTTGGACACAAAGGCAACTGCACTATGCAATTGAATATGAATCATGCCAGTGACTAAAGTGAAGGCATGGACTGCCACAAAATAGATATTGCTCGACCCAAGACACAATACAGTGAGTTGAAGGCTATACAATAGTAAAAATAAGGCACACAAGGATACAAGGGCAACTACAACTAAAAATACAGCCACCACAAGATCACAATGCAACAAAACTGTCTCGAAGCGAACTGGAAGTCAGCCCAACACTGGGTACAGTCAGGTGGAAATACTTGCATGAAATCAGTGAGCACTTAATATATGCAGGCCATAATAAGATGACAACAAGTAATAGTTCAACTGAGTCAAGTGAATAACCAACAATGCAGTGTGCAACATAATGCAACATTGGACAGGGCAACAGATTTTAAGAAACTGGCGACAAGTATATGAACTATACTTGTAAAAATACTGGGCAGGGCACTTATGATAAAGCAACACAATGAAAACTGCATAAACATGTAAACATATGCATGTTATCAGCAATTACAAAAGGCAAAGGTCAAATCACAACTATCATGATTCAACACAACTGCCAAGCCACTCGATAACATGGAAAAATAGCATATGCAGTGATATAGCTATTTAAAGTGGATATGCAAGTGCAAACTCGAGATAACCCCTCAGATTCACTAAAGACAGTGAAACAACAGCCGTGATGAAAATGTAGTGATGGAACAAAGCATGTTACTGATATAACAAAATCAGGCAGCAGTTTTAATTAGACATGTTTAACGAGACAGTGCCCAAATCGAAATAGGTCAAGTGCATTGATGAAGCAGTGCAATCATCAAGGAGCTCGAAGGCAAACATGACAGTGAAACAGGTCATAGTGAAGATGACAAATGCAATGACCAGCTACAACATGCTCAGTGACTAGTGTTGTAACGACCCGGAATTTTGACGATATATTTTAATAAATATTTAATCTAATTTAAATTAAATATAAGCTTGTCAATGTTTAAATTGATGAGATCTTGGATATTTAACAGTTATATATGTTTGTAAAAGAAAATTTTGATT
This sequence comes from Allium cepa, assembly GCA_030765085.1. NCBI lineage: Eukaryota > Viridiplantae > Streptophyta > Magnoliopsida > Asparagales > Amaryllidaceae > Allium > Allium cepa. The sequence goes on from CM060930.1 coordinate 237,390,736, forward strand.
TGAAAATTTTAAATAGAATACTTCAAAACTATTAAAACAAATCTGACATGTTCAATAAAATCAAATCAAAGACTTTATATTTTTGTTATTTGATAAAATACATATGAATGCAGTTTTAGTTTTTAAAATGATAAAGTTAAAACATAAACATAAATATACACCATAATTATAAAATATAAACTGTACTAAGAACATAATTATAAAATATAAGTAGAAACTAGAAATATAAGTATACAAATAGAATGTTATAAATAAATGTAAACCAGTTATAATCATATTTGTGCTTTTGTACAATTTATAGGTATAAGAAAAACATATAGATATCTTTACAATCAATGCTATGAAATAAACATAAAGTTTATGTGCTGTGTATATGCATCAGGGAACAAAAGAGTTCACTTCAAAATAATAATCAACAAAAATCTGTAGCTTTTACAAAACAAATAGGAAAACTGAAACATTTATTACTTGTTAGCATAAATGAAGCATAAACATTTGTTAGACATAAGCAAACAAGAAACAAAGTTTGACTTCAATATCATAAAACAAAATCTGTGTCTTGCTAGATATGTTGGCCGGAATAAATTAAATATCTTTGTACAACACAATAGAATTATCAGTATACATTAAATACATGCTATCATAATTAAAAGCACGAACATTTAATAGCCTAACTTCTGGCTTAACTAGTACATGTAGCCGAAATTCTTGTCATAATCCTTTTCTGCAGAATTTTTCTTAACCAATTACAAGAAAGAATGACAAACAAATATGAACTGCCTAGATACAACCTAATTAGTAGCTTCTATATCAATCTATCTATATATCATCAGTTTATATATACGAACCTGAAAGCATTGTCTTGCTTTGCAATATACCTTAATTTAAAAACAGAGAAACGAGTAAAAAAAAAAGAAAGAAAGAAATAGAAGACGGAAAACTTAAGAAGGTTTCAGAGTATTTCTGCAGTGTCTTCTTCAACATTTGCTTGCTGTTCATATTGTTTGGTGAGTAAACTAATGTTTTTGTGAAATTTGGTTTTAAATATTTGACTCATGAATGAATTACTGTGTTGATATAATAATGCTCTGTTATGTTTGTAAATTCTGGATGAACTGTAGTTGAGTTCTTCAAGTTCTTTCTAAAATCTGAGGCAAAGGAAACAGAGAATATATCATATATATTGCTTTATAAAATCAATTCCTGTAATTAATACCTAAACTAAATAAATATTGTTTATGCTATAGGTATAGGTACTATAAACTTACATTTACAGTAAACATAAATATAAAGGCAAAAATTCGAATATCTCGAATCGTAAACTTGAACTTATAATTTGAAACAACATATAAAACTATGATTTTTAAGACAAACTTTATAATTTTGAGTCAACTATGAACAGAGAAATTAGTCAGTGAACCAAAAATGTATTTTCATGAAATTCTGATGATTTAAACAATTTTAGCTGTTGTAATTTAACATGAAGCTAAAACGGTGATGTGAGATCACTAGAAAAATGCTAAAATAATTTTCTAATGCAAAGACTTTGGGTTTGAATCGAAAGTAGGGTTTAGTTCGCGTTTGTTTTTATGCTCTGTAAATTTTGATTTTCATCGCCGTGCTTTGATCGAGTGGCTAGTGGTTTTGGGTGAAGGCCGAGGAAGGTATGGCAATGGCGTTGGCGAGGTGGTTTCGCCTCTGGTGGTTGGGTTCGCTTGGTCGAGGCGGTTTTAGATGAAGAAGGATGTTCGAGTTTTGGGTCTGGATGCTCGATTTCCTCCAGAACTTGATTTCACCATTTTGGATTTTCAGACCGATTTGCGTGACGATTTGTGACTTGTGGGGAGCCTCATTGAACGCCAGAGCGGCGCCGCTGTTCTGTGCACGTGCACGTTGTGCCAGTGTGCCAGTGGGAGGTTGGGTTGGAAGCTCTGTAGTCCTCGAGTTTTAAGGTTTGAGCGTGGTGGTCTCGAGTGGAACTCGAGCAAGCGGGGAGATCGCATGGGTCTAGTCTCGTGTTCGTGAGTTAGTAAGTGTTCAGTTTTATAACTTATCTTAACTGCAATAATATAAAGAGAGAAGAGGAAGAACAGGTAGTTGAAGGAGAAGAAGATTTTGCAGGGGAGTCTCAGGGAGTTTTGCGCGTGTGAAATTCGAAGTAACCCCGAGTGCAATGCAGGGAATGACTCGGGTTTTACCTGAGAAGTCGCAAGTGGGTTTTGTGTTTTTTTTTCAAATTTGTTTCCTTCAGACTTGTTTTAACGTTTGAGCTTAGAAATTGTGTAAAAAGGGGATTAAGCTAAGATTTGTTCAAATTTTAATTATCATAGTCAAAAGTTTAACGACTTTCTTAAACTCTTAAATCATCATTTTAATTAAGGAATATAAGTTAACTAATAATTAAAGTTTGTAGTTAACACTAGAATTTATTTTCAAAGTATAAGAAAAGAGAACTTTTAAACGTTAATTAAGTTAAATGATTGATATCAATAGATTATTTTCGAAAGTAATTAAGAACGATTAACATATGAAAATTTAAATAGGGTTTGGGTTATGTAACTATTTTGTGATAAATAGATGATTAGTGGTTGAGTAATTAAGAATAATTCAGACACAGTTAGTGATGGGTTATAAGTAAACAAATAATTGAAATCAACTACTTAAGTTATTAAACGAATTAATAGTTAGTTAATCTAGTAAACTGGATTATGAATTGATAGAGTAGCTTGATTTAGAATTAATTAATTAACAATTAGCAGATAATAATTGGATAATTAAGTTTTATTGATAGATAATTAAAGATATTAACTAATGATCAAGAAAACAGTTAATTAAGTAATTAAAGTTAAAATCACTTGATTGAGGAAGTAATTTATTAATAGTATAGAATAATTACGTAATTTAGACTAAATGATTAATTAAGAAACCATTAATTCGATGGTTTGAACTGAAATAGATAATTAATCGTTGATTAATAATTAATTAAACAGAGTTAAGTGTTTAACTCTCAGGTAATTAATCCTAAACAGAATTAATTACAAATAAGACTTAAAAGTGATTGCTTATGGACTGTTGTGATTGAATATCTGTTTTGGATATTTATGTGATGATATTCTGTGATGTTCTGTGATATGTTATGTTATATCTATGATGCTTCTATATGTTTTATCTGTGATAAATGCTATGTTAATTCAATTGTTGAATTAAAATTATTTAAATTGTTAAGTTAATTAGACAACTTGGCCCTTAAAATGGCGGTTGGATTCGATGAGACCGGGATCGGAAGAATCAAATTTGATTCTCCGAAAACCACATCGATCCAATTTAAACGTTACGTCGTGAATTCTGAAATGAAGATCGAGATGGAGTTTTCAGAGTGCAAGGGTTATCGTCGTTAACTCTGAGGGTGATTCCAAAACGAGTGTAACGAGATAATGCCTTCGGTTTCGTTCGAACCCGGAACGAACTTGTATGGATTGAATGCTTTCAGCACATCGTCAGGCGGACGATGAGCATTCTAAGTGATATGTTCCTTAAAGGTAATCGCAGCCTCAAGCCTCATCAACCGGGAATGACTAAAACAGGGGAGATGCAGCAAGGTTAGGTGGGTCATGCCCAAGCAAGACAAGATATTTCCCCTGTCTAGATGTCCCTTTTTATATATTTCAGCTTAGTGGGTGGTTGGTCGCGCCAACCACGGGTTTTATCTTGTTCGGGACTGTTCATTAAGGAATGATTCCGGCCTTGTGTTGTAGGGGATGAAGGGAGTAATCCCCGGTACGGTGATCTAGGCCCCGTACTGTGACGGGCGGTACCCCAGTAGCCCTGCCATTGTTGGAAATCCATTTTCCCTACGAGACCCTACGGTTTTGATATGTATTACCCACTTTTGTGGCTAGTAGCTGGAATTTAATCATGTAACAATTTCGGGTATTTTCTACTTACTTGAAAACCCTAGACACTATTATAATATCACTGGATTTCCTATAAAATGTTTTGGTTAGCGTAAGGTAAAAACTTACCCATGTTTATTTGTGGGGAGTCTTACGTGATACCTTTATTTTCAAATGTTTTCAAAGTTAAGCAACTTTAAACCGTTTACTCATACCAGACCCATGTCTGACCCGGAGTTTATTTTTGTTTTTCATAAACTCTCGGGTACCCAAATTTTTACGGGTAGCCAAGGGATTCAGGTTAGATTTGACGAATTCTGGAGGAGCAATGAAGCAGGAGACTTCAGCGTTGTAGATATATATATATAGTTCCGCTGTGTTGGTATCTCTGAGTCATATTGTTTGAGTTGTATTGTATTGAGTTGTATTAACTGACAGGTGTTATAACTGTCTAGTATTGATGTATTATCTGTATAACTCTGATATATGTAAAACTTTTAAATATTTATGTGATATTATATTTTGTTCCGTTCCGCTATGAGATTCTAATGTAGTTGTTCTTTCTTTCTCTTTCTTTTCTATTTTCTCATCCCTTTCTTTCTTAATGATGATACGTCTTTCTGGTAGTAGAAGGGCGGGTCGTCACAGTTGGTATCAGAGCATAGGTTGGTGATAACCTTGGCTCTGGTAGTGATTACTCATAAAATAGAGTTGGTAGGACTCTAAAATGAGTTTGAGTGTATTAATAGATATGAGTGCGTATTTGTTAGTGAATATAAAGTTGTTTTATATTGCGTTGATTGCTTTATTGAGTGGTATATGAACCTTCGTCGGCACAGCCTCGAAAACTGTATCGAATGGGTTTCTAAACACTTAAATAGAGCAATTCGACACAATATTGTTTTTAAAGGTAGGGTAAATGAAATAATTTTACCCAAAAGTTATATTTTGATATAAAAGAAGTATTTTTCTGAAATGATTATATATTTGGATGTTTGGTTGTTAATACTACAACCAAATAAAAATTTAAATTTGAGTGGGCTATAAACAAATAAATTTGTCTAAGTATGATCTTTAATACAAAAGGAATATGACTAAATTTGATTAAACCAGAATTTAAGTCCCGGAAATTTGAAAGTGTTTAAATGAATTTAAATAAAAGGATTTGGAAATTTAAAAATCTTGGAAAGGTTTGAAATGTTTTTCCAAAGATTTGAAGGCAATAATGGAGTATTGTTTTGGAAAACATTGTTGAATGGAAATTGTTTGGAAAGAATTTGTGGAAATAAGGAAGCACTGAACTCATTTCAGTCGCTGGAAAATAATCCTGATGATGGTGGCCACATCATCAGTATTCATTTTCGAGTTTCTAAAGTGATGGATTGCTACCAGGTTGGCTCATCAGGATATTATTTAGGCTTGTTGGGTATACAAGTTGTTTTAGAGATTTTCAAAACGAGAAAATTTGTTTTGGTAAAAACAAGTGTTTGAAAAATTTGATTTGCTATACCAAGTGGGTAAGTGTAGTTATCAGTTTAAAATGGTTTTGGAAATGAGAACCGGGCAATTTAATTCTAAGAATTCTAATTAATAATGTGTAAGTTTCGATGAATCGACTATTAAACCTATAAAGTAAAGTCGATATTGATAAAAAGAAGTCGGGAATTGTAATCCCGGAATTAAAATTTAATTTAAGTAAATGAAAGTGAAGAAATATATTTGAGTTTAACCAGAAATAAGTTGAATGGAATTGAAGTTCAAAATGAACTTAATTGGATATAAAATTTGAAGGTAAAATGATTGTGATTGTAAGGTGAAAAATTTATACCTTAAAATAGTAAGTGTTGGATATATGTGTAATTTGAAATTGTTGTTATAAGATAAAAAGACCCAAATGAGTAATATAAGTTGTTAAGTGGGTAAATAAGTTTGAGTTCATATATTGAGAAATAAAATTTAAAGATTGGTAAGTAGCTGAATTTAACTGAAGTTTAAATGAATTCAGTCGAGTTATAAATAATATTGGATGAAATAAAATTCTTGAGTAAATAAGTAAGTAATGAATTGAGTTAAAATTGATGTGAGTGTAAACTGGTCTAATTCAAGCATAAATTGAATAACCTTATTATGAATAAATTCAATAATGAATTGTTAATGTAAATTAAAGAGTGGATAAAAAGATAAACTAATCAGTAAATAGTTGGGCTTTGATTAAAGAAAAATCAAATCAAAGATTTGATTGGGAATTGGTGCAATAGAATGAACTTAAGTTATTGGATAAGATAGCTAATGACTAAAATAAATTGTGAGATGATTAATATGGGTTGTCAAGTTTAATAATATGGTTTGGAATCAAACCTGATTGAAATGGAAGAAAATGCAATTTAAGGATTGTGAATAAATTAAATAAGATGGACTCAAGTTTAAATTTAGTTAAAATCAATTTAAGATTTCTTATAAAGCTTAAGTGATTATCTATTCACAATGATATTGTTAAATTGCATAAGAAAATGTGATGTTTGGAGTAAATGAGAATTAGATAAATTCTATGAATTATTGGAAGCAAAATAGGATGATTTTGAATATGAGTTTGTATTGCTTAAATGGATTATATAAGCAAGTAAGTTGTAAATTCCTTTTAATTAAAAAGGAATGGTTTGAGAATTGATTGAAGTTAATTGTGTTGAGGGTTGGAACCTTACATATGTGATTATGGAAATATGTAATGGAGAATATGTCAAAGCTTTTCAGAATTTGAAACTATATGAAAAAAAATTATTAGCAACAAAACAATTTCAAATTGAAAATTTAAAGTAAACTAATAAATGAAACTAATTTAAAAAAATATAATATGAATCAGTTATAAATAGAGTTAGTCACTAAATGTTCAGTATTCAGAGTTAAGAAAATTGAATTCATATGGAATTGGTAATTCAGATTTAAAGTGGAAAAATAATAATAATAAGAAGATATAAAGGCTATCGTTGTAGAGTAATAATATAAGAGTATATATAATGTTTATTGTAAGCTTAAGAATGAATGGTGAAATTCTTAAGTAAAATTGATACTGAGAAAATTATTCCAAGTGGATAGAATCAGAATAATGTGAATAAAAGAAAATTGATATAGTTGATAACCAATGGATATAAATACGTAGGATGTACGTATATTATTTTATTCGCATAACAATTTGATCCAGATTCGAGCACAGAATTTCAAGATAATTATATCGATCCGAATTAGGATTTTTCACTCGATTTTCGACGACGAACCATGAATTTGGATTTCGATTGATTCTGGGGATTTTCTATCATAGTTGCGACTATGCAAGGAGAATGACAGTTCTGATCAAGAAACCAGTTCTGTGTCCGTACTAGGAATTCGGATGGACGATACTAGTTTGGAAGTGAAATTGTGTGATCGAGCGAACGATCGGAGTTGATATTGCGTACGGATAGTATATGTACATCGTACGGGCTTGATTGAAAAGATATTGAATTCTGTAAAAGAGTCAATTAAATTTGGAAAGAGTTAATACTGTAACTTTTAAAATTGAATTGCTAGAATGGATGTCTGGAATTTATTGTAACGTATACGGATTTTCGTTGCCGAAAAACCGAATAGTTAGCGTTTTAAAAAGAATTTAAGAAAAGAAAGAGACAGAAGAAGAGATTAGAAGGTAGAAAATGGACAGAAAAGAAAACATAAAATAGATCATTTTAAAATAGAAAGAAAAGAGAATAGAACGGAACAGAAAACAACAGAACAACATCAGAATCTCACAATTCGCAGCGGAACAACATATAATAATAAATGAATAATCTTTAAACAAAGAACTATATCAGTTATTACATTTCATCACATTTCATTACATCATATCATCAGAGTGTACAACATCATACAACAACAAACAGCGGAAAAGAAATACTATATACTAGTAATACGCCATGCCATCCAGCTTGCCTCCAGCAACTCCAGAATATCCAGAATATCCTGATAAACCTTAACTCTTAACTTCCCGTGTGGAAAATTGGTGGGCATCCAGAGTTTAGGAAGGAAAACAATAAACTCCGAGTCAGTCATGTGACTGGTGTGAGAACTCAAAACAGTTTATTTACTTTAAAATCAAAATAGAAGAATATTTTAAATTCAATTCGCAATGCTTTTAAAAATAAGACTACCATAAGGCCTCCCGCACACACACACATGCAAACGCAGAATCGGAGGAGATTTCTCCTTTGCTTATATTCATTCTCATTCAATTTATTCAACTCCCAATAACATTAGATTTTAATGAATCAACACTTATATCCATTATTTCATATCAATTTATTCACATTTAATTGATTAACATTCAAGCCATTCATTCAATTCAATTATAAAAGTTGAATTTCATTTATATAACTCAAGTTCATATCTATCACTTCACTTTATTATTTTACTTTGATATCAATATCAATTTCATTCAACAACACTTAAGTTATATTCCATTTACAAACATCACTTGTTTTCACATAACTTAAATTCATTTTTATATTTACAACTCATATTCATAAATATATTCATTAGTTTCACTTCTTATATATACAAGTTTATTCACAATTGTAATTCACATTAATTATAATTCAATTCTTATAATTCATTTGTTTATACAATAATTCTTTTATTTAGATTATTCAAACAACTAAACAATCAACTTATATACACTTTAATAATTATGAAAAATTATTCTTTTACATATAAAATATAATCAAGGTAAAATTATTTCATTTACCCAATTTCAAATCAATATTGTGTCGAATTGTTCTATTCAAGTGTTTAGAAACCCCTTCGGCATAGTTTGACAGACCGTGCTGACGAAGGTTCATATACCACTCAACAAACCAATCATCACAATATAAAACAATTTTATATTCACTAACAAATACGCTCTCATAGCTATTATTACACTCAAACTCATTCTAGAGTACTACTGACTCCATCTCTAATGAGTACTACCCTACAGAACCATGGTTGTCGCTTAACCATCAGCTCTGATACCAAATGTAACGGTTGCGGATTTTCGTTGCCGAAAAACCGAATAGTTAGGGTTTTAAAAAGAATTTAAGAAAAGAAAGAGATAGAAGAAGATAGAATATCTAGAAAAATAGAAACGGAAAGAAAGAGGAAACAACAGAACAACATCAGAATCTCACAATCCGCAGCGGAACAACATATAATAATAAATGAATAATCTTTAAAAAAAGAGCTATATCAGTTATTACATTACATTTCATTTTATTACATCATATCATATCATCAGAGTGTACAACAACATACAACAACAAACAGCGGAAAAGAAATACTATATACTAGTAATACGCCATGCCATCCAGCTTGCCTCCAGCAACTCCAGAATATCCAGAATATCCTGATAAACCTTAACTCTTAACTGCCCGTGTGGAAAATTGGTGGGCACCCAGAGTTTAGGAAGGAAAACAATAAACTCCGAGTCAGTCATGTGACTGGTGTGAGAACTCAAAACAGTTTATTTACTTTAAAATCAAAATAGAAGAATATTTTAAATTCAATTCGCAATGCTTTTAAAAATGAGACTACCATAAGGCCTCCCGCACACACACACATGCAAACGCAGAATCGAAGGAGATTTCTCCTTATGATAGTCAAAGATGCTTGATACGCATTTAAAATAACATTTGATATTATTATTAGTGCATAGTGTAGAGGAAAATCATTTCGAAAATAAAGATATAAATCTTAGCCAGCATAGACATTCCGCACTTATGCCTACTATAGCTACTATGTTCAATAGCAGGTTACCGCCACATTCCATAGCAGGTTATACAACTAATACCGTACAAGTCTCGTATTGTTTCTTTGGATTTCCAACAAATGGTCAGGCTAAGGAACTTCCTACTGCCACATGGAAACGCCTCTGGCTGGACGTCCCCGAGAACTTAACCAGCTCTCTGCCAACACAAGGCCGGGTTACCTTTATCACTAGGTAACTACTACACGAATATGGCATCCCCCGGTCCCATTGGACCTTTAACCGAGCGCTCGTCACCAACAACACCACACAGTAATAAATATAGTGTATCAACATGAGTAAGTATCTGGGCTCCATACCATGATACCACCCTTTCCAGAAGGAAATGCACATACCCTAAAGGGAGCTACCCCTCATAACCTTGCCGCATCTTTCCTGTTTTGACCATTCACGGGGTGTGAGGCTCGACGAAGTCACGTCCACAAAAACATACTTTATACAAAAGCCATGCTTTGGGTCAACAAATGATCATAGAAATGATCACCAAGATAGACGATCAAACAAATGATCCTATCACAAATAATCAACACAATGATCATTTCAGCAACACTCAGCATGTCACATTACCAAATTGGGAATATATCGCTGATAACTTCAACTATATAACCTCTGAGCTCGTACGTCTCGGAGAAGGGTGTTAAGCTAAAAGAATAAATTCTCCGCCACCAACAGAAATATATTTGAAATAAATCGGCTTTATATCTCAACTTGTAATGTCAGACATACAATCCATACAAGTCTGTTCCGGGCTCGAACAGAACCGAAGGCACTTACAAAGAAGTCCTTGCAATCCGGATATCCACAATCCTGATCGGATTCCCCATCACTTAGGGAGTCTCTATACCGTTGCAACTCAGTGCAGAGACAATCGACAGGTCATCCTATCGCTCTCGCAAATACCGGGTCTTCAACACCGATCTTCAAATGCAATTCATAACGACGTATCACATATTCGGAATGGGTTATACGACCCCATGGTCCTTTCCCGGTTAACCCGAATAGTGAGCGCTTATTCAAAAATAAGTGTGGCATTCAAATTCAATCAAATCACATCATATACCCATTCAAAGGGAAATATTGATAGTCGGTTATTGAACTATCAATTGATATGCACACATCACCAGATTCCAAATAATTTTCCAAATTATTTACTTTCCAAAAATATCTTTACAAGATATATAATTTCAACACTTCAAAAATAAATCAATATTTATTTTCAAACAAATTCCACTTTCTCATATAAATTCCATAATGAATTTATATTTCAAAATATCCATGCATATACGATTTCAATTATCCATTTTCAATTTATCTTCAAAAAGATAAATTCTCAAAACGTTTCATTTCACATTGGAAAAACATTTCCATACTTATTTATTCATAAGTAATTCACAAATTTTATTTATTTTCAACCTTGGAAAATATTCCATATACTTAAATCGAATTAAGTATATATTTCATTCTTTAAGGAAATCATTCTCTTTAACATATTTATTTGGGCCAAAACGAATGTTGCGTAAAACATCGTTACGACAACCCAAAATCACTAGTATAGGGATTCGGAATTAAAATAGATATATAAATCCCAATACTATACAAAAACATTTCCATTCGGAAATCATTTACTATAACAACAGTGTTATAGTCCACCATTTCCTTTTATTTCTCGAAACATCTATTTCAACAATAAATGTTGAAATCTATGGTTTCGAATCTCAACACATTTTAAAACATCGTTAGATCGTTTTAATTCTATTTAAAACATTCACATTCAAAACAATTTCTTTAACGTATTATTCACTATTCAAAAACGTGAATATACTACGTTAACAAATTTCATCAATTCTATGCATTTTATTTCAAAGGATTATTCACGGTCTAAACACGTGAATATAACTCCATACATAAGTTATAATAATTTACTTATCAAAATAAGTCATTTCGAATTTATAAAACAACGTTTATAAATTCCATTTCTATTTATTTATAAAAACTTCCTTTTTATAAATTCCTTTATTAACCTATTCCAGTTTATAACTCAATTATAAACTAAAAGTTCATATTATAAGTCAAATGCTTATAAAACGATTATTTTATAAAATCGTTCTTTTAAACTTCATAATTATAAATCTTATAACCTATAAGATTCATGTATTTATGCAAAAATCCATTCTTTTGATAATTTCACAAATTTTATAAACCTACTGTTTAAAAATTCCATTTATAACTTCACAGTTTATAATTCTATAAATTTCATTAAGTTATGAAATTCATTCACAATTCATATTCAACACTTATAAAAGCTCGTTTTATAATTCCAACGTTTTATTAATTTATAAATATCGATTTATAAATCTTTAATATAAATCAATTTATTATTATTCTTTAAACGTCTTTACCCTTCTTTATGATTTCATCATTTTGATTTATAAAATAATCAAATTTTATAAATCCTATATTTAAACTTTTAATAATAAATTCAAAAATCCAGTTTAAACTATTTTATAAAGTCATTAATTCATATTTCTCAAAAATCAGCTTTTAACCGTATTTCTCAAAAATTATAATTTTTACAACTTTAAAAATTATAACGTTCATTTATTTATAATGGATCAATTCCAAAAATATTTTATCTTTTCAAAAATCACTTTAAAAACCCTTTTAAAATCCCAAAATTTGGGTCCAATGATGCTACACACCAAATAGTCAATCACGACTACAACGATCCATCATATATCGATATGATAATCCATCAAATATCAAAATATCTGAAATCAAATAAAAACTGTTGAGGAATCCAGTTGGATCCCTCCAACCTGTTTTCCTGCATCCAAAAACATTAGCACAATACCAATTTCGCTCCAGTACGAAATTATCGCGGTACATGTTTTTAATAAATATTATCCGCTTAATAACGGCGTAATAGGGTCTCATCCGCTAAAAAATGCGGGAAATCAACAACTGCAATATATACATATGCCAATATATATATATTGATATTACATATAATACCAATTTCACTGTTTATGAAATATTCGCGGTATATGTTTTTAATAAATAACATCCGCTTACTAACGGCGCATAATGTCTATTTTAACAATCAATAGATATCAGTCATCATTCAAACATGCATTCAAATATTTTAAATCTAACTATTTAAAATAAAATCGAAACTGATTCGATTGAGTGAGAAGTTCTCACCTTGGTTTTAAATTCCGTTTTAGCGATTTATTTCGAATGGACGTTTAATTTTACCCAAAATTCTCACTAACTCCAAACGACTCCAAACCAACTCCATCGCGTAGTGCTCGTCCATACGATTCCAACGCAACTGAGTTTGCATTTTTTCGACCTCGTATGAAAAAGATATGAATTTTTGAAGTTACACGATTTTATAAAGCATATAAATTACAACATTTATTTAAATTTTTCTAACCAAAAACAATCCTAGCCCTTGGATCCAAATCCAATGCCTCTCCTTCATCTTCCCTCTCCACGCAACAAGCTCCAGTAACACGCACGTATAGCCGAACCCAAACATACATATTAGGGTTTCCATTTGCATCCTCATCTCTCGACTATACTCGATCACATCACCGCCATGTCGAAGCCCTTCGCGAGAGTTACCTCCACCACCAACATCATGAAGCTCGGCCCCCCATGTAGTCTCGATTTTCGTGCGCAAGTCGCAGCGAATGGCGTCATTTATCTCACAATCTATAGCTCCATTTGCGATCTCCACCGTTGATCTTGTAGTTCGTGTTGCCCTCTACAATACTCTAGTTGAAACTTTCATGAATCGTTGAGTGGATGAAGAGATAATTGAAGAAAAGTGAGGGTGATTTTCGGCCATTCATACCTAAAACTGGCGGCCACAAGATGATGAAACCCTAATATATTATTTTTTTCTTTTAATTTGTGAAATTTGAGCTATTTATAGAGAATTTTCGAACACTATTCATCCGGAAATTCCGAACTCCGATTTACGCGCCGAAACTGACGTTCCTAGGGTTTATCCCGCGTTTCGGACACAATGGAACAGGTTTCGAAAGCTAATTCGGACATCTGTGCGAGTTATGGCTATAAACGCTCAATTTAAATTAAACTGATTTAAGCGATTTTCTAGGCGTTTTAATTTGTAACGGACAAATGGTCAATCCAACTGACTTGAAATTTGAAACCTTACAATAATATCACATTACGGATCCGATGAAACTGGTTTCGTCGAAATCCGAGACTTTTTGAAAAATGGCTATTTTAACTCGCCAAATTAAAATTAAAAATAGATCGATGCGTTTCGAGCTGCCACGCTCAAACGATAACTCCGATTGACACGAAATTTGAAATCCGGTAATAACTAACTATTACGGATCCAATGGAACTGGTTTCGTTCAATTCTGAGACTGTTCAAAAATTGACTATTTTACAATCGATTATTAAATATTAAAATATTCAATTTTCACAAATTAACTTTTAATTCGATTTAAAAAGTTCTAAAATATCGTTCTAACTCCAATATGATAAAATAAAATTTTACAAATCATTTTCAATCATATTTAACCCTATTTTCAATTATTTCCATAATTTAACATATTAAATTATCGATTTAATTATCCAATTAAATCCAATAATTCAAAATAAAATTTATTTGACTTATAAATTCACTTATTAATATTTAAAATTAATTAAATACTCAAATATTAATTAATAAAATTTCTGGGTCGTTACATTTATTATATATTCCATATATCTCAGGAAATTTGTTCATGATTCATCATTGATCGTTAAACCAGTAATTCAGTAAATTTGAAGTTGAGTCGAATTGAATTGTGGTCAGGAATCCAGTTTGGATTATTGTTCATCGAGAGATAAACTCTCGATAGTTTTAGGGAAACTTATCCGAACTTGTATTCGGATAGCTAGTGTTGTTTGTTAGAATAGACTGTTTGTTTGTTGTTAATATATAAATGATATGTATGTTTGAATGATTAATATAAAAACTTTTGAATTAACTGTTGTTTAAATTTCGGGGACGAAATTCTTTTAAGGGGGGAGGAATGTAACGACCCGGAATTTTGACGATATATTTTAATAAATATTTAATCTAATTTAAATTAAATATAAGCTTGTCAATGTTTAAATTGATGAGATCTTGGATATTTAACAGTTATATATGTTTGTAAAAGAAAATTTTGATTTGAAAATTTTAAATAGAATACTTCAAAACTATTAAATCAAATCTGACATGTTCAATAAAATCAAATCAAAGACTTTATATTTTTGTTATTTGATAAAATACATATGAATGCAGTTTTAGTTTTTAAAATGATAAAGTTAAAACATAAACATAAATATACACCATAATTATAAAATATAAACTGTACTAAGAACATAATTATAAAATATAAGTAGAAACTAGAAATATAAGTATACAAATAGAATGTTATAAATAAATGTAAACCAGTTATAATCATATTTGTGCTTTTGTACAATTTATAGGTATAAGAAAAACATATAGATATCTTTGTACAATCAATGCTATGAAATAAACATAAAGTTTATGTGCTGTGTATATGCATCAGGGAACAAAAGAGTTCACTTCAAAATAATAATCAACAAAAATCTATAGCTTTTACAAAACAAATAGGAAAACTGAAACATTTATTACTTGTTAGCATAAATGAAGCATAAACATTTGTTAGACATAAGCAAACAAGAAAACAAAGTTTGACTTCAATATCATAAAACAAAATCCGTGTCTTGCTAGATATGTTGGCCGGAATAAATTAAATATCTTTGTACAACACAATATAATTATTAGTATACATTAAATACATGCTATCATAATTAAAAGCACGAACATTTAATAGCCTAACTTCTTGCTTAACTAGTACATGTAGCCGAAATTCTTGTCATAATCTTTTTCTGCAGAATTTTTCTTAACCAATTACAAGAAAGAATGACAAACAAATATGAACTGCCTAGATACAACCTAATTAGTAGCTTCTATATCAATCTATCTATATATCATCAGTTTATATATACAAACCTGAAAGCATTGTCTTGCTTTGCAATATACCTTAATTTAAAAACAGAGAAACGAGTAAAAAAAGAAAAAAAAAGAAACAGAAGACGGAAAACTTAAGAAGGTTTCAGAGTATTTCTGCAGTGTCTTCTTCAACATTTGCTTGCTGTTCATATTGTTTGGTGAGTAAACTAATGTTTTTGTGAAATTTGGTTTTAAATATTTGACTCATGAATGAATTACTGTGTTGATATAATAATGCTCTGTTATGTTTGTAAATTCTGGATGAACTGTAGTTGAGTTCTTCAAGTTCTTTCTAAAATCTGAGGCAAAGGAAACAGAGAATATATCATATATATTGCTTTATAAAATCATTTCCTGTAATTAATACCTAAACTAAATAAATATTGTTTATGCTATAGGTATAGGTACTATAAACTTACATTTACAGTAAACATAAATATAAAGGCAAAAATTCGAATATCTCGAATCGTAAACTTGAACTTATAATTTGAAACAACATATAAAACTATGATTTTTAAGACAAACTTTATAATTTTGAGTCAACTATGCACAGAGAAATTAGTCAGTGAACCAAAAATGTATTTTCATGAAATTCTGATGATTTAAACAATTTTAGCTGTTGTAATTTAACATGAAGCTAAAACGGTGATATGAGATCACTAGAAAAATGCTAAAATAATTTTCTAATGCAAAGACTTTGGGTTTGAATCGAAAGTAGGGTTTAGTTCGCGTTTGTTTTTATGCTCTGTAAATTTTGATTTTCATCGCCGTGCTTTGATCGAGTGGCTAGTGGTTTTGGGTGAAGGCCGAGGAAGGTATGGCCATGGCGTTGGCGAGGTGGTTTCGCCTCTGGTGGTTGGGTTCGCTTGGTCGAGGCGGTTTTAGATGAAGAAGGATGTTCGAGTTTTGGGTCTGGATGCTCGATTTCCTCCAGAACTTGATTTCTCCATTTTGGATTTTCAGACCGATTTGCGTGACGATTTGTGACTTGTGGGAAGCCTCATCGAACGCCAGAGCGGCGTCGCTGTTTCGTGCACGTGCACGTTGTGCCAGTGTGCCAGTGGGAGGTTGGGTTGGAAGCTCTGTAGTCCTCGAGTTTTAAGGTTTGAGCGTGGTGGTCTCGAGTGGAACTCGAGCAAGCGGGGAGATCGCATGGGTCTAGTCTCGTGTTCGTGAGTTAGTAAGTGTTCAGTTTTATAACTTATCTTAACTGCAATAATATAAAGAGAGAAGAGGAAGAACAGGTAGTTGAAGGAGAAGAAGATTTTGCAGGGGAGTCTCAGGGAGTTTTGCGCGTGTGAAATTCGAAGTAACCCCGAGTGCAATGCAGGGAATGACTCGGGTTTTACCTGAGAAGTCGCAAGTGGGTTTTGTGTTTTTTTCAAATTTGTTTCCTTCAGACTTGTTTTAACGTTTGAGCTTAGAAATTGTGTAAAAAGGGGATTAAGCTAAGATTTGTTCAAATTTTAATTATCATAGTCAAAAGTTTAACGACTTTCTTAAGCTCTTAAATCATCATTTTAATTAAGGAATATAAGTTAACTAATAATTAAAGTTTGTAGTTAACACTAGAATTTATTTTCAAAATATAAGAAAAGAGAACTTTTAAACGTTAATTAAGTTAAATGATTGATATCAATAGATTATTTTCGAAAGTAATTAAGAACGATTAACATATGAAAATTTAAATAGGGTTTGGGTTATGTAACTATTTTGTGATAAATAGATTATTAGTGGTTGAGTAATTAAGAATAATTCAGACACAGTTAGTGATGGGTTATAAGTAAACAAATAATTGAAATCAACTACTTAAGTTATTAAACGAATTAATAGTTAGTTAATCTAGTAAACTGGATTATGAATTGATAGAGTAGCTTGATTTAGAATTAATTAATTAAGCAATTAGCAGATAATAATTGGATAATTAAGTTTTATTGATAGATAATTAAAGATATTAACTAATGATCAAGAAAACAGTTAATTAAGTAATTAAAGTTAAAATCACTTGATTGAGGAAGTAATTTATTAATAGTATAGAATAATTACGTAATTTAGACTAAATGATTAATTAAGAAACCATTAATTCGATGGTTTGAACTAAAATAGATAATTAATCGTTGATTAATAATTAATTAAACAGAGTTAAGTGTTTAACTCTCAGGTAATTAATCCTAAACAGAATTAATTACAAATAAGACTTAAAAGTGATTGCTTATGGACTGTTGTGATTGAATATCTGTTTTGGATATTTATGTGATGATATTCTATGATGTTCTGTGATATGTTATGTTATATCTATGATGCTTCTATATGTTTTATCTGTGATAAATGCTATGTTAATTCAATTGTTGAATTTAAATTATTTAAATTGTTAAGTTAATTAGACAACTTGGCCCTTAAAATGGCGGTTGGATTCGATGAGACCGGGATCGGAAGAATCAAATTTGATTCTCCGAAAACCACATCGATCCAATTTAAACGTTAGATCGTGAATTCTGAAATGAAGATCGAGATGGAGTTTTCAGAGTGCAAGGGTTATCGTCGTTAACTCTGAGGGTGATTCCAAAACGAGTGTAACGAGATAATGCCTTCGGTTTCGTTCGAACACGGAACGAACTTGTATGGATTGAATGCTTTCAGCACATCGTCAGGCGGACGATGAGCATTCTAAGTGATATGTTCCTTAAAGGTAATCGCAACCTCAAGCCTCATCAACCGGGAATGGCTAAAACAGGGGAGATGCAGCAAGGTTAGGTGGGTCATGCCCAAGCAGGACAAGATATTTCCCCTGTCTAGATGTCCCTTTTTATATATTTCGGCTTAGTGGGTGGTTGGTCGCGCCAACCACGGGGTTTATCTTGTTCGGGACTGTTCAGTAAGGAATGGTTCTGGCCTTGTGTTGCAGGGGATGAAGGGAGTAATCCTCGGTACGGTGACCTAGGCCCCGTACTGTGACGGGCGGTACCCCAGTAGCCCTGCCATTGTTGGAAATCCATTTTCCCTACGAGACCCTACGGTTTTGATTTGTATTACCCACTTTTGTGGCTAGTAGCTGGAATTTAATCATGTAACAATTTCGGCTATTTTCTATTTACTTGAAAACCCTAGACACTATTATAATATCACTGGATTTCCTATAAAATGTTTTGGTTAGCGTAAGGTAAAAACTTACCCATGTTTATTTGTGGGGAGTCTTACGTGATACCTTTATTTTCAAATGTTTTCAAAGTTAAGAAACTTTAAACCGTTTACTCATACCAGACCCATGTCTGACCCGGAGTTTATTTTTGTTTTTCATAAACTCTCGGGTAACCAAATTTTTACGGGTAGCCAAGGGATTCAGGTTAGATTTGACGAATTCTGGAGGAGCAATGGAGCAGGAGACTTCAGCGTTGTAGATATATATATATATATAGTTCTGCTGTGTTGGTATCTCTGAGTCATATTGTTTGAGTTGTATTGTATTGAGTTGTATTAACTGACAGGTGTTATAACTATCTAGTATTGATGTATTATCTGTATAACTCTGATATATGTAAAACTTTTAAATATTTATGTGATATTATATTTTGTTCCGTTCCGCTATGAGATTCTAATGTAGTTGTTCTTTCTTTCTCTTTCTTTTCTATTTTCTCATCCCTTTCTTTCTTAATGATGATACGTCTTTCTGGTAGTAGAAGGGCGGGTCGTCACAAGTGTGCAATGAAGGCCTCGAGGGAAAAAAAATACTGCAGGGAATAAAAGTCAACCATGAACAATGAAAGTCATGGAATCTAAATCAACAGCCCCAAAAACTCAAGGCAGCGGAGTATCAACACCGAACAAAAAAATCAAATCAAAGCAAAAACAACGAAAAGCAATTAAGCAGAGAAAATCGAACAAGTCAAATAAAACCATCAACATTCACACGAAATTACACTGCCGAAGCATGGAGACGAATTAGATGTGAGTGAGGAATGTTACTCACCTTGTCGACGAATTGAAGCAGTCGAGCATCACAGATACGAGCGACCACGAAGAATTGAAGAAGCCGACTGCCGAAGCCCTAATTTGGAAAAGGGGGAAACGAACGAGACCGCCTCCATTTTTATTTCGTTTGCTTATTTTTTTTGTTTAAGGGTTTCGAAAATGAAAAGAGTAAAGGGGAATGGCATATTCACTTTAACACGGCACCAACAAAAACGAAAACGTGGGCCAATATTCAACATTTAAAGCCCAACAACACTTAATCCATTTTTAAACGAACTACAAAAGGATTTTCACTCGATTGAAAACTTCAATTGGTAATTAGAGAAGATATTAATCGTTTAATGTCGATTGTAAATCGACGTGAAATATCGTGTTGTTACATATCGTTTAAATTGACATTTAAAAAATAGCCTTTCGAGTCACAGTCTCGGAATTCAACGAAACCAGTTCCATTGGATCCGTAATAGCTAGTTATTATCGGATTTCAATTTTCGTAGCAATCGGAGTTGTCATTTGACCCTGGCAGCTCAAAACGCTTAGAACTATTCTAATCGATTTAATTTAAAACTGATCGTTTTCTTCTGTAACTCGTGCATACGATCGTATTAGGTTCTGAAACATGTTGCATCGTGTTCGGAACGTGGGTAAAACCTTACAATCGCCTAGCGGCATTCCTTAAGAGGAGTTGGAAATTTTAATGGCAGTTAATGAGATGTTTTGAAGATATAATAAAATTTAAAGTCAAAGGGTCATATATATTTTCATTAACTCATACTCAAAAAGCCTCTCACCCACCTATATCTATTTTCCCATCTTCCTCCTCTGATCTTCAAGTAGATAGTCGAACGCAATAAAAAAAATTAAATCAATGGCTGCAGCCTCTTGGTTCTGCTCAAAATTGACACGGCGAAGATGGGGGAGGGGGCGATGCGAAGGGGTGGTTCACGATTAGGGTTGGGTCGCGATCGTGTGGAAGGCGACGAGGCTCGCGCACGCGCCGCAGGTCTTGGCGATCGTGATCTGGATCGCGCGTGAGCTAGGGCATGGTCGCGATAGGGTTTCGTTCAGGCGCTCGTGCAAAGCAACGATGGTCGGCGATTGAGGGTTCGGCAGCAGCAGGTAGCGGTGTGAGTGAGTCGCGTTGTCGGCTGGAAGTGAATCGCAGTAGGGTTGTCGGCGAGTTGTTGAGGTCTGTGGTTGTTCACGAGGAAGGTAATCCCTTAATTTATTGCTGTAAGTTATCTTAGCCTATTTATTTTCAATTGCCTGTTTAAAAATAATAATAATTAATAAAATAATAGTTTTTTGTTTACTGTTAGAATAGGTATATTGCAGTATTTAAAAAAAAGGATTTCTAACCTGTATAATGTATTTTGGAAATAAGAGAAATATATATACGTTTTGGGTATGAAAAAAAAAAGTATATTCTAGAACTTAACTGTCTTGTTTTAAAACGTATCTTATATATATATATATATATATATATATATAAAAGATACCGTAAGAACATGTATAGTTATGATTTTGAAAATATAAGGGTCTTAATTCTTGAAAAGATCACTTAGAAATTAGATTTGAAAAGATTTAAAGAGGAATTTGAAAATGTTATGTAAAAAAAGATTTTTGAAGTCTATGATTTATTTTATAAATAAATCTATAATTTCAATAAACAATTTCAAATAAAATAAGTATACATATTTTGAATGTTATTTAAATAAAAATAAAAATAATATATTAAAGGAAAGTAGTTGAAAACAAAATCCTTATTTAAGTAATTTGTAAAAGGAGATAAATGGTCTAGTTTATTTCAAATATTAATAAATCACCTAATGTTTTACAAGGTCTAAATCGAGAAACGAGACGGATTGGAAGTCGGTTGTGCAACAAAAATCAAAGGTGAGTAAACCTCACACTTCTGGATTTTTATTTAAATTTAAATGGTTAAATTTAAATGATTGGTTGAGTTGAATTGATGTGCTACATTATATAGTAATATATAGTTCATGTTGGAGTGCTTGATATTATGTGATGAATATTAGTGGTAATTGGAATATTGAATGCTGTGGATTGTTTGGATATTTCGGTACCCTGAGTTATCGAAATATATAAATTAGATTTTTGAAAGAAATATAAGGGTGAAAATTTGAAAGTGAAATAATCATAGAAAAAATAAAAATGAATTGGGAAGAAATAAAAGTGATATTTAAAAACTGAAGTTAAAATCGTAAAATAGAGATTTAAAACAAGTTCTAAATCAAAGTTAAATCTAACAAATAAAGTTTTTAAATATTAAGTGTTTAACAACTTGAATGTTAAAGTGTAATTGTAAATTGACTATTTAAAAGTAAATTTGGCTTTAAATTCCTTTAAGCTTCTATTATAAAACGAGTAATTTATTTATTTAATGGAGTAAATAACGATAGTTAATTGCATGTTGAGATTTATCTAGAGTGATTAATATTGTGGTTTAATTAAAGTAATCAATTCAGATTAGGATAAATTAAAATAATATTTAGAAATCTTAAATTTATAAAATTAATGTTGTAATTAAAAATTGATTAATTAAGATGAATTAATCAGTAATAAGTAACTTATGAGAAGTTAATTAATATAAGTAATTAAGGATTAATGTAATTAAAATAGTTAACTAATTCATGAAGTAATTAAGATTACTTATTGATTTTGGTTAAGAATAATTAATATCATGAAATTAATTAAAGATAATTACTTAAATTTAATTGAAAAATAATTAATCCAGAGTGGTTAATTGAGATGAATGATGATGGGTTGACTAATTAATTGATTTGGAATTAATTATTTTAATGTTAATAAAGGAGTCTAAGTGATTGAGGTTTGAAATTCAATTAGAATTAATTGAATTGATATGCATTTGATTAAGCTTTGCTTATGGATGATTGAATGGTATTGGATGCTTTGAATGAGATGATATCTCTGATATGAAATGTCGTGTATTTCATTGTATAACTTGGGTTAGGATGACATGAGACTCGAAGAGACCGGGGTCGGGTAATAGAAGATACCCGAAACTACTTCGAATTTTTACAAATTGATTTGTGAAATACATAGGCAGGAATGAATTAATTTAAGTGAACTGGATTATTTTATCTAAGTTTGATACTTAAAAATTTATATGTGAAATAAGTGTTGTCTTTAGCAAATTGTGAATTGGTTAAATTGATATAAGTTACCCCGGGTTTTATTTAAGTTGTATGCTGTGGTATTCCATGTTAGTTGGGTTTACTCACGCTGGTTTCCAGCCTGACCCGGGTGTTACTTTGGTGTAATGCTCGGGTCAGACCGAGTATTACAGATTTTCAGGTAGGTACGTTCTAGAGCTCAGGAGGCGAGCTGGATGGCAAGAGCGTATAGAGTGTTTCCGCTGTATTTATATTATTGTTAATCTGAGACTTGATAATTGTATATATTCAGTGATTGTATATAATGTGTACCTCTGATGTATTAGAATGTAACCGACAGATATAATATTCTTTTTGTAGACCGTTATTATTTATTATTATTATATTTTATCCGCTGCGAATGTGAGATGTTTGGTGTTTCTGTTCTACTTCTTCTATCTCTTTCTTCTTTTCATAACTATTTGGAATTTTCGGCTTCGAAAATTTCGGGTCGTTGCATTTGGTATCAGAGTTGAAAGGTTAAGCGAGAACCTTGGCTCTGGTGGGAGTTACTCATTAAATAGAGTCCGTAGTGCTCTAGAATGAGTTGTATATATATATTAGCACGTACTTGTTATTTTCTTATATAAAGGTTTTAAATGATTTTATATAAAAATATATTTTGATATATAAAGCAATATTTCCTTCTAATAAATATTTTTAATAAACATTAAGGTGATTGGTTGTTGAATTATTGAAATTAAAATTAAGAAGTAATATAATGCGACCAAATTGAAGTCTTGAATTGGAGTTGAGTAGAAATATAAATACAACCAAATTAAAATTTAATCGATTAAAAATGAAATTCTAAATCTGGTCCTAGAATTTGAAAATTTTGTTTCAAAGTAATGAAAAATAAGAAATAAGTATTATTTGGATAATTGGGACTTGTTGCAAACAATGGGTTGTTTGAAAATTTGATTTGAATTAAAAACCAAAAGAGGTCTAAAATTTTAGGATGACCTCGTGTGTAAAGGAAATAATATATACGAATAAGGAATATAAATAAATCAAAAATATTTTGAATAAACTCTAAATGTTGAGTTTGAAATTTGGAATGGGATGTGATACCCAAGTGATAAGTTTTTAAGTGGGAAGATTATTATTGTGAAGTTTAAGGATTGAATGTGGTTGATTGGATTAAGTAAATCGAATTTAACTTGGGAGAAGTTAAATAAGTTTGAGTGGACAACTTGAATTGGAAATTTTAAGATGAAATTAAGGATATGGAATCACTTTAAACTGAAAATTTGAATAATTAAGTTTGTAAATTAAAATTGTTTAAGAACTGGCTTCAAATTGGAAGATAAAATTTAATAATAACTTAAATTTTTAAAATAAAATTGTATTGAACTCTTATTTGAACATTGAAATACATAAGTTAAGAAAATTTAAAATGGAATTTGGAGAATTGGACTCAGAAATTAAATTGATTAAAAACTTTGAATAAAAGTTAATTTGGTTTAAAGGGTTAAACCAATCTTTGAGAATTTAACTCGAATTTATATAATTCGAAATGGATTAAAATTGAGATTGGAATTGAATTAGTTCAAAATTGAATTTGGTTTGAATTAATTGGATTGGGGATTAAAAATGTACAAGTTTAAGAATTTAAATGGGAAATTGAATTGGATTATATTGAAATGATTTGAATTTGGAATGGGTTCAATTGATAATAATTCAAATTGATTGGAATAATTTGAAATTTAATTAAAGTTGAACAGGATTAAAATCAAATGGAAGTGTAAATTTAAGTTGAATTGTTGGAGAAGTGAACAGTTGACTCTTGGCTATTTTCAATATAAATTGTTTTGATATAAACATATTTTTCTAAGCTATTAAATACATACAACCTTTCTTTTTAAAGCTAACTTACTTTATATTTGTTTTACCATTATTTTTGGAGCTATTTAACCATCTTTCAACTGTTTTCTAAACTAATTGCTATTTTTCAACTATTTCACAAACTAATTTCTATCTTACGACTATTTTACAATTATTTATAATTCCTGAAACTATTTAGCTATTTCTCAACTATTTTACAATTACGTAACTATTTTATAGCTATTTTGCAAACTAATAATTATTTTTCAACTACTTATCTATTTTTAAATTTTTCAAGCTATTTTCTAAATATAAACTGGTCGGAGTTCAAACTGTTATTGATTTGAATACCCAACTGAGGTAAGGATTGAAGTGATAATTCAATGAGAATTAAGGCAATTGTAAATAAGTGAAAGGAAATTAAAGGAAATGTGAACAGAAAGGGAAACTGATTTGGCTAATAATCGATGGAAATAAATACGTAGGATGTACGTATATTATTCTATTCGCATAGTGATTTGATTCAGATTCGAGCACAGAATTTGGAGATAGTTTATAGATCCGAGTTGGGATTTTTCATTCGATTTTCGACGGCGAACCTGGATATGGATTGTTGATTGTTTCTGGATGTTCTCTATCATAGTTATGGCTATGCAAGGAGAATGACAGTTTCTAATCAAGAAACCAGATCAGTGTCCGCACTAGAAAGTCGGGTGGACGATTCTTGTTCGGAAGTGAAATTGTGTGATCGAGTGAGCGATCAGGTTGGTATGGCGTACGGATGATAAGTGTACATCGTACGGATTTGAATGAAATTGGTATTGAAAAGAGTAATCAAATTTGAATATTTGATTTTGAATAAACAAATTTATATGTCTTTATTACATAAGATAAATCTTTCCTTGTTAAATCTATTGCCAGAAGAAAAGGATTTTTGAAGATGTTTAAAGTATAAAAGGAGTTTTATACGAGTTTGAAAGGATCCAAAGTTTTTAAAAAAATTATATATATCTGAACATATATATAAAGGATCTTATGAGGATTTAGGAAAAAGGGTTTTGGGAACCTTTGGATTTGGAAAGGCTTTTGATTTTTGGGTAAAATCAATATTGATATTTGTAAAGCCTAGTTTGAGAATTATCGATTTTGGGATAATCGATTTTTTATAAAGGAGCTTTGTATGATATCATACTAGGTCTATGATTTGAAAGATACTATATATGTATAGTATAAAGTGTTTTGATGATGGCTATGGGAAAAAAGGCGCTCCCTTGAAATGAACTTCTCAGGAGTGCCACCGGATGGTGCTGCCTTGAGCCCCAAGGGGGGTTCTAAAGTTGATCCTGTGAGGAGTCCGGACAAAACTAGTTCCTGAGGATTATGAGTTGAGTACAACATAGCGAAAGTCATGTGTGCCGCTGAGAGCCAACAGTCTGCGTTTGATTTTATATCGGTAGACTGCGACCTATGTAGGAGTGGAGAAGTTTTATTTTGACAGCGAAAATCAGAGGCCGCGGAAAGCCTACATTTACATGGACTTTTGCTGCGATGGCAACGTAACCCTGGAATGTAACTGTGATCTGTTGTGGGTTCCATGGCATAATCGAGAGGCCGCGGAGAGCCTGCAGTTACATGGACTTTTGCTGCGATGACAACGTAACCCTGGAATGTAACTGTGACCATGGATGGGGGTGATGATTTTCAGAGCATTCTCACCAAAGATATTTCCTCTATTTCAAAATGTTTTCAATATTTTCAATAAAATTATTT
The DNA here is from genome assembly GCA_030765085.1 of Allium cepa. Classification (NCBI taxonomy): domain Eukaryota; kingdom Viridiplantae; phylum Streptophyta; class Magnoliopsida; order Asparagales; family Amaryllidaceae; genus Allium; species Allium cepa. Next base: position 237,417,268 of record CM060930.1, read on the forward strand.
TCAAAAGTATTTTCACTGGATGTTGAAAACGGGTCTACAAGTACTTATAGATTTTCAGTCCTACGCGTGATCAACGTATGACCGAATTTCTATGAGAACAAGGATGGACTGGTTGAGACATCGAGTTATAAAAAAGTATTTTTATAAAGAGCTATTTTATTAGTATGATGTGAATTAAAAGCATTTCTAAATTTTTTAAATAAAAGTGTTGGAATTTTGGTGAAATAAAAAGGAAATCCAAACTGGAATTTTAATGAAGTGATTTTGTAATTAAAATAGAATATTGATTTAGAAATTGGAAGAAAGCTAATTGGTTAAATAATTATTCGATAGAGTATATTAATAAGTTTAACTCGGATAAATAAAATGGGTTGTAAGTTAATAATGGAATTTGGAAATGAATTAGAATTGTAGATAGAATTCGACTTGGAATTGATAATGAATTAAATAAGAGGAGATGTTGAAAATAAAAATAAAATAGAGTTGGATTGAAAAATGTGATGGTTTGAATTACAAATAAAATTCAATGGTGATTTGAATAATATTTAATGAAATTTGCAAGTAAATTGGATATAAGAGAAGTGATTAGAATAGAAATGGTTTGAGTTGCAAAACAAAACCCAAGTGAATAGAAATAAATTGAGAATGGCCTTGTATTAATAAAATAAATTCGAAATGAGTTAAGCAGGTGAATTTAAAATTTAAAATAGGGTGGATAAATTGGTTAATTGAATTAAATAATAAATGGATGAAGTTTGATTGAATGGAAATTAAAGTAAATTAACATAAGTTTAAAATTTATGGAAGCTTGGCTTCGAATAAGAGTGAAAGCCCACTAAATAAAAGCTTGGATTGAATTAATTTGGGAATGGCTAGAAGTATACAAGAATGAATGTGTCGAGCTAAATGAATGGTTGGTGAATAAATTAGAAATGAAATGGAATTAAATATAAAATGAGTAGAAAATTAATTTAAAGTAATTATAAACTAAAATAGGTACTCTATTAAGCGAATACCGTCGAAATTGCATAAAAATAATTGTCGTTTGGCGTAAACAAATTAATTAAAATTATATAAGTCGATAGAGATTTAATTAAATTGAATTTGGAATCATTTGAAGTGAATATGAGCTTGTTTGGATTAAAAATCAATTGGATGTAAGAAATTGAGTTGCAAACCATTGAAATTGAATGAAATGGCTTATGAGTTGGTTGAAAGCAAATAATTAGGTTTGAAAACATATAAATTGCCTGTGGAAGTTATTTTGAATGCATTTATTTTAGAATTGAAGTGTTATAGTTGTTTAAGTAAGATAAATGTTATAAACTTCATATATATAGTGCTTATATGTGTAAATTGAGTAAGTACAGGTACATGAAGGCCGTTTGATTGGTTTGGATTGCACAAATTGCTTAAATAAATAAGCTGCTTGCTTAAAATGCTAAATAAAGGTACGCCTACGCAATAAAAATAGGAAATATAAATTGTTTTTGTTTTCCGACCATGTGGGTCGATGTATATATATTTATATCTCTTGTCAAATTGCAAAAGCTCCTCCGTACAAAGGAGACTCTGCCAAAATTTTCTAAAAATTTTGGGAGTTAGAAAATTTCTGAAAATTTTTGAATTTTTTTTTATTAGTAACAAAACGATTTTAAATATGAAAACTGAAATGACTTAGTAAATAAAACTAATATGAATCGGTTATAAATGAAAGATAAAATTCAATATTCAAATTTGAAAATAAATTGAATTCATATGAAAAAGGAGAAAACTAATTGGCATAGAAGTAGATGTGAAAACCTATATATGGAAAGGTATAAAAGGATTTGAAAGGTTATGATTGAATATTGTTGCTAAGTAAGATATGCATGTATTAAAGGGAAAGGAAATTTGATTTGGTTCCAAAAGATAAATTTGAATTGCCCGATAAAAAGGTATGTATTTAAGTTTCTGTATGAAATTGGATTGGGTTTTTGATGTAGCCACTTGGCTTTTGTTTTCTTTTGAATTATGGAGCCCGTAGAGGCCTTTTGTAGTTGTACCGAGCTAGCCGCGCAAAGGAGACGCTGGCAAAAACTTTCGGGAATTTAGAGTGTTAGAAATTTTTTGGGAAAATTTTGATAATTCCAAATTTGGTTTTAAATTGAAATCTGAATAACGGGGTAGAAGGATATTGTTTGAAAATGGTGGGAGAATTTAGGAAGTTGGTAAGGTTGATAAGAGGTGTTTATAAAAGATAATTGGTAGGATGTTGAATTGTTGGTTTTGGGTAAAGGTACATGGGTATTGGACCATTCTTCCTAACTAGTAATTTCGGGCACGAAATTCTTTTAAGGAGGGAGGAATGTGACGACCCAGAATTTCTATAAACTTAAATTGGGATCGTTAATTGATTTTAAATATTTAAAAGTTAAATTTAACTTAAATTCAAGATATCAATATTTACTTGATAAATAAATCATTGAATTATATAGTTTAAATATTGAATTTTTATAATTGAAATTGGGTAAATTGTTGAATTTGAAATTTCTAAGCCTGTTTAAATAATTTGAAAGCTTATAAAATTTATAATAATGACACTGAAGATAATAGAATAGTTGAAATTTAATCTAAAGTTGGTTTGTTATATTTTAATAATATATCGTTTAAATTGACGTTTAAAAATAGCCTTCCGACTCACAGTGTCAGAATTCAACGAAACCAGTTCCATTGGATCCGTAATAGCTAGTTATTGTCGGATTTCAATTTTCGTAGCAATCAGAGTTGTCGTTTGACCCTGGCAGCTCAAAACACTTAGAACTATTCTAATCGATTTAATTTAAAACTGATCGTTTTCTTCTGTAACTCGTGCTTACGATCGAATTAGGTTCTGAAACACGTTTCATCGTATTCGAAAAGCGGGTAAAACCTTACAATCGCCTAACGGCATTCCTTAAGAGGAGTTCGAAATTTTAATGGCAGTTAATGAGACGTTTTGAAGATATAGTAAAATTTAAAGTCAAAGGGTCATAGATATTTTCATTAACTCTTACTCAAGAAGCCTCTCACCCACCTATATCTATTTTCCCATCTTCCTTCTCTAATCTTCAAGCAGATAATCGAACGCAATAAAAAAAAAAAATCAATGGCCGCAGCCACTTGGTTCTGCTCGAGATTGACACGGCGAAGATGGGGGGCAATGCGAAGGGGTGGTTCACGATTAGGGTTGGGTCACGAACGTGTGGAAGGCGACGAGGCTCGCGCTGCAGGTCTTGGATATCGTGATCTGGATCGCGCGTGAGCTAGGGCATGGTCACGATAGGGTTTCGGTCAGGCGCTCGTGCAAAGCAACGATGGTCGGCGATTGAAGGTTCGGCAGCAGCAGGTAGCGGTGCGAGTGAGTCGCGTTGTCGGCTGGAAGTGAATCGCAGTAGGGTCGGCGGCGAGTTGTTGAGGTCTGGGGTTGTTCGCGAGGAAGGTAATTCCTTAATTTATTGCTGTAAGTTATCTTAGCCAATTTATTTCCAATTGCCTGTTTAAAAAAAATTAATAAAAAAAGTAATAGTTTTTAGTTTATTGTTAGAATATATATATATTGCAGTATTTAAAAAAAAGGATTTCCAACCAGTATAATTTATTTTGGAAATCAGAGAAATATATATACAGTTTGGGTATGAAAAAAAAAGTATATTCTGGAACTTAACTGTCTTGTTTTAAAACGTGTGTGTGTGTGTGTATATATATATATGCATATCTATTCTAATGTAAAAAGAAGATACCGTAAGAACATGTATAGTTATGATTTTGAAAATGTAAGGGTTTTAATTCTTGAAACGATCACAAAGAAATTAGATTTGAAAAGATTCAAATAGGAATTTGAAAATGTTATGTGAAAATAGATTTTTGGAGTCTATGATTTATTTTATAAATATATCTATAATTTCAATAAACAATTTCAAATAAAATAAGTATACATATTTTGAATGTTATTTAAATAAAATTAATAATAATATATTAAAGAAAAGTAGTTGAAAACAAAATCCTTATTTAAGTAATTTATAAAAGGAGATAAATGGCCTAGCTTATTTCAAATATTAATAAATCATCTAATGTTTTACAAGGTCTAAATCGAGAAACGAGGCAGATTGGAAATGGGTTGAGCAACAAAAATCAAAGGTGAGTAAACCTCACACTTCTGGATTTTTATTTAAATTTAAATGATTGGCTGAATGGTTGAGTTGAATTGATGTGCTACATTATATAGTAATATATAGTTCATGTTGGAGTGATTGATATTCTGTGATGAATATTATTGGTAATTGGAATATTGAATGCTGTGATTTGTTTGGATATTTTGGTACCCTAAGTTATCGAAATATATAAATTAGTTTTTTGAAAGAAATATAAGAGTGAAAATTTGAAAGTGAAATAATCATAGAAAAAAATAAAAATGAATTGGGAAGAAATAAAAGTGATATTTAAAAACTGAAGTTAAAATCGTAAAGTAGAGATTCAAAACAAGTTCTAAATCAAAGTTAAATCCAACAAATAAAGTTTTTAAATATTAATGTTTAACAACTTGAATGTTAAAGTGTAATTGTAAATTGACTATTTAAAAATAAATTTGGCTTTAAATTCCTTTAAGCTTCTATTATAAAATGAGTAATTTATTTATTTAATGAAGTAAATAACGATAGTTAATTGCATGTTGAGATTTATCTAGAGTGATTAATATTGTGGTTTAATTAAAGTAATCAATTTAGATTAGGATAAACTAAAATAATATTTGGAAATCTTAAGTTTTTAAAATTAATGTTGTAATTAAAAATTGATTAATTAAGATGAATTAATCAGTAATAAGTAACTTATGAGAAGTTAATTAATATAAGTAATTAAGGATTAATGTAATTAAAATAGTTAATTAATTCATGAAGTAATTAAGATTACTTATTGATTTTGGTTAAGAATAATTAATATCATGAAATTAATTAAAGATAATTACTTAAATTTGATTGAAAAATAATTAATCCAGGGTGATTAATTAAGATGAATAACGATGGGTAGACTAATTAATTGATTTGGAATTAATTAATTAATGTTAATAAAGGAATCTAAGTGATTGAGGTTTGAAATTCAACTAGAATTAATTGAATTGATTTGCATGTGATTAAGCTTTGCTTATGAATGATTGAATGGTATTGGATGCTTTGAATGAGTTGATATCTCTGATATGAAATGTCGTGTATTTCATTGTATAACTTGGGTTAGGATGACATGATAATTGTATATATTCAGTGACTGTATATAATGTGTAACTCTGATGTATTAGAATGTAATCGACAGATATAATATTCTTTTTGCACAATGTTATTATTTATTATTATTATATTTTATCCGCTGCGAATGTGAGATGTTTGGTGTTTCTGTTCTTCTTCTTCTTCTATCTCTTTCTTCTTTTCATAAATATCTGGAATTTTCGGCTTCGAAAATTTCGGGTCGTTACAGATTGTTTTGAAAGCTATGAATGAATCTTTGTGAAAGATGGTTGGACCTTGTTTTGAAATTAAAGAGGATTTTAAATGGTCTATCTTTTGTATAAAAGATTTGAATTGTGAATTGTTTTGAAGGCCATAATCGAATCTTTGTGGAAGATTGTTAGCCTTTGTTTTGAAAATGGAAAAGCATATCTTTTGTATAAAAGATTTAGGAATTGAAATAGTTTTGAGAACTATGAATTTATCTTGTGAAAGATGGGTAAACTTTGTGGAGTAATTTTTTTTTTAATGATTTGAAAATCGTAATTTTTTTAAACGGTTTGAAAGAAAGGTTTTGGGAATTAAAAGTTGTGAGTTAATTGCGATTCATTTGTCTATATGGTTTTAAAATTTGCGATCATTATTCGGTTTAGCCAGGAGAAGACCTTTGTTTCATAAAACCCATTCCGAATAATAATACGACGTATATGGATAGCATTTGAAAATGGTGGTGAAGACCGGATATTTTTGAAAACGAATGGATTACCGTCGAACGTCTCTGCATCGACTGATCCCTGAAAAGTTGCAGTGTGCGAGTGCACGTACTAATATAGTACACACGGATCGTGTAATATGGAATATAATATAAATGCGGAAATAGATGATAGTAGCAACGTAAATAAGAATAGAAAAATCATACCAGAGATTTTTATACTGGTTCGGAGCACCGTCCTACGTCCAGTCCCGGACTTCTATCTGGATTTTCGCTATTAACTACCTCGCTTCACCTGGAGGAACAAGTTTACAACACCCGAGCAAACGAACGGGATTTCACGCCTCTAATACACCGAGGACTTCAACACTTGCCTCTTACAACACCGAGGACTTCAACACTTGCCTCTTACAACACCGAGGACTTCAACAAAGATGAATATAATTGTTTGTTGACGGTATGTGTTCTTGCTAACACAGTTTTGTCACTTGTAGTACAAACTTCCTATAATCTTATCCTCAAAATATGTGAATGATGTTTTGTGAAGATTAAGGGTAGTATATTACTTATTGAATCAAAAGATATGAAATAGTTTCAATGATTCAACAAGCAATTAAAATAATTAAGAGCTTTTAGAATGCAGGAGTATTTAGAAAGTAAGATCAGAAATTAGAGTAAAAAGACCATATATATTCATATATCTTGAATCAATGATTTAGATGAGTTTATATAGAGAAAAATGGTTGTAACTCTTTGTGAACAGTAGCCATTAATAGATATGATCATTGATGAAAGGTAAGAGATGCAACCATTGGAGAAAGAAGTGTCTTTTGGAAAAGGTTGCTCTCTGTTTAAAAACGGTCGACAGGTCAAAAATTGGCCAGTAGACAGGATTTCAAATATATAGTCGTTATGTGCATGTGTGCACGTTCATTGTGCATTTTACACAGAAATTGCCGACCGCCTGATTTAATACCGGTCGACCGGTCCCTGTCAAATTGCTCAATGAATGTGCAATGCTATTCAAACGTATATATATATCGATTATATTGAGGTGCATGATCATTTGAGGATAGATTTTAACAAGTTTATCACTATTACAATATCAAATAATCAACCTATAATCTAGAGTACCATATGTAGTTCTTTTGTGCCTCTTTATAGCCATGATGCCTTTGTTTTGTCGATCGCCTTTATTTCTTTGTCAGAAATCAAAAACTTCATAGAACCTGTGACTCAACATTCTCCCCCTTTTTGATTGATGACAACATATATCTGAAGTTTTGAATCTCCCCCTGAATATGTGATCTCCCCCTGAGATTTTGTTTGTATTCTTTATATATGTATATATATATATATTCCTGCAAATAATTGTTAGCACTTTCTCCCCCTTTGTCATCGACAAAAAGGAATACTAGATAATGGAATAATATAGGAGTATATCAACCAGAATATCCATGCATAGCAAAAAAAGAAAAAAGAAAAATAACATATCCAAACATACCAGAGTATCATACACACCATAATATCATACGAATAAAAGTAACGACACTGTTTAGTACAAGTGTCGAATGATGTTTTAAAGTACTAAACCAAAATATAGAGATAGAAAACAGAATCTAGGATGAGTCAGATGCTGTCTCCTCTTGATCATCGTCTTCTTCCTCATCATCATCATCATCTTTCTCATCATCGTCCTCTCTAGATGATTCTCCACGACCATGTCCACTAGTACCAGCAGACTCCTCAGTTGATGACCAGTTGAAAACAGGAGGAGCAGGACGTTTGCCTGGGTCTTGATCTTGAGCAGAGATGGATGTGCTACATGACATAGCATCCCATAAAATACCAAAGAATGACTTGACTTTTGTTGAAGCGTTTATCAATTTTTGTGTCCATGCGCTTGAGTCTTGATTCAAGCAAGAATTGATTACGCGCAATAGTTTCAAGTGATTCTTTTGTGGAGGATTTTGATTTCAATAGTTTAACTTCTTCGGAACGAGGTCGAGAGGAAGTAGCTTTTTGTTTTCTTGGACCTCTTTGTTGCCATTGCTCAAACGGCATAATCTGAAGGTAAGGAGGAGGGAGCTTCATGCGTTTGATGGTTACGGAATCAATACATTTTGGTTTCATGGTGGCAGAGTCAGGAGGCCTTACGCCACAAGCTAGCAAAATACGCATAATATATTCATTGAAGAAAAAGTGAGGTCGCGTAGAGTTGTTCACCTTGAGAATCTCCTCAAATAGAATATGAACCCAATTGATTTGGATATCCCCATAAATAGCATAAAGGGCCTTGAAGTTTTCTTTGTATACAGCGTCGTAGTTTCCTAGTCTAGGAAACAAAGAAAGCATCAAGACGCGATGTAGTAGTCTGGCGGTGGGTCGAAGTCCAATTGATTTTGTGCCATCACTGTTGTCCTCCATGAATTGATGGCTGATGCTATTGCGAGTGAAGACTTCACAGAAATGTGATAAAAACTCATCGCCTTGATTTGGAATACCCTGTATAGAAGCTATCCTATCATGAGTGATAAAAATTTGTTTGTCACATACGACAGACCAAATGAATTCGTTCGGATCATCAGGTTTATACTCGTCCAGGTTCATGTTGGCATAGAACAATTTTATCATCAAGTGATTTATTGCCACATTGTTATATGAAAAATCAATCAATGGAGTAAGATTGGAGTTATTTGCTAACCTACGGATTCCATAAGATGTGAAATCATCAAACTTGATGTAAGAACCCGGATGAAATTTGTAGTTAGTAATTTGATTCCATCTTGTGATAGCTACCGGATTTTCGAGCCATTTCTTAGTGGAGATATTGAGTGATGAAGTTGCGAGGATGACCCTCTCTTGGGTTTCTTTTGCGGAGGAGCCGTTTTTAGAAAATTTGGAGAATTGGAATTTGAAATTGAGAGAATAGGGTTTTTGGGATTTGGGGATAAATGACCGGTTGAAACAAATGAGGAAGAGGAAGGACAAAAAAAATGATGCAATGTATATATAAAAAAAATTACGTGTACCGGTCGACCGCTATAATATGCCCGGTCGACCATTTTCATCCAGAGTCTAAACGGTCGACCGTTTCTATTATAGGTGGTCGACCGGATTTGTTGCCTGATGAAAAACAGTCTGTTTTGCAATTTTTGAGAATATATCGAGCTATATAATTTATATTTCACTCTTATTATAAAATACAAACGTTATTACATGAGTGATGGAGAGAAAACGATACAACATGTATATATAAATCTAATGAGGAGTGGAAGATTCGTCATTAGAATTTTCTTTATTATCTTCAATACGTTGTGTCCATGGACTCCAGTTTTTCTGAGCACCTTCATTCCTGTTATAATTCTGATCCCAAGAGTTAGGACTCCTAGATGTTGACGGCCTGGACGGCATTGGTTCATGCACATCATGCTTGTTTGAACCACAAAAGAATGATGCCACTTTTTATAAAACAGATAAACGTGCCGATGTCCGTTGTTGTTCATGATAAAGCTGGTTTTGCCCATAATGGAGCTGTCTTTGAAGATCTATTTGATGTTTCTGATAGTGGTGAATCTCGTCGAGCTGTGCTTTGGTACGAGGAGAACAAAACAGCGCCTTCTTTACTCGTTTTGAGGTTGGTGTACTGCCAGGAGTACGAATGCATTGGTGATGATACTTCGGTTTTTGTTTTGGTGTTTCAGGAGAATAATACTCCTCTGGCTCAGAACTTGTAACGGAAATGTGTGATTTTTTAGCACACTCATCACAAATGTGGGCCATAGAAAATTATGTATAGAGCCTCATGCTCAGATAAGGAAAGATGAATAAAGAGAAAATTTTTGACAAGCTTATAAAGAAATTCCTTATATATAAGCATGTGGATGAGAGTGAATAAAGAAATTTGACCGTGAAAGCAAGTAGAGGCTCTTATTCAAAGAAATAAATAGCTTTAAAAAAAAGCTATAGTTAAAAATATAACCAAAGGAAAAGACAATCATTAGTAATTACTAGTCAAGATCTTTTCTTGAAATTAAACCATATTCTCTTCGTAATCTAATAAAACTAGATTCGAGCAGAGGCTTAGTAAAAATGTCCGCTAATTGATTATCAGTTTGGACATATTCAAAACATATATATCCTTTTTCAATATTATCTCTAAGGAAATGATGACGGATATCAATGTGTTTGGTTCTAGAATGATTCACTGGATTCTTAGAAAGATTTATAGCACTTGTGTTATCACAGTATATAATAGGGTTTGATAAATGAATATCAAAATCTTGAAGTGTTTGTTGCATGTATAGTACTTGAGTACATGCGAGAGCTGCTGATATATATTCAGCTTCACATGTTGATAGTGAAACACAATTTTGTTTCTTACTAAACCAAGAGACAAGTGATTTTCCAATAAAATGGCACGTACCACTTGTACTTTTTCTATCCGTTCGCGAGCCGCCAAAATCAGCATCACTATATGATACTAATTCAAATGGACATTCTTTTGGATAAAAAAGACCGAAATCTTTGGTATTATTAAGATAACGAATTATACGTTTCACCGCTCGTAGATGTGATTCCTTTGGATCTGCTTGAAAGCGTGCACATAGACAAACACTCATCATTATATCTGGACGACTTGCTGTAAGATAAAGAAGAGAACCAATCATGCTTCGATAAAGTTTCTGGTCAACATTCTTACCTTTTTCATCTTTTTCAAGATATGTAGTTGTACTCATAGGAGTAGGTTTACCAGATGTGTTATTTAACCCGAAATGATTGATAAGATTTCTGCAGTATTTTTCTTGATTAATAAAGATACCATTCGGAAGTTGTTTGATTTGAAGTCCAAGAAAATATGACAGTTCTCCCATATGAGACATTTCGAACTCTTTGGTCATAATACTTGCAAATTCCTTGCAGAGTTTATCGTTTGTTGAACCAAAGATGATGTCATCTACATATATCTGGATAACTAGAATATCCTTTTGAGAATGTTTGATAAACAAAGTTTGATCGTCTTTGCCTATTTTAAATCCTAAGTTAATAAGATATCTACGTAATCGTTCATACCAAGCACGAGGTGCTTGTTTTAAACCATACAGAGCTTTCTTAAGTTTGAACACATGGTCAGGATATTTTTCATGTACGAACAAAGGAGGTTGTTCGACATAGACATTCTCTTTGATAAATCCATTGAGAAAAGAAATTTTGACATCCATCTGATAAAGTTTGAAATTATGGTGACAAGCAAAAGATAATAGGATTCTAATAGCTTCTAGTCGAGCAACTGGTGCATAAGTTTCTTCATAATCGATACCTTCTTCCTGATTATAACCTTGTGCTACTAATCTTGCTTTATTTTTGGTGATATTTCCTTGTTCGTTAGCCTTATTTTTATAGACCCATTTAGTACCAATAACTGACTGATCAGTTAGTCTTGGAACAAGTTCCCAAACGTCATTGCGCTCGAACTGATTTAGTTCTTCCTGCATGGCAATAATCCAGTAATCGTCTGTAGCAGCTTCTTTTGGATTCTTAGGTTCGATATTTGAGAGAAAAGCAACATGACCCATTTGGTTGAGTTGACTCCTTGTTCTGACATGTGATGTTACCTCGCCGATTATATTTTGGGCCGGATGGTGTCTTAATATCCTTGATGGTGATTGTAACTCACATATTTGAGGAATATTCTCAATAATTATTTCCGAGTCAGAATCAATATTCGTGATGATTGGATTGTCAGTGACTATTGATTCGTCATCATCTGATAAAGTGTGAGGATGCTGATAGAATTCATCAAAAGAGACATGAAGTGATTCTTCAATAGTTTTGATTCGTTTATTAAATATACGATAGGCCTTACTTCGTTCCGAATAACCGACAAATATTCCTTCATCGGCTTTTGGATCGAATTTGCCAAGCTGGTTTTTCGTATTTAAAATAAAACACTTAGAACCAAAAACTTTGAAGTATGAGATTTTAGGCTTTCTTTTGTTAAATAATTCATAAGGAGTATTCTTGGTAAGAGGTCTTATGGACACATGATTTAAAACATAACAGGCAGTTGCGACGGCTTCTGCTCAGAAATGTTTTGGTAAGGCGGTTCCATTCAATAATGTTCTTGCACATTCTTGTAAAGTTCGGTTCTTCCGTTCTACAACTCCGTTCTGTTGTGGAGTTCTGGGAAACGAAAAATTATGACATATACCTTTCTTTGTACAAAAATGTTCAAATTCATTATTTTAAAACTCTCCGCCATGATCACTTCTTATATTTTTAACTTTAATCCCTTTTGATTTTTGAATTCTTTTGACGAAAGATTTGAAATGATCGAAAGTGTCACTTTTATTTTTTAAGAAAATTGTCCATGTGTAACAAGAGAAATCATCAACAATTACAAGCACATATCGACTGTGATTTATTGACTGAACCCTAGTAGGTCCAAATAAATCCATGTGTAGTAACTCAAGTGTTGTAATGTTGATATGACTTTCTTGGATTTAAAAGATGATTTGGTCAATTTTCCTAATTGACATGCATCACAAATGTTGTTAACCTTAAAACTCATTTTGGGTAGTCCTCTAACTAGATTGTTTTTGGCTAGCTTGTCAATAGTTCTGAAGTTTATATGACAGAAGCGTTTGTGCCATAGCCATGGATCATTATCATTAGCCACAAAACACATATCTGAATTATGATTAATATTCATATTCAGAATATATATATTTCTGTCTCTATAATCTTCGAAAACTAAATTATGGTCTTTATCTAAAATACTACACTTATTATTTGAAAAGGAAATTGTAAAACCCTTGTCACATAACTGACTAATACTAAGTAAATTGTGTTTCAAATTTTTAACTAGCATGACATTTGTAATGAGAGGTAAGTTAGATGTACCGCAATTGCTCACATTGCCTTTGCCGATGATAAAGCCTTTTGAATTATCTCCAAAAGTGACGGAGCCACCATCTGAGTATGTAATATTTGTTAATAAGCTATTGTCTCCAGTCATGTGCTTCGAGCAACCACTGTCTAATATCCACTTTCCTCTTTTCTTAAGTAGGACCTCATCTTCTGTTGCCATGAAACATACATTTGCTTGTTCATCTTCCGTATCACTATCACTTTTTGATGAGTCTGTATCATCCCATGTTACTGAGAATGCTCGTTTCTTTGATTTGTCCTTCTTATATCTTAATTTGTCATTTTCTGACTTCTTCTTTTGCTCCGGACAATCCTTGTGCGTGTGCCCCTTTTTGTGACAGTTGAAGCATTCTTTAGAGGATGATGTTGGTTTATTTGATCCAGATTTCTTTATGTTATAACGACTGGCTTTTCACTGTTTTAGGAATTTTTTGAAACCTTTTGCTATGAATGCCAGATCTTCGTCTTCAGACACTGATTCATTTTCGTCTTTTTCAGCATGGAATGCCATGTTTTTCTTTTCTTCTTTTTGTTCCTTTCTAGTCTGCAAGTTAGCTTCGTAGGACATTAGATTTTCTATCAATTCATCCGGCTTCATGACAGAAAGGTCATTAGCTTCTTCAATTGCTAATACTTTTCCTTCCCATTCACAAGTCAGAGAATGTAGGACTGTTGAAACAACATCAAAATCAGAATACTTTTGTCCTAAGCCAATAAGTGCATGGTGGATAGTTTGAAACCGTGAATACATATCATTGATTGTCTCATTTGGTTTCATTTTGAAATTTTGAAATTGACTTTTCAGCATGGCTATTTTGGCTTGTTTAACCTTGTTAGTACCTTCACGAGTGATTTTTAGCGTTTGCCAAATTTGATATGCAGTAGTGCAGATACTAACACAGTTATATTCATTTTGGTCTAATGCACAAAACAACATATTTATTGCTCTTGCATTTACGGCTATTGCCGTTTTCTCAACCGCAGTCCATTCTGAATAATCAGTTGTTGGATTCATTATTTCTTTTTGAGTTGCATTCCAAGCATCATAACTATTTGATTGCATAAAGAATGACATACGTGTTGCCCAATAACTATAGTTAAGACCATTGAAAAATGGAGGTCTTTGTGTCGATTGACCTTCTATGTAAGTGGTGTTTTGAGTGTTAGTACTTGTGTTATTTTCCATATTACAAGAATATATCAAATAACTGTGTTACGGTTATATGATGGCCATGCTCTGATACCAAATGAAAAGTTGCAGTGTGCGAGTGCACGTACTAATATAGTACACACGGATCGTGTAATATGGAATATAATATAAATGCGGAAATAGATGATAGTAGCAAAGTAAATAAGAATAGAAAAATCACACCAGAGATTTGTATACTGGTTCGGAGCACCGTCCTACGTCCAGTCCCAGACTTCTATCTGGATTTTCACTATTAACTACCTCGCTTCACCCGGAGGAACATGTTTACAACACCCGAGCAAACGAACGGGATTTCACGCCTCTAATACACCGAGGACTTCAACACTTGCCTCTTACAACACCGAGGACTTCAACAAAGATGAATATAATTGTTTATTGACGGTATGTGTTCTTGCTAACACAGTTTTGTCACTTGTAGTACAAACTTCCTATAATCTTATCCTCAAAATATGTGAATGATGTTTTGTGAAGATTAAGGGTAGTATATTACTTATTGAATCAAAAGATATGAAATAATTTCAATGATTCAATAAGCAATTAAAATAATTGAGAGCTTTTAGAATGCAGGAGTATTTAGAAAGTAAGATCAGAAATTAGAGTAAAAAAACCATATATATTCATATATCTTGAATCAATGATTTAGATGAGTTTATATAGAGAAAAATGGTTGTAACTCTTTGTAAACAGTAGCTATTAATAGATATGATCATTGATGAAAGGTAAGAGATGCAACCATTGGAGAAAGAAGTGTCTTTTGGAAAAGGTTGCTCTCTGTTTAAAAACGGTCGACAGGTCAAAAAATGGCCAGTAGACAGGATTTCAAATATATAGTCGTTATGTGCATGTGTGCACGTTCATTGTGCATTTTACACAGAAACGACCGACCGCCTGATTTAATACCGGTCGACCGGTCCCTGTCAAATTGCTCAATGAATGTGCAATGCTATTCAAACGTATATATATCGATTATACTGAGGTGCATGATTATTTGAGGATAGATTTTAACAAGTTTATCACTATTACAATATCAAATAATCAACCTATAATCTAGAGTACCATATGTAGCTCTTTTGTGCCTCTTTATAGCCATGATGTCTTTGTTTTGTCGATCGCCTTTATTTCTTTGTCAGAAATCAAAAACTTCATAGAACTTGTGACTCAACAATCCCCGGTATAGAGATTTTATCACCCTTTGTGATAGGAAGTCCGGATGTGATTAGAAACTACTCAGATTTGCAAGGGCTTCTTTTGAAGTGCCTTTGGTTCTGTTCGTACCCGGAACAGACTTGTATGGACGTATGTATGACTTTACACTTTGAGATGTAAAGCTATTCTCTATCAAATACATTTCTGCTTGGTGGCAGAGATTTTATTCTCTTAGCTTAACACCCTTCTCTGAGGCGTACAAGCTCAAAGGTTGTGTAGTTGATGGTTATTAGTGATACGTTTCCAATTTGGTAATGTGGCATACTGAGTGTTGTTGTTGTTGTTCATTGATCAAAGCATGGCTTTTGTGAAAAGCGTAGCTTTTTAGGACGAGACTGCATCAGGACCTCACACCCCGGACATGGTCGAAACAGGAAAAATGCGGCAAGGTTTTAGGGGTAGCGCCCCTAGGGTATGTCCATTCTTTCTGGAAAGGGTGGTACCATGGTATGGAGCCCAGATACTTAACTCATGTGGACACTGCAAATTTATCACTTTGTGGTTGCTTTGTGGTTGGGGATCCTCGAATAAAGGTCGCAAATGACTGGAGGTGGCATATCTGACGGTATTACTTCTGGGAAGGGGTAAACTGGCCTTATGTTGGCAGAGAACCTGGTAAGATCTCAGGGCGTCCGTCCAGAGGCGTTCCTATGTGGCAATAGGAAGTTCCTTAGCCTGACCATTTGTTGGAAAATCCAAAGAAACAATTGCGCCCTATACGGTTTTAGTTGTATAACCTGTCATAGAATGTGGTGGTAACCTGCTATTAAACACGGTAGCTATAGTAGGCATAGTACGAAATGCCTATGCTGGCTAAGATTAATATTATACTTTCGAAAGGTTTTCTGCACTATGCACTAATAAAAATATTAAAAGGATTTTGCATAGTAAGCTTGTTTGACTATCATAAGGAGAAATCTCCTCCAATTCTGCGTTTGGATGGTGTGTGTGTGGGGGGGGGGAGGCCTTATGGTAGTTTCATTTTCCAAAAAAAAAGAATTGCTAATTTCCTTTTACTTCTTTTGTTTCAAACCAAATGTTTTGTTTGCTCATACCAGTCCCATGACTGACCTGTAGTTTATTGTTCCCTTCATAAACTCTAGGTGCCCACATTTTTTCACACGGGCGGTCTAGATTTGGATTTTTCAGATAGTCAGGTTTAGTAGATTATTTAGAGCTGGCTCAGTCTTTGGATTCAGCACGACCTGGATTGCATTATTTGGTTCATCATGATTGGGAGTTCGAGCTATCTTTGGAGTTAGAGCTTTGGGGGTGAAGTTGCTGATATTGGTATTTCCTTTGGAGTTTCAAGTTCTAATTGTTCCCCTGCTAGTCATTAGTGTTTCGCTGTTGGATTTCATTGTACCTTTGATATTTATCAGTGTTGTATCATATTTGGATATTGTATCATTGGAGTTGTATATGATATTCTTTTCTTCCGCTGTTTTGTTATGCTTAATCTGTTATAAGCTCCGGCGAACTGGATTTGAACGGTCGAATTTGCGGCATTCGAGTACGATGTGAAGTATGGATGCCAATTTTCGAACGCAAAAAATCCGGGACCGTCAAATTTTGGTATCAGAGCTAAAGGTTGAGTAAGAACTTTACCTTTGGAGTATAACACATTAATCGACTCATTAGAGATAGGGTGAAGTATACCCTAGAATGAGTATCCCTAAGATATCCGTCCGTATGCCTCAGTAAATTCTCTTACTATTCACTAATAGTAGTATGAGTGCAAGAAGAGGATGAGATAGGGGACAGGGGAGTACCACTTCATATGGTCCATACCCTGTAACAACAAGCAATAGTCTTTCTCTATCAATCTCTTTCGTTCATCATCCAATTTCTAATTCTTTGATGACTTCGTGGCAACTCGAGAGAAAGCTTTGATAGGAGATCATTATGTTTGTAACAACCCGTAGATTTAACCGGTTTTAATAACATCATTAATTGAAATTTTGTGAAATTTTAAACGATAAAATTTTGAAATATAAATTTGATATTTGGAATGCGCCTAGTTAAACATAGCAACTGCTAAATTTTCGTCCGAAAATATGAAAGTTTATTTCATGCGTAAATTTACTTCAATTTAATCTGTTAAAAAGCTAAGAAAATAAAACGTTTTCGAAACCTAAATATTTCTACATAGAAAAAATGTATATCGTCTTCTGAGAAAGACATCATTTTTCGTTTTTTAAAATGCGGACTTCTTTAGCTCCGTCGATCTTATTTTCTGCGTTTTTATTGCATTTTCCGCTAGTAGAAAATTCGAATTTCTATAATTAAATAGTATCGCTGATATCTGTGTACCTTCTGCTCGTCTCGTCGTGCTGATCTCTATAGTATATTTATTTATGCATTCCGATGACCGGTACGCAATAAAAGCTGTGTAACGGTCCGATGTATCGGTATCCGTTTTAACTTTGGATTACCATGTCCATTCAAAATTTTAAACGGTTGATAACCAACAGCCGTTTGTATTTAATTACTGCCCAAAATTCACGTATAGCTATTTGTAAGTTTTGAAATTCGATGTACTTACTTTTGTTATCCCAATCAAACGTCTACCCATTAAACATACACTTATTCTCTTTCTTTCCTTTCATTTCTCTTCCCTGGTCACAGAAGAGATAAAAATAATGGCGTATAAAGAAAAAAAAAACTGAAATTGAACTTTATACGTTCTACACTTTCGCCTCTACCCATGAACCACACCGCCATGCAAGCCGTGCCTCCATCTCACACCATAGCTCGTCCAACTTCAGCATGTGCAATCACCGAAGTCGAACAGCAAATGCAACACACACTCACCCACGTAACCTTCTCCCTTCCCTCTGCCATGGCGTTAGCACTCTCTTTCCCATGGCCTCGGCAACCGGGAAAACCCACTAGCCCGCACGCATGCAGCAAAACTTTACCGCATCCCACACCAAAGCTCAGTCGCACGACCTCCAGGCTACCGACTTTTCATCATCCACCTCGGCCTGCCAACAACCCAAGCATGGCACAACTGAGAACTTCCCTTCCAACTGAGTTTGCATCCTCCCCACGCCTCCTCTGCAGGCCGAGCTGCTTTGTCATTTTGCATTGAGGTATATATAAGTGTACTATATTTTATTTAAGCCAACTATATATCATAAATCATGTAGTGTATATATACAACAGTATTGGTTCAAAATAGAGTATATATAAATATTGTTTGAAGTTGCATAGCTTATAAACGTACTATGTTTAAACATATTACTATATATATTAGATATTAAGTTTGCCTGATTTTGCTCTATAGTTATATGTAAAGTGTGAAAGAATATAGGACTTCATATGCTATAACCAGGCTGTATATGTGTGATTTGTTTGTTTTATTTAGGACTCTCTTAGGTTTACAGTATGAAAATAGCTTATATTAGCTAATTGTGGCATTTTATAAGGTTTATACAGTTTGTCAGCTTGCATATTTTAAGTTGCAGATGGGTTAAAGTTATTTTATATTAGTTTATATCAATTGTAGTCTG
The DNA here is from genome assembly GCA_030765085.1 of Allium cepa. Taxonomy (NCBI): domain Eukaryota; kingdom Viridiplantae; phylum Streptophyta; class Magnoliopsida; order Asparagales; family Amaryllidaceae; genus Allium; species Allium cepa. The sequence continues at coordinate 237,436,078 of CM060930.1, forward strand.
TTTAATTTTTGTTATGTATGTTATCAGTATAAACATATTGTAGTTTTTTATGGACTTACGTTATATAAATATAAATTGTTTTGATTACTGTTGATATGTATGTATTTATTTTTTAAAAAAAATTATGCAGATATTTTGTTTACTTTATGTGTTTACGTGAAGCAAAGATTTTAAATTGTATATATATTTAATTTAATACGAGTAGAATTTTTTTCAAAATATGATTTTCATATAAATAACTACATATATGGTTATATAGATAAGTTAACATATACCATTTAGTTCCATCGACCGAATTCTAAATTGATTTCGCCTACTCTTATGTGTCAGCTTTTATCGTCGAACTCATTTCAATCGTGTATCGAGCTTTGTTCCGAATTTCGTGCTTGGATTCGAAACTCATCTTATTCTCGTTCATCTCTTGCCTCGAAAGGTGAGCATTCACTCACGATTAATGTTCTTTTATTTATTAAATTTAATTGAAATTGAAACGACAATTGAAATATGTTGTTGTTATTTATTGCACTGTTATTTATGTATCAGTTCACCTTTGACATCTGACACCATTACATGTTAATTATACGATGACAATCTCTTTTGGTTGATAATTGATTGATTGTTTGTTGTTTATATTGGATGTTAAATTGTAATGGATAAGTGATAAATATTATGCGATTGAATTTGTCGTAGGATAGAAAAAAAAATTTGAATCGACATATGTGTCGAATTTGATTAGTTAAATTTGTGTAATATGACCCCTTAAATGTTTATTTGTTTGACACGCTGGAAAATAGTTAATTACACTTGAACCGTTGAATTTATGTTGTATTGGTTGATTTAAGTTTAAAATTGACTAATGAATGTCAATTGAAGAACCATATAAATATTGGTGTAATAATCTTTAATCTACATGAAATGATAGTGTAGATTTCAGAAATAATTATATTAATTTGCACAAACAACAATGTGAATTAATACGATTATTTCGGGATTATTCGAATAAATTATTGGATTATTATTGATTGTTGTTATTGCTTGTTTATTTACTTTGACACCATCCCAGTTATCACACTGCAAGTTCCCTTTGATTTTTGAATTGAAATGGAATCGGGTTGAAATGATAAATACACAAACGAACTTGACTTAGGATAGAGAATCAAATAAACCCGATTGGTCAATAATTTGATTTAAAAATAAAATAAAGATTTTATTTGAATAAGAATAAGTTTTGAAATGAAGTTGGAACTGTAATTTTAATGAAAAATAAGGTTAATATTTAATAAAGTTGAAACAAAATATTAACATAGTAGTTATTGATAGAACGTTGTTTTAAAATAAATTATTCGATAATAAAATTTGGAATTATTCACATAATTAAGTTGAAATGATTTGATAATTAAGTTTGAATTTGATAATTAAGTTGAAATGATTTAATAATTAAGTTTGAATTTGTAATTAAGTTGAAATTATTAAGTTTTGAAACTATTTAATAATTAAGTTTTGAAAGTATTTAATAATTGAATAAGATTAGATTATTTGATAATTTAATAAAATTTGAATTCTTTGATAAGAGAAATTGAACTTTTGAATAAGTGAATTTGAACTTCGTTAATAAATGAAGTTAGGTTTCTTTATTTATTAAGTCTTGGAAAATTATTTAAGTAAGTTAATAAGTGAAATTGAACTTCTTGAATATGTGAAATTTAGTTTCTGTTTTAATAGAGTTTTGAAATTTGTAACCAAGTAAATAAATAAGTGAAACTGAATTTCTTTATCAAGAAATAAAACTGTGATTTATTGAAATTTATGTGAGACTTGTAATTTAAAGAATTGATTTGACGAATCTAATTTAATTCAATTTGAAATTTTGATATAATAAGGTTGAATTTAAGAAATTGATTTATTGAATTGAAAATCAAATAGAAATTGTTTGAATGACTATAAACTTACCAAATATTGAATGAAATCGACAAATGAATTTAAAATTGATTTGAATGTAAAATTAAATTGATTTAAATGATTTCGAAATGAAACTTATATATGCATTTGAAATTATTTGAATTGTTTAAATAAATTTAAATTGAATCACAAGATTTCAAAATGGTAATTTGAAGTTTTGGAATGTAAATCATGGAAATTGTTATAGGAAGATGAATGAAATGTTGATTTATAAATTTCAATTGAAATTGAATTTGATTTGGTTTTGAAATTTATTAAATGACCAATCGGTGTAATAATTACAAAAGTTATTAAAGCAACCCAAATCGGTTAGGGACGTACGCTCTGTCTAAACCGAAAACCACTTTAAATAACTATACGTGGAGTGTGATCCAGAATGAAGTGGTTGGAATGATGTACGTGATGACTGAAGAAAGAGAACGATAATGGATAGCCTTGACACTTGTGTCAAATTGGAAATGACTAAAACAGGAGCCGTGTCGGGCCAAATGGGGTTAGCCTCCTCGAGCGAACACACTTTTTCGTAACTACTACTCATTACTTGTTATTGATTGGTGCACCCTCGTACTTTTTGGAGTGTTGTTTCGCGGTGTTGCGATCGTTGTGGGGATGTGTTTTCACCAGTCCGGATCAGGAAAACGGTAGTTTCACTACCTTGGGTATTACCTCATGTGCCTTGTCACACTTGTTATATAAAATGTGTTAAGGGGGATAATGGTAACGCCTTAACACTATTTTGATATTTATAATACTGATAGACATTATCTATTTAGTGTATATTATTACATAGTAGATAGTTTAACGGGTCCTTAAAGGATGGTTATTCCGATGTCCTTTGAGTTATTGTATTTCAATTGTTATTTCACTTAAGTTGGATTTATTGATATAAGAATGTTAATCCTGACTCGAGTGTTTTGTATTTTGCTTTACGCTCGGGTCAGACTGAGTGGACCAGTATTCAAGACTCGCCTTTGGAGTTGGTGATTCGCTGGGCGATCCAGCTTTCATATATTCAATTGATTCCAGTGATGTATTCTGATTATTGTATATGACTATTGTATTCGATACTTCTGTTGAAACCTATTTAACTCTGTTATATATATAGTAGCTTCATGAACTACTATCTTTTCCTTCCGCTGCATATTATTACTCTATGTTTGTGATTCTGTGATTATTTATTTACTGTATATCTGATTTTTGCCAAATTTAAATTAACAATTCGGTATTTTGAATTATTCAAGTCCGACGTGTGCGGATGCGAATAGTCCAAAATAGTGGGTCGTTACAGTTGGTATCAGAGCTTTGGTAGCTCTAGGCAAAACTTAGCATATAGGGTAAATATATTTACAGAATCACTCTCATTCGAGTTTCAATCTCTTCCTTTGACTCAATTCCTTTGAATTTTGGAACGTTCGCTGCGGTTCCAAAATTCATTCGTGTCCCTTACTATTCATCTTATTTCAAATTTTGGAGCATACCATAACTCCACTTCGAATGATCCTTATAATGAATTGGCGGTCTCTCCAATCTTCGAATTATTTGCAAATGGGTGAAACTCCTTTACAATATCATCGATTTACCGGAGATTTCTGTATCCTCGGTTTACGATGCTATCTATCTCCTGCTATACCTAAATTCTATCTCTTGAGATCGAATGTAGATTTACCTCGGAATTCTGCATCGATCTTATTCTTTAAGCCACAGTCGACCTGGTTAAGGTTGCCCGTGAATTAAATAAGCTTATCCATCTTCCAATTCTGTTAATTGAATTATCTTATCTTCCGTTTCGAACTTATTATCGAATCAAAATTGTCTTTGATTTGGTTTCCATCAAATTTAAATCTCTATACTTATTTTGAAATCCATCCTTGTATCGTCGAGCGAGGAAGCGTATTTGTAAATTAATATTAAAAATATTTTATATGTTGTGTTGTTTGAGTTGTTGATGTTGATTTGGGTTTTCGATCGATTCGTCTGATCAACGCTATAGATAGAATTTCCAAAACACTTGAACGGAGCAAACTGACACAGTAGTATTTCAAATTTGGATGATAAAATAGTTTTGTATGATTATATTATATATATGTATGAATTTCTCTAAAATTAAATTGTTAATGAATATGTTGCCTGAAATAATAATATTTGATTTTCATTTATTGCTATAAACCATTGACATTGGATTATATAAATAACTGAATTTATAAAACTGGGCTAAAATTGGTTTGAAATTTAAATGGATATAAACTAAATTTGAGAATTTAATATCCGGTGGTTTCAAACTTTGATTTAAAAGTTTTAAAGTGTACAGTATTTAAAGTATTTTCAAATAGAAATCATTCAAAGAATTAAAAAAAAGTTAAAATTTGTACTCTTCTCTTTGTCGCTGGAAAATAATTTCAGTGATGACGGCCGTATCGTCGACATTTATTTTCGTGTTTCGTAGTGGAGAGACTATTCTGTACGTAGCTTTGCTATGGTTTGTTTTGGAAATAAATTTAGTTTGAAATTCTTAAAATATGTTTTGATTTGAAATATATGATTTAAATCTGATTTGATATTACATATATTTATTTATCTCTAAATGAATTTGAAGTTATTCGAAAATTTAATTATTAAATTTATGTTAAAGGGTAATTTCAATTTTAAAATGAAATCGAAATTTTGAATAAAATTTTTAAGCCTGAATAATTAAATTAGAAATTTACTTGTATAATACTCAATTGCATTATATATAACTTACCTAGATTTTCAAAAGTTAACTATGTAATCGAATATTACACAATATAAATGATGTTAAAAGGAATGTTTAAATAAATTTGAGTAGTTATAATAAGTGTAGATATTCTTAATATATGTGATAAGATATATTAAGTAGAGTAAATCTAATAATAAGTTGGAATAAAGAAGAATAAAAATTGGTTGAATAAAGTATAATTTTAATAAATTGCTATTCAAATTTATGATCTTTGAAAAAATTAACTAGATAATAGGATAATATATAATATAAATTGTCTTTATAAATAAAATTTGAGTGCATATAATAAATGTTATTCACTTAAATTTTAATTATAAATTGTTTATGAAGATAAATAGAATAATAAGTTAAATAAATAATAGGTGTGGTTAATAGGAGAAAAAATTGTTTTGAAAGTTAATAGATTGAAATTAAATCAACTTAATGAGATATCGTGAATAAACTGAATTTAAATTGAAGTTCGTTTTGAAAGAAACCTTTTGTATCAGCATTTAATAAATGAGAAAGTAAATAAATTTAATGGGAAACTTGAATTTAAAGATCAATTGTTGAATATAAATTTATTTAAATTGAAATGTATATGGTTTAAATTAATTGTTTATTATGTAATTCAAGTCTATTTTCTTTTTGGTTGTTCTTATTCTCATACCTCCTTCCTTTTCGAGGACGAAAAGTTTTGAATAGGGGAGAGTGTAACAACCCGTAGATTTAATCGGTTTTAATAACGTTATTAATTGAAATTTTGTGAAATTTTAAACAATAAAATTTTGAACTATAAATTTGATATTTGGAATACGTCTAGTTAAACATAGCAACTGGTAAATTTTCGTCCGAAAATATGGAAGTTCATTTCGTGCGTAAATTTACTTTAATTTAATAAGTTAAAAAGCGATGAAAATAAAACGTTTTCGAAACCTAAATATTTTTACACAGAAAAATTCTATATCATCTTTTGAGCAAGACATCATTTTTCATTTTTCAAAATTCGGACTTCTTTAGCTCCGTCGATCTTATTTTTCTGCGTTTTTATTGCATTTTCCGCTAGTAGAAAATTCGAATTTCTATAAATAAATAGTATCGCTGATATCTGTGTACCGTTCTTCTCGTCACGTCGTGCTGATCTCTACAGTATATTTATTTACGCATTCTGATGACCGGTACGCAATAAAAGCTGCGTAACGTTCCGATGTATCAGTATCCGTTTTAAATTTGGATTAATGTGTCCATTCAAAATTTTAAAAGGTTGAAAACCAACAGCCGTTTGTATTTAATTATTGCCCAAAATTCACGTATAGCTATTTATAAGTTTTGAAATTAGATGTACTTACTTTTGTTATCCCAATCAAACGTCTACCCATTAAACTTACGCATATTCTCTATCTTTCCTTTCATTTCTCTTCCTTGGTCACAGAAGAGAAAAAAATAATGGCGTATAAAGAAAAAAAAATCGAAACTTTATACGTTATATACTTCCACCTGTTCCCATGAACCACACCGCCATGCAAGCCGTGCCTCCATCTCACACCATAGCTAGTCCAACTTCCGCCTGTGCAATCACCAAAGTCGAACAGTAAATGCAACACACACTCACCCACGTAACCTTCTCCCTTCCCTCTGCCATGGCGTTAGCACTCTCCTCCCCATGGCCTCGAAAACCGAAAAAAACCCACTAGCCCGCACGCATGCAGCAAAACTTCACCGCATCCCACACCAAAGCTCAGTCGCACGACCTCCAGGCTACCGACCTTTCATCATCCACCTCGGGCCTGCCAATAACCCAAGCATGGCACACCTGAGAACTTCCCTTCCAACTGAGTTTGCATCCTCCCCACGCCTCCTCTGCAGGCCGAGCTGCTTTGTCATTTTGCATTGAGGTATATATAAGTGTACTATATTTTATTTAAGCCAACTATATATCATAAATCATGCAGTGTATATATACAACAGTATTGGTTCAAAACAGAGTATATATAAATATTGTTTGAAGTTGCATAGCTTATAAACGTACTATGTTTAAACATATTACTATATATATATATTAGATATTAAGTTTGTCTGATTTTGCTCTATAGTTATATGTAAAGTGTGAAAGAATATAGGACTTCATATGCTATAACCAGGCTGTATATGTATGATTTGTTTGTTTTATTTGGGACTCTCTTAGGTTTACAGTATGAGAATAGCTTATATTAGCTAATTGTGGCATTTTATAAGGTTTATACAGTTTGTCAGCTTGTATATTTTAAGTTGCAGATGGGTTAAAGTTATTTTATATTAGTTTATATCAATTGTAGTCTGTTTATTTTTGTTACGTATGTTATCAGTATAAACATATAGTAGTTTTTTTTGTGGACTTACGTTACATAAATATAAATTGTTTTGATTACTGTTGATATGTATGTATTTATTTATTTTTTAAAAATTTATGCAGATATGTTGCTTATTTTATGTGTTTACATGAAGCAAAGATTTTAAATTGTATATATATTTAATTTAATATGAGTAGAATTTTTTTTAAATATGATTTTCATATAAATAACTACATATATGGTTATATAGATAAGTTAACATATACCGTTTAGTTCCATCGACCAAATTCTAAATTGATTTCGCCTACTCCTATGTGTCAGCTTTGATCGTCGAACTCATTTCAATCGTGTATCGAGCTTTGTTTCGAAATTCATGCTTGGATTTGAAACTCATCTTATTCTCGTTCATCTCTAGCCTCGAAAGATGAGCATTCACTCACGATTAATGTTATTTTATTTATTAAATTTAATTTCAATTAAAACGACAATTGTAATATGTTGTTGTTATTTATTACACTGTTATTTATGTTTCATTTCACCTTTGACATCTGACACCATTACCTGTTAATTATACGATGACAATCATGTTTGGTTGATAATTGATTGATTGTTTGTTGTTTATATTGGATGTTAAATTGTAATGCATAAGCGATAAATATTATGTAATTGAATTTGTCGTAGGATAGTACAAAAATTTGAATCGACATATGTGTCGAATTTGATTAGTTAAATTTGTATAATATGACCCCTTAAATGTTATATTATTTGACACGTAGCAAAATAGTTAATTACCCTTTAACCATTGAATTTATGTTGTATTGATTGATTTATGTTTAAATTGACTAATGAATGTCAATTGAAGAACCATATACATATTGCTGTAATAATCTTTAATCTACATGAAATGATAGTGTAGATTCCACAAATAATTATATTAATTTGCACAAACAACAATGTGAATTAATATGATTATTTCGGGATTATTCGAATAAATTATTGGATTATTATTGGTTGTTCTTATTACTCGTTTATTTACTTTGACACCATCCCAGCTATCACACTGCAAGTTCCCTTTGATTTTTGAATTGAAATGGAATCGGGTTGAAATGATAAATACCCAAATGAATTTGACTTAGGATAGAGAATTAAATAAACCCGATTGGTCAATAATTTGCTTTAAAAATAGAATAATGATTTTATTTGAATAAGAATAAGTTTTTAAATGAAGTTGGAATTTGGAATTTTAATGAAAAATAAGGTTAATATTTAATAAAGCAGAAACAAAATATTAACATAGTAGTTATTGATAGAACGTTGTTTTAAAATAAATTATTCGATAATAAAATTTGGAATTATTCATATAATTAAGTTGAAATGATTTGATAATTAAGTTTGAATTTATAATTAAGTTGAAATGATTTAATAATTAAGTTTGAATTTATAATCAAGTTGAAATTATTAAGTTTTGAAACTATTTAATAATTAAGTTTTGAAATTATTTAATAATTGAATAAGATTGGATTATTTGATAATTTAATAAAATTTGAATTCTTTGATAAGAGAAATTGAACTTTTGAATAAGTGAATTTGAACTTCGTTAATAAATGAAATTGGGTTTCTTTATTTATTAAGTCTTGGAAAATTATTTAAGTAAGTTAATAAGTGAAATTGAACTTCTTGAATATGTGAAATTTAGTTTCTGTTTTAATTGAGTTTTGAAATTTGTAACCAAGTAAATAAATAAGTGAAATTGAATTTCTTTATCAAGAAATAAAACTGTGACTTATTGAAATTTATGTGAGACTTGTAATTTAAAGAATTGATTTGACGAATCTAATTTAATTCAATTTGAAGTTTTGAATAATAAGGTTGAATTTAAGAAATTGATTTATTGAATTGAAAATCAAATAGGAATTGTTTGAATGATTATTAACTTAACAAATATTGAATGAAATCGGCAAATGAATTTAAAATTGATTTGAATGTTAAATTAAATTGATTTAAATGATTTCGAAATGAAACTTATATACGAACTTGAAATTATTTGAATTGTTTAAATAAAATTTAAATTGAATTACAAGATTTCGAAATGGTAATTTGATGTTTTGGAATGTAAATCATGGAAATTGTTATAGGAAGAGGAATGAAATGTTGATTTACAAATTTCAATTTCAATTGAATTTGATTTGGTTTTGAAATTTATTAAACGACCAATCGGTGTAATAATTACGAAAGTTATTAAAGCAACAGGAATCGGTTAGGGACATACTCTCTGTCTAAACCGAAAACCACTTTAAATAACTATACGCGGAGTATGATCCAGAATGAAGTGGTTGAAATGATGTACGTGATGACTGAAGAAAGAGAACGATAATGGATAGCCTTGACACTTGTGTCAAATTGGAAATGACTAAAATAGGAGTCGTGCCGGGCCAAATGAGGTTAGCCACCTCAAGCGAACACACTTCTTTGTAACTACTACTCCTTACTTGTTATTGATTGGTGCACCCTCATACTTTTTGGAGTGTTGTTTCGCGGTGTTGCGATCGTTGCGGCGATGCGTTTTCACCAGTCCGGATCAGACAAACGGTAGTTTCACTACCTTGGGTATTACCTTATGTGCCTTGTCATACTTGTATCCCTATATATGCGACCACTATGAATTTGTTTTGTGTTATACCAATGGAGTACTCCCTGATATCCCACTAGTTTACGGTGGAGTTACAGTGCTGTATAGGCTATAACGCTTATATAAAATGTGTTAAGGGGGATAATGGTAACGCCTTAACACTATTTTGATATTTATATTACTGATAGACATTATCTATTTAGCGTATATTATTACATAGTAGATAGTTTGACGGATCCTTAAAGGATGGTTATTCCAACGTCCTTTGAGTTATTGTATTTCAATTGTTATTTCACTTGAGTTGGATTTATTGATATAAGAATGTTAATCCTGACTCGAGTGTTTTGTGTTTTGCTTTACGCTCGGGTCAGACTGAGTGGACCAGTATTCAAGACTCGCCTTTGGAGTTGGAGCTTCGCCTGGCGATCTAGCTATCTATCCAGCTTTCAGATATTCAGTTGATTCCAGTGATGTATTCTGATTCTTGCATATGACTATTTTATTCAATACTTCTGTTGTAACTTATTTAACTCTGATATATATATATATAGTAGCTTCATGAACTACTATCTTTTGCTTCCGCTGCATATTATTAATCTGTGTCTGTGATTCTAGGATTATTTATTTACTGTATATCTGAGTTTTGCCAAATTTAAATTAACAATTCGGTATTTTGAATTATTCAAGTCCGACATGTGCAAATGCGAATAGTCCAAAATAGCGGGTCGTTACAATGTTGGTTAAATTAAGAGATGAGTTGAATGAGACATAAACTCCAGATAGGTCAGAATTGTTTGGTTGGATAAATTGATAGCTTTGGTTGCTATGGTTGATAGGTATGCTTAGATTGTTTAAACTAAAAAGTTTAGGAATTGTATCCACATATCTGTATATTCTTTGGGGTCTGGATATGGTCTACGAAAGGTTAGTTATCCCTTCAAACCAATGCCCCTACATACTTCATTGATCTGGATGACCCGAATATCTTGTGAAGTGTTTAATAGATTCATTCTTGTATCTATTATCAGTATTCTGATTTGGTAAGCCAAATGCAGAATAGATGTTCAGTTTGATCTGGTGATTCATCTCTCTATCTTTCTATTGTTTGCACAAAAAATGGACAAACACCTCCAAGTCGTATTATTTTAGTTGAGTATGTGTGATTTTCAATAATTTTAGATGAGTATGTAAATATGAGAAAAGTAAGGGCTGAAATGTAAAAGACACGCAGATTTATAGTGGTTCGGCCAGAATGTGCCTACGTCCACTTTATATGTTATTATCTTTCTTCTTCCAGATTACAAGTACAATGCTTTGTATACAAGTGTATGAAAGTAGTTTGAAAGTTCCTTCCTTGCTTGAGCTCTCAAACTTGTCTCCAAAAATTGTCCTCCATTGTTGTACCCCTGCCCCTCTATTTATAGAGTGAGGTAGGGGGCAGGGGTCTTGGAAGTATATAGCTGCAGGTGGGCTTGGGCTGAGACAATCTGGACTGGCAATCACCTGGTTCGGTAGAGCTTCGTTCGGCGTTGGGCTTTGGATCGGTGGTAGGTAGGGACCGGTGGTAGATAGGCGGTTCGGCGCTCGTTTGGTCTTAGGTGGTTCGGCGCTCGTTTGGTCCGGTGGTGGCCTTGTTGATGGGTTGGTTCGGCACGCATGGGAGAGGCCGAATGGGGCTTGGAGAGGGTTGGTCTTATGCCGAATGAGAATGCCGATCCGGTGTGCCAAATGAGATGGAGGAGCGTCGGCTCGGTGGCCGAATGGGACTGGCCGAACGAGCTTGGGGCCGAATGTGGCATGGGACCGAACGAGCTTGTGACCGAATGAATCCTTGGGCCGAACATGCTTGGGCCGAATGAGTTTCTACCCTGAGAATGTTGGACGGACTTGGCTCGTACTGCCGAATGGAGCTTCCATGCCGAATGGACTTGGCTCGTACTGCCGAATGAAGCTTCATGCGTGAGTGCCGAGTGTTCCTTGGCCTTGGTGAATGAACTGGAGGTTATTCATGTCGAATGAGCTATGGCTTGCATTGTCGAATGGGAAAGAGGCCGGTCATGCTGAATGAAGTGGTGATTGCGAACCCGGGTGAAACAGACGCTTCGTTGTCTCAAGATCTTCTGGGTGAGAATTCGCCCAACATTTGCCCCCCAAAGTGGGGCACGTGCTTGCACGTGTCGCGCTTTGTTTTGCCCCGTGGTAGGAAGACTAGCTTTATAACGCCAGGGATTGGACGTTCGTATTCTGTTGATGTCCTGCAAAGGAATTTACAGTTTTAGTGTGATTCCAAATAGCGATCGTTCATGATCGAAATATTTGAGATGAAGTGAACTGTGTCGCTCGGGACGAGCAAGTGTGCCCCGAAGGGGCTTAGCATCGTCGATGCCAGGTTCACGTTAGAGTGGGTCCCTGGGTCGTTTGTCAAGGTGGTTTATCGCCAGCTCAGAGCATGCCTAGGGATCGTTCGCGACCGCGTACATGTGTAAGTGGCTTAGCCATTTCACAATTATCAAATATCCATTCGACCGATGGGCTTAAAAAGGGATGTCAAAGTGTAAATTCTTATGACGATAGGGTTAATAGCCATTCAGAGCGTGCCTATGGACCGTTCGTGGTCGCGTGCACGTGTAAATGATTAATCCATGTTAGTGAGAGATTCACGACTTATCCATTGTTATCATATTTTTTATTTTATTAGTTAGTTCTGGAGTTCGGTACTTATCTGAGTGAAGCGCCCTGCGTGCCCCCAGTTCCTGGTCTTGGACGGTAGATAGAGGGTTCCATTCGGTTCTTGGTTGGTCCGGCTATTCTCATCCGGCTTCTGGTGGTCCGGTATCATTGGTCCGGTTGGGCGAGACATCTGGTTCGGTGGTTGTGAGTTTGCCTATATATAGAGGCCGTACCCCCCTTGTTTTTCTTTACCGAACGAGTAGAGCCGAATCACTCCATTGCCGAATCAAGTGTTTGCCGAACCAACCTTATACCGAACCAGGTATATACTTATTACCGAATACACACGTATGTCCTTGCTTCACCGAATGGGACTACTGCCTTGGAGCCGAATGAGATGAAAACCGAATGGGGTTGAAACCGAATGAACTTGGAAACCGAATGAACTTGGAAACCGAATGAACTTGGAAGCCGAATGAACATGGAAACCGAATGAACTTGTGATCTGGAAGACTTCAGCTTGCGAATGAAATTCCACACTTGCACGCACTTGTTTGTTTACTTTTCTATTTTCCTTGTTCTAATATTAGGTTTTTCTTGTGCTGCAGAAAATGTCTCGCAAAGCGGAAACACGATCAGACAGAAAGAAGTCTAGAGGCACAGGAGAGCCTTCTTCTTCCTCGCCCCCAGTCCAATCAGGATCCGGGCAACACCGACCTATTCCGAAGTCTCTAGTGGACGGATGTGGTCCACAGGAACTTTTGAACTCTCCCCCTGACTGCTTCCCAAGCTCCTTAAAGGAGGAGCAACTTGACGTTATATCCCGTTCCTTTGGGATAGACAGGGCTCTTATGTTGTTACCGGGGGAAGGGGTCATGCCATATGATCCCCCTGAGGGGTACTTCGCTTATAGCCGGTACCATTGCATGTGCGGGGCTATTCCTCCAATCAACGCCTGGATACTAAGCTTCGTCACTTATCTGAAGGTGGCTCCATTCCAGCTTCAGCCCAACTCTTATGCCATTCTGGTATGCTTATATGCTATCTTCCAGAAGAGATATGGGCGCGCCCCCTCCCACCGGGAAATACGATATCTGTACAATCTGAGGGGGTACAGGAAGGGGTCCCCATATATTAGCTTGGAGTCAGCCGTTTCCTTCAAGCCTGTTTTGGATTTATACTCGAAGTATAGCATGTTCAAGAAGGAGTGGTTCTTTGTCAGGGATGACTCCGTCTCTATTCGCCGATTTACCTCCGGATGTAAGTAAAAACTCTACTCATAATTCCTGTCTTGGCTGTAATTCACTCTCTTATGCGCTTTTATTTCTTGCTAGCGACAGGTGGTTTTGCGGTTGTGGAAGATGATCGCTTGGTTCGGATGGCAGCAGAAATTGAAGCTATTTCCGGGAGAGACAGATCGGCTGCTTATCTGATTAGGAATGCCAGGCTCTTGTCGTATAATTTGATCCTCCCACATCAGTCCGTAGTCAAACAGAGGGACACGGCAGAAGAGAAGGCTGCCCAGCCTAAAGGTGGGGTGACAGCGAAGGGTGGCAAGAGGAAGCCCTTTGCACAACGTCCAGTCGTAGGAGGCAAGAAGCTCAAGGAGTCCGATGGCCCTTCTCCAAGTACTTGCCCGGATGTCCCGGAGGAGGAAGGTGTAGAAGAGGAGGAAGGAGGTGAAGTTGGAGAAGGGTCGGAGGGTGGAGGAGATGGCGATGGTCAGGGTGGTAGCGGTGTTGCTGCTCTAACCTCTGAGCAGGACCTCGAACTGGATGAGGCTCTCCGTCGGGCCTTCGGGGAGTCAGAGGGGGAGTCGGAAACAGAGAAGGAAACGGAGAAGGCAGAGGAAACCGGCAAAGCTGTGGTTAGCACTGACCCATCCTCTAAGGGTTCCTCAGCTAGGGTGACCCCGGCGATGCAAGGTGAACTTTTGTCTTCTGCCGATTCCATTTTCGATAGGGACTTAGAAATTTTTTACGGTTCACTTCCGTCCTGGAATGAGATCCAGGACTTATTGCAGTATCCCACTCCTCCGCCGGGTTTGTATAACAGATGTGTCTCCTCACTTTTCTTTCTTTTTAACTTAGCACATTTTTTGAATTGCGGATTATTGTATGTTCGTAACACTTGTTCTTTATTCCAGGGGCAGGCCAGGCGGGTAAAACGTCGGATGTTCGACACCGCCTTGAACAATTTAAGTCGAGGAGAGCTTCCGCGAAACCTTCTACTGATCGCACTGGGGACGTAGTCAAGTACCGCCCTCTTCTTGGGGTCATCGAAGAGGGCATTCAGAAGAGGAAGCGGAGCCGTTCCTTATTTGAGTCTTCTTCTGCTTCGCAGCTTCCTACTCTGTCTCCCCCTACTCAGCCTCCTTGTGATACTACGGAGGAGAGCACGGAGCCCTGCCCCCCTCCTCCTCCTTCCAAGAGATCTACTGTCATTCATATAAGGCGTCCCGATGTGCCTCGCCCCGTGCCTCGTGACCCTTTGGCCGGTCATCCTGATTTAGACCCAAGTTTTCGGGATATTTCATTTGATGAGACCACGGGCGAGCACCTACTTCCCCGCAACCCCATGGTACGTGTGCTGGATGAGGCCAAGTCCCTAGATCTTGATCTGCTTACTACTCGGGTAGTTACTATGGGGGACGAGGCCAAGGCTAATATTGACCGGGTGGCCGAAGAGACTAAGAAGTTAATGGAGCATCATGCTCGATTGGTCAAGGCCGGGGAGGAGATTGGGAGTGCTAATATTCGGTTAAGGCTAAAGGTTGCCGATCAGGCCAAGCAGCTTGCCGACCAAGCCATCCAGATCTCCCAGCATGAGGAAGCCTCCCAGCGTCTGAAAGAGACCATGGAGAAGGCCAGTAGGGCGGAGTTACGGAAGATGGAGGTTACCTGCAGGGAGCGGATTAACATGGCCATTACAACGGTGGATGAGGTTCGAAATGCGGATCTCGAGCGGGTAGAGGAGTTGTCGGGGAGACTCGAGGCTGCGGAGATGGCTCAGGCTGAGTTGAAGGAGGAGATGGAGGAGATGAGGAGGTCCCTTAGGTTGAAGGAGGAGGAAATGAGGAGGTCACTCCAGGCTGACTGCTTGAGATACCAATCAGAGAGGGACGTCGCCGTCGCTAAGTTGCAAGCTTCCGAGGCTCGGGTGAGGGAGTTTGAGGAAAATGAGGGGATGATGGATGAGATGCTTCAGGATATGTACTTCCATACTTGGAAAGAGGGCGGCTTGTCTTGGATGGACGATTACCCTCGGGTCATGGCCAAGGTGTATCTCCAGGCTTTAGAGGAGGCCAGGGTGAACGCGGGTAAGGAAGGCGGAGAGGCTTTCAACTTGAGTGCGGTTACTGCTCAGTTCTCAAAGGAGGAGCAAGCGGCGGTGAAGGAGGGGATGCGGCTGCTTGCTGCGGAGGAAGCGGGCGTGCAGTTGGATGATGAGGATCAAGCGGCGGATGCTGGTGAGTTATTCTTTTCCCTTTCTTTTCTTTCCGTGTTTTCATAACTTGATCGTTCGTTTAATGAATTCCTCTTCCGATCTGGACAGGTGGGACTTCAGATCCACATGCTGGGGGCTCCGATCCTGCGGCTAAGTAGGCTGGGGGAGTTGGTGATGGAGTGTGGATGCATCTGCCATCTTTTTGTTTCTTTTTTATCACTGTTCATGTTAGTCTTTGATATGCAACTGTAATAAAATTATTTGCAAAGAATAACTTCGTGTGATCTTATAATATAAGCTGATTTTGTCATGTTTAAATGTTGTTGCTATCTTTATGTGCTGTGTGAGAAGTATAATTATGTATATGCCTGTGATTCCACTTGTGTTTGATGTTAAGTTTTTGCTTGAAATATAATTTCACGTTTTGCAATGTCAGTGTATGAATAAGCTATAGTTACGCATTTATGTGCAAGAAAAGAGAGTACCGCCCTTCATGTTTTATTCGCAGGCGGTAGCTTTGAGTGTCTCGTGTAACTGTTCACGGGTATAGCTGAGCACCCTGCCACCCAGTACGCAGGCTTAGAGCCTTATGAGTGAATGCTTCCTATTCGGTTTCCTGTACTTGAGAGTTTGTTATACAGGATAGGAGAAAAATATCTAAATAGAATGGAAATATAGTAAAAGTAAAACTTCCAGTCACGGAAGGCCGTCGATGTGCTTAAGTTCGTGGCAAACGGGTTTTGTAGTCACTTTCCCTAGCTGTGGGTCTTGGAGACATTTGTCACCCATCTTACGCCTCCGCGGGGAGTTTTCTTTTTTACCACAGCCGCACTTAAGACACATCGGAGCCGAGATCGCGCACGGTAACTACCCGAACCATTATGGTCCGTAATCGTGGGTATTATTCGATTTACCGTGGCCGGCTAGCGTGGGTGCCGTTGGCCGTGAACTACCCCTGGCTGGCCACACCTTATGTTGGGGCTTAAAGTAGGTTCACAGTTACCGGCGAGCCGAACGCCGTAATGAGCTGCCATCGGCTATAGTCGGCCTTTATGATGACTTATAATCGGCTCATTACAGTTGGCTTTGAGGGCAGGCGCACAATGAGTTAACCCGCAGCAGAGGGATGCTGGAGCAAAAGTGTCTCATTGGCGAGTGCATAGAATCGTAGCGTACCTGTTAGGCCTAGTCCAGATGAGGCCGCGGTGCATCTTGAGTGGAGATGCCATAGGATTTTGTTCAACAGAAAGGGATAAAGCTTAACAAGCAGCCAAGATATGAAGGCACAAGGTAACAAGAGATAAGATTTTTAAAGTGGTTCGGCACGATAATGCCTACGTCCACCGTGTTAATACGCTTCATATGGGCGGTACATGTTAAGCAAAGTATCGACGGAGGTGTCGGATGTTCCAAGCCCTCTGGAACACCACTCCGTCCACTGTTGACAAAATATAAGCTCCGTTGTTGTGAAGATCTTGATGAATTTCATATGGTCCGTCTACTGGTGCTTTCATGGTTAGGTAGCATGACAGGCTCAGCCATATCCGACCCCTGCCTGGCACCTCCCCCGTTGGGTTTGGTTCCAAGTGTTTCCTCAGGTCGGAATTCGGGCTGAGTCCGGGCTCGGCTCCTACCATGACCATTTCTTTATTAACCTCTTCGAAGAAGAAAGGTCATTGTTGTCTCACAGATCCTCCAGATTGGGACTCGGTCCATGATTCGGTGTTGCGGGAGGATCCGCATGAGGATAAGATCTCCCTCTTGTAAGCTGCGATGCTTGATTTTGGAGTTGCATTGTGCTGCCACTTTTTGCTTGTGGGCTTCTGCTTTTAAGTGTTGCATCGTTTCTCCTCTCCTCAATCAGATCCAAAGACATGAGGAGGAGTTCTTCGTTTTCTTCTGGGTTGCAGTGGGTCCCATGGTGAGATGGCGCTACAGTTTCAACTGGGGGCATGGCCTCCAATCTGTATGCCAAAGAGAAAGGAGTATGCCCCGTTGATGTTCTATGAGAGGTGCGGCAGGCCCAGGGTGCCGTAGGAAGTTCGTCCACCCAAGCGCCTTTTGACTTTTCAAGCTTCTTCTTGGTTAGGGTTTTGAGAATTCTGCTGACAGCTTTGACTTGTCCGTTTGCCTGAGGATAAGCTACAGATGAGAAGCTTTTGTGAATTATGTGCTCTTGGCATCGGTTGGTAAACTCTTTGTTGTCAAACTGGAGTCCGTTGTTTGATATGATCTTGAGTGGGACTCCGTACCTGCATAGAATATTTTTTGATCAAGAAGTTGATAATTTATGTAAGAAGTTGATAATTTATGCCAAAGATATTTTATTTTAAAGGGTCCGCTTCCACCCATTTGGTGAAGTGATTAAAAACATCCTTCTAGCCATCCAGGACAAAGTTTAAAGCAAGGGAGGGGGGCAAGAGTCAAATCTCTGTCCTGGTTGATATAAACGCTTTCCTCCCTTCTTGCCCCCAGCGTTATCTCTAGAGTCATTTCTTCAAACGTCCTTTGTTGCAGCGGGAGTGTCGCCATGGGTAGTCTTAGCCTGTTGTCCTGACTGTCTTTTAGCGGTAGCGTTTTCAAGCCTCATATACTTCCCAGCTTCATGGAAGAAGTCAGGTAACGTAGCTGGTTTATCTTTTGTTAACCTCCTAGCAAACTTGGTATCCGGATGCACGCCACTACAAAGGGCCGTTAGGATAAGTTTCTCATTGGCATCTTGAACTGTTGCCGCTGCGGCGTTGAACCGTGTTAGATATTGTTGTAGCGTCTCTCCGGTTTTCTGTTTGACATTGGATAGAGAATAAGCATCCCTGGGTTGTTCCACATGGATGCGGAACTGGCTAATAAACCTTTCTTTCAACATCTCCCATGAGTTGATGGATCCTTGGGGTAGATGGCAGAACCAGGAGGTAGCTAGATCTGATAGGAATAGCGGAAAGCATTTACATAATACTCCTTCTGTTGCTCCACTCATGAGCATATGCTGGGTGTATCTCTGCAGGTGTACGATGGGGTCGGAAGTTCCTTTGTAAGGTTCCATGGTTGGCATTTTCCATTCCCGGGGAGTGATGGCAGTTTCGATATTTCGGGTAAAGGGACTGGTGACCCTAGCGCCTATTCCCCGGTCCCTTTGCTCCCGTTGGACACATTCTTTGAATAATCGTGCCATCCGCTCGTCAGAACTTGGAGCGGACAAAAATGAGCTCGGTTCTTCCCTGCGGGATCTATCTCGCCCAGATGACCTGTAGGGATGGTACAGTCTATCACCTCTAGCATTATCCAGTGGTTGTCTTTGGCTGCTTGGATGCACGCTAGGACCAGCTACAGTTGCCCCCCGCCTTGATCTTCCCCTGTGGGGTTCTGTTTCGAGCACATCCATGGGGTCAACTTCGGGCTGGGTTCTAGCTCGGCTCCGTTCAGCGGGGTTTCTATGATTAGGTGGCATGACTGGCTCAGCTACATCCGACCCTCGCCTGGTGCCTCCCCCGCTAGGTTCGGTTCCAAGGGCTTCCTCGAGTCGGAATTCGGGCTGAGTCCGGGCGCGGCCCCTATCATCGTTTTTCCTGTTGATAGCTTGTTCGAAGAGTGAAGACCTTTGTTGCCTCCGGGATCCTCCGGATTGGGATTCACCCCATGATTCAGTGTTGCGGTTGGACTCTTCAGCGTCCCTTAAACGTGTCATGAGTTGGTCCACCAAAGTTTCTTGTTGGGATGTGAAGCGGTTAGTTACTTCAGCCACAACCCTGTCCAGATCTGCCCTAGTGATTGGTTGTTCCGCTGCGGGACCAGTTGGATTTTCCTGATTTTCATCTGGTACTGCTGTTGAAGTGGGCTGATCTGTGATTGCTGGATCTGGAAGGCTGCTAGTTGCGAGGTTCTTTCCTTTGTTAACATCCGAGGTTCTTTCCTTTGTTAACATCCCTTCTCTGTTTGGAAGGCATGATTTCTAAGCAACGAGTGATGTTGTTAGGAAGAAGGTTGAGTGGGAGAAGATGAAGCCTGAGTTCAGTTCTCAGTGAAAGCACCAAAAATGTTTGCACAAAAAATGGACAAACACCTCCAAGTCGTATTATTTTAGTTGAGTATGTGTGATTTTCAATAATTTTAGATGAGTATGTAAATATGAGAAAAGTAAGGGCTGAAATGTAAAAGACACGCAGATTTATAGTGGTTCGGCCAGAATGTGCCTACGTCCACTTTATATGTTATTATCTTTCTTCTTCCAGATTACAAGTACAATGCTTTGTATACAAGTGTATGAAAGTAGTTTGAAAGTTCCTTCCTTGCTTGAGCTCTCAAACTTGTCTCCAAAAATTGTCCTCCATTGTTGTACCCCTGCCCCTCTATTTATAGAGTGAGGTAGGGGGCAGGGGTCTTGGAAGTATATAGCTGCAGGTGGGCTTGGGCTGAGACAATCTGGACTGGCAATCACCTGGTTCGGTAGAGCTTCGTTCGGCGTTGGGCTTTGGATCGGTGGTAGGTAGGGACCGGTGGTAGATAGGCGGTTCGGCGCTCGTTTGGTCTTAGGTGGTTCGGCGCTCGTTTGGTCCGGTGGTGGCCTTGTTGATGGGTTGGTTCGGCACGCATGGGAGAGGCCGAATGGGGCTTGGAGAGGGTTGGTCTTATGCCGAATGAGAATGCCGATCCGGTGTGCCAAATGAGATGGAGGAGCGTCGGCTCGGTGGCCGAATGGGACTGGCCGAACGAGCTTGGGGCCGAATGTGGCATGGGACCGAACGAGCTTGTGACCGAATGAATCCTTGGGCCGAACATGCTTGGGCCGAATGAGTTTCTACCCTGAGAATGTTGGACGGACTTGGCTCGTACTGCCGAATGGAGCTTCCATGCCGAATGGACTTGGCTCGTACTGCCGAATGAAGCTTCATGCGTGAGTGCCGAGTGTTCCTTGGCCTTGGTGAATGAACTGGAGGTTATTCATGTCGAATGAGCTATGGCTTGCATTGTCGAATGGGAAAGAGGCCGGTCATGCTGAATGAAGTGGTGATTGCGAACCCGGGTGAAACAGACGCTTCGTTGTCTCAAGATCTTCTGGGTGAGAATTCGCCCAACATCTATGTTCTTTTGTTGTCTCCCTACCTACAAATTTCAAGGACGAAATTTTCTTAAAGGGGGAAACTGTAACATTCCTGGATTTTAGGTAAGAATAATTTGATAATTAATTTGAACTTTTGGATTAAATTTTGAATTATTTGCTAGCTAATATAAAATTTTGAATTAAATTATGAGATTAATTGGTAAATTAATTTTAGTTCCTCCAAAAACAATTAAAGTTTTTGAATTTATATGTTAATATAAATGTATTTTTAATTTGAATTTGGAATTTGAAATTTAAAGATTAATATTTAGAAAATAAATTGGATTTAAAACTTTATATTTTGAAATTTTGTAAAAGAAATATGTTTTCTAATTCTTTATTGTGATTTGGAAATTTTACTTTGAATTGGATATAAATAACTTTCAAAAGTTGTTTAAAAGGTAAATTTATATATTAAAGACTTATATATGTATATAATCCGCATATGTGTTTATTCATTTAAGTACAAATAAACTTTGAAATTAATTTCTTTAAAGAGTTATATAAACAAATATACAAAAAAAGAAATGTATTTAATAAAGATTGGAATATATATATATATATATATATACATCTTTTGAAATAAATAAGTTAAAAATAATTTGTATAAACATATAAAATAAGAAATAAAAGTTTTAAACTTACATATATGCTTATAAAAGGGATCACTTCTTTTAAGTATAAAATATATGTTAATATAAAAAGGAATGTTTTGTAAATATAAAGCTAAGAGGGGTTTAAACATAAATCTATAAAATTAATTTAAGTTAAGGTTTTAAACATACAAAGGACATTCGTAGATTAATAGGAATATGAATGAAACAAGTGTAAACCATGCGATGAGGAATTAAACAAGTGTAAGCTTGAGATAATTACTAAACAAGTGGCATTTGAGTTTTTCTTTTAATTTAAATTTTACAAAATAAGGTATAAGAGAAAGGAATAAATAGGCTTCATTCTTTTCCCAAAGTTTTATCTAAAAATCTGGAAACCAAAATCAAAATAGAAACAAGAAAAATTAAAATATACAAATCTGAAAGCAAAATCTGAAGCATGTGAATTCAATCAAATGGCAAGCAAGATCATTGCAGATCTAATTGAAACAAAGCTGGAAATCAAAGTAAAAACAGGAAATATAACCAAGCAATATCAATGTCAAAGCTTTCTAGCCTGAAAACAATTTCAAACTAGAAATTCAAAACTTGTAAGCAAAGCTCAAAAGAATATCTGAAAACAAAAGCAAGATTCAAGCATGTAGGTTCAAATTGCAACCTGACATTAATCAAGTTTTGAGGTCAAACTAAATCAAGCTTCAAACTCAATTCAATATATCTCCAAGTGTAGATCAAATTGAGAATTCATTTCCAGATTTTTGTTCTCTGCCTTCTGAGATTAGGTGAGCAAACTCACTTATATTGGCCTATATTCTTTGATATTGTGGTTGATGCTTAAACTATGTTCTGGAAATGTTGTTAATAGGCTTTTGTGTTTGAATATATCAGTGCATGTCTGTTATACAGTTATATGTATACCAGTTCTTGAGTTATAGGCTAGAAACAGAATCCCAAATCAGAAATCTCTTCAGTCATTCACCTATAGGCTTAGATGTCTGAATAAAATATGTTTGAGTAAACCAGACTTGATTTTTAAAAATGGTTTCAAAAGAATATATTAGGTAATTATTTTTAAAAACAAGAAAATTCAGTAGAAATGAATTCAAGTTAGGAATTCGATATTTAAAATTTCATGTTTGGAATATCTAAACTGATTTGAACTTAAATGTAGT
Source organism: Allium cepa (assembly GCA_030765085.1). NCBI lineage: Eukaryota > Viridiplantae > Streptophyta > Magnoliopsida > Asparagales > Amaryllidaceae > Allium > Allium cepa. The sequence goes on from CM060930.1 coordinate 237,458,731, forward strand.
GATTTTTGATGTTAAAAACAAGATTTTTATGTTTAAGAATCATGTGAATTCTTAAGTTGAACGAGAAAAGGAAAATAGGCGATTTCCGTTGAACGATGAAGTGTTGTTCGTCGCGATCAGGGCTGGAGGGAGCTTGAAGGCTGATGATCATCGGAAAAATGATGATTAGTTTTTTTATTCTTCGAGGAAGTCAGCCGATGTTAATTTATGGTTTTTATGTGCTTTTTGGTCATGGTTAGAAATCTATGTGCTGCGTCGTCCATGCTGGGTTATAGGCGATCGCGGGTAGGGGAGTTGATTCATGGAACGGAGATGAAGGTCTAGGTGGAAAGGCAAGTTCACCGTTGGACGGTGGCGCCGGGGGGAGGGGGTTTTCCGATGGGATAGGTTCTAGTTTTTGGATCAAGTGAATCAATTTTGATTGGTTGATGAAATCGTTGATCTGGATGGACGCATGTGTAGGTGAGGTCGGCGTTGATCTGCCGATGGCCAGGAAGTTGGCCAGGGGTGGTCGGAGTGACCGGGCATGTGCACGTGCACATTTATATATGAAGTGGATTCGAGTTTTAGGGAAGAAGCATAGTTCTCAGGTCAAAGCTCGAAGGCCAAACGTGATTTTCTCGAAGCAATGGAAGAAACTGCGCAACTCGAAGATTGAACTGGGGTTTATCACGTGTTTGACTCGGGTTCGGGATGACAATGGTAATAATTTAAAATTTTAAATAAGTTTAAAATGTTTGAGTCAAGTTTTATCAAATTTTGTTAAATTAATTAGTTTATACAATATGTGTTTAATTTTGGATTAATAAAAGGTTTTAAGTCTAAATTATTTTAATTAATCAAATTTGATATGTTTTAAAATATGTATATATACATATGTTTTTTCATTAATTAATTCTTAAGCCTATTTGTTTTTATAGCTTAATTAAGAAGTTGATTAAGCAGATAAGTAGTATATCTTAAAATAATATTTGAACTCATTAGTTAACTTAAAGTTTAAAGTTGAATTACATTATAATGATTTATTTTTAAAAGTTTATTTAATGAGGTTTAACTATTGTAGTTAAATGATTAAGTGAATACAATCACTTTGTGTAATTAATTAAAGGATTTAGTGAATAAAGGTTAATGAATTGATGTAACGACTCGAGATTTTCGACTTCTGAAAATCGACATTAATACGTCCACTGTATCAACTCCCGAGCAATCGAAGGCCGGAAAACCGAATTGTTAGGTTTAAAGAAGAAGAGGTAGAAGAAGAAAGAAATAAAAGCAACAGAAACAATACCACAATCTCATAATCGCAGCGGAACAACATATAATAGATAAATAAATAATCTTTAAATCAGAGAACTGTACATTTTATACATTACATTATCAATGTCAATATGCAACACAACATAATAATGGAAAGTTATATAAACCTGTCCTTACAAGTGAATTTTACAGCGGAAAAGATAATATCATATACAAGTGATACGTCTCGCCATCCAGCTCGCCTCCTGAGCTCCATAGCACTCCTGAATCCAGAATAACCTGATAACCTGTCTCTGGGCTGCACGTGTGGAAAATGATGGGCACCCAGAGTTTAGGAAGGGAAAAATAAACTCCAGGTCAGTCATGGGACTGGTGTGAGAACTAAAAACAGTTATTTATCTTTAAAACAACAACAAAGGAAGTGAAAGATATCCATAATGCTTTTGGAAAATGAAACTACCATAAGGCCTCCCGGCACACACACAATGCAATCGCACACTTTGGGGGAGATTTCTCCTTATGATAGTCAAACATGCTTACTACGCAGAATCATTTTTGATATTATTATTAGTGCATAGTGATGAAAATATTTTGGAAGTATAATATTAATCTTAGCCAGCATAGGTACCATGATACTAAGCCTACTATAGCCGCCACATTAAATGGCAGGTTCTATAACTAATACCATACAAAGCTCGTATTAGAAGATGGATTGCCAACAAATGGCGAGGCTAAGGAACTTCCTACTGTCAATGGGAACGCCTCTGGATGGACGTACCAAGAACTTAACCAGCTCTCTGCCAACACAAGGCCGGGTTGCCTCTGTAAATAGGTAACTACTACTCGAGTATGCCACCCCGGTCCCTTGGGACCTTTATCCGAGGGCCCTTGATCACAAACAACAATCACACAGAAATGAGATTGGAGCAACCACATAGGTTAAGCATCAGGGTTCCATACCTGACACCACCATTTTCCAAAATGAAATGACATACTCTAAAGGGAGCGACCCTCATAACCTTGCCGCATCATTCTTGTTTCGACCATTTCTGGGTTGTGAGGTCCGAAGAGGTCTCATCCACAAAGTTAGGCACAAAGCCATGTTTTGATCAACAAATGATCAACAAACGATCAGCACACAGCATCACTCAACATGCCACATTACCAAATTGAGAATATATTGCTGATAACCTTCAACTACATAACCTCTGAGCTAAATTCTCTGCCACCAATAGAAAATTATTTGAAAGAAATCTTCTTTATATCTCAAAATGTAATGTCAGACATGGAACCATACAAGTCTGTTCCGGGTCCGAACAGAACCGAAGGCATTTCCAAAGAAGCCCTTGCAATCCGGGTATTCACAATCCCGATCGAATTTCCCATCACAAAGGAAATCTCCATACCGTAGCTAATGGTGCATAGACAATCGATAGGTCATCCTATCGTTTTCACAAATACCCGGTCTTCAACATCGGTCTTCAAATGCTATCCATTTACGTCGTATCACTATTCGGAATGGGTTATATGGCACAAAGTCCTCTCCCGGCTAATCCAAATAACGAGCGCTTATTTTTAAAAATAAGTGTAGCATTTAAATTTTCAAACAAATCAAAACAAATACCTATTTAAAGGTCAATATTGATTTTCGGTTATTTAACTATCAATAGATGTGCACAACATCCCCAGATTTTAAATAATTTCCCAAATTATTTATTTTCAATATATCTTTACAAGTTATATTTTTCCACGCTTTAACCATTTGAAAACAAATTTCAAATCAATTTTCACCTTTACAACTTTTGAAAATAAATTTCAAATCATTTTCCTTAAGCGGAAACACTTCCAAATAGATATTCACTTCCACTGGAAATCTGTCGAGTTCAAATACTTTAAAACAATTTATATCACTTATCCAAAATATATCTGGAAAACACTTTAAAATAGAACTATTTTTTCTTTAAACACTTTACTTAAAATATTAGTTATAAAAATATTATACCTATATTACATATAACTTAAGTCCAAACTAATTTTTCAAAATAAAATTAGTAGATAGAGTATAACTATTTAAATAACCATTTTCTAACTCAAATATTAATTAAATCTTAGAAATAACCATTTCTATAATTAACATAATAAATCTTTACTTAAAGGATTTAAAACAATTTAAGAAGTTAATTTCTTCAAAGTATCCTTTTCAAAACTAATTCTAGAGTATGTGTGTGTGTGTGTGTGTATCAAAGCTATTTAGAAATTCTATTCGGCTTTCCAGGGAGAATACACTTTCATTTCATATGGTCCATTTAAACCAATTAAATAAATCCTTACCGATTTATTTAAACTTACGTTCCAAATCCGCAAATTTATTTCCACACTTTAAAAATAAATCAATGTTTATTTTTAAACAAATTTGCCTTTCCTTTATAAATTCCAATGTGAATTTAATTTTCCAAATATCAATTGATATACGATTTTCAAATAGATTTCAAATATTCACTTTCAACACCAAATCATATTTCAGTTTGTAACAACCCGCATAATTACGATTTTATATTTTAATGTTTTATTTAAATATAGCATCGTGAATTCAAATTTTGTGGCTCGGAATGTTACTTTATGCAAACTGCCGGATTGGGGCTCGAAACCCCTTCCATTGAGTCCAAAATGGCGTTTGCGATCTTTTTGAGTATAAGCTTTGATATGTTTGGAGATTGTGCAATTTTGACCCTTTTTCACTTTGGGTTTAGGTTCAGCCCACTAGCTAACTTATACCCTAACTCAGTCCCTCCCCTTCCATTCACTCATCTTCATTTCATTTCCCCAAGCTAAAACTGAAAATGGGGGAAAGGAAAGGGAAATAGAAATTCCGAGCCTTAGTTTTCTCTTGCAAACTCCAAATTCTTGCTTGAAATTCAAAGAGAAGGATAGGTAAGCCTCCTCTTCATCTTCTCCACCACTTTTTCTCTCCAATTTCAGAAATTTCCTAAGCTCTAATTTGGGAAATATGTATTTTGTTCTTAGATTGAAGTTTGTAGAGTTGACGAAGAGTGGTTAGTCTCCTTCTTGTTTTTGTTCTTCTCATCCTAGTTTGTGTGTAAAAATGTGACTTTTGAACTCACATCTTTATCTCTTGATAGCATGGGTGATGGGTATGAATTCCTATTACTTATTCATATGCATTTGATTTTGGTTTAGATTGGTTTTATGAATATTCCAATTCTTGGGTTTCAAAGTCAAATTTTTATGAACATCCTCTTATGGATGTTTTGATCATGGTTTTTGTGGTGTATTGATGAGCATATAGGGTCGGGTTTTTGTTTGGCATAAACCCTTAGCGCCATTGATCGTCCGGTTGCAGTTCGGAAGAGTTTGCTTATCATTTGGATATGCTGAAAACAACCCAGATTCCAGTTCCAGTCGACTGAAATCTCTGTTCAGTCGACTGAACCTGTGTCCCGAAAGTTCCCATTCCAGTTCCAATCGACTGAAAACCCTGTTCAGTCGACTGAACCTGGAAACATAAAGTTTCCAGGATCAGGGTCAGTCGACTGAAAACCCTGTTTAGTCGACTGAACTTGTCGTTTTGCCCAATTTGTCTTTTTGGGTTTGATTTTCAAACTTTTATTGATTGGTGACTATTAGATTGTTGTTATAATCTATTATTGCCTTCGATGATTTCTTCTTGCTTTCATACACGGGATTTTATAAAATGATCTTCCTAAATTGTATTAAAAGCTCCTTCTCCAATTTATAAATCTCTATTTATCACACGCATAATTTTGCACTCCGAGCGAAGAGGGAGGAGAATTAAATGATTAGATAAAATGCGTGCTATGAACACGTGCGTTCATATTTGTAGTTAATTTCTAATCTATTCATTTGTACATTTTGATCTTTGGGTCTTGTTTACGATTGAGATGAGGTGAACTTTGTACTGCTTTGAGTGTGAAATTGACTAATGGTTAGTAAACCGTTTAGTGCGAGCGTGTGGTATGGGACTCACGTTAACATCTGAGAGTTGTGACACATTCCGCCAGTTCGTGGTGTCCAGTGCTGGGCCTTCGAAATTTCACCACTACGGTTTGTTGCCTTTGGGATAGTGTCTTCGGACTGTCTCCCTAGGTTTGTTGCCTTCGGGTATGTGCCTTCGGGTTTGTTGCCCAATTGTATCGCCTTTGGAGTTGGTCTTTCTGTACCGCTCAAGTGATATTTGGGTTTGGGCCTTCGGGTTTGTGGATCCTTGTTATATAGTACTGAGTTCGAGCATCTTTTGTTGTTTTTATTGACAATTATATTCCCTAGTGTATCACCTTTTTGTAACGACCCGTAAAAATTTAATAATTTTAATTGATTTTATTTACGTATTTAATGGAATTTTTGGTGAAATTTTAAATAATAATATTTTGAAATAAAAGTTTAATATTTGGATTACGTATAATTAAATATAGGAAATGGTAAATTTTAAATTAATTTTGTGAAAGTTCAATTATTATGTAATTTTATTAAAATCAAACCAGTTAATAATTGTTGATAATAAAATATTTTCCAAACCTGAATACTTTTACATAGAAAAATTCTAAATCTTATTTTGAGTGAGACGTCATCTTTCGTTTTTCAAAATTTGGACTTCTATAGCTCTGTCGATCTTATTTTCTAATTTTTAGCTACATTTTTTCCGCTAGCAGAAAATTCGAATTTTTATAATCAAGTCGTACCACCCTTACTGAATAGTTTCGAACAAGACAACCCAGCAGTTGGTGCGCAATTCCAACTGCCCACTAAGCCGAATAAAAGGAACCTCTAGACATAGATCAATCTTACTCTCCAGTGGGTGCTACCCACGAAGCCTTGCTGCACCTCCCCTGTTTTAGCCATTCCCGGTTGATGAGGCTTGAGGCTACGATTACCTTTAGAGGACACATTATCTTAGAATGCTCATCGTCCACCTTACGATGTTCTGAAAGCATTCAATCCATACAAGTTCGTTCCGGGTTCGAACGAAACCGAAGGCATTATCTCGTTACACTCATTACGGAATCACCCACAGAGTTAACAACGATAACCCTTGCACTCTGAATCTCCATCTCGAATCTATAAGTACTATTCCATCAAACTCATTACGGAATCACCCACAGAGTTATACTGACGTATAGCCCTTACACCTCGAGTCTTCACTCTTCACATAAGATTCACGACCTATCGTTAATTTGGATCGATGTGGTTTTCGGATATCCAAAAATGGAAACCCGATCCCGGTCTCATCGAAATCCAAAGCGTGTCTTTTAGGTCCAAGTTGTTTTAGAGTTTAAAACAAATTCAATTATATCATCTATATACACATAGATAGATAATTCATAGATTCACAAATGATAATTATCATAACAATAGATAATCCATATTATTACTATCAAAAGATAATCCATATCATAATGCAACCAATGCATCCATATCAATCAACAATACTAATCTCATAGTTGAGATTTTTCAAACCATTCAAGGCAACCAATAACAATCATTCATAAGCAATGATCTAAAATCATACTATCTATAATTAATTTAAAATGAATTAAATTAATTACATCATCTTTAATTAATTTAAAATGAATTAAATTAATTATTCACACAATATAAATCTTGCTTATATCATCATTAATTAATTACAAATTAATTAATTAATTAACCTCTAATTTTATCATCTTAATTAATCAATCCTGATTAATTACACTTTAATTAATTTCACAAATTAATTACTCTAAACTAAATACAGTAATTAACCTTTAATTACTTCATTAATTAATTAACTATAATTAATTACATTTAACCTTGATTAACTACAATTAATTAATTACCCTTAATTACTTATCATTGATTAATTAATATTAATTAATCAATCTTAATTACATCATTAATTATATTAATTAATGATTCTTCATTATATTTAATTATTTATTCCATTAAATTAATTACTTTCAGTAATTAATCTCACTTAATCCATAATTATTAATCACCTTTGATTAATCTCATTCTGTAATTAATTACCCTTAATTACTTATCAAATTAATTATTCCTTAATTAATTTCTTTAATTAATCACTTGATTAATTACACAAAATATTTTAATCCAAATTATTTTCACAATCCCAATATCATCTATTAATTACATTCAGTAATTATCTTTAATTACTTCACTGAGTAATTTCACTACATTAATTACATTAGGTAATTATTATCAAATCTCATGTTTAAAATTAATTAAACTTAGTTAATTAATTTAAACCAAACTCAATAACTTCATTAATTAAGTAATTAATGTCTTAATTACTTTTATTTAAGTAATTAAACTTAAATAAATTTCATAATTTATTAACATTAATTAATTAATTTAATTAATTATTAAAAATTAATCATATTAATTAATTACTAAATAAACCTTAGTTAATGACCATCATTAACTATTATAAATTCTTTAATTAATTCTTAATTAACTCTAATTTAAATTAATCCAAATTATTAATTAAATAAATTAAATAAATAAGTTATTCCTTAATTATCCAATTTATTTAATTATATTTAATATCTTAATAATTTCTAAGGAAATCCATTCCTTATTAATAATTTCATAAATATTAAAATGTACTTAGAACATTTCATTTTTATAATTTAAATTCAAATCCCAATTTGAACAAAAATTCAAAATGATATTAAGAATTAATCCAATTTAAATTTCGTTTATTATTCTTTAAAATAAATGTAAGTAACATTTATTATGTATTTTAAAACTTATATAGGGTAAGTCTTAATTACTTAATTTAATAAAAATGAAGTTTAAAATACATTACCATTTAAATTTCAAATTCAAGTTAACAATCATTTAACTTCCTTTATAAACCATTTAAAATGATTTCATTTAAAAAGGAAAATCAAATTAATTGTTTGAAAACATATTTACTTCTAATAAACAATTTAAATTTAACTTGTTTGAAAAACATTCAAATTTTAAAACTTATTTAAATTTCCAGATTTTTAAATTCAAAATCTTTGAACCATTGCTTATTTAAATTATTTGAATTTAAACCTGCATCAAACTTTTAATTTTAACCTTATTTTAAAACTACTTTATTCAAGCTTCAAATTTCATTTTAAAAAGAAACTGAAGATTCAAAACCCTTAAGAGACAAGACTTAAATTCAAATTCAAATTTGCTATTTAAATTTTTGTTTTCAGATTCAAATGAAAATTCTATTTTCGGAAAAGAAACTGTCAGGTTTCTTTCTTTTTTTATTTTAAAAACTGAAACATCTTCAAATTTGAAAACTTATAAGATTTTCAAAATCATTTGAAACTCTAAATTAGATTTAAACTTAACTCAGAATTTAAAAACTGAACTTTATTTAAATTCAGTTTTAAATTTTATATTTAAAATTAAATAGTTTAACAGGTTTTGCTAAAACCTGTACCAAACTAAACCCCACCCTACCCCAAAATCTGCTTCGAGAAAACAGACTCCTTACTTCGGGCAAATCACATAAATACTCGAGTGTTACTTCGAGTAAAAAAAAAATCTGCAGTACCCAAAACAACAAAACTCAAAATTCTGCACGGTGTACGTGCACCGTGCCTCCGGTGATCTCCAACCACCTCCGGTGGTCCTCCCATGACGGCGACAAACTCCACTACCCTTTACGACCATCAATTATCCCTCAACAGCTCGAAATCAAATTCGAGACTAAATTCCCACAACCTGTAACCAGAAGTTCCACAAAACCGTCCAACCTGTCATTGCTTCCCTCTCGGTGCTCCGTTCACCAGAGAAACTTCCACCACCGGCTACCACTTCTCCTACACTTTAGCTATCTCCTCCCAAAAGCCCATGACACTCGGTCCTTTCTGAAGTTCGTATCGACCACACCAAAATGTCCATACAAAACTAGGGCTACAGGTAATAATTCTTCACCACTGTCCCCATGTTGATTTGCATCAACAACCATTATTTTTCTCAGCTACAATGATAACTCCTCTACCCAAAATAAGAATCCAGATATCCCCAAAATGTTAGATCATCAGAATTCATACAATTTCTCTTTTCTGTTCAGTAGTGAACTGCACCCTTATTTCTAGTTTATAAATTTTGATTTAGGTGTTAAAAATCATGATTTTGGTCATGTATTCATTTCATGTTATTGAAACTAAAAATCTCACAGTTTGAAAGTTTCATATAAATCAACATTCTTTGATACTCTGGGTTTTACAGAAGTACCAGATTCTATTTTAATAATATTATGTTTTGAAACTTAATCTACATTAATTCAAACATACTAGGCTTGTAATTTGTGTCTTAACAAACTAGATTAGGTGGTAAAAAAACAAAACTAAAAACTTGAGCCTGGAAAAATATAAAACAGAGCACAACATCTTAATACTCACTATACATCCATATGATTATACAAAGATATACTTATGAATGCATCCATAAACATATCTATTATCTGTGATAAACATGCAACCATACTTATATTTTAAATCACTTAAATTATAATGTTACTCACCTCAATTTTGATGTGCAGAACAAAGCATTTGAAAAACTTGTGCCTCTTTTCTTTTCTTTTTTAAATTGGAAACTCCCCTTTTTATTCAATCTTGTGAACTTTAAATTTTGATTTGAATTTGCTCCTGATTCTCACTTGCATGCAGACACTCCAGATAGAAGACGATGCATTCCAGATTTTGAAAAAAAATGCAGGTATGCTTGAATATAGGATTGCTTTTTGGCTTGCATGCAGGCTAATTTCAGAAGTGCAGGTGATTATTTTCATTTGAACAATATGCAGTATTGCTTGCATATGAAATGCAGGCTACAGATTTTCTTCCATTTTCAAATTGAAGATGGTTTCAAATTATAGTTTTTCAAAGAAATTGTTGTGTTTTCTTTTCATTTAGATTTAGAAAAGGAATAAAAATGAAAAAGAATGTGTTTATATGGAGAAAGAAAAAAAAAGAAAAAAAAACTGAAATAAAAATAAAAGAAAAACAAAATAAATGGCACTTGTCATAAACTTTTATTCATTAATTTACACATGTATTTAAATGACTTAATATGTTAACACTTGTTGTTTAATTAACCCATATGTTAACACATGTCTCATAATTTAATTAATTATACTTTTAAATGTTAATAAGCTATATATTTAGTTAACTTAAAGATGTTTAATATAAGATATGTTTAGTTAATGAGTTAACATGCATTTATTTACATGTATATTGATTTTAAAATAAAATAAATCAAACTATATCTATAAAATTAAACTTATACAAATATTTCAAAATTAAAACAAATTAAAAACATTTATACTTTAAACTTTAAAAACTTTGAATTCATGAATTTTTGAAATCCAGTTTACTTACAAACACACTACAAATTTGAATATTGAAAAACAAAAAAAAAATTTAAAAAAATTTATTTGTTAAAACAATGCATTATTATATTTTTAGACATAACAATATCTAATAACCATAAATAACTATTAAAAGAAATTGTCTTCTTATTAATAAATTATTTATTTTATCACATTATATTTAAAAGAAACTCAAAATAATCCTTATTCTTATTTATTTAAATTTAAACTTGAGTTAAAAATATTTTAAACCATTTAATATTTATCTTAGGTATTTAAAACCATATTTTATTTATTAAATGGCTTTTAAAAAGTTTAACTTTTAAATCAAATCATAATTTCCAATTTTACTAAAGATATAAATTTTATAGAAAACAGTATCTATTTAAACAATACCTATTTACAATATATACAATATTCTATATATATTATAAATATAAAACAAATATTAGATTAAAAAGATAAGATCTATCAATTAACTATTTATTTTATTTAATTATTAAATTAATTCAAATCTTATTACAAAGATTATCAAATCAATTTAATTTTTAATTCAGATTATTAAATTGATATTGCCAGAAATTCCGGGTCATCACACATTTGCCCCCCCAAAACATGCCTTGCGTTAGGAAGGTGTGTTTTGTAATGCCTTGAGTTGGATGTTCATATCCTGTCAACAACCTGTAAAGAACTTGATAGTTTCTTATGATCTCAAATGACGATCGTTCGGGATCGTGTGTCATGTGAGATGAATCGGGACCATTCGCGGTCGTATGCCGTTCGTGGCGGATGATGGAATGGGACCGTTCGCGGTCGTATGCCATTCGCGGCGGGTATCGATCGTTCGCGATCGAGTGCCGTTCGAGGCTGATTGTGACCGTTCGAGGTCGGACATAATAAATGAATCGTTACCGTTCGCGGTCGGGTGTCGTTCGAGGTAAGTTGTGACCGTTCGCGATCGTGTGCCGTTCGAGGCAAATTGTGATCGTTCGCGATCGCGTGCCGTTCGAGGCAAATTGTGATCGTTCACGATCGTGTGCCGTTCGAGGCAAATTATGTGTGCCCGGGGGGGGGGGGGGGGGGGCTTAGTATTATCGATGCCGGAGTTCATGTTCGGGGGAGTTTCTGAATCAAAGACATTTGGCGGTTCATCGCCATAAAAGAGGTGCTCGTGGACCGTTCGTGATCCAACGGGCATACAAGCAAATTTTTTCACAGAACTGCAAATATCATAGCAATAATCACTCGAATCCCACAATAGAAATGTTCAAACAAGCAGAGTCTAAATTTTCAAATCAAAATCAAAGCAAAAAGCAAAATGAAGATGTCAAAGCGTAAACTCTTACTGTGATGCGGTTGGTAGTCATTCAGAGCATGCCTATGGATCGTGCGCGATCGCTCACATGTGTAAATAATTTAACCGTGTCAGTGAGAGGTTTACAACTTGTTCATCGTTATTTCAATCGATCAATGAATAATCAAACGTTGTCCCGGCTCATGGTCACCTCTAGCTAATGTAGACGGTGGTCGCTCTAGCTCCACTGCTGGAGTTCGCCTCCTCACATACTGAAGGAGCAAACCATTCCTGACATGCTCTTCCACCTCGTCCTTCAGATGTCTGCAATCATTAGTGTTATGTCCATTCAGTTCATGGAATATGCAATACTTATCCGATTTCCTTTCGTCGGAAGTTGGATCCCTTCGCATTGGCCTACGATAGGAAACTTGCTCTCTTGTGTCCTGATAGATTCGCTCCAAACTCTCATTCAGCTCAGAGTAAGTGATGAATCGCGGCTCCCACCGTGGCCGCTTTAACCTGTCACCATCATTCTCAGTCTTTCTTTTACCTTTACTAGTCTCCGCACCCTTTCCAGGTGTATCCCCGCCTTTGATTGTAAAAACATCAATTCCCTCTCCTTCCTCTCTTTCAGCATTCGCATCCTCCAGTCGTAAAAACTTTTCCACCTCGTGATAGAATTCTCCTAGATCCACATGTGGATCTTTAGTTAATGAATTTTTGAACTCTGTTCCGTCAGCTATTCCGGACACAGCTGCCATCATGACCATAGATGGATCTGGTCGATCCACCGAAGCTGCTGCTGCATTGAATCGCATCAGAAAACTCCTCAAAGTCTCCCCAGCTTTCTGTTTTAGATTTGCCAAAGTCATCACATTCTTGGGTCTCACAATGTGAACCCTGAATTGCCTCATGAATCTCTCAGTTAAATCTGCTCATGTTCCTATGGATTCTCTCTCCAGCTGTCTAAACCATAACGCCGCAATATCTACCAAGTACAATGGAAAGCATCGGGCCATAACCTCCTCTGATGCCCCCAGCACCTCCATATGCCTCATATATTTCGTCAGATGAACTGTAGGGTCTGTCCTTCCATCATATATATCCAACGATGGTAACTTAAAATCTGGTGGGTTCTTTGCTCTCCTGATTGCCGTGGTAAAAGGGCTTCTATTAACATCCTCTAAATCTTTATTTACTAATCCACCTCTCATGGCTCGTCTAACCATCTCTGCCAACTTGTCATTGTCTCCAAGATGCAATCTTCGTTCATCACTTTCGACCTGCCCCCCGAGTTCACGAGGGAATTCTGCGATCTGCCCCCTTGACTGAGTGGTCACTCCTCTACTACTCCCAGGCTGCACAGATGCTCCTCTCTCTCTCTCCGAGATTGGATCAACATTCTCCATGCGTGTGCCTCCTAATCCAGGTGCTACGTCAGATGGTCCTGCTCCATTCTGAACTCCATCAGCTTCTCTATTCTGTGCTCAAAGTTGCCCTATCTGTTGAAATAAACTCTGGATCAACTCCTCCTGTTTCTTCATCATTGTCTCCATCTCATCCCTAGCGATGAAGATCGATGCTTGATTCGCTTCCGAAGAAGCCTCTTGACTTCCCTGATGTTCACTTCTCTCTGGCCTATGTCTCTTACTTATTTGTCTTGTCATAGTTCTTAGATCTGAATTCTTAAATCTTCAAATTCAACTTCTCTAGAGTTCAACTCTCAATTAAAGCATCAAAATGTTTGCGCCAAAATTGACCATAAACACCCGATATCGTGAAAGCACCCGTTTATGGACACAAATCAACAACCATTAATATAAAACGCAGATCTAAGCAATATTAGACACAGCAATTCACAAATAACAATCAGAGATACAGGATTTATAGTGGTTCGGGGATCTTGCCTACGTCCACTCTGAAGCTTATGATTTTATTGATTCACTAGATGATTTCAGTCAATTACAGCGGATTACAGCAAGTTATCGCTCTGATACTTGATTACAACAACGGTATTGAAGAGTAGAATTGAATCCGGCAGAGTTTGAACGTTGAATGGTCAAAAGATCCCCTTTCTGTAGGTTTCAGGGTGTTATTTATAGGCGTAGGAGGCTTAGATCTCGCTCAAACTTCGGGAGATTTTTTCTGGCACGTGAATGGGCCCACGCGACCGACCCCATCAAGTTTCGACTCGATCTAAGATCGTTACGAAGTGATTTCGTATCCATCGAAAAATGACCCAATCGAGCTGAAACTTGGCAGAAACAATCTTTACCTTGTATGGAAGTTTCTGTGAAAATTTCATAGCATTTGGACCAGGGAATTTTGGCGCAAACAAATAAGCACAAGAAAAGAAACAAGGATAAAGTTATCTTGTAGAACCAAGGATTTTTAACTCATCTCTTGGTGCCAAAAGTTGTAATAAATGGAACGTGTGATCATAGAAAACCTGAAATAAGCACATCTGTTTCTTGTAGTCATTTATACATTAACTTGATATAACTTGACCATTACATTTATTAAAACTAGTCTACTTTATAAGTTCATTCCTCCCTAGGGGAATCTAAGAAAAAGCAAACTTATATACTAATCTAACAATATTATGTTAAAGTACTTAATAAATTAACAACATGTAAGAAATTACAGCTTTGATGAAATGAAGATGTAAATTTTCTGCCCATTTTTTGTTTGGATTGCATCATATTCCATTACAGGTTATAATCGTCTAATCTTTAGATGTAAAATTTAAAAGAAAAGTTTAACCATATCTTTTAAAAAGAGAATGAAAAGGGGCAGGCGTAAGTGGAATGCAGTTTTATATCATCACGTATTAAGTGATATGTTTTATATCATCCTATATCAAGGTATGTTTTAAATCACCATGTATCATAGAAAAAAGAAGAAGAAGAAAAACCAGATAGAGAATTTAAAAAGGAATTTAAATTAGCATCATTCTGATACTAAGATGTTAGTAGAAATTGGCAACTTTTTGTACTAAAGTAAACAAGACTACTCAACGAATCTTTTATTACAGTCAAATCTTATGTTTCTACGTTTACATGTTCAGTTGAATTCATGTTCTACAATATCAAATATTAACAAGCATTAGCTAATATAGCTATGTGTTATTAAAGTGGTTCAAAACATTGACACTAGCATTAGTAAAAGAATGAATTTTACAAAAGAATATACCTCTAACTATCAAGACATGGGAGCAGCAATAGAAAGCGTGAGTCGGCAACTACGAATATCATGCTTGTAAGAAAGAACAAATGCAAATATCAAGTTTATATTAAAATGCATGCAAAAAAAGCAATTATCAAGCTTGTATTTAAAAAAAAGCATATTTTTTCTTTGGCTCCAAGAATGAAATGAAGACAAGTATTGGATGATATCAATAATATCAGCAAATGTAGCCTACAAAAACAATAAACGTCAGGCAGTTTTCCTTCTATGATCAGATTTGGTTTCAATGGTGTACTCCAACCTGGAGGAATTCAGTAATGCATGGCTAAAGATTTTAGGAAACTTATTCAAAAAGGCCAAGGCTATATTTATAGAGTCGAAGTTTTAATAGATGTCTAAGTATAATACTTGATTGTGCAGAAAGCGAGCAAAACCTTCTATGCCTTCACTTATGCATTAGTGTGTTTTTTTTTAAATGTTGAAATACCTACCCTGTGAACACAGCAGACAAAAGGCAATGGCTCAACATTGTCATATGTTATGACTGATGTAAATTTGATAACAAAATAATCGATTTAATCATTTTTGAGTCTTCATTGGTAAATCTCTTTATTACTAGGAAAATATGAGGTTCTACGTGCAGTATACGACAATACACATAGAATCAGACCTATTTTAATGGATTAGAGTGCGACTGCATAAAAACAAAAAGCCACTGCATCCGTATGAATACAGATTAGCAATCCTATTAATAAATTATAGCTGTATAAGGCATGTGTTTTGTGTTTTTAGTATGCATGCAAAGGACGTGTAAGAGAAGAGGTTGAAAAATCCTAATCGTTCTAACAAAAGGGAACGAGAAGGGGAAGGACGAGGATAGTTACGGATATTTCCCAAAGGAAGAAAACAAGAGAATGTCATCTAATTTCATATGTCAAAACCATTTTGCAAATAAATTATTTTCCACTTTCTCCCCTCGGTGCATTTTAAAATAAATGTTGAAAGCGCAAAGCACAAAACTTGCTTTCGAACCGAATAATACACTTTTTTTTGGAATGAAAGAAGACCCTCAAATATATTTCAAGGTTTATAAGCTTTAGATATAATGCCATTTGAAATTTAAAATCAATAATTTTAGTAACTAATAATCAAGTAAACTAACATCTTTATAGTGATCACCATGCTCTTGAAGATTCCCATTGCATGCTTTCTTAGTAGCGCATCAACAAATCATCAGCATATAGGCAAGGACACGCATGCATACCAGGAAATATATAACAAATTGAAATTGTATTAAAACCTATTTCCCTTGTTACAATCAAAGAGACATCCAAATAATTAACAAATGGATTGCTGTAATCTTTTAGACCACGAACAGGCATCACATTTAGATAAAAACATGGATGCATAGCATGTTTGTCTTCAAACGATAACTGAACCAATTATTACCGGCTTACCAATTTGCAACAATTCATAGTGTAAATATCGAGCAAAGATAAACAGATGCAAACAGTAGTAAATTTGTATTTTTGATTACCTATATTTCATATATTTTTCCTATGGTTATTTTTTGACATTTTTTTTGGGAAAATATTATGTTCTTACAAATATTGATGTTGATCTTGATTTGCCAATTTTTGAATATGATTCATTTCAAAACTATATTTGAGACATATCGGTCATTCGGTTGTAACTACCATGTAGTAAAGTTTAAAGGCAAATTATATTCTTAAAGGGTGACTGTTGGAATGGTTTTAAGTTTACAATTCGTTCAAAACTTTTTAAGTATGGGATTTCGTTTTAGTAGCAGAGTTAGAACCAAGGTTCAAGATATCCATTAACAAGAAATCATATCAACACCCCGATTAAAGGTGATAATGACCTCTTCGAAACCATCTTTCGAATTAGTTAAAGTAATCTGATATTCCTTCGAAACCATCTTTTGACATGGAGGTAATTTAATATTGTGGCCTTACGATGTCAAGGATTTTAATTGTGTCAGGAGGGTTTTATTCCTTCTAAATGTATCCCTTCGATAAGCTTTGATGCAAGTACTCAATAGTTGAATCCATATATGAGTATACGTATTCGAAAACACTTTATTAATAGTTTATCGTAAATACAAAGGATAAGTATTACAAGGAAGTGAAATCTTTCAATTGATTTAAGAATTAGGATTTACAAATTCAAGAAAAGAACAGGTATATGATGAATGAATTCGGGTCCCCTAAACAAAACCTCTAGGGTCTTATTTATAAGCGCAGGTTGGACCACTTCGCATCAGTCCTTTCGACTTAGTCGAAAGGGTGCCTTGAAGACCTTTCATCGCAATTAATTTAGGGCGCCCTTCTAACCCCGCTTTGGAATGGAGTTTGGGTGCTTTCGACTCCATCGACAGGTATAGAATCGACATTCACCTTCTTGATGTGTTGTGTAAGTAGAAAAGGATGTTGGCTTTCGACACTGTCGAAAGAGGTATTTTCAAGGCTTCGAATAACTTGAAGCATGGTAGCAGGCTTAATTGCGAAAGATAGCTTTCGAAAGCATTTCCATTGATTAATATGGAACCTCCATCTATTGGTGTTTGAGGAAGCAATATTGGTCACATATGAGATTTTATATTCGTGGAAGGTTTCAACCGATTCAAAAGGCTGATCTATGCTTTCGAATGGGTCGCTTTGGTCAAATGTTTTTCTGTGGAATATACACAACTGCGGAACAATCCGTTTCGAAAGGGCAGATACATGTGCAGAAGCCTATTATTCGATGCCTTCGAAAGATGCTTTTAATTCTTACGAAACTCCTTTATGTATGCGGAACCAAGTGTTTCGAAAGGAGTTAACTGAAGCGGAAGTATAGCCTCATCCCCTTTTGACAGCTTTGAAAGTTCATTGCTCATCCAACATTTTGCAGAAGCATCCTTTCAAATCTTTTGTAAGGTCTTGCTATTGCTATCATTCTCCATGAATCCTTCTTCTATATTCTTTAAGGTTTCGACAAAGTTACGGTGATTTCTGATGATAACACTTGCCACACCTAGCGAAGAGATGTTCTTGACTTTTCAATTCAACTATTTCGACACGTCATTATTTCAACATATAATTTTTCCGCCTTTTGATATCCTCAAATGAATCTTGACCGTTCATTAAAATCTAATCGAATGGCCTTACTTGCACTTGCTTTTCTTATAAATCACACTTCCTTCTTCCTTGTTTCATTTACCTGCGATTAAAAATCTTTAAGGAGAATCATCAATTTCAACCTTTTATTAAATTCTTAATTTCAGGAGACGCAAGTTAAAATTTAAGGTAAGCATCCATTTTTCTATATTACGGATCGGTTTTTCACGTTTAATTTCAATTTCAAATTCTTAGGGTTTGAGTTTGTGTTACTGTTTTAAATTTTAAAAATGATTTAAGTTTATTGTTCGTGTAAAATGATTTTTAGATTCATTTTCTATGCTAATTTCAATTGATCTATGGTATCGGTTTAGGATTTGAACTTGAATTTATCAAATTTGAGGCTATTTGCCGTTGCTGTATGCAGATTCAAGATCGACCCTTGTGATACTTAATTTTAATTTACTTTGGAAGATATTAAAGGTTAGAAATTTACATCTCCTACTGTTATTCAGATTGAGAATGATACACTTTTTGTTACCATCAAAACCATTAATCCACCTTTTGACTTAGTCGAAACCTCAAAACTTAAATAACTACATTTGTTTGCATTATTTCAACGTAGAGTTAAAGCTTCTAAGATTCTGTTATATCCTTTCGGCTCATTTGAAACTCATAAAGGTTAATTGGAGTGTAGCTATCATCACTTCCCGATATTGACATCGTCGAAACATCTCAATGCCCTTTCACCAGTGTCAATGTCACTTTGTTTCGAATTTTTTTATATCTATATTGGGGTGTAGTGTTTCGGCAATGTATATATCCAAACTTGTATTGTGTGGATAACTGCACTTATTAATAATATTTTTATTTTGGCTTTCGACATTGTCGAAGTGTGTGTTCAGGTGCCTGTATTCCATCCTCCCATTTGATACCGTCGAAAGCCCGATGGCCTGTATTTTATCCTCCCTTTTGACACGTCGGAAGCTCAATGAATTTCATAATTCTTGTTAATTTCAACCCCCTTCGAAGGCATGGAACCATATGCTTCGATGGATATTTGAGTCATTGCAATAGGCTTTCGTCACCTTCGAAAGGCGTAAATGGTTAAATGAATTATAACTTTAATGAAAAAGAGCTTCTAAGAAATCATAAAAACATATAGTTTCAAAACTAGGATCTTCCCCAAAGAAGACTGAAGCACTTTAAGGCATTCGCTTATATCTTCTCAAGACGAAGTAGATGCAATACTTAATGCATCCGGAATTGCAGGATTTAAAGTTATTCCTCCTGGCGACAATGACACCATTAAAAATCCTCCAAAGGGATATTTCGCTTACACTGACATCCACATTTGGCATGGAGATTTTATTCCATTTCCTGCGTTCTTGTCGAGATTTCTAAGTCACCTTGGCATAGCTCATATACGATCATCGCATAATGTATATACATATATCATCTCTTTGGAGCTCATGGCCTTAGAGTCGAGCATTCCTTCTCTAACTGCTGAAGTTCTCAATTACTTGGTGCGTTTCATCAAGCTTAGCAATTTCAACCACCAAATTTTTACCCTCACAAGAAGTTAGTTTCAAAGAGAGTAAACAAGTTCAAAGATTGGAAGACGCAATTTTTTTATATCAATGTTTTACAAGCATTAGTGGAGCTTTCTCTTCTCCTCGCAAGTAGATCATTACCATTGTTCTTTATTAAATTATATTCTTTTGTTAAATTACATTCCTTATTAGGCCATGCTCCCAAGGATTTTGATGATGAAGGCAAGAGAATTGCGAAGTTGCTAACTGTTGCCTCTAACAACATTAGGAATAGGCTCGAATTACTAACCCTCAGCAACCTTCAGAAATATTCTCTCATTCTAGAAGGCTAGAGGATTCTAGGACAACCTCCTCTTATCCAATATACTTCTAAAAGCAAATGCTTCTTATCCATGAGGGACCCCAAAAACTTTTCATCTTTGTCTCTGATTTGTCCCAACCAACTTGGTAAACTTAAGTGTACTGTTTGTAACTTACCCTTGGGTTACTCCTTAGATCAGTTTGATAACTTATGCTTTTTGGTTTTAACAGGCGCTCCTTCAACTAAATTAATCATAAGAGATGACCCAAGCCACTGCTAGATCGAGAATGATCACTAAAAGAAAATTAAGCGGAGTGAATGCCGCGGGTCCTACTTCCAAGAAAATTAAAATTGTTGATGTCCAGCCTTCTCCAAAAGAGGATGAAATTGTTGATGTAGGCAAAGCTCTAGATGGTCCTACTCTTGATGACACTGCTGACCAACCCAGAATGATCCCTTCGAAGGATGACTTCATGTCCCACATAGTTGTTTTCGATTCTCTTAGCGTCATTGCGTAAATGCAAAAGGATTTAGACACTTCAACTCCCTCCTAGAAGTTGAATCCCTCTAGACCCTCATCATCGGCGTCTCTTAAAGATTTTGAGAATGTTTTACAATCAATTAGAATTATCCATCATTCACTTATATTCAACTGCCTTCCTCTGCACTCGATCCAACAAGTCATTGTCGATCTCTCATTGAATAACTACTTCTGGTATGTTCCGTACTACTTGATTTTCAATTACTATTTTATACTGAATCTTGACTCGCATTTTACTTTTCCTTTTATATCTTCAAAAGATGGTACTCCCTCCAAGAAAACGTTTCAAAGTGTTCCGCTAAGACATCAAAACTCAAAGAAGTGTCAACTCTAAGTAACCAGATTATTTCCCTTACTGCTACTAAAGAATATGCAGTGAGGGAAGAAGAAAGATTGAGCGGTTCTTTTGTTCAAGCATAATCTATAATTTCCAAGGAAAGAAAGGCTAAACAAATCTTAGCCAAGGAGGTTTTGGCTTTGAAAATGACTCTGAAAGAATCAAAGGACGAAAAGGTTAGGATGAATGCTAAACATGTTTATCTCAAGAAGAGACGTAAATTTTTTGAAAAGAAATTAGAGAAGAAAAAGAATTTTTTAACCATGGCCATCAAAACCATTTCCGAGGCTCAGCAAAAGGTGGCTCGATTTCTGAGCACTTCTCAAAATGATATCATCGTAAATTCTTATGAGGATACAATCATGCTAGCTTACTCCGATAATATAAAGAAGTGTCTAGATTTAAGCTTTTCCTCACATTATCTTGTGTTGGTTAAAAGATTCATAGACAAAATTAAGTGGAGCAAGATATTGAGATCCCTGATGGAGAAGAAATTGATGGCTTAAAAGCTCCTATCTTTCGAAGTCCCTCCTGTAGGACATTCCGATTCAGACGAGGAGGAAATGATAAGGATGATGAAACCATTGTTGAAGAAGGTGACAACTAGCCCTGATAATGATAGAGGTCAGGGTTCTGGCAGAAATGGGGGCGATCATGATGACCCTCACGGAGGGGGGGACGACGACACTTCCAAGGCTTCTGATAAAGACTTCTCTGATCCAACTGCTCGCGAAGTGGGTCAAACTAAATTCTCAAAACCCTCTGATCTCCATGAAAAAGATACCGATATTGATGCTAGGGAGCAAGAGGGGAAAAAATCAAACCCTATAACTTCAATCTTTGTTTCTTAGATATGGAATTCTTTTTCAAAATGGCTTACTTATAACATTGGCTAATGTCTTTCCATTTTTGGTAAGGAAGAAATCCATATTTCTTTGTAAAAAAAAGCTTGAAAAAAACATACAAAATAAATAGCCTATATAGGGAGTTAGATAAACAAATAAAAGAACGCAATGCAGTCTTTGGAAAGTATTATAAGCTTAAAAAACGTTGCCGTATTAGCATCATTTAATGATCAGGAAGCGGCCCCGAACTGAAAAGGGTGCGCCTTCGCTATGACCAGCTCTTAGAAGAGAACAGAGAATTGATAACTTCCTTTTGGATGTTGATCGAGGACAGAGATATCTGGGTAGACTTCATATATAAAGCTTGTTGTAGACATCCAACTGTGGATTTTTCGTACTTGGATGATTTAAGTGGGGATCTACTTAGATATCTACATAGGAGGTACTTGGACGAATTTGAATCTGATCCTCATCCGGGGGCATGTTGGAATTTACCGCGAGTCAACTCAATTCCTCGCGTATTGCCTCTAGAAAAACTCAAATATTACAAAGATAAATTCATTTCCGAGTTATTTAAAAAATCAATCTTGTACGAACCAAATGAAAATTTGTAATCATGTAATTATATTGATCTGTAAATTTTCTGCATTAGTTTTCATTTATACTTAGTCTATTTTAATACATTATTATAGAGTAAATGTCTCTCAAGCAGCCTTGTTACTAGAGATTACTTAGGCAAATATGTCAAATTAAGAAAAGGTTACATAGAAAAGGCATTGCTCTTGAAATCCTCCAGATTGGCTAGATATTGCTTTCTTAGAGATCTACAGAAGCTTTATATTCAACATCCCTGCCTTCGCTTTGATTTTCTAGGCGAAGAAAAGGAGAAGCTCCTTAAGGAAAATTCATACATATCATACAAAAAAATTTTATGGTCATGCTAGTCCAACAGCCGGAGAATGGGATTATGACAAATGTCCCTCATTTATTATCTCGAAAGGATTTAATGCCACTTTAGAATCAACAATCACTCTGTTGGCTAACTCATTGAATAAGGTTAAAAATGCTGTTTATAGACATTAAGTGTGATAGGTCAAAGAAAATATTTGACTATAACCTTGATATTGTACCATTTATTTTATCTCTTTTTTTTAGAGTTAACCTAAAAAAAATTGTTCTGTGGGTATTAATTTGTTTTTTGTTTATTTGAATAGGAATTACAATTAGCTACCACACCACCCTCACTAAATCCGTTATCTCATTTCACCAGTATTAGAGATAGGTTGGTGGTGGATCTCGAAATGAGAAGCCTATTTAAAAGTCCTTTGTCTTCCCGACTTTAAGGTAATACTGAAGCGTTGGAATGTGGTAGGAAATTTTTACTTCAAAAGGCGATTATTAGAGACGTTAATGATCAAATCACTAGTTTCGAAGAGGATATCAAGAATAAAGATGAAACGGTTTTAGAACTGAAACGCCAAATTATCTCAAATCCTTCGATCGACATTGACCATTAGATGTATAAGCTAGTCCAACAGGTAAGCGATTCGAAGATAAAATTAAAAGATAGTAAAATTGCTCAATGTAAATCCTAGGATTTTTTTAGGGGTGGCGACCTTCCGAATATCAATTTACCAACTTCTCCAATCGCCTCATCTGTTGAGAAATCTACAAGGTCTTTGTCTTTAGCTATTTAAAAATTCACTGCTATAACAAATCTTTTCCCAGGTTTAGACGAAAAGGTGGTTGGTGAATGGTGTAGAAAGGTTAAATTTAAAATGATGAGATATTTTAACGATCAACAGAAAGTGAGGTACTCGCAACGCATCAATAAGTATGCAGCTAAAATCCAAAGGCTTGAAGACAAAAAAATATCTTCTTCAAAAGCATATCACCGATGTAGAAAGACAAAACAAGACCCTTAAAGTTGCTAACGCTTTCAATCGTGCTTTGAAGACTCGTATTGAATCTATTGATAATACTGACGAAAGTAAGAAGAAAAAGAAGCTCATAGAAATTCTTTACATCATGATTCGCCATATTGTTGATCCTTTAATTACCAAGAATTTAGATAAGGTTGTCCTAAATCTTTGATGTATACACTAATGTCATATAACTTCTTGTAAATAATTTTGTAAATTATGTAAATATCGCCTTGATTGTTAGCATTTCCTGTATTTGTAATGTTGTTTCTGAATATGCTACTTGATAACTTTGGCTATAGTTTTTGTTGAATCATTCGATCTTCGTTATTAACCTTGTTTTCCTTAAAAGTATAAAGTAGACAGCATTTTTGTTATTAATATGGAAATTTATATAAGAACGTGTTCGGAAATTCATCTCTACTATTAGCGATAGTATTAGAAAAAATTCCAAAAATCTAAGTAATGGAAGTTAATAGTTCATCATGTGAAAATAATAAGTGAAGAGAAATCCAACAGTTGAAAACAATTAAAGTCTGGAAATTCTCGTTCGACAATAATAGATCCTGAAATCTTGGTAATGGTGAGAAGTGACCGAAAACTAGTCTTCATTTAATAAAAGCTCATAAATCTTCTTCTAGAAATAATTGGTAAATGATCAATGGTAATGGCTTGATAATAATAAAAACCCAGAATTCATCGTCCGAACGTAAATTATAAAAGAGTTCGAAAATTCTTATCTCGAAATGAAATAAGATTTCAAACCTAGATTCGAGTGTTGATAAGTGCCATCCAGATGACAGAAGTAGGAGATACGAGACCCAAATACGGGCATTAGTGGGAGAGATCCATAAATTATTATTTGAAAGTTAATAGAAAACTGGAGATGCTTTATAGCAGAAGATCTGAAACCTAGATCCAGATATTGATTAGTGAAATTTAGAAATCATCTTCGAGATACAATGGAAGCCCATGGTTCATAATAGAAGATCCGAAACCCGGATTCAACCATAGCATGGTGGTACCAATGACTTAGTCCATCCTCCCTCCAGAGGGTGCCTTGATCTAGCCATAGCATGACACGATCAAGGACTTGTAGATACTTTAACCTGGCCATAGCGTAGTGCAGATAAAGGTTTACTCTAACCTCCCTCTAGAAGGCCCCGTTTAAGGTAATTTCTAAGATTAAGAAGAATTTTTCTTCCGACCATGTAGTTTTTCTTGAAAAGGTGCTTTATTGAATTTCTCTAGAATCGTTTTACAAATCTGTTGATTTTCCCTTATTTGAAAACGTTATATGACCATTCCTTCAAGAGCTCTAAATTGATTTTTTTCGTGCTCATTATAGGGACAATAAAATCCTCCCATATACCTTTCATAATTGAGCTTTTCTTTTTAGATGTCCAATAATTGAGTTCATTCCTTGTTAGTAAGTAGACGTTCTCAATTGATGTAGTCAAGTTGCATTCTTTAGGGAGTCTTGATTTAAAGCTTGTCATCTGAGACTGATTTCTAGATCTTTTGTGGCTTGATCCAGGAACTTCAACCTCAATGACCAATTTTCATTTTAGAGCCTTTTGAAGCTCATATGTAGGTAATGATCCACTTGTTGCTTAATGCCATTTTTGAGCAATTGTGTAATAATTAGTCATCATCCCTTCTTCAAAGATAGTGCATTTAGTATAGAATTTAATAGTCTTCCACATTTGATCAAAAATATTATCACCCCTACTATGTGCTCCTCTTAAAACAAAGATTAGTGTATGGTCAATATGAAATGGGTTTAAAGCTCCAATTGTTTGGATCATAAGACTCAACTTTCTTCTTGTTCATGATTCTTAAAGCCTCCAATCTTAAAATTTGTTGTTCATATAGCTTAGAATCTTCTATCGTATTACGAGAGAATCTAATCAAGTGTGTTCTGAAGATCCTTGCTTGGACATTTTGATTTTGCTAAGCATTGTGGTGTAGTATCTAAGGTTAACTTGGAATGAAATTGGGATAAAGAAAAGTAAGTTTGAGAATTTTAACAAAGCCTGACGTTTGAGCACTCCTAACGCAAATAATATTAATAAGAAATTTTATCAACTTAAAAGTGAGAACGACCACTTCGAAACCACCTTTCGAATCAGTCGAAGTAATCTGAGACTCCTTCGAAACTACCTTTTGACATGGTGAGGTAATTTAAGGTAAAAGCCTTATGGTGCCTAAAGGTTTTAACTGTGTCGGCAAGGTTTTATTCATTCTAAATGTACCCTTTCGATAAGCTTTGATGCAAGTACTCAACAGTTGAACCCATATGTAAGCATTAAGCCAGATTCTATGTATTTGAAAACACCACATACTTGCTATATTAATAATTTTTCATGAATACAAGAGGTTTAATTATTACAAGGAAGAGAAATCTTCCTATTTTATTTAAGAATTAGGGTTTACAAATTCAAGAAAAGAACAGGCATAGGATAAATGAATTTGGGCCCCCTACACAATACTCCTAGGGTATTATTTATAGGCGCAGACTGGACACTTTCGTATCAGTCCTTTCGAGTTAGTCGAAAGGGTGCGTTGAAGACTTTTCGTCGTTGTTGAACTCAAGATGCCCTTCTAACCCTGCTTTTGAACGGAACTTGGTTGCTTTCGACTCCATTAAAGGGTATAGAATCGTCGTTCACCTTTTTGTTGATGTGTTGTGTAATTAGGAAAGGATGTTGGCTTTCAACACTGTCGAAAGGGGTATTTTTAGGGTTCGAATAACTTGAAGCATAATAAAAGGCTTAGTTGCGGAAGGCAGTATTCGAAAGCATTCACATTGATTAATGTAGAACCTCCATCTTCTGGTGTTTGAGGAAGCAATATTGACCACATATGAGATCTCCTTTATATTCATGGAATGTTTCAACCAATCTGTTTCGAGATGTCGGACACATGTGTGAAAGCCTGTTATTCGAGACCTTCGAAAGGTTTTTTTAAATCTTATGAAACTTCTTTATGTATGCGGAACCATTGTTTCGAACGGAGTTAGCTGAAGCAGAAGGATAGCATCGTCCCCTTTCTACCTCTTCGAAAGTTCATTGCTCATTCAACATTTTGCAGAAGCATTCTTTCGACTCTTTTGAAATGTCTTTCTATTTCTATCATTCTTCATGAATTATTCTTCTATATTATTTAAGGTTTCGACAAAGTTGGAGTGGTTTCTGATGAAACAATATCGGTTTCAGTCTATTGAAATTTTGAGAATTTCAATCAAGTTCGTAAATTACAAAATTTTCGTTTCGTGTTTTGGTTTCAGATTTCAATATTTATTTTTATTTATTAAATTAACTAAAACAAGATGTTTAAAAAGTAGGATATAAGTGAACAATTTTAATTGATTATGAATACTTATAATGCTAACACATATTAAATTATTACTACATACTTAACTTATTTAGTTACATTATTCATTTATTTTGTGATTTTGCATGATTTGAAGGTTAAAATTTTATATTTTTGATATTTTTAATTTAAAAACTCAAATTAATTCTTTTTTGTTTTCTTCTATGAAATTCGAATTTCAATAATTTATTTCATTGAACTAGAGCGTCAGTTTGGATTCGTTCTCGTCTTTACTGAAACCAAAACTGAAAATTCAGAATCTCAATGTTTCGATCAAGACATCAAACCTTGGTTAGTATAAAAAAATTTGCTACTAAAATGTAGCTTAATGTTAGTTCAAAATATGTGTAAAGCTAAATTTTAGTTTCCATTAGGTTTCAAAAGAGTGTTTAGTTTCCAAATTTAGAACTTAATTTCAGCATCATATTTGCTTTTGGACCAAAAAGAATAACTAATGATTAGACTTGAATTGTTGTTTTTCAAACTTCAAGACTCAATTCATTAATTGGTGTTTCGTTTTGTATTATAGAATGACACATGTGCTAATATAGGTTGAATAGCTCACATTGCGCTATGGAAAAGCGCTATTATAGCTATAAAAATCCATTTTACACATAAATCAACTACAAATTTAAGTACGACTTTGTATTATAACTCTTTCATGTTTGGAATAGCACCAGTTGTTGCCTTGGCCATACGTTTTGGCTTTGCCTACACCCTTTGAAATATCTCAGTTTCAATGGCTTCATAAGTAAGCAATGTTATACCGCCTTTTGGTCAGGTAGTATACCAACGGATTTGGCCAAACAGATTTCATGAACATCAAGGCAGGATGTCCGGAAAGATGATTATCAGACTCGGAGATCGGTTATAAACAAGGCTATAGACGATGATCAAGCGGATTCGCACGGATGACACCCTAGAATTGGCTAATTATGAAATTATTTAATTAGTTTAAATATACATATTTAAATGTAAATTATACATGAAAATTGAGAACTTTGAAAATAATAGTAGAAAGCATTAAGTGCAGATTTTTGAATGTAAAACTTTAATATAAATTTAATAAATATTGTAAACAATTCAAAAATAATAAATTGTAACGGATCTTTAAAATAAAATATTAATAAATATCCAGATAAAGTTAAGAAGAGCAGAGAGAAATGCTAGAATTAATGTGAGAGCTAGAATTTCTTCTGCTTTACTATTATTTAATAGATTGTTACGGGTATTTCTTGCTCTTCGAGTAAAAATCTAGGAAACAAGAAAAATGTTAAATCAAAATTCTTTGAAAACAGAGTCTAATTTGAATTTGAAACATAAAACATAACACAATTTGTAAACAACATAGGGAGCATAGTCATAACATACAACATCACGAGAAAAAAATGCGCATAGGAAAAACGTATTGTAAAATAAATATATTTGTCTACCTTAAAACATGACCACTTCAACTCAAAACATCTTCCTTAACCGTGTTAGAATGCCAAACGCCATAATAACTCATAACTGATATTAATATCTCCAAATTTCAAAGGAGGATATTAGGATCCGTATCTTATTTTGTAAGTTAACAGATAAAACATCCATTCCAATCAACCTTAACAAATCAAATTGCTAAATTATTTCCATTTTTTGCAACTGACATCTACTAAAAAACGTCGCAATTATTTTTTGAGCGGAAATCGAAGAAGAAGAAAAATTAATATGTGGTTTTCAATTTTTTTGAAGCGTTTGCAACAATATGTACTAATTTCTTTTCTCATTCAATTGGTCATTTATTTTTTACTTCTTTTACATTTAGTTCAAATATACTCGAAATTAAAAACGATTAGAAAAATTAATGATATTACACACTGATTATTTGTGTGTTTTAATGATTAAGTTGAACTGCAAAAATTAGGGGTATAATTCAAAAAGTTTTTTAAAAAAAATGAGGAGAGATTTACTTATTTTGAAACTCCTTAAGGACGTTTTCCAAAAGTTTCCTTTTCGAGATCCATGTATAAATGGTGTAGTACTTGAAAGATTTCTTGAATAAATTGTGTTTTGATGATGATTGATGATATATATTGATGAAAGAAGAAAGTTTTATTTTCTACTTTTCTGATTATGCACTTGTACAGATTGCAACAGTTATATAGAGGTGCGAAATATACATACTGGGTTAAATTGGGTATTAAGCCCAATACCCATATACAACTAATACTGAAGATATAACAGCCCTATACCGATACATAGCTCATTCTATTTCCCCCTTCAATTTCATCTAGGGATTTCTTCTCTCGTCCCAATTTTTAGTGCTGCCATCTTCAACTCTCAATTCCTCCTTTAATCGAGTATAGTTCTTCGTTGATAAGGGCTTGGTTAGACAAATACTCTTTGAAATTGAGCTGGAACGTGATTAACCTTCAATTTTTCTTCGAGAACTTTCTCACGAATGAAGTGAAAATCTACTTCAATATGCTTCGTTCGTGTGTGAAGGACGGGATTGGATGAGAGAGACACAGAGCTTAAGTTATCGCACCAAATTATTGGTGTATTTGTGGGATAGATCTGAATTTCCTTGAGTAGAGACATAACCCAGGTGATCTCAGCAGTGGTGCTGGCGATCGCTCTGTACTCGGCTTTGGTGCTGGAGCGAGAGACTGTGGCCTGTTTCTTCGAACTCCATGAAATTGGGTTGTCACCCAAGTATACGCAAAACCCTATGGTGGATCTCTTATCATTAGGATCTGAGGCCCAGCCGGCGTCACTATAAGCTTGTATGTTCAAGTCCTTCTTATATTTTAGATGTGGTCCATGACTCATCGTTCCCTTCAGGTATCGTAATATGTGTTTTACTGCTTTCCAGTGATGATTAAGTGGCTTATGCATGAACTGGAAGACCTTGTTTACACAGTAGCTTAAGTCTGGCCTGGTTATTGTAATGTATTGTAGTGCACCTACGATACTTCTGTACTATTTTTCATTTGTTATGACCTATCTAGTGTCTTTTAATAGTCTGAGACTACTAGTCATAGGAGTTGGGAATGGCTTTGCCTGATCCATATTTTCACGTTTGAGTAAATCCAGTATATATTGTTTCTGACATAAGAACAGCTCTGAGTCAGATTTTCTGATGACTTCTACTCCAAGAAAGTAATGTAAGTCACCTAAATCTTTTTTGGAAAACATTTTATAAAATATGTTTGACTGTCTGATTTATTCTCTGGATGTCATTTCCATAATGATAATATCATCTACATAAACCAGAATATATGTGACCTTTACCTTCTTGCATTCCATGTATAAAGAGCTATCTGATTTTGTTGGGGCAAATTCTAAGTCTGTTAATGCCGATTTAAGTTTTTCATTCCACACACGTGGACCTTGCTTTAAGCCTTATATAGCCTTGTGTAATTTGCATACTAAATTATTGTTGCCCTCTTTTTTATAACCTTCGGGTTGCTCCACATAGATATTCTCCTTTAGTTCTCCATTAAGAAATGCATTATTAGCATCGAGTTTTCTGATTTTCCATCCTCTGTAAAGAGCTATAGTTAACATGATTCTTATTATAGTGGGCTTGATAATGGTGAGAATGTGTCATCAAAATCGAATCCATATTTTTGGTTGAATCCCTTGGCTATAAGTCTTGCTTTATATTTTGCAATGCTTCCATCTGAGTTTCCTTTAACTTTGTAGGTCCACTTACATCCCACTATATTTTGATCTTTGGGTAGTGGTACTAAGCTCCAGGTTTTATTTCTGATAAGAGCATCATATTCATTGTTTATTGCTTGTTTCCAATTGATGTTTGTAATTGCTTCACTAAAATTTCTTGGTTCAATTATGTTGAATTGTGCATTATATGCTTTTGGTTTGAATATTCCACTTTTTGATCTTGTTATTGTGTGATGTCTAGGAATTACTGATGGTTGCTCTTGAGTAAGCATGACTTCATCAGTATAATGAGGCAGAGATAAGGAGGTTTCTTCTTCTTGATCAGGGTTAACATCGCTCTTTTGACTTGTGCTATGGGAGGAGCTGGAGGATTCAGGTGAATCATGACCTGATCCAGTGCCATTGCTAGGTAGAACGTGTTGTGACCTGTGATTTCTCTGCACACTTTCATAAGACTCGTTCCATTCAGGTACAGTAGGTATAGATGTCATTGAGAAGTTGTTCTTACTGTGCACTTTCTTTGTTGTTTGAACATTCCTATCTGCAAAAGGAA
This sequence comes from Allium cepa, assembly GCA_030765085.1. Taxonomy (NCBI): domain Eukaryota; kingdom Viridiplantae; phylum Streptophyta; class Magnoliopsida; order Asparagales; family Amaryllidaceae; genus Allium; species Allium cepa. The sequence continues at coordinate 237,490,077 of CM060930.1, forward strand.
AAATATTCTCATTAAATACTACATGTCTTGAAACATAGACCCTACCATCATTGCTTAAACATCTGTACCCTTTTTGATTGTTCTCATACCCTATGAATGTACATGAGGCAGACCTAAGACTGAGCTTATGCTTATTGTATGGTCTGAGACATGGAAAACACAGACAGCCAAAGGCCTTTAGACTTTTATAGTCTGGTTTTCTTCCAAATAGTGTTTCTATGGGAGTCAGATGTTTGAGAACTTTGGTAGGTAGTCTATTAATTAAGTAAACTGCAGTATTAAAGGCTTTGGCCAAAATTTCATCGGTAAAGAAGCCTGTGCAAGTAGAGTTAACCCAGTTTCCACTATATGTCTATGTTTTCTTTCTGCTATTCCATTTTTTTAGATGTATGTGGAAAAGTAGTTCTGTGGATAATGCCTTTTTCCTTAAAATATTCTTTTAGTGGTTTATACTCACTGACACCATCTGTTTGTATAACCTTGACCTCATTGCACAGTTGATTTTCTACTTGAGTTATAAATTGTGTTACAGTCTTTTGAGCATCTGACTTTGACTTTAGAAAATATATCCATGTATATCTAGAGAATAAGTCCATAAATGAGTTATAGTACCTGTAGTTATAGTCTGAGCTAATAGGGGCTGGACCCCACAAGTCTGTTGCAACCACTTGCAGTGGTTTGCTTATGACTGTTGTTGAATCTGCAAATGGTAATTTATGACTCTTGCCTAGTTGACAATAAGTACATACATATGGTAAAGAAACATCAACATGGATATTATTACTTAATAGAATCTGTTTTACAATGTTTACATTGGGATGTCCTAGTTTATTATGCCACTGAGTAAACGTTTCACGCTTGTTCATAGCCTGTAGCTCAGTACTATTACAATACATATTTCTAGTGTTGTTCTTCTTTGCATTCCCAAGACTGAATTTGTACAATCCTCTGTCCAGTTTACCCTGCAACAATAAGTCCTGACTTAGTAGATCTCTAACTAAACAGAATTTGGGGTGAAACTCAAAATACACATTATTATGAGCAAATTGAGATACACTTAATAGATTTTTCTTAATCTGTGGTACTCTCAATAGATTATTGAGGTAAAGTAGTCTTTTACCTGAAACACTACTGGTTCCAACATGTGTAATTTTTAGAGCTTCACCATTTCCATAAGAATAGAATGCATACCTGTGTATTCTTTGTTGCCAAGATTGAAATTCTGTAAGTTGTTTGTGAGATGATTTGTAGCACCTGAATCTGGATACCATTCCTCCTCTGCTGTCTCTTCAGATCTGGTAAGTCTTTCTGAATTTGAATTTTGACTTCTTGAATTTTCTGAATAACTGCCCTGTCTCTTATCAATGCGTGCTGCATTTGCACTAAAGTTATTATTTCTCTGACTTAATTGATTTTGCTGATTTGGGTAGCACTTAGTGTTGAGTCTGAAGTAGCATTGTCTTGCTGTGTGTCCTGGTTTTTCACATATCTGACATTTTGTTCTGTTGCTATTCCATCTTCCATTTCTTCCTCTTCCTCTTTGAGCTGCATTATTTCTTTGATTAAAGTTGTCTTGTCTGATGTTCTGATTTTCCTGTTTCTTTCCTTGACTTCTGTTTCTTGAATTGGAGGCATAATTAAGGGATAGTTCCGTGTTATTTTCTTTCCTTTGCTCAATTCTTCCTTCATGAGCTAACAGTGTTGAGTTGACATGCTGCATACTAGGTAAATCTTGTTGAGATGAAATTATTACTATAACAGATTCATATTCAGCATCCAGACCATTTAAAATGGTTAAGATTTGCTCAGTTTCTGATACTTTATGTCCTGTCGTGTCAAGAATATCATAGTATGATTTTACCTTAGTTAGATATTCTCTCATAGTCATGTTTTCTTTCTTGAGATTCTACAATTGCCTTTTGTAGTACATTATTCTTGTAGCTGACTGTGTACTGAAACTTTTTTGTATTGCAGACCATATTTCAAATGATGTTTTATATCCAACAATTTGAGATATCAGGCTTGAACCGATAGAGGACAACAACCACCAGCTTGTAGACTATCTTGTCTCTGATAGTTGATGAATTCTTTGTTGGTGATTCTTTCACCTGTGCTGTCAGTTATCATTCTTGCTGGAATTATGGCTGTTACATAAAGAAAGTCTTCCAATCCATACCCTCTTATACTAGTTTCTGCTTGATACTTCCACAGCATAAAGTTATTTTCATCAAGTATAGTTGATATTAAATTGTTCTTTGGCTTTATGATTTTGCAGGAGACAGTTTCAGCAGTTGGTGAATCTTGATTTCTTGATCTTGACCCTTCCTGATTCTTTATCCCACTGGTTGCTGATGATGTAGTATCATCATCTCCTGCCATGGTGAATCACACGGAAGCGCAGTTGAGACTGTTTGAAAGGAATGATCTGATGGTGTAGCCAATCTTCTTTATTCAAGAATCTTGGCGGAGCACTTTACTGTGGATCTTGCAACAGGAACAGGTAGGATTATAACTCTCAGATGATAGGATAGCAACAATCTGAGAGCAACCAGGATGGTGGATGATGACAGCAGTCTGACACCTCCTTGTCGGCTCAATGATGATGCGATGATTCTCTGATGAGAATCTAATATTGCACAGTGTTGGAATTACTATCGTTTGATAGTTTTCTGTGCTCTGATACCATGAAAGATTTCTGGAAGAAATTGTGTTTTGATGATGATTGATGATATATTTTGATGAAGGAAGAAAGTTTTATTTTCTACTTTTCTGATTATACACTTGTAAAGATTGCAACAGTTATATAGAGGTTAAATTGGGTATTAAGCCCAATACCCGTATACAACTAATACTGAAGATAAAACAGCCCTATATCGATACATAGCTAATTCTATTTGTACTTAAGTCATTGTTACCTTAATATTTTTGTACAGATTTAACACTGCTAGTCTGGGCCAATATTTATTTATGTGAGAGAATCATAAATCCATGCTAATTTGTGCCTTATTTTATATCTATATCCTGCATAAATTATCCATGTCAGATTGTTACCTCGTATATATGCAGATCATAGTATCCTTGTTTATGTATAATATAAACTTATTGATAGAAACAAAGTTAAGAACCTGATCCATATGATAAGACAATATAATAAAAGCAGTTGTTAGATGGTGAAAGGAAATCGTCGAAAAATATTATCTCGCCAATCGGCACGCTAGAATTGGTTTTTTGGATAGAAATAGAATCCTTGGAATTTAAAAAGATATATGAGCAATGAAGAACTGGTACTCCACATTTTCATTCATCACTCTCAGTAGCTTAGATCATTAGAAAAAGAACGTCCAAAATTAGTTTGTAACATGTGTAGATGTAGAGCTTAGAGTTCAGAAAACCAAACTTATAGAAAGATAGTCAAGCATTGTACATTTATGTGCATTTCTCAAAATTGAACTTTGTTCAGTTTGCAGACTTGTTAAATATAGAAAAGATGAAGTTTCCCACAACCAGGATTTTGGTTTGATCCAGAAGCAAGATACATATCTTGTTATTTTGTTCGGTAGCAAGATAAGCTGAGACATGAAATGAAGATTGACATTTTGGCCAAATTTGTATTCACTGAACATGTCTCAGCAAAAAAATTCAATGTGAGAACGACTCGTCAATCCACAAAAAGAAAAAAGAAAGAAAAAAGGTATATGTTGTAATTTTTTAATAACAAAACACCTTGTTAGTTTTGAATGGATAAAAATAATCCAATGTAAATTTCTAATCATCAAGGAGAATGTCTATATTCCTAAGAAAAATCTAAGGAAACTAATAACCGAAATTATATCAGTAAATAGCCTAATATTTATAGAAGAAGAAATAAAACCTTGGTAAGATGTTGGATCGTCTCTTCCCATATAGAGGAAGTCCAGATTTTTTTTAATGCATATGAGCATTCAACAATTCAACCAAGAATTCATAAAACAAACACAATACATTCTGAAATTCCTTCTGTTAATATAACTCATTATTTTAATAAATAAACAAACAAAAATAAACTTTACAATTTGTAGATGAATTCAAATGCTTAGTTCCGAAGTCGTCTCAAATGTAATATTTCATATTTTAAATTGACCATTGATTTAGAAAATAAACCTAAACAGATTGTGCAATTCGCTTGCAATATCGTATCCATAGGATTCAAAATTTATAACAATTTCATACTAATATGTAAAATCCATGATGTACTATTACCAGGAATTTATTCCGTTTAGAGGAACAGAAGCAAAGCGATATTTTGAAGAGCGATGGTCAGTCGATGCATGGTCGAAGTAGTGATAAAGTTTGTTTCATCGAATTTGACTTCGTTTGGATTGATTTTCCATTCTATAAAAGCAAAATTAGGGTTTGCAAATTTTAATGGATTTGTAGGTTGTCGATGGAAAAACGAGAATATATGTAGGAAAAGGAAATGGGGAAGAGAGAATGATTTCTTAGGAGGGTGGTAAAAAATATTAGGGAAATAGAAGCTATGAATATGAATCGAGAAGAAAAGAGCAGGAGAAGCGGAAGGAGATATTGTTTCAACAAAAGAAAGGAAAAGGGAGGACTATTTGGACTTCAGATTAGAGTTTAGATAATTAGGTTTGACCCTGTGTAAATGAGCTGATTGCTTTAGGATCTGTCACCTGCCTATAAATACAGGCAAGTATGAAAATGCTGCAAACCCATTCTTACTCTTAGTGAAACCCTAGAACAGTGTGTTACAAAATCATCGCGATGAGCTTCAAATTAATGTGCCAAAATTGAATAGGATTGAGCGGAATTTGGAAGGATTGTTTAATGTTTAATTGAGCATTGGATCTAAATTGGGGCAAAATTTTGAACATACTTCGGGCCTTGTAAATCAGGAGCTTGGAATCTTTTTATTTTAACATAAGGAACATGGGAGCTGTAAACTGCGGTACCTTTTTAAACGTGTATTTTAAATTTAAGAAAATTGGTAACGGAGTATTGCATGATTTAATACTTTTAAACATTATGTTTAGATGCGATTTTTTGATTTTTGATTGGAAATACAGATAATCGAATCTGATTGTAAATTGGTTACGATTGATGTTTGTGTTTGATTAGAAGGTACTGTATGGATCATATTGCAGTTCCATCTTCTTCTGCAATGAAGCATGCAGTTTTAGGCGACTCTGAACTGGGGTAGCAATCAGATGGCTTGCATGCAAACGGCAAAAAAAAGGTTTCAGGTATGCCTTGTGAAAATATCTGTGATGGAGGAACAAATAAAAATTAAGGCCTATCAGTCATCACACGTAATAGTTTGGCCTGGCCTAATACAAATTTGGGTGATGGGACAAATATTGCAGGAAATTAGTTTTGATCAATTTGAACTAGTTTGATAATTGAGCTTTGGACCATCCCCTTTAGTTCAGGCCTAGGGCCGGCTTGGACGATAACGAACGTATGAAAGAGGCTATGCGGCAGGATTGTATAATATGGAATAGCGGAACGGTCTAGGTTGATAAAGTAAGCAAAAAAGCAAGGTAGACACCAGGACTTTGTACTGCTTCGGACCTCTAGTCCTACGTCCAGTCCCTAAGCTTCACTTAGGAATTCTACTAACTAAAACCCTCTCTTAACCCAGAGGAATAGGTTTACAACTTACCCGAACAACCGAACGGAATTTCTTGCCTCAACTACCTAAGAGGACTTCAACTAGATACAAAAAACAATATTCGACTTGTTGTGTTCTTGATAACACTAATGTTTCTAACGTAGTACAATTTTCCTATAATCTTATCCTCGAGAGTATGCGATGTGTTTGGGAAGATTTTGGAAATGTGAATTGCTATGAATCAAAAGAGTGTTATAAATAAAATAAAGATTCAAGCAAATGTTTTTTGATTGCTTTGAAAACTTTATTAAATTTGAAAGTATGTTCAAGAAAATAGAGAGATTAAAGCATATATAAATTGGTGATTTGTAGATGTTAGAACCATGTATATGTAGGTATAGAAGAGATGTATTCGTTTGCTAGAGGTGCAGGCAAGAGATTCTTCCATTTCTATTGGAGAATGGTTGCAACTCTTGGGAGGAAGAAGGTGTCCATTAAGAGAAAATTCGCAGGTTTAAATTCAGTCGACTGAGTAGGCATTTCAGTCGTATGGAAATGTGAAGAAAATTTTTCAGGATTAAATTCAGTCGACTGAGCAGGATATTTCAGTCGACTGGAACTGTGCATGTTGTATATGTGTAAAAGGTTCAGTCGATTGGGATTACCTGTTCAGTCGACTGAACTATTAGTTTTTGCACGGTGAATGTTTATCTATAAAATTAAGTTATGAAATGTGTTCTTGTGTTTGTGCAAGTCTCTTGAGGATTGATTTTAACAATAAAACTAAACTAAGACCTATATTTAAATCATACTCATGGTATCCTTGGTCTTCATAGTTCTTCCTTTAGCTTTGCACATATCTCTTCCTTTTAGTAGAAGCACATTGTCATTGATCAAAATATAGCGTATCAACATTCTCTCCCTTTTTGATTGATGACAATACTTATGTGTGTAGAGATGTAATTATTTCCTCCCCCTGAATATATGCACTGTCTTTCCTACAAAACAAGGTTAGTGACATAGATTTCTTCCCTTTGTCATCGACAAAAAGGAAATAATTCAAGAAAACAATCACTGACATGCATAACTAGTTTATACAACTCAGAATGTAGCATAAAAGAAAGAAAGAAGGCTATTTATACAAGCCTTTGTAGTAGTGTTTGAAAAAGAATAAAAATACCAAACCATAAAAGAGTGATCAATCTTTATCCCAATCATAGGAGCCTTCTCGTTCTCCCCCTGGTTCACAAATCACGGGTCCACCGGTGGGTTGTCTAAATGCTCTTCCTCCTTGACCACCGCTGTTTCCACTTGTGTTGTTGCTTGGATTTTCTTCGGATGATGTCCATGTGAAAATTGGAGCCGGATGCTTGCCGTGGGAGGTTGAAGCAGAAGTGGAGCTTGTGCATGAGATGGAATCCCATAATTTGTTAAAGAAACCTTTAATTCTATCAAGTTTATGATCTTCCTTTTTGAGGAGATTATCAAGAATTTGTTGACTTCTTGATAGGATTCCCAATGATTGATTGGTAGTAAAACTTGGTTCAATAAGACGAATTTCATCATCTTGATCAAAAGATTCTTCTTGTTGAGCTTGAGGAGGTTGATGAGGTTCTTAATGTCGTGCTTCCCATTTGGCAAGAGACATGATGCGAGGAGGTCTAGCCGGGAGTTGCATAAAACATATAGTCTGTTGGTTACTTTGGTGAACTATTGTATTTTCGGACTCTGGTAGTGGCATATCTACGTTGAGGACTAGTCGGATGATATACTCGCCAAAGTATATTGTTCTCATTTTTCCATTATTGAATGTAAGAAATTCATCAAGAATTAGTTGAACCCAATTAACTTGAATATTACCCCAAATAGCATATAGTTCTCTATAATTGTTTGGGTATACAATTTCATATGAGCTTGTGCGAGGAGTGATGGTTCGCATAAGAGCTTTGTGAAGAAGCCTAGATCTTGGTCGTAAGGAAGTTGATTTGATATCTCGATATTAATGTTATCGTCCAAAAATCGATGATTGATGTTGCCCCAAATATGAGGATTAAATTTGATTTCTTCAAGCTTCCTACCAATGTTAGGAGATCCTAAAATATGTGCAATGCGGTTTAGAGAAAACCATACCTTTTTGTCGCACACCATACTCCAAACACTGTCGTTTGGATTTCTTAGAGTTTAGTGTCCAAGATTAAGGTTGGCATAAAACAATTTGACCATAATATGATTGATTGCATGGTCATTGCGTTTAATGTCTAAGAGTGATGTAAAACCTGCTTGATCGGTCAAAGCTTGAATATTATAAGTTTGAAGACTTTGGAAATCGACGAATGAGTGTTCGAAAATCCTTGAATTCTTCATTTTGTTCTATCTAGTGACCGTCACTCCATCGTAAAGCCATTGAGCAATTTTAGCATCAATTGGCTCGGAGGAGGTTGAAGTAGAAGCGCTTGATCATTTGGGAGCCATTTTTATGAGAGTTTAGAGAAAAAATTGATAAAAATTAAGATTGGGGGCTAGGGTTTTTAGGAATAATGGTGAAGAGGATGCTTTGGGTAAGATAAAAAGTGAAAAGTTTCTGTGTTAAATTCAGTCGACTGTGTAGAGGATGTTAGTTGACTGAGCTATTGAATGATAGTTTTCTGTCTTATATTCAGTCGACTGAGTCGTAAGATTCAGTGGACTGAATCTTGTGTTTTTGATGTTCTTCTTGAATTTTTGAATGTGAATAGTTTATTGAATGAAATGATTACAATTGTATAGACATATTACAATATAACAACATTATTTTGACCTTAAAAATCATCATTTCTTTGGAGATGGAATAATGTTCTTTGGTGTTTTATTTCCTTCATTCGCCATATAGTTCCTGTCCCATGAATTTGGGCTATATTGAGGAGTTGTTGGTGACACCCAAGGATTTATCGGATCGATTGATGTATGATATGATGAAGCTGGATCAAACGAACTAACTGGTCGAGGTAGGGGCTCACTCACATCATCTTTCTTCGAGCTACAAAATCGTAAACCAATTTGCTTAAGAAAGCTTAAGCATCTAGCCGTTACTTTCTGTTCAAAATACAATTCACGTTGAAGGTCAATTTGCTATTGTTGATAATGATGAATTTCATCAATCTTTCTTTTCGTATCTGGAGAGATAAATAGTCCACGTTTTGCTTTCTTCGAATCTGGCATATAGCCAGCTCGATAATTTTCCCATTTATAAACCGGCTTGTGTTTTGGTGTTGGCGTAGGAAGATATGGTGATGTAGGTGAGATATCGGTTGGAGAGTTTGAATTGTTGGAAGACATTTTTCTATAGATTTTTTGAAACTTTTTAGTTTCTTGAAAGAACATATGTAGATGTATATATATAGAATGAAAGTTAAAAAAATGATGGTGTTGAATCAATAAGACTTTAGAACCAGACGTTGTGTCATTGGATAATAATTTGTTTTGAAATGAATGGTCTTGGAGAAATGTTTTAGTTAATGATATATTATGTAGCAAATTCAAACATATAGATTGAATGATTAAGTTTTTCGTTTCTTATTCAGTCGACTGAGCAGCATTCTTTAGTCGACTGAGTATTATGTTTATTATAATATTCGCTATAAAATATCTTTTAAAGAAATTATTCCTAATTCTCATCGTAATTTTATAAATGAGTTTTCTAATAATGGTTTAGTAAATATATCGGCAATCTGATTTTCGGTAGAAATATGTTCTAAATTGATAATTCCTTTTTCTATATTGTCACGTAGAAAATGGTGATGAATATCAATATGTTTAGTACGAGAGTGATTTACCGGATTTTTAGATAAATTTATTGTACTTATACTATCACAATATATTATAGAATTTGTTAAATTTATATTAAAATCTTTAAGTGTTTGTTGCATATAGATGACTTGAGTACAAGCTAAAGCGGCTGATATATATTCCGCTTCACACGTGGAAAGCGAAACACAATTTTGTTTCTTACTAAACCAACATACAAGTGATTTTCCAATGAAATGTCACGTACCACTTGTACTTTTTCTATCTGTTCGAGATCCACCAAAATCAGCATCACTAAATGATACTAACTCGAATGGACACTCTTTTGGATAGAAAAAACCAAAATCTTTAGCATTGTTAAGATATCGCATAATTCGTTTTACGGCTCTTAAATGTGATTCTTTAGGACTAGCTCGAAAAAGTGCACATAAACATACACTCATCATTATGTCTGGTCTACTAGCTGTTAAGTAAAGTAAGGAGCCTATCATACTTCTAAATAATTTTTGGTCTACACTTTTGCCATTTTCATCTCGATCGAGATGAGTTGTGGTACTCATTGGAGTAGGTTTTCTAGAAGTGTTTTTCATTCCAAAACGTTTAATTAGGTTAGCACAATATTTTTCGTGGTTTATGAAAATTCCATTTGTTAATTGTTTAATTTGAAGTCTGAGAAAATAGGATAATTCTCCCATATGAGACATTTCGAACTCCTTAGTCATTATATTTGAAAATTCATTACACAAGTTTTCATTCGTCGATCCAAATATAATATCATCTACATATATTTGAATTATTAGAATGCTTTAGTAGTATTTTTAATGAATAGAGTTTGATCTACTTTTCTGAGTTGAAATCCTGATTCTAGTAAATAGCTCGTAAGTCTTTCATACGAAGCACGAGGTGCTTGTTTAAGACGATATAGAGCTTTCTTTAATTTATATACATGATCCGAATATTTTTCATGTATAAATTAAGGGGATTGTTCTACGTATACATTTTCTTTTATAAAACCATTTAAAAACGCACTTTTAACATCCATTTGATAAAGTTTAAAATTGTGAAAACACGCGAAGGCTAATAGAATACGTATTGCTTCAAGTCTTGCAACGGGAGCAAAAGTTTCTTCAAAGTAAATACCTTCTTCTTGATTATAAGCTTGTGCTACTAGTCTAGCTTTATTCCTAGTTATATTACCTTGTTCGACTACTTTATTTTTGTAAACCCATTTTGTTCCTATAACTGATTGATTATTAGGACGGGGAACTAACTCCCAAACATCGTTACGTTCAAATTGATTTAATTCTTCTTGCATAGCAGCAATCCAGTAGTCGTCTGTTGATACTTCTTTAAGATTTTTAGGTTCTATTGTTGAAATAAAAGCAACATGTCCCATTTGATTTAGTTGACTTCTTGTTTTAACTTGAGAATTAATTTCACTGATTATGTTTTGTGCAGGGTGATCTCGTAATATTCTTGGTGGAGATCTTAGTTCATTATTACAATTTTCAAGGTTTGTATTTTCTATATTTATAAATTCTTCATCGTCTTTTATACTCAAATTTTTATTAAACTTTTCATCAAAATATGCATGTAAAGTTTCTTTGATTATGTTTGTTCGTTTATTAAATACTCGATATGCCTTACTTCATTCTAAGTATCCTACAAAAATTCCTTCGTCGGCTCTCGAATCAAATTTTCCTAGTTGATCTTTTGTATTTAAAATAAAACATTTTGATCCAAATATTTTAAAATAAGAGATATTTTCTTTTTTGTTGTTAAATAGTTAAAATGAAGTATTTTTGGTTAATGGTCTAATTGAAATACGATTTAATACATAACACACAGTAGCTACGACTTCTGCCCAAAAATGTTTTGGTAGAAAGCTTCCATTTAATAATGTTCTTGCACATTCTTGTAATGTTCTATTCTTTCTTTCTACTACTCCATTTTGTTGAGGAGTTCTAGGAAATGAAAAATTATGATTTTTTCCTTTCTTTTTAAAAAAAGATTCAAAAGCTTCATTTTCGAATTCGCCTCTATGATCGCTTCGTATATTTTTAATCTTCAAATCTTTGGTGTTTTGAATTCTTTTGACAAACGTTTTAAAATGCTCAAACGTATCACTTTTACTTTCATAAAAATAGTCCATGTATATCTTGAGAAATCATCAACTATTACAAACACATATCGATTATGATTAATGAATTGAACTTGTGTTGGTCCAAATAGATCCATATGAAGTAATTCTAGTGGTTGTAAAGTCAAAATATTTTTCTTAGATCTGAAAGATGATTTTGTTAATTTTCCTTTTTGACAATCATCAAAAAGATTTTTTATTTTAAATTTTATCTTAGGTAAACCTCTTACTAATTCATTTTTAGAAAGTTTTCTAATAGTTTTAAAATTAATATGACAAAATCTTTTATGCCATAACCAAGGATCATTATCTTTGGCTAGTAAACACATGTTTGTATTATGATTAATTTTCATATTTAGAACATAAATATTCCTATCTCTATTTCCCTCAAAAACAAGATTTTGATTTTGAGCAAAAATACTACATTTATTTTCCGAAAAAGTTATTTTAAAACCTTTGTCACAAAGTTGACTTATGCTTAGTAGATTATGTTATAGATTTTCAAATAATGAAACATTTGTAATAAAAGGTAAATTCGATGTACCGTAATTTCTCACATCTCCTTTGCCAACGATATAGCCTTTTGAATTGTCTCCGAAGGTAACCGAGCAACCATCAAAGTATGTGATGTTTGTAAGCATATCTTTGTCGTCGGTCATGTGTTTTGAGCAACCACTGTCTAGTATCCATTTCTTCTTTTTGAGTGAGACCTGAAAATAAATACAAAATTATAGGTACCCACCTTTCAATAGGGTCCTAAAAGTTAGAACATAGGAAACCAAACCCAATTAGGTTCGACATCCATTTTATAAATATAATTTTTATTGTTATGAACACTATCCATAGACTTTTTAATATATTTGTTCCTAATTAAATTATTGTTAGTCTTTGGAACCCAAATTTTGATTATCTTAGTTTCTACTTTTGTTCCAGTAGGTTCTCTTAATGACATTATATGTTTTGAATCAATATTCCTCTTAAGATTTGTATTTTTTAGGAATTTTTGACTCCTTTTTATATCCTAATCCATGTGTATTTGAGGAGGTTTGAGAATTTTCAAAAATCTTAGATAAATTTTCTCTTCCTTTGTTAAAGTTAGAGACATTTTTAGTGATGTTATCTAATCTAGCTTGAAGACTATTATTTTCTAACTCAACTTGTCTAATCTTAGTTTTTAACTCATGATTTTCAGAAACAATTATATTATTCTTTGTCTTTTGAGTTTCAATTTCTTGACTTAAAAGTGATAGTTGAGTTTCCGAATATGAAAGCGATTCTTGAACTTTTTCAAGTTCTTCTTCTAGAATTTTCTTTTCATCTTTTAACATATCCCTTTCAAATTCAGCTCTGTTTTGATTTTCACGAGTTTCCTTGAGTTTCTTTTTAAAAAAATTTATTGTGCTCAAAAGTTCAGTGTTTACTTCAATTAAATCATCGAAAGTTAAATTACTAACCTCAGATTCTTGAGCCATAAAGCATACATTTGCTTGTTCATTGTCGCCATCATTTTCACTTTCGGATGAAGATGAATCTGAATCGTCCCATGTTACCGAGAACGCCTTCTTTTTGAATTTTTCTTTCTTGTTTTTGTTATTGAGAGCTTTCCGATTCTCCTTCTTTTGCTCTAGACAATCCTTGTGCATGTGACCTTTCTTATGACAGTTGAAACGTTCTATATTTGAGGATGTAGGTTTGTTCAAGAAATTCTTTTTGAATCCATTTTTGTTTCCTTTTCTATATCTTAAGAATTTCTTGAAATTTTTGGCTATAAATGCTAAATCCTCATCTTCAGACTCGGATTCTTCCTTTTTCGCATGAAAAGCTACATTCTTTCTTTCTTGTGCTTGATCTTTCTTAGCTTTCATATTTACTTCATATGACATAAGATTTCTAATTAATTCCTCTGGTTTCATTGTAGATAGATCATTTGCTTCCTTGATTGCTAGGACTTTTCTCTCCCATTCATCAGTGAGTGAATTTAGAACTTTAGATATAATATCAAAATCCGTATATTTTTCTCCTAGTCCTATTAAGGCATGATGAATGTCTTGAAATTTCGAGTACATGTCATTGATGGATTCATTTTATCGCATTCTAAAGTTATGGAATTGGTTCTTCAGCATGGAGATCTTTGTTTGTTTGACCTTGTTTGTGCCTTCATGTATGATTCTAAGTGCATCCCATAACTGATATGCAGTAGTACATATGCTAACACGGTTGAATTCATTTCTATCCAGGGCGCAAAATAGCATATCCATAGCTTTGGCATTTGCACTAGCTTCATTCTTCTGAGTATGTGTCCATGTAGGATAATCGGTTGTGGGTACAACGAACTCTGCTTGAGTAGCATTCCAGGCTTCAAAACTTGTTGCTTCCATATAAATCCTCATCCTTATAGCCCAATAGTTGTAGTTTAGTCCATTGAATAGGGGGGTCTTTGGGTAGATTGTCCTTCCGCAAATGTAGAACTATAGGCAGTTGTTGTGCTTGTGCTTGTGTTATTTCCATATTATCAATATGTCTAATAACGGTGTTATGGTTATAGGACGACCTTGCTCCGATACCAATTCAAAGAGGCTATGCGGTAGGATTGTGTAATATGGAATAGCGGAACGGTCTAGGTAGATAATGTAAGCAAAAAGCAAGGTAGACACCAGGACTTTATACTGGTTCGAATCTCCTACGTCCAGTCCCTAGGCTTTACTTAGGAATTCTACTAACTAAAACCCTCTCTTAACCCAGACGAATATGTTTACAACTTATCCGAACAACCGAACGGGATTTTTTGCCTCAACTACCTAAGAGGACTTCAACTAGATACAAAATATAATATTCGACTTGTTGTGTTCTTGATAACACTAATGAGTCTAATGTAGTACAATTTTCCTATAATCTTATCCTCAAGAGTATGCGAAGTGTTTGTGAAAATTTAGGAAATGTGAATTGCTATGAATCAAAAGAGTGTTATAAACAAAACAGAGATTCAAGCAAATGGTTTGTGATTGCTTTGAAAACTTTAGTAAATCTGAAAGTATGTTCAAGAAAATAGAGAGATTAAAGCATATATAAATTGGGGATTTGTAGATGTTAGAACCATGTATACATAGGAGTAGAAGAGATGTATTCGTTTGCTAGAGGTGCAGGCAAGAGATGCTTCCATTTCCATTGGAGAATGGTTGCAACTCTTGGGAGGAAGAAGGTGTCTATTCAGAGAAAATTCACATGTTTAAATTCAGTCGACTGAGCAGGGATTTCAGTCGATTGGAAATGTGAAGAAAATTTTTTAGGATTAAATTCAGTCGACTGAGCAGGATATTTCAGTCGACCGGAACTATGCATGTTGTATATGTGTAACAGTTTCAGTCGACTGGGATTACCTGTTCAGTCGACAAAACTATTAGTTTTTGCACAGTGAATGTTTATCTATAAAATTAAGTTATGAAATGTGTTCTTGTGTTTGTGCAAGCCTCTTGAGGATAGATTTTAACAATAAAACTAAACTTAGACCTATATTTAAATCATACTCATGATATCCTTGGTCTTCATAGTTCTTCCTTTGGCTTTGCACATATCTCTTCCTTTTAGTTGAAGCACATTGTCACTGATCAAAATATAGCATATCAACAACGTAAAAATACAAGGCGTATTTACTCTAAATCTTTATAGTCCAACTAGACTCAGTTGATATTAATGACCAAATTTTTGTGTTTTAAAATTCAGTTGCCCACAAACAGGCCCGGTCCACTATTTGGGTTGCCCTAGCCCAAACAAAAACTATAGCTCACGTTAGAATCTCATCCCAAAAAATTAGTGATTTTCTGGAAACAAAACTTTAAACCCGGTAAATATGCTCATGCAGGAAATGAATCCTCATAATTGTTCTAAGAGTGTTGGCCGGTATGATACAATCGCTAATGTAGGAAAATAGTTCTCGTTTGTTAATATCAATTATTTTGCATATATTTTTGTATTTTCCTTGGTCCAATGGGCTGCCATTGCCCATGGGCTTGATGGGTTGCCCTCCAGACCGGCCCTGTCAAAGATGTGGATTGCTAATGGATATAGGGACCATTGCTAATGGTAATGGATACAGGGCCAGAAATGAATTTAACTTTCATATTTTATCGTTCATACGCACGCACACATTTATGAACAATAAAATATAATTAATTGGAAACAAAATTACATTACTTGTAAATTATTCCGTAAAATGGAAAATAAATATTGTTAAATACAATAAATATTATAAATAACCATTATACCGATTGTTATAAAACTTCATACATAAGATTGAATATAATAAATATACAACACTAAAAAGGCTGTAATACGTTAAAATCAATAGCTCCCGTAAATTTTAAGAAGAGAAAAGCGCAAGATATCTATTTTTTTAACAACTATTCAAAAAAACTTTGTAGAATTTTGTTTTATTACAACATCTATTTAGAAAAAGTTGTCTGGAAAAATTTATTACAACTTCTTCTTCTTCCCATGATCAGGAGAAAATGAACAGCAAAGACGAGATGAAAACAACAAACGTTTTATGTTTGACCAACTATTGTTTGGCATACTCTTGTGGTTGCCAGCTGCATTGCTGCTGCGCTTCAAAGCTGTTTTGCAAGTCATGGTACAACCTTATTGAAAGCAGGACATTCGTCTCTAGATATTATAGTGATAACGGCCGCGAAGGAAAATTGATCACTTAGTACGGTTGGTCGAATGCTTCGGATTACAGGTTGTGCTTGCTGAGTGGTAAAAGGTACGATGTTGTTGAAGACTTGGAACTCAAGTATGACAGGTATCCTTTAGAGGAAGCAAAAATTATTGATCGTGCAAAGGATTGATGTGTTTGGAAAGCAACAGGCATGGACAGCTTGCAATATGCAATCCTGCTACGAAGCAAATGGTACTTATACCCTAATTGAAGTTCTATAGTGAGTTTATTTTCCTTCATGGTTTTTAGGACGTTGCATCAGTTGCTGTGTTTGGGTTTAACCAAAAGAGCCGCGATTTCAAGATTGTGAGAACGATGACTTCGTCTGCAAAGACCAGGGATAGCTATTTATTCAAAGAATTTGAAAATCTAAAAACTATGTTGGAGACTTGGATGATCGGAAGAGCACTCCAGGTTTTTCATTCATTATGGGATATGGAACAATTTCACGGGCTACGAAAAATCAGCTAGTAGTGAGCCTATCGACTACAGAAGCTGAATACATTGCTGCAGCACTTTGTGCTTGTCAATGTATTTGGCTTAGGAGAATCTTGGAGAAACTTGGAGCTGAAGAAAGAGGAAGCATAGAAATTTATTGTGACAACAACTCTACAATTCAGTTGTCCAAAAATTCAGTTTTCCACGGATGAAGCAAACATATTGGTGTAAAATTTCATTTTCTCAAAGACCTGGTAAATGATGGAGCTGTGTGTAAGTCTAACGTATGGTGGATCGATTATACAAATGACAAGTATATGACTAATTTAAACTATAGTGTAACAATAATAAAGTATGTAAATAAGAATAATCACACCAGAGATTTTATACTGGCTCGGACCTCCCGTCCTACGTCCAGTCCCGTAGCTCCTTTTCGGAATTTCCTTTTAACTAACCCTCACTTCACCCGGAGGAACAGGTTTACAATAGCAGAGTTTCTTCGTCAACTATGTGTTCTCAATTACACGAATTTTGACTATATAGTAAAATTAAACTTCCTATATCTCTTGAATGATTGAATACAATATTGTTCGAGAGAAAATAGAAGTGTATGATCTCAGATTTATAGTTTGGATAGCAAGTAGATGGTTAGAATAAGAGATGATCAAAATAGAAAGTCGAGTTGTGTTTTGATCCTTCTTGATTCTTGTTTATATAGTTGTAGATTGTTGCTTCTAGTAGTCACATCTCTTCTCTTTCAGTCTAGAGTCATCACTGTTCACTAGTGAAGAGTTGCGGAGGAGGGATGGAGTTATGCCTCTTCGGAGATGACAGTTGTAATTTGAATATCAACAACCGAGTGCAGTTTCAAACGTCTAGAATATGTCTCAGACGTCTGGCTCTATATATTTTTTGTATATAATAGCTTTTCAAACGTCTGAGTGCTACTTCCTAACGTCTAGTTTAGTCTGTTTGTTGTTCTAGAGGACTTTTCCAAACGTCTGGCTTGTGCGTCCAGACGTCTGATATTGTGCATATCAGTTTTTGTCCTCTTTCTCTTGTGCTTCTTTGCTCCTATCGACTTGTAGTCTTTTGTAGTGTCCTTTGAGCCTCTTTTTTGTCTTTCTAGTGATGTTGCTCTAGCAAGTACCTTCATATATAAATATATATGTATATTCGATTTCCATTATATAGTTGTTGTCATCGAAACCATAGATTTGATTTCCTAACAATCTTCCCCTTTTTGATGATGACAACTATACAATGTACTTAGATATAATTTTATAAATCTCCCCCTGGATATGTGCTTTCCATTATTTCTCCCCCTTTGGCATTATCAAAAAGTATTAATATGTTTAAAACTCCCCTTAAGCATAACATCTCCCCCTAAGTATAATATCTCCCTCTACCAATATTCATATGAATTTCTCCTCCATATTTGCCAAAGGTCATATTTCATTGTAAGCACGTAATTCTTTTTAAACGTATGGAACATCCTTTAAAATTCCAAAATCTATCTGTTTTCTTTTGTTTCTCCGAGTACCTGCAATAAATAATAATCATTTTTGGCACCCACTTACTATGTTAGGGTCGGGGGGGTTAATCATAGGATGAAAACCTTTCCAAAATAGGTGTGGTTGTATCAAAAAAAATGAATCAATCTTAAAATAAATATCACTTATAATCTAAGGTATCAAAAAAAATTAACATTTAAAGCATGTGATACCCATGTTTCTTATAATTTGTTAATTTTTAGGAAACCATACCCATTTGGGTGTGGTTAAACCTTTATAGATATAGTTTTCATTACAAATCACGTTCTTATAATAGTTGCTACTATAAAGTTGTTTATCATGATCAATCATATTAGCTGGAATCCATATCGTAATATTGTTAGTCATTAGCTTAGTACTTGAAGAATAATTTCTATCATTTCTAAATAAAGTACTATTATGACTATAAATGGTTTTAAAACTATCTTGGTTACTAGTACAAGCACTAAAATTAATATACATGAATGCATATCCAGTACTATTTTTACTTTTAGCTTGTTTATAGCCTAAACCGCTTTTATCATTGTGAGCTTTTGAAATTGTAACTAAGGAAGATAAGATATCTTAACCTTTGTTAAAATTTATGATTTTTGTATTTAATCTTTCAAAACTTGCTTTAGAATTACAAACTTCTTTTTGAAAAATATTATTATTAACTTTTAAAATCTCACATTCTTTAGATAATTCCAAATTCTTTTTAATTAAAGCTTCATTCTCTTTTTCACGAGACAAAATGAAATAACTAGAATTGTTTAAATAATTTTCCAAAAAAATATTTTTATTTAGCAAAATATTGATTTCCTCCAAAAGATCATTGTTTTTATCTTCTAACTGCTCATTTTCTTTTTGTAGGACATCTTTTTGTAAAACAAGTTCTTCTATGGTATTTTCAAAACATTTGGTTTGTTTTACCAAAAATTTATTTTCCTATTTTAAACTAGAAATTTCTTGCTCACGATCTTTTAACTTAGCTAAAGAAATTATATTAACTTTATTCAAAGTTTCACAATCTTTTAATAATTCATCATGTGCTAACAGAAGATCTTTATATAAAGAATCTAAACATACCGCCTGTGATCTGAGTTTAGCCATGAAGCATTCATTTGTTTGCTCCTTTGATTTTTCTTTATTGCTCTTCCTCTTCTTATTGCCTTGATTAGTTCTATTTGTAGCCATGTATTCTAGGATGTTGTTACGATCTCTCTAATCCCTTGCTCTGATACCAATTGTAAGTCTAACGTATGGTGGATCGATTATATAAATGACAAGTATATGAATAATTTAAACTATAGTGTAACAATAATAAAGTATGTAAATAAGAATAATCACACCAGAGATTTTATACTGGTTCGGACCTCCCGTCCTACATCCAGTCTCGAAGCTCCTCTTCGGAATTTCCTTTTAACTAACCGTCACTTCACCCGGAGGAACAGGTTTACAGTAGCAGAGTTTCTTTGTCAACTATGTGTTCTAAATTACACGAATTTTGACTATATAGTACAATTAAACTTCCTATATCTCTTGAATGATTGAATACAATATTGTTCGAGAGAATATAGAAGTGTATGATATCAGATTTATAGATTGGATAGCAAGTAGATGATTAGAATAAGAGATGATCAAAATAGAAAGTCGAGTTGTGTTTTGATCCTTCTTGATTCTTGTTTATATAGTTGTACAGTGTTGCTTCTAGTAGTCACATCTCTTCTCTTTCAGTCTAGAGTCGTCACTGTTCACTGGTGAAGAGTTGCGAAGGAGAGATGGAGTTGTGTCTCTTCGGAGATGACAGTTGTAATTTGAATATCAACAACCGAGTGCAGTTTCAGACGTCTGGAATATGTCTCAGACGTCTGGATCTATATATTTTTTGTATATAGTAGCTTTTTAGATGTCTGAGTGCTACTTTCAGACGTCTAGTTTAGTCTATTTGTTGTTCCAGAGGACTTTTCTAGACGTCTGGCTTGTGCACCCTGACGTCTGATATTGTGCATATCAGTTTTTGTCCTCTTTCTCTTGTGCTTCGTTGCTCTTATCGACTTGTAGTATCTTGTAGTGTCCTTTGAGCCTCTTGTCTTTCTAGCGATGTTGCTCTAGCAAGTACCTTCAGATATAAATATATATGTATATTGGATTTCCATTGTATAGTTGTTGTCATCGAAACCATAGATTTTATTTCCTTACACTGTGAAGCTGAGTTTTTATAGCTCTGAAGAGGAGATTGCAGATATAATGATACGGCCTCTTGGATTAGAGCAGTTTGTGTAGCTACGTGGGATGCTTGAAATAATTGATGCAGCAGAAGTTTAAGCTCCAGATGAAATAGCTTAAGGGAGGGAATGATGGGAAAAATTAGTTATTCACGTTCTTAATAAGCCATAATCTTATGGATGCCCTATTCTTAAGAGTTAGCAGTTTTTTGTATTTCCATGTAACTTGCCATGAAATGTGGCTTTTCTATTTTTTCTTTTGTATGTGTAAATGGTTATAAAGGCCTGATGTTTATTTTCAAGAATTTAAACAAGCAGATAACACTACGAAGAATTATATTGGCGTCCTATCATTTGGAATTCAATTAACAGTAAGAAGATGCCTTGCTGCGCCTACAGGGTATTATTAAGGCGTATCAACACTACAGATCACCTACGGCAAAGGGGAATTAGTTACGATGACATTTGTGTATTATGCAATGAAATGCTAGAAAGTATAAATAATTTGATTTTCAACTGTAGTTATTCTAGGTATATGTGGGTGCTTACGAAGTTAAAACTAAGTATTACGAATAACGATACCGCCCTGAATCTTGAAGATGAAGTTAACTGACTCGGACAACGATTTCGGAAGCAGGACCAAATCAGTCAGTTGGCTTCTTGCTCTCTCATCACCAGGATCTACTATATCTGGGAGGAGAGAAACAAACGCGTGTTTGGGAAGAAAGAGATGAATAAAATCGAAAAGGCTAAATTAATTCAAATCGAGATCACTTATCTCATGCGGAAATCAAGGTTGAAGACCCAGTGCACCAACAAGAATGAGCAGATCACGTAGAAATAGGGCATTGATTTGAGTGATGCTGGATGAACACTTATCGCCCCTCAATTTTCATCCCTAGAAGCAGCCATGGTAGAGAGGACAATTGTTTTCTTCGAGGTAGACTTGTCTGTATCTTTTATCCGACGTGATAATTGTTAGCCATGTGGTTATTGCATGATCAATTAATGGACTGTCATGGGTCTATATGTTTGTACTCAATGTTATATTTATTTTATTAATAAAGGAACCAAATTTCATAATGTATGTATATGTGTGCATTACGGTACAAACAAAAGTTTGATCAGGCATGTAGTCCTCTTTTTCTTAAAAGTAGAGGAAATTTTATTAGTACTGCAAATATTGAGCAGATAATGCAAACAAGATTCTAACATAAATATCAGAATATTGTAACCAAATTGGGCAATTGGTAGGCTAGCACTTCAAACAAACATTAAGACTACCCGTCATAAAAAATCTTTGTAGTCGGATATGTAGGAAAATGAGATGCTGCTATGACTTTTGAGAAATCTTATTAAGTGACCATTATACAACTTTTTGTGGTTGACCATATTCTTATAGAATGAATTTCATGCCTATAATCCAACAAATTGAAGAAGATAATCTTTTCTTTTTCTCACAATTTCCAATAACGTATCTTTCCCATTATGCTTCATAAGAAATTTGTGGACAGAGAGTTTATTTCATTACTAATGAAAATTATATAAATACTTATATTACTCGAGAAATTTTTTGAGCTCAGAATATATTCTTCAACGGATATCGGACTTTTCTTTGGCTATCTAAGTTACTATGTGCTTATGCATTTTTTGATGAATTTTGGTCATAAAGGTTAGGTACAAATATGCTAATATGAACAAAAATTATCTTTCTACCATAAAGTTTTTAGGCATTTGCTTTCGTCCTTAAAGTACACTTCAAGAAAAAACATCATTTACAATGGTTAAAAAAGTTGTTTAAAGACTTTAACAACATTTTGGTTGTAATATCCATGGCTCCAAACAAAAAATTTAAAGTTTCGACGTATAATTAATGTTGCATAAGCAGTTGTAGATCATGTATTTACAACAATTTTCGACCATGGTAAATATTAATATATTAGTCTTAAAACTTCAAACAATGTATCCAAAATATTGTGAAACAAGAATTATTGAATCAAATATCAAACATTACCGAAAAAATGGACGAAAGGTATAAGTGGCATTGTATTTTGCATTGCAACATTTTGACCCGTTGAAAATAAAGCACATGCATCAAAACCCAAAACACATGCAACAAAACAAAAACATGCCAAAAAAGTAAATTATATATCTTTTTAAGTGTTATTATTAGATTTTATAAAACAAATATGAAACATCGCATTCAGGTTTAATACAACCATTCTCCGACAATATCTTTATATTTCAACCACATTTGTTGCGCACTATTTGTTGAACCCTACAGATCTATAATATTAATAATTTTCTAGTTATTGTACAGATGATATTTACATCATTAATCATTAATAAGAATAATGGACCGGGTTGGTTGAAAATCAACCCAACGCAATTTATATAAATACAAACCCAACCAAAGAGATCCATCTATTAAACGAGTCAACCCAACCAAACCCGCTAATTTAATGGATCATCCAAACCCAACCCGTTGAACCTATTTTGAACAAAACTAAAAAAGACATCACAAATGAAGAAGCTCATCAACAAACGGTAATCTAAACTAAAAACATGTGAGTTTGCAAACAATAGAAGAGTGCATCAGTTTAAAGATTTAAACCGATGATCCAAACTAAAGGGTAGAGGCACGCACATAATACAAGTCAAACAAGTAGTCCTTCTCCTGATATCAACTGTATACAAACACCTGTTTAAAGAAGACTTGCAAACGAATAAGGTTTATGACATAGCATAGGAAGCGAATTCGACGATGTAAATCGAATCCGTCCAGGATCTCACACGATTAGCGGAAATAATGGGTGAATCGATGATAAATCGATGAATTTAAGAATACCGAAAGGCCCAAATCCGTTGATCACGAAGATACCGGACTTTAGCAATCTTCGACACGTTGATCGCGCACGATGCCGTGAGAGAAGATCTTCAATTCTTCGAACGTTGATCAAGCGCACTTGATTCCATGAATTGGCTACAACAATCGTTGATTCGAGCGCACTCGAATGCCGAAAGTGGAGATAGGAGATAACACTCAACTACCAATTTAAAAGGAGGCACCAAGCTCTCAAACAAAAGTTTATCAATTTCAAAAACTGGTTTACAAATGACTCACCTTGCCTATTTATAGGCGTTACAACTAAACACTGACCAACCGACCTAACATAGGTCGTTAACGACCTAAGCAACATGTGAATCAACTTCACATCTGCTCACGCCATAATAATATGTACATCAGTTATGCGACCTAAAATTACAACACATACGACTTAAAAACAAATGAACTTACAACATATATACAACACGAGTTAACAGTAAGCGACATAACCACACAACATATTACAACGACTTACGATATAGGTACATAGCGACCTACACTCAACATCTTCACGCGACTCAAGGAATCAGCTTCTGGAATTCTTCATGCGGCATAAGCTTGAACGACTTTGCGACCTAAAAGTTGAGCGACATAAGGAGGTGCTCGCGACCTAGGCTGGAAGCAATTAGTGACATAAAATTTGGCCGCGACATAAACCTCTTTCGCGATCTTTGTCACTCGAGCGATCTAGGGTTTCTTCGCCTCCGCGACCTAGGTCATGGCGTTCGCGAGCTATCATAAGTCGCTCGCGACCTACAGGTGCTTCTCGCACGCGCGACCTAAGGAGCACTGCAGTGCAACTTAAGGCGGAGCGACCTAGGGTTTCGCCATGATTCAAGGTAAGTCGTTCGTCCCCGATTCCTTTCTTGGCTTCGCGATTTCTTGGTATGGGATGCGCTGCATCATCCTCCCCTGGTTGAAAAGAATTCGTCCCCGAATTCACACTTTCCTCTTCTTCGACATGCTTATTCTCATGGTTTGGAATCAAGTATTTGACGTTGAAAATGTCGGCAGTATGGATATGATCCGGCAAACCTAACTGATACGCATTATCATTGATCTTCTTTATGATTTCTAAAGGACCAATCTTCCTAGCAGCTAGTTTACTGTAAGTACCAACAGGAAAACGATCCTTGGTTAATACTGCATATATAAAATCTCCTTTTTTGAAGTCAACATGTCGTCGTTTAATATCTACGGATTGTTTATATTTCTCATTTGTCTTCTCCAATCGTTCCTGAACGATTCTATGGCATTCTGTCAACCCATCAATAAAATTAGCAGCTCGCTTAACTGTCCCCTTCGGTTGTGGCACTATCGTTAAATCCAATGGCCCCTTTGGCAAGCTTGAATATACAATCTGAAATGGACTGAAAGCCGTACTACGGTAGATAGCATGATTATGAGCAAACTCTGCTTGACATAACTTCACATCCCCACTCTTCAGATTATCCTTTACATGACACCGCAACAAATTTCCCAGGGTTCTGTTCACAACTTCAGTCTGTCCATCTGGCTGTGGATGATAAGCACTATTGAATTTCAGCTTCGTTCCCATCATCCTCCACAAACTCAGCCAAAAATGACTTAGAAATCTGGTATCCCTGTCTGAAACTATAGATTCTGGTAAACCATGCAAGCGATAGATCTCCCTAAAGAATAATTGTGCTACATGGACTGCATCTGCCATCTTCTTATAAGCAACAAAATGTACCATCTTTGAGAAATGATCCACCACAACATAGATAGAGTCATTTCCCCGTTGAGTCCTCGGCAAGCCCAACCCAAAATCCATGCTTACATCCACCCACGGTTTTGTAGGAACAGGTAAAGGCATATACAAACCTGCATTTGTAGCTGTCCCCTTCGAAACTTGACAAACATGACATCTGTGAACAAACTTTTCAACTTCTTTCCTCATTGACGGCCAACAATAAGACCTTGAGATCAACTGCAAAGTACGATCCCGACCAACATGTCCTTCTACATGCAACTCTTTTACAATTTTCATTCTCAAACTGCACTCTGGTATGCACAATCGATTCCCCTTGAATAGAAATCCATCTATCATTAGATATTCATCCGTTCTCCTCCCCTTGACTTCGTCTACAATCTTCGCAAAGTAAGGATCTTCAGCAAACAATTCTGGAAGTACTTCAAACCCCGTCACTTCAACCTTCATTGTAGTCAACAAATGATTCCACCTACTCAAGGCATCAGCTACACGATTTATCACCCCTGATTTGTGCTTTACAACAAAAGTAAACTGCTGCAGATACGCGACCCATGAAGCGTGTCTTGCTGAAATTTTGTCCTGCCCTTGCAAATGTTTCAAAGCTTCGTGATCCGTATAAAGAACAAACTCCTTCTGAAACGGATAATGTCTCCATTTCTTCACAGCTTGAACAATCGCGTAAAATTCCACGTCATAAGTGCTATATCTCAGCTTGGCTCCGGACAACTTCTCACTGAAATAAGCAACTGGTCTTCCATTCTGACTCAATACTCCACCAATCCCAACCTTTGAAGCATCAGTGTGCAACTCAAACAACAACTGAAAATCCGGCAAAACTAGAATTGGTGCTGACGTCAAAAGTGTCTTAACCTTCTCAAAAGCTAACTCTGCTCCCTCTGTCCACACGAACTTCTTTCCCTTCATGCAATCGGTTACAGGTGCCATCACACTGCTAAAACGTGGAATGAATCTTCGATAGAAAGATACCAACCCATGAAAACTCCTCACTTCAGTAATTGTCTTGGGCTGTGGCCAACTCCCGACAGCTTCCACTTTGCTTTCATCCACTTGAATACTCTCCTTCGACAGAACATACCCCAAAAATAAAACACTATGCGTCATGAACACGCATTTCTTCGTTGCAGCATAAAATTGTTCCTGTCGTAGTATCATCAACACTTCTCGTAGATGATGCAAGTGTTCTTCCGGGCTTCCACTATATATCAGTATATCATCAAAATATACCACCACGAACTTCCCAATAAACGGTCTAAAGATCTGATTCATCACTCTCATAAAAGTAATAGGAGCATTTGACAAGCCAAATGGCATAACCAGCCATTCGTATAGACCCTCCCTAGTTTTAAAAGCAGTCTTCCACTCATCACCCGGTCTAATACGAGTCTGATGGTATCCACTCTTTAAATCAATTTTTGAGAACACAACAACTCCACTCAACTGATCAATCATATCGTCGAACCTCGGAATATGAAACCTGTATCTCACAGTGATCTTGTTTAGAGCCCGACTGTCCGTACACATTCTCCACGTCCCATCCTTCTTAGGTACCAATAAGGCTGGCACAGCACATGGACTCAAGCTCTCCTGAACACGCCCTTGTTCTAACAACTCCTCCACCTACCTTCTCAGTTCCTCATGCTCCTTAGGACTCATCCGGTAATGTGGCCTGTGAGGTAATATTGCTCCTGGCACAAGATCAATCTGATGCTGGATATCCCTCAACGGTGGTAATTCTTTGGGTAGCTCTTCAGGAAATACATCCTCGAATTCTTCCAACACAGGTTTGACTTCCTCTGGAAATTCAACAGATTCAGTAGCTTCACGTCCAATCAACAAAAACACCTCTGGACTCTCCTCTACTTCTCCAACAAACTCCTTCAAAGTCAATAAAGTCTTCAGCTCCTCAATCTCTTCTGACTTGCTCTCTCCTTGCTGTCTCTTCTTCGGAACTAAAATGACCTTAATACCTACAAATATAAAGCTGTAGCTATTGGTTCGACCATCATGTTGCACTGCTCGGTCATACTGCTATGGTCTTCCCAACAGTAAGTGACAAACATCCATCTCCACCACATCACACCAGATCTCATCTTTATACTTCTTCCCAATAGAAAATGGAACATGAACTCGCCTGTCCACCTTCACCTCTCCTCCTTTTCTCAACCACGCTAACTTGTAAGGATTTGGATGCTTCTCCGTCTTCAACTTCAACTTTCTCACAACTTCGGTAGAAATGATATTGTCACAACTTCCCGCGTCAATCACAAATTTACACACCTTTCCTAGTATAGTGCATGTCGATTGAAAGATGTTACTCCTCAACTAACTCGCCTCTTCTTCCTGTTTTGGTGTCAAACATGATCTCCTCAACATTAGATTACATCCTTCATCTCCCGACGCGATATCCTGTTCATCCTCTTCAACTGTACTAGAATGACCTTCATCAACGTCCTCATCTTCAATCTCAGCAATCATGCCCGCTTCTTCGACTTTAGACATTCATTGCTCTTGTGGCCAAACTCTTGACAATTAAAGCACTTGATACTATTGTTGACCTTGGTCTTTGCTACCTTGTTGACAACCGGTTTAGTAACAGCCTTTGAAATAGTAGTATTGCTACTAGCTCCCTTAACATGATTGTTGGAATTTGTAAACACACCACCTCCTCGTCTTCCTTGCTTCTCCCTAGCCAACGTTTTCTAGTGCGCTTCAGCCACAGATCTAGGGTCAAACATATTTACCATGTCCTGGATCTGGATCCTCAACCCTCCAACAAATCTAGCGGTCAACTGTTCTTCCGTCTCCAAGATATCATTCCTAGCAATGAGTTGGTAAAATTCATCCGCATGATCATTAACTGACTTTGTCCCCCGACTTAGATTTTGTAAGCGTTTATACATAAGAGATTGATAATTGTAAGGTAAGAAAGTAGCTTTCATTAACTTCTTCATCTTCTCCCATAAAACAATCTTTGACTTCCCCATTCTGCCTCGTGTAAGTTTAGTCTGCTACCACCATGCCATAGCTCTCCCTCTCAATCTCGTAGCAACCAACTTAACTCTGCGATTCTCGGGAATTTCTTTGAAGTCAAAAATTTCCTCAACATTTGAAACCCAATCCAAAAATTCTTCCGCAACGATTCCACCCTTGAATTCCGGAATTTCCATTTTCATTCCCAATTCCCATCTACGATCATCTTCATATTCTCTAGCTCGACTCCACACTTGACCTCGATCTCGGTAATGAACACTTCCTCTATCACCATCAAACTCCTCATTAAAAGACGCATATCGTTGTCGATCATGACCACCAACATCTCTACCACCACCATTTCTTCGATCTACATTCCTCTGATCACGATAATCCACATCTCTTCGATTTCGTTCCTCAACATTCCTATCATGATCGTCAACATTCCTACGATCATGACCTCCTCTTCTCTCCCGATCTGACTGTGGTGAAACTCCGTTTCCCCTATGACTCGATTCAGGTGAAACCCTTCTTCTATTCTAATTCATTTCAAGCATCATTCTCTCTAATCGACAAATCCCTTCATTCAACTTCTCAGTGAAACTCTCGTTGATTCGTTGCTCCATTTCATCGGCATCTTCTCTTCGATATAAAGCATTTATATTGCGATGACGTTGAGCTCGTCTGTTTGGCATGATTGAACTTCAACAAATTCAAAAAAATTCAAACACTTTTCGATCTTTGATCCAAATGATATGGATCGAAACTCCCAACTTGTTGCAACTTCACGATAAACACGATGAACACCAAACTTCTCAACAATTGCAAATCTGATCTCCAAACTACAATTTCTCGAAACCCAATTCTCCAAATGATGCAAACTTCTTGCGATCAAGCTTTGATACCAAACTGACGTAGCGTAGGAAACGAATTTGACGATGTAAATCGAATCCGTCAAGGATCTCACACGATTAGCGGAAATAATCGGTGAATCGATGATAAATCGATGAATTTAAGAATACCGAAAGGCCCAAATCCGTTGATCACGAAGATACCGGACTTTTGCAATCTTCGACACGTTGATCGCGCACGATGCCGTGAGAGAAGATCTTAAATTCTTCGAACGTTGATCAAGCGCACTTGATTCCGTGAATTGGCTTCAACATCGTTGATTCGAGCGCACTCGAATGCCGAAAGTGGAGATAGGAGATAACACTCAACCACCAATTTAAATGGAGGCACCAAGCTCTCAAACAAAAGTTTATCAATTTTAAAAAACTGGTTTATAAATGACTCACCTTGCCTATTTATAGGCGTTACAACTCAACACTGACCAACCGACCTAACGTAGGTCGTTAACGACCTAAGCAAAATGCGACTCAACTTCACATCGGCTCACGCCATAACAATATGTACATCAGTTATGCGACCTAAAATTACAACACAAACGACTTAAAAAAATGAACTTACAACATATATACAACACGAGTTAACAGTAAGCGACATGACCACACAACATGTTACAACGACTTACGACATAGGTACATAGCGACCTACACTCAACATCTTCACGCGACTCAAGGAATCAGCTTCTGGAATTCTTCATGCGACATAAGCTTGAACGACTTTGCGACCTAAAAGTTGAGCGACATAACGAGGTGCTCGCGACCTAGGCTGGAAGCAATCAACGACATAAAATTTGGCCGCGACATAAACCTCGTTCGCGATCTATGTCACTCGAGCGATCTAGGGTTTCTTCGCCTCTGCGACCTAGGTCATGGCGTTCGCAAGCTATCATAAGTCGCTCGCGACCTACAGGAGCTTCTCGCATGCGTGACCTAAGGAGCACGACAGCGCGACTCAAGGCGGAGCGACCTAGGGTTTCGCCACGACTCAAGGTAAGTCGTTCGTCCCCGATTCCTTTCTTGGCTTCGCGATTTCTTGGTATGGGATGCGCTGCATCAGTTTATTAACTGAAAGATAAATTAAAATAAAAGAAGCTCGTCAACCAACTGATTTTGAAAGCAAGCTAATGCCAGGGATTTTGAGAGTTTGCACTCCTAATCCTATTATAAGAAGCACCTTGACCTGCAAGTGAGTAAGAAAAGATATCGGTATTGCAAAATCACACACTGCACCATGATCAACAAATAGTGGCACATGTATTTCAGACTCTTTATTAAGTTAAAAGCTTCAAGATTCTTGCTACTATATGAACATGGCCACACTTCCTAATTTAAAGTTTGTAAATCTTTACAAATAAAAGGTAGAATGACGTAAACTTTTAAATTGATAAGTGCATCATTTTTGTTTGAGGGTAACCATAGTCAAATTGACGCAATGACTGTTTTCATGAAATATTGATGCAGATCATGCATGTATAAATTAGCTCTTCAATTAGATTAAGCTAAGCACATTTATAGCTATGTGTTCCATTGCTTGATTCAAACATAACTATTAGAACACTTTTAATAATAAATATATCAGGGATGAAGTAGAACAAATTTTCTGAATCCATGTAGCATCAAGCTTCATAAATTGATAGATTCAGTGACCGACAATGGCATAAAATTAGGATGTTAGTTTGTAATCAAAAATAGTATTTGTTCAGAAATAAGCACAAGCAAAGAAATAAGGATAAAGTTATCTTGTAGAACCAAGGATTTTTAACTCATATCTTGGTGCCAAAAGGTGTAATAAATGGAACTGTGATCATAGAAAACCTGAAATAAGCACATCTGTTTCTTGTAGTCGTTGATACATTAACTTGATATAACTTGACCATTACATTTAACCAAACCTAGTCAACTGTATATGTTCATTCCTCCCTCGGGGAATCTAAGAAAAAGCAAACTTATATGCTAATCTAACAATATTATGTTAAAGTACTTAATAAATTAACAACATGAAAGAAATTACAGCTTTGATGAAATGAAAACATAAATTTTCTGCCCATTTTTTGTTTGGTTTGCATCATATTCCATTACAAGTTATAATCGTCAAATCTTTAGATGTAAAATTTAAAAGAAAAGTTGAACCATATCTTTTAAAAAGAGAATGGGCAGGCGTGAGTGGAATGTAGTTTTATATCATCACGTATCAAGTGATATTTTTTATATCATCCCGTATCAAGTGGTAAGTTTTATATTATCATGTATCATAGAAGAAGAAAAAGAAGAAGAAGAAGATAGAGAATTGAAAAGGAAGGAATTTAAATTAGCATCATTCTAATACTAAGATGTTCGTAGAAATTGGCAACTTTTTGTATTAAAGTTGCAAACAAGACTACTCAATGAATCTTTCGTTACAGTCAAATCTTATGCTTCTACGTTTACATGTTCAGTTGAATTCATGTTCTACAATATCAAATATTAACAAGCATTAGCTAATACAGCTACGTGTTACTAAAGCAGTTCAAAACAATGATATCAGCATTAGCAAAAGAATGAATTTTAAAAAGGAATATACCTATAACTATCAAGAGATGGGAGCAGCAGTAGAAAGCGCGAGTCAGCAACTACAAATATCATGTTTGTAAGAAAGAACAACTGCAAATGTCAAGTTTATATTAAAATGCACGCAAAAAAAAGAAACTATCAAGCTTGCATTTAAAAAAAGCATATTTATTCTTTGGCTCCAAGAATGAAATGAAGGCAAGTACTGCCATGCATGATATCAATAATATCAGCAAATGCAGCCTACAAAAACAATAAGCATCAGGCAGTTTTCCTTTTACGATCAGATTTGGTTTCGATGGTGTACTCTAACCTAGAGGAATTCAGTAATGCATGACTGTAGATTTTGGGAAACTTATTCAAAAAGGCCAAGGCTATATTTATACAGTTGAAGTTTTAATAGATGTCTAAGTATAATAGTTGTTTAAGCAGAAAGCGAGCAAAACCTTCTATGCCTTCACTTATGCATTAGTGTTTTTTTTTAAAAATGTTGAAATACCTACTCTGTGAACACAGCAGACAAAAGGCAATGGCTCGATATTGTCATATGTTACGATTGGTGTAAATTTGATAACAAAATAATCGATTTATGTTATAATATATGTAAATATAAAATTGAATATGCTTTGTGTTTTTATATTTAGTCCCACACCATGAGATATCTTCAATCTCATACTTCAAGGCCTATATATAAAGAAGCTTATGTAATGTAATTATGTCAATCTATCTCTATGTAATTGATATCATAGTGAAAAACATTTTCTCTACTCTCCTCTTTTCTAATGGCATCTTATCTCTTTTTAGTTTATACACGTTATCAGCACGATCTCTATAAACAAAATATTATACATCTACAATTGTGATAATCTATAAAATCAGATCTATTCTTTTTCAGATCCAATTATAGATCTCAAAACGGTAAGTCGTCTTTTTGATCTGATTAATCTAATCTTCCAAATCATTTTTTCTTTTTCCTTTTCTTTTAGATCTCATTCCATTCAAGAAATACTTCTTCAGATCTGTTTCTATTGTGTTATCTTTTATATTTTATTATATTAGTCTTGTAATTTTAGATCTTATGTAGATCTAATCTTTGAGATCTCATTCTTATTTTGTTAGTTATTATATTTTAGATCTATTTCTTTTTGCTATTTTCTGATCTTATTATGTTGTATATCTCAATACCATGCTTATTTTTATGTTTTTGAGTTCATTTATTTTGGAATGCAAGTTTGAACTTAACAAAATTTGATATTGTTGATTCAAGCAAATTTATCGAATTTGATTGTATTCAATTTGGACATGGATTTGAGAAATCAAACATGGTTGGTAAATGGAGTTTTCATTTTGAAAACCTTTTGCTTTGATTTAGATTTAAATGAAGGCTTTGAAAATTATTTTAACATATGATTTATATTTCCAGAAGAAATATTTTATTATTTCTTATAGAAACAAATATAATGATAATATGTATCTAAAAGATCGTATTAAGTTTAGATCTAACATTGATTTTGATTTAGCACATCTGAAGTGAATGAAAACATTAATAAAAGTTTGCATGATAAGCTTAATATCTTCCAATACTTCCTTAAAAAAATGAAAGGAAATAAGAATTGAGAACCTGTAGTTTCTATAATGATAAAAGATTGATTATTCACTAGCAAACAATAAAGGATATTTAAGTACTTTCAAAAGCTTCAAATCAAGCTATTCTCATTATATATAGATTATTCATTTACAATATAAGTTACATTTATCTTAGCGAATAACAAACTGATTGTGGTTTAAAAAAATAACATCCCCTTGATTTGTTATTGATTGATAATCAATTTCATTTGTAATCACATTTATTTTACAATATTAACAAGGTGTACTAATCTCCAATTTCTTTAAATAAAAATCCCCTTGGTTTGTCGTTAATCAATTTAATGTGCAATCAAATTTATTTGGCAATAATATTGATGTCGTCTAACCTCCAGTTCCAGTTCCTTTAAATATGCATATATAATATAACTAAGTAATCAACTAATTTTCTTTAGGTTCACAATTTTACATCCAATTAATGAAAATTATTTCTCTCTGATCAATCAAATTAAATCATACATGTTTAGAGGCAAACAAAAATTACATTTAATTTAAAATATTTTTGAGTTATAAAATTTCAATACCTTGGCTTCATTTGAAGATCTTACAGTCAAGAATCCACTTTGTTAAATACTATGGAACTAAGGATATTATTAATATAAAAGCTTATAAAACTTGAGATAAAATTAATATTTTGGTGAGCTTTCATGAAATATTCAACGAAAATCATTTAAAATTTGGATTTCCTATGTATTTGGAATTGAAAATTGTGGATATTGCTTGACGTATACAAATTAGTAATAGGAGTCATAGGACCGGTGAAGCATGAAGAGGTACTGGGAATTTTGAGGTGTTCCTCAAAATATATTCACTGTAATTATTCTTTAATTACTAATGACAAAAATCTACTGAGAGGTAAATAAAAAGATGCAAGCTATCTTACAGTTACATATAACTAATTTGGCAGGTGATATAAAGGTAAAAATTGTCAATTGCAATTTAACAGGAATTATTTGATAATGAAATTATCTATATTTATTGTCTTTTAACTAAATATACTAATCTTCAATTTCTTCAAATATGCATATTGTATACCATGCATCTTATCAATAAATTAATACAGTAGTTAATTCTTTGAGTATCTTTCCATCACAAATTTGCACCTAATTAATGAAACTTATTTATCTTCAATCAATGAATTAAAGCATGCATATTTAAAGGGAGCCAAATCAATATTTTAATAAATTGGAAACATTTATACAACATCTTCATCTTGAGTTTCATTTCCAGAATTTGCAGTCAAGAATCCACTTTATTAAACCCTATTGCACGAAAAATATTATTACTATAAAGGCTTATATGGACAATGGAAACTTGAGAATTAGTAGGTAAAATCAGTATTTTGATGAGGTTTCATGAAACGTTCAATGAAACTCATTTTAACACTTTGATTTTATTGTGTATCAGTCATACTTCTTATATATTTCGAGTTCCTATAATTATAATAACGTTTGAAATAAAATGAATTAAATCAAACAATACAAATCACTATAACGTTATGTGCTTGTTGCATAAAAGTCAAAACCATGTGTAGGAGGATTTAAGAGGGCTCACTGCTTTCGTCTTGGGATCATTGCCCTTTGGTGATTATTTTGCATCAGTTATCACTGTAATTAGTCGATATTAATAATAACTTAAAAATACTTAAATGGGTCTGTAGGAGATTTTCAAGTATAAGCAGAGTATGGTCTTCTGCTGAAGAAGCTTCCATTTTAGAGGCTTGTTAGGGAAATTTCTCAGGAATTTATGGTATTGTTTATTTCAAACCATAAGAGATTGATCAAAAGTGTACTAATTTAAGAAAATATGTTGAACATACTCAGAGAAAAATTCATGCTGATCTTTGGAAAAATCCGTTATGCAATTAATGTTTTGGTAATCAAATTTATAAACCAACCAAAATAATGGAGTTTTTCAACAAAGTGTGAATAGAATAACAATTTTTTCCAATCTCGGTTTTGGATTAAATTTGAAGTAACATTAATATTAAGCGAAATATAGTCACAAAATCAAAACATATGTGAAAGGATTTACTAACGCTAAAACCAAAAGCCTAAATCTTTTATTTCACTGACAAAGAAATTGAAAAACTATAGGTTATTTTCAATTCATATGTGATACAATGAATGGTCAACATGTACCTGCCAGCCTCAAAGTCTGTTTCAGCCACCATACTGTCTCCATCAGCCACATGGCTCGGCATCGCCCATCACTGGCCGACTATTTTCGTTGTCACCCATCGTCTAAGGAACCACAACTGACTTCGATGTCGCCCAAAACCTCACGCCTCCACTACCTCCAATAATACTCATGACTTCCTTTATCTCCAGCCATAATTCCCATCACCGTCGTCGGAGTCGCAGTATCAAATATTTCCACACGCTACCCTTGATAGTCATGCCGTTGCCCAGCCCGCGCATGCCAGTGTATGACTCGAAGAACACAAATTCCTCATTCCTCTCATCGCCTACCACTATGCCAGAATATGGTAAATTAAAGGAGGCTGTAGAAAGCAAAACCTTCTATCAATATTCAAAAAAATTAAGGTCTAAAAACCACTAATTACAACAATAAACTTTATCAAATGCAGAATAGTTTTCCACTTACGAAGGTGAGGGTTGAGAATCCTCGGATCTGTTGTAAGTACCTAATCAATAGCGTACAAAAAGCATCAAAGAAAAAATCAAATTAAAAAAGGATATACTGGGAAATGATTACGAATGAATTTTAGCTAGGGTACAGAGTTTGAGATCTTGTAAGCGACTTTGGAAGAAGAGCTTCTATTACCCTTTCCAACACGAAATATTTTTTGTAATTTTTCTAATAATTGTTGTAGTTTTCTTTCGAAATGAGGTTTGGTTGACATTTTGATCTCAAATTCTCAGGTACAAATAAAGAAATAACAACAATGAAAGTGCAGTTGTGGTGTGGGACGTGGGACTGAACGTGAGCAAAGGATAATAAAGTGACAAAAGTACCCTTTGTACTGATAGGTTTCAAGCAGCTCATGAGTAAGGTTATTCTCGGAAGATTGAAAAAGGCTTCACTTGGGAATTATTTCGAATGCAATAAAAATTCAATTGGGTAAGTGACGCAAAGTTTAGGATAGAGAATTTTTTTCTGTTGGATGTGGGTGTGGGCTTTCTTATAATATTGTGTTTTGAATACCTAAGACTAGAAGAAAAGAAGTACTTTTAGTAGACAAAGCACAAAGAAGACGGAGGATCTAATTCAGCTTCTATTAATATAGAACAGATATATAGAATTGATTACGTACATAGAACAGTTATATAAGGGATTACATATATAGAACAGATATATAGAATAGATTACTTACATAGAATAAATATATAATAGATTACATACATAGAACATATATATTAATATAATAACATACTCCAATACATATTAACCGTTTAACCAAACTAAATAAATAAACCAAACCGTCCATTAAAATAGATCAACTTTAGCAACCCATCCTCATTTCCCTGCATCTCCCTTCACAGCTTCGCTTGTGATTGACATTAAACTTTCACTGTGATGCGTCAATTGATGCACGAATGGTCGAAAGGACTGTCCAACACCAAGTTGTTTTAGAGTTAGCAAATCATACACATGAAGTCTTCCAGATTCACGTATGTAAAATTTGCCCGCTTTGAGTAATAGAAAGCGGGCATTCCCCGATAAACCCATAGGCAGAAAATTGTATCCATAATCATTTTTGGGCCCAACATGAAATTTTTAGCTCCATATGGCATGCTTGTCCAGCACACATACGTCTATCTATTGTGCATCGCCCACAACCTTAATATATGCTAGATTATCTTCCAAGAAATATAGCACAGACAAGGACGTGTTCGGAAAACCATCAGATGGCAATGAAATGGTAGAAAAAGTTTCTAAAGTCAAATCGAAAGAAACAAGAACATCATCCTTAGTTATCCAATGGCAAAGTCCGTTCCTAAATGCCGTAGGACCAACGAGAATATCCTAAAAAGGCAAAATCGAATTTTCGTGATGACCCTTCAACGTTTTGATTTCAAGCAATAAACCTCAATGAAATTGTCATGCATAGTTTTTAAATTTTCAAATTCTGCGAGTAAATAGCTATCCCCAGTCTCTACAGATGAAGTCATCGTTCTCGCAATCTTGAAATCACGGCTCTTTTGGTCAAACCCAAACCCATCAACTGATGTAACATCCTCAAAACCGTGAAGGAAAATAAACCCACTGTAGAACACCGATTGGGGTATAAGTACCGTTTGCTTTGTAGCAGGGTTGCATATTGCAAGGTATCCATGCCTGTTGCTTCCCAAACATATCATTCCTTTGCATGATCCAATAATTTTTGCTTCCTCTAAGGGATACAGGTCATACTTGAGTTCCAAAACTTCAACAACATCGTATCTTTTACCACTCAGTAAGCACAACTTGTAATCTGAAGCATTCGACCAACTGTACTGCGCGACCAATTTTCCTTCACGGCTATTATCACTGCAATGTCTAAAGAC
This sequence comes from Allium cepa, assembly GCA_030765085.1. Classification (NCBI taxonomy): domain Eukaryota; kingdom Viridiplantae; phylum Streptophyta; class Magnoliopsida; order Asparagales; family Amaryllidaceae; genus Allium; species Allium cepa. The sequence continues at coordinate 237,527,746 of CM060930.1, forward strand.
TAATGTCCTGCTTTCAATAAGGTTGTACCATTACTTACAAATAGCTTTGAAGTGCAGCAGCGATGCAGCTGGCAACCACAAGAGTATGCCAAACAGTAGTTTGTCGAACATAAAACATTTGTTGTTTTCATTTCGTCTTTGGTATTAAGTATATTTTTTATGACTTCAACTGATTCATTTTTTAACTCAAAAATATTCACTAACAAATACCCGTGTGTTTGTAATTTTATAACCACAAGAGTTTGCCAAACAGTAGTTTGTATGACACTCACACTCATTAGAGATAGATTCAGTTGAAGGTTATCCGTGATATACTCCCAATTTGGTAATGTGGCATGCCGAGTGCTGCTGTGTGCTTATCATTTGTTGATCAAAGCAAGGCTTTGTTAAAAAGCGTAGCTTTGTGGACGAGACTGCATCAGGACGTCACACCCCGGAAATGGTCGAAACAGGAAAGATGTGGCAAGGTTATGAGGGTCGCGCCCTTTAGGGTATGTCATTTCCTTCTTGAAAAAGGTGGTATCAGGTATGGAGCCCTGATATTTAACCTATATGGTTGCTGCAATCTCATTTCTGTGTGGTTGTTTCTTTGTGGAGGCGCCTCGAATAAAGGTCGCAGACGATCGGGGGATGGCATATTCATGTAGTAGTTACCTAGTAAGAGGTAACCCGACCTTGTGTGGTCAGAGAGCTAGTTAGTTCTCGGGACGTCCCTCCAGAGGCGTACCCATGTGGTATAGGAAGTTCCTTAGCCTGTCCATTTGTTGGAAATCCAATTCCCAATACGAACCCAGTACGATTTTAGTTGTAGAACGTGTCATTTACTTATGGTGGTCACCACTGTTCAGATGGTAGCTATAGTAGGCATAGTTCGAAATGTCTATGCTAGCTAAGATTAATAATATACTTTCGAAATGTTTTCCACTATCCACAAATAATAATATCAAAAATATTTTGCGTAGTAAGCATGTTTGACTATCATAAAGAGAAATCTCCTCCAATTCTGTGTTTGCATTGTGTGTGTGGCGGGAGGCCTTATGGTAGTCATTTTCCAAGAGCATTGCGGATTTCTTTTCCTTTCTTTGTGAAAACAACTGTTTTAAGTTCTCACACCAGTTCCACAACTGACGTTGAGTTTATTGTTCCCTTTCTAAATTCTGGGTGCCCATAATTTTCCACACGGGCAGCCTAGAGTCAGGTTATCAGGTCATACTGGAATTCAATAGTGTTGTGGAGCTCAAGAGACGAGCTGAAGGTGAAACTTACTTCTTATATGATATTATCTTTTTGGCTGTAAATTTCACTTGTAAGGACAAGTTCATATAATTGTCCGGTTGTGTTGTGTGTTGTTGTTGTAAACTCTGATAATGTTGTAATGTATAACATATATAGTTATTTTGTTTTAAAGATTATTTATCTATCTAATATATGTTGTTCCGCTGCGAATGTGAGATTCTTTTATTGTTTCTGTTTCTTCTTTTATTGTTTTCTTCTTAAACCCTAACGTTCGATTTTTTGGCATTCGATTATTCGGCAGTTGGTACAGTGGACGCATTGATGTCGATTTTTTGGAAGTCGAAAAATCGGAATGTTACAAGAATCTATAAACAATCAACCGATAAGTCAACAGTATACAATTTTTTTATATTCACTAACAAATACGCGCTCATATCATTATAACACTCACACTCATTCTAGAGTACTACTGACTCTATCTCTAATGAGTATTCCCCACTAGAGCCTAGGTTATCGCTTAACCAATTGCTCTGATACCACATGTAACATTCCAATTTTTCAACTTCCGAAAAATCGACATCAATACGTCCACTGTATCAACTGCCAAATAATCGAATGCCGGAAAATCGAACTGTTAGGGTTTAAGAAGAAAAAGATTGGAGAAGAAACAGAAACAATAACAGAATCTCACATTCGCAGCGGAACAATATATCATAGATAAATGAATAATCTTTAAAACAAATGAACTGTGTATATTTATACATACAACATCATCAGAGTTTACAGCAACAACACACAACACAACTGGACAATTATATAGACTTCTCCTTACAATAGACTACACAGCAGAAAGATAATAGTATACGAATTATGTCTCGCCGTCCAGCTCGTCCCTTGAGCTCCACAGCACTCTTGAAATCCAGAATGGCTTGATAACTAAACTCTGGGCTGCCCGTGTGGAATATTATGGGCACCCAGAGTTTAGAAAGGGAATAATAAACTCCAGGTCAGTCATGGGACCGGTGTGAGACCTTAAAAACAATTATTTGCAAAAAGGAAATAGAAAGAAATCCGCAATGCTTTTGGAAAATGAAACTACCATAAGGCCTCCCGGCACACACACAACGCAGTCGCACACATGAAGGAGATTTCTACTTATGATAGTCAAACATGCTTACTACACAAAATTCTTTTGATATTGTTATTAGTGCATAGTGTGGAAAACCTTTTGAAAGTATAATATTAATCTTAGCCAGCATAGGTACCATTATTGTAACAACCCGCATATTTATCAATTGTATATTTAAATATTTTATCGTTCGTCGAATTTTGGTCCGAAAACCTACTTTTAGCAAACAGTCGAATTGGAACTCGAGACCCCTTCCATTGAGTTCAAAATGCCATTTGCAACCTTTTTGAGTATAAACTTCGATATGTTTGGAGCTAGCTAAAAATTTAACCTTTTTCACTTTGGGTTTGGGTTTGGGTTCAGCCCACTAGCCATAATAATACCCCAAACTGAATCATCCCTCCCCACTCATTCTCACTTCCTCCTCTTTTCAGTTCTAAAGTAAAAATGGTGGAAGAGATTGGAAATGGAAATTGATAAGCCCTAGCTTTCTTTGCAAATCCAACTTCTAGCTCCAAATTCAAGAGAACCCATTGGTAAGCCTTCTCTTCATCTTCCCCAACTCATTCTCTCTTTGATTTCAGAAAATTCCTAAACCTAATTTGGGAAATATTTCTCTTTTAAGCTTAGAATCAAGCTTCTTGAGTTGGGATTGAAAAGTGGTTGATTCTCCTTTGTTTTCAGGCTTCTCATTCATTGTTTTTGGGTTCAAATGTGAGATTTTTATCTCATATCTATGACTATAATTGTCTTTGGTTGTTAGGTATGAATTCCTAGCACTTATTCATGTGCATTTGCTTTTGATTTGGATTGGTTTTGTGAATATTCCAATTTTTGGGTTTTTAAGTCAAATTTGTGTGAAAATTCTTTTATGGATGTTTGATCAGGCTTTGGATGATGCATCGAGGAGCATATAGGGCCAGGTTGCCGATTGGCATAAACCCTTAGAGCCAATGTTCGTCCGGTTGCATTTTGGAAGAGTTTGCTCTTCATTTGGATAGGCTGAAAAACAGCCCTGGCAAGATTCAGTCGACTGAAAAGTCGGTTCAGTCGACTGAACCTGGAACCCGAAAGTTTCCAGGCATGATTAAGTCGACTGAATCTTCTGTTCAGTTGACTGAACCTGGAAGCAGAAAGTTTCCTGAACCTGGAAATTTTCTAGGTACAGGGTCAGTCGACTGAAAACTCTGTTCAGTCGACTGAACCTGCTGTTTCAGTCCAGTTTGCCTTTTTGGATTGAATTTCCAATTTAATTCGATTCGTTATGATCCTATTTGTTTTTATCATTTATTATCGAGGTCGCTCGACCCTATCCTCCCTTAGGTCTTCACTAGGTCGTACCGTTTTGGACGGGGCGCTTCCCCCTGAACCCCCGCGACCTGACCGGGCAGGTCGAACCCCGTAGCGGGGTAGTTGCCCCCGCACCCCCACCTTGGGGGGTTGCCTCCCCCTGGACCCCCCCTCCGTAGGGGATCTTATCTTAAAAACATTCAACAGAACTTTTTTTGTTGAGATACCGAGTTGACCATTCTTCGAGACAAACTATCTTGGGCTTTTCGGTCGATTTTATGGATTTTTGAATATCTATTTCGATGGATTCTTTATCGATTTCTTTGGATTTTATTCACGTCTTCGAATGTGAATTTTTATGATTGATTGTTTCTACAATCACTTCTATGATTTGTCACTTTAAAATATAAAGGTTTTCTATACTAGTAGTAAATATCAAAACTCTTTCTTCAAATGATTTCAACACTATTTTATAACAAAGCTCGTTTTCTCATACCGATTTCCAATCTATTAGTATATACAAACCTTTACCTCACTCGTATGGGAAATCTAATTAAACGACTTAGTAAAACAAGTGGTATGAAACGCTTGCATTTACTTCGTCGGTTAATTCTTAGACATGTTCGATTGAATCTCTTGTGACAATTTTCTAGTGGAGATCTACAATTTGTTCGTAAATATTTAAGTTAAGCTAGTGGTTATGGGACATGAAGCTAAGCTCATATATTTACTAGCTTACTGTAATTGACACTTCTTGATGATCGATGATGATCATTTTATGGTTTAGACTAGCAATGTGCGATGTCTCATTGTCCATGTGGAGGACTTTACTTCATTTTATTGAGCTTCGCCTCATTTCTCGCATGGGTCGTACCTATTTAGGTGCGTCGATGTTTATTTACACATGGGTCGTATCTATTTAGGTGCGTCGATGTTTGTTTACTTCGTGGAGCAATCGTCTCAATAAGTCAGGGCATGGGGCGTACCTTTCTAGGTGCGTCGATGTTCGTCTATGCGTGGGACGTATCTTTCTAGGTGCGTCGATGTTCGACTTTGCATGGGGTGTATCTTTCTAGGTGCATCGATGTTAGACATTACATGGAGCGTATCTTAGATACGTCGATGTTGATTTATGCATGGGGCGTATCTTTCTAGGTACATCGATGCTTATTTATGCATGGGGTGTATCTTTCTAGGTGCATCGATGCTAGACATTACATGGGGCGTATCTATTTAGGTGCGTCGATGTTTGTCTTTGCATGGGTCGTACCTTTCTAGGTGCGTCGATGTTTGATTGTGCATGGGGCGTCTCTATTTAGGTGCGTCGATGTTCGGTCCATGGAATAGCGTTCCGTTTGGGATTCGCCATCCTTTTCTTGTGATTTCTGGATTTCTAATTGATGATTTCTGGAATTTATGTTTCACCAACTTATACAATTGGCATTGATATGTATGTCATTTTATTGTGGCTTGGTGAATGAAATAAAGAATATGACATTCTTTTGATGCTATGGGATTCTTGAAATATTGTATGACTTTTGTGGATTTTCTAATGTATACTTTTCGTAATATGACATTTTTGGTTATCATACGTCTTTTTATTATATCTCTTCTTATATCTCATTTTATCTGATAATTATAACTAGACTGATCCGTTTATTATTTTCTTATTAAATAATACTCGTGTCAGACTGAGATATTACAGGTGCTTCCTCATGAATTCCTATCTGGAACCATCTTCTGACTTTTGCTTAACTACTTTGGTCTAGTAGTTTTTGTTGTACACATTTGAGATATAGACTCCTTGATGTATACATATTCTTTTGTCTAGCACTTGTATCTATTCTTTTGCGATATTGTGGATCTTATTTGACCACTACTCTGATTTACACTTTCATGTGTTATATTCATATCTGTTTCCGCCTTAGTGATATGAATTATCTGCGACTGATTTATGTTATGTTTATTTCTATATTTGTTTCCGAAGATTATATATATAGCCACTGTGCAGTAGCTTTGAGTTTGTGTCGGTATGTCGGATTTCCTCTGGAGATGAAAAGCATGTTATTTTTTTATCTGGCATATCGGTACTCGCACAAAGCAATTACATGGATGGTCGCTCCTCAACAGCCTTATTCTCCGCGCTAGTTGACGGCATTACTCCATAGTGTCCTTGGCTAGCGTGGCTATAGAAGTGGGGCGTCACAATTATATTATGCCTGTTATAGCTACCATTTTAAATGGCAGGTTCTGCAACTAAAACCGTACAGGGTTCGTATTTTTTCTTTGGATTTCCAACAAATGGTCGGGCTAAGGAACTTCCTAGGCCACATGGGTACGCCTCTGGAAAGACGTCCCGAGAAATTAACCAGTTCTCTGCCAACACAAGGTCGGGTTACCTCTTTAAAAATAGGTAACTACTACACGAGTATGCCATCCCCCGGTTGAAACCAACCTTTATCCGAGGCGCCTCTCAACCAACAACCACAAAGAAATAATAGAGTTGTGGTTACCACATAAGTTAAATATCAGGGCTCCATACCTAATACCACTTCTATCTAGAAGGAAATGACATACACTAAGGGGAGCTACTCCCTATAACCTTGTCGCATCCTTCCTGTTTCGACCATTTCCGGGGTGTGAGGCTCGACGAAGTCTCGTCCACAAAGTTACGCTTTTCACAAAAGCCATGCTTTGATAAATCAACAATCAGCAACACTTAGCATGCCACGTTACCAAATTGGGAATGTATCACTAGTAACCATCAACTACATAAGAGCTCGTGCGTCTCCGAGAAGGGTGTTAAGCTAAGAGAATAAATTCTCCGCCACTTAAACAGAAATGTATTTGATAGAAACCAGCTTTACATCTCAAAATGTAACGTCAGACATACATCCATACAAGTCTGTTCTGGGATCGAACAGAACCGAAGGCACTTCAAAAGAAGTCCTTACAATTCAGATAATCACTAATCATGTCCGGACTCCCCATCACAAAAAGAGTGATATAAATCTCTATACCGGAGCAACTCGGTGCAGAGACATTCGACAGGTTGTCATTTCATTTTCGAAAATACCCGGTTTTCAACACCGATCTTCAAATGCAATCCATTTCGTCGTATCATTATTCGGAATGGGTTTTATGACACAAAGGTCCTCTCCCGGCTTAACCAAATAATGAGCGCTTATTTTTAAAAGTAAGTGTTGCATTCAAATTTCAAGCAAATCACAACAAATATCAATTTTGATCTTTTAACAAAGATCCATCATTTATTTTTTCGATGTGGTTTTCAGATAACCAATTGGAATCCGAACCCCGGTAACATCAAAATTTAAATATTATTTAAAGGTCAATATTGATAGTCGGTTATTTAACTATCAATTGATATTCACAACATCACCAGATTTTAAATAATTTCCCAAATTACTCATTTTTAAAATTATATTCACAAGATATAATTTTTAACACTTCAACCATTTGAAAACAAATTTCAAATCACTTTTCACCTTTCAATCTTTTGAAAACAAGTATCAAATCATTTTCCTTACGCGGAATATATTTCCAAATATTTATTCATTTCCACTAGAAATCTGCTAAGTTCAAATACTTTAAAATAATTTAAATTACTTATCCAAAATGTACTTGGAAACATTTAGAATAAAACCATTTCTAAACACTTATTTAAATATTAGCTATGAAAATATTTTATCATATCTCATATAACTTCAAGTCCAAACTAATAAAAAATAAAATTTGTAGATAGGGTATAACTATTTAAATACCTTTTAAAAAAACAAATACCCATTTAATCTTTAAATAATTACTTTAATAATTTACTAAATAAATCTTTTACTTTAAAACATTCTTTAAAACTAACTCTATACTTTTAATTATATTTGAAAGCTACCTTAAAAACACACTCGGCTTCCCAAGGAAGAATACTCTTTCCATTTCAAAATGCCCCATTTAAATCAATTAATAATTCCTTTTCGATTTATTTTAAATTTACATTCCAAATCTGTAAATTTCTTTCCACACTTTTAAAAATAAATCAACATTTATTTTAAAACAACTTTCCCTTTCTTTTATAAATTCCATTTTGAATTTACATTTTCAAACATCCATTGTATACCATTTTTCAAATTGATTTCCAAATATTCACTTTCAGTCACCCAATCACAATTCAAGTTCATTTATTTAATTCAAACACCAAATCAAATTCCAAATTGATTTCTAAATTTATTTTCCAAACACTAAATCAAAATTTCAAATCGATTTCCCAATGATTTATTTCTAAACACCAAATCGATTTTCATTCAAACCCCAAATCAACATTCATATTTGATTCCTAAATTTATTTTAAACACTAAATCAACCTCTTTAGTTTGATTTTCCAATTAATTTTATCTAAAATAAAATTCCTTTATTTCTCCCAAATGATTTAAAATCTGAATAGATTTTACAACTTTAGAACAATATTATTAAAATTCTCAAGATCTATTTATTTCATTTATTAATAATCTTATTTTCCCTTACTTGGGATTTTATTAAATAAAATTTCAAAAAGCAACTTTTATTATTTTTCCAAACAATTCTCATAAATCATTTTACTTAAAATTCTCTATTTTAAACTTCTCTTAAAAAATACCAAATTCTATATTTCTGGTGATCTTGAAATATCCAAAATATATTCGGTTAAACTTTGGCCTTAAATAATATCAATTATAAAGGTCATCAAACATAGATTTCAATCAAGCATAATCATACCACAATATGTATAATAAATTCAAATAATTTGAGGAATCCAACTGGATCCCTCAAACATGTTTCCCTACATCCAAAGATGTTAGCACAATACCAATCCCGCTTCAAGACGGGATATTGCGGTACATGGGTTTATATAAAATATCCTCCGCTATTATGCGGCTCATAGGGTCTCATCCGCAATATAATGCGGGAAATCAACTCCAAATACATATATAATACCAATTCCACTTCGAGGTGGAATATCGCGGTATATGTGTTTAAATATAATATCATCCGCTTATTGTTATCCCGCTTTTTGGCAAAGCCGTGATACCAAAAGATCGGTCAAAAACAAAAGACAGTTCGTCTCAGAGATTGGTTGTACTTCACTTCGCTATGGATACCGATGAATTTTGTCCGAGCCTGGATCAGGATACAATCGATAGGACATGACAAGCAAAGCCATGAAAGCCAGTGTCCCAAATTTCAGGTTAATTGGAGGTCGTATGTACTAGATATGATCGATGCAAGTTAGCCAAAGAATGTAGTTCGAACCCATCAAAAAGTGGAGGAGATGCTCACTTCAAACCCATAGGATTCGTATCCATCTTGTTCGAATCCATCGGTTTGCATACGCCTCGAGTCGATCGAGTTCGAATCGATCAGGCATGATATTGATCACTTCGAATCGATCGGTTCGAATCCATCAGATGGGCATCCCCTCAGCACGTTCGTATCCATGCTAGAGCACTGTTTGGTATACATCGAGTCCAGAGCGCTTCGAATCCATCACCATCAGTATGCCCTACTTCGAATCGATCAGTCTCGTGCCCAAGCACTGCTTCGTATCGATCATCTTCGCATCCATTAGATTCGAATCAATGAACAAACACTCGTTCGTGTCCACCAAGTCAACTAGCTTGGATGACGCGTCATTGAACGATACAAGCGAGCCGAAGATCATGGATGCGAAGTGGTCGACTCGGAGAAAAAATAGGATCGATGCGATGAGTGCGCGCCATGTCACCAAAGGACCACGTGACTGATCGAGTCGAAGGGAGTGGATTCAAATCAATGGATTCGAACGAAACAGCCCTCACGAAAAACGACAACTTGAATCGATCGTATCTCTCAAACCACGAGGCCAAATGCAATGAAATTTTCACAGTAGCTTCCATACAAGGTAAAGATTGTTCCTGCCAAGTTTCAGCTCGATTGGATCATTTATTGATGGATTCGAAATCACGTCGTATCGATCTCAGATCGAGTCGAAACTTGGTGGGGTCGGTCGCGTGGGCCCACTCATGTGCCTGAAAAAGTCTCCCTAAGTTTGAGCGAGATCTGGGCCTCCTACGCCTATAAATAGCACCCTGAAGCCTTCAAAAAAGGGGATCTTTTGGCCATTCAACGTCTAGACTCTGCCGGATTCAATTCCACACTTCATTGTTGCTGTTGTAATCAGATTTGAAAGCTATCATCAGTTGTAATCTGCTATAGTCGATTGGAATCATCAAGTGAATCAACAAAGACATAAACTTCAAAGTGGACGTAGGCAAGATCGCCGAACCACTATAAATCATGTGTTTGTGATTGTTATTTCTGAATTACTGTGTTTGCTACTGTTTAAGATCTGAGTTTTATATTGATCGTTGCTAATTTGTGTTCATAAACGCGTGCTTTCATGATATTGGGTGTTTGTGGTCAATTTTGACGCAAACATTTTGGTGCTTTCACTGAGAAAAGCTGATTCAGGAGAAGTTAAATTTGAAGACTTAAGAATTTAGATCTAAGAAATTATGACGAGACAATCAAGTAGAAGGCCAAGGCCAGAAAGAAGTGAACACCAAGGAAGTCAAGAGGCTTCTTCAAGAGCGAATCAAGCGTCGATCTTCATCACTAGGGACGAGATGGAGACAATGGTGAAGAAATAGGAGGAGATGATCCAGTGTTTGTTTCAACAGATAGGACAACTTGGAGCACAGAATAGAGAAGCTGATGGAGTCCAGAACGGAGAAGGATCATCCGGCATAGCACCTGGATTAGGAGGCACACCCATGGAGAATGTTGATCCAATTTCAGAGAGAGAAAGAGGAACATCTGCACAACCCGGGAGTAGTAGAGGAGTGAACTCTCAATCAAGGGGGCAGATCCCAGAATCCCCTCGTGGACTCGGGGGGCAGGTCGAAAGTGATGAACGAAGATTGCATCTCAGAGACAATGACAGATTAGTGGAGATGGTTAGAAGAGCTATGAGAGGAAGTTTGGTAAATAAAGATTTGGAGGATGTTAATAGGAGTCCTTTTACACCGACAATCAGACGAGCGAGGAACCCACCAGATTTTAAGCTACCATCGCTAGACATGTATGATGGAAGGACAGACCCTATAGTTCATCTGACAAAAAATATGAGGCATATGGAAGTGCTGGGGCATCAGAGGACGTTATGGCCCGGTGCTTTCCATTGTAATTGACGGATATTGCAGCATTATGGTTTAGACAACTAGAGAGTGGATCTATTGGAACATGGAATGATTTAACTGAGAGATTTATGAGGCAGTTCAGGGTTCACATTACGAGACCCAAGAATGTGATGACTTTGGCAACCCTAAAGCAGAAAACCGGAGAGACTTTGAGGAGTTATCTAACGCGATTCAATGTAGCAGCAGCTTCGGTGGAACGAGCAGATCCATCTATGGTTGTGATGGCAGCTGTGTCCGGAGTAGCTGACGACACAGAGTTCAAAAATTCATTGACTAAAGATCCGCCTGCGGATCAAGGAGAATTCTACGACGAGGCAGAAAAGTTTTTACGATTAGAGGATGCGAATGCAGAAAGAGAAGAAAGAGAGGGAATAGAAATTTATGTGCTTAAAGACAAAAAGCCTCTCGAAAATGACTCAGGCAAGGACAGAGGAAAGCGAAAGGCTGAGGATAGTGGTAACGGGTCAAAACGACTGCGGAGAGAGGCACTATTCACCACCTCTTCAGAGCTGAATGAGAGTTTGGAGCGAATCTACCGAGATACACGAGAGCAAGTTCCATACCGTAGGCCAATACGAAGGGACCCCACTGTTGACGAGAGAAAATCGGACAGATATTGCTTATTCCACGAGCTGAACGGTCATAACACTAACGACTGTAGGCATCTAAAGGATGAGGTAGAAGGGCACATCAGGAATGGTATGCTGCTTCAGTATGTGAGGAGACGAGCTCCAACGGTAGAGCCAGAGCGGCCACCGTCTACATCAGCTAGGGGTGACCCTGAACCAGGACATCGTATCGCTATCAATTAATTGAAATAACGATGAACAAGTAGTAAACCTCTCTCTAACGTGGGTTAATCATTTACACATGTACGAGATCACGAACGGTCCACAGGCATGCTCTGAATGGCTATTAACCCTATCGTTGTGAAAATTTTCACTTTGACATCCCTGCTTTGATTTTTGTTTCGTTTTGATTTGAACATTTAGACTTTGTTTGTTTGGACATTTCTATTTTAAAACTCATTAGTTGAATGGATATTTGATTCGGATAATCCTGAAATAGCTAAGCTACTTACACATGTACGGGGTCGCGAACGGTCCTTAGGCATGCTCTGAGATGGCGATATGCCTTGACAAATGATCCAGGGACCCACTCGAACGTGAACCTGGTATCAACAATACCAATCCCCCTCGGGCACACTTATTCGCCTCCAATAGGCACACAAACGATCCAGGAACTCACACGAACATGACCCTGGCATCGATGATACCAAGCCCTCCCGGGCACACTTTCTCGCCTCGAACGGCACCCGACCGCGAATGGTCACAACTCGTTTGGAACGGCACCCGACCTCGAATGGTCACAACTCGCCTCGAACGGCACAACTCGCCTCGAACGGCACAACTCACCTCACCTCAAATGGCTCGATCACGAACGGTCGTCATTTGAGGTCCACCACTTGACCGCGCACGGCCGCACTTCACCTCAAGTGGCTCGATCCCAAACGATCGTCATTTGAAGTTAGGCGCTTGACCATGAACGGTCGCACTCCATCTCAAATATCTCGATCCCGAACGATCGTTATTTGAGGTCACATAAAACTGTAACTTCCTTTACAGAACATCAACGGGATATGAACATCCAGCTCATGGCATTACAAAACACACCTTCCTACCGCAAGGCATGTTTTGGGGGGTAAATGTTATCCCGCTTTTTGGCAAAGCCGTGATACCAAAAGGTCGGTCAAAAACAAAAGATAGTCCGTCTCAGAGATTGGTTGTACTTCACTTCGCTATGGATATCGATGAATTTTGTCCGAGCCCGGATCAGGCTACAATCGATAGGACATGACAAGCAAAGCCATGAAAGCCAGTGTTCCAAATTTCAGGTTAATCGGAGGTCATGTGAACGAGATATGATCGATGCAAGTTAGCCAAAGAATGTCGTTCGAACCCATCAAAAAGTGGAGGAGATGCTCATTTCGAACCCATAGGATTCGTATCCATCTTGTTCGAATCCATCGGTTTGCATACGCCTCGAGTCGATCGAGTTCGAACCGATCAGGCATGATATTGATCACTTCGAATCGATCGGTTCGAATCCATCAGATGGGCATCCCCTCAGCATGTTCGTATCCATGCTAAAGCAGTGTTTGGTATCCATCGAGTCCAGAGCGCTTCGAATCCATCACTATCAGTATGCCCTACTTCGAATCGATCGGTCTCGTGCCCAAGCACTGCTTCATATCGATCGTCTTCGCATCCATCAGATTCGAATCCATGAACAAACACTCGTTCGTGTCCACCAAGTCAACTAGCTTGGATGACGTGTCATTCAACGATACAAGCGAGGCGAAGATCATGGATGCAAAGCGGTTGACTCGGAGAAAAAATAGGATCGATGCGAGGAGTGCGCGCCACGTCGCCAAAGAACCACGTGACCGATCGAGTCGAAGGGAGTGGATTCTAACCAATGGATTCAAATGAAACAGCCCTCACGAAAAATGACAACTTGAATCGATCGTATCTCTCAAACCACGAGGCTAAATGCAATGAAATTTTCACAGTAGCTTCCATACAAGGTAAAGACTGTTCCTGTCAAGTTTCAGCTCGATTGGATCATTTATTGATGGATTCGAAATCACTTCGTATCGATCTCAGATCGAGTCGAAACTTGGTGGGGTCGGTCGCGTGGGCCCACTCACGTACCAAAAAAAGTCTCCCTAAGTGATGCAACGCGAGCTTCTTTAAGTCGTGAGTTTTCCTTATGCCGTGAAACCCAGGAAGGCAAGTCCAGCGACCTACGACCTAAGGAGAAACAAACGGAGAAGGATACGGGGATACAGAAAATGACAACGACCTACGACCCAGTGTGTTAGGTCGCTCAGTTTTAGGTCGCTCATGCCTTATGTCGCTCATCTTAGGTCCCGAGAAGGGGATAGATCGCTCCACGATGCCGCATAGTGTAAGGTCGCATGTATATTGTATGTGTTGTAACATGCTTATATTAGGTCGTAAATGTTGCTAAGTCGTAGGTCGACCACCTGTTAGGTTGGTTGAGTTGTGTGTTGAGTTTGTAATTGTTAAGTCGCATATTGTAATAAGTTGTATGAGCTTATGCCGTTATGTGTTGAGTCGTGTACTGTTAGGTCATTAGCGACCTATGGTAGGTCGGTGAAAACTGTGCTGTGTGAGTTGTAAATCTCTATAAATAGAGGGGTGATGGTCATTTGTAAGGTTGGTTGATTCTGAAATAAACTTTGTGTTTGTGTGCTTTGTGCAACTTTTAAAATTGGTAGTTAAGTGTTATCTCCTATCTCCACTTTCGGCATTCGAGTGCGCTCGAATCAACGATTGTTGAAGCCAATTCACGGAATCAAGTGCGCTTGATCAACGTTCGAAGAATTGTAGATCTTCTCTCACTGTATCGTGCGCGATCAACGTGTCGAAGATTGCTAGAATCCAGTATCTCTTGAGATCAATGGATTTGATCCTTTTGGTATTTTCAATCCATCGATTGCTACTTTCCATCGTTGCATCCATTTTGTTATATCTGTTGCGTCACTTACAAAGAACGTTTTTTTAGTACTAATTCCCCATGGACACGTGCATCGCACGTGCCAAAGTACTCGTTAAAATAAAAAGGATGAATCGCGTATTTGTTTTAGTCATGAAAACGGGCATTATTACCGAGGAGTTAATTAAGTAGAGTTGCCAGAATAAGTGCACTATATAAATCAATCTATATAATAAAATCTCTAATAGATAAAAAAATGACAAAGAACGGTTGGGATTTATTAAGGATAAAGACAACGGATGGCTTTTATTCACCCATGTCATCAATGATTAAATGACCACAGTCTTCATTAAGTCCATTTAATTTATATCAAACCACCCTACCAATTCGTTTTGAAACCTCTCCACTACTCCACTTACCACCATCCTTTCCACAAATTCATTTTTAGGCAGTTTTAAAGACATTACTCTCATGTCGACATCGATTAATGGTCCATTCACTCCTCAACTACTATTTCACCGATATACTTGAAATTTAAGGTATTTCTCTCTATTTCATATCAGTGTTTCCAATTTTCTACTGTTGGTAGTCCTGATTCAGAGCAATGAGATTTTAGTTTGTATGCTTCCTGAATAACTATATTTTACTTGATTACTACTGAAATTTGGATAATGAGTGCTTCTAAATTAGGAAGTTCCAATGCTACTGATTTTTAATAGGTTGATGTTAAGGTTTATTCGGTTTTATGTTTTCGTTCATATTTGTATGCATATAACGAGTTTGAGAAAATGTTTATTGCATTATTTGTAACTTGGTTAAACTTATTTCTTTCTTTACATGTATGAAGGAAAACAAACCATGACATGAGAAATTTAACAACATTGGAGTTAATGGATTTCTTTATTTACAATGTGTTTCCAAGACCAAATTATATGCCCGATAGAAGACGATGAAGAGATGTTCAATTAGGCGCCGGCATGGGAAAATTCGACCGTATATGTATTGGAGTCTGTGAATATTTTGATATATACCGCTAAACTATGGTTTTTCATCTCTTTCATTTATTCAATTTTTATAAATAGATTCACTAAGTTTAATCAAAATTTGTATTATATTTTGATGTTTATGTAAAATAATTTGCTAAAATATATAGACAATTTTAGACAGTTCGTTACTGAGGATCCGGTGCCTAAAGTACTTCTCTATCATAGAAGGTATCTTTCGAATTAAAAATATTAGTTAACATGCATAAGGAACCATTTCATTCTCAAAAATTTTGCTCCGTAGACTGAAGTTGTGTTTGATATCTTTAAGTCGGGTGCATGAACTGGCACTGCCTATGGCATTTACTAATTTCCTAACCATTTTGATACTCTTTCGAACATGAATAAAAATTGAGATAAAGTTTCCTATTTTATCTTCAACATGTGATTGAATTTGAAACTCAATTTAGATCTTTTTTCATTGGGTTGTTGAGTTCATCTCACAACTACTAACCACACGAATCACTTGCACCCACATGGTTCAGTTTCTTTACCTAAGATCAAGAGGATAATAAGTTTTGTTAACACGGCATGCATTTTCATTTCTAGTAGCCAATATTTATAATCCATTTACAAATTCTGTTGTAACCAAATTATGTAAAGTGGCACCCATTACAACCAATACTTTATATAATCATTCTCAACCATTCCTTTATAACTGATTTAGTTATAAAAGAATAATTCAACTTTAGTGCATGCCCCATATACTAATATGTCCTTATTTATAAAGTTGTTGATGTTAGTGCAACTTTAAATATCTGACTGGGGTCTTGATGGCTCTCTTAGGATGGGCTCGTTCTAACTCAGGCTTATCATAATGTCGCTGGGTTAAGTGAAGATCTTCCTCCTCGAAGGCAACTAACTCACTCAAGTAACAATTTTTTTGCAATCAAATTCAGTAGTCCGTTCCTTTAATCTTCTAATGCATATGGTATGTGGTCACACATACACAACTTTCCAGATTTGATAAAGATTAGTATCTTGGATGTTGTATGAGTTCACGATATATAATATTTTATATATAGCTCTTTATTATTTGTTACCATATGTAGTTAAAATAATAGAAATGTTGTTATCAAATGTTCTTGTAAATTGTGGCCAATACAAGTCACTCTACAGAAGAAAATGATTTATTTGATAGTGATTGGTTACTGAGGGACCATTTTGTTTTTGTAAGCTAGTCTAGCCTATTTCTCTTTTGGTAATTCTTTCTTCCATATACTCAAGAAGAAGAATATGTATCTAACTTTTTGCTCCTCGATGGACATGATCGAAAAGAAGAAAAAACGACGCATAAGGGATTGAAGAGAACAACGCAAATATTAAAAATGACGAGAAGACTTTGCTGCGGATAGGTACAAAAATGGAGTGAAATTTGAATGAAAATACTTTTGATAGTTTGGTTAGTTTTGAAATAAAATGAAAAGTTGTAAAGGTTTTACTAAAAATAGGAATTATTAGTAACACTTGCCGTTTTCTATTTAATTATCTTATCCTGAGAGTTTGTAGCAATTACTAAATTACCATTTTGAATATATAGAATTGGATTTGTTTTTATCTAAACACCTTATTATTTTTTTATCACAAGAAAATCTGGGCCGTGAAAATTTCAATTCATTAAGTGCATAGCAGTTTGAACTTAAGAAGAGATTCTTACATAAAGTTAAGTAAAGGTAGAAATGTTCCCATTTTTTGCAGCAAAAAATGTATTGCTCAAATTTTCATACCCATAAAGCACATAGGCTTTTGGATTTGTTATTTATGTGGAGTAATTAAATATATCAAAGAATATAAAGTGCAAATTGCTCTTTGTGTTTCAACTTATGAATAACAAGTTCATTGTATAATTACGAAAGTTGGAATTTAAATGGTTTAGGGAGAGGTAGAGATGTAATCTTCTTAGTTTTTTTATAGATTACACAAAAAATGAGTACATACTCCTTTTGTATAATAAATTTAACATCCATCAAATTGTACATATTGACGCATAACATTGTAAGTTGACAAAGAAAATTTAAATCCGTGCCATTGACACGGGCTACATATAATATAAAATTCATATTTATCTTGATAGAATGATTTATCTTAATTTTTATATAGAAAAAACATTAACCATTGTCCGCACAGCTAAAAGTGAGACCAGAAAACCCAGAAAACACATATAAAGTAAGAATGCTTGACGGAAATAAGAATTTTTTATTCACATGAAACATGAGTTACATTTACATAAATTGAGGAAAGTAGTGTTAAATGTGGGCTAATATTAGAATTTGCTCCTTCCTCCTTCATTTCTTTGCTGGAACAAGTCATAACGGATTAAACTAGTGAATTATGTATCTTAATACGACTTGGAACAAGTTGTAACGGTAATAACCGAAAATTGATTTATGTATCTTTGATAATGGTAGTAACAATAAATCTGGTGTCACGCTTTATTTACGTTAATCTGAACCACCAAAAACGCCTCTCTACATGTATTACAAAATCTTAATACCACTTAAAATATGATCTAATAAATCCATTTTCTTTACAAATTCCAAACGTTTTACCACATATTATCAAAATTTAATATCACTTAAAGGTAGTATCTAGCAAATAAAAATTCAAACTAACATAAAATTTAGTTGTTGTATCTTAAAAATAAAAAACTAACTAGTAACTATACATAAATCAATGCAAAAATATAAATAACTATTTGAGCAAAACATTTTCTCTTAAATGTGTTAAACATATAGAATTTATTTTTTTATGATAAAAGAAAAAAACAATTTACGCGTGAAACGCATGCGGTACATATATGTGTTCCTGTTCTGTTATTTTGTCCTGGTCTAGTATTTAATCAGTTAATTATGCTCTCATTAGAAGATGTTTGTTACAACAAAGAATGCACTTCAATTTTGCAACATCTTAAAAGTGGTCTTTGCAGAATAAAATATTGAATTAAACATGATAGGCGTAGGTTTGATCAAATGAATATGTTACATGTTGATCTTAATATATTCCTGGGGACGATTCTTTAAGATTAACACGGCTATGAACTATGATAGTATCCCATAACTATGTTAGTATCTTTGAAAAGTAATTTTTCTATATGTTAAGCTCTGTCTTTGGTTTATGTGTAATACAGTCCGTCCCATTATATTATGTTTCTATACAGGTAAATTTACTTTAGGGTACTTTACATTTTGGGTGGTCATTGGAATATTACAAGGAACTATAGGATCAAGGGTATAATCTTACCATTAAAAGAAAGTTGGGAAACAATTATAAGCTTATGCATGGGTATTTCATGAATAAGGCACTTGATAAGTATAGAAGAACTGAATCATAGAATGAAAGTTGTTATGGACACAAAGCCAAAATCAAAATAAATTTACATGGCCAAGAAACATAGAACAACAAAACATCAGTGAGCATATACACATACGTATATATATATAGATAATATTCCTTTTCAGAGATACTAATATAGTTGTGGGATAAGCTAAAACTATGATATTTATGACTTTTTTTATTGAGATTGCTTCGTCATCTGATGCATCTATAAATCAACCTTTTGCAGCAACATTAGGTTTCCTATGACTAGCTTTAGACACCATTAGATGTACATATTATCGCACTACTTCTAGTAGCGCTTCTAATACTCACCAACTATCAGTAGCCGACATTGATATAGTTTTATGTTGCAATATAAAGGTTAATTCATGTATGTTACTATCAACTTCTCTTGCAATCTACTTTTCATTGTTTTAGATTTTTACTGCTTTTTGTGCTTGCTTTGGAGTCTTTCTTTCTTCCTCATCCCTGTGTGTTTAAATTTTTTTTATTTGGATAATCCATTTTACCAAAACTTCCTTCCAAAAAATACAATCCACTTTCAATCATGTATTTGATTAGTAGCATGGAATGTGAATTAGATAAAACCGACCATTGTAGGATGGTGTGTGTAAAATATTAACTATTTTTCAATTACGTTAACATATTCTTTCTGATTTTAAATCTTCCCAACTTTTAATTTTTGCTCAGACCGGCAAATTTAACGTCCATATTCGGGTACTGCAATTTACCATATAAGCTTGGCTTTGTTTTCCCATTTGTTGGCAGTATTAATTATATTTATCATTGCTTATTATGTCCATTCAATTTCATTCTTTCACTACCTCTTTAACCTTTAAATGCTACTTAAGTTGTTGTGCGCTTAGAATTGAATTTCTTGCTTTGCATAGTAAAGCAGACAATAGCTTAGATGATGCCATTCTATTTTGCTTACACTAAGTTTATTTTATTTTGGAGCATAGGGAAGATGTGTCCTGCTTCACTAGGTTTTAAAAAAGTATGATAATTTGGTGATAAATATAAGTTTGGATGAACTGTTTTAATACAGATCTACATTAATGGTGTGATAATTAACTTCCAAAACTGTAGGACCTGAAAACATCAACCGATGAATCATCTTTTTTTTCAAAATGCTAGTGTCTTTCATAATAATTCTCACAGTGTTGGAGCTAACCAGTGCAATTGAACAAGTACAATATTAGACATGTAATATGACACCATGGAAAGCGTGTGACCAATAGGTTCAAAATCAAACAACTAAAAGGATGTACTGACTGCAAATGATGTGGCATAAGTTTTAAATTTTGTATGAACTTGCTACTAATTTCTGTATTCTTAACAATTTGTTTTTTCTACGTGTATGTAATGTGAATATTTTCTTATATTGATGAATTTCATTTCCATCTTTTATTGCTTTGATTTCCGCTTTAATTGGTCTGGCCATTTAATATTTTCTTCAAACATATGTACATATTTTGGCGGCGATAAAAGTATTGTACAGTGCTGATATTATGGTTGTTGTTTTACATAAAAAAATTTAAATCTTTGTTATCTCTTATAGAATTTCTACATGAGTGTTCAGTTGACAAATATCATAGATGAATCCAATATGTTTTGGATTACTATATTCAATCATGGATCCTCAATTGACATATATATATATATATATACACAATTTATGAATGCAAACTACTTTTTACCGTTTGCTATTTTTCCACTACCTATGTATGAACTGTTCAAACTAAATAACTTTATCTCATTCACATTTTGATAAACAATTGATTTGTGCATACATACGCATAAAAGATGCAACATTACGTGCACGTCAAAGTCATTTTCTAAAATCAAAAAATCTTACAAAGAGTTTTTTTTTAGTACTAATTCCTTATGCGCACGTGCATCGCACGTGCCAAAGTACTCATTAAAGTAAAAAGGATGGAGCGCGTATTTTCTTTAGTCAAGAAAACGGGTATTATTACAGAGGAGTTAATTAAGCAGAGTTAATAGAATAAGTGCACTATATAAATCAATCTATATAATAAAATCCCTAGTAGATAAAAAAAGGACAAAGGACGACTGGGATTTATTAAGGATAAAGACAACGGAAGGCTTTTATTCACCCATGTCATCAATGGTTAAATGGCTATAGTCTTCGTTAAGTCCATTTAATTTTTTATCGAACCACCCTACCAATTCGTTTTGACACCTCTCCACCACTCTACTTACCACCATCCTTTCCACAAATCCATTTTCAAGCAGTTTTAAAGACATTACTCTCGTGTCGACATCTATAAATGGTACATTCGCTCTTCAACTACTATTTCACTGATATACCTGAAATTTAAGGTATTTCTCTCTATTCAGTGTTCCCAATTTTCTACTGTTGTTAATCCTGATTTAGAGCAATGAGATTTTATTTTGTATGCTTCCTGAATAACTATATTTCAGCCGATTACTACTGAAATTTGGATAATGAGTGCTTCTAAATTGGGAAGTTCCAATGCTACTAATTTTTAATAGGTTGATGTTAAGGTTTATTCGGTTTTATGTTTTCATTCATATTTATATGAACATAAGGAGTTTGAGAAAATGATTATTGCGTTATTGTGTAACTTGGTTAATTTTTTTTTCTTTACGTGTATGAAGGAAAACAAATCATGACATGAGAAATTTACCAGCATTGAAGTTGATGGATTCCTTTTGTTACAATGTGTTGCCAAGACCAAATTATATGCCCGATAGAATACGATGAAGGGATGTTCAATCTGGATGCCAACATGGAAGACTTCGATCTTATAAGTTTGGAGTCTTTGAATATTTTGATATATACCGCTAAAATATGGTTTTTTTTATCTCTTTCATTTATTCAATCTTTTATAAATAGATTTACTCATTTTAATCAAAATTGGTATTATATTTTGATGTTTATGTAAAACACTTTGCTAAAATCTACAGAACTATTTTAGACAGTTCGTTAACATGGATCTGGTGCCTAAAATACTTCTCTATCATAGAAGCTATCTTTCAATTTAAAAATATTAGTTTACATGCACAAGGAACCATTTGATTCTCGACAATTTTGCTTGGTAGACTAAAGTTGTGTTTGATATCTTCAAGTTAGTGCATGAACTGGCACTGCCTACGGCATTTACTAATTTCCTAACCATTTTGATACTCTTTTGAACATGAATAAAAAATGAGATAAAGTTTCCTATTTTATCAGAAATAAAGACCCAAATGGTGTGTCCCAAAATTTCAACAAGTGATTGAATTTGAAACTCAATTTAGATCTGTTTTCATTAGGTTGTTGAGTTCATCTCACTACTACTAACCACATGAATTTAATATGGCATCTTGATCTCTATCCTTTTCTGATTCTCTATTCAATGTGAATGTCATTGCAACCCAAACCGAAGATTTGTTGATGCATAAGGATCATTTAGATTATGCAAAATATACAATATTATTAAGTAATGTTAGATCATGCAATAAAATAATTGAGATATAGATAACAGATATTGAAAATTGTAGACAAGTTATTACGGGTTATATCTCAAAAAATACACCAAACAATTGTCATTTGAAAGTGCTGCTTAATTATTGATAATGATTGAATTGATATGGTAGAGGTTATGGAACATGTTGAAAAATCATTTTCAGTTGATACAAGGTTCCTTGGTGCTCTCTCACAGGAGTTTTGTCTTGATATATATTATGAATATTTTATCAATTCATAGTGTCTACCCATATACATTGAACTGCATTTATTCATAGCATTTTCCAAAGCAGTACACTGCGATAAATTGAAGCTGCATGCTCCAAAGGATTAGGAGCATATCGTGTTACAGTGGGTGAAACCATTTTCATACTAGTAATTAATTGCACCCACATGGTTCAGTTTCTTTACCTAAGATCAAGAGGATAATAAGTTTTGTTAACACAACATGCATTTTCATTTCTATTAGCCAATATTAACAACCCAATTACAAATTCCACCGTAACCAAATTATGTCAAGTGGCACCCATTACAACCAGTACTTTATATAATCATTCTCATCCATTCCTTTATAACTGATTTAGTTATAAAAGCATAATTCAACTTTAGTGCATGCATCATATACTAATATGTCCTTATTTATAAAGTTTTTGATGTTAGTGCTACTTCAAATATCTGGCTGGGGTCTTGATGGCTCTCTTAGGATAGCCTAGTTCTAACTCAGGCTTATCATAATGTGACTGGGTTAAATGAAGATCTTCCTCCTCGAAGGCAACCGACTTACTCAAGTAACAAATTTTTTTGCAATCTAATTCAGTGGTACGTTCCTTTAATCTTCTAATGCATATGGTATGTGGTCACGCACATAGCTTTCTAGATTTGATAAAGATTAGTATCTTGGATGTCGTATGAGTTAACGATATTTAATGTTTTATACATAGCTCTTAACTATTTGTTACCATAGGTAGTTAAAATAATAGAAATGTTGCCATCAAATGTTCTTGCAAATTGTGACCAATACAAGTCACTCTACAGAAGAAAATGATTTAATTGATATTACGAGCGACTGGTTATGGAGGGACCATTTTGTTTTTGTACATTGGTTCGACCTGTTGCTCTTTTGGTAATTCTTTCTTCCATATACTTAAGAAGAAGAATATGTATCTTACGTTTTTCTCCTCGATGGGCATGATTGAAGAGAAGCAAAAAGGACACATAAGGGATTGAAGAGAACAATGCAAATATTAAAAATGAATAAAAGACTTTGCTGCGGAGAAGTAAGAAAAGTGGAGTGAATTTTGAATGAAAATACTTTTGATAGTTTGATTATTTATGAAATAAAATGAAAAGTTGTAAGGTTTAATACAAATAGGAATTATCAGTAACACTTGTCGATTTATATTTAATTATCTCATCCCAAGTGTTTGTAGCAATTACTAAATTACCATTTTGAATATTTAAATTTTGATTTGTTTTTATCTAAACACCTTATTCGTTTTTTATCACAAGATAATTTGGGCCGTGAAAATTTCAATTCATGAAGTGCAAAGCGGCTTGAACTTAAGAAGAGATTCTTACGTAAAGTTAAGTAAAGGTAGAAATGTTACCATTTTTTGCAGCAAAAAATGTATTGCTCAAATTTTCATACCCTTAAAGCACATAGGCTTTTGGATTTGTTATTTATGTGGAGTAATTAAATATATCAAAGCATATGAAGTGCAAATTGCTCTTTGTGTTTTGACTTATGAATAACAAGTTCATTGTATAATTACGAAAGTTGGAATTTAAATGGTTTTGATAAAGGTAGAGATGTAATCTTCTTAGTTTTGTATAGATTATACAAAAAAGGAGTACATACTACTTTTATGTAATAAATTTAACATCCATCAAATTGCACATATTGATGCATAACATTGTAAGTTGATTAAGAAAATTTAAATCTATGCCATTGGCACGGGCTACGTACTTATAATATCAAATTCATATTTATCTTGATAGAATGATTTATCTTAATTTTTATACAGAAGAAAATATTAACCATTGTCTACAAAGCTAAAAGTGAGACCAGTAAACCTAGAAAACACATATAAAGTAAGAATGCTTGACTGAAATAAGAATTTTTTATTCACATGAAACATGAGTTAAAAATTATATTTACATAAATTGAGGAAAGTAGTGTTAAATGAGGGTTAATATTAGAATTTGCTCCTTCCTCCTTCATTTCTTTGCTGGAACAAGTCATAACGGATTAAACTAGTGAATTATGTATCTTAATACGACTTGGAACAAGTTGTAACGGTAATAACCGAAAATTGATTTATGTATCTTTGATAATGGTAGTAACAATAAATCTGGTGTCACGCTTTATTTACGTTAATCTGAACCACCAAAAACGCCTCTCTACATGTATTACAAAATCTTAATACCACTTAAAATAGGATCTAACAAATTAATTTTCTTTACAAATTCAAAACGTTTTCCTACATATTAATAAAATATAATACCACTTAAAGGTAGTATCTAACAAACAAAAACTAGAACTAAAATAAAAATTAGTTGTTGTATCTTAAAAATAAAAAACTAACTAGTAATTACACATAATTCAATGCAAAAATATAACTAACTATTTGTGCAAACAATTTTCTCTTGAATGTGTTAAAGATATACAATTTAATTTTTTTATAATAAAATAAAAAACAATCTACGCACGAAACGCATGTTGTACATATATGTGTTCCTGTTATGTTATTTTGTTATGGTCTAGTATTTAATTAGTTAATTATGCTCTCATTAGAAGATGTTTGTTACAACAAAGAATGCACTTCAACTTTGCAACATCTTAAAAGTGGTCTTTGTAGAATAAAATATTGAATTAAACATGATAGGTGCAGGTTTGATCAAATGAATATGTTACATGTTGATCTTAATATATTCCTGGTGATGATTCTTTAAGATTAACACGGCTATGAATGAAGGCATGAATACAAAAGGCTAACACCCATGAGGTAGTAATTAAACATCGAAGGTTCCTTTAAATAAAAGCATATGTTTGTTGACATTTTGAAGTTAACTAGTATGAACCCGTGCGATGTACTGCTCACATACTAAACAACTCTTCATGGTAAGCAATATACATTTTAAAATCTTTACGGCAAAGATATAACAACCCATAATTTTGTAAATATTTTTAATTAAGTTTTACTTGAAAACTTTGATTTTTTTTCATTTAAAAGTAAATTTTCAATAACTAAAGTTGTCAATTTAATAAGATTTTTGGTAAATCAATTTGGAAGAAATAAGAACTTTGTAATTTAATAGTGAAATGAATGACAAAATGAAAAGTAACAAGGTATTTAAAACTAATTATTGACAATTGAAATAAAATTAAAATTTATTTTAAGTAATGTAAATTGTTATACTTAGCTATAAATTTATGTAGGAAAACAAATGCAAAAATTTAAAATTTGTAAATGGTTTAGTATGAAATAAATGACCATTGAATAAAGATTGGGTATATAAGCATGGTAACTTGTGTTTGTGAACAATGAATTCAAAAGTGTGATTAAAAGTTATTGTAACGGTTGTAAGTTACTATTTAATTGGTCTATAAATCTAGATGTAAATGTTACATGTGGGTATAAAACTGAATATAAGTGAATAGATGTAAGTGTGGTATAGTTAAATGAATTAGTACATAGTTTATAGTAATTGGATGAATTAAACATTTTGTAAGCAATTATGATAATTAGTGGAAATAATAAACTGGAATGTAATATAAAGATAATGATAACATTTATTGCAAGTTACATTTTATTTAGGCTGCTAAATTTAAAGTTGGAAATCAATTACATTTAAATATAAGTAAATGTTCATTAATATGAGATAGCACAGTAATTATAAAGTGTGAATGTAATGAAATAAATGGAAATGTATATTTTTGTCATAGATAAAAATAAAGGAATGAAACCTAGTAGAATAAATTGATTAACGTTTCAATTATAATAAATGTAAGTTTGGAATTTGTTTGTAATCTGTTTTCCAAATATAATAAGATAATCATTTTTTGAAATTTTTTATTTTTGGTCAACTTTGGTCAAATTTTGAATTCATTTTAAAATTTTAAATTTGAATTTTTTAGTTTTAATCTTTTTCTTTAAAGCAGAAGATAGTTCTGATATCCTTTCTGCTTTTCGTTTCGTAGAATTCTGATTTATAGATTTTAAATTGGATGAATTTCAATGTTTTACACGCGATAAATTTCTGCATTTTATATATATATATATATATATATATATATATTTCTATATTTTTCCTGTATCTATCTCTTTGTTTATATCTCTATTTATTTTTCTTGGCTTTTATTATATTCATTGGAATTTATTTATTTATATCTTTGTATAAATGACTTGAAAAAATCAAGGAGTTATAGTTTACAAGTTTAATTTTTTGCCTTTAATTGCCTAGCCTATTTATTCCTTACCCTCTTTATTACATACCTTAGTCATCCACCGCATTCATTGCCATGTATTGCTTTTTGCCATTCACATACAAAATTTATTTCCCACTTCTCAATTTCATTTGTATTTAAGAATAAAATATATATAAGTTTCTTTCTCCTTAATTCTTACCTTTTATTTGCCTAGTCTCTTTATTTTTTTTCCTATGTTCATCTCTTGACTTTTATTTCTCTATTTATTTACCTATACTTTATTTTATTAATTTAATATTTCTGTGTATATCTTTTATTTATTTTGCTTATTGAATATTCTTTTGTATATACCTTTTAATTAATGGCAGGGAAACAAATCAAATTTACGTATGTTACTTTGCTTTAATTGGCATACATTACAATTACTTAAATTCTTACCTCTTTATTTGCTTGTCTTTTATTTCCTACCTCCTTAATTACTTTCTAGCTGTTTCTACCTAAAATTTTAGCCGTTCATATCCTATCAATTCACGTGAATAAGGAAGTATCTCCACCCATTTTGTTCCATTTGTTTCTTTTTATTTAATAGGAAATAAATCCTTTCGAATCTCTTGCTGTTTAAACATTTAATTACATGCCACTTCTTTGCACTTGTTTTGGCCATGAATAACTCCTATAGTAAATAATAATTCACGTACAAAAATATTCCCATCTCATCTCTTCTTATTTGTTTTCTGAAGAGAAATATTTTTTACAGCAAGTTCTCATGGCTTCTCCTCCTTCTCACTTTCCTTTTTCTTTCTTTTGTTTTCTATTTTGATCAAGCAAGGCTCGGCCATGCCTCCCTCTAATACACCTCTTACCATCATGACCAAGCAACACAAGATGATGGTTGAACCCATATGTGGTGTAGCCAAGCCATTGATTGATTAAGGCAAGTTATACCACTTTGATTCATTTATTTTTCCATTGTTTTAACCTCTATTCTTTTGTATTGAATCATATTCTTAAGTATGTAATATTGGTTTACATACAAGATTTGGATCTGACTCTTCATCCACTTAAGTTGCATTGTGCTTTGTCGTGCTTTGTCGTGTTTTGCACAGTTTGGATTTTGATTCTGAATTTGTCAATTCTAGTTGAAAAGGTGAGTATTCACGCTTGACATTCATACTTATAGAATTGTAAATTGATAGCAAATGAAATTTTAGAATTGTTGTATAATATTTTACTTTCCTGTGATATGAATTTTACGATGTTAAACCCTGTTATAAATTGTTACATCATTCGCTATGTTATATGTTGTTATATTATATGTTGTTTACTATTTATTTACTTCTGTTTATCACACTACAAGTTCCCTGTAGAGTAGAATCACTATGGGTTGAAATGATACATATCCGAACGGACTTTAGAATAGGAAAAAATCATTATGGGCTGAAATGATAGGCCTGAACGGTTTTTATTCATTTATTTTGACTTGGGACTGCGGGTTTGAAATGATAGAACCCGGATTTTCTTTTTAAATTGTGGATTTAAATGATATATATCCATATCACTTGACCTAGGTTAGAAAACTATATACAGGCCCATGGTTATTTTATAAAGTATTTTGAATATTTTAAATATATTTAGAAGTGTAAAATTATGAAAATTTGATTTAAAATATATTTATATGTTTTAAATGAAGAAATTATGATTTTTCTATAAGTTAAAAATGTTGAATAAATGACAAGTTAAATTGAATTTTTGAAATATAACTTAAGTTTGGAAATTTGGAAATTTTGGTTTTAAAATGATATTTGAGTTATATAAATAAAGATGGAAATTTAATTTTAGTTTAAAATTTTAATTATGATTATTTGATTTAAATTTGAATTTAAATGATTTAATAAAGTATTATTGATTTTTTATGAATTAAAATGGTTAAATAAATGAATGCTTAAAAGTGTAATTTTAAAATATAACTTGGCTTGGAAATGTGAAGTTTGGTTTTATTTAAAGGTTTAAGTTAATTAAATAAATTAGAAATTTAGTTTTATTTGTGAAATGGAAATTTTAAAAAAAAATGTAAGTGTTAATAAATTGTCAAATTGTAAAAATGGGAAAATTTACATTGAATTTATTAAGTGAATTATTGAAATTTGATTTAATTATAAAACGCTACTTTATAAAAATCATAAATTAAAAAAGTGTTTTAATGAACATTTTGGATGTTAAAAATAGGATTTTTATAATGTTTAAATGGTTTAAATTAAATTTTTTTCAAGTATAACTTATAACAGCTTTTTCTAAATGCTATAAAGGCTGAAGTTTTCAATGTTTATGGTTTTTAACTAAGTAAATGGTCTCAGAATGGTTGAAACTTTAAAAACTGAATACGTGATTTGAAAGATATGATATTTTGATATTAAAATGATTTGAAATGAAGTTTTGGAAAGATATGATATTTTGATATTGAGATGATTTGAAAAGGAAGTTTTGAAAGATATGATATTTTGATATATTGAAATGATTTAAAAAGGAAATTTTGAAAGGATTTGCTATTTTGATATGTTGAAATGGTTTGGAAATGATTTAATCTTTATTTTGATAAAAATTTGGATTCAAAAATGATATTTTATTTTTGAAGTATAAAATATTTTTAAAAGTTATAACGACGGGGTATGATAACGTTTGGTTGTTAATGAGACCGGGATCGGATATGGGCATACTCTCTGTCGATACCGAAATCCACTTTGACAACCGTGTACGTGGTGGACATTCCAGAATGAAGTAGGATGGTGGCGACTTTCTATTAAGGTATGTACGTGGACCCGACTCCCGTGAGTTGGCATAAGGTGGCTAAAACAGGAGCGATTAACGGACTAAGAAGGTAGCACCTTTTATCGAACGCATTTCTTCGAATGTCATTCTATTACTTTGTGATTGTTTGGTGCGCACTTTTGATTTTGGGAGTGTTGTTCGAGGTGGGCAGTAGTAGCAGCTACGCGTTACCATCGGTCCGGAAGCGCAATTGGTATATCTACCCTAGCATTGCCTAGTTGTGTCGTGTCACCTACCCTAGCGAGCCTATGTACGAGTTTGGTTTTCTTCCGTAGCCCGTGGAGTATTTAGGGTAGTCTTCCGATCCGGAGATGCGCTGATACTGGATGGACTATTGGGACTATTATGTGTTAAAGGCTATATGGGTAATCCCTTAATGCTATTTAAAAGTAAGTTTATTTTACAAATACACATTATTTATAATAGCGAAATATACTACATAGTAAATAGTTTAACGGATCCTTAGAAGATGGGCGGTCCCAAGCATCCTTTAATTTACTTGTACCTTTATATTATAGTTCATTGAGTTGGTTTACATTGTATAAGTATGTATGTGTTAACGTAAAAATCGGACGCTAACACCTCGGTGTAGGTTTGAAGTTGAGCGAAAGCACCACCCGTGAACACGGGAACTAAAAACAAATAGAAAAGTCACAGAGAAAGCAGAAAGGATGACAGTTTTTATAGTGGTTCGGCTTAGGGTGAGCTTACGTCCACTTTAATTCTCTTTATTGCTGAATCAATTACAACTTTACAACAATCTTCAATTACAATTCTGACGAGACAAACAACTAGAACTTTGATGCAGAAGAATTCTTTGAATCCATGTAGATTGCATTAGATTTCCTCTCGAAGTTAGTCGAGATGCCTTTCGTACTTGAAGTGTTGAGTGAGTCGAGAATTCTGCAGAGTATCGGTGCTTAAAGAGATCAGCCCCCAAAAGTCCCCCTCATGCTTGAGGTAGGTTGGTATTTATAGGGAAATCCCCCCTTAGGTCGTAAGTCGTGGCCGACTCATCTGGCCCCTTCATGGTTTCACAAAGGTTTGTTTGTACCAGTCCCAGGTCGCCCCCGAGTTAACACAACCTTGTCTCAGTAATACGTCATCGGGCTTACATTTAGTAGCTTTAAGTCGTGGACAACTCAAGCTAGGTCGTGAGTCGTGAACGAGTTAACTGGCAAGTTGCAAGTCACGGCTTAACTGGTAAGTCCTGGATCATGTACGAGTTAAAAGGCCACTGTGCCTGGTAGCTGCATTGAATTTACCTTCCTTTGCTTGGGTCGTGAACGACTTAACATAGGTCATAGGTCGGTTGCGACTTAGGTCGGTAGCTATCTTAGGTCGGTAGCTAACTTAGGTCGGTAACCTTGTTAAAGCGTTAGGTCGGTAACCTTGTTAAGGCGTTAGGTCGGTAACCTTGTTAAGGTATTAGGTCGGTATACCCCTTAGGCCTTAGGATGGCATTCCTCTCAAGCCTGTTAGGTCGGTATGCCTCTCAAACCTGTTAGGTCGGTAACCTTTTTAAGCCTTAGGTCGGCATCCCTTTGAGTTGCTGAGTCAAAACCGGGGCGGAGTTAACAATTGCCCCTCGAAGTATACGCCTACTGGTTAGGTCGTGTGCTTCGATATCCTCTAACTCGTCCACTCTCTAAGTCGGTAGGTCGTATCGACCTAACAGTTGGGTCGTAACATGCCGCTTCATATTCCTCCACTGTAAGGTATAAGTCACATCTTCTTCTTCCTTCTCATTACTTACTCCCTTGATTCTGCCATTAAGAACTTTCCCAAGCTCCAAAAGGCGATTTCGTTCCATCAACCACCGATAATCATTACGTAAGTGAATCTTCTTCGATCATAGGTTACCGTTGGTTCATGAACTCCGTCACTCACATTTAAACCGCCTCTTTGTATAATGCTTCATCATGAATTCTATTACACCTTCAGCTGATGAAGCTTAGGTTGCTCGATTTGGCTTCAAATGATTGATGAGATGATGTCGATGGGTTACTGATTCAGGCTAGTTGATCTTGATTTGCGTTAGGATTGTAAGGTGTTGAATTTGTAGTGGTTTCGAACTATCTTATTGGATGATCCGATATCAGGAATGAAGATGAAGGCTGTTGCTGATGAAGCAACTATCGGGTTAACGGGTTGAGTGGAGTGAGGTATTGGCTTGGACGCGACCCAGTGATTTTGGGTGACCTAACCCTCTGGCTGATCTAGCTTGACGCGACCTAAACCTTAAGTCGTGGCCGAGTTAACCCTTGGAGGAAAACTGCCGACCTAATCTTCTGCCGATCCAACCTTTAAACCGTGGCCGAGTTAACCCTTTGAACCGGAGCCTTTACCCTTCCTGCTTCTTACAACGTAAAGAGCCACCGATCTAAAGAATCAGAAACTTAATCTTAATTTGCGAGAGACTCCTTGGGTCGCCGCCGAGTTAACACTTGGATGCCCAACTCGAGTTCTCACTTGAAAGCATAGTTCCAATTTGAATTCTTAACTTAATCTACTGGACTGAACTGCTTAAATCCTGGATTGTTTTAACTTTGTTGCCTTATTTCACAGACCACATTGACTCATAGGCTAACAACCTGCTGAAAAAACAATCACAAAAACCAAGGCGAATATACTGCCATTGACTGCCCACATCAAATGACAGATTAGTCGATATAAAGTAATCAACTTAAATACACTGTATGAAATGTTGTGAACCAGTCAACTAAAGTGAAGTATTAATGCAAAGCATCGCTAACTTGAACTGATTTGTTTGCATCAACATTACACTTGCATATTAAAACAATGAACCCTGGAATTTACAACTGACAAATACTTGCTAGTTTTTATTCCAATTACATTTGCTTATTGCTTGATTGATTTTACACAACACTCCACACACTTTAGGAAACGTGCACCTTCATGTTTGAATATCCAGTTGTTTGTGTAGAATGACTTCCCACCAAGAAGAAGAAGGGGTAGCTCAAGCTGAAGAGACCTTTCTGATAGTTGTTCCCGTAGAGAACCCTCCAGAGAGAACTTCGACTATCTTAACTCCGAGAGCGTTTATTCAGCTACGCATTCAGTTTGGATTTGCTGAAAATGATGCTCTACTACCTGGACCAAATGATACTGCCGACAGTCCTCCTCATGATTTTGTCGCAGTCAATCATCAAATGTGCCTAAGCGGAGCGATTCCTCCTTTTAACGACTTCCTCCGAACCCTTCTCCTTCGGTTGACAATCTCTCCATTCCAACTTCATCCTAATGGCTACGCCATTTTAATGGGGTTGTGTGTTTTGTTTAGGAGAACTCTTGATCGCTTGCCGAGTTTTGAAGAAATTCGCTACTTATGCTCGTTTGCAAAGAGTAAAGACCATCCTTCCCTCATTATTGTGAGAAGTGCTAGAAACCGCAAGCTTATCTCTGATCTTACAGAAAGTGTTCATGGATTTTTGAACCAGTTTTTCTTTGCTCGCTGCCCCCCAGGGTTTTATGCCATCTAGAGAGTAGGAAGTAAGATTACCTGTATCTATTTTCTCCATTTTCAAACTCTTTCGAGATCCGAACTACCAATTGCTAATTTCATTCTTTGCTCTTTTCAGCGCTTCCTCTCCCCTCTAGAGATCCAAGCCATAAGCAAATTTTTGAAAGATTGAGTGCCATGGTCGCAGAAGAGAGAAGTATAAATTTTTTGTTGAGGGATGAATTTTTGCATCAGTATTGGATTTTACACATTTCTCGCTCTACACATCCCCATGAGGTCCCGGACTCTCCGGCTAAAGCATTAGATGCCCCAGTCTCTTCTGACGAACCCTTACCAAAAGAAACTGCCTCCGAAACTTCTCTGGTGAAGTGTTCTACCACTGTCGATGTTGCGGGGTCGTCTGGCAAATCCGCACTTGCCCCAGTCATTGAGGAAGAAGAACCTCAGGGATCTCCCCAATGTTCACAGAAGTCTGGCGAAGAAGCCGGGAAAACAAGCCCTGTCAGGCATAGCGGGGACGATACTTTCGAAGGGTTGAGCGACCTCTTCGTCACCTCACAGGAACTCTTTAAAGACGATCCTGTCGCTACTAGGGTTTCTTCTTCAGTGGTGGAAGCGACTTCTTCTCTGCAACAAGCTCCGTCGACCCAAGAGTTGACGTTGACTACTACCCCTACGATTACTCCGTAATCAAAGAGTGATTCGTAGTTTGATGCGCATAGTTTGCACATCACACACACTTAGAATCTTTTGGCACCTTTATACTCCTAACTCTTTGTACTTTGAAGATTCTAAAGTTATGCTTCTTTTCTCTGAAGACTTTTTAAGACTTGTTTTTTTAAATTTCAGATTCTCCGATGGGACGCAGCGGCTCTTACTATGACGACTTTCAGCGCTACGGGAGGCGTAGTCAATATGATTATAGGCGCTACCTTCCCGTTCACAGAGAAACCGATGAAGAGAGAGTCGCCCGAAAGGCTCAGGAGAGGAGGGCTCAAGTAGAGCGTTATGAGAGAAAAGAAAGGGAGGATCACCATGATTCTTCCCAGAGAGGAGACGATTCTCACAAGAGAAAGTCGCATGATGATCGGGGAAAAAGCCATATAGTTGAGGACCCAAGCAAGCGTGCCCGGCACAGTGAAAAGCATGCTTCTACAACTCCTGAAAAGGTCACTGCCCCCGTCTCACTTGACATTCCTTCTGGCTCTCCTGCTCTCGGGAAGACAGACATTCAGACAATAATCAGCAGGCCTAAATTCCAAGTTGGATCAGGCCCGGCTACTCTGCAAAGCCGGTTCCCGCACTGGTGCCTAAAGGGAGTGCGGTTCGATCTTGACTTGGTCCCTATTGACAAGCCCGCCATGCTGCGAAATCTTGATGCCGTCAGGCTTGATATTGAAAGAATGTCGAACTGGCAAAAGCTTGTTGATGAGCTTCAAAGGGTAAACCGTGCGAATCTCGAGGCCATGCTTACTATGGAAAATGACAAAGCTAAATGGCAAAAGGTTCTTGAGCAGCACGATACTGAAATGAGGAGCATTACTACTTATAATGAAGAGCTTGAAGCGAAGGTTGAGAAGCTTAAAGAAGAACTCGCCACTTCTTCTACTTCCTACACTCAAAAAGAAGAAGTGCTTCAGAAACAAGTGAGAGATGCTCATGTCGGCCAAAGAGACGCCGAAGACAGGCTCGAAGTGCAAAAAAGAATCAATGAGGGCTATGTTGCTGATATTGCAGAGCTTCGGAAGAAAACCGACTCTCAAGATGCGGAGATCGAAATGCTTAAGCTTCAACTCTCCAAAGCTGAAAGAGAGTGTGATGAGGCCGTTGCCGATAAAATTACAGCTGAAGAATCTCATGAGGAAACGAAGACCAGCATCAGCTCGACATTATTTGACTTCTACCTGCATAGCGTCTTGGGGCGCGGTAGCCTCGCCTTCCTAGGTCCCAAATATGAAGTTACTCTGGCTGAAGTGTGGGAGGCCGCACTTGACATGCTTGGCGGTAAAGGTGCTGGCTATGCCGAATCAGCTCTTGAGGAGCATTACTTGGATGACGACGCTCGCGCCGCTCTCGCCAAGGGAAAAGAACAACTTGCAAAATTACGAGCCGAGATGGCCGAAGGGGAACGTTTAGGAAAGACTACTTCAACTATTCCAGTCCAGCCTTCACCTTCGGCCGAAATCGACATTGTCGGCTCCAGTTCTCATTCTCCATTCCTGGTCAAAGTTACAACTGTGATTACAAGTACACAGGGTGGAGATGAAGGCGAAGAGAGCGCTGAAGCATAGGCTTATGAGGTTGATATCAGGAAGCCGACTTCTCCAGTTAACTCTACTATTAATCTTGCCCAAGTAGACTGCTCATTTACTTCTTATGAGTTCGATGAGCTTCTTGACTATTTCCTGAACCTCAATGAGCCTTTATCTCCTCTCTTTACTGACTTTAACCTCTTTTCTTCTGTAGAGAAAGTGTCGAGCATCGTTCAGACTCCTCCTCCTTCAATTATTCCTCCTCCGCCTCTCCAGGTCACTCCTCCATCCGCCTCTCAACCCGGGTCGCAAGAGGAGCAAATAGAAGCTCTTGATGGCTTGGATGATCCTATTGCCTCTCAAGACCCGAAAGGAGAAGAAACTGAGGGGAGCGAGAAGACTCCAGAACCAACTGGTTCCGATGATGAACCGTTAACTAAACTTTTCTCTCCAGGGAGCGGGTCTTCTTCCAAGAAGAGAGGGAAGCAGGGAGTCTCTAAGAAGAAGAAGGAATCTTCAGCCGGCGAGGAAAAAACAGAAGAAAGTCCAATTATGCCCCTTTCTCCTTCGTCCCCTACTCTTACAAGCCGGCCTAAGAAGTTGACCATCCGGCCTGGCGCAGGCTCAAAAGGTGGAAGGAAGAAAAAATGATGGCTTTTTGGTTCTGTGCTTTTTATACCGCTTTTTGCTTTTTGCATGTACTGGCCGGAGATTGAGCGGGTACCGGCCTCCGCTTTTCTTTTTCCTTTTACTTTGAAACATGTACCTGTACAAAATTTTGACAGTATTGAATGAATAAAATGATTCTTCTTGTTTGTACAAATTTCTGTCTGTATTTGAGAATGCATTTACTATTCATTTTTGTACAAGTTTCTTTATATGATATTGCAGTGAGCTTGTGGTATGTTGTTTGAGCGTAATTTTTACCAATGTAGCTATACCATGTTGCCCCTATACCATAAGCTCGTTGCAATATTTTATACTTTGAGGGGACTTGTACTCTTATTTTTTGGAGAATAACTATTCCATACTTGGAGGAATACTATTCTGCTCAAAATAGAGTACAGCTCACTCCATATGAGTTTCTACGCTTCATCCTTCGAAGATATCCCTTTTTCTTTTGTGCTTTCACACATTTTTACCAAGTGAGTTCTTCTATGTGGTAAAGAGGGCCCCTGAAGGGCACTTTAACTTCTTTTTGAGGAAGAGTATTTTCAAGAATAGAAGAACCAGTCTTTCTTTGAAAGCTAAAGTGTGCCTTTGAAGAGGGCTTTTTTTTATATTGCGTCTTGGTGGAGGGCTTTTGATCTTTGCTTTGCATTTCTGGTGAAATGCTTCTTTGAAAAGTTGTACCTCTGAGGAGAGCTTTTTCACGTTTCAACACTTGGAGGTTTTATTTCAATCTCGGTGAAACGTGTGCCTCCGAAGAGTTGTGCCTCTGAGGAGGGCTTTCCACGTTTCAACACTTGGAAGTTTTATTTCAATCTCGGTGAAACGTGTGCCTCCGAAAAGGTCTTTCTGTTTGATTGCACATCTGGGAAGAGGTTTTTTGTTTGATTGTGCCCCTGGGAAGGGGTCTTTTTGTTTGATTGTGCCTCTGGGAAGAGGTCTTTTGTTTCTGCCCCTTGGGAGAGGCTTTTATTTTTCCCTGTTCGCTGGGAAGCGGGCCTCCGAAGAGGGCTTTTCACATTTCATCTCACGGGAGTGTATCGACCGATCACGGCGAAATGTGTGCCTCTGACTAGGGTTTTTGCCTGGAAGTTTGGAGTTTTTCTCTCTCGGTTGGACGGATTCACGGGAATGTATCGACCGATCAGTCCGCAACTTTGTATCGAGAAAGATATCTCTTTTTCTGGTTTAACCCGCTCGAGGTCTTTTAGCATTTCAACTGTGGCGAAATGGGGCTCCGAAGAGGGCTTTTCACGTTTCAACACTTGGAAGTTTTATTTCAATCTCGGTGAAACGTGTGCCTCTGAGTAGGGCTTTTGCCTGGAAGTTTGGAGTTTCTTTCTCTCAGTTGGACGGATTGACGGGAGTGTATCGACCGATCAGTCCGCAACTTTGTATCGAGAAAGATCTCTCTTTTTCTAGTTTAGCCCGCTCGAGGTCTTTTTCCTTCGAAGAGTTGTGCCTCTGAAGAGGGCTTGTGCTTCCGAAGAGGTCTTTTGCTGTTTGATGCTTGCTCGCCCATGTCTCTTTGCCATCTATTCATGTTGGCGATCCCCCTTGTCTTTTGCAAGTGTCATCCCTTTTTAGTTGCCAATAATTTCCCTTATCCAAAGAAACATACTTCATAGTTAAGCGAGTTGGTGGTGGTAGACACAGGCTATTTAACTGGTTGTTTGTTTGTACAAACATTTGCAGTTAGTTAGAAATGGTCCACTTTCATCCACATCGCTAACTTTTGTTCGAAGCACCTCTTTTGTAGGATTTGAGTATGGAAATTTTGAATGGTTTAGCATTTGCTTGCTGGCTGATGTCGGAGATCGCTTGGTCTTGCGATGGGCAGGCTTTGTTTTTATGGCCTGCATTATTAAATCGACATTTTAGTAGCACAGTTAACGTATTTTATATGTCGAAATAAAACAAAGCAGTTTATAATAGTAGAGAACACAAGATTTATAGTGGTTCGGCCAAAAACTGGGCCTACATCCACTTTATAGCTTTTCATTATTCACTTGCTTTACAATTTCTTTCAATACAAGGATCATATATTCACAATTCTTTTACAACATTTCAGCAAAGCTTTCAAGTAAAATAGGGACGCAAATGATTGCTGTTCCAAGCTCTTGGGATTGGTTCTCCTTCGACAGTTGTGAGTTTGAATGTGCCATCAAAGAGTTTCGCGCCTATAACATATGGCCCTTCCCAGTTTGGCCCAAACACACCTATGGCTGTCATAATTCTCTTCAGGACCAAGTCCCCAACTTCAAAGCTGCGCTGACGAACTTTGGAATTGAAGTGCCTGGCTATTCTTTGCTGGTGAGCTGCAATTCTAAGTCTTGCCTCTTCTCTTCTTTCATCGAGGAGGTCAAGTGCTTCCGATTGCAATTTTTCATTCTCATTTTGATCAAAATGGATCCTTCTGTGTGAGGGGACTTCAGTTTCTACTGGAATCATCGCTTCTGATCCGTATGCCAATGAAAATGGAGTATGCCCAGTCGCGGTTTTGTGGGTGGTTCTGTATGCCCATAGTGCAAGCGGTAACTTATCGACCCAACCACCTTTTTCTTTTTCCAGCTTCTTTTTGATGGTTGATTTGATGATTTTGTTTACTGCTTCCACTTGCCCGTTTGCCTGCAGATGAGCCACTACTGAGAAGCTTTTTCGGATCTTGAATCGTTTGCAGAAATCTTGGAACTCCTCACTTTCAAACTAAGTACCATTGTCTGTGATTATCTTCTGAGGCACACCATACCTGCAAATGATATTTTTAGCCACAAAAGTTATCATTTTCTTAGAGGTAATAGTAGCCAATGGTTCGGCTTCAGCCCATTTAGTAAAGTAATCAACAGCAACGATAGCATATTTAATCCCCGATTTGGCAGTCTGCAAAGGCCCAATGAGATCTATTCCCCAGATAGCAAACGGCCATGGACTGACCATTTGTGTTAGCTCAGTGGAAGGTGCTCTAGGAATTTTAGCGAATCTCTAGCATTTATCACACTTTCGGGAATAGTTAGCAGCATCCTGATTAATTTCCGGCCAAAAGTATCCATAACGGAGGATTTTCTTTGCTAAAGTTTGAACACCTGTATGATCCCCACATTCCCCTCCGTGTACTTCAGTCAGAATTGTCTTAGCTTCTTCCTTTGTCACACATCGGACTAATGGCATTGAAAATCCTCGTCTGTACAAACGACCATCTTGAACTATATATCTGGAGGCTTTCCTCATCAGCTTCTGTTGTTCCTTTGAACTTTCTGGCAAAGAACCATTGAGTAAATATTCAAGTATCGGAGTCATCCATGATTCTTGTTCTTGGGATACATTCATAATCCAATCAACATCCATTTCATCTGTGCTTGGAGCTGACAAGAGTCGACGGGAACTAATCCCAATAGTTGAGTTTCACCGGTACTCGAATACTTTGCGAGAGAATCCGTCCTCATGTTCTCTTCTCGGGGTATATGGTTTATTGAATAACGGTCAAAATTTTGAAGGAGCTCCCAAGCTTTTGATAAATAGGCGGGTAGATTCCCTCCTTTATCTTGAAATTCCTTCCTGACTTGGAAAATAATAAGTTGAGAATCACTGAAGATCTGCAATGCCTTGATATTTAGTTCTTTAGCGATCCTTAAACCAGCGATGAGAGCTTCATATTTGGCTTCATTGTTTGTCGAAGGGAATTCTAGTCTCAGCGCATAACATAGCGATCGCCGTTCTGGGGTTTCAAGGACAACCCTGCCCCAGAACAGTAATCATTCCTTGCGCCATCGACATACAATTTCCATTGGATTGGGGCGCTATCAGTGACTTCTTCCTCACTATCACCCTTATCTGTAAATTCTACGATGAAATCTGCCAAAGCTTGTCCATTGATTGCTTTTCGGGGATGGTAAGTGATGTCATATTGGCTGAGTTCAATATTCCATTTCAAAAGACGACCCGAAGTCTTAGGATGGAATAGGACTTGCTTTAGAGGTTGATTGGTGAGGACTTTGATGGGATGAGCTTGGAAATACGGCCTCAATTTTCTTGATGCGATCAACAAACAATAGGCGAATTTTTCTAATCTTGAGTAGTTCATCTCTGCCCCAGTGAATCTTTTGCTGATATAATAGACTGGGCGTTGAATCCTTGCGTCTTCCCGTACCAACACCGCACTGAGAGCATGAGACGAAATTGCCAAATATATGAAGAGATCTTCACCACTGTCAGGCTTTGAAAGTATCGGAGGCACTTCCATATGACGAACCAACTCATCCAATGCTTTCTGACATTCAGGGGTCCACTCAAAGTTTTTTCTTCCTTTCTTCAGAGCATCAAAGAATGGAATGCATTTGTCAGTAGCTTTGGAAATGAACCGACTCAAAGCAGCAACCTTTCCATTGAGACTTTGCAATTCCTTCTTCGTTCTAGGAGCCTTGACCTCTCTCAGGGCAGTGATCTGAGCTGGATTGGCTTCAATACCCCTAGCGCTCACAATGAAACCCAAGAACTTTCCGGACTCCACTCCAAATGAACATTTTAAGGGATTAAGCTTGATTCTGTACTTTCGGAGTACTGCGAACATCTCTGCTAAGTGATCCATGTGGTCCACTGCTTTCTTAGACTTTACTAGCATATCATCAACATAAACTTCCATTGTCTTGCCAATCTGTGGTTTAAACATGGCATTAACAAGCCTTTGGTAAGTTGCCCCTGCATTCTTGAGTCCGAAAGGCATGACCTTGTAGCAGTAGAGTCCAACATCTGTGATGAAGCTCGTATCCTCTTGATCTGGCTCATGCATCATAATCTGGTTATATCCGGAGTATGCATCCATAAAAGATAACAATTCATGTCCTGCCGTCCCATCCACCAACTGATCGATCCTGGGCAGCGGGAAATAGTCTTTGGGGCAAGCTTTGTTCAAATCTGAGAAGTCAATGCATACTCTCCACTTTCCGTTAGCCTTTTTCACCAGCACTGGATTTGATACCCAATTTGGTTAAATAGATTCTCTGATGAAACTGTTCTCCATGAGCCGATCCACTTCTTCCTTTAACGCTGCCGTTCTCTCAGGACCCTGGGTTCTTCTCTTCTGTTTCACAGGTGTAAACTTTGGATCAATGTTCAGAGTGTGTACTGCAATCTCTGGGGATATTCCACACATGTCAGCATGAGTCAGAGCGAACACATCCAAATTAGCCTTCAAAAATGAAATCAGAACATTCTGAACTGTTGTGTTGAGTTGTGATCCCACATTAAGCACTTTGTTTGGTTCCTTTGGGTCAACGGGCACTGGCACTGTTACCTCTACCGGTACTACCCTATTCTCCCCTGCACTGGCTTTCCTTGGATCCATCTCTCTTCGTGCACCACTACATTCGCCAGTGCAGGGTCCACCCTGTAATTGCTACAAGGTTGGTTCTTTGATGCGGACTAGAGCCGCCGCACCTTTTCGCATTTCTCTTTTCCTTGATTCTCGCAACTCTGCAAAGTAACATTCTCGCCCGGCATCTTGGTCTCCCTTAATCACACCAGCTCCGTTATTTGTGGGGAATTTTAGAGTCAGACACCATGGGGCAAGAACAGCTTTGAACACAGCAAGAGTTGGTCGGCCTAAAAAGGCATTATAGGCAGAGAATTCTTCAACAATTATAAAGGTTTGCTTTCGAGCCACCTTCCTCAATTCCTTTCCAAGTTCCACAAACAAATCTATGGTCCCAATCGGCTGTTTGGGTTCTCCAGCAAACCCAGCAATCTTAAGTGATGAAGCTTGAACATCAGCCATTGGAATTTTCATTTGATCAAAGGTCTTCTTGAAGAGGATGTTGCATGAAGCTCCACAATCAACTAGAACTCTTCTCACAGTTGTCGGCCCAATACCAGCGGATATGACCAACGGATCTATGGTCGGAGCCTTGATACCCAAAGAATCCCTGGTACTAAATACAATATCATCTGTGGAAGTCTTTTGTTGTTTTAAAGGCGCATCATTCTCTAAAACAAAAACATTCTCTTTAGCTGGAACATGCCTCAAAGCCCGGGCATACCTTTCCATCTCGCCCCAGATTTTGCCTGCTGGGTGAGGTCCTCCAGTTATTATATTAATAACAGGTCTTTCCGATTCATGCTCTACGGCCTTCTCACTCGAAGCAGGACGGTGAGCGGGAACTTGTTGTCCTTGAATTGACGAAGCTGGGGCATTTCTGTTCCTTTTCACATACTGCTGGAGTTTGTTTTCCTTCAAGAGTTGTTCAATTACCTCTTTTAACTGACGGCATTCGTTGGTGTCATGGCCGGGCTGGTTGTGGAACCGGCAGAACCTTCCACTTTTTTCCATCCTAATCCCAACTCTCATTTTAGGTGGTGTCGGATAATTGACATCATCCTTGGTCGCAAAAAAGATGTGCTCAGGGGTATCGGTCAAGGGTGTGAAATTGAAAGGACGGCCTTTCTTAGCATCTCCCTGCTTCTTTCCACCATCATTTCCCTTTTTTTGAGTGTTAGGTTCTTTCTTGTTCGAAGCAGCACCATTGTTCCCGGCTTCCGCTGATACCACCTTAGCCGGTGTTTGGAGGCTCTCCAAGCACATGAATTCATCCGGTTTCTTGTAGAATTTGTCAAGTGATTTTGGTTCCTTCATTTTCAACCAATTTCCAAATTCACTCGATTTGTCAATCGCCCTCATCAAGTATGTTAGGACCATGCGTGGCTCAGCATTATCTACCTCGGTCAAAGCTATCACTACTACAAAACAGGCCATTTGCATCGGTTGTTTACCCCCCATTTGCATCAGTTCAGCAACCGATGCATATGCAACCGATGCAACAGGCTTAACACTTTTGCATCAGTTCTGAAACCGATGCAAAAAGGTCCTTTTTGCATCGGTTGTTGTTGAAAACCGATGCAAACTAATCCCTCTATTGCATCGGTTTTTCATAACAACCGATGCAAACTAATCCCTCTATTGCGTCAGCTATTTATACCTGATGCAAAAAAGCCATTCTAAGAAACCATTATTACAATACTCAAATAGACTATACACACACACACACACACACATATTATTAATTATAACAAACAATTATTGCATGCAATATTACAATCATTCAAAATTAAATTTGATGGCAAATACAAACTGAATAACATAATACCAAAATAAACATATATCATCAATTATAGTGTTAATAATCTATACAAAATAATGGTTCATACATTCATTTTAGCAGCATAATTCAAATTTTTAGTACAATCATTAAGTTGTACATTCATCTATCTCTTGTTGGCAACACATTATTATAATGTTAATACATACCAACGCCATCTCCATTAACCAACCATCAATTGCATTTCAAACCAGCACAGTGCACATATTGCTATCCCCAAAACCATACCTGTCACTGCCATATTTCCATTGCCTTCCTACCCCTTTGTCCATTACTGCCCATACCCCAACAACACAACCTCCTCCTCCACGTTTCAATTGCAACAACTGCTCATCGACCTGCATACTTCCTCACTCTACTTCCTACAATACTCTACTTCCACACTCTACTTGTTCAACCACTTCATCTCCTTGCTTCTTCAAACACGTGCACTTACCTCCTGCACACACATAACTGACAACATTCATACCAACTCCTGAAATACACTGTTGTACACTTCATAGAGCAATCTCAAACTGCAACATACTTTACAAAACACTCACCCACCATCCATTCAAGACCACTATACAAACAGTTTCAATTTCTTACTCTCTTGCTACATTCCCCCTGTTTCCACTCCATATCATCAAACTACTGCTACACTTCCAGTCACCTCCTCTGCATCAAATACCACCACTGCAATTCAATCTGCAACAGCCTATGCACAGTGGTACAACCACAAACCTTCATAACATCATCTACCACCGGTCATTCTTCCAACATCACTGATCATCCACAAACAAGTTTTCATTACCCTTAAAACTGCTATCCACAAACAACTCTGTTATCCACTTCAAATACAACATAGTCAAATACCTGCTGATCCTC
Source organism: Allium cepa (assembly GCA_030765085.1). Lineage (NCBI taxonomy): Eukaryota > Viridiplantae > Streptophyta > Magnoliopsida > Asparagales > Amaryllidaceae > Allium > Allium cepa. The sequence continues at coordinate 237,571,699 of CM060930.1, forward strand.
TACCCCAAAACTGCTGCTTCAACGATACACTGAATGGCCACCATCAACAAACCATAGTGCATACCACTCCCATCCACCACCATATCAAATTCACCAATACCCCCTCAACCCCATACAAAACAACCATTTTGTCCAGACCGCACCTCATAACCGCACCTCAAAAACAAATCGAATCCATCACAAATTAAAAAAAAATAGTTGAACTTCCTTCCACGAAATCAGACACGAAGCACACCAACCCGCATCCTCATCAATTCAAGACTTCGCGAACAACTACGAACTCCACCAACCATCGCGACCACCTCTAGTGCAATCATTAGCATCCCACCTAAAACAACAAACCCTAACAACATCGGCATATTAGTCCTTGAAGCATTTCTCGAAGGCAAATGTATTAGTGCGTCAGTAATACAGCACTTGATACCACCATCATCGGCATGGTTGAGACATGCCCTAAATCAACATTACATCACATAAATACGACATAAATTAAACATATGATAATTAGGTAGTACTACTTCTGTACTTCATTAGTATCCAAATAAGACCCTAATCCTATATTATATGAATACAGTAAGAAGTATGCATGTCGTAACAAGTAATTTGCTATTAAATTAACGTGCAGACATATTTATGTTTATTTTTGTGTGCTTGTAGGTTAACTGAAAAACAGTACAATGATATTTCTTACATTAAGACAATATAGAGTTAGCTGCTACTGTTTTTTAAATGACTAATACTGCATGCTAAGCGAAAATATGTGGATGAGTGTCTCTTTTGAGTATTAAATACTCCATTCCGTAGTACTACATTTGAGTACTTTAATATGCAAATGTAATTAGGTTCGTTTACAGTTTTTTATGAAATAATAAAAATGAAGATAAGCTGAAGAAAGACTGTAAGTGTAAAAAGGAGTACACGAACATCAAGTTGGAATGGGTTGCTTTCAAGTACTTTTGGCTAACTTGTAATGAGTTACTGAACCTTCTTTAAATCTACTATTTAAACATTTGAAGCCAAAAAAAAGAAGGAAGATAATAAAGTTACCCACAGCGCGGGGTCTAAGTTTGACTAAATAATAACAGAGAGTTAACATATGATGGCTCAAAATCTGTTAGCTGCTTTCATTTTTGTGCTTCGCTGTGTGAAACTCAGCTGCAATTCAGTAACATTGAAGTGGAAATTACTATATGCTGACATAAGAAAAACAGCGTAAGCATCTACGCTTTCATGTGATTGCAATTATTTATTTTGTACAGCCTCAAGTATCACAAGCAACAGTAAGCTTTGAGAAGGAACAAGCGGTTATTTGGGTTGTTCCAAAAGCAAAAGCCACAGGTAATTGGCAGCAAGAGTTGGCACAAATACTTGCAAGCCATTTAACTACTTGTGGATTCAAATCTAACCATCAAGGTACATGAACTTGAAACGCATTGCCGTTATTGTTTTTCCACATATTTCATACTGCTTCGTTCTATGGTTATATATACATATCACCAAGGGCTTTCATTATAAACATCTAGTTTTGAGAAACAGAACGCGAATATGAACATCAGCTGCTATTAGCATAGCAAATTGAAATTTTAATATCAGCTAGTTCCAATTATATGTGTTTTAATATATAATGTAAACCCCCATTGTTAATCATAACAGTGAATATAACTAACTATTATTTTTGGTGGCAGAACAAGGAAGAACATTCGAGAGCTAACTATTGGCTTAGGTGGACAATAAATTCTTGAGTAAATGCCATTCTGAACCAGCAAATCAATTTAGAAAAAGAGAAATGTATCGCAGCTACTGTTAATAACATTTTCCTTGCAATACTAGCTTTACATAATGTTGTGCTTTATGGTTTTAATGTTTTCCAACGGTACTGACAGCAATATTTAACACCTTTGAAATTTTAACATTTAATGCCAGCTTACAAAATATCATCGCAAAGCATAAATTTTCAAAAATATCACAGCATAGCATACATTTTCTCTTACAATAGCACCCCTTAGGGCAGCTTTGAATAATTTTGTCGGTTTCAAGGGCAATTTGCTATAATCTATACAAGCAACTTACAACCATTCATGATCTTACCTTCTAATGGATTATATAGTGAAATCTTAGATAATTTTCATTGCAGAAAAAACATTTTCAATTTTGTAAAATCAATCAATAAATTTATCTAAATTTAGCTTCATATTTATGTTATTGATAATTTCAGTAAAACTGCTCTGGCGTAGTATCGGGACTACTAGTTTGATCTTTTTTTCTTATTATTATTATTTTTTTATCAAGGAAAAAAAGTTTGTTTAAAATATGTTATGTAACCTGAACAAGTTAACCATTTACCTAAATAAGGCATTTACTTATGCATTCCAAACAACAAAAATTAGATCGGCTGAGAATAAAATATAAGTTATCTGCATAAACCAATATGAAAATTGTACATCATCCTACAGTTCTCCGAGGACCCAGGAATCTGACAATCTATATTCCAATGTAATCAGATTCTAGACATCACAATAGTTTTGGAAAAAAATAATCATTGAACAACTCAAATCAATTATAGATAAAATATGCGAAGTATGGCCCACGCTAGTTCCATGAGAAGTAAACGCTAATATTATCATGCCAATATCTGCATTGATATGCTTGACGAGTGTACACTTGCAGCTTGATCAATATAAAGACAGCCTCAAATCATATAAACAACCAAGATACTAAGTTCTCTTTCCACAAGAGTAACCTAAATTTGGCCTATTTATTTTAGTGTAGAACAATTGCAAGTAAATATGCATGTGTCACAAAAAATATGAATGTACATCGAGCAATTTTATAATATTCATGGATGAAGAAGATACCTGGTTGAGAGGGTTGTCAGGAGATTTCTTCCACATCTTCCATATCAAATCCCTATATTGATTAAGAGTCAATCCTGGTTTCTCTTCTTTCAATTTTGTAAGCTCCGCCTCTTCAAAAACCTACAATGCATGCATTCAACTTCAATGAAGCCAACATATTGTCATGCATACACATATATAAAGAAGTAACGTTGAACATATAAATTAACATACAAACTATTTGAAGTACATCAGCTATGTTTTTCAGCTATAAACAAAATTAGAACTATTATTTTACCATATCTACATGCATATTGTAAGTGCAAGTACAATTTTAAATCTTGGATTTTGATCTCGTTGCAAAGTAAGAATTTCACACATGATATCATAAGAGAACACAGACAGAATGAGTAAAACTCATGTGTATTAATCTGAAATATCAAAAATTATATTTAACAAGGACTTAAGTTACATGTTGTGCAAATAAATAAGGCACGTGGAACGAAAACAAAAACGTAAAACATTACATACAACGGGACGCAGTGCATTAGGGGGTAAGCATAATTGAATCGCTTGTTGGAACAAAATACATTTAGTGAAATGATGAATGTCTTAAATGGATGTTTTTACACACAAGTATGCATACTATTGTTGACCACTGCATATTTAAACACATTTAAAAACATTGTGCATATTTAAACACATTGTGCATCTAATTTACTAGTATACATATATCAAATCATAATTATCAAACGTTCTAATCTTTTTATTTCCATTATAAGAAGGCAAACACAAAAGGCCTCATCCATTGGTCGTCATGGCAAACTAATGAACTAGTAGCCATGGCAGTCGTCTTTTAACATTTTTAATTCAAGTAAGTTGTCAAACTTGTTTGCATGCATGAAAGTAATATTCAAATAAAAAGTTCAAACCCAATAGTTAATTAGAAGACTAGTTATAACAATCCATACCTTAAAAGAAGCCTTAAGTCTTCTTTCAGGATGACGGTCGGGTGGCAAACTTCCTTCTGCAATCAAAATCATTTACCCCAAACACTTCTAAATGATCCATAAGGTTTATCACACATAGAGAACAAATGCATAGATGCCTGGGTTTAAAATCATTCAGCATATGAAAAATGCTTTAAAAAGGAACAAAAACAAAAAACCATCATTTTATATTGCAGTATCATTATCTCACTCCAGTTGCATCAAAATGCACAAATGTGACTCATGTAAAGTTATAAAACCAAACAACATTCAAATGAAGTTCAAATATAACATTAGAGTCTTACTCATGAAGGCGAAAGAAAAGACAACACCCAATTCTTCTTCATTTATCAAGTGATAAGAGGGAAAGTTTCTCATTAACTGCACAGTCAACATGGCAAGAAGTTCGACAATGCGAAGGAATAAGAATCATGCCAAGGCATCTCTGCTCCATTGGAGAAGGAGAAGAGCTACCCATGCTTCTATACTCTATAGCATCCTGGAGTATGATATTTCCTTGCTTGTCAAGACAGCGAAAACCTCCCAGAAAATACCTCCCATCGTTCACTCCTATATAAATATAGTTTAATCTTATCGAATGTCATTGCATAATCTGGACGCATCTGCAAAGCATGCTGGAAGCACACAATAGCTTCCTTAAGCATACCCAAACCCAAAGGATGAAAAAACAAAATGAAAGATCCATAATTTTCATGCTGAAGACATCTGGAACATTAAAAAATCACAAACCATATAAAATTATGAATGGTTACCTTGTAAGCTTTCCCTTGGTTCAGGTAAGCATCAGTAAATCCAGGCTTGTATTTAATGGCTTCCTGCAAACAGAATACAAAGTTCATAAAAAAGTAGACATGAAACGATGCATTACAACAACCTGAAACATTGGAAGTATAAGACTTGCCATGCATTGAGTAAGGAAATCAAAAAAGAATTTCTTTTGTCCCATAGGAGTCATGCGAGATGGAAGTCCCATATTCGGTATAAGGGTCATGTAATGTTCCTGAGCATGTCGCATGATTCAAAAAATTAGTTGAAGTGTATCCATTTGATCTCCAGACTGTAGTGCTTCCCACATTATTATCTAAAGGAAGCATGTAATACCCATTTCCTGGACACACATTAAGGTTTTAAACAAGTCTTGCTGCATTACAGTAATAGTATAATGTTAAAGAAAATACCCAAAGGCAAGTGAGTATCAAGATGATGACGATTCCAAATTTGATCATTATCAGGGTTGGGAATATGAGGTCCTCTGCGTGCTGGAACAACTGTAATAAAAAAAAAGTAAACAGAAGACATTTGCCACACATATACAAGCGTGCTAGCGCTACATAGAGGTTATGGAATCACTTCATTAGAAATCTCTTTAGTTTAGTTGATGTAATCTGAAGCTAAATCTCGCTAGTATCTTGAACTGCATTTTAGGCTTGAAGAAGAATCATGAAACTGTTGATGGCTCTCATGTCATATGCTTTACCTGAAGCAAAGTTGTTTCCATAGAAAGACATAGGTGATTTAGCATATAAAGATCCCTTAAAAAGAAAAATGCTATCTTTTAGTAATTCTTATTTATTTATTTCAGATTCAATTTAATATGACTTAACAATCCTTTTCGATTGTTATTTTTTTCTAATGCAAATAGTTTCAGTGCACCACGTTTATTCTTTTCATTTGGTCGTGACTATTTTTATACTTAAAAGATCAATTTTTTAAATGCAATAGATGCTTAATTTATAACACATACAAATACGAATCGTAATAAATTGAGATAAAATCATGTTCGTCGCAGTGAAATTCAACCTTGCATTTTTAGTTGGCACAAAACAAACTAGATGATCTTCAATACAATGTCTAGACTGCATTAACAGGATTTGATAAAAGTAATAAGAATCAAATGTCTCTATAATATATCAGTTCAAAAGTTCTAATATTCATTTTTACTATATAGGCCGAATATGTGATTTCATTTTTACTATATTTCCTGAAAATTGTTGTGAATACTCTCTTTAAACATTGATCAAAATACCGTCATGAGTTAAAAACATTTGATTTTGAGTTGTAAAAAATACAAAGTGTAGAAAGAGCTCCACATGACACCCAAAATATGTATAATAAAAAACTGAGGATTAATGAAAGTGAATAACCCATACCTAAGTTTCAGAAAGAACATTGTTCTGGCTCAGAAGATTGAGTTTCACTTCGTTCTGCTTCAGATGATTCATTTTCACTTTGTTTTGCTTCAAAGGATTAATGAAAGTTTGAATTCTCAGGGATATTTGTGCTATAATAAGAATGTATTGCAGTTTTTACATCATCCGCTGGCATTGCAATCTTCATATTCTGGAAAACTAGAGTATTTTAGATAGGAATGAATCTAGTTTGTTTCTCTTATAACAAACTTGAAGAAAGAGATAATTACCTTCATTTTCCTTTCAGCTTCACCATCTGAGTTCCCCCAAACCACCTGGATTTAAACTTACATTTAATGCACAAGCATTGCCCTACATGACAAGAAACAAATGCAAATAGTTAATCACAAACAATACCTTATGATGCATAAAATATTAAAAAAAATTAAGGTACAAATCATACCTCTATTACTAGATAATTGCCAACATCTGGAGCATAAGGTCGGTCTATAATTTCATCTTCGTAACATATATTGGCAAATCTGGGCAACAAATCGTCATCAATTTCTCTGCAATAAAGGACATAATATACATTTATTAATGCAAGCATACTCGAAACTAACAATGGACTGTTTACAACCCGCCTTACATCTGTTTAGTTCGCTTATTTCTCTTGTTTCTAGTGCTCGATTCAATAGTGGTCGTGCCTGAAACATAATAGCAACTTTAGCTAGTCTAAACTAATACAAGCCCTGAGCAAAATCAAAGCCTGTAACAGTAGTGCAATATGCTTATTTACTAACGCGAACAATTAAATAATAAAAACATCTCACCCATTCTACAAGACTCTCGTCGCCTATATGCTGGGAGACATCGACTAGTTTAAGTCCAGTAATAAGCTCTAACAGAACTCTGCCTTGTTGTCGTAGGAAATGAAAGCGTCCTTTGATAGGTTGTATCTAATTACAGATAGTGTTGATTAAAACGACTTGTATATATTGTAGAAAATAATGAAGGGAAGGAGTAGAAATAGTAGAAGAGTAAGTACCTGGAACAAGTGGAGGGTATGTTTTATGGAACAAGGGAAGGATATTGTATATAACCACAACTTCGACACCCTCAAATTTCTGAACCAGCAATCGGCCGCAGCACCATCACCTGAAACTCGAACAACCCACCCCCGAACATCACCGAACCACCCTCCTCCAACTCCTGAATCCTCAAATCGAATGCAATTTTACTTCAATTTTCGATAGCGACAACCATACCCTCAACAACGAACAACCTAAGCACCCACAGTAATCACCCAATTCGCGACAACCAACGACCACCTTTGCATCTCAACGTCACCCGAATCCAAAACGTGAACCTAACTATCTGAAACTAACTTCACCACCTCGCCCACCTTAACAATCCCCAATTCGACCTGAATCCGCCTCCATCACCTAAATCGAATAAAGAAAATTGGTTGAATTGTGAAAGTTTGATTGAATTGTGAAATTGGGGCTAATCGTGAAAGTTGGATTTCGATTTTTTTTTTTAATAAGCTTTCTGATTATATAAACAAGTTCGCGTGTAGTTGTTTTTGAGGAGGAGAATTCTTTTTCTAGGAGTGGGATATTGAGGAGAAAGGAGTACATTTGTTCAAAATAGTTACTTTGGAGCCAATTTTACATTATTTCCCTCCTAAATTTCATATTGCCATCAACATGTAGTTGCATCGGTTGACTTTAAAACCGATGCGACTAAAACTATTTGCATCGGTTCTTGTTGAGAACTGATGCAAATTTGATTTTTTTACTACCTATTGCTTTCCACGTATCAATTGCATCGGTTATTAAGATAGAACTGATGCAAATAGTTCTATTTGCATCAGTTTTTACTTCAGCCGTTGCAAATGAGGCGAAGCAATATGAACTTTTTGTACTAGTGTATGTTAAAACGATTCAAAAATGACCTGATGGATTCTCCAGGATTTTGCTCTAGACTTGACAGTGACATTATATCCTTTGCTTTAGAAGCATACAATCGAAACTGCTCCTTGAATTTCCTGGTCAAATCAGAGAACTGATCGATGGACCTGACCGGCAGCTTTGTAAACCATAATAGAGCCACACCTTCGAGATATGCTGAGAAATATCGACATTTAATTTCATCAGACGCCCTGACACCAGTCATATGCCAGTCGTACTTATACAGAAACTCGTTAGGATCACTCGTCCCCTTGTAAGCCGGAATAATAGGGGGAACGAATTTCCTTGGGAACTCTGCCTTCAAGATCTTCTCAGTAAATGGAGTTTTGCTTGGAGCAAAACCCCACTCTTTCTCATCTTCATCTCTTCGCATATTTTCCTTCATGATTTGACGAACCATACACAAAAAATACTCTTCATCGTTTAAAGGCTCTGGAGGGCACACATCCGCCACTCTCTTCGAATTCTGCCTTGACAATCGTTCACGGTGGGTCGGCTGCAGCCTTGATCCTCCAGCTTGAGGAGGAGTCCTTTCTACAGGGTCTGCGGCTCTTTGAGAAATATTCCTTTCAACATTCTGAACTCCCACAGTAGAATTCCCATCATTATTAACCGGTTGACGATTTGCCCCAAGCAGATCATTCAACTTACCCAAGATCAGGGCATTCTGGGCATTCTGGGCTTCCAACTGCGCATTCTGAGCATTCAATTGTTGATTCAGCCCCAAAACTACAGTGTCCAATTCTGCTCACGTAACTCCAACAGTTGGAGCTGCTTGACTTGAAGGAGGAGAGGTATCAGTATTCTCTTGAACATTGTCGGATCTTACAGAACTTCGTTTTCTCCCAGGAGCCATTATTTCCAATAAATTTCTGGTTTTAAAAGAAATCCTTTCAGCAGACCTTTGCGGAGCAATGGTAGAAGTTTCTTGAGTTGGGCTCTCAATGAAAGCACCAAAAATGTTAACGTAAAAATCGGACGCTAACACCCCGGTGTAGGTTTGAAGTTGAGAGAAAGCACCACCCGTGAACACGGGAACTAAAAACAAATAGAAAAGTCACAGAGAAAGCAGAAAAGACGACAGTTTTTATAGTGGTTCGGCTTAGGGTGAGCCTACGTCAACTTTAATTCTCTTTATTGCTGAATCAATTACAACTTTACAACAATCTTCAATTACAATTTTGACGAGACAAACAACTAGAACTTTGATGCAGAAGAATTCTTTGAATCCATGTAGATTGCGTTAGATTTCCTCTCGAAGTTAGTCGAGATGCCTTTCGTACTTGAAGTGTTGAGTGAGCCAAGAATTCTGCAGAGTATCGGTGCTTAAAGAGATCAGCCCCCAAAAGTCCCCCTCATGCTTGAGGTAGGTTGGTATTTATAGGGAAATCCCCCCTTAGGTCGTAAGTCGTGACCGGTCTAAGGTAAGTCGTGGCCGACTCATCTGGCCCCTTCATGGTTTCACAAAGGTTTGTTTGTACAAGTCCCAGGTCGCCCCCGAGTTAACACAACCTTGTCTCAGTAATACGGCATCGGGCTTACATTTAGTAGCTTTAAGTCATGGACGACTCAAGCTAGGTTGTGAGTCGTGAACGAGTTAACTGGCAAGTCGCAAGTCACGGCTTAACTGGTAAGTCCTGGATCATGTACGAGTTAAGAGGCCACTGTGCCAAGTAGTTGCATTGAACTTGCCTTCCTTTGCTTGGGTCATGAACGACTTAACATAGGTCATAGGTCGGTTGCGACTTAGGTCAGTAGCTATCTTAGGTCAGTAGCTAACTTAGGTCGGCAACCTTGTTAAAGCGTTAGGTCGGTAACCTTGTTAAGGCGTTAGGTCGGTAACCTTGTTAAGGTATTAGGTCGGTATACCCCTTAGGCCTTAGGTCGGCATTCCTCTCAAGCCTGTTAGGTCGGTATGCCTCTCAAACCTGTTAGGTCGGTAACCTTTTTAAGCCTTAGGTCGGCATCCCTTTGAGTTGCTGAGTCAAAACCGGGGCGGAGTTAACAGTATGTCCTGACTCGAGTGTTTTGTGTATTGTTTTACGCTCGGGTCAGACTGAGCGATACAGCATTAGGGACTTACCTCCAGAGTTAGAGCTTTGCTTGAAGATCCAGCTATATATTTCTCTTCCAGCAATTCTGTTGATCCCAGTGATGTATTCAGCTTTGTACTAGATTATCATATTTAGACTTCTGTTGTATCTCATTACTTCTGTTGTATCTTGTATAACTCTGATGTTTTATATAGTAGCATCATGAACTACTATATCTTTACTTCCGTAGCATAATTCAATACTCAGTGTCTATGATCTATGATTATTTATTTACTGTATATTCTGAGATTTGCCAAATTTTATTTACAACGCGGTATTTTGAGCAATTCATGTCTGACATGTGCGGATGCGAATGGTTGAAAATATCGGGTCGTTACAAAAGAAGACTCAAAATTAGAATGCTCACACACTAATATAAATATTAATCCCTTAGAAAATCATATAAACAGAAAAAAATATTGCTTCATCTAGTATCATTTACCATAATATGTTAAATAGTATCAAAAGATCTCTTCCACTTTAAACTAGAAAGCAATGCTAACATTAAACACATACAGTGAAAAGACACATAGAATGCATACGGTAAAATTATTCAAAGATCTCTAAACTTTTGATAATAGGAATAACTGATGCAAAGCATACAATTTCAACCATTAATGATTATCTTGTAAAGTTTCGGCAAAAGCAAAAGTTAATATTCATAGTCTCAAGGATCTTTGCAATAACATATTCTAAAACGACAACAAAAAATCATTAGGGATATCCGAGCCCTCATCGTCTAAGAAAGATACAGGTCTATCAATGGATACTTTAGGATGCGGATAATGTCATATCCATATTTACATCCGAAATCATATTCGAAGATCGGATATACACGTCCACGGATATGGACGGATATCGAATAATCATCTTATTCGCTAACAACCAATAAATCAAGAACATAAATGAAAATTTCTAGTTTAACATTTACTTTTTTCAATCCGATTGATTATGAAAGCGTTAAAAATAAACAAATACGATGACAAAAAATAGTTTTGAGCAGTTAATACGTATTAAGTGCATATAATTTGAACTTCTAACTTAATAAAACAACTAGTGTGTAACCCGTGCGTTGCATACGGTAATATTGTTAAAAAATATTTTTTATATTTTAATTATTGCTAAAATATATTTTTATTAGTGGAAATTAGCCACAAGGGCCTCTTTAGCAAGTGCAATTAGGTTTTAGGACACACAACTGAAATAATTACTTTTAAGGAAAAAATGAAAAATAATTAGTTTCTAAGCCCTAAAAACCTATGAGATTATGTCCTTGAAAGAAATTGGACTGCTGACTTTGTCCTTAAAAGTAATTATTCTGCTGACTTTGGCCTTGAAATTAATTTTTGTGAATGTATGTCCTAGAAACTAATTGGACTGCAAAGTTTGTCCTTCTAGTGAAATTCCCCTTTTTATTATGTAATATGTATGATAATTTTTTTGTTATATATTAATCGTAAACTAAAATGACTTGCGACGCTCAAATATAAGGTTGAAGGTTCAGATATATGTGTTGCATACCTTGAAATCCTCTTATTTTCAGAATTCATTAGATGGATTAATGAATACAACAATTCTACTGTAACATCCCGGAATTTTTGACAATATCAATTTAATAATCTGTAGTTAAAATTAAATTGATATTGATATTCTGTTCAAATAGATTTAATAATCTTCTTAAATAAATATTTAAATTGGTTATATTATCTTTTAAATGATATAAATTGAAAGTTTTGATTAGTAATTAAGTTTTAATAACTATTTCATAAATAAAAATATGATTTTAAAATTGATAAGAAAAATATTAAATGTTTTAAAATAAATTAGCTTGAGTTTTAAATTTAGAATAAATTTAACAAATTGGTTTTATGGCTTGATAAAAATACAATTTCTTGTAAAATGTTTTTAATTTAATAATAAAAGAGTCATAAAAGCAATATTAATATTGTATTGACTTTATAGATAAGTTTTGAATAAGATTTGTAGTCTTTATTTCAAATTGAATTTTTATTTATAACTTGATTTGAAATTGTTTGGTTTTGAATTTGGGTTTCAGAACCAAAATTTTGCATTTCTGTTTATTTGGATGATCTTGTGTTTGTGTTAGGGTATTCTTGAGTTTCTGGTTGTGGCCTGATCACTTGAGATGATCGGCAGAGGTGGCGGCGATGAAAACTCTGATGAACTATGGGTTTGGGGGTGTTTTAGGGGAGATGAGGGGAAAGGGGAAGTTGGCTCGAAGTAAGTAGTGAAACAACTCGAAGTAGAACAGTTTTAAACTCGAAGTAAAGCAGATTGAAACCCGAAGTAGCTTTGGAAATTCTCGGGTTATACTCTGTAGTTTCCAGGTTTAAGAAGAAACTTTTTTTTTTAAATGCTGGGTTTTCAAATTTTAAAATCTGTAGTTATAGGTTTTAAATAAGGTTTAGGTTTAAAACTTAATTTTAAAACTTAATTCAGGTTTGAATTACTTTGAATTTAAATTCCAGGTTTTGAGTTGAAACCTGTTTTTCTGTTTTCTTTAGAATCTGGGTTTTGAAATTTAAAATCTAGGTTTTAAACATTGGAAATTCTGCAGATTTAGTTAAAGTAAGGATTAAGTATAAATTCAAATGCAAGTTTGAATTTTAGATTCAAATTTAAATTCCAGGTTTTGAAATAAAAGTTTAAATTCTTAACTTACTTAACTATTTCAATTTGGTAAATAGTTGAAATTTTAAATAATGAAGTTTTAAAATATGAAGCAAGATTTAAAGATAAATTTTAAAACTGGAAATCTGAGTTTAAAAGAAGTTCGGTTTCAAATTTAAAAGAAGATTCAAATTTGAAAGTTTTAAAACATAAATGATTTGAAACTTCTAAAATTTTGAAATAAATTTAACTTCAAATTCTTATGATTGCATTCTTAAGTCAAACTTTGGTTTTGACTTGTAATTTTAAATAAGTTTCAAATTATTTAAAATTTGATAAGTTTAATATTTTTCTATTTTAAACTTGAATTTAAATTGAAATTTAAAGGGAGATTTCTAAAGTACTTTGTTTTGAATAATATTGTTTTAAACATAATTAAGTTATGTTTTATTTTGAAAATTTGATTAAGATTTATGTTTTAAAAATTAATTAATAGGTAATTAAGATTAATTAATTAATTTGATTAATTAATTGGAATTAGAATTAATAATTGATTAATGATTAATCAATTTGGAATTAAGATCATTAATTAAGTTATTAATTAATGATAAATGAATATTAGTTATGTAATTAAATTTTTATATAAAATTAATTAATTTAATAATTAACTTTAATTAATGAATGATTAAAGATAATTTAAATGGTAATTAATTTAAGTTAATTACCTTATAAATAAATTGAGGATGGTTAATGAAGGACATTAACCATGATTATTTAATAATTAATTAGCGTAGTTAATTTTTATAATTAATTAGATTAATTAATTTAATAATAATCATTTATAAATGATTAGAGAGTAATTACTTGGTAAAGTAATTAAGGAATTAATTACTTAATGTAATTAATTTAATTGAATGTGATTGTTTAATTTAATTAATTAAGTTTAATTAAATTATAAACACTTGAGTTTTATAAATAATTACTTTATGGAATTAATGATTTGGAAATTACTTAGTTAAGTAATTGTTTAATAATTACAGATTGTAATTAAGGAGGTGTTTAAGTATGAGATAATTTGGATTAATTATTTAGTAATTAATCAAGGGATTAATTAAGAAATAAAATTAAGGATAATTAATTGGTTTAATGTGGTAATTAAGTTAGTTATTTACTTAGAGTAATTAATTTAAGGATTAATTAGGATCATTAATTATTTTAATTAATGATGTAATTAAAGTTGATTAATTATGATTAATTAATCAATAATAGGTAATTAAAGGTAATTAATTAATGTAATTAATTAAGGATTAACGGAATTAATTATGATTAATTAATTAATTGAAGTGATTAAAGGTTAATTACTGTTTGGTTGAGAATAATTATTTTGTGAAATTAATTAAGGATAATTACATGAATGTAATTAAGAGTAATTAATCAAGAGTGATTAATTAGGATGGTTTATTTTGAATGATTAATTGATTGGAATCAATTAAATGGTTAAGATAGCAAGATTTATATTTGATGAAGTAATTAATTTAATTTAATTTAAATTAATTAAAGATGGGTAATTAATTTAATTCATTTTAAATTAATTAGAGTTGAAGATAGTTAATTTAATTCATTTTAAATTAATTATATGATGATGAGTAAAACATTGCTTATGGATGAATGGTTGAACTTGATTGTCTTGGATGCTTTGTGATCTCAGTAATGAGATAAATGATATTGTATGGATGTTTGATTGTATTGTGATGATAACATAGGTTATCTATTGTGATGATGATATATGGAATATCTATTTGATATTGATGATGTGAATTACCTGTTATGTGATAATGATTGATTATCAGTTATGATTTATGAGTTATCTATCTGTGTGTATATAGATACTGTATTGAATTGTTTTAAACTTTAAAATAACTTGGACCCTAAAAGACACGCTTTGGTTTTCGATGAGACCGGGATCGGGTTCCATATTTGGATGTCCGAAAACCACATCGATTCCAAATAACGTTAGGTCGTGAATCCAAGTGGAGCGAGTGAAAACTCTAGGTGTAAGGACTATACGTCAGTATAACCCTGTGGGTGATTCCGTAATGAGTTGACGGAATAGTACTTATAGATTCAAGATGGAGAATTAGAGTGCAAGGGTTATTGTCGTTAACTCTGAGGGTGATTCCAAAATGGGTGTAACGAGATAATGCCTTCGGTTTCGTTCGAACCCGGAATAAACTTGTATGGATTGAATGCTTTCAGAACATCGTAAGGTGGACGATGAGCATTCTAAGTGATATGTCCTATAAAGGTAATCGTATCCTCAAGCCTCATCAACCGGGAATGGCTAAAACAGGGGAGGTGCAGCAAGGCTTCGTGGGTCGCACCCACTGGAGAGCAAGATTGATCCCTGTCTAGAAGTCCCTTTATATTCGGCTGTGTGGGTGGTTGCTAGCTACAACATTGGGGTTGTCTTGTTTGGAACTATTCAGTAAGGAATGGGTCCGGCTTGTGTTGCAGGGGGTCGGGAGTGATCCTCGGTACGTTGATCTAGGCCACGTACTGTGACGGGCGGTACCCCAGTAGCCTTGCCATTGTATGGAATCCAAAATCCAATAAGTGCCAACGGTTTTGATTGTATTACCCACTTTTGTGGCTAGTAGCTGGAATTTAATCATGTAACAATTTCGGCTATTTCTTATTTATTTGAAAACCCTAGACACTATTATAATATCATCGGATTTCCTATCAAATGTTTTGGTTAGCGTAATGTAAAAACTTTTCTATGTTTATGTGTGGGAAGTCTTACGTGATACCTTTCTTTCCAAAAGGTTTTTGAAAGTTAAGCAACTTTAACCTGTTACTCACACCAGACCCATGTTTGACCCGGAGTTTATTTTTGTTTTTCATAAACTCTTGGGTACTCGAATTTTTATGAGTAGTCAAGGGAATTCAGGTTAGGATTCAGGTTAGCTTTGACGAATTGTGGAGGAGCAATGGAGCAGGAGGCTTCCGCGTGTAGATATAGTATTCCACTGTGTGTTCTCTGAGTTGTTGTATTGAGTTGTGATTACTAGACAGGCGTTTATAACTGTCTAGTATGAGTTGATTATGCTGTGTATCTCTGATGTATATGATACTGTGTAATATTTATGTTATTAATATAATTTATTAGTTTCGCTGTGTTAGATTCTGATGTGTTGTTTCTTTCTTCTCTTCTTTCTATTCTCTTTTCTATCCCTTTCTTTCTTAAAAGATGATGCGATTTTCTAGGAGTGGAAAGTCGGGTCGTCACACTTGGTATCAGAGCATTAGGTTGAGTGAATACCTAGGCTCTGAAGTGTGTCTTTCTTAGAGAGCATTAGGCTGAGTGAATACCTAGGCTCTAAAGTGTGTCTTTCTTAGAGAGCGTTAGGTTGAGTGAATACCTAGGCTCTGTAGTGGTGTCTTTCTTGAGAGAGCGTATTTGTAATTTTTAATATAAACATATATATTTATTTCTACCTATCTATTGGGTTACCTGTTCAGGTTTTCCAATATAAGTTATAAAGGTAGATGGGGTAGTGGTGTGTGTAACACAACTACCATTGGTAGGAGCTTGAATGTTTGAGGTTGGAGGTGTTTTGTCGAGACTGTAGACCTAATACCGTCTCAAGTGAGTTCTGTAGTGATGAAGAACTTCATTGATCTCTGAAGCAAACCTGTAAAGGTTCGGAGTTTATTTTTGAGATTAGATGAGTAGTGTTTGGATCTGTCGGATGAGCAGATGTGAGTGATGGTATTTTGATACCACAGGGAGTAGTAGTTGCGTGATGAGATGCAGTGACTATGGATGTTCCCGAAGATGTTTTCTTTGGAACAAGTTTAATGAGGTGAGTCTGCTTCAGTGTTGTGGCTGTGGTCAGCTTGAGTTCTGTTTGATTTGAAGTTCGAGTTTCTCGGAGAGCTTTGTTTTGGAATTCTTTGGCATCTATGGCAGTAGTGTAGTTTGGAGTGTTCTCGCTGTGACAAGAGATCTTTTGGCTTAGCAGTTTTTCTGGAATGGAGTTCAGAAGCAGTTGAGTGGACCCGTTTCTTCGATGGGTTGGATAATTAAGTTTAAGCTGTTCCGTTTAGTTAAGGAAGAACAGTTTTCTTTGGATTTGGTTTGGGTGGATCGCAAAAGTGACCTGCGATTGTTTGAGTGTTCTCTTGGGTTATCTGAGTTTTTCTGGATGTCTTCAGGAAGTCAGAATTTTGTTCGCATCTGGAGATTGAGTTTTCTTATCGACTGGAATTCCAGGAGTGGAACCAGTAGTTCAGCTTTATAGAAGAATGATTCCAGGTGATTGAGTTGGTGTAGCAGCTCGGAGTTTTGGAGGAACTTCTGAAAGTTTCTTATGGATTTGTTAAACCATATCTCTGGGGTGTGTTGTCCAGTTTGTGCTTGTGTTCTTCAGCATTCTCTTCTATGTCGGATCAGAGTTGTGCAGCGGAAGCAGTTTTGAAGTGTATCTGCTTTTCTTTTTCTGGATAGGAGAAGTGAGTTGTTGTTTTCTGATGTTGAGGAATAGAGTTTGAGTTCTTGGTTTTGGTAGATCATGAGGAGATCATTTTTGTTGTGTTGATTGGTCTAGTTTGTTTCTAGAAGCATCAGTGAAGGTTGAGCTGATCAGTAAGTTTCTAGACAGCCCAGGATTGCCCGAAGAAGTTTTGTGGATAAGAGTCGGAGGAATTTGGACTCTGAAATCGGAGATTTAATTTTGGATAAGTTTTCTCTGATCATAAGTGAGCTATAATTTGGGTAAGTCTGAGAAGTTAGCTCTAAAGTGTTTTGGATCTTTTCTATATCTAGAGATTAAGTAATTTATTTACAGGATTGGATTGCCAGTTTGGATAACTGGGATTCGATGAGTTTCACATATCTCTGAGGGAGTACGTGTATGATCTGTCTCTGGTTGTGGAACCAGCAGTTCTGGAGTTTTGGTTGTTGAGTCAGACTCGTTTGTAGTCTGATATCTTGTCTAGTGTTATAGATATAGTTGTATAGGAGCTTTATAGCTTCATAATATTGGTCGTTTGGATTTTCTAGAGCGAGTATTCCGGTGGATATATATACACACCTGGGGAAAACTCGATAAAATTTTATCCAGAATTTGTCTGGATATTGTTTGATTGGTTGAATTGATTACTTTGGTTGTTAGCATATGTTTGATATATGCTCGTGTTTATAATTAAAATTTAATGAGATTATTAAATTACCTTTATTTTAAATTTCGAGGACGAAATTCTTTTAAGGGGGAAGGATTGTAACATCCCGGAATTTTTGACAATATCAATTTAATAATCTGTAGTTAAAATTAAACTGATATTGATATTCTGTTCAAATAGATTTAATAATTTTCTTAAATAAATATTTAAATTGGTTATATTATCTTTTAAATGATATAAGTTGAAAGTTTTGATTAGTAATTAAGTTTTAATAACCATTTCATAAATAAAAATATGATTTTAAAATTGATAAGAAAAATATTAAATGTTTTAAAATAAATTAGCTTGAGTTTTAAATTTAGAATAAATTTAACAAATTGGTTTTATGGCTCGATAAAGATATAATTTCTTGTAAAATGTTTTTAATTTAATAATAAAAGAGTCATAAAAGCAATATTAATATTGTATTTATTTTATAGATAAGTTTTGAATAAGATTTGTAGTCTTTATTTCAAATTGAATTTTTATTTATAACTTGATTTGAAATTGTTTGGTTTTGAATTTGGGTTTCAGAACCAAAATTTTGCATTTCTGTATATTTGGATGATCTTGTGTTTGTGTTAGGGTATTCTTGAGTTTCTGTTTGTGGCCTGATCACCTGAGATGATCGGCAGAGGTGGCGGCGATGAAAACTCTGATGAACTATGGGTTTGGGGGTGTTTCAGGGGAGATGAGGGGAAAGGGGAAGTTGGCTCGAAGTAAGTAGTGAAACAACTCGAAGTAGAACAGTTTGAAACTCAAAGTAAAGCAGATTGAAACCCGAAGTAGCTTTGGAAATTCTCGGGTTATACTCTGTAGTTTCCAGGTTTAAGATAGAAACTTTTTTTTTAAAAGCTGGGTTTTCAAATTTTGAAATCTGTAGTTATAGGTTTTAAATAAGGTTTAGGTTTAAAACTTAATTTTAAAACTTAATTCAAGTTTGAATTACTTTGAATTTAAATTCCAGGTTTTGAGTTGAAACCTGTTTTTCTGTTTTCTTTAGAATCTGGGTTTTGAATTTTAAAATCTGGGTTTTAAACATTGGAAATTCTGCAGATTTAGTTAAAGTAAGGATTAAGTATAAATTCAAATGCAAGTTTGAATTTTAGATTCAAATTTAAATTCCAGGTTTTGAAATAAAAGTTTAAATTCTTAACTTAAGTAACTATTTCAATTTGGTAAATAGTTGAAATTTTAAATAATGAAGTTTTAAAATATGAAGCAAGATTTAAAGATAAATTTTAAAACTGGAAATCTGAGTTCAAAATGAAGTTCAGTTTCAAATTTAAAAGAAGATTTAAATTTGAAAGTTTTAAAACATAAATGATTTGAAACTTCTAAAATTTTGAAATAAATTTAACTTCAAATTCTTATGATTGCATTCTTAAGTCAAACTTTGGTTTTGACTTGTAATTTTAAATATGTTTCAAATTATTTAAAATTTGATAAGTTTAATATTTTTCTATTTTAAACTTGAATTTAAATTGAAATTTAAAGGGAAATCTCTAAAGTACTTTGTTTTGAATAATATTGTTTTAAACATAATTAAGTTATGTTTTATTTTGAAAATTTGATTAAGATTTATGTTTTAAAAATTAATTAATAGGTAATTAAGATTAATTAATTAATTTGATTAATTAATTGGAATTGGAATTAATAATTGATTAATGATTAATCAATTTGGAATTAAGATCATTAATTAAGTTATTAATTAATGATAAATGAATATTAGTTATGTAATTAAGTTTTTATATAAAATTAATTAATTTAATAATCAACTTTAGTTAATGAATGATTAAAGATAATTTAAATGGTAATTAATTTAAGTTAATTACCTTATAAATAAATTGAGGATAGTTAATGAAGGACATTAACCATGATTATTTAACAATTAATTAATGTAGTTAATTTTTATAATTAATTAGATTAATTAATTTAATAATAATCATTTATAAATGATTAGAGAGTAATTACTTGGTAAAGTAATTAAGGAATTAATTACTTAATGTAATTAATTTAATTGAATGTGATTGTTTAATTTAATTAATTAAGTTTAATTAAATTATAAACACTTGAGTTTTATAAATAATTACTTTATGTAATTAATGATTTGGAAATTACTTAGTTAAGTAATTGTTTAATAATTACAGATTGTAATTAAGGAGATGTTTAAGTATGAGATAATTTGGATTAATTATTTAGCAATTAATCAAGGGATTAATTAAGAAATAAAATTAAGGATAATTAATTGGTTTAATGTGGTAATTAAGTTAGTTAATTACTTAGAGTAATTTATTTAAGGATTAATTAGGATCATTAATTATTTTAATTAATGATGTAATTAAAGTTGATTAATTATGATTAATTAATCAATAATAGGTAATTAAAGGTAATTAATTAATGTAATTAATTAAGGATTAATGGAATTAATTATGATTAATTAATTAATTGAAGTGATTAAAGGTTAATTACTGTTTGGTTGAGAATAATTATTTTGTGAAATTAATTAAGGATAATTACATGAATGTAATTAAGAGTAATTAATCAAGAGTGATTAATTAGGATGGTTTATTTTGAATGATTAATTGATTGGAATCAATTAAATGGTTAAGATAGCAAGATTTATATTTGATGAAGTAATTAATTTAATTTAATTTAAATTAATTAAAGATGGGTAATTAATTTAATTCATTTTAAATTAATTAGAGTTGAAGATAGTTAATTTAATTCATTTTAAATTAATTATATGATGATGAGTAAAACATTGCTTATAGATGAATGGTTGAACTTGATTGTCTTGGATGCTTTGTGATCTCAGTAATAAGATAAATGATATTGTATGGATGTTTGATTGTATTGTGATGATAACATAAGTTATCTATTGCGATGATGATATATGGAATATCTATTTGATATTGATGATGTGAATTACCTGTTATGTGATAATGATTGATTATCAGTTATGATTTATGAGTTATCTATCTGTGTGTATATAGATACTGTATTGAATTGTTTTAAACTTTAAAACAACTTGGACCCTAAAAGACACGCTTTGGTTTTCGATGAGACCGGGATCGGGTTCCATATTTGGATGCCCGAAAACCACATCGATTCCAAATAATGTTAGGTCATGAATCCAAGTGGAGCGAGTGAAGACTCGAGGTGTAAGGACTATACGTCAGTATAACTCTATGGGTGATTCCGTAATGAGTTGACGGAATAGTACTTATAGATTCGAGATGGAGAATTAGAGTGCAAGGGTTATTGTCGTTAACTCTGAGGGTGATTCCAAAATGGGTGTAACGAGATAATGCCTTCGGTTTCGTTCGAACCTGGAACGAACTTGTATGGATTGAATGCTTTCAGAACATCGTCAGGTGGACGATGAGCATTCTAAGTGATATGTCCTATAAAGGTAATCGTAGCCTCAAGCCTCATCAACCGGGAATGGCTAAAATAGGGGAGGTGAAGCAAGGCTTCGTGGGTCGCATCCACTGGAGAGCAAGATTGATCCCTGTCTAGAAGTCCCTTTATATTCGGCTGTGTGGGTGGTTGCTAGCTACAACCACGGGGTTGTCTTGTTTGGAACTATTCAGTAAGGAATGGGTCCGGCTTTGTGTTGCAAGGGGTCGGGAGTGATCCTCGGTACGTTGATCTAGGCCACGTACTGTGACGGGCGGTACCCCAGTAGCCCTGCCATTATATGGAATCCAAAATCCAATAAGTGCCAACGGTTTTGATTGTATTACCCACTTTTGTGGCTAGTAGCTGGAATTTAATCATGTAACAATTTCGGCTATTTCTTATTTATTTGAAAACCCTAGACACTATTATAATATCATCGGATTTCCTATCAAATGTTTTGGTTAGCGTAAGGTAAAAACTTTTCCATGTTTATGTGTGGGAAGTCTTACGTGATACCTTTCTTTCCAAAAGGTTTTTGAAAGTTAAGCAACTTTAACCTGTTACTCACACCAGACCCATGTCTGACCCGGAGTTTATTTTTTTTTCTTCATAAACTCTTGGGTACTCAAGATTTTATGAGTAGTCAAGGGAATTCAGGTTAGGATTCAGGTTAGCTTTGACGAATTGTGGAGGAGCAATGGAGCAGGAGGCTTCCGCGTGTAGATATAGTATTCCGCTGTGTGTTCTCTGAGTTGTTGTATTGAGTTGTGATAAATAGACAGGTGTTTATAACTTTCTAGTATGAGTTGATTATGCTGTGTATCTCTGATGTATATGATACTATGTAATATTTACGTTATTAATATAATTTATTCGTTCCGCTATGTTAGATTCTGATGTGTTGTTTCTTTCTTCTCTTCTTTCTATTCTCTTTTCTATCCCTTTCTTTCTTAAAAGATGATGCGATTTTCCGGGAGTGGAAAGTCGGGTCGTCACATCTACAAAGCCCAAAAGTAAGGTTAGGGAATAAGCCCAAAATAAGCCCAGCCACACAATAATAAATTTCCCCTTGAAATCCACCCTTGGATCCATTTTCGCATACCTATATACACATAATTTTCGGGCCCTATAGCATATTACTAATAAATATTAGTTACTCATATTTATTTCAATAGTTTAAGATTTGGATTACACAATAAGTTAAATATATAGACTTGAATGTAATATATTAAACGATAATCGAGAAGGTTTTTAAGTAATTGAAAAAAAAAAATTTAGATATTTGAAGTTAATAGAATTTAACGGTGCAATGTATGATGGATTCTTTTAGTAAATAAATTATAAAATAAATTTGTTATTGTCATTAATGTATATAATTTATGTTATGAGATTCATATATATTTTCATCTAAATGAATTTTTTTACCAATTTATTGGCATATAATATTCATAATGAAAATTTTATATTAGGATTTATTAATGAATATTAGTTATTAAGTTTATCAATTGATTTAATTTTGGATTATGTAATTAGCTTAGATGTATGGACTATAATGTAAAATATTGGAAGAGACCCATGAAATATTTATAAATAATTGTAGATTCTTTTCATAGTAGGTATTGGTTTGTAAAATAGTGTGAAAAGTTTAGTAGAATAATTATAAAGTGGTAAATCATAGAATCTTAAAATTAAAATATCTTCTTTAAGAGAACTAAGGGGAACATAGATAACTCATAGAATTAATGAGAGGGCTTTAAATTCTTCTGCTTTACTATTATTTAATAAATAAATAAATAAATGACTTTCATTATACTAAAATACACATAATTTGAATTACAATCTTGCAAAATACCGGGTGGATAATTTTTGAATGCGAATGTCTTCATATTCGCATCTGCATTCGTTTTTTCGAATATCAGATATTTATCCACTTTTTAAATACGAATGCGTACGGATTCATTGACAGCCCTAATGTAACATATATTATCTGCATGAATAGCTATTAAAAAATCCGATAAACTATTTCCATTTAGTACTAATACTCAAACCATGTAGCAAATTTCTACATCATTTAGTCCATTCATTATGTAGAAATTTCAAGTACGCATGTTAAGGTGAAAAAAGTACACAAGCAGTTATTTAAATTAAAATTAAAACTTTGTATCCTTTGACATTCGGTGATCGAAACATTTTGACAATTGGTGATATAATCGTGATTGACACTTGAAATCCAATAAAAATGAATTTCAAATGCTCCTAGAAAATGATTAGAATCAATTCCTTTAAGTTAATAAATTGGTTAAAAAGGTTGCTTCATGATAAACGGTTAGGCAAAAATAAGTTGTTAAACTAAACTTACTTATTTGACAACAACAACAAAAAATCAGTGCGCTACTTATACCAATTATTGGATTTATTTTTTGTAGAACATAGTGTCATAACTTAAAAATATAAGAAAAAACACGGCAGACAAAAAACATCACACACAATATATATATATATATATATATATATATATATATATATATATATATATATGTATGTATGTATGTATGTATGTATGTATATATATGTATGTATATATGTATGTATATATATGTATGTATATATATGTATATATATATATATATATGTATGTATATATATGTATATATATATGTATGTATATATATATATGTATATATATATGTATGTATATATATATATATGCTTGTGTGTGTGTATATAGAAGTTAATAAGCTAGTTGCATGCAAGCATGGAAATAAATCTATAAACATTATTAATTGTGTGTAAATAATTCATGATTGTACAAAAATAAATTCATAGATTGTAAAAAAATAATTTGGTTATAATCTTGCTGTAATAACATAGTAGTAAATCTATGGATTAAGAAAAAGTAATAAGAAAGTAAGCTGTTATTTGATGTTATATTTGATAAAAGCAAACAGAAACTTTCGCATTTGATGTCCAAAACCTGTACATTTTGTATCTTGGCTATTGATGATGTCTACTTGTTTTTCCAAATAATATCAGCTAATTAGCATAATACATTGGAATTGTATTCTGAGCAATTGCATAAAGAATGCCAAATTGTATGACAACTCTAACTTCATTCAATGACTTAACGTTGTCATGGACTCATGTCATTATGCAATCATCATTACATTCAACAACTGAGAAAGAATAGTGTTAAATTAAGGAAAATGGACAATTAAACAAGTAAATTTCTGAAGTTGTGTTGTGATAATTATACTTGTTAAATTCGCTACATAATAGAAGTATGAAATGGATTTTAATCTAAGGCCGCAGATATCAAAAAAATAGAAATAAACTAATGTATTAAAATTATTAAAGTAATGCTCATTAAAATGGATTTCAGTCAAAATCAGCACAGAACTGTTCAATCAAATAGAGAAACGTACAACTAGAGTACTGCTAAAGTAATGTAATAAAAAATTACTGTACATACACCTGCATTTAAATTCAGTATGTATATATATACACACACATATACATGCGTGTGTATGTATGGATGCATATAAATATATATATATTTATATATATAACGAATTTAAATGGAAGGAATATATATTTAATAATTTAGGTTACTTGTTAAATATAAAACAAAAGACAACCATTAAGAAATAAAAGTGTTAAGGAAATGAATCAATTATATGTGACAATATCTAAAATTGTGTTGGTAAAATTAAAATTCTTAAATTTATTAGACTACTATTCATTCAAATAGATTTCAATCAAATTCAGTATACAATTGTTTATTCCTATAGAGAAGTACCATATAATAACATGACATGTTAAATGAACAGAAATAAAAAAATTAATGGAGGTATATTATTATATCATGAAATTAAAAGGAACAATACATTTTCAAATAGAAATTTTGTTTTAATTTCCAGAAGCTCACACAATCAATTAATATATACACTTATGAAGCTGAACTTAATTGAAATTTATTCAATTTTCAAGTAAGTAAGCGGGAATGAGTTACAAATGTTAAGACGACCAGAGTAACACATAACATAGAATCCAATTTATTTATTTTTAAACAAATTTAGTTTTTTAATTTTTAATTTTAAACAAAAATATCCTGGTATTACTTGCATATTGCATGTTTTACAGAATATTTGCATTTTAATTCAAGAAGTCTTCAAAATAGATTAGTTAGCTAATGCTACATCCATGTAGGCCTCTCATTTGAATATTGAGCCGTTGAAAAATAATCATGACAATTCCAAGTGAAGTACATATAATGACTTTGCTAAAGGATAATAAAAGATGTAATCAAATTTAAACTCCAAAGCAATATATATGTGTAGCAAATCTAACAGTTAATATGAATCAGGTATCAATTATGTTGAAATGGTCAAAAGTAACCTAACAGTTGCGAATTAATAAAATTCATAAGTGGATATAATATGAATTTAAGCTATACATAACTGGATAAACATAATTGGGAATGACTAATGCAAAATGTAATAGCTATCAATCAAGTCATGACCATATGTAATTTGTTAAAAGTAAATCGAATGGTTATTTTCATCAAGTAAACCAGAAAGTTAATATAATATACATCTAGAAAGTTAATATAAATCAGTTAACCAATATTCATTCACAAAATGATTATAAAGTTGTAAGAAGCAAGTGCAGAATTAATAATGGACCCAACTTCCATTAAGGATATAAAACCTAATAGATATAGGTATCAGATTTACTGCCATTATCATCCGAATTGGAAAATATATAGAAAACAGTGGTGGGTTGTCAGATATTTAATAAACTAATAGCATAAACTAATAAATATTGCCCTCACCAGTAAGCAAAATTTGACATAAAATCACAAATAACAACAACAAAAGGCAAAATCAAAATAATCCCAAGTCAAAGGGAGAAGTAGAAAAAGCCAAAGCAAGATTGGTGGCAAAAGGATATGCAAAACGATATGGAATAGATTACACAGAAATGTTTGCACCAGTGGCTAGAATTAATACGGTACGTCTAATTCTTGCACTTGCAGCTTAAAATGAATGGGAAATATTTCAACTTGATGTGAAGAGTGCAATCCTTCATGGAGAATTGAAGAAGAAGTTTTCATTGAACAACCAGAAGGGTTTATTAAAAGGAGAAAAGAAGACAAGGTTTACAGATTGAAGAAGACATTGTATGGCCTTAAGCAAGCGCCAGTGGCTTGGTACAGCAAGATAGAAGCATATTTTACGCATGAAGGGTTTGAAAAATGTTCCAACGAGCACACCTTATTTACCAAGAAAGAAGGAGGTAACATACATATTGTTTGTCTTTATGTAGATGATCTGATCTTTACTGGAGGTAATAAGGGTATGTGTGATAAATTCAAAAGCTCAATGATGAGAGAATCTGATATGCCAGACTTGGGAAGGATGAGACACTTTTTGGAAATTGAAGTTATATAGAATGACGTTGGAATATTGATGCAGCGCACCATGTTAAGTTACCTGCGACCTATGCTATGAGTCGCCCAAGCGACCTAATGAGTCACGCGAGTTATGAAGTGGAGAAGGGTACAGCGAGTTATGCCAGAAAGGATGATCCAACAACCTATGTTAAGTCGCCGAGCGACCTAACGATCTATGATGATCCAGCAACCTATGTTAAGTCGCCGAGCGACCTAACGAGCTATGCTCAAGCAAGATACCGACCTAACGAGTTAACAGTTCAAAAGGAGTTATATGAAAGACCGCGTGCCTTAGGTCGCTCCAATATTAAGTCGCTCACCACAAGTAACTTAGGTCGCTCACCAACTATAAACGACCTAACGAGTTAACGGTTCAAAAGGAGTTATGTAACCGACCTAACACGGATGACCTTCTTAAGTCGCTCCAGAAGATAAGTCGCTCAAGTTGATATATCATTCAAGCTTCATGTGATGTACTGTTGTTAGGTCGCGTGAGTCTTAAGTCGCGTTGTAGTGCAACTTGTTAAGTCGTATGTTGTATTTTCTTATGTCGTGTGTGTTGTATATACGTTAGGTTGTAACTCGTGATGTTGTATCTCGTGTTGTTTTTCCTTTATGTTGTATTTGTTAACTCGTTTGAAGATAAGTCGTAGGTCGCATGTGTTAGCTCGTGCTTGTTAGGTCATCGACCTGTGTTGTGTTGTAAATTCTCCTATAAATAGCGGGTGAGTTGTATCATTTGAGTAGTGGATTTTGAATAAAACTTTGTTTGAGTGCTTGTGCCTCTTTGAAATTGGAAGTTGAGCGTTGTCTCCTTTCTCCATTTTCGGTTATTCGAGTGCGCTCGAATCAACGGATTTGAAGCCGATTCACGGAATCTCGTGCGCGAGATCAATGTAGAAGAATCGTGGATCTTTTAACACGGTATCGTGCGCGATCAACGTGTTGGAGATAGATATAATTCGGTATCTCTCGAGATCAACGAATTTAGGCGTTCATTATTTTCAATCCATCGATTTATCTTGTTTCAACTAATCGTTTCATCGGTTAGTTTGACGCGAAATCTTCATTTCGTTGTCATTCGTTAATATCCGCTGCGTCAGTTTGGTATCAGAGCTAGACTTAGCCAATCATAGCTAAGCCGAGCCTATTGGGAGTAAAGAGGAAGTTTTGGAGTTGTGCATCACTTTGTAGATCAAGGCCGAGTTTGAATTATTTGGAGCCGAGCCTAACAGTGTCAGATCCGAGCTAAGTTGTTCAAATCGGGAGTTAAGTATTTGGATTTGTTAAAGATTCTACCATGCCGCCGAGAAGAGCTAATCGTCATCAAAATGTTGAAGATTTGTATAAAAGAGAAGATGCTGAAGAAATGGAAAAACGAATTAGCAATAAATTCAATGAGAAGTTGGATGAGGGAATTGGTAGACTGGAGAAATTGATGATCGATATGAATCAAAGTCAACAGAGAAGATCACCAATCTCGAACCATGGAGGAAACAGAGTTTCGCCATCGGTTACGGAAGCGAGAAGGGTGTCACCACAATCTTATCGAGATAGAAGGGAATCATCAGTTTCAATGAGATGAGAACACCATGAGTATAGAAATGAAGAGAGAAGAACTCCACGTGAGTTTGGAGATGAGCCATATCGTGATGATGAAAGATATAGTAGAAGAGATATGCGTGATCGTAGAAATGTTGATGGTCGAGATCGATATCGAAGTACATTTGATTATGATGAAGATGGTGATAGAGGAAGTGTTCATTATCGAGATCGAGACCAAGTACGAAATCACTATCGGGATGTAGAAGATGATCGTCGATGGGAGTCGGGGATGAAGACTGAAATTCCAGAATTCAAAGGTGGAATGATTACAGAATATTTTCTGGATTGGTTATCAAATGTTGAAGAAATTTTTGACTTTAAGGAAGTACCCGAGCATCGTAGAGTTAAGTTGGTTGCTACATGATTGAGGGATAGAGCTATGGCATAGTGGCAGCAAACTAAACTTACATGGGAGAGAATGGGAAAGTCAAAAATTGAGTCATGGGAGAAGATGAAGAAGTTGATGAAAGCTACTTTCTTACCTTATAATTATCAGTCTCTTATGTATCAACGCTTACAGAATTTGAGACAAGGAACAAAGGCAGTAAATGATTATGCAGATGAGTTTTATCAACTGATTGTCAGGAATGATATCATGGAGACAGAGGAATAGTTGACAGCTAGATTTGTTGGAGGATTGAGAATGCAAATTCAGGATATGGTGAATATGTTTGATCCTAGATCCGTTGCTGAAGCACACCAGAAGGTGCTAGCTTGGAAGAAGCAAGGCAGAAGAGGAGGTGGTGTGTTTACAAATTCCAACAGTCAAGTGAAAGGGGCTAGTACCAATACGAATGTTTCCAAGGCTGTTAGTAAATCAGTTGTCAATGAAGTTGCTAAGACCAAGGTCAACAACAATTTCAAGTGTTATAATTGTCAGGAGTTTGGTCACAAGAGCAATGAATGTCCGAAGCCGAAGAAGCGAGTGATGGTTGCTGAGGTTGAGGATGAGGATGCAGAAGTAGAATGTTCAAATTCACCACAAGTTGAGGAGGAAGAAGAATTATTGTCGAGAGATGAGGGTTGTAGTTTGATGATGAGGAGGTCGTGTTTGACACCAAAGCAAGAAGAGGAGACTAGTTGGTTGAGGAGTAACATCTTTCGGTCAACGTGCACCATCTTGGGAAGGGTTTGCAAGTTTGTTATCGATGCAGGAAGTTGTGATAACATAATCTCTACAGAAGCTGTAAAGAAGTTGGCGTTAAAGGCAGAAAAGCATCCCAAACCCTACGAATTAGCTTGGTTGAGGAAAGGTGGGGAAGTGAAGGTTGCTCGAAGAGCTTATGTAACTTTTTCCATCGGAAAGAAGTATAAGGATGAAATTTGGTGTGATGTTGTGGATATGGATGTATGTCATTTGTTGTTGGAAAGACCATGGCAATACGATAGAGCTGTGCAACATGATGGAAGGACTAACTGCTATAGTTTCATGTTCGAGGGCATCAAAATCACTTTAGTTCCTAAACAGCGACAACAGTGTGAAAGCAAGTTGGAGGAGATTGAAGAACTAAAAACTCTGTTATCTTTGAAGGAATTTGTCAAGGAAGTGGAGGATGAGCCTGAAGTATTTTTGTTGATTGGACATGAAAGTAGTGAGGAGGTTGAAATTCCAGAGAAAGTAAAACCAGTGCTGAAAGAATTTGAAGATGTATTCCCAGAAGAGCTGCCAAAAGAATTACCACCGTTGAGAGACATACAACATCAGATTGATCTTGTACTGGGAGCAGTGTTACCACATAGAGCACATTACAGAATGAGTCCAAAGGAATACAAAGAGTTGAAAAGGCAGGTGGAAGAGTTGCTTGAACAAGGGCGCGTACAAGAAATCTTAATGTGCAGTACCAGCTTTGTTAGTGCCGAAGAAGGATGGGACTTGGAGGATGTGTACGGACAGCAGGGCACTCAACAAAATAACTGTCAGATACAGATTTCCTATGCCAAGGCTTGATGATCTGTTGGATCAAATTAGTGGGTCTGTAATCTTTTTGAAGATTGATCTCAAAAGTGGTTATCATCAAATTCGCATAAGACCGGGTGATGAATGGAAGACAGCATTCAAAAAACGGGGAGGATTGTATGAGTGGCTGGTCATGCCGTTTGGTCATTCGAATGCACCTAGTACTTTTATGCGAGTAATGAATCAGATCTTTCGACCGTTCATTGGAAAGTTCGAGGTGGTATACTTTGATGATATATTGATATACAGTGGGAGCACCGAAGAACATCTACTACATTTGCGGGAAGTGTTGATGATACTTCGTCAGGAGCAATTTTATGCCGCAACAAAGAAATGCGTGTTCATGACGCATAGTGTTTTGTTTATGGAGTATGTGTTGTCCAAGGAAGGTATCCAGGTGGATCAGAATAAAGTTGAAGCAATCAAAGAATGGCCACAACCCAGGACGATAACAGAAGTTAGAAGTTTTCATGGTTTAGCATCATTCTACCGAAGGTTTATTCCACATTTCAGTAGCGTGATGGCACCTGTTACTGATTGTATGAAGGGCAAGCAGTTTTCATGGTCAAAGGAAGCAGTATTTGCTTTTGAACGAATCAAGGAACTTTTGACGATAGCACTAATTCTAGTTTTACCGGATTTTCAGTTGCTATTTGAATTACATACTGATGCATCTAAAGTTGGAATTGGAGGAGTGTTAAGTTAGAGGGGCCGTCCAATTGCTTATTTCAGTGAGAAGCTTTCGGGAGCAAAGATGAGATATAATACTTATGATATGGAATTCTATGCTATTGTTCAAGCAATCAGGCATTGGAGACACTATTTGTACCATAAAGAATTTGTTCTGTATACTGATCATGAAGCCTTGAAACATTTGCAGGAACAGGATAAGGTTGCAGCCAGGCATGCTTCATGGATAGCATACTTGCAACAGTTTACATTTGTCGTAAAGCATAAGTCGGGAGTTACAAATCGAGTGGCAGATGCTTTGAGTAGAAGAAATCATTTGTTGACTACGATGAAAGTTGAAGTGACGGGGTTTGAATTATTACCATATTTGTTGGTTGATGATCCTTACTTTGCTAAAATTTTTGAGGAAGTCGAGAAAGAGAGAACGGATGAGTATCTGTTGGTGGATGGTTTTCTCTTCAAAGGAAATCAATTGTGCATACCAGAGTGTAGTTTGCGGATGAAGATTGTGAAAGAATTGCATGAAGAAGGACATGTGGGAAGAGATCGCACTTTGTAGTTGATTTCTCAATCATATTTTTGGCCTTCCATGAGGAAAGAAGTTGAGAGATTTGTGGAGAGATGTCACATATGTCAAGTTTCTAAAGGGACAGCTACGAATGCAGGATTATATATGCCACTGCCTGTGCCTACTAGACCATGGGTTGATGTTAGCATGGATTTTGTTTTGGGTTTGCCAAGAACTCGGAGGGGAAATGATTCTATATATGTTGTGGTGGATAGATTTTCGAAGATGGCACATTTCATAGCCTGTAAAAAGACCGCCGACGCAGTCTGTGTTGCTCAATTGTTCTTTAAAGAGGTTTATCGACTACATGGGCTACCTGAGACCATTGTGTCTGACCGAGATACTCGATTTCTAAGCCATTTTTGGTTGAGCCTGTGGAAGATGGTTGGGACGAAGCTGAATTTTAGTAGCGCCTATCATCCACAAACAGATGGGCAAACGGAAGTGGTGAATAGATCATTGGGAAACTTGTTGAGATGTCTTGTGAAAGACAATTTGAAGAGCTGGGATATGAAGTTATGTCAGGCAGAATTTGTACATACCCATGCTGTTAATCGAAGTACTGGATTAAGTCCGTTTCAAGTTGTATATTCAGCAATTCCGAAGGGACCATTGGAATTGACGACAGCGCCATATCAGAAAGGGGTTGTTAAGCGAGCTTGTGATTTCGTGAATGAGTTGCAGGAATGTCACAAGATTGTTCATGAGCGATTGCTTAAGTCAAATGAGAAGTATAAGCAACTGGCAGATAAGAAGCGAAGGAGTGTGGACTTCAAAGAATGTGATTTCCTTTACGCAGTATTGACGAAAGATCGTTTTCCAGTTGGAACTTACAACAAATTAAAAGCTCGAAAGATTGGTCCAGCAGAAATCTTGAAGAAGATCAATGATAATGCTTATCGGTTGAGATTGCCGGATCATACCCACACTGCAGACGTTTTTAACGTCAAACACTTGATTTTGTATCATGAGCATAAGCTTGTTGAAGAAGAGGAATGTATGAATTCGGGGTCGAATTCTTTTCAACCAGGGGAGGATGATGCAGCGCACCATGTTAAGTTACCTGCGACCTATGTTATGAGTCGCCCATGCGACCTAATGAGTCATGCGAGTTATGAAGTGGAGAAGGGTACACCGAGTTATGCCAAAAAGGATGATCCAACGACCTATGTTAAGTCGCCGAGCGACCTAACGATCTATGATGATCCAGCGACCTATGTTAAGTCGCCGAGCGACCTGACGAGCTATGCTCAAGCAAGATAACGGCCTAACGAGTTAACGGTTCAAAAGGAGTTGTGTGAAAGACCGCGTGCCTTAGGTCGCTCCAATATTAAGTCGCTCACCACAAGTAACTTAGGTCGCTCACCAACTATAAACGACCTAACGAGTTAACGGTTCAAAAGGAGTTATGTAACCGACCTAACACGGATTACCTTCTTAAGTCGCTCCAGAAGATAAGTCGCTCAAGTTGATAGATCGTTCAAGCTTCATGTGTTGTACTGTTGTTAGGTCGCGTGAGTCTTAAGTCGCGTTATGGTGCAACTTGTTAAGTCGTATGTTGTATTTTTCTTATGTCGTGTGTGTTGTATATACGTTAGGTCGTAACTCGTGATGTTGTATCTCGTGTTTTTTTCCTTTATGTTGTATTTGTTAACTCGTTTGAAGATAAGTCGTAGGTCGCATGTGTTAGCTCGTGCTTGTTAGGTCATGCTTGTTAGGTCGTCGACTTGTGTTGTGTTGTGAATTCTCTTATAAATAGCGGGTGAGTTGTATCATTTGAGTAGTGGATTTTGAATAAAACTTTGTTTGAGTGCTTTGTGCCTCTTTGAAATTGGAAGTTGAGCGTTGTCTCCTTTCTCCATTTTCGATTATTCGAGTGCGCTCGAATCAAAGGATTTGAAGCCGATTCACGGAGTCTCATGCGTGAGATCAACGTAGAAGAATCGTAGATCTTTTAACACGGTATCGTGTGCGATCAACGTGTTGGAGATAGCTAGAATTCGGTATCTCTCTAGATCAACGAATTTGGGCATTCGGTATTTTCAATCCATCGATTTATCTTGTTTCAACTAAACGTTTCATCGGTTAGTTTGACGAAATCTTCATTTCATTGTCATTCCTTAATATCCACTGCATCAAATATTTATCTCCCAAAGAAGATATGCTTGAGAAGTCCTTGAAAGATTCGGCATAGGGAGCAGCAATTCGGTGAAGAATCCTATTATTCCCGGAACACGATTGTCAAAAGATGAGGAAGGAGAGAGAGTAGATGCCACCATGTTTAAATTAGAAGTTGGAAGCCTCATGTACCTCACAGCCACTCGACCAGATCTGATGTATGGAGTAAGCTTGATTAGTAGGTTCATGGAAAATCCGAAGATATCTCATTGGCTCAACAAAAAGAATTTTAAGGTATTTAAAAGGAATCACTGATTTTGGCATACTCTTCAAAAGAGGTAGAAAAAATACAGGTATTGTATCTTATACAGATAGCAACTATGCTGGAGATTTGGATGATCGAAAGAGCACTTCAGGTTTTGTTTTCATTATGGGATCTAGAGCAATTTCATGGGCTTCGAATAAGAAACCAGTAATGAGCCTATCAACTACATAAGCTGAATACATTGTTGCTACACTTTGTGCTTGTCAATGTATTTGGCTTAGGAGAATCTTGGAGCAACTTGGAGCTGAAGAAAGAGGGAGCATAGAAATTTATTGTGACAACAACTCTATAATTTAGTTGTCCAAAAATTTTGTTTTCCATGGACGAAGCAAACATATTGGTGTAAAATTTCATTTTCTCAGAGACTTGGTAAATGATGGAGCTGTGATGTTGAATTTTTGTAGCTCTGAAGAGCAGATTGCATACATAACGACAAAACCTCTCACATTAGAGCAATTTGTGAAGCTCCGTGGGATGCTTGGAGTAATTGATGCAGTAGAAGTTTAAGCTCCATGCAGATGCATTAGCTTTTAAGGGAGGGAATGATGGGAAAATTAGTTATTCACGTTCTTAATAAGTCCTAATCTTATGGGTGCCCTATTCTTAAGGGTTAGCAGTTTTTAGATTTCCATCTAACTTGCCATGAATTGCGGCTTTTCTGTTTTTTGCGTTCATATGTGTAGAAGGCTATAAATGCCTAATGTTTATTTTCAAGAATTTAAACAAGCAGATAACACTACGAAGAATTATATTGGTGTCCTATCATTTGGAATTCAATTAACAGTAAGAAGATGCCTTGCTGCGCCTACAGGGTATTATTAAGGCGTATCAACACTACAGGTCACCTACGGCAACGGGGAATTAGTTGTGATGACATTTGTGTATTATCCAATGAAATGCCAGAAAGTATAAATCATTTGCTTTTCAACTGCAGTTATTCTAGATATATGTGGGTGCTTATGAAGGTAAAACTAAGTAATATGAATAACGATACCGCCCTGAATGTTTAAGATGAAATCAACTGAATCAGACAACGATTCCAGAAGTAGGACCAAATCAGTCAGTTGGCTTCTTGCTCTCTCGTCACAACGATCTACCATATCTGGGAGGAGAGAAACAAACGCGTGTTTGGGAAGAAAGAGATGAATAAAATCGAAAAAGCTAAATTAATTCAAAGCGAGATCACTTATCTCATGCGGAAATAGAGTTAAAACTATGTAACGACCCGACTTCCTACGCCCAGGAAGACGTATCATTTTTAAGAAAGAAAGGGGTGAGAAATTAGAAAAGATAGAGAAGATAGAAGAAACAACATCAGAATCTCAACAGCGGAACGAATAAAATTTAATATATCGCATAGGACAATACATAATATCATATACATCAGAGTTACACAGAAAATACAGCACATACTAGAGAGTTATAAACACTTGTCTAGTTAATACAACTCGATACAACTCAACAAATGACTCAGAGATACCAACACAGCGGAACCATCTATATCTATATACTCGCTGAAGCCTCCTGCTCCATTGCTCCTCTAGTAACGTCAAATAAGACCTGAATCCCTTGGCTACTCGTAAAAATTTGAGTACCCAAGAGTTTAAGGGAAACAGAAAATAAACTCCGAGTCAGACATGGGTCTGGTGTGATTAACAGGTTAAAGTTGCTTGACTTTAAAAACATTTGGAAAGAAAGGGTACCACGTAAGACTCCCCACACATAAACATGGGTAAGTTTTTACCTTACGCTAACAGAACATTTTTAGAAAATCCAATGATATTATAATAGTGTCTGGGGTTTTCATGTAAATATAAAATAGCCGAAATTGTTACATGATTAAATTCCAGCATACTAGCCAACAAGTGGGTGATACAATCAAAACGTAGGGTCACGTAGGAAGAATGGGTTTCCATCAATGGCAGGGCTACTGGGGTACCGCCCATCACAGTACGTGGCCTAGATCACCGTACCGAGGATTACTTCCAATCCCCTGCAACACAAAGCCGGAACCATTCCTTACTGAACAGTCCCAAATACGATCACCCCATGGTTTTCATGACCAACTGCACACTAAGCCGAATAATAAGGGACATCTAGACAGGGGTGTATCTTACTCTCCAGTGGGTGCGACCCACGAAGCCTTGCTGCACCTCCCCTGTTTTAGCCATTACCGGTTGATGAAGTTTAAGGCTACGATTACCTTTAGAAATTCATCTCTTAAAATGCTCATCGTCCACCTGACGATGTTCAGAAAACATTCAATCCATATAAGTCCGTTCCCGGTTCGAACGAAACCGAAGGCATCATCTCGTTACACTCATATTGGAATCATCCTCAGAGTTAATGACAATAACCCTTGCACTCTGAATCTTCATCTTCACTTGAGATTCATAACCTATCGTTAATTTGGATCGATGTGGTTTTCGGACTTCCAAATATGGAAAAATCTGATCCCGGTCTCATCGAAATCCAAGTCACCATCTTTTAGGTTCAAGTTGTTTTAAAGTTTAAAACAATTTCAATTTATTATCTATATGAACACAGATAGATAATTCACAATATCCCAGTAGATAATCAACATCATCACAAATAGATAATTCACATTATCATCAGATTTCAACCAAAGCATCCATATTTAAGATATCAGACCATTCAAGGAAAACAATATCATCCATCCTTGCATAAGCAATGATTAAATGATCATTCCATAATTAATTTAAAATGAATTAAATTAATTATTACCTCTTTAATTAATTTAAAATAAATTAAATTAATAAATTCCATCATTATAAATCTCGCTTTCATAACACTAATTAATTCCCAATCAATTAATCAGTCATCATCCACTTATTCACTTTAATTATTCATACTTGATTAATTAATCTCTTAATTACATTCAAGTAATTATCCTTAACCCTTTAAAATAATTATTCTTTAGATAAATCTATAATTAATTATTTATAATTAATTACATTCATACTTGATTAACTACATTTAATTGCTTCATTGATTAATTATTCTCAATTTATCAATCATTAATTTTTGTAATAATTAATGATCTTCTAATGGTATTTTTATTAATTATTCTATTTGAATTAATTATATTGAGAAAAGTAATTTTCAAAGCCATATACATTAATCACCTTGATAAATAACATCAACTAATCCCGTAATTAATTATACTCAAATTACTACTCATCAACACATCATCATCATCCAATTTAATTACATTCAGTAATTATTCATCAATTACTTCTCTAAGTAATTATACTTCCCAAATTATCAAGTGATTAAACTAAAATAATCAAACTGAATTAATTAACTTAGACAAATAAAATTTTAATTCAATTAATCAAATGAGTAATTAATTCTTTAATTACTTTCATAAGATAATTATACTTAATCAATTTCATTAATTAAGTAATCTAATTACTCATTTAAAATTTAATCACATTAATTCATTATTAAATACAAATTAATTTATCATTAATAATCCACTTATCAATCTCTAATTACAAATTAATCTAAATCATTAATTTATAATTAGTTCAATTATCAAATTTAAACCTTAATTAACTCTAAGAGAATTCCTTTCTTTATTTTTGACTTAATTAATATTAACATATGTATTTGAAAACATTTTACTTTGAATTTACATTTAAGTTTCATTTTGAATTTAAGATTCAAAATGATTAACCAAAACTTTAATTCAAATTTAAAATTACTTTATAGGTCTTGAATTAAATGTAAAGAACATTCATTCTTATATAAGAAACTTATATAAGAAAAGATTTACTAAATCACTTAATTATTTTAAATTCAAGCTTTAAAAATAATTTGATTATTTAACTTACAATTTTAAGTTAAACTAATTTATTAACTTTCCATTCAATGTTAAAGAAATGCTTCTTATA
This sequence comes from Allium cepa, assembly GCA_030765085.1. Taxonomy (NCBI): domain Eukaryota; kingdom Viridiplantae; phylum Streptophyta; class Magnoliopsida; order Asparagales; family Amaryllidaceae; genus Allium; species Allium cepa. Next base: position 237,609,629 of record CM060930.1, read on the forward strand.
AAAGAATTTATATAAAGTAAGTTTAAACCTTACTTGAAACCAAATCATTTTTAACATACTTTATTCAAACTTATTTTAAACATTTAAATTTTGAAAAAAAAACTTATTCAAATTCAACATTCATATAAAACTTGATTTTATAATTCCTTGATTTACTTAGTTTAAATCTTGCTTTAAATTTCATTTTAAAATTTAGGCTTCAAAGGTTTATTTGAATTCAACTTAAATCTGTGATTTAAACACCTGTTTAAGACTTGCTTCAACTTTTACATTGTATTTTAAAAAATCTAAAGCAGGTATAGTTTGATTTAAATTCAATCCATAAACCACTTAATTTACTTATCAACTCTAAGTAGTTTAAAACAAATGCAGTTTAAACATGTTTATCCCAAAATCAGGTTTTCCAAGGATAACTTGAATTCACTTTAATACTTTAGTTAAACTCAGTTAAATCTTGATCTGGAGTTTACATATCAACTTCGGATTTTCCAGGGAACAGTTCAAGTTTGAACCACACACATCCCCGAGATAGCAACAAAAAACCTCAGGCCAAACACTACAAATCCCTGAGTAAAATCCCGAGTTCCCCGAGACTAACATGCCAACATCTCAATTAAACAAAACATGGAAACAGCAGTGTAACAGGCTCATACATTTCACAAGACAGAGGCCATAGCATCACAACAGGCTTGAAAATCAGTCCCAAACTGAGTATAGGCAGAGGGAAGAAAATGCTAACATGAAATAAAAATCAAACTCAAGTCAATGGTAAAAACATTGCAGGCACCAGATCAGGGGAACAACATAGACATGCTAAACAAAGTCAAGTGGGGCTAACCAATATACAACTCAGGACAGTGAACACTTCAAATCGGCAGACCAGATCAGAGTGGCAACAGGGACAACTCAACCAGTCAAGTGAGATAACCAATACAACAAGCTCAATGCTCAAACTACTGTACAATGCAAATGAAGACCAACACACAAGTATACCCAGTCACACATATATGATCAGTGGCTACACAGTGCACAGACAATACATGAAGGTAATGCTCAGGTTAAATGGAACAGCAGGTACAATCAATGATGCAAGACAATGAACAAACCACGTTGAACAATCTTCACCACCACACTGATCAGATTTCACTAAGAATTGGATCAGTGGAATAGTAACCTAAGTTTAATAGTGACCTGTATTTATTTTAAAAAAAATTGTTTTAGAAAACTCAGGTCAACCTGTGTTTAAAAAAATAAAAATTATATCAGTTTCTTGGAGTTCTTTCAGAGATTATGAACTAACTGTTTTAACTTAATATATGTTTAAATCTTTAGTTTAGAATATACAACTTATATTGGCTTAACACTAAGCTCAAACAATTAATTATATCCGGAGAAATTTATTTTGAAATCAAACATTTGTATTGAGGAACTCAAACAAAGGTCTTGAGCAATCAATAAATTGAAATAACACTTTCAGTTTCAATATTCAGAGTATCCATATATACATATATAACCTATTCACAGGGATATAAATAAACAACAAACTTATATTTTTAAAATTTAAGAAAATGAGTTACTCACCTGAATGAAAAAAAAGGACAGAGCCTTTCATTTGTTAATCAGGCTTTGAATTTGCAAGCTGGGAATCCTCCGTTTAAATCTTCTGCTTTGACTCAATCTTTGTTTTTAAGTTGAAGTGTTTAAGTTTTTGATAATATATCTATATATCAGGTTTTCTCAGAGATGATACTCGAAACTGAGATGGGGTGTGTGTGTGTGTATATATATATATATATATATATATATATATATATATATATATAAGAAGTAAGTTTACAGGTACTATCATTTTTGTACAACACAGGTTATTATATTTTGTACGACCTTTCAGAGATAATTTCTCTATTTGATGGCTGAGAGATGAATATATATATATATATATACTAGAAATGATACTGTTTTAGCTAGCATTAAATGCCATTGTCACTTCTCCTTTTTGCAAGCCATAAATTTATATGTTTACTTGTTTATTTTATTATGCAGCTTTAATTTTGGAGGCTGATAGATGTATATTTATATACTAGAGATGCTTGCATTAATTTCTCTGTCTTCTTGCACTTAATTTATTTGTACAATCATATATTTATTATGTTTTCTCAGGTTTATATGCACATGCTTTAATTAACATATCCTACTATCTTCTATGTAAGCTATAAATAGATATATATGTTTCTTGCTTTCCAGCCTGCTCACTTAGTCTATTTGTTTGGACAAACATATATATTTTTATTTGATCATACCCATCTTAATTTGTTTATACTTAATGTGTATTATATTTGTTTATACTAGTCCAATTTTGTACATATCTGACAGTATTTCTTTAGTTACATGTTATAATCTTTCAAATGTTTACTTTATTACAAAACTATATAACTAATCTTATGTATATTTATTCAATTTGTTTTATACAGATTTGAAAGTGCCATTTATTTTTATTTTTCTCTTAAATATTCATTCTTAACCTTAATATATTTTGTCTTGCATTCCTTTATATATTTATTTCGGATTTTTATTTAAATTCATTTGATTGCAATTTATTTTACTTTGTATATTTACTTTTATTTTAACTTAAAGATTTATTTCTTGAAATTTTATATGTTGATTCCATATTTTATATACATATAAATTTATTTAAATTATTTGTGTAACATCAACACTTATTTATTATTTATTTTTTTGTACTTGTCGAACTCATATTTATTATGCCTATATATTTATATTTGTTGCAACAATATGTTTATTTTATTTTTAAACAATACAATATTTATCTTAAGTATTTTAAACCATACAGTTATTTATTAAATAGCTTTTTTCTAAAAGATATATATTGAATCAATTTATAATTACCAAAAATATTAAAATTAGAAAACATATCTTTATTTATTAAATTTAAAACAGAGCTTGTCTATTTAGAATATACACAAATATATATATATATATATTATATAATTAGAAACAATTAAAATTAGCTTTTAAAAGATAAATTATCAATTAAATATTTATTTAAGAGAAAATACCTAAATCAATTCAAATTTTATTAAAAAATATTATCAAATCAATTAATTCTTAACACAGATTATCAAATTGATATTGCCAAAAATTACGGGATATCACATCCTTCCCTCTTAAAAAAATTTCGTCCCCGAAATTTAAAAGCAAAGGTAATTTAATAATCTATCTAGGATTTTAAATTTTAAAGCACAAGCATAAATTATCAGTCATATGCTAACAACCATAGCATCCAATCATCCAAACGAACAAATCTAACTATCCAGACAAAATTCTGGATAGAATTTCCTAGAGTTTTCCAAGTATAAATACCAGGATACTCGCTTAACAGAATCCAAACAATCAATACTACCAAGCTATAGAGCTTCCACTCATCTTGATCTACAGAACTAAACAAATATCATACTACAGACGAGTCTGACTCAACAACCAAAACCGTCTGAACTGCTGGTTCCAAAACCAGAGATGGATTATGCACGTACTCCCTCAGAGATACGTGAAACACATCGAATCCCAGCTATACGAACTGGCAATTTGCTCCAGAAGACCAACCACTTATCCTCATCAGAACATAGAGAAAATCCAAAACATCTCGAAACTAGCTTCTCAGTCTTACCAAATTACAAGGCTCCTTTGAAGCAAAGAAAACTCATCCACAATCAAATCTCCGATCTCGAAATCCAAATTCTTCTGTCTCTCATCTCCTAAAATTTTCGGACGATCCAGGGTTGCCTTCATCTCTACTGATCAACTCGACCTTCGTTGATACTTTTCAAAACAATCTGAACTAAAAACAATCCATTAGAATGATCTTCGCAAGACCAACTACACTCAAAAACACAACCTCTACTATCATCAGTAGAAAACAACTTCTCCTTCCGGAAAAGAAAAACATATGCACTCCCAACTGCTTCCGCTGCACAACTCTGATCTGGAGTAGATGAAAATGCTAATGATGCACACGATCACAAACTGGACAACTCATCACAGAAATGTGGTTCAACAGAGAAAACTCAGAAATTTTATGATATCCTGATCTGCTTCACAAAAGATCTCCCTCTAGGAATCATCCTTCAACTAGCTAAACCATCGGTACCATCCCTGGAATCTAGTCGACATGAAAACTAAATCTCCAGATGCTAAGGCAAACCACTGACCCCTTCAAAGACATTCAGAAAGATTTCTGACAAACCAAGAGAACACTCAACTATCGCAAGTCACTTTTGCATTCAACCCCGTCCAATATCCAATGAAAATCTGTCCTCTCTTTACCGATCAGAACAGCTTAAACTTATCTAGCCAATCCATTGAAGAAATGGATCTTCATAACTTCTGCTGAAGTTCACCTCTAGAAACTGCTGACAGGTGACCTCCTCGCGTGCCAGCAGAACAAATCTGAGTTGCAACACTGCCTCAGATGTCAAAGATTTCCTAATCCAAAACTCCTCGAGAAACTCAAATTTCAAAGCCAAACATAACACCCTACTGAACTCAGCCTCAATACTGATGCAGACACACTTCTTTATCCAAATCTCCTTGAGAAACATATTCGGAAAAAATCCATAACCACTGCATCTCATCACACAACTTCTATTTCCTGAGTTACCAAGATAACATCACTAGCTTCTGCTCAACTGATAGAATACAAACTCTACTCATCCAAACTTGTACTACAAGAATGAACTCCGAACCTTAACGGATTTCTTCAAAGATTGGTGAAATCCTTACACCACAACAAAAATTCACTCGAGACAGACTGTAGACCCAATACCGTCTCGGCAGATACACTTCCGACCTCAACAAACTCTAACCATTGGTAGTCGTGTTACACACACCACTACTCTATCTACCTTTATAACTTATATTGGAAAACCCGAACAGGTAACCCAACAAATAGGTAGAATATATATATATATATATATATATATATATATATATCAAAAATACAAATACGCTCTCTCGAGAAGGAAATCACTCAAAAGCCTAGGTATTCACTCAACTTAGCGCTCTGATACCATTGCAACGACCCGACTTCCTACGCCCAGGAAGACGTATCATTTTTAAGAAAGAAAGGGGTGAGAAATTAGAATAGATAGAGAAGAAAGGAGAAACAACATCAGAATCTCAATAGAGGAATGAATAAAATATAATATATCACATAGGACAATACATAATATCATATACATCAGAGTTACACAGAAAAGACAACACATACTAGACAGTTATAAACAACTGTCTAGTTAATACAGCTTGATACAACTCAACAAATGACTCAGAGATACCAACACAGCGGAACCATCTATATCTATATACTCGCTGAAGCCTCCTGCTCCATTGCTCCTCCATTAACGTCAAAGCAGACCTGAATTCCTTGGCTACTCGTAAAAGTTTGAGTACCCAAGAGTTTAAGGGAAACAGAAAATAAACTCCGGGTCAGACATGGGTGTGGTGAGAGTAACAGGTTAAAGTTGCTTAACTTTAAAAACATTTGGAAAGAAAGGGTATCACGTAAGACTCCCAACACATAAACATGGGTAAGTTTTTACCTTACGCTAACCGAACATTTTTAGGAAAACCAGTGATATTATAATAGTGTCTAGGGTTTCAAGTAAATATAAAATAGCCGAAATTGTTGCATTATTAAATTCCAGCATACTAGCCAACAAATGGGTGATACAATCAAAACGTAGGGTCACGTAGGAAGAATTGGTTTCCATCAATGGCAGGGCTACCGGGGTACCGCCCGTAACAGTACGTGGCCTAGATCACCGTACCGAGGATTACTCCCAATCCCCTGCAACACAAAGCCGGAACCATTCCTTACTGAACAGTCCCAAATAAGATCACCCACGGTTGTCAGGACCAACCGCACACTAAGCCGAATAATAAGGGACATCTAGACAGTGGTATATCATACTCTCCAGTAGGTGCGACCCATGAATCCTTGCTGCACCTCCCATGTTTTAGCTATTCCCGGTTGATGAAGTTTGAGGCTACGATTACCTTTAGAAATTCATCTCTTAGAATGCTCATCGTCCACCTGACGATGTTCTGAAAGCATTCAATCCATACAAGTCTGTTCCCGGTTCGAATGAAACCGAAGGCATCATCTCGTTACACTCATATTGGAATCATCCTCAGAGTTAACCACAATAACCCTTGCACTCTAAATCTTCATCTTCACTTGAAATTCAAGTCCTATCATTAATTTGGATCGATGTGGTTTTCGGACCTCCAAATATGGAAAAATCTGATCCCGGTCTCATCGAAATCCAAATCGCCATCTCTTAGGTTCAAGTTGTTTTAAATTTAAAAAAATTTCAATTTATTATCAATATGAACACAGATAGATAATTCACAATATCCTTTAGATAATCAACACCATCACAAATAGATAATTGACATTATCATCAAATTTCAACCAAAGCATCCATATCTAAGATATCCGACTATTCAAGGAAAACAATATCATCCATCCTTGCATAAAAAATGATTAAATGATCATTCCATAATTAATTTAAAATGAATTAAATTAATTATTACCCCTTTGATTAATTTAAAATAAATTAAACTAATAAATTCCATCATTATAAACCTCGCTTTCGTAACACTAATCAATTAATCAGTCATCATCCACTCATTCACTTTAATTATTCATACTTGATTAATTAATCTCTTAATTACATTCAAGTAATTATCCTTAACCCTTTACAATAATTATTGTTTAGATAAATCTATAAATTAATTATTTATAATTAATTACATTCATATTGATTAATTACATTTTAATTACTTCAGTGATTAATTATTCTTAATTTATCAATCATTAATTTTTATAATAATTAATGATCTTCTAATGGTATTTTTATTAGTTATTCTATTTGAATAAATTATATTGAGAAAAGTAATCTTCAAAGCCATATACATTAATCACCTTGATAAATAACATCAACTAATCCCTTGATTAATTATACTCAAATTACTACTCATCAACAAATCATCATCCAATTTAATTACATTCAGTAATTATTCATCAATTACTTCTCCAAGTAATTATACTTCCCAAATTATCAAGTGATTAAACTAAATTAGTTAAACTGAATTAATTAACTTAGACAAATCAAATTTTAATTCAATTAATCAAATGAGTAACTTATTCTTTAATTACTTTCATAAGGTAATTATATTTAATCAATTTCATTAATTAAGTAATCTAATTACTCATTTAAAATTTAATCACATTAATTTATTATTAAATACAAATTAATTTATCTTTAATAATCCACTTATTAATCTCTAACTACAAATTAATCTAAATCATTAATTTATAATTAGTTCAATTATCAAATTTAAACCTTAATTATCTCTAAGAGAATTCCTTTCTTTATTTATGACTTAATTAATACTAACATATGTATTTGAAAACATTTTACTTTGAATTTACATTTAAGTTTCATTTTGAATTTAAGATTCAAAATGATTAACCATTAAACTTTAATTCAAATTTAAAATTACTTTATAGGTCTTGAATTAAATGTAAAGAACATTCATTCTTATATAAGAAACTTATATAAGAAAAGATTTACTAAATCACTTAATTATTTTAATTCAAGCTTTAAAAATAATTTGATTATTTAACTTACAATTTTAAGTTAAACTAATTTATTAACTTTCCATTCAATGTTAAAGAAATGATTTTTATAAAAGAATTTATATAAATTAAGTTTAAACCTTACTTGAAACCAAATCATTTTTAACATACTTTATTCAAACTTATTTTAAACATTTAAATTTTGAAAAAAAACTTAATCAAATTCAACATTCATATAAAACTTGATTCTATAATTCCTTGATTTAAACTTAGTTTAAATCTTGCTTTAAATTTCATTTTAAAATTTAGGCTTCAAAGGTTTATTTGAATTCAACTTAAATCTGTGATTTAAACACCTGTTTAAGACTTGCTTCAACTTTTACATTGTATTTTAAAAAATATGAAGCAGGTATAGTTTGATTTAAATTCAATCCATAAACCACTTAATTTACTTATCAACTCTAAGTAGTTTAAAACAAATGCAGTTTAAACATGTTTATCCCAAAATCAGGTTTTCCAAGGCTAACTTGAATTCACTTTAATACTTTAATTAAACACAGTTAAATCTTGATCTGGAGTTTACATATCAACTTCGGATTTTCCAGGGAACAGTTCAAGTTTGAACCACACACATCCCCGAGATAGCAACAAAAAACCTCGGGCCAAACACTTCAAATCCCTAAGTAAAATCTCGAGTTCCCCGAGATAAACATGCCAACATCTCAACTAAACAAAACATGGAAACAGGAGTGTAACAGGCTTATACATTTCACAAGACAGAGGCCATAGCATCACAACAGGCTTGAAAATCAGTCCCAAACTAAGTATAGGCAGAGGGAAGAAAATGCTAACATGAAATACAAATCAAACTCAAGTCAATGGTAGAATCACTGCAGGCACCAAATCAGGGGAACAACATAGACATGCTAAACAAAGTCAAGTGGGGCTAACCAATATACAACTCAGGTCAGTGAACACTTCAAATGGGCAGACCAGATCTGATGCAGCGCAATCTACCAACTCCATGGATTTGAGTCATTCCAGGACCTTAGGTATCTCACGACCTAGTGAAGGTCGCTCGCGAGTTAATGGATTCAGCCTTATGGCATACAAGCAACCAAGCGAGATAAACAAACCAGCATGCATTTCATTAGGTCGCTCCGACCTTACGAGTTTCGACTTTGACGAGTTACGACCTAAGTTAGGTCGCGGAACAAGTTACGACCTATGTTAGGTCGCGGAATTTCTTATATTGCTCTGTCTTAAGCCGTTCTCTTGTGCCAAAGCTTAAGTCGCATTCATTTTAGGTCGCTCGACCTTATGCTGCTGTGAAGATAGGTCGCTAAGTCGCATATAGTTGTTTCCTTAAGTCGCCACTGAAGCTTGTGTTGATAAGTCGCTTCTGCCGTTTCTATTTAAGTCGCGTGATTGGTTATCTTTTAGGTCGCTGATTCTTTATACCGTGAAGATGTTCCTATTGCCGTGCATTTTTAGGTCGCATGAAGCTTGTGCCATTGAAAGTTTAAGTCGCTTGCATCCATGGCCGTATTTCTTAGGTCGTTGATGTCTTGGGTCGTGTTATTTATATTTCTTATGTTGTATCTGTTGTAACTTGTACATATAGGTCGCGTGTGTTGTAACTCGTGAAGGGCTAAGTCGTGCAGTGTTAGGTCGTTAACGACCTATGTTAGGTCGGTCACCTGTAGGTCGTGTAAGTGTTGTGTTGTAACCCTATAAATAGGGATGTTGGGTCATTTGTAAACTCAGTTGATTTTGAATAAAACTTTGTTTGAGTGCTTTGTGCCTCTTTGAAATTGAAAGTTGAGCGTTGTCTCCTTTCTCCATCTTCGGATATTCGAGTGTGCTCGAATCAACGATTTTGAAGCCGATTCACGGAATCTTGTGCGCAATGTCAACGTCGAAGAATCGTAGATCTTTTAACATGGTATCGTGCGCGATCAACGTGTTGGAGATAGCTAGAATCCGGTATCTCTTGAGATCAACTGATTTGGGCATTTGGTATTTTTCAATCCATCGATTGCTACTTTTCATCGTTGTATCCATTTTTTGTATATCCGCTACGTCAGTTTTGTATCAAAGCTAGGCTTAGCCGATCATAGCTAAGTCGAGCCTGTTAGAGCAAAGTTGAAGTGTTAAAGTGTTGAAGTTTGAGCCTAGTTGAAGTTTTGGGATCAAGGCCGAGAGTCAAGCAAGTGCAGGCCGAGAATAAGTGCAAGCCGAGAGTAAGTTGATCAAGCCAAGATTTGAAGTGTGTTTGAATTTGTTGAAGATTATACCATGCCGCCGAGAAGAGCTAATCGTCATCAAAATGTTGAAGATTTGTATAAGAGAGAAGATGCTGAACAAATGGAACAACGAATTAGCAATAAATTCAATGAGAAGTTGGAAGAGGGAATTGGTAGATTGGAGAAATTGATGATCGATATGAATCAAAGTCAACGGAGAAGATCACCAATCTCGAACCATGGAGAAAACAAAGTTTCGCCATTGGTTACGGAAGCGAGGAGGGTGTCACCACAATCCCATCGAGATCGAAGAGAATCATCGGTTTCAATAAGGCAGGATCACCATGAGTATAGAAATGAAGAGAGAAGAACTCCATGAGAGTTTGGAGATGAGCCATATCGTGATGCTGAAAGGCATAGTAGAAGAGATATGCGTGATCATAGAGATGTTGATGGTCGAGATCGATATCGAAGTACATTTGATTATAATGAGGATGGTGATAGATACGGTGTTCATTATCGAGATCGAGACCAAGTACGAAATAACTATCGGGAGGTAGAAGATGATCGTAAATGGGAGTCGGGGATGAAAACTGAAATTCGAGAATTCTAGGGTAGTATGCAAGCTGAAGAATTCCTAGATTGGTTATCTAATGTTGAAGAGATTTTTAACTTCAAGGAAGTTCCTGAGCATCGTAGAGTTAAGTTGGTTGCTACTCGTTTGAGAGGTAGAGCTATGGCATAGTGGCAGCAAACTAAACTTACACGGAAAAGAATAGGAAAGTCAAAGATTGAGTCATGGGAGAAGATGAGAAGTTGATGAAATATACTTTCTTACCTTATAATTATCAGTCTCTTATGTATCAGCGCTTGCAGAATTTGAGAAAGGGAACGAAGTCGGTGAATGATTATGCGGATGAATTTTATCAATTGATTGCGAGGAATGATATCATGGAGACAGAGGAACAATTGACCGCTAGATCTGTTGGAGGGTTGAGAATGCAGATTCAAGATATGGTGAATATATTTGATCCGAGATCCGTTGCTGAAGCACATCAGAAGGCTCTAGCTTGGGAGAAGCAAGGCACAAGCGGAGGTGGAGTGTTTACAAATTCCAACAATCAAGTGAAAGGGGCTAGTAATAATACGAATATTTCTAAGGCTGTTACTAAACCGGTTGTCAATGAAGTTGCTAATACCAAGGTCAACAACAATTTCAAGTGCTACAACTGTCAGGAGTTTGGTCACGAGAGCAATGAATGTCCGAAGCCGAAGAAGCGAGCGATGGTTGCTGAGGTTGAGGATGAAGATGCAGAAGCAGAATGTTTTAATTCACCACAAATTGAGGAGGAAAAAGAAGTGTCGGGAGACGAAGGATGTAATTTAATGATGAGGAGATCTTGTTTAACACCAAAGCAAGAGGATGATTCTAGTTGGTTGAGGAGCAACATTTTTCAGTCAACATGCACTATTCTGGGAAAAGTTTGCAAGTTTGTTACTGATGCAGGAAGCTGTGACAATATTATCTCTTCAGAAGCTGTAAAAAAAATAGCACTAATAACAGAAAAGCATCCCAAACCATACAAGTTAGCTTGGTTGAGGAAAGGTGGAGAAGTGAAGGTTGGTCGAAGAGCTCGTGTGACTTTCTCCATTTGGAAGAAATACAAAGACGAAATTTGGTGTGATGTTATGGATATGGATGTATGCCATTTGTTGCTGGAGAGACCGTGGCAGTATGATAGAGCTGTGCAACATGATGGTCGTACCAACAGCTACAGTTTCATGTTCGAAGGCACAAAAATCACTTTAGTGCCTAAGAAGCGACAACAGGAAGAAACCAAGTTGGAGGAGATTGAAGAACTGAAAACTTTGCTATCTTTGAAGGAGTTTGTTAAAGAAGTGGAAGATGAGCCTAAAGTGTTTTTGTTGATCGGACGTGAGAGTAGTGAGGAGGTTGAAATTCCAGAGGAAGTCAAACCAGTGTTGGAAGAATTTGAGGATGTGTTTCCTGAAGAGCTGCCCAAAGAGTTACCACCGTTGAGGGACATACAACACTAAATAGATCTTGTTCCAGGAGCTATGTTACCACATCGACGACACAATAGAATGAGTCCAAAGGAACACCATGAGTTGAGAAGGCAGGTGGAAGAGTTGCTTGAGCAAGGACGTGTTGAGGAGAGTCTCAGTCCTTGTGCAGTACCAGCAACATCGTTCAAGACACGGGAGGGGTTGCATGAATGGATGGTTATGCCGTTTGGTCTTTCGAATGCACCTAGTATGTTTATGCGGGTGATGAATCAGATCTTTAGACCATTCATTGGGAAGTTCGTGGTGGTGTATTTTGATGATATACTGATATACAGTGGAAGCCTAGAAGAACACTTGCATCATCTGAGAGAAGTGTTGATGATATTGCGACAAGAACAATTTTATGCTGCAACGAAGAAATGTGTGTTTATGACGCGGAGAGTCTTATTTTTGGGATATGTTGTATCAGAAGAAGGAATACAGGTGGATTAAAGTAAAGTTGAAACATTCAGAGATTGGACACAGCCCAAGACTATAACAGAAATCCGAAGTTTTCATTGATTGGCTTCATTCTACCGAAGATTTATTCCACATTTCAATAGCGTGATGGCACCAGTTGCTGATTGTATGAAGGGGAAACAATTTTCATGGTCAGAGGAAGCAGGAGTTGCTTTTGAGCGAATCAAGGAACTTTTGACGACAGCACCAATTCTAGTTTTGCTGGATTTTCTGTTGTTGTTTGAGTTACATACTGATACATCGAAGGTTGGGATTGGAGGGGTGTTGAGTCAGAAGGGACGTCCTATTGCTTATTTCAGTGAGAAGCTTTCGGGAGCAAAGATGAGATATAATACTTATGATGTAGAATTTTATGCTATTGTGCAAGCCATGAAACACTGAAGAGATTACTTGTTTCACAAGGAGTTCGTGTTATATACTGATCATGAGGCGTTGAAACATTTGCATGGACAGGACAAGATTGCAGCTAGGCATGCATCGTGGATTGCATATTTGCAGCAATTCACATTTGTTGTGAAACATAAGTCAGGACTTACGAATTGCGCGGCAGATGCATTGAGCAGGAGAAATCATTTATTGACTACGATGAAAGTTAAAGTGACGGGGTTTGATATACTTCCAGAATTATTGTTGAAGATCCTTACTTTGTGAAGATTGTAGAAGAAGTCACGAAGGGGAAGACGGATGAGTACGTGTTAGTGGATGATTTTCTTTTCAAAGGAAATCAATTATGTATACCAGATTGCAGTTTACGGATGAAGATTGTGAAAAAATTGCATGAAGAAGGCCATGTGGGTAGAGATCGTACATTGCAGTTGATTTCTTAATCTTATTTTTGGCCATTAATGAGAAAAGAAGTTGAAAGATTTGTGGAGAGATGTCATATCTGTCAAGTTTCGAAGGGAACCGCTACAAATGCAGGATTATATATGTCGTTACCTTTATCTACTAGACCGTAGGTTGATGTGAGCGTGGATTTTGTTTTGGGTTTACCAAGAACTCAGCGAGGAAATGATTCTATATTTGTGGTGGTGGACAGGTTTTCAAAAATGGCACATTTCATAGCTTGTAAGAAAACAGCTGATGTCGTCCGAGTTGCTCAATTGTTCTTTAAAGAGGTGTATCGATTGCATGGGCTACCTGAATCTATTGTTTCTGATCGGGATACTAGATTTCTAAGCCATTTTTGGTTGAGTTTGTGGAAGATGGTTGGAAAGAAGCTGAAGTTTAGTAGCGCCTATCATCCGCAAACAGATGGACAAACGGAAGTGGTGTATAGATCGTTGGGAAATTTATTGAGATGTCTTGTGAAAAACAATTTGAAAAGCTGGGATGTGAATTTATGTCAAGCGGAATTTGCACATAATCACGCTATCAATCGAAGTACTGGATTCAGTCCATTTCAAGTTGTATATTCGACAATTCCGAAGGAACCGTTGGATTTGACGATAGTGCCATATCAGAAGGGAGTTGTTAAGCGAGCTTGTGATTTCGTGAACGAGTTGCAGGAGTGTCACAGAACTGTTCGTGAACGATTGCTTGCGTCAAATGAGAAGTATAAACAACAGGCAGATAAGAAGAAAAGGAGTGTTGACTTCAAAGAAGGTGATTTGGTTTATGCAGTGTTGACAAAAGATCGTTTTCCAGTGGGAACTTACAACAAGTTGAAAGCTCGAAAAATTGGTCTAGTGGACATCTTGAAGAAGATCAATGATAATGCTTATCAGTTGAGGATGCCGGATCATGTCCATACTTTTGATGTTTTCAATGTTAAACATTTGATTCCACATCATGGGGATAAGCTTGTTAAGGAAGAGGAAGGTGCAAATTCGAGGTCGAATTCTTGTCAACCGGGGGAGGATGATGCAGCGCAATCTACCAACTCCATGGATTTGAGTCATTCCAAGACCTTAGGTCGCTCACGACCTAGTGAAGGTCGCTCGCGAGTTAATGGATTCAGCGTTAAGGCATGCAAGCAACCAAGCGAGATAAACAAACCAGCGTGCATTTCATTAGGTCGCTCTGACCTTTCGAGTTTCGACTTTGACAAGTTACGACCTAAGTTAGGTCGCGGGAACGAGTTACGACCTATGTTAGGTCGCGGAATTTCTTATATTGCTCTGTCTTAAGCCGTTCTCTTGTGCCAAAGCTTAAGTCGCATTCATTTTAGGTCGCTCGACCTTATGCTGCTGTGAAGATAGGTCGCTAAGTCACATATAGTTGTTTCCTTAAGTCGCTACTGAAGCTTGTGTTGATAAGTTGCTTCTGCCGTTTCTATTTAAGTCGCGTGATGGGTTATCTTTTAGGTCGCTGATTCTTTATACCGTGAAGATGTTCCTGTTGCCGTGCATTTTTAGGTCGCATGAAGCTTGTGCCGTTGAAAGTTTAAGTCGCTTGCATCCAAGGCCGTATTTCTTAGGTCGTTGATGTCTTAGGTCGCGTGATGTATATTTCTTATGTTGTATCTGTTGTAACTTGTACATATAGGTCGCGTGTGTTGTAGCTCGTGAAGGGCTAAGTCGTGCAATGTTAGGTCGTTAACGACCTACGTTAGGTCGGTCACCTGTAGGTCGTGTAAGTGTTGTGTTGTAACCCTATAAATAGGGATGTTGGGTCATTTGTAAACTTAGCTGATTTTGAATAAAACTTTGTTTGAGTGCTTTGTGCCTCTTTGAAATTGGAAGTTGAGTGTTGTCTCCTTTCTCTATCTTCGGATATTTGAGTGCGCTCGAATTAATGATTTTGAAGCTGATTAATGGAATCTTGTGTGCAAGATCAACGTCGAAGAATCGTAGATCTTTTAACACGGTATCGTGCGCGATCAACGTGTTGGAGAAAGTTAGAATCTGGTATCTCTTGAGATCAATGGATTTGGGCATTTGGTATTTTTCAATCCATCGATTGCTACTTTTCATCGTTGTATCCATTTTTCGTATATCCGCTGCATTAAGATCAGAGTGGCAACAGGGACAACTCAGCCAGTCAAGTGAGATAACCAATACAACAATGCTCAAACTACTGCACAATGGAAATGAAGACCAACACACAAGTATACCCAGTCACACATATATGATCAGTGGCTACACAGTGCACAGACAATACATGAAGGCAATGCTTAGGTTAAATGGAACAGCAGGTACAATCAATGATGCAAGACAATGAACAAACCAGGTTAAACAATCTTCACAACCACACTGATCAAATTTCACTAAGAATTGGATCGGTGGAATAGTTACCTAAGTTTAACAGTGACATGTATTTATTTTAAAAAATTTTGTTTTAGAAAACTCAGGTCAACCTGTGTTTAAAAAAATAAAAATTAAATCAGTTTCTTGGAGTTCTTTCAGAGATTATGAACTAACTTTTTTAACTTAATATATGTTTAAATCTTTAGTTTAGAATATACAACTTATATTGGCTTAACACTAAGCTCAAACAATTAATTATATCTAGAGAAATTTATTTTGAAATCAAACATTTGTATTGAGGAACTCAAACAGAGGCCTTGAGCAATCAATAAACTGAAATAACACTTCCAGTTTTAATATTCAGAGTATCCATATGTACATATATAACCTATTCACAGAGATATAAATAAACAACAAACTTATATTTTCAAAATTTAAGAAAATGAGTTACTCACCTGAATAGAAAAAAAAGGACAGAGCCTTTCATTTGTAAATCAGGCTTTGAATTTGCAAGCTGGGAATCCTCTGTTTAAATCTTCTGTTTTGACTCAATCTTTTTTTTTAAGTTGAAGTGTTTTAGTTTTTGATAATATATCTATATATCAGGTTTGCTCAGAGATGATACTCAAAACTGAGATGGGGTTGATATATATATATATATAAGAAGTAAGTTTACAGGTACTATCATTTTTGTACAATACAGGTTATAATATTTTGTACAATCTTTCAAAGATAATTTCTCTATTTGATGGCTGAGAGATGAATATATATATATATATATATATATATATATATATATATATACACACACACTATAAGTGATATTGTTTTAGCTAGCATTAAATGCCATTTCCACTTCTTTTTTTTGCAAGCCATAAATTTATATGTTTATTTGTTTATTTTATTGTGCAGCTTTAATTTTAGAGGCTGATAGATGTATATTTATATACTAGAGATGTTTGCATTAATTTCTCTGTCTTCTTGCACTTAATTTATTTGTACAATCATATATTTATTATGTTTTCTCAGGTCTATACACACATGCTTTAATTAACATATCCTACTGTCTTCAATGCAAGCTATAAAGAGATATATATGTTTCTTGCTTTCCAGCCTGCTCACTTAGTTTATTTGTTTGGACAAACATATATATTTTTATTTGATCATACCCACCTTAATTTGTTTATACTGAATGTGTATTATATTTGTTTATACTAGTCCAATTTTGTACATATCTGAAAGTGTATTTCTTTAGTTACATGTTATAATCTTTCAAATGTTTACTTTATTACAAAACTATATAACTAATCTTATGTATATTTATACAATTTGTTTTATACAGATTTGAATGTGCCATTTATTTTAATTTTGCACTTAAATATTCATTCTTAACCTTAGAATATTTTGTCTTTTATTCCTTTATATATTTATTTCAGATTTTTATTTAAATTCGTTTGTTTGCAATTTATTTTACTTTGTATATTTACTTTTATTTTAACTTAAAGATTTATTTCTTGAAATTTTATATATTGATCCCATATTTTATATACATATAAATTTATTTAAATTATTTGTGTAACATCAACACTTATTTATTATTTATATTTTTTACTTGTCAAACTCATATTTCTTATGCCTGTATATTTATATTTGTTGCAACAACATGTTTATTTTATTTTTAAACAATACAATATTTATCTTAAGTATTTTAAACCATACAGTTATTTATTAAATAGCTTTTTTTAAAGATATATATTAAATAAATAATAATTACCAAAAATATTAAAATTAGAAAACATATCTTTATTTATTAAATTTAAAACAGAGGTTATCTATTTAGAATATACACAAATATATATATATATATATATATATATATATATATATATATATATTAATTAGAAACAATTAAAATTAGCTTTTAAAAGATAAATTATCAGTTAAATATTTATTTAAGAAAAAATACCTAAATCAATTCAAATTTTATCAACAAATATTATTAAATCAATTAATTTTTAACATAGGTTATCAAATTGATATTGCCAAAAATTATGGGATATCACAAACTAAGATTTGAGCGATGCTGGATGAACACTCGTCGTCCCTCAATTTTCAACCCTGGAAGCAGCCATGGTAGAGAGGACAATTGTTTTGTTCAAGTTAGCTTGTCTATATCTTGTATACCATGTGATAATTTTTAGCCATGTGGTTATGGCCCGATCGATTAATAGGCTGTCATGGGCCTATATGTTTGTACTAAACGTTATATTTTTTGTGAATAAAGGAACCAAATTTCATAATGTATGTATGTGTGTATGGCATAAAATTAGGATGTTAGTTTCTAATCGGAAACATTATTTGTTCAGAAATAAGCACAAGCAAAGAAAATAAGGATAAAGTTATCTTGTAGAACCAAGGATTTTTAACTCATATCTCGGTGCCAAATGGTGTAATAAATGGAACATGTGATCATAGAAAACTTGAAATAAGGACATCCGTTTCCTGTAGCCATTGATACATTAACTTGATATAACTTGACCATTACATTTAATCAAATTTAGTCAACTTTATATGTTCATTCCTCCCTAGCGGAATCTAATAAAAAGCAAACTTATATACCAATCTAACAATATTATGTTAAAGTACTTAATAAATTAACAACATGAAAGAAATTACAGCTTTGATGAAATGAAGATGTAAATTTTCTGCCCATTTTTTGTTTGGATTGCATCATATTCCATTACAGGTTATAATTGTCAAATCTTTAGATGTCAAATTTAAAAGAAAAGTGGAACCATATCTTTTGAAAAGAGGATGAAAAGGGGGCAGGCATGAGTGGAATGCAGTTTTATATCATCACGTATCAAGTGATATATTTTATATCATCCCGTATCAAGTGGTAAGTTTTAGATCATCACGTATCATAAAGAAAAAAAAGAAGAAGAAGATAGAGAATTGAAAACGAAGGAATTTAAATTAGCATCATTCTGATATTAAGATGTTCGTGGAAATTGGCAACTTTTTGTACTAAAGTTGCAAACAAGACTACTAAACGAATCTTTCGTTACAGTCAAATCTTATGTTTCTACGTTTACATGTTCAGTTGAATTCATGTTCTACAATATCAAATTTTAGCGTTAGCTAATACATCTATGTGTTACTGAAGCAGTTCAAAACATTGAGATTAGCATTAGCAGAAGAATGAATTTTAAAAAAGAATATACCTCTAACTATCAAGAGATAGGAGCAGCAATAGAAAGCGCGAGTCAGCAACTACAAATATCATGCTTGTAAGAAAGAACAACTGCAAATATCAAGTTTATATTAAAATGCATGCAAATAAGCAACTATCAAGCTTGTATTTAAAAAAAAAGCATATTTATTCTTTGGCTCCAAGAATGAAATGAAGGAAAGTATTGCCATGCATGATATCAATAATATCAGCAAATGCAACCTACAAAATCAATAAGCATCAGGCAGTTTTCTTTCTATGATCAAATTTGGTTTCAATGGTGTACTCCAACCTGGAGGAATTCAGTAATGCATGGCTGTAGATTTTGGGAAACTTATTCAAAAAGGCCAAGGCTATATTTATACAGTCGAAGTTTTAATAGATGTCTAATTATAATACTTGTTTAAGCAGAAAGCGAGCAAAACTTTCTATGCCTTCACTTATGCATTAGTATCTGTTTTATAAAATGTTGAAATACCTACTCTGTGAACACGGCAAACAAAAGGCAATGGCTCAACATTGTCGTATGTTACGACTGATGTAAATTTGATAACAAAATAATCGATTTATGTTATAAACTAAAAGAAGATAAGAAGCTATTAGAAAAGAGGAGAGAGGAGAAAATGTTATTACTCAGATGTTAGTCATACATTTACATTACATAGACTTCTTTATATATAGGCCATGGAGCATAGTATTGGACATGTCCCATGATGTGGGACTAAACAAAATATAATAAACATTGTACAGCATATTCACACTTTATAATATTACAACACTCCCCCTTGAATATGCGTCTTCAAAATTTTGAATGCTCTGCTAACTTGAAGTTGACACTTTTGAAACATATATGATAATTGCACCCCCCTCATTATTATCTCGCTAGCATATATCCATTCAGATATATAGATATTGTCTGCTACCTCATTGAAATCCTCTATTAGGATAACCCAATGGGAAAAATCTTGAATAAGAAAAAGAGTGCGACTTGTAAAAGAATAGATATGATAAAATGATATTCCTTCTAAAGAGTTTGATACTTCGGGATCAAAATAACGCCACATTAAAACCGTACTAAGAAAAACCCTATGTGAAAAATCTTACTGAAGGAAAAAGAGTACAATGACATATTTTATTTTCTCATTTCTTCAGATGAAGTTTGATACTTCTGAATCAAATTAATGCCTCGTTAAAACCTTACTAAGAAAAACCCTATTGGAAAATCTTAGTAAAGGAAAAAGAGTACAATATAGTATGACATATTTCAATATTTACAGAATCAAATAGAGTTTGATACTTCTGGATCAATACAATACTTCATTAATAACCTTACAAAGGAAAACTCGATGAGAAAAACCTTAGTCAAGGAAAAAAATACAATTTAACTAAAATAAAATATTTGAGATGTTATTTCTTGAAAAGACGTTTGAGTCTTCTAGATCAAGACAATGCCTCGTTAAAACCTTAGTAAGAAAAACCAAGTCGGCTACACTTGCTATTTTAAAGGAAATAAGAAATAGAACGTATGTAGATCATTTGAATACATACATGACTTCAGGTCATTCAACATTTATGTTGATTGAATTTTAAATCACTAAATGATATCTATGCATAATCTATAAGATGAGCTAATAACAAACTTCAGGTTGTTAGCTGAATATTTACATACATGGATATATACGTGCATCCATGTATTACACATACATTATAAATTTTCATATTCTTTCTTATTTGAATTAGTGGTTTTTTTAGAACAAACTTACAAGGATCCAAACTATTGATTTCTTTTTATAAATCAATGTCAATGTAAACCCGTCAAAACAGAATGATAATGTTCAAAACATTTGGTTTGGAACCATATCGAACTTCTGATTCGAAAAAAATATACACACAACTTCAAGTTGTTATGTTCATTCCTCAATTATATCTCAAATATCAGTTTTAAACATTGATTATGATTACTTATCAAAGAATAATTTATACTTGCATATAAATTTTCTATACATCTCTTTTGAGAGTTCTATTAAAATAAATTACAGCAAAAATAATAATAAGTGTCTTCTGGATACTTGAAATGTTACAGATACAGATATCCTCAAGACCGTATGTATAGCTTGCATGAAATATAGACTGTCTCTTCAGGAGAATATTGAAAGATATTTCTTCTAGAAACGATTATCCATATAATATTTCTTATGAAATAATAACTAGGAACATGACCTTTATGGTATAATTAAACATATGAACATAGAAGAATGTATTCTTGAGATAATCTTAAACCTTTTTGGATCTAATCTAAACTAAATTAGGATTCTTCATAATCAAATTTATGTACACTTATTTGGTTTAATAAAATTACCAACTATATAAACAAATCACTTCTAGAGATATGTTATCATTTCCAAATTTATAAATCACTTCTAGAGATATTTTAGTATCATTGCTTCTGGAGTGAACTTATCTCTTATATATATATATATATGCACTATTGGAATGTCATATCAATATTCAATATTTCTTTTATACGAACTACATAATTACTACTTTTACGGTAGTATAAAATATCCCTGCTGGAGATTTTTGTTGATTTTTTGTTGTAACTTCTTTTGAAATGGCATACTAAATTTTAAATACAGTAACAAAATTAGATTCACTAAATGAAAGTAAGATGCAAGAGATATTTAACGATACAGATTTTTCGCGTTCGAAAATCGATATCCATACTTTACATCGTACTCGAATGCCGCAGATTTGAGCGTTCAAATCCAAGTCAAATCCGAGTCCTCGGAGCTTATAACACAATTAAGTAAACAATACACGGGAAGAAAAAAAGAATAATACATTGATATACAGCATTGATACAATAGATATCAATATATATAAGAGACAAGATTCAATAAAATAGCAACGGAAAAGAAAATAGCTAACACCAACAGCGGAAATTATAACTCAAGATAGTTTTCAAGGAAGAACTCCAGCAGCAGCTCGAACCAACATCACGATACACTAAGACAAGCAAGTCTCGTCCACATCCAAAGACTGAACTAGCTCTAGATAATCTACTAAACCTGACTATCCGAAAAACCGAACTCTAGACTGCTCGTGTGGAAAATAGTGAGCACCCAGACTTAAGGAAAAAAACAATAAACTCGGGATCAGTCATAGGACTGGTGTGAGTAATAAAAATAGTTTATCTTTAAAAACAAACAGCAAAAGAATTTTAAAGTCAATTCGCAGTGCTTTTCGAAAATGAAACTACCATAAGACCTCCCGCCACACACACAATGCAAACGCAGAATTGGAGGAGATTTCTTCTTATGATAGTCAAACATGCTTGATACGAGAGAATTTCTTTGATATTATTACTACAAGTGTAAAGTGCAGAAAACGTTTCAAAGTATAATATAAATCTTAGCCAACATAGACATTTTGAACTATGCCTACTATAGCTACCATCCAAACAGTGGGGCGCCACCACAAATAGATGGCAGGTAATACAACTAAAACCATACAAGGTACGTATTGGAAGATTGGATTTTCAACAAATTGTCAGGCTAAGGGACTTCCTACTGCCACATGGGATCGCCTCTGGCGGGACGTCCCGAGAACCTAACCGGATCTCTGCCAACACAAGGCCGGGTTACCTCTATAACTAAGTAACTACTACTCGAGCAAGCCATTCCCCGGTCCTTTGGGACCTTTATCCGAGGTACCTCTAATCCAACAACATCACACAGTAATAAATGTATGGTGTCCACATAAGTAAGTATCTGGGCTCCAAACCATGATACCACCCTTTTCCAGAAGGAAATGACACACCCTAAAGGGAGCGACCCTCATAACCTTGCCGCATCTTTCCTGTTTTGACCATTTCCGGGGAGTGAGGTCCTGATGCAGTCTCGTCCGCAAAGCTACGCTTTATACAAAAGTCAAGTTTTTATCACAAATGATCATCACACACAGCAGCACTCAGCATGCCACACTACCAAATTGGGAGTATATCACCGATAACCTTCAACTAGATAACCTCTGAGCTCGTACGTCTCAGAGAAGGGTGTTAAGTTAAGAGAATAGATTCTCCGTCACCAACAGATATGTATTTGAAAGAAATCTGCTTTATATCTCAAAGTCTAGTGACAGACATACAACCATACAAGTCTGTTTCGGGTTTGAACAGAACCAAAGGCACTTCCGAAGAAGTCCTTGCAAATCGGGTATTCATAATCCCGATCGGACTTCCCGTCACTTAGGGAATTTCTATCCAGAGCAACTCAGTGCAGAGACAATCGATAGGTCATCCTATCGTTCTCGCAAATACCCGGTCTTCACCACCGGTCTTCAAATGCTATCCATAACGTCGAATCACCTATTCGAAATGGGTTATACGACACAAAGGTCCTCTCTCGACTAAACCGAATAGTGAGCGCAATATTTAAAACATATGGGTATGGGATTTCAATTAAGTCACAACTTAATAATTCAAAATTTTCTTTCAAATGGTTTAAAAAAATTACCATTTTCAAATCTTTTAAACAAAAGATTTATTTCACTAAGTTCACCCATTTTCACAAAGATCCATTTGCGAATTTCAAAACAATTTTCATTTCAATTGGATTAGCTTGTTTAAAATATTTAAATTAAAGATTTAACTTATAGCTTTCAAACCGTTTCCATAACTTGGAAAATCATTTTCATTTTTAACTTGAAATCCCTTTTTACACAATTTGGAAGTTCACTTCTTATATGAAAGCTTTTATTATTTGGAAACAAATAGTTTCATTTTAGAAAGATCCAATTTTATTTACACGGGTTAAAACCCTTGAATTTAAATTCAAAATCCCAAATCGATACTTTTAAAATGTTTAACCCATATAAACCGGTATAACATCTTTAGTCCCTAGTTTCCAGATCATAGAATTCAATTTCAAATATTGAATTCAAATTTAAATCAAAATATTTAAATTTCATAACTCAGTCGAGTTATTCAAAATGAATTTCATCTTTGAAATTCCATTTCAAAAGCTTTTCACTTTAAACCCAATCCATTTCCAGAACATTTGAATTCAAATATTCAATTTTGAAACTATTTCAAAAATCTGCGACTTAACCGATTTCCTCGTGAAATCCATATTTGTGTGTGTATAAATGTGGTCCGAGGGTTTAACACAATAGTGCATCATCATTCAATCATTACAGATTAAAACACATAAATATAGTTGATAAGCGATATAAACTATAACGCTTATCGTCCATTCACAGATTCACAGATAATATGCAGATGTGTCATCAATAATTGAATAAATTACACACAGCTCAATCCACAGAATAAAATATCGCAGATTAGATAGTACAATCGATTCAAGGCATCTTATACAATACAATCATTCATAAGCAAGGTCAAGTATTTAATAGTCATTTATAAGTAGGATTAATTCATTATTAAATCCTAATTAATTCAATTTATTTCCAATTTAATTTAATTACTTATGAATTAATTATCAAATTCTAGTTAATTAATTTCAAATCATTTGATATAAATGAATTAACCAATCACCTTAATTAATTCAATTATTCTTGATTAATCATATTAATTAAATTAGCCTTTAAACCAATTTCATAATTAATTAATCTTAATAAATCAAAATATCCAAATTTTATTACACTAAGTGATTAATCCTTAATTACTTTCATTAAGTAATTACATTTAAACAATTTATAATTGATTATTTAAATTAATTAATCCAATTAATTATTAAAATTAATCACCTTAATCAATACTTAATGATCCTTGGTTAATTATCTTTATTAACTAATAATATTTCTTTAATTACTTACTTAAGAAATTATTTTAGATTAAATCATTATTAATCATTTCTAATTATAAATTAATCTAATTTATTAATTTATAAATTAAATAAATCATTCTTTGATTACCTTATTAATTAAATCACTAAAAACCTTAATTATCCTTAATATAATTCATTTCCTTTACTTATGATTAAATTAACGTTTAAGTGTATACTTAAAACATTACACTTTTAAATTCAAATTTAAATTCCATTTTGAATTTAAGATCCAAAACGATTATTCTTTTAAACATTTATCCAATTTTAAAATTTTAATTTATAATCCTTTTAAAAATAAATGTAAATAACATTTATTACTTATATAAGAGGAAGCTTTTAAAACTAATCTACTTAATTTTTTTTATTTAAAAATTTCGCTTTCAAAATACATCAATATTTAAATTTGCAAATTCAAGTTAAACAAATGATTTAACCTTCCATTAATTATGAATCATTTGATATACATTAATTTAAACATTTGATTTACAACTTTGTTTTAAAGCCTTGATTTTAAATCTTGATTTAAAAAAAATCCAGATTTCATTTTAAAACTTTAAGATTCAAAAGTTTCATTTGGAACCTGAACTTAACTTTGAGTTTAAACCATTGTTTAAATGATGTTTTCAAATCTTAAATTTAATTTTAAAATTCAGGAAACTGTCAGGTATTTAAACCTGAAAACTATTTTTTTTTAAATATTTTTTTAACTTTCATTTCATTTCAGATTTGAATTCAAAAATAATTTTGAATTCATACTTCAACTGCATTTAAACTTTGTTTAAATCTATTATTCAAATTTAAGTTTTATTTAAATTGTTCAAAGATTCAAGTTGCTGCCAGGTTTACAAAAGAAGCCTAAAACAATAACTTACCCGAGAAAACCCAAAACTTGCTTCGAGTCGTTTACCCCTCTGCTTCGAGTCAAGCTTCCATTTACTCAAGCAAAACTCGAGTTCAAACTACTACTCAAAACAACAGAACGGGTTTAAGTTTAAAAACAAAAAACTGGAGCAAGTCCTTCTCCCCAACTCGAGCTCGACCCAAGTATCAACCCCTAATGCAAGAGATCACCACCGAGTTAACCCAGAACCCAACCACCACCTGACACAACCAAGGCCGTGCACGTGTCCAGGCGATTGAATGGTCGCCGACCATCTCCAAGTCCTCCGGTACGTCAGCCAACATCACAGCGACCCTCTCGAACCATCCAAACACTCTCTCCTATCTCGAATCAAAATCGAGCTACTCGTTACCAAACCCAAACCAACCCGGTCGCTCAGCTTCTCCTCGAACTAACCTCTCCGGCCACCAGAAAATCAAAGACTCTAGCCACCCCTTCGCCAATGTCAACACTTCAAGTCCCCAGAGTTTCAAGCAACTCGGTCGAACAGAGATGACGAAATCACCTCGTCTCCGACCTCATTCAAAAATGACTGTTAACCCTAAAATTGCTTCGATACAACATCACTTCCAACAGAAAAATGGTTTAACATTTTTCCTGGTATTAATGATTACCAGACTTGCTTCAAGAAAGGTTTCAACACCCAAAATTTTTTCGATCGCTGGAAATTGGTAGAAATTCATTTTCAGTTTGTCTACAAAGCACTGTTGATGTACTCAAAAAAAATACAATTTTTATGTTAAAAATCTTGTTTTCGAATAACAATTCATATTTTATACTTGAATCAATGATTCATCATATACGAATTTGTCATATGATCTTCTTTTCTTTACTATAAACTGAATTTACAGAGTAAATCTTTCATAACCAAGCTTAAACAAAATTTAGCTCGTAAATTGTTTTTTAAATTAACTTATTTGTTAAAGATTTAAAGCCTATCTGAAATTAGGGAAGTGACATTTAAATCTTTAACTTGTTTGAACTCTGTACTTTTCTTTCAAACAAAAACACAGAGATATATCCTCTAACATATATACACAGGCATAACACAAAACCATATCAGCATAACTTTCAATATGACCGCATACAATTCAATGGTTCAAACTGAACTCAAGTTTAAGATGAATTTACTCACCTGGTTTTTTTTTCGTATGAACAGAGAATAGTTTTCAGTTTTAAGATGAAAATAGTTTGTCTTGCTTCCCAGTTCTTGTTTTATTGATGGTAAAGCCTTGATCTCCTTGTTGTTAATTGTTGATGATATTGTAGTTGTTGTTGATCTGGTTGAAGCTTGCTTTAGTGTTTTTTTTTCAAGTTACGATGGATGAAACCGAAGTGAGGAAGGTGATAATATAGGGGAGTTTATAGAGTGACATATTTGTGTATAGGTTGATTAATGTTTTGTGCAACCAACAGTGATATTTTTTTATTAAGCTCGGAGATTTTCTTTTCAAATAGAGGCTGATGAATCTTGCTTTTGTGCTAGCATTAATTGCCTTGTACAATCTATACTTGAACATATATATATATATATATATATATTTGTTAAGTACATAGATATTTATATGATGTCTTCTTTTGCAAGCACACTTGTATACTTTTGTTTATATTTATTCATTTTGCAAGTTCAAAGATACATATATTTTTGTGGTCTGGTTTCATACTTATGTTCTATTACTTTGTATTGACTTATCTTTATATCGTTCATACTTGAATATGTTTGCACTGTCTTGTTTTGCAAGCTCAAAGATTTTATATTTCCAATCTGCATTCTTATTTTAATACTTGTGTTAGCCCTACATAGTTATATTTTTTCCAAGTGTACATGCTTATTTCCTATTTGAATGTATACATTACTCATAAATCCATTTCTATTTTCTATTTTAGTATGTTGTTATAATTAAACAAGTTTGTTTAGTTTATATTAATTACCAATTATTTTTATAGTTTTTATCCAAAAATTAAATTTAAATATCAATTTAAACTTAATAAATTCGAGATCGTTACAGACTTCCCCCCTTAAAAAAAATTTCATCCCCAAAATTTGCCAAGGAGACACACAGATAGATGAAGAATGTTTTATCAAATCTAACTGAATATTTATTCTGCATTTGGTTTACCAAATCAGAATATCAACAATAGATACGAGAACGAATCTTTTAACACTTCACAAGATACTCGGGTTACCCAGATCTACGAAATATGAAGAGACATCGATTAGTTAGAAGGGATAACTAACCATTCGTAGAATATATCCGAACTCAAATTCTATTCACATATCTGTCTACTTTTGGGTATAATTTCAAAAAAAAATTAGTTTAGAAACCAAAGTATATCTATCAACCATAGCAATCAAAGCAACCAATTCATCCAAACAAACAATTCTAGCCTATTTGGAGTTTATTTCCCATGCAAATATATCAAATCTTCTTCCTGGATCTATTAGGAACCGTCGAAGAATTGAAAAGAAATGCTGAACAAAAGAGATTGATAGATGGATTCAGTCTTCTACAATTTATTCAAACATAAAATATGGATCCCAAACTCAAGTCGGAACACCACAAAGTATATACCAACTTGTCCCTCTTCGGACTTCAATATTCACAAGAAATTACAACAGAATCTCAAATTTGGTTTTAAACGAAGTCATTTTATTGATTCAATTCAAATTTAGCTTTATATTCTATTAACCAATTTACTCAATTTAAAATCTCCAATTAATTAAAGTTTAAAACGAAAAACCGATAAGAAACCGATGAAGATACGAAATGAAAAAATTTCTACAACGATTCGTAGAGCCATCATCACACCGAAACTTCTTTCTGGAGCTGTCACGAAGAAATCAAAAGAAATTGGAAACGAATCAAAGAAGATTGATAGAGAAAGATTGTTTCCACTGTCGTAGGGTATTGACCATTTATGGTCGTACTCCCCTATCCCCTATCTCGTTCTCTTCTTGCACTCATACTTACTATCAGTGGATAGTAAGAGAATTTATAGAGACATTCGAACGGATATCTTAGGGATTACTCATTCTAAGGTATACTTCACCCTATCTCTAATAAGCTACTTAACATGTTATACTCCTGAGCTAAAGTTTAACCTTAGCTCTGATACCAAATGTAACGATACGGATTTTTCGCGTTCGAAAATCGACATCCATAATTTACATCGTACTCGAATGCCGTAGATTTGAGCGTTCAGATCCGAGTCGCCAGAGCTTATAACACAATTAAGTAAACAATATAGCGGAACAAAAAAAGAATAATACATTGATATGCAGCATTGATACAATAGATATCAATATACATCAGAGATAAGATACAATAAAATAGCAGCGGAAAAGAAAATAGCTAACACCAACAGCGGAAATTATAACTCAAGATAGTTTTCAAGGAAGAACTCCAGCAGCAGCTCGAACCAACATCACGATACACTAAGACAAGCAAGTCTCGTCCACATCCAAAGACTGAACTAGCTCTAGATAATCTACTAAACCTGACTATCCGAAAAACCCAACTCTAGACTGCTCGTGTGGAAAATAGTGAGCACCCAGACTTTAGGAAAAAACAATAAACTCGGGATCAGTCATAGGACTGGTGTGAGTAACAAAAATAGTTTATCTTTAAAAACAAACAGCAAAAGAATTTTAAATTCAATTCGTAATGCTTTTCGAAAATGAAACTACCATAAGACCTCCCGCCACACACACAATGCAAACGCAGAATTGGAGGAGATTTCTTCTTATGATAGTCAAACATGCTTGATACGAGAGAATTTCTTTGATATTATTACTATAACTGTAAAGTGAAGAAAACATTTCGAAAATATAATATAAATCTTAGCCAACATAGACATTTCGAACTATGCCTACTATAGCTACCATCCAAACAGTGGGGTGCCACCATAAGTAGATGGCAGGTAATACAACTGAAACTGTACAAGGTACGTATTGGAAGATTGGATTTCCAACAAATGGTCAGGCAAAGGAACTTCCTACTGCCACATGGGATCGCCTCTGGCGGGATGTCCCGAGAACCTAACCGGGTCTCTGCCAACACAAGGCCGGGTTACCTCTGTAACTAGGTAACTACTACTCGAGCATGCCATTCCCCGGTCCTTTGGGACCTTTATCCGAGGTACCTCTAATCCAACAACATCACACAGTAATAAATGTATGGTGTCCACATGAGTAAGTATCTGGGCTCCATACCATGATACCATCCTTTTCCAGAAGGAAATGACACACCCTAAAGGGAGCGACCCTCATAACCTTGCCGCATCTTTCCTGTTTTTACCATTTCCAGGGAGTGAGGTCCTGATGCAGTCTCGTCCGCAAAGCTACGCTTTATACAAAAGTCATGCTTTGATCACAAATGATCAACAAATGATCATCACACACAGCAGCACTCAGCATGCCATACTACCAAATTGGGAGTATATCACTGATAACCTTCAACTACATAACCTCTGAGCTCGTACGTCTCAGAGAAGGGTGTTAAGCTAAGAGAATAAATTCTCCGTCACCAACAGATATGTATTTGAAAGAAATCTGCTTTATATCTCAAAGTGTAGTGTCAGACATACAACGATACAAGTCTGTTCCGAGTTTGAACAGAACCAAAGGCACTTCCAAAGAAGTCCTTGCAATCCGGGTATTCACAATCCCGATCGGACTTCCCATCACTTAGGAAATCTCTATACCGGAGCAACTTAGTGCAGAGACAATCGATAGGTGATCCTATCGTTCTCGCAAATAACCGGTCTTCACCATCGGTCTTCAAATGCTATCCATAACGTCGAATCACATATTCGGAATAGGTTATACGACACAAAGGTCGTCTCCCGGCTAAACCGAATAGTGAGCGCAATATTTAAAACATATGGGTATGGGATTTCAATTAAGTCACAACTTAATAGTTCAAAATTTTCTTTCAAATGGTTTAAACAAATTACCATTTTCAAATCTTTTAAACAAAAGATTTATTTCACTAAGTTCACCCATTTTCAAAAAGATCCATTTGTGGCTTTCAAAACAATTTCCATTTCAATTGGATTAGCTTGTTTAAAATCTTTAAATTAAAGATTTAACTTATAGCTTTCAAACCGTTTCCATAACTTGGAAAATCATTTTCATTTTTAACTTGAAATCCCTTTTTACACAATTTGGAAGTTCACTTCTTATATGAAAGCTTTTATTATTTGGAAACAAATAGTTTCACTTCAGAAAGATCCATTTTTATTTACACGGGTTAAAACCTTTGAATTTAAATTCAAATTTCCAAATCAATACTTTTAAAATAGTTTAACCTATATAAACTGGTATAACATCTTTAGTCCCTAGTTTCCAGATCATAGAATTCAATTTCAAATATTGAATTCAAATTTAAATCATAATATTTAAATTTCAAAACTCAATCGAGTTATTCAAAATGAATATCATCTTTGAAATTCCATTTCAAAAGCTTTTCACTTTGAACCCAATCTGTAATGACCCGGAATTTGAGGCAACATCAATTTAATAAACTGTATTAATAATTTAATTGATTTGATAATTTTTCTTTATAATTTTAATTTAAATTGGTAAATTTAATCTTTTAAAGGTTAATAAATATTTAATCTGATAATGGTGATCAATATTTTTTCTAACAATTTAAAAATGGATAAGATTTATTTTTCAGAGCTAATGAATTTTATTCTATTTATAATATATATATTTTTGATATATATATATTGTGAATGGAAATATCTTTTGTTTAAATAAAGATTGAATTTGCAAATTGTAATATATATGTAAGTATATGTTATAATTTGGATTATTTTGAAATTTAATTCAATCTATTGATAATTTTGAATGGTAATTTAAATTTTTATTTTAAAATTTTATTTTTCAAAAGTTAATTTAGATTTATCAAATTGTTTTCACTTATAAGATAATTGTTTGTTTTTAAAATATAAGATATTTATTTATTTTAAATATGATAGTTTAAAAAGATTTAAACATTTTGTTTGGTTTACTTTAAAAGTGTTTAAATTTAAAATAGTTACAAATGTATCTATAAATGTTTTAGATTTTTAAAATACAAGTATAAAGAAATTATTTATATTTTAATTAGTCTTAGAACATTTTCTTTTAAAGATACATTTATATTTACATATACAAATCTTTATTTATAAAGTAAATTTAACATGTGAGTTTGTATTTACATTTAAACTAAGTAAAATTAATTAAAAAGGACTTAAAAACATGTGTAACCATACAAACATATCTTAATAACACTTGTAAACTTTTTAAATCATAGTTGAGACACTTGTTTAATTTTATAACAAGTGGCACATTCATTTAAATTTTAATAAATGTATTAAGAAGAAGATTAGTTTTCTTTCTTAAACATTTTTATTTCTTTGTCTTCATTTCTTAACTCCATTCAATGGAAATCTGTAATCTTTTTCAGAACTGAAAGATTAAACACAAAATCAAAACCTGTAATGTAAGAATTCAAATCAAACCTGCAGATTAAAGAAAAATTGCAACCAAATCTGCATACATCAACCTGCAAATTCAAATGGGTATTCAACTTCAAATCTCAACCTGCAAACAAAGTTCTTCACAATATTTCAATCCTGCAACTTCAAATCAATCTGCAGTTCAACATCAAATTCATCAGCAAGTTTTAAAGCATAAAATAGAAGACATGCAATAAGAAAAATCTGCTCTGCAATTAAAAATAGGTGAGTAAATCATTTTAAAAACAGTTTTGGTTTAATCTGAGATTTGAATGATGATGCATGCAAACGAATTGTTGCTTGATAATGAATATTTGTTTATATGAATGCATGATTAGAATAAGTATTTAGTGCCTGTAAATGGGAATTTTAAACTCTGTTGTTTTAAGCAGGATTTGATTTTCATCTTTAAATCCAAAATCCTTCAAAACTATAACTTGTTTGAACTTGTTATATAAATGAAAAGTGTATGTTATGGTTTGATAGAAATTTTAAAATTAGTTTCATATTCTTTTTAAAAGCTACAGGTATGTATAAATAGGAAATTTACAGTAAAATTAAATTTTAGTTAAAAATCAACCATCCTAGTTTCGGTTTGGAAGGGTGTGATTGTGTTTGTTGTATAAAATCATGAATTTAGACATGAATTTCATAATTTTTAATTGTGTATTTCGTGTGAATTTGGGTTTTGTTTGATTTTGGAACTTTGGCGAATTGCCGATGATCTATACTATAATTGTTGTCGATTTTTTTATCATAGCTTATTCTTAGGTGGTAGATTATGGGAAAAATGCAATTTAATTTAATGACTAATTTGTTCGAAATCGAGCTAGTTAGGGTTTTAGTGGGCTTCGTTTTCGGCTTGACTGTAATGGAAACTGCGACGTGAATATATGTCTGGAGTGTGTCGCGAAGTGTTGAATTGTTTGGTGAAGTGTGGAGCACCATCTGGTACGATGGCGAAGTTCACCATCGTCGAAGTTCGGTGGCAATGGGGGATTTTGGGTTCGAGTTGCTTTCTGCAGTTTTGAATTTTGAGTCGAATTTTGTTTCGCATACCAATGCTTCGATCTGGGTTCGAGATCATGTTCGCATGGGTTCTTGTGACCGGAGTAGATAGTCGTGACGACCTGTAATGACCGTAGGTGATGGCGCACGTGCACCGTGCACGTTTGTGGTGTGCACTGGAATTGGTTTTGGGGAAGACGTTAGGAACTTGAAGGGGTGCACGCGTTGTTCTCGAGGGCGACTCGAAGATAAAAGAAGTTGGTTCGGGGAAGACTCGTGATGTTACTGTGTTCGACTCGGGTTTTTGGGTTGCGTGTTTTTCTTTGGGGTTGGTCTGTATAGTGGCAAGTTGCTGTGTAACTTTTGTTGAGTTAATGAAAGTAAGCTTTGTATTCTAAAGCAAGTTCATAAAGGAAACCAAAATACAAAGTTTAACTTGTTGTTTTGAAATAAATGTAAACCAAAACTTTAAAAAGTGAATGTTAATCAAACTTATAAAAGTGTAAATTGAATTTATATTACAGGTTTAAAATGTTTCAAGATGATTGTTTGAAAATGATTATCTTAATTAAATTTTGAAATCCAATTTAAAAGAAGTGTTTGAATTTAAATATTGGACCAACGTTTTAAGCAGAATTTTTAAGAAATGTTAATAATTAAAGTTTCAAATTTATTTGAAATGAAATAAGTTAAAAATTTGAAATTATTCTAATAATTTATTTATGAAAATAATTAAGGTTAAATTATTTGGATATGACTTAAGAATACTTAATTAAGTATAATTGTTAATAAGCAAGAAATTAATTAAGATTTATGCTTTTCTTAATTAATTAAAGATTTTCTTTAATTATAAGAAGATTTGTTAATTAATTATTTAATTAATTTTAAATAATTAGTTAATTGTTTATTTAATTTTAAATAATCACTTAATTATGGATTAATTAAGTGTAATTACTAAATGGTTAATTATTGAATGTAATTAAGAATGGTAATTACTTATGGAAGCAATTAGTAGAAATTACTCATGGGAGTAATTAATGGAAGTGATTAATGTTTAATCACATATTGTTATCAATTAAGGAATTCATTAATTGAATTGTTTTTAAGTTAATTAATTATGGAATAAATGAATTAAAGATCAATTAATGATGTAATTAATCATTTGTTAAGTAATTAATTAAGAGATTAATTAAGAGTTATTAATGAAGTAATTAGAGATAATTATTTATGTAAGTAATTAAGAGTTAATTACTTAATTATTTTAGATAATTAATTAATGTGATTAATTAATTAATTAATTAATGTGATTAATTTTGGATTAATTACTAAGTGTAATTAATTAAAATGTAATTAATTTATAAAGTAATTAATTAAGAATTTATTTATTAATTTAATTGTTTAATAATTACTTAATGAAATAATTAAAGATTAATTAATTAGATTAATTAATCAAGGGTTAATATAATTAATTAAGAAGTTAATTAATTAAGATAAGTAATTACAAATTGTTAATTACTGATTATGATTAATGAGATGGTTAATTACAAGTTAATTATTTAATTAAAGAGAATTATTAATTAATATGGTTCATTAGTTAATTAATTAGTGATATTAATCAAGGTTGATTAATAAAAGCAATTAATTTAAGTATGATTAATTAATTGTAATTAATTAAGGTTTAATGTAATTAATTATAATTGATAAATTAATGGAAGTAAATAAAAGATCATTAATTATTGTAATTAATGGTAGTAATTAAAGGTTAATTACTGAATATGGTTAAGGTTGATTACTTGAATGTAATTAAAAGATAATTAATCAAGGAAGATTAATTGAAGAAGATCATTAGAGATGATTAATTTATTTATTTGTAATAAATAAATGAAGAAGGATTTAGGATTAATAAAATTGATTAAGAGATAATCAATTCTGCTTTTGAATGATTGATTGATATTTGGTGGTTGGTACTGGATGATCAATTGGTTGATATTGGATGATTTGAGTATCTATGATATGTGATATGCTGCTTTATGAGATGAATGTTGATATGATTTATCTATTGTGATAACGTAATTCATCTATCTGTTATATCATCCTTAATATAAGATAACTGTTTAAAACCCTTAAGTACAACTTGGACATTAAAATGGCATTTGGTTTCGGTGAGACCGAGATCGGGTTTCCATATTTGGATATCTGAAAACCACATCGATTCCAATTAAACATTAGGTCGTGAATCCAAGTGGAGCTTTGTGAAGACTCGAGGTGTAAGAACTATACGTCAGTATAACTCTGTTGGTAATTCCATAATGAGTTTGACAGAATAGTACTAATAGGTTTGAGATGGTGATTCAGAGTGCAAGGGCTGTGGTCGTTGACTCTGAGGGTGATTCCAAAATGAGTGCAACGAGATAGTGCCTTCGGTTTCGTTCGAACCCAGAACGAACTTGTATGGATTGAATGCTTTCAGAACATCGTCAGGTGGACGACGAGCATTCTAAGATAAATGTGTTCTATAAAGGTAATCGCAGCCTCAAGCCTCATCAACCGGGAATGGCTAAAACAGGGGAGGTGCAGCAATGCTTCGTGGGTAGCTCCCACTTGAGAGTGAGATTTACCCCTGTCTAGAGGTCCCTTTCTATTTCGGCTTAGTGTGTGGTTGGTCGCGCCAACTACGACGTGGTCTTGTTCGAGACTGTCCAGTAAGGGATGGTTCCGGCCTTGTGTTGCAGGGGAGCGGGCGTACTCCTCGGTACGTTGATCTAGGCCACGTACTGTGACGGGCGGTACCCCAGTAGCCTTGCCATTGATGGAAACCCATTCTTCCTACGAGACCCTACGGTTTTGATTGTATTACCCACTTTTGTGGCTAGTAGCTGGAATTTAATAGATGTGACAATTTCGGTTATTTCATATTTACTTGAAAACCCTAGACACTATTATAATATCACTGGATTTCCTATCAAACGTTTTTGGTTAGCGTAAGGTAAAAACTTTTCCATGTTTATGTGTGGGAAGTCTTACGTGATACCTTTTCTTTTCAAAGGTTTTCTAAAGTTAAACAATTTTTACCCGTTTACTCACACCAGACCCCTGTCTGACCCGAGTGTTTATTTTCTGTTTTATTAAACTCTTGGGTACTCATATTATGTTTGAGTAGTCAAGTGATTCAGGTTTGCTTGACGAATTCTGGAGGAGATATGGAGCAGGAGGCTTCCACATGTAGATATATTATGGTTCCGCTGAGTTGTTTGGTATCTATATCTATTGTACTTGAGTTGTATAGTGAGACAGAAGTTTATAACTGTCTAATATCTGTTGTATAAGTTGTATACTCTGATGTAATATGATACTGTGTAATATTTTATGTGATATATTATATTTCATTCGTTCCGCTGTGAGTTATCTGTTGTTGTGTTTCTTCTTTCTCTTTCTTTTCTTCTTATATCCCTTTCTTTCTTCATTGATGATGCGATTTCCTGGAGATAGGAAGTCGGGTCATCTCATAATCCATTTCCAAAACATTTGAATTCAAATATTCAATATTAAAACTATTTCAAAAATCTGTGACTTAACCGATTTCCTCGTGAAATCCATATTTGTGTGTGTATAAGTGTGGTCCAGGGGTTTAACACAATAGTGCATCATCATTCAATCATTACAGATTAAAACACAGAAATATAGTTGATAAGCGATATAAACTATAACGCTTATCATCCATTCACAGATTCATAGATAATATGCAGATGTGTCATCAATAATTGAATAAATTACACACAGCTCAATCCACAGAACAAAATATCACAGATCAGATAGAACAATCGATTTAAGGCATCTCATACAATACAATCATTCATGAGCAAGGTCAAGTATTTAATAGTCATTTATAAGTAGGATTAATTCATTATTAAATCCTAATTAATTCAATTTATTTCCAATTTAATTTAATTACTTATGAATTAATTATCAAATTCTGGTTAATTAATTTCAAATCATTTAGATAATTAACAAATCGATTGCTGCAATCTTTTAGACCACGAATGGGCATCGCATTTAGATAAAAACGTGGATGCATAGCATGTTTTTCTTCAAACGATAATTGAACCAATTATTACCGGCTTGCCAATTTGCAACAATTCAAAGTGTATATATCGAGCATAGAAAAAAAGAAGCATACGGTAGTAAATTTGTATTTTTGATTACCTAGACTTCATATTTTTTTCCAATGGTTATTTTTTGACCTTTTTTTAGGGAAAATATCATGTCCTTACAAATATTGACGTTGATCTAGATTTGCCAATTTTTGAATATGATTCATTTCAAAACTATACTTGAGACATGTCGGTCATTCAGTTGTAACTACCACGTAGTAAACTTTAAAGGCAAATTATATTCTTAAAGGGTGATTGTTGGAATGGTTTTAAGTTTATATTTCGTTCAAAACTTTTTAAGTATGGGATTTCGTTTTAGTAGCAGATTTAGCACCAAGGTTCAAGATATCTGTTAACAAGAAATCTTATCAACACCCCGATTAAAGGTGACAACGACCTCTTCGGAACCACCTTTCGAATTAGTTAAAGTAATCTAAGATTCCTTTGAAACCACCTTTTGGCATGGTTGAGGTAATTTAATATTGTGGCCTTATGGTGTCTAGGGCTTTCACTGTGTCAGGAGGGTTATATTCCTTCTAAATGTATCCCTTCGATAAGCTTTGATGCAAGTACTCAATAGTTGAATCCATATGTGAGCATTGAATTAGATTATGCATATCTGAAAACGCTTTATTAATATTTTTTCATAAATACAAAGGATAAGTATTACAAGGAAGTGAAATCTTTCAATTTGACTTAAGAATTAGGATTTACAAATTTAAGAAAAGAACAGGTATATGATGAATGAATTCGGTTCCCCTAAACAAAACCTCTAGGGCCTTATTTATAAGTGCATGTGTAAGTTGAAAAGGATGTTGGCTTTCGACGCTGTGAAAGAGGTATTTTCAAGGCTTCGAATAATTTGAAGCATGGTAGAATGTTTAATTGCAAAAGATAGCTTTCGAAAGCATTTTCGTGGATTAATATGGAACCTCCATCTGCTTGTGTTTGAGATAGAAATATTGGTCACATATGACATCTTTATATTCATGAAAGGTTTCAACCGATACAAAAGGTTGATTCATGCTTTCGAAGAAGTCGCTTTGGTCAAATATTTATCTGCGGAAGGTAAACAACGGCAGAACTATCCGTTTCGAAAGGGCAGATACATGTGCGGAAGCCTGTTATTCGATACCTTTGAAAGATGCTTTTAATTCTTACGAAACTCCTTTATGCATGCAGAACCAACTGTTTCGAAAAGGGTTAACTGAAGCGGAAGTATAGCCTCATCCCGTTTTGACATCTTCGAAAATCCATTGCTCATCCATCATTTTGCAGAAACATCATTTCAACTCTTTCGAAAGGTCTTGTTATCGCTATCATTCTCCATGAATCCTTCTTTAGTATTATTTAAGGTTTCAACAAAGCTACGGTGATTTCTACTGATACCACTTGCCACAACTAGCGAAGGGATGTTCTTGACTTTTGAAGTCAACTATTTTGACATCCTCATTATTTCAACAAATAATTTTTCTGCCTTTTGATATTCTCAAATGAATCTTGACCGTTCATTTAAATCTGATCAAATGGCTTTACTTGCATTTGCTTTGCTTGTAAATCACAATTTCTTTTTCCCTGTTTCATTTACCTACGATTAAAAATCTTGAAGCAAGAATATGAAATTTCAACCTTTTATTAAATTCTTAATTTCAGGAGACGCAAGTTAAAATTTAAGGTAAGCATCCATTTTTCTATATTACAGATCGGCTTTTCACGTTTAATTTCAATTTCAAATTCTTAAGGTTTGAGATTTGTTTCGTTGTTTTAAATTTTAAAAATTACTTAAGTTTATCGTTCGTATGAAATGATTTTTAGATTCATTTTCTATGCTAATTTCAATTGATCTATGGTATCAATTTAGGGTTTGAACTTGATTTTATCAAATTTGAGGCTATTTGTCGTTGCTTTATGCAGATTCAAGATCGACCCCTATGATGCTTAATTTTAATTTATTTTGGAAGATATTAAAAGTTAAAAATTTACGTCTCCTACTATTATATGGATTGAGAATGATACACTTTTTATTACCATCAAAACCATTAATCCACCTTTCGACTTAGTTGAAACCTCATAACTTAAGTAAGCACATTTGTTTGAATTATTTCAACTTAGAGTTAAAGCTTTTAAGATTCTATTATATCCTTTCAACTCATTGGAAACTCATAATGGTTAATTGGAGTGTAACTATCACCACTTTTCAATATTGACATCGTCGAAACGTATCAATGCCCTTTCACCAGTGTCAATGCCACTTTGTTTCGAATTTTTATTAAACTTAGTTGGGGTGTAGTATTTCGACAATGTATATATCCAAATTGGTATCGTGTGGATAACTGCACTCGTTAATAATAATTTTTTTGGCTTTCGACATTGTCGAAGGGCGTGTTCAGGTGCCTGTATTCCATCCTCCTTTCGATACCGTCAAAGCTCAATGGCCTGTATTCCATCCTCCCTTTTGACACCGTCGGAAGCTGAATGAATTTCATAATTCTTTTTAACTTCAACCCCCTTCGAAGGCATGGAACCATATGTTTCGATTTGAGTCATTGCAATAGGATTTCAACACATTCGAAAGGCGTAAATGGTGAAATGAATTATACCTTTAATGAAATTATTTCACCTGGAAGGATCATGGATTTAAAAAGAGCTTCTAAGAAATTAGAAAAAGATATAGTTTCAGAACTAGAATCATCCCCAAAGAAGACAGAAGAAGTTTTAAGACATTCGCTTATATCTTCTCAAGACGAAGTAGATGCAATCCTTAATGACTTCGGAATTGCAGGAGTTAAAGCTTTTCCTCCTGGTGACAATGACACCATTCAAATCCTCTCGAGTGATATTTCTCTTACACTGACATCCAAATTTGGCATGGAAGTTTTATTCCATTTCCTGCATTCTTGTCAAGATTTCTAAGTCACCTGGCATAGCTCCTATACAATTATCGCCTAATGTATATACTTATCTCATCTCCTTGGAGCTCATGACCTTAGAGTTGGGCTTTCCTTCTCTAACTGTTGAAGTTCTCAATTACTTAATACATCTAGTCAAGATTAGCAATTTGAACGACCAAATTTTCAAAGCTAACCCTCACAAGAAGTTAGTTTCAAAGAGAGTAAACAAGTTCAAAGATCGGAAGGCAATTTTTTTATATCAAAGTTTTATAACAATTAGTGGAGCTTTCTTTTTTCCTAGTAAGTAGATCATTACCATTGTTCTTCACTAAATTATTTTCGTTTGCTGAATTACATTTTCTTATTAGGCCATGCCCCCAAGGATCGTGACGATGAAGGCAAGAGAATTGTGAAGTTCATAACCGTTGCCTCTAACAATAATAGGAATAGGCTCGCATTACTAACCCTCGGCAACCTTAAGAAATACTCTCCTTCTAGAAGGCCAGAGAATTCTTAGACAACCTCCTCTTGTCCAACATACTTCTAAAAGCAAATGCTTCTTATCAATTGGTGAGCCGAAAAACTTTTCATCTTTGTCTCTGATTTGTCCCAACCAACCTGATAAACTTAAATGTACCGTTTGTAACTTACCATTGGGTTACTCTTTAGATCACTTTGATAATCTATGCTTTTTGATTTTTATAGATGCTCATTCGACTAAATTAACCATAAGAGATGACCCAAGCCATTTCTAGATCGAGAATGATCGCTAAAAGAAAATTAAGCGAAGTGACTGCCGTGGGTTCTACTTCCAAGAAAATTAAAATTGATGATGTCCAACCTTCTCTTCCTCCAAAAGAGGATGTACTTGTTGATGTAGGAAAATCTCTAGAAGGTCCTACTCTTGGTGACATTGCTGACCAACCCAGAATGATCCCTTCGAAGGACGACTACATGTCCTATATAGTTGTGCCTAATTCTCTCAGCGTCATTGCACAAATGCAAAAGGATTTAGACACTGCAACTCCCTTCCAGAAGTTGAATCCCTATAGATCCTCATCACCAGTGTCTCTTAATGATTTTGAGTATGTTGTACAATCAATTAGAATTCTCCATCATTCACTTATATTCAACCGCCATTCTCTGTACTCGATCCGACAAGTCATTGTCGATCTTTCATTGAACAACTGCTTCTGGTGTGTTCCATACTACTTGATTTTCAGTTACTATGTTATATCGAATCTTGACTCACGTTTCACTTTTCCTTTCAGATCTTTAAAAGATGGTACCCCCTCCAAGAAAACGTTTCAAAGTGTTCCGCTAAGACATCAAAGCTCAAAGAAGAAGTGTCAACTCTAAGTAACCAAATTATTTCACTCACTGCTACTAAAGAATACACAGTGAGGGAACAAGAAAGATTGAGCGCTTCTTTTGTTAAAGCATAATCTACAATTTCTGAGGAGGGAAAGGCTAAACAAGTCTTAGCCGAGGAGGTTTTGGCTTTGAAAATGACTCTGAAAGAGTCAGAGGACGAAAAGATTAGGATGAATGCTAAATATGTTCCTCTAAAGAAGAGACATACATTTTTCAAAAAAAAATTGGAGAAGAGTGTCACGACCCGACTTTCTACTCTCAGAAAATCGCATCATGAATTAAAAAAGAAAGGGATAGAAGAAGAAAAGAAAGAAGAGAAAGAAGAAATAACACAAGAATCTCAACAGCGGAACGAATAAATTATATTAATAACATAAATATTACATAGTTTACAACCATATCAGAGTACACAGATAAACATCACATACTAGACAGTTATAAACACCTGTCTAGTTATTACAACTCAATACAATCCAAAGACAACACAGAACACACAGCGGAATACTAATATCTAACGCAGAAGCCTCCTGCTCCATTACTCCTCCATAATTCGTCCAAGCTAACCTGAATCCTAACCTGAATCCCTTGACTACTCATAAAAATTTGAGTACCCAAGAGTTTATGGAAAACAAAAATAAACTCCGGGTCAGACGTGGGTCTGGTGTGAGTAACATGTTAAAGTTGCTTAACTTTTAAAAACCTTTTGAAAAGAAAGGTATCACGTAAGACTTCCCACACATAAACATGGAAAAGTTTTTACCTTACGCTAACCAAAACATTTGATAGGAAATCCGATGATATTATAATAGGGTCTAGGGTTTTCAAATAAATAAGAAATAGCCGAAATTGTTACATTATTAAATTCCAGCTACTAGCCACAAAAGTGGGTAATACAAATCAAAACCGTTGGCACTTATTGGATTTTGGATTCCATACAATGGCAGGGCTACCGGGGTACCGCCCGTCATAGTACGTGGCCTAGATCACCGTACCGAGGAGTACTCCCACTCCCCTGCAACACAAGGCCAGACCCATTCCTTACTGAATATTTTCGAACAAGATAACCCCGACAGTTGGAGCTCAAAACCGTCCACACAGCCGAAATATAAAGGGACCTCTAGACAGGGGTAAATCTCGCTCTCCAGTGGGTGCGACCCACGAAGCCTTGCTGCACCTCCCCTGTTTTAGCCATTCCCGGTTGATGAGGCTTGAGGCTACGATTACCTTTATAGGACATATCACTTAGAATGCTCATCGTCCGCCTGACGATGTACTGAAAGCATTCAATCCATACAAGTTCGTTCCGGGTTCGAACGAAACCGAAGGCATTATCTCATTACACTCGTTTTGGAATCACCCTCAGAGTTAACGACGATAACCCTTGCACTCTGATTCACCATCTCGAATCTATAAGTACTATTCCGTCAACTCATTACGGAATCACCCACAGAGTTATACTGACGTATAGCCCTTACACCTCGAGTCTTCACTCGCTCCACTTGGATTCACGACCTAACGTTATTTGGAATCGATGTGGTTTTCGGATATCCAAATATGGAAACCCGATCCCGGTCTCATCGAAATCCAAAGCATGTCTTTTAGGTCCAAGCTGTTTTAAAGGTTTTAAAACAATTCAATATAGTATCTATATACACAGATAGATAACACACAGAACTATAATTGATAATCAACATTCACATTATCCATATCTAATAGATATTCCATATATCACCGTCACAATAGATAACCTATATTATCATCACAATACAATCAAACATCCATACCACACAATATTATTTATCTCATTACTGAGATCACAAAGCATCCAAGACAATCATTGTCAGCCATTCATATATAAGCAAAGATTTACTCATCTCAATATAATTAATTTAAAATGAATTAAATTAACTATCTCTATTTCTAATTAATTTAAAATGAATTAAATTAATTTCTTAATCCATAATTAATTTAAAATAAATTAAATTAATTACTTCACCAATATAAATCTTGCTTATCAATCATTTAATTGATTACAATCAATTAATTAATTATGATTAATTACCTTAATTAATCTCCTTTGATTAATTACCCTTAAATACATTCATGTAATTATCCTTAATTGTAACATCCCATATTTTTTAAGCCGTTGAATTTGAACATTTAATTTGTTTTAAATGTTTAATGTGCGTTCTTAATTGATTTTGAAATGAATGGATTCGGGTTCAATCAATAAAATAAGCTATAATTTTTAATTATAGTGATTCCATTCGATTTTGACTAATGAAGAATAATAATTAAATATTCAAAATTGGAGTAAGTGGTGAATCTGGATGTAAATAGTGATAAAAATGATTTTTACAATTTATTTTGATTTATTTGAGTGTAAATAGTGTGGTGGGAATTTTAGAAGAATTTTAAAATTGATAAATTAATATTTGGAATTTTATATTAATTTAAAAATGAATTTAATATTATTAAAATGCAATTTAATCAGATTTTGGTCCGGAATGAGCCAGATTGATTTTTATATGTGTTTATAAATTTTATATGATTTATTGTTAAGTTAATAAAATTTTAGAAGGGAAATTTTAAGTGCTTTCGTTAATTTTGAGAAATCGCTTGATTTAATCGACGAGTAAAATAGCCTTCCGGAGCACAGTCTCGGAATTCGACCAAACCAGTTTCATTGGATCTGTAATAGTTAGTTTTTATCGGATTTCAATTTTCGTAGCAATCGGAGTTGTCGTTTGATCCCGGCAGCTCGAAACGCATTGAAATCGTTTTAGTCGATTTAATTTGAAATTGATCGTTTAATTCTGTAGCTCGCGCGTACGACCGAATTAGCTTACGAAACTTGTTCCATTGTGTCCGAAACGCGGATAAACCCTAGAAACGCATGTCGGCACGTGTGAATTGGAGTTTGTTTGTAAACGCTCGTTAAAACTGGATTTAATATTAAATTAATATTATATATACGTATATATTCACGCGAAATAGCCCTAACCCTAGAAACATTCAGGCCGCCGTTCATTTTCGTTCATGGCCGAAAATTAATTTCGTTTCTCCTCAAAAATCTCTCAATCCATGCATTAATTCCCAAAATTTCCAACTAGAAGATTGAAGAGGATGTCGAGATCTTCAAGGTGAACGGTGGCGATCGAATATGGAGTTGTAGATGGACGGCAAATCTCGGTGGAAGGGCCGCCGTTCGTAGGAGTTTTCTGATGGGTTGGGAAGACCGAGCTTGGCGCGCTTAGGGTCGAAGGGGGAGTAGGCTGAGC
Organism: Allium cepa; assembly: GCA_030765085.1. Lineage (NCBI taxonomy): Eukaryota > Viridiplantae > Streptophyta > Magnoliopsida > Asparagales > Amaryllidaceae > Allium > Allium cepa. Next base: position 237,654,461 of record CM060930.1, read on the forward strand.
CGGTTCTCGTGGAGGTAGTTGATCGAGTTATCGTCGAGAGTGGTGGGCGCGATTTTGAACCCTAAAAGCACGGTGATGGGTTCGTTTTACTGTGTGCGACGCGTGAGGGAGGATGAAGCAGAAGAAAGGGGAGCGGCCGCGTTTTTCCTGGGTAAAAAAATAAAAAAAATTGTTCTAAAGTTAAATTCAAAACTTCAAAATTTAATATCTTGCTCGTATGTTATCGAAATTTGACGAAACAGGAAGCGTTGGAATCGCATAGACGAGTACGATGCGATGGTGCAGATCCGGATCCATTCCGGGCAAGTAGAAATTTGAGTTAAATCGAATGTCGTTCGGTTTAATTTAAATTTCGAACGCTCGCCGAAACTCAAGGTGAGTTATTCTCACTCACATCTGGATATTGGCTGATTTAAATAATACATATTTAAATATCTGTATGATTGGTTGCATATTATTGTTCTTATTAGTCTGGATTGATATATATATATATATATATATATATATATATATCTGTGTTGTGCTAATATTTGTGGATGCAGGGAAAACAGGTTGGAGGGATCCAACTGGATTCCTCACATTATAATAATTATCTTTATAATTGATGTTGTGATCTGTTTTCATATTGTGATTGATAAATCTGAGTTTAAATTGTACTGTGATATTGTTGAAATAAATATAAATCCTGAATTTTAATTGTAAACGGGATTAATTGGGATTTAAGAAAATAAAATAAATTGTTATATAAAGAATTTAAAGGAATAAAAATTTGGGTTTAAAAAAAAGCATATGGTTGGATAAACTATAAATTCAGAATTTAATTATAAATGAATAAATTGAATTTTAGAGAAATAAAAGATATTGTTAAATAATGAATTTAAAAGAATTAAAATTTGAAATCCATTTGGAATGAAAATTGGAAATTGGTAAATCTTGAATGATAAACAAAGAGAAAAGTTATTAGTTGATAAATGGGAAAATAAGATTATGTTATTAAAATATAAACCTGAATTGAAATAAATTGACAGAAATTGTGAGAAGGATTTCTGTGATGATTAAGTGGAAATGAGTTCCCTAGGAAAACCAAGTTCGAGTTTAAACTGATTTTATAAAAAGGAAGCTTTAAAAATTCAAGCTTGTTTAAAAGAGCGTTTGAAATTTATTATTTTCAAAAGCAACTATTATAAATTAGCAATAGTAAATTTTATAAATATCTTAATAATTATTTTTACAAATGGATTTGTTCAAAAGACTAGTTTTGAACTAAGTTATTGAAATTAGTATTAGCCCTTTTAAAAACTCTACTTATAAGTTTAGTTTAAACTAAAACCCTTATTTAAAATCAAGATTTATATCCTAATAAATGGTTTAACTCTAAATATTTTGAAACAATATTTTTAGTAAATAATTAGTAGTAAAGTTATATATTTTAAAGTATATTTCAGAATAAAGTATTTTTACTGTTTTAAATCTAAATGTTTTGAACTAGGTTATTCCAATGGAAATATATGGCAAAGGATTTACCATGTAAAGGAAGAATTTTGGGAAATTGTTTCAAATGAGTTTTGAAACTTTGGAAATATATCTTGTCAAGATATTGGAGCAAATAAATAATGTGGGAATTATTTATGATGGATGCTTATGGATGTTTATGAATATAAATTGATAGTTAAATCACCGACTATCAATATTGGACAACTGCGTTGATCGTTTCGAAGAGACCGGGATCGAGATTTATTTCTCGAAAACCACTTCGATCCGGTTTGTACGTTTCATGCGAAAAACGTGTTCGGAGTCGAAGATGGAATGGTGAAGTGCAAGGGCTAATCGCTACTAATCCTGAGGATATTTCCAAAATGGATGTAGTAGGAGTAGTGCGTTCGGTTCCGTTCGAACCCGGGACGGACTTGTATGGACGAATGCTTGCGAAACATCGTCAGGTGGACGATGGGCATTCTAAGTGAAAACGTTCTTAAGGTAATGCTTAGCCTCAAGCCTCATCAACCGGGAATGACTGAAAATCAGAGGATATGCAGCAAGGTTAGGTGGGTCATGCCCAAGCAGGACAAGATATTTCCCCTGTCTAGAAGTCCCTTATATATATATTTCGGCTTAGTGGGTGGTTGGTCGCGCCAACCACGGGGTTTATCTTGTTCGGGACTGTTCAGTAAGGAATTGTTCCGGCCTTGTGTTGCAGGGGATGAAGGGAGTAATCCCCGGTACGGTGATCTAGGCCCCGTACTGTGACAGGTGGTACCCCAGTGCCTAGTCATTGTTGGAAATCCATTTTCCCTACGAGCCTTGTACGAGTTTTGTTTGTATTACCCACTTTTGTGGCTAGTAGCTGGAATTTAATGAATGTAACAATTTCGGCTATTTTATAAGTATTTGTAAATAGACCCTATTATAATATCAGAGGATTTCTATAAAAAGTGTTTTAGCTATCGTAAGGTAAAAACCCGACATGTTTATTTGTGGCGTGGTCTTACGAGATGCTTTGTTTTTCAAAGGATTTTTGAAACTTTAATAATTAAGCTGGATGCATATTTAATATCAGCTGGTATTCCAGACTGACTCGGGTGTTATTTTATTATAATGCTCGGGTCAGACCGAGTATTATTTGTTCAGGATAGATTGCTATGGAGCAAGAGAGGAGCTGGAGTCCGAGACGTATTATATGTACCTATATATATACCCGCTGCTGTGATTGTTGGTAGGTCTGATTTGTGATTGTTGATGTATGAGATACTCTGATGATATGATGTATAAAACAGTAATAGATTTCATTTTGTGTAAAGTTCTATATTTACTATTATATTTTATTCCGCTGCGACTGTGAGATTCTGATATTATTTAGTTTTCTTCTTCTTCTATCTCTTCTTCTTTAACCCTAATGGTTCGTATTTCTGTACCACTTGAGTTAATAGAGGTAGAATAGTGTTGATTCAGGGGGTACGGATTTGCGGGCTGTCACACTTGGTATCGGAGCTTAGGTTGGCGACAACCTAGGCTTTGGTGGGGAAATTACACATTAATCAGAGTCGATAGTACTCTATAATGAGTTGAGCGTATTAATAGATATGAGAGCGTACTTGTTAGTGAATATAAAATTGTTTTTATACTGTGTTGACTTATCGGTTGAGTGTTTATGAATTCTGGTCGGTGCGGGAAGTACAACCGTATCGATAGGGGTTTCTAAACTCTTAAACAAGATAAACCGACATAGTATTGTTTTAAAGCGGGTAAATGAAATAATTTTACCCAAAACTATTTTGATATAAACGAAATAAATTTCTGCAATTATGTATATATTTGGATGATTGGTTGTTAATACTATAATCAAATATAAGAATCTAAAATTCGAAATGGTTATAACGAAATAAATTCTGTGAGTATAAATTATACAAAAGAGAATAACTAAATTTAAATTAAACCAGAATTTAAATCCCGGAAGTTTTGAAAAAAGATTTTAAATAGATTGAAAATAAAGATTTGGAAATTTAAAACCTTTGTAATGTTTGAAATGTTTTCCAATGTATTTGAAGGCAATAATGGAATATTGTTTTGGGAAGCATTTTTGAATGGAAACTGTTTAAAAATGAATTTGGGAAAGTAAAGAAGCACTGAACTCACTTCAGTCACTGGAAAATAATCCTGATGATGCTGGCCACATCATTAGAATTCATTTTCGAGTTTCTAAATTGATGGATTGCTTCCCTAATACTTGGTTATGATATTGTTTGGACTGGTTGGGTATAACAGTTGTTTTGGACATTTCAAATGGGAAATTTGTTTTGGGTATAAACAAATTGTTTTGGAATCTGGAGATTGGGTTTGATATGCTGAGAGGAAATATGTTGATTTTTATTTCAAAATGGTTTTGGAATAAAACCGGGTAAAATGAATTCTGGGAAAATTCTAATTAAATAATGTGTAAAGTTGAAATGAACTAACTATTGAGCTTATTAAGTGAAATTAATATTAATAAGAAGTAAGAAATGAATTTTTTTATCTTGGAGTTAAAATTTAATTTGAGTAATTGAAAGTGAATAAAATATGTTGAAGTGAGTAGAAGATTTGAATATAACTTGGATAAGTTAAATAAATTGGACTTAGAATTAAACTGATTTGGGTGAAATTAAAATGTAAGTTGGCTTTGAAATTGTGGGTCATTATGCAATGGATTGTACCCATAGGTTATTAAGTTGTATACTTATAATTTGAGATTGAGGATTTAATATTGTGTAAGAAGGTAAATGAAAGAAATTTGTATCCTTAAGTATTCAGTGATACATATATATAATTTGAAATTGTGATTATATGCTGTAAATGGATTCAAATGAGCAATATGAGCTTTAAAATAAATAAGTTGGTGAACTTATATAAATAAGAATGAAATTATAATCACAATTGGGAAATAGTTGAATGGTATGGTGAGTCCAAACTTAATCTCAAATGAAATGTAAATTGAAATAAGGTAAAGTGAGATATAAAGGAAGCGAATGAACTTAAGTTAGTAAATAAGTTTTGAACTTGTATATGGAGATTAAAATTGAGAATTTGAAATTGAATTAAAATTTGTAAATGAATTGGAATTAAATTAAATTGGATATAAAGGTGAAATGTAAATTTGTTTATAATCGCATAAAGAAATTCATATTCTTAAGTTATTAAGTGTTATAATTTGAATTTGTGATTATAAAATGGAAATGGACTTAAATAAGCAATCTAAACTCTTGAATAGAAGTGAAATTGTAATTCATTAATGGAAAGGGTTGAATGGTGTGGAAAATTCAAAATTTGACCATAAATGAAATGCACAATGTAATGAAGCAAAGTGAGAATATAAAGGTGGATATTCTTAGGTTAGCAAATAAATTTTGAATTTATGTATGAAAAAGAAAAATATGTTTTAATAATGAAATTGAAATTTATTTTCAGTCGTGTAATAAATTATATTGAAGGAAATTTAGATCCTATTTAAAGGAGTGGAAAGGAAGAGTAGAAAATTTAAATTTGCTAACTGAAATAATTGGAAAATGGTGATATTATAAATGAATTCAGAGGGAATTGAGGAAGTGAATTAGAACCTAATATGGATTAGGTTAGAGACTAAGTGAATTACAATTAAATGGGATTTGTTTATTGTAATGAATAGAATTTTGATAATTGATCAAAATTTGGAAAGTAAATAGAAATCCAACTGTAGCATGGGATTAAATTGGTGGTAACAAATAATGAAGTGTGAATGAAAATGGAATTAAATTATAATAATGATGGTTTGTATTGTAAATAAATTCAAATGAGTGAATTGATTTAAAGTGGTTTCTTTGCTAATAAAATAAATCTAAAATGGATTTAATAAATAGGCAAAGTGCATTAAAGTTTGTTAATGAATTGGAATTTGATTTGGATGAGAATCAAATGAAAATAAAATTTGATTTATAAGAAGATAATGGAGATATTGTAAAGAAAGCTTAAGAAAATTAAGTAATTGTGATTAAGCTGAATAATGTAGTCTTGGATAAATTTGTTTAGATGCAGAAATTGAAATGTAAGTGAAGAGAATTTTTAATTTATTATTGTGATAGAATAAGAAAATATGAATTAAAGTTGGGTGAGTTGTAAATAATATGGAATGTGATGTTATTAATTTAAACTTAAGCTGAATGTTTAAGCTAGTGGGATTAAAATTTGTAAATGGTTTGATTTGGTAAGAATCAATTAAAATGGAAACAAATTGAGATATTATGGAATTGAAATCATTTAAGAAGATGATGAGATGGTTATTTTTAAGCTTATGGAATAGCTTTAAATGAAATTTGTTTGGAAAATAAAATTTTGAATGCAAACAAATGACTTTTAAGATAGTTATTGTGATGAAGAAAGAATATATAAGTTGTAAATAAGAATGGAATGACTTATATAACTATGAAAAAAATAATAATAATAGTAATAATAATAATAATAATATAATAAACATAAACTTAAAATGTTTAATAAATTTGAAAAGTGAAAATAAGGATTGATGTAATAATTGAAATGGAATAAGCATGCTTGGATTATGAAACATGCAGAATTGAATAAAATTAATATCAACCTAGAGTGGAATTAATTTTAAATGGGTGTGTGGCTTGAATGATATGAAAATTACATGTATTCGGAATTGAGTTGTTTAATAAGCAATTGAAATTGATTTTTGAATAAATTGAACTGAATTGGAATCTAATTCAAAGAGTTTGTAAATGAATACAAGTGAGATGGTTTCAAGAAGCAAATGGAATTGATTTTGAATCAATTGGAATGAATTGACATTTTGATAAGTGATGTTTGCATATGAATGGAAATGGATCATAAAAGAAATGCAAATGTTTCAAGTTTAAAATAAAATTTGATTTTAAACCAAATTGGGAATGTAAGTTAAAGTAAAGAAATGCAAGTAAAGCATATGTTAATCATATTGAAATAGAAATGAATTGGTTGCAATAAATATGAATGGTATATAGTGAACTTGAATGTAAATCTTTCAAGTGAAATAAAATAAAGTTGGTTTGGATGAAAGTAGAATGGGCTAAAATCTTAATAAATGGATTTGAGTATAAATGTAAGTGAATGAATTAAAAAGAAAGGTAAATGAATTGAAAGCATATATTCATAATATTGAAGTGAATATGAATCGGTGGTATTAATTATGAATTGGAATGGCAAAGCTTGTTTGTAAATCTTTTGTGTGAAATAAAACAGAATTTGGTATTAGAAAAGGAACTTGTGCATGTTGTAAAATATGGTTTACTTATGGAATCATGCAAATTGTTGATTGGAATATGAAATGGTTATGTTTGGCTTACATTTATATTGGAAATGTTGTTTAAAAGTTCATATCTTTGAAAACTAATGAGTTGTTGAGTATAGTACAGGTATAGAAGGCATTCGAGAGAGTTGGAGCGCGTATAAGCGTAATATTAGCCGCTCGCTATTAAAATTTGCTAAAAAGGTACGCCTACGCAAATATAATTGGGAAATGATATATATATATATATATATATATATATATATATATATATATATATATATATATATATTGTGATATATTTTGGTTTCCGACCGTGTGGGTCGATGTATATATATTTGTGTGTATCGCGATATCGCGAAAGCTCCTCCGTACAGGGGAGACTCTGCCAAAATTTTCCGGAAATTTTGGGAGTTAGAAAATTTTTGGGTTTTTGGGAAAAGTTTATTAACTTGGAAAGTTATAAGTTAAAAATTAAAGCTTTAGAATAAGTAAAGCAAATGAGTTTGGGATTAAGCTAAAGGATTTTGGAAAAATAAATATAAGCTCTCTACTAAGCAAATTGGGTAAGTAAATGAATGGGAAGTATTTTTCTACCCTAGCAAATTTCGGGGACGAAATTTTTATAAGGGGGGAGGAATGTAACATCCCGTATTTTTTAAGCCGTTGAATTTGAACATTTAATTTGTTTTAAATGTTTAATGTGCGTTCTTAATTGATTTTGAAATGAATGGATTCGGGTTCAATCAATAAAATAATCTATAATTTTTAATTATAGTGATTCCATTCGATTTTGAATAATGAAGAATAATAATTAAATATTCAAAATTGGAATAAGTGGTGAATCTGGATGTAAATAGTGATAAAAATGATTTTAACAATTTATTTTGAGTTATTTGAGTGCAAATAGTGTGGTGGGAATTTTAGAAGAATTTTAAAGTTGATAAATTAATATTTGGAATTTTATATTAATTTAAAAATGAATTTAATATTATTAAAATGCAATTTAATCAGATTTTGGTCCGGAATGAGCCAGATTGATTTTTATATGTGTTTATAAATTTTATATGAATTATTGTTAAGTTAATAAAATTTTAGAAGGGAAATTTTAAGTGCTTTCGTTAATTTTGAGAAATCGCTTGATTTAATCGACGAGTAAAATAGCCTTCCGGGGCACAGTCTCGGAATTCGACCAAACCAGTTTCATTGGATCCGTAATAGTTAGTTATTATCGGATTTCAAGTTTCGTAGCAATCGGAGTTGTCATTTGATCCCGGCAGCTCGAAACGCATTGAAATCGTTTTAATCGATTTAATTTGAAATTGATCGTTTAATTCTGTAGCTCGCGCGTACGACCGAATTAGCTTACGAAACTTGTTCCATTGTGTCCGAAACGCGGAAAAACCCTAGAAACGCCTGTCGGCACGTGTGAATTGGAGTTTGTATGTAAACGCTCGTTAAAAATGGATTTAATATTAAATTAATATTATATATACGTATATATTCACGCGAAATAGCCTTAACCCTAGAAACGTTCAGGCCGCCATTCATTTTCGTTCATGGCCGAAAATTAATTTCGTTTCTCCTCAAAAATCTCTCAATCCACGCATTAATTCAAAAATTTCCAACTAGAAGATTGAAGAGGATGTCGAGATCTTCAAGGTGAACGGTGGCGATCGAATATGGAGTTGTAGATGGACGGCAAATCTCGGTGGAAGGGCCGCCGTTCGTAGGCGTTTTCTGATGGGTTGGGGAGACCGAGCTTGGCGCGCTTAGGGTCGAAGGGGGAGTAGGCTGAGGCGGTTCTCGTGGAGGTAGTTGATCGAGTTATCGTCGAGAGTGGAGGGCGCGATTTTGAACCCTAAAAGCACGGTGATGGGTTCGTTTTACTGTGTGCGACGCGTGAGGGAGGATGAAGCAGAAGAAAGGGGAGCGACCGCGTTTTTCCTGGGTAAAAAAATAAAAATAGAAAAATAAAAAAAAATTGTTTTAAAGTTAAATTCAAAACATCAAAATTTAATATCTTGCTCGTATGTTATCGAAATTTGACGAAACAGGAAGCGTTGGAATCGCATAGACGAGTACGACGCGATGGTGCGGATCCGGATCCATTCCGGGCAAGTAGAAATTTGAGTTAAATCGAATGTCGTTCGGTTTAATTTAAATTTCGAACGCTCGCCGAAACTCAAGGTGAGTTATTCTCACTCACATCTGGATATTGGCTGATTTAAATAATACATATTTAAATATCTGTACGATTTGTTGCATATTATTGTTCTTATTAGTCTGGATTGATATCTATATATATGTGTTGTGCTAATATTTGTGGATGCAGGGAAAACAGGTTGGAGGGATCCAACTGGATTCCTCACATTATAATAATTATCTTTATAATTGATGTTGTGATCTGTTTTCATATTGTGATTGATAAATCTGAGTTTAAATTGTACTGCGATATTGTTGAAATAAATATAAATCCTGAATTTTAATTGCAAACGAGATTAATTGGGATTTAAGAAAATAAAAGAAATTGTTATATAAAGAATTTAAAGGAATAAGAATTTGGGTTTAAAAAAAAGCATATGGTTGGATAAACTATAAATTCAGAATTTAATTATAAATGGATAAATTGAATTTTAGAGAAATAAAAGATATTGTTAAATAATGAATTTAACAGAATTAAAATTTGAAATCCATTTGGAATGAAAATTGAAAATTGGTAAATCTGGAATGATAAACAAAGAGAAAAGTTATTAGTTGATAAATGGGAAAATAAGATTATGTTATTAAAATATAAACCTGAATTGAAATAAATTGACAGAAATTGTGAGAAGGATTTCTGTGATGATTAAGTGGAAATGAGCTCCCTAGGAAAACCAAGTTCGAGTTTAAACTGATTTTATAAAAAGGAAACTTTAAAAATTCAAGCTTGTTTAAAAGAGCGTTTGAAATTTATTATTTTCAAAAGCAACTATTGTAAATTAGCAATAGTAAATTTTATAAATATCTTAATAATTATTTTTACAAATGGATTTGTTCAAAAGACTAGTTTTGAACTAAGTTATTGAAATTAGTATTAGCCCTTTTAAAAACTCTACTTATAAGTTTAGTTTAAACTAAAACCCTTATTTAAAATCAAGATTTATATCCTAATAAATGGTTTAACTCTAAATATTTTGAAACTATATTTTTAGTAAATAATAAGTAGTAAAGTTACATATTTTATAGTATATTTCAGAATAAAGTATTTTTACTGTTTTAAATCTAAATGTTTTGAACTTGGTTATTCCAATGGAAATATATGGCAAAGGATTTACCTTGTAAAGGAAGAATTTTGGGAAATTGTTTCAAATGAGTTTTGAAACTTTGGAAATATATCTTGTCAAGATATTGGAGCAAATAAATAATGTGGGAATTATTTATTGTGCGATGGATGCTTATGGATGTTTATGAATATAAATTGATTGTTAAATCACCGACTATCAATATTGGACAACTGCGTTGATCGTTTCGAAGAGACCGGGATCGAGATTTATTTCTCGAAAACCACTTCGATCCGGTTTGTACGTTTCGTGCGAAAAACGAGTTCGGAGTCAAAGATGGAACAGTGAAGTGCAAGGGCTAGTCGCTACTAATCCTGAGGATATTTCCAAAATGGATGTAGTAGGAGTAGTGCCTTCGGTTCCGTTCGAACCCGGGACGGACTTATATGGACGAATGCTTGCGAAACATCGTCAGGTGGACGATGGGCATTCTAAGTGAAAACGTTCTTAAGGTAACGCTTAGCCTCAAGCCTCATCAACCGGGAATGACTGAAAATCAGGGGATATGCAGCAAGGTTAGGTGGGTCATGCCCAAGCAGGACAAGATATTTCCCCTGTCTAGATGTCCCTTATATATATTTTTCGGCTTAGTGGGTGGTTGGTCGCGCCAACCACGGGGTTTATCTTGTTCGGGACTGTTCAGTAAGGAATGGTTCCGGCCTTGTGTTACAGGGGATGAAGGGAGTAATCCTCGGTACGGTGATCTAGGCCCCGTACTGTGACAGGTGGTACCCCAGTGCCTAGTCATTGTTGGTAATCCATTTTCCCTACGAGTTTTGTTTGTATTACCCACTTTTGTGGCTAGTAGCTGGAATTTAATGAATGTAACAATTTCAGGTATTTTATAAGTATTTGTAAATAGACCCTATTATAATATCAGAGGATTTCTATAAAAAGTGTTTTAGCTATCGTAAGGTAAAAACCCGACATGTTTATTTGTGGCGTGGTCTTACGAGATGCTTTGTTTTTCAAAGGATTTTTGATACTTTAATAATTAAGCTGGATGCATATTTAATATCAGCTGGTATTCCAGACAGACTCAGGTGTTATTTTATTATAATGCTCGGGTCAGACCGAGTATTATTTGTTTAGGATTGATTGCTATGGAGCAAGAGAGGAGCTGGAGTCTGAGACGTATTATATGTACCTATATATATACCCGCTGCTGTGATTGTTGGTAGGTCTGATTTGTGATTGTTGATGTATGAGATACTCTGATGATATGATGTATAAAACGGTAATAGATTTCATTTTGTGTAAAGTTCTATATTTACTATTATATTTTATTCCGCTGCGACTGTGAGATTCTGATATTGTTTAGTTTTCTTCTTCTATCTCTTCTTATTTAACCCTAATGGTTCGTATTTCTGTACCACTTGAGTTAATAGAGGTAGAATAGTGTTGATTCAGGGGGTACGGATTTGCGGGCTTTCACATTAATTAATTTCACAAATTAATTATTCTCAAACAAACAGTAATTAACCTTTAATTACTTCAATTAATTAATTAATCATAATTAATTACATTTATCCTTAATTAATTACATTAATTAATTACCTTGATTAATTAATAAGTAATTTAAACCAAATTACTTCACCCTTAAACATCTCCACTTAATTACAACCATGAAATTATTAATTAATTACTTAACTAGGTAAATACCCAAATCATTAATTACATAAAGTAATTATTTATAAAACCCAAATGTTTAAAATTAATTAAACTTAATTAATTAAATCAAACAATCCCATTAAACTAAATTAATTACATTTAGTAATTAATTTTTTTTATTACTTTATTAAGTAATTACTCAAACCATTTACAATTGATTATTAATAAATTAATTAATCTAATTAATTATAAAAATTAATCACATTAATTAATTATTTAAATAATCCTGGTTAATGACCTTCATTAACCATTCTCTAATTATTTTATAAAGTAAATAACCTAAATTAATTACCATTTAAATTATCTTTAATCATTTATTAATTAAAAGTTAATTATTAAAATTAGTTAACCTTAATTTAAAACTTAATTCAATAATTAATATTCATTTATCATTAATTAATAACTTAATTAATGATCTTAATTATAAATTCAATTAATTAATTAAATTAATTAATAAATCTTAATTACCTTATTAAACAAATTAATTCTGAAATATTTATCTAAATTAAATTTCATAAACATAACTTAATTATGTTTAAACAATTTGATTTAAAACAAAGTACTTAAGAAATTCCCTTTTAAATTTCAATTTAAATTCCAGCTTAAAATAGAAAATTTTAAAACCTAACAAAGTTTTAAATAGTTCTAAAAATTATTTAAATTTCAGAGCAAATCAAAAGTTTGTAAAAAATTGAAGTTAAATTCATTTCAATGTTTTAGAAATTTCAACTCTTTCTTAATTTAAACTTTCAAATTGAATCTTCTTTAAATTTAAACTGAACTCATTTCTAAACTTAAAATTTCCAGATTTAAATTTAATCTGTAAATCCTTACTCACATTTTTTTTTAAAACCTTAATATTTAAAATTTTAAACTATCTACCAAAACAAATTAGATAATTAAGTTAAATTTCTAAAATTTCCATTTTAATATTAAAACTGGAATTTAAATTTAAGTCAGAAATTTAAACTTGCAATTTGAATTTGAACTTAAATTTTACTCAAAACATAAAACTGCAGATTTAAAAAGTTTAAATCCAGATTTTTTTTTAAAAAAACAGAAAAACAGGTTTCAAAACCTGGAATTTGAATTTAAATCAAAAATACAAACTTGAATTCAAATCAAATTACAACTTGAATTTGATTTTTAAACCTAAACTTTAATTTAAACCTAAACTACAGATTTTAAAAGTTTAAAAACCCAGATTTTAAAACAGTTCTGTAACCTATAAACTCACAGGTTCAACCCGAGGAAATCAATTTCTACTTCGAGTTAAAAGTGGCATTACTTCGAGTCCCTACTTACCTGCTTCGAGTAAAACTCCACATCCCCCTGCAACATCCAGAACCCTAAAACAGATCATCAGAAAAACTTGTCGCCGTGCATATGCACGGAGACCCCCACCTCTGCCAATCATCGTAGATGATCCAACACCCTAGAAAACCCACGAATGACCAACCACAATTACCAGATCGAACAAGTAATCAAAGAATTCGAAATTAACCCCTAACTCAAAACCTGTAAAATAGAAAACAGGTTTTGTCTCAAAACCTGTCAACGGAAATTTTGCGCCACCCCGATCACCTGAGTATCCACCCCTCCGGCTTTGAAACAATCCGTACATCAGCTACACAATCACCAAGAACCAGAACACTCGATCACCCCTACACCTCACACTGACCCAATCCTTAACCCCTATTCAAAACTAGGGTTTAAACAAGAATTTATAAACTGCAACCAATCTAACTGATTATCTTCACAATCATGATTTTTCTAAGGATCTACAATTCATCCTCTATTGCTCAGAAGAATTCCAAACATCTCAAGTTACAGATTTCATGAACTTGCCAAATTTTATTTTTAGTTCAACTTTAAACTGTCACTTGAATTAACACCCTAAAATACAAATTGTTAGTTTAAAAATTCATGTTTTTGTAATTAATTTTGTTACCTGATACTACATTACAAGTTAAACATGTTTAAGTTTTGTTAAAAACTCACATGATACTTTCTGTGTTACAGAGATATTATCCCCTATATACATTTTCATTTACTTAAGTTCAAATTTAAAACTTCAAGCAGCCAAACCCTTTAACATCATAGCTTTTAACTCTATCTATGGTAAGCAATCTCCTTAAATTATTCTAAAACCCAAATACTATCTCAAATTAGAACAATTGTAGGAATTCTTTTCATAGGAAGATGATCTGGGTATATTCTGCAGAACCAAATCAAACATTGCATGCACAATCAGAATCAACACATAAACATAATTTAACTCAAGCAACCTAAATTACAGTTTTAAGATTAAATGTTACTCACCTATTAACAATGCAGAGCTGTTTTGATCCCTTGAATTTTGCAGAAAACAAATATGCAGAGCTTGCTTCTCTGTTTAAATCTGAGTTTTGAATTGATATGAAATGCTCATGCTCCCTTCCTAGTCACTTGCATGTAGATGTGGATGCAGTTTTGCCTATATTTCCTGACCCAAATGCTAGCATGTGGATGTTCATTCAACCCATATTTTAAAAACAGAATGCAGATAACAAAAGTGTGCAGGTTTCACTTTGATTTGAAGAGGAAATGCAGAATTTTGATCTTAGTTTTGGATATGCAGAGGTTGGATTTGAATATGCAGGTTTTTAAGAAAATGCAGATTTTTGTTGATATGAAAAATGAATTTTTGGTCTTCATTTGATTAAGGAAATGGAAATGAAATGAAGATGTAAACTTTAACTAAATGTATTTTCAGATTTTATTAAAAGAAAAGAAAATTTAAAACTAAATTTTAACACTTGCAATTAGTAAATGTTAAATTTGAACACATGTTACATGAATGTTACACTTGTTAAAAGAATGTAATACTTGTTTTCTTTAAAAATGATTAGTACTAATTTCAAATTAATGTGTGTTAGCTTAAATTAAGTTGTTAGTTTATTTTAAAATATGTGTATGAATTTATAAATGAAATAAAAAAAAACAATGTTTTTACAAATTAACTTATACATATTAAAATTAAAGCAATTAAAATTTATACTTTGGAATTTAAATTCAAAACCAAACAATTTCCAAATCAAGTTATAAATATAAATTCAATTTGAAATAAAAACTACAAATCTTATTTAAAACTTATTTATAAAGTCAATACAATATTAATATTATTTTTATAAATATCTTCTTATTAAATTAAAAATCATTTTACAAGAAATTACATTTTTATTAAATAATATCTATTTTATTAATCCATGCAATCATTTGTTTAAATTTATTCTACATTTAAAACTCAAGCCAATTTAATTTAAAACATTTAAATATTTTTCTTATAAATTTTAAAATCATATATTTATTTATGAAATAGTTATTAAAACTCAATACTAAATTAAAAATCAAAATTTCCAATTTATAATGTAAATATTAGAATTTTAAAACATGATTCAATATTAATTTAAACAAAAATCATTTATTTAACTTTGAAAAACTTAAATATATTAAATAAAACAAATTTCCTAATTTACTACAAATATTAAAACTAGAAAATATGCTTTATTTATTGAAATTAAAACAAAACCAATCTATTTAAAATATAAACCATATATTTATATTGTAGATGAAAATCAATTTATATCATTTAAAAGATAAAATAACCAATTTAAATATTTATTGAAGAAGATTATCAAATTTATTTGAATAATTATTAACAGAATATCAATATCAATTTAATTTTAATTACAGATTATTAAATTGATATTGTTAAAAATTCTGGGATATTACAATCCTTCCCCTTTAAAAGAATTTCGTCCTCGAAATTTAAAACAAAGGTAATTTAATAATCTCATTAAATTTTAATTTAAAAAAAAACACAAGCATATATCAAACATATGCTAACAACCAAAAACAATCAATCAAACAAATTTAATTATCCAGACAAATTCTGGATAGAATTTTATCGAGTTTCCCCAGGTATATATATACACGCCGGGATACTCGTTCTAGAGAATCCAAACAAACTATACTATGAAGCCACAAAGCTCCTATACAACTATATCTATAACACTAGACAAGATATCAGACTACAAACGAGTCTGAATCAACAACCAAAACTCCAGAACTGCTGGTTCCACAACCGGAAATAGATCATACACGTACTCCCTCAGAGATACGTGAAACCCATCGAATCCCAGTTATCCAAACTGGCAATTCAATCCTGTAGATCAATCAGTAATTCTCCAAGATCACAGAAAAGATCCAAAACACTTCAGAGCTAACTTCTCAGACTTACCCAAACTTATAACTTACTTTAGATTGGAGAAAACTTATCCAAAATTAAATCTCCGACTTCAGAGTCCAAATCCCTTCAACTCTTATCTACAAACTCTTCAGAAGATCCTGGGCTGCCTGCAGCCTTACTAATCAGCTCAACCTTGCTGATACTTCTAGAAACAAACTAGACCAATCAACCCAACAAAATGATATCCTCAAGATCAACCAAAACCAACAACTCAATCTTAACTTCTCAACATCAGAAGACAACAACTTCTTCTGTCCGAAAAAGAAAACAGATACACTTCCAAACTGCTTCCGCTGCTCAACTCTGATCCAACATAGAAGAGAATGCTGAAGAAGAACACAAGCACAAACAGGACAACACACCCCAGATATATGGTTCAACAAATCCATAAGAAAATTCAGAAGTTCCTCTAAAACTTCGAGCTGCTACACCAACTCAATCTTCTAGAAACCATTCTTCTATAAAGCTGAACCACCGGTACCATTCCTGGAATTCCAGTCGATAAGAAAGCTCAATCTCCAGATACGGACAAAACTCTGGCTTCCTGAAGACATCCAGAAAAACTAAGATAACCCAAGAGAACACTCAAACAATCGCAAGTCACTTTTGCGAACCACCAAACCAAATCTAAGGAAAACGGTTCTTCCTTAACCAAACAGAACAGCTTTAACTTAATTAGCCAACCCATCGAAGAAACGGGTCCACTCTGCTGCTTCTGAATTCCATTTCAGAAAAACTACTAAGCCAAAAGATCTCTTCCCAACACCGAGAATACTCCAAGCTACCCTGCTGCCACAGATGCCAAAGAATTCCAAATCAAAGCTCTTCGAGAAACTCGGACTTCAAAGAAAACAGAAACTCAAGCTGACCACAGCCACAACACTGAAGCAGACTCACTTCCTTAACTTGTTCCAAAGAAAACATCTTCGGGAACATCCATAGTCACTGCATCTCATCACGCAGCTACTACTCCTTAAGGTATCAAAATACCATCACTCACTTCTTCCAACCAACAGATCCAAACACTACTCATCCAACTTCAGAAATGAACTCCGAACCTTCACAGGTTTCCTTCAGAGATCAATGAAGTTCTTCATTACTACAGAACTCCTCGAGACGATATTAGGTCTACAGTCTCGACAGATATACTTCCAACCTCAAACATTCAGACTCCAACCAATAGTAGATGTGTTACATACACTACTACCATATCTACCTTTATAACTTATATTGGAAAACCTGAACAGGTAACCCAACAGATAGGTAGAAATATATATATATATATATATATATATATATACACACACACACACATATACATATATTTAAAATTACAAATACGCTCTCTTAAGAAAGACACCACTACAGAGCCTAGGTATCCACTCAACCTAATGCTCTGATACCAACTGTCACGACCCGCCTTTCTACTCTCAGAAAATCGCATCATGAATTAAGAAAGAAAGGGATAGAAGAAGAAAAGAAAGAAGAGAAAGAAGAAACAACACAAGAATCTCAACAGCGGAACGAATAAATTATATTAATAACATAAATATTACATAGTTTACAACCATATCAGAGTACACAGATAAACATCACATACTAGACAGTTATAAACACCTGTCTAGTAATTACAACTCAATACAATCCAGAGACAACACAGAACACACAGCGGAATACTAACATCTAACGCAGAAGCCTCCTGCTCCGTTGCTCCTCCATAATTCGTCCAAGCTAACCTGAATCCCTTGACTACTCATAAAAATTTGAGTACCCAAGAGTTTATGAAAAACAAAAATAAACTCCAGGTCAGACGTGGGTCTGGTGTGAGTAACATGTTAAAGTTGCTTAACTTTTAAAAACCTTTTGAAAAGAAAGGTATCACCTAAGACTTCCCACACATAAACAAGGAAAAGTTTTTACCTTACGCTAACCAAAACATTTGATAGGAAATCCGATGATATTATAATAGGGTCTAGGGTTTTCAAATAAATAAGAAATAGCCGAAATTGTTACATTATTAAATTCCAGCTACTAGCCACAAAAGTGGGTAATACAAATCAAAACCGTTGGCACTTATTGGATTTTGGATTCCATACAATGGCAGGGCTACTGGGGTACCGCCCGTCACAGTACGTGGCCTAGATCACCGTACCGAGGAGTACTCCCACTCCCCTGCAACACAAGGCCGGACCCATTCCTTACTGAATAGTTCCGAACAAGATAACCCCGACGGTTGGAGCTCAAAACCGTCCACACAGCCGAAATATAAAGGGACCTCTAGACAGGGGTAAATCTCGCTCTCCAGTGGGTGCGACCCACGAAGCCTTGCTGCACCTCCCCTGTTTTAGCCATTCCCGGTTGATGAGGCTTGAGGCTACAATTACCTTTATAGGACATATCACTTAGAATGCTCATCGTCCGCCTGACGATGTTCTGAAAGCATTCAATCCATACAAGTTCGTTCCGGGTTTGAACGAAACCGAAGGCATTATCTCGTTACACTCATTTTGGAATCACCCTCAGAGTTAACGATGAAAACCCTTGCACTCTGATTCACCATCTCGAATCTATAAGTACTATTCCGTCAACTCATTACGGAATCACCCACAGAGTTATACTGACGTATAGCTTTTACACCTCGAGTCTTCACTCGCTCCACTTGGATTCACGACCTAACATTATTTGGAATCGATGTGGTTTTCGGATATCCAAATATGGAAACCCGATCCCTGTCTCATCGAAATCCAAAGCGTGTCTTTTAGGTCCAAGTTGTTTTAAAGGTTTTAAAACAATTCAATATAGTATCTATATACACAGATAGATAACACACAGAACTATAATTGATAATCAGCATTCACATTATCCATATCTAATAGATATTCCATATATCACCATCACAATAGATAACCTATATTATCATCATAATACAGTCAAACATCCATACCACACAATATTATTTATCTCATTACTGAGATCACAAAGCATCCAAGATAATCAATGTCAACCATTCATACATAAGCAAAGATTTACTCATCTCAATATAATTAATTTAAAATGAATTAAATTAACTATCTCTATTTCTAATTAATTTAAAATGAATTAAATTAATTTCTTAATCCATAATTAATTTAAAATAAATTAAATTAATTACTTCACTAATATAAATCTTGCTTATCAATCATTTAATTGATTACAATCAATTAATTAATTATGATTAATTACCTTAATTAATCTCCTTTGATTAATTACCCTTAATTACATTCATGTAATTATCCTTAATTAATTTCACAAATTAATTATTCTCAAACAAATAGTAATTAACCTTTAACTACTTCAATTAATTAATTAATCATAATTAATTACATTTATCCTTAATTAATTACATTAATTAATTACCTTGATTAATTAATAAGTAATTTAAACCAAATTACTTCACACTTAAACATCTCCATTTAATTACAACCATGAAATTATTAATTAATTACTTAACTAAGTTAATACCCAAATCATTAATTACATAAAGTAATTATTTATAAAACCCAAATGTTTAAAATTAATTAAACTTAATTAATTAAATCAAACAATCCCATTAAACTAAATTAATTACATTTAGTAATTAATTTTTTTATTACTTTATTAAGTAATTACTCAAACCATTTACAATTGATTATTAATAAATTAATTAATCTAATTAATTACAAAAATTAATCACATTAATTAATTATTTAAATAATCCTGGTTACTGACCTTCATTAACCATTCTCTAATTATTTTATAAAGTAATTAACCTAAATTAATTACCATTTAAATTATCTTTAATCATTTATTAATTAAAAGTTAATTATTAAAATTAGTTAACCTTAATTTAAAACTTAATTACATAAATAATATTCATTTATCATTAATGAATAACTTAATTAATTATCTTAATTATAAATTCAATTAATTAATTAAATTAATTAATAAATCTTAATTGCCTTATTAAACAAATTAATTCTGAAATATTTATCTAAATTAAATTTCATAAACATAACTTAATTATGTTTAAACAATTTGATTTAAAACAAAGTACCTAAGAAATTCCCTTTTAAATTTCAATTTAGATTCCAGCTTAAAATAGAAAATTTTAAAACCTAACAAAGTTTTAAATAGTTCTAAAACTTATTTAAATTTCAAAGCAAATCAAAAGTTTGTAAAAATTTGAAGTTGAATTCATTTCAATGTTTTAGAAATTTCAACTCTTTCTTAATTTAAACTTTCAATTTGAATCCTCTTTAAATTTAAACTGAACTCATTTCTAAACTTAGAATTTCCAGATTTAAATTTAATCTGTAAATCCTTACTCACATTTTTCTTAAAACCTTAATATTTAAAATTTTAAACTATCTAGCAAAACAAATTAGATAATTAAGTTAAATTTCTAAAATTTCCATTTTAATATTAAAAATGGAATTTAAATTTAAGTCAGAAATTTAAACTTGCAATTTGAATTTGAACTTAAATTTTACTCAAAACATAAAACTGCAGATTTAAAAAGTTTAAATCCAGATTTTTTAAAAATAATAATAGAAAAACAAGTTTCAAAACCTGGAATTTGAATTCAAATCAAAAATACAAACTTGAATTCAAATCAAATTACAATTTGAATTTGATTTTTAAACCTAAACTTAATTTAAACCTAAAACTACAGATTTTAAAAGTTTTAAAACCCAGATTTTAAAACAGTTCTGTAACCTGTAAACTCACAGGTTCAACCCGAGGAAATCAATTTCTACTTCGAGTTAAAAGTGGCATTACTTCGAGTTCCTACTTACCTGCTTCGAGTAAAACCCCACATCCCCCTGCAACATCTAGAACCCCAAAACATATCATCAGAAAAACTTATCGCCGTGCATATGCACGGCGACCCCCACCTCTGCCAATCATCGTAGATGATCCAACACCCCTGAAAACCCACGAATGACCTACCACAATTACCAGATCGAACAAGTAATCAAAGAAATCGAAATTAACCCCTAACTCAAAACCTGTAAAACAGAAAACAGGTTTTGTCTCAAAACCTGTCAATGGAAATTTTGCGCCACCCCGATCACCTGAGTATCCACCCCTCCGGCCATGAAACAATCCACACATCAGCTACACAATCACCAAGAACCAGAACACTCGATCACCCCTACACCTCACACTGACCCAATCCTTAACCCCTACTCAAAACTAGGGTTTAAACAAGAATTTATAAACTGCAACCAATCTAACTGATTATCTTCACAATCATGATTTTTCTAAGGATCTACAATTCATCCTCTATTGCTCAGAAGAATTCCAAACATCTCAAGTTACAGATTTCATGAACTTGCCAAATTTTATTTTTAGTTCAACTTTAAACTGTCACTTGAATTAACACCCTAAAATACAAATTGTTAGTTTAAAAATTCATGTTTTTGTAATTAATTTTGTTACCTGATACTACATTACAAGTTAAACATGTTTAAGTTTTGTTAAAAACTCACATGATACTTTCTGTGTTACAGAGATATTATCCTGTATATACATTTTTATTTACTTAAGTTTAAATTTAAAACTTCAAGCAGCCAAACCCTTTAACATCATAGCTTTTAATTCTATCTATGATAAGCAATCTCCTTAAATTATTCTAAAACCCAAATACTATCTCAAATTAAAACAATTGTAGGAATTCTTTTCATAGGAAGATGATATGGGTATACTCTGCAGAACCAAATCAAACATTGCATGCACAATCACAATTAACACATAAACATAATTTGACTCAAGCAACCTAAATTACAGTTTTAAGAATAAATGTTACTCACCTATTAACAATGCAGAGCTGTTTTGATCCCTTGAATTTTGCAGAAAACAAATATGCAGAGCTTGCTCCTCTGTTTAAATCCGAGTTTTGAATTGATATGAAATGCTCATGCTCCCTTCCTAGTCACTTGCATGTAGATGTAGATGCAGTTTTGCCTATATTTCCTGACCCAAATGCTAGCATGCAAATGTTCATTCAACCCAGATTTTAAAAACAGAATGCAGATAATAAAAGTGTGCAGGTTTCACTTTGATTTGAAGAGGAAACGCAGAATTTTGATCTTAGTTTTGGATATGCAGAGGTTGGATTTGAATATGCAGGTTTTTAAGAAAATGCAGATTTTTGTGGATATGAAAAATGAATTTTTGGTCTTCATTTGATTAAGGAAATGGAAATGAAATGAAGATGTAAACTTTAACTAAATGTATTTTCAGATTTTATTAAAAGAAAAGAAAATTTAAAACTAAATTTTAACACTTGTCAATTAGTAAATGTTAAATTTGAACACATGTCACACGAATGTTACACCTGTTAAAAGAATGTAATACTTGTTTTCTTTAAAAATGATTATTACTAATTTCAAATTAATGTGTGTTAGCTTAAATTAAGTTGTTAGTTTAGTTTAAAATATGTGTATGAATTTATAAATGAAATAAAAACAAACAATGTTCTTACAAATTAACTTATACATATTAAAATTAAAGCAATTAAAATTTATACTTTGGAATTTAAATTCAAAACCAAACAATTTCCAAATCAAGTTATAAATATAAATTCAATTTGAAATAAAAACTACAAATCTTATTTAAAACATATTTATAAAGTCAATACAATATCAATATTATTTTTATAAATATCTTCTTATTAAATTAAAAATCATTTTACAAGAAATTACATTTTTATTAAATAAATATCTATTTTATTAAGCCATGAAATCATTTGTTTAAATTTATTCTAAATTTAAAACTCAAGCCAATTTAATATAAAACATTTAAATATCTTTCTTATAAATTTTAAAATCATATAGTTATTTATGAAATAGTTATTAAAACTCAATACTAAATTAAAAATCAAAATTTCCAATTTATAATGTAAATATTTGAATTTTAAAACATGATTCAATATTAATTTAATCAAAAATCATTTATTTAACTTTGAAAAACTTAAATATATTAAATAAAACAAATTTCCTAAATTAATACAAATATTAAAACTAGAAAATATGCTTTATTTATTGAAATTAAAACAAAACCAATCTATTTAAAATATAAACCATATATTTATATTGTAGATGAAAATCAATTTATATCATTTAAAAGATAAAATAACCAATTTAAATATTTATTGAAGAAGATTATCAAATTTATTTGAATAATTATTAACAGAATAGCAATATCAATTTAATTTTAATTACAGATTATTAAATTGATATTGTTAAAAATTCTGGGATATTACAAAGAGAATGAATTCTTTAACCATGTATATCAAAATAATTCTCGAGGCTCAGAAAAAGGTGGCTCAATTTCTTAGCACTTCTCAAAATGATATCATCGTAAATTCTTACGAGGATGCACTCATGCTAGCTTACTCCGATAATATAAAGAAGTGCCCAGATTTAAGCATTCCCTCACTTGATCCTGTGTTGGTTAAAAGATTCATGGGCAAAATTAAGGAAGTGGAGCAAGGTATTGAGATCCCTGATAGAGAAGGAACTGATGGCTTAAAAGCTCCTATCTTTTGAAGTCCCTCCTGTAGGAGATTCTGATTCAGACGAGGAGGAAATGATGAGGATGATGAAACTGTTATTGAAGAAGGTGACGACTAGCCCTGATAATGATAGAGGTCGGGGTTTTGGCGGAAATGGGGGCGATCATAATGACTCTCACGGAGGGGGTAACGATGACACTTCTGGGCTTTTGATAAAGTCTTCCCTGATCCTAGTGCTCGCGAAGCGGGCCAAACAGAATTTCCAGAACCCTTTGATCTGCATGATAAAGATATCGATATTGATGCTAGGGAGCAAGAGGGGAAAAAGAAGACCCTATAAACATCAATTCATGTTTCCTAGGTATGTAATTCTTTGTCAAAATGGCTCACTTCCAAGATAATATTGGCTAATATCTTTCCATTTTAGATAAGGAAGAAATCCATTTATCTTTATAAAACAAAGCTTGAAAAAAAATAGACGAAATAAATAGCCTGTATAGGGAGCAAGATACACAATTAAAAGAACGCAATGCATTCTCTGACAAGTATTATAAGCTTAAAAAAAACGTTGCAGTATTAGCGCCATTTAATGATCAGAAGCGGCCCCTCAACTGAAAAGGGTGCGCATTTGCTATAACCATCTCTTAGAAGAGAACAACGAATTGATAACTCCCTTTTGGATGTTGATGGAGGACAGAGATATTCTGGTAGACTTCGTATACAAAGCTTATTATAGACATCCAACTGTGGATTTTTCATACTTGGATGATTTAAGTGGGGATCTACTTAGATATCCACATAGGAGGTACTTAGACGAATTTGAATCCGATCCTCATTTGGGGGCCTGCTGGCATTTACCGCGAGTCAACTCAATTCCTCGCATATTGCCTCCAGAAAAACTCAAATATTATAAGGATAAATCATTTTCGGGTTATTCAAAAAATCAATCTTGTACGAACCAAATGAAAATTTGTAATCATGTAATTATATTGAACTGTAAATTTTTTGCATTAGTTTTCATTTATACCTAGTCTATTTTAATACGTTATTACAAATTAAATGTCTCTCAAGCAGCCTTGTTACTAGAGATTACTTAGGCAAATATGTCAAATTAAGAAAAGGTTACATAGAAAAGGCCTCGCTCTTGAAATCCTCAAAATTTGCTAGATATTGCTTTCTTAGGGATCCATGAAAGCTTTATATGCAACATCCCTGCCTTCGCTTTGATTTTCTAGGTGAAGAAAAGGAGAAGCTCTTGAAGAAAAATTCGTACATATCATTCAAAATTGACTTATGGTCATGCTAGTCCTACATCCGAAGAATGAGATTATAACAAATATGCCTTATTTATTACCACGGAAAGATTTAATGCACTTTAGAATCAAAAATCACTCTTTTGGAGAACTCATTGAATAAAGTTAAAAATGCTATTTATAGACATCAAGTATGATAGGGCAAAACAAGTATTTGACTATAACCTTGATATCGTACCATTTGTTTTATCTCTTTTTTTTAGAGTTAACCTAAAATAAATTTGCTCTTTCGGTATTAATTTGTTTTTTTTTATTTGAATAGGAATTGCAATTAGCTACCGCACCACTCTCACTAAATCCGTTATCTCGTTTTACTAGTATTAGAGATAGGTTAGTGGTGGATCTTGAAAAGAGAAGCCTATTTAAAGATCCTTTGTCTGCCCCATTTCAAGGTAATACTGAAGCATTAGAATGGCGTAGGAAATTTTTACTTTAAAAGGCGATTATTAGGGACGTTAATGATCAAATCGCTAGTTTCGAGGAAGATATAAAAAATAAAGATGAAACAGCTTCAAAACTAAAACGCCAAATTAAATCAAATCCTTTGATTGACATTGATCATGAGATGTCTAAGCTTTTCCAATAGGTAAGTGATTTGAAGGTAAAATTAAAAGATAGTAAAGCTCAATGTAAATCATTGGAATTTATTAGGGAAGGCAACATTACGAATATCAATTTATCAACTTCTCCAATTGCCTCATCTATTGAGAAATCGACAAGGTCTTC
This sequence comes from Allium cepa, assembly GCA_030765085.1. Classification (NCBI taxonomy): domain Eukaryota; kingdom Viridiplantae; phylum Streptophyta; class Magnoliopsida; order Asparagales; family Amaryllidaceae; genus Allium; species Allium cepa. The sequence goes on from CM060930.1 coordinate 237,680,112, forward strand.
ATCTTTAGCTATTCAAAAATTCTCTGCTACAACAAACCTTCTCCCAACTTTAGACGAGAAGGCGGTTGGTGAATGGTGTAGAAAGGTTAAATTTGAAATAATGAGATATTTTGATGATCAACAGAAAGTGAGGTACCCGCAACGCATAAATAAGTATGCAGCCAAAATCCAAAGGCTTGAACTGAAAACTATCTTCTTCAACAGCATATCACTAATGTAAAAAGACAAAACAAGACCCTTAAAGGTTCTAATGCTTTCAATCTTTCTTTGAAGACTCGTATTGAATCTATTGATAATACTGATAAAATTAAGAAGAAAAAGAAGCTCAAAGAAATTCTTTGCATGGAGATTCTCTATATTGTTGATCCTTTAATTGCTGAGAATTTAGATAAGGTTGTCCTGGATTTGATGTATAGAGTAATTTCATATAATATTCTTGTAAATAATTTTGTAAATTATGTAAATATCATCTGGATTGTTAGCATTTCCAGTATTTGTAATGTTGCTTCCAAATCTGCTACCTGATAACTTCGGCTATGGTTTTGTTGAATCATTTGATCTTCGATATTAACCTTGTTTTCCTGAAAAGTACAAAGCAGACACCAATTTTCTTATTAACTTGGAATTTATATAAGAACATGTTCGGAAATTCGTCTCTACTATTGGTGATAGTATTGAGATAAATTCCAAAAATCTAAGTAATGGAAGTTAATGGATCATCATGTGAAAATAATAAGTGAAGAGAAATCCAACAGTTGAAAACAATTAAAGTCTGGAAATTACTGTTCGACAATAATAGATCTTGAAATCTTGGTAATAGTGAGAAGAGACCGAAAACTTGTCCCTGTTTAATAAAAGTTTAGAAATCTTCTTCTAGAAATAATTGATAAATGATCAATAGTAATGGTCTCATAATAATTAAAACCCAAAATTCATCGTCCGAACGTAAATTATAAAAGAGTTCAAAAATTCTTATCTGGAAATGAAATAAGATTTCAAACCTAGATTCGAGTGTTGATAAGTGTCATCCAGATGTTAAAAGTAGGAGAGTTGAGACCCAAATACGGGTAATAGTGAGAGAGATGCAGAAATTATTATTTGGATGTTAACAGAGAACCAGAAATGCTTTATAATAGAAGATCCAAAACCTATATTCGAATATTGAATAGTGAAATTTAGAAATCATCTTCTGGATATAATGGAAGCCCATGGTTCATAATAGAAGATCCGAAACCCGGATTCAGCCATAGCATGGTGGTGCCAATGGCTTACTCCATCCTCCCTCTAGATGGTGTCTAGATCTGGCCATAGCATCACATGATCAAGGGCTTATAGATACTTTAATCTGGCCATAGCATGGCGTGGATAAAAGTTTACTCTAACCTCCCTCCAGAAGGCGCTTTGACTGGCCAACTTGATGCAGACAAAGAATTATAACTGTTTAACGTAATTTCTAAGATTAAGAAGAAATTTTCTTCCGGACATGTAGATTTCCTTAGAAAGGTGCTTTATTGAATTTCTCTAGAATCGCTTTACAAATCTATTGATTTTCCCTTATCTGAAAACGTTGATGACCATTCCTTCAAGAGATCTACATTGATTTGTTTCGTGCTCATTCGTCATATGATAGGGATAATAAGATCCTCCCATATTCCTTTCATATTTGGGCTTTTCTATTTAGATGGCCAGTAGTTGAGTTCATTCCTTATTAGTAAGTAGATGTTCTCAATTGATGTAGTCAAGTTGCATTAGGGAGTCTTGATTTAAAGCTTGTCATCTGAAACTGATTTCTAAATCTTTTATGGCTTGATCTAGGAGCTTTTACCTCAACGACCAATTTCTAGATTAGAACATTTTGAAGCTTATATGTAGGTAATGATCCACTTGTTGCTAGATGCCATTTTTGAGCAAATGTGAAATAATTCGTTACCATCCCTTCTTCAAAGATAGTGCATTTATTATAGAATTGAATAGTCTTCCTCATTTGATCAACCATATTATCACCCCTACTTTATGCTCCTCTTAAAACAAAGATTGGTGTACGGCCAATATGACATGGGTTTAAAACTCTAATTATTCGAATCATAAAGACCCGACTTTTTTTTCATGATTCTTAAATCCTCCAATCTTAAGATTTGTTGTTCATATAGCTTAGAATCTTCTATCGTATTACGAGAGAATCCAGTCAATTATGGTTCTGAAGATCCTTGCTTGGAAATTTTGATTTTGCTAAACATTGTGGTGTAGGATCTAAGGTTAACTTGGAATGAAATAGGGATAAAGAAAAGTAAGGTTGAGAATTTTAACAAAGCCTGAGGTTCGAGCACTCCTAGCGCAAAAAAATGTTAATAAGAAATTTTGTCAACTTAAAACTGAGAACGACCTCTTCGAAACCACCTTTTGAATTAGTCGAAATAACATGAGACTCAATTGAAACCACCTTTCAACATGGTGAGGTAATTTTAGGTAAAAGCCTTATGGCGTCTAAGGGTTTTAATTGTATCGGCAATGTTTTATTCCTTTTAAATGTATTCCTTGTATAAGCTTTGATGCAAGTACTCAATAGTTGAACCCATATGTGAGCATTAAGTCAGATTCTATGTATTTGAAAATACCACGCACTTGCTTTATTATATAATTTTTCATGAATACAAGAGGTTTAAGTATTACAAGGAAGTGAAATCCCCCTATTTTATTTTAGAATTAGGCTTTACAAATTCAAGAAAAGAACAGGTACATGATGAATGAATTTGGATCCCCTACATAATACCCTCATTTATAGGTGCAGAATGGACCCTTTCGCATCAGTTCTTTCGACTTAGTCGAAAGGGTGCATTGAAGATCTTTGGTCGTTGTTGAATTCAGTATTTTGAATGGAACTTGGTTGCTTTCGACTCCATCAAAAGGTATAGAATTTTCATTCACCTTGCTGTTGATGTGATGTGTAAGTATGAAAGGATGTTGGCTTCAACGCCGTCGAAAGGGGTATTTTCAAGGTTCGAATAACTTGAAGCATGATAGAAGGCTTAGTTACGGAAGGTAGTGTTCGAAAGCATTCACATTGATTATTATAGAATCTCCATCTTTTGGTGTTTGAGGAAGTAGTATTGACCACATATGAGATCTCCTTTATATTCATGGAATGTTTCAATCGATTTGATAGGCCGATTTATGTTTCAAATGGGTCGCTTTAGTCACATGTTCTTCTGCCAGAGGAAAACAACGGCGGAACCATCCGTTTTGAGAGGTCGAACACATGTGTGAAAGCCTGTTATTCGAGACCTTCGAAAGGTGTTTTTAACTCTTGAGAAACTCCTTTATGTATGTGGAACCAAATATTTTGAAAGGGGTTAGTTGAAGCGGAAGGATAGCATCATCCCGTTTCGACCTCCTCGAAAGTCAATTATTTATCCAACGTTTTGCAGAAGCATCCTTTCGACTTTTTTGAAATGACTTGCTATTGCTATCATTCTTCATGAATCATTCTTCTATATTCTTTAAGGTTTCGACAACAATGTTGGAATGATTTTTGATGACAACAATATCGGTTTTGGTCTATTGAAATTTTGATAATTTCAATCTAGTTCGTAAATTTCAAAATTTTTGTTTCGTGTTTTGGTTTCAGATTCCAATATTTATTTTTATTTGTTAAATTAACTGAAACAAGATGTTTAAAAAGTAGGATATAAGTGAAAATTTTTAATTGATTATGAATATTTATAATGCTAACAAATATTAAATTATTACTTCATGCTTAACTTGTTTAGTTACATTTTTCATATATTTTGTGATTTTGCATGTTTTGAAAGTCAAAATATTAAATTTTTAATATTTATAATTTTGAAACTCAAATTAATTCTTTTTTGTATCCTTCTATGAAATTCAAATTGCAATAATTGTTTTATTAAACTAGGGGTTAACTAAAGTGGAAGGGTAGCCTCATCCCCTTTCGATCTCTTCGAAAATCCATTGTTTATCCAACATTCTGCAGAAGCATCCTTTCAACTTTTTTGAAATGTTTTGCTATAGCTATCATTCTTCATAAATTATTCTTCTATATTCTTTAAGGTTTCGACAAAGTTGGAGTGATTTATGATGACAACAATATCAGTTTCGATCTATTGAAATTTTGAGAATTTCAATCTAGTACGTAAATTTCATAATTTTTGTTTCGTGTTTTGGTTTCGGATTCCAGTATTTATTTTTATTTGTTAAGTTAACTGAAACCAGATGTTTAAAAAGTAGGATATAAGTGAACAATTTTAATTGATTATGAATATTTATAATGTTATCATATATTAAATTATTACTTCATACTCAACTTGTTTAGTTACATTATTCATATATTTTGTGATTTTGCATGTTTTGTAAGTCAAAATTTTAGATTTCGAATATTTATAATTTTGAAACTCAAATTAATTCTTTTTTGTGTTCTTCTTTGAAAATCGAATTGCAATAATTTATTTTATTGAACTAGAGTTTAGGTTTGATTGGTTCCAGTCTCTACTGAAACCAAAACTGAACAATGAGAATCTCAATTTTTCGATCAAGACATCAAACCTTGGTTAGTATCAATGTTGTTGCTACTAAAATGCAACTTTTATTAGTTTAAAATATATCTAAAGCCAAATTTTAGTTTCCATTAAGTTTTAAAAGAGTGTTTAGTTTCCAAATTTAGAATTTAATTTCGGCATCATATTTGCTTTTGAACCATAAAGAATAACTAATGATTAGACCTGAGTTGGTGTTTTTCAAAATTCAAGAATCAATTCATAAATTGATGTTTCATTTTGTATTATAGAACGATACAGGTGCCAATATAGGTTGAATAGCACACATTGTGCTATGGAAAAGCGCTATTATAACTACAAAAATCCATTTTACACATAGATCAACTACAAATTTTACGACTTTGTATTAAAACTCTCTTATTTATGGAATAGCACCAATTGTTGTTACCTTGGCCATACGTTTTGGCTTTTCCTTCACCCTTTGCAATATCTCATTTTCAATGCCTTCATAAGCAAGCAATGTTATACCACCTTTTGGTCAGGCAGTATACCACCGGATCTTGAAAAAGGGATTTCGTGGCCATCAAGGCAGGATGTCTGGAAAGATGACTATCAGACTCAAAGATTGGTTATAAACAAGGCTATGGACGATGATCAAGCGGATTTGCACGGAAGACACCCTGGAATTGGCTAATTATGGAATTATTTAATTAGTTTAAATATACATATTTAAATGTAAATTATACATGAAAATTGAGAACTTTGAAAATAATAGTAGAAAGAATAAAGTGTAGATTTTTGAATGTAAAACGATTATATAAAATTAATAAATATTGTAAACAATTCAAAAATAATAAATTGTTACGAATCTTTAAAATAAAATATTAATAAATATCTAGAGAAAGTTTAGAAGAGCTGAGAGAAATGCTGGAATTAATGTGAGAGAAGGATCTCTTCTGCTTTACTATTATTTAATAGATTTTGTAGGTATTTTCTTTGTGACGACCCAACTTTCTATCTCTAGAAAGTTGCGTCACTAATTAAGAAAGAAAGGGATAGAAGAAGAAAAGATAAGAAAAGAAGAAACACAACAACATCAGATAACTCACAGCGGAACGAATGAAATATAATATATCATGTAAAATATTACATAGTATCACATTACATCAGAGTACACAACTTATACAACACATATTAGACATTTATACACATCTGTCTAACTATACAACTCAAGATATCACAAGACACAGATACAACACAAACACAGCAGAACCAAAATATATCTACACGTGGAAGCCTCCTGCTCCAAATCTCCTCCAGAATTCGTCAAGCAAACCTGAATCCCTCGACTACTCATACATAATATGAGTACCCAAGAGTTTAATAAAACAGAAAATAAACACTCGGGTCAGACAGGGGTCTGGTGTGAGTAAACGTTTTAAAATTGCTTAACTTTAGAAAAAACTTTGAAAAGAAAAGGTATCACGTAAGACTTCCCACACATAAACATGGAAAAGTTTTTACCATACGCTAACCAAAACATTTGATAGGAAATCCGGTGATATTATAATAATGTCTAGGGTTTTCAAGTAAATAAGAAATAGTCGAAATTGTTACATTTATTAAATTCCAGCTACTAACCGCAAAAGTGGGTAATATTATCAAAACCCTAGGGTCTCGTAGGAAGAATGGGTTTCCATCAATGGCAGGGCTACCGGGGTACCGCCCGTCACAGTACGTGGCCTAGATCACAGTACCGAGGATTACACCCAATCCCCTACATCACGAAGCCGGGACCATTCCTTACTGAACAGTCCTGAGTAAGATCACCCCGTGGTTGACTGCGATTACCTTTATAGAACACATCTATCTTAGAATTCTCATCGTCCACCTAACGATGTTCTGAAAGCATTCAATCCATACAAGTTCATTCCGGGTACGAACGAAACCGAATGCACTATCTCGTTGCACTCATTTTGGAATCACCCTCAGAGTCAACGACCATAGCCCTTGCACTCTGAATCATCATCTCGAACCTATAAGTATTATCACCGTCAAACTCATCACGGAATCACCTCCACGGTTATACTGATAAATAGTTCTTACACCTCGAGTCTTCACTAAGCTCCACTTGGATTCACGACCTAACGTTTATTTTGGATCGATGTGGATTTCGGATTATCCAAATATGGAAACCCGATCCCGGTCTCATCGAATCCAAACGCCATTTTAATGTCCAAGTTGTTTAAGGGTTTAAACAATTAAACTTATATTCAGGATGACATAAACAGATAGATGCATCACATTATCACAATAGATAATCATATCAAACATTCATCTCACAAAGCAGCATATCACATATCAGAGATATCATACACAAATCACCCAACATCATTCAACATCCAATATCAATTATCCAATATCAATCAATCATCCATAAACAGAATTGATTAACTCTTAATCAATTGGATTACCTAAATCCTTTTTCATTTTTTTATTCCAAATAAATAAATTAATCATCTTTTAATGATCTTCTTTAATTAATCTCCCTTGATTAATCATCCTTTAATTACATTCAAGTAATTATCCTTAACCATATACAGTAATTAACCTTTAATTACTATCATTAATTAAAATAATTAATGATCCTTCATTTACTTCCATGTATTAATTAACTATGATTAATTTCATTAATCCTCAATTAATTACAATTAATTAATCACACTTTAATTAATCACTTTTATTAATCAACCTTGATTAATTAATTATATTAACAAATGATCCTTATTAATTAATAATTCCTTTAAAATAGTTAAATAATTAACTTGTAATTAATCATCTCATTAATCATAAACAGTAATTAACAATTTGTAATTACTTATCTTAGTTAATTAACTTCTTAATTAATTATATTAACCCTTTGATTAATTATTCTAATTAATTAACCTTAATTACTTCATTAAGTAATTATTAATCAATTTAAAATAATTAGTAAATCCTTAATTAATTACTTTATTAATTAATTAAATTTTTAATTAATTAAACTTACTAAATAATCTTGAATTAATCACATTTATTAATTAATTAATCACATTAATTAATTAACTAAAATTAACTAAGCAATTAACCCTTAATTACTTACATAAGTAATTATCTTCTAATTACTCTCATTAGATGATTACTCTCTTAATTAATTACCTTAATAAGTAATTAATCCCATCATTAAATAATCCTTAATTCCTTAGTTAATTAATTACTCCATCATTAATTAACTTCAAAACAATTATATTAATCAATTCCTTAATTAATAACATCAAGTGATTATCCATTAATCACTTCCATTTAATTACTCTCACTATTTACTTCCATAAGTAATTACACACTAATTACTTTTCATAAGTAATTTCTCTTTCCTTAATTACTTCAATAGCTAACCATTAATTACTTCATTAAGTAATTACACTTAATTAATCCATAATTAAGTGATTATTTGAAATTAAATAAACAATTAACTAATTATTTAAAATTAATTAAATAATTAATTAGTTAACTTCTTATATTTCAAAATCCTTAATTAATTAAGAATATCATTAATCTTAATTAATAAATCATATTTATTAAGTATCATAAGTCATATCAAAATAACTTAACCATATTTATCTTTATAAATAAATTATTTGAAATTAATCAAATCTAAATAACTTAAAAACAAATTATTCTATTTGGTTTCCAAAATCATAACAATAACCTTATTTGAAAATAAGGCATTTAGAAATCAAATTTAAAATTTTAAACACTTAAATCATCTAATTTTAAACTTGTTCATTTCAATATAAATTGAAACTTAATTTTTAAATCATTACTTAAAATTTTTCTTAAAACTTTGATTCAATATTCAAATACAAAACATCCTTTTAAATTGAAATTCAAAATTTAATTAAGATAATTACTTACTAAAGAAATCATCTTAAACATTTTAAATTTAAAAATAAATTCAATTATCACTTTTTAAAAATTTGATTTACATTTATTTTTAAACAACAAGTTTTAACTTGGTATTTTGTTTCCCTTATAAACTTGTTTTATAACTTAATGCTTGATTTCATTTTTTTTTCAACAACAAGTTAAATTTGCAACCTATATCATTTTACAGAACTTAATATCCTTACACAGTACTACCCAGAAAACAACACACGACCAAAATCTCGAGTTAAACACTAAAACCTCTCGTGTCTAGCCCGAAGCAAACCCAGCTATCACCCTCTTCGAGTCGAACCCCATGAAAACGCAAGCGAAACTTCAGGACGACCCTTCTTCCCCAAACTTCCAAACTTCCACCTGATATGATATTCACACGTGCACGTGTCCCACCGCCTCCGGCCACGGTAGGTCGTCACGACCAACGTCGACGATCACTCTATCACACGCGAACACAAAACCAAACCCAGATCCAAGAATTCTAACACCAATCAAAATTCGACCTCTAGCTCGAATTACTGCAGAAAACTCGATCCACAAATCCCATCGCCGCCCACGATCGCCACCACCGAAAGCTCCAGCGACCTCTCCAAAGCACCACTGGACCTCCACGCCACCATCCCCCATAACGCGATCGCCTCTGGTCCTCTACAAATTACGCAAATCTCTCGACAGCAAGTCGAACAAAAAACTAGCTTAAACCCTAGTTTAATCGAATTCAAACGAAATGGCCATAGGAAAAACTCGATTGTATTTTTCTCATCATCCTCATCACAAAAGCTTGCTTCACCCATGAATTCGATTCAAAACAACAAGTGAGTCAACGGCAATTCACCATATTGCCGAAAACTTTCATTACCAAATTCCCAATTGAATAAAAATTTAAAAATTATGCAATGCATGTTAAAAATCATCATTTTCAACTACAAATCCAACTATATAATCCAAAGCAAGAATCAAGATTTTTGATTTCTGACAGGAATCAAAATTCCACGGTATTTTCCATTTTAAATACTATTTATAAATCTAAACTTACATAAACTATTTTTAAAATTTTCATCAAACAGTAACGAACAACTTTTATTTAATCATCAAGGTCAAATAAGGATGTTATTGGAAGGTTTGGATTTTTGAAGTGAAATCTAGTCTTAAAAACAGAAAACAGAGTTTCCACAAATATACAGATCTATTTCACATATAAATACATATCTATAAATTCAATAATATGTATACTGAGGATTTTCCATGCAACATCAAGATAAGTTCTCAGATTATCACATGCATGGTAGAAAAAAAAACACAGATCAACTGTTTTTAAAGAAATTTACTCACCTATTAATTTGCAGAGCAGTTTCAATTTTTTTTCACGCTTGAACACTTTAAATCTGGAAAATTCTTTTTTTTGATTGCATGTTGTTGAAAATCCTCTGCATGCCTTCAATTTGATGTTTTTAAAATGTTGAACTGATGAGTTGATCTTGATCTTCATGAATTGCAGGTTGAAGTTGCAGATTTCATTTTGCTTTGCAAAATTCAGGTTTGTTTTTTGTGGTTTTTGCTTTTGATTCAAATTTCAGGTTTACTTATTTTTTTCTTCAGCTGAGAATAGAAATTGATTGAAAAAAAGAAGAAAGAGATGCAAAGTTTATTTTTAAATTGAATTATGTTATGTTTATAAAATTTGAAGAAAGTAAATTTCAAAATAAAGACACTTGTTATCAAAAATTTACACTTGTCATTTTATTTCTTAATTTCCTTACATGTGTCTATGAGATGTCCTAACATGTTTACACATGTTATTAAGTATTTTTAATAAATTTTCATTTAATTTAAATATAAATATAAACTTACTTATTATTTTTTTACTATATTAATAAATACTTACATATGTAAATATAAATTTACTTTTTAAAGAAAATATTTTAAAACTAATTATAGTAAAAATAAATCTTTATACATGTATTTTCAAAATCTAAAACATCTATATTTATTGTTTAAGAAATAACTTTTAAAAGAAAGTTCATTAATAACTTTACACATATATTTAATAACCATTTTAATTTAAGCACTTTAAAGAAAACAAAAATAAAACTTTGATTAAATCCTATTTTAAACTATCATATTAAAAATAAACAAATATCTTATATTTGAAAATAAATTGAACTAAACTTAAATTAGCTTTTGAAAAATATTAATTTTAAATCAAAGCTTTAAATTACAATTCATACATATATAAATTATTAATGGATTAAATTAAATTTCAAAACAACATCAAATTATAACATATACATACATATATATATATATATTACAATTTGAAAATTCAATCTTTATTTAAACAAAAGATTTTCTGTTCACAATATATATCAAATATATATATTATAAATAGAATACAATTTTATTAGCTTTGAAAAATAAATCTTATCCATTTTAAATTGTTAGAAAGATATTGATCAAAATTACCAGATTAAATGTTTATTAACCTTTAAAAGATTAAATTTACTAATTTAAATTAAAATTATAAAGAAAAATTATTAAATCAAATTAAATTATTAATACAGATTATTAAATTGATATTGCCCAAAATTCTGGGTCGTTACATTCCTCCCCCTTAAAAGAATTTCGTCCTCGAAATTTAAAAGCAAACGTAATTTAATAACCCAGCAAAGATTTCAATTTCAAACAGCAAAGCATACCTGTCAACCAGTTACTAACAACCATAACAATCAATCAAACAAACATACCTAACTAATTATCCTGACACAAATCAGAATAAATCTCAAATACTAACTAGAGTTTCTCAAGTATAAATCACTGGGGGACTCGCTCTACAAAAGCTAAACAAACTACACCACCAATATCTAGAGCTCCTCTCATCTCTAGATCCATCAATCTGAACAGAACATCAGACTATACTCATGTCTAGCTCAACTTCCACATCCAACTGGACTGCAGATTCAACAACCAATCGATGAATTATACACGTACTCCCTCAGAGATATGTGAAATACAATGAATTTCCAGCTTTCCAAACTGGCAGTTCAATCCTATAAACAAAAGAACTTATCCTATCAAAAACACAGATAAGAAGTCCCAAATGCCTCAGAACTAGCCATCCAATTACTGCTCTCTTAACCAGAGAAATCTTAACAACAATGAAGTCTTCAACTTCGAATTCTAAACTCCTTATCTCATATCGGCATAACTTAACAGACAATCCTGGGCTGCCCATCCTCTTCCTGATCAGCTCAACCTATGCTGATAGTTCTAGAAACAACTAGACCAAAGCAAACCAGTTTCTAGATCCTACTCAACAGAAAAGCCTTTCAAGATCCGTCGAAATCCAGAACACAAGCTCTACTTCTCAAGCAATAGCAAACTGAACTTGCTTCCTTCCTTGCACAGCTGCTACCTCGCTTCTGCTGCACAACTCTGATTCTGCAATAGATGAGAATACTGTTGATGAACACGAGTACAAACTTATCCAATATATATGGGAAACTTTGTTCATCAAATCCATAAAATCTTAGTGACTCGTCTGACTTGGTCACATAACCTTATAACAGAAATCCAACTCAAAACTAGATCCGACCAATCCAAACTCCAAAAATTTCTGAGCTGCTACACAAACTCCCCTTCTCCAGGAACCATCCTACTACCAGGCTAACTACCCAAATCGCTTCTAGAACCAAAACAATATGGAACTCAACTCTACATGTAGACAAACTTCTGATTACATCAGTAGCTCCTACTTCTACATGAGAACCCTCAGTCTCAAACAAAAGATTGCCCAGATAAATTCCCAGACTAATCGCAAGTCACTTTTGCGATCCTACCTAGTTCGGATTCCAAAGAAACTGTCCTCTCTTTACCAATTAGAACAGCTTTAAGCTTTTCCAAACAAGGTTAACCCTTCAAGAAAACTTCCACCATCTGCCCGGACTGCTGAAAAAGAACCACATAGATTCTTGAACCATCGGAGAAACGAGCCACACTGCTGCTTCCAAACTCTACCTCGATGATATTGCAAAGCCAAAAGACCTTCTCGTCAGCACACCGAACACTTCGAGCTGAAACTGCTTCCACAGCTAACCAAAGACTTCTAATCCAAAGGCTCCTCAAATACCAAAACTATCAACGAACCACACAACGAACCTTTGAGATGGCAGACATCCTCTCAAGAAATTCGGGCTCCAAGCCAAGCATCAACATCTCGCTATCCTTAAGGGAGTACAAAGGAGACCATGCGGAAGCGAAGCAACTCATAGACCTTAGTCTCATATTCCAAAACAACCAACCTCCATGCAAAAGATCCAGATAACTCCTACACAGACGAGTCTTCCTGCGGTAGGTAAAAACTCCTCCTCAACTACTTGTAAAACTGCTTCAAGAGAAAACATCTCCGAAAATATCCATGGATACTGCATCTCATCACGCGGTTATCAAGAAATCATCACTTACTTTTGCACTTCCGATAGATCCAAACTTACACTTCTGAGATAAACTCTGAATCTTTTAAAAGATTTCCTTCGGATATCAGAGAAATCCTTACTCCAAACTGCAAATCTCACTCGAAACAGTATTAGGTCTACAGTCTCGACAAATATACTACCAACCTCAAACATATGGACCTCTTCCATTAGTGGTAGTCGTGTTACATACACACCACCACTCCATCTACCTCTAAAATATGTTGGAAGATCCAAACAGATAACCCAACAGATCAGGTATGTATGTATGTATGTATGTATGTATATATAATTATATATAAAAATTACAAGTACGCTCTCTCAAGAAAGACACCACTCTAGAGCCTAGGTATTCACTCAACCTAATGCTCCGATACCAGCTGTGACGACCCAACTTTCTATCTCCAGAAAGTCGTGTCACTAATTAAGAAAGAAAGGGATAGAAGAAGAAAAGAAGAAACACAACAACATCAGATAACTCACAGCGGAACAAATGAAGTATAATATATCACATAAAATATTACATAGTATCGCATTACATCAGAGTACACAACTTATACAACACATATTAGACAGTTATAAACATCTGTCTAACTATACAACTCAAGATATTACAAGATACAGATACAACACAAACACAGCGGAACCAAAATAAATCTACACGTGGAAGCCTCCTGCTCCAAATCTCCTCTAGAATTCGTTAAGCAAACTTGAATCCCTCAACTACTCATACATAATATGAGTACCCAAGAGTTTCATAAAACAGAAAATAAACACTCGGGTCAAAAAAGGGTCTGGTGTGAGTAAACGGTTCAAAATTGCTTAACTTTAGAAAAACCTTTGAAAAGAAAAAGTATTACATAAGACTTCCCACATATAAACATGGAAAAGTTTTTACCTTACGCTAACCACAACATTTGATAGGAAATCCAGTGATATTATAATAGTGTCTAGGGTTTTCAAGTAAATAAGAAATGGCCGAAATTGTAACATTTATTAAATTCCCGCTACTAGCCACAAAAGTGGGTAATACAATCAAAACCGTAGGGTCTCGTAGGAAGAATAGGTTTCCATCAATGGCAGGGCTACCGGGGTACCGCCCGTCACAGTACGTGGCCTAGATCACGGTACCGAGGATTACACCCAATCCCCTGCATCACGAAGCCGGGACCATTCCTTACTGAACAGTCCCGAGTAAGATCACCCCGTGGATGGCGCGACCAACCACCCACTAAGCCGAAATCAAGGGACATCTAGACAGGAATGACCTCGCCCTGAAATGGGTGCTACCCACCTAGCCTTGCTGCACCTCCCCTGTTTTAACCATTCCCGGTTGATGAGGCTTGAGGCTGCGATTACCTTTATAGAACATATCTATCTTAGAATGCTCATCGTCTACCTGACGATGTTCCGAAAGCATTCAATCCACAAAAGTTCGTTCCGGGTTCGAACAAAACCGAAGGCACTATCTCGTTGCACTCATTTTGGAATCACCCTCAGAGTCAACGACCATAGCCCTTGCACTCTGAATCACCATCTCGAACCTATAAGTACTATCACCGTCAAACTTATCACGGAATCACCCCCAGAGTTATACTGACGAATAGTTCTTACACCTCGAGTCTTCACTAAGCTCCACTTGGATTCACGACCTAACGTTCATTTTGGATCGATGTGGTTTTCGGATTATCCAAATATGGAAACCCGATCCTGGTCTCATCGAATCCAAACGCCATTTTAATGTCCAAGTTGTTTAAGGGTTTTAAACAATTAAACTTATATTCAGGATGACATAAACAGATAGATGCATCACATTATCACAATAGATAATCATATCAAACATTCATCTCACAAAGCAGCATATCACATATCAGAGATATCATACACAAATCACCCAACATCATTCAACATCCAATATCAATTATCCAATATCAATCAATCATCCATAAACAGAATTGATTAACTCTTAATCAATTGGATTACCTAAATCCTTTTTCATTTTTTTATTCCAAATAAATAAATTAATCATCTTTTAATGATCTTCTTTAATTAATCTCCCTTGATTAATCATCCTTTAATTACATTCAAGTAATTATCCTTAACCATATACAGTAATTAACCTTTAATTACTATCATTAATTAAAATAATTAATGATCCTTCATTTACTTCCATGTATTAATTAACTATGATTAATTTCATTAATCCTCAATTAATTACAATTAATTAATCACACTTTAATTAATCACTTTTATTAATCAACCTTGATTAATTAATTATATTAACAAATGATCCTTATTAATTAATAATTCCTTTAAAATAGTTAAATAATTAACTTGTAATTAATCATCTTATTAATCATAAACAGTAATTAACAATTTGTAATTACTTATCTTTTTTTTTTGGCATGGCCGACGGGGTTAATTGGTCCCCGACCAATTTATTAAAACACAGATAAAAAGATACAAACACTCAAAGGGACAGAGGAACAAGAGTAGCACACACACTGAAGAAGACACAGTAAAAAACTAAGACCAAATTACAGATGCAGTAACATGGATATCCCAGGATCATGAACAAACATCATTTGCAAGGAGCAATTAACTTCATGCCTTATCCAAAGTTTAAAGGAAGCATCAGTCTTTCCATTAGTTGCATCAAAAATTCTTGTATTACGTTCTTTCCAAACTGCATATAAGAAACTTTTCAGAACCACAGTGTTAATTCGTTTATGCTTTTGCTTACCCCCAGTGATAGATTGAATTCTATTCCACTCAATATAGTTGTCAAGAGAAGGACAGTTGCCTTCAATGCTCACCATGATTTCTGCCCAGATCTGCATAATTACTTCACACTCAAAGAATAGGTGTTCAACTGTTTCAACAGACTCACTTCAGAAAGGGCAAAGCACATCCATATTCATTCCCATAATTGCTAGTTTCACTTTTGTTAGTATAGCTCGCTTCAGAACCTTCCAAAGAAATAAATTTTCACGCATACTACTGTCTTTATTCCAAACTCTCTTCCACCAAGACCAAGCTGGAATATCACTGTTTCCTTGCATATACTCATAAGTTTTACCAATTTTATATTCTGCTTTCTTCTCTCCCCATATAATTCTAGCATTAGTAGACTGTAAAGGGGTAAACTGTCTTATCTTATCCCAAATTATCTGGATACGCTGGTTAGAAGAATTTTTGCCAACTCCCTGAAAAATATGAAGTACATCCATGACATAAGTAGATAGATGGATACCAGTTTGTATAATTTCATTGAATGAAAGTTTACGTCTAATAATATAACCCTTATCGAGCCAAGGATCATCCCAGAATTTAACTTTGTATGTAGGATCAGTGTTTATTTGTATTAGAGGGAGAACATACTCCTTAAGTTTGAATATGCATTGCCAAGTCTAGCTTAAATTCTGAGGCTTATTCATATTCCATAAGTTTTTACCCTTAATCACATTCATTTCAGACCACCTTTCCCATAAACTATCAGGGTTATTGTACAGAGTATCAATATGTTTTGCAAAGGCAGTTTTATTCCATTGCTTGAGATTAAAAAGACCTAACCCTCCCTTATTTAAAGGAATCTCAAGAGAATTGAATTTAATAGGAGCAAGGTATCTTCCCATGGTTATGCCAGTCCAAAAGAATCTCATAATGGCACTTCTGATCATTTTAATTAATTTGAAGGGAAGAACAAAGGTTCTTGCCCAGTACACTTGCATGGCAAATATGATTGACTTGATAAGAGTTAGTCTGCCGGCTTGACTCAGCATCCTGGTGGTCCAATTTGTCATTCTAGAAGTAATTCTCTGAAACAAAGGTATACACTGATTAGTTGTTATCTTGGAAGATGTTAGTGGTAGACCTAGATACGAGGCATTGAATAGGTTAAGAGATAATCCAGAGATATTAGCTATATGAGTTTTCTGCTGTAAATTAACTCCAGCAACAGAGATAGCAGATTTTTGGATGTTAACTTTAAGGCCTGTCATAGTATAAAACTGTTTGAGTATGTTCATTATGTTCTGAACAGTGTTAACATCAGGGGCACAAAACAAAACAAGATCGTCAGCAAACATAAGGGTTGATATTTGGGGATCTTCACATTTTGGATGGAGCTTAAATTTTCCTTGATGTATTGCTTCATTAATCATCCTAGTTAGCAGCTCCATCACCAAGATAAAAATATAAGCAGATAATGGATCTCCTTGTCGTATTCCTTGTTTGCTTCCAAAAAATCCTATCATCACACCACTAATGTTGATCGAAAAAGTAGGAGTTGACATACATTCGTAAACCCACGCAACAAAATGCGGTGGAAAATTCATATATCCCATTATGCGTACTATGCTATCCCATTGCAACATATCAAAGGCTTTCATGATGTCAAGTTTCATCATCGCTTTAGGGGCAGAATTTGTACTGTTGTATCCTTTCAATAGTTCGTGAGCTAGAAGAATATGATCAAGAATATTTCTTCCAGGGAGGAAAGCAGCTTGATTGGTAGATATAATATTGGGGAGCACCAATTTTAATCTCGTAGCGATAATCTTAGATATGCACTTATAAATTGTACTACAACAGGATATAGGACGAAAGTCTTTAACTTCATGTGCATTCTTGGTCTTGGGGACTAAAGTAATATTTGTGTAGTTAAAGGACCGATAGAGTTTACTCTTTTTGAAGAACATGGTTATGGCATTACAAACATCATCAGAAACAATTGACCAGCAAGTGGTATAGAAACAAGCGTTCATACCATCCGGACCACCACACGAGTTTGTGTTAAGAGAGAACATAGCATCATGTATTTCATCATGGGTAACTTCAGTACATAGATAATTATAGTCATTTTGATTAAGTTTTGGCAAAATGTCAGATGGTATATTATCAATATCAGGAATGAAGTTATCAGAGTTACCAAGCAAGGAAGTGAAATAATGTTCAAAAGCTTGTTGAACTCCTTCAGCAGTAGAATGAAGCATGCCTTGTTCATCAACAATAGAAGCAATGTTTTCTTTACACTGCTTGCATTTAAGACTGGCATGAAAATAAGCACTATTTCTATCACCTTTTTCCCACCATTTAATTCTAGACTTCTGTCTTATCATCTCACTTTCTTTAGTTAATGCATCATAGTACTGCATGGAAAGATTAGCTTCAGTAGCCGATAATTGCGGGTCATTAACATCATTCATCATAGCCTTTTGCGTATCAACAAGTTTCAACTAAATAGAGGCACTCAGACCATCACCTTTACCATACTTCTTAAATGCCCATTGCTTCAACACTGACTTCAATTCTTTTAATTTTTCCTGCAAAACAAATAAATGGTTACCTCTCTTTGTTATGTTCCAAACTTTAGCAACAGTAAGTTTAAAGTCAGGCTCAAGAACCCAAGAGTTAAAAAATTTAAAATTTGTTTTCCCTCTCATGTCCATTTCACGAAGGTGGATAATTTGCGGGGAGTGGTCAGAGAGGATTGGAGGGGGAAGGAAAGTATTCAGGAGAGGCCATTTGAGAAGGGCTTTTTGGTTGGAAAAGGTATGATCAATTCGAGAAAAAGTTCTGACACCATTTCTTCTTTTATTATTCCAAGTATATTGCATCCCCACAGATTTCACAGGAATAAGCTCAGCATCAATAAGAGTAGCATTAAGAGGCTGAATTTCATTGAGAGATAGAGGATTCCCTCCAACTCTATCAGAGAGATTTAAATAGCAGTTAAAATCTCCACATATTAACCATGGGTGAGAATTCTGCTGCAGAGAAGGAAAGACAGCATGAAGGGACCCTCTGGCAGCAGTAGAGTTAAACGCATAAACAATGGTAATATAATAAGTTGTTTTATCTTTGGTGTCCAGAGCATGACAGTGTATCATTTGGTCAGTTGAGAGGATAGTGGTAAGAAGGATGTGGAGGGGATTAAATAGGATCAAAATTCTTCCATAAGGAGCTTCATTTATATTATGAATAAGTTTCCAGTCTTTTTTTATATATTCTGCAGCCTTAAGAGTCAGAGGAAGATTCAGCTTAGTTTCCAGAATTGCCAGAAGAGATAAATTGTTTGAAGCTATGAGTTTCTTACATTGATCAAGCTTGATCAAGTTGTGTGCCCCTCGAATATTCCATGCTCCAATGGTGGACATCATCATAGGACCCGGGCATTAAGCATTTATATCTTCATTTTCCTTGTTACTGCATGCTTTGATGACAAGTAATTTGGAATAGTTGCTGAAAGTGGGGTAACTTCATTGTTAAGTGGTCCTTCCTCCAGGGCAGTTTGCTGTGGCTGATTGGGTATGAGGGAAGGAGATTGAATAGAGGCAGATTTGGATTGAGTTGTTGATTTGGGAGGTTTATATGCCGTTGGAGGAATGATATTAGCATAAGGGTTGATTTGATTATGTTTGAGAGGTGAAGTAGTTGGAGATTGCTGGATTGGGTCTCCTGTGCATGTCATATGTGTCTTGTGCATGTTTTCATCTGCATGTTTAGGATTCTTCTTTTTTTTCTTGCTTTCTTTCTTGTTGTTTTTTCTACTACTGGAGCTTGTTCCTTCTTCACCTACTTTGTTACTTTCTATTCTACATCCTATATTTCCTATTTTGATTCCAGAATTGCTTTCTGAAACTTGTTCCTGCTGAGTACTTTGATTGCTTTTCATTAACTTATCATGTTTCAAACTGTTGCTGCTATATACTCCTTGTTTATGTGTACATTCTGTTTTACTTGGAGTTTTTTCTTGCATTTCCCTTATCAGTTCACCTGCTTCTTCTGTATTTTCATTATTTTCCTCTGGCACTTCATTCATTATGTCATTATCTTCAAGCTCCAGCAAAACATCAAACTTATTAGTTAACAATAAATCTTCACCTGCTTCAGCATCAAATGATTTGACATTTTTCCTTATTTCTACTTCATTATCCTCTTCTTCTTCTAGAGCAATACCAATCTCTTCATCTTCATCAAGGAATACTTCACCAGGCTCAATACTATTCTTACAATTAACATTTTCCTGCTTTTGCTTGTCCCCCTCATCATTCTTATTTTCTTTTTCATCACAGTTCAATTCTGCAACTGTGTTCTCTTTTTCCTTTTCTCCACTAACTTTATCTTTCTCTTTATCACTTCTTACATTTTCTAATTTCTTATTATTAACTCTCTGCCAACTCCTAACATACTGCTTTTGAGAGGGATTGAGGTTGGTAATGCCTTGTACTCTGTTCACTTTAACCTCTTTAGAGGGCCATCTATCTTCATTCTTTGTTTCATTCAAATTGTTTGTTTCACTAGAGTCTTCAACATCACAGGATTCAGAAGCATGTCCAAATTTCTTGCAATGTATACAAACATCAGGCCTCCATTGATATTGTACATAAATTTTTTGAAATCCTCCTTCTACAAGTTTAACTAAGAATTCATCTGGTAGCTCTTTGTCTGGTTTTACTTCTATTAAACACTTAGCATAGCTCATTCTATTTTGTTTTTCCGTCATTTCATCCATACACAGTAACTTGCCGAGGTGACTACTCAGCCAGTTGATTCCAAGTGGAGACCAAGCAAATAAAGGTAGATTATAAAGATGTACCCACACTGGAACCGCAGTGACAGAGCCACTAATGTTACTAACAGCAGCATCATAAGGTTTAATGATGAACATCTTGTTTTTAATTATAATTGGATCACTCTGAAGGATTTTTTCTCTATCCTCATCACAAGAGAATTTAAACAAAAATACTGTACCATCAGATTTAACATCGACTGACCCTTTAAGCTTCCAAATTAACTTCAATCTTTGAATAACCGCCGTGTACGATAAAGGCTTTTCTAAAAAGAAGCCAACCAGGGATTCTTTCCAAAGCAACTCACCAGCATCTATAACTTCCTTCGGTGGCACCAACATGGAGTTATCATACACAGGAAACAGATCAACAAGGATGTACTTCCCAGCATTCTTTGGTTTATGCTTAAAAAGAGAAGTCCATTTCTGTTCACCTAGTGACGAAGGAGACGATACTATGACTGAAGAAGGAAGCGGGATGGAAGAAGACTGTGGAGGGTCAGGGGGAACTGGTGGTGGGGGAACAGGAGGATAAGGAGTACAGTCAACTAGAGCTGGGTCAATGGGGCAAGTAGGCGTAGGAACAGAGGGCAGTGGAAGGACGGAGTTGATGGGGTAACTGGAATCGTTAGCGGCGTTGGCAGGAGTAGGGGTATGGTTAAGGACGTGGGAGAGTACGAGAGGAACAGACATGAGAGGACGGAGTAGGGGTTGAATTTTGAAATTTTAAATGGTAATGTACTTTAAACTAAATTGAAAACTTTGGGGCCAAGGAAACTATGTTTCTCCTGGCCTTTGGTTAGACTGGTTTTATAGTGCCCAGACCACTTATGCCTCATTATTGTGGCCGCTGGGAATCGATCCGGTGCCACTACAACACAATGTAGCAACATCCACTATGTCGAAACCACTGGACCACTAGAACTTGACATGTAATTACTTATCTTAGTTAATTAACTTCTTAATTAATTATATTAACCCTTTGATTAATTATTCTAATTAATTAATCTTAATTACTTCATTAAGTAATTATTAATCAATTTAAAATAATTAATAAATCCTTAATTACTTTATTAATTAATTACATTTTTAATTAATTACACTTAGTAATTAATCTTAAATTAATCACATTCATTAATTAATTAATCACATTAATTTATTAACTAAAATTAACTAAGTAATTAACCCTTTAATTACTTACATAAGTAATTGTGTTCTAATTACTCTCATTAGATGATTACTCTCTTAATTACTTACCTTAACAAGTAATTAATCCCATCATTAAATGATCCTTAATTCCTTAGTTAATTAATTACTCCATAATTAATTAGCTTCAAAACAATTATATTAATCAATTCCATAATTAATAACATCAAGTGATTATCAATTAATCACTTTCATTTAATTACTCCCACTAATTACTTCCATAAGTAATTACACACTAATTACTTTTCATAAGCAATTTCTCTTTCCTTAATTACATTCAATAGCTAACCATTAATTACTTCATTAAGTAATTACACTTAATTAATCCATAATTAAGTGATTATTTAAAATTAAATAAACAATTAACTAATTATTTAAAATTAAATAAACAATTAACTGATTATTTAAAATTAAATAAACAATTAACTGATTATTTAAAATTAATTAATTAAATTCTTTTATTTCAAAATCCTTAATTAATTAAGAATATCATTAATCTTAATTAACAAATCATATTTATTAATTATCCATAAGTCCATATCAAAATAATTTAACCATATTTATCTCCATAAATAAATTATTTGAAATTAATCAACTCTAAATAACTTAAAAACAAATTATTCTATTTGGTTTCCAAAATCATAACAACAACCTTATTTGAAAATAAGGCATTTAGAAATCAAATTTAAAATTTAAAACACTTAAATCATCTAATTTTAAACTTGTTCATTTCAATATAAATTGAAACTTAATTTTTAAATCATTACTTAAAATTTTGCTTAAAACATTGATTCAATATTCAAATTCAAAACATCCTTTTAAATTGAAATTCAAAATTTAATTAAGATAATTACTTACTAAAGAAATCATCTTAAACATTTTAAATTTAAAAATAAATTCAATTATCTCTTTTTAAAAATTTGATTTACATTTATTTTTAAACAACAAGTTTTAACTTAGTATATTTTTTTTGGAACTAGGGAAACCTGTTCAATCACTACCGACATGCGATTCCTGAACAGTAAACCTAGGGAATAGATGGCTGGCCCGCCACAACCACTATTCCAGGCTAGCCAGACCTTTCGGTTGACACTTGGTCCAGGAAGCGTGAAAGTGAACCTCAAACCATCCCATGTGTAGGCGTATCTCCTCCCACACAAAGGTGGGACTCGAACCTCGAACCTCACACCTGGAAGGCGTATCACCCCACCACTCGACCAAGGCCCGCAGACAAAAACTTTGGGGCCAAGTTAACTATGTTTGCCCTGGCCTTCGGTTAGCCGGTTTTATAAGTGGCCGTGCACTATGTCTCATTATTGTGGCCGCTGGGATTCGAACTGGTGCCACTGCAACCACATGTAGCAACTCCACTATGTCTTAACCATTGGACCACTAGAACTTGACAAAAACTTAATATTTGGTTTTGTTTCACTTATAAACTTGTTTTATAACTTAATGCTTGATTTCTTTTTTTTTTTCAACAACAAGTTAAATTTGCAACCTATATCATTTTACGGAACTTAATATCCTTACACAGTACTACCCAGAAAACAACACACGACCAAAATCTCGAGTTAAACACTGAAACCCCTCGTGTCTACCTCGAAGCAAATCCAGCTACCACCTCTTCGAGTCGAACCCCATGAAAACGCGAGCGAAACTTCGGTACGACTCTTCTTTCCCAAACTTCCACCTGATACGATATTCACGCGTGCACGTGTCCCACCGCCACCGGCCATGGTAGGTCGCCACGACCAACGTCGACAATTACTCTATCATACGCGAACACAAAACCAAACCCAGATCCAAGAATTCTAACACCAATCAAAATTCAACCTCTAGCTCGAATTACTACTGAAAACTCGATCCACAAATCCCATCGCCGCCCACGATCGCCACCACCGGAAGCTCCAGCCCTCCAAAGCACCACCGGACCTCCACGCCACTATCCTCCATAACGCGATCGCCTCTGGTCCTCTACACATTACGCAAATCTCTCGACAGAAAGTCGAACAAAAAAACTAGCTTAAACCCTAGTTTAATCGAATTCAAACGAAATGGCCAGAGGAAAAATTCGATTGTATTTTTCCCATCATCCTCATCACAAAAGCTTGCTTCACCCATGAATTCGATTCAAAACAACAAGTGAGTCAACGGCAATTCACCATATTGCCGAAAACGTTCATCACCAAATTCCCAATTGAATAACAATTTAAAAATTATGCAATGCATGTTAAAAATCATCATTTTCAACTACAAATCCAACTATATAATCCAAAGCAAGAATCAAGATTTTTGATTTCTGACAGGAATCAAAATTCCACGGTATTTTCCATTTTAAATACTATTTATAAATCTAAACTAACAGAAACTATTTTTTAAGTTTCCATCAAACAATAACAAACAACTTTTATTTAATCATCAAGGTCAAATCAGGATGTTATTGGAAGGTTTGGATTTTTGAAGTGAAATCTGGTCTTAAAAATAGAAAACAGAGTTTCCACAAATATACAGATCTATTTCACATATAAATACATATCTATAAATTCAATAATATGTATACTGAAGATTTTCCATGCAACATCAAGATAAATTCTCAGATTATCACATGCATGGTAAAAAAAACACAGATCAACTGTTTTTAAAGAAATTTACTCACCTATTAATTTGCAGAGCAGTTTCAAATTTTTTTTCAGGCTTGAACACTTTAAATATGGAATTTTTTTTATTGCATGCTGTTGGAAATCCTCTACATGCCTTCAATCTGATGTTTTTAAAATGTTGAACTGATGAGTTGATCTTGATCTTCATGAATTGCAGGTTGAAGTTGCAGATTTCATTTTTCTTTGCAGAATTCAGGTTTGTTTTTTTGTGGTTTTTGCTTTTGATTCAAATTTCAGGTTTACTTATTTTTTTCTTCAGCTGAGAATAGAAAATGATTGAAGAAAAGAAGAAAGAGATGCAAAGTTTATTTTTAAATTGAATTATGTTATGTTTATAAAAATTGAAGAAAGTAAATTTTAAATTAAAGACACTTGTTATCAAAAATTTACACTTGTCATTTTATTTCTTAATTGCCTTACATGTGTCTATGAGATGTCTTAACATGTTTACACATGTTATTAATTATTTTTAATAAATTTTCATTTAATTTAAATATAAATATAAACTTACTTTTTTTTTACTGTATTAATAAATACTTACATATGTAAATATAAATTTACTTTTTAAAGAAAATATTCTAAAACTGATTATAATACAAATAAATCTTTATACATGTATTTTAAAAATCTAAAATATCTATATTTATTGTTTAAGAAATAATTTTTAAAAGAAAGTTTATTAATAACTTTACCCATATATTTAATAACCATTTTAATTTAAGCACTTTAAAGAAAACAAAAATAAAACTTTGATTAAATCCTATTTTAAACTATCATATTAAAAATAAACAATTATCTTATATTTGTGATGCAGCGAAAATACGAAAAAATAGATGTAGCGGTGAAAGTAGCAATCGATGGAGTGGAAAATACTGAACGGCCCAAATCCATTGATCCAAAGATACCGGATTCTAGCAAATCTTCAACACGTTGATTGCGCACGATACCGTGAAGAAAGATCTACAATTCTTCGAGCTTTGATCAAACGCACTTGATTCCGCGAATTGGCTTCAACGATCGTTGATTCGAGCGCACTCGAATACCGAAAGTGGAGATAGGAGATTACACTCAACTATCAATTTAAATGGAGGCACAAAGCTTCACAAACAAAAGTTTTTTTCAAAAATAACCAAGTGTTACAAATGACCCCACATGCCTATTTATAGGCTTACAACTCAACACAACACTAGGTCGGTCACGACCTAACAACACGCGGCCTAGCAGTGGCGACTTAACAGACTCAACATAACAACACAGTCCACCGACCTAACATAAGTCATTACGCGACCTTCGACCTAACCAAGGTTGTTAACGACCGACGAAAGAAAACACAACTCAAACATCACGAGTTACAGCACACGACCTATCAACATGTACAACATCCATGCGACTTACAAGTTATTACAAATACATGCGATATATACATATTTACAACACAACAGAATACAACACACGAGCTACATACACGCGACTTTAAAACAAACGACCTACGACCTAACGCTTCAGCGGCACAAGATATAACACCTCTTCAAGGACTTGAGCGACCTACCCTTCAGCGACTTAGTAAGGTCGTTCGCGACCTAACGATTTAAGGTAGCTCGCGACCAAAGGTAATGCGGCATGTGTGAATGCGGCCTAGCTCGCTTAGGTCGTGACTCGGCACAGTTAGCTTGTCTTCATCACTAGGTCGTCCCATTGGATTCGCTAGGTCATTGCGCCACCTCTCATAGGTCGTTGGTTCCCCTTCCTTTGCATAACTTGCTTCACCGTCTTGCTCCGGTACCTCGCTAGGTCGTTCACGACCTAAAATGCTGCGACTTAATGAAAAACGCACTAAGTATCTGTTACACTCCATCATCCTTCTCGTTAGGTCGTTCGCGACCTAAGACTTCATCAGGTTGGCCTGCATCAATTTGAAAATAAATTGAATTAAACTTAAATTAGCTTTTGAAAAATATTAATTTTAAATCATAGCTTTAAATTACAATTCATAATATATAAATTATTAATGGATTAAATTAAATTTCAAAACAACATTAAATTACAACATATACATACATATATATTACAATTTGAAAATTCAATCTTTATTTAAACAAAAGATTTTTTATTCACAATATATATCAAATATATATATTATAAATAGAATAAAATTTTATTAGCTTTGAAAAATAAACCTTATCCATTTTAAATTGTTAGAAAGATATTGATCAAAATTACCAGATTAAATATTTATTAACCTTTAAAAGATTAAATTTAAAAATTAAAATTAAAATTATAAAGAAAAATTATTAAATCAAATTAAATTATTAATACAGATTATTAAATTGATATTGACCAAAATTCCGGGTCATTACATTCTTGCTCTTCTAGTAAAAATCTAGGAAACAAGAAAAATGTTAAATCTAAATACTCTGAAAATGGAGTTCTAATTTGAAACTTGAAACATAAAGCATAACACAATTTGTAAACAACACAGAGAGCATAGTTATAACATACAGCATCACGAGAAAAAATGGGCATAAGAAAAACCTATTGTAAAATAAATGTACTTGTATACCTTAAAACATGACCACTTCAATTCAAAACATCTTCCTTAACCGTGTTAGAATGCTGAACGCCCTAATAACTCGTAACTGATATTAATATCTCCAAATTTCAAAAGAGGATATTAGGATCTGTATCTTATTTTGTAAGTTAAAAGATATAACATCCATTCCAATCAACCTTAACAAATCAAATTGCTTAACCATTTCCATTTTTTCCAATAGACATCTACTAAAAAAACATTGCAACTATTTTTTGAGCAAAAATCGAAGAAGGAAAAAAATTAATACGTGGTTTTCAATTTGTTTATAAAGTATTTGCAATAATATGTACTAATTTCTTTTCTCATTCATTTGGTCATTTATTTACTTCTTTTACATTTAGTTCAAATATACTTGAAATTAAAACAATTTGAAGAATTAATGATATTACACATTGAATATTTGTGTGTTTTAATGATTAAGCTGAATTGCAAAAAATAGGGGTATAATTGAAGAAGGTTTTTTTAAAATAAAAAAAGAGAGGAGAGATTTACTTGTTTTGAAACTCCATAAGGACTTTTTCCAAAAGTTTCCTTTTCAAGATCCATGTACAAATGGTGTGGTACTTAAGCCATTTTTCCCCTAATATTTCTGTATAGATTTAACACTGCTAGTCTGGGCCAATATTTATTTATGTGAGAGAATCATAAATCCATGCTAATTTGTGGCTTATTTTTTATCTATATAGTGCACAAATTATCCATGTCAGACCTCGTATATATGCAGACCGTAGTATCTATGTCTATCTATAATATAAACTTATTGATAGAAACAAAGTTAAGAATCTGATCCATATGGTAAGACAATATCATAAAACCAGTTGTTAGATTGTGAAAGGAAATCGTCGAAAAATATTATCTTGCTAATCGACATGCTAGAATTGTTTTTTTTAGATTGAAATAGAATCCTCGGAATTTCAAACGAGATGCGAGCAATTAAGAACTTGTCCTCCACAATTTCATACTAATATGTAAAGTGCATAATGTACTATTACCAGGAATTTCTTCCTATCAGAGGAACAAAGGCAAAGCAACATTTTAAAGAGCGATGATCGGTCGATGCGTGGTCGAAGTAGTGATAAAGTTTGTTTCATCGAATTTGACTTTGTGTGGATTGATTTTCCATTCTATAAAAGCAAAATTAGGGTTTGCAGATTCGGGTAGATTTGTAGGTTGTCGATGGAAAAACGAGAATATATGTAGAAAAAGGAAACGGGAAAGAGAAAATGATTTCTTAGAAGGGTGGTAAAAAAAATTAGGGAAATAGAAGCCATGAATATGAATCGAGAAGAAAGGAGCAGGAAAAGCGAAAGGAGATATTGTTTCAACAAAAGAAAGGAAAATGGAGAACTATTTGGACTTCATATTAGAGTTTATATAATTGGGTTTGACCCTATCGTAAATGGGCTGATTGCTTTAGGATCCGTCACCTGCCTATAATTACAAGCAAGTATGTAAATGCCGCAAACCCATTCTTACTCTTATTGAAACCCTAGAACAGCGTGTTACAAAATCATCGCGATGAGCTTCAAATTAATGTGCCAAAATTGAATAGGATTGAGCGGAATTTGGGAGGATTGTTTAATGTTTATTTGAGCATTGGATTTAAATTCGAGAAAAATTTTGTACATACTTTCGGGCTTTGTAAATCAGGAACTTGGAAGCTTTTTTATTCAACGTCAGGAACTTGGGAGCTGTAAACAGAGGTACTATTTTAGGCGTGTATTTTAAAATTGAAGAAAATTGGTAGCAGTATTTAATAATTTTAAACATTATGTTTAGATGCGGTTTTTTGATGTTTGATTTGAAATACAGATAATTGGATCTGATTGTAAATTGGATCTGATTGTAAATTGTCATGTACATGACAACAGATGTTTGTGTTTGATTAAAAGGTACTGTATGGATCATATTGCGGTTCCGTCTTCTTCTGCAATGAAGCATGCAGTTTTAGGCGACTCTAAACTGGGGCAGCAATCAGATGGCTTGCATGCAAACGAAAAAAGTTTTCAGGTATGCCTTATGCAAACATATGTGATGGAGGAACAAATAAAAATTAGGGCCTAACAGTCATCAAACGTAACAGTTTAGCCTGGCCCAATACAAATTTGGGTGATGGAACGAATAATGCAGGAAATTAGTTTTGATCAATTTGAACAAGTTTGATAATTGGGCTTTGGAGCATCCCCTTGGTTCAGGCCTAGGGTCGGGTTGGAATATAACGAAGGTAAAAATACAAGGCGTATTTACTTTACAACTTTATAGTCCAACTAAACTCAGTTGATATTAATGACCAAATTTTTGTGTTTTAAAATTCAGTTGTCCACAAATAGGCACGGCCCACTATTTGGGTTGCCCCAGCCCAAACAAAAACTACAGCTCACGTTAGAATCTCAGCCCAGAAAATTAGTGGTTTTCTGGAAAAAAAAACTTTGAACCCGAAAAATATGTTCATGCAGGAAATGAATCCTCATAATTGTCTTAAGAGTGCCGACCGGTATGTTACAATCGTTAATGTTGGGAAATAGTTCTCGTTTGTTAATTTCAATTATTTTGCACAAATTTTTGTTGCCTTTGGCCCAATGGGTTGCCTAGCCCATGGGCTTGGTGGGCTGCCCTTTAGACCGGCATAGTCAAAGATGTGGATTGCTAATGGATACAAGGACTATTGCTAATGGTAAAGGATACAGGGCCTGAAACGACTTTAAACTTCATATTTTATTGTTCATACACACACACACACTCATATATGAACAATAAAATATAATTAATTGGAAACAAAATTACATTATTTGTAAATCATTTCATAAAGATGAACAATAAATATTGTTAAATACAATAAATAATATAAATTACCGCTAAACCGACCATCATAACACTTCATACATAAGATTGAATATAATAAATATACAACACTAAAAAGGCTGTAAGACGTTAAAATCAACAGCTCCCATAAATTTTAAGAAGAGAAAAGCACAAGATGGCCATTGTTTTTAACAACTTTGTAGAATTTTGTTTTATTACAGCATCTATTTAGAAAATGTTGTTTGGAAAAATTTATTACAACTTCTTCTTCTTCCTGTGATCAGGAGAAAATGAACAGCAAAGATGAGATGAAAACAACAAATGTTTTATGTTCGACAAACTATTGTTTGCCATACTCTGGTGGTTGCCAGCTGCATCGTTGCTGCGCTTCAAAGCTGTTTGCAAGTCATGGTACGACCTTATTGAAATCAGGACATTCATCTCTAGACATTGCAGTGATAATAGCCGTGAAGGAAAATTGGTCGTGCGGTACATTTGGTCGAATGCTTCGGATTACAGGTTGTGCTTGTTGAGTGGTAAAAGGTACGATGTTGTTGAAGTTTTGGAACTCAAGCATGACCGTTATCCCTTAGAGGAAGCAAAAATTATTGGATCATGCAAAGGATTGCTGTGTTTGGAAGTAACATGCATGGATACCTTGCAATATGCAACCCTGCTACTAAGCAAACAGTACTTATACCCCGATCGGAGTTCTATAGTGAGTTTATTTTCCTTCGGGGTTTCGAGGGCGTTGCATCAGTTGTTGGGTTTGGGTTTGACCAAAAGAACTGTGATATCAAGATTGTGAGAATGATGACTTCATCTGCAGAGACCGAGGATAGCTATTTATTCAAAGAATTTGAAAATCTAAAAACTGTGCGTGAAAATTTCGTTGAGGTTTATAGCTTGAATCAAAACGTTGGACGGTTATCGTGAAAATTTGATTTTTCCTTTCAAGGATATTCTCGTTGGTCCTACGGCATTTAGGAAAGGACTTTGCCATTGGATAGCTAAGGATGACGTTCTTGTTTCTTTCGATTTGCTTTAGAAACTTTTTCTACCATTTCATTGCCATCTGATGGTTTTCCGAACACAGTCCTTGTCTGTCCTAGATTTCTTGGAAGATAATCTAGCATATATTAAGGTTATAAGTGATGCACAATTAGGCCTATAAACGGATACTTTCAAATACGGATAGTGCTATATCCGTATCCGAAATCATTTTCGGATATCAATTATCCGTATCCGCAGATGCGGACGGAGATCGGATATTTATCGGGTATTCTTTGATCAGTTTATAACCGATAGATCTAAACAAATAAATAGAAAATTTTGATTTATTATAAATTCATTTTTGTACAAAATATATAGAAATAATAAATACACTAAAAAAATAATTTTAAGCAGTAAAAACTGATTTTTATATACATATTAATTTTTTTACCAGGATATAATAGTAAACAATAATCATTTGATGTACTAAAATACATAAAAAAAATATAACCATAATCTTGATAACAATCGAATGGATAATTATCGGATACGAATATGACCATTTCCGTATCCGTATCCGTTTTTCGGATATCGGATAATTTTTCATATTTCGGATACGGATACGGATGGATTTCGGATTTTTCGGTTACTCATTGACAGCCATATGCACAATGGATAGACGTATGGGTGCTGGATAAGCACGCCGTGTGGAGCCAAAAATTTCATGTTGGGCCCATAAATGGTTATGGATACAATTTTCTACCACTGGGATTATCGGGGAATGCCCGCTTTCTGTTACTCAAAGCGGGCAAATTGGACATACGTGAATCTGGAAGACTTCATGTGTATGATTTGATAACTCTGAAACAACTTGGTGTTGGACAGCCCTTTCGACCATTCGTGCGTCAATTGATGCATCACAGTGAAAGTTTAATATCAACCACAAGCGAAGCTGTGAAGGGAGATGCAGATAAATGAGGATGGGTTGCTAAAGTTGATATATTTTAATGGACGGTTTGGTTTACTTATTTAGTTTGGTTAAATGGTTAATATGTATTGGAGTATGTTATTATATTAATATATCTGTTCTATGTATGTAATCCATTATATATTTGTTCTATGTATGTAATCTATTCTATAAATCTGTTATATATTAATAGAAGCTGGATCAGATCCTTCGTCTTCTTTGTACTTTGTCTGCTAAATGTACTTCTTTTCTTCCAGTCTTCTGTATTCAAACACAATATTATATGAAAGCCCACACCCACATCCAACAGAAAACAATTCTCTATCCTAAACTTTGCGTCACGTACCCAATTTAATTTTTATTGCATTCGGAATACTTCCTAAGTGAAGCCTTTTTCAATCTTCGGGGAATAACCTTACTCATGAGCTGCTTGAAACCTATCACAACAAATGAAACTTTTGTCACTTTACTATCCTTTGCTCACATTCAGTCCCACGTCCCACACCACCACTCCACTTTCATTGTTATTCTTTTTTATTTGTACCTGAGAATCTGAGATCATAACGTCAATCGAACCTCATTTCGAAAGAAAACTGCAACAATTATTAGAAAAATTACAAAAAATATTTCATGTTGGAAAGGGTAACAGAAGCTCTTCTTCCAAATTCGCTTATGAGATCTCAAACTCCGTAACCTTGCTAAAATTCATTCGTAATCATTTCCCAGTTTATCCTTTTTTTTAATTTGATTTTTTCTTTGATGCTTTTTGTAGGCTATCGATTAGGTACTTATAACAGATCTGATGATTCTCAACTCTCACCTTCGTAGGTGGAAAACTATTCCGCGTTTGATAAAGTTTACTGTTGTAATTAGTGGTTATTAGACCGTAATTTTGTTGAATATTGATAGAAGGTTTTGTTTTTTCACAGCCTCCTTTAATTTACCATATGCTGGCGTAGTAGTTGGCGATGAGAGGAACGAGTAATTTGTGTTCTTCGAGTCATGCATTGGCGTGTGCGGGCTGGGCAACGACATGACTATCAAGGGCAGGGCAATGACATGACTATCAAGGGAGGGCATGGAAATATCTGATACCATGACTCTGACGATGGTGATGGGAATTGTTGCTAGAGATAAAGGAAGTCATGACGTACTGTTGGAAGCAGTGGAGGCGTGAGGTTTTGGGCGACATCAAAGTCTTTTGTGGTTTCCTTAGACGATGGGTGACAACGAAAATAGTCGGCCAGTGATGGGCTATGCTGAGCCAGTGGCTGATGGAGATAGTGTGGTGGCTGAAATAGACTTTGAGGCTGGCAGGTACATGTTGACTAATCATTGTATCACTTATAAATCGGAAATACCCTATAGTTTTACAATTTCTTTGTCAGAGATATAAAAGATTTAGGCTTTTGGTTTTAGCTTTAGTAAATCCTTTCGCATATGTTTTGATTTTGTGACTATATTTCACTTAAAATAAATGTTACTTCAATTTAATCTGAAACTGAGATTGGAAAAAATTGTTATTCTGTTCACACTTTGTTGAAAAACTCCATTATTTTGGATGGTTTATAAATTTGATTACCAATACATCAATTGCATAACGGATTTTTCCAAAGATCAACATGAATTTTTCTCTGACTATATTCAACATATTTTCTTAAATTAGTACACTTTTGATCAATCTCTTTTGATCTGAAATAAAAAATACCATAAATTCCTGATAAATTTCCCTAACAAGCCTCTAAAATGGAAGCTTCTTCAGTAGAAGACTATACTCTACTTATACTTGCAAATCTCCTGCGAACCAATTTAAGTATTTTTATGTTATTATTAATATCGACCAATTACAGTGCTAACTGATGCAAAATAATCACCAAAGAGCAATGATGCCAGGACGAAAGCAGTGAGCCCTCTTAAATCCTCCTACACATGGTTTTGACTTTTATGCAACAAGCACATAACGTTATAGTGATTAGTATTGTTTGATTTAATTCATCTTAATTCAGATGTTATTATAATAATAGGAAACTCGAAATATATAAAAAAGTATGAGTGATACACAATAAAATCAAAGTGTTAAAATGAGTTTCATTGAATGTTTCATGAAACCACATCAAAATATTGATATTACCTACTAATTCTCAAGTTTCCATTGTCCATGTAAGCTTTTATAGTAATAATATTTTTCGTGCAATAGGGTTTAATAAAATGGATTCTTGACTGCAAATTCTAGAAATGAAGCTCAAGATGTAGATGTTTTATAAATGTTTCCAATTTATTAAAATGTCGATTTGGCTCACTTTAAATATGCATGCTTTAATTCATTGATTGAAGAGAAATAAGTTTCAGTAATTAGGTGCAAATTTGTGATGGAAAGATACTCAAAGAATTAACTACTGTATTAATTTATTGATATGATGCATGGTATACAATATGCATATTTGAAGAAATTGAAGATTAGTATATTTAGTTAAAAGACAATAAATATAGATAATTTCATTATCAAATAATTCGTGTTAAATTGCAATTGACAATTTTTACCTTTATATCACTTGCCAAATTAGTTATATGTAACTGTAAGATAGCCTCATCTTTTTATTTACCTCTCAGTAGATCTTTGTCGTAGTACTTAAAGAATAATTACAGTGAATACAATTTGAGCAACACTTCAAAATTCTCGGTACCTCTTCATGCTTCACCGGTCCTATGACTCCTATTACTAATTTGTGTATGTCAAGCAATATCTATAATTTTCAATTCCAAATACATAAGAAATCCAAATTTTAAATTATTTTCGTTGAATATTTCATAAAAGCACACCAAAATATTAATTTTATCTCAAGTTTTATAAGCTTTTATATTAATAATATCCTTAGTTCCATTGTATTTAACAAAGTGGATTCTTGACTGTAAGATCTTAAAATGAAGCCAAGGTATTGAAATTTTATAACTCAAAAATATTTTAAGTTAAATGTAAATTTTGTTTGCCTCTAAACATGTATGATTTAATTTGACTGATTAGAGAGAAATAAGTTTCATTAATTGGATGCAAATTTGTGAACCTAAAGACAATTTGTTGATTACTTAGTTATATTATATATGCATATTTAAAGGAATTGGAGGTTATATGACATCAATATTGTTGCCAAGTAAATTTGATTGCACATCAAATTGATTAACGACAAACCAAGGGGATTTTATTTGAAGAAACTGGAGATTAGTACACCTCATTAATATTGCAAAATAAATGTGATTACACAAGAAATTGATTATCAATCAATAACAAATCAAGGGGATGTTATTTTCTTTAAACCATAATCAGTTTGTTATCCGCGAAGATAAATGTAACTTTTATTGTAAATGAATAATCTATATATAATGAGAATAGCTTGATTTGAAGCTTTTGAAAGTACTTAAATATCCTTTATTGTTTACTAATTCAAGTTGAACAATTACGGATATTTTTGACATTTAATACCTCATCCCACGTTTTCCCATTACGTAGGCATGTATTTTATCAATAGCCCGTATCTTTTTCCCTTTCAGAAAACATCTTTTTCTTTCTTTTCTACTAAAACAGAAAATTATTGATAAAGTACTACAAACTTCTCCGAATAATTAACGGTGATCCTTTTATGATCCCTTTGAGGTATTTTTAAACCTCTAATTCATATTCTAGAGCAGAAAATGGTTTTTGAGTTTTCATTTTTAATTTCAATTGGAAAATCAATATTTTGCTAATGGAATATGGAAACCAAGGGAAACCAAACCTTTTTGTTCTTTATGGACTGTAGATCTAGAAGTTTGGAATCTGAAATATATCTTTTCTTAGTGGATGTGAGTTATATTGAAACAAGGTTCTACATTTTCTGTTATTATCTATTGTTTTCTATAGTGTGGTTGTTGTCTCTATTAGTTTTGACATATTATTACATATGCGTGTTTCTAATAATGGTTGCCAGAGTCAAACCGATAAATTTACATTTGGTACTAAAGCCTTCATTGATCTATATGCAAGCTGAATATTTCTATAGTTTTTAGGAAATTTTTACAGTTCATTAATATATTTTCTAATTTTTCAAAGAAGTTTAAGAAAATGCTTCAAAGAAAGGCTTATGTAGATATAAATTATTGTGATTCCTGAAGTAAGTGAAGCAACTTACTAAAGTTTGTTTAATAATATTTTATTACATATAATGTAACAACCCTGGGTTGGAGATTACCTTTCAATATTGAATTATAATGATAATTATAATTTAATATTGTGAATTAAATTAAATTGGAGAAAATAAATTGTTTATTTGGAATAAACAATGAATTTTGAAATAAAATGAGAAAATAAAGTTTGAAACTTTATTTTATTTGTTTGGATTAATAATAAACGGAAAATAGTTTTTATGTGGGGAAAATGCAATAATTTTATTAATTATTGTCGGTTACTTCTTTTAATAATTTTTAAAGGAAGTATTTGATTTTTAAAGGCTGTTCATTCAAATAGAAATGTGGAAATTATTGTAAAAATGAGTTTTAATTATAAATTTGAGTTTAGAATAGTTGGTTATATTTTTCTAAGCAAGAAAAATATTTTTCTGGAATTTTAGAAGTTAAAAATAAGGTTTTGTGCATTTATTTGTGAAAATTGTGTATTTTTGTAAAATAAAGGATTTTAATAATAAAATGTCTTAAAAATTAAAATAAATCTTTTTATATAGTATAAAATATGTTACTTCATAAGTATGTAAAATTACATACCTTGTTTTGTGAAAGTTTGAAAGAAAATGACATTTGTTTATTTAAATAGTGTAAATATGTATACATTTCTAATTAAGAGTTGATTATTTAACCAATAGGCCATTTTATTTATTTCTACTAACGGATCCAAGGCCCATTAGGACTTAACCTGGTTGATAAAATGAGAAAACAAAGTCTGTACGTTCATTTTCTTTTTCTTTCTCAACTCCTTCCTCCTTCAGCCTAAAACAAAAATACAGTAAATCACTTCTTCAAAAATCAAAATCCATCCAAATTCTCAATTAAAATTCACCAAACCAAAGTCTTTTTGCAATCTAGAGATAAATCAAAGGTAATGAACTCCAAACCACCCAATTTCATCAAATAATTTCTTGTTATAGTAAAAAAATTCTAATTTGTTATTTGTTTGTTCTTACATGCATTGTTCTTCTCTTTTATAGGTTCTTTGAGGCTATTTCTCAAGCCAAAACTTCCACCTTTCAGTCGAAATCCAAGTTTTTGTAACAATCAGCAAGATGAGTTGAATAAATTCACATAATCTAGCAAAATAATGCTTTTAATTGCAAAAACGGTAAATAGTCTAGTTTATGTAGAAATATTTTGTGCATGCTTCTATGTTGTTCAAAACTGTTATGTAGTGCTTCTTTAGAGGCATGTATCTTTTGATTTCAGCAAAGAAATACTGCCGGATTTTTTGCATTTGGTAGCTTGCATGTTGAACTTCATTTCTGCAAATTTTGGTTGAAAAATATGGTGATTTGAGTGTTCAAATCGTCGCTGCAAAATCAATGCACAGCTTGAGAATATCCTGTGCACATTTTGAAAAATATGGTGATTGAAGGAGTGTTGATTTACATTCCTGCCAAATTTCATAGCGATCTGGGTTAGTTTGCTACTACGAAACTACTGTCGAACTTGAACCCATGGCTTGCTGAAATTCAGCGATTTTACCTTGTTTTCGTCCAACTTTGAAACGACGCGGATTCTTCGTTTCAAATCGGATTTGAATGTTTCTTTTTGCAGATTTAAGTAGGAATGTAGGGCTACATTCTCGTAAGATTTCAAGTCATTTTGAAATGGTTAACTTGTTCAAACCTGCTGTTGAATATTGAGTCGCAGCTTGTTTTAAACGGATAAATTTCAAGTCGCAGCTTGTTCAAACGATTAACTTGTTCAAACCTGTTGTTGAATATACATAAATTTTCAGTATATATATTGCACAATGTATATGTTACATATCTAGAAATATTTTTCAATAGCTTAATGGCTTCATATAATTCGGTACTCATACCAATTCATGAATTTTTAAATTTTGTAGTTTTTTCTGTAAATATGTGCAGAAAACTAAAAATACGGGGTTTTTTGTATACCATGTTTTCTAAGAGGGACGACCGTGTATTTCGATACTTGAAAAATGTATTTTTTATGAAAGTTCTCAAATTTGAATTTCCTTATCATGAAACTGGATAACATCTAAATTATCGAATTTTGGCATTCGAAATCTGTTATTTATTTTAATCTGGAGCTTTTATGCTAACAAAACCAAACATAGTTGAAACTCATATTTGTTCAAAGAAGCCCACGTGCATTTAAAATCAAATACCCAAAACGTTATATATATATATATATATATATATATATATATATTCAAAGTTTATTAACTTAAAACGAGATTAAGTGCATTTGAAAGCTTTGACTTATCCCACAACTTGTAATATTTGAACCTTTATTATTTCAAAACAGAATATATGTATATTTGAATCATTTATTTTTAAATTAACCTTTTCACATCCATTTATATTGTAAAGTTTGAAATCACTTGTCCGTTAAATGGAGTTTAATGATTCACGACATGAAGCTTGATAATTTATATGGCAAATTCTATTTCAACTCGAATATTTACTTAGTAGCCCCCTAAAACTTAAAAAAGTCTGTAAACCCAAAAAATAACTTAGTAGTACCCTACCATTTTCAAAACTACCCTTCCTATCACACAAAATGTGAAAAATTGAATTTTTTTTCATTGATTTAGAAATTAGGGTTAGAATTTTTTCTTTACCAATTTAGAAACTTAGTAGTGAAAAATTGAATTTTTTCTTAGTAAAGTTTATAAATAGGAAATTATTGTCAAGGACAGAATTTCTCAGCGTTTTAGCCTCAAGGACAGACCTTAAGTATTTTAGCCTGAAGGACAACTTTCTTTAGGTATCAGTTTTTAGTTATTGATAGCAGTTTTTAGGTATCGGTTTGTAGTTGTCGGTAGCAGTTTTTAGTTCGGTGGCAGTTTTGGAGAAATGTTTGTCCTTATGAATAATTTTGGAAGAATGTTTGTCATTTTGGTTAAAATATTGAGGTCATGTCCTTGAGACTAAAAAATACAAATTTTTGTCCTTTAAATTAATTCCCCCGTCTGTAAACCCAAAATAATTTAGTAGTGAAAGGTTGAATTTTTTCTTCATTGATTTAGAAGCTCAATTCATATTTTCTTCATAACAACAATAAAAATGTCTGTAAACCCAAAAAAGTACATAGTAGTGAAAGATTGAATATTTTTCTTCGCCGATTTAGAAACTATGGTTTTAAAGAAGCGGTGATTTAGACAATAAAAAACTGATGTAAGAAGATAATGGAATTGAGAAGAAAGAAAGTGAGCAGCTTTTCAAGAGTATTTTAGTCTTTAAAATTTTATTTATTTTATGGGGGCTACTAAGTAATTATCTGTGTTGAAAATAGAATTTGCCAATTTATAATATGGAGCCCCTAAATTTCAACACGGGTCACAATGACATTGAAATAAGTCTAGATGATCCACGTCATGAAGCCTTTGACTAATTTAATGTGGGGATGAGCTTTGATGTGGAGGTTTTAGCACAGAGTGGAATTCAGATCTATATAATCCATTATTCTTCGACATAAATCTCTCTGTTTCAGCATGAATTTTATGTTCGACATTAAACCTATTCTTCGACATGAAACTTGAGTGCCGATATGAAACCGAGACTTCAACATAAACCTGAATATCAACACAATACTTTGAACTTTGAGATAGGATTTGAATGTCGACATGAAGTCCAAACTTCGACATAAATGAATGTCGACATGAAACCCAAACTTCTGAGACTTTTGAGAAATCTTATTTATTTTGATTTTAAAGTGACCATTATACAACGTTTTGTGGATGACCATATTCTTATAGAATGAACTTCATGCATATAATCCAGCAAATTAAAGAAGATAATCTTTTCTTTTTTTAACAATTACCAATAACATATCTTTCCCATTATGCTTCATACGAAATTTGTGGACAGAGAGTTTATTTCATTACTAATGAAAATTATATAAATACTATATTACTCAAGAAATTTTTGAGTTCTGAATATATTCTTCAATGGTCATCGGACTTTTCTTTCGCTATCTAATTTACTATGTGTTTATGCATTTTGGTCATATAGGTTAGGTACAAATATGCTAAGATGAATAAAAATTACTTTTGTTACCATAAAGTTTTTAGGCATTTGCTTTCTCCCTTAAAGTACACTTCAAGAAGAAACATCATTTACAATGGTTGAAAAAAGTTGTTTAAACACTTTAACAACATTTAGATTGTAACATCAATGGCTCCAAACAAAAAGTTTCGACTTATAATTATTGTTGCATAAGCAGCTGTAGATCGTATCTACAACAATTTTCGACCATGGTAAATATTAATATATTAATTATAAAACTTCAAACAATGTATCCAAAATATGATGAACAAGAATTATTGAATCAAGTATCGAACATTACCAAAAAAAGGGACGACAGGTATAAGTGGCATTGTATTTTGCATTGCAACATTTTTATCTGTTGAAAATAAAGCACATGCAGCAAAACAAAAACACATGCAACAAAACAAAAACGTGCCAAAAAAAATAAAATATATATCTTTCTTAAGTGTTATTATTAAATTTTATAAAACAAATATGAAACATCGCATTCAAGTTTAATACAACCTTTCTCGACAATATGTTTGTATTTCAGCCACATTTGTTCCGCACTATTTGTTGAACCCTACAGATCTATAATATTAATAAAATATATATTGTTAGTTGGCTAGTGTACTAAAACAGATAGCACGCTACAATAAACTCGTCGCACAAGTTATGTTAGTTGGCTAGTGTACTAAAACAGATAGCACGCTACAATAAACTCGTCGCACAAGTTATGTTAATTAGAATTCCACTACACTGGAATTCTGTATTAGATAATTGTAACAATAAGTTACGTTGTAAATAAATTACAACAACAGCGTTATACTATTTTGAAAATAGTACAACTTATAAACGGGAAAGATTACAGAGAATCTAACCAGTATATAAAGGAAATTTCGTCTGAGGCTTGTCGTAACAATTTCCTTAAGAATTTTATTTCAAAATTCTCCCAAGATACAACAGACGTAATCTGCACGAGATTGTAATGAGTATGTCAACTCTATGATATATATGGAATATTGAGCAGTAGAGCAAAGAAACAGAAGAAATTAGATTGGAATGGGATGCGAATGTGATCAGTATTCTCTCATATTTATAATTTCATCCGCATCCCTTCAAACAGTCGCGTCCGCTTGACGGGTCGCACCCGTTTTCCTTTTGGTCGCTGCTGTTTGTTAACGGGTCGCACCCGCCTGCTACTGGTCGCATCTGCTTGCGTCCAACGGTACTGTTTCGCACGCGCTTGTACCATCTGCACCTCTACAGTCGGGTCGCATCTGTTCGCCCGCGTCCGCTTCAATCGGCTCGCGCCTGTTTGCTTCTAACGGGTCGCACCCGCTACTGTTCGCGCCTATTCAACCCGCGTTGGCTTATAAACAGTCATGTCCATTCGTATAGCCTGCAACTGCTAAAAAGCCCGGTCCAGTTTGCAGTAAAAATACGAGTATCATATTAGACCCAGGCCCCCAACCTCCACTTGAGAAAGGCATACATAAACTAATATACCTCTCAACAAATTGGCGATGTGGGACTTTATGTATTTTTCATTCACTTGATTTTCTTAAGGAATTCCAACAATCCCCCACATGAATGATAATATACATATCCCCCACACAAAGCGAGATATCACAGAGTACATATGGAATAATGCTTTATCGTGGATAAGTAGGTATTTCACTTTGAACTTTCCCTAGTTAAAAGTTATCGGATCTACTTGGCCAATCGGTGAATTATTTCATCTTGAACCGTCGGCATTTATTGTATATCCAGACAATAAGCTTTACGAAGCATTGATTCCATTCTCATCCAATCTCTTGGTTGTGTTCATTTTGGTCCTGAACAATTTTTGGTTCTGCGAGTGTTTTAGAGAATAAAAGCCTTTTAATATTCTCATAGAGCCGACCCAGCTCACACTAACATAGGTGATCTCAACCATTAAGAGTATTCTATATATACCCCACTTGTTATTTCCAAGATATGGTCATCATTAAAAAACATAGTTTTAACCTTTAACTACTTCTGTAGGCATGCATTATATTTTGCACCATAGGAATGGAGTAGAACCAAGTCCATATAAATGCATAGCTTCTTGAGTTACTCATAACTGATTTGCCTATTGATCCTAGTCCGTGGGATCTCCAGTCGCTAGGATAGGTTTCTGTATAAGGTAACTCTTGTTGGTTTAGGCTTTTAAACCCATTCCCCTCGATGCGCAGTCAATTTTCTCTCTTGATAAACCTTTAGTAAATGGATCCGCTAGGTTATCATTTGTCGTCACATAATCAATGGAAATAGTTCCATTAGAGAGTAACTGCCTAACTGTGTTATGGGGACGACGTATGTGTCGTGATTTGCCATTATACACAAGGTTTTTCGCTCTACTTAGCGCTGCTTGATTATCGCAGTGAATACATATGGACGTCACAGGTTTTGGCCAAAATGGAATATCTTCTAAGAATTGACGAAGCCATTCTACCTCTTCTCCTGCTTTATCTAATGCGATAAACTCAGATTCCATGGTGGATCGAGCTATGCATGTTTGTTTAGTATATTTCCATGACACTGCTGCTCCTGCAAGGGTAAAGACATAACCACTTGTGGATTTTGATTCATCTGAATCTGCAATCCAGTTTGCATCACTATATCCTTCTAAGACGGCAGGATATTTTCCATAATGTAAGGAAAAATTAGTGGTATTGTTTAAATATCCCAACACTCTCATTAGTGCTTTCCAGTGTTCCTTCCCTGGATTACTTGTATACCAGCTTAGTCGACTTACCGCGTAAGCAATATCTGGTCTGGTGCAATTCATCGGATACATTAAGCATCCTATTACACGAGAGTATTCCAGTTGCATTACACTCTCATCAGTGTTTTTATGCAGTACTTCCGATGGATTAAAAGGTGTCCTCAATCCTTTAATTCCATACTCTTGGAATTTTTCAATCACTTTGTCTACATAGTGTGACTGAGATAGTTCAATTCCATTAGGTGTTCTTATTATTTTGATTCCCAAAATAACGTCCGCAACTCCTAAGTCTTTCATATCGAAATTGTTGATTAACATCTTCTTTATAGTCTCTATTACTTTAGTATTAGGACCAAAGATTAGCATATCGTCTACATATAGACAAATCATCACATATGATTGTCCAACCTGTTTGTAATAAACACATTTATCACATTCATTTATACGAAAACCATTTTTCATCTTGACACTATCAAATTTTTCATGCCATTGT
Source organism: Allium cepa (assembly GCA_030765085.1). NCBI lineage: Eukaryota > Viridiplantae > Streptophyta > Magnoliopsida > Asparagales > Amaryllidaceae > Allium > Allium cepa. The sequence goes on from CM060930.1 coordinate 237,723,328, forward strand.
TTTGGAGCTTGTTTTAGTCCGTATAGTGATTTCACTAACCGACATACTTTGTTTTCATTTCCTTTGGAAATAAAACCCTCAGGTTGCTCCATGTAAATCTCCTCATCGAGATCTCCATTTAAGAATGCTGTTTCGACATCCATCTGATGAATTTCCAGATTATATATGGAAGCAATTGCTATTAACATTCTTATAGAGGTTATTCGTGTAACCGGTGAATAGGTATCAAAGAAGTCTACTCCTTCTTTTTGACGATATTCTTTGGCTACCAATCTGGCTTTATATTTATCTATAGAGCCGTCTGATTTCAATTTTCTCTTGAAAATCCATTTGCAGCCAATTGGTTTTATTCCAGGTGGAATATCAACTATTTCCAAAGTTTTATTACTTAGAATTGAAGCAATCTCACTTTGAATTGCTTCTTTCCAACATGAAGATTCGGAAGATGGCATTGCTTCCTTGTACGTTTGAGGTTCGTGTTCTAACATATAAGTTAAAAAATCCGAACCAAATGTTTTGGAAGTTCTTGCCATTACGCTTCTTCTTGGTTCAACCTCCTCGTTCTCCTGATGAGTTTCATCTTCACATGTCTCATCTCTGTTATCTCTTGTCCTTTTTGGGACAGGATTTCCATCGTTTCTTTTATATGGGAACACATCTTCAAAGAAAGAGACATCTCTTGATTCCATGATTGTATTTACATGAATATCATTTATATCAGACTTGAATACCAAAAATCTGTAGGCACTACTATTTTGGGCCGGCCCTAGATAATAACAATCTACGGTTTTTGGTCCAAGTTTGACCTTCTTTAGAGGCGGAACTGGAACTTTTGCCAAGCACCCCCACACTTTGAGGTATTTAAAACTTGGTTTTTGTCCTTTCCATAACTCATATGGAATTGTTCATGTTTTATTGTGAGGAACTTTGTTTAATGTGTGATTAGACATATTTAAGGCTTACCCCCACAAGCTCGTCGGCAGACCAGAGGTTAAGAGCATTGCATTAATCATATCTTTTAATGTTCTGTTCTTTCTCTCGGCTATACCATTTTGTTGTGGTGAATATGGTGCTGTTGTTTGATGAATTATTCCATTCTCTGCACAGAACTGTTCAAACGGTGACTCATATCCTCCACCTCGATCAGATCTCAATATCTTGATCTTTTTATTTAACTGATTTTCTACCTCAGCCTTGTATTTTATAAACGCGGTTATTGCTTCATCCTTACTAATATTGCGTATAATCGTCAATAAAAGTAATAAAATACTTTTTCCCACCTCTTGTAGGTAGTGATTTAAAATCACACAAATCTGTATGTACCAAACCTAATGGTTCGGTGCTTCTGTCAACAGATTTAGATGGTTGTTTGACCATTTTTGCTTCTACACATGTCTCACATTTGTAGTTCTTATCTACTTGGAAATTTGGAATCAATCCTAAGTTGGATAATTTCTTCATTTTTCGAAAGTTTGTGTCCTAATCTATCGTGCCATGGTAAAATTTCGTGCTCAAGCAAGTAAGAGACTTCAATTTTATTAATAGCACAATCAGAATACATAGATTTATTGCCGATAACGGCTATGTTTGCATTAAATAGGCCATCACATAAATAACCCCTTCTAATATACATTCTAGCTTTGAACAGAACCATCTTGTCTGATTCGAACACAATTTTGAATCCTTTCTTTGATAGCACTGAGCTGGAGATCAGATTTTTGCGTATGTCTGGAACGTGAAGCACGTCATTCAATTTGACAGTTTTTCCAGAAGTGAACTTGAGGATAACTGTGCCACTGCCTTCGATCATGGAAACTGCAGAATTACCCATGTAGAGTCTTTCTTTCTGATAGAATTTCTGGTATGTTGAAAACATGGATTTTTTAGAGCAAACATGACGAGTAGCTCCTGTGTAAACCCACCATTGTTTAGGGTTCTGAACCAAATTGCATTCAGAAATAACCGCTGAAAAGTTGGACTTATCCATTTTCATGTTGTCAACTGTTGACATCTGAATTTTAGTGTAAAACAGTAAAATTCTTAAGATGTTAGTTGGCTAGTGTACTAAAACAGATACCACGCTACAATAAACTCGTCGCACAAGTTATGTTAGTTGGCTAGTGTACTAAAACAGATAGCACGCTACAATAAACTCGTCGCACAAGTTATGTTAATTAGAATTCCACTACACTGGAATTCTGTATTAGATAATTGTAACAATAAGTTACTTTGTAAATAAATTACAACAACAGCGTTATACTATTTTGAAAATAGTACAACTTATAAACGGGAAAGATTACAAAGAATCTAACCAGTATATAAAGGAAATTTCGTCCGAGGCTTGTCGTAACAATTTCCTTAAGAATTTTATTTGAAAATTCTCCCAAGATACAACAGACGTAATCTGCACGAGATTGTAATGAGTATGTTAACTCTGTGATATATATGGAATATTGAGCAGTAGAGAAAAAAACAGAAGAAATTAGATTGGAATGGGATGAGAATGTGATCAGTATTCTCTTCTATTTATAATTTCGTCCGCATCTCTTCAAACAGTCGCGTCTGCTTGACGGGTCGCACCCGTTTGCCTTTTGGTCGCTGCTGTTTGTTAACGGGTCGCACCCGCCTGCGTCCAACGGTACTGTTTCGCACGCGCTTGTACCGTCTGCACCTCTACAGTTGGGTCGCATCCCGCTTCAATCGGCTCGCGCCTGTTTGCTTCTAACGGGTCGGACCCGCTACTGTTCGCGCCTATTCAACCCGCGTCGGCTTATGAACAGTCATGTCCGTTCGTATAGCCTGCAACTGCTAAAAAGCCCGGTCCAGTTTGCAGTAAAAATACGAGTATCATATTAGACCCAAAACCGACCCGACCCGGTTCGTCGGACGGCGGCGGCGGCGCGCGCCCGTGTGGTGGTGATGCATGATCTCCCTCCTCACAACGAAGCATACATTTGGAAGCCTCAGGCCCCCAACCTCCACTTGAGAAAGACATATATAAACTAATATACCTCTCAACAAATTGACGATGTGAGACTTTATGTATTTTTCATTCACTTGATTTTCTTAAGGAATTCCAACATATATATTATTAATAATTTTCTAATTATTGTACAGATGATATTTGCATCATTAATCATTAATTAGAATAATACGAATAGGACCGGGTTGGTTGAAAATCAACCCAATGCAATTTAAATAAATACAAACCCAACCAAATAGATCCAGTTATTAAACGAGTCAACCCAACCAAACCCGTTAATTTAATGGATCGTCCCAATCCATCCCGTTGAACCCATTTTGAATAGAACTGAAAAAGACATCATAATTGAAGAAGCTCGTCAACAAACGGTAATCTAAACTGAAAATATGTGAGTTTTCAAACAATAGAAGAGCACATCGGTTTAAAGAAACCGGTGATCCAAACTAAAGGGTAAAGGCACGCACATAATACAAGTCAAACCGGTAATCCTTCTCATGATATCAACAGTATACAAACACCTATTTAAAAAAGACTTGCAAATGAATAAGGTTTATAAACTAAAAGATAAATTAAAATAAAAGAAGCTCGTCAACCAACTGATTTTGAAAGCAAGCTAATGCCAGGGATTTTGAGAGTTTGCACTCCTAATCCTATTATAAGAAGCTCCTTGACCTGCAAATGAGTAAGAAAAGATATCATTATTGCAAAATCGCACACTGGATCATGATTCAACAAGTAGTGGCACATGTATTTCAGACTCTTTATTAAGTTAAAAGCTTCAAGATTCTTGCTGCTATATGAACATGGCCACACTTCCTAACTAAAAGTGTGTAAATCTTTACAAATAAAAGATAGAATGACGTAAACTTTTAAACTGATAAGTGCATCATTTTTGTTTCAAGATAACCATGGTCAAATTGACGCAATGACTGTTTTCATGCAAGATTGATGCAGATCATGCATGTATAAATTAGCTCTTCAATTAGATTAAGCTAAGTATATTTTATAGCTATGTATTCCATTGCTTGATTCACACATAATTATTAGAATACTTTTAATAATAAATATATCAGGGATGGAGTAGAATAAATTTTCCGAATCCATGTAGCATCAAGCTTCGTAAATTGACAGATTCAGTGGCCGACAATGGCATAAAATTAGGACGTTAGTTTGTAATCGGAAACAGTATTTGTTCATAAATAAGCACAAGAAAAGAAACAAGGATAAAGTTATCTTGTAGAACCAAGGATTTCTAACTCATATCTTGGTGCCGAAAGATGTAATAAATGGAACATGTGATCATAGAAAACCTGAAATAAGCACATCTGTTTCTTGTAGTCATTGATACATTAACTTGATATAACTTGACCATTACAATTAATCAAAACTAATCAACTTTATAAGTTCATTCTTCCCTAGGGGAATCTAAGAAAAAGAAAATTTATATACTAATCTAACAATATTATGTTAAAGTACTTAATAAATTAACAACATGTAAGAAATTACAGCTTTGATGAAACGAAGATGTAAATTTTCTGCCTATTTTTTATTTGGATTGCATCATATTCCATTACAGGTTATAATCGTCTAATCTTTAGATGTAAATTTAAAAGAAAAGTTGAACCACATCTTTTAAAAAGAGAATGAAAAAGGGGCAGGCGTAAGTGGAATGCAGTTTTATATCATCACGTATCAGGTGATATGTTTTATATCATCCTATATCAAGTGGTATGTTTTAAATCATCATGTATCATAGAAGTAAAAAAATGAGAAAAAGAAGATAGAGAATTGAAAAAGGAATTTAAATTAGCATCTTTCTGTTACTAAGATGTTCGTAGAAATTGGCTACTTTTTGTACTAAAGTTGCAAACAAGACTACTCAACGACTCTTTCGTTACAGTCAAATCTTATGTTTCTACGTTTACATGTTCAGTTGAATTGTATCAAATGTTAACAAGCATTAGCTAATACAGCTATGTGCTATTAAAGCTATTCAAAACATTGACACTAGCATTAGCAAAAGAATGAATTTAAAAAAGAATATACCTCTAACTATCAAGAGATAGGAGCAACAATAGAAAGCGCGAGTCAGCAACTACAAATATCATGCTTATAAGAAAGAACAAATGCAAATATCAAGTTTATATTAAAATGCACGCAAAAAAAGCAACTATCAAGCTTGTATTTAAAAAAAAGCATATTTATTCTTTGGCTCAAAGAATGAAATGAAGACAAGTATTGCCATGAATGATATCAATAATATCAGCAAATGTAGCCTACAAAAACAATAAACATCAGGCAGTTTTCCTTCTACGATCAGATTTGGTTTCAATGGTGTACTCCAACTGACGCAGCGTGGGAAGCGAATTCGATGATGTAAATCGAATCCGTTCAGGATCTCACACGATTAGCGGAAATAATCGATGAATCGATGAATTTAAAAATACCGAAAGGCCCAAATCTGTTGATCACGAAGATACCGGACTTTAGCAATCTTCGACACGTTGATCGCGCACGATACCGTGAGAGAAGATCTTCAATTCTTCAAACGTTAATCAAGCGCACTTGATTCCGTGAATTGGCTTCAACAATCGTTGATTCGAGTGCACTCGAATATCGAAAGTGGAGATAGGAGATAACACTCAACTACCAATTTAAATGGAGGCACAAAACACAAACCAAATTTTATTCAAAATTCAACAACCTTTACAAATGACCCACACATCCCTATTTATAGGGTTACAACTCACACTAGGTCGTTAACGACCTAACGAATTTCCGACCTAACTCGTAAGCGCCCCAACAGAAATGACCTACGACTTAAAGAAAATACAAACACATTACAACTCAGTACACGACTTATCATATTTACACATACACGACCTTCGACTTAAACAAAACGACTCAAGAACATAACATCCTAACAAAATACAACGCACACAACATAAGGCCCACGCGTCCTAAAATTAAACAACAACGACTTACGCGACTTAAAGGAACTCACTCGCGACTTACTGGGTTTCAACATCGCGTTTTTTAGATGGAGCTTGCGACTTAAGGATTTCGTGCCCTAGTTATGTCGTTCGCGACATACGGGGATGTGATTAGGTCGTGGACGAGTTAGGTCTTAGGTCGCGCGATGGCTAGGTCGTGGAGCACTGATAGCTCGCGGTGGTTGATAGGTCGCGGAGCTTTGACGATAGGTCGCGGTGATGTGAATGGGCTAGGTCGCGGCGATGGCGAAGGTCGTGGATGGGGGCTTAGGTCGCGGATGGAGGTGGTGCGATTTGAGGTACGCGCTTCATCATCCTCCCCTTGTTTGAAGGAATTCGTCCTCGAATTCACACTCTCGTCATCTTCGGCAAGTTTCTCCCCATAATACGGAATTAAGTGTTTGACATTGAAAACATCAGAAGTATGAACCTCTACCGGCAACCTTAACCGATACGCATTATCATTGATCTTCTTCAACATTTCTACTGGACCAATCTTTCATGCTTTCAACTTGTTGTAAGTTCCAGCTGGAAAACGATCTTTTGTTAACATTGCGTAAACCCAATCACCTTCTTTGAAGTTCACACTTCTTCGTTTCTTATCCGCCATTTGTTTATACTTCTCATTCGTCTTCTCCAATCGTTCCTGAACGATTCTATGACATTCTATCAACCCATCAACAAAATTAGCGGCCCGCTTAACTGTCCCCTTTGGTTGTGGTACAATTGTCAAATCCAACGGCCCCTTTGGTAAGTGAAAGTCGCTATGCTCTGATACCAAATGAAAGTGCGGTGTGTATACAATTATATGTGCTAATATAGTACACACGGATCGTGTAATATGGACTACAATATAAATGCGGAAATAGATGATAATAGCATAGTAAATAAAAAATAGAAAAGTCACACCAGAGATTTTTATACTGGTTCGGAGCACCGTCCTACGTCCAGTCACAGACTTCTATCTGGATTTTCACTATTAACTACCTCGCTTCACCCGGAGGAACAGGTTTACAACACCCGAACAGCCGAACGGGATTTCACGCCTCTAATACATTGAGGACTTCAACACTTGCCTCTTACAACACAGAGGACTTCAACAAAAGAACAAATACAATTGTTGTTGACAACTTGTGTTCTTGAAAACATGGATTTGTCACTAGTAGTACACCCTTCCTATAATCTTATCCTCTAAGTATGCGAATGATGTTTTGAAAAGATTAAGAAAAGTATATTACTTATTGAATCAAAAGATATGAAATAGTTTCAATGATTCAATAAATAATTGAGAGCTTTTAGAATGCAGGAGTATGTAGAAAGTAAGATCAGAGATTAGAGTAAAAAGCATATACAATCATGTTTTCATATCATTTGAATCAATGATTTAGATGAGTATATAAAGAGAAAAATAGTTGTAACTCTTTGTGAACAGTTGCCATTAATAGATATGATTATTTGATGAAAGGTAAGAGATGCAACCATTGGAGAAAGAAGTGTCTTTTGGAAAAGGTTGTTCTCTGTTTAAAAACGGTCGACAGGTCAAAAAATGACCGGTAGACAGGAATTTGAATATATATACGTTATGTTCACTTGTGCACATTATCTGTGCATTCTGGGCAAAAACGGTCGACCACCTGGTTTTTGACCGGTCGACCGGTTTTGTCCAGACTGCACAGTGAATGTGCACTCATATATATTTATATATATATTCGAAGATTAAAGGCATAAGATTATTTGAGGATAGATTTTAACATAAATAATCATTACTAACATACAAAATAATCAACCTCTAATCATATGGAGCTCTTTATGTCTGAATAACTTCTTTTTATCGATCACGGCTTATCCCTTTGTCAGAAATCAAAACTCTATAAAAATCTTGACTCAACATTCTCCCCCTTTTTGATTGATGACAACATATTTATGAATCTCCCCCTGTATAAGATATCCCCCTGAGATTGTGTCCTGCATATATACTGTTAGCACAATTTTCTCCCCCTTTGTCATCGACAAAAAGGAGTTGTTTAAATGGAGGATGTAAAAGAGATTATAAGCAACATAAAACTACTACCATAGATCAAGAGTAACATTCACACAAGATGATAATACACACAAGTCTAGTACGAATTAAAACACGACACTATTTAGTACAAGTGCCAGATAATATCTTTAAAGCTCCACCTAAGTATAACTTCTCCCCCTAAGTATAATATCTCCCACTATTTATATGCATATGAATTTCTCCCCCTTTGTCATTATCAAAAAGAATGGGGAAATATATAAAATTATATAAAATATCTTGTATATAACGAGATAAACTCATTATTAATTATGAAGGAAAAGTAAAATAAATTTTACCATATTTACCGAAGTCCATATTTTATTGTAAGAACGTAATTCTATTAAACATATGGAACATTCTTTGAAATTCCAAAATCTATCATTTTCCTTTTGTTTCTCTGAGTACCTGCAAAAAATAATAATAATTTTCGGTACCCACTTACTATGTTAGGGTCCGGGGGGTTAGGTCTTTGAAAACCATACCCATTTGGGTGTGGTTGAACCTTTATAAATATAATTTTCATTACAAATTACATTCTTATAATAGTTGCTAATATAAAGTTGTTTATCATGATCAATCATATTAGCTGGAATCCATATCTTAATACTATTAGTCATTAGCTTAGTACTTGAAGAATAATTTCTATCATTTCTAAACAAAGTACTATTATGACTATAACTGGTTTTAAAACTATCTTGATTACTAGTACTAGCACTAGAGTTAGTATACATGAATGCATATCTAGTACTATTTTTACTTTTAGCTTGTTTATAGCCTACACCACTTCTATCATTGTGAGCTTTTGAATTCTTAACATAACCTATTCCCTTCTTATTTGAAGCAGGTTGAGAATTTTCAATAATCCTGGATAAATTTTCTCTCCCTTTATTAAAATCGGAAATATTTTTAGTAATGTCATCAAGCTTAGTTTTGAGACTAGTGTTATCTAACTCAACAATTCTAATTTTTGTTTTTAACTCATGATTTTCAGAAGCTAGAGCATTATTCTTTTCTTTTTGAGCTTCTATTTCTTGACTTAATAGAGCGAGTTGAGAATTGTCTGAATCTTGAATTTTCTCAAGTTCTTCTTCTAATATTCTCTTCTCGTCTTTAAGCATATCTCTTTCGAATTCTGCTTTCTTCTGATTTTCCAGAGCTTCCTTATATTTTCTTTTGAGACTTTTTAAAGTGTCTAGAAGTTCTGAATTTATTTCTATCATATCATCAAAAGTTAGATCACTAACCTCGTTATCTTTTGCCATGAAGCATTTGTTTGTTTGCTCCTTTGATTGTTCTTTATTGCTCTTCCTCTTCTTATTGCCTTGACTAGATCTCTTTGTAGCCATTTATTCTAGGATGTTGTTACGATCTCTAGAAAACCAGGCTCCGATACCAAATGAAAGTCGCTATGCTCTGATACCAAATGAAAGTGCGGTGTGTATACAGTTATATGTGCTAATATAGTACACACGGATCGTGTAATATGGACTACAATATAAATGCGGAAATAGATGATAATAGAATAGTAAATAAAAAATAGAAAAATCACACCATAGATTTTTATACTGGTTCGGAGCACCGTCCTACGTCCAGTCCCAGACTTCTATCTGGATTTTCACTATTAACTACCTCGCTTCACCCGGAGGAACAGGTTTACAACACCCGAACAGCCGAACGGGATTTCACGCCTCTAATACACTGAGGACTTCAACACTTGCCTCTTACAACACAGAGGACTTCAACAAAAGAACAAATACAATTGTTGTTGACAACTTGTGTTCTTGAAAACACGGATTTGTCACTAGTAGTACACCCTTCCTATAATCTTATCCTCAAAGTATGCGAATGATGTTTTGAAAAGATTAAGAAAAGTATATTACTTATTGAATCAAAAGATATGAAATAGTTTCAATGATTCAATAAATAATTGAGAGCTTTTAGAATGCAGGAGTATGTAGAATGTAAGATCAGAGATTACAGTAAAAAGCATATACAATCATGTTTTCATATCATTTGAATCAATGATTTAGATGAGTATATATAGAGAAAAATAGTCGTAACTCTTTGTGAACAGTTGCCATTAATAGATATGATTATTTGATGAAAGGTAAGAGATGCAACCATTGGAGAAAGAAGTGTCTTTTGGAAAAGGTTGCTCTCTGTTTAAAAACGGTCGACAGGTCAAAAAATGACCTGTAGACAGGAATTTGAATATATATATACGTTATGTTCACTTGTGCACATTATCTGTGCATTCTGGGCAAAAACGGTCGACCACCTGGTTTTTGACCGGTCGACCGGTTTTGTCCAGACTGCACAGTGAATGTGCACTCATATATATTTATATATATATTCGAAGATTAAAGGCATAAGATTATTTGAGGATAGATTTTAACATAAATAATCATTACTAACATACAAAATAATCAACCTCTAATCATATGGAGCTCTTTATGTCTGAATAACTTCTTTTTGTCGATCACGGCTTATCCCTTTGTCAGAAATCAAAACTCTATAAAAATCTTGACTCAACATTCTCCCCCTTTTTGATTGATGACAACATATTTATGAATCTCCCCCTGTATAAGATATCCCCCTGAGATTGTGTCATGCATATATACTGTTAGCACAATTTTCTCCCCCTTTGTCATCGACAAAAAGGAGTTGTTTAAATGGAGGATGTAAAAGAGATTATAAGCAACATAAAACTACTACCATAGATCAAGAGTAACATTCACACAAGATGATAATACACACAAGACTAGTACGAATTAAAACACGACACTATTTAGTACAAGTGCCAGATAATATCTTTAAAGCTCCACCTAAGTATAACATCTCCCCCTAAGTATAATATCTCCCACTATTTATATGCATATGAATTTCTCCCCCTTTGTCATTATCAAAAAGAATGGGGAAATATATAAAATTATATAAAATATCTTGTATATAACGAGATAAACTCATTATTAATTATGAAGGAAAAGTAAAATAAATTTTACCATATTTACCGAAGTCCATATTTTATTGTAAGAACGTAATTCTATTAAACATATGGAACATTCTTTGAAATTCCAAAATCTATCATTTTCCTTTTGTTTCTCTGAGTACCTGCAAATAATAATAATAATTTTCGGTACCCACTTACTATGTTAGGGTCCGGGGGGTTAGGTCTTTGGAAACCATACCTATTTGGGTGTGGTTGAACCTTTATAAATATAATTTTCATTACAAATTACATTCTTATAATAGTTGCTAATATAAAGTTGTTTATCATGATCAATCATATTAGCTGGAATCCATATCTTCATACTATTAGTCATTAGCTTAGTACTTGAAGAATAATTTCTATCATTTCTAAACAAAGTACTATTATGACTATAACTGGTTTTAAAACTATCTTGATTACTAGTACTAGCACTAGAGTTAGTATACATGAATGCATATCTAGTACTATTTTTACTTTTAGCTTGTTTATAGCCTACACCACTTCTATCATTGTGAGCTTTTGAATTCTTAACATAACCTGTTCCCTTCTTATTTGAAGCAGGTTGAGAATTTTCAATAATCCTGGATAAATTTTCTCTCCCTTTATTAAAATTGGAAATATTTTTAGTAATGTCATCAAGCTTAGTTTTGAGACTAGTGTTATCTAACTCAACAATTCTAATTTTTGTTTTTAACTCATGATTTTCAGAAGCTAGAGCATTATTCTTTTCTTTTTAAGCTTCTATTTCTTGACTTAATAGAGCGAGTTGATAATTGTATGAATCTTGAATTTTCTCAAGTTCTTCTTCTAATATTCTCTTCTCGTCTTTAAGCATATCTCTTTCGAATTCTGCTTTCTTCTGATTTTCCAGAGCTTCCTTATAATTTCTTTTGAGACTTTTTAAAGTGTCTAGAAGTTCTGAATTTATTTCTATCATATCATCAAAAGTTAGATCACTAACCTCGTTATCTTTTTCCATGAAGCATTTGTTTGTTTGCTCCTTTGATTGTTCTTTATTGCTCTTCCTCTTCTTATTGCCTTGACTAGATCTCTTTATAGCCATTTATTCTAGGATGTTGTTACGATCTCTAGAAAACCAAGCTCCGATACCAAATGAAAGTCGCTATGCTCTGATACCAAATGAAAGTGCGGTGTGTATACAGTTATATGTGCTAATATAGTACACACGGATCGTGTAATATGGACTACAATATAAATGCGGAAATAGATGATAATAGCATAGTAAATAAAAAATAGAAAAATCACACCAGAGATTTTTATACTGGTTCGGAGCACCGTCCTACGTCCAGTCTCAGACTTCTATCTGGATTTTCACTATTAACTACCTCGCTTCACCCGGAGGAACAGGTTTACAACACCCGAACAGCCGAACGGGATTTCACGCCTCTAATACACTGAGGACTTCAACACTTGCCTCTTACAACACAGAGGACTTCAACAAAAGAACAAATACAATTGTTGTTGACAACTTGTGTTCTTGAAAACACGGATTTGTCACTAGTAGTACACCCTTCCTATAATCTTATCCTCAAAGTATGCGAATGATGTTTTGAAAAGATTAAGGAAAGTATATTACTTATTGAATCAAAAGATATGAAATAGTTTCAATGATTCAATAAATAATTGAGAGCTTTTAGAATGCAGGAGTATGTAGAAAGTAAGATCGGAGATTAGAGTAAGAAGCATATACAATCATGTTTTCATATCATTTGAATCAATGATTTAGATGAGTATATATAGAGAAAAATAGTTGTAACTCTTTGTGAACAGTTGCCATTAATAGATACGATTATTTGATGGAAGGTAAGAGATGCAACCATTGGAGAAAGAAGTGTCTTTTGGAAAAGGTTGCTCTCTGTTTAAAAACGGTCGACAGGTCAAAAAATGACCGGTAGACAGGAATTTGAATATATATATACGTTATGTTCACTTGTGCACATTATCTGTGCATTCTGGGCAAAAACGGTCGGCCACCTGGTTTTTGACCGGTCGACCGGTTTTGTCCAGACTGCACAGTGAATGTGCACTCATATATATTTATATATATATTCGAAGATTAAAGGCATAAGATTATTTGAGGATAGATTTTAACATAAATAATCATTACTAACATACAAAATAATCAACCTCTAATCATATGGAGCTCTTTATGTCTGAATAACTTCTTTTTGTCGATCACGGCTTATCCCTTTGTCAGAAATCAAAACTCTATCAAAATCTTGACTTAACAGTAAGTTTGAATATACAATCTGAAATGGACTGAAACCTGTACTTCGGTTAACTGCGTGATTGTGTGCGAACTCAGCTTGAAACAACTTCAAATCCCAACTCTTCAAACTGTCTTTCACAAGACATCTCAGTAAATTTCCCAACGATCGGTTAACCACCTCCGTTTGCCCATTAGTTTGCGGATGGTAAGCGCTACTAAAATTCAGCTTCGTTCCGATCATCTTCCACAAACTCAACCAAAAATGGCTCAGAAAATGAGTATCTCTATCTGAAACAATAGATTCAGGTAAACCATGAAGTCTATAAATCTCTCTAAAGAACAACTGTGCCACATGGATTGCATCTGCCGTCTTCTTACAAGCAGCAAAATGTACCATCTTCGAGAAACGGTCCACCACAACATATATAGAATCATTCCCCCTTTGAGTTCCAGGCAAACCCAAAACGAAATCCATGTTGATATCAACCCATGGTCTGGTAGGCACAGGTAATGGCATATATAATCCCACATTCGTAGCTGTTCCCTTCGAAACTTGACAGATATGGCATCTCTCCACAAATCTCTCAACTTCTTTTCTCATTGATGGCCAAAATAAGATTGAGAAATTAACTGCAATGTACGATCTCTGCCCATATGGCCTTCTTCATGTAACTCTTTGATAATCTTCATTCGCAAACTTCCTTCTGGTATGCACAATCGATTCCACTTGAATAGAAACCCATCTATCATCACATATTCATCCGTCTTTCCCTCCTTGACTTCATCTACAAACTTCGCAAAGTAAGGATCTTCTTCAAACAACTCTGGCAATAGTTCAAATCCTGTCACTTCAATCTTTATTGTTGTCAACAAATGGTTTCTCCTGCTCAAAGCATCAGCTACACGATTCGTCACCCCTAATTTGTGTTTCACAACAAAAGTAAACTGTTGTAGATACGCAATCCATGAAGCGTGTCGAGCCGAAATTTTGTCCTGCCCTTGCAAATGTTTCAAAGCTTCATGATCCGTATAAAGAACAAACTCCTTTTGAAACAGATAATGTCTCCAGTGCTTCACAGCTTGAACAATCGCGTAAAACTCTACATCATATGTACTATATCTCAACTTTGCTCCAGACAACTTCTCACTGAAATAAGCAACTGGTCTTCCATTCTGACTCAATACTCCACCAATTCCAACCTTCGAAGCATCAGTGTGTAACTCAAACAACAACTGAAAATTTGGCAGTACCAGAATTGGTGCTATCGTCAAAAGTGTTTTGACCTTCTCAAAAGCTAACCCTGCTTCCTCTGTCCACACGAACTTCTTTCCTTTCATGCAATCGGTTACAGGTGCCATCACACTGCTAAAGTGTGGAATGAACCTTCGATAAAAAGATACCAACCCATGAAAACTCCTTACTTCAGTAATTGTCTGCGGTTGTGGCCAACTCCTGACAGCTTCTACTTTGCTCTCATCCACTTGAATACCCTCCTTCGACAGAACATATCCCAAAAACAAAACACTGTCCGTCATAAACACGCACTTCGTTGCTGCCGCATAGAACTGCTCCTGTCATAGAATCAACAGTACTTCTCGCAAATGTTGGACATGTTCTTCCGTGCTCCCACTATAAATCAAAATATCATCAAAGTAAACTACTACAAACTTCCCAACAAATGGTCTGAAAATCAGGTTCATCACTCTCATAAAAGTATTAGGAGCATTTGAAAAGCCAAATGGCATAACCAACCATTCGTATAAACCCTCCCTGGTTTTAAAAGCAGTCTTCCACTCATCACCCGGTCTAATACGAATTTGATGATAACCGCTCTTCAGATCAATCTTAGAAAATATAGTAGCTTCATTCAACTGGTCAATCAAATCATCGAACCTCGGCATAGGAAACCTGTATCTCACAGTAATTTTGTTTAGAGCCCGACTGTCCGTACACATCCGTCAAGTCCCATCCTTCTTCTGTACCAATAAGGCTAGCACTGCACAAGGACTCAAGTTCTCCTAAACACGCCCCTGTTCTAACAACTCCTCCACTTGTCTTCTCAACTCCTTATGTTCTTTCGGACTCATACGATAATGTGGCCTATGCGGTAAAACAGCACTTGGCACTAGATCAATTTGATGTTGTATGTCTCTCAATGGTGGAAATTCTTTTGGAAGCTCTTCAGGAAATACATCTTCAAACTCTTCCAACACTGGCTTTACTTCTTCGGGAACTTCCACCACTTCACTACACTCACGTCCAATCAACAAAAATACTTCAGGTTCTTCCTCCACTTCTTTAACAAACTCCTTCAAAGTCAACAGAGTCTTTAATTCTTCAATCTCCTCCAACTTGTTTTCTTCTTGTTGTCGCTTCTCAGGAACTAAAGTGATTTTTGTGCCTTCAAACATGAAACTGTAGCTATTTGTACGACCTTCATGTTGCACAGCCCTATCATACTGCCATGGTCTCCCCAACAATAGATGACATACGTCCATATCCACAACATCACACCAAATTTCATCTTTGTATTTATTCCCAATCGAAAAATTCACATAATCCCTTCGACAAACCTTCACTTCCCCACCTTTTCTCAACAAAGCTAACTTGTAAGGTTTCGGATGCTTCTCAGTCTTTAATGCCAACTTCTTCACAGCCTCAGTAGAAATTATATTATCACAGCTTCCAGCATCAATAACAAATTTGCAAACCTTTCCCAAAATAGTGCACGTTGACTGGAAAATATTACTCCTCAACCAACTTGAATTATCCTCTTGCTTTGGTGTCAAACACGACCTCCTCGTCATCAAATTACATCCTTCATCTCCCGACAATTCTTCTTCCTCCTCAACCGGTAATGAATTAGAACATTCTGCATCTACATCCTCATCTTCAATCTCAGCAATGATTGTTTGCTTCTTTGGCTTCGGACATTCATTGCTCTTGTGACCAAATTCCTCACGGTTATAGCACTTGAAATTGTTGTTGGCTTTGTTTTTAACAACTTCATTGACAACCGGTTTTTCGACAGTTTTGGAAACATTCGTGTTGCTACTGGCCCCTTTCATTTGATTGTTGGAATTTGTAAACACACCACCTCCTCGTCTTCCCTGCTTCTTCCAAGCCAACGCTTTCTGGTGCGCTTCAGCCATAGATCTAAGGTCAAACATATTAACCATGTCCTGGATCTGGATCCTCAACCCTCCAACAAATCTAGCGGTCAACTGTTCTTCCGTCTCCATGATATCATTTCGAGCAATCAGTTGATAAAACTCATCAGCATAATCATTAACAGTCCTTGTACCTAGCCTCAGATTCTGTAACCTCTGGTACATGAGTGATTGATAATTATAAGGCAAAAATGTAGCTTTCATTAACTTCTTCATCTTCTCCCATGAAACAATCTTTGACTTTCCCATCCGTTCTCGTGTAAGTTTTGTCTGCTGCCACCACGCCATGGCTCTCCCTCTTAAACGAGTAGCAATCAACTTCACTCTATGATCTTCCGGAACCTCCTTGAAATCAAAGATCTCTTCAACATTAGATAACCAATCTAGAAATTCTTCAGCCTGCATACCACCCTTAAACTCTAGAATTTCAATTTTCATTCCGGACTCCCATTTGTGATCATACTCTGAATGATTTCTTCCTTGGCTTCGATTTCGACTATGAACACTACCACCATCAAACTCCTCATCAAAATCTGATGCATATCGATGTCGTTCATGACCACCAATATCTCTACCACCATTTCTACAACCAACATTTCTTCGATCTACATTCCTCCGATCACGATAATCCATATCTCTCCGATTTCGTTCATCAACGTTTCTATCACGATCGTCAACATTTCTACGATCATGATCTTCTCTTCTCTCCCTATCTGAATGTGGTGAAACTCTATTTCCCCCATGAATCGATTCAGGTGAAACACTTCTTCTACTTTGATTCATTTCAAGCATCATTCTCTCTAATCGACCAATCCCTTCATTCAACTTCTCAGTGAAACTCTCGTTGATTCGTTGTTCCATTTCATCGGCCTCTTCTCTTCCATACAAAGCATTAATATTGCAATGACGTTGAGCTCATCTCAGCGGCATGATTGAACTTCAACAAATCAAACAATCTTCAAAAACTTCAACTCAAACTTGAACAAACAAGTCACGGCTTACTCCAACACTTGGCTCTCGGCCTTGAACACTTCAAAGTGATGCAGGGCTCAACTTCAAACACTTTCCGCACTTTTGATCCAAAATGATATGGATCGAAAGCTCCAAACTTGTTGCAACTTCACGATGAACACGATGAACACCAAACTTCTCAACAATTGCAAATCCGATCTCCAAACTTCAAATGACGCAAACTCCTTGCGATCTAGCTTTGATACCAAACTGATGCAGCGTGGGAAGCGAATTCGATGATGTAAATCAAATCCGTCCAGGATCTCACACGATTAGCGGAAATAATCGGTGAATCGATGATAAATCTATGAATTTAAGAATACCGAAAGGCCCAAATCCGTTGATCACGAAGATACCGGACTTTAGCAATCTTCGACGCGTTGATCGTGCACGATACCGTGAGAGAAGATCTTCAATTCTTCGAACGTTGATCAAGCGCACTTGATTCCGTGAATTGGCTTCAACAATCGTTGATTCGAGCGCACTCGAATACTGAAAGTGGAGATAGGAGATAACACTAAACTACCAATTTAAATGGAGGCACAACGCACAAACCAAATTTTATTCAAAATTCAACAACCTTTACAAATGACCCACACATCCCTATTTATATGGTTACAACTCACACTAGGTCGTTAACGACCTAACGACTTGCCGACCTAACTCGTAAGCGCCCCAACAGAAACGACCTACGACTTAAAGAAAATACAAACACATTACAACTCAGTACACGACTTATCATATTTACACATACACGACCTTCGACTTAAACAAAACGACTCAATAACATAACATCATAACAAAATACAACGCACATAGCATAAGGCTCATGCGACCAAAAATTAAACAACAACGACTTACGCGACTTAAAGGAACTCGCTCGCGACTTACTGGGTTTCAACATCGCGTTTTTTAGATGGAGCTCGCGACTTAAGGATTTCGTGCCCTAGTTATGTCGTTCACGACATACGGGGATGGGATTAGGTCGTGGACGAGTTAGGTCTTAGGTCGCATGATGGCTAGGTCGTGGAGCACTGATAGGTCGCGGTGGTTGATAGGTCGTGGAGCTTTGACGATAGGTCGCGGTGATGTGAATGGGATAGGTCACGGCGATGGCGAAGGTCGTGGATGGGGGTTTAGGTCGCGGATGGAGGTGGTACGATTTGAGGTACGCGCTTCATCACCAACCTGGAGGAATTCAGTAATGCATGGTTGTAGATTTTGGGAAACTTATTCAAAAAGGCCAAGGCTATATTTATACAGTCGAAGTTTTAATAGATGTCTAAGTATAATACTTGATTATGCAGAAAGCGAGCAAAACCTTCTATGCCTTCACTTATGCATTAGGGTGTTCTTTTTTAAATGTTGAAATACCTACCCTGTGAACACAGCAGACAAAAGGCAATCGCTCGACATTCTCATATGTTATGACTGATGTAAATTTGATAACAAAATAATAGATTTAATCATTTTTGAGTCTTCATTGGTAAATCACTTTATTACTAGGAAAATATGAGGTTCTACGTGCAGTATACGACAATACACATAGAATCAGGCCTATTTTAATGGATAAGAGTGAGATTGCAGAAAAACAAAAAGCCACTGCATCCATATGAATACAGATTAGCAATCCTATTAATAAATTATAGCTGTATAAGGCGTGTGTTTTGTGTCTTTAGTATGCATGCAAAGGATGTGTGAGAGAAGAGGATGTTGAAAAATCCTAATCGTTCTAATAAAAGGGAACGAGAAGGGGAAGGGCGAGGATAGTTACGGATATTTCCCAAAAGGAAGAAATCAAGAGAATGTCGTTTAATTTTATATGTCAAAACCATTTTGCAAATCAATTTTTTTTCACTTTCTCCCCTTCGCTCATTTTAAAATAAATGTCGAAAACGCAAAACACAAAACTTGTTTTCAAACCGAATAATACACTTTTTTTTTGGAACCCTCAAATATATTTCAAGGTTTATAAGCTTTTAGATATAATGCCATTTGAAAATTTAAAATCAATAAATTTAGTAACTAATAATCAAGTAAACTAACATCTTTGTAGTGATCACCATGCTCTTGAAGATTCCCATTGCATGCTTTCTTAGCAGCGCATCAACAAATCATCAGCATATCGGCAAGGACACGCATGCATACCAGGAAATATATAGAAAATTGAAATCGTATTAAAACCTATTTCCCTCGTTACAATCAAAGAGACATCCAAATAATTAACAATGGATTGCTGTAATCTTTTAGACCACGAACGGGCATCACATTTAGATAAAAACGTGGATGCATAGCATGTTTGTCTTCAAACCATAATTGAACCAATTATTAACGGCTTACCAATTTGCAACAATTCTGAGTGTAAATATTGAGCAAAGATAAAAAGATGCAAACTGTAGTAAATTTGTATTTTTGATTACCTATATTTCATATATTTTTCCTCTGGTTATTTTTTGACATTTTTTTTTGGGAAAATATTATGTTCTTACAAATATTGATGTTGATCTTGATTTGCCAATTTTTGAATATGATTCATTTCAAAACAATATTTGAGACATATCGGTCATTCAGTTGTAACTACCATGTAGTAAAGTTTAAAGGAAAATTATATTATTAAAGGGTGACTGTTGGAATGGTTTTATGTTTATAATTTGTACAAAACTTTTTAAGTATGGGATTTCGTTTTAGTAGCAGAGTTAGGACCAAGGTTCAAGATATCCACTAACAAGAAATCATATCAACACCCCGATTAAAGGTGATAACGACCTCTTCGAAATCACCTTTTGAATTAGTTAAAGTAATCTGAGATTCCTTCGAAACCACCTTTTGACATGGAGGTAATTTAATATTGTGGCCTTACGGTGTCAAGGATTTTAACTGTGTCAGGAGGGTTTTATTCCTTCTAAATGTATCCCTTCGATAAGCTTTGATGCAAGTACTTAATAGTTGAATCCATATGTGAGCGTTGAATCAGATTATACGTATTCGAAAACACTTTATTAATAGTTTTTCATAAATACAAAGGATAAGTATTACAAGGAAGTGAAATCTTTCAATTTTACTTAAGAATTAGGATTTACAAATTCAAGAAAAGAACATGTATATGATGACTGAATTCGGGTACCCTAAAAAAAACCTCTAGGGTCTTGTTCATAAGCACAGGTTGGACCCCTTCGCATCAGTCCTTTCGACTTAGTCGAAAGGTTGCCTTGAAGACCTTTCATCACAATTAATTTAAGGCGCCCTTCTAACCCCGCTTTTGAATGGAGTTTGGGTGCTTTCGACTCCATCGACATGTATAGAATCGTCATTCACCTTCTTGATGTGTTGTGTAAGTAGAAAAGGATGTTGGCTTTCGACGCTGTCGAAAGAGGTATTTTCAAGGCTTCGAATAACTTGAAGCATGGTAGAAGGCTTAATTGCGAAAGATAGCTTTCGAAAGCATTTCCATTGATTAATGTGGAACCTCCATCTGTTGGTGTTTGAGGAAGCAATATTGGTCATATATGAGATCTTTATATTCGTGGAAGGTTTCAACAGATTCAAAAGGCTGATCTACGCTTTCGAATGGGTCGCTTTGGTCAAATGTTTTTCTATGGAGGGTACACAACGGCGGAACCATCCGTTTTAAAAGGGCAGATACATGTGCGGAAGCCTATTATTCGATTCCTTCGAAAGATGCTTTTAATTCTTATGAAACTCCTTTATGCATGCGGAACCAACTGTTTTGAAAGGAGTTAACTGAAGCGGAAGTATAGCCTCATCCCCTTTTGACGGCTTTGAAAGTTCATTGCTCATCCAACATTTTGCAGAAGCGTCCTTTCAACTCTTTTGAAAGGTTTTTCTATTGCTATCATTCTCCATGAATCCTTCTTCTATATTCTTTAAGGTTTCGACAAAGTTACGGTGATTTCTGATGATAACACTTGCCGCACCTAGCGAAGAGATGTTCTTGACTTTTCAAGTCAACTATTTCGACACTTCATTATTTCAACATATAATTTTTCCGCCTTTTGATATCCTCAAATTAATCATGACCGTTCATTAAAATCTAATCAAATGGCCTTACTTGCACTTGCTTTGCTTATAAATCACACATCCTTCTTCCCTGTTTCATTTACCTGCGATTAAAAGTCTTGAAGCAGAATCAGAAATTTCAACCTTTTATCAAATTCTTAATTTTAGGAGACGCAAGTTAAAATTTAAGGTAAGCATCCATTTTTCTATATTACGGATCAGTTTTTCACGTTTAATTTCAATTTCAAATTCTCAAGGTTTGAGTTTGTGTTACCGTTTTAGATTTTGAAAATGATTTAAGTTTATCGTTCGCGTAAAATGATTTTTAGATTCATTTTCTATGCTAATTTCAATTGATCTATGGTATCAGTTTAGGATTTGAACTTGAATTTATCAAATTTGAGGCTATTTCCGTTGCTATATGCAGATTCAAGATCGACCCTTGTGATACTTAATTTTAATTTACTTTGGAAGATATTAAAAGTTAGAAATTTACATCTCCTGCTGTTATTGAGATTGAGAATGGTACACTTTTTATTACCATCGAAACAATTAATCCACCTTTTGACTTAGTCGAAACCTCAAAACTTAAATAACCACATTTGTTTGCATTATTTCAACGTAGAGTTAAAGCTTCTAAGATTCTGTTATATCCTTTCGGCTCATTTGAAACTCATAATGGTTAATTGGAGTGTAGCTATCATCACTTCCCATTATTGACATCGTCGAAACGTCTCAATGCCCTTTCACCAATGTCAATGTCACTTTGTTTCGAATTTTTTTGTATCTAAATTGGGGCGTAGTGTTTCGGCAATGTATATATCCAAATTGGTATTGTGTGGATAACTGCGCTTATTAATAATATTTTTATTTTGGCTTTCGACATTGTCGAAGGGTGTGTTCAGGTGCCTGTATTCCATTCTCCCATTCAATACCGTCGAATGCCCAATGGCTGTATTTCATCCTCCCTTTTGACACATCAGAAGCTCAATGAATTTCATAATTCTTGTTAATTTCAACCCCCTTCGAAGGCATGGAACCATATGCTTCGATGGATATTTGAGTCATTGCGATTGGCTTTCGACACCTTCGAAAGGCGTAAATGATTAAATGAATTATAACTTTAATGAAGTTATTTCACCTGTAAGGATCATGGGTTTAAAAAGAGCTTCTAGGAAATCAAAAAAACACATAGTTTCAGAACTAGAATCTTCCCCAAAGAAGACTGAAACACTTTAAGGCATTCGCTTATATCTTCTCAAGACGAAGTAGATGCAATCCTTAATGCCTTCGGAATTGCAGGATTTAAAGCTATTCCTCCTGGCGACAATGACACCATTAAAAATCCTCCTAAGGGGTATTTCTCTTACACTGACATCCACAGTTGGCATGGAGCTTTTATTCCATTTCCTGCGTTCTCGTCGAGATTTCTAAGTCACCTTGGCATAGCTCATATACGATCATCGCCTAATGTATATACATATCTCATCTCTTTGGAGCTCATGGCCTTAGATCGAGCATTCCTTCTCTAACTGCTGAAGTTATCAATTACTTGGTGCGTCTCATCAAGCTTAGCAATTTGAAGGACCATATTTTTACCCTCACAAGAAGTTAGTTTCAAAGAGAGTAAACAAGTTCAAAGATTGGAAGACATAATTTTTTTATATCAAAGTTTTACAAGCATTAGTGGAGCTTTCTCTTCTCCTCGTAAGTAGATCATTACCATTGTTCTTCATTAAATTATATTCTTTTGTTGAATTACATTTCTTATTAGGCCATGCTCCCAAGGATTTTGATGATGAAGACAAGAGAATAGTGAACTTGCTAACTGTTGCCTCTAACAACATTAGGAGTAGGCTCGCATTACTGACCCTCAGCAACCTTCTGAAATATTCACTCATTCCAGAAGGCTAGAGGATTCTTGGACAACATCCTCTTGTCCAACATCTAAAAGCAAACGCTTCTTATCCATGAGTGACCCCAAAAACTTTTCATCTTTGTCTCTGATTTGTCCCGACCAACTTGGTAAACTAAAGTGTACTGTTTGTAACTTACCCTTGGGTTACTCCTTAGATCAGTTTGATAACCTATGCTTTTTGGTTTTAACAGGCGCTCCTTCAACTAAATTAACCATAAGAGATAACCTAAGCCATTGCTAGATCGAGAATGATCGCTAAAAGAAAATTAAGCGGAGTGACTGTCGCGGGTCCTACTTACAAGAAAATTAAAATTGCTGATGTCCAGCCTTCTCTTCCTCCAAAAGAAAATGAACTTGTTGTTGTAGGCAAATCTCTAGAAGGTCCTACTCTTGCTGACATCGCTGACCAACCCAGAATGATCCCTTTGAAGGACGACTTCATGTCCCATATAGTTGTTTTCGATTTTCTCAGTGTCATTGCACAAATGCAAAAGGATTTAGACACTTCAACTCCCTCCCAGAAGTTGAATCCCTCTAGACCCTCATCATCGGTGTCTCTTAACGATTTTGAGAATGTTTTACAATCAATTAGAATTCTCCATCATTCACTTATATTCAACCGCCTTCCTCTACACTCGATCGGACAAGTCATTGTCGATCTCACATTGAATAACTACTTCTGGTATGTTCCGTACGGCTTGATTTTCAATTACTATTTTATATTGAATCTTGACTCGCATTTTACTTTTCCTTTTAGATCTTCAAAAGATGGTACTCCCTCCAAGAAAACGTTTCAAAGTGTTCCGCTAAGACATCAAAACTCGAAGAAGTGTTAACTCTAAGTAACCGGATTATTTCCCTCACTGCTACTAAAGAATATGCAGTGAGGGAACAAGAAAGATTGAGAGCTTCTTTTGTTCAAGTGTAATCTATAATTTCCAAGGAAAGGAAGGCCAAACAAATCTTAGCAGAGGAGGTTTTGGCTTTGAAAATGACTCTGAAAGAATCAAAGGACGAAAAGGTTAGGATGAATGCTAAACATGTTTCTCTCAAGAAGAGATGTACATTTTTCGAAAAGAAATTAGAGAAGAAAAAGAATTTTTTAACCATGGCCATCAAAACCATTTTCGAGGCTCAGCAAAAGGTGGCTCAATTTCTGAGCACTTCTCAAAATGATATCATCGTAAATTCTTATGAGGATACACTCATGCTAGCTTACTCCAATAATATAAAGAAGTGTCTAGATTTAAGCTTTTCCTCACATGATCTTGTGTTGGTTAAAAGATTCATAGACAAAATTAAGTAGAGCAAGATATTGAGATCCATGAAGGAGAAGAAATTGATGGCTAAAAAGCTCCTATCTTTCGATGTCCCTCCTATAGGACATTCCGATTTAGATGAGGAGGAAACGATGTGGATGATGAAACCGTTGTTGAAGAAGGTGACAACTAGCCCTGATAATGATAGAGATCGGGGTTCTGGCGGAAATGGGGGCGATCATGATGACCCTCATGGAGGGGGGGACGATGACAATTCCAAGGCTTCTGATAAAGACTTCTCTGATCCTAGTGCTCACGAAATGGATCAAACTGAATTCTCAAAACCCTCTGATCTCCATGAAAAGATACCGATATTGATGCTAGGGAGCAAGAGGGGAAAAATAAGACCCTATAACTTCCATCTTTGTTTCTTAGGTATGGAATTCTTTTTCAAAATGGCTTACTTCCAGGATAACATTGGCTAATGTCTTTCCATTTTTGGTAAGGAAGAAATCGATTTATCTTTGTAAAACAAAGCTTGAAAAAAACATACAAAATAAATAGCCTATATAGGGAGTTAGATAAACAAATAAAAGAACGCAATGCAGTCTTTGGAAAGTATTATAAGCTTAAAGAACGTTGCAGTATTAACGTCATTTAATGATCAGGAAGCGGGCCCAAACTGAAAAGGGTGCGGCTTCGCTATGACCAGCTCTTAGAAGAGAACATAGAATTGATAACTTCCTTTTGGATGTTGATCGAGGACAGAGATATCCGGGTAGACTTCATATATAAAGCTTATTGTAGACATCCAACTGTGGATTTTTCGTACTTGGATGATTTAAGTGGGGATCTACTAAGATATCTACACAGGAGGTACTTAGACGAATTTGAACCTAATCCTCATCCGAGGGCATGTTGGAATTTACCACGAGTCAACTCAATTCCTTGCATATTGCCTCTAAAAAACTCAAATATTACAAAGATAAATTCATTTTCGAGTTATTTAAAAAAACAATCTTGTATGAACCAAATGAAAATTTGTAATCATGTAATTATATTGATCTATAAATTTTCTGCATTATTTTTCATTTATACTTAGTCTATTTTAATACATTATTATAGAATAAATGTCTCTCAAGCAGCCTTGTTACTAGAGATTACTTAGGAAAATATGTCAAATTAAGAAAAGGTTACATAGAAAAGGCATTGCTCTTGAAATCCTCAAGATTGGCTAGATATTGCTTTCTTAGAGATCTACAGAAGCTTTATATTCAACATCCCTGCCTTCGCTTTGATTTTCTAGGCGAAGAAAAGGAGAAGCTCCTTAAGGAAAATTCATACATATCATACAAAATTTGTTTGTGGTCATGCTAGTCCTACAGCCGGAGAATGGGATTATGACAAATGTCCCTCATTTATTACCCTAAAAGGATTTAATGCCACATTAGAAACAACAATCACTATGTTAGCTAACTCATTGAACAAAGTTAAAAATGTTGTTTATTGACTTTAAGTGTGATAGGGCAAAGCAAATATTTGACTATAACCTTGATATTGTACCATTTGTTTTATCTCTTTTTTTAGAGTTAACCTAAAAAATTGTTCTCTGGGTATTAATTTGTTTTTTGTTTATTTGAATAGGAATTGCAATTAGCTACCACACCACCCTCACTAAATCTGTTATCTCATTTCACCAGTATTAGAGATAGGTTGGTGGTGGATCTTGAAATGAGAAGCCTATTTAAAAATCCTTTGTCTGCCCGACTTCAAGGTAATACTGAAGCGTTGGAATGTCGTAGGAAATTTTTACTTCAGAAGGCGATTATTAGAGACATTAATGATCAAATCACTAGTTTCTAAGAGGATATCAAGAATAAAGATGAAACAGTTTTAGAACTGAAACGCCAAATTAACTCAAATCCTTCGATCGACATTGACCATGAGATGTCTAAGCTTTTCCAACAGGTAAGCAATTTGAAGATAAAATTAAAAGATAGTAAAGCTCAATGTAAATCCTAGGAATTTTTTAGGGGAGGCGACCTTCCGAATATCAATTTACCAACTTCTCCAATCGCCTCATCTGTTGAGAAATCTACAAGGTCCTTGTCTTTAGCTATTTAAAAATTCTCTGCTATAACAAATCTTCTCCCAGGTTTAGACGAGAAGGTGGTTGGTGAATGGTGTAGAAAGGTTGAATTTAAAATGATGAAATATTTTGACGATCAATAGAAAGTGAGGTACTCGCAACGCATCAATAAGTATGCACCTAAAATCCAAAGGCTTGAATACAAAAAATATCTTCTTCAAAAGCATATCGCCGATGTAGAAAGACAAAACAAGACCCTTAAAGTTGCTAACGCTTTCAATCATGCTTTGAAGACTCGTATTGAATCTATTGATAATAATGACGGAAGTACGAAGAAAAAGAAGCTCAGAGAAATTCTTTGCATCGTGATTCGCCATATTGTTGGACATTTAATTGCCGAGAATTTAGATAAGGTTGTCTTGAATCTTTGATGTATACACTAATGTCATATAATTTCTTGTAAGTTATTTTGTAAATTACGTAAATATCGCCTGGATTGTTAGCATTTCCTGTATTTGTAATGTTGTTATTGAATATGCTACTTGATAACTTTGGCTATGGTTTTTGTTGAATCATTCACTCTTCGTTATTAACCTTGTTTTCCTGAAAAGTACAAAGTAGACAGGATTTTTATTATTAATTTGAAATTTATATAAGAACGTGTTCAGAAATTCATCTCTACTACTAGCGATAGTATTAGGAAATTTTTTAAAAATCTAAGTAATGGAAGTTAATAGATCATCATGTGAAAATAATAAGTGAAGAGAAATCCAACAGTTGAAAACAATTAAAGTCTAGAAATTCTCGTTCGACAATAATAGATCCTGAAATCATGGTAATACTGAGAAGAGACCAAAAACGTGTCTTCGTTTAATAAAAGCTCATAATAAATCTTCTTTTAGAAATAATTGGTAAATGATCAATGGTAATGGCCTGATAATAATAAAAACCCAGAATTCATCGTCCGAACGTAAATTATAAAAGAGTTCGAAAATTCTTATCTCGAAATGAAATAAGATTTCAAACCTAGATTCGAGTGTTGATAAGTACCATCCAGATGATATAAGTAGGAGATACGAGACACAAATACGGGCTTAGTGGGAGAGATCCATAAATTATTATTTGAAAGTTAACAGAGAACTAGAGATGCTTTATAACAGAAGATCTGAAACCTAGATCCAGATATTGATTAGTGAAATTTAGAAATCATCTTCGAGATACAATGGAAGCCCATGGTTCATAATAGAAGATCCGAAACCCGGATTCAACCATAGCATGGTGGTACTAATGACTCAGTCCATCCTCCCTCCAGAGGGTGCCTTGATCTGGCCATAGCATGACACGATCAAGGACTTGTATATACTTTAACCTGGCCACAGCGTGGCGCAAATAAAGGTTTACTCTAACCTCCCTCTAGAAGGCACCGTTTAAGGTAATTTCTAAGATTAAGAAGAATTTTTCTTTCGACCGTATAGATTTTCTTGAAAAGGTGCTTTATTGAATTTCTCTAGAATCGTTTTACAAATCTTTTGATTTTCCCTTATCTGAAAACGTTATATGACCATTCCTTCAAGAGTTCTACATTGATTTGTTTCGTGCTCATTATATGGACAATAAAATCCTCCCATATTCCTTTCGTATTTGAGATTTTCTTTTTAGATGGCCAATAGTTGAGTTCATTCCTTGTTAGTAAGTAGACGTTCTCAATTGATGTAGTCAAGTTGCATTTTTAGGGAGTCTTGACCTAAAGCTTGTCATCTGAGACTGATTTCTAGATCTTTTGTGGCTTGATCCACGAGCTTCGACCTCAATGACCAATTTTCATTTTAAAGCCTTTTGAAGCTCATACGTAGGTAATGATCCACTTGTTGCTTGATGCCATTTTTGAGCAATTGTGTAATAATTAGTCATCATCCCTTCTTCAAAGATAGTGCATTTAGTATAGAATTTAATAGTCTTCCGCATTTGATCAAAAATATTATCACCCCTTCTATGTGCTCCTCTTAAAACAAAGATTAGTGTATGCTCAATATGAAATGGGTTTAAAGCTCCAATTGTTTGGATCATAAGGCACAAATTTCTTCTTTTTCATGATTCTTAAAGCCTCCAATCTTAAAATTTGTTGTTCATATAGCTTAGAATCTTCTATCGTATTACGAGAGAATCCAATCAAGTGTGTTCTGAAGATCCTTGTTGGACATTTTGATTTTGCTAAGCATTGTGGTGTAGTATCTAAGGTTAACTTGGAATGAAATAGGGATAAATAAAAGTAAGTTTGAGAATTTTAACAAAGCCTGAGGTTTGAGCACTCCTAACGCAACATAATGTTAATAAGAAATTTTATCAACTTAAAAGTGAGAACGACCACTTCGAAACCACCTTTCGAATCAGTCGAATTAATCTGAGACTCCTTCGAAACTACCTTTTGACATCGTGAGGTAATTTAAGGTAAAAGCCTTATGGTGTCTAAAGGTTTTAACTATGTCGGCAAGGTTTTATTCATTCTAAATGTACCCTTTCTATAAGCTTTGATGCAAGTACTCAATAGTTGAACCCATATGTATGCATTAAGTCAGATTCTATGTATTTGAAAACACCACATACTTGCTATATTAATATTTTTTCATGAATACAAGAGGTTTAAGTATTACAAGGAAGTGAAATCTTCGTATTTTATATAAGAATTAGGGTTTACAAATTCAAGAAAAGACAGGTACAGGATAAATGAATTTGGACCCCCTAAACAATACCCCTAGGGTCTTATTTATAAGCGCATACCGACCCTTTCGCATCAGTCCTTTCGACTTAGTCGAAAGGGTGCCTTGAAGATTTTTCTTCGTTGTTGAATTCAAGATGCCCTTCTAACCCTGCTTTGGAATGGAACTTGGTTGCTTTCGACTCCATCAAAGGGTATAGAATCGTCATCCACCTTTTTGTTGATGTGTTGTGTAAATAGGAAAGGATGTTGGCTTTCAACACTGTCGAAAGGGGTATTTATAGGGTTCGAATAACTTGAAGCATAATAGAAGGCTTAGTTGCGAAAGGCGGTATTCGAAAGCATTCACATTGATTAATGTAGAACCTCCATCTTCTGGTGTTTGAGGAAGCAATATTGACCACATATGAGATCTCCTTTATATTCATGGAATGTTTCAACCAATCCGCTTCGAGATGTCGGACACATGTGTGAAAGACTGTTATTTGAGACCTTCGAAAGGTTTTTTTAAATCTTACGAAACTTCTTTATGTATGCGGAACCAACTGTTTCGAATGGAGTTAGCTGAAGCAGAAGCATAGCTTCGTCCCCTTGCTACCTCTTCGAAAGTTCATTGCTCATCCAACATTTTGCAAAAGCATTCTTTCGACTCTTTTGAAATGTCTTGCTATTTCTATCATTCTTCATGAATTATTCTTCTATATTCTTTAAGGTCTCGAAAAAGTTGGAGTGGTTTCTGATGAAGCAATATCGGCTTCGGTCTACTGAAATTTTGAGAATTTCAATCTAGTTCGTAAAGTACAAAATTTTCATTTCGTGTTTTGGTTTCGAATTTCAATATTTATTTTTATTTGTTAAATTAACTAAAACAAGATGTTTAAAAAGTAGGATATAAGTGAACAATATTAATTGATTATGAATACTTATAATGCTAACACATATTAAATTATTACTATATACTTAACTTGTTTAGTTACATTATTCATATATTTTGTGATTTTGCATGATTTGAAGGTTAAAATTTTATATTTTGAATATTTTTAATTTAAAAACTCAAATTAATTCTTTTTTGTTTTCTTCTATGAAATTCGAATTTCAATAATTTATTTCATTGAACTAGAGTTTCGGTTTGGATTCGTTCCCGTCTCTACTGAAACCAAAACTGAACATTCAGAATCTCAATGTTTCGATCAAGACATCAAACCTTGGTTAGTATCAAAATTATTGCTACTAAAATGTAATTTAATATTAATTTAAAATATGTCTAAAGCTAAATTTTAGTTTCCATTAGGTTTCAAAAGAGTGTTTAGTTTCCAAATTTAGAACACAATTTCGGCATCATATTTGCTTTTGAACCAAAAAGAATAACTAATGATTAGACCTGAATTAGTGTTTTTCAAACTTCAAGACTCAATTCATTAATTGGTGTTTCATTTTGTATTATAGAATGACACATGTGCTAATATAGGTTGAATAGCACACATTGCGCTATGGAAAAGCGCTATTATAACTAAAATCCATTTTACACATAAATCAACTACAAATTTAAGTACGACTTTGTATTATAACTCTTTCATGTATAGAATAGCACCAGTTATTACCTTGGCCATACGTTTTGGCTTTGCCTTCACCCTTTGAAATATCTCAGTTTCAATGGCTTCATAAGTAAGTAATGTTATACCGCCTTTTGGTCATGCGGTATACCAACGGATTTGACCAAACAGATTTCGTGAACATCAAGGCAGGATGTCCAGAAAGATGATTATCTGACTCGGAGATCAGTTATAAACAAGGCTATAGACAATGATCAAGCGGATTTGCATGGATGACACCTTGGAATTGGCTAATTATGAAATTATTTAATTAGTTTAAATATACATATTTAAATGTAAATTATACATGAAAATTGAGAACGCTGAAAATAATAGTAGAAAGCATAAAGTGCAGATTTTTGAATATAAAACGGTATTATTAAATTAATAAATATTGTAAACAATTCAAAAATAATAAATTGTAATGGATCTTTAAAATAAAATAATAATAAATATCCAAATAAAGTTAAGGAGAGCTGAGAGAAATGCTAGAATTAATGTGAGAGCTAGAATTTCTTCTGCTTTACTATTACTTAATAGATTGTTACGGGTATTTCTTGCTCTTCGAGTAAAAATCTAGGAAACAAGAAAAATGTTAAATCTAAATTCTTTGAAAATAGAGTTCTAATTTGAATTTGAAACATAAAGCATAACACAATTTGTAAACAACACAGGGAGCATAGTCATAACATACAACATCACGAGAGAAAAACGGGTAAAAGAAAAACGTATTGTAAAATAAATATATTTGTCTACCTTAAAACATGACCACTACAACTGAAAACATCTTCCTTAACCGTATTAGAATGCCGAATGCCATAATAACTCGTAATGATATTAATATCCCCAAATTTCAAAAGAGGATATAAGGATCTGTATCTTATTTTGTAAGTTAACAGATAAAACATCCATTCCAATCAACCTTAACAAATCAAATTGCTACACTATTTCCATTTTTTACAACTGACATCTATTAAAAAACGTTGCAACTATTTTTTGAGCAGAAATCGAAGAAGAAAAATTAATATGTGGTTTTCAATTTTTTTTTTAAGCATTTGCAATAATATGTACTACTTTCTTTTCTCATTCATTTGGTCATTTATTTTTTACTTCTTTTACATTTAGTTCAAATATACTCGAAATTAAAAACGATTTAAAAAATTAATAATATTACATATTGATTATTTGTGTGTTTTAATGATTAAGTTGAACTGCAAAAATTTGGGGTATAATTCAAAAAGTTTTAAAAAAAAAGTGAAGAGAGATTTACTTATTTTGAAACTCCTTAAGGACGTTTTCCAAAAGTTTCCTTTTCAAGATCCATGTATAAATGGTGTAGTACTTAAGCCATTTTTCCCCTAATATTTCTGTACAGATTTTACACTGCTAGTCTGGGCCAATATTTATTTATGTGAGAGAATCATAAATCCATGCTAATTTGTGCCTTATTTTATATCTATATCCTGCATAAATTATCCATGTCAGATTGTTACCTCGTATATACGCAGATCATAGTATCCATGTCTATGTATAATATAAACTTATTGACAGAAACAAAGTTAAGCACCTGATCCATATGATAAGACAATATAATAAAACCAGTCGTTAGATGGTGAAAGGAAATCGTCGAAAAATATTATCTCATCAATCGACACGCTAGAATTCGTTTTTTGGATAGAAATAGAATCCTTGGAATTTCAAAAGATATGTGAGCAATGAAGAACTGGTACTCTACATTTTCATTCATCACTCTCAGTAGCTTAGATCATTAAACAAAGAACGTCCAAAATTAGTTTGTAACATGTGTAGATGTAGAGCTTAGAGTTCAGAAAACCAAACTTATAGAAAGAAGTCAAGCATTGTACATGTATGTGCATTTCTCAAAATTGTACTTTGTTCGGTTTGCAGACTTGTTAAATATAGAAAAGATGAATTTTCCCACAACTAGGATTTTTGGTTTGGTCCAGAAGCAAGATACATATCTTGTTATTTTGTTCGGTAGCAAGATAAGGTGAGACATGAAATGAAGATTGACATTTTGGCCAAATTTATATTCACTGAATATGTCTCGGCAAAAAAAAATTAAATGTGAGAACGACTCGTAAATCCACAACAAGAAAAAAGAAATAAAAAAAAGGTATGTGTTGTAATTTTTTAATCACAAAACACCTTGTTAGTTTTGAATGGAAAAAGATAATCCAATGTGAATTTCTAATCATCCAGGAGAATGTCTGTGTTCCTAAGAAAAATCTAAGGAAACTAATGACCATTATATTAGTAAATAGCCTAATATTTATAGAAGAAGAAATAAAACCTTGGCAAGATGTTGGATCATCTCTTCCCATATAGAGGAAGTCCAGAATTTTTTTAATGCACATGAGCGTTCAACAATTCAACCAAGAGTCCATAAAACAAACACAATACATTCTGAAATTCGTCCTGTTAATATAACTCATTATTTTAATAAATAAACAAACAAAAATAAACTATACAATTTGTAGATGAATTCAAATGCTTAATTCTGAAGTCGTCTCAAATGTAATATTTCATAACATTTCATATTTTAAATTCACCATTGATTTAGAAATAAACCTAAACAGACTGTGCAATTCGCTTGCAATATCGTATCCATAGGAATCAGAATTTATAACAATTTCATACCACTATGTAAAATGCATGATGTACTATTACCAGGAATTTCTTCTGATCAGAGGAACAGAAGCAAAGCGATATTTTGAAGAGCGATGGTCAGTCAATGCATGGTCGAGGTAGTGATAAAGTTTGTTTCATCGAATTTGACTTTGTTTGGATTGATATTCCATTCGATAAAATCAAAATTAGGGTTTGCAGATTTGGGTGGATTTGTAGGTTGTCGATGGAAAAACGAGAATATATGTAGAAAAAGAAAATGGGGAAGAGAGAATGATTTCTTAGGAGGGTGGTAAAAAATATTAGGGAAATAGAAGCCACGAATATGAATCGAGAAGAAAGGAGTAGGAGAAGCGGAAGGAGATATTGTTTCAACAAAAGAAAGGAAAAGGGAGGACTATTTGGACTTCAGATTAGAGTTTAGATAATTTGGTTTGACCCTGTCGTAAACGAGCTGATTGCTTTAGGATCTGTCACCTGCCTATAAATACAGGCAAGTACGAAAATGCTGGAAACCCATTCTTACTCTTAGTGAAACCCTAGAACAGCATGTTACAGAATCATCGCGATGAGCTTCAAATTAATGTGCCAAAATTGAATAGGATTGAGCAGAATTTAGGGGGTTTGTTTAATGTTTAATTGAGCATTGGATCTAAATTTGGGAAAAAATTTGTGCATACTTCGGGCCTCGTAAATCAGGAGCTTGGAAGCTTTTTTATTCAACATCAGGAACTTGGGAGCTGTAAACGGAGGTACCTTTTTAAACGTGTATTTTAAATTTAAGAAAATTAGTAGCGGAATATTGCCTAATTTAATAATTTTAAACATTATGTTTAGATGTGATTTTTTGATTTTTGATTGGAAATACAGATAATCGAATCTGATTGTAAATTGGTTCTAATTGATGTTTGTGTTTGATTAGAAGGTATTGTATGGATCATATTGCAGTTCTGTCTTCTTCTGCAATGAAGCATGTAGTTTTAGGCGACTCTGAACTGGGGCAGCAATCAGATGGCTTGCATGCAAACGACAAAAAAAGGTTTCCGGTACGCCTTGTGAAAATATCTGTGATGGAGGAACAAATAAAAATTAAGGCCTATCAGTCATCACACGTAATAGTTTGGCCTGGCCCAATACAAATTTAGGTGATGGGACGAATATTGCAGGAAATTAGTTTTGATGAATTTGAACAAGTTTGATAATTGGGCTTTGGACCATCCCCCTTAGTTCAGGCCTAGGGCCGGCTTGGAAGATAACGAACGTAAAAATACAAGACGTATTTACTCTACAACTTTATAGTCTAGCTAGACTCAGTTGATATTAATGACCAAATTTTTGTGTTTTAAAATTCAATTATCCACAAACAGGCCCGGCCCACTATTTGGGTTGCCCTAGCCCAAACAAAAACTATAGCTCACGTTAGAATCTCAGCCCAAAAAATTAGTGGTTTTCTAGAAACAAAATTTTAAACCCGAGAAATATGCTCATGTAGGAAATGAATCCTCATAATTGTTCTAAGAGTGTTGGCCGGTATGATACAATCGTTAATGTAGGAAAATAGTTCTCGTTTGTTAATATCAATTATGTATATTTTTGTATTTCCCTTGGCACAATGGGTTGCCATTGCCCATGGGCTTGGTGGGTTTCCCTCCAGACCGGCCCAGTCAAAGATGTGGATTCCTAATGAATACAGGGACCATTGCTAATGGTAATGGATACAGGGCCAGAAACGAATTTAATCTTCATATTTTATTGTTTTATACACACATACACATTTATGAACAATAAAATATAATTAATTGGAAACAAAATTACATTACTTGTAAATCATTCTGTAAAAATGGATAATAAATATTGTTAAATACAATATATATTATAAATAACCGTTAAATTGATTGTCATAAAACTTCATATATAAGATTTAATATAATAAATATACAACACTAAAAAGGCTGTAAGACGTTAAAATCAACAGCTCCTGTAAATTTTAAGAAGAGAAAAGCGCAAGATATCTATTGTTTTTGACAACTATTCAGAACAACTTTGTAGAATTTTGTTTTATTACAACATCTATTTAGAAAAGGTTATTTGGAAAAATTTATTACAACTTCTTCTTCTTCCC
This sequence comes from Allium cepa, assembly GCA_030765085.1. NCBI lineage: Eukaryota > Viridiplantae > Streptophyta > Magnoliopsida > Asparagales > Amaryllidaceae > Allium > Allium cepa. The sequence continues at coordinate 237,759,129 of CM060930.1, forward strand.
GTGATCAGGAGAAAATGAACAGCAAATACGAGATGAAAACAACAAACGTTTTATGTTCGACCAATTATTGTTTGGCATACTCTTCTGGTTGCAGCCGCATCGCTGCTGCGCTTCAAAACTATTTTGCAAGTCATGGTACAACCTTATTGAAAGCAGGACATTCGTCTCTAGACATTGTAGTGATAATAACCGTGAAGGAAAATTGATCGCGTAGTACGGTTGGTCGAATGCTTCGGATTACAGGTTGTGCTTGCTGAGTGGTAAAAGGTACGATGTTGTTGAAGACTTGGAACTCAAGTATGACCGGTATCCTTTAGAGGAAGCAAAAATTATTGGATCGTGCAAAGGATTGATGTGTTTGGAAAGCAATAGGCATGGACAGCTTGCAATATGCAATCCTGCTATGAAAAAAACGGTACTCATACCCCCAATTGGAGTTCTATAGTGAGTTTATTTTCCATCATGGTTTTGTAGACGTTGCATCAGTTGATGTGTTTGGGTTTGACCAAAAGAACCGTGATTTCAAGATTGTGAGAACGATGACTTCATCTGCAAAGACCGGGAATAGCTATTTATTCGAAGAATTTGAAAATCTAAAAACTATGTTGGAGACTTGGATGATCGGAAGAGCACTTCGGGTTTTGTTTTCATTATGGGATATGGAGCAATTTCATGGGCTTCGAAAAAGCAGCCAGTAGTGAGCCTATCAACTATAGAAGCTGAATACATTGTTGCTGCACTTTGTGCTTGTCAATGTATTTGGCTTAGGAAAATTTTGGAGCAACTTGGAGCTGAAGAAAGTGGAAGCATAGAAATTTATTGTGACAACGACTCTACAATTCAGTTGTCCAAAAATTCAGTTTTCCACGGACGAAGCAAACATATTGGTGTAAAATTTCATTTTCTCAAAGACCTGGTAAATGATGGAGCTGTGAAGCTGAGTTTTTGTAGCTCTGAAGAGGAGAATGCAGATATAATGATACGGCTTCTCAGATTAGAGCAGTTGTGTAGCTCCGTGGGATGCTTGGAATAATTGATGCAGCAGAAGTTTAAGCTCCATGCAGATGCATTAGCTTACGGGAGGGAATGATGGGAAAAATTAGTTATTCGGGTTCTTAATAGGCCATAATCTTATGGATGCCTTATTCTTAAGAGTTAGCAGTTTTTAGATTTCCATGTAACTTGCCTTGAAATGTGGCTTTTCTATTTTTTCTTTTGTATGTGTAAAAGGCTATAAATGCCTGATGTTTATTTTCAAGAATTTAAACAAGCAGATAACACTACAAAGAATTATATTGGCGTCCTATCATTTGGAATTCAATTAACAGTAAGAAGATGCCTTGTTGCGCCTACAGGGTATTATTAAGGCGTATCAACACTACAGATCACCAACGACAATAGGGAATTAGTTACGATGACATTTGTGTATTATGCATTGAAATCCCAGAGAGTATAAATAATTTGATTTTCAACTGCAGTTAATCTAGACATATGTGGGTGCTTATGAAGTTAAAACTAAGTATTACAAATAACGATACCGCCCTGAATCTTGAAGATGAAGTCAACTGACTCAGATAACGATTCCAGTGCACCCACAAGAATAAGCAGATCTCGTAGAAATAGGGCATTGATTTGAGTGATGCTGGATGAACACTTGTCGTCCCTCAATTTTCATCTCTAGAAGTAGCCATGGTAGAGAGGACAATTGTTTTGTTCGAGTTAGACTTGTTTGTATCTTTTATCCGACGTGATAATTGTTAGCCATGTGGTTATGGCCTGATCAATTAATGGACTGTCATGGGTCTATATGTTTGTACTTAACGTTTTATGTTTTTATTAATAAAGGAACCAAATTTCATAATGTATGTATATGTGTGTATTATGGTACAAACAAAAGTTTGATCAAGCATGTAATCCTCTTTTTCTTAAAAGTAGAGGAAATTTTATTAGTACTGCAAATATTGAATAGATAATGCAAATAAGATTCTAACATAAATATCAGAATATTGTAACCCAATTGGGCAATTAGCAGGCTAGCGCTTCAAACAAACATTAAGACTACCCGTCATAAAAAATCTTTGCAGTCGGATATGTAGGAAAATGAGATGCTGCTATGACTCTCGAGAAATCTTATTTATTATGATCATAAAGTGACCATTATTCAACTTTTTATAGATGACCATATTCTTATATAATGAATTTCATGCCTATAGTCCAGCAAATTAAAGAAGACAATCTTTTCTTTTTCTCACAATTACCAATAACGTACCTTTCCCATTATGCTTCATAAGAAATTTGTGGACAGAGAGTTTATTTCATTACGAATGAAAATTATATAAATACTTATATTAGTCGAGAAATTTTGTGAGCTCTGAATATATTCTTCAACAGGTAATGGACTTTTCTTTGGCTATCTAAGTTACTATGTGTTTATGCATTTTTTGATGAATTTTGGTCATAAAGGTTAGGTACAAATATGCTTAGATGAATAAAAATTACTTTTGTTACCATAAAGTTTTTAGGCATTTGCTTTCTTCCTTAAAGTACACTTCAAGAAAAAACATCATTTACAATGGTTGAAAAAAGTTGTTTAAAGACTTTAACAACATTTTGGTTGTAATATCCATGGCTCCAAACAAAAAGTTTAAAGTTTCGACGTATAATTAATGTTGCATAAGCAGTTGTAGATCATGTATTTACAACAATTTTCGACCATGGTAAATATTAATATATTAATTTTAATACTTCAAACAATGTATCCAAAATATTGTGAAATAAGAATTATTGAATCAAATATCAAACATTACCAAAAAAATGGACGACAGGTATAAGTGGCATTGTATTTTGCATTGCAACATTTTGACCTGTCGAAAATAAAGCACATGCAGCTAAACCCAAAATACATGCAACAAAACAAAAATGTGCCAAAAAGGTAAATTACGTATCTTTTTTAAGTGTTATTATTAGATTTTATAAAACAAATATGAAACATCGCATTCAGGTTTAATACGATCTTTCTCCGACAATATCTTTGTATTTCAACCACATTTGTTGCGCACTATTTGTTGAACCCTACAATTTATAGTACTAAATATATATATATATATATTATTATTATTAATTTTATAGTTTTTGTACAAATGATATTTACATCATTAACCATCAATAAGAATAATATGAATAGGACCGGGTTGGTTGAAAATCTACCCAACGCAATTTATATATATATAAACCCAACCAAAGAGATCTAGCTATTAAAAGGGTCAACCCAACCAAACCCGCTAATTTAATGGATCATCCAAACCCAACCCGTTGAACATATTTTGAACAAAACTAAAAAAGACATCATAATTGAAGAAGCTCATCAACAAACTGTAATCTAAACTGAAAACATGTGAGTTTGCAAACAATAGAAGAGCACATCGGTTTAAAGATTTGAACCGGTGATCCAAACTAAAGGGCAGAGGCACGCACATAATACAAGTCAAACCAGTAATCCTTCTCCTGATATCAACTGTATACAAACACCTGTTTAAAGAAGACTTGCAAACGAATAAGGTTTATAAACTGAAAGATAAATTAAAATAAAAGAAGCTCGTCAACCAACTGATTTTGAAAGCAAGCTAATGCCAGGAATTTTGAGAGTTTTCACTCCTAATCCTATTATAAGAAGCTCCTTGACCTGCAAATGAGTAAGAAAAGATATCAGTATTGCAAAATCACACACTGGATCATGATTCAACAAATAGTGGCACATGTATTTCAGACTCTTTATTAAGTTAAAAGCTTCAAGATTCTTGCTGCTATATGAACATGGCCACACTTCCTAATTAAAAGTTTGTAAATCTTTACAAATAAAAGATAGAATGACGTAAACTTTTAAATTGATAAGTGCATCATTTTTGTTTCAGGATAACCATGGTCAAATTGATGCAATGACTGTTTTCATGCAATATTGATGCAGATCATGCATGTATAAATTAGCTCTTCAAATAGATTAAGCTAAATACATTTTATAGCTATGTATTCCATTGCTTGATTCACACATAACTATTAGAACACTTTTAATAATAAATATATCAGGGATGAAGTAGAACAAATTTTTTAAATCCATGTAGCATCAAGCTTCATAAATTGACAGATTCAGTGGCCGACAATGACATAAAATTAGGATGTTAGTTTGTAATCAAAAATTGCATTTGTTCAGAAATAAGCACAAGCAAAGAAATAAGGATAAAGTTATCTTGTAGAACCAAGGATTTTTAACTCATATCTTGGAGCCAAAAGGTGTAATAAATGGAACATGTGATCATAGAAAATCTGAAATACGCATATATGTTTCTTGTAGTCATTGATACATTAACTTGATATAACTTGACCATTACATTTAATCAAAACTAGTCAACTGTATATGTTCATTCCTCCCTAGGGGAATCTAAGAAAAAGAAAACTTATACGCTAATCTAACAATATTATGTTAAAGTACTTAATAAATTAACAACATGAAAGAAATTATAGCTTTGATGAAATGAAAATGTAAATTTTTTGCCCCTTTTTTGTTTGGATTGCATCATATTCCATTACAGGTTATAATCGTCAAAACTTTAGATGTAAAATTTAAAAGAAAAGTTGAGCCATATCTTTTAAAAAGAGAATGGGCAGGCGTGAATGGAATGCAGTTTTATATCATCACGTATCAAGTGATATGTTTTATATCATCCCGTATCAAGTGGTAAGTTTTATATCATCATGTATCATAAAAGAAAAAAAGAAGAAGAAGAAGATAGAGAACTGAAAAGGAAGGAATTTAAATTAGCATCATTCTGATACTAAGATGTTCGTGGAAATTGGCAACTTTTTGTATTAAAGTTGCAAACAAGACTACTCAACGAATCTTTCGTTACAGTCAAATCTTATGTTTCTACGTTTACATGTTCAGTTGAATTCATGTTCTACAATATCAAATATTAACAAGCATTAGCTAATACAGCTATGTGTTACTAAAGCAGTTCAAAACATTGACATTAGCATTAGCAAAAGAATGAATTTTAAAAAGGAATATACCTGTAACTATCAAGAGATGGGAGCAGCAATAGAAAGCGCGAGTCAGCAACTACAAATATCATGTTTGTAAGAAAGAACAGCCTATCAAGCTTGCATTTTAAAAAAAACATATTTATTCTTTGGCTCCAACAATGAAATGAAGGCAAGTACTGCCATGCACGATATCAATAATATCAGCAAATGCAGCCTACAAAAACAATAAGCATCAGGAAGTTTTTCTTCTACGATCAGATTTGGTTTCAATGGTGTACTCCAACCTGGAGGAATTCAGTAATGCATGACTGTAGATTTTGGGAAACTTATTCAAAAGGGCCAAGGCTATATTTATATAGTCGAAGTTTTAATAGATGTCTAAGTATAATACTTGTTTAAGCAGAAAGCAAGAAAAACCTTCTATGCCTTCACTTATGCATTAGTGTGTTTTTTTTAAAACGTTGAAATACCTACTCTGTGAACACAGCAGACAAAAGGCAATGGCTCAATATTGTCATATGTTACGACTGATGTAAATTTGATAACAAAATAATCGATTTATGTTATAATATATGTAAATATAAAAGTGAATATGCTTTGTGTTTTTATATTTAGTCCCACACCATGGGATATGTTCAATCTCATGCTTCAAGGCCTATATATAAAGAAGCTTATGTAATGTAATTATACCAATCTATCTCTATGTAATTGATATCATAGTAAATAACATTTTTTCCGCTCTCCTCTTTTCTAATGGCTTCTTATCTATATTATACATCTACAATTGTGATAATCTATGAAATCAGATCTATTCTTTTCCAGATCCAATTATAGATCTCAAAACGGTAAGTCGTTTTTTTAATCTGATTGATCTAATCTTCCAAATCATTTTTTCTATTTCTTTTAGATCTCATTGCATTCTACATCTACTTCTTCAGATCTGAATCTATTGTGTTATCTTTTATTTTTTATTATATTAGTCTTACAATTTTAGATCTTATATGAATCTGAACTTTGAGATCTCATTCTTATTTTGTTAGTTATTATATTTTAGATCTATTTCTTTTTGCTATTTTCTGATCTTATTATTTTGTATATCTCAATATCATGCTTATTTTTATGTTTTGAGTTCATTTATTTTGGAATGCAAGTGTGAACTTGACCAAATTTGATGTTGTTGATTCAAGCAAATTTATCGAATTTGATTGTATTCAGTTTGGACATGGATTTGAGAAATCAAACATGGTTGGTAAATTGAGTTTTCATTTTTGAAAACCTTTTGATTTGATTTAGATTTAAATGAAGGTTTGAAAATTATTTTGACATATGATTTATATTTCCAGAAGAAATATTTTATTATTTCTTATATAAACAAATATAAAGATAATACGTATCTAGAAGATCGTATTAAGTTTAGATCTAACATTGATTTTGATTAAGCACATCTGAAGTGAATGAAAACATTAATAAAAGTTTGCATGATATTCTTAATATCTTCCAATACTTCCTTAAAAAAAAGAAAAGGAAATAAGAATTGAGAACCTGCACTTTCTATAATGACAAAAGGTTGATTATTCACTAGTAAACAATGAAGGATATTTAAGTACTTTCAAAAGCTTCAAATCAAGCTATTCTCATTATATATAGATTATTCATTTACAATATAAGTTACACTTATCTTAGCGGATAACAAACTGATTATGGTTTAAAAAAATAACATCCCCTTGATTTGTTATTGATTGATAATCAATTTCATGTGCAATCACATTTATTTTACAATATTAATGAGGTGTATAATCTCTAATTTCTTCAAATAAAAATCCCCTTGGTTTGTCGTTAATCATTTTAGTGTGCAATCAAATCTATTTGGCAATAATATTGATGTCATCTAACCTCCAGTTCTTTTAAATATGCATATATAATATAACTAAGTCATCAACTAATTGTCTTTAGGTTCACAATTTGCATCCAATCGATGAAAATTATTTCTTTCTAATCAATTAAATCATACAAGTTTAGAGGCAAACAAAATTTACATTTAATTTAAAATATTTTTGAGTTATAAAATTTCAATACCTTGGCTTCATTTTAAGAACTTAAAGTCAAGAATCCACTTTGTTAAATATTATGGAACTGAGGATATTATTAATATAAAAGCTTATAAAACTTGAGATAAAATTGATATTTTGGTCGGCTTTCATGAAATATTCAACGTAAATAATTTAAAATTTGGATTTCCTATGTATTTGGAATTGAAAATTGTGGATATTGCTTGACGTATACAAATTAGTAATAGGAGTCATAGGGCCGGTGAAGCATGAAGAGGTACTGAGAATTTTGAAGTGTTCCTCAAAATGTATTCACTGTAATTATTCTTAAAGTACTAATGACAAAAATTTACTAAGAGGTAAAAAAAGATGCAGGCTATCTTACAGTTACATATAACTAATTTGGCAGGTGATATAAAGGTAAAGATTGTCAATTGCAATTTAACATTAATTATTTGATAATGAAATTATCTATATTTATTGTCTTTTAGCTAAATATACTAATCTTCAATTTCTTCAAATATGCATATTGTATACCATGCATCTTATTAATAAATTAATACAGTAGTAAATTCTTTGAGTATCTTTCCATCACAAATTTGCACCTAATTAATGAAATTTATTTCTCTTCAATCAATGAATTAAAGCATGCATATTTGAAGGGAGCCAAACTAATATTTTAATAAAATGGAAACATTTATACAACATCTACATCTTGAGCTTCATTTCCAGAATTTGCAGTCAAGAATCCACTTTATTAAACCCTATTGCACGAAAAATATTATTACTATAAAGGCTTATGGACAATGGAAACTTGGGAATTAGTAGGTAAAATCAGTATTTTGATGAGGTTTCATGAAACATTCAATGAAACTCATTTTAACACTTTGATTTTATTGTGTATCAGTCATACTTTTTATATATTTCGAGTTTCCTATTGTTATAATAACATTTGAAATAAGATGAATTAAATCAAACAATACAAATCACTATAACATTATGTGCTTGCTGCATAAAAGTCAATACCATATGCAGGAGGATTTAAGAGGGCTCACTGCTTTCGTCCTCGGATCATTGCCCTTTGGTGATTATTTTGCATCATTTATCATTGTAATTGGTCGATATTAATAAAAACTTAAAAATACTTAAATGGGTTTGCAGGAGATTTGCAAGTATAAGCAGAGTACAGTCTTCTGCTGAAGAAGCTTCCATTTTAGAGGCTTGTTAGAGAAATATCTCAGGAATTTATGGTATTGTTTATTTCAGACCAAAAGAGATTGATCAAAAGTGTACTAATTTAAGAAAATATGTTGAATATAGTTAGAGAAAAATTCATGTCGATCTTTGGAAAAATCCGTTAAGCAATTTATGTTTTGGTAATCAAATTTATAAACCATCCAAAATAATGGAATTTTTCAACAAAGTGTGAATAGAATAACAATTTTTTCCAATCTCAGTTTTGGATTAAATTGAAGTAACATTAATTTTAAGTGAAATATAGTCATAAATCAAAACATATGTGAAAGGATTTACTAAAGCTAAAACCAAAAGCCTAAGTCTTTTATTTCACTAACAAAGAAATTGAAAAACTATAGGGTATTTCTGATATATAAGTGACACAATGAATGGTCAACATGTACCTGCCAGCCTCAAAGTCTATTTCAACCACCACATTGTCTCCATCAGCCACATGGCTCGGCATCGCCCATCACAGGCCGACTATTTTCGTTGTAACCCATCGTCTAGGGCAACCACAACAGACTTTGATGTCGCCCAAAACCTCAAACCTCCACTGCCTCCAACAATACTCATGACTTCCTTTATCTCCAGCCACAATTCCCATCATCGTCGTCGGACTCGCAGTATCAAATATTCCCACGCGCTGCCCTTGATAGTCATGTCATTGCCCAGCCCACGCACGCCAATGCATGACTCGAAGAACACAAATTCCTCATTCCTCTCATCGCCTACCGCTGTTGGGCGAATTCTCACCCAGGGGATCTTGAGACCAAGAAGCGTCAGTTTCACCCGGGTTCGCAACCTCCAATTCATTCGGCAAGGTACGCTCGGCATTCACACATGAAGCTTCATTCGGCAGTGCAAGCCCAAGTCCATCCGGCATAGACAGCCTCCTTCCCTCCGCTCCACCGAACCAACGCCTCACCTATCCAATGCCGGTCCAAGTTCCTGCCGAACCAGCTTCAAAATCACAACCAAGCCATACCGGATCAACGTCCTCTCCAATACCACCGGTCCAACCCCTTTCCCACATGACCGGACCACATACGACCGAACCACCCTTCAAGCTCACCACCGAACCAACTCCACGACCGAACCAACGCCACCGAGCCAAACCATACCTCACCACCGAATGGACCTCCGCCGAACCAGATGATTGCCAGTCCAAATTGCTTCAGCCCGGGCCCACCAGCAGTTATATACTTCCAAGACCCCTGCCCCCTACCTCATTCTATAAATAGAGGGGCAGGGGTACAACAATGGCAGACAAGTTTGAGAGCTCAAGCAAGGAAGGAACTTTCAAACTACTTTCATATACTTATATACGAAGCATTGTACTTGTAATCTAAAAGAAAGAAGATAATAACATATAAAGTGGACGTAGGCACATTCTGGCCGAACTACTATAAATCCGCGTGTCTTTTACATTTCAGCCCCTACTTCTTTTATATTTACATACTCATCTAAAATCATTGAAAATCACATATAATCAACTAAATAAGACGACTTGGAGGGTTTGTCCATTTTTTGTGCAAACATTTTTGGTGCTTTCACTGAGAATTGAACTCAGGCTTCATCTTCTCCCACTCAACCTTCTTCCTAACAACATCGCTCGTTGCTTAGAAATCATGCCTTCCAAACAGAGAAGGGATGTTAACAAAGGAAAGAACATCGCAACTAGCAGCCTTCCAGATCTAGCAATCGCAGATCAGCCCACTTCAACAGCAGTACCAGATGAAAATCAGGAAAATCCAACTGGTCCCGCAACGGAACAACCAATCACTAGGGCAGATCTGGACAGGGTTGTGGCTGAAGTAACTAACCGCTTCACATCCCAACAAGAAGCTTTGGTGGACCAACTCATGTCACGCTTAAGGGATGCTGAAGAGTCCAACCACAACACTGAATCATGGGGTGAGTCCCAATCCGGAGGATCTCGGAGGCAGCAAAGGTCTTCCCTCTTCGAAGAAGCTATCAACAGGAACAACAATGATAGGGGCCGCGCCCGGACTCAGCCCGAATTCCGACTCGAGGAAGCCCTTGGAACCGAACCCAGCGGGGGAGGCACCAGGCGAGGGTCGGATGTAGCTGAGCCAGTCATGCCACCTAATCATAGAAACCCCGCTGAACGGAGCCGAGCTAGAACCCAGCCCGAAGTTGACCCCATGGATGTGCTCGAAACAGAACCCCACAGGGGAAGATCAAGGCAGGGGGCAACTGTAGCTGGTCCTAGCGTGCATCCGAGCAGCCAAAGACAACCACTGGATAATGCTAGAAGTGATAGACTGTACCATCCCTACAGGTCATCTGGACGAGATAGATCCCGCAGGGAAGAACCAAGCTCATTTTTGTCCGCTCCAAGTTCTGACGAACGAATGGCACGATTATTCAGAGAATGTGTCCAACGGGAGCAAAGGGACCGGGGAATAGGCGCTAGGGTCACCAGTCCCTTTACCCGAAATATCGAAACTGCCATCACTCCCCGGGAATGGAAAATGCCAACCATGGAACCTTACAAAGGAACTTCCGACCCCATCGTACACTTGCAGAGATACACCCAGCATATGCTCATGAGTGGAGCAACAGAAGGAGTGTTATCTAAATGTTTTCCGCTATTCCTAGCTGATCTAGCTACCTCCTGGTTCTGCCATCTACCCCAAGGATCCATCAGCTCATGGGAGATGTTGAAAGAAAGGTTTATTAGCCAGTTTCGCATCCATGTGGAACAACCCAAGGATGCTTATTCTTTATCCAATGTCAAACAGAAAACCGGAGAGACGCTGCAACAATATCTAACGCGGTTCAACGCCGCAGCGGCAGCAGTTCAAGATGCCGATGAAAAACTCACTCTAATGGCCCTCTGTAGTGGTGTACATCCAGACACCAAGTTTGCCAGAAGATTAACTAAGGAAAAACCAGCTACCTTGCCTGATTTCTTCCATGAAGCTGGAAAGTATATGAGACTTGAAGACGCTGCTACAGAGAGGCAATCAGGACAACAAGGTAAGACAGTTCAGGACAAGGTTCCCACTGCAGCTAAGGACGCTCGAAGAAATGAATCTAGAGACAATGCTGGGGGCAGAAAGGTCGAAAAGCGCCACTACACTCCTTTGAACGACACAATCGAAAATATCTTCCTAGCCACTCAGGGCGAACTAGGATACAAGCGCCCCCCGCACAAGAAAGAATCAGATAACGCACTCAAGTCCGGAAAGTTCTGTCGCTTCCACGAATCCCACAGACATGACACCAATGAATGCCACCATCTTCGGGACTTGATCGAAGAACACATTAGAAGAAGAAGACTGGAACGCTATGTGAAGGGTCAGAACAGGACTCCAACTCCAGCCAATGAGAACTCAAAGCAACCCCTCCCAGAGGTAGGCGGAGGGAATCGCAACAATCACAACACCAGTGGCTCTAGTCAAGAGAAGATAGTGGTCCTTACCATCTCAGGAGGACCACACATCGCCGACAGAAGTTGGGCAGAGATGGAAAGGTACGGCAAGTCACTTAGAAATGCAGAAGGCTATGTTAACTCCATCACGGAAGAACGCCACCCGAAACGAAAAGAGAACGACGACATCATATCCAGTAGGCGTGATTTGGAAGGAAGACAGTACCCACATATGGATCCTATGGTCATCTCTGCCTGGTTCGGTCCAGCTAAAGTTTTTCGGATTCTAATAGACACAGGAAGCTCCGTAAATATCCTATTCAAACATGCTTTCGACAAAATGAAGTTATCAATGAAGGATGTATCCCCCTGTGACAAACCACTGCACGGTTTCACTGGAGATGCAAAAATGCACCTCGGGCAACTTGACCTCTTCGTCGAAATAGGAAGTCATCCCCGCTCCGTTGTGCGAAAACAAACGTTCGTACTAATAGAAAACCACTCGGCTTACAACGCCTTCTTGGGAAGACCAGCCTTGTCTGACTTCCAGATTGTATTAGCCCCCTGGTGCCTGAAAATGAAATTTCCAACAGACAACGGAGTAGGAGAAGTAGAAGGAGATCAAGATGCTGCCCGAGACTGCTATGTAACTGAACTTCGCGATAACCGCAGAAAGAATAAAGGAAAAGGTGCAGAGACTACTCTCTGCATGAAAAGCTTGGAGGCATAGCAACTAAAGAAAGCCCCTCCTCTTCGATACACAAGCGATCCCTTCAATGAACTAGACCCCAGGGATAAAGAGGAGGAGGCTACCGCCGAGCCTGCAGAGGCTATGGAATTCGTATCTGTAGACAAGCACGATTCAAGTAAACTATTAAAAGTCGGATCTCAGCTAAAAACGGAGTTGAAAGATCAACTCATTGACTTTCTCCGCCACAACTTAGATGTATTTGCGTGGACCCATGCCGATATGACAGGAATCTCCCCCGACATAGCATGCCACATGCTGAACATCGATCCCACCAAGGTACCAGTAAAGCAGAAAAAGAGGAGCATGGGGGCAGAGCGATCGGCAGCCCTTGATGAGGAAGTAAAGAATCTACTTGCTAATGGCTTCATACGGGAAGCCATCTACCCAGAATGGATCACTAACCCAGTGCTAGTAAAAAAGGCCAATGGAAAGTGGCGAACATGTATTGACTTCTCCAATCTGAATGACGCTTGCCCAAAAGATTGCTTCCCACTTCCCCGAATTGACCAACTTGTGGACAGCACAGCCGGACACGAACTCCTATCTTTTATGGATGCATACTCCGGATATAACCAGATTCCCATGCACGCTCCTGATCAAGACCACACTAGCTTCATCACCGACCGCGGACTATATTGTTACAAAGTCATGCCTTTTGGACTCAAAAATGCTGGAGCTACCTATCAGCGCCTCGTCAACAAGATGTTCGCGGAACTAGTAGGACGAACTATGGAAGTGTATGTGGATGACATGTTGGTAAAGTCCAGGAAAGCCGACGACCATGTAAGCCACCTGGGCGAGATGTTTCAAGTACTTCGCCGATATGGAATGAAGCTGAATCCTCTAAAGTGCTCCTTCGGAGTATCTTCGGGAAAATTCTTAGGATTTATCGTCCACGCCAGAGGAATCGAAGCAAACCCTGAACAAATCCGGGCTCTAAAAGAAATAAGGATACCCTCCACTCGAAAAGAAATGCAGAGCCTAAACGGAAAGGTGGCCGCCCTAAGCAGATTCATTTCCAAGGCAACTGACAAGTGTGTCCCTTTCTTCGAAGCTCTCAAGAAAGACAAAGGGAGATTCGAGTGGACCGATGAATGCTTAAAAGCCTTCCTCAACCTAATCGAACACCTTCAGAGACCACCAGTACTCTCAACTCCAAATGAAGGTGAAGTGTTATGCCTATACCTCGCTATATCATCTCATGCTCTAAGCGCCGCCTTGGTAAGAGAAGAAGACCGCACACAACGCCCGGTTTACTTTGTAAGTAAGAGATTTACAGGGGCAGAGGCCGGATATCCTAAACTAGAGAAATTAGCATATTGTTTATTGATCGCGTCACGAAAACTGCGACACTACTTCCAGTCTCACTCCATCAGGGTTCTAACCGATCAACCGCTAAGACAAGTGCTCCATCGTCCTGACACTTCTGGGCGACTCCTCAAATGGTGCATCGAACTAAGTCAGTATGATATCACCTACCATCCTCGCACCGCTATCAAAGGACAAACCATGGCCGATTTCATTGCCGAATTCACTACCAACGAAGGCAAGGAACAATCCGAAGTAGCAAAAAACATCAAGTGGAACCTCTTTGTAGATGGAGCATCGAAAGAACAAGGCTCGGGGGCAGGAATTGTGATCATCACCCCCAGGGGAAGAAAGTTGTACTATGCATTAAGGTTGGAGTTCACGGCCACTAACAACGATGCTGAATATGAAGCAGTAATAGCAGGATTGGAGCTTGCCCTGGAAATTGGAATCAATTCCTTATGTCTCCATAGTGATTCTCAGCTTATCGTAAACCAGGTGCTAGGAGAATTCCAGACTCGAGGAGAACGACTCACAGCATACCTAAAGAAAACCAAACTGCTGCTCGATCAATTGGACCACTATCTAATCAAACATATTCCTCGAGAAGAGAACCAAGAGGCAGATGAACTTGCCAAGCAAGCTAGTATGAAGAATAGCACCATTTCCGGAGCATTAGCCATCTCAAGGCAGCTAGCCCCAAGTTTCGAACAAGTGAATCTGATAACTGCAATCGAAGAAGGAACCTGGATGACTCCTATCCGGAAATATTTGCAAGATGGCACACTACCCGACAGGCGTGACGAAGCCAAGAGGATCTTGAGAAAAGTTCCCCACTACACAATACAAGAAGGCATCCTCTATCGGCGTGGCTTCTCTAGCCCCTTATTGAGATGCGTCGCCGGAAGGGAAGCCAAGGAGATCTTATCAAACATCCATCAGGGAGGATGCGGAGATCATACTGGAGGGCAGACTTTGGCAAGGAAGATACTCCGATATGGATATTACTGGCCCACACTAAACAAAGATGCCCTAGACTTCGTCAAGAAATGCGACAGATGTCAGAAGTTCGCCAAGATTCCTCGACTACCCACAAATGAAATTACTCAAATGACCAGCCCTTGGCCCTTTGCTGTATGGGGAATTGACTTAATTGGCGAACTGCCAGCGGGCCGAGGCGGATCCAAATATGCTATAGTGGCAGTCGATTATTTCACCAAATGGGTGGAAGAAGAACCTCTAAATAAAATATCTTCAGCAAAAGTTATAAACTTCTTGATCAAAAATATTCTGTGCAGGTACGGAGTCCCACTCAAGATCATATCAGACAACGGACTCCAGTTTGACAGCGAAGAATTTGCCGACTGGTGCCAAGAGCATGGAATTCATAAAAGCTTCTCATCAGTAGCTTATCCTCAGGCAAACGGACAAGTTGAAGCCGTCAACAAAATTCTCAAAACCCTAATCAAGAAGAAACTTGAAAAGTCGAAAGGCGCTTTGGTGGACGAACTTCCTACGGCACTATAGGCGTACCGCACATCTTTCAGAACATCAACGGGACATACTCCTTTCTCTTTGGCATATGGATCGGAGGCAATGCTCCCAGTTGAGACTATTGTGCCTTCCCACCATAGGATCCACTACAACCCAGAGGAAAACGAAGAACTCCTCCTCATGTCTTTGGATCTGATTGAGGAAAGGAGAAACGATGCAGCACTCAAAGCAGCAGCTCACAAACAAAAAGTGGCAGCACTATACAATTCCAAAGTCAAGCATCGCAGCTTACAAGAAGGAGATCTTGTCCTCAGGCGAATCTTTCCGCGCCCCGGGGCACTAGACCTCATCTGGGACGGACCGTATGTAATTCATAAAGATCTCCACAACGGAGCTTATATTTTGTCAACAGTGGACGGAGAGGTGTTCCAGAGGGCATGGAACATCCGACACCTCCGTCGATACTTTTCTTAACTTGTACTGCCCATATGAAGTGAATTAACAAAGAGAATCAGTGGACGTAGGCACTTTCGTGCCGAACCACTTTAAAAAATCTTGTCTCTTTTTAGCTTGTTCCTTTATGTCTTGGCTACTTGTTAAGTTTTATCCCTTTCTGTTGTACAAGATCCTATGGCATCTCCACTCAAGACGCACCACGGCCTCATCTGGACTAGGCCTAACAGGTACGCTACGATTCTATGCACTCGCCAATGAGACACTTTTGCTCCAGCATCCCTCTGCTGCGGGTTAACTCATTGCGCGCCTGCCCTCAAAGCCAACTGTAATGAGCCGATTATAAGTCATCATAAAGGCCGACTATAGCCGATGGCAGCTCATTACGGCGTTCGGCTCACCGGCAACTGTGAACCTACTTTAAGCCCCAACATAAGGTGTGGCCAGCCAGGGGTAGTTCACGGCCAACGGCACCCACGCTAGCCGGCCACGGTAAATCGAATAATACCCACGATTACGGACCATAATGGTTCGGGTAGTTACCGTGCGCGATCTCGGCTCCGATGTGTCTTAAGTGCGGCTGTGGTAAAAAAGAAAACTCCCCGCGGAGGCGTAAGATGGGTGACAAATGTCTCCAAGACCCACAGCTAGGGAAAGTGACTACAAAACCCGTTTGCCACGAACTTAAGCACATCGACGGCCTTCCGTGACTGGAAGTTTTACTTTTACTATATTTCCATTTCATTTAAATACTTTTCTCCTATCCTGTATAACAAACTCTAAAGTACAGGAAACCAAATAGGAAGCATTCACTCATGAGAAACTAAGTCTGCATACTGGGTGGCAGGGTACTCAGCTATATCCATGAACAGTTACATAAGACGCTCTAAGCTACCGCCTGCGAATGAAACATAAAGGGCGGTACTCTCTTTTCTTGTACATAAATACGTAACTATAGCTTGTTCGTACAATAACATTGCAACACATGAAATTATATTTCTAGCGAAAAACTTAGCATCAAACACAACTAGAATCACAGGCATATACATAGTTACATTTCTCACACAGCACATCAAGATGACAACAACATTTAAACATAACAACATCAGCTTATATTATAAAATCACATGAAGTTATTCTCTGCAAATAATATTATTACAGTCGCATGTCAATGATTAACGTAAACAGTGATAAGAAGAAATAAAAAGATGGCAGCTGCATCCACACTCCATCACCAACTTCCCCAGTCTACTTAGCCGCAGGACCAGAGCCCCCAGCATGTGGATCAGAAGTCCCACCTATCCAGTTCAGAAGAGGAATTCATTAAACGAACAATCAAGTTACGGAAACACAGAAAGAAAAGAAAAGGAAAAGAATAACTCACCAGCATCCGCCGCTTGATCCTCATCATCCAACTGCACGCCCGCTTCCTCTGCAGCAAGCAGCCGCATCCCCTCCTTCACCGCCGCTTGCTCCTCCTTCGAGAACTGGGCAGTAACCGCATCCAAATTGAAAGCCTCTCCGCCTTCCTTACCCGCGTTCACCCTGGCCTCCTCTAAAGCCTGGAGATACACCTTGGCCATCACCCGAGGGTAATCGTCCATCCAAGACAAGCCGCCCTCCTTCCAAGTGTGGAAGTACATGTCCTGCAGCATCTCATCCATCATCCCCTCATTCTCCTCAAACTCCCTCACCCGGGCCTCGGAGGCTTGCAACTTGGCGACGGCAATGTCCCTCTCTGATTGGTATCTCAAGCAGTCAACCTGGAGAGACCTCCTCATTTCCTCCTCCTTTAACTTGAGGGACCTCCTCATCTCCTCCATCTCCTCCTTCAACTCGGCCTGAGCCATTTCCGCAGCCTCGAGCCTCCCAGACAACTCCTCTACCCGCTCAAGATCCGCATTTCGAACCTCGTCCACCGTCGTAATGGCCATGTTAATCCGTTCCCTGCAGGCGACCTCCATCTTCCGTAATTCCGCCCTACTGGCCTTCTCCATCGTCTCTTTCAGCCGCTTGGAGGCTTCCTCATGCTGGGAAATCTGGATGGCTTGATCGGCGAGCTGCTTGGCCTGATCGGCAACTTTTAACCTCAACCGAACATTAGCACTCCCGATCTCTTCCCCGGCCTTGGCCAATTTAGCATGATGCTCCATTAACTTCTTGGTCTCTGCGTCCACCCGATCGATGTTAGCCTTGGCTTCGTCCCCCATGGTGACTACCCGTGTAGTAAGTAAATCAAGATCTAAAGACTTGGCCTCGTCCAGCACTCTCACCATGGGGTTGCGGGGAAGGAGGTGCTCGCCCGTGGTCTCATCAAATGAGATATCCTGAAAGCTCGGATCTAAATCAGGATGACCGGCAAAAGGGTCACGAGGCACGGGGCGAGGCATATCAGGACGCCTTATACGAATAACAGTTGGGCTCTTGAAAGGAGGATGAGGGGGGCCGGATTCCGTGCTCTCCTCCGTAGTATCACGAGGAGGCTGAGTAGGAAGCTGCGAACCAGGGAAAGACTCAAATAAGGAATGGCTCCGCTTCTTTTTCCGAATGCCCTCTTCAATGACCCCGAGAAGAGGGCGATAACTGACTACATCCCTAGTGCGACCAGTAGGGGGTTTCGCAGAAGCTCTCCTCGACTTAAACTGCTCAAGGCGGTGTCGAACGTCCGACGTTTTAACCACCTGGCCTGCCCCTGGAATAAAGAACAAGTGTTACGAACATACAATAATCCACAGTTCGAAAAATGTGTTAAGTTAAAAGGAACGAAAAGTGAGAAGACGCGTCTATTATACAAACCCGGCGGAGGAGTGGGATACTGCAATAAGTCCTGGATCTCATTCCAGGACGGAAGTGAACTGTAAAAAATTTCTAAGTCCCTATCGAAAATGGAATCGGCAGAAGACAAAAGTTCACCTTGCATCGCCGGAATCACCCTAGCTGAGGAACCCTTAGAGGATGGGTCAGTGCCAGCCACAGCTTTGCCGGTTTCCTTTGCCTTCTCCGTTTCCGACTCTCCCTCCGACTCCCCGAAGGCCCGACGGAGAGCCTCATCCAGTTCAAGGTCTTGCTCAGAGGTTAGGGCACCGACGCCATTACCACCTTGACCGTCGCCGTCTCCTCCACCCTCCGACCCTTCTCCAACCTCGCCTTCTTCCTCCTCATCTACACCTTCCCCCTCCGGGACAGTCGGACAAGTGCTTGGAGAAGGGCAATCAGACTTCTTCAGCTTCTTCCCCCCGACAGCGGGACGCTCTGCAAAAGGCTCCCTCTTACCGCTCTTCACCGTAGCCCCCTCCTTAGCTTTAGCAGCCTTCTCCTCAGCCGTATCCCTTTGCTTAACCACGGACTGGTGCGGTAAGATCAAATTATACTCCAAGAGAGTTGCGTTCCTGATCAAGAAGGAGGCCGACCGGTCCCGTGCCGGAATAGCCTTTAGTTCAGCAGCCATTCGCACCAAGGAATCATCCTCCACGACTGCAATACCACCTGTCGCTAGCCAGAAATAGAAGCATGTCAGAAAAAACACTACAGTCAAAACATGGAAAATATAAATGAAATCCATCTTACATCCGGAAGTGAAAAGGCGGAAAGAAACAGCATCGTCCTTGATGAAGAACCACTCTTTCTTGAACATGGTAAACTTGGAATATAAGTCCAGGACTGGTTTGAAGGGCACGGCCGCTTCCAGACTGATATACGGAGACCCCTTCTTATAGCCTCTCAGGTTGTACAAATATCGAATTTCCCGGTTAGAAGGAGGACGCCCGTACCTCCTCTGGAAGATAACAAAGAGGCTCACCAGGATGGCATAAGAGTTAGGCTGAAGCTGGAAGGGAGCCACCTTCAAATATGTGGTGAAGCTTACTATCCAAGCGTTGATAGGAGGGATAGCACCGCACATGCAATGGTATCTGCTATAAGCAAAGTAGCCCTCGGGAGGATTATATGGCATCACTCCATCTCCCGGCAGCAGCATAAGAGCCCTATCTATCCCGAAGGAACGGGATATGACGTCAAGTTGCTCCTCCTTTAGGGAGCTAGGAAAGCAATCAGGAGGGGAGATCAGAAGTTCCTGTGGACCGTATCCATCCACTAGAGACCTCGGAATAGGTCGATGTTGCCCGGATCCTGGTTGGACTGGGGGCAAGGAAGAAGAAGACTCTCCTGTGCCTCTAGACTTCTTTCTGTCCGATCGTGTTTCCGCTTTGCGAGACATTTTCTGCAGCACAAGAAAAACTTGGTATTAGAATAAGAAGTACAAGAAAATAAACAAGCAAGTATCTAAAGCAAGCATATAAAAGCCTAAGATTTCGCTCAAGATTCAAATTCCGAGTCTCATTCGGTATATGCCTCATTCGGTAGTTCCATTCGGCATTAGAGGTTCATCCGGTATACGAATTCGTTCGGTAATACGGTGCAAGCAAATTCATTCGGCAATGGGGCATGAAGTTCATTCGGCACTAAGGCCTTAAACTCATTCGGCATACAGAAACATTCAGTAATAAAGGCATTCGGCAATGGAGTGTGTACCTGATTCGGTAGAGATTTGGTTCGGCAGACGGTTTGGTCCGGCAAGTCAGTTGATTCGGCTCTCTGGTTCGGTAAGGGAAAACAAAGGGGGGTACGGCCTCTATATATAGGCGAGCTCAGGGCCGCCGAACCAACTGGTTCGGCCCACCGGATAGGAACACCGGACCAATAACAACCAACTAGATACCGAATGGAACCACAGCCGGATGAGAGTAACCGGACCAACAAAAAACCGAATGAACTAT
This sequence comes from Allium cepa, assembly GCA_030765085.1. Taxonomy (NCBI): domain Eukaryota; kingdom Viridiplantae; phylum Streptophyta; class Magnoliopsida; order Asparagales; family Amaryllidaceae; genus Allium; species Allium cepa. Next base: position 237,779,631 of record CM060930.1, read on the forward strand.
CTCTCTACCAACGATAACCAGGAACTAGGGGCATTCAGAGCGCCTCATACAGATAAGTACCGAACTCCAGAACTAACTAATAAAATGAGGATTATGACAACGATGAATAAGTTGTAGATCTCTCACCAACATGGATTAATCGTTTACACGTGTACGCGACCACGAACGGTCCATAGGCACGCTCTGAATGGTTATTAACCCTATTGTCGTGGGAATTTACACTTTGACACGCCTTTTTAAACTCGTAGGTTAAACGGATATTTGACTCTGATAATTATGAAATGGCTAAGCTACTTACACATGTACGGGGTCGCGAACGATCCCTAGGCATGCTCTGAGCTGGCGATAAACCGTCTTGACAAACGATCCAAGGATCCACTCTGACATGAACCTGGCATCAATGATGCTAAGCCCCCTCGGGGCTTACTCTCTCGTCCCAAACAGCACAGTGCAATTCAACTCGAATATTTCGATCACGAACGGTTGTTGTTTGAAATCACTCTAAGACTGTAAATTCCTTTGCAGGACATCAACAGAATACAAACATCCAACCCATGGCGTTACAAAGCTAGACTTCCTACCACAAAGAAACAAAGCGCGACACATGCAAGCACGTGCCCCACTTTGGGGGGGCAAATGTTGGGCGAATTCTCACCCAGGGGATCTTGAGACCAAGAAGCGTCAGTTTCACCCGGGTTCGCAACCTCCAATTCATTCGGCAAGGTACGCTCGGCATTCACACATGAAGCTTCATTCGGCAGTGCAAGCCCAAGTCCATCCGGCATAGACAGCCTCCTTCCCTCCGCTCCACCGAACCAACGCCTCACCTATCCAATGCCGGTCCAAGTTCCTGCCAACCAGCTTCAAAATCACAACCAAGCCATACCGGATCAACGTCCTCTCCAATACCACCGGTCCAACCCCTTTCCCACATGACCGGACCACATACGACCGAACCACCCTTCAAGCTCACCACCGAACCAACTCCACGACCGAACCAACGCCACCGAGCCAAACCATACCTCACCACCGAATGGACCTCCGCCGAACCAGATGATTGCCAGTCCAAATTGCTTCAGCCCGGGCCCACCAGCAGTTATATACTTCCAAGACACCTGCCCCCTACCTCATTCTATAAATAGAGGGGCAGGGGTACAACAATGGCAGACAAGTTTGAGAGCTCAAGCAAGGAAGGAACTTTCAAACTACTTTCATATACTTATATACGAAGCATTGTACTTGTAATCTGAAAGAAAGAAGATAATAACATATAAAGTGGACGTAGGCACATTCTGGCCGAACCACTATAAATCCGCGTGTCTTTTACATTTCAGCCCCTACTTCTTTTATATTTACATACTCATCTAAAATCATTGAAAATCACATATAATCAACTAAATAAGACGACTTGGAGGTGTTTGTCCATTTTTTGTGCAAACAACCGCTATGCCAGCATATGGTAAATTAAAGGAGGCTGTAAAAAACAAAACCTTCTATCAATATTCAACAAAATTAAGGTCCAAAAACCACTAATTACAACAATAAACTTTATCAAATGCGGAATAGTTTTCCACTTACGAAGGTGAGGGTTGAGAATCATCGGATCTGTTGTAAGTACCTAATCGATAGCTTACAAAAAGCATCAAAGAAAAATCAAATTTAAAAAAGATATACTGGGAAATGATTACGAATGAATTTTAGCAAGGGTACGGAGTTTGAGATCTCATAAGCGACTTTGGAAGAAGAGATTATGTTACCCTTTCCAACACGAAATATTTTTTTGTAATTTTTCTAATAATTGTTGTAGTTTTCTTTTGAAATGAGGTTTGGTTGACGTTCTGATCTCAGATTCTCAGGTACAAATAAAGAAATAACAACAATGAAAGTGGAGTGGTGGTGTGGGATGTGGGACTGAATGTGACCAAAGGATAATAAAGTGACAAAAGTACCCTTTGTACTGATAGGTTTCAAGCAGCTCATGAGTAAGGTTATTCCTGGAAGATTGAAAAAGGCTTCACTTGGGAAGTATTTTGAATGCAATGATAATTAAATTGGGAAAGTGACGCAAAGTTTAGGATAGAGAATTTTTTTCTGTTGGATGTGGGTGTGGGCTTTCATATAATATTGTGTTTTGAATATCTAAGGCTGGAAGAGAAGTACTTTCAGCAGACAAAGTACAAAGAAGACAGAGGATCTAATTCAGCTTCTATTAATATAGAACAGATATATAGAATAGATTACGTACATAGAACAGATATATAATGGATTACATACATAGAACATATATATAGAATAGATTACATATATAGAACAAATATATAATAGATTACATACATAGAACATACATATTAATATAATAACATACTCCAATGCATATTAACCATTTAACCAAATTAAATAAATAAACCAAACTGTCCATTAAAATAGATCAACTTTAGCAACCCATCCTCATTTCCCTGCGTCTCCCTTCACAGCTTTTCCTGTGATTGATATTAAACTTTCACTGTGATGCGTCAATTGACGCACGAATGGTCGAAAGGGCTGTCCAACACCAAGTTGTTTCAGAGTAATCAAATCATACACATGAAGTCTTCCAGATTCATATATGTAAAATTTATGCGCTTTGTGTAATAGAAAGTGGGCATTCCTCGATAAACCAAGAGGCAGAAAATTGTATCCGTAACCATTTGTGGGCCCAACATGAAATTTTTGGCTCCATATGGCGTGCTTGTCTAGCACCCATACGTCTATCCATTGTGCATAGCCCACAACCTTAATATATGCTAGATTATCTTCCAAGAAATATAGCACAGACAAGGACGTGTTCGGAAAACTATCAGATGGCAATGAAATGGTAGAAAAAGTTTCTAAAGTCAAATCGAAAGAAACAAGAACGTCATCCTTAGCTATCCAATGGCAAAGTCCGTTCCTAAATGTCGTAGGACCAACGAGAATATCCTAAAAAGGCAAAATCGAATTTTCATGATGACCCTTCAACGTTTTGATTTCAAGCTATAAACCTCAACAAAATTTTCATCCACAGTTTTTAAATTGTCAAATTCTTCGAATAAATAGCTATCCCTGGTCTCTACAGATGAAATCACGGCTCTTTTGGTCAAACCTAAACCCAGCAACTGATGCAATGTCCTCAAAACCGTGAAGGAAAATAAACCCACTGTAGAACTCCGATTAGGGTATAAGTATCGTTTGCTTCGTAGCAGGGTTGCATATTGCAAGGTATCCATGCATGTTGCTTTCCAAACACCTCAATCCTTTGCACGGTCCAATAATTTGTGCTTCCTCTAAGGGATACCGGTCATACTTGAGTTCCAAAACTTCAACGACATCGTACCTTTTACCACTCAGCAAGCACAATCTGTAATCTGAAGCATTCGACCAACTATACTATGCGACCAATTTTCCTTCACGGCTATTATCACTGCAATGTTTAGAGACGTCCTGCTTTCAATAAGGTTGTACCATGACTTGCAAATGGCTTTGAAGCACAGCAACGATGCAGTTGGCAACCACAAGGGTATGCCAAACAGTAGTTTGTCGAACATAAAACGTTTTTTGTTTTCATCTCGTCTTTGGTATTAAGTTTTTTTACTTCTTTTACATTTAGTTCAAATATACTTGAAATTAAAACGATTTGAAGAATTAATGATATTACACATTGAATATTTGTGTGTTTTAATGATTAAGATGAGTTGCAAAAATTAGGGGTATAATTCAAAAAGGTTTTTCCGTACTTGCCTGTATTTATAGGCAGGTGACAGATCCTAAGGCAATCAGCCCGTTTACGACAGGGTCAAACCCAATCATCTAAACTCTAATCCGAAGTCCAAATAGTCCTCCCTTTTCCTTTCTTGCGTTGAAACAATATCTCATTCCGCTTCTCCTGCTCCTTTCTTCTCGATTCATAATCGTGGCTTCTGTTTTCCTAATATTTTTTGCCACCCTCCTAAGAAATCATTCTCTCTTCCCCATTTCCTTTTTCTACATATATTCTCGTTTTTCCATCGACAACCTACAAATCCACCCAAATCTGCAAACCCTAATTTTGCTTTTATAGAATTGAAAATGAATCCAAGCAAAGTCAAATTCGATGAAACAAACTTTATCACTACTCGACCATGCAGCGACTGACCATCGCTCTTTAAAATGTCGTTTTCCTCTGCTCCTCTGCTGAAGAAATTCCTAGTAATAGTACATCATGCATTTTACATATTAGTATGAAATTGTCGAGGACCAGTTCTTAATTGCTCACATCTCTTTTGAAATTCCGAGGATTCTATTTCTAGCCAAGAAAAACCAATTCTAGCGTGTCGATAGGCGAGATAATATTTTTCGGCGATTTCCTTTCACCATCTAATAACTGGGGTTATTATATTATCTTATCATATGGATCAGATTCTTAACTTTGTTTCTATCAATAAGTTTATTTTATAGATAGACATAGATACTATGGTCTACATATATACGAGGTAACAATCTGACATGGATAATTTGTGCATGATATAGATATAAAATAAGGCACAAATTAGCATGGATTTATGAGTCTTTCACATAAATTAATATTGGCCCAAACTAGCAGTGTTAAATCTATATAGAAATATTAGGGGGAAAATGGCTTAAGTACCACACCATTTATACATGGATCTTGAAAAGGGAACTTTTGGAAAACGTCGTTAAGGAGTTTCAAAATAAGTAAATCTCTCCTCCCTTTTTTATTAAAAAAGAACCTTTTTGAATTATACCCCTAATCTTTGCAACTTAGCTTAATCATTAAAACACACAAATATTCAATGTGTAATATCATTAATTCTTCAAATCGTTTTAATGTCAAGTATATTTGAACTAAATGTAAAAGAAGTAAAAAATATACTTAATACCAAAGACGAGATGAAAATAACAAACGTTTTATGTTTGACAAACTACTGTTTGACATACTCTTGTGGTTGCCAACTGCACCGTTGCTGCGCTTCAAAGCAGTCTGCAAGTCATGGTACAACCTTATTGAAAGCAGGACATTCGTCTCTAGACATTGCAGTGATAATAGCCGTAAAGGAAAATTGGTCGTGCAGTACAGTTGGTTGAATGATTCAGATTACAGGTTGTGCTTGCTGAGTGGTAAAAGGTACGATGTTGTTGAAGATTTGGAACTAATGTATGACCGGTATCCCTTAGAGGTAGCAAAAATTATTGGATCGTGCAAAGGATTGATGTCTTTGGAAGCAACAGGCATGGATACCTTGCAATATGCAACCCTGCTATGAAGCAAACGGTACTTATACCCCAGTCGGAGTTCTATAGTGAGTTTATTTTCCTTCACTTTTCTGAGGATGTTACATCAGTTGCTGGATTTTGGTTTGACTAAAAGAGCCGTGATTTCAAGATTGTGAGAACAATGACTTCATCGACAGAGACCGAGGATAGCTATTTATTCGAAGAATTTGAAAATCTAAACTTTGTGCGTGATAATTTCGTTGAGGTTTATAGCTTCAAATCAAAACATTGGAGGGTCGTTCATGAAAATCCGATTTTTCCTTCTAAGGATATTCTCATTGGTCCTACAACATTTAGAAACGAACTTTGCCATTGGATAGCTAAGGATGACGTTCTTGTTTCTTTCGATTTGAATTTAGAAAGTTTTTCGCCATTTCATTGTCATTTGATGGGTTTCCGAACACATTCTTGTTTGTGCTAGATTTCTTGGAAGATAATCTAGCATATATTAAGGCTGTGGGCGATCCATAATGGATAGACATATGCGTGTTGGACAAACACGTCATGTGGAGCCAAAAATTTCATGTTGGGCCCATAAATGGTTATGGATACAATTTTCTGCCTCTGGGCTTATCGGGGAATGCCCGCTTTCTGTTACTCAAAGCGGGCAAATTGGACATACGTGAATCTGGAAGACTTCCTGTGTATGATTTGATAACTTCGAAACTACTTGGTGTTGGAGAACCCTTTCGACCATTCGTGCGTCAATTGACGCATCACAGTGAAAGTTTAATATCAATCACAAGCGAAGCTGTTATGGGAGATGCAGGGAAATGTGGATGGGTTGCTAAAGTTGATATATTTTAATGGATGGTTTGGTTGATTTATTTAATTTGGTTAAATGGTTAATATGTAGTAGAGTATGTTATTATATTAATATATCTGTTCTATGTATGTAATCTATTATATATTTGTTCTATGTATGTAACCTATTTTATATATTTGTTCTATGTATGTAATCCATTATATATCTATTATATGTATGTAATCTATTCTATATATCTGTTCTATATTAATAGAAGCTGGATCAGATCCTCCGTCTTCTTTGTGCTTTGTCTACTAAAAGTACTTCTTTTCTTCCAGTCTCCGGTATTCAAAACACAATATTGTATGAAAGCCCACATCCACATCCAATAGAAAACAATTCTCTATCCTAAACTTTACCTCACTTACCCAATTTAATTTTTATTGCATTCGAAATACCTCCTAAGTGAAGCCTTTTTCAATCTTTTGGGAATAACCTTACTCATGAGCTTCTTGAAACCTATCGGTACAAAGGGTACTTTTGTCACTTTATTATCCTTTGCTGACGTTCAGTCCCACGTCCCACACCACCACTCCACTTTCATTGTTGTTCTTTCTTTATTTTTACCTGAGAATCTGAGATCAGAACGTCAACCGAACCTCATTTCAAAAGAAAAGTACAACAATTATTAGAAAAATTACAAAAAATGTTTCGTGTTGGAAAGGGTAATAGAAGCTATTCTTCCAAAGTCGCTTATGAGATCTCAAACTTCATACCCTTTCTAAAAATTTATTCGTAATCATTTCCCAGTTTATCCTTTTTTTAATTTGATTTTTTCTTCTATGCTTTTTGTAGGATATCGATTAGGTACTTACAACAGATCCGATGATTCTCAACCCTCACCTTCATAGGTGGAAAACTATTCTACATTTGATAAAGTTTATTGTTGTAATTAGTGGTTTTTAGCCTTTAATTTTGTTGAATATTGATAGAAGGTTTTGTTTTTTATAGCCTCCTTTAATTTACCATATGCTGGCGTAGCGGTTGGCGATGAGAGGAATGCGGAGTTTGTGTTCTTCGAGTCATGCATTGGCGTGCACGGGCTGGGAAACTGTTGCTGGAGATAAAGGAAGTCATGACGTACTATTGGAGGCAGTGGAGGCGTGAGGTTTTGGGCGACATCGAAGTCTATTGTGGTTGCCCTAGACGATGGGTGACAACGAAAATAGTCGGCCAGTGATGGACGATGCCGAGCCATGTGGCAGATGGAGACAGTGTGGTGGCTGAAGCAGACTTTGAGGCTGGCAGGTACATGTTGAACATTCATTGATCACTTATAAATCGAAAATACCCTATACTTTTTCAATTTCTTTGTCAGGGAAATAAAAGATTTAGGCTTTTGGTATTAGCTTTAGTAAATCCTTTCACATATGTTTTGATTTTGTGACTATATTTCACTTTAAATTAATGTTACTTCAATTTTGTCCGAAACTGAGATTGAAAAAAATTGTTATTCTATTCACACTTCATTGAAAAATTCCATTATTTTGGATGGTTTATAAATTTGATTACCAATACATAAATTGTATAACAGATTTTTCCAAAGATCGACATGAATTTTTCTCTTACTATATTCAACATATTTTCTTAAATTAGTACACTTTTGATCAATCTCTTTCGGTCTGAAATAAAAAATACAAAAAATTCCTGAGAAATTTCCCGAATTAGCCTCTAAAATGGAAGCTTCTTCAGCAGAAGATCTGTACTCTACTTATACTTGCAAATCTCCTGCAAACCTATTTTAAGTATTTTTAAGTTATTATTAATATCGACCAATTACAGTGATAACTGATGCAAAATAATCACCAAAGGGTAATGATCCCAGGACAAAAGCAGTGAGCCCTCTTAAATCCTTATGCACATCATTTTGACTTTTATGCAGCAAGCACATAACGTTATAATGATTAGTATTGTTTGATTTAATTCATCTTATTTCATAATAATAGGAAACTCGAAATATATAAAAAAGTATGACTGATACACAATAAAATCAAAGTGCTAAAATGAGTTTCATTGAATGTTTCATGAAACCTCATCAAAATACTGATTTTATCTACTAATTCTCAAGTTTTCATTGTCCATATAAGCTTTTATAGTAATAATATTTTTCGTGCTATAGGGTTTAATAAGTGGATTCTTGACTGCAAATTCTGGAAATGAAGCTCAAGATGTAGATGTTGTATAAATGTTTCCAATTTATTAAAATATTGATTTGGCTCCCTTTAAATATGCATGCTTTAATTCATTGATTGAAGAGAAATAAGTTTCATTAATTAGGTGCAAATTTGTGATGGAAAAATACTCAAACAATTTACTACTGTATTAATTTATTGATAAGATGCATGGTATGCTATATGCATATTTGAAGAAATTGAAGATTAGTATATTTAGTTAAAAGACAATAAACATAGGTAATTTCATTATCAAATAATTCGTGTTAAATTGCAATTGACAATTTTTACCTTTATATCACCTGCCAAATTAGTTATATGTAACTGTAAGATAGCCTGCATCTTTTTATTTACCTCTCAGAAGATTTTTGTCATTATTACTTAAAAGAATAGTTATAGTGAATACATTTTGAGCAATACTTCAAAATTCTCAGTACCTCCTCATGCTTCATTGGTCCTATGACTCCTATTACTAATATATATACGTCAAGCTATATCTACAATTTTCATTTCCAAATACATAAGAAATCCAAATTTTAAATTATTTTCGTTGAATATTTCATGAAAGCTCACAAAAATACTAATTTTATCTCAAGTTTTATAAGCTTTTATATTAATAATTTCCTTAGTTCCATAGTATTTAACAAAGTGGATTCTTGGCTGTAAGATCTTAAAATAAAGCCAAGGTATTGAAATTTTATAACTCAAAAATATTTTAAATTAAATGTAAATTAGGTCTACGTCCAAACATGTATGATTTAATTTGATTAAGTAGAGAGAAATAATTTTCATTAATTGGATGCAAATTTGTGAACCTAATGATAATTAATTGATTACTTAGTTATATTATATATGCACATTTAAAGGAACTGGGGGTTAGATAACATCAATACTGTTCCCAAATAAATTTGATTGTACATTAAATTGATTAACGACAAAACAAGGGGATTTTTATTTGAAGAAAGTGGAGATTAGTACACCTAATTAATATTGCAAAATAATTGTGATTACATATGAAATTGATTATCAATCAATAATAAATCAAGGCGATGTTATTTTTTAAACCATAATCAGTTTGTTATCCACTAAGATAAATGTAACTTTTATTGTAAATGAATAATCTATATATAATGAGAATAGCTTGATTTGAAGCTTTTGAAAGTACTTAAATATCCTTTATCGTTTGCTAATTCAAGTTGAACAATTATGGATATTTTTGACATTTAATACCTCATCCCACTTTTTCCTAGTATGTAGGCATGTATTCTATCAATAGCCTGCATCTTTTTCCCTTTCTGAAAACATCTTTTTCTTTCTTTTCTACAAAAGCAAAAAAATATTGATAAGTACTACAAACTTCTCCGAATAATTGATGGTGATCCTTTTATGATCCTTTTGAGGTATTTTTAGACCTCTAATTCATATTCTGGAGCAGAAAACGGTTATTGAGTTTTCATTTTTAATTTCAACTGGAAAATCAATTTTTTGCTCATGGAATATGGAACCCAGGGGAAACCAAACCTTTTTGTTCTTTATGGACCATAGATCTAGAAGTTCAGAACATGAAATATATCTTTTCTTAGTGGATGTGAGTTATATTGAAATAAGATTCTACATTTTTTGTTGTTATCTATTGTTTTCTATAGTGTGGTTATTGTATCCGTTAGTTTTGACATATTATTAGATATGTGATTTTCTAATAATGGTTGCCACAATCAAACCGATAAATTTACATTTGATACTAAAACCTTCATTGAAGATAAGCACCATTGTCCAAGTGGTTAATTGATTCGGCTTTGGTGCAAGAGGTCACAAGTTCGAAACTTGCTTTCGAACGTTTATTGACATGGGATATGTTGTCCCAATGATTTGTTGTATATAAAGTACCATTTCAAAAAAAAAACCCTTCATTGAACTATATGCAAGTTGAATATTTCTACAGTTTTTAGGAAATTTTTACAGTTCATTAATATATTTTCTAATTTTTCAAAGAAGTTTAAGAAAATGGTTCAAAGAGAGGCTTATGTAGATAAAAATTATTATGATTCCTAAAGTAAGTGAAGCAACTTACTAAAGGTTGTTTGATAATATTTTTATTAAATATAAGGTTCCAGTTTTTAAAATAATTAGGATACGTGTGACCACTTGTTTGCTATTTAGAATTGTAGCTTCATTCATATATATAAGGTGTTTGAAATAATGCAATGACCTCTAATAATAAAGCAAAAGCTTCCCATGTTGCCAAATTTATGACTTATATAGTTTTGATCTATTACCATTTTCTTGAAAACTTTGCTTGCAAATAAGCTTCCTAAGTCATCAAATTACCTTTTAAACAAATTTGTCTAAATGCTAAACTCTGTCTTTGGTTTATGTGTAGTACAGTCTATTATTCTATTTCTATACAGGTAAATTTGCTTTAGGGTACTTTACATTTTGGGCGGTCATTGGAATATTACGAGGAACTATAGGATTAGGGGTATAATCTTACCATTAAAAGAAAGCTAGGCAACGATTATAAGCTTATGCATGGGTATGTTCACGAATAAGGCACTTGATAAGTATAGAAGAAATGAATCATAGAATGCAAGTTGTCATTGACATAAAGCCAAAATCAAAACAAATTTACATGGCTAAGAAACATAGAACAACAGAACAGAAAGAGAGCTAAGTCAAATCATTATTGACATTAAATATAATTAAATTAATTGAAAGAATTTATTTTAGCTATTTTCAGTTGGGTATAAAATAAAATGGTGCAAAAGGCGAGAGAAGCTGATGGGTTGGCAGATTAGACTAAATTAGGATGTTATAACCTGCTAGACCATTTGAATATTTGCATTAACATGGGATTTCCTTGCAATTGCATATTTGTGAATTTCATCTTTTTAAGTTCATTATCATCATTATACATAAATATCCAATATATATATTGCACTGTGTATACGTTACATATATAGAAATAATTTTCAATAGCTTAATTGCTTCATATAATTCGGTACTCATACCGAATCATGAATTTTTAAATTTTGTAGTTTTTTCTATAAATATTTGCAGAAAACTAAAAAATATGGGGTTTTTTGTATATCTATGTTTTCTAGGAGGCACGACTGTGTATTTTGATACTTGAAAAATGTATTTTTATGAAAGTTCTCAAATTTGAATTTCCTCATCATGAAACTGGATAACATCTAAGTTATCGAAATATGACTGCAAATTTTATAAGTAAGGAGACCTTTGTTTATGCATATAACCATCATTTCACGATAAATAAATTTGCTCCTGATTTTCTTTACATACGTCAATGGACGTGCCTAACGTATTGGTTAAGACATATGTAGCTTTTACTGTCAATATATAGCTGTCATAATACAATGAGTTGATTTTTTCTCGGAAATTATTAAGTTGCAGTTGACTTTGTTGAGATGAACTTTAATGAGCTGAAAGCAACAGTGTTTGCTACTGCTATTACAATAATTAATATCTCGGTGAGAGCTGAAGATCACATCAAAGCACGAGTCCAAAAGGTTTGACATCTAATGAGGTAAGCATGATGATCAGAGAGTGTGCAGACATGCTAGTGAAGCGCTACTTAATGCGAAGTGTAAGAATAACAACGATGTGTAGGAAAAGCATTAGATGGTACGTAGCTAATCAGAAATGGTTCTATTCGTTATAGTCTAAAGTTTTGAATGGAATTTTGAATTTTATTCCATTTTTTGATATATTGGATCCAGTTATCATAGCAAAAGGAATGGAAGGAACTGCTTTGTGGTTTGAGTTGGTAATGATAAATTGATTGGAGAAATTACCAGAGTGTGGGAAGTTTAGCAATCATTTAAGGTATAATAATTTAATTTCTAATATGAATTTCTAACATAGTTTTCCAGAAATTTATGGTCCGTTTCTTTATATTTTGACTTCAGCGAGTATATACACATACATATATATTATATACATAATATTCCTTTTCAAAGATACTAACATAGTTGTGGGATAAGCTAAAACTATGATATTTATAACTTTTTTTATTGAGATTGCTTCGTCATCTGATGCATCTATAAATCCATCCATTTGCAGCAACTTTTGTTTCCTTTGACTAGCTTTAGTCTCCATTAGATGTACATATTATGGCATTACTTCCAGTAGCACTTCTAATACTCACCAACTATCAGTAGCCGACATTGATATAGTTTGATGTTGCAATATAAAGGTTAAATTCATGTACGTTATATCAACTTCTCTTGCAATCTACTTTTCATTGTTTTAGATTTTTACTGCTTTTTGTGCTAGCTTTGGAACCTTTCTTTCTTCCTCATCCTTGTATGTTAAATTTTTTTATTTGGATAACCCATTTTAACAAAACTTCCTTCCAAAAAATACAATCCACTTTCAATCATGTATTTGGTTAGCAGCATGAGATGTGAATTAAATAAAACCGACCATTGTAGGATGGTGTGTATAAAAATATTAACTATTTTTCAATTACGTTAACATATTCTTTTTGATTTTATATCTTCCCAACTTTTAATTTTTGCTCAGACCGGCAAATTTAACGTCCATATTCGGGTACTGCAATTTGCCATATAAGCTTGGCTTTGTTTTCCCATTTGTTGGCAGTATTAGTTATGTTTATCATTGCTTATTATGTTGATTCAATTCCATTCTTTCACTACCTCTTTAACCTTTGAATGCTACTTAAGTTGTTATGCTCTTTGAATTGTATTCCTTGCTTTACATAGTAAAGCAAACAATAGCTTAGATGATGCCATTCTATTTTTCTTACAATAATATTATTTTATTTTGGAGCATAGGGAAGATGTGTCCTGCTTCACTAGGTTTTAAAAAGGTATGATAATTTGGTGATAAATATAAGTTTGGATGAACTGTTTTAATACAGATCAACATTAATGGTGTGATAATTAACTTCCAAAATTGTAGGCCCTGAAAACCTCAACCGATGAATCATCTTTTTTTCAAAATGCTAGCGTCTTTCATAATAATTCTCACAGTGTTGGAGCTAGCCAGTGCAATTGAACAAGTACAATATTAGACATGTAATATGACACCATGGAAAGTGTGTGACCAACAAGTTCAAAATCAGACAACTAAAAGGATGTACTGACTGTAAATGATGTGGCATTAGTTTTAAATTTTGGATGAACTTGTTACTAATTTATGTATTCTTAACAATTTGTTTTTTCTACATGTATGTAATGTGAATATTTTCTTATATTGATGAATTTCATTTCCATCTTGTGTTGCTTTGATTTTCGCTTTAATTGGTCTGGCCAATTAATATTTTCTTCAAACATATGTACATATTTTGGCGGCAATAAAACCATTGTACGGTGCTGATATTATGGTTGTTGTTTTACATAATTTTTTTTAAACCTTTGTTATCTCTTATAGAATTTCTACATGAGTTTTCAGTTGACAAATATCGTAGATGAATCTAATATGTTTGGCTTACTATATTCAATCATGGATCCTCAATTGACATATTATATATATATATAATTTATGAATGCAAACTACTTTTTACCATTTGCTATTTTTTCCACTACCTATGTATGAACTGTTCAAAATAAATAACTTAGTCTCATTCACATTTTGATAAACAATTGACTTGTGCATACGCATAAAAATATGCAACGCTACTTACACGTCATTGTCATTTTGTAAAATCAAAAAAATCTTACAAAGAACGTATTTTAGTACTAATTCCCAATGGACACGTGCATCGCACGTGCCAAAGTACTCGTTAAAATAAAGAGGATGAATCGCGTATTTGTTTTAGTCATGAAAATGGGCATTATTACCGAGGAGTTAATTAAGCAGAGTTGCCAGAATAAGTGCACTATATAAATCAATCTATATGATAAAATCTCTAATGGATAAAAAAATGACAAAGGACGGTTGGGATTTATTAAGGATAAAGATAACAGATGGCTTTCATTCACCCATGTCATCAACGGTCAAATGACCATAGTCTTCATTAAGTCCATTTAATTTTATATCAAACCACCCTACTAATTCATTTTGAAACCTCTCCACTACTCCACTTACCACCATCCTTTCCACAAATTCATTTTCAGGCGGTTTAAAAGGGATTACTCCCGTGTCGACATCTATTAATGGTCCATTCACTCCTCAACTACTATTTCACCAATATACTTGAAATTTAAGGTATTTCTCTCTATTTCATATCAGTGTTTCCAATTTTCTACTATTGTTAATCCTGATTCAGAGCAATGAGATTTAATTTGTATGCTTGCTGAATAACTATATTTTAGTTGATTACCACTAAAATTTGGATAATGAGTGCTTCTAAATTAGGAAGTTCCAATGCTACTGATTTTTAATAGGTTGATGTTAAGGTTTATTCGGTTTTATGTTTTCATTCATATTTGTATGCATATAACGAGTTTGAGAAAATGTTTATTGCGTTATTATGTAACTTGGTTAAACTTATTTCTTTCTTACGTGTATGAAGGAAAACAAACCATCACATGAGAAATTTAACAGCATTGGAGTTAATGGATTTCTTTATTTACAGTGTGTTGCCAAGACTAAATTATATGCCCGATAGAAGACGATGAAGGGATGATCAATCGGGCGCCGGCATGGGAAAATTCGACCGTATAAGTATTGGAGTCTGTGAATATTTTGATATATAATGCTAAACTATGGTATTTCATCTCCTTCATTTATTCAATCTTTTATAATAGATTCACTAATTTTAATCAAAATTTGTATTACATTTTGATGTTTATGTAAAACACTGCTAAAATCTATAGAACTATTTTAGATAGTTCGTTACCAAGGATCTGGTGCCTAAAACACTTCTCTATCATAGAAGGTATCTTTCGAATTAAAAATATTAGTTAACATGCATAAGGTACCATTTCATTCTCGACAATTTTGCTCGGTAGACTGAAGTTGTGTTTAATATCTTTAAGTCAGTGCATGAATTGGCACTGCCTATGGCATTTACTAATTTCCTAACCAATTTGATACTCTTTCGAACATGAATAAAAAATGAGATAAAGTTTTCTATTTTATCAGAAATAAAGACCCAAATGGTGTGTCCCAAAATTTCAACATGTGATTGAATTTGAAACTCAATTTAGATCTTTTTTCATTGGGTTGTTTAGTTCATCTCACTACTACTTACCACACGAATCACTTGCACCCACATGGTTCAGTTTCTTTACCTAAGATCAAGAGGATAATAAGTTTTGTTAACACGGCATGCATTTTCATTTGTAGTAGCCAATATTTATAGTCCATTTACAAATTATGTTTTTTTTTTTTGAAACTGGGTACTTATGTTGTAACCAAGTTACAACCAATACTTTATATAATCATTCTCAACCAATCCTTTATAACCGATTTAGTTATAAAAGCATAATTCAACTTTAGTGTACGCATCATATACTAATATGTCCTTATTTATAAAGTTGTTGATGTTAGTGCTACTTTAAATATCTTGTTGGGGTCTTGATGGCTTTCTTAGGATGGGCTGGTTCTAACTCAGGCTTACCATAATGTGACTGGGTTAAGTGAAGATCTTACCCCTCGAAGGCAACTAACTCACTCAAGTAACAAATTTTTTTGCAATCTAATTCAGTAGTCCGTTCCTTTATAATCTTCTAATGCATATGGTATATGGTCACACACACACAGTGCCGGCCCGACTATATTGGTTGCCCTAGGCAAAATTGAAGAAAAAATGACAAGAAAAAAAAAAATTGGTGGCTCTGGGAATTGAACCCAGGTTAATAGGATACAATTTAGGTATTAGACCACTAAGCTATGTGATATTTTGTTGATTATTTGCCCTGCTACAATCATAAATAAATATTTTTTTAAAGCATCCGGTACTTTTTGTTGCCCCCTCCGTCACCTCCGGCGGCGTTGCCCTAGACGAATGTCTCGATTGTCTTGCCTTGGGGCCGGCCCTGCACACACAGCTTTCCAAATTTGATAAAGATTAGTATCTTGGATGTTGTATGAGTTTACAATATATAATGCTTTATATATAGCTCTTTATTATTTGTTACCATAGGTAGTTAAAATAATAGAAATGTTGCTATCAAATGTTCTTGTAAATTGTGGCCAATACAAGACACTCTACAAAAGAAAATGATTTATTTGATATTATGAGTGATTGGTTACGGAGGGACCATTTCTTTTGTAGGTTAGTCCAGCCTATTGCTCTTTTGGTAATTCTTTCTTCCATATACTCAAGAAGAAGAATATGTATCTTACTTTTTGCTCCTCGATGGGCATGATCGAAAAGAAGAAAAAACGACACATAAGGGATTGAAGAGAACAACGCAAATATTAAAAATGACAAGAAGACTTTGCTGTGGAGAAGTAAAAAAATGGAGTGAAATTTGAATGAAAATACTTTTGATAGCTTGGTTAGTTATGAAATAAAATGAAAAGTTGTAAAGGTTTTACGAAAAATAGGAATTATTAGTAACACTTGTCGATTTCCATTTAATTATCTTATCCTAAGAGTTTGTAGCAATTACTAAATTGCCATTATGAATATATAAAATTGGATTTGTTTTTATCTAAACACCTTATTCGTTTTTTATCACAAGAAATTCTGGGCCGTGAAAATTTCAATTCATTAAGTGCATAGCGGTTTGAACTTAAGAAGAGATTCTTACGTAAAGTAAAGTAAAGGTAGAAATGTTACCATTTTTTGCAGTAGAAAACGTATTGCTCAAATTTTCATACCCATAAAGCACATAGGCTTTTGGATTTGTTATTTATGTGGAGTAATTAAATATATCAAAGCATATAAAGTGCAAATTGCTCTTTTTGTTTTGACTTATGAATAACAAGTTCACTGTATAATTACGAAAGATGGAATTTAAATGGTTTTGAGAGAGGTAGAGATGTAATCTTCTTAGTTTTGTATAGATTACACAATAAATGAGTACATACTCCTTTTGTATAATAAATTTAACATCCATCAAATTGCACATATTGACGCATAACATTATGAGTTGACTAAGAAAATTTAAATCCGTGCCTTTGACACGGGCTACATATAATATAAAATTCATATTTATCTTGATAGAATGGTTTATCTTAATTTTTATATAGAAGAAAACATTAACCATTGTCTACACAGCTAAAAGTGAGACCAGTAAACCCAGAAAATACATATAAAGTAAGAATGCTTGACGGAAATAAGAATTTTTTATTCACATGGAACATGAGTTAAAAATTACATTTACATAAATTGAGGAAAGTACTGTTAAATGAGGGGTAATATTAGAATTTGCTCCTTCCTCCTTCATTTCTTTGCTGGAACAAGTCATAATGGATTAAACTAGTGAATTATGTCATAACGGATTAAACTAGTGAATTATGTATCTTAATACGACTTGGAACAAGTCGTAATGGTAATATTCGAAAATTGATTTATGTATCTTTAATAATGGTTGTAACAATAAATCTGGTGTCACGCTTTATTTACATTAATCTGAACCACCAAAAACGTCTCTCTACATGTATTATAAAATCTTAATACCACTTAAAATAGGATCTAATAAATCCATTTTCTTTATAAATTCCAAAAGTTTTCCCATATATTATCAAAATTTAATATCACTTAAAGGTAGTATTTAACAAATAAAATTCAAACTAACATAAAAATTAGTTGTTGTATCTTAAAAATAAAAAAATAATTAGTAACTACACATAATTCAATGCAAAAATATAACTAACTATTTGAGCAAAACATTTTCTCTTAAATGTGTTTAACATATAG
This sequence comes from Allium cepa, assembly GCA_030765085.1. NCBI lineage: Eukaryota > Viridiplantae > Streptophyta > Magnoliopsida > Asparagales > Amaryllidaceae > Allium > Allium cepa. The sequence continues at coordinate 237,797,692 of CM060930.1, forward strand.
AATTTATTTTTTTATAATAAAAAAAATGATTTACGCGTGAAACGCATACAGTGCATATATGTGTTCCTGTTATGTTATTTTGTCGCGGTCTAGTATTTAATCAGTTAATTATGCTCTCATTAGAAGATGTTTGTTACAACAAAGAATGCACTTCAACTTTGCAACATCTTAAAAGTGGTCTTTGCAGAATAAAATATTGAATTAAACATGATAGGTGTAGGTTTGATCAAATGAATATGTTACATGTTGATCTTAATATATTCCTGGCGATGATTCTTTAAGATTAACACGGCTATGAACTATGATAGTATCCCACAACTATGTTAGTATCTTTGAAAAGTAATTTGTCTAAATGCTAAGCTCTGTATTTGGTTTACGTGTAGTACAGTCCATTCCTTTATATTATGTTTCTATACAGGTAAATTTACTTTAGGGTACTTTACATTTTGGGTGGTCATTGGAATATTACGAGGAACTATAGGATCAGGGGTACGATCTTACCATTAAAAGAAAGCTAGGAAATAATTGTAAGCTTATGCATGGGTATTTCACGAATAAGGCACTTGATAAGTATAGAAGAACTGAATAATAGAATGCAAGTTGTTATGGACACAAAGCCAAAATCAAAATAAATTTACATGGCCAAGAAACATAGAACAACAGAACATCAGTGAGTACACACACACATAAACACACACACAGACACACACATATATATATATACATAATATTCCTTTTCAGAGATACTAATATAGTTGTGAGATAAGCTAAAACTATGATATTTATGACTTTTTTTATTGATATTGCTTCGTCATCTGATGCATCTATAAATCCATCCATTTGCAGCAACTTTAGTTTCCTTTGACTAGCTTTAGTCTCCATTAGATGTACATATTATCGCATTACTTCCAGTAGCGCTTCTAATCCTCACCAACTATCAGTAGCCGATATTGATATAGTTTGATGTTGCAATATAAAGGTTAAATTCATGTACGTTACTATCAACTTCTCTTGCAATCTACTTTTCATTGTTTTAGATTTTTACTGCTTTTTCTACTAGCTTTGGAGCCTTTCTTTCTTCCTCATCCTTATGTGTTTAATTTTTTTATTTGGTTAATCCATTTTAACAAAACTTCCTTCCAAAAAATACAATCCACTTTCAATCATGTATTTGATTAGTAGCATGAGATATGAATTAAATAAAACCGACCATTGTAGGATGATGTGTATAAAAATATTAACTATTTTTCAATTACGTTAACATATTCTTTCTGATTATAAAATCTTTCCAACTTTTAATTTTTGCTCAGACCGGCAAATTTAACGTCCATATTCAGGTACTGCAATTTGCCATACAAGCTTGGCTTTGTTTTCCCATTTGTTGGCAATATTAGTTATATTTATCATTGCTTATTATGTCGATTCAATTTCATTCTTTCACTACCTCTTTAACCTTTAAATGCTACTTAAGTTGTTATGCTCTTAGAATTGTATTTCTTGCTTTACATAGTAAAGCAGACAATAGTTTAGATGATGCCATTCTATTTTTCTTACAATAAGATTATTTTATTTTGGAGTATAGGGAAGATGTGTCCTGCTTTACTAGGTTTTAAAAAGGTATGATAATTTGGTGATAAATATAAGTTTGGATGAACTGTTTTAATACAGATCAACATTAATGGTGTGATAATTAACTTCCAAAATTGTAGGCCCTGAAAACCTCAACCGATGAATCATCTTTTTTTCAAAATGCTAGCGTCTTTCATAATAATTCTCACAGTGTTGGAGCTAACCAGTGCAATTGAACAAGTACAATATTAGACATGTAATATGACACCATGGAAAGTGTGTGACCAACAAGTTCAAAATCAGACAACTAAAAGGATGTACTGACTGTAAATGATGTGGCATTATTTTTAAATTTTGGATGAACTTGCTACTAATTTATGTATTCTTAACAATTTGTTTTTTCTACCTGTATGTAATGTGAATATTTTCTTATATTGATGAATTTCATTTCCATCTTTTGTTGCTTCGATTTTCGCTTTAATTGGTCTGGCCATTTAATATTTTCTTCAAACATATGTACATATTTTGGCGGCAATAAAACTATTGTACAGTGCTGATATTATGGTTGTTGTTTTACATAAAAAAAAATCTTTTTTATTTCTTGTAGAGTTTCTACATGAGTGTTCAGTTGAAAAATATCATAAATGAATCCAATATGTTTTGGCTTACTATATTCAATCATGGATCCTCAATTGACACACACACACACACACATATATATATATATATATATATATATATATATAATTTATGAATGCAAACTACTTTTTACCGTTTGCTATTTTTTCCACTACCTATGTATGAACTGTTCAAAATAAATAACTTTATCTCATTAACATTTTGATAAACAATTGATTTGTGCATACATATGCATAAAAAATGCAACATTACGTACACGTCAAAGTCATTTTATAAAATCAAAAAATCTTACATAGAGCGTTTTTTATTGCTAATTCCTCATTCGCACGTGCATTCGCATGTGCATCGCACATGCCAAAGTACTCGGTAAGGTGAAAAGGATGGAGCGCGTATTTGCTTTAGTCATGAAAACGAGCATTATTACTGAGGAGTTAATTAAGCAGAGTTAATAGAATAAGTGCACTATATAAATCAATCTATATAATAAAATCCCTAGTAGATAAAAAAAGGACAAAGGGCGGTTGGGATTTATTAAGGATAAAGATAACGTATGGCTTTTATTCACCCATTTCATCAATGGTTAAATGGCTATAGTCTTCGTTAAGTCCATTTAATTTTATATCAAACCACCCTACCAATTCGTTTTGACACCTCTGCACCACTCTACTTACCACCATCCTTTCCACAAATTCATTTTCAAGCAGTTTTAAAGACATTACTCCCGTGTCGACATCTATTAATGGTTCATTCGCTCTTCAGCTACTATTTCACTGATATACCTGAAATTTAAGGTATTTCTCTCTATTTCATATCAGTGTTTCCAATTATCTACTATTGTTCATCCTGATCTAGAGCAATGAGATTTTAATTTGTATGCTTCCTGAATAACTATATTTTAGCCGATTACTACTGAAATTTGGATAATGAGTGCTTCTAAAATTGGGAAGTTCCAATGCTACTTATTTTTAATAGGTTGATGTTAAGGTTTATTCGGTTTTATGTTTTCATTCATATTTGTATGCACATAAGGAGTTTGAGAAAATGTTTATTGCGTTATTGTGTAACTTGGTTAAACTTATTTTTTTTCTTTACGTGTATGAAGGAAAACAAATCATGACATGAGAAATTTAGCAGCATTGGAGTTGATGGATTCCTTTTGTTACAATGTGTTGCCAAGACCAAATTATATGCCCGATAGAATACGATGAAGGGATGTTCAATCGGGATGCCAACATGGGAGACTTCGACCGTATAAGTTTAGAGTCTTTGAATATTTTGATATATACCGATAAAATATGGTTTTTTTTTATCTCTTTCATTTATTCAGTCTTTTATAAAAAAATTCACTAATTTTAATCAAAATTGGTATTATATTTTCATTTTTATGTAAAACACTTTGCTAAAATCTACAGAACTATTTTGGACAGTTCGTTAACATGGATCTGGTGCCTAAAATACTTCTCTATCATAGAAGCTATCTTTCATTTTGAAAATATTAGTTTACATGCACGAGGAACCATTTCATTCTCCTACTCGCGGCAAGTATTGGATGCTCTTCTGCCTAAACTTAACATACAGCTAAATACGAACTACGACATCAACAGTCTACTGAACTCGATTCTTCAAGCTCAGAATAAAATGAAATCACCGATAAAGAGCATTTTTAATATTTTCTTTACTACTATCATTTGGAACATTTGGGGAGAACGCAACAACCGTGTTTTTAAGGGTCTTGAACAACCCTTCCAATTAAGAATCAACCAAATTATTCTCGAAAGCAAGCAACTTTTACAAGTGAAATTTCAAGAGCATTCAGTAAACGAAGAAGAGAAACTTATCATTTCGAAATTAGATCCAGGACTTAAACTCCAAGATTGTTTTCGTCCCCCCTGATTCCGACAGTCAGCTGGATTCCACCAGCATCTAGCTGCGGTATTTGTTTTAGATCTGTTCAATGAAGGCAGTTGACTTTTTCACTTCCTTCGTCTTGAATGAGAGAGGATGCTAATCGGCATTGTACCCCCTTTCTTTTTATTTTGCTTTTTGGTTCTCGGTTGTATTTGGTAGGGCCTTTGGATTGTGGTTTTTTTATTTGTGCAAGCTCTTCGTACGGATGATTTTGAGTACCTTTTATCTCGATTCTACTCCTCCATCTGTTTGATAGCTTGACACAGATTTGCTTGTTGTACTGTTAATATACGAAAGTGATATGTACTCTTTTTCCTTCCTTAACGCACCCATTTAGGTTAGGGGGGTTGGAAGGTTTTAACGAGGCATATCATGAACGTATATGCTTCTTTGTTAATAAAGTACCTTTTTCCAAAAAAAAAAAACCATTTCATTCTCGACAATTTTGCTTGGTAGACTGAAGTTGTGTTTGATATCTTCAAGTTAGTGCACGAACTGGCACTGCCTACGGCATTTACTAATTTCCTAACCATTTTGATACTCTTTTGAACATGAATACAAAATGAGATAAAGTTTCCTATTTTATCAGAAAAAAAGACCCAAATGGTGTGTCCCAAAATTTCAACATGTGATTGAATTTGAAACTCAATTTAGATATGTTTTCATTGGGTTGTTGAGTTCATCTCACTACTACTAACCACATGAATTTAATATGGCATCTTGATCTCTATCCTTTTCTGATTTTTTATTCGATGTGAATGTCATTGCAAATCAAACCAAAGATTTTTTTTGATGCATAAGGATCATTTAGATTATGCAAAATATACAATATTTTTTTTTGGAACGGTACTTTATATACAACAAATCACTGTGATAGCATATCGCAATTCAATAAACGTTCGAATCACGCTATGCAAGTTTCGAACTTGTGACCTCTCGCACCAAAGCCAAATCACTTAACTACTGGGACAATGGTGCTTGTCCAATATACAATATTATTAAGTAATGTTAGATCACACAATAAAATAATTGAGATACGGATAACAGATATTGAAAATTGTAGATAAGTTATTACGGGTTATATCTCAAAAAAGACACCAAACAATTGGCATTTGAAAGTGCTGCTTAATTATTGATAATGATTGAAGTGATATGGTAGAGGTTATGGAACATGTTGAAAAATCATTTTCAGTTGATACAAGGTTCCTTAGTGCTCTCTCACAGGAGTTTTGTCTTGATATATATTATGAATATTTTATCATTTCATAGTGTCCACCCATATACATTGAATTGCATTTATTCATAGCATTTTCCAAAGTAGTACACTGCAAGGAATTGAAGCTGCATGCTCCAAAGGACTAGGAGAATATCGTGTTACAGTGGTTGAAACCATTTTCATATTAGTAATCAGTTGCACCCACATGGTTCAGTTTTTTTACCTAAGATCAAGAGGATAATAAGTTTTGTTAACACAACATGCTTTTTCATTTCTAGTAGCCAATATTTATAACCCAATTACTAATTCAACCGTAACCAAATTATGTCAAGTGGCACCCATTACAACCAGTACTTTATATAATCATTCTCAGCCATTCCTTTATAACCGATTTAGTCATAAAAGCATAATTCAACTTTAGTTCATGCATCATATACTAATATGTCCTTATTTATAAAGTTGTTGACGTTAGTGCAACTTCTAATATCTGGCTCGGCTCTTGATGGCTCTCCTAGGATAGGCTAGTTCTAACTCAGGCTTATCATAATGTGACTGGGTTAAATGAAGATCTTCCTCCTCGAAGGCAACTGACTTACTTAAGTAACAAATTTTTTTGCAATCTAATTCAGTAGTACGTTCCTTTAATCTTCTAATGCATATGGTATGTGGTCACACACACAACTTTCCAGATTTGATAAAGATTAGTATCTTGGATGTCATATGAGTTAACGATGTTTAATGTTTTATATATAGCTCTTTATTATTTGTTACCATAGGTAGTTAAAATAATAGAAATGTTGCTACCAAACGTTCTTGCAAATTGTGGCCAATACAAGTCACTCTACAGAAGAAAATGATTTGTTTGATATTACGAGTGACTGGTTATGGAGAACCATTTTTTTTTTGTTTGCTGGTCCGACCTATTGCTCTTTTGGTAATTCTTTCTTCCATATACTTAAGAAGAAGAATATGTATCTTACGTTTTGCTCCTCGATGGGCATGATTGAAAAGAAGCAAAAAGGACACATAAGGGATTGAAGAGAATAATGCAAATATTGAAAATTACTAGAAGACTTTGTTGCGGAGAAGTAAGAAAAGTGGAGTGAAATTTGAATGAAAATACTTTTAATAGTTTGATTAGTTATGAAATAAAATGAAAAGTTGTAAGGTTTTACTGCGAATAGGAATTATTAGTAACACTTGTCGATTTCTATTTAATTATCTTATCCTGAGAGTTTGTAGCAATTACTAAATTACCATTTTGAATATATAATTTTATTTGTTTTTATCTAAACACCTTATTCATTTTTTATCACAAGATAATTGGGCCGTGAAAATTTCAATTCATTAAGTGCAAAGTGGTTTGAACTTAAGAAGAGATTCTTACGTAAAGTTAAGTAAAGGTAGAAATGTTACCATTTTTTGCAGCAAAAAATGTATTGTTCAAATTTTCATACCCTTAAAGCACATAGGCTTTTGGATTTGTTATTTATGTGGAGTTATTAAAATATCAAAGCTTATGAAGTGCAAATTGGTCTTTGTGTTTTGAATTATGAATAACAAGTTCATTATATAATTGCGAAAGTTGGAATTTAAACGGTTTTGATAGAGGTAAAGATGTAATTTTCTTAGTTTTTGTATAGATTATACAAAAAAGGAGTACATACTACTTTTATGTAATAAATTTAACATCCATCAAATTGCACATGTTAATGCATAACATTGTAAGTTGACTAAGAAAATTTAAATCTATGCCATTGGCATAGGCTACATACTTATAATATAAAATTCATATTTATCTTGATAGATTGATTTATGTTAATTTTTATACAGAAGAAAATATTAACCATTGTCTGCAAAGCTAAAAGTGAGGCCAGTAAACCTAGAAAACACATATAAAGTAAGAATGCTTGACTGAAATAAGAATTGTTTATTTACATGAAACATGAGTTAAATATTATATTTACATAATTTGAGGAAAGTAGTGTTAAATGAGGGTTAATATTAGAATTTGCTCCTTCCTCCTTCATTTCTTCACTGGAACAATTCGTAACGGATTAAACTAGTGAATTATGTATCTTAATATGACTTGAAACAAGTCGTAATGGTAATATCCAAAAATTGATTTATGTATCTTTAATAGTGGTTGTAACAATAAATCAGGTGTCACACTTTTTTTCCGTTAGTCTGAACCACCAAAAATGCTTCTCTACATGTATTATAAAATCTTAATACCACTTAAAATAGGATCTAACAAATCAATTTTCTTTACGAATTCAAAACGTTTTCCTACATATTATCAAAATTTAATATCACTTAAAGGTAGTATCTAACAAATAAAAACTAAAACTAAAATAAAAATTAGTTGTTGTATCTTAAAAATAAAAAACTAACTAGTAATTACACATAATTCGATGCAAAAATATAACTAACTATTTGTGCAAAGCATTTTCTCTTGAATGTGTTAAACATATACAATTTCATTTTTTTATAATAAAAGAAAAAAACAATTTATGTGCAAAACGCATGATGTACATATATGTGTTCCTGTTATGTTATTTTGTTGTGGTCTAGTATTTAATTAGTTAATTATGCTCTAATTAGAAGATGTTTGTTGCAAAAAAGAATGCACTTCAACTTTGCAACATCTTAAAAGCGGTCTTTGTTGAATAAAATATTAAATTAAACATATAGGTGCAGGTTTGATCAAATGAATATGTTACATGTTGATCTTAATAAATTCCTGGTGATGATTCTTTAAGATTAACACGGCTATGAATGAAGGCATGAATACAAAAGGCTAACACCCATGAGGTAGTAATTAAACATCGAAGGTACCTTTAAATAAAAGCATATGTTTGTTGACATTTTGAAGTTAACTAGTATGAACCCGTACGGTGTACTGCTCACATACTAAACAAATCTTCATGGTAAGCAATATACATTTTAAAATCTTTACAGCAAAGAAGACTCAAAATTAGAATGCTTACATACAAATATAAATATTAATCCCTTAGAAAATCTTATAAACAGAAAAAAATATTGCTTCATTTAGTATCATTTACCGTAACATGTTAAATAGTATCAAAAGATCTCTTCCACTTTAAACTGGAAAGCAATGCTAACATTAAACACATACGTTGAAAAGACACATAGAATGCATATAGTAAAATTATTCGAAGATCTCCAAACTTTTGATAATAGGAATAACTGAAGCAAAGCATACAATTTCAACCATTAATGATTATCTTGTAAAGTTTCAGCAAAAGCAAAAGTGAATATTCATAGTCTCCAGGATCTTTGCAATAACATATTCTGAAACGACAACACAAAATCATAGGGGATATTCGAGCCCTCATCATCTAAGAAAGATACATGTGTATCAATGGATACTTTAGGATGCGGATAATGTCATATCCATATTTACATTCGAAATCATATTCGAAGATCGGATATACACGTCCACGGATACGGACAGATGTCGAGTAATCATCTTATTCGCTAACAACCAATAAATCAAGAAACATAAATGAAAAATTCTAGTTTAACATTTACCTTTTTCATTCGGATTGATTATTAAAGCATTAAAAATGAAGAAATACGATGACAATAAATAGTTTTGAGCATTTAACACGTATTAAGTGCATATAATTTGAACTTCTAACTTAATAAAACAATTAGTGTGTAACCCATGCGTTGCACACGATAATATTGTTAAAAAATATTTTTCATATTTTAATTATTGCTAAAATATATTTTTATTATGTAATATATATGATAATTATTTTGTGATATATTAATCATAAACTAAAATGACTTGCGACGCTCAGATATAAGGTTGAAGGTTCAGATATAAGTATTGTATACATTGAAATCCTCTTATTTTCAGAATTCATTAGATGGATTAATGAATACAACAATTCTACAAAGCCTAAAAGTAAGGTTAAGGAATAAGCCCGAAATAATCCCAGCCACACAATAATAAAATTCCCCTTGAAATCCTCCCTTGGACCTATTTTCGCATCACCATATACACATAATTTTCGCGCCCTATAGCATGTTACTAATAAATATTAGTTACTCATATTTATTTCAATGGTTTAAAATTTTGATTACACAATAAGTTAAATATATAGACTTGAATGTAATATATTAAATGATAATCGAGAAGGGTTTCTAAGTAATTGTAAAAAAATTAATTTTTTAGGTATTGAAGTTAATAGAATTTAACGGTGCAATGTATGATGGATACATTTAGTAAATAAATTATAAAATAAATTTGTTATTGTCATTAATGTATATAATTTATGTTATGAGATTTATATATATATTTGCATCTAAATGAATTTTTTTGCCAATTTATTTGCATATCATATTCATGTGACGACCCAACTTCCAAACTCCAGGAAGTCGCATCATCAATTAAGAAAGAAAGTGATAGAAGAAGAAAAAGAAAGAGAAGAAGAAGAAACAACATATCAGAATCTAAACAGCGGAACGAATAAATTATATTAATAACATAAAATATTACATAGTTTACAACCACTATCAGAGTACACAGATATACAACACATACTAGACAGTTATAAACACCTGTCTAGTACTTACAACATAAAACAACTCAGAGACAATCACAGATTACACAGCGGAATATTATATATCTAATGCAGAAGCCTCCTGCTCCATTTGCTCCTCCATAATTCGTCAAAAACTAACCTGAATCCTAACCTGAATCCCTTGGCTACTCGTAAAAATTTGAGTACCCAAGAGTTTATGAAAAACAAAAATAAACTCCGGGTCAGACATGGGTCTGGGGTGAGTAACAGGTTAAAGTTGCTTAATTTTGAAAAACCTTTGAAAAGAAAAGGTATCACGTAAGACTTCCCACACATAAACATGGAAAAGTTTTTACCTTACGCTAACCAAAACATTTGATAGGAAATCCAATGATATTATAATAGTGTCTAGGGTTTTCAAGTAAATAAGAAATAGTCGAAATTGTTACATCTATTAAATTCCAGCTACTAGCCACAAAAGTGGGTAACACAATCAAAACCGTTGGCACTTATTGGATTTTGGATTCCATACAATGGCAGGGCTACTGGGGTACCGCCCGTCACAGTACGTGGCCTAGATCACCGTACCGAGGAGTACTCCCACTCCCCTGCAATACAAAGCCGGACCCATTCCTTACTGAACAGTTCCGAACAAGACAACCCCGCAGTTGGTGTACACTGACAACTGCCCACTAAGCCGAATAAAAAGGGACCTCTAGACAGGGATCAATCTTGCTCTCCAGTGGGTGCGACCCACGAAGCCTTGCTTCACCTCCCCTATTTTAGTCATTCCCGGTTGATGAGGCTTGAGGCTACGATTACCTTTAGAGGACACATCTCTTGGAATGCTCATCATCCACCTGACAATGTTCTGAAAGCATTCAATCCATTACAAGTTCGTTCCGGGTTCGAACGAAACCGAAGGCATTATCTCGTTACACTCATTACGGAATCACCCACAGAGTTAACGACGATAACCCTTGCATTCTAAATCTACATCTCGAATCTATAAGTACTATTCCGTCAAACTTATTACGGAATCACCCACAGAGTTATACTGACGTATAGCCCTTACACCTCGAGTCTTCACTTGCCCCACTTAGAATAACGATCTAACGTTAATTTGAAATCGATGTGGTTTTCGGATTCCAAATATGAAAACCCGATCCCGGTCTCATCGAAGTCCAAAGCGTGTCTTTTAAGGCCAAGTTGTTTTAAAGGTTTAAAACAATTCGGTTATCTATATATCCAAATAGATAAATCACGGATACACAACAGGTAATCAACATTATCATCATATCAGATAAAACATACCATCATTATTCAAAATGATAATCTATATCAATATCACCGTGCAACCAATGCATCCAAATCACTCAACATTATATATCTCATATTTGAGATTCTAACCATCCAAGCAAACAACATCATCTATCTATAAGCAATGATTTAATATCACACCAAATATAATTAATTTAAAATGAATTAAATTAATTACATCATTCTATTAATTGAAAGTAAATTAAATTAATTACTTTACCAATATCAACTTGCTCATCTCACTATTGATCATTTATCAATCAATTAATTAATCATCAACCAATTATTCATTTTAATTAATCTTCCCTGATTAATTAACTCTTAATTACATTAAAGTAATTATTTACTAATTAATTTCTCAAATTAATTATATTTAACCAAATACAGTAATTAACCTTTAATTACTTCCTTAATTAATTAACTATAATTACTTACATTAATCTTAATTAATTACATTAATTAATTACCTTTAATCACTTATTATTGATTAATTAATCTTGATTAATCAATCTTAATTACCTCATTAATTATAATAATTAATGATCTTCTAATTACATTTTCAAATTAAATTAATTACATTAAGTAATTAATCTTTATTTAAATCATAAATGTTAATCACCCTTGATTAACTCCATTCAGTAATCAACTACCCTTAATTACTTTACCAAATAAATTAATTACTCATTAATTAATTATCTCTAATTAATCCTTGATTAATTTACAAGTAATTATTCTCAAATTACTTCATTATCAAATCACTTCTAATTGATTACATATAGTAATTACCCATTAATTACATCTCTAAGTAATTCCTCTTCATTTAATTACATTAAGTAATTATCCTCCATAAATCATCAAATGATTAATTTTAAATTAATTAAACTGAATTAATTAACTTAAACTAATCAAATTTAAACTCAGTTAATTACAATAAGTAATTAATTCCTTAATTACTTCCATAAGTAATTATACTTAATAACTTACACAATTGATCATCCTTAAATTAATTAATCTAATTAATAATTAAAATTAATCACATTAATTAATTATTAAATAACCCTTAGTTAATGATCTTCATTAACTATTTAACATCTCATTAATTATCTTTCAAACTTATTTTAATTATTATTGATTACAAATTAATTAATCATTAATAAACCCATTAATTAATCCCTAATTAATTAAATAATTAAGTGTTAATTAAAAGTTAATTAAATCCATTATTACTTGATTAATTAATTATTAATAAATAATTAAAAACTAATTTTATTTAATTAATTATTCTTAATTACAAGTTAATTATTCAATGAATAATTAATCCTAAACCCTTAAGATTAAACCCCTAATTACTTTAAGAAATTATTTATTTCATTAATTTATTAAATAAATTAATCATTCATTTAATTTCCATAATAATTAAATGAAATATAAAATATTAAATTATTATTTAACTTTACAAATTTAAATTCAATTTAAAACCTTTAATTGCTAAATAATACTTTTTGTTATAAAAGAAATTTTTCAAAAGTTAAAACAAACTTCTTTTAAAATTAAAACCATTTAAATTTTCACATTATCATTCAAATTTGGTTGAAACACTTAAATTTATAAAACTTAAATTTATTTTTAAACAAAGATTCAAAATTAGATTTTGAATCAAATTTAAACTATAATTAAACATTACTTCGTATCTCAGTTTCAAATTTAAATTCAAATTCCTTTTTAAAAACATTTAAACAATAAACTCTTTCAAACTTATTTTAAAGAAAATTTGAATTTAAATACTTCATCATTTTCTATTTAAGATTCAATTCTACTTAAATTCATGATTTAAATTAGATTTAAATTTTAATTTAAATCTTTGCTTTATATTTCAAATTCAAATTTAAAATTTGAAACAAGACAGTTTCTAAACTTCAATCATTAGCCCGAGCTGACTCAAGCAACTCGAGTAACTCGAATAACAAATTTCATCCTAAAATCTATTTAAGTCTCAAACAAAAACAGGTTTATACAAACCTGTGCTAACAGGTTTACCAAACCCTGTAACAATACTAAAACCCGATACCTTTTCTCCATTACTTCGAGTCCCAACTACCTTTTCTTCGAGCAAAAATACAGAACTACCCGATGCAAACACAAGACCCCATCTCTTCCCCAAAACAGCTGATACATCAAGATCGACGTGCACCTGCACCGTCACGGCAACCTTCTTCGACCACTCACAACCACCCACACAAGTCATCGACCACCCCTTAAAGCCATTCCAACCTTCGAATCAAATCCAGAAACCCCAAATCGAATTTGAACATTCGAGTTCAACTGAAAAAAAATGTCGAACCAGAAGATCATCAACATTCTCTCTCCTCCGACCACTAAAATGGACACCACCTCCGGCCGTATCTACTTCCACACTCATCTCTCTCCAGTTCGAATTTGAAAGGACTCGGTCGCTCGATCAGGTCGCAGTGATCATTCATCTCCGGGTAACAGAAACTAGGGTTTAAAATTTCAATCCCCAAATTCTTCTGCCCTATTACTTTAATCCACCATCAACCATTTTTCCATTCAACTTCGATCAACACTCGATCATCAGAGAAAACCATGGCCACCAAATCTTTCTAAATTGACAGACACAACCCAAAACAGGTTTTCTAGATAAAGCAGTAATGCTCAACCATTTCCAAACTAAAAATCCTAATTTTAGTTTTAAAATTCAAGTTTTAGATAATGTAATCAGTTTGTCAACTTTAATCAATGATTCTAGAAAATCAAATCCTTATTTATATTCAATGTGCTCTGTTATATTTTATAATTCAGAGGCACTACGGAATTTTTTTTCCTTTTTATTTTTATAAAATTTTAAACTCTAAACTCATATTACAACACCATATTGATTTAATCTTAAGCTTTACACTGATTTAAATCAAAAGGAATGGATTTAACAAATTTCTGAGCCTGGGATATTATACACACCAAAATAATTACACAACAACTTACATACTACAATCATTCATCTATATATAGCAGAAATGAGCTTGTAAATTTGCATGCAAACACAATTATTTTCAGAGAATATATAAGTTTATCATGTAATAAAATGTTACTCACTGGTTTTAGGTGCAGAGCATCCATTTTTACATGCAAAGTTTCAGATTTACTTTTTGATTTGCTTTAAAACTGCAGATGCTTTTTTTTAAAACATCCATTCTAGCTTTTGCTGTAATGCACCTGGTCCCTGATGTATGCATGCTTCCATAAATAATGCAATTTGCTTCTACTTCCAGATTTAGTTGCATGCAGGTTTGGATATAATTTTATTTTTAGAGACAGTGAAGAATTTGCAGGTTTTCACAAATTTGCAAATTGATTGCAGGTTTACATGCATTTCAGGTTGATGTTGCTTCAAACAGAAATGGAACTGCAGGTTTGTATTTTTTTTTTCTTTTAGAGTTGCAAATTGATTTCAGACCTTAGAATTGAAGAGCTACAGGTTTATGGTTTGCATTTCAGGTTTGAGGAGATTCAGATATTGGTTTTGAGGGAAATAGATTTTGCAGATTTATTTGAATGTAGATGAATTCAGATTTTAGAATCTGAATTATTTTCTTAAGTTTGAAGAAGAAAAAATGGAAAGGAAGAATGATGTTGGAGGAAATGTATTTGTATAAGTATATTTTGATTTTAATAGAAATAAAAATGAAAAGAAAATTTAAACATTACACTTGTTCGCATTTAAACATATGTCACTTAAGTTTATTATATGACTAACACATGTCAATTTATATCTTAAGAAACTTACACATATAATCTAAGTATTTTTAATTTAAAATTGAGTTTTTTAAAAACTTTATCTTAATCCATTATTTCCTACGTATATATAAATGAGTTTTATTTCTTCTTCTTTTCTAATTAAAAGAAATGAAACAAAACAAATATAAATACAAGCTTATTCAAATATTTTTAAATGCTTATTCTTTGAAACATTAAATTCAAACTTTAAATTAATTTATCAAATCAAATTTTAATAATCAAGTTACATATATAAACATATATATAACTCTATTAAAATTAAAAACAACAAATCCTATTACTACAAATCTATTTATGTTCAAAAGAATTTAAGTATTATAATTTTTAGCTAAAATAAATAAATTGAGCAATATCAAATAGTTTGTAAAATAGATTATAACAAACTAAAATCATTTGTAATTTACATTATAAATTCTTATATATATATATAAATCCCAAGTAAAATAAAGTAAAACTTAACTTTCATATTTATCCAATTTTAAATTCATATTTTTAAGCTAAATAAAATTTCAAAATAAATAAGATTTATCATAATATAAACCATAACATTATTTATTACATTTCTTTGAAAAGCCAATTCCTAAATCAAATTTTTAATTTACTAAAAATAAACTAGAATTAGAAAATCAATTAATTCACTAAATTCAAAAATCAAAATTTATCAATTATAACATATAAAATTATGTATTATAGACAGAAAACAATTTATTTACTTTAAAAAGATAAAATCTTCTAATTTAAATATTTATTAAAACATGATGATTAAATCAAATTCCAAATTTGTTATTAAAATTATCAAATCAAATTAAATTTATAACACAGATTATTAAATTTATATTGCCCAAATTTTCGGGATATCACATTCCTCCCCCCTTAAAAGAATTTCGTCCCCGAAATTTAAAAGAAAAGATAATTTAATAATCTATTCTTAAGATTTTATTTTAAAACACAAGCATATATTATCAAACATATGCTAACAACCATAGCAATCAATTCACACAAAACAAATCTAATTATCCAGAAAAATTCTGGATAAAATCTTCACAAGTTTCCCCGGTATAAATATCAGGATACTCGCTCTATAGAATCTAAACTATTAAGCTATAGAGCTCCTATCCAACTATATCTACCAACAAAACAATATGTCAGACCACAGACGAGTCTGAATCAACAATCACATCCTCCTGAATTGCTGGTTCCACAACCAGAGATAAACCATACACGTACTCCTTCAGAGATACGTGAAACACATCGAATTCCAGTTATCCAAACTGACAATTCAACCTTGAAAACCAAACACCAATCCCCACAAGAACACAGAAAGATCCAAAACACTTCGGAGCTGACTACCCAGTCTTACTCAATCTTATAGCTCTTTAGATCGGAGAAAACTTCCTCAAAATCAAATCTCCGACTCCGGAATCCAAATTCCTTTATCTCTTATCCACCAAACACTCTTGACGATCCTGGGCTGCCTTCAACTCTCTTGATCAGCTCAACCTTCGCTGATGTCTCTAGAAACAACTAGACCAAAACAATCCAACCAAATGATCTTCTCAAGATCAATTCCAAACCAAGAACACCAACTCTACTCCACAAATATCAGAAGACTAACTTACTTCTCCTACCCGGAAAAGATAAAACAAAAGCATCCCCAAACTGCTTCTGCTGCACAACTCTGATCTGAAGTAGAAGGAAAACTCGAACACAACTGGATAACACATCACAGAAATATGGTTCAACAGATCCATAAAAGAAAACTCAGATGCCCCATCTGATCCAAAGCTGCTTCACTAAACCTCCGGTATCACTCCTAGAATCCAGTCGATAAGAAAACTCAACCTCCAAATATGGATAAACTTCCCATAGCTCAAGAGAACACTCAAACTATTGTAAGTCACTTTTGCGATCAACCAGTCCAATATCCAAAGAAAATTGTTCTCTCTTTACCCATCAGAACAGCATACGCTTATCTAGCCAATCCATCGAAAAAAAGGGAATCCTCTCTGCTACTTCTGAACTCTTTCAGAAAAACTGCTATCCAGAAGACTTTCTTGCCAGCACCCAGAATATCCCGAACTGCACTGCTGACACCGACGACAAAAATTCCTAATCCAAAACTCTTCGAGAAACTCAGGCTTCAAACCGGTCAAAAACATCCTGCTGAATCCAGCCACAATATCGAAGCAGACTCACCTCCTTAACTTGTTCCAAAGAAAACATCTTCGAGAACATCCATAGTCACTGCGTCTCATCACGCAACTAGTATTCCCTAAGGTATCAAAATACCATTATACTCTTCTACCTAGCCGATAGATCCAAATTCAACTCATCCAACTTCAAAGATAGACTCCGAACCTTAACGGGTTACCTTCAGAGATCTATGAAATCCTATACTCTGCACAACTCACTCGAGACGGTATTAGGTCCTCAGTCTCGTCAGATATACTTCCAACCTCAACACTCAAAACTCCAACCAAGGGGAGTAGTCGTGTTACACACCCTACTACCTTATCTACCTTTATAACCTATATTGGAAAACCTGAACAGGTAACCCAACAAATAGATAGAAATAAATATAAATATATATATATATATATATATATAATAAAAATACAAATACGCTCTCTCAAGATAGACACCACTCCAGAGCCTAGGTATTCACTCAACCTAATGCTCTGATACCACCTGTGACGACCCAACTTCCAAACTCCAGGAAGTCGCATCATCAATTAAGAAAGAAAGGGATAGAAGAAGAAAAAGAAAGAGAAGAAGAAGAAACAACACATCAGAATCTAAACAGCGGAACGAATAAATTATATTAATAACATAAAATATTACATAGTTTACAACCACTATCAGAGTACACAGATATACAACACATACTAGACATTTATAAACACCTGTCTAGTACTTACAACATAAAACAACTCTGAGACAATCACAGATTACACAGCGAAATATTATATATCTAACGCAAAAGCCTCCTGCTCCATTTGCTCCTCCATAATTCGTCAAAAACTAACCTAAATCCTAACCTGAATCCCTTGGCTACTCGTAAAAATTTGAGTACCCAAGAGTTTATGAAAAACAAAAATAAACTCCGGGTCAGACATGGGTCTGGTGTGAGTAACAGGTTGAAGTTGCTTAATTTTGAAAAACCTTTGAAAAGAAAAGGTATAACGTAAGACTTCCCACACATAAACATGGAAAAGTTTTTACCTTACGCTAACCAAAACATTTGATAGAAAATCCGATGATATTATAATAGTGTCTAGGGTTTTCAAGTAAATAAGAAATAGCCGAAATTGTTACATCTATTAAATTCCAGCTACTAGCCACAAAAGTGGGTAATACAATCAAAACCGTTGGCACTTATTGGATTTTGGATTCCATACAATGGCAGAGCTACTAGGGTACCGCCCGTCACAGTACGTGGCCTAGATCACCGTACCGAGGAGTACTCCCACTCCCCTGCAATACAAAGCCGGACCCATTCCTTACTGAACAGTTCCGAACAAGACAACCCCGCAGTTGGTGTACACTGAAAACTACCCACTAAGCCGAATAAAAAGGGACCTCTAGACAGGGATCAATCTTGCTCTCCAGTGGGTGTGACCCATGAAGCCTTGCTGCACCTCCCCTGTTTTAGCCATTCCCGGTTGATGAGGCTTGAGGCTACGATTACCTTTAGAGGACACATCTCTTAGAATGCTCATCGTCCACCTGACGATGTTCTGAAAGCATTCAATCGATTACAAGTTCGTTCCGGGTTCGAACGAAACCGAATGCATTATCTCGTTACACTCATTACGGAATCAGCCACAGAGTTAACGACGATAACCCTTGCATTCTAAATCTATATCTCGAATCTATAAGTACTATTCCGTCAAACTCATTACGGAATCACCCACAGAGTTATACTGACGTATAGCCCTTACACCTTGAGTCTTCACTTGCTCCACTTAGATTAACGATCTAACGTTAATTTGGAATCGATGTGGTTTTCGGATTCCAAATATGGAAACCCGATCCCGGTCTCATCGAAGTCCAAAGCGTGTCTTTTAAGGCCAAGTTGTTTTAAAGGTTTAAAACAATTCGGTTATCTATATATCCAAATAGAAAAATCACAGATACACAACAGGTAATCAACATTATCATCATATCAGATAAAGCATACCATCATTATTCAAAAAGGTAATCTATATCAATATCACCATGCAACCAATGCATCCAAATCACTCAACATTATTTATCTCATATCTGAGATTCTAACCATCCAAGGCAAACAACATCATCTATCTATAAGCAATGATTTAATATCACACCAAACATAATTAATTTAAAATGAATTAAATTAATTACATCATTCTATTAATTTAAAGTAAATTAAATTAATTACTTTACGAATATCAACTTGCTCATCTCACTATTGATAATTTATCAATCAATTAATTAATCATCAACCAATTATTCATTTTAATTAATCATCCCTGATTAATTAACTCTTAATTACATTAAAGTAATTATTTACTAATTAATTTCTCAAATTAATTATATTTAACCAAATACAGTAATTAACCTTTAATTACTTCCTTAATTAATTAACTATAATTACTTACATTAATCCTTAATTAATTACATTAATTAATTACCTTTAATCACTTATTATTGATTAATTAATCTTAATTAATCAATCTTAATTACCGCATTAATTATAATAATTAATGATCTTCTAATTACATTTTCAAATTAAATTAAGTACATTAAGTAATTAATCTTCATTTAAATCATAACTGTTAATCACCCTTGATTAACTCCATTTAGTAATCAACTACCCTTAATTACTTTACCAAATAAATTAATTACTCATTAATTTATTATCTGTAATTAATCCTTGATTAATTTACAAGTAATTATTCTCAAATTACTTCATTGTCAAATCACTTCTAATTGATTACATATAGTAATTACCCATTAATTACTTCTCTAAGTAATTCCTCTTCATTTAATTACATTAAGTAATTATCCTCCATAAATCATCAAATGATTAATTTTAAATTAATTAAACTGAATTAATTAACTTAAACTAATCAAATTTAAACTCAATTAATTACAATAAGTAATTAATTCCTTAATTACTTCCATAAGTAATTATACTTAATAACTTACACAATTGATTATCCTTAAATTAATTAATCTAATTAATAATTAAAATTAATCACATTAATTAATTATTAAATAACCCTTAGTTAATGATCTTCATTAACTATTTAACATCTCATTAATTATCTTTCAAACTTATTTTAGTTATTATTGATTACAAATTAATTAATCATTAATCATTAATTAACCCATTAATTAATCCCTAATTAATTAAATAATTAAGTGTTAATTAAAACTTAATTAAATCCATTATTACTTGATTAATTAATTATTAATCAATAATTAAAAACTAATTTTATTTAATTAATTATTTTTAATTACAAGTTAATTATTCAATGAATAATTAATCCTAAACCCTTAAGATTAAACCCCTAATTACTTTAAGAAATTATTTATTTCATTAATTTATTAAATAAATAAATTATTCATTTAATTACCCTAATAATTAAATGAAAAACAAACTATTAAATTATTATTTAACTTTACAAATTTAAATTCAATTTAAAACCTTTAATTGCTAAATAATACTTTTTATTATAAAAGAAATTTTTCAAAAGTTAAAACAAATTTCTTTTAAAATTAAAACCATTTAAATTTTCACATTATCATTCAAATTTGGTTTAAACACTTAAATTTATAAAACTTAAATTTATTTTTAAACAAAGATTCAAAATTAGATTTTGAATCAAATTTAAACTATAGTTAAACATTACTTCGTATCTCAGTTTCAAATTTAAATTCAAATTCCTTTTTAAAAACATTTAAACAATAAACTCTTTCAAAGTTATTTTAAAGAAAAATTGAATTTAAATACTTCATCATTTTCTATTTAAGATTCAATTCTACTTGAATTCATAATTTAAATTAAATTTTAATTTTAATTTAAATCTTTGCTTTATATTTCAAATTCAAATTTAAAATTTGAAACAAGACAGTTTCTAAACTTCAATCATTAGCCCGAGCTGACTCAAGCAACTCGAGTAACTAGAATAACAAATTTCATCCTAAAATCTATTTAAATCTCAAACAAAAACAGGTTTATACATACCTGTGCTAACAGGTTTACCAAACCCTGTAACAAAACTAAAACCCGATACATTATCTCCATTACTTCGAGTCCCAACTCCCTTTTCTTCGAGAAAAAATACAGAACTACCCGATGCAACCACAAGACCCCATCTCTTCCCCAAAATAGCTGATACATCAAGATCGACGTGCACCTGCACCGTCATGGCAACCTTCTCCGACCACTCACGACCACCTACACAAGTCATCGATCACCCCCTAAAGCCATTCCAACCTTCGTATCAAATCCAGAAACCCCAAATCGAATTTGAACATTCGAGTTCAACTGAAAAAAAATGTCGAACCAGAAGATCATCAACATTCTCTCTCCTCCGACCACTAAAATGGACACCACCTCCGGCCATATCTACTTCCATATCTCATCTCTCTCCGGTTCGAATTTGAAAGAACTCGGTCACTCGATCAGGTCGCAGTGATCATTCATCTCCGGGTAACAGAAACTAGGGTTTAAAATTTCAATCCCCAAATTCTTCTGCCCTATTGCTTTAATCCACCATCAACCATTTTTCCATTCAACTTCGATCAACACTCGATCATCAGAGAAAACCATGGCCACCAAATCTTTCTAAATTGACAGACTCAACCCAAAACAGGTTTACTAGATAAAGCAGTAATGCTCAACCATTTCCAAACTAAAAATCCTAATTTTAGTTTTAAAATTTAAGTTTTAGATAATGTAATCAGTTTATCAACTTTAATCAATGATTCTAGAAAATCAAACCCTTATTTATATTCAATGTGCTCTGTTATATTTTATAATTCAGACGCACTACAAAAAAATTTTTCCTTTTTATTTTTGTAAAATTTTAAACTTTAAACTCATATTACAACACCATATTGATTTAATCTTAAGCTTTACACTGATTTAAATCAAAAGGAATGGATTTAACAAATTTCTGAGCCTGGGATATTATACACAGCAAAATAATTACACAACAACTTACATACTACAATCATTCATCTATATATAGCAGAAATGAGCTTGTAAATTTGCATGCAAACACAATTATTTTCAGAGAATATAAGCAACTGAATTATACTTAAGTTTATCATGTAATAAAATGTTACTCACTGGTTTTAGGTGCAGAGCATCCATTTTTACTTGCAAAGCTTCATATTTTACTTTTTGATTTTCTTTAAAATTGCAGATGCTTTTTTTTAAAACATCCATTCTAGCTTTTGCTGTAATGCATCTGATCCCTGATGTATGCATGCTTCCAGAAATAATGCAATTTGCTTCTACTTCCAGATTTAGTTGCATGCAGGTTTGGATATAATTTTTTTTTAGAGACAGGGAAGAATTTGCAGGTTTTCACAAATTTGCAAATTGATTGCAGGTTTACATGCATTTCAGGTTGATGTTGCTTCAAACAGAAATGGAACTGCAGGTTTGTATTTTTTTTTTTTAGAGTTGCAAATTGATTTCAGGCCTTAGAATTGAAGAGCTACAGGTTTATGGTTTGCATTTCAGGTTTGAGGAGATTCAGATAGTTTTTGGTTTTGAGGGAAATAGATTTTGCAGATTTATTTGAATGTAGATGAATTTAGATTTTAGAATCTGAATATTTTTCTTAAGTTTGAAGAAGAAAAAATGGAAAGGAAGAATGATGTTGGAGGAAATGTATTTGTATAAGTATATTTTGATTTTAATAGAAATAAAAATGAAAAGAAAATTTGAACATTACACTTGTTCACATTTAAACATTTGTCACTTAAGTTTATTATATGACTAACACATGTCAATTTATATCTTAAGAAACTTACACATATAATCTAAGTATTTTTAATTTAAAATTGAGTTTTTTAAAAACTTTATCTTAATCCATTATTTTCTATGTATATATAAATGAGTTTTATTTCTTCTTCTTTTCTAATTAAAAGAAATAAAACAAAACAAATATAAATAGAAGCTTATTCAAATATTTTTAAATGCTTTTTCTTTGAAACATTAAATTCAAACTTTAAATTAATTTATCAAATCAAATTTTAATAATCAAGTTACATATATAAATGCATATATAACTCTATTAAAATTAAAAACAACAAATCCTATTACTACAAATCTATTTATGTTCAAAAGAATTTAAGTATTATAACTTTTATCTAAAATAAATAAATTGAGCAATATCAAATAGTTTGTAAAAGAGATTATAACAAACTAAAATCATTTTTAATTTACATTATAAATTCTTATATATATATATATATATATATATATATATATATATATAAATCCCAAGTAAAATAAAGTAAAACTTAACTTTCATATTTATCCAATTTTAAATTCATATTTTTAAGCTAAATAAAATTTCAAAATAAATAAGATTTATCATAATATAAACCATAACATTATTTATTACATTTCTTTGAAAAGCCAATTCCTAAATCAAATTTTTAATTTACTAAAAATAAACTAGAATTAGAAAATCAATTCATTCACTAAATTCAAAAATCAAAATTTATCAATTATAATATATAAAATTATGTATTATAAACAGAAAACAATTTATTTACTTTAAAAAGATAAAATCTTCTAATTTAAATATTTATTAAAACATGATTATTAAATCAAATTCCAAATTTGTTATTAAAATTATCAAATCAAATTAAATTTATAACACAGATTATTAAATTTATATTGCCCATATTTCCGAGATATCACAATTCATATTGAAAATTTTATATTTTAGGATTTATTAATGAATTTTAGTTATTAAGTTTATCAATTGATTTAAATTTTGGATTATGTAATTAATTTAAATGTATGGACTATAATATAAAATATTGGAAGAGACCCATGAAATATTTATAAATAATTATAGATTCTTTTCATAGTAGGTATTGGAT
The DNA here is from genome assembly GCA_030765085.1 of Allium cepa. NCBI lineage: Eukaryota > Viridiplantae > Streptophyta > Magnoliopsida > Asparagales > Amaryllidaceae > Allium > Allium cepa. The sequence goes on from CM060930.1 coordinate 237,821,812, forward strand.
GGTAAAATAGTGTGAAAATTTTAGTAGAATAATTGTAAAGTGGTAAATCATAGAATCTTAAAATTAAAATATCTACTTTAAGAGAATTAAAGAGAACATAGATAACTCATAGAATTAATGAGAGGGCTTCAAATTCTTCTGTTTTACTATTATTTAATAAATAAATAAATGACTTTCATTATACTAAAATACACATTATTTGAATAATAATCTTGCAAAATACCGGGCGGATAATTTTCGAATGCAAATGTCTTCATATTCGCATCTGCATCCGTTTTTTCGGATATCGGATAATTTATCCACTTTTTAAATACGAATGCGTACGGCTTCATTAACGGCCCTAATGTAACATATATTATCTGCATGAATAGATATTAAAATATCCGATAAACTATTTCCATTTAGAACTAATACTCAAACCATGTAGTAAATTTCTACATCATCTAGTCCATTCATTATGTAGAAATTTCAAGTACGCATGTTAAGGTGAGAAAAGTACACAAGTAGTTATTTAAATTAAAATTAAAACTTTGTATCCTTTGACATTCAGTGATCGAAACATTTTGACAATTGGTGATATAATCGTGATTGACACTTGAAATCCAATAAAAATGAATTTCAAATGCTCCTAGAAAATGATCGGAATCAATTCCTATGAGTTAATAAATTGGTTAAAAAGGCTGCTTCATGATAAAACGGTTAGGCAAAAATAAGTTGTTAAACTAAACTTACTTGATAACAACAGCAAAAAAGCAGTGCGCTACTTATACCAATCATTGGACTTATTTTTTGTACAACACAGTGTCATAACTTAAAAATATAAGAAAAAACACGGCAGACAAAAAACATCACACACACACAATATATGTATGTGTGTGTGTGTGTGTAGAAGTTAATAAGCTAGTTGCATGCAAGCATGGAAATAAATCTGTAAACATTATTAATTGTATGTAAATAATTCACGATTGTGCAAAAATAAATTCGTAGATTGTAAAAAAATAATTTGGTTATAATCTTGCTGTAATAACATAGTAGCAAATCTATGGATTAAGAAAAAGTAATAAGAAAGTAAGCTGTTATTTGATGTTATATTTGATAAAAGAAAACAGAAACTTTCGCATTTGATGTCTAAAACCTGTACATTTTGTATCTTGGCTATTGATGATGTCTACTTGTTTTTCCAAATAATATCAGCTAAATGGCATAATACATTGGAATTGTACTCTGAGCAATTGCATAAAGAATGGCGAATTGTATGACAACTCTAACTTCATTCAATGACTTAACATTGTCATAGACTCATGTCATTATGCAATGATCATTACATTAAACAATTGAGAAAGAATAGTGTTAAATTAAGGAAAATGGACAATTAAACAAGTAAATTTATGAAGTTGTGTTGTGATAATTATACTTGTTAAATTCACTACATAATAGAAGTATGAAATGGATTTTAATCTAAGGCCGCAGATATCAAAAAATAGAAATAAACTAATGTATTAAAATTATTAAAGTAATGCTTATTAAAATAGATTTCAGTCAAAATCAGCACAGAACTATTCAATCAAATAGAGAAACGTACAACGAGAGCACTATTAAAGTAATGGTAATAAAAAATTACTGTACCTATACCTGCATTTAAATTCAGTATATATATACACACACATATACATGCGCGTATATATATGGATGTATATAACTAAATATATATATATATATATATATATATATTTATAATGAATTTAAATGGAAGGAATATATATTTCATAATTTAGGTTACTTGTTAAATATAAAACAAAAGACAACCATTAAGAAACAAAAGTGTTAAGGAAATGGATCGATTATACGTGACAATTTCTAAAATTGTGTTGGCAAAATTAAAATTCTTAAATTTATTAGACTACTATTCTTTCAAATAGATTTCAATCAAATTCAGTATACAATTGTTTATTCCTATAGAGAAGTACCATATAATAACATGACATGTTAAATGAACGGTAATAAAAAATTAATGGAGGTATATTATTATATCGTGAAATTAAAAGGAACGATACATTTTCAAATAGAAATTTTGTCTTAATTTCCAGAAGCTCACACAATCAATTAATATATACACTTATGAAGCTGAACTTAATTGAAATTTATTCAATTTTCAAGTAAGTAAGCGGGAATGAGTTACAAATGTTAAGACGACCAGAGTAACACATAACTTAGTATCCAATTTATTTATTTTTAAATAAATTTAGTTTTTTAATTTTTTATTTCAAACAAAAATATCTTGGTATTATTTGCATATTGTATGTTTTACACAATATTTGCATTTTAATTCAAGAAGTCTTCAAAATACATTAGGTTGCTAATGCTACATCCATTCAGGCCTCTCATTTGAATATTGAGCCGTTGAAAAATAATCATGAAAATTCCAAGTGAAGTACATATGATGACTTTGCTAAAGGATAATAAAAAATGTAATCAAATTTAAACTCCAAAGCAATATATATGTGTAGCAAATCTAACAGTTAATATGAATCAGGTATCAATTATGTTGAAATGGTCAAAAGTAAACCTAACAGTTGTGAATTAATAAAGTTCATAAGTGGATATAATATGAATTTAAGCTATACATAACTGGATAAACATAATTGGGAATGATTAATGCAAAATGTAATAGCTATCAATCAAGTCATGACCATATGTAATTTGTTAAAAGTAAATCGAATGATTATTTTCATCAAGTAAACCAGAAAGTTAATATAATATACATCCAAAAAGTTAATATAAATCAGCTAACCAATATTCATTCACAATATGATTATAAAGTTGTAAGCAGCAAGTGCAGAATTAATATTAGACCCAACTTCCATTAAGGATATAAAATCGAATAGATATAGGTATCAGATTTACTGCCATTATCGTCCAAATTGGAAAATATATAGAAAACGGAGGTGGGTTGTCAGATATTTAATAAACTAATAGCATAAACTACTAAATATTGCTCTCGCCAGTAAGCAAAATTTGACATAAAATTACAATGAACAACAACAAAAGGCAAAATCAAAATAATCCCAAGTCAAAGGGAGAAGTGAAAAACACAAAGAAAGATTGGTGGCAAAAGGATATGCAAAATGATATGGAATAGACTACACAGAAATGTTTGCACCAGTGGCTAGAATTGATATGGTACGTCTAATTCTTGCACTTGCAGCTCGAAAGGAATGGGAAATATTTCAACTTGATGTGAAGAGTGCATTCCTTCATGGAGAATTGAAGAAGAAGTTTTCATTGAACAACCAGAAGGGTTTATTAAAAGGAGAAAAGAAGACAAGGTTTACAGATTGAAGAAGGCATTGCATAGCCTTAAGCAAGCGCCAATGGCTTGGTACAGCAAGATAGAAGCGTATTTTACACATGAAGGGTTTGAAAAATGTTCCAACGAGCACACCTTATTTATCAAGAAAGAAGGAGGTAACATACATATTGTTAGTCTTTATGTAGATGATCTGATCTTTACTGGAGGCAATAAGGGTATGTGTGATAAATTCAAAAGCTCAATGATGAGAGAATTTGATATGTCAGACTTGGGAAGGATGAGACACTTTTTGGAAATTGAAGTTATACAGAATGACATTGGAATATTTATCTGCCAAAGAAGATATTCTTGAGAAGTCCTTGAAAGATTCGGCACAGGGAGCAGTAATGCGGTGTAGAATCCTATTATTCTCGGGACACGGTTGTCAAAAGATGAGGAAGGAGAGAGAGTAGATGCCACCATGTTTAAACAAGAAGTTGGAAGCCTCATGTACCTCACAGCCACTCGACCAGATCTGATGTATGGTGTAAGCTTGATTAGTAGGTTTATGGAAAATCTGAAGATATCTCATTGGCTCAATAAAAAGAATTTTAAGGTATTTAAAAGAAACCACTGATTTTGGCATACTCTACAAAAGAGGTAGAAGAAATACAGGTATTGTATCTTATACAGATAGCAACTATGCTGGAGATTTGGATGATCGAAAGAGCACATTAGGTTTTGTTTTCATTATGGGATCTTGAACAATTTCATGGGATTCGAAAAAGAAGCCAGTAATGAGCCTATCAACTACAGAAGCTGAATACATTGCTGCTACACTTTGTGCTTGTTGATGTATTTGGCTTAGGAGAATCTTGGAGCAACTTGGAGCTGAAGAAAGAGGAAGCATAGAAATTTATTGTGACAAAAACTCTATAATTTAGTTGTCCAAAATTTTTGTTCTCCATGGATGAAGCAAACATATTGGTGTAAAATTTCATTTTCTCAGAGACCTGGTAAATGATGGAGCCGTGAAGTTGGGTTTTTGTAGCTCTGAAGAGCAGATTGCATACATAACGACAAAACCTCTTAGATTAGAGAAATTTGTGAAGCTCCGTGGGATGCTTGGAGTAATTGATGCAGTAGAATATTAAGCTCCATGCAGATGCATTAGCTTTTAAGGGAGGGAATGATGGGAAAATTAGTTATTCACGTTCTTAATAAGTCCTAATCTTATGGGTGCCATATTCTTAAGGGTTTGCAGTTTTTAGATTTCCATGTAACTTGCCATGAATTGTGGCTTTTCTGTTTTTTGCTTTCGTATGTGTAAAAGGCTATAAATGCCTAATGTTTATTTCAAGAATTTAAACAAGCAGACAACACTACAAAGAATTATATTGGTGTCCTATCATTTGGAATTCAATTAACAGTAAGAAGATGCCTTGTTGCGCCAACAGGGCATTATTAAGGCGTATCAACACTACAGATTACCTACGGCAATGGGGAATTAGTTGCGATGACATTTGTGTATTATCCAATGAAATGCCAGAAAGTATAAATCATTTGTTTTTCAACTGCAGTTATTCTAGATACATGTGGGTGCTTATGAAGGTAAAACTAATTATTACGAATAACGATACCGCCCTGAATGTTGAAGTCAACTGAATCAGACAACGATTCCGGAAGCAGGACCAAATCAGTCAGTTGGCTTCTTGCTCTCTCGTCACAACGATCTACCATATCTGGGAGGAGAGAAACAAACGCGTGTTTGGGAAGAAAGAGTTGAATAAAATCTAAAAAGCTAAATTAATTCAAATCGAGATCACTTATCTCATGCGGAAATCGAGTTAAAACTAAGATTTGAGTGATGCTGGATGAACACTCATCGTCCCTCAATTTTCATCCCTGGAAGCAGCCATGGCAAAGAGGACAATTGTTTCGTTCGAGTTAGCTTGTCTATATCTTTTATCCGATGTGATAATTGTTAGCCATGTGGTTATGGCCCAATCAATTAATGGGATGTCATGGGCCTATATGTTTGTACTAAACGTTATATATTTTGTATGAATAAAGGAACCAAATTTCATAATGTATGTATGTGTGTATGGCATAAAATTAGGATGTTAGTTTCTAATCGGAAACATTATTTGTTCAGAAATAAGCACAAGCAAAGAAAATAAGGATAAGACAAGCACCATTGTCCAAGTGGTTGATTGATTCGGCTTTGGTGTAAGAGGTCACAAGTTCGAAACTTGTTTTCGTACGTTTATTGACATGGGATATGTTGTCCCAATGATTTGTTGTATATAAAGTACCATTTCAAAAAAAATAAGGATAAAGTTATATTGTAGAACCAAGGATCTTTAACTCATATCTTGGTGCCAAAAGGTGTAATAAATGGAACATGTGATCATAGAAAACTTGAAATAAGGACATCCGTTTCCTATAGTCATAGATACATTAAATTGATATAACTTGACCATTACATTTAATCAAATTTAGTCAACTTTATATGTTCATTTCTACCTAGGGGAATCGAATAAAAAGAAAAATTATATACCAATCTAACAATATTATGTTAAAGTACTTAATAAATTAACAACATGAAAGAAATTACAGCTTCGATGAAATGAAGATGTAAATTTTATGCCCATTTTTAGTTTGGATTGCATCATATTCCATTACAGGTTATAATCGTCAAATCTTTAAATGTAAAATTTAAAAGAAAAATGGAACCATATCTTTTAAAAAGAGAATGAAAAAGGGGCAGACATGAGTGGAATGCAGTTTTATATCATCACGTATCAAGTGATATGTTTTATATCATCCCGTATCAAGTGGTAAGTTTTAAATCATCATGTATCATAGAAAAAAGAAAGAAGAAGAAGATAGAGAATTGAAAAAGAAGGAATTTAAATTAGCATCATTCTGATATTAAGATGTTCATAGAAATTGGCAACTTTTTGTACTAAAGTTGCAAACAAGACTACTCAACGAATCTTTCATTGTAGCCAAATCTTATGTTTCTACGTTTACATGTTCAGTTGAATTCATGTTCTACAATATCAAATTTTATCAAGCATTAGCAAATACAGCAATGTGTTACTGAAGCAGTTCAAAACATTGAGATTAGCATTAGCAGAAGAACGAATTTTAAAAAATAATATACCTCTAACTATCAAGAGATAGGAGCAGCAATAGAAAGCTCGAGTCAGCAACTACAAATATCAAGTTTATATTAAAATGCATGCAAATAAAGCAACTATCAAGCTTGTATTTCAAAAAACTTATATTTATTCTTTGGCTCCAAGAATGAAATGAAGGAAAGTACTGCCATGCATGGTATCAATAATATCAGCAAATTCAGCCTACAAAAACAATAAGCATCAGGCAGTTTTCCTTCTACGATCAAATTTGGTTTCAGTGTTGTGCTCCAACCTGGAGGAATTCAGTAATGCATGGCTGTAGATTTTGGGAAACTTATTCAAAAAGGCCAAGGCTATATTTATACAGTCGAAGTTTTAATAGATGTCTAAGTATAATACTTGTTTAAGCAGAAAGCGAGCACAACTTTCTATGCCTTCACTTATGCATTAGTATGTGTTTTATAAAATGCTGAAATACCTACTCTGTGAACACTGTAAACGAAAGGCAATGGCTCAACATTGTCATATGTTACGACTGATGTAAATTTGATAACAAAATAATCGATTTGTGTAATAAACTAAAAGAAGATAAGAAGCCATTATAAAAGAGGAGAGAGGAATAATGTTACTACTCAGATGTTAGTCATACATTTACATTACATAGACTCCTTTATATATAAGCCATGGAGCATAGTATTGGACCTATCCCATGATGTGGGACTTAAAAAAATATAATAAACATTGAATAGCATATTCACACTTTATAATATTACAACACTCCCTCTTGAATATGCGTCTTCAAAATTTTGAATGCTCTGCTAACTTGAAGTTGTCACTTTTGAAATATATATGATAATTGCTCCCCCTCATTATTATCTTGCTAGCATATATCCATTCAGATATATAGATATTGTTTGTTTTGCCTCATTGAATTCCTCTATTATCTCTAATTTAAATTTAAATTCGTGCCATTGAAGTTGTCAAAAGGTATAGAATTATCATTCACCTTGTTGTTGATGTGATGAGTAAGTAGGAAAGGATGTTGGCTTTAACACTGTCGAAAGGGGTATTTTCAAGGTTCGAATAACTTAAAGCATGATAGAAGGCTTAGTTGCGGAAGGTAGTATTCGAAAGGATTCACATTGATTAATATAGAACCTCCATCTTTTGGTGTTTGAGGAAGAAGTATTGACCACATACGAGATCTCCTTTATATTCATGGAATGTTTCAACCGATTCGATAGGCCGATTTATGTTTCAAATGGGTCGCTTTGGTCAAATGTTCTTCTACGGAGGTAAACAACAGCGGAACCATCCATTTTGAGAGGTCGAACACATGTGTGAAAGCCTGTTATTCGAGACCTTTGAAAGGTTTTTTTAACTCTTACGAAACTCTTTTATGTATGTGGAACCAATTGTTTTGAAAGGGGTTAGCTGAAGCGGAAGGATAGCATCATCCCGTTTCGACCTCTTTGAAAGTCAATTATTTATCCAACGTTTTGCAGAAGCATCCTTTCGACTTTTTCGAAATGACTTTCTATTGCTATCATTCTTCATGAATCATTCTTCTATAGGTTTAAACAAAGTTGGAATGATTTCTGATGACAACAATATCAGTTTTGGTCTATTGAAATTTTGAGAATTTCAATCTAGTTCTAAATTTCAATATTTTTGTTTCGTGTTTTGGTTTCAGATTCCAATATTTATTTTTGTTTGTTAAATTAACTGAAACAAGATGTTTAAAAAGTAGGATATAAGTGAAATTTTTTAATTGATCATGAATATTTATAATGCTAACACATATTAAATTATTACTTCATGCTTAACTTGTTTAGTTACATTATTCATATATTTTGTGATTTTGCACGTTTTGAAAGTCGAAATATTAAATTTTGAATATTTATTATTTTGAAACTCAAATTAATTCTTTATTTTATTCTTCTATGAAATTCGAATTGCAATAATTTATTTTATTGAACTAGGGGTTAACTAAAGCGGAAGGATAGCCTCGTCTCCTTTCGAACTCTTCGAAAGTCTATTGTTTATCCAACATTCTGCAGAAGCATCCTTTCGACTTTTTTGAAATGTCTTGTTATTGCTGTCATTCTTCATAAATCATTCTTCTATATTCTTTAAGGTTTCGACAAAGTTGGAGTGATTTTTGATGACAACAATATCGGTTTCGGTCTCTTGAAAATTTGAGAATTTCAATCTAGTTCGTAAATTTAAAAAAAATTGTTTTGTGTTTTGGTTTCAGATTCCAGTATTTATTTTTATTTGTTAAATTAACTGAAACAAGATGTTTAAAAAGTAGGATATAAGTGAACAATTTTAATTGATTATGAATATTTATAATGCTATCATATATTAAATTATTACTTCATACTTAACTTGTTTAGTTACATTATTCATATATTTTGTGATTTTGCATGTTTTGTAAGTCAAAATTTTAGATTTGAATAATTATAATTTTGAAACTCTAATTAATTCTTTTTTGTGTTCTTCTTTGAAATTCGAATTGCAATAATTTATTTTATTGAACTAGAGTTTAGATTTGGATTCGTTCCAGTCTCTACTGAAACCAAAACTGAACAATTAGAATCTCAATGTTTCGATCAAGGCATCAAACCTTGGTTAGTATCAATATTGTTGCTACTAAAATGCAACTTATATTAGTTTAAAATATATCTAAAGCCAAATTTTAGTTTCCATTAGGTTTCAAAAGAGTGTTTAGTTTCCAAATTTAGAACTTAATTTCAGCATCGTATTTGCTTTTGAACCAAAAAGAATAACTAATGATTAGACCTGAGTTGGTGTTTTTCAAACTTCAAGAATCAATTCATAAATTGGTGTTTCATTTTGTATTATAGAACGATACATGTGCCAATATAGGTTGAATAGCACACATTGTGCTATGGAAAAGCGCTATTATAACTACAAAAATCCATTTTACACATAAATCAACTACAAATTTTACGACTTTGTTTTAAAACTCTTTTATTTATGGAATAGCACCAGTTGCTATTACCTTGGCCATACGTTTTGGCTTTGCCTTCACCCTTTGCAATATCTCATTTCCAATGGCTTCATAAGCAAGCGATGTTATACCGCCTTTTGGTCAGGCAGTATACCTATGGATTTTGAAAAACGGATTTCGTGACCATCAAGGCAGGATGTCCGGAAAGATGACTATCAGACTCGGATACAGGTTATAAACAAGGCTATGGACGATGATCAAGCGGATTCGCACGGATGACACCCTGGAATTGGCTAATTATGGTATTATTTAATTAGTTTAAATCTACATATTTAAATGTAAATTATACATGAAAATTGAGAACTTTGAAAGTAGTAGTAGAATGAATAAAATGTAGATTTTTGAATGTAAAACGATTATACAAAATTAATAAATATTGTAAACAATTCAAAAATAATAAATTGTAATGGATCTTTAAAATAAAATATTAATAGATATCTAGAGAAAGTTAAGAAGAGCTGAGAGTAATACTGGAATTAATGTGAGAGCTAGAATTTTTTCTACTTTACTATTATTTAATAGATTGTTACAGGTATTTTCTTGCTCTTCTAGTAAAAATCTAGGAAAGAAGAAAAATCTAAAATCTAAATGCTCTGAAAATGGAGTTCTAATTTGAAACTTGAAACATAAAGCATAACACAATTTGTAAACAACACAGAAAGCATAGTCATAACATATAGCACCACGAAAAAAATGGGCATAAGAAAAACCTATTGTAAAATAAATGTATTTGTATACCTTAAAACATGTCACTTCAATTCAAAACATCTTCCTTAACCGTGTTAGAATGACGAACGCCCTAATAACTCGTAACTGATATTAATATCTCCAAATTTCAAAAGAGGATATTAGGATCTGTATCTTATTTTGTAAGTTAAAAGATATAACATACATTCCAATCAACCTTAACAAATTGAATTGCTTAACTATTTCCATTTTTTACAACAGACATCTACTAAAAAAACATTGCAACTATTTTTTGAGAAAAAATCGAAGAAGAAAAAAAATTAATATGTGGTTTTCAATTTTTTTTTATAAAGTATTTGCAATAATATGTACTAATTTCTTTTCTCATTCACTTGGTCATTTTTTTTACTTCTTTTACATTTAGTTCAAATATACTTGAAATTAAAACGATTTGAAGAATTAATGATATTACACATTGAAAATTTGTGTGTTTTAATGATTAAGTTGAATTGCAAAAATTAGGTGTATAATTCAAGAAGGTTTTTTTAAAATAAAAAAAGAGGAGAGATTTACTTATTTTGAAACTCCATAAGGACGTTTTCCAAAAGTTTCCTTTTCAAGATCCGTGTACAAATGGTGTGGTACTTAAGCCATTTTTCCCCTAATATTTCTGTACAGATTTAACACTGCTAGTCTGGGCCAATATTTATTTATGTGAGAGAATCATAAATCCATGCTAATTTGTGCCTTATTTTATATCTATATCATGCACAAATTATCCATGTCAAATTATTACCTCGTATATATGCAGACCATAGTATCCATGTCTACCTATAATATAAACTTATTGATAGAAACAAAGTTAAGAATCCGATCCATATGATAAGACAATATAATAAAACCAGTTGTTAGATGGTGAAAGGAAATCGCCGAAAAATATTATCTCGCTAATCGACACGCTAGAATTGGTTTTTTGGATAGAAATAGAATCCTCGGAATTTCAAAAGAGATGTGAGCAATTAAGAACTGGTCCTCCACAATTTCATACTAATATGTAAAATGCATGATGTACTATTACCAGGAATTTCTTCCGATCAGAGGAACAAAGGAAAAGCGACATTTTAAAGAGCGATGATCAGTCGATGCATGGTCGAAGCAGTGATAAAGTTTATTTCATCGAATCTGACTTTGTTTGGATTGGTTTTCCATTCTATAAAAGCAAAATTAGGGTTTGCAGATTCAAGTGGATTTGTAGGTTGTCGATGGAAAAACAAGAATATATGTAGAAAAAGGAAATGGGGAAGAGAATGATTTCTTAGGAGGGTGGCAAAAAATATTAGGGAAATAGAAGCCACGAATATGAATCGAGAAGAAAGGAGCAGGAGAAGCGGTGTGATATCCTGGAAATTTGGGCAATATCAATTTAATAATCTGTGTTGAAAATTATATTGATTTGATAATAATTGTTAATAAGATTTGAATTGATTTAATAATTTTCTTTTAAATAAATATTTAACTGATAATTTATCTTTTAAAAGCCAATAAATGGATTTCTATTGATGATATATAGATTGTATATATTCTAAATAGGCAAGATTTGTTTTAAACAATTAATAAATAAAGTTATATTTTCTTATTTTAATATTTTTGGTAATTACAATTTGATTCGATTTAATATTAATATTAAATAAATACCCATGTGGCTTTAAAATGTACTCAAGATAAAGTTAAATTTTGTTTAAATGATTTTAGCTTAAATTTTAATTTAACAAATGTTTGTTTGTTCCTTTTAAGTATAGCTTGATAAAAATAAGTATTAAAGAAATAATTTCTTTTATAAATCATTTTAATTTAATAATGAGTTTTATTAATAATGTAAATCTTTACAAATGGATTTTAAATAGAAATTGTTATTTCAACTTTATTTATATATGTGTGTTTGAATGAAAGACATGATTTGGAAATTTAAAATAAAGTTTTTCAAAAATTAAAAATAAAGGACTTTCAAAATGTTTTAATTTAAAATAAACCTTATAAATATAAGCATAAGTATAGAAATAAATAATAAGTAAATAAATGTAGTATTCGATAGTGTAAATAAAAATAAAAAGGAGAAAAATCTATGAGCATTAAAAAAATAAAATGGGATATAAAACATACCCAGGCAAGTGAAAAGAAAATTTCTGGCCTGTAAAGTTTTGAAATGCAAAGGTAAATATAAAACAAAGTAAAGTAAAAATAAAAATGCAGGTAGCTTGTAAATAAAGATGCAGGCAAGAGAAAAAAAATGCAAAGCAAAGTAAAATATCTACACTTGAAAATAAGGCAAGTAGGACAAAGTACTCAAACATTTAATGCAAGCAACTTTTGGTCAATTCAAATTTGTTTTAAAAATCAACTCAGCCCCCAAATGGAAACAATCTCTGATCACTAAAATAAAAAAAAGAAATAATTGTACCTGTATACAAAGCCAGGAATACCCCCAATACAAACACTTCTTTATATATATATGTCTTCTTATTTTCGTCTTCAAAACATAACAAACCAGAGATATGTAGCAAGCTTTTACTTTTACTACTTAAATAATGTTGCACCTCAACAAGGCAAGAAGATGAGGATCAAAGCAAATAATTCTCAGTTTTTAAGTTCAAAGTTGTTCAAACAAGTGTGCTATGTTCTGTCTTCTCAAAACTATGAGTAACCTCACTTTTAAATGGTTAAGCATATATATCTGTTGCATATTCATCTTTGAATAAGTATGAAATGTGTATATATAAATTCAATTCTGTTGAGTGCATATGAATGCATGATATGTAATGCATGTGTATTATCAGAGTACTCTCTGTATTTAGCTTCCAGGTCTTATTTTGTTAAAATAATTCAAAATCTTTTTATTTAATCTCTGTTTAAACTGAAGATTCAAATGAAAATGGTTTGTTTAACTACAAAATTTAATTTGGAATTTTATTCAAGTCAAAATAATATTAATATGACTCTGGAATCAAAATTTAACTGATCAAGTCTAAAACAAGAGGAAATTTAAATATCCTAATTTATTATTCCAGAGTTAGGATTTGAAACACCATGCAAAAATTTGAACTTTGAAACTAAAATCAAGATTTTTAGTGAAGGGGTTAGGGTGCAGTTCTAGGTTCATCAAAGAAAGGAAATTTGGGTATCTCTGACGATCTATGAGACTGGAAGGGTCGGGGCTCTGCTGGAAGATGGAGTAGTGAACGAAGTATCTAGGAAAAATAGTAGAAGAGGTGGATGATCACTGTGGTGATGATGGTGGGTTTTTTCTGTTTTTAAACCTAGTTTTGGGTGCTTTGGAGTTTTGGATCAGTGCAACTCCTCTGGAGCATCGAGTGTCATGGGATTTTGGAGGTGGCTAGAGGCGTGGTAGTCGAAGCTACGGCTGAAGGTAGAGGCACTCCGATGGTCGGAGTTTCGAGTGTGAGTCATTTCCAGGTTTTGAGCGGTGGACCTGATTTTGCTTCCAGGTTTGGATCGAGAGCTCGATTTTGATTCGTCAAATGGTGATGGTTATGGAGGGTCGTGGTGTTGTCTTAAGATGATCGGCGATGGGTTGAAGCTGGGTGGATGGCCGGAGATGGCCAAAGTCACGGTGCATGTGCACCGTGCATTTTGGAAGTTCTGGTGAACTTTGTGTGTGCAGACGAATTTTAACTCGGGAAAGACTCGAGTTATTCGAGTATGTGACTCGAAGCAGTAGGGAAAAAGACTCGAAGCATTTTGGTTTGAGTCGAGTCAGTGTTTGTTCCAGGCTTTGTAAAACCTGGTAGCAAGAATTTGTTTTTAAACAAATTCAAATGGAATCTTAAATTGGTATACTAGATTTAAAACAAAGTTTAAATCCAGTTTGAAGTTTGAATTCAAATTTATTTTTTTGAATTCAAATATGAAATGTAATAAAAGTGTAAAATATTTAAGTGGGTTTTTCAGGTTAAACAAAAGCTGATAGTTTTCAGATTTTAAAATTTAATTTAAAATCTGAAACAAAATTTAAACTGTGTTTTAAATTAAAAGATTAAAGTGTAGATTCAAATGAACTTTTGAATCTAAGGTTTTAAAAATGAATTTGGATTTTAAATCAAGAATTAAAAACCAAGTTTTTAAAAGCAAGTTAAAACCCAAGTTTTAAAATCGAAGTTAAACCAATGGATTCAAGTTCTTCTTTGAATTCAAATCTGAAATTTAAATCAGCTTTTAAATATGAATGTTTAAAACAAGTTTAGATCAAATAGTTTTTAACAATAATTGGTTTCAAATAAATATTTGATTTTATTTTCATATAGTTCTTTTTAAAGGGGATTTTTTGAATGAAAGTTAAATAAATTGTTTTTAACTTGAATTTGCAAGTTAAAATATTAAACTATTTTGAAAGTTTAACTTTAAAATAAAAATTTAAGTAGTTTACTTTAAGGGCTTTTTCTTATATAAGAAATAAATGTTATTTACATTTATTTTTTTAGGATTATAAATTGAACTTTAAATTAGATTAATGTTTAAAAGAATAAATAATAAAAATCATTTTGAATCTTAATGTTTGCACCAAAATTGGTCACAAACCCCAAGTATTGTGAAAGCACCAGTGTTGGAATATAAATCAACGATATTCAAACACAAATCACATATCTAACCAAGCAATACGCAGCAGAAACAGAAATTATGAACAAGAACACACAATTTATAGTGGTTCGGCTATCTCCGGCCTATGTCCACTTCAAAGGTTTTCACTTTTATTGATGTTCTTCGCTGATTACAATTTGATTACAGTGGATTATAGCTCTGAAATTCGAGTACAACGGTAGTTGTAGAGTGCAAAGTAGAGTCTGGTAGAGTCTCGGCGCTTTAGAATCCAAATCCAGCAAGAGAGAGATCGATCCCCTTTTCTGAATGACCTGGGGCTCTATTTATAGGCGTTGGAGGCTAATATTTCTCCTAAAATCAGGGGAGACTGCTTCTGGCACGTGAGGGGGCCCACATGGCCGAAACCTGGAGATCCAGGCCTACATTGGGATCGATTCGACCCTTGGTTCGAATCGATCAAAAAAGTGTCCAATCGTGGTGAAATTTGGCGTGAACATTCTTCGTCATGTAGGCAAACTCCTGTAAAAATTTCATGGTATTTGGATCAAGAGATTGAGAGATATGATGGATTCAAGATGGAGATTTTCGGCATGCTGGTTGCTTCGACTCGATCCTATGGGTTCGTTCAAATCGATATGGTTCGAACCCATAGGGTCGAATCCATGCTCCTGATGACGTGGCGCATGTTCTTCGTGTCGATCCACCTATTTCTCCGAGTTGAATGGGTCGACTCCGAGTTTATAGCCGTGTTCACTTGGTGGTTTCGAGTGTTGGATTTAAAGGTTTGTTTCGAATCGTTGGAGCCAGTATTCATTCGAATCGATCAGAATAGGCTACTGTGGACCGATTCGAAGCTGCCTCAACATGGGGATTCGAAGATGAGTCTTGGAATGGAGTCGGAGCTTCTTCACTTGCATGGATTCGAGGTGACCCTTCTTTGATGGACTCGAGGGAATGGATTCGAGGCAAGGTGCAGGTCGGGTAGTATAGCAACTCCATTGATTCGAACCCTTTAACTTTAAGGGACACGAAGAGAGGTAGCATCGTGGATTCGAAGCTAGGTGGTCTGGATGGATTCGAACTAAGGCAGGCGTGTATGGATCCGAAGCAAGGATATGGAGTGGCTTCAGTTGGATGGATACGAAGGAAGGTCACGGGATGGATTCGAAGTAAATGGAGTCGAAGTTGATGGATGCAAGGCAAGCACTAGCTGATGGATTCGAACGTCGTCTCTGCTTATGGATTCGAACATGATGCCTGCCCTGATGGGTTCGAACTAGATGGGTTCGAACCAATGAAGGGGTGATGGATTCGAACCGAGCAAGCTTCATCTCTCTCAACTCGAATCCATCATAACTTGAGCATACGAACTCGGATTGACTTGAAATTTGAGATGCGGACTTCTATGATATTTCTCGTCATGTCCTAACAATTGTAGCACAATCTGGACTTGGCCAAAATTCATCGATATCCATGGTTATCCTGCAATGCTCAATCGATAATCAAGAATAGTAATCATTGATTTTTAGTAAATTTTGGGTATCTCAACTTTGCCAAAAGTTGGGATAACACTTTGCCCCCCAAAACATGCCTTTTGGTAAAAGGTATGTTTTGAACGTTCTTAAATCGAATGTAGTAAATTCACGTTTTCATTCATTGCTGCAGTATTATCAATCAAGTTTATGGCTGTTCGAAGCCGAATCAGCGTTCATTCTTTCCGTAGAAGTTGAAAATAAAGTTCTGTAGTCTCTCCGGACTATTAATGGCTACTCTGAACCCTTACTAAGTCCATTCTAGACTTAGTGATTGAATAGTAAGATCCTATTGTACTCTGGCGTTGCCTTCTATCCCTTGCACTCTGGTCCTGGTTAGGACGTATAGCGATGTCGTGGTCGTTCGAGACCGATCATAGCCTCTCCGGGCTCTAGCTGGATCCCATCCTGTCACTCTCCGGTGAAGGGGAAACAGCGCTTAAGTGAGTCGATCCTGTCGCTCTCTGGCGAAGCGACTCACTTCTTACACTCCAGTTCAGTGTATCTGAACATTAAACGATGTCGCGGTCGTTCGAGACCGATCATAGCCTCTCCGGGCTCTTGCTGGATCCCATCCTGTCACTCTCCGGTGAAGGAGAAACAGCGCTTAAGTGAGTCGATCCTGTCGCTCTCCGGCGAAGCGACTCACTTCTTGCACTCTGGTTCAGTGTATCTGAACATTAAGCGATGTCGTGGTCGTTCGAGACCGATCATAGCCTCTCCGGGCTCTTGCTGGATCCCATCCTGTCACTCTCCGATGAAGGGGAAACAACGCTTAAGTGAGTTGATCCTGTCGCTCTCCAGCGAAGCAACTCCCTTCTTGCACTCCGGACCCCGCCACTCCGGGTAGGGTCATAAAGCGATCATTTTTATATTGATATTAATGTTCATCCTCTGACTCTCCGGTCAAAAGGTTTATTGCAAGAGATTCTAATTTATTTATTAAAATTCGAGTTCAAAATTCGAGTTCTTGGATGTTCAATCTCAAATATCAGAAAAAGCTAAACATTGCCTCTCCGGGCATATCAGTTTATCTCCATCTCAGAGCATGCCTGGGGATCACTCTGGTTCCCGTACATGTGTAAGTGGAGTAACCATTTATTCTGAAAACAAATCTAAATGAAACTATTCGACCAAAGTCCAAATCTTGGACTTGGCCCATGTCATCTTTCATCAGTGGATGACGAGTCGTGATCCCGATCCAGGATCGTTCCTGTTAGGTGGAGGCGGTAGTTGTTCAGGCCTTACCGCCGCAGTCTGTTCTCTGACAAATTGTGGCAATCTACCACCCATGGCATGTTCTTCCACCTCATCCCTTAGGTGGCGGCATTCATCTGTGGTGTGCCCATCCAGCTCATGGAATAGGAAATATTTTCCAGTCCTGCGCTCCCGCTCGGTGGGATCCCTTGTAGGTGGCTTTCGATAGGGGAGTTGCCCCCGAGTTTCAGTGTAAATTCTTTCTAGGCCTGCATTCAGATCTGTGTACTGCCTAAATCTTGGTTCTCGGAATTTCTTCCGTTTATCAGGACCATCATGTCTGCTATCCTGTTTCCTTTTTCCCCTGTCCGCTCCGGACTGTTCTCTGGAGGTTCCTTCACTCTGCGCAACATTTGTTTCCAGCCTCTCGGCTCGTGATTCTTCTAATCGGATGAACTTTTCATCTTTATGAAAAAACTCTCCAAGATCTTGTGGTGGATCTTTAGTCAGAGAATCTTTAAATTTGGTGCCTTCCGCAACCCCTGCCACTACCGCCATCAAAATCATCGATGGATCCGGGCAATCTACAGAAGTCACTTTTACATTGAATCTTAGTAGGAAATCTTTTATGGACTCTCCGGCCCTTTGTTTGATCGAAGCTAAAGTCATCACGCTCTTGGGTCACGTCACATGGACCCTAAACTGTCTCATGAAGCAGTCTACAAGCTCGCTCCATGTTCTGATTGATCCAGTCTCTAGCTGCCTGAACCAAAGTGCAGCCAAATCTGACAAATATAGAGGGAAGCATCGTGCCATCACCTCCTCGGATGCCCCCAGCACTTCCATGTGCCTAATATATCTGGTAATATGCATGGTCGGGTCTGACCTCCCGTCATAAGGTTTTAGCGTTGGTAGTTTGAATTTTGGAGGATTCCTTGCGTTCCTGATGTTTGGGGTGAACGGACTCCGACTAACTTCTTCCAGCCCTCCGCTAGGCAGTCCTCCTCTCATGATTCGTCGCATTAGGCCAATCATTCTCTCGTCTCCGTATAGGGGTTAGCCCCTTGTCAAGTTCCTATCCTGCCCCCCGAGCCTTGAAGGGAATTCTGGTACGTATTCTTCTGGTGGCTCGTTAGCATAAGCATTGGCTCCGGCTTGTTGAGCTCCGTCTGGTGGTCTTCCAGCATCGGACCCTGAGGGTCTGCTCCCAAGTCCTTGTAGATCACCTTCAACTCCTACATTCTAGTCTTGAACCTGACCTTCATTAGCTTCTGCAATCTTGATTCCTTGTCCTGCACTTGCAGTTGTTGTAGTTGGTCCAAGGTTCTGCATATTCGCTGCCCTCATTTGTTCGAGGAAATTCTGCAGCATCTCCTGTTAGGTCTTTATCATGCTTTCACGTATTGAATTAGCCATAGCCTCCATTTCATCTCTAGTGATGTAGACGGAAGCTTGTCCTTCTCCTGCTCCTGAGGATGCTTCTTGGCTTCCTCCTTGTTGACTCCGATCAACTCTTTGTCTTGTCTGTCGAGTCATTGTCTCTGAATCGGAATTCTTCAAACTTTTAAATCTGAATTATGAATCTGATGTAGCGGGTGCTGGTCTTTCTCAGTGAAAGCACCAAAGTGTTTGCGCCAAAATTGGTCACAAACCCCAAGTATTGTGAAAGCACCAGTGTTGGAATATAAATCAGCGATATTCAAACACAAATCACAGATCTAAGCAAGCAAAACGCAGCAGAAACAGAAATTATGAACAAGAACACACGATTTATAGTGGTTCGGCTATCTCCGGCCTACGTCCACTTCAAAGGTTTTCACTTTTATTCATGTTCTTCGCTGATTACAGTTTGATTACAGCGGATTACAATGGATTATAGCTCTGAAATTCGAGTACAACGGTAGTTGTAGAGTGCAAAGTAGAGTCTGGTAGAGTCTCGGCACTTTAGAATCAAAATCCAGCAAGAGAGAGATCGATCCCCTTTTCTGAATGACCTGGGGCTCTATTTATAGGCGTTGGAGGCTGATATTTCTCCTAAAATCCGGGGAGACTGCTTCTGGCACGTGAGGGGGCCCACATGGCCGAAACCTGGAGATCCGGGCCCACATTGGGAACGATTCGACCCTTGGTTCGAATCGATCAAAAAAGTGTCCAATCGTGGTGAAATTTGGCGTGAACATTCTTTGTCTGTAGGCAAACTCCTGTAAAAATTTCATGGTATTTGGATCAAGGGATTGAGAGATATGATGGATTCAAGATGGAGATTTTCGGCATGCTAGTTGCTTCGACTCGATCCTATGGGTTCGTTCGAATCGATATGGTTCGAACCCATAGGGTCGAATCCATGCTCCTGATGACATGGCGCATGTTCTTCATGTCGATCCACCTATTTCTCCGAGTTGAATGGGTCGACTCCGGGTTTGTAGCCGTGTTCACTTGGTTGTTTTGAGTGTTGGATTTAAAGGTTTGTTTCGAATCGTTGGAGCCAGTATTCATTCGAATCGATCAGAATAGGCTACTGTGGACCGATTCGAAGCTGCCTCAACATGGGGATTCGAAGATGAGTCTTGGAATGGAGCCGGGGCTTCTTCACTTGCATGGATTCGAGGTGACCCTTCTTTGATGGACTCGAGGGAATGGATTCGAGGCAAGGTGCAGGTCGGGTAGTATAGCAACTCCATTGATTCGAACCCTTTAACTTTGAGGGATACGAAGAGAGGTAGCATCGTGGATTCGAAGCTAGGTGGTATGGATGGATTCGAACTAAGGCAGGCGTGTATGGATCCGAAGCAAGGATATGGAGTGGTTTCAGTTGGATGGATACGAAGGAAGGTCACGGGATGGATTCGAAGTAAATGGAGTCGAAGTTGATGGATGCGAGGCAGGCACTAGCTGATGGTTTCGAACGTCGTCTCTACTTATGTATTCGAACATGATGCCTGCCCTGATGGGTTCGAACTATATGGGCTCGAACCAATGAAGGGGTGATGGATTCGAACCGAGCAAGGTTCATCTCTCTCAACTCGAATCCATCATAACTTGAGCATACGAACTCGGATTGACTTGAAATTTGAGATGCGGACTTCTATGATCTTTCTCGTCATGTCCTATCAATTGTAGCTCAATCTGGACTTGGCCAAAATTCATCGATATCCATGGTTATCCTGCAATGCTCAATCGATACTCAAGAATAGTAATCATTGATTTTTAGTAAATTTTGGGTATCCCAACTTTGCCAAAAGTTGGGATAACACTTAAATTCAAAATGGAATTTGAATTTAAATTTAAAAATGAAATGTTCTAATACACTTTAATATTAATGAAGTCATTAATAAAGAAATAAATTACCTTCGAAATAATTAAGGTATTTAAATGATTAAATGAATAAGTTAATTAAGGAATGACTTATGTATTTAATTTATAAATTAATAACTTAGTTTAATTTATAACTAGAGATTAATTAAGAAGTAAACTAAGAAATGTTATTAGTTAATGAAGATAATTAACTAAGGATTATTAATTAATTAATTAATGTGATTAATTTTGATAATTAATTAGATTAATTAATTTAGATAATCTATTGTAAATTGTTAAGTGTAATTACTTGATAAAAGTAATTAAGAGATTAATTACTTATTGTAATTAATTTTAATGATACGATTAAATTTGGTTAATTAATTTAGTTTAATTAATTGAAGAAATCATTTGATGATTTGATATGTGTAATTACTTAGTGTAATTAATGGAGCATAATTACTTAGGAAAGTAATTAGATGATAATTACTTGATTAATTAATACCAGATGATTTGTAAGTGAAGTAATTTGGGTAATTACTTTTGTAATTAATCAAAGGATTAATTAATGGAAATAATTAATTATGGGATAATTAATTTGTTAATAAGTAATTAAGGATAGTTAATTACTGGTTTGTTATTAATTCAAGGGTGATTAATAATTGTGTTTAATTAAAGATTAACCACTTAATGTAATTAATTTAAATAAAGTAATTTAATTTAAATATAAATTAAAGATCATTAATTAATATAACTAATGATGTAATTAAGAATTGTTTAATTAAGAATTGTTTAATTAAGGAATAATTAATAATGGGGTGATTAATTAATGTAATTAATTACTGATAAATGTAATTAATTATATTTAATTATGAAGTAATTAAATGTTAATTACTATGAATGATTTAGAATAATTCATTTGAGAAATTAATTAAAGACTAAATTACTTATTGTAATTAGAGAATAGTTAATTAATTTGATTTATAATTAATTAATGGTTGTATGAGCAGGATTTATGGAATGAGTAATTAATTTAATTTATTTTAAATTAATTAAAGATAGAAGAAATTAATTTAATTCATTTTAAATTAACTATAGATTGTGAATAATAAATCATTGCTTTTGGATGATGATATTGATATTTCATTGATTGATTGTGATCTCAGATATGAGATGAGTAATATCTATGTGATGATAATATTAAGTATCTGTTTGGATGATAATATTAATTATCTGTTTATGATGATAATGTGATTATCTATTATGAGACGTGAATTATCTATCTGTGTGTATATAGATAATAAAGAATTGAATTGTTTTAAACTTTAAAACAACTTGGCCTTAAAAGATACGTTTTTGGATTTCGAAGAGACCGGGATCGGGTTTCCATACTTGGACATCCGAAAACCGCATCGATCCAAATTAACGATAGGTCATGAATCTGAAGTAAAGATGAAGATTCAGAGTGCAAGGGTTATTGTCGTTAACTCTGATGGTAATTCCAAAAGAGATGTGTTCTCTAAAGGTAATCGTAGCCTCAAACCTCATCAACCGGGACTGGCTAAAACAGGGGAGGTGCAGCAAGGCTTCGTGGGTAGCCCCCATTTGAGAGTAAGATATACCCCTGTCTAGATGTCCCATTTTATTCGGCTGTGTGGGCAGTTGGTTGCAAACAACTGTGGGGTTATTTTGTTCGGAACTGTCCAGTAAGGGATGGTGCCGACCTTGTGTTATCGAGGATTGGGCGCAATCCTCGATACGTTGATCTAGGCCACGTACTGTGATGGGCGGTACCCCAGTAGCCCTGCCATTGTATGGAATCTAATCTCCAATAAGTGTCGTATGAGTTAGTTGTGCCCAACTATGTTGGAATGTGAGATGTAAGCATTTCATCTATTTTCTAGCTTTACTTGAAAACCTTAGACCTTATTATAATATCATTGGATTTCCAAAAAATATTTGGTTAGTGTAAGGTAAAAACTGTGATGACCCGCAAATCCGTACTCCTTGAATATACACTAATCTTCATAGATTAATTCAAGATGAACAGAAATACGAATTCTCAATGTTTAAGAAAAAGAAAAAGACAGAAGAAGAGATAAGAAAGATAGGAGATAGAGGGAAAAGAACATAGAACATAGAGAGGAACAGAAGAAAAACAGAACTACAACAGAATCTCACAATTCGCAGCGGAACAACATATAATAAATGAATAATCTTTAAACAAAGAACTATATCAGTTATTACATTACAACACATTTCATTTCATTACATCAGAGTGTACAACAACAAACATCAAACAGCGGAAAAGAAATACTATATACTAATAATACGCCATGCCATCCAGCTTGCCTCCTGCAACTCCAGAATATCCAGAATATCCTGATAAACCTAACTCTTGACTGCCCGTGTGGAAATTGGTGGGCACCCAGAGTTTAGGAAGGAAAACAATAAACTCCGAGTCAGTCATGTGACTGGTGTGAGAACTCAAAACAGTTTATTTATATTTAAAATCAAAATAGAAGAATATTTTTAAAGTCAATTCGCAATGCTTTTAAAAAATGAGACTACCATAAGGCCTCCCGCACACACACACAATGCAAACGCAGAATCGGAGGAGATTTCTCCTTATGATAGTCAAAGATGCTTGATACGCATTAAAAAGACATTTGATATTATTATTAGTGCATAGTGTAGGAAAAATTCATTTCGAAAGTAGAATATAAATCTTAGCCAGCATAGACATTCCGAACTATGCCTACTATAGCTACCATCCAAACAGTGGGGCGCCACCATAAGTGAATGATAGGTAATACAACTAATACCGTATAAGATCGTATTGTTTCTTTGGATTTCCAACGAATGATCAGGCCAAGGAACTTCCCATTGCCACATGAGAACGCCTCTGGATGGACGTCCCCGAGAACCAAACCGGATCTCTGCCAACACAAGGTCGGGTTACCCCTAACTGAGTAACAACTGACCGAGTATGCCATCCCCCGGTCCTTTGGGACCTTTCACCGAGCGCTCGTAATCAACTCACACAATCATAAAGTGTTTTCAACATGAGTAAGTATCTGGGCTCCATACCATGATACCACCCTTTTCCAGAAGGAAATGCACATACCCTAAAGGGCGCTACCCCTCATAACCTTGCCGCATCTTTCCTGTTTTGACCATTCCGGGGTGTGAGGCTCGACGAAGTCACGTCCACAAAAACATACTTTATACAAAAGCCATGCTTTGGGTCAAAAAATGATCATAGAAATGATCACCAAGATAGACGATCAAATAAATGATCCTATCACAAATGATCAACACAATGAACATTTCACAGCAACACTCAGCATGTCACATTACCAAATTGGGAATATATCGCTGATAACCTTCAACTATATAACCTCTGAGCTCGTACGTCTCAGAGAAGGGTGTTAAGCTAAGAGAATAAATTCTCCGCCACCAACAGAAATATATTTGAAAGAAATCAGCTTTATATCTCAATTTGTAATGTCAGACATACAATCCATACAAGTCTGTTCCGGGATCGAACAGAACCGAAGGCACTTACAAAGAAGTCCTTGCAATCCGGATATTCACTAATCACGTCCGGACTTCCCATCACATAGGGAGTCTCTATACCGTAGCTACTCGGTGCAAAGACAATCGACGAGTTGTCCTTTCGCTTTCAAAAATATCCGGTCTTCAACACCGGTCACCAATGCTATCCATTACGTCGTATCACTATTCGGAATGGGTAATCCGAATAATGAGCGCAATAATTTAAAAATAAGTGTAGCATTCAAATTCAAGCAATCACAACAAATACCTTTCAAAGGTAAATATTGATAGTCGGTTATTGAACTATCAATGGATATGCACACATCACCAGATTCCAAATAATTTTCCAAATTATTTATTTCCCAAAAATATCTTTACAAGATATAAAATTTCAATACCTCAAAAATAAATCAATATTTATTTTTAAAAGAATTCCACTTCCTTTTATAAATTCCATAGTGAATTTATATTCCAAAATATCTATGAATATACGACTTCAATTATTCACTTCAATTTATCTTCAAAAAGATAAATTCTCAAAATATTCACTTTATATTGGAAAACATTTCCATACTTACTTATTAAGTAATTCTCAATCCATTTATTTTCAACACTTGGAAAATATTCAAATATGCTTAAATCGAGATTAAGTATATATTTCATTCTTTAAGGAAATCATTCACTTAAAGTATTTATTTGGGCCAAAACGAATGTTGCGTAAAACATCGTTACGACAACCCAAAATCACTAGTATAGGGATTTGAAATTAAAATAGATATATAAATCCCAATACTATACAAAACGTTCCCTTTCGAAAATCATTTACTATAACAACAGTGTTATAGTCCACTATTTCCTTTTATTTCTCGAAAACGTCTATTTCAACAATGAATGTTGAAATCTATGGTTTCGAATCTTAACATATCTTAAAACATCGTTAGATCGTTTTAATTCTGTTTAAAATATCACATCCTAAACATCTTCTTTAACATATTATTCACTATTCAAAAACGTGAATATACTACGTTAACAATTTCATCATTTCTATTCATTTTGTTTCAAAGGATTATTCACTATCTAAAATGTGAATATAACTCCATAAATAAGTTATAACAATTTACTTATCAAAATAAGTCGTTTGCAAATTTATAAAACAACGTTTATAAATTCTATTTCTATTTATTTTATAACAACTTCCTTTTATAAATTCCTTTATTAACCTATCTAAATTCATATCTCAATGATATACTAAAGATTCATATTATAAGTTAAACACTTATAATTTATTTGTTTACAAGAATCGTTCTTTTAAACATCCCAATTTATAAATCTTATAACTTATAAGATTCATTTATTTATCAAAAATCCATTCTTCAATTAACTTTTCAAATTTTATAAACCTACTGCTTATAAAATTCCATTTATAACTTCACCGTTTATAATTCTATAAATTTCATTCATTTATGAAATTCATTCACAATTCATTCTAACACTTATAAAAACTCGTTTTATAATTCTAATATTTTAATTTATAAATTAACAATTTATAAATCTTTTATAATTTCATCATTTCTGATTTATAAAATAATCAAATTTCATAAATCCTATTTTATAACTTTTTATAATAAATTCAGAAATCCGATTTAGACTATTTTATAAAATCATTAACTCCGTATTTTCAAAAATCAACCTTTAACTATATTTCTCAAAAATCATAATTTTTATAACATTAAAATTTATAACGTTTATTTATTTAAAATGAATCAATTCCAAACATATAGTATATTTTCAAAAATCACTTTAAAAATCATTTTAACGTTTCAAATTTGGTCCAATGATGCTACATACCAAATAGTCAATCACGACTACAACGATATCATATATCGTATATGATAATCAACGAATATCAAAATATTCATAATCAAATAAATACTGTTGAGGAATCCAGTTGGATCCCTCCAACCTGTTTTCCTGCATCCACAAACATTAGCACAATACCAATTCCGCTCCAATACGGAATTATCGCGGTATATGGGATTTAAAATATTATCCGCTTAATAGACGGCGCAATAGGGTCTCATCCGCTATACAATGCGGGAAATCAATAACTCCAATATATACATATGCCAATATATATATTGCTATTATATATAATACCAATTTCACTGTTTATGAAATATTCGCGGTATATGTTTTTAATAAATAACATCCGCTTACTAACGGCGCATAATGTCTATTTTAACAATCAATAGATAACAATCATCATTCAAACATGCATTCAAATATTTTAAATCTAACTATTTAAAATAAAATCGAAACTGATTCGATTGAGTGAGAAGTTCTCACCTTGATTTCAATTTCGTTTTAGCGGTTTATTTCGAATAAAATTAAACGGACGTTTAATTTTACCCGAAATTCTCACTAACTCCAAACGACTCCAATCCAATTCCATCGCGTAGTGCTCGTCCATACGATTCCAACGCAACTGGTTTCGCGCATTTTCAACCTCGTATGAAAAAGTTATGAATTTTATAAGTTACACGATTTTTATTTATATAAATTACAACAAAACTTTATAATTTTTTTAACCTATCCCATTCTCAGCCCTTGGATCTGCATTCTGAAATCTTGGCCGTTCCAAATGCTTCTCCCCTCCACGTTCGTTACACAGCAAACAAACCCATAGAGCCGCCCCCTTTGATCCAATTAACGCGACCACTTCGTTGACTTTAGTGACGATCAGCAACTCCCATTCACTCCGCCATCACACGAGCCATCATCGGTCAGAGGAGCAAGGAGCTCAGCCCCCCTATCATCAGAAAACGCGTGCGCAACCGGCCCCCTTCCACCTCGATTTGCCGCCAATTCGTCATGCCATTGACGATCATAACCGTTGGATATCACGTACTCACCACCCTCTACAATTTGTTAGTTGACACTTTTTGCTAATACTTGATGGATTGAGAGAAAATTGGAGGAGAAGGTTATCAACTTTCGGCCATTGATGAAAGTGAACGGCGGCTGGTTAATAGAAATTAGGGTTTTATAAATTTTCTTATTTTTTTATTTGAGTGGGGGGCTATTTATAAGAAAATCAATCGACACTATTCATTCCGGAAATTCCGAACTCCGATTCACGCGCCGTAACCAGCGTTTCTAGGGTTTACCCCGCGTTCCGGACACAATGGAACAGGTTTCGGAAGCTAATTCGGACATCTGTGCGAGTTATGGCAATAAACGTTCAATTTGAATTAAACCGATTTAAACGATTTTCTAGGCGTTTTAATTTGTACCGGACAAACGGTAAATCCAATTGGCACGAAATTTGAAACCTTACAATAATATCACATTATGGATCCGATGAAACTGGTATCGTTGGAATCTGAGACAGTTTGAAAAATGGCTATTTTAACTCGCCAAATTAAAATATAAAAAAATTCGATGCGTTTCGAGCTGCTACGATCAAACGATAACTCCGATTGCTACGAAAATTGAAATCCGGTAATAATTAATTATTACGGATCCAATGGAACTGGTTTCGTTCAATTCTGAGACTGTTCAAAAATTGACTATTTTCACTAATCGATTAAATATTAAAATATTCAATTTTCACAAATTAACTCTTAATTCGATTTTAAAAGTTCTAAAATATCATTCTAACTTCAATATGATAAAATAAAATTTTACAAATCATTTTCAATCATATTTAACCCAATTTTCAATTATTTCCATAATTTCACATATTAAATTATTGATTTAATTATTCAATTAAATCCAATTATTCAAAATAAAATTTATTCGACTTATAAATTTCACTTATTAATATTTAAAATTAATTAAATATTAAAATTTTAAATAATAAAAATTCTGGGTCGTTACAAAAATTTACTCATGTTTATGTTTGGGAAGTCTTACGTGATACTTTTGTTTCAAAGGTTTTCAAAATTAAGCAACTTTAACCCGTTACTCACACCAGACCCATGTCTGACCCGGAGTTTATTTCTGTTTTTCCTAAACTCTCGGGTACTCAAATTTTTATGAGTAGTCAAGGGATTCAGGTTAGCTTTGACGAATTATGGAGGAGCAATGGAGCAGAAGGCTTCAGCATTGTAGATATATATATATATATATATATATATAGTTTTCCGCTGTGTTGGTTTCTATGAGTTATTTGTTGAGTTGTACCGAGTTGTATTAACTAGACAGGTGTTTATAACTGTCTAGTATGTGTTGTATGATCTGTATAACTCTGATTGATGTTATACTATGTAATACTTATGTGATTAATATAATTTATTCGTTCCGCTGTTGAGATTCTGATGTTGTTTTCTTCTTCTTCTCTATCATTTCTATTTTCTCACCCCTTTCTTTCTTCAAGAAGAAACGGTTTTCTGTGGTCAGAAATTCGGGTCATCACAGTTGGTATCAGAGCGCTAGGTTGAGTGAATACCTAGGCTCTTGAGTGATTTCTTTCTTGAGAGAGCGTATTTGTAATTTCGATATATATATATATATATATATATATATATATATATATATATATATATATATATTTCTACCTATTTGTTGGATTACCTATTCCGGTTTTATAAAGGTAGATAGGGTAGTGGTGTGTGTAACACGACTACCGATGGTTGGAGTTTAAATGATTGAGGTTGGAAGTGTATTTGTCGAAACTGTAGACCTAATACCGTCTCGAGTGAGCTTTGGATGGTGTAAGGATTTCATCGATCTCTGAAGGAAACCTGTTAAGGTTCAGAGTTCATCTTTGAAGTGTAAGTTTGGATAAGCTAGAGTTTGGATCTATCGGTTGGGTGGGAGCAAGTCATGATATCTTGATACCTCATAATGTAGTAGCTGTGTGATGAGACACAGTGAATATGGATGTCACCGAAGATGTTTAATTGGAACAAGTTAAGGAAGAGTGTCTTCTTCGGTGTTGTGGCTGTGTTCAGCTGGGTGTTTCTGTTTGGTTTGAGGTCCGAGTTTCTCAAATAGCTTTGGATTATGAAGTCTTCTGGCTTAGCAGTTTTTCTTGGGGTAACTAAAGAAGCAGCAGAGTAGATCCATTTCTTCGATGGATTGGCTACATAAGTGTAAGCTGTTCTGATTTGTAAAGAGAGAGCAGTATCTTTGGAATTAGGCTGGATTGATCACAAAAGTGACTTGCGATAGTTTGAGTGTTCTCTTGTGTTTCAGAATTTTTCTGGATGTCTTCAAGAACTCAGAGTTTTGCTAACATCTGAAGATTGAGTTTGGTATCGACTGGATTTCAAAAGTGGTACCGATGGATCAGCTTAGTAATAGGATGGTTTTTGAGTTTGGTGAAGTAGCTCAGGTTTTGGAGGAACTTCTGAGTTTTCTTTTCTGATCTGTGGAACCCTAATGTTGGAATGTGTTGTCCAGTCTGTGTTCGACTCGGCATTTTCATCTGTTCAGTCAGAGTTGCACAGTGGAAGCATGGTGGCGGCTGTTTTAGTGTGGAACCATTTGGAAGTTGCAGTGTTTGGATTAGAGAGTTTCCACAGGAAATTTTTCAGGATCTTAGGGTCAGATTGGCTGGTGCATCTATTTTATCTCTTCTAGATAAGAGAAGTGAGATCTGTCCTCCGATTTTGGGGTAGAGTGGTGTTCTGATATTTGGTTGATCTTGGAAAGATCATTTTGTTAGATTATTTTTAGTTCAGTTTGTTTCTAAGGGCATCAGCAAGGGTTGAGCTAATCAGTAAGGATGCAGGCAGCTAGGATCGCCCGAAGAGTTTTATGGATAAGAATCGGAGATTTGATTTTGGATAAGTGTTTGATCTTCAAGGGTGAATGGTCGGTTTGGATAGCTGGGATTCGTTGTATTTCACGTATCTTCGAGGGAGTGCGTGTGAGATCTATCTTTGGTTGTAGAGCCGCAGTTCAGGGAGTTTTGGGTTGTTGAATCAGACTCGTCTGTAGTCTGATATCTTGTCTTGTTTTGTAGATCTAGATGAGTGGGAACTCTGTAGCTTAGTAGAGTATTGGTCGTTTGAACTCTGTATAGCGCGTATCCCGGTGTTTATACTTGGGAAACTCGAGAAAATTCTATCCGGAATTTTGTCTGGGTAGTTAGGTTTGTTTGATTGGATTAATTGGATGCTATGGTTGTTTGCATATGATATATGTTTGTGTTTTATAATTAAGTCTTTAATTAGATTATTAAATTACCTTTGTTTTAAATTTCGGGGACGAAATTCTTTTAAGGGGGAAGGAATGTGGTATCTCGAAAATTTAGGCAATATCAATTTAATAATCTGTGTTAAAAATTAAATTGATTTGATGATAATTATTAATAAGATTTGAATTGATTTAATAATTTTCTTTTAAATAAATGTTTAACTGATAATTTATCTTTTAAAAGCTAATAAATGGATTTCTATTGATGATATATAGATTGTATATATTCTAAATAGGCAAGATTTGTTTTAAAAATTTAATAAATAAAGTTATATTTTCTTATTTTAATATCTTTGGTAATTACAATTTGATTCGATTTAATATTAATATAAAATAAATACCCATGTGGCTTTAAAATATACTCAAGATAAAGTTAAAATTTGTTTAAATGATTTTAGCTTAAATTTAAATTTAACAAAGGTTTGTTTGTTCTTTTTAAGTATAGCTTGATAAAAATAAGTAATAAAGAGATAATTTCTTTTATAAATCATTTTAATTTAATAATGAGTTTTATTAATAATGTAAATCTTTACAAATGGATTTTAAATAGAAATTGTAATTTCAACTTTATTTATATATGTGTGTTTGAATGAAAGTTATGATTTGGAAATTTAAAATAAAGTTTTTCAAAAATTAAAAATAAAGGGCTTTAAAAATGTTTTAATTTAACATAAACCTTATAAATATAAGCATAAGTATAGAAATAAATAATAAGTAAATAAATGTTGTATTTGATAGTGTAAGTTATAATAAAAAGGAGAAAAATCTATGAACATTAAAAAAATAAAATAGGATATAAAACATACCCAGGCAAGTGAAAAGAAAATTTGTTGCCTGTAAAGTTTTGAAATGCAAAGGTAAGTATAAAACAAAGTAAAGTAAAAATAAAAATGCAGGTAGGTTGTAAATAAAGATGCAGGCAAGAGAGGAAAAAAATGTAAAGCAAAGTAAAATATCTACACATGAAAATAAGGCAAGTAGGACAAAGTACTCAAACATTTAATGCAAGCAACTTTTGGTCAATTCAAATTTGTTTTAAAAATCAACTCGGCCCCCAAATGGAAACAATCTCTGATCACTAAAATAAAAAAGAAGAAGAAATAATTGTACCTGTATACAAACCCAGGAACACCCCCTATGCAAACACTTCTTTATGTATATATTTCTTCTTATTTTCGTCTTTAAAACATAACAAACCAGAGATATGTAGCAAGCTTTTACTTTTACAACTTAAATAATGTTGCACCTCAACAAGGCAAGAAGATTAGGATCAAAGCAAATCATTCTCAGTTTTTAAGTTCAAAGTTGTTCAAACAAGTGTGCTCTGTTCTGTCTTCTCAAAACTGTGAGTAACCTCACTTTTAAATGGTTAAGTATATATATCTATTGCATATTCATCTTTGAATTAGTATGAAATGTGTATATATAAATTCAATTCTGTTGAGTGCATATGAATGTATGATATGTAATGCATGTGTATTATCAGAGTACTCTCTGTATATAGCTTCCAGGTCTTGTTTTGTTAAACAAATTCAAAATCTTTTTATTTAATCTCTGTTTAAACTCAAGATTCAAATGAAAATGGTTTGTCTAACTACAAAATTTAGTTTGGAATTTTATTCAAGTCAAAATAATATTAATATGACTCTAGAATCAAAATTTAACTGATCAAGTCTAAAACAAGAGGAAATTTAAATATCCTAATTTATTATTCCAAAATTAGGATTTGAAACACCATGCAAAAATTTGAATTTTGAAACTAAAATCAAGATTTTTAGTGAAGGGGTTAGAGTGCAGTTCTAGGTTCATTAGAGCAAGGAAATTTGGGTATCTCTGATGATCTATGAGACTGGAAGGGTCGGGGCTGTACTGGAAGATGGAGTGGTGATGATGGTGGGCGTTTTCTGTTTTTAACCCTAGTTTTGGGTGCTTTGGAGTTTTGGATCAGTGCAACTCCTCTGGAGCATCGAGTGTCATGGGGTTTTGAAGGTGGGTAGAGGGGTGGTGGTCGAAGCTATGGCCGAAGGTGGAGGCACTCCAATGGTCGGAGTTTCGAGTGCGAGCCATTTCCAAGTTTTGAGGGGTGGACCTGATTTTGTTTCCAGGTTTGAATCGAGAGCTCGATTTTGATTCGAGCAAATGGTGGTGGTTATGGAGGGTCATGGTGTTGTCTTGAGATGATCGGCGATGGGTTGAAGCTGGGTGGATGGCCGGAGATGGCCAAAGTCACGGTGCATGTGCACCGTGCATTTTGGAAGTTCTGGTGAACTTTGTGTGTGTGCGGAGGAATTTTAAATCGGGGAAGACTCGAGTTAATCGAGTATGTGACTCGAAGCAGCAGGGCAAAAGACTCGAAGCATTTTGGTTTGAGTCGAGTCAATGTTTGTTCCAGGCTTTGTAAAACTTGGTAGCAAGAATTTGTTTTTAAACAAATTCAAATGGAAACTTAAATTGGTATACCAGATTTAAAAAAAAGTTTAAATCCAGTTTGAAGTTTGAATTCAAATTTATTTTTTTGAATTCAAATCTGAAATGTAATAAAAGTTTAAAATATTTAAATGGGGTTTTAAGGTTAAAAAAAACCTGATAGTTTTCAGATTTTAAAATTTAATTTAAAATCTGAAACAAAATTTAAACTGTGTTTAAAATTAAAAGTTTAAAGTATAGATTCGAATGAAATTTTGAATCTAAGGTTTTAAAAAAGAATTTGGATTTTAAATCAAGAATTAAAAACCAAGTTTTTAAAAGCAAGTTAAAACCAAAGTTTTAAAATCAAAGTTAAACCAATGGATTCAGGTTCTTCTTTGAATTCAAATCTGAAATTTAAATCAGTTTTTAAATCTGAATGTTTAAAAAAGTTTAAAACAAATAGGTTTTAACAGTAATTGGTTTCAAATAAATATTTGATTGGATTTTGACATAGTTCTTTTTAAAGGGGATTTTTTGAATGAAAGTTAAATAAATTGTTTTTAACTTGAATTTGCAAGTTAAAATATTAAACTATTTTGAAAGTTTAATTTTAAAAAAAAAATTTAAGTAGTTTAGTTTAAGGGCTTTTTCTTATATAAGAATTAAATGTTATTTACATTATTTTTTAGGATTATAAATTGAACTTTAAATTAGATTACTGTTTAAAAGAATAAATAATAAAAATCATTTTGAATCTTAAATTCAAAATGGAATTTGAATTTAAATTTAAAAATGAAATGTTCTAATACACTTTAATATTAATGAAGTCATTAATAAAGAAATAAATTATCTGAGAAATAATTAAGGTATTTAAATGATTAAATGAATAAATTAATTAACGAATGACTTATGTATTTAATTTATAAATTTATAATTTAGATTAATTTATAATTAGAGATTAATTAAGAAGTAAATTAAGAAATGTTATTAGCTAATGAAGATAATTAATTAAGGATTATTAATTAATTAATGTGATTAATTTTGATAATTAATTAGATTAATTAATTTAGATAATCTATTGTAAATTGTTAAGTGTAATTACTTATTAAAAGTAATTAAGAGCTTAATTACTTATTGTAATTAATTTTGATGATATGATTAAATTAAGTTAATTAATTTAGTTTAATTAATTTAAGAAATCATTTGATGATTTGATATGTGTAATTACTTAGTGTAATTAATGGAGCATAATTACTTAAGGAAGTAATTAGATGATAATTACTTGATGTAATTAATACAAGATGATTTGTAAGTGAAGTAATTTTGGGTAATTACTTTTGTAATTAATCAAAGGATTAATTAATGGGAATAATTAATCATGGGATAATTAATCTATTAATAAGTAATTAAGGATAGTTAATTACTGGTTTGTTATTAATTCAAGGGTGATTAATAATTGTGTTTAATTAAAGATTAATCACTTAATGTAATTAATTTAAGTAAAGTAATTTAATTTAAATATAAATTAGAGATCATTAATTAATATAATTAATAATGTAATTAAGAATTGTTTAATTAAGGAATAATTAATAATGAGATGATTAATTAATGTAATTAATTAATGATAAATGTAATTAATTATATTTAATTAACAAATGAAGTAATTAAATGTTAATTACTATGAATGATTTAGAATAATTCATTTGAGAAATTAATTAAAGACTAAATTACTTATTGTAATTAGAGAATGATTAATTAATTTGATTTATAATTAATTAATGGTTGTATGAGCAGGATTTATTTAACGAGTAATTAATTTAATTTATTTTAAATTAATTAAAGATAGAAGTACTTAATTTAATTCATTTTAAATTAATTATAGATTGTGAATAATAAATCATTGCTTTTGGATGATGATATTGATATTTCATTGATTGATTATGATCTCAAATATGAGATGAGTAATATCTATGTAATATCTTTCTTCAACATGAAACGGATTTCTGTGGTCAGAAATTCGGGTCGTCACAAGCGGGAGGAGATATTGTTTCCACAAAAGAAAGGAAAAGGGAGGACTATTTGGACTTCAGATTAGAGTTTAGATAATTAGGTTTGACCCTGTCGTAAACGAGCTGGTTGCTTTAGGATCTGTCACCTGCCTATAAGTACAGGCAAGTACGAAAATGTCGCAAACCCATTCTTACTCTTAGTGAAACCCTAGAACAGCTTGTTACAAAATCATCGCGATGAGCTTCAAATTAATGTGCCAAAATTGAATAGGATTGAGCGCAATTTGGGAGGATTTTTTAATGTTTATTTGAGTATTGGATTTAAACTCGAGCAAAATTTTGTACAAACTTTCGGGCTTTGTAAATCAAGAACTTGGAAGCTTTTTTATTCAACGTCGGGAACATGGGAGCTGAAAGCTGAGGTACTATTTTAAGTGTGTATTTTAAAACTGAAGAAAATTGGTAGCAGTATTTAATAATTTTAAACATTATGTTTAGATGTGGTTTTTTGATGTTCGATTTGAAATACAGTTAATTGGATCTAACTGTAAATTGGATCTGATTGTAAATTGGATCTGGTAGTAAATTGTCATGTACATGACAACAGATATTTGTGTTTGATTAAAAGGTGCTGCATGGATCATATTGCGGTTCCATCTTCTGCAATGAAGCATGCAGTTTTAGGCGACTCTGAACTGGAGCAGCAATCGGATGACTTGCATGCAAACGGCAAAAAAAAGGCTTCAGGTATGCCTTGTGCAAATATATGTGATGGAGGAACAAATAAAAATTAGGGCCTATCAGTCATCACACGTAACAGTTTGGCCTGGCCCAATACAAATTTGGGTGGTGGGATGAATATTGCAGGAAATTAGTTTTGATCAATTTGAACAAGTTTGATAATTGGGCTTTAGAGCATCCCCCTTGGTTCAGGCCTAGGGCCGACTTGGAATATAACGAAGGTAAAAATACAAGGCGTATTTACTTTACAACTTTATAGTCCAACTAAACTCAGTTGATATTAATGACCAAATTTTTGCGTTTTAAAATTCAGTTGTCCACAAATAGGCCCGGCCCACTATTTGGGTTTCCCCAGACCAAACAAAAACTACAGCTCACGTTAGAATCTCAGCCCAAAAAATTAGTGGTTTTCTGGAAAAAAAAACTTTGAACCCGAAAAATATTTTCATGCAGGAAATGAATTATCATAATTGTCTTAAGAGTGCTGACCGGTATGTTACAATCGTTAATGTTGGGATATAGTTCTTGTTTGTTAATATCAATTATTTTGCACATATTTTTGTATTTCCCTTGGCCCAATGGGTTGCCCTATCTCATGGGCTTGGAGGGCTGCCCTCTAGACCGGCACAGTCAAAGATGTGGATTGCTAATGGATACAAGGACTATTGCTAATGGTAAAGGATACAGGGCCTGCAACGAATTTAAACTTCATATTTTATTGTTCATATATACATACACACACATATATGAACAATAAAATATAATTAATTGGAAACAAAATTACATTATTTGTAAATCATTCCATAAAAATGAACAATAAATATTGTTAATACAATAAATAATATAAATAACCGTTAAACCGATCATCATAGCACTTCATACATAAGATTGAATATAATAAATATACAACACTAAAAAGGCTGTAAGACGTTAAAATCAACAGCTCTCATAAATTTTAAGAAGAGAAAAGCACAAGATGGTCATTGTTTTTAACAACTATTTAGAACAACTTTGTAGAATTTTGTTTTATTACAGCATCTATTTAGAAAATGTTGTTTGGAAAAATTTATTACAACTTCTTCTTCTTTCTGTGATCAGGAGAAAATGAACAACAAAGACATGATGAAAACAGTAAACGTTTTATGTTCGACAAACTACTGTTTGACATACTCTGGTGGTTGCCAGTTGCATCGTTGCTGCGCTTCAAAGCTGGTTACAAGTCATGGTACAACCTTATTGAAAGCAGGGCATTCATCTCTAGACAATGCAGTGATAATAGCCGTGAAGGAAAATTGGTCGTGTAGTACAGTTGGTCGAATGCTTCGGATTACAGGTTGTGCTTGTTGAGTGGTAAAAGGTACGATGTTGTTGAAGTTTTGGAACTCTAGTATGACCATTATCCCTTAGAGGAAGCACAAATTATTGGATCATGCAAAGGATTGCTGTGTTTGGAAGCAACATGCATGGATACCTTGCAATATGCAACCCTGCTACGAAGCAAACGGTACTTATACCCCAATCGGAGTTCTATAGTGAGTTTATTTCCCTTCAGTGTTTCGAGGGCGTTACATCAGTTGTTGGGTTGGGTTTGACCAAAAGAGCTATGATTTCAAGATTATGAAAACGATGACTTCATCCACAGAGACCGAGGATAGCTATTTATTCAAAGAAATTGAAAATTTAAAAACTGTGCGTGAAAATTTCGTTGAGCTTTATAGCTTGAATCAAAACTTTGGAGGGTCGTCATGAAAATTCGATTTTTCCTTTCAAGGATATTCTCATTGGTTCTATGGCATTTAGGAAAGGACTTTGCCATTGGATGGCTAAGGATGACGTTCTTGTTTCTTTCGATTTGCTTTAGAAACTTTTTCTACCATTTCATTACCATCTGATGGTTTTCCGAACGCATCCTTGTCTGTGCTAGATTTCTTGGAAGATAATCTAGCATATATTAAGGTTATGGGTGATGCACAATTAGGCATATAAACGGATACTTTCGGATACAGATAGTGCTATATCCGTATCCGAAATCATTTTCGGATATCGAATATTTATCGGATATTCATCGATCAGTTTATAACCGATAAATCTAAACAAATAAATAGAAAATTTTGATTTATTATAAATTCATTTTTGTACAAAATATATAGAAATAATAAATGCACTAAAGAAATAAATTTAAATAGTAAAAATTGATTTTTATATACATATTAACTTTTTTACCAGGATACAATAGTAAACAACAATCATTTTATGTACTAAAATACATAAAAAAATAACCATAATCTTGATAAAAACCGAACGGATAATTATCGGATACGGATATGGCCATATCTGTATCCGTATCCGTTTTTCGGATATCAGATAATTTTTCATATTTCGGATACGGATACGGATGGATTTCGAATTTTTTGGGTACTCATTGACAGCCCTATGCACAATGGATAGACGTATGGGTGTTGGACAAGCACGCCGTGTGGAGCCAAAAATTTCGTGTTGGGCCCACAAATGGTCATGGATACAATTTTCTACCACTGGGCTTATCGGGGAATGCTCGCTTTCTGTTACTCAAAGTGGGCAAATTGGACATACGTGAATCTGTAAGACTTCTTGTTTATGATTTGATAACTCTGAAACAACTTGGTGTTGGACAGCCCTTTCGACCATTCGTGCGTCAATTGATGCATCACAACGAAAGTTTATTATCAATCACAAGCGAAGTTGTGAAGGGAGATGCAGAGAAATGAGCATGGGTTGCTAAAGTCGATATATTTTAATGGATGGTTTGGTTTACTTATTTAGTTTGGTTAAATGGTTAATATGTATTGGAGTATGTTATTATATTAATATATCTGTTCTATGTATGTAATCCATTATATATTTGTTCTATGTATGTAATCTATTCTATAAATCTGTTCTATATTACTAGAAGCTGGATCAGATCCTTCGTCTTCTTTGTACTTTGTCTGCTAAATGTACTTCTTTTCTTCCAGTCTTCAGTATTCAAAACACAATATTATATGAAAGCCCACACCCACATCCA
This sequence comes from Allium cepa, assembly GCA_030765085.1. NCBI lineage: Eukaryota > Viridiplantae > Streptophyta > Magnoliopsida > Asparagales > Amaryllidaceae > Allium > Allium cepa. The sequence continues at coordinate 237,860,572 of CM060930.1, forward strand.
ACAGAAAACAATTCTCTATCCTAAACTTTGCGTCACTTACCCAATTTAATTTTTATTGCATTCGGAATACTTCCTAAGTGAAGCCTTTCTCAATCTTCGGGGAATAACCTTACTCATGAGCTGCTTGAAACCTATCACTACAAAGGAAACTTTTGTCACTTTATTATCCTTTGCTCACGTTCAGTCCCACGTCCCACACCACCACTCTACTTTCATTGTTGTTCTTTCTTTATTTGTACCTGAGAATCTGAGATCATAATGTCAATCGAACCTCATTTCGAAAGAAAACTACAACAATTATTAGAAAAGTTACAAAAAATATTTCATGTTGGAAAGGGTAACATAAGCTCTTCTTCCAAAGTCGCTTATGAGATCTCAAACTCCGTACCCTTGCTAAAATTCATTTGTAATCATTTCCCAGTTTAACCTTTTTTTTTAATTTGATTTTTGCTTTGATGCTTTTTGTAGGCTATCGATTATATACTTACAACAGATCCAATGATTCTCAACCCTCACCTTTGTAGGTGGAAAACTATTCCGCATTTAGTAAAGTTTATTGTTGTAATTAGTGGTTATTAGACCTTAATTTTGTTGAATATTGATAGAAGGTTTTTTTTTTACGGCCTCCTTTAATTTACCATATGCTGGCGTAGCGGTTGGCGATGAGAGGAACGAGTAATTTGTGTTCTTCGAGTCATGCATTGGCATGCGCGGGCTGGGCAACGACATGACTATCAAGGGCAGCGCGTGGAAATATTTGATACCGTGACTCCGACGACGGTGATGGGAATTGTCGCTGGAGATAAAGGAAGTCATGACGTACTGTTGGAGGCAGTGGAGGCGTGAGGTTTTGGACGACATCGAAGTCTGTTGTGTTTGCCCTAGATGATGGGTGACAACAAAAATAGTCAGCCAGTGATGGGAGATGCTGAGCCATGTGGCTGATGGAGATAGTGTGGTGGCTGATGGAGACAGTGTGGTGGCTGAAACAAACTTTAAGGCTGGCAGGTACATGTTGACCATTCATTGTATCACTTATAAATCGGAAACACCCTATAGTTTTTCTATTTCTTTGTCAGTGAAATAAAAGATTTAGGCTTTTGGTTTTAGCTTTAGTAAATCCTTTCGCATATGTTTTGATTTTGTGACTATATTTCACTAAAAATTAATGTTGCTTCAATTTAATCCAAAACTGAGATTGGAAAAAATTGTTATTCTATTCACATTTTGTTGAAAAACTCCATTATTTTGGATGGTTTATAAATTTGATTACCAATACATAAATTGCATAACGTATTTTTCCAAAGATCAACATGAATTTTTCTCTGACTATATTCGACATGTTTTCTTAAATTAGTACACTTTTGATCAATCTCTTTCGATCTGAAATAAAAAATACCATAAATTCCTGATAAATTTCCCTGCCTCTAAAACGTAAGCTTCTTCAGCAGAGGACCATACTCTACTTATACTTGCAAATCTCCTACGAACCCATTTAAGTATTTTTAAATTATTATTAATATCAACCAATTACATTGATAACTGATGCAAAATAATCACCAACGAGCAATGATGCCAGGACGAAAGTAGTGAGCCCTCTTAAATCCTCCTTCACATGGTTTTGACTTTTATGCAACAAGCACATAATGTTATAGTGATTAGCATTATTTGATTTAATTCATCTTAATTCAAATGCTATTATAATAATAGGAAACTTGAAATATATAAAAAGTATGACTGATACATAATAAAATCAAAGTGTTAAAATGAGTTTCATTGAATGTTTCATGAAACCTCATCAAAATACTGATATTACCTACTAATTCTCAAGTTTCCGTTGTCCATATAAGCTTTTATAGTAATAATATTTTTCGTGCAATAGGGTTTAATAAAATGGATTCTTGACTGCAAATTCTGGAAATGATGCTCAAGATGTAGATGTTGTATAAATGTTTCCAATTTATTAAAATGTTGATTTGGCTCACTTTAAATATGCATGCTTTAATTCATTGATTGAAGAGGAATAAGTTTCAGTAATTAGGTGCAAATTTGCGATGGAAAGATACTCAAAGAATTAACTACCGTATTAATTTATTGATACGATGCATGGTATACATTATGCATATTTAAAGAAATTGAAGATTAGTATATTTAGTTAAAAGACAATAAATATAGATAATTTCATTATCAAATAATTTTTATTAAATTGCAATTGACAATTTTTACCTCTATATCACCTGCCAAATTAGTTATATGTAACTGTAAGATAGCCTCATCTTTTTATTTACCTCTTAGTAGATTTTTGTCATAGTACTTAAAGAATAATTACAGTGAATACATTTTGAGTAACACTTCAAAATTCTTACTACCTCTTCATGCTTCACCGGTCCTATGACCCCTATTACTAATTTGTTTACGTCAAGCAATATCCACAATTTTCAATTCCAAATACATAAGAAATCCAAATTTTAAATTATTTTCGTTGAATATTTCATGAAAGCACACCAAAATATTATTTTTATCTCAAGTTTTATAAGCTTTTATATTAATAATATCCTTAGTTCCATAGTATTTAACAAAGTGGATTCTTGACTGTAAGATCTTTAAATGAAGCCAAGGTATTGAAATTTTATAACTCAAAAATATTTTAAGTTAAATGTAAATTTTGTTTGCCTCTAAACATGTATGATTTAATTTGACTGATTAGAGAGAATTAATTTTCAATAATTGGATGCAAATTTGTGAACCTAAAGACAATTAGTTGATTACTTAGTTATATTATATATGCATATTTAAAGGAACTGGAGGTTAGATGACATCAATATTGTTGTCAAGTAAATTTGGTTGCACATTAAATTGATTAACGACAAACCAAGGGGATTTTTATTTGAAGAAATTGGAGATTAGTACACCTCGCTAATATTGCAAAATAAATGTGATTACACATGAAATTGATTATCAATCATTAACAAATCAAGGGGATGTTATTTTTTTAAACCATAATCAGTTTGTTATCCACTAAGATAAATGTAACTTTTATTGTAAATGAATAATCTATATATAATGAGAATATACTGATTTGAAGCTTTTGGAAGTACTTAAATATCCTTTATTGTTTGCTAAAAGTTGAAAAATTATGGATATTTTTGACATTTAATACCTCATCCCACTTTTTCCCATTACGTAGGCATGTATTTTATCAATAGCCCATATCTTTTTTCCCTTTTAGAAAACATCTTTTTCTTTCTTTTCTACTAAAACAGAAAATTATTGATAAAGTACTACAAACTTCTCCGAATAATTAATGGTGATCCTTTTGTGATCCCTTTGAGGTATTTTTAAACCTCTAATTCATATTCTAGAGCAGAAAATAGTTTTTGAGTTTTCATTTTTAATTTCAACTGGAAAATCAATATTTTGCTAATGGAATATGGAAACCAAGGGAAACCAAGCCTTTTTGTTCTTTATGGACTGCAGATCTAGAAGTTTGGAATCTGAAATATATCTTTTCTTAGTGGACATTAGTTATATTGAAACAAGGTTCTACATTTTCTGTTATTATATATTGTTTTCTATAGTGTGGTTGTTGTCTCTGTTTGTTTTGACATATTATTAGATATGTGTGTTTCTAATAATGGTTGCCAGAGTGAAACCGATAAATTTACATTTGATACTAAAACCATCATTGAACTATATGCAAGCTAAATATTTCTATAGTTTTTAGGAAATTTTTACAGTTCATTAATATATTTTCTAATTTTTCAAAGAAGTTTAAGAAAATGCTTCAAAGAGAGGCTTATGTAGATAGAAATTATTGTGATTCCTGAAGTAAGTGAAGCAACTTATTAAAGGTTGTTTAATAATATTTTAGTACATATAATGTAACAATCCTGGTTTGGAGATTACCTTTCAATATTGAATTATAATGATAATTATAATTTAATATTGTGAATTAAATTAAATTGGAAGAATTAAATTGTTTATTTGGAATAAATAATGAATTTTGGAATAAAATGAGAAAATAAAGTTTGAAACTTTATTTTATTTATTTGGATTAATAATAAACGGAAAATAGTTTTTATTTAGGGAAAATGCAATAATTTTATCAATTATTATCAATTACTTCTTTTAATAATTTTTAAAGGAAGTATTAGATTTTTAAAGGCTGTTTCTTCAAATAAAAAGATGGAAATTGTTGTAAAAATGAGTTTTAATTATAAATTTGAGTTTATAATGGTTAGTTATGTTTTTCTAAGCAAGAAAAATATTTTTCTAGAATTTTAGAAGTTAAAAATAAGGTTTTGTGCATTTATTTGTGAAACTTGTGTATTTTTGTAAAATAAAGGATTTTAGTAATAAAAATATCTTAAAAATTAAAATTAATCTTTTTATATAGTATAAAATATGTTACTTCATAAGTAGGTAAAAATACATACCTTGTTGTGTGAAATTTTGAAAGAAAATGACATTTGTTTATTTAAATAACGTAAATATGTATACATTTCTAATTAAGAGTTGATTATTTGACCAATAGGCCATTTTATTTCTTTTTACTAATGGATCCAAGGCCCATTAGGACTTAACCTGGTTGAGAAAATGAGAAAACAAAGTGTGTATGTTTATTTTCTTTTTCTTTCTCAACTCCTTCTTCCTCCTTCAGCCTAGAACAAAATACACTAAACCACTTTCTCAAAAATCAAAATCCATCCAAATTCTCAATTAAAATTCACCAAACCAAAGTCTTTTTGCAATCTAGAGATAAATCGAAGGTAATGAACTCCAAATCACCCAATTTCATCAAATAATTTTTTGTTATACGAAATTTTTTCTAATTTGTTGTTTGTTTGTTCTTGCATGCATTGTTCTTCTCTTTTATAGGTTCTGAGGCTATTTCTCAATCCAAAGCTTCCATCTTTCAGTCGAAATCCAAGTTTTTGTAACAATCAACAAGGTGAGTTGAATAAAGTCACATAATCTAGCAAAATAATGCTTTTAATTGCAAAAACGGTAAATAGTTTAGCTTATGTAGAAATATTTTGTTCTTGCTTCTATGTTGTTCAAAACTGTTCTGTAGTGCTTCTTTGGAGGCATGTATCTTTTTATTACGGCAACGAAATGCTGCCGGATTTCTTGAATTTGGTAGCTTGCATGTTGAAATTCATTTTTGGAAATTTTAGTTGAAAGATATGGTGATTTGAGTGTTCAAATCATCGCTGCAAAATCAATGCACAGCCTGAGAATATCCTGTGCACATTTCATTTTTTAAGTTGTTGTAAACATGGCCCGAAATGTTGAGACCTCACATCTCTTTAATTTCTAACTCAAATTTCATGATTCTTTTTTGTTTGAAAGATGATAATCTCTAATACAAGTGTGTCATATTTTAGGTCATTTCGGTATAGATAGCTTATATAAATCTGCTGTCAAACTTAGACCTGAATCATGTTTTTGTCCAGAGTTCAACAGTGAAAACACTGTCTGAGTCCAACTTTGAGACATCAAAATATTCTCAAATTTTATCCAAATTGCATCATTCTTTTTTGTTTGAAAGATAAAGTTTTCTACACGCTTACCAATTTTGAGCTTAACTCGATGCAATTTGATACCCTGTTTCATGCCTGGAAGTTGAACCCAGGAGGGTTTTATGCCTGCACATTTTTGGGTTTTTGAACTGTTGTAAACATGGCCGGAGTCCATGTTTGAGGCTGCATAACTCATTCGTTTCAAATAGGATTTGGATCATTCTTTTTGAAGATTGAAGTAGGAGTGTTGACTTACATTCTTGCCAAATTTCATAGCGATATACGTTCGTTTGCTATTTTGAAACTGCTTTCGAACTTGAACCCGTAGCTTGCTGAAATTCAGCGATTTTACCTTGTTTCGGTCCAACTTTGAAACGATGCAGATTCTTCGTTTCATATCGGATTTTGAATGATTCTTTTTGCAGATTTAAGTAGGAATGTTGAGGTACACTTTCACAAAATTTCAAGTCATTTTATAACTGTTAACTTGTTCAAACCTACTATCGAATATTGAGTCACGGCTTGTTTTAAACGGATAATACTTGGTGTAATTTTCGTTTTTTCGATGTTTTATTGATATTTCTTTCTAGATTTATACACAGCTATTATAATATGTTTTAAAAATGTTTTCAAATAAATGGGCTTTTGAAATTATTATTATATATTATTTTAGAGTAAAAATTATATACTCTATAATAAGAGAATTTCAAAAGCAATTTCTAAAGCGATTTTGAAATGTTCCAAAAACTCGTTTTCTTCAACTTAATTTCTATATAAAATACACAAATTTTCACTTCATGCAAAGAGGGAGGAGAATTAAATGATTAGATAAAACGCGTGCTATGAACACGTACGTTTATCTTTTCATTTAATTCCTAATCTGTTTGTTTGATCGTTTTGACCTTCGGGTCTGGTTTACCGATGAGACGAGGTAAACTTTGTACTACTTTGAGTGTGGAATTGACTAACAGTTAGTAAACCGTTTAGTGAGAACGTGTGGTATGTGACACACGTTAACACTTTGCGGGTTCTTACCTGAGAGTTTGTGACACATATTGCTAGTTAGTGGTGTCCAGTACCGGGCCTCTGGACCTTCGCCACTACGGTTTGTTGCCTTTGGGTTTGTTGCCCTATTGTATTGCTTTTGGAGTTGGTCCATCGTCACCGCTCGAGAGATACTTGGATTTGTCGCCTTCGGGCTTGTGGATCCTTGTTCATACAGTACTAAGCATGTGCATCTTTTGTTTCATTGATATTTATATTTCCGTAAAGTATCGCCTTGCGGAGTAGGTCTTTTGAACCACTCAATACATAGCGATTACTTTGTGGAAACTTGTGTTACCTTCATTGGTATTTGTTATTTGCCTTTTTGGCTTGATTTGGGATATTCATATCCTTTGTTTATTTGAGTTTCCGATGATATGAGGCTTGTTATGATTCATCTTTTGTTTGATGATATCATGTTATTTCTTTTAGAGATTATTGTGGTACTTTATGACCTTGCATGTTCATTATCGTTTAGCATATCTAACTGATTTTTTTAGCTAGACTGACCTGCGTATTTTATACTCGGGTCAGACCGAGGTGTTTCAAGTTAGGTACATTTGGACTTAGCCTATTCTGCTTCCACATGGACTATCCTGTTGGCTCCTTTTGTTATAGCTTTTTGTGTAGTCCTTTTTGGTTGCAACTCTGATATGTATATTCTTTTGACTCGCCTGTATATTGTGGTTGCTATAGCACTTGACATGTATCATTTTGTATACCCTGTGATGTATCTGTATATGTGTATATGTATGTGATGATCTACTGTTCTTTGATGTGTTTTACATTTGAGTTGTTATATTTTGTTCTGTTGGATCTTATAGTCATTATAGTTTTGTATTAAATATCTATTGGATATGTCGATCTACATGAAAGAAAAATATATGCTACATTTATCGACGTATTCAGTAGATAGTTAAGACAAGGCTATGATGGTCGCTCCTATCCAGCTCTATTCTCCGTATTAGCAGACGGTATTACCTTATAGTACTCTTTGCTAATGTGGGTCTCGGAGTGGGGCGTTACAACTTGGTATCAGAGCATACCTTAGAACAAAATATGATAAACACAGAACAGAAACACAGATTATAGTACATCCAAGTATAATACAAGTATAACACAAGTATAACATAGTTTTCCACTATGGTATTCCTCAATCGCGCCTTTAGTCTTTTAATTTTCTTAGAATGGACAATAAGTTTGAAAACATTATAAGAGTTTTAAATATCACGATTTTTAAAATAGAAGAAATTAGACCTCAAATGGCTTAGATTTAAATTATGTGTTTTGATCCTTAATGATTAGAGTTGCGCAGCGGAAATGGTGTGACCGTTTTCGCTGGGCACATTTAATGGTTTGTTTTTAATAAATGCTTGTTTTGTTGATAATTGCATGAATGTGTGCTAGCATAGTAATTGTTGAAATAATATTGAGTAGGTGATATAATTGAGAGTTAGAAACCTACTCAATGCAAATGATAAGAACTTGTGTTGTCTTCAAGTTGTAGCTACCGCAAGAATTATCAGGAAGATTAAATTTTGAAAATGAAATTTAATTCATAAGGGGTATTTAACAATGGTTAAAACGAAATAAAAATGTAATGTCTAAGAATTTCATGGATGCATTTTAAAGAAGTAAAATTACTAAAAGAATTTTTGGGAAAGAAAGCATCCATGTGAATGGAAAATCTTTCTAACAAGAGATCTACTTATGTATATAACTTGATTGTTTTATGAATTGATTGTATGGTTATATAATAAGAAAATGTTTTATGTTTTGAAAATAAACATTGTTACAATAAAGTATAAGATTCCTTAAGAAATCAAAACAGGTTTTATAATTTCTTGTGTCAATTGGCTAATAAGTATTTTAAGAATTCTGGTCGATGCATCTGATCAGCGTTATCGATAGGGATTCCTAAACACTTATGGGGCGATGTGATACATGCTTTTGAAATGGCAATAAACAATATTTACTAGTACGGATGTTGAATGCAAAAATATACATAGATATTGCAAAGATTTTGAAAATTCTAAATTGTCATTTAAGACAAGCATTTTATATACATACTTAATGACTTATGGAAATAGTGTGACATAGAGGGCAATGGAGAGGCAATGTTGATCTTGGTCAACTTTGCAGTCCTTGATAATGTCATTCACTATAAATGTATTAGTTAGATGTTATCATTTTATAAACTGATAATTGGAAAATTTGAATATGGTTTCATTTAAATAAATTTTATTCATTATTGGTTATATTACATGTTTGTGAAAGTTTACATACATGGAAAATTTAAAATGCTTAAGTAAGCTTTTGGGTAAAGTAATTTTGGAAAATATTACCTTATGGTAATTTATTTATATGGAAAATAATTTTAATTAAGGAAATAACTTAATTGGATGAAACTATCATGTGATAGTGATCAATAAAACAAAGTGTTCAAATTAAGAAAATGAATTGTTTAGAAAACTAAAATATTGATTGGAATGAGGTTAAGTAAAAGGATAGTTATGAAGACTAGTTTAAACATTTAATCATTTGATTAATAACAAGTGAAAAAAAATTATGCCTTTGGGAAAATTTAATAAAATGCTAATTTGCTGCTTTTGAATTAGCATGAAATTTAATAAGGAGCAAAACCATTAAAGTAAGTTTAGTTATGAATTTAAATAGTATTAAAAACTTGTTAATTATGTATATGTGAAGTTCAATTGAAAACAAGTTTGAATTAAGAATCAACCTTGGCTAGTTCTTAGTGATAATAAAATAAATGTTAGCTTTGTGGATTAAGAGAAAATTGAGTATAAAAGATTCATTTATTATAAAGTGCAAATTTTTGTGAAAAGCTAGAAATAATAATAAATAGAGCAGCAAGAAAAGATTTTTAATTGTGAAAGCAATTAAAAAAAATTAATATGTAATTCCAAAGTCTAGTTTGGATAGATAATTGTTTCTTAATAATATTAGAAAGTAATTATCTTAATTAAAATATGAGTCTTCTTTTAAAAGACTTGTTTGTTAATTAGGAAAAAGTTTTTTTGTAAACCATTTTGAAAGTTTGTTGTATGCATTATAGTGCAATTCTAGATGTCTTGGCTTTCCTGAGAAAAAGATCATGTAATATATGTTTTAGAGAAAAGATTTTTGATCTAAAATTATGTAGTTTAGATTTAATAATTGTTTGAAAATTTTGACAATAAAAGGTCATGTGTCGGAAAATTTTGATTGAAAGGTGTTGTTTTAAAATAGCAATAACTTGTGATTTACAAATCCAAATGAGTCCATTATTTTTGCAAAAGAGAGTGCTTTCAGTAAGTTAGAAATCATCTTTGTATTACTTTTGAAAAAAAATTCAGTTGGTTTGTTCGAAAATGAGTTTGAAAGCTGTTGGACATCTCTGTCCTCGTTTATAATTTCTGAGTTTAAAGCTGAAAGTAAATTAAGCATAACTTTCAAAGCGTAAATCCGATTTTGATGATCTTTACACCTTGTAAATCTTAGACTGAGTAGAATAACTTTTGTTTTATAAGTATTCTCAGGTTATGAGATTTACTGTGTCAAAAGCCCGAGTCTTTGTAGCAGGCCTGAATCTGAAAATTTTGAAGTTTTGAGTTGTTGTCTTATTTAAACTATGAGTTTAATGCTTCATATGTTTCAATAAGTTAAGTGCAGGTGCAAGAGGACATTTGAATGATTAATTAGCAAAATAGTAAGTATAAAAGTAAGCATGCCCGCATTTTAAGCGCTAAAAATGAAAGGTATGAATTGCTAAGTGTTTATGTGTTAAGAATTATATATTGTATCCCGACCTTTTGGTCGATGTATATCTATAATTCATATTTATGAAATTGTAGAGGGTTCTCTATGGAAAGGAGACTCTTCCAAATTTTTTGAAAATTTGAACACTTAGAAAATTTTTGAGAAAATTTAATTAGTAAATATTCAGAGCCATCGCTGAAGGGTCTAATAAGTGTTCTTTTAAATCATGAAGTAAAATGGTTTAAAATTTGATGAATTTAGTGGAATATATATATATATATATATATATATATATATATACATACACATACATATATTACTTATTATAGTATATTTATTTTTTGGAATTAGAGTATGGAACAACTATAATTTAATTTACTTTAAATTTGAAGTAAAGATGATTGAATTGAAAATTTAAGTAAGAGACTTTAAAAAATTTCAAGTATTGAAGTTTGAGTTTTGTGTATAAAAGAAAATGGATTTGATTAAAAACTCTTATTAAAAAAATTTGAGAAAATTTCTTGTTATCCATTCTTGTGTGTCTTGCCTTAGTGTGATTCTTGTGATGACTTACATTCATGTTGTCATGTGTTATGGTGGTAGATTGAAATCCCACCTATCTTATTTAATCCTCTTTTGATGATTGTGCTTATTTGTGTTACTCCTTTAAAGGAGTTAAGTGCATTTTAGTATATTCGAAAAGTTGGCTCCTAGTTATATAGGATCATCTACTATTACTGAACGCCTTGGTTTGATTAGTTTTATGCATCGTTTTCTGTTTAGTTTTGGGTATTCATAATATGTTCCAGGTAACCCAATTTCGTTGTATCTTCAATATTTAATCTTGATTGTTAATTCACTTATGTTGCATGATCATGAGTCTCACCGACTTGTGTATGTGCTGAATTCTGTTCGTGTAATTGTTTCAAAGATTAAAAACCTTCGAAATAAGAATGTTCTGCTTATGAAATTCTATGGTCCGCTAACCCTAAGTATTGTACTTGGGAAACCACAGGATTTGCCGAGCAAACTTGTCCCGATCCTTTCATCCTCTGTTGAGGGTGTATATCTATGATCCTATCTTTTGACTTGAACTTGTTGTGATAAAATAGGTGTCATAGATAACTTCCATTATAGAAATTGCATGGGCGCAATTTTGCTAAGGGGGAGTCTGTAACAACCCTGGGTTGGGGATTACCTTTCGATATTGAATTATAATGATAATTATAATTTAATATTGTGAATTAAATCAAATTGGAGAAATTAAACAGTTTATTTGGAATAAAAAATGAATTTTGGAATAAAATGAGAAAATAAAGTTTTAAACTTTATTTTATTTGTTTGGAATAATAATAAACGGAAAATAGTTTTTATTTAGGGAAAATGTAATAATTTTATTAATTATTGTCAATTACTTTTTTTTAATAATTTTTGAAGGAAGTATTTGGTTTTTAAATGTTGTTTATTCAAATAAAAAGGTGAAAATTGTTGTAAAAATGAGTTTTAATTATAAATTTGAGTTTAGAATAGCTAGTTATATTTTTCTAAGCAAGAAAAATATTTTTCTGGAATTTTAGAAGTTAAAAATAAGGTTTTGTGCATTTACTTATGAAAATTGTGTATTTTTGTAAAATAAAGGATTTTAATAATAAAAATGTCTTAAAAATTAAAATTAATCTTTTTGTATAGTATAAAATATGTTAATTCATAAGTATGTAAAATTACATACCTTGTTTTGTGGAAGTTTGAAAGAAAATGACATTTGTTTATTTAAATAGTGTAAATATGTATACATTTCTAATTAAGAGTTGATTATTTAACAAACAGGAAATTTTATTTCTTTCTAATGGATCCAAGGCCCATTAGGACTTAATCTGGTTGAGAAAATGAGAAAGCAAGTCTGTACGTTCAATTTCTTTTTCTTTCTCAACTCCTCCTTCCTCCTTCAGCCTAAAACAAAATACAGTAAACCACTTCCTCAAAAATCAAAATCCATCCAAATTCTCAATTAAAATTCACCAAACCAAAGTCTTTTTGCAATCTAGAGATAAATTAAAGGTAATGAACTCCAAACCACCCAATTTCATCAAAAAATTTCTTATTATAGTAAAAAAAATTAATTTGTTGTTTGTTTGTTTTTTCGTGCATTGTTCTTCTCTTTTATAGGTTCTTTGAGGCTATTTATAGAGCAAAAGCTTCCATCTTTCAGTCGAAATCCAAGTTTTTGTAACAATCTGCAAGGTGAGTTGAATAAACTCACATTATCTGGCAAAATAATGCTTTTAATTGCAAAAACGGTAAATAGTTTAGTTTATGTAGAAATATCTTGTGCTTGCTTTTATGTTGTTCAAAACTATTATGTAGTGCTTCTTTAGAGGCATGTATCTTTTGATTCCACAAAGAAATACTGCCGGATTTTTTGCATTTCGTAGCTTGCATGTTGACCTTCATTTCTGCAAATTTTGGTCGAAAAATATGGTGATTTGAGTGTTCAAATCGTCGCTGCAAAATCAATGCACAGCCTGAGAATATCCTGCGCACATTTTGAAAAATATGGTGATTGAAGTAGGTGCGTTGATTTACATTCCTGCCAAATTTCATAGCGATCTGGGTTAGTTTGGTATTACGAAACTACAGTCGAACTTGAACACGTAGCTTGATGAAATTCAGCGATTTTACCTTGTTTTGGTCCAACTTTGAAACGACGCAGATTCTTCGTTTCAAATCGGATTTGAATGGTTCTTTTTGCAGATAAGTAGGAATGTAGAGCTACATTCTCGCAAAATTTCAAGTCATTTTGAAACGGTTAACTTGTTCAAACCTGATGTTGAATATTGAGTCGCAGCTTGTTTTAAACGGATAAATTTCAAGTCGCAGCTTGTTCAAACGGTTAACTTGTTCAAACCTGTTGTTGAATATACAAAAATTTCCAGTATATATATTGCACAGTGTATATGTTACATATTTAGAAATATTTTTCAATATCTTAATGGCTTCATATAATTCGGTACTCATACCGATTCATGAATTTTTAAATTTTGCAGTTTTTTCCGTAAATATTTGCAGAAAACTAAAAAATACGGGGTTTTTTGTATACCATGTTTTCTAGCAGGGACGACTGTGTATTTCGATACTTGAAAAATGTATTTTTATGAAAGTTCTCAAATTTGAATTTCCTCATCATGAAACTGGATAACATCTAAGTTATCGAATTTTGGCATTCGAAATCTGTTATTTATGTATATCCGGAGCTTTTATGCTAACAAAACCAAACATAGTTGAAACTCATATTTGTTCAAAGAAGCCTACATGCATTTAAAATCAAATACTCAAAACGTTATATATATATATATACATATATATTCAAAGTTTATTAACTTAAAACGAGATTAAGTGCATTTGAAAGCTTTGACTTATCCTACGCCTTGTAATATTTGAACCTTATTCTTTCAAAACAGAATATATGTATATTGAATCATTTATTTTTAAATTAACCTTTTCACATCCATTTATATAAAAATTGTAAAGTTTGAAATCACTTGTCCGTTAAATGGAGTTTAATGATTCACGACATGGAGCTTGATAATTTATATGGCAAATTCTATTTCAACTCGAATATTTACTTAGTAGCCCCCTAAAAATTAAAAAAGTCGGTAAACCCAAAAAATAACTTAGTAGCACCCTACCATTTTCAAAACTACCCTTCCTATCACGCAAAAAGTGAAAAATTGAATTTTTTTTCATTAATTTAGAAATTAGGGTTAGAATTTTTTTCTTCACCAATTTAGAAACTTAGTAGTGAAAAATTGAATTTTTTCTTAGTAAAGTTTATAAATAGAAAATTATTGTCAAGGACAGAATTTCTCAGCGTTTTAGCCTTAAGGACAGACCTTAAGTATTTTGGATAAATGTTTGTCCTTATGAATAATTTTGGAAGAATGTTTGTCATTTTGGTTAAAATATTGAGGTCAAGTCCTTGAGACTAAAAATATACAAATTTTTGTCCTTTAAATTAATTCCTCTGTCTGTAAACCCAAAATAATTTAGTAGTGAAAAATTGAATTTTTTCTTCATTGATTTAGAAGCACAATTCATATTTTCTTCATAACAACAATTAAAAATGTCTGTAAACCCAAAAAAGAACATAGTAGTGAAAAATTGAATTTTTTCTTCACCGATTTAGAAACTATGGTTTTAAAGAAGCGGTGGCTTAGATAATAAAAAACTTATGTAAGAAGATAATGGAATTGAGAAGAAAGAAAGTAAGCAGCTTTTTAAGAGTATTTTAGTCTTTAAAATTTTATTTATTTTATGGGGGCTACTAAGTAATTATCTGTGTTGAAAATAGAATTTGCCAATTTATAATATGGAGCCCCTAAATTTCAACACGGGTTACAATGACATTGAAATAAGTCTAGATGATCCCCGTCATGGAGCCTTTGACTGATTTGATGTGGAGATGAGCTTTGATGTGGAGGTTTTAGCTTAGAGTGGAATTCAGATCTATATAATCCATTATCCTTCGGCATAAATCTCTCTGTTTCAGCATGAATTTTATGTTCGACATTAAACCTATTCTTCGACATGAAACTTGAGTACCGATATGAAACCAGGACTTCAACGTAAACCTGAATATCAACACAATATTTTGAACTTTGAGATAAGATTTGAATGTCGACATGAAATCCAAACTTCGACATAAATGAATGTCGACATGAAACCCAAACTTCTGCATAAACCTGAATGTTGACTTTCAAATGTATAAATTTGAAAATTTCATAAATAATTATGTAAATTTGAAAATTATTTCTCAATATATGTAAAATATAATCCTAGGTTAAATATTTCATTTAAAAATTTTCAACAATCAATATAATGTATATTTTCCTTGTACATTTAAAAATCTCTATCGACACCGTGGCATCTCACGTCTCAATCAGAATCCATAAACAACTCAATAGATCAATTAACATAATACGTTTTTGTAACAATAAAAAATACGCTCTCGTATACACACACTCTCAAACTCAAGTAGGGTGTCACTTACCCTATTTCTAATGAGTCAGACCTAGCAAAGCCAAGATTCTCGTTTAATCTTCAGCTCTGATACCATGCAACACTCTTGGAACTTCCAAGCTGGACCCCATTACACTTTTACGGGCATCCTAATATGACATCACCACATGCATGCTACCAATAAATCTCAAGACAAATGGGAATATGCCCTAATGGGTGCGACCCATAATAGCTTGGCTTCCACTCGCTTTTTTATTTTATTCATCCATAGTGTTGAATGCCAACGTTCAAAATGAGCAACAAATCATCTCAGATTGACGAAGCACAAAGAAGAATATCAAAACCAATAGCCAATTATTCAACTATCGGAAACAAAGTAGTACTACTCCAGGGAAAACAATGAAGCCGGACAAGTTAGGGTAGTTTTGCTTCCTATCTTGACTACACAACATTCTTAACTTTAAGAATAACAAGAGTTTAAATGCCTCATACAAGCAACAAAATCATCCTGAATCGATGAAACACAAAGAAGTGTGTCATGTCAAAATCGATATTCAAAAACTCAACTATCGGAGATAACAAAATGATGGATATAAATATAAATCTCCTACTCTTGTCACACTTCGTCGAACCCAAACTAGCAACTACACCGAAGAAAACAATAAAGCCGGACAAGTAAGAGCGGTGTTGCTTTTCTTCTTTTCACCACAACATTATTAATTTTAAGAATCTCAAAAGTTCCTCCAACGTTTAGTGCTAAGTGTAAGACCAAATATTTTCAATGAATGAATCAAACAATTAAAACATTTGACTCGCATTTGTGTTTGATTGTCACATCACAAATATTTGTAAAACATTTTAAAAACTCTCTTTAAAATATTCTTTTAAAGCGCATATATTTCTAGCTGTATTAAAAGAAAGTAAAACCAAATGTCGTTAAAACATTGTTTACTATAACCCAAAACCAATTACACTTAGTGTTTTCTTTAAAACATTCCTTTTTAAAGATATTTTCATTTATAAAATTTCATTTATAAATCAACTTATTATCATCTTTAAAATAAAACTCCTCCAAAGATTTCAGAATATCAACACTTATTAAATGGAGTAATAGGTTTTCTTAATTACTTTACAAAATCATTTATTACTTTAAAACAACATATATTATCCTATGAGACAATAAAATAATTTAAAGTGCTTTTATAAATTTAAAACAATGTTAATTATCTCCAAGGAAAGTTGATCAAATTTATATTCTTTTTATAAATTTGAAAACAATATTCTTCATCCTAAAAGATAATTAATTCAATTTACAATCTTTTTAAAAATTTAAAACAATATTAATTACCCCAAAAGATAATTAATCGAATTTACAACTCCTTTTTATAAATTTTAAACAACACATATCTATTATTTCAAAATTCTCAAAAGTACTTGAAAATATTGTTTAAACAACTTTCAACGTGCAAAAATGCGCCAAAACATTTATTTTGTAAAAATACAAGCACAAGTTAAACACACGCAAAAGTTTAAGAAGATGATATTTTAATAAGTGATGGTATAACGACAATAGCTATAATGACACTTACCAAATCAAACCGTAAGTCAAAAATATTTTAACCAAACATCAATATAAGCAGCATAAGAATATAAGTGAGATGCATATAATAATAATTTAATGATGGCGAGAAACCCTTTGGGTCCCTCTACAGAAGTCTCCTGCAAAACTATGGTTATATATGACATCCGCTTTACAAACGGGAGTTCAATCAAACCAAACAAGTAAACATTTGAACATGCAAACAATAATTTATATCTACCACATACCATATATTATTAATCTAAAGGTGAGTAAATTGACCAAAATTCCAGTTAACACTTTCGCATTCTGGTTTGATTTAAAATCAAGTGGCGTTCAATTTTAGTTCCAAATTTTACTAGCTTCAAATTTGTCAAAATCAATTCTAACAAGGAGATGACATCATACATTCCAACACAAAAGACCGCGTGAAAATTTGACCTCATGTGGAGAAGATATTCAATTTACAAGATTTTTTAATAAATTAAAATGATTAGTTCCTCACCTACTTTAATTATATATAATTACCCAAAACATCTTCTTCCCTAATACTTGCACACTGATACGTGTATAACCTGCACACTGAAACCCAAAAGTCCATTCTTCTATCCAAGATTTCTCCTTTGATTCTCGGTGCAAATCGGCCACGGACAATTCCAAAGAACTCCTCTTCTCCGCTTCTTCTCAACCCACACCATCGTACGAAGCTTGATCGACCAAATTGTATCGCAACCTGTAGCATGTCGCCAAAAAATCCAAGAGACACGTACTTATATAGTGATCGAACTCCACCAAAATGCTACCACGGACTCGTCTACACATGAGCAACTCAAATCCATACTCTGCCAATCCTAAATCCGCTTCAATCACCTAGGAAATGAAACTCTAGTTCAACATTTAAAAGTGGATCATCCTCAACCTCGACCGCACATGTCATTCTTCATAAAGATTTGAAGATCCCACTCGTACGAACTCAAGAAATCCGACGATTTAATTTATCATTGAGTAAATCATTATACTTTGAATTTTGAAGAAGATAGGTAAATTATCTTTTACTGGAAGAGGGAAAGTAGAAGTGAGAGAGGGGAAAAGAAAAGGTGAAGAATAGTCTTGTGTATTGATTTGTTTATTTTGATAATTTTGGCAAATTACTTCATGTACGAACCGCGAATGACAAATCAAAAATAAAATCGCGTACAAAAATACAACACCATCTCAAAACGATAATAAAATACACTGGTTATCTTATCCTGTGAAATTTCAAAAATGCCGTCATTTGACGAAATAAACGTCAAATGAGAATTTAAATATTTTCCAAATTAAAAGTTATCGAAAAATCCAACAAGTTCATTTAAATCATGTCAATAAAAATCAAATCATTTTATTAAAAGTTGATTTTCTTGTTATTTATTCGAGTTATTTATTATTATGAATAAATTAAAAATACGTTCTCCATTATTGCTTATTATTAAAAGGAGTTAAAGAAGGATATTAAATCCATTTAGTTAATAATTCAATTGATAAATTCAAATATTTAAATAATCCCTATATCTGTATATAAGTTATTTATATTTCTCTAAAATGTTACATAGTAAGTAGAATGTCAGGTGGTCAATACATGGTCTGTTTTTCTTTTAATCAACTGTTATAATTGTATATTTAAAATATGCAAAATATTTAACAAATATTTTTTATGTAAAAAATGATTTTTGTTTTAAATATATACTTATCATTTTTTATACTATTTTTTTTCTGATTTCCTTCTGCATCAAAGCTTCTTGTTGTGCTATGTTTGTTTTGTCTTCTTTTTGTCTTGAATTTCTGTAATAAAGTCATAATTAGTGATGATTGGTCATTAACAACATAAGAAAATATTTTATTTATAATGAATATATGTTGTGAAATAATAATTTTTTTAAATTTTTAGGAAATATTTATATGGCAAATATGTTAAGTAAAAGTTCCATGTATTTAGATATTATACCTTTGCACATGATGATATCACTTTTTTTTTTAATTTTGTCTTTATTTTCACCACCAAAATTTTCTTTATTCATCATCAAATCTTCTGATTTTTCGCATGATTTGTCAAAAAAATTCAATTGTTAACTATTTTGTTTGCTAGCGAGGATGGAAAATATTTTTCTGATGCATATTTTCCATGTTAAAATTTTTATCTCAAGTTGTAAACATATACATTTTTCTGTTATTTCTTATTTTTCTTCAGTACTCTTTTTTTCTCCATTGCCTTTTACCGTCTTTAGTATGACAGTTATTTCATAATGGTTTGTTGTATAGTCATCAGTGTCATCATCATCACCTTTATCATCCTTGTCCTTTCTATTTTTATTATTATCATCGTTAGTTTTCCTTTTATTATCATCATCATCGGCAGTATCATCCCATTTATCTTGATTAGCATTACCATCATCATCGCCTTTGCTTTCATCTACGCCATCACCATCTTTACTTTCCTTAGGACCGTCGTCATCACCATCACTTTGCCTTGATCAACACCATCACATTCACCATCTTTAGCTTCATTAGCACCATCACCATCTTTATCATCATCACCATCACCTTTGTCTTGATCAATACTATCACCTTTACAATCTTTACCTTCTATGGAACTATCACCAACCACATCTCTATCTTCATCATCACCTTTACCTTAATTAGCAGCATCATCATCTTATGTTCATAATCATCACATTTAACTTCATTCGTAGCATCACCAACATTATATTTATCTCCATCACCTTTATCTTCGTCAGCAACGTTACCGTCTTTTCCTTTATCCTCGTCATCTTCATTATGATCATCATCATATTTACCTTCTTCATTTGCGGCAGCACCAGCAATTTCATTTCCTTTGTCATCATTATCAGCATCAACAATTTTGTTTCATCAACATTAAGTTGATGTTTATCATCTTCTCATTTTCTTTCGGGTTTTTTAAAATCTTTATTTTCTTTTTTCAGCAACTTGTTTCTTCTTTTTTTATGTTATTTACTTCCAGTTTTATATCTTTTTGTTGTTTTTGGATTTTTCCATATTTTTTTATCGACGATTGAAGATTTTTCTTTAGCTGATTCAGCTTTGGCAGATTTTAGCTCCTTTTCCTTTCTTTGTTTTTCTTCTTTTCGTCGCAAATTAGAGTAAAACTATTTTACATTTTTGTAATTAAAAAATTGCTTGAGATATTTATTTTGAAATTATTTTAAAATCTGATTATTAAATTGTCAAATATATGCATTTGTCTATCAAGTGTTAGCTAGGTAAATATTTGTTTGGCAAGTATTTACTAGGAAAATATTTTCTTGGCAAATATTGCCCAACAAATATTTGTCATTCACTTTTTATGACAAAACTGCAGTAGTATTAATAGCAATTTTACCTTTTTGGCATGGAAGTGCTTAATTTTGCTTAGAGTAACTTCCTGTACTGTTCGTTTTGCAAAAGTATGTTCATTTTGTTGATAACTTATTTTTGAAGCGATTATTTTTGTAATATCATGGAAACAATACTGCATAAAGAGATTTTAGGTTTTAGTTCAGTTTATAATAGAAATTAAAAGATATTACCAATGGCAAGATTATGCATGCACGTATTTTCATGGACCATCTTTATTTTTACTCAGATGATCCACAAAAAGTTTTCCTATTGTTGTTGGCCATGAAACAATTTTTAGTTGCTTCAATTTATAAACATATGGTTGCAACACGAAAGGAAATGTAAAATTTGGACAAGAGAACAAATATGTCGAAATTAAAAACATAACTAACAACCTTGCAACATCGACTATATTTTCTGGTTTCTTATTTTTCAAAGCTAACCCGAATCTAATTTCAATATCCTATGTTTTGATTATTTTTGAAATAGATAATATTTCTGTTTGAATGATTTATTTTCAGAGTTCATGTCAGATTCCTCTAAATGAGATAATGTGTTAATTATTATGTCTTCATTCGGGGATCCAAAAATTGTTGTTATGTCATTTTCTTTTAGAATTCTTTTCATAACTCCAAAATAAAAATAGTTTTCCTTAGTTGAATAATAATCTACGATCATATCTATAGAAGATGATTCTTTCAAAATGTCCTCAATTGTTAATGCTGTAGAATGAAGTGTTGCTTCAATAATGGGTTGATAATGTTGAAGAATGGATTTTTTCTTCAATAATGTAACATGATTTTCTAAAAGTAGTTTTTTTTACTAAATTTGTTACCATTCCATCATTAAAGCTACTTCTATAGCTTTTTGAATTATCTTGTGGCGCTTCTATTATTTATTTCCTTGTAAGTGTTTTTAGTCCTTCTCCTTGTTTCTGGTTGTTTTCTCTTAAGGGATGAAAGAACATCTTCTTCTGATTCTGTATATTCTAAAAATTCAGTTGTTGAAGATGTTGAAGATTTAGAATTTGAGAATTCAGGTTCATGAGGAGATGTTGAAGATTCGAATTCAGAAGATTCAAGCAAATTTGCAAATTTACCGACTTAGCGTGGTAGTCTTTTTCGCATGTCATGACTTTTGAGTCGACGTGACACCTGTAGAGGTTTTAAAGTTATTAAACTAGTGTCATATATATGAGTAGCAAAATTAGGCATGGTAAATATTCGAACAACAAATATTTGTCATTCGCGTATTTATGACAAATATTTCATATTGTATGTTTGTTATGTAAATGTATATATACTAAATTTAAATTTACCAAAAATATGAACTTTGTTTGATAAATATTTGATATTTTAGTATTTGCGGTTAAAAAAATTAAATCCATAAAATTACTATCATAAATTGTTTGGCAAATATTTACCATCCTCATTTAATCATCTAATTTTATACTATAATTTCAAGTGTAATTTCCACTAATTTTAGTCCTTAAAGAATCAGAGCTAAAAATACCGCTATTTGTGTTAAAGGTTTTTGTAATATATACAGCTATTTCTAAAATAAACTTTTTAATGCAAATATTTGCTATCCCCACTTCGTCATTTAATTGTATACTATAATTAAAACTATTGAATATGCTAGTATATGATTTTTATTTGAAGATAATAAACATATATATATATATATTCATTTAAATGTATTTGTTAGTGTACTATTTTATTTTTCACATAACAAATATTTTTTGAATAAAATAAATAACATAGAATTTAAATTCAAACGAATATTTTATTCAAACAAATATTTATTACAATTTAAATAGTATAAACTTCAACTCTCACTGTATATATACACAATTTCAATTATATTACAATTTCGATCACGTCACAATTTTTCAATTTACGTATTACTCCTTACTACATATTCACTCAACACTCATGTTTTTATCTTCAACTTGTTCCAGCTTGAATCCAACATATGAGTTATCTGCAAAATAAACACTGATGTAGTAAAATTGAGAAAGAAAATATTTTGCAGTGCAAATCAAAGTGTGTGATTTTGAAAATGTTATTTGCCTCAGTTATTTGGGTTTTTCGTCATCATTTATTTTGAATTCATCATACACGAACAACTTGTGACATCCACCGTGTATCACTGTATATGCCACAAGGCCATGCACACCGATATACACTTGATAAAACTGCAGGGACAGGTGAGCACAAGGTCAAATCCGAACCGATGTTGGATTTAACTCAGGTGCAGTACAAATACATCACAAAATTGTCGAGTACAAGTTCTCATACAACAAGAATCCAAAACCAGACCATGCTAACAAGTGCACAGATGTGTACGCATGAGAACTGACTCGGCAATGGAGTCAAAGCAATATGAAAATTCAAGTGAAACCAGAAATATACAAACTACACATGAAACCAGTGGACTGTACTCAGACTCAAGGAAATGTGCAACAACAAAATGGTCATACCATAAATGAATTCAAATATCAATATCACCAACAAGTCAACTGGGTAAAAGTCTCAACTTAAATAGCAACAAAAATGCAAATAGTTTTGAACACAATGAGGCATGGATTTAGAAACAACAAAGACCGGAAGAAACTGCACAAGCTAACAAACATATATACATGTGTAAACACACATATATACATGCAATGCACAAGAAAACAATGAATTGGTCAGAAGCAACCACACTTTAGAGACCAGGGCATAGTGCATATGGTCAGATGCAATGCATCAAGACAACCTAGTTCACGGGATCTTTTTTTTACAAGACCAGTCAACTTGAACATGATATCAAAGGTGTTAACCCCGTTCCAGCATACGAGCTAAAAGGCCTACGAGTTAGAGGCGTCAACGGGTTAAGACTTGAAACGACCTACGACTTAAGGTGCCTAACGACTTAGGAGACCTCACAACTTAAGGAAAGGACCGACTCAAAGAATCCCCGACTCAACTATTATGCGACTCATGGGAGTTTCTAAACTCAGCGACTCACGACTTAAGGAGCCTAATAAGTTAAAGCATTAGCGACTCATTGGAACTACGACTCAGGAAAAGTCCACGACTCAACAGGCTAACGACTCAAGAAACCTACGACCTAAGGAACCTGGCGAGTTAAGGAGATTCTATGAGTTAAGGATGGCACGACTCAGGGAGGTTTACGACTCAAAAGATAAGTCGACGCACGACACAAGACTCAGAGGCAAGTTCAGAGCCATGCTGCAAAGGGGTGACTCGTAGATGACTCACGACTCATCATGAGTCGGTCACGACTCATCATGAGTCGGTCACGACTCATGACTTGACAGTTTCAGCCTAACATTTTGCCTATAAATACATGGCCATATTCAACATTTGGGGGACTTTTGGGGACTGACTTCCTAGGCGCCATTACTCTGCTGTTATCTCGACTTCAAGCAACACTCAAACAACACTTCTATCACTCCAATCACCAAAGACATTTCGACAAATCTCAAGAAGAAAAATAACTCATTCATCATGCATTCGAAGGATTCTTCTACATCGGGGTTTGAGATATTTGTCTAAGTGTGTTGTAATCAGAGTTGATTGTAAAGAATTGTAACTAAATCAGCAATAAAGAGCTTTAAAGTGGACGTAGGCTTGATCCTAAGCCGAACCACTATAAATACTGTGTCTTTTGTAGCTTTCCTGTGATTTCTTTGCATATACTTTGTTCCCGTACCAACGGGTGGTGCTTTCACAATTTCCATTTATACACCGGGGTGTTAGCGTTTATTTTCTAGCGTTAACATTTTTGGTGCTTTCACTGAGAATTGAACTCAGGACAGCTGTCATCATTGCTTCGCAGAGATTAGAAGAAAGAATTTCTTTAAAAACCAGAAGTATATCTGAGATTATGGCTCCTGGAAGGAAGAGTAGATCTATCAGATCTGGGAATATTCAAGAGGGAACCTCCGCTTCCCCTGTGCCTAATCTACCCACTCCGTCTGTTGGAGTTACAAAAGCGGAATTGGATGCTGTGATTCTAGGGCTAAACCAGCAGATCAACGCCCAAAATGCACAACTAGAGGCTCAAAGTGCCCAGAATGCTCTGATTCTGAATAAATTGAACGACTTACTTGGGGCAAACAATCAACCGGCTGGTAATGAAGGGAACTATGCTGGCAACATTCATGATGTTAATGAAAGGAATGCTCATGAAAGGCCTACTAGTCCCTTTGAGCAGGCAGTACCTGACGCCGGTGGATCTAGAACTCGGCATGATGAGGAATATCTTTCTGGAATGGTCCGGCAGATCATGAAAGAAAGTATGCAAAGGGTTGAAGATGAGAAGGAATGGGGTTTCGCTCCAAGTAAAACTCCGTTTACTGAAAAAATCTTGAAGGCGGAATTTCCAAGGAAGTTTGTCCCTCCAACTATTCCAGCTTACAAAGGGACAAGTGATCCGAATGAGTTCTTGTATAAATATGATTGGCACATGACAGGTGCCAGGGCCTCCGACGAAATAAAGTGCCGATATTTCCCCGTATACCTGGAAGGCGTGGCTTTGCTGTGGTTCACCAAGTTGCCAGTTCGATCTATCGATCAGTTTTCAGACTTGACCAGAAAATTTAAGGAGCAGTTTAGGCTATATGCTTCGAAGGCCAAGGATATCATGTCATTGTCCAGTTTAGAGCAGAATCCTGGTGAGTCTATCAGATCTTTCTTGAACCGTTTCAATATAGCATTGGCTGAAGTGGACAATGCTGAACCACGAATGATATTGACTTATCTGATGAGGGCTATTGATAAGTCAAGCGAATTTGGGAAATGGTTAAATATGAAGGAGCCAACCTCTCTCGAGAAGTTCTACAAAAAAGCAGACGAATTCATTCGCTTGGAAAGTCGTCCTTTGCCAGTAAAGGCAGTGTTGGAAAAAGCTGAAGACAATACTGTCGCTCCACGCAAGAATGAGTCGGTGGGGCAGAAAAGGGAGAATAATAATGGAAAGAAACAGGGTAATCTGAAAAAGCCCCAGTCCTTCAAGCCATCAGAATATACTCCATTATCACATACGCCGGAGCACATCTACCTTGCCACCAAAGATTCCGTCGATTTCCCTAAACCTATCCCTTTGAGAACTGGGAGAAAAGCCATACAAAGTGGGAAATTTTGCCGCTTCCACAATCAACCAGGTCATGAAACTGATGAATGCCGCCAGCTGAAGAATCTGATTGAAGAGTTGCTAAGAGAAAACAAGTTGCAGCAATTTGTGAAAAAGAATAGCAACAATCCTGCATCATCGAGTCAGGGGCAGCGGGCTCCTGTTCATCAGCCTGGGGCAGGTGAGAAAGCTACGGGGCATGAATCTGGAAGGCCCGTTATCAATGTCATTTCCGGAGGACCTCACCCAGCTGGCAAGAGTTGGGGTGAGATGGAGAGATATTCCAGGGCTTTGAAATATGCTCCAGCCGAAGAAAACGTCTTTGTTCTAGAAGACACTACACCCCTTAAACAACAAAAAACTTTCAGTGATGATATTATTTTCAGAGCCAGAGATTCTACAGGTATTGAAGCTCCTACTTTAGATCCCTTGGTCATCTCGGCTGGTATTGGACCAGCCATTGTCAGAAGAGTCCTCATTGACTGCGGAGCATCATGTAATATCCTCTTCAAAAAGACATTTGACCAGATGAAAATCCCTATGATCGATGTGCAAGCCTCATCACAGAAAATCGTGGGCTTCACAGGGGAGCCAAAGCAACCAGTAGGAACCATCGATTTGTTTGTAGAACTTGGGGAAGGAGAAAGGAAAGTGGTCCGAAAGCAAACATTTGTGATTGTCGATGAGTTTTCTGCCTATAATGCTTTTCTTGGCCGCCCAACACTCGCAGCATTCAAAGCTATCCTAGCCCCATGGTGCCTCACTATTAAATTCCCTACTGACAATGGAGTAGGAGTTATAAAAGGGGATCAGAATGCTGCGCGAGAGTGCTATTTGACAGAGCTGCGAGAGTCAAGAAAAAGAGAAATGGGAAAGGGTGTGGCAACCCCAGTCCGCATCAAGGAGCCAGCCTTGTAGCAATTACAGAGCGGACCCTGCACTGGCGAACACAGCGGGGCACGGAAAGAAATGGATCCCAGAAAAGCCAGTACATGGGGGAATAGAGTAGTACCGGTGGAAACGACAGTTCCGGTACCTGTTGACCCAAAAGATCCAAATAAGGTGTTGAATGTGGGTTCACAGCTTAATATGTCAATTCAGAACATTTTGATATCTTTCCTGAAGGCAAATCTGGATGTCTTTGCTTGGACTCATGCCGATATGTGTGGGATATCTCCAGAAGTTGCAGTACACGCTCTGAATATTGATCCAAAATTTACGCCAGTTAAACAGAAAAGGAGAACCCAAGGTCCAGAAAGGTCAGCAGCATTAAAAGAAGAAGTTGATCGACTCATGGAAAATAACTTCATCAGAGAATCTACATATCCGAATTGGGTTTCGAATCCTGTGTTGGTCAAGAAAGCTAATGGAAAATGGAGAGTGTGCATCGATTTTTCTGATCTAAACAAGGCTTGCCCCAAAGATTGCTTCCCATTACCCAGGATCGATCAACTGGTAGACGGAACTGCGGGACATGAATTGTTATCCTTCATGGATGCCTACTCCGGTTATAACCAAATCATGATGCATGAGCCAGACCAGGAGGATACAAGCTTTATCACGGGTGTTGGACTTTATTGCTACAGAGTTATGCCCTTCGGATTGAAAAACGCAGGGGCAACCTACCAAAGACTTGTTAATGCTATGTTCAAACCGCAATTGGGAAAAACTATGGAAGTCTACGTCGACGACATGTTAGTGAAGTCCAGGAAAGCAGTGGATCACATTGAACACTTAGCAGAAATGTTCGCAGTCCTCCGGAAATACAGAATGAAACTTAACCCTCTGAAATGTACGTTTGGGGTCGAATCCGGAAAGTTCTTAGGTTTTATCGTCAGTGCTAGGGGCATTGAGGCCAGTCCAGCTCAAATTACCGCCTTAAAAGAAGTTAAAGCTCCTAGAACGAAGAAGGAATTGCAAAGTCTCAACGGAAAGGTCGCCGCTTTGAGTCGGTTCATTTCCAAAGCTACTGATAAATGCATCCCATTCTTCGATGCCCTGAAAAAAGGAAAGAAGAACTTTGAATGGACTCCCGAATGCCAAGAAGCCTTTGAAGAGTTGATCCGTCATATGGAAACGCCTCCGATACTTTCTAGGCCAGGCAATGGTGAGGATCTTCTTATATACTTGGCAGTATCATCTCATGCTCTAAGTGCAGCGCTGATACGGGAAGACAAAAGGATTCAACATCCAGTTTACTATATCAGCAAAAGACTCACTGGGGCAGAGCTGAATTACTCCAAGTTGGAAAAACTCGCCTATTGCCTACTAGTTGCATCGAGGAAACTGAGGCAATATTTCCAAGCTCATCCTATCAAAGTACTCACTGATCAGCCTCTAAAGCAAGTCCTGTTTCGCCCTGAAACTTCGGGTCGTCTTCTAAAATGGAACATTGAACTTAGTCAATATGACATTACCTATCACCCCCGAAAAGCAATCAACGGACAAGCTTTAGCTGATTTCATTGCAGAATTCACAGAGAAAGATAATGGTAAGGAAAAAGCGATCAATGATTCTCCAATCCAGTGGAAGATGTATGTTGATGGCGCAAGAAATGACTACTGTTCTGGAGCCGGAGTGGTACTTGAAACTCCTGAAGGTCGATCATTATGTTATGCACTAAGACTGGAATTTCCTTCAACAAACAATGAAGCGGAATATGAAGCTCTTATTGCAGGTCTGAAAATCGCTAAAGAGCTAAACATTCGAGCATTACAAATTTTCAGTGATTCTCAGCTTATCGTATGTCAAGTCAAGAAGGAATTTCAAGCAAAAGGTGGAAATCTGCCTTCCTATTTGTTAAAGGCTTGGGAACTCCTATATGAACTCGATCACTATTCAATAAGCCACATTCCTCGTGAAGAGAATATGAAGGCGGATTCCCTCGCAAAGTATTCAAGTTCTGGTGAAGCTCAACTATTGGGATTGGTCCCTGTAGAAGTCCTTTCAGCGCCAAGTATAGACGAGATGGATATAGACTGGATTATGAATGTATCTCAAGAACAAGAGTCATGGATGACTCCAATACTGGATTACCTATTCAGGGGTTCTCTGCCAGAAAACTCGATAGAAAGACGAAAGCTTCTAAGGAAGGCCTCTCGCTATGTAATTCAGGATGGCCGATTGTACAGACGGGGATTCTCAATGCCATTGCTTCGATGTGTATCCCGGGAAGAGTCCAAAACAATCCTAGCTGAAGTGCATGGAGGAGAATGCGGTGATCATTCAGGTGGTCAAACACTAGCAAAGAAAATTCTCCGATACGGATATTTTTGGCCAGAAATTAATCGGGATGCCGCAGATTACTCCCGAAAATGTGACAAGTGCCAAAGATATGCCAAAATTCCTAGAGCACCTTCTACCGAACTCACACAGATGGTCAGTCCATGGCCATTTGCAATTTGGGGAATGGATCTCATTGGGCCGCTACCAACTGCTAAATCAGGGATTAAATATGCTATTGTTGCAGTTGATTATTTTACTAAGTGGGCTGAAGCTGAACCATTGGCTACTATCACTTCTAAGAAAATGATAAGCTTTGTGACCAAGAATATCATTTGCAGATACGGTGTGCCTCAGAAAATAATCACAGACAATGGTACTCAGTTTGAAAGTGAGGAATTCCAGGATTTTTGCAAACGATTCAAAATCCAGAAAAGCTTTTCGGCAGTAGCTCATCCGCAGGCAAACGGGCAAGTGGAAGCAGTGAACAAGATCATCAAATCAACCATCAAAAAGCAACTCGAAAGAGCAAAAGGTGGTTGGGTCGATAAACTACCACTCGCACTATGGGCATACAGAACTACTCACAAAACTGCAACTGGGCATACTCCTTTTTCGTTAGCATACGGATCGGAAGCAATGATCCCGGTTGAAACAGAGGTCCCTTCACACAGAAGAATCCATTTCAATCAAGCAGAAAATGAAAAGCTGCAACTTGAAGCGCTGGATCTCCTTGATGAAAAAAGAGATGAAGCTAACCTCAGAGTTGCAGCTCATCAGCAAAGGATAGCCAGACATTTCAATTCCAAAGTTCGTCAACGCAGCTTTGAAATTGGAGATCTAGTCCTGAAAAGAATTATGACCGCGACAGGTGTGTTTGGGCCAAATTGGGAAGGACCATATGTAGTAGGTCAGAAGCTTCTTGACGGCACATTCAAGCTCACCACTGTTGATGGAGAGCAAATTCCAAGGGCATGGAACAGCAACCACTTGCGTCCATACTTTACTTGAAAATTTTGTTGAAAAATTGTAAAAAGAATTATGGATGTATGATTCTTGTAATTGAAAGCAATTGTGAAACTGATGCAAGTAAATAATAAAAAAAATATAAAGTGGATGTAGGCCCAATTTCATGGCCGAACCACTATAAATCTTGTGTTCCTTATTATCATTATATGCTTGCTTTGTTTTCGATATAAAAATACATAAGATGTATTGCTAAAATGTCAATTTAAATTTTTGCAGACCATGGAAATAAAACTTGCGCATAATAAGACTGAGCGATTCTCACCATCATTCAACAAACAAATTTCAAGTCACAAAGACCCCGAATTCAAATCCTAGATAGGAAATACTTCAATTGAACGGCTAATGATTTCGATAGAAACGAGCCCTTGCTGATAAATTGAGATCGTTTGAACAAACAAACATCCAATTAGGAAGCTAGTGCCCGTTCTCACGAACTTGCCTGGCAATGAAGTACACTTCCTTGGATTAAACAAGCCACTTGTGAGAGAAAGGGGAATGAAAACTTGAAAAGAAAAAAAAAAGAGGATCGCTGAAAAGGCATAAGCAAGTGAACAGAGGAACAACCAAAGCTACCATCAGCGGCACAAGTCCTCTTCGGAGGCGCAACTCTTCGGAGGATAAAAGACCTCTAATGGGTCATACGCCACAAAAAAGAAAGTTCTCTACTCAACAAAAAAGATTGGAGGAGTCATGACCCTCCAACCATGAGAGAGTAACTTCCAGGCGATGAAAACCCTCTCTGAGGCACATTTCACCAGGAGTTGAAGTGTTATAACCGCTCTTCGGGATTTCACTTCACCAGAGTTGAAATGTAAACAAAATAAAAGCCCTCTTCGGAGGCCCATTTCACCAGGAGTTGAAGTGTTATAACCGCTCTTCGGGATTTCACTTCACCAGAGTTGAAATGTAAACAAAATAAAAGCCCTCTTCGGAGGCACATTTCGCCAGGAGTTGAAGTGTAGCAACCGCTCTTCGGAATTTCACTTCACCAAAGTTGAAATGCAAAAACAAAGACCTTCTTGAAAGCACACGTTTCACCGAGATTGAAATAAAACTTCCAAGTGTTGAAACGTAAAAAGGCTTTCTTCAAAGGCACAACTCTTTGGGGGTACACGTTTCACCAAGATTGAAATAAAACTTCCAAGTGTTGGAACGTGAGAAATCCCTCCTCAGAGGTACAACCCCCTCCCGGGGACACAATTAAGAAGAAAGACCTCTTCAGAAACCCACGTTTCACCGAGATTGAAATAAAACTTCCAAGTGTTGAAACGTGAAAAGGATTTCTAAGGCATAACTCTTTGGAGGTACACGTTTCACCGAGATTGAAATAAAACTTCCAAGTGTTGAAACGTGAAAAAATCCCTCCTTAGAGGTACAACTTTCTATATATAAAAAAAAAATCCTCATCAAAAGCGTACTTTAACTTTCAAAGGAAAAGTAATTTGCCTACTATGGGAAATGATCGTAAAAAGAAAAGAAGTTAAAGTACCCTTTAGAGGTCCGCTTTACCACATAGAGGAATTCACTTGGTGAAATATGCACGTAAGCAAAAGAAAAAAGTGATTTCTTCGGACGACAAAGCGTAAAAACTTATACGAAGGGATTTGTACTCTATAAAAATTTTTCTTTAAAGAATAAAATAATTATTCTTTAGCAAATAAGAGTGCAAGTCCCCTCGAAGTGTAAAATATTGCAGCAAGCTTAAGGTATGGGGGCAACATGGTATAGTAGTATAGATGCATCAGTAGAGTAATACTCAAGCAACATACCATAAGCCCGCTGCAACACTATATAAACAAACTTGTGCAAAAATAAATAGTAAATGCATTCTCAAATTCAAACAGAAGTTTGTACAGACGAAGAATCATTTTATTCAACTATAATGCAGATACAGGTTTTCAAAATAAAAGCGGGCGCCGGTACCCGCACAACTCTCGGCCAGTTCATACAAAAGGCAAAAAACTAAAATCTTCACTTTTTCTTCCCTCCTTTGGACCCTTTGCTCGGTCGAATAACCAGCTTTTCAGGTCGGCCAGTGGGTATAAGGGAAGTAGGAGAGGCAGGTGTAACCGGTTCAACTTCCGGCTCCTCTTCAGTGGCGGTGATTTTCTTCCCCCTCCTTTTTGATGTCCCACGCTTCTCTCTCCTTTGTGAGGAAGACTCACTCCCCGGAGTGACAAGTTTTGATAGAACAATGTCGTCAGAAGGAGTCCGTTCCGGGGAAATGTCACCTCCCTCAGGTCTCTCATCTTTCTGCTCTTGCGAAGTGATGGGATCATCCAAGCCGTGAAGAGCCTCTATTTGTTCCTCCTGTGATCCAGGTTGCGAGGCAGAAGGAGGCACCGCCTGAAGAGATGAAGGAAGGATGACCGGAGGAGTAGAAGTTTGAGCAGTGCTTGGTACTTTCTCTACAGAAGAAAAAAGGTTAAAGTCAGTAAAAAGAGGAGATGAGGGTTCACCAATGAAGTCAGTAAAGAGAGGAGATGAAGGCTCGTCAAGGTTGAGAAAATAGCCAAGGAGCTCGTGAAACTCATGAGAAATAAACGAGTAACCAGCTTGAGCAGAATTGACAGTAGCAAGATTAACAGTGAAATTACCTGGAGAAGCTGGTTTCCTGATATCGACTTCATAAGCTTGCGCATCAGCGCTCTCTTCACCCTCGTCTCCACCTTGTGTGCTTGTAATATCAGCGGTAACTTTGGTGGGAGATGCGAGATGGGAACTGGAACCAATAATGTCGACTTCAGACGAAGAAGGTGGCTGGACTAGAGTAGTTGAAGTGGTTTTCCCCAGCTGGTCCCCTTCCGTGACTTCGGTTCTTAGTTTGGCAAGTTGTTCCTTTCCCCTGGCGAGAGCAGCGCGAGCGTCTTCATCAAAATAATGCCTTTCCAGGGCTGGCTCGTCATAACCAGCACCTTCAGCACCAAGCATATCGAGGGCGGCCTCCCACACTTCAGCTAAAGTGATCTCATACTTGGGACCAAGAAAGGCGAGGCTTCCACGCCCCAAGACGCTATGCAAGTAGAAGTCGAATAATGTTGAGCCGAAGCTGTTTTTGGTCGCCTCATGAGACTCTTCGGCTGCGATTTTGCCGGCGACAGCCTCATCGCGCTCCCTTTCAGTTCTGGCAAGCTGAAGCTTAAGCATTTGTATCTCCGCCTCCTGGGAGTTGTTTTTCTTTCGAAGCTCAGCAATATCAGAGACATAGCCGTCACTGATTCTTTTTTGTACTTCAAGCCTGTCCTCAGCGTCTCTCTGACTGGCATGAGCATCTCTAACTTGTCTGAGAAGCACTTCTTCTTTTTGAGAGTATGAAGTAGAGGAAGCAGCAAGCTCATCTTTCAACTTCTCAACCTTTGCTTCGAGCTCCTCGTTGTAGGAAGTAATACTTCTCATCTCAGTATCATGCTGCTCAAGGACCTTTTGCCACTCAGCCTTATCGTTTTCCATGGTGAGCATAGCCTCTAAGTTGGCACGGTTAACTCGTTGAAGCTCATCAACAAGCTTCTGCCAGTTTGACATCCTCTCGATATCAAGTTTAACGGCGTCAAGATTTCGTAGCATAGCAGGCTTGTCAATAGGGACTAGGTCGAGATCGAACCTCACACCCTTTAAACACCACTGCGGAAAACGACTTTGTAAAGTGGCTGGGCCCGGTCCCACTTGAAATTTAGGCCTACTTATTATTGTCTGGATGTCCTTCTTCCCAAGAGCAGGAGAGTCAGAAGTAATGTCAAGAGGGGCAGGGGCAGTAGGCTTTTCGGGAATAGTGGAAGTATGTCTCTCACCATGTCGGGCTCGTTTGCCTGAATCTTCAGTTACATGACCTTTTCCCCGGTCGTCGTAAGATTTCCTTTTGTGAGAGTCGTCACTCCTTTGCAGAGAATCATGGTAATCATCCCTATCCCTTCTGTCATGATGCTCTTCTGCATCCCTCCTTTCACGAGCCTTTCGAGCAGCCCTCTCTTCGTCAGACTCTCTATAAGAGGGAAAGTAACGCCGATAATCATATTGACCACGCCCCCCGTAGCGTTGGAAATCCTGATAATACGATCCGCCGCGTGTCATTGAAGAATCTGAAATAAGAAAAGATAAGCTTTAGAAATCTCTAAAGTATAAGAAGATAAGTGCATAAATGTGCTGGAAAATCCTTAGTTGTGTGTGAAGTGCAAGCTACTCGCGTTGGACTAACGAACCACTCCTCTGTTGGGGGGAAGTGATAGATTTCACTGTTGATGACAATTCTTGAGATGAAGGAGTAAGAGTCTGTTGGAGGGCAGATGTTGCTTCAATCGTCGGAGGTATAGCTTTACCATGAGCAGGGTCTTCTTTAAAGAGCTCTTGGGAAGTAATAATTATGTCGCTTAAATCCCCAAAGACGTCATCACCGGCATGCCCAACCTGATTCCCTCCATCATCTCCTTTGTCAGCACTCTCCCTGGTTTGGGAAAGGGGCTCCTCTTCTTCTTCAATAATGGGAGCAAGTGCGGGCTTTTCGGAGGGTCCCGTATCGTCTCTGGGAGTAGAGCACTTTACTAATAAGGTTTCTGCAGAAATTTCTCCTCGTATGTGCTCTTTAGTGGAGATCGGAAGATCAGGAGTTTTCACCGGAGAGTCAGGAACCTCCGTTGGAGCTTCACGAGGCCGAGTAAAGCGAGAGAGATGGAGGAGTCCGTATTGATGTAAAAGTTCATCGTTTAGCAGAAACTTTATGCTCCTCTCTTCTACCGGCACGGCACTTAATCTTTCAAAAATTTGCTTGAGACTTGGGTCCCTAGCAGGGGGTGGTAGTGCTAAAAACAGAGAAAGAATGAAATTAGCAGCTGAGAGTTCAGATCTCGAGAAAGTTTCAAAACGGAAAAAGTAGAGACAGGAAATCTTACTTCCCACTCTCCAGATGGCATAAAACCCTGGAGGGCAGCGAACGAAGAAAAACTGATTCAAAAATCCGTGAGCGCTTTCGGAGAGATCAGTAATAAGTTTGCGATTTCGAGCGCTTCTTACAACCACAATGGAGGGATGGTCTTTAGTTTTCGTGAATGAGCAAAAATAGCAGATCTCCTCGAAGCTTGGTAACCGATCCAAAACTCTCCTGAATAGAACACATAACCCCATCAAAATGGCATAGCCATTGGGGTGTAATTGGAATGGAGAGATAGACAACCGAAGCAGAAGCTGTTGGAGAAAGCCGTTAAAAGGAGGAATCGCCCCACTTAAGCACATTTGGCGATTGACTGCAACAAAGCCGTAGGGAGGATTGTCAGCAGTGTCATTTGGCCCCGGAAATAAGGTGCCAGCATCATCAATGCCAAACTGAATGCGCAGTTGGTTAAACACCCGCTGATTCAAAGTTGTGGGTGTTCTCTCCGGAGGGTTGTCTATAGGGATGGCTACTGGAAAGACATCTTCAGCCTGACCCATCGGCTCTTCTTGATGAGAGGTCATTCTACACAAGCAACTGGATGTTCAAATGCGAAGGTGCACGTTTCCTAAAAAGTGTGAAGTGTCGTGCAAAGCTAATAAAATAATAATAATAACAAGTAAAAATAACTGGAATTAAACTGGTTGACGATTGATTGACTATGGTAATTTCGGAACTTGTTATTTAAAGCTCAAGCACAATATTAATGCGGGCTGGTCAGTTTCAATTGACTAATCCAGTGCTGCTTTAATATTCCACTTGAAATTGGTAGCACTTCATTCACACGATTTATTTAAGTTAATTATATATCATTAACTAATCTGTCGTTCGATGTGGACAATCAATGACAGTATATTCGTCCCAGTTTTCTGTGAATGTTGTATTAACAGATTATTAGCTTACAAGTTGAAGTAATCAGTAAAAGAATGCAGCAGTATAGCAGTTCAGAGTCCATGCAATAATTCGAAGTTCAAACAAAATTTACAAGTACTAAGTCGAAAACGACTCAAGGATTCTTTGTACGGGTTAAGCTAAGTCGTTGGCTATTTAGGTGGCTCGACTACGACCTAAGGAAAGTGAGGCGAGTTAAGTTAGGTTACTCCAACTCTAAACCGCTGATGTTATAAGTCGGCAGCACTATGAGTCGTAAGTCAAAGAACGGGAGGAAGGCTCCAGATCAAAGCAATAAGAAACCTTCTAAGTTCTAACCCGGTCACGACTCATGGATTTTGTCGTAAAATTTGCTAAGTCGGATTAAAGTCGATAGTAAAGGCTACTGGGTCGCATGGAAGCCACTGAGTCGTACACGGCTTATAGTTTAAGTCGTGCACGGTTTAAGGGATAAGTCACGGGAAAGTAGCAAGTACTGAGTCGTGCACGGCTTATGGCTTAAGTCGTTCACGACTTATAGCTTGAGTCGTTTGTGGTTTATGGCTAAAAGCATTAAGTCGTGTACGGTTGTGATTGCAAGGTATTTCAGAATCAGTGGCCGAAAAGCAAAACCAACTAAGTCGTGAGATCCTAAGTCGTTTCCTCAACCAATCAACCCCTTTCTAACCCGTTAACCCGTTAAGAACTTCCTCATCTCCTCCGAACCCACGGGCCAGTCAAATCAAGACATTGTAATTCATCATCTTCTCCTCACATCATCAGAAAGCACCCAAAAAACCAATTCGAATCGCTTCAAGTGTACGGCGAATCAAACGCGATGCTATAATCTAGAGGATCACAACAACAACGTAGCCAACAATGATCAGAATCGTTCACAACTCAAATCAAAGCCCAAGTGAGACATGCGGCGGTGATTTGGGAACAGGAAGCGAAAATTTGTGCCCTAGCAATGGACGTTGTTGGATTGAAGTTCGAAATCACTTACGCAATGTAGTGGAAAGGATGGATTGATGATCAATTAACTTGGATTCGCCTTCGAAAGGTTGAAAGGTCTCTAATGGCAGATGCGGCTCTGGGATAAGTAATAAGAAGTGAGAAAGAGGAGAAGCGACTCAAGCATTTTTATACCTGGAAATGTTGGGACTCGATTCGGCACGGGTCATGATGAGTCGAAGCACACGACTTACGACTTAAGCGTGTGCTTCGAGGGGCAAATGTTAACCCCGTTCCAGCATACGAGCTAAAAGGCCTACGAGTTAGAGGCGTCAACGGGTTAAGACTTGAAACGACCTACGACTTAAGGTGCCTAACGACTTAGGAGACCTCACAACTTAAGGAAAGGACCGACTCAAAGAATCCCCGACTCAACTATTATGCGACTCATGGGAGTTTCTAAACTCAGCGACTCACGACTTAAGGAGCCTAATAAGTTAAAGCATTAGCGACTCATTGGAACTACGACTCAGGAAAAGTCCACGACTCAACAGGCTAACGACTCAAGAAACCTACGACCTAAGGAACCTGGCGAGTTAAGGAGATTCTATGAGTTAAGGATGGCACGACTCAGGGAGGTTTACGACTCAAAAGATAAGTCGACGCACGACACAAGACTCAGAGGCAAGTTCAGAGCCATGCTGCAAAGGGGTGACTCGTAGATGACTCACGACTCATCATGAGTCGGTCACGACTCATCATGAGTCGGTCACGACTCATGACTTGACAGTTTCAGCCTAACATTTTGCCTATAAATACATGGCCATATTCAACATTTGGGGGACTTTTGGGGACTGACTTCCTAGGCGCCATTACTCTGCTGTTATCTCGACTTCAAGCAACACTCAAACAACACTTCTATCACTCCAATCACCAAAGACATTTCGACAAATCTCAAGAAGAAAAATAACTCATTCATCATGCATTCGAAGGATTCTTCTACATCGGGGTTTGAGATATTTGTCTAAGTGTGTTGTAATCAGAGTTGATTGTAAAGAATTGTAACTAAATCAGCAATAAAGAGCTTTAAAGTGGACGTAGGCTTGATCCTAAGCCGAACCACTATAAATACTGTGTCTTTTGTAGCTTTCCTGTGATTTCTTTGCATATACTTTGTTCCCGTACCAACGGGTGGTGCTTTCACAATTTCCATTTATACACCGGGGTGTTAGCGTTTATTTTCTAGCGTTAACAAAAGGCAACAAGAAAACAACCAAACTCCAACCAGCTACAATAGTGAAACAAAATGTATAGACTCAATTATCAACGGCACCGAGTCAGGCAACATCAAGTAACAAAGGCAACAGGATAACTCAGCAAATAATGATGCAACATCAATGCAAGAGAATCACCAAATATGGGATGCAATAAAGTAGTAAACAATAAATGCAGTGGCAATATGAGATACAATGGAAGCAGTTCAATATATAAGCAAGGACACTAACCACATATAAACCATGGACAATGTAACCAGAATCCAAATGCAAAACCAAGCGTACCAAGTGCCTCAATGTAGTGAATTAATGAAGCAACAACTTCAACCAGAACTAGTATTGTAACCAAACCGAACCACTACAAAAAAATCAGACATGAATGCAAAACAACATGAAAGCACTCAGTTTCAACAAGGCATTGAAACAAGGTACCAATAGTATACGTCAATGAACAAAGTCAATTTCAATCTGAACATGTCAGATTTTAAATAACAAAGTCAAAGCAATGATAACCAAGGTAGTAGTAACAGTAAATCAAACAAAGTAAAATTGAACAAGTCGAAGTCAAAAGATTGTCACAATTTTAATTACCAAAGTCAAAAGCATGGTGACTAAGGTAGAATCAAACAGGTCAGAATCAAAGCCATGGTAATCAAGCATAGCACATCAGAAAATATTTGAATTGAACTAGTCTAAAGAAATCACAAGCACTCAAGTATCATCGTACGGTCGAGTTAAATTATTATATGAATTCAAACAAAATATTCGAACAGATATTAAGGGAATTGATCCCTATTTAACCCGTTATCATCATCGGCATATAGCATTGAGTTCAGGCATATCAACCAAAGTAACAAGCAAAATTGCATATCAGATTTATTCAAATCAAACTCGACGTAGCGAAGCAGCCAAAAGCAAATCGAAGATAGGAGACGATTTACAGAGCAAAGCGAAGCAAATCACTTCAATCGCTCGAAAAAAATCGACGACTTCAACAAATTTCCAGAAGCCCTAATTTTTTAAAGAGGAACGATCGAGCAAAGTGGAAGACATTATTCACAAAGCAAAGGATACCGGCCGATAATAAAAAAGAGAGGGGGATACTTTTTTTATCACTTTACTTATTTTTTAGGCCAAAATCTTTTAAATGCTTTTGGATTTTATTTTTAAATTAGGTTTTTTTTGAGTTTGTTTGTATTTTATAATTCTTTTTTGAACTTTTGTAATTTTCAAGTCGTGTTACTAGGGGACAAACTACGGTGGTGTAGTCAAGAATTCGCAACCTAGTGGTTGAGTTTTGGCAGGGTTTTGAGTGTAAAGTTAGATTAATCGATAGCGGGTGTCGCGAGTTTATGTGTGTAAGCGTCTGACTACTTAATTTCTAGTAGAAACCTTAGGGGAACACGTAGGCAAGGTTTTGCCGAAGCTGGGTAAATCTGTTTTGTTCTATTTCTACTTTTATTATTCTAGTATTATCTATGCTACTATTATTTTATGTACTTTCACATAAATTTTTATAATTATTTGTATCACCATATTCACCCCCCTCCCTCTAGGGTGAAATCGATCCTAAAAGTAGTATCAGAGCTAGGAACAAAAACCAATTTTTTTTAAATTTTTTATTTGCTTTCAAAACCAATTTTTGTTTTAAAATTGAATTTTTAAAATGGCTTTTTTTTAATAATGCTTTTGCTGAGGGTTAGTCTATAGTTAGACCACCAATGTTCAATTGTGAATATGCTTGTTGGAAAAATAGAATGAAATTTTTTCTGAAAACCAGTGGTGCTTGGAATATTGTTGAGACGGGATATAGGATACCAACTATAGTAATAGATAATCAAGAAATTGAAAAGCCGATGGATCAATGGACAGATCATGAAAATAAACTACAAAATACTAGTGCTAAAGCTTTGAATTCTATTATCTGTTCATTAGATCAAATTGAATTTAATCGTATCTCACATTGTCTAACTGCGTAGGAAATCTGACACACACTTGAAGTGACTCAGGAAGGTACATCTTAAGTCAAAGAATCTTGCCTTGCCATGCTTAGTAGTGAATACGAGAACTTTACAATGGCCAAGGATGAAAATGTCAAAGAAATGTATGGACGACTCTCCAATCTCATACACAAACCAAAAGCTCTTGGAAACAATAAACAGAGTTGGAAATAGTCCCAAAAATCCTCAGAGTCTTTCCACGAAATTTTGAAGCGGAAGTTACAGCCATTCAAGAATCGAAGGATTTGAACAAATCAAAGTTGAAGAACTCGTCACCAATCTCACCATTTATGAGCTAGAAATGAAATACAAGGAAGAACGTGAAGGAGGTGATACTCGAAAGAAATCGATAGCTCTTAAAGGAACAAGGGAAAGTGGTGATGATGATGATGGAGCAGCTGAATTGGCACCGATAATAAAAAGATTCAAAAAGTGGAACCGGAAATATGGAAATTCAGCTCTGAATCATCAATTGAAAAGCAGAATTGTCAAAGTTCTAGACAACCCAGTAAAGCAGGAGATCATATGTCATAAGTGCAACGAACGCGATCATATCAAGCCCAATTGTCCTCAGAATCGACTCAGCCATGGGAAGAAACCGAAAAGGAGAAGTTTTGCAGCCACTTGGGATGAAACTGATGAAGATGATAAAAGCACTGGCAGTGAGAGTGAAAAAGGAATTCTGTGAATTTGTGTCTTCATGGAGAAACAACTGACAGTGATGATGATGAGCCAAGCGAGGTACCAAAACTGACTCATTCGGAATTACTTATATATTTTCATGAGGTAAATGGCTGTATTGAACGACTTAGGGAGAAGTATGCTAAAATTAAACCACAAAGAGAAAGTTTGATAGAATTAAGTAAATAGCTTGATCAATTAGTTAAAAACTATCAAAACAAGTGACCTAAGTGTGATAAGTGTCCATTATTCGAAGAAGAAATTAAAAAATCAAAAATTAAAATTAAGTCACTTGAAAATGAAATTCTAATTTTGAATGAAAGTGAAAACACGAGGAGAGAAAATTCCATTAAAAAGTGCACACAATTATTGAACGAAAATAAATCTCTCAAAACACAAGTCCAACAATTGTCTATAACTTTAGGATAATTTTCCAAAGGAGAAAAATCGCTAAATATGTTATTAGGTAAACAAACTGTCAATCCTGTTAGACGAGGACTCGGGTATAATCAATCTGAACGTGTTAGAAGTGAAATAAATCAAGTCAATTCCAAGTGCACAATTTGTAGAAAAATTAGACACTACCAAAACAACTGTTGGTATAGATCCAAACACCTGAAAGCCATTCCAATCTTGGAAAGATCATCTCCACCTTGTTAAACTTACCTATAACCACAGTTATTAGGTATAATTTCAATCTTCTTGTCATCTTTTCTTAATCCTAGGTCATTCTATCTTTTTCTGTATTTTCCCGTACCTCATTCCTTTTCGGGGACGAAAAGTTTTGAGTGGGGGAGAGTGTAACAATCCTGTATTTTGTGATTGTTTTAATTGTATATTTTAATTATTTTAATTGATTTTCTGATTTATAAACTTTATTTTATTCATTTAAAATGGATAATTTTGTTATTTTAAATATAAATTTTGATTTTGATGTGAATTAGAATTCCAAACATGACTAAATAGAATATTTTTCAAAAAGTGAGTTTTGGTCAATATGGTCAAACTTTGACTTTTAAATTTAAAAATTTGGAATTTTAAAATTTTGAATTTTATCTTTTATTATGAAAGTAAATAAAATTTTAAGAATACTGCTTTTTTATTGAAATCTGATTAATATTGTGAAAGTTATGCCTTTACACTATTGGATGTAATTTGTTGTATTTAACAAAATTGTTTATTTTAATTTTATATAAATAATATTTTTGTTTGTCATGTCGTGTTTTAATTTATGTTTACATGTGTAACATGACATGCTATGTATATATTTTTGTTTTAAAACATTTTTTAAAGTGTAATTGAAATTTTTCCAAAGTCAGTTGAATTTTATTAACAATTTTTAATTGTAGTTTCCATTAAATAGAGTATTTTCTATATTTATTTCCTATTTTTCCTAAAACTATTTATTTATTTTTCATAATATCTATCTCTACCTTATTTTTCTATTTTATTTTTTTAGACATTCATTTATTAATTAAATGGTTAAGTGTTTAGA
This sequence comes from Allium cepa, assembly GCA_030765085.1. NCBI lineage: Eukaryota > Viridiplantae > Streptophyta > Magnoliopsida > Asparagales > Amaryllidaceae > Allium > Allium cepa. The sequence continues at coordinate 237,902,476 of CM060930.1, forward strand.
TCCCTTATTTATTTCTTGGAAAGAAATTTCAAATAGATATATGTTATTGCCTTAAAAGGCATATCTTTAAAAATGTATTTATTAAAGGTTATTGTATTTTTTTTTTTAGTGAAAGCTATTTGTATACATCTTTCTTTAATATATAGGAAACACATAAATTAAGATACATTACCATTTTTAATTATAGGCATACGTTACGTTTGATTTTTATATCTTTCCACCCCTTTGATTTCCTACCATAACTTCTCCATAATTTTAGTCGTACATCCCTTAACCCTAGCCGCCTCTAACTCTTTTTACATGAAAAATTTTCTTCCCATCTTCATTTCTCACGGCCACAAGAGAAATTAGGTAATGGCTTCTTCTCTTTTTCTACTTTTCTCTTCATTTTTCCTCTTGTTTTTCCATTGTTTTTCCATGCTTCTCTTATCTAGCTAGGCCTAACCACTTCACCATCTCCTCCATCGACCACCACCACTTCCTTCCCCACATCATACATGGCATAATCACCTCCTCCTTTGAACAATACAATCCGTGACCTTCAAGTGAACAAAACATCATCAATACATTGCTAAAACTCCACAAAAAACCATACTAGCCGAGCCTAGTTTGCACACACCCACCATATCTTGCCTTGGCCGCCTCCTATAGTACCACCACCACCATGATATAACCTCTATCTATCAGCCTTACCTCTGTCTAGACCTGAACCATACATGGCCGAGCCAATTGACCCTTTGGCCAAGCCTAAATGGTGCACCAAAACTCCACTTTATGCCTTGTCTCCTTGTATTCTTCTTGTGTAACTTCTACACCTCCACATCTTTGTAGTCGTGCCTATTTGAGTCCAAACCAGACCCATACCTGAGCCAGAACCATGTCATGGCTGAACACAAAATCCCCTAGGTCGAGCACATGAAGGGTGAAAGCATGGCCAAAGCATTTTGTTCCTTGTTGCCTCTTATTTCAAATTGTTTCAAAGTATATTTTGTATTGTATCTATAATTATATTGTCTTATTTTATTGGTTGGTTACAAGATCAATAGATTGGCTCTCTTTCCACTTGAGTCTATAGTCGTGTCATCGTGCTTTGTGGTATTCAATTATGTAGTTTGATTTGCTAGCTCCAGCTTGAAAAGGTGAATATTCACGCTTGACATTTATACTTATATAACTGTGAATTGATAGCAAGTGAAAGTGTAGAAATAATTATATTATGTTATACCTGCTTATGTCATAAATTATATGATGTTAATCCTATTATTTAACCTGTCACGTCATCTGATATTGTTATATGTTGTTATATTGTTCATTTTATTTTGATCATCACTGCAAGTTCCTTGTTAGTATAGAAATCACTATGGGTTGAAATGATACATACCCGAACGGACTTTAGAATAGAAAAAAAATCATTATGGGCTGAAACGATAGGCCTGAACGATTTTTATTTATTTTATTTAACTTGGGATTGTGGGTTTGAAATGATAGAACCCGGATTTTTCTTTGTAAACTGCGGATTGAAATGATACATATCCGTATCACTTGACCTAGGTTAGAAAACTATGTACAGACCCGTGGTTATTTTATAAAGCTTTTCTGAATATTAAAAAATATTTTAAAAATGTAAATTTATGATTATTAGATTTAAATAGAATTTTTAAAATGTTTAAATAAAGGATTTATGATTTTTCTACAAGTTAAAAATGTGAAATAAATGAATGGTTAAAGTGAAATTTGAAATATAACTTAAATTTGGAAATTTAAGATTTGATTTTTAAAAAAAATGAAATTTAAGTTATATAAATAAAACATAAATTAAGTTTTATTTTTGAAATGGAATGGAAATTTAAGTGTTAAATAAATTTGGTAAAATTGCGAAGAATAGAAAATTTTACATATGAATTTATTAAGTGAATTATTGAAAATTTGGTTTATTTATAAGAAATTTACTTTATAAAAATCATAAGTTAAAGGGTATTTTAATGAACATTTTTGAATGTAAAAATATGATTTTTACATGTTTAAATGGGTTAAAAATCAAGTTTATTTGTTTCTGGAATTTAAGTGAAAAACTAAAAAATAGCATTAACAACATTCAGGAATGCTATCATTGCTGAAGTTAACTTCAAATCTGTTGTAAGTAATATTACAGCACTTTGTAAGTGTTGTGGTTGATACAAATGAACTGCAGCTAAATTTTAACTAAGCAATATTACAACACTTGTTAAGAGCTGTGGTGCAGAAAGATAACTAAAAGCTGAAACTAATGAAAGGACTACAGTAGCACTTGATAAGTGCTGCAGTAGGCTGAAATGAACTGTTTTAAATATACTGAACTATTACAACAGTTTTATTTAAATGATGTCTTTTTTGAATAAACTGTTTTCAAATGAATTGAGCTATTACAGCAGTTTTATTTAAATGTTGTCTTTGGCTGAAATGAATTGTTTCCAAGTGTAACTTACTATAGCATTTTTTAAATGCTGTGAAAGGCTGAAATTTTCAATGTCTATGGTTTTTAACTGAATAAATGAGCTCAGAATTGGCTAAAATTTGGAAATTGAATATTTGATTTGTAAGTATAATAACTTCATTTTTAAATGGTTTAAATGAATTATTTTGATCTAAATATAAACTATTTGAAAGGTGATTTGAAATGATGATAAATGAATGATATCTTTGAATTTAAAGGTATTTAAAGTTAAATATTTGGATTTAAATTCAAATGATGATTTGATAATGAATTTTTTGAAAGGATATGATATTTTCATATATTGAAATGGTTTAGAAATGATTTGATCTTTATTTTGATAAAGATTTGAATTTGAAATGATATTTTATTTTTGAAGCATAAACAATTTTGAAATTTATAAACACGGGTTATAATCACGATTGGTTGGCAAAGAGACCGGGATCGGATATAGGCATACTCTTTGTCGATACCAAAATCCACTTTCACATCCGTGTATGCGGTGGAATTCCAGAATGAAGTAGGATGGTGGCGGCGAATCCCATTAAGGTATGAACATGGACCCGACTCCCGTGAGTTGGCATAAGGTCGCTAAAACAGGAGCGACGCCAAGCCAATGATGTAGCTCCCCCGATCGGACGCATTTCTTCGATACCATTCTATTACTTTGTGATTGCTTGGGTGCACCTTTGATTTTGGGAGTGTGTTCCGAGGTAGGCAATAGTGGCTGCTACGCGTTACCACCAGTCCGGATAGCAAGTGGTATATCTACCCTGACATTGCCTAGTTGTGCCGTGTCACCTACCATAGCGAGCCTTGTACGAGTTTGATTTATGTCGTACCTATGGAGTATCTTCTCGTAGCCTCCCGATCTGGAGGTACGCAGGTACTGTATAGACTATTAGCACTATTTATGTGTTAAGGTGGAAAATGTAAAGTTTTAACTCTATTTTAAAGTAAGTTTATTTTACTATTAGACACTATTGTAATAGCGAAATATTACTACAAAGTATATAGTTTAACGGATCCTTAAAGGATGGGCGGTCCCAAGCATCCTCTAAGTTACTTGTACAGTTTATTACAGTTCACTTGAGTTGGTTTACATTGTATAAGTATGTATGTCCTGACTCGAGGGTTTGTGTTTTATTTACGCTCGGGTCAGCCTGAGTATTCACAGATTTGGATTTCCACTTTTTGGAGATTTGGAATCGTTGGAAAATATCTGCTTGTCTAGTTTTATCTGTTTCAGTTCTGTTGTCCTATCACGGCTGTTGTATTAGTGGACTTCTATGTATTTGGGATTTTACGTTGTATCTGTTTTCAGATTGTTTCAGACTGATATTATATATTTTGTTTGAGACAGTGCGATAGTAGCTTCATGAACTACTATCTCTCTTTTACTTCCGCTGCATTATTATTATATTACTCTGTGTATGTGATCTGTGATTGTTTATTTACTGTATATTCTGAGATTTGTCAAATTTTTAATTATAACGTGGTATTTTGAGCAATTCAAGTCTGACATTTGCGGATGCGAATGGTTGAAAATACCTGGTGGTTACAAGAATATTGGAGCAACTTGGAGCTGAAGAAAGAGGAAGCATATAAATTTATTGTGACAACAACTTTACAATTCAATTGTCTAAATATTCAGTTTTCCATGGACAAAGCAAACACATTGGTGCAAAATTTCATTTTCTCAAAGACCTCGTAAATGATGGAGCTGTGAAGCTGAGGCTTTGTGACGCCCCACCTCTATACCCACGCTAGCCAAGAACACTACGGAGTAATGCTGTCAACTAGCACGGAGAATAAGGCTGTTGAGGAGCGATCATCCGTGTAATTGCTTTGTGTGAGCACCGATATGCCAGATAAAGTATAACATGCATTTCATCTCAAGGGGAAATCCGACATACCGACGCAAACTCAAAGCTACTACACAGTGGCTATATATAATCTTCGGAAACAAATATAGAAATAAACATAACATAAATCAGTCATAGGCAATCTATTACTTAGAATGGAAAACAGAAACCAACGCTCTAACTAATTGACATGTGTCATCCGATATAACTTTTGTGCGCGTAATTTTTTAATTTCTTTTTTCCATATAACAATAACCAACGCAACAATTATCGTCTGTTATCCATAACTGTTCGTATGTCCTCTTCATTATCTCTAACCCACAGATATGAGGAATCGACAGTGGCAATCACTTCAATGGAGGCACCTTCTTCTTCTCCATCGGCGACTTCACGCCTTCTCAACTCAAAATGGAAAATTATGTCCCCTCCTTTTAACGTAGCGATTTTCTCAAATTTCCTAGTATTTAGGATTACTGATTGTTATATTCCTTTTATCTGCAGACTTCAACTAAAACCAAGAACTTTGTGGATGCGACAGTGGCAATCACTTCAACGGAGGCGCCTTCTTCTTCTCCATTGGCGACTTCACGCCTTCTCAACTCAAGATGGAAAATTATGTCCCCTCCTTTTAAGGTAGCGATTTTCTCAAATTTTCTTCGATTTGTTTGATTTACTTAGTACTGTTAATTTAGGAATATGTTAGAATGTATTTACACATAAACTTCTTTGACATTATGTGAATTGTTTGTTGATGTTTTACTTAATAGTTGGATTTTATTTAGTCGACATACTGAAGATAAAATATAAAATGACAGTGGTATTTATAATTCCTCTATATTATCATACATAATTTGCATGTATGTTTTACTACACTTTCGATTGCGATTATTCAGTTATGATTATTTGATGTTGAAGATGTTGGTATTTAAATGCATTTCAAATTCATTAGATGTAACTAACTGCGAGAAACTAAAATTCGTGTATTTTTTATCTGTATACATACTATGAAGCCATAGGAATTGTTCGAATTAAAGTATTCTATGTCATCCAAAAATTTTGTGACACTCTGTGATATGTTGATTACTATTTATAACATCAATATTTAAGTTCTTTTCATTTGCTTATTTTGTTTCCATTTAAATTTTTACAAGATGATAGTAATACATTTTCATTTTAATTGTGTAGTTGTTTCATCATGTTTAATTCATTAGTTTCTTCTGAGAAGTTTTATTTTTTACGCTGTGTTACCATTACGTGTTGTCATTACTAAGCACTTTCCAAATATATCCACATGAAAATTTTGCTATTATTTTTTACGATTATTTATGCACGCACACAAATACATACATCTGAATCACCGAATGTTCATTATTGACATCCTTCAATCTCTTACAAAAAGAGTTGTTCAATTCATTTCTTTATGCATTTCATATGCATTTAATGTACCAGATTCCTTTTGCTGCATCTAAATGGGCACAACTTTTTGATTGTTACAAAATTTCTGACTAAACTTTTCATTGCAAAAAACCAAGGTTGGTGATATTTCTCTTCTTCCATGAGATGTTCACATGCATGCATTCAACTCATAACAGCATATTGACTTAGAAGATGAATTTTGAAGTACATACTACTGACTCATACCAGTCTATATTTATAGCAATAAACTGCTTTGTGTTCAAGTCACCAAGCATATAACGGTAAAAAAATTGTTACCATACAATTAAAAAGAGTAAAGTTTATTTCTTTATTATAATATGCATATTTATATATGCAATATTAACTTGGAAAACTCTGAATTTCTTCGTTTCAATTTTTCTATATTATTCCTCTTCTAAATGCGATTATGTATGACATAAATTTAACAGTTCAAATATATCCCACCCATCATTTCTCTTATCCGTTGTAATATTGATATTCTACGACATGTGCATAGTAAATCTTTGTTTAAGCATGTGAAATGCTCAACAGTGGAGTGCAATGCTCATGTATAAAAAATGTTCCACCACTAGGAAAATTAAAATAACTATTTGGAGATTTTTGTCCAATTCTAGTGTCCATTTACTACTGCAAACTTTTTATGTGGTAAATTACGGTACCGTATTTGCAATTATACATATTAGCGTTCATGCCATAACTTGGACAAAGGGTGAAAGAAATACCCGAAGTAAAAATGCAAGCATTAAACTTGCAAAGTAGCACCTAAATGATGCCTCCATGGTGTGCCTGATACCGTAGTTCATATTTTTTTCATCTATCCTAACACTCTCTTCTTACTCAAGTATAGCTCTCCTCATGCCTTTAAACTAAAATACTATTTCGTAGATTTAATTCCTTATGGATCGAAAGAAATGCATGCTCCAATCGTTTTTCCACCTCTTAAGGTTGTGTTTACTATTATGTTGATATTTTTTGCTTTTAAATTCTTATGTTCGTGTTTCTTTTCCTAAACATAAGTAAATCTGAGCCATGTATTTTTGAATATTCTCATCCATTGGAGAATAATATTATTTTGTATGAAGTTTCCACAGTTTTAGACTGTGTCCTGGTAATAGTTTTTTTTATTTCCTCTATCCTATCATTGTATTTTATTCCTTTTCAGTTACTACGATCTCACTTCTAAATACAATGGTTATGCAGATTTTCTCATTTTGGCTACGTTGCCCACTGATTAAGGAAATTATGGCAACAACCCAATTGGAAGGAATCGCTTTATATAATTTCAGGAGATGAAATGGGTTCATTCCACTTGAATCGGTATTCTTTAATTAATTATACTTTGTACAGTGTAAAGGCTAAATGAAGATTGCATATTTTCACCATTGTTTCGTGTGTTTATTTGCTAAAATTCGCTTTATAATTTTTGGGTCTGTAATTGGCAACCCCCTTTTGGGTACACTTTATTCAGATACACTTCCAACTGCCTATAATGGAAATGATATCATAAAGTTTAGAGCACTGTTTTATTCTATTAGAATTATAATGTTTATTCATGCATGATAAGGAACAATCATAAAGTAAGACTAATTTACTCTATGTTTTCTTTGAATTATTCTATTGATAGCCTTTCAATTGAAGTACAATCACAACCTAAATATCTCAGTAAAGCTACAAGGACCGAATGTTAAGAACGAAATAAGGCTCGAATATCATCCAATGGCTGCTTTTCATTGCACACTTTGAAATCCATGTTGCCCCGTGAATTCCGCCCTATTTTCGCACTTCTCTAGCCAACTGGTTTTCGGCCCTGTAGCATAACTCTAAATATCTACATAACATCTTTAATAATTGTTTCTAACCTCCTTAGTTGAGTGATGCCAATGGGATTGTTGCAGATAAAAACAGTATTCAAAGGGAAGTCACAATTAACCAAGGGAGTAGGATGTCGCTTGGTCTTCAACCTTAGTAATGGGAGGTGTAGCGATCCATTTATCCACAACTCTGTTATTGTATTACTTTATTCTTCTCTGCCATTTAATCAAATTGGTGTGTAAATTTAGCGATTTCCAAGGTTACTAATTTTTCAAAAGGATTTTAATATTTACATTAACATTGTACAATTCTGTGAGTCGGTAGACCATCTTTGGCATTAAGATGGCAAAATGTAAATCAATATGGAAAGGTAAGGTGACAAAGAATCTCTCTATGGATAGTTTTGAGGATGATATTTCAATGTAATAAGGTTAAGCCATCAAAACTAACTATTACACAATGTTAGCCATTGGACATTTTACACATTTGTAACTGTAAGAAAAATTGTTTTTTGAGCATCAAATATTTATAATTGGTAGTCATGATAGATTTGGATCATCTTAACAAAATATTGTCTGCTGATTGCCAATCATTTCAAGTGGTGCATTTAGAGTCTCAACTACAAAAAATGTGATGAACTGACCAACCTACATGCTACCAAACCATTCAATTCGTCAGGGAAAAAAACGTTTCACAACTACCAGCCAAAATGGCTATGAAATCTGGCGAAGAAGTTCAAAGACACTGAATATGCGGTCTGAATGATATGTATGCTCTTACTTCCTGTGAAACATAAATATTGTACCTGTTACCAGGTAGCATTTCTAATTTTCCAATATCCGACCTTATAATATAATGCTTGCTCTCTATGGGAGTTCAACCAAACCAATATCAAGATATATCATTCCTACGCTTTAAGGAATTTTATTTATCCTTTTAATTTTTAACATACAACATGCTACCATGAGATGTCTTATAACGTTTCATTAGGCTTGGGTCATGATAAGTCAATTATATTGGTAACAGATGAGCTGTTCGAACAAGCAAGGAGGTGAGGGTAGACTCTATCAAATCTCATATTGCCTCCTGAAATGTGCATTTTCGTATATCATCATGAATCCGTACTTAATAAAATTTCAATGTAAAACTAGAATATAATTTAGAACTTATTGTTTACTGACTGTAAAATACATTTAGACTAAATAGGTATATCGAAAAGGGGTATCTTATTATTCGTACAGATTATAATCTATCTTCCTACTCGATAAACCAACAGAAATGATGATGTTGTTTTTTGTTTAATTGTTTAACAAAGTGGTTAGTTATTTGATATCAATCAATTTTAGCTAATGATATGATATTCAAAAAACAAGGATATTCAAGCGATGTATTTTGTTGCATCATATATAATTTTCTTTCTTACCTTTCTCCATTTCCGTGTCATAATTTTTACCAAATCCATGTTAAAAAGTATATAGATCTCTGTGGGGACAATATCTTGCTAAAAGCAATGTGCAAAAAATTTATACACGAAAAGAATTCAAAATTGTATCATGTAAACCGATATAAATGAGGGTGTATAAAATTTAGATATGCCATGCTTAGATCATAAGTTTTCTTACTATTATTTTTAGACAAATCACAGTACAATACTTGATAATTTTACTTTTGAACCACTTGCTACATACTTTTATGCCTTCACGATTATTCTATAAAATACAATATGCATGCACATTAATATATACAACTTATACAGTCACGCACAAAAATGTATAGGTGATCATATAAAAATTTCACACATACACTACATTACGAACATTATATTTTAAGACCATGTCCATGGTAGGTCACTACCATCCAACATAAATTTGAAAAATATAATTACTAATCCTCATATCCAAGACATTTGAGCACATCTATTAAGAAGGAAAATTTAGTACAGAACAGATATATATTATTCCACTCTATACATATAAATACGAGAAATAACAATATAATCATACAATAAGCAACAACAATTATCAATTTCACAACTGCCCGTGTGCGTCATTGTCGATTTTGTCTCCGTCTTTGCACTCCATTTCTCTTTGGGGATCTGGCAAGATCTGGAATTCGTGTGTGTTACTGGCAATTTCCAGATTACGATCTACAAAATCAGATGCCGATAACCTAAAACAAGATTTGGGTCAGACCTACTTCCGAATTTTGGATTTGGTTATCATTTGTTAGCAGCCCGCAAGTACTCAAAGTAATATTCTTCGGCAGTGTACGATTTCGGTAGGCAGAACAACATTTACTCTTCAGTGCCTGATATATATAGTTAATATTTGTCGTCTGTTTTTGCAACGGAAATCATGGCTGGATTAGTGATATTGTCTGCTCTTAGCAATAATATCAATTCACTAACTGTAATGTACCTACTGAGACTTGCATTGCTGTTCACCCAACAAAACTTGAATTTTAAATAATTAACATGCCATACTCAGCAACTCTTTGTAAATTGGGAAGAATTATAATCATTTGAGATTATTTGATAATATTTTTTATTACAGTTTATTTTCTTTGTTGTCTACTATGTATAGTTTCTACTGATATATGTAATCAGACTTGCTACATATGGATTAGCTGAATTGCAAGTGGAAGGTGATGGGAATTGCCAGGTTTGTTTCCTGAAATAATTTGTCTTTGAAGAAAAATTTAGCATTGACTTATGATGTTATCTATTGTATAAATTTTTAGACCATTTCTTTCACTAATTATTTTTATCAATTTTACTTTCTACATATAAGTTTCGATATCTAGCAGATTAGCTCTTCCGCAATCCTGATTACCATAAACATGTTCGAAGATAAGTAGTTAAGCCGGTAAATATATTGTTTAAGATATTCAGTGATACAGTAACAATATTTGAAGTGAAGTACTCTACAAATATATAGTGCCTGATGGCAGATATATGATACCACTATTAGTTCATGAAAATTATACCATGTTATTTCCCCTTCTTTTCAGCTTAAACGGTTCCAGAAGTTTTATGAAAGCTACGTTCCAATGAAATAAAGAACTTACTTGAAAAACATGAAAAGGTTAGCAATCTCAACTTATTTAAATATTTTTTGCAGACTTCTTCAAAGGGTTCTATGATCTGTTAATATCGTACTCAATAATTTGAAATGGCAACATTGGAATCCCTCTCAGTATGAAATTAGTTATGCTGTCAAAAACCAACAACTATTCAGATAAATCCTAGTTACTTTTGATATGATAGATGATTACGTTTTATAAGGAAGATTTACAAGCATCAATAGCATGTATTAGGAGGGATGTATATGGAGAAAATAATAAAAATTGTATAGACCAACTTAGGAACTCTATCTACCACAAATTGGAAAGTGTACTTTAGTTTCATGAAAATAAAATAAAATTTCAATAGCTACCTTTTCTTCTACTTCTTCCTTCTCTTTTTCGATTTATATTGTGGTTGTATTTTAGATCCGGGGAATGGGGAGATCACCATACACTACAGGCAGCTGCAGATAGCGTATAATTTACTTTGATATTATAATATTTTACCATGTGTATGCAAGAAATAATAAGATACTTAAGTTATATTTACGCATGTACAGTATGGTGCCAAGATCTGCCTGCTTACATCATTTAGTGATACGACACTCATTGAAATCATGCCCAAGAACGCAAATCCTTCCAGAGGTCAATATTTTCTTTCTCCACCAAAATATAGATATTTCATTCTGTTTTACTACACGTGCTTATCATATTTTTATTTGTGACATAATTTTAATTGTCAAGCCAAAATACTGTACCACAGCATCATTTGTTGTTTCAGTTTATTGTATGCCAACTTGGTGTTGTATAAGAACTTGAATGACTCAAGCAAACGAACTCTTCCTACCATGGTAATTTTGTGGATCACTGACCGGTAAAAAAATTTCCAATCTTTATTTGGTTATATGATTTCAGGATAATACGCTACTTGATTTCCAACAATTGAGAATGATTGAATGATAAAAATGACAAATCAAGCATGTTACTATAAATATGGAGTTGTTATTCCCTATTAATCACTTAATGGCAGTGTGAAGTTTGCAACTAATATATCTTCCCGTATCTTATATGCCCTTACTACATATGTTTTACTTTTCATTGCGTTTAGTAACAAGTAAGAACATTATTGTTATTTTCCACTTCATTGTCATCTATGATCTCTCATTATATATTAGTTTGCACGATTTGTTGCCGTTTAACATTACACTCGGTTAGTTTGCAGAATACTATGAATGAGGGTCACTACTTTATCTTATGGTAGGTAAACACTTATTTAACAAACCATGTTCGAAGCTTCAATTGGTTCCTTTTCATCTTTTTTTTCTATTTTAATTTTTTACTTTTACGATTGAGAATGAAGTGCATTTTTATGAAGATTGGAGTTTTTGGAAGAAGATTATAAAGTTGGGATTTTTATACTACAACAGCCTTGAAATAATGAGCGATTTGAGTATAGAATTTGAATTGATTATAGCTTGAAAATAGATTAGAGTCTTTAAGGTCATAGTTTCTAAAAGCAGCATGATTGAAAAAAAAATTCTTCTCACATAGCGAAAGTAATATCATATATCATTGTAATTTGTAGTTATTTTGAAGTCCCACTTCAAATCTGTCATTAAAACCTTCCAATCTCTATCTGTGGGTGTTATGGTGAAATTAGGTGATTAATTATTTTATGTTCCTCTATGTTTATCACTAATCTGATGCTGAATAAAGTAAACATGGGTTTTTTATCTTTGATACGTATAAAGTATTAGTTATTTATTTTCCTACTCGGCCTTTTATCAAGTCAATTCCACTGTCACTTCACTGATTGTTTTCTTTTAATATCTTACTTTGTCGCAAATATTTGGTTCTGACGAAGCTCCAAAATCTACAGCTGAGAAACGTGCTGCTCCTCCCCCCGCTAAGAAACTCAAAAATATTCCTGCGGGCATTCAAGGGGCAGCTGGAAACAACTATTTCCTAGCTGATGGGTAGAACACTGGAAATTTTATCACTGATCGTCCATCAACAAAGGTGCAAGCTGCTCCTGGTGGAGGTTCCTCGCTTGGATACCTCTTTGGAAGTGGTGGCAAGTGATGCTCATATTCTATCTTAGACTGTTTGTCGGAAGAACATAACTGCTGATGAATGAAACCTTAATGGTGAAATAATACTGTTGATTTTATTAGCTATATGATTATGTATTGTAAAATAGCTTCATGCTACAATTTAGGATGGATTCTATCTATTTTATGATTTTACAGACTGTATGAATGTGTTTTGGTTGGGTTTCTCAATGATTCACTGATGCAACTGTTGAATATTATGATTCACTGTTTCTGAATACCTATGAAGTGTACTGCAGATATCCCTTTCTATATGTAAGGATCTATCAGTACATAAATAGATGTATCCTTGTGTGATTTTAGACTTCAAAAAAAAAGGGGAGCAAATGTTATTGCGAGGAAGAGATGCAATTGGACATGAGACTGAGCTGCATCTTGATTTGAACATGAACTGTAGCCTGCTGTGACTATTGAAGCAAACGAAGTGAATGAATTAATTGGAAATGAAGCTAAAGTGTGACATGTACAGGAAAGGCTGAAATGAAATATTTCCTTGTGCATCTGCAATGCCTGGTCTGAAAATACTGTAGTGTTGAACTAGATAGAGGAAGTGTTGATATGCAAAACTGGATGACATAGTCTGCAATGAAATATGACTTTTGTGCATAACCGAGCTGAAATGGTCATGACAGTGAAATTACATCATAGAGTAAAAGTTGAACATGACTGTAAATGTTACTAGGATAACATGAAGAGTAAGCGAACTTAGGCAATGTTGAAGCGAACTTACGCACTGAACTTGGTAGTAGAGCTTTCGGTTGACCATGCCTTTGCGTGTATGGGTAGTGTTTATATGGGAACTATGTGTTTGATTAATGTGGATTGGCGTGAAAACATGAAAAGATAGAGCATGATGCACTTTGGTTGTCAACTGACCAATATAGTTGAACTAGACATGCGAGAGATGAACTGAGTGCACAGTTTGAATAGAATGCACAATTTGAACAAGACATGAGATGAAAAGGTAGAGCATTGTGAAAAGGCGGAGCTTGATGTGGAATGCACCGGTATTGAGAAGAATCTCTGAGTGGACTGCAAAATATGAGCACGCCGATGATGAGTGCAGTGATGAGGCATGGATGTCCGAGCAAGCTATGTGATAGAAAGTAACTAAATATTGATAACTGGGTTTCACAACCTGATCTGAATGGTTTTTCAAAGTAGATTTAGACCATTCAAGATTGATCTGATATGTGTGACCTAGGGACTGGACAAGGAAAACCGATTCTTTTTTCTTCGAAAGTCCAAGTTGGTTCTCTAGCAATAGGTTTTCGGGACGTTGATTATAAGTTGATGAACATTGCATGTAGGGATGTTATTTTTTGTTAATCTTAATTGGTAGCACACTTTAAAAATAATGGTTGATGTATCTACCGAAATATTACAAACATCATTTTAATTTATGGACTTTCTTAAACCTTATGTTTACTGTTGATAGTATCATTCGATGTAACATGCTTAAGTATTTAATCTATTACTTTTTTCTAGGTGCTTAGAAAATTATTCTCATAAGCTTGCATTAAAATCAAATACAGGTAAAATATAGGGACATTGTATTATATGTATATAGTTGCACACTGACATAAGAAACAAAAATTCAGTATCACAAGCATTTAAACTTGAACAAGGTGATTTAGGATTCATTCACCTAACAAAGAAAAAATAAAACATACAAGATCATCAAAAAATGTAATTTGGTAACAAAAATAGAAAAACCCGATGAAGTATATACTCGATATTAAAGCAATTAGTGGATTAAGTTTGTTCCTCATTATCTTAAGGTGGTTGTATTTGATCTTTTTTGTATTCTAATCTTCAATTATGTGGTAAACTCTATGTCATATGAACAAATATATTGGAAATGTTCTTCAAATGGCAATTTATGCTACACCTATCTTGAATGCAAATGAATGTGATAGGAACTAAACACAAAAGATAGCAGTAAGAACCTAATGTAATTATGCTCAACTCATATCAACATATGGATGAGAATAATCTTCAAACTATCAACTGTTGCAATTTATCAACCATCTACATTACAAGCTAAATCATCAACTTAGGTCATTGCTGTAACGACCCAGAATTTTTAGAAATTAAAATTTGAATATTTAATTTATTTTAAATATTAGTAAGTGAATTTATAAGTCAAATAAATTTTTATTTGAATTATTGGATTTATTTGAATAATTAAATCGATAATTTAATACGTTAAATTATGGAAATAATTGAAAATATAGTTAAATATGATTGAAAACGATTTGTAAAATTTTATTTTATCATATGGGAGTTAGAACGATATTTTAGAACTTTTAAAATCGAATTAAAAGTTAATTTGTGAAAATTGAATATTTTAATATTAAATCGACTAGTAAAAATAGTCAATTTTTGAACAGTCTCAGAATTGAATGAAACCAGTTCCATTGGATCCGTAATAGTTAGTTATTACCGGATTTCAATTTTCGTGTCAATCGGAGTTATCGTTTGATCGTGGCAGCTCGAAACGCATCGATTTATTTTTAATTTAAATTTGGCGAGTGAAAATAGCCATTTTTCAAAAAGTCTCGGATTTCGACGAAACCAGTTTCATCGGATCCGTAATGTGATATTATTGTAAGATTTCAAATTTCAAGTCAATTGGATTTACCGTTTGTCCGGTACAAATTAAAACGCCTAGAAATCGACTTAAATCGGTTTAATTTAAATTGAGCGTTTACAGCCATAACTCGCACATACTTCCGAATTAGCTTCCGAAACCTGTTCCATTGTGTCCGGAACGCGGGGTAAACCCTAGAAACGCTGGTTACGGCGCGTAAATCGGAGTTCGGAAGTTCCGGATGAATAGTGATTGAAAATCTCCTATAAATGCCCCAAAATTCACAAAAATAAATAAAGAAAAAATTGAAACCCTAATATATTGAGCAGCCACCTATATGAATTCAATGGCCGAAATTGTCCCAAATTCATCCCCTCAAATCTTCCAATCCGTTCATCGATTCAACGAATCTCCAACTAGTAAATTGAAGAGCACAATGCCATCCACACATCCAACGGTCAAGATCTGGATTGGAGCAACGTAGTTGTCGAAATCGAGGCTCAAAGGCCTGCCGTTCATGATCGAACCGCGTGCTACAGGGATGGCCGAGCTCTGCAAAATTATGGCCGAGTGTAGCTAGTGGTATGGCCTTCGACATGGTGGTGATGTGATCGAGTATAGGCGAGTGATTGAGGCGTAAATTTAAACCCTAATTCTATGTATATGGGTTCGTGCGTATGAAAGTTGCCTGTAGAAAAAAGAAGAGAGGGAGAAGGAGTGCGTTCAAGGGTCCTGATGCTATGGACTTGGATCTTGTGGCTGAGATTGGCTAAGGTTGAAATTTATTAAGTTAATGTTGTAAATTTATAAATAAAATACGTGCAAACTTCATAAATTGATAACTTTTTCATACGAGGTCGAAAAAATGCAAACTCAGTTGCGTTGGAATCGTATGAACGAGCACTACGCAATGGAGTTAGTTTGGAGTCGTTTGGAGTTAGTGAGAATTTTGGGTAAAATTAAACGCGCGTTTAATTTTATTCGAAATAAATCGCTAAAACGGAAATAAAATCAAGGTGAGAACTTCTCACTCAATCGAATCAGTTTCGATTTTATTTTAAATAGTTAGATTTAAAATATTTGAATGCATGTTTGAATGATGATTAATATCTATTGATTGTTAAAATAGACATTATACGCCGTTAGTAAGCGGATGTTATTTATTAAAAACATATACCGCGAATATTTCATAAACAGTGAAATTGGTATTATAAATAATATCAAAATATATATATTGGCATATGTATATATTGGAGTTATTGATTTCCCGCATTTTTTTTAGCGGATGAGACCCTATTACGCCGTTATTAAGCGGATAATATTTAATAAAAACATATACCGCGATAATTTCGTACTGGAGCGAAATTGGTATTGTGCTAATGTTTTTGGATGCAGGAAACAGGTTGGAGGGATCCAACTGGATTCCTCAACAGTATTTATTTAATTTCAGATATTTTGATATTTGATGGATTATCATATCGATATGTGATATCGTTGTTGTCGTGATTGACTATTTGGTATGTAGCAACATTGGACCAAGTTTTGGAATTTTAAAATGATTTATAAAGTGATTTTTGAAAATATACTATATTTTGGAATTGATCCATTTTAAATAAATAAACGTTATAATTTTTAAAAGTTATAAAAATTATGATTTTGAGAAAAATAGTTAAAAACTGATTTTTGAGAATATGATGCTATTGAGTTATAAAATAGTTTAATCGAGATATTTTAGGATTTATTGTGAAAAGTTTAAATATAGAATTTATGAAATTTAATTATTTTATAAATCAATAAAATGGTGAAATAATAAAGGAATTTAAAGACGTTTTAAAAGAATAATATAAATTGAATTATATTTAGAGATTTATAAATGGATATTTATAAATTGAAATGTTGACATTATAAAACGAGTTTTTATAAGTGTTTGAATGAAGTGAAAATGAATTTCATTAAAGAATGAAATTTATAAAATTATAAACTGTGAAGTTATAAATAAAATTTATAAATAGTAAGATTTATAAATTTGTGAAGTTATTGAAAGAATAGTTTGGTTAAATAAATGAATCTTATAAGTTATACGATTTATGGTTTGGAAAGTCTTTAGAGGAACGATTTTGTAAAATAATCGTTTTATAAGTATTTAACTTATAATATGAACTTTTAGTTTATAATTGAGTTATAAACTGAAATAGGTTAATAAAAGAATTTATAAAAAGGAAGCTTTTATAAATAAATAGAAATGGAATTTATAAACGTTGTTTTATAAATTCGCAAATGACTTATTTTGATAAGAAAATTGTTGAAACCTATTAATGGAGTTATATTCACGTTTTTGAATAGTGAATAATCCTTTGAATTAAAATGTATAAAAGGATGAAATGTGTTAACGTAGTATATTCACGTTTTTGAATAGTGAATAAGATGTTAAAGAAATTATTTTGAATGTGATATTTGAAATAGAATTAAAACGATCTAACGAAGTTTTAATTGTGTTGAGATTCGAAACCATAGATTTCAACATTTATTGTTGAAATAGACGTTTTCGAGAAATAGAAGGAAATAATGGACTATAACACTGTTGTTATAGTAAATGATTTCCGAAAGGAAATGTTTTGTATAGTATTGGGATTTATATATCTATTTAAACTTCGAATCCCTATACTAGTGAATTTGGGTTGTCGTAACGATGTTTTACGCAACATTCGTTTTGACCCAAATAAATATGTTTAAGTGAATGATTTCCTTAATAGAATGAAATATATACTTAATTCGATTTAAGTATATTGAATATTCTCCAAGTGTAGAAAATAAAAGATTTGTGGATTACTTATTTAATAAGTATGGAAATGTTTTCCAATATGAAGTGAATAATTAAAATTTATCTTTTTGAAGATAAATTGAAATGGATAATTGAAATGATATGCATGGATATTTTGAGATATAAATTCACTAAGGAATTTATAAATGAAAGGGGAAACTTGTTTAAAAGTAAATATTGATTTATTTTTGAAGTGTTGAAATAATATATCTTGTAAAGATATTTTGGAAAATAAATAATTTGGAAAATTATTTGGAAACTGGTGATGTGTGCATATCCATTGATAGTTCAATAACCGACTATCAATATTTCCCTTTGAATGGGTAATGGATGTGATTTGTTTGAATGTGAATGCTACACTATTTTTTGAATAAGCGCTCACTATTCGGGTTAACCGGGAAAGGACCATGGGGTCGTATAACCCATTCCGAATATGTGATACGTCGTTATGAATTGCATTGAAGATCGGTGTTGAAGACCCGGTATTTGCGAGAGCGATAGGATGACCTGTCGATTGTCTCTGCACTGAGTTGCAGCGGTATAGAGACTCCCTAAGTGATGGGAAATCCGATCAGGATTGTGAATATCCGGATTGCAAGGACTTCTTTGTAAGTGCCTTCGGTTTTGTTCGAGCCCGGAACAGACTTGTATGGATTGTGTGTCTGACATTACAAGTTGAGATATAAAGCCGATTTCATTCAAATATATTTCTGTTGGTGGCGGAGAATTTATTCTTTTAGCTTAACACCCTTCTCTGAGACGTACGAGCTCAGAGGTTATATAGTTGAAGTTATCAGCGATATATTCCCAATTTGGTAATGTGATATGCTGAGTGATGCTGAAATGATCATTGTGTTGATTATTGTGATAGGATCGTTTATTTGATCGTCTATCTTAGTGATCATTGTGTTGATCATTTATTGACCAAAAGCATGGCTTTTGTATAAAGTATGTTTTTGTGGACGTGACTTCGTCGAACCTCACACCCCGGAAATGGTCAAAACAGGAAAGATGCGGCAAGGTTATGAGGGGTAGCACCCTTTAGGGTATGTACATTTCCTTCTGGATAGAGGTGGTATCATGGTATGGAGCCCAGATATTTAACCTATGTGGTTACTACGAATTTATTACTTTGTGGTTGTTGGTTTTCGGGATCCCGTGAGAAAGGTCGTTTACGATCGGGGAATGGCGTGCTCGTGTCAGTAGTTACCCAGTTAGTGGTAACCCGGCCTTGTGTTGGCAGAGTTCCGGTTTGGTTCTCGGGGATGTCTTTCCAGAGGCATTCTCATGTGGCAATGGGAAGTTCCTTGGCCTGACCATTTGTTGGAAATCCAAAGAAACAATACGAGACTTGTACGGTTTTAGTTGTATAACCTGCTATGGAATGTGGCGGTAACCTGCTATTGAACATAGTTAGCTATAGTAGGCATACGATAATGGTCGTATGTTGGCTAAGATTTATATTCTACTTTCGAAATAAATTTTTCCCTACACTATACACTAGTAATAATATCAAATGTTATTTTAAATGCGTATCAAGCATCTTTGACTATCATAAGGAGAAATCTCCTCCGATTCTGCGTTTGCATTGTGTGTGTGTGCGGGAGGCCTTATGGTAGTCTCATTTTTAAAAGCATTGCGAATTGAATTTAAAAATATTCCTCTATTTTGATTTTAAAGATAAACAAACTGTTTTGAGTTCTCACACCAGTCACATGACTGACTTGGAGTTTATTGTTTTCCTTCCTAAACTCTGGGTGCCCACCAATTTCCACACGGGCAGTCAAGAGTAAAGTTTATCAGGATATTCTGGATATTCTGGAGTTGCTGGAGGCAAGATGGATGGCATGGCGTATTACTTATATAGTATTTCTTTTTCCGCTGCACTGTTTGATGTTGTATATTGTTGTACACTCTGATGATATGATGTAATGAAATGTGATGTAAAGTAATAACTGATATAGTTCTTTGTTTAAAGATTATTCATTTATTATTATATGTTGTTCCGCTGCGAATTGTGAGATTCTGATCTTGTTCTGTTTTCTTTCTTTTCTATTTTCTATGTTTTCAAAATCTTCTCTATTCTCTTTTTCTTCTATTTTTAAAATTTTCTATCTTTCTCTCTTCTTTCTTTTCTTATTTTCTTCTTTCTTAAAACCCTCAGTGTTCGGTTTTCCGTCGTTCGATTACTCGGCAGTCGATAAAGTGAGTGTCGATGTTGAATTTTCGGAAGATGAAGAATCGTGTCCTGACAATGTGGTATCAGAGCATATGGTTAAGCGACAACCATGGTTCTGTTGGGTATTTCTCATTAGAGATAGAGTCAGTAGTACTCTAGAATGAATTTGAGTGTAATAATAGCTACGAGTGCATATTTGTTAGTGAATATAAATTGTTTTATATTGTGTTGACTTATCGGTTGATTGTTTATAGATTCCAGTCGATGTAGTCTAGCTAACTATCGTAGATAGGGGTTTCTAAACTCTTAAAAAAGATAAACCGACATAATATTGTTTTAAAATTGGGTAAATGAAATAATTTTACCTTGAGTATATTTTATATATAAAGGAATAATTTTCAGAATCATTAAAGTATATAAGTTGATTGTTTAGTTGTTTGAATAATCTAAATAAAAGAATAATTGTATAAATAAAAGAATTATAAGAATTGAATTATAATTAAAGTGATTTACAATTGTGAAATAAACTTATATATATAAGAAGTGAAACTATATGAATATATTTATGAATGTGAATTGTAAATAAAAAAGTGAATTTAAAGTTAAATGGAAATATAACTTAAGTGATATGGAATGAAGTTGATATTAGTATCAAAGTAAATTAATAAAATTAAGTGATAGATATGAACTTAAGTTATGTAAATAAAATTCAACTTTAGTAATTGAATTGAATTAATGGATTGAATGTAAACCAATTAAATGTGAATAGTTGATATGGAATAATGAATATAAGTGTTAATTCATTAAAATCTAATGTTATTAGAAAGTTGAATAATTGAATGAAAATCAATTAAATTAAACCAATTGTAAGCAAAGGAATTTGGTTGAAATTAATATATATACATTGGTTGTTATATGATTGTTAGTTGATTGATTGTATATAATTCATTAAGTGTTAATGAAATTGAAAGCTAAAGAAATTGGAATTCAATTGGAAGTTAAGTGAACCAACTTGAATATGAATTAGTGAATATAAACTAATTGGAAATAAATGTTAGAAAAATCCATTGTTAATAAATCAAATGTGATTAAATTGAAAACCCATTTCATTGAATATTAATGAGAATATGAATGAATATTTCTTGGTTATGAATGATAGTTGGTTGATGGTTGAATATGTTGCATTTGCTATGTTAACATATATAGTTATTATGTTGCTATATGTTGTATATTGATACTATTGTCATATATGCATGTTCTCATGTTGTTTGTTGAGTGATTAGTAGGTGCGGATCGCGTTTGCTTCGCATTTGGAGCTCGCTTTCGCGCTATATTAGCCATATATGCTTGCTAATAAAATATAAGGTACATATCTCGGATTAAATATTGTACTTTTACACTTTTTTCCCTTCGGGATGCCTCATTACTTGATGAGATGTATATTTGTGATATATATACTGTCATTTTTTTTTCGGATCGAGCCGCGCAAAGGAGACTATGGCGAATTTTTCCGAAAATTTAAGGCGTTAGAAAAAATTTGAGAAAGTTGGAAAATTTTGAAAACTATAAACTTTGATTTGGAATTGAAAGTTAAACAATAGTAATTGTTTTTGAAAAGATAACTAAGTATGATTTGGAAAACTTAGTAAGTATTGTAAGAAGTTTAACTATGAATTATGGAAAATTAATAAATTCTATAACTTTTCTTACTTAATAATTTCGAGGACGAAATTCTTTTAAGTGGGGAAGATTGTAACGACCCAGAATTTTTAGAAATTAAAATTTGAATATTTAATTTATTTTAAATATTAATAAGTGAATTTATAAGTCAAATAAATTTTTATTTGAATTATTGGATTTATTTGAATAATTAAATCGATAATTTAATACGTTAAATTATGGAAATAATTGAAAATATAGTTAAATATGATTGAAAACGATTTGTAAAATTTTATTTTATCATATGGGAGTTAGAACGATATTTTAGAACTTTTAAAATCGAATTAAAAGTTAATTTGTGAAAATTGAATATTTTAATATTAAATCGACTAGTAAAAATAGTCAATTTTTGAACAGTCTCAGAATTGAACGAAACCAGTTCCATTGGATCCGTAATAGTTAGTTATTATCGGATTTCAATTTTCGTGTCAATCGGAGTTATCGTTTGATCGTGGCAGCTCGAAACGCATCGATTTATTTTTAATTTAAATTTGGCGAGTGAAAATAGCCATTTTTCAAAAAGTCTCGGATTTCGACGAAACCAGTTTCATCGGATCTGTAATGTGATATTATTGTAAGATTTCAAATTTCAAGTCAATTGGATTTACCGTTTGTCCGGTACAAATTAAAACGCCTAGAAATCGACTTAAATCGGTTTAATTTAAATTGAGCGTTTACAGCCATAACTCGCACATACTTACGAATTAGCTTCCGAAACCCGTTCCATTGTGTCCGGAACGCGGGGTAAACCCTAGAAACGCTGGTTACGGCGCGTAAATCGGAGTTCGGAATTTCCGGATGAATAGTGATTGAAAATCTCCTATAAATACCCCAAAATTCACAAAAATAAATAAAGAAAAAATTGAAACCCTAATATATTGAGCAGCCGCCTATATGAATTCAATGGCCGAAATTGTCCCAAATTCATCCCCTCAAATCTTCCAATCCGTTCATCGATTCAACGAATCTCCAACTAGTAAATTGAAGAGCACAATGCCATCCACACATCCAACAGTCAAGATCTGGATTGGAGCAACGTAGTGGTCGAAATCGAGGCTCAAAGGCCTGCCGTTCATGATCGAACCGCGTGCTACAGGGATGGCCGAGCTCTGCAAAATTATGGCCGAGTGTAGCTAGTGGTATGGCCTTCGACATGGTGGTGATGTGATCGAGTATAGGCGAGTGATTGAGGCGTAAATTTAAACCCTAATTCTATGTATATGGGTTCGTGCGTATGAAAGTTGCCTGTAGAAAAAAGAAGAGAGGGAGAAGGAGTGCGTTCAAGGGTCCTGATGCTATGGACTTGGATCTTGTGGCTGAGATTGGCTAAGGTTGAAATTTATTAAGTTAATGTTGTAAATTTATAAATAAAATACGTGCAAACTTCATAAATTGATAACTTTTTCATACGAGATCGAAAAAATGCAAAATCAGTTGCGTTGGAATCGTATGAACGAGCACTACGCGATGGAGTTGGTTTGGAGTCGTTTGGAGTTAGTGAGAATTTTGGGTAAAATTAAACGCGCGTTTAATTTTATTCGAAATAAATCGCTAAAACGGAAATAAAATCAAGGTGAGAACTTCTCACTCAATCGAATCAGTTTCGATTTTATTTTAAATAGTTAGATTTAAAATATTTGAATGCATGTTTGAATGATGATTAATATCTATTGATTGTTAAAATAGACATTATACGCCGTTAGTAAGCGGATGTTATTTATTAAAAACATATACCGCGAATATTTCATAAACAGTGAAATTGGTATTATAAATAATATCAAAATATATATATTGGCATATGTATATATTGGAGTTATTGATTTCCCGCATTTTTTTTAGCGGATGAGACCCTATTACGCCGTTATTAAGCGGATAATATTTAATAAAAACATATACCGCGATAATTTCGTACTGGAGCGAAATTGGTATTGTGCTAATGTTTTTGGATGCAGGAAACAGGTTGGAGGGATCCAACTGGATTCCTCAACAGTATTTATTTAATTTCAGATATTTTGATATTTGATGGATTATCATATCGATATGTGATATCGTTGTTGTCGTGATTGACTATTTGGTATGTAGCATCATTGGACCAAGTTTTGGAATTTTAAAATGATTTATAAAGTGATTTTTGAAAATATACTATATTTTGGAATTGATCCATTTTAAATAAATAAACGTTATAATTTTTAAAAGTTATAAAAATTATGATTTTGAGAAAAATAGTTAAAAACTGATTTTTTGAGAATATGATGCTATTGAGTTATAAAATAGTTTAATCGAGATATTTTAGGATTTATTGTGAAAAGTTTAAATATAGAATTTATGAAATTTAATTATTTTATAAATCAATAAAATGGTGAAATAATAAAGGAATTTAAAGACGTTTTAAAAGAATAATATAAATTGAATTATATTTAGAGATTTATAAATGGATATTTATAAATTGAAATGTTGACATTATAAAACGAGTTTTTATAAGTGTTTGAATGAAGTGAAAATGAATTTCATTAAAGAATGAAATTTATAAAATTATAAACTGTGAAGTTATAAATAAAATTTATAAATAGTAAGATTTATAAATTTGTGAAGTTATTGAAAGAATAGTTTGGTTAAATAAATGAATCTTATAAGTTATAAGATTTATGGTTTGGAAAGTCTTTAGAGGAACGATTTTGTAAAATAATCGTTTTATAAGTATTTAACTTATAATATGAACTTTTAGTTTATAATTGAGTTATAAACTGAAATAGGTTAATAAAAGAATTTATAAAAAGGAAGCTTTTATAAATAAATAGAAATGGAATTTATAAACGTTGTTTTATAAATTCGCAAATGACTTATTTTGATAAGAAAATTGTTGAAACCTATTAATGGAGTTATATTCACGTTTTTGAATAGTGAATAATCCTTTGAATTAAAATGTATAAAAGGATGAAATGTGTTAACGTAGTATATTCACGTTTTTGAATAGTGAATAAGATGTTAAAGAAATTGTTTTGAATGTGATATTTGAAATAGAATTAAAATGATCTAACGAAGTTTTAATTGTGTTGAGATTCGAAACCATAGATTTCAACATTTATTGTTGAAATAGACGTTTTCGAGAAATAGAAGGAAATAATGGACTATAACACTGTTGTTATAGTAAATGATTTCCGAAAGGAAATGTTTTGTATAGTATTGGGATTTATATATCTATTTAAACTTCGAATCCCTATACTAGTGAATTTGGGTTGTCGTAACGATGTTTTACGCAACATTGGTTTTGATCCAAATAAATATGTTTAAGTGAATGATTTCCTTAATAGAATGAAATATATACTTAATTCGATTTAAGTATATTGAATATTCTCCAAGTGTAGAAAATAAAAGATTTGTGGATTACTTATTTAATAAGTATGGAAATGTTTTCCAATATGAAGTGAATAATTAAAATTTATCTTTTTGAAGATAAATTGAAATGGATAATTGAAATGATATGCATGGATATTTTGAGATATAAATTCACTAAGGAATTTATAAATGAAAGGGGAAACTTGTTTAAAAGTAAATATTGATTTATTTTTGAAGTGTTGAAATAATATATCTTGTAAAGATATTTTGGAAAATAAATAATTTGGAAAATTATTTGGAAACTGGTGATGTGTGCATATCCATTGATAGTTCAATAACCGACTATCAATATTTCCCTTTGAATGGGTAATGGATGTGATTTGTTTGAATGTGAATGCTACACTATTTTTTGAATAAGCGCTCACTATTCGGGTTAACCGGGAAAGGACCATGGGGTCGTATAACCCATTCCGAATATGTGATACGTCGTTATGAATTGCATTGAAGATCGGTGTTGAAGACCCGGTATTTGCGAGAGCGATAGGATGACCTGTCGATTGTCTCTGCACTGAGTTGCAGCGGTATAGAGACTCCCTAAGTGATGGGAAATCCGATCAGGATTGTGAATATCCGGATTGCAAGGACTTCTTTGTAAGTGCCTTCGGTTTTGTTCGAGCCCGGAACAGACTTGTATGGATTGTGTGTCTGACATTACAAGTTGAGATATAAAGCCGATTTCATTCAAATATATTTCTGTTGGTGGCGGAGAATTTATTCTTTTAGCTTAACACCCTTCTCTGAGACGTACGAGCTCAGAGGTTATATAGTTGAAGTTATCAGCGATATATTCCCAATTTGGTAATGTGATATGCTGAGTGATGCTGAAATGATCATTGTGTTGATTATTGTGATAGGATCGTTTATTTGATCGTCTATCTTAGTGATCATTGTGTTGATCATTTATTGACCCAAAGCATGGCTTTTGTATAAAGTATGTTTTTGTGGACGTGACTTCGTCGAACCTCACACCCCGGAAATGGTCAAAACAGGAAAGATGCGGCAAGGTTATGAGGGGTAGCACCCTTTAGGGTATGTACATTTCCTTCTGGATAGAGGTGGTATCATGGTATGGAGCCCAGATATTTAACCTATGTGGTTACTACGAATTTATTACTTTGTGGTTGTTGGTTTTCGGGATCCCGTGAGAAAGGTCGTTTACGATCGGGGAATGGCGTGCTCGTGTCAGTAGTTACCCAGTTAGGGGTAACCCGGACTTGTGTTGGCAGAGTTCCGGTTTGGTTCTCGGGGATGTCTTTCCAGAGGCATTCTCATGTGGCAATGGGAAGTTCCTTGGCCTGACCATTTGTTGGAAATCCAAAGAAACAATACGAGACTTGTACGGTTTTAGTTGTATAACCTGCTATGGAATGTGGCGGTAACCTGCTATTGAACATAGTTAGCTATAGTAGGCATACGATAATGGTCGTATGTTGGCTAAGATTTATATTCTACTTTCGAAATAAATTTTTCCCTACACTATGCACTAGTAATAATATCAAATGTTATTTTAAATGCGTATCAAGCATCTTTGACTATCATAAGGAGAAATCTCCTCCGATTCTGCGTTTGCATTGTGTGTGTGTGCGGGAGGCCTTATGGTAGTCTCATTTTTAAAAGCATTGCGAATTGAATTTAAAAATATTCCTCTATTTTGATTTTAAAGATAAACAAACTGTTTTGAGTTCTCACACCAGTCACATGACTGACTTGGAGTTTATTGTTTTCCTTCCTAAACTCTGGGTGCCCACCAATTTCCACACGGGCAGTCAAGAGTAAAGTTTATCAGGATATTCTGGATATTCTGGAGTTGCTGGAGGCAAGATGGATGGCATGGCGTATTACTTATATAGTATTTCTTTTTCCGCTGCACTGTTTGATGTTGTATATTGTTGTACACTCTGATGATATGATGTAATGAAATGTGATGTAAAGTAATAACTGATATAGTTCTTTGTTTAAAGATTATTCATTTATTATTATATGTTGTTCCGCTGCGAATTGTGAGATTCTGATCTTGTTCTGTTTTCTTTCTTTTCTATTTTCTATGTTTTCAAAATCTTCTCTATTCTCTTTTTCTTCTATTTTTAAAATTTTCTATCTTTCTCTCTTCTTTCTTTTCTTCTTTTCTTCTTTCTTAAAACCCTCAGTGTTCGGTTTTCCGTCGTTTGATTACTCGGCAGTCGATAAAGTGAGTGTCGATGTTGAATTTTCGGAAGACGAAGAATCGTGTCCTGACAATTGCACTGTCGATGCTTCTCAAAAAGCTAATGATAACACTACGCACTTGAAAATAAAGGTTAAGTACCAGTGTGAACTCCTATATTTTAATCTAAAATCTCTCATAAGTTCTTTTCCTAAACACAAAATAATCTGAAATGAAAAATTCTTTTTAAAATTATTACATTAAAATTATTTCCCTAACGTAGTGCCATCACTCTAATTGTACCTACATGCACCATTCACAGTGTTCTGTAGTTTTATTCTTGATCAAATTTTTTCTTAACTGCAATTTTTCCAAATAATGATTACATTATGTGACGACCCGCCTTTCTACTACCAGAAAGACGTATCATCATTAAGAAAGAAAGGGATGAGAAAATAGAAAAGATAGAGAAGAAAGAACAACAACAACCGAATCTCACAGCGGAATGGAACAAAATATAATATATCACTTAAATATTACATAGTTTAATACATATATCAGAGTTATACAGATCATACATCTCATACTAGACAGTTATAACACCTGTCTAGTTAATACAACTCAATATAATACAACTCAAACAATATGACTCAGAGATACTAACACAGCGGAACTATATATATCTACAACGCTGAAGCCTCCTGCTCCATTGCTCCTCCAGAATTCGTCAAATCTAACCTGAATCCCTTGGCTACCCGTAAAAATTTGGGTACCCGAGAGTTTATGAAAACAAAAATAAACTCCGGGTCAGACATGGGTCTGGTATGAGTAAACGGTTTAAAGTTGCTTAACTTGAAAAACATTTGAAAATAAAGGTATCACGTAAGACTCCCCACAAATAAATACGGGTAAGTTTTTACCTTACGCTAACCAAAACATTTCATAGGAAATCATGTGATATTATAATAGTGTCTAGGGTTTTCAAGTAAATAGAAAATAGCCGAAATTGTTACATTCATTAAATTCTAGCTACTAGCCACAAAAGTGGGTAATACAAATCAAAACCATAGAGTCTCGTAGGGAAAATGGATTTCCAACAATGGCAGGGCTACTGGGGTACCGCCCGTCACAGTACGGGGCCTAGATCACCGTACCGAGGATTACTCCCTTCATCCCCTGCAACACAAGGCCGGAACCATTCCTTACTGAACAGTCCCGAACAAGATAAACCCCGCGGTTGTAGCTAGCAACCGCCCACTAAGCCGAAATATAAAAAGGGACATCTAGACAGGGGAAATATCTTGTCCTGCTTGGGCATAACCCACCTAACCTTGCTGCATCTCCCCTGTTTTAGCCATTCCCGGTTGATGAGGCTTGAGGCTACGATTACCTTTAAAGAACATATCACTTAGAATGATCATCGTCCGCCTGACGATGTGTTGAAAGCATTCAATCCATACGAGTTCGTTCCGGGTTCGAACGAAACCGAAGGCATTATCTCATCACACTTATTTTGGAATCACCCTCAGAGTCAACGACGATAACCCTTGCATTCTGAAAACACCATCTTGATCTCCATTTCAGAATTCACGACCTAACGTTTAAATTGGATTGATGTGGTTTTCGGAGAATCAAAATTGATTCTTTCGATCCCGGTCTCATCGGATCCAAACGCCATTTTAAGGGCCAAGTTGTCTATTTAACTTAAAGGTTCAATTCAATATTAGGAATTAACATAATAGATATAATAGATAAATCGTACACAGTTATCACAGATATCCATAATACATCACAACATATCACAGAAATATCATCAACAGATATCAAAGTCAATCATATCGAATTATCAATGCATTCCAAACAGTTTGGATTACTTTACTTAATTGATTACTTAATAATAAATTATTTTATCCTACTAAATTAATTGCTGATTAAGTAAGTCAATTAATCAATTTATTAATTATTCAAAATTTTAATTTATTAATTACTAAATTTGTATTCATTTACTGATACTTAATTACTCAGTTAGTTAGTTAATAACTTACCTATTAAAACGAATTAATTATTCAATTGTTACAAATTACTTAAATAAATCAATTTTTATCAATTTAATTAAAGTATAATTCCTATTAATCATTTTACTAAATTTCCATTAATTAACCTCAAGTTATTAACTAATGTTATTAAGATTTAAATTGCTTATCATATAATTTATTCTAATTAGAAAAATAAATAAATTAAGGTTATCAATTTAAGATTTCAAATACAAATTACTTAACACCCTAATTTCATATTATTACTTATATATCTTTTCTTACCTATCAACCTTTAATTAAAATACTAACTTAACTAACTAGCAATTACTTAATTAACTAAGTTAAACAAGGGTACAACGACCATTTGGGGAAGGTACCGAGACCGCATCAATTTTTACTCGAGGAAACTCGAGTTTTTCCTCGTGACTCTCCCATGCGTTTCCCTTCTCTCACTCTCCATCTTCTTCTCCTTCCTGTATCTTACCTTCTTCATTTTTTTTAAACTAGTATTAAACGCAACAGCAGTAATTAACATACACACACCTGATAACTCGAAACACACACGCAAATTCCCGAGTGCGACACGAAGCAAAAATCTCACCACGACACAGACACGACAGCTCGTCCCCAAACACCACCGTGCACGTGCACGGTGGTTCGCCACACCTCCGGCCACCCACGTCGCCACCCGCAAATCACAATTCGCCCCCAAATACGAGATCGCAACACCAATCATCATGAAACCCATGAATTAACTCGAACCCACGTTCGAACACTCGATAACAATTCGCCACGTCCGGCCAAAAGCAACCACCTGTAGCGACGCAACTCCGCCCGTACCTCATCCATACCTTCCTCTTCCACCTCCCCGAAATGCGAGGCACTCGATCATGCAACGGTGACGAAATCGAAAATCTACAGAACCTAAAACCCATGAACCCAAAACCCTATTTTTACGTCATCCCAGAGATTCACGCATTCGGAATTTTTCCTAGCATTTTTCCTGATATGATTGATTACTATGCTTACTTCATGCAAAGATTCAGCTTAAAGCGATCTCCCGGTCGCTGGGAATTTGTAGAAGAAACAATTTGTGATGAACTACAACTGCTGCTGATATAATCCATGTAAAATCTCAATTTTTGTTTTAAAAATCATGTTTTCGAACAACGATTCACAATATAAACTTGAATCATTTATTCATCATATTCAAAATTTCCATATGTTAGAGTTTCCCCTGTAAGAATAATTTAATTTTTATTTTTTTATACTGTATATATCCATACATATTGAAAACTATATTAAAACCTTAACTCAAGTGGAAACAAACAAGTTTGTTCGAACTCGAAATCCAAAATGTTCAGATAAAGTAAAAAAAAAATTTGAAATTTCTCTGATCAGTTTGCAACCTGTAACCAAACAGAGAGGAAGAAACACACAATCCAGGCATATATATGTATATATATACAGAGTTAAACTATAATAAACATCCAAGCAAAGCACCATATTAATCACAGATGGTTCACACGTATTTAATTCAACTTAAATTATGAATTAATTTGTTTACTCACCTGAACAACCTGTGAATCTAGTTGCTTGAAACAAAAGGTTGAAACTACAGACTTGAATCTGTTTTTGCTGTTTGAATATATTTGAGTTTGGCTTCTTCTCTTTTTTTTTTCTTAATTTTTCTCAGGTAACCAATTTTCTCATTATATTTTGAACGAACTAAAAGAACAGATGTAAATAGATATATAGAAGATGATATATGTGTGAAGGAAGGTGTCTACTGGTGTAGTTGTTATTTGTCTGATATGGGCAGGCTTATTTACTGCAAATGACAAGGATTTGTAGTATTTGTTTGGAACGAAAAAGTGGCTGATTTGATGATAATTAATGCATTGCTTCATAATATGCTTGCATAATTATTATTGTATTTCAGCTGTGTATAGTTGTATGAAGATATGTACTATCTTGCAGGTATAAACTTGGCTTATGTATGAAACCTTGGATAAAGACTTTTGTTTTGTTATTATACTACTTTCTAGCTTATAATTTGTTCATACCTATGAATCAAGTTTGAACTGTAGGATACATATTTGTATGGAGATATGCATTTTATTTTATTTTCATTTTTGCAGGTAAATGTTGGCTTATGAATGAAAATGCTTGTGTATTGTATAAAAATGTTTGTTTCATAGTTTGGCTTTGTTTTCATCCTATTCTATACACTTTATGCTTATTTTATTTTATACATAATCGAAATGACAAAGGTTGGCTGAGACGGAAGAAATTTAAATGTTATGTCTCTTCAGCTAACAATATTTCAATCATGTACGATATATATGATTTGCTTATTTATACTTGTTTTTGAATTTATTTCCATTTGTATTTTAGCTATAAATAATAAACTTATATCCATGAGTTTACTCATTCATTTATATTGATATTTTTGACTTACATAATTATTAATATTTTATATTGAACATTATCATCTATCTATATTTTATAATTTCTATTTCTATTTAAGCCATTAATATTTGAATTAGATTCATAAATTATATTTAAATTTATTCTCATTTTTATGATTCATTTGTATTTATTTAAATCATATACATAAATTTAACTCATAGTCTACCCTTATATTTTTTATTGCTAGAATTAGATTTTAAATTTTAAACATTATTAAGCATATGTATTCATTTAGCAAATGTGACAATGTATAGCATTTTAATTTAATTATATGAGTTAAATTTTATTTATAATATTGTTAAGAAATTTATTTTAGAATTTCAAACATTATTGTCTATATATATTATTTTATACTAAATATAAACAATGTAAAATATTTTAAGTAATTATATAACATAGATTTTTATTGTAATATTATTGAAATACTTATTTCAATTTCCAAATCAATCTCCTTTTGAAATACAGTTTGTATAAATAGATGGCAAAATTTCAAAAATCAAATTCATTTAAATATGATCAATTCACATTTTATATTTAATTAGATTAAACATTTATTAAAATAACTGGGGCCGAAATCCAGGGTCGTTACATTCCTTCCCCCTTAAAAGAATTTCGTCCCCGAAATTTAAAACATAGACAATTTAAAAGCTGTTATACCAACCATCCAAACATACATATCAGTCATACAATAACAAAATCAAACAGTCTTCTCTAACAAACATTACTAGTTATCCGAACTTAAATCCAGATAAGCTTTCCTAAAACTATCGAGAGTTTATCTCTCGATGATTAATAATCCATCTGGATTCTTGACCACAATTAAATTTGATTCAATTTCCAAATTCCTAAATTACTAGTTTAACAACTAATGATAAATCATGAACAAACTTTCTGAGATATATGGGATACACAATAAATTTCATACATCCGTTTTAGCAATTTAATTTTAAAAGCTATAGTATTAACTCTTTCTAAATTTTATTGACTCTTTTACAGAATTTCCATATCTATTCAATTAAGCCCGTACGATGTACATATATCATTCGTACGCAATATCAAATCCGATCACTCGATCACACAATTTCATTTCCGAACTAGTATCGTCCACCCGACTTCCTAGTACGGACTCAGGTCTGGTTTCTTGATCAGAAACTGTCATTCTCTTTGCACAGTCACAACTATGATAGAGAATTTCCAGAATCAATCAAAATCCAAATCCATGGTTCGTCGTCGAAAATCGAGTGAAAAATCCTAACTCGGATTGATTTTACTATCTCGAAATTCTTTGCTCGAATCTGGATCAAATTGCTACGTGAATAAAATCATATACGTACATCCTACGTATTTATATCAATTGATTATCAACCATATCAATTTTCTTTTTATCCACATTATTTTGATTTATATCCACTTGAAATAATTAATTTTTTTTTTCAATATCAAATTTTACTTAAGAGTTTCACCATCCATTTCTTAAGTTTTGATATAAGCATTATATATTCCCTTATATTATTACTCTATCACTATAACCTTTATATCCTCTTATATTCACTTATTTTCAATTTCCTGTGAATTTCAATTTATTTCCAACTCTGAATATTGAACCTTTATTGACTATCTCCATTTAAAACTTATTCCGATTATTATTAGTTTCTTTCATTAGTTTACTTTAAATTTTCAATTTGAAATTGTTTTGTTGCTAAATGTTTTTTTTTTCAAATTTTGAAAAGTTTTGACATATTCTCCATTACACATTTTTATAAATACATATGTAAGGTTCCAATCCTTAACCCAACTAATCTCAATCAATTTTCAAACCATTCCCTTTTAATTAAAAGGAATGTACAACTTCTTGCTTATATAATTCATTTAAGCACAACCAACTCATATTCAAAATCATCTTATTTTGCTTCCAATAATTCATAGAATTTTATTCAATCTTATCTACTTCAAACAACCCATTTCCTTAGGCAATTTAACAATATCATTGTGAATAAATAATCACTTAAGCTTTATAACAAATCTTAAATTGATTTCAACTCAATTTATACTTGAGTCCATCTCAATTAATTTATCCACAATCCTTTCGTTGCATTTCAACGGGTTTGATTTCAAACCATTTTATCAAACTCAACAACCAATATTTTAAACAACCATATCACAATTTACTCATGCTATTATTTCCTTCAAACTAACAACTCAAATTTATTCTATTCCACCAACTTCTATTTTAAATCTTTGATTTGATTTTCTTTTAATCAAATCCCAACTACTTACTGATTAGTTTATTCTTTTATCCATCCTTAAATTTTAATTTACATTAACAATTCATTTTTGAATTTAAAATAAAGTCATTCAATTTATGCTTGAATTAGATTTGTTTACAACTCACACCATAACCATTTAAATCCAATTAAAGACTTACTTGGTTTACATTTACTTATTTACATAAGAATTTTATTTTATTCAATATTATTTATGATTCGATTGAATTCATTCAAACTCAGTTTTATTTTAACTCAACTCCGGTTAAATTTAGCTACTTACCATTTCTTACATTTATTTCTCAATATATGAGCTCTAAACTTATTTGTCTACTTAACAGCTTATACTACTCATTTGAACCATTTCACCTTATAACCACAACTTATATATAGCACTTACTGTCTTAAGGTATAAATTTTCACCTTACAATCACACTCATTTTACCTTCAAATTTTATAGCCAACTAAGTTCATTTTTAATTCCAATTCCATTTAACTTACTTAAGGTTAAATTCTAATATGTTTCTTTATTTTTATTTACTTAAGTTAAATTTTAATTCCGGGATTAAAATTCCCGATTTCTTCTTATTAATATCAACTTTACTATATAGGTTTAATAGTTGATTCATCTAACTTGCACATTATTAATTAGAATTTTAGAATTCAATTGCCCGGTTCTCATTCCCAAAACCATTTTAAACTGATAACTACACTTACCCACTTAGTATAGCAAATCAAATTTTCAAACACCTGTTTTCACCAAAACAAATTTTCTCCTTTTGAAAATCTTGAAACAACTTGCATGCCCAACAACCACAAACAATGTCATAACCAACAATATTTTCCAAAACAATATTCCAATATTGCCTTCAAATCTTTGGAAAAACATTTCAAACATTCCCAAGATTTTTAAATTCCAAAATTCTTTTGTTTAAATTCATTTAAACACTTTCAAATTTTCGGGACTTCAATTCTGGTTTAATTAAATTTTAGTTATATTCCTTTTGAATTAAAGATCATACTTAGACAATTTTATTCGTTTATAAACCACTCACATTTCAATTTTTATTGATTGTACTATTAACACCAAACATCCAAGTATATATATAGTTATTTCAGAAAAATATATCTTTTATATTGAAATATAATTTTGGGTAAAATTATTTCATTTACCCTACTTTTAAAAACAATATTGTGTCGAATCGCTCTATTTAAGTGTTTAGAAACCCCTTCGATACAGTTTTCGAGGCTGTGCCGACGAAGGTTTATATACCACTCAATAAATCAACCAACACCATTTTATATTCACTAACAAATACGCGCTCATATCTATTAATACACTCAAACTCATTTTAGAGTTCTACTGACTCTATTTATGAGTAATTACTACCAGAGCCAAGGTTATCACCAACCTATGCTCTGATACCAACTGTGACGACCCGCCCTTCTACTACCAGAAAAACGTATCATCATTAAGAAAGAAAGGGATGAGAAAATAGAAAAGATAGAGTAGAAAGAACAACAACAACCGAATCTCACAGCGGAATGGAACAAAATATAATATATCACTTAAATATTACATAGTTTAATACATATATCAGAGTTATACAGATCATACATCTCATACTATACAGTTATAACACCTGTCTAGTTAATACAACTCAATACAATACAACTCAAACAATATGACTCAGAGATACTAACACAGCGGAACTATATATATCTACAACGCTGAAGCCTCCTGCTCCATTGCTCCTCCAGAATTCGTCAAATCTAACCTGAATCCCTTGGCTACCCGTAAAAATTTGGGTACCCGAGAGTTTATGAAAACAAAAATAAACTCCGGGTCAGACATGGGTCTGGTATGAGTAAACGGTTTAAAGTTGCTTAACTTGAAAAACATTTGAACATAAAAGTATCACGTAAGACTCCCCACAAATAAATACGGGTAAGTTTTTACCTTACGCTAACCAAAACATTTCATAGGAAATCATGTGATATTATAATAGTGTCTAGGGTTTTCAAGTAAATAGAAAATAGCCGAAATTGTTACATTCATTAAATTCCAGCTACTAGCCACAAAAGTGGGTAATACAAATCAAAACCGTAGAGTCTCGTAGGGAAAATGGATTTCCAACAATGGCAGGGCTACTGGGGTACCGCCCGTCACAGTACGGGGCCTAGATCACCGTACCGAGGATTACTCCCTTCATCCCCTGCAACACAAGGCCGGAACCATTCCTTACTGAACAATCCCGAACAAGATAAACCCCGCGGTTGTAGCTAGCAACCGCCCACTAAGCCGAAATATAAAAAGGGACATCTAGACAGGGGAAATATCTTGTCCTGCTTGGGCATGACCCACCTAACCTTGCTGCATCTCCCCTGTTTTAGCCATTCCCGGTTGATGAGGCTTGAGGCTACGATTACCTTTAAAGAACATATCACTTAGAATGATCATCGTCCGCCTGACGATGTGTTGAAAGCATTCAATCCATACGAGTTCGTTCCGGGTTCGAACGAAACCGAAGGCATTATCTCGTCACACTTATTTTGGAATCACCCTCAGAGTCAACGACGATAACCCTTGCATTCTGAAAACACCATCTTGATCTCCATTTCAGAATTCACGACCTAACGTTTAAATTGGATTGATGTGGTTTTCGGAGAATCAAAATTGATTCTTTCGATCCCGGTCTCATCGGATCCAAACGCCATTTTAAGGGCCAAGTTGTCTATTTAACTTAAAGGTTCAATTCAATATTAGGAATTAACATAATAGATATAATAGATAAATCGTACATAGTTATCACAGATATCCATAATACATCACAACATATCACAGAAATATCATCAACAGATATCAAAGTCAATCATATCGAATTATCAATGCATTCCAAACAGTTTGGATTACTTTACTTAATTGATTACTTAATAATAAATTATTTTATCCTACTAAATTAATTGCTGATTAAGTAAGTCAATTAATCAATTTATTAATTATTCAAAATTTTAATTTATTAATTACTAAATTTGTATTCATTTACTGATACTTAATTACTCAGTTAGTTAGTTAATAACTTACCTATTAAAACGAATTAATTATTCAATTGTTACAAATTACTTAAATAAATCAATTTTTATCAATTTAATTAAAGTATAATTCCTATTAATCATTTTACTAAATTTCCATTAATTAACCTCAAGTTATTAACTAATGTTATTAAGATTTAAATTGCTTATCATATAATTTATTCTAATTAGAAAAATAAATAAATTAAGGTTATCAATTTAAGATTTCAAATACAAATTACTTAACACCCTAATTTCATATTATTACTTATATATCTTTTCTTACCTATCAACCTTTAATTAAAATACTAACTTAACTAACTAGCAATTACTTAATTAACTAAGTTAAACAAGGGTACAACGGCCATTTGGGGAAGGTACCGAGACCGCATCAATTTTTACTCGAGGAAACTCGAGTTTTTCCTCGTGACTCTCCCATGCGTTTCCCTTCTCTCACTCTCCATCTTCTTCTCCTTCCTGTATCTTACCTTCTTCATTTTTTTTAAACTAGTATTAAACGCAACAGCAGTAATTAACATACACACACCTGATAACTCGAAACACACACGCAAATTCCTGAGTGCGACACGAAGCAAAAATCTCACCACGACACAGACACGACAGCTCGTCCCCAAACACCACCGTGCACGTGCACGGTGGTTCGCCACACCTCCGGCCACCCACGTCGCCACCCACAAATCACAATTCGCCCCCAAATACGAGATCGCAACACCAATCATCACGAAACCCATGAATTCAAAAAAAAAACAACCTGTAACTCGAACCCACGTTCGAACACTCGATAACAATTCGCCACGTCCGGCCAAAAGCAACCACCTGTAGCGACGCAACTCCGCCCGTACCTCATCCATACCTTCCTCTTCCACCTCCCCGAAACGCGAGGCACTCGATCATGCAACGGTGACGAAATCGAAAATCTACAGAACCTAAAACCCATGAACCCAAAACCTTATTTTTACGTCATCCCAGAGATTCACGCATTCGGAATTTTTCCTAGCATTTTTCCTGATATGATTGATTACTAAGCTTACTTCATGCAAAGATTCAGCTTAAAGCGATTTCCCGGTCGCTGGGAATTTGTAGAAGAAACAATTTGTGATGAACTACAACTGCTGCTTATATAATCCATGTAAAATCTCAATTTTTGTTTTAAAAATCATGTTTTCGAACAACGATTCACAATATAAACTTGAATCATTGATTCATCATATTCAAAATTTCCATATGTTAGAGTTTCCCCTGTAAGAATAATTTAATTTTTATTCTTTTATACTGTATATATCCATACATATTGAAAACTATATTAAAACCTTAACTCAAGTGGAAACAAACAAGTTTGTTCGAACTCGAAATCCAAAATGTTCAGATAAAGTAAAAAAAAATTTGAAATTTCTCTGATCAGTTTGCAACCTGTAACCAAACAGAGAGGAAGAAACACACAATCCAGGCATATATATGTATATATATATACAGAGTTAAACTATAATAAACATCCAAGCAAAGCACCATATTAATCACAGATGGTTTTCACATATTTAATTCAACTTAAATTATGAATTAATTTGTTTACTCACCTGAACAACCTGTGAATCTAATTGCTTGAAACAAAAGGTTGAAACTACAGACTTGAATCTGTTTTTGCTGTTTGAATATATTTGAGTTTGGCTTCTTCTCTTTTTTTTTCTTAATTTTTCTCAGGTAACCAAGTTTCTCATTATATTTTGAACGAACTAAAAGAACAGATGTAAATAGATATATAGAAGATGATATATGTGTGAAGGAAGGTGTCTACTGGTGTAGTTGTTATTTGTCTGATATGGGCAGGCTTATTTACTGCAAATGACAAGGATTTGTAGTATTTGTTTAGAACAAAAAAGTGGCTGAGTTGATGATAATTAATGCATTGCGTCATAATATGCTTGCATAATTATTATTGTATTTCAGTTGTGTATAGTTGTATGAAGATATGTACTATCTTGCAGGTATAAACTTGGCTTATGTATGAAGCCTTGGATAAAGACTTTTGTTTTGTTATTATACTACTTTCTAGCTTATAATTTGTTCATACCTATGAATCAAGTTTGAACTGTAGGATACATATTTGTATGGAGATATGCATTTTATTTTATTTTCATTTTTGCAGGTAAATGTTGGCTTATGAATGAAAATGCTTGTGTATTGTATAAAAATGTTTGTTTCATAGTTTGGCTTTGTTTTCATCCTATTCTATACACTTTATGCTTATTTTATTTTATACATAATCGAAATGACAAAGGTTGGCTGAGACGGAAGCAATTTAAATGTTATGTCTCTTCAGCTAACAATATTTCAATCATGTACAATATATATGATTTGCTTATTTATACTTGTTTTTGAATTTATTTCCATTTGTATTTTAGCTATAAATAATAAACTTATATCCATGAGTTTACTCATTCATTTATATTGATATTTTTGACTTACATAAATATTAATATTTTATATTGAACATTATCATCTATCTATATTTTATATTTTCTATTTTCTATTTTAGCCATTAATATTTGAATTAGATTCATAAATTATATTTAAATTTATTCTCATTTTTATGATTCATTTGTATTTATTTAAATCATATACATAAATTTAACTCATAGTCTACCCTTATATTTTGTATTGCTAGAATTAGATTTTAAATTTTAAACATTATTAAGCATATGTATTCATTTAACAAATGTGACAATGTATAGCATTTTAATTTAATTATATGAGTTAAATTTTATTTATAATATTGTTAAGAAATTTATTTTAGAATTTCAAACATTATTGTCTATATATATTATTTTATACTAAATATAAACAATGCAAAATATTTTAAGTAATTATATAAGATAGATTTTTATTGTAATATTATTGAAATACTTATTTCAATTTCCAAATCAATCTCCTTTTGAAATACAGTTTGTATAAATAGATGGCAAAATTTCAAAAATCAAATTCATTTAAATATGATCAATTCACATTTTATATTTAATTAGATTAAACATTTATTAAAATAACTGGGGTCGAAATCCAGGGTCGTTACACATTATGACTTTAGGAATGACTCTGTTAAATTTATCCTGTAGTTTTATTTCTCATCAAATCTTATTCCAACCGCAACTTTTTCAACTAACTATCAGATTAAGACTTTAAAGATGACTCTATTAATTTAAACATATGTTTGTTAGGAATGCAGAGTGAGATGATTTTCAATGGATCAGATGTTTTGTTGCTCAGACCAGGTGGCTTATTGAATAATAATCCCATATAAACACCAAATAAGATAGAACCAAAGTTGAAAGTATCTTGCTCAACATTTACCAGTTAATATGAGTCCATATTTGTTTCTTCGCTTAACTCCTCTTTTTAAACCCATAATAAATACCGATCACAGTGTATGCAGGGGTAGCGGACTTTGATTGTATATATGATTTTTTACTTGCAATTGTTTTGAAAATTTATATAATTGAATGAGTTTAAAATTTTAAACTTAGAAAAATATATACATAATATCTTGAATTATGCTTGCATTTTAGATAAATTGGATCATAAAAGTACTATACCATTTTGTTACTGCTCCAACTTATCTGTTAAGCAACTAATATTTATACTGTAATATCTTTCAAATAAAGTACGGTTAGTAAAACTATTTCTACTCCACACGTAAATCAATATTATATCTACTTCAATTACTTTTTGTTAAATTATGTTAATAGTATTGAGTTCTTCAAAAATTTGTGCACTCTTAGCGTATTACAATAATTCCAAAATTTTGAATATGAACAGGATGGATAGACACGTAAAAGATTCACAGAACATATAACATTTATATATGCGTATATGTGCATGTTTGTGTAAGTATTTATGAACACAGTCGCTTACTTTTATATGCACTAACATACATACAACCTCATTATTTTAAGCTAATATTTACAATTTTGTAACAGTAAAAATAGGAATGTATGTTCACTTTATCTTTATTTTTGATCCTATTTGAATAAACAAACGGGCTGCGTAAATGAATGAAAATAGTGGTAATAATACAAACAATGGAATATTTGTAGGTCTTTATATTTAGTGGTGCTTTCAAACTGAAAGTTCATTGACTGTTATATCACAAATTACAAATATCATACAAGTAAGTAGAAAATAATTAAATAAATATATAATTCTATCATACTAAAAAAACCTTTACATTTTAATTATCTTTGTATTTTCTTACTTGCCCGTGTGCGTAGCACGGGCCACGCACTAGTTCATATCACAAAGGCGGAAATAGATATGAATATTACACATAATAGTGTATATGAGAGTAGTGGTCTAACAAGATCCACAATGTCACAAAAGAATAGATACAAGTGCAAGCCAAACGAATATGTGTACATCAAGGAGTCAATAACTTAGATGCATACAACAAAAACTACCAAACTAAAGTAGTTAGCCAAAAGATCATATGATGGTCCGACAAGGTGGCAAGCAGAAGCACCTGTAAAATCTCAGTCTGACCCGAGTATTATTTAATAAGAAAAAAATAAACGGATTAGTCCAGCTATAAATATCAGATGAAATGATATAGAATAAGAGATATAATAAAAAGACATATGATAACCAAAAATGTCATACTACGACAAGTATACATTAGAAAATCCACAAAAGTCATACAATATCTCAAGAATCTGATAGCATCAAAAGAATATCATATTCTTTATTTAATTCACCAAGCCACAATAAATGACATACATATCAATGCCAATTGAAAAAGGTGGTGAAACATAAATTCCAGAAATCATCATATAGAAATCCAGAAATCACAAGAAAAGGTTGGCCAAGACATTGATGTAGTGCAAACGGT
The DNA here is from genome assembly GCA_030765085.1 of Allium cepa. Taxonomy (NCBI): domain Eukaryota; kingdom Viridiplantae; phylum Streptophyta; class Magnoliopsida; order Asparagales; family Amaryllidaceae; genus Allium; species Allium cepa. Next base: position 237,944,823 of record CM060930.1, read on the forward strand.
ACATCCAATGAATCAAAAAGCAAAGACATTGATGTAGTACAAACGGTACATCCAATGAATCAAAAGCAGAGACATTGATGTAGTACAAACGGTACATCCAATGAATCAAAAGCAAAGACATTGATGTAGTACAAACGTTACATCCAATGAATCAAAAGCAAAGACATTGATGTAGTACAAACGGTACATCCAATGAATCAAAAGCAAAGACATTGATGTAGTACAAACGGTACATCCAATGAATCAAAAGAAAAGACATTGATGTAGTACAAACGGTACATCCAATGAATCCAAACATATTAAAAGTACATGGGTCTCTAGCCCACAAAGAAATGAGACGAAGCTCAATAGAATGAGGTACAGTCCTCCACGTGGACAAAGAGACATCGCACATTGCTAGTCTAAACTATAAAATGATCATCATCGATCATCAAGAAGTGTCAATTACATTAAGCTAGTAAATATATGAGCTTAGCTTCATGTCCCATAACCATTAGCTTAACTTAAATATTTACGAACAAATTGTAGATCTCCACTAGAAAATTGTCACAAGAGTTTCAATCGAACAAGTCCAAGAATTAACCGACGAAGTGAACGCAAGCGTTTCATACCACTTGTTTTACTCAGTCGTTTAATTAGATTTCTCATACGAGTGAGGTAAAGGTTTGTATATACTAGTAGATTGGAAAACGGTCACTACAACAAAAATACCTTTTCGCAACTGCCAAAAAAAGTTGTAATAGGTCTATTACAACGGGTGGCCGCCAGTCTTAATATCCGGAGTTGTAATAGAGTTGAATATTTTTACAACTATAGCCGACAGTTGCAGGAGAAATTGTAAAAAATCTTTTTACAAATGCTTTTGAAAGTTGTTGTAAAGTTTATCGTAACTGTTGCATTGACAGTTGTAATAGATCTCTTTTGCAACTGCTAATAGCAGTTGCAACAATAACTTTTGCAACTGCTTTTGGCAGTTGTAATAGATTCATTTACAACTGTTTTTGACAGTTGCAATAAATCTTTTTACAACTGCTACCAACAATTGCAATTCATCTTCCAATAACTGTCATTAACCATAAATTTCACAACATTATAATTAAAACCGATATTTCACTAATAATAACTAAAATTGTTAACATTACTTGAAACAACATGAACCATTGACATTTAATAAAAGCTAAAACAATTCAATTTTACACCATTTTTGAATTCAAAATTTTATTATTACAAAATATAATCGATTCTTCATAAATATATGGTATATGACTTTTCACATCGGCAGCAATTGTATTTGAGATAATGCAAACGTTTGTCTGATGAAGCCCAACCATGTTTTTCCAATGCTCTCATCGCTCCACATTCTCCTAATTAATTAATGATGACGGACCAAATGCTTTGTTTCTCGAAGCTACCTACATAATAATGTACTGATTTTTGCTAATGTACCATCATAAAGATAAATATAACGATCTACCTGCATAATAATATAGCAAAGATCACTTTCAGTAGAAAACACTAGCACAAAAGCACAGCAATGTAAAATCAACAAAGAAAACATGACAAAAGATTTGATTGTTTCCGGTGATAGATATTATTTTGAGAGACACCTGTTTCTATTGACTGCGATGTGTCAGCGACTCGGTATCATTTATCTGCAGATACAATATATTTGTATACGGTGGTTGGTAGCATGAATATGCATGATTGACTACAAGCACCGCGTTTGTAAAATAACGAGGGATGACAAGTTAAAAGCTGCTTGTTGAAATAATTTGCATGCATCCATACAAACACATGGTCTGTACGATTATGAGTAAGTTATTTATTGCAAGGGCGTGCTGGATACGTATTATTATAGATATACGTATAATATGAAATAGAGTTGTGTAATTTACCTTTGGAAAAATTGAGAGTGAAAGTAGGTTGGTTTGCACCAAGATAGTTGATATGAAAAATGAGTTCTTCAGGCAAATCCTCTTTGCTTCTCCAAATCACCCACCCAATACCTGCATAAACCAATCCGTACTTATGTCCACTTACATTTATACTCTTAACAAGCGACAGACGGAAATTGCATTCGAGCTTCGGATGCAAATTGGTTCTAACATGTCATAGTATTTTTGTTTAATACACTGGCTCTAACACTTAGTCGCTTTGAAAAATTCATACCTACTCTCTCATTTTCATACAAACTATTTTGGGTCTAGCTAGGTAGCCTTTTCAAAATTACAAAGTTATACTTGCTTGTTACTAACTAGAAAACTATTCTGGGATATGACTATAGTAGTTCCTTGACATCACTATTGACTGCAATGAGAACTATTGTGATCAAACTGATTCACTTGAAATGGATTTTGATCTTAATACCATGACATGCTAGAACCAATTGGTATAACTGTAAGTGCTACATCATATAACAGAATTGTCAACATGGCACTTGTAACTCAGGATTAAACCTTCTCAAACTGTAATATATTACTAAGATTCAGAAGTTTGCTAACCAATATATTAATAATCTCATCTTCCAATTTATTGATACCAATAATTCTAAAGTGACATGGTAAAGTATAAACTATCACTCATGAACAACCAAGTCAACATGGATTAGGTCATCACAATTTGCCTGGAAATAACCACTCACCAAAAAGTGCTATAAATATATGATCCAAGAGATAGCTATCACATTACAAACACCCTCCATTTTTCAATACTAATGGCTTCAGCTTCAGGATTTTATGCAACTTTTGCTACCATTCTCATACTTTTCAGTGTAAACTCTGATGCCCAACTTTCTACCAGCTATTACTCAAATCTTGTCCACATTTGTTCAACACAATAAAACCAGTGCTCGAATTTTACTGTTACACTAGTTCTAACATGCCAATTGTTTAATACAGCAAAACGTAATAATATTTTTGTTTAAATATATTTTTGTTGTTAGCAACAATACAAGGGTTCAGAATATTAAAGTTACCTTAGGATTTCTGTCTCTGTCTATTAATATAGCTCTACAACCCTACACAAGGAATCATTCGTCAATAAATCATAATGAACATACATTAAGTATAGCTAACGAATTTCAAGAAATACCTCAAAACAATCATTGGTTAATTCTTTCCGCATTAAATGACAACACATCTTGTATTCTTGGATTAAGCATTGGTCAATTTCTAGCATTCTACCTTCTCTAATCTACGGTCAGCAAGTATTTGCTATCAGTAACTAAAGAAGGCAAGTCTTGGTGGTGGGCCCAATAAACATAAATAAAAGGATGGCAATAACATCTCAGTGAGGAATAACATCACAGTGAGGAATAACATCACGCAAATATATATTTATATATGAAACAAACAAATTAAAAAAGAAAGTAAGAGATAAATATATAGCATCCAAGTGCATAGAATGCAAGAAACAAATGTAAGGCCAATGATGAAATTTTTATTTGATTGATAAATGAGAAAACAGTGATACATTCTGCAAGGGGAAAACAGGAAAAGGATAGAGGATAAAAATTTACATATAGTATCAGGGAAGTCATTTACATGACACTTATAGTTATTCAAACAATAATGTAACTCAGCTTATATGAATAAATATTATAAAGAATAAAAAATTAAAGCATTGAGAACTGTAGAGTGTAGGCTTCATACCACCTTAAGTGTAATTTTAAGACTGGTAGGGGATGCTTTTTTTATAGATTCAATTGAACTTGATATCCACTCATCATGGTTTAGGGTAGCCTCTTGTTCCTGTAGTGGAAATTTTCCATAACAATATTATTGTCTTATAGTCACAAGAAAAGTAAAACAGGTTAACAGCTTACAAGAGCAGATAAAATTCCTTCAATGGTTTTTCCATAGAAACATTTGTTGATTACATCCAACCTGTCAGATGAGAAGAAACCACTTAATTAAATACAATCTATTCATTTTATATGGAATATATATTTATGCACATTGTGGACACACTATATTACCAAGGAAGATCCTTAAATGACATTTTAATAATGCGGCCAAAGTGATATTTAGTTTTCATGTATAAATTTAATATAAATAACAAAAAAAATCCACTGGAAAAATGTACCTACACAAGATGCTATTGTCTTTTAAGGGTATATGCTGAGAAAAACCATCAAGGATCCGGTAGATAGCTTCAGTTTTTACTGGAGGAGTACAATTTCACACATATTTACTGGAAAAATGTACCTACATAAGATCAGCATTGAATACACACATGGTACATTATCATTTTGCTTAAAACAATCATATGCAAATATTCGTGTATATTTACAACAGGTACATTAGCATTACGTTATACATCTTTAGTTTTGTTAACAATATACAGTCTGTCCGAATCAGTACTAATGAAAAATGCTATGGTAAAGTTAAAAGCAGTCAAAATAGAGTGTGGACCAGTGAACTAATTAATCAGTGTTTATATAAAGTAATATAGGTGACGTTTAGAAGCCATTTAGTTGGCGTTCTACCACACAAATGATTCGTTTGAACAACCTGTTGAAATTGTGTCGTTGCTGTGGGTCACGTCTAAAGCGTCGAATGCATTTAACGTTCCTATGCCAGCAGTAATTAAAAATTAACCTTTGTATTAATGTATATTGAATATCTTAATTAGATATAAAACTTAAAAAGCCTGCAGCATATAATGTTGTTATATTATTGTCATGATTTTTAGGTCTGAATGTAAAATCCTAGAAAAGCTTTATTATTCAAATGAAGCAAAGAGTTTGAATCTTGTTAATATAAAATTTTACCATTTATCTATTCAAGGGACGTTTGAATCCCATAAATGAGACCAAAATTTCACTTATTTTATTTTTGTTTTCTAAAACGATACACGCACACGCGCGCATGTATAAATTGTAAATTATACGAAATGTCGAAAGTGATTAATCAAGTTCATTACATGTTTTTTTTCCGTTAATGCTGATTAATTCTCAGTATTCAGTAGTATGCAAAAACCTTTCAAGTTACTCGAAGGTTACCTGTGAATAGTTTGAAGCAGTTGGCAATTCTCTGCTTTCTTTTAACAGAAATACAGAAGATTTTTTTGCACTATGAAGCTCTGGATCAATAATCAATGGTCTGGCTCTGTTTGCCCTGCATATTTTATAGTAATATGTTTAATTTATTTTTGAGATGCAAACTAATTAATACATATAGCTAATTATTTGACCATCATAATCACATCATCATATTCTTTCCATCCCAGATGACTAGTGTGCTCCACAAAGTTTATATTTCTTGGCAATGAAAAAAAAACATAAAGCATATTTGCATTTTGTAAATTACCAAAAAAATAGCATTCATAAAAACTCGACTTCAAAATAAATAGCATGACAGTTACGTACTAACCATCTTGAGTAACAAGAGGATAATCAGAGTCGCTTAGATTAATGAACCAATCCCAGTGCTTGCGCATATATAAATTGTAAATTGAATCAGTGTTTTATGATTTTTTGCATACCGTACTGGAATATTTTATTCTTTTATCCAAATCTACTATGAATTATAATACCACTGGCATCCTGCATTACTTTAAGATAAATAACAAGTACTTTTTCAAAAGACCGTTGTTAGTTGAATCTTTTTGTTAGTGATATGATTATTGTCCTGTTTTGGAGTTAGGTATGGCTGATATTCAATACCATTGTAGCTTAGAACCAGGTATAAATGAGATAGATTAGTTGGGCTCTGAAAACCGATGACACCAATAACACCATCTTCTGAAGTATCCAAAGGCATTGGATTTAACATTTGACCAAAAGAGGTACTAGGCAGATTCATGTAGTTTCTTTAATAACAACTCTAAAGTACCCAATAACACAATCCTAGACAACTCCATGACACAAAATTTAAGAAATAATTGAAACTAAGCTGATTCGTGCTTCCACTTAAGTCGTATACTGGTGCTTCCATGCAAACCTACCTTGTAAGATTTTATGTGGATGCATAACTTATTCTTAATTAACACATACATCCACGCATAGAAAAAGAAATAGCCGATATATTTGTTTGTCGCAAAGCTCTGTTAGTTCCTTAATTCCCACGGTTCTCTAAATAATGGCTGATTATTTCTTATGCAAAGGTTTATCATTAATGAAACATTTTACTTATAAGTGTAAATACTGGGATACACATGCAAATTGAAAATACTGGGATGCATAATACAATGGTTATTATAGATTTATGCTTTATACTAATTTCATTAAAGATACATCAAACTGAAAGTATAGTAGAAAGTAAAATAATAGAACATACAAAAATTAAAGTGTATTTTAGTATTAAATACCTTGTGAACCTTTCCTTTAGAGTCGTAATAGTCAACACAGGCATACTTGACTCCACAAAAACCTTAAATCTCTTTCTGATGGTCCCAATATTGTCATCATCTCTTCCCTGTTGTCATTTAAAACAGTGTCAAAATTCAAAAAATATTAACACTGATTAATTTTAAAAAGCAAAAGGGTAAAATCAAGCATGCAAATGACCTGATTCCTACTTAGAAGACAAAAAAAGATTGTTTAAAATTGAAAATTCGAAAAATTACTTAAAATAACCCGTTTCTTTAAATTTCATAACTATGGTATGAAATAATCAAATGAAGCGTGAGCTTTCAAAAAGAAACCACTGTCTATTCTCAAGGAAAACAAAAGCTTGTTACAGTAAGTTTTCCTTCATCAAATCTTAAATTTATGCCCAAAACCTATAAAATTTCAGAAACCGCAAAACCCAAAACCCAAATCACAAAACCGCAAAACCTATGAAATGAATATACCTTAAGCATACGACAGCAGCAGCGGTTTTGAGAACCGAGCATGTTAACGTGAGGAAGAAGATGGAAATATCGTACGATATCAGCAATGGTTTTAAGGAGCAGATTAGGTTTTTTTTGGAAATTAGGGATTTACGAATTGAATCGGCAGTGAGTTTAGTTTTGGGAACTTTTACCCTAATTAATGAATTGAGCGGCCAACGAAAATGGGGGAGGGAAGTTGTAATTTTTGGAGGTTAGGAAAGTAATGTTGGAGGACAACCGACAAAAACAGTTGTTATAAATAGATTTTTACAACTGGCGTAGATAAGCAGTTGTTAAAGAGGCATATTACAACTGCTATACAGATAGAGTTGTTAAAAATATCTTTTCTACAACTGTTAAAAATGAACAGTTGTTACAAACTACCTATTACAACTGACAAATTGTAACAGTTGTAAAAATACAGTTGTAATATGGTCTTTTTGTTATAGTGGGTTTGAGAAAAGAGCTTTGTTATTGAAAATAGAGTTGAAATCGTTTTGATGAAAGAGTTTTGATATTTACTACTAGTGTTGAAACCTTTATATTTTTAAAGTGACAAATCATAGAAATGATTGTAGAAACAATCAATCATCAAAATTCACATTCGAAAACGTGAATAAAATCCAAAGAAATCGATACCAAATCCATCAAATGGATATTCCCAAAAATCACGAAGGAAATGTCATCAAAGTCGATAATAGGTGATAATCACAAAATGGAATCAACACGAATCGATTAAAGTTGGAATTCTCAAGCAAATAGGCAAATAGGCAAAAGAGTGCAGATTCAGACGTCTGAAATCAAGGATTCAGACGTCTGAATCTGGAAAACCAAAAGTTTTCCAGAGTATATTTTAGACGTCTGAACCCTGTATTTCAGACGTCTGAAATGGACAATTTTTAGCCTATTTCCTTTCTGGTCCAAAACATACTAATTCAGACGTCTGAAATATAGATTCAGACGTTTGAATCTGGGAATACAAATCTTTCTAGTATAATATTCAGACGTCTGAATACTACGTTTCAGACATCTGAAACTGGGGTTCAGGGCATTCCCTGAACCTAGGCTAAAAATAGCCAAACGGATACCGGAAGCGATCGATCGAGCGACAACGACTAAGTATTTACGCCAAGCGACAACCAAGCCTTAACGGCTCTTCGATACGCCTCAAATATCAATGTCCAAATATCCATAAAAGGGTTTTCATAGATTTTGATTTCAAAACACCAAAATTTAGAATATACACCAAATCAATCCAAACCAAATCAATTGCACAAGAATAAGTGTTAGGAATTCATACCTAACAATCGAAGATAATTATAGACAAAGATGTGAGATAAAAATCTCACATTTGAACCCAAATTAATGAAGAAGAAGCTTGAAAGCGAAGGAAGATCAACCACACTTCAATCGCAACTCAAGAAGCTTGATTCTAAGCTTAAAAGAGAAATGTTTCCCAAATTAGGTTTAGGAATTTTCTGAAATCAAAGAGAGGATGAGTTGGGGAAGATGAAGAAAAGGCTTACCAATGGGTTCTCTTGAATTTGGAACTAGAAGTTGGATTTGCAAAGAAAACTAGGGCTTAGGAATTTCCATTTCCCATTCTCTTCCACCATTTTTGCATTAGAACTGAAAAGAGGAGGAAGTGAGAGTGAATGGGGAGGGATGATTCAGTTTGGGGTATTATTATGGCTAGTGGGCTGAATCCAAACCCAAACCTTAAGTGAAAAGGTCAAATTTTTAGCTAGCTCCAAACATATCGAAGTTTATACTCAAAAAGGTCGCAAACGGCGTTTTGAACTCAATGGCAGTGGTCCCGAGTCCCAATTCGACTGTTTTCTAAAAGTAGGATTTCGGACAAAAATCCGACGAACGATGAAATATTTAAATATACAATCGATAAATATGCGGGTTGTTACAGACTCCCCTCCTTAAAGAAATTACGTCCTCGCAATACTTAAGAAGAAAATAAAGAGTAACAACCATAAAAGCATATAAACTCAAAATAAATTTAAAATAGGAAGTTCACCATAAAGAGCATGAAAGGGTAAGCCTAAACGGGATCGCTCGATGAATTCCCAGGATTCCCAAGAGCAATCCTTAGGATCTGAGAACCATTGAACCTTCACAAGAAGAACATCTTTATTCCGAAGGCGCTCAACCTCCGAAGCAATGATGCGAATGGAATGTTGCTCATAAGTCAAATCTGGTGAAACTTCACTTTCTTCAATAACACTGGCTGAAGAATAAAAATAGGAAACCTAAATGCATTTCCATAGTTAAAAGACGTAGAAAACGTCAAGAATAGCAGAAAATTGAGCCAGTGCAACGGCGTAGTACAAAAACGGTACGCCCGAGAAATGAGGAACTCGAATAATTTGGAACAACGGCGTAGTACAATAATGGTACGCCAGATGATCCAAAGCTCGAATAATTTCGAAACACCGACGTAGTACAAAAACGGTACGTCCAATGATCCGAAATTCAAATAATTCGGAACATCGACGTAGTACAAAAACGGTACGTCCAATGAACCGAACACCATAAAAGAACATCGGACACTAGTCCATAAAAGAAATGGGATAAAGCTCAATAAAATGAAGCATATCAAAATGTCCGATGAACTTGATAAAAAGATAATTCCATTCAAACATCATCAAAGAATCAACCACTTGTTGCTTACGACTAAGCGCATTTGGCAACACGATTTCCCTTCCGGGAATAAAAAGATTATCAAGATCATAAGATGCTAGGAACTCGAGTCAACATGAAGTTTCTTATGAGAAAATAAATATTCCAAAGATTTATGATCGAAGTGGAGAACAAATTTCTCCCCCAAAAATGATGATGCCAAACTCTAAAAGCAAAAACAATAGCCGCGAGCACTAGATCACGAGTGGCATACCTAGTCTCGATCGGCAATAATGATCTAGAAGCACAAGTGACAGCATGTTCTCTTTTGCAAGAGAATGGCGTCCAAACCAATACGATTAGCATTGGTACAAAAGATAAAGTCTTGGTTCCCTTCGGAAAACACAAGAATAAGAGTATCGGAGAAGAATTCTTTCAAATAATCTTCTTTCCCAAAAAGTTAAAACTTTCAAAATTACATTTACCTTTATGTAATAATCTTTCTATAAAATTTTACATTCTTACAAGTCAATATATCGTGTCTGATTGTCTCATCAAAGCGTTTAGGAAATTCCTATCGATAACGTTGGTCAAGCGCATCGACCAGAATTCTTAAAACACTAAATGGGCAATACAATCACAAAATCATCTTCTATATGACCAAAATGTCTCCTAAAAAGTTTTAAGAATATTCTTTGCTCATTTTAAGAACAAAATCCAATTATACTTATAAATAAATCTTTATGAAAAAGATTTGTAAAAATTTTAAATTGCTATTTTCATCCAAAATCAATATATACAAGGATGGTCTCATCGAAATATTCATAGAATACTCGATTCATAAAATGGATGAAATAAGCTGGACAAACTGAATGAAAAAATAAGTCATTCATAAGAATCGTAACGAGTGCGGAATGCAGTAAGTGGAATGCGAACTCCCGCAACTCGTAGCCAAATGAAAATCGGTGGCAAGGTCGAACTAGAAAGACCTTAACCCCACACAAAAGATTTCTTAGGTGATAATCCTAAGAAAAGCTCAAAAATACCGGAAAAGTTTCACAAATTACTTAGATAAGAGAAATAACACTTTTCTCATCTTGAGGTCTTAAAGAATAAAATGATGCCATCAAGTTGGAATCGAATCACAAAGGAGAAATAGAAATCTGCTTAACAGATTAAGAATGTCGAAGATGGATAGTCCACACGGGACAAAGGATATGGCTTCATAATAATTAAGCCAATCCTTACAAAAGTCAATTCCAAAGCATAAGTAAAAATCGGCTCAGAAAGAAAAATCACATAAAATAATTTCGACATCAATAGAAAGCAAATGGAGTGTTGTGGATCCACCAATCCGGATTTGCAATTCCCAAAGAAGTCAACAAGCCCAAAAATGTTTAAAGAAAAGGAATCAACTAGTTCTTTTGATATAAAATAGTGAGATGAAACCCATATCAAAAAGAACTCGAAAAGGAAATTCATAAAACAAATGTCATCAAGGATAGAATGGCTACCTTGACTAAGAGAAGAGTTGCTAGGGGCTTGCACAATATTTAGCTTTCTCATGTCCTTGTTCAAAAGTTTAGGACATGCAGATAAAAGATGATCCGGTTTTTTGCAATAGCGACAGGAATGGGGTTTCGGACATGTATTTGCATAGTGTTCCTTAGAATTACAATTGTAGCATCCTCTACGATTTGGGATTGAAGCCTTTGCTACCAAAGTAGTTTGCTTCACTCTCTTATTGGGATTAAGGCTCTTGAACTTAATATGCCTCTTCTTGGAAGTCCCAATATGACAAACACTTCCTTTACCAACCTCTCCATGAAGAAGAGTAACATCCACAAGCTGATTGAAAGAAACTTCAAGTTTCAAAGGTAGAACCATTTCGGGGTTCTTACTCAAAGCATAGATAAACTCTTGATTCTTTACAAGATCCAAAAGTTATTGAGCAGACATGAATGCGCCATCCAGAGAAGGGCTATTGGATTGACCAGCGCTAGGACTGCTAGAACTAACCATTTCTCTTCCTTTAGAGAAGAAAGAAGGAGAAAGGTTATTCTCAAAATAAATATCAAGCAATCTTGATAGATAAAACAAGGAATCATAAAAGAAAATAGGATAGGACGGTACGAAAACCCGAATAAAATCCTAAAGCATGACTCCTAAGATTAACTTAGGACGATGATCCTTGTTAAATTATTCTACATTGTTCCGAAGTTTGGCTCCGATACCAAGCTGTGACGCCCCACCTCTATACCCATGCTAGCCAAGAACACTACGGAGTAATGCTGTTAACTTTCACGGAGAATAAGGCTGTTGAAGAGCGACCATCCGTGTAATTGCTTTTGCGAGCACCGATATGCCAGATAAAATATAACATGCATTTCATCTCAAGGGGAAATCCGACATACCGACGCAAACTCAAAGCTACTACACAGTGGCTATATATAATCTTCGGAAACAAATATAGAAATAAACATAACATAAATCAGTCACAGGCAATTCATATCACAAAGGCGGAAAAAGATATGAATATTACACATAAAAGTGTATATCAGAGTAGTGGTTTAACAAGATCCACAATGTCACAAAAGAATAGATACAAGTGCAAGCCAAACGAATATGTGTACATCAAGGAGTCAATAACTTAGATGCATACAACAAAAACTACCAAACTAAAGTAGTTAGCCAAAAGATCATATGATGGTTCGACAAGGTGGCAAGCAGAAGCACCTGTAAAATCTCAGTCTGACCTGAGTATTATTTAATAAGAAAATAATAAACGGATCAGTCTAGCTATAAATATCAGATGAAATGACATAGAATAAGAGATATAATAAAAAGACGTATGATAACCAAAAATGTCATACTACGACAAGTATACATTAGAAAATCCACAAAAGTCATACAATATCTCAAGAATCTCATAGCATCAAAAGAATATCATATTCTTTATTTAATTCACCAAGCCGCCATAAATGACATACATATCAATGCCAATTGAAAAAGGCGGTGAAACATAAATTCCAGAAATCATCATATAGAAATCCAGAAATCACAAGAAAAGGTTGGCCAAGACATTGATGTAGTGCAAACAGTACATCCAATGAATCAAAAAGCAAAGACATTGATGTAGTACAAACGGTACATCCAATGAATGAAAGCAAAGACATTGTTGTAGTAAAAACGGTACATCCAATGAATCAAAAGCAAAGACATTGATGTAGTACAAACGGTACATCCAATGAATCAAAAGCAAAGACATTGATGTAGTACAAACGGTACATCCAATGAATCAAAAGCAAAGACATTGATGTAGTACAAACGGTACATCCAATTAATCCAAACATATTAAAAGTCATGGGTCGCTAGCCCACAAAGAAATGAGACGAAGCTCAATAGAATGAGGTACAGTCCTCCACGTGGACAAAGAGACATCGCACATTGCTAGTCTAAACTATAAAATGATCTTCATCGATCATCAAGAAGTGTCAATTACATTAAGCTAGTAAATATATGAGCTTAGCTTCATGTCCTATAACCACTAGCTTAACTTAAATATTTAAGAACAAATTGTAGATCTCCACTAGAAAATTGTCACAAGAGTTTCAATCGAACAAGTCCAAGAATTAACCGACGAAGTGAATGCAAGCGTTTCATACCACTTGTTTTACTAAGTTGTTTAATTAGATTTCTCATACGAGTGAGGTAAAGGTTTGTATATACTAGTAGATTGGAAAACGGTTTAAGAAAAGAGCTTTGTTATTGAAAATAGAGTTGAAATCGTTTTGATGAATGGGTTTCGATATTTACTACTAGTATTGAAACCTTTATATTTTTAAAGTGACAAATCATAGAAATGATTGTAGAAATAATCAATCATCAAAATTCACATTCGAAAACGTGAATAAAATCCAAAGAAATCGATACCAAATCCATCAAATGGATATTCCCAAAAATCACGAAGGAAATGTCATCAAAGTCGATAATAGGTGATAATCACAAAAGGGAATCAACACGAATCGATTAAAGTTGAAATTCTCAAGCAAATAGGCAAATAGGCAAAAGAGTGCAGATTCAGACGTCTGAATCTGGAAAACCAAAAGTTTTCCAGAGTATATTTCAGACGTCTGAACCCTGTATTTCAGACGTCTGAAATAGGCAATTTTTAGCCTATTTCCTTTCTGGTCCAAAACATACTAATTCAGACATCTGAAATATAGATTTAGACGTCTGAATCTGGGAATACAAATCTTCCCAGTATAATATTCAGACGTCTGAATAATACGTTTCAGACGTCCGAAACTGGGGTTCAGGGCATTCCCTGAACCTAGGCCAAAAATGGCCAAATGGATACCGAAAGCGATCGATCGAGCGACAACGACTAAGGATTTACGCCAAGCGACAAGCCAGCCTTAACAGCTCTTCGATACGCCTCAAATATCAATGTCCAAATATCCATAAAAGGGTTTTCATAGATTTTGATTTCAAAACAACAAAATTTGGAATATACACCAAATCAACCCAAACCAAAATCAATTGCACAAGAATAAGTGTTAGGAATTCATACCTAACAATCGAAGATAATTATAGACAAAGATGTGAGATAAAAATCTCACCTTTGAACCCAGATTAATGAAGAAGAAGCTTGAAAGCAAAGGAAGATCAACCACACTTCAATCCCAACTCAAGAAGCTTAATTCTAAGCTTAAAAGAGAAATGTTTCCCAAATTAGGTTTAGGAATTTTCTGAAATCAAAGAGAGGATGAGTTGGGGAAGATGAAGAAAAGACTTACCAATGGGTTCTCTTGAATTTGGAACTAGAAGTTGGATTTGCAAAGAAAACTAGGGCTTAGGAATTTCCATTTCCCATTCTCTTCCACCATTTTTGCATTAGAACTAAAAAGAGGAGGAAGTGAGAGTGAATGGGGAGGGATGGTTCAGTTTAGGGTATTATTATGGCTAGTGGGCTGAACCCAAACCCAAACCCTAAGTGAAAAGGTCAAATTTTTAGCTAGCTCCAAACATATCGAAGGTTATACTCAAAAAGGTCGCAAACGGCGTTTTGAACTCAATGGAAGTGGTCCCGAGTCCCAATTCGACTGTTTGCTAAAAGTAGGTTTTCAGACAAAAATCCGACGAACGATGAAATATTTAACTAAAATATTTAAATATACAATCGATAAATATGTGGGTTGTTACAGGCTTTATAGCTCTGAAGAGCAAATTGCAGACATAATGATAAGGCCTCTCAGATTAGAGCAATTTGTGAAGCTCCGTGGGATGCTCGGTGTAATGGATACAGCAGAAGTTTAAGCTCCATGCAGATGCATTAGCTTAAGGGAGGGAACGATGGGATAAATTAGTTATTCACATTCTTAATAAGCTCTAATCTTATGGGTGCCCTATTCTTAAGGGTTAGTAGTTTTTAGATCTCCATGTAACCTGCCATGAAATGTGGCTTTTCTATTTTTTCTTTCGTATGTGTAAAAGGCTATAGATGCCTGACGTTTATTTTCATGAATTTAAACAAGCAGATAACACTACGAAGAATTATATTGGAGTCCTAACATTTGGAATTCCATTAACAGTAAGAAGATGCCTTGTTGCGCCTACAGGGTATTATTAAGGCGTATCAACACTACAGATCACCTACGACAACGGGGAATTAGTTACGATGACATTTGTGTATTATACATTGAAATGCCAGAAAGTATAAATAATTTGATTTTCAACTGCAGTTATTCTAGATATATATGGGTGCTTATGAAGTTAAAACTAAGTATTACGAATAACGATACTGCCCTGAATCTTGAAGATGAAGTCAACTGACTCAGACAACGATTCCAGAAGCAGGACCAAATCAGTCAGTTGGCTTCTTGCTCTCTCGTCACCACGATCTACCATATCTGGGAGGAGAGAAAAAACGCGTGTTTAGGAAGAAAGAGATGAATAAAATCGAAAAAAATAAATTAATTAAAATTGTGATCAGTTATCTCAAGTGGAAATCGAGGTTGGAGGCCTAGTGCACCCACAAGAATAAGCAGATCTCGTAGAAATAGGGCATTAATTTGAGTGATGCTGGATGGACACTCGTCGTCCCTTAATTTTCATCCCTAGAAGCAGCCATGGTAGAGAGGACAATTGTTTGGTTCATGTTAGACTTGCCTGTATCTTTTATCCGATGTGATAATTGTTAGCCATGTGGTCATGGCCCGATCAATTAATGGACTGTCATGGGTCTATGTTTGTACTTAACGTTATATTTCTTTAAACCAAATTTCATAATGTATGAATGTGTGTGTATTACAGCAGAAACAAAAGTTTGATCAGGCATGTAGTCCTCTTTTTCTTAAAAGTAGGGGAAATTTTAATAGCACTGCAAATATTGAACAGATAATGCAAACAAGATTCTAACATAAATATCAGAACATTGTAACCCAACTGGGCAATTAGTAGGCTAGCGCATCAAACAAAAATTAAGACTATCCGTCATAAAAAATCTTTGCAGTCGAACATGTAGGAAAATAAGATGCTGCTATGACTTTTGCGAAATCTTATTTATTATGATTATAAAGTGACCATTATACAACGTTTTGTGGATGACCATATTCTTATAGAATGAACTTCATGCATATAATCCAGCAAATTAAAGAAGATAATCTTTTCTTTTTCTAACAATTACCAATAACATATCTTTCCCATTATGCTTCATACTAAATTTGTGGACCGAGAGTTTATTTCGTTACTAATGAAAATTATATATGTTATCCCACTTTTTGGTCAAAACTGGAATATCAACAAATTGGCAAGGGATGATGGATATTAGGATTGGAGATCGATTGAAAGCAAGGCGGCGATCAATGTCGTCAAAATTTGGTTGAACTCCGATCAGGACGAAATCGATTGGAGATGATGATAAGGATTAGGAAAGGCTATGTTTCAAATTTCAGGTTAATCAGAGTTCATATGAAGGAGTTATGATCGATGCAAGGTAGGAAAGTCATGCTGTTCGAATCCATCAAGGGGTCAAGGTAGCGAATCCATCGGATTCGAACCCATCAGGTTCGCATCGATTGAAGGCACGACGCAAGGATGGTTCGAATCGATACACCTCGTATCGATCAGGAAGTGATGGCTTCGAATCGATACCTTTCGTATCGATCAGCCTGCACACGGCACGATGGTCTTCGTATCAATCAGATGGGAAGGACAGGTGGACTTCGACTCAATGACGGCATGGATCTCCTTCGTATCCATAAGGTGTACACAGGTTAGTTAGTATCGATGGTGGTTCGAATCGATAGGATTCTGGATTCGTACCTATCGATATGAAGAGAACGTTCGAGAAGTATACGCAGGGAGTCGACTTCATGCATTCGAAGGACTTAGGGACAATTTCGAAGCAATCGATACGAACCAGGGAAGAAACGTTCAATGCGGCGACAAAGGTGGATCGACCCGGAGAATTCGTGACACGTCATCGATGCGCACGCGCTTTGGATGGATTCGAAGCATGGATTCGAACCAAGCAGAACATACAGGGCTTTGATCTCGAATCGATCATATCTTCCAAACCGTTGATCCAAATGCAATGAAATTTTTACAGGAGCTTACATACATGTTGAAGAATGTTCTCACCAAATTTCAGCTCAATTGGATGATTTCTTTATCGATTCGAATGGAGTTCGAATCGATCCCGATGTGGTCCCGGATCTCCAGAATTCGGCCGTATGGGCCCCCTCACGTGCTAGAAGCGGTCTACTGGATTTTTAGGAGAAATATCAGCCTCCTACACCTATAAATAGAGCCCCTGGTCATTCAGAAAAGAGGTCGGAGAATTGAGAGAGAACAAGCACGCCCGGACGCTGCCAGAATCATTCCATATCATCATTTCTACCATTGACTTCGAATTTGGACTTTGTAACTGCTGTAATCACTTGTAACCAGCAAGGATAATTAATAAAAAAAAGATAAAATTTTGGAGTGGACGTAGGCCGGAGATAGCCGAACCACTATAAAACTTGTGTCACTGCTCGTTATTTTGGATTTGCTGCTTATTATTTGCTGAGATCTGTTATTTGTGTTTGAATATTGTTGATTTGTATTCATACACTGGTGCTTTCACGGTATCTGGGGTTTGTGACCAATTTTGGCACAAACACTTTGGTGCTTTCACCGAGAGGGACTAGCACCCGCTACATCGGATTTGAAGTTTGGATTTGAAGAAGTTTGAGGAGTTTCGATTTGGAGACAATGACTAGGCAAAACAGTAGAAGGCAAAGGGCTGAGCGAAGCCAACAGGAAGGAAGTCAACAAGCATCCTCCGGAGCTGGGGAAGGACAGGCTTCAATCTACATAACTCGGGATGAAATGGAAGCTATGACGAATTTTTTGTAGGAGAGATTGTTGAAGAGCCAACAGGAAATGATGCAGACTTTCTTCGAGCAAATGAGAGCTGCAGGGATGCAGAACTTAGGAACATCTACAGCCGTAGTGGATGCAGGACAGGGGACTAGGGTCGTGGAACTCAATGGAGGACGAGATACGGAGCCAGAAGGCAATCAATAAGGGCTTAGGGGAAGGCCCACGGGATTCAACACAGGAGGACCTCTGGAAGGAGTTCAACAAGCTAGAGGTAACATTGCTGCTAGTGAACCACATGAGGAATATGTGCCGAAGTTCCCTCAGGGGCACGGGGGGCAACCCCTAACAGACAATACTGGATTAATGGAGATCATCAGGAAAACTATGCGAGGTGGTTTGACCAACGGGGACTTGGAAGGAGTGAATAGGAGTCCGTTTGCTCGGGAAATAAGGATGGCTCAGAATCCACCTAGGTTTAAGCTACGCGTGGAGGTATATGATGGTAAGGCAGACCCAACTGATCACTTGATGAGGTACACCAGACACATGGAGGTGTTGGGAGCATCGGAGGAAGTGATGGCCAGATGCTTCCCTTTGTATCTGACGGACTTAGCTGCAATGTGGTTTTGGCAGCTGGGAGAAGGATCTATCAGGACTTGGAGAGAATTGGTGGAAAAGTTTTTGGGACAGTTTAGTGTTCACGTCACGAGGCCGAAGAATGTGATGACATTGACATCGGTGAAGCAAAGGATGGATGAATCGCTTAGAGCTTTTCTAACTCGATTCAGTGCGGCAGTCGCTTCGGTGGATCGGCCTGATCCATCGATGGTTTTAATGGCAGCAGTATCAGGAGTCAGGGAGGACTCGGATTTCAAGGTATCTCTGATACGAGATCCCCCACAGGATCTCGATGAATTCTTTCACGAGGCAGAAAGGTTCCTTCAATAGGAAGATGCGAGTACAAATTTAAAGGTGAAAAGGGTTAATGCAACTCAGGATGTAGGACCATCTAGCAAAGGTTTGGATAAAGACAAAGGGAAAAGGAAGTTGGACGATGATTCTGGAAACGCTAGGAAGCGATGGAAGGATCCAAAGTTTTCCACATACACAGGATTGAACGAGACGCTAGAGCGGATATACCTGGATACTCGGAACCGCCTTCCTTACCGGAGGCCGGCTAGGAGAGAACCATCAGAATAGGAGAGAACCATCAGAACGGGAAAGGACATCAGGAAGGCACTGCCTCTTCCATGATTTAGATGGACATGATACCAACAGATGCAGACACTTAAAGGATATAATCGAGGAGTATGTAAGGAATGGACAGTTACAGCAATATGTCGGAACTCGGAATGCAACGACAGAGCAGGAGCAACTACCGACTACCTCACACCGTGATGATGTGAGGCCCAGGGATGATGGTCGATTGATCATCCACTGATCAGGATAATGTGAAATAAGTAGTGAACTACTGGCAAGCAACCAAGTCATTTACACATGAATGGGGACGGAGATAGCCCCTAGGCATGCTTTGAATGATGATAAACTGCGATGCTGTGGTTTGTGAAATTTATCTTTTGCTTTTTGATTGGACACTGCTTTTCTTTTTGGATCTGGTTTTGGGGTTCGAATCGAACTCCTGGTTTTGCTTGCTTTTTGATTTGGGTTTTTCTTGGGATGGTTGTTTTTGATTTTGAATGCTGCTTTGGATTTCTGGTTTTCTTGTTTGGATTTGGATTTTGGGTTGGATTTTGATTGGATTTTCATCTGGTTTTTGATAAATGGTCGTCGGGTATGGATTATGCCTGGCAAGGGGTGAGTCACTTTGCCCGAACGTGGTAAATTGACTCATTCAGGTCGTCAAGTATGGACTATGCTCGGCAAGGGTCCGGAGTGACCAGGATTCGGCCTAGGACTTAGGCCCCATATTATCGATTATTGTATTAGGTCGTTGAGTATGGACTATGCTCAACAAGGGTCCGGAGAGACCAGGATTCGTCTTAGGACTTAAGCCACGGCATTGCTCAACGTCCAGGGACAATGGACCACGGTCGTCAGCTATGGATTGCGCTTGGCAAGAACCCGGAGAGGTTAGCTCAACGTCCAGGGACACTTGACCACGGTCGTCAGGTGTGGATTATGCTTGGCAAGAACCCGTAGAGGTTATGGATTCGGATATCGACCCGGAGAGGTCCTAGATCTGGTTATTGGCTATTGGATAAGGATGGATCAGGACTCGACTGTCGAGTTCGAATGGATATGGAATTGGCTAAAGCTTTGGTTACGGGATTTGGAATTGGGCATCGACTCGAAGCAGTCAAGGATGACATACTCTGGCGATATGGTTATGGACTTTGGATATTGGAATCGGAACTATTCAAAACACGCCTTTTTATCAAAAGGCATGTTTTGGGGGGCAAAGTGTTATCCCACTTTTTGGTCAAAACTGGAATATCAACAAATTGGCAAGGGATGATGGATATTGGGATTGGAGATCGATTGAAAGCAAGGCGGCGATCGATGTCGTCAAAATTTGGTTGAACTCCAATCGGGACGAAATTAATTGGAGATGATGATAAGGATTAGGAAAGGCAATGTTTCAAATTTCAGGTTAATCGGAGTTCATATGAAGGAGTTATGATCGATGCAAGGTAGGAAAGTCATGCTGTTCGAATCCATCAAGGGGTCAAGGTGGTGCTCGTTTCGAATCCATCGGATTCGAACCCATCAGGTTCGCATCGATCGAAGGCACGGCGCAAGGATGGTTCGAATCGATACACCTCGTATCGCTCAGGAAGTGATGGCTTCGAATCGATACCTTTCGTATCGATCAGCCTGCACACGGCACGATGGTCTTCGTATCGATCAGATGGGAAGGACAGGTGGACTTCGACTCGATGACGGCATGGATCTCCTTCGTATCCATAAGGTGTACACAGGTTAGTTTGTATCGATGGTGGTTCGAATCAATAGGATTCTGGATTCGTACCTATCGATACGAAGAGAACGTTCGAGAAGGATACTGATGCAGCACGATCTACAATTCCTCAAGGGTTAAGTCGGTCACGAGTTAACATAGCTCTAGAACGTGTGGAGGAAGCTTCGGAGTTGGGCCGTTCGAAAATTTTAAGTCATTGTCGACTTAAGGGGCATAGTTCACGACCTAACAAACTATGTGAAGAGGAGCTACGGACTAACTCGTACACAAGAGCAAGGAATGAGTCGACTCATAGAAGAATTGAGTCGTCCACGACTCAACGTGGAGGAAATGAGTCGTCCATGTCTCAACGTGGAGGAATTGAGTCGTCCACGACTCAACTGGAGGCCGTAGGGGACACATGGGAAGAGCTACGAGTTAATGAAGGGGACTTAAGTCGTTTGCGACTTAACAAAGCTCGGTTTCGACCTAACAACACTTCCATAAGTCGTCTACGACTTATTATGAAGCAAGGGAAAGCTCCATCTATTGAAGGCCTTGAGTGGGAGGAAGTTGAGGCGGCAAGGGGTTAAGTCGGCTGGGTGTTGAGTCGGTTGAGTCGTGTTGTAATGAGTCGCATTGTATGTTGTGTCGTGTACTATTTGTTTATTTCTTGAGTCGTGAGTCGTGACATATGTTGAGTCGTATGTCGTGTAATATGTTTTGTTTGTTGAGTCGTAGTGTTTTTAAGTCGTAAGTGTTGTACTTTGTGTTGCTCTTAAGTCAGTACGCAGGTGAGTCGTGTTGTGATATAATGGCTTTGAGTCGTGTGTATGTGCTATGATGATGAGTCGTTGCCGACTTAAGTAGGTCATGAGTCGGAGAGGCTTGAGTCGTATACGACTTAAAGGGGCTGTGTTGTAAACACTATAAATACGCGTGAGTTGTACATTTGGAGGGTGGTTGATTTTGAATAAAAATTTCTTGTTGATTGCTTTGTGCTTTCTTCTCCAATTGGTAGTTGAGTGTAATCTCCTATCTCCACTTACGTCATTCGAGTGCGCTCGAATCCACGTTTGTTGAAGCCGATTCATGGTATCTATTGAGCTAGATCAACGTACGAAGAATCGTAGATCTTTGAACACGGTATAGTGCGCTATCAACGTGTTTGAGATAGCTAGAATTCGGTATCTTCGGATCAACGAATTTGAGCATTTCGGTATCTTCATTACATCGATTTCTACTTTCACCGATTGAAGTTTATTTTGATTTTATCCGCTGCGTCAGATACGCAGGGAGTCGACTTCATGGATTCGAAGGACTTAGGGACAATTTCGAAGCGATCGATACGAACCAGGGAAGAAACGTTCAACGCGGCGACAAAGGTGGATCGACCCGGAGAATTCGTGACACGTTATCGATGCGCACGCGCTTTGGATGGATTCGAAGCATGGATTCGAAGCATGGATTCGAACCAGGCAGAACATATGGAGCTTTGATCTCGAATCGATCATATCTTCCAAACCGTTGATCCAAATGCAATGAAATTTTTACAGGAGCTTACATACATGTTGAAGAATGTTCTCACCAAATTTCAGCTCAATTGGATGATTTCTTTATCGATTCGAATGGAGTTCGAATCGATCCCGATGTGGGCCCGGATCTCCAGAATTCGGCCGTATGGGCCCCCTCACGTGCTAGAAGCGGTCTACCGGATTTTAGGAGAAATATCAGCCCCCTACACCTATAAATAGAGCCCCTGGTCATTCAGAAAAGAGGTCGGAGAATTGAGAGAGAACAAGCACGCCCGGACGCTGCCAGAATCATTCTATATCATCATTTCTACCATTGACTTTGAATTTGGACTTTGTAACTGCTGTAATCACTTGTAACCAGCAAGGATAATTAATAAAAAAAAGATAAAATTTTGGAGTGGACGTAGGCCGGAGATAGCCGAACCACTATAAAACTTGTGTCACTGCTCGTTATTTTGGATTTGCTGCTTATTATTTGCTGAGATCTGTTATTTGTGTTTGAATATTGTTGATTTGTATTCATACACTGGTGCTTTCACGGTATCTGGGGTTTGTGACCAATTTTGGCACAAACAATATAAATACTATATTACTCAAGAAATTTTTTGAGCTCTGAATATATTCTTCAATGGGCATCGGACTTTTCTTTGGCTATCTAATTTACTATGTGTTTATGCATTTTGGTCATAGATGTTAGGTACAAATATGCTAAGATGAGTAAAAATTACTTTTGTTACCATAAAGTTTTTATGCATTTACTTTCTCCCTTAAAGTACACTTCAAGAAGAAACATCATTTACAATAGTTGAAAAAAGTTGTTTAAAGACTTTAACAACATTTTGATTGTAATATCAATGGCTCCAAACAAAAAGTTTCAACGTATAATTAATGTTGCATAAGCAGCCGTAGATCGTGTATCTACAACAATTTTCGACCATGGTAAATATTAATATATTAATTATAAAACTTCAAACAATGTATCCATAATATTGTGAACAAGAATTATTGAATCAAATATCGAACATTACCAAAAAAAAGGGACGACAGGTATAAGTGGCATTGTATTTTGCATTGCAACATTTTTATCTCTTGAAAATAAAGCACATGCAGCAAAACAAAAAACACATGCAACAAAACAAAAACGTGCCAAAAAAAAATAAAATATATATCTTTTTTAAGTGTTATTATTAAATTTTATAAAACAAATATGAAACATCGCATTCAGGTTTAATACAACCTTTCTCGATAATATGTTTGTATTTCTACCATATTTGTTATGCACTATTTGTTGAACCCTATAGATTTATAATATTAATAATATATATATATATATATATATATATATATTATTAATAATTTTCTAGTTATTGTACGGATGATATTTGCATCATTAATCATTAGTTAGAATATATATATATATATATTATTAATAATTTTCTAGTTAGTGGTTTTTTTGTATTCATATTTTGGTTATTTCTGTGATCTGATCTTGTATTCTTTCGTCTTTGTTCTTTGTCGGTTACCTGTCAGGCTTGTTGACAGCTTTTGGTGATGTTTATATATCTCTTTTACTTAAAAAAAAAAAAAAAAAAAATACGAATAGGACCGGGTTGGTTGAAAATCAACCCAATGCAATTTATATAAATACAAACCCAATCAAATAGATCCAGTTATTAACGAGTCAACCCAACCAAACCCGCTAATTTAATGGATCGTCCTAACCTATCCCGTTGAACCCATTTTGAACAAAACTGAAAAAGGCATCATAATTGAAGAAGCTTGTCAACAAACGGTAATCTAAACTGAAAATATGTGAGTTTTCAAACAATAGAAGAGCACATCGGTTTAAAGAAACCGGTGATCCAAACTAAAGGGTAGAGGTACGCACATAATACAAGTCAAACCAGTAATCCTTCTCATGATATCAACAGCATACAAACACCTGTTTAAAGAAGACATGGAAATGAATAAGGTTTATAAACTGAAAGATAAATTAAAATAAAAGAAGCTCGTCAACCAACTGATTTTGAAAGCAAGCTAATGCCAGATATTTTGAGAGTTTGCACTCCTAATCCTATTATAAGAAGCTCCTTGACCTGCAAATGAGTAAGTAAAGATATCAGTATTGCAAAATGGCACACTGGATCATGATTCATCAAATAGTGGCACGTGTATTTCAGACTCTTTATTAAGTTAAAAGCTTCATGATTCTTGCTGCTATATGAACATGGCCACACTTCCTAATTAAAAGTGTGTAAATCTTTACAAATAAAAGATAGAATGACGTAAACTTTTAAATTGATAAGTGCATCATTTTTGTTTCAAGATAACCATAGTCAAATTGATGCAATGACTGTTTTCATGCAATATTGATGCAGATCATGCATGTATAAATTAGCTCTTCAATTAGATTAAGCTAAGTACATTTTATAGCTATGTATTCCATTGCTTGATTCACACATAATTATTAGAACACTTTTAATAATAAATATGTCAGGGATAGAGTGGAATAAATTTTTTGAATCCATGTAGCATCAAGCTTCATAAATTGACAGATTCAGTGGCCGACAATGGCATAAAATTAGGATGTTAGTTTGTAATCGGAAACAGTATTTGTTCATAAATAAGCACAAGAAAAGAAACAAGGATAAAGTTATCTTGTGGAACCAAGGATTTTTAACTCATATCTTGGTGCCAAAAGGTGTAATAAATGGAACATGTGATCATAGAAAACCTGAAATAAGCACATCTGTTTCTTGTAGTCATTGATATATTAACATGATATAACTTGACCATTACATTTAATCAAAACTAGTCAACTTTATAAGTTCATTCCTCCCTAGGGGAATCTAAGAAAAAGAAAATTTATATACTAATCTAACAATATTATGTTAAAGTACTTATTAAATTAACCACATGTAAGAAATTACAGCTTTGATGAAATGAAGATGTAAATTTTCTGCCCATTTTTTGTTTGGATTGCATCATATTCCATTACAGGTTATAATCGTCTAATCTTTAGATGTAAAATTTAAAAGAAAAGCCGAACCATGTCTTTTAAAAAGAGAATAAAAAGGGGCAGGCGTAAGTGGAATGCAGTTTAATATCATCACGTATCAAGTGCTATGTTTTATATCATCCTATATCAAGTGGTATGTTTTAAATCATCATGTATCATAGAAAAAAAAAGAAGAAAAAGAAGATACAGAATTGAAAAAGGAATTTAAATTAGCATCATTCTGATACTAAGATGTTAGTAGAAATTGGCAACTTTTTGTACTAAAGTTGCAAACAAGACTACTCAACGAATCTTTCGTTACAGTCAAATCTTATGTTTCTACGTTTACATGTTCAGTTGAATTCAAGTTCTACAATATCAAATATTAACAAGCATTAGCTAATACAGCTATGTGTTATTAAAGCTGTTCAAAACATTGACACTAGCATTAGCAAAAGAATGAATTTTAAAAAAGAATATACCTCTAACTATCAAGAGATGGGAGCAGCAATAGAAAGCGCGAGTCAGCAACTACAAATATCATGCTTGTAATTAAGAAAGAAAAAATGCAAATATCAAGTTTATATTAAAATGCATGCAAAAAAAGCAACTATCAAGCTTGTATTTAAAAAAAAAAGCATATTTATTCTTTGGCTCCAAGAATGAAATGAAGACAAGTATTGTCATGCATGATATCAATAATATCAGCAAATGTAGCCTACAAAAACAATAAACATCAGGCAGTTTTCCTTCTACGATCAGATTTGGTTTCAGTGGTGTACTCCAACCAGGAGGAATTCAGTAATGCATGGCTGTAGATTTTGGGAAACTTATTCAAAAAGGCCAAGGCTATATTTATACAGTTGAAGTTTTAATAGATGTCTAATTATAATACTTGATTAAGCAGAAAGCAAGCAAAACCTTCTATGCCTTCACTTATGCATTAGTGTGTTTTTTTTTAAATTTTGAAATACCTACTCTGTGAACACAGCAGACAAAAGGCAATGGCTCGACATTGTCATGTGTTACAACTGATTTAAATTTGATAACAAAATAATCGATTTAATCTTTTTTGAGTCTTCATTGGTAACTCACTTTATTACTAGGAAAATATGAGGTTCTACGAATCAGACCTATTTTAATGGATTAGAGTGAGATTGCTGAAAAACAAAAAGCCACTGCATCCGTATGAATACAGATTAGCAATCCTATTAATAAATTATAGCTGTATAAGGCGTGTGTTCTGTGTTTTTAGTATGCATGCAAAGGACGTGTGAGAGAAGAGGAGGTTGAAAAATCCTAATCGTTCTAACAAAAGGGAAG
Organism: Allium cepa; assembly: GCA_030765085.1. Lineage (NCBI taxonomy): Eukaryota > Viridiplantae > Streptophyta > Magnoliopsida > Asparagales > Amaryllidaceae > Allium > Allium cepa. The sequence continues at coordinate 237,971,413 of CM060930.1, forward strand.
GAGAATGGGAAGGGCGAGTATAGTTACTGATATTTCCCGAAAGGAAAAAAACAAGAGAATGTCATTTAATTTTATATGTCAAAACCATTTTGCAAATCAATTATTTTCCACTTTCTCCCCTTCGTGCATTTTAAAATAAATGTTGAAAACGCAAAACACAAAACTTGTTTTCAAACCGAATAATACACTTTTTTTGGAATGAAAGAAGACCCTCAAATATATTTCAAGGTTTATAAGCTTTTAGATATAATGCCATTTGAAAATTTAAAATCAATAAATTCAGTAACTAATAATCACGTAAGCTAACATCTTTATAGTGATCACCATGCTCTGAAGATTCCCATTGCATGCTTTCTTAGTAGCGCATCAACAAATCATCAGCATATAGGCAAGGACACGCATGCATACCAGGAAATATATAACAAATTGAAATGGTATTAAAACCTATTTCCCATGTTACAATCAAAGAGACATCCAAATAATTAACAAATGGATTGCTGTAATCTTTTAGACCACGAACGGGCATTACATTTAGATAAAAACGTGGATGCATAGCATGTTTGTCTTCAAACGATAATTGAACCAATTATTACCGGCTTACCAATTTGCTACAATTCAGAGTGTAAATATCGAGAAAAGATAAACAGATGTAAACAGTAGTAAATTTGTAATTTTGATTACCTATATTTCATATTTTCTTCCTATGGTTATTTTTTGACCTTTTTTTAGGAAAATAGTATGTTCTTACAAATATTGATGTTGATCTTGATTTGCCAATTTTTGAATATGATTCATTTCAAAACTATATTTGAGACATATCGGTCATTCAGTTGTACTTACCATGTAGTAAAGTTTAAAGGCAAATTATATTCTTAAAGGGTGACCGTTGGAATGGTTTTAAGTTTATAATTCTTTCAAAACTTTTTAAGTATGGGATTTCATTTTAGTAGCAGAGTTAGCACCAAGGTTCAAGATATCCATTAACAAGAAATCATATCAATACCCCAATTAAAGGTGATAACGACCTCTTCGAAACCACCTTTCGAATTAGTTAAAGTAATCTGAGATTCCTTCGAAACCACCTTTTGACATGGAGGTAATTTAATATCGTGGCCTTACGGTGTCAAGGATTTTAACTGTGTCAGGAGGGTTTTATTCCGTCTAAATGTATCCCTTCGATAAGCTTTGATGCAAGTACTCAATAGTTGAATCCATATGTGAGCGTTGAATTAGATTATACGTATTCGAAAACACTTTATTACTAGTTTTTCATAAATACAAAGGATAAGTATTACAAGGAAGTGAAATCTTTCAATTTGACTTAAGAATTAGTATTTACAAATTCAAGAAAAGAACAGGTATATGATGAATGAATTCGGGTTCCCTAAACAAAACCTCTAGGGTCTTATTTATAAGCGCATGTTGGACCCCTTTGAATCAGTTCTTTCGACTTAGTCGAAAGGGTGCCTTGAATACCTTTCGTCGAAATTAATTTAGGGCGCCCTTCTAACCCTGCTTTTGAATGGAGTTTGGGTGCTTTCGACTCCATCGACGGGTAGAGGATTGTCATTCACCTTCTTCATGTGTTGTGTAAGTAGAAAAGGATGTTGGCTTTCGACGCTGTCGAAAGAGGTATTTTCAAGGCTTCGAATAACTTGAAGCACTGTAGAAGGCTTAATTGCGAAAGATGGCTTTGAAAAGAATTTACATTGATTAATGTGGAACCTCCATCTGTTGGTGTTTGAGGAAGCAATATTGGTCACATATGAGATCTTTATATTCATATAAGGTTTCAACCGATTCAAAAGGTTGATCTATGCTTTTGAATGTGTTGCTTTGGTCAAATGTTTTTCTATGGAAGGTACACAACGGCGGAACCATCCGTTTCGAAAGGGCAGATACATGTGCGGAAGCCTATTATTTGATGCCTTCGAAAGATGCTTTTAATTCTTATGAAACTCCTTTATGCATGCGGAACCAACTGTTTCGAAAGGAGTTAACTGAAGCGGAAGTATAGCCTCATTCCCTTTTGACATCTTTGAAAGTTCATTGCTCATCCAACATTTTTCAGAAGCATCCTTTCAACTCTTTCGAAAGGTCTTTCTATTGCTATCATTCTCCATGAATCCTTCTTCTATATTCTTAAAGGTTTCAACAAAGTTACGGTGATTTCTGATGATAACACTTGAACTAGCGAAGAGATGTTCTTGACTTTTCAAGTCAACTAGTTCGACACCTCATTATTTCAACATATAATTTTTCCGCCTTTTGATATCCTCAAATGAATCTTGACCGTTCATTAAAATCTAATCGAATGGCCTTACTTGCACTTGCTTTGCTTATAAACCACACTTCCTTCTTCCCTGTTTCATTTACCTGCGATTAAAAATCTTAAAGCAGAATCAGAAATTTCAACAACAACAACAACAACAACAAAGCCATTATTCCCAAACAAGTTGGGGTCGGTTAGAGATGGAACCCAAAATTAAATGACAAAAGTAATTTAAAGGTTATAATAATAACAATAACAATAGCAATAATAAAATAAAATCAAATAGGTAAATTAGTAATAATAATAGCTAAGTAAAAATAAATATAGAATTACATCTGGTATGAAAAAAATAATAATAATAGTAATAATAATAAATAATAAAAATAAATAAATAAAAATAAAAATGATGATATCAGTGCAAATAGTAATAATAGTGCTGATAGTAATAATGGTCAATGGTCAAAGGTCAAATGCTACGTCTTAGGCTCTGTTTCTCTAATGCTATAATCTAAAACTTATAAGACTCACGGCTCATGGTTCTGGTACGTGGATCGCTAACTTCCACGCGCTCCTATCCGTTACCAGCTCTTCGGCTATATTCCAACACTTCAGGTCTCTTTTAACTACTTCCTCCCATGTCAATTTTGGTCGGCCTCTACCTCTTTTTGAGCAAATTACACGGCCTATAATTCCAGCACGCACAGGTGCCTAGGGTGGCCTTCGTTGGAGATGTCCAAACCATCTTAAGCGATGTTGAATTAGTTTCTCCTCAATTGATGCTACTCCCAATTTTTCACGTATATCATCATTTCTAATTCGGTCTCTTCTTGTATGACCGCAACTCCATCGCAGCATACGCATTTGTGCTGCGCTTATTTTCTGAACATGTTGGTTTTTAGTTGGCCAACATTCTGCACCGTACAACATCGCATGCCTAATTGCCGTTCTATAGAACTTTCCTTTAATCTTTTGTGGGACTTTCTTGTCACAGAGAACGCCGGATGCTTGTCGCCACTTCATCCATCCCGCTCGAATTCGAAAGCTAACATCTTCATCAATCTCACCATTACACTGCAACATTGATCCTATATATCGAAAGGATTCATTTTTAGGAACTATTTGTCCGGCCAGAATAACATCTCCATCCTCTGACCTGACACCACTGAACCCGCACTTCATATACTCTGTTTTAGTTGTACTAAGCCTAAATCCCTTAGATTCTAAAGTCTGTCTTCACAACTCGAGTTGTCTATCAGCCACAATCCTACTATCGTCAATTAGCACAACATCATAAGCAAATAGCATACACCAAGGAATCTCCCCTTGTATACTCTTCGTAACCTCATCCATCACTAGGGAAAAAATGTAGGGACTCAAAGCTGACCCTTGATGTAATCCTATGTTAATGAGAAAGTCACTAGGTACATTATCGCATACTCTGACACTAATCACGACATTATCATACATATCCTTGATAAGCATAATGTACTTTGTTGGGACTCTCTTCTTTTTCAGAGCCCACCACATCACCTTCCGTGGTAAGCATCCATTTAAGGTAAGAATCAAATATTTCATCCTTTTATTAAATTCTTAATTTCCAGAGACGCAAGTTAAAATTTAAGGTAAGCATCCATTTTTCTATATTACGGATCGGTTTTTCACATTTAATTTCAATTTCAAATTCTTAGGGTTTGAGTTTGTGTTACTGTTTTAAATTTTAAAAATGATTTAAGTTTATCGTTCATACAAAATGAATTTTAGATTCATTTTCTATGCTAATTTCAATTGATCTATGGTATCAGTTTAGGATTTGAACTTGAATTTATCAAATTTGAGGCTATTTGCCGTTGCTGTATGAAGATTCAAGATCGACCCTTGTGATACTTAATTTTAATTTTAGAAATTTACATCTCCTACTGTAATTCGGATTGAGAATGATACACTTTTTGTTACCATCGAAACCATTAATCCACCTTTCGACTTAGTCGAAACCTCAAAACTTAAATAACCACATTTGTTTTCATTATTTCAACTTAGAGTTAAAGCTTCTAAGATTTTGTTATATCCTTTCGGCTCATTTGAAACTCATAATGCTTAATTGGAGTGTAGCTATCATCACTTCCCAATATTGACATCGTCGAAACGTCTCAATGCCCTTTCTCCAGTGTCAATGTCACTTTGTTTCGAATTTTTTTATATCTAAATTGGGGTGTAGTGTTTCGACAATGTATATATCCAAATTGGTATTGTGTGGATAACTACACTTATTAATAATATTTTTATTTTGGCTTTCGACATTGTCGAAGGGTGTGTTCAGGTACCTGTATTCCATCCTCCCATTCGATACCGTCGAAAGCCCAATGGCCTGTATTTCATCCTCCCTTTTGACACGTCGGAAGCTCAATGAATTTCATAATTCTTGTTAATTTCAACCCCCTTCGAAGGCATGGAACCATATGCTTCGATGGATATTTGATTCATTGCAACAGGCTTTCGACACCTTCGAAAGGCGTAAATGGTTAAATGAATTATAAATTTAATAAAATTATTTCACCTGCAAGGATCATGGTTTAAAAAGAGCTTCTAAGAAATCAGAAAAACATATAGTTTCAGAACTAGAATCTTCCCCAAAGAAGACTGAAGCACTTTAAGGCATTCGCTTATATCTTCTCAAGACGAAGTAGATGCAATCCTTAATGCCTTCGGAATTGCAGGATTTAATGCTATTCCTCCTGGCGAAAATGACACCATTAAAAATCCTCCGAAGGGATATTTCGCTTACACTGACATCCACATTTGGCATGGTGCTTTTATTCCATTTTCTGCGTTCTTGTCGAGATTTCTAAGTCACCTTGGCATAGCTCATATACGATCATCGCCTAATGTATATACATATCTCATCTCTTTAGAGCTCATGGCCTTAGAGTCGAGCATTCCTTCTCTAACTGCTGAAGTTGTCAATTACTCGGTGCGTCTCATCAAGCTTAACAATTTGAACGACCAAATTTTTACCCTCACAAGAAGTTAGTTTCAAAGAGAGTAAACAAGTTCAACGATTGGAAGACGCAACTTTTTTATATCAAAGTTTTACAAGCATTAGTGGAGCTTTCTCTTCTCCTCGTAAGTAGATCATTACCATTATTCTTCATTAAATTATTTTCTTTTGCTGAATTACATTTCTTATTAGGACATGCTCCCAGGGATTTTGATGAATGAAGGCAAGAGAATTGTGAAGTTGCTAACCGTTGCCTCTAACAACATTAGGAATAGGCTCGCATTACTGACCCTCAGCAACCTTCAGAAATATTCTCTCATTCCAGAAGGCTAGAGGATTCTGGGACAACCTCCTCTTATCCAACATACTTCTTAAAGCAAACGCTTCTTATCCATGGGTGACCCTAACAACTTTTCATCTTTGTCTCTGATTTGTCCCGACCAACTTGGTAAACTTAAGTGTACCGTTTGTAACTTACCCTTGGGTTACTCCTTAGATCAGTTTGATAACCTATGCTTTTTGGTTTTAACATGCGCTCCTTCAACTAAATTAACCATAAGAGATGACCCAAGCCATTGCTAGATCGAGAATGATCGCTAAAAGAAAATTAAGTGGAGCGACTGCCGCGGGTCCTACTTCTAACAAAATTAAAATTACTGATGTCCAGCCTTCTCTTCCTCCAAAAGAAGATGAACTTGTTGATGTAGGCAAAGCTCTAGAAGGTCCTACTCTTGATGACACTGCTGACCAACCCAAAATGATCCCTTCGAAGGATGACTTCATGTCCCACATAGTTGTTTTCGATTCTCTCATTGTCATTGCGTAAATGCAAAAGGATTTAGACACTTCAACTCCCTCCCAGAAGTTGAATCCCTCTAGACCCTCATCATCGGTATCTCTTAATGATTTTGAGAATGTTTTACTATCAATTAGAATTCTCCATCATTCACTTATATTCAACCGCCTTCCTCTACACTCAATCCGACAAGTCATTGTCTATCTCTCATTGAATAACTACTTTTGGTATTTTCCGTACTACTTGATTTTCAATTACTATTTTATATTGAATCTTGACTCGCATTTTACTTTTCCTTTTAGATCTTCAAAAGATGGTACTCCCTCCAAGAAAACGTTTCAGAGTGTTCCGCTAAGACATCAAAAATCAAAGAAGAAGTGGCAACTCTAAGTAACCAGATTATTTCCCTCACTGCTACTAAAGAATACGCAGTGAGGGAACAAGAAAGATTGAGCGCTTCTTTTGTTCAAGCTTAATCTATAATTTCCAAGGAAAGGAAGGCCAAACAAATCTTAGCCGAGGAGGTTTTGGCTTTGAAAATGACTCTGAAAGAATCAAAGGACGAAAAGGTTAGGATGAATGCTAAACATGTTTCTCTCAAAAAGAGACGTACATTTTTTGAAAAGAAATTAGAGAAGAAAAGGAATTTTTTAACCATGGCCATCAAAACCATTTCCGAGGCTCAGCACAAGGTGGCTCAATTTCTAAGCACTTCTCAAAATGATATCATCGTAAATTCTTATGAGGATGCACTCATGCTAGCTTACTCCTATAATATAAAGAAGTGTTTAGATTTAAGCTTTTCCTCACTTGATCTTGTGTTGGTTAAAAGATTCATAGAAAAAATTAAGTGGAGCAAGATATTGAGATCCCTGATGGAGAAGAAATTGATGGCTTAAAAGATCCTATCTTTCGATGTCCCTCCTGTAGGAAATTCTGATTCAGACGAGGAGGAAACGATAAGGATGATGAAACTGTTGTTGAAGAAGGTGACAACTAGCCCTGATAATGATAGAGGATGGGGTTCTGGTGAAAATGGAGGCGATCATGATGACCCTCACGGAGGGGGTGACGACGACACTTCCAAGGCTTTTGATAAAGTCTTCTCTGATCCTAGTGCTTGCGAAGTGGGTCAAATTGAATTTTCAAAACCCTCCGATCTCCATGAAAAAGATACTGATATTGATGCTAGGGAGCAAGAGGGGAAAAATCAGACCCTACAAACTTCAATCTTTGTTTCTTAGGTATGGAATTCTTTGTAAAAATGGCTTACTTCCAAGATAACATTGGCTAATGTCTTTCCATTTTAGATAAGGAAGAAATCCATTTATCTTTATAAAACAAAGCTTGAAAAAAACATACAAAATAAATAACTTGTATAGAGAGTTAGATAAAAAATTAAAAGAACGCAATGCGGTCTTTGGAAATTATTAGATGCTTAAAAAAACGTTGCAGTATTAGCGTCATTTAATGATCAGGAAGCGGCCCCTAACTGAAAAGGGTGCGCCTTCGCTATGACCAGCTCTTAGAAGAGAACAGAGAATTGATAACTTCCTTTTGGATGTTGATCGAGGACAGAGATATCCGGGTAGACTTCTTATATAAAGCTTATTGTAGACATCCAACTGTAGATTTTTTATACTTGGATGATTTAAATGGGGATCTACTTAGATATCTACAAAGGAGGTACTTAGAAGAATTTAAATCTGATCCTCATTCGGGGCATGTTGGAATTTACCGCGAGTCAACTCAATTTCTCGTGTATTGCCTCTAGAAAAACTCAAATATTATAAAGATAAATTCATTTCCGAGTTATTTAAAAAAATCAATCTTTTACGAACCAAATGAAAATTTATAATCATGCAATTATATTGATCTGTAAATTTTCTGCATTTTTCATTTATACTTCGTCTATTTTAATACATTATTACAGAGTAAATGTCTCTCAAGCAGCCTTGTTAATAGAGATTACTTAGGCAAATATGTCAAATTAAGAAAAGGTTACATAGAAAAGGCATTACTCTTGAAATCCTCAAGATTGGCTAGATATTGCTTTCTTAGAGATCTGCAGAAGCTTTATATTCAACATCTCTTCCTTCGCTTTGATTTTCTAGGCGAAGAAAAGGAGAAGCTCCTTAAGGAAAATTCATACATATCATACAAAATTTGTTTATAGTCATGCTAGTCCTACAGCCGGAGAATGGGATTATGACAAATGTCCCTCATTTATTACCTCAGAAGGATTTAATACCACTTTAGAATCAACAATCACTCTATTGGCTAACTCGTTGAATAAAGTTAAAAATGCTATTTATAGACTTTAAGTGTGATAGGGCAAAGCAAGTATTTGACTATAACCTTAATATTGTACCATTTGTTTTATCTCTTTTTTCTAGAGTTAACCTAAAAAAAAAATTGTTCTCTGGGTATTAATTTGTTTTTTATATTTGAATAGGAATTACAATTAGCTACCACACCACCCTCACTAAATCCGTTATCTCATTTCACTAGTATTAGAGATAGGTTGGTGGTGGATCTTGAAACGAGAAGCCTATTTAAAAATCCTGTCTGCCCGACTTTAAGGTAATACTGAAGCGTAGGAAATTTTTACTTCAAAAGGCGATTATTAGAGACGTTAATGATCAAATCACTAGTTTCGAAGAGGATATCAAGAATAAAGATGAAACAGTTTTAGAACTGAAACGCCAAATTAACTCAAATCCTTTGATCGACATTGACCATGTGATGTCTAAGCTTTTCTAGCAGGTAAGCGATTCGAAGATAAAATTAAAAGGTAGTAAAGCTCAATATAAATCCTAGGAATATATTAGGGGAGGCGACCTTCCGAATATCAATTTACCAACTTCTCCAATCGCCTCATCTGTTGGGAAATCTACAAGGTCTTTGTCTTTAGCTATTTAAAAATTCTCTTCTATAACAAACCTTCTCCCGGGTTTAGACGAGAAGGTGGTTGGTGAATGGTGTAGAAAGGTTGAATTTTGAAATAATGAGATATTTTGGCAATCAACAGAAAGTGAGGTACTCGCAACGCATCAATAAGTATGCAGCTAAAATCCAAAGGCTTGAACACAAAAAATATCTTCTTCAAAAGCATATGCCAATGTAGAAAGACAAAACAAGGCCCTTAAAGTTGCTAACGCTTTCAATCATGCTTTGAAGACTCGTATTGAATCTATTGATAATACTTACAGAAGTAAGAAGAAAAAGAAGCATAAAGAAATTCTTTGCATCGTGATTCGCCATATTGTTGATCCTTTAATTGCAGAGAATTTAGATAAGGTTGTCCTGAATCTTTGATGTATACACTAATGTCATATAATTTCTTGTAAATAATTTTGCAAATTACGTTAATATCGCCTGGATTGTTAGCATTTCCTGTATTTGTAATGTTGTTTCTGAATTTGCTACTTGATAACTTTGGCTATGATTTTTGTTGAATCATTCGATCTTCGTTATTAACCTTGTTTTCCTGAAAAGTACAAAGTAGACAGCATTTTTCTATTAATTTGAAATTTATATAAGAACATGTTCGGAAATTCATCTCTACTATTAGCGATAGTATCAGGAAAAATTCCAAAAATCTAAGTAATGGAAGTTAATAGATCGTCATGTGAAAATAATAAGTGAAGAGAAATCCAACAGTTGAAAACAATTAAAGTCTGGAAATTCTCGTTCGACAATAGTAGATCCTGAAATCTTGGTAATAGTGAGAAGAGACCGAAAACTTGTCTTCGTTTAATAAAAGCTCATAAATCTTCTTCTAGAAATAATTGGTAAATGATCAATGGTAATGGCCTGATAATAATAAAAACCCAGAATTCATCGTCCGAACGTAAATTATAAAAGAGTTCGAAAATTCTTATCTCGGAATGAAATAAGATTTCAAACCTAGGTTCGAGTGTTGATAAGTGACATCCAGATGATAGAAGTAGGAGATATGAGACCCAAATACGGGTATTAGTAGGAGAGATCCATAAATTATTATTTGAAAGTTAACAGAGAACTAGAGATGCTTTATAACAAAAGATCTGAAACCTAGATTCAAATATAGATTAGTGAAATTTAGAAATCATCTTCGAGATACAATGGAAGCCCATGGTTCATAATAGAAGATCCGAAACCCGGATTCAACCATAACATGGTGGTACCAATGACTTAGTCCATCCTCCCTCCAGTGGGTGCCTTAATCTGGCCATAGCATGACACGATCAAGGACTTGTAGATACTTTAACCTGGCCATAGCGTGACGCGGATAAAGGTTTACTCTAACCTCCCTCTAGAAGGCGCCGTTTAAGGTAATTTCTAAGATTAAGAAGAATTTTTCTTCCAACCATGTAGATTTTCTTGTAAAGGTGCTTTATTGAATTTCTCTAGAATCGTTTTACAAATCTGTTGATTTTCCCTTATCTGAAAACGTTAGATGACCATTCCTTCAAGAGCTCTACATTTATTTGTTTCGTGCTCATTATAGGGACAATAAAATCCTCCCATATTCCTTTCATATTTGAGCTTTTCTTTTTGGATGGCCAATAGTTGAGTTCATTCCTTGTTAGTAAGTAGACATTCTCAATTGATGTAATCAAGTTGCATTCTTTAGGGAGTCTTGATTTAAAGCTTGTCATCTGAGACTGATTTCTAGATCTTTTGTGGCTTGATCCAGAAGCTTCGACCTCAATGACCAATTTTCATTTTAGAGCCTTTTGAAGCTCATATGTAGGTAATGATCCACTTGTTGCTTGATGCCATTTTTGAGCAATTGTGTAATAATTAGTCATCATCCCTTCTTCAAAGATAGTGCATTTAGTATAGAATTTAATAGTCTTCCGCGTTTGATCAAAAATATTATCACCCCTACTATGTGCTCCTCTTAAAATAAAAATATTTTCTTCTTTTTCAAGATTCTTAAAGCCTCCAATCATAAAATTTGTTGTTCATATAGCTTAGAATCTTGTATCGTACTACGAGAGAATCTAATCAAGTGTGTACTGAAGATCCTTGCTTGGACATTTTGATTTTGCTAAGCATTGTGGTGTAGTATCTAAGGTTAACTTGGAATGAAATAGGAATAAAGAAAAGTAAGTTTGAGAATTTTAACAAAGCCTGAGTTTTGAGCACTCCTAATGCAAAATAATGTTAATAAGAAATTTTATCAACTTAAAAGTGAGAACGACCACTTCGAAACCACCTTTCGAATCAGTCGAAGTAATCTGAGACTACTTCGAAACTACCTTTTGACATGGTGAGGTAATTTAAGGTAAAAGCCTTATGGTGTCTAAAGGTTTTAACTGTGTTGGCAAGGTTTTATTCCTTCTAAATGTACCCTTTCGATAAGCTTTGATGCAAGTACTCAACAGTCGAACCCATATGTAAGCATTAAGTCAGATTCTATGTATTTGAAAACACCACATACTTGCTATATTAATAATTTTTCATGAATACAAGAGGTTTAATTATTACAAGGAAGTGAAATCTTCCTATTTTATTTAATAATTAGGGTTTACAAATTCAAGAAAAGGACAGGTACATGATAAATGAATTTGGACCCCCTACACAATACCCATAGGTCTTATTTATAGGCGCAGACTAGATCCTTTCGCTTCAGTCCTTTCGACTTAGTCGAAAGGGTGCCTTGAAGACTTTTCATCGCTGTTGAATTCAAGATGCCCTTCTAACCCTACTTTCGAATGTAACTTGGTTGCTTTCGACTCCATCAAAGGGTATAGAATCGTCATTCACCTTTTTGTTGATGTGTTGTGTAAATAGGAAAGGATTCTGGCTTTCAACACTGTCGAAAGGTGTATTTTTAGGGTTCGAATAACTTGAAGCATAATAGAAGGCTTAGTTGCGGAAGGCAGTATTTGAAAGAATTCACATTGATTAATGTAGAACCTCCATCTTCTGGTGTTTGAAGAAGAAATATTGACCACATATGAGATCTCCTTTATATTCATGGAATGTTTCAACCAATCCGTTTCGAGATGTCGGACACATGTGTGAAAGCCTGTTATTCGAGACCTCCGAAAGGTTTTTTAAATCTTACGAAACTTCTTTATGTATGCGGAACCAACTGTTTCGAACGGAGTTAGCTGAAGCAGAAGGATAGTATCGTCCCCTTTCTACCTCTTCGAAAGTTCGTTGCTCATCCAACATTTTGCAAAAGCATCCTTTCGAATCTTTTGAAATGTCTTGCTATTGCTATCATTCTTCATGAATTATTCTTCTATATTCTCTAAGGTTTCGACAAAGCTGGAGTGGTTTCTGATGAAACAATATCGGCTTCGATCTATTGAAATTTTGAGAATTTCAATCTAGTTCGTAAGTTACAAAATTTTCGCTTCGTATTTTAGTTTCGGGTTTCAATATTTATTTTTATTTGTTAAATTAACTGAAACAAGATGTTTAAAAATTAGGATATATGTGAACAATTTTAATTGATTATGAATACTTATAATGCTAACACATATTAAATTATCACTACATACTTAACTTGTTTAGTTACATTATTCATATATTTTGTGATTTTGCATGATTTGAAAGTTAAAATTTTATATTTTGAATATTTGTAATTTAAAAACTCAAATTAATTCTTTTTTGTTTTCTTCTATGAAATTCGAATTTCAATAATTTATTTCATTGAATTAGAGTTTCGGTTTGGATTCGTTCCCGTCTCTACTAAAACCAAAACTTAACATTCAGAATCTCAATGTTTCGATCAAGACATCAAACCTTGGTTAGTATCAAAATTGTTGCTACTAAAATGCAATTTAATATTAGTTTAAAATATGTCTGAAGCTAAATTTTAGATTCCATTAGGTTTCAAAAGAGTGTTTAGTTTCCAAATTTAGAACTTAATTTCGGCATCATATTTGCTTTTGAACCAAAAAGAATAACTAATGATTAGACCTGAATTGGTGTTTTTCAAACTTCAAGACTCAATTCATAAATTGGTGCTTCATTTTTTTATTATAGAATGACACATGTGCTAATATAGGTTGAATAGCATCAACTAAAATTTAAGTACGACTTTGTATTATAACCCTTTTATGTATGGAATAGCACCAGTTGTTACCTTGGCCATACATTTTGGCTTTGCCTTCACCCTTTGAAATATCTCAACTTCAATGGCCTCATAAGTAAGCAATGTTATACCGCCTTTTGGTCAGGAAGTATCCCAACGAATTTGGCCAAACAGATTTCATGAACATCAAGGCAGGATGTCCGGAAAGATGATTATCAGACCCGGAGATCGGTTATAAACAAGGCTATAGACGATGATCAAGCGGATTCGCACGGATGACACCCTGGAATTGGCTAATTATTGAATTATTTAATTAGTTTAAATATACATATTTAAATGTAAATTATACATGAAAATTGAGAACTTTTGACAATAATAGTAGAAAGCATAAAGTGCAGATTTTTGAATGTAAAACGATATTATAAAATTAATAAATATTGTAAACAATTCAAAAATAATAAATTGTAACGGATCTTTAAAATAAAATATTAATAAATATCCAGATAAAGTTAAGGAGGGTTGAGAGAAATGCTAGAATTAATGTGAGAGATAGAATTTCTTCTGCTTTACTATTATTTAATAGATTGTTACGGGTATTTTCTTGCTCTTCGAGTAAAAATCTTGGAAACAAGAAAAATCTTAAATCTAAATTATTTGAAAACAGAGTTCTAATTTGAATTTTAAACATAAAGCATAACACAATTTGTAAACAACACAGGGAGCATAGTCATGACATACAACATCACGAGAAAAAAATGGGCATAAGAAAAACGTATTGTAAAATAAATATATTTGTCTACCTTAAAACATGACCACTTCAACTCAAAACATCTTCCTTAACCGCGTTAGAATGTCGTACGTCCTAATAACTCCTAACTTATATTATTATCTCCAAATTTCAAAAGAGGATATTAGGATCCGTATCTTATTTTGTAAGTTAACAGATAAAACATCCATTCCAATCAACCTTAACAAATCAAATTGCTAAACTATTTCCATTTTTTACAACTGACATCTACTAAAAAAAGCTGCAACTATTTTTTGAGCAGAAATCGAAGAAGAAGAAAAATTAATATGTGGTTTTCAAGTTTTTTTGAAGCAGTTGCAATAATATGTACTAATTTCTTTTCTCATTCATTTGGTCATTTATTTTTTACTTCTTTTCATTTAGTTCAAATATACTTGAAATTAAAAACGATTTGAAAAATTAATGATATTACACATTGATTATTTGTGTGTTTTAATGATTAAGTTGAATTGCAAAAATTAGGGGTATAATTCAAAAAGGTTTTTTTTTAAAAGTAAGGAGAGATTTACTTATTTTGAAACTCCTTAAGGAAGTTTTCCATAAGTTTCCTTTTCAAGATACATGTATAAATGGAGTGGTACTTAAGCCATTTTTCCCCTAATATTTCTGTACAGATTTAACACTGCTAGTCTGGGCCAATATTTATTTATGTGAGAGAATCATAAATCCATGCTAATTTGTGCCTTATTTTATATCTATATCCTGCATAAATTATCCATGTCTGATTGTTACCTCGTATATATGCGGATCATAGTATCCATGTCTATGTATAATATAAACTTATTGATAGAAACAAAGTTAAGAACCTGATCCATATGATAAGACAATATAATAAAACCAGTTGTTAGATGGTGAAAGGAAATCGTCGAAAAATATTATCTCGCCAATCGACACGCTAGAATTGGTTTTTTGGATAGAAATAGAATCCTTGGAATTTCAAAAGAGATGTGAGCAATGAAGAACTGGTACTCCACATTTTCATTCATCGCTCTTAGTAGCTTAGATCATTAAACAAAGAACGTCCAAAATTAGTTTGTAACACGTGTAGATGAAGAGCTTAGAGTTCAGAAAACCAAAATTATAGAAAGATAGTCAAGCATTGTACATGTATGTTCATTTCTCAAAATTGAACTTTGTTCGGTTTGCAGACTTGTTAAATATAGAAAAGATGAAGTATCCCATAACCAGGATTTTTGGTTTGGTCCGTAAGCAAGATACATATCTTGTTATTTTGTTCGGTAGCAAGATAAGGTGAGACATGAAATGAAGATTGACATTTTGGCCAAAATTGTATTCACTAAACATGTCTCAGAAAAAAAATTCAACATGAGAAGGACTCGTAAATCCACAAAAAGAAAAAAGAAAAAAAAAGGTATATGTTGTAATTTTTTAATCACAGAACACCTTGTTAGTTTTGACTGGCAAAAGATAATCCAATGTAAATTTCTAATCATCAAGGAGAATGTCTATATTCCTAAGAAAAACCTAAGGAAACTAATGACCAAAATTATATTATTAAATAGCCTGATATTTATAGAAGAAGAAATAAAACCTGGGTAAGATGTTGGATCGCTCTCTTCCCAAATAGAGGAAGTCCAGGTTTTTTTAATGCACATGAGCATTCAACAATATAACCAAGAGTTCATAAAACAAACACAATGCATTCTGAAATTCCTTCTGTTAATATAACTCATTATTTTAATAAATAAACAAACAAAAATAAACTTTACAATTAGTAGATGAATTCAAATGCTTAATTCTGAAGTCATCTCAAATGTAATATTTCATAACATTTCATATTTGAAATTCACCATTAATTTAGAAAATAAACCTGAAAAGATTGTGCAATTCGCTTGCAATATCATATCCATAGGAATCAAAATTTATAACAATTTCATACTAATATGTAAAATGCATGATGTACTATTACCAGGAATTTCTTCCGATCTGAGGAACAGAGGAAAAGCGACATTTTGAAGAGCGATGGTCAGTCGATGCATGGTCGAAGTAGTGATAAAGTTTGTTTCATCGAATTTGACTTTGTTTATATTGATTTTCCATTCTATAAAAGCAAAATTAGGTTTTGTAGATTTTGGTGGATTTGTAGGTTGTCGATGGAAAAACAAGAATATATGTAGAAAAAGGAAATGGGGAAGAGAGAATGATTTTTTAGGAGGGTGGTAAAAAGTATTAGGGAAATAGAAGCCACGAATATGAATCGAGAAGAAAGGAGCAGGAGAAGTGGAAGGAGATATTTTTCAATAAAAGAAAGGAAAAGGGAGGACTATTTGGACTTCAGATTAGAGTTTAGATAATTAGGTTTGACCCTGTCGTAAACGAGCTGATTGCTTTAGGATCTGTCACCTGCTTATAAATACTGGCAAGTACGAAAATGCTACAAACACATTCTTACTCTTAGTGAAACCCTAGAACAGTGTGTTACAAAATCATCGCGATGAGCTTCAAATTAATGTGCCAAAATTGAATAGGATTGAGCGGAATTTGGGAGGTTTGTTTAATGTTTAATTGAGCATTGGATCTAAATTCGGGCAAAATTTTGTACATACTTCGGACCTTGTAAATCAGGAGCTTGGGAGCTTTTTTATTCAACATCAGCAACTTGGAGTTGTAAACGGAGATACCTGTTTAAGCCTGTATTTTAAATTTAAGAAAATGGGTAGCGGAATATTGCATGATGTGCAAATTTGTAACATTATGTTTAGATGCGGTTTTTTGATTTTTGATTGGAAATATAGATAATCAGATCTGATTGTAAATTGGTTCTGATTGATGTTTGTGTTTGATTAAAAGGTACTCTATAAATCATATTGCGGTTCCATCTTCTTCTGCAATGAAGCATGCAGTTTTAGGCGACTCTGAACTGGGGTAGCAATCGGATGGATTGCATGCAAACGGAAAAAAAAGGTTTCAGGTATGCCTTGTGAAAATATATGTGATGGAGGAACAAATAGAAATTAAGGCCTATCAGTCATCACACGTAACAGTTTGGCCTGGCCCAATACAAGTTTGGGTGATGGGACGAATATTGTAGGAAATTAGTTTTGATCAATTTGAACAAGTTTGATAATTGGGCATTGGACCATCTCCCTTAGTTCAGGCCTAGGGCCGGCTTGGAAGATAACGAAGGTAAAAATGCAAGGCGTATTTACTCTATAACTTTATAGTCCAGCTAGACTCGGTTAATATTAATGACCAAATTTTTGTGTATCAAAATTCAGCTGTCCACAAACAGGCCTGGCCCACTATTTGGGTTGTCCCAGCCCAACAAAAACTACAGCTCACTTTAGAATCTCAGCTCAAAAAATTAGTGGTTTTCTGGAAATAAAACTTTGAACCCGAAAAATATGCTCATGTAGGAAATGAATCCTAATAATTGTTCTAAGAGTGTTGACCGGTATGATACAATCGTTAACTTAGGAAAATAGTTCCCATTTGTTAATATCAATTATTTTGCATATATTTTTTTATTGCCATGGCCAATGGGTTGCCTTTGCCCATGGGCTTGGTGGGCTGCCCTCCAGATCGACCCATTCAAAGATGTGGATTGCTAATGGATACACGGACCATTGCTAATGGTAATGGATACAGGGCCAGAAACGAATTTAATCTTCATATTTTATTGTTCATATACACACACACACATTTATGAACAATAAAATATAATTAATTGGAAACAAAATTACATTACTTGTAAACCATTCCGTAAAAATGGACAGTAAATATTGTTAAATATTATAAATAACCGTTAAACCAGTTGTCATAAAACTTCATACATGAGATTGAATATAATAAATATACAACACTGAAAAAGCTGTAAGACGTTAAAATCAACAGCTACCGTAAATTTTAAGAAGAGAAAAGCGCAAAATATCTATTGTTTTTAACAATTATTCAGAATAACTTTGTAGAATTTTGTTTTATTACAACATCTATTTAGAAAAAGTTGTCTGGAAAAATTTATTACAACTTCTTCTTCTTCCCGTGATCAGGAGAAAATGAACAGCAAAGACGAGATGAAAAAAACAAACGTTTTATGTTCGACCAACTACTGTTTGGCATACTCTTATGGTTGCTAGCTGCATCGTTGCTGCGCTTCAAAGCTTTTTTGCAAGTCGTGGTACAACCTTATTGAAAGCAGGCCATTCGTCTCAAGACATTGTAGTGATAACAGCCGTGAAGGAAAATTGATCGTGTAGTACGGTTGGTCGAATGCTTCGGATTACAGGTTGTGCTTGCTGAGTGGTAAAAGGTACGATGTTGTTGAAGACTTGGAACTCAAGTATGACTTGTATCCCTTAGAGGAAGCAAAAACTATTGGATCGTGTAAAGGATTGATGTGTTTGGAAAGCAACAGGCATGGACAACTTGCAATATGCAATCCTGCTACGAAGCAAACGATACTTATACCCCAATTGGATTTCTGTAGTGAGTTTATTTTCCTTCATGGTTTTGAGGACGTTGCATCAGTTGCTGTGTTTGGGTTAACCAAAAGAGCCGCGATTTCAAGATTGTGAGAACGATGACTTCATCTGCAAAGACCGGGGATAGCTATTTATTCGAAGAATTTGAAAATCTAAAAACTATGTTGGAGACTTGGATGATCGGAAGAGCACTTCAGGTTTTGTTTTCATTATGGGATATGGAGCAATTTCATGGGCGTCGAAAAAGCAGCTAGTAGTGAGCCTACCAACTACAGAAGCTGAATACATTACAGCTGCACTTTGTGCTTGTCAATGTATTTGTCTTGGGAGAATCTTGGAGCAACTTGGAGCAGAAGAAAGAGGAAGCACGGAAATTTATTGTGACAACAACTCTACAATTCAGTTGTCTAAAAATTCAGTTTTCCACGGATGAAGCAAACATATTGGTGTAAAATTTCACTTTCTCAGAGACCTGGTAAATGATGCAGCTGTGTGTAAGTCTAACGTATGGTGGATCGATTATATAAATGACAAGTATATGACTAATTTAAACTATAGTGTAACAATAATAAAGTATGTAAATAAGAATAATCACACCAGAGATTTTATACTAGTTCGGACCTCCCGTCCTACGTCCACTCCCGAAGCTCCTCTTCGGAATTTCCTTTTAGCTAACCCTCACTTCACCCGGAGGAACAGGTTTACAATAGCAGAGTTTCTTTGTCAACTATGTTTTCTCAATTACACGAATTTTGACTATATAGTACAATTAAACTTCCTATATCTCTTGAATGATTGAATACAATATTGTTCGAGAGAATATAGAAGTGTATGATCTCATATTTATAGATTGGATAGCAAGTAGATGATTAGAATAAGAGATAATCAAAATAGAAAGTCGAGTTGTGTTTTGATCCTTCTTGATTCTTGTTTATATAGTTGTAGAGTGTTGCTTCTAGTAGTCACATCTCTTCTCTTTCAGTCTAGAGTCGTCGCTGTTCACCAGTGAAGAGTTGCGGAGGAGAGATGGAGTTGTGTCTCTTCGGAGATGACAGTTGTAATTTGAATATCAACAACCGAGTGCAGTTTCAGACGTCTGGAATATGTCTCAAACGTCTGGCTCTATATACTTTTTGTATATAGTAGCTTTTCAGACGTCTGAGTGCTACTTCCATACGTCTGGTTTAGTCTGTTTGTTGTTCCAGAGGACTTTTTCAGACGTCTGGCTTGTGCACCCAGACGTCTGATATTGTGCATATCAGTTTTTGTCCTCTTTCTCTTGTGCTTCTTTGCTCCTATCGACTTGTAGTCCCTTGTAGTGTCCTTTAAGCCTCTTTCTTGTCTTTCTAGTGATGTTGCTCTAGCAAGTACCTTCATATATAAATATATATGTATATTCGATTTCCATTGTATAGTTATTGTCATCGAAACCATAGATTTGATTTCCTAACAATCTCCCCCTTTTTGATGATAACAACTATACAATGTACTTAGATATAATTTTATAAATCTCTCCCTGAATATGTGCTTTCCATTATTTCTCCACCTTTGGCATTATCAAAAAGTATTAATATGTTTAAAACTCCCCTTAAGCATAACATCTCCCCCTAAGTATAATATCTCCCTCTATCAATATTCATATGAATTTATCCTCCATGTTTGCCAAAGTTCATATTTCATTGTAAGCACGTAATTCTTTTTAAACGTATGGAACATCCTTTAAAATTCCAAAATCTATCTGTTTTCTTTTATTTCTCCGAGTACCTGCAATAAATAATAATCATTTTTGGTACCCACTTACTATGTTACGGTCCGGAGGGTTAATCATAGGATGACAAAATAGGTGTGGTTGTATCAAAAAATAATGAATCAATCTTAAAATAACTATTACTTATAATCTAAGGTATCCAAAAAAAATTAACATTTAAAGCATGTGATACCCATGTTTCTTATACTTTCCTAATTTTTAGGAAACCATACCCATTCGGGTGTGGTTAAACCTTTATACATATAGTTTTCATTACAAATCACATTCTTATAATAGTTGCTAATATAAAGTTGTTTATCATGATCAATCATATTAGTTGGAATCCATATCTTAATATTGTTAGTCATTAGCTTAGTACTTGAAGAATAATTTCTATCATTTCTAAATAAAGTACTATTATGACTATAAATGGTTTTAAAACTATCTTGGTTACTAGTACTAGCACTAAAATTAGTATACATGAATGCATATCCAGTACTATTTTTACTTTTAGCTTGTTTTTAGCCTAAACCGCTTTTATCATTTTGAGCTTTTGAATTTGTAACTAAGGAAGATAAGATATCTTTACCTTTGTTAAAATTTATGATTTTTGTATTTAATCTTTCAAAATTTGCTTTATAAATACAAACTTCTTTTTGAAAAATATTATTATTAACTTTTAAAATCTCACATTCTTTAGATAATTCTAAATTATTTTTAATTAAAGCTTCATTCTCTTTTTCACACGACAAAATGAAAGAACTTGAATTGTTTAAATAATTTTCCAAAAAAGTATTTTTATTTAGCAAAATATTCATTTCCTCCAAAAGATCATTGTTTTTATCTTCTAACTGCTCATTTTCTTTTTGTAGGACATCTTTTTGTAAAACAAGTTCTTCTATGGTATTTTCAAAACATTTGGTTTGTTTTACCAAAAATTTATTTTCCTCTGTTAAATTGGAAATTTCTTGCTCACAATCTTTTAACTTAGCTAAATCAATTGTATTAACTTTATTCAAAGTTTTACAATCTTTTAATAATTCATCATATGCTAACAGAAGATCTTTATATAAAGAATCTAAACATACCGATTGTGATCTGACTTTAGCCATGAAGCATTTGTTTGTTTGCTCCTTTAATTTTTCTTTATTTCTCTTCCTCTTCTTATTGCCTTGATTAGATCTCTTTGTAGCCATTTATTCTAGGATGTTGTTACGATCTCTAGAATCCCTTACTCTGATACCAATTGTAAGTCTAACGTATGGTGGATCGATTATACAAATGACAAGTATATGACTAATTTAAACTATAGTGTAACAATAATAAAGTATGTAAATAAGAATAATCACACCAGAGATTTTATACTGGTTCGGACCTCCCGTCCTCCGTCCAGTCCCGAAGCTCCTCTTCGGAATTTCCTTTTAACTATGCCTCACTTCACCCGGAGGAACGGGTTTACAATAGCAGAGTTTCTTTATCAACTATGTATTCTCAATTACATGAATTTTGACTATATAGTACAATTAAACTTCCTATATCTCTTGAATGATTGAATACAATATTGTTCGAGAGAATATAGAAGTGTATGATCTCAGATTTATAGATTGGATAGCAAGTAGATGATTAGAATAAGAGATGATCAAAATAGAAAGCCGAGTTGTGTTTTGATCCTTCTTGATTCTTGTTTATATAGTTGTAGAGTGTTGCTTCCAGTAGTCACATCTCTTCTCTTTCAGTCTAGAGTCGTCGCTGTTCACTAGTGAAGAGTTGCGGAGGAGAGATGGAGTTGTGTCTCTTCGGAGATGATAGTTGTAATTTGAATATCAACAACCGAGTGCAGTTTCAGACATTTGGAATATGTATCAGACGTCTGGCTCTCTATATTTTTTGTATATAATAACTTTTCAGAGGTCTGAGTGCTACTTCCAGACGTCGGATTTAGTCTGTTTGTTGTTCCAGAGGACTTTTCTAGACGTCTAGCTTGTGCACCCAGACGTCTGATATTGTGCATATCAGTTTTTGTCCTCTTTCTCTTGTGCTTCTTTGCTCCTATCGACTTGTAGTCTCTTGTAGTGTCCTTTGAGCCTCTTTCTCGTTTTTCTAGTGATGTTGCTCTAGCAAGTACCTTCGTATATAAATATATATGTATATTCAATTTCCATTGTATAGTTGTTGTCATCGAAACCATAGATTTGATTTCCTAACACTGTGAAGCCGAGTTTTTGTAGCTCTGAAGAGGAGATTGCAGACATAATGATACGGCCTCTCAGATTAGAGCAGTTTGTGTAGCTCCGTGGGATGCTTGGAATAATTGATGCAGCAGAAGTTTAAGCTCCATGCAGATGCATTAGCTTAAGGGAGGGAATGATGGGAAAAATTATTTATTCACGTTCTTAATAAGCCATAATCTTATGGATGCAATATTCTTAAGAGTTAGCAGTTTTTAGATTTCTATGTAACTTGCCATGAAATGTGGCTTTTCTATTTTTTCTTTTGTATGTGTAAAAGGCTATAAATGCCTGATATTTATTTCAAGAATTTAAACAAGCAGATAACACTACGAAAAATTTTATTGGCGTCCTATCATTTGGAATTCAATTAACAGTAAGAAGATGCCTTGCTGCGCCTACAGGCTATATTAAGGCGTATCAACACTACATATCACCTACGGCAATGGGGAATTAGTTATGATGACATTTGTGTATTATGCAATGAAATGCTAGAAAGTATAAATAATTTGATTTTCAACTGCAGTTATTCTAGATATATATGGGTGCTTATGAAGTTAAAACTAAGTATTACGAATAACGATACCGCCCTGACTCTTGAAGATGAAGTCAACTGACTCAGACAACGATTCCAGAAGCAGGACCAAATCAGTCAGTTGGCTTCTTGCTCTCTTATCACAAGGATCTACTATATTTGGGAGGAAAGAAACAAACGCGTTTTTGGGAAGAAAGAGGTGGATAAAATCGAAAAGGCTAAATTAATTCAAATCGAGATCACTTATCTCATGCGGAAATCGAGGTTGAAGACCCAGTGCACCCGCAAGAATGAGCAGATCTCGTAGAAATAGGGCATTGATTTGAGTGATGCTAGATGAACACTTGTCGCCCCTCAATTTTCATCGCTAGAAGCAGCCATGGTAGATAGGACAATTGTTTTGTTTGAGTTAGACTTGTCCGTATCTTTTATCCGACGTGATAATTGTTAGCTATGTGGTTATGGCCTAATCAATTAATGGACTGTCATGGGTCTATATGTTTGTACTTAACGTTATATTTTTTTATTAATAAAGGAACCAAATTTCATAATGTATGTATATGTGTGTATTACGGTATAAACAAAAGTTTGATCGGGCATGTAGTCCTCTTTTTCTTAAAAGTAGAGGAAATTTTATTAGTACTGCAAATATTGAACAGATAATGCAAGCAAGATTCTAACATAAATATCATAATATTGTAACCCAATTGGGCAATTAGTAGGCTAGCGTTTCAAACAAACATTAAGACTACGCGTCATAAAAAATCTTTGCAGTCTGACATGTAGGAAAATGAGATGCTGCTATGACTTTTCAGAAATCTTATTTATTATGATTATAAAGTGACCATTATACAACTTTTTGTGGATGACCATATTCTTATAGAATGAATTTCATGCCTATAATCCAACAAATTAAAGAAGATAATCTTTTATTTTTCTCACAATTACCAATAACGTATATTTCCCATTATGCTTCATAAGAAATTTATGGACAGAGAGTTTATTTCATTACTAATGAAAATTATATAAATACTTATATTACTCGAGAAATTTTTGAGCTCTGAATATATTCTTGAATGGATATCGGACTTTTCTTTGGCTATCTAAGTTACTATGTGTTTATGCAATTTTTGATGAATTTTGTTCATAAAGATTAGGTACAAATATGCTAAGATGAATAAAAATTACTTTTGTTACCATAAAGTTTTTAGGCATTTGCTGTCTTTCTTAAAGTACACTTCAAGAAAAAACATCATTTACAATGGTTGAAAAAAGTTGTTTAAAGACTTTAACAACATTTTGGTTGTAATATACATGGCTCCAAACAAAAAGTTTAAAGTTTCGACGTACAATTAATGTTGCATAAGCAGTTGTAGATCATGTATTTACAAATATTTTCGACCATGGTAAATATTAATATATTAATTTTAAAACTTCAAACAATGTATCCAAAATATTGTGAAACAAGAATTATTGAATCAAATATCAAAACATTACCAAAAAAATGGACGACAGGTATAAGTGGCATTGTATTTTGCATTGCAACATTTTGACCCGTTGAAAATAAAGCACATGCAGCAAAACCCAAAACACATGCAACAAAACAAAAACGTGCCAAAAAATTAAATTATATATCTTCTTTAAGTGTTATTATTAGATTTTATAAAACAAATATGAAACATCACATTCAAGTTTAATACAACCTTTCTCCGACAATATCTTTGTATTTCAATCACATTTGTTGCGCACTATTTGTTGAACCCTACAGATCTATAATATTAATAAAACATATACATTATTAATAATTTTCTATTTATTGTATAGATGATATTTACATCATTAACCATCAATAAGAATAATACGAATAGGACCGGGTTGGTTGAAAATCTACCCAACGCAATTTATATAAATATAAACCCAACCAAAGAGATCTAGCTATTAAACGGGTCAACCCAACCAAACCCGCTAATTTAATGGATCATCCAAACCCAATCCGTTGAACCTATTTTGAACAAAACTAAAAAAGACATCATAATTGAAGAAGCTCATCAACAAACTGTAATCCAAACTAAAAACATGTGAGTTTGCAAACAATAGAAGAGCGCATCGGTTTAAAGATTTAAACCGGTGATCCAAACTAAAGGGCAGAGGCACGCACATAATACAAGTCAAACCAGTAATCCTTCTCCTGATATCAACTGTATACAAACACCTGTTTAAAGAAGACTTGAAAACGAATAAGGTTTATAAACTGAAAGATAAATTAAAATAAAAGAAGCTCGTCAACCAACTGATTTTGAAAGCAAGCTAATGCCAGGGATTTTGAGAGTTTTCACTCCTAATCCTATTATAAGAAGCTCCTTGACCTGCAAATGAGTAAGAAAAGATATCATTATTGCAAAATCACACACTGGACCATGATTCAACAAAAAGTGGCACATGTATTTCAGACTCTTTATTAAGTTAAAAGCTTCAAGATTCTTGCTGCTATATGAACATGGCCACACTTCCTAATTAAAAGTTTGAAAATCTTTACAAATAAAAGATAGAATGACGTAAACTTTTAAATTGATAAGTGCATCATTTTTGTTTGAGGATAACCATGGTCAAATTGACGCAATGACTGTTTTCATGCAATATTGATGCAGATCATGCATGTATAAATTAGCTCTTCAATTAGATTAAGCTAAGTACATTTTATAGCAATGTATTCCATTGCTTGATTCACACATAACTATTAGAACACTTTTAATAATAAATATATCAGGGATGAAGTAGAACAAATTTTCTGAATCCATGTAGCATCAAGCTACATAAATTGACAAATTCAGTGGCCGACAATGGCATAAAATTAGGATGTTAGTTTGTAATCAAAAATAGTATTTGTTCAGAAATAATCACAAGCAACGAAATAAGGATAAAGTTATCTTGTAGAACCAAGGATTTTTAACTCATACCTTGGTGCCAAAAGGTGTAATAAATGGAACATGTGATCATAGAAAACCTGAAATAAGCACATCTGTTTCTTGTAGTCATTGATACATTAACTTGATATAACTTGACCATTACATTTAACCAAAACTAGTCAACTGTATATGTTCATTCCTCCCTAGGGGAATCTAAGAAAAAGCAAACTTATATTCTAATCTAACAATATTATGTTAAAGTACTTAATAAATTAACAACATGAAACAAATTACAGCTTTGATGAAATGAAAATGTAAATTTTCTGCCCATTTTTTGTTTGGATTGCATCATAATCCATTACAGGTTATAATCGTCAAATCTTTAGATGTAAAATTTAAAAGAAAAGTTGAACCATATCTTTTAAAAAGAGAATGGGCAAGCGTGAGTGGAATGCAGTTTTATATCATCACGTATCAAGTGATATGTTTTATATCATCCCGTATCAAGTGGTAAGTTTTATATCATCATGTATCATAGAAGAAAAAAAGAAGAAGAAGAAGATAGAGAATTGAAAATGAAGGAATTTAAATTAGCATCATTCTAATACTAAGATGTTCGTAGAAATTGGAAACTTTTTGTATTAAAGTTGCAAACAAGACTACTCAACGAATCTTTCGTTACAATCAAATCTTATGTTTCTACGTTTACATGTTCAGTTGAATTCATGTTCTATAATATCAAATATTAACAAGCATTAGCTAATACAACTATGTGTTACTAAAGCAGTTCTAAACATAGACATTAGCATTAGCAAAAGAATGAATTTTAAAAAGGAATATACCTATAACTATCAAGAGATGGGAGAAGAAATAGAAAGCGCGAGTCAGCAACTACATATATCATGTTTGTAAGATAGAACAACTGCAAATGTCAAGTTTATATTAAAATGCACGCAAAAAAAGAAACTATCAAGCTTGCATTCAAAAAAAGCATATGTATTCTTTGGCTCCAAGAATGAAATGAAGGCAAGTACGGCCATGCATGATATCAATAATATCAGCAAATGCAGCCTACAAAAACAATAAGCATCAGGCAGTTTTCCTTCTACGATCAGATTTGGTTTCAATGGTGTACTCCAACCTGGAGGAATTCAGTAATGCATGACTGTAGATTTTGGGAAACTTATTCAAAAGGCCAAGGCTATATTTATACAGTCGAAGTTTTAATAGATTTCTAAGTATAATAGTTGTTTAAGTAGAAAGCGAGCAAAACCTTCTATGCCTTCACTTATGCATTAGTGTTTTTTTTTTAAATGTTGAAATACCTACTCTGTGAAAACAGCAGACAAAAGGCAATGGCTCAATATTGTCATATGTTACGACTGATGTAAATTTGATAACAAAATAATCGATTAATGTTATAATATATGTAAATATAAAATTGAATATGCTTTGTGTTTTTATATATGTTTAGTCCCACACCATGGGATATGTTTAATCTCATGCTTCAAGGCCTATATATAAAGAAGCCTATGTAGTGTAATTATATCAATCTATCTCTATGTAATTGATATCATAGTGAATAACATTTTCTCTACTCTCCTCTTTTCTAATAGCTTCTTATCTCTTTTTAGTTTATACACGTTATCAGCACGATCTCTATAAAAAAATATTATACATCTACAATTGTGATAATCTATAAAATCAAATCTATTCTTTTCTAGGTCCAATTATAGATCTCAAAACGGTAAGTCGTTTTTTTAATCTAATTGATCTAATCTTCCAAATCATTTTTTCCTTTTTCTTTTTCTTTTAGATCTCATTCCATTCTAGATCTACTTCTTTAGATCTGAATCTATTGTGTTATATTTTATATTTTATTATATTAGTCTTATAATTTTAGATCTTATATAGATCTAAACTTTGAGATCTCATTCTTATTTTGTTAGTTATTATATTTTAGATCTATTTCTTTTCGCTATTTTTCTGATCTTATTATGCTGTATATCTGAATATCATGCTTATTTTATGTTTTTGAGTTCATTTATTTTGGAATGCAAGTTTGAACTTGGCAAAATTTGATATTGTTGATTCAAGCAAATTTATCGAATTTGATTATATTCAGTTTGGACATGGATTTGAGAAATCAAACATGGTTGGTAAATGGAGTTTTCATTTTAAAATCTTTTTGATTTGATTTAAATTTAAATGAAGGCTTTGAAAATTATTTTGACGTATGATTTATACTTCCAGAAGAAATATTTTATTGTTTCTTATAGAAACAAATATAAAGATAATACGTATCTAGAAGATCGTATTAAGTTTATATCTAACATTCATTTTGATTTAGCACATCTGAAGTGAATGAAAACATTAATAAAAGTTTGCATGATAAGCTTAATGAAACGACCCGCAAATCCGTACTCCTTGAGTCAACACTATTCTACAACAATCCACTCAATTTGTACAGAAATACGAACCATTTGGGTTAAAAAAGAAGAGGTAGAAGAAGAAAAATAGAAAACAACAACAGAATCTAACCATCACAGCGGAATAAAATATAATACATAATAAATACTCTTTACTCAAAACTTAAATATCTCTGTTTATGTATTACATCATCAGAGTACATCAATCACAGCTCAACATCAATATCATACAAATGGATACACAACAACTCAACACAGCGGAATATATATATAAACAAGTATGAATGTACGTATCGTCATCCAGCTCGTCTCCTGAGCTCCACAGCATCACATCCTGTATTATATAATACTCGGTCTGACCCGAGCATTACAGTTAAATAACACCCGAGTCAGTCTGGAATACCAGCGTGAGAAAATCACACTCAATTTATTATTAAAGTTTCAAAAATCCTTTGAAAACAAAAGCATCTCGTAAGACCACGCCACAAATAAACATGTCGGGTTTTTACCTTACGATAGCTAAAACACTTTTTATAGAAATCCTATGATATTATAATAGGGTCTATATACAAATATTTATAAAATAGCCAAAATTGTTACATGATTAAATTCCAGCTACTAGCCACAGAGTGGGTAATACAAACAAAACTCGTACATGGCTCGTAGGGAGAATGGATTTCCAACTAATGACTAGGCACTGGGGTACCACCTGTCACAGTACGGGGCCTAGATCACCGTACCGAGGAGTATGCCCGCTCCCCTGCAACACAAGGCCGGGACTACCCTTTACTGGATAATCCTGAGTGAGATCACCCCGTGGTTGGGATCAGCAACCGCCCACTAAGCCGAAATAAAAAGGGACATCTAGACTGGAATGACCTCACCCTGCTTGGGTGCTACCCACCTAGCCTTGCTGCATAACCCCTGATTTTCAGTCATTCCCATTTGATGAGGCTTGAGGCTAAGCGTTAACTTTTTAGAACATATCCCTTAGAATGCCCATCGTCCACCTGACGATGTTTCGCAAGCATTCATCTATACAAGTCCGTCCCGAGTTCGAACGGAACCGAAGGCACTATTCCTACTACATCCATTTTGGAAATATCCTTAGGATTAGTAGCGACTAGCCCTTGCACTTCACTGCTCCATCTTCGAATCCAAAATCGTTTTCACGAAACGTACAAACCGGATCGAAGTGGTTTTCGAGAAATAAATCTCGATCCCGGTCTCTTCGAAACGATCAACGCATTTGTCCAATATTGATAGTCGGTTATTTAACTATCAATTTATATTCACAAACATCCATTAATTAAAACAATAAATAATTTCCCAAATTATTTATTTATCTCAAAAATATCTTCACAAGATATATTTCTATTTTCAACCCTTGAAAACAGTTTCAAAACCATCTTTCTTTTCAGAATAAACTTTCCCAAATATTTTCTATCTCCTCTGAAATCCCTAAGCACAAAACTAGATTTTAAAAATAAATTTTAAAACACTTTACTTTGAAATATGTACCTTTAAGACATTTAAATTAAAACTACTTTAATACTTTGTTTAAAATACATACTATATGAATATTTGAAAATAAAGTTACTTAATAAATATAAACTAGATTTTCACTTTTACAAAACAAAACACCAAACCACTTTTTAAATAATTACTGCTATAATAAATTAAAAGGAAATACTTACTTTAGACTTTAAATATTAGAAATTTTTTTTTTCAAAAACTACCTTTTAAAATAATTTTAAAACTATTAACTTATATTTAAAAATTTACTTGAAAACGTACTTAGTTATCCAGGGAGAATTCCAACTTAAATCACTTAAATCAATTTTCCAAATTGATTCCCAATTTATTCCATTTGAAATAAATATCTTTACTTTCTTAATTATTTTCAAAGTTCGTTAATTTTGGTTATTATTATTATTATTATTATTATTTCCCGTTTGATTTAAACCTTTTTAACTTAAATATACGAATTTCAGCTTTTCCCAATTTCTTCTTTATTCTTTCCAATAATTTAAATCTTAAATTTTAAATAAATGTTTTGTTCTTCTAAATAATATCACCGAAGATTGACATTCATTAACTTTCTGTTTATTCAAATTTCCTTTCTATACTCAAAATTTAGTTATTAGAATTTTAAAGTCACTTTATTTCTGAGAATTAATTCAAATTTTCTATAATTATTTCACTTACAAATTCACTTCTTTTATTTTCTTTCTAAATCCAATTTATATATTTCTGGTAATTCATCATACCCAATTATATCCAATCGAACCATAGCATTCAATATTCCAACATAATTCATCATAGAATATCAAATAATCACAACAGAGGGTATTAAATAATTGTAAATAAATGTTGAGGGATCCAGTTGGATCCCTCCAACCCGTTCCCCTACATCCACAGACATTAACACAACCTAATACACCAATTCAAAAATATCATACTATATCACATAAATCAATTCAACCATCTAACAATTATTTAAATTCATTTAAATTTAAGTTTAAATTCAACTGAGTGAGATTTACTCACCTTTTATTTTATTAGCAACAATTTGCAATCCAGCTTGCTTCTTCTCAATTTTTGACCTTGAACAACAATTTACGTTTTATTATTATTTGAAACAAATCAGACAATTAATTGCCATTTTCAAATCTAATTAACCGATGATTTAGTTAAAACTGATTTTCCTTTAATACGTCTTTTAGTGACCAAATTAATTTAAACAGATATATTACTTTAATATTAATCTAGTAAATAAAATATGTATGTAGATATATATTTTTATTTCTTATTTCCAAAATAAATCATATAGGTTTAGGAATCCAATTTTTTTATAACATTTTAAAATTCACTCTATTAATACAAAATAATTTGTATTACCATTTAAATTTTCTATTTTCTTAAATCTTATCCTCGTATGCTTGTCACTGTATTTATATACAAAATTTGGCTTTACCGCATATTTTTTTAAACTTAACAAAAACCTATTTTTTTAGCAATATCCCTATTTACTAAATCACTTTATTTAATTTTAGTTAAATCTAAAAATTTGTTAATTGCATACCTGACAGAAACCAAAACCCGAATCAACCCAATCACTGTTGCCCTCCTGAACGACCCATGCTTGCCGTCCTCGCCGACCCAACCCCTAGCCATCAAGCTCCACGTGACCCTCAATTCCATCGCGAACGAGTTCGAATGGATCCACTGCCCTACCAGAGTCCACAACGCGACCTCGTTCATCCTTACTGCCGCTCGCGAAACTACAGTGAGTGATAGCTGATAGAGGCAGAGGCGACTCTGGAAAATGTTGATAGGGGCGATTGTTGGAGACGACAGTGCCTCAGAAAGAGATAATTTCCGACCAGATCTTGATTGCGATGGTGTAGAAAATGAAGAAGCAAAGCAGGCTTTATGCCTACGGTTCTTGGCCATCAGATAAGTGATGAGAGATGAGAGATGAAAGATAGAAGACGAGTCTAAGGGGAAGGGTGAGATCTGTAGTTCGTCATTCAAAGGAAGCCATTATTGATTTGGATTTATAATATTTTTATATGGGTTCGAAGGGCAATTTCCGAGTAAAGGGGAAAGAAAAAGGAAAAAGGGGGGTACGAAGGAGACAAAGACGATGGCGGGTTGTACGTATGGTCGGTTTAAAGAAAGTTAGTATGTTTTATTTAAATTAAATTTTGTCTCGGTATAAATTCCAATGCGGTCATATACCGTACGCTCTCACGTTAATTTCGATAACTACGAAATTTGGAATCTGGTAATAATTCAATATTACAGACCCAATGGAACTGGTTTCGTCGAACTTCGAGACTGTGCCTCAGAAGGCTATATTTTAAATTCAATTTAAATGATGAAATTTCAAAACTGAACAAACCACTGCTAGTTTCAATTTTACAACTTCTATTATCTTCAGTGTTATCAATATAAATTTTACAAGCCTTCAAATTATATTCAACAGGTTTAAAATTCGAGATTCAACAATTTACTCAACTTCTAATAATTAAATTCTATTATTTAATTATCAAAACAAATAGCGATATTTGTAATTCCAGTTAAAATTATTATATTGAATATTTATAATCAATTAAATATTTCGATTTTAAATACTTGAAAATTCTGGGTCGTCACACTTAATATCTTCCAATACTTCCTTAAAAAAAGAAAAGGAAATAAGAATTGAGAACCTGCAGTTTCTATAATGATAAAAGGTTGATTATTCACTAACAAACAATAAAGGATATTTAAGTACTTTCAAAAGATTCAAATCAAGCTATTCTCATTATATATAGATTATTCATTTACAATATATGTTACATTTATCTTAGCGGATAACAAACTGATTATGGTTTAAAAAAATAACATCCCCTTGATTTGTTGTTGATTGATAATCAATTTCATGTGTAATTACATTTATTTTACAATATTAATAAGGTTTACTAATCTCCAATTTGTTCAAATAAAAATCCCCTTGGTTTGTCGTTAATCAATTTAATGTGCAATCAACATTATTTGGCAATAATATTGATGTCGTCTAACCTCCAGTTCCTTTAAATATGCATATATAATATAACTAAGTAATCAACTAATTGTCTTTAGGTTCACAATTTTGCATCCAATTAATGAAAATTATTTCTTTCTAATCAATCAAATTAAATCATACATGTTTAGAGGCAAACAAAAATTACATTTAATTTAAAATATTTTTGAGTTATAAAATTTCAATACCTTAGCTTCATTTTAAGATCTTACAGTCAAGAATCCACTTTGTTAAATACTATGGAACTAAGGATATTATTAATATAAAAGCTTATAAAATTTGAGATAAAATTAATATTTTGGTGAGCTTTCATGAAATATTCAACGAAAATAATTTAAAATTTGGATTTCCTATGTATTTGGAATTGAAAATTGTGGATATTGCTTGACGTATACAAATTAGTAATAGGAGTCATAGTACCGGTGAAGCATGAAGAGGTACTGAGAATTTTGAAATATTCCTCAAAATGTATTCACTGTAATTATTCTTTAAGTACTAATGACAAAAATCTACTAAGAGGTAAATAAAAAGATGAAGGCTATCTTACAGTTATATATAACTAATTTGGCAGGTGATATGAAGGTAAATATTGTCAATTGCAATTTAACACGAATTATTTGACAATGAAATTATCTATATTTATTGTCTTTTAACTAAATATACTAATCTTCAATTTCTTCAAATATGCATATTGTACACCATGCATCTTATCAATAAATTAATACAGTAGTTAATTCTTTGAGTATCTTTCCATCACAAATTTGCACCTAATTAATGAAACTTATTTCTCTTCAATCAATGAATTAAAGCATGCATATTTAAAGGGAGCCGAATCAATATTTTAATAAATTGGAAACATTTATACAACATCTACATCTTGAGCTTCATTTCCAGAATTTGCAGTCAAGAATCCACTTTATTAAACCCTATTGCACGAAAAATATTATTACTATAAAGGCTTATATGGACAATGGAAACTTGAGAATTAGTAGGTAAAATCAGTATTTTGATGAGGTTTCATGAAATATTCAATGAAACTCATTTTAACACTTTGATTTTATTGTGCATCAGTCATACTTTTTATATATTTCGAGTTTCCGATTATTATAACAACATTTGAAATAAGATGAATTAAATCAAACAATACAAATCACTATAACATTATGTGCTTGCTGCATAAAAGTCAAAACCATGTGTAGGAGGATTTAAGAGGGCTCACTGCTTTCGTCCTGGGATCATTGCCCTTTGGTGATTATTTTGCATCAGTTATCACTGTAATTGGTCGATATTAATAATAACTTAAAAATATTTAAATGGGTTTGCAGGAGATTTGCAAGTATAAGCAGAGTACAGTCTTCTGCTAAAGAAGCTTCCATTTTAGAGGCTTGTTAGGGAAATTTCTCTGGAATTTATGGTATTGTTTATTTCAGACAAAAAGAGACTGATCAAAAGTGTACTAATTTAAGAAAATATGTTGAATATAGTCAGAGAAAAATTCATGTTGATCTTTGGAAAAATCCGTTATGCAATTTATGTTTTGGTAATCAAATTTATAAACCATCCAAAATAATGGAGTTTTTCAACAAAGTGTGAATAGAATAACAATTTTTTCCAATCTCAGTTTTGGATTAAATTGAAGTAACATTAATTTTAAGCGAAATATAGTCACAAAATCAAAACATATCTGAAAGGATTTACTAAAGCTAAAACCAAAAGCCTAAATCTTTTATTTCACTGGCAAAGAAATTGAAAAACTATAGGGTATTTTCGATTTATAAGTGATACAATGAATGGTCAACATGTACGTGCCAGCCTCAAAGTCTGTTTCAGCCACCACACTGTCTCCATCAGCCACATGGCTCGGCATCGCCCATCACTGGCTGACTATTTTCGTTGGCACCCATCGTCCTGGGAACCACAACAGACTTCGATATCGCCCAAAACCTCACGCCTCCATTGCCTCCAACAATACACATGACTTCCTTTATCTCCAGCCACAATTCCCATCATCGTCGTTGGAGTCGCAGTATCAAATATTTCCACACGCTGCCCTTGATAGTCATGCCGTTACCCAGCCCGTGCACGCCAATGCATGACCCGAAGAACACAAATTCCTCATTCCTCTCATCGCCTACCACTATGCCAACATATGGTAAATTAAAGGAGGCTGTAAAAAAAACCTTCTATCAATATTCAACAAAATTAAGGTCTAAAACCCACTAATTACAACAATAAACTTTATCAAATGCGGAATAGTTTTCCACTTACGAAGGTGAGGGTTGAGAATCATCGGATCTGTTGTAAGTACCTAATCGATAGCCTACAAAAAGCATCAAAGAAAAAATCAAATTAAAAAAAGGATAAACTGGGAAATAATTACAAAGGAATTTTAGCAAGGGTACGGAGTTTGAGATCTCATAAGCGACTTTGGAAGAAGAGCTTCTGTTACCCTTTCCAACACGAAATATTTTTTGTATTTTTTCTAATAATTGTTGTAGTTTTCTTTCGAAATGAGGTTTGGTTGACGTTTTGATCTCAGATTCTCTGGTACAAATAAAGAAATAACAACAATGAAAGTGCAGTGGTGGTGTGGGACGTGGGACTGAACATGAGCAAAGGATAATAAAGTGACAAAAGTGCCCTTTGTACTGATAGGTTTCAAGCAACTCATGAGTAAGGTTATTCTCGGAAGATTGAAAACGACTTCACTTGGGAAGTATTTCGAATGCAATAAAAATTAAATTGGGCAAGTGACGCAAAGTTTAGGATAGAGAATTTTTTTCTGTTGGATGTGGGTGTGGGCTTTCATATAATATTGTGTTTTGAATACCGAAGACTGGAAGAAAAGAAGTACTTTTAGCAGACAAAGTACAAAGAAGACGGAGGATCTAATTCAGCTTCTATTAATATAGAACAGATATATAGAATAGATTACGTACATGGAATAGATATATAATGGATTACATACATAGAACAGATATATAGAATAGATTACATACATAGAACAAATATATAATAGATTACATACATAGAACATATATATTAATATGATAACATACTCCAATACATATTAACCATTTAACCAAATTAAATAAATAAACCAAACCGTCCATTAAAATAGATCAACTCTAGCAACCCATCCTCATTTCCTTGCATCTCCCTTCACAGCTTCACTTGTGATTGACATTAAACTTTCACTGTGATGCGTCAGTTGACGCACGAATGGTCGAAAGGGCTGTCCGACACCAAGTTGTTTCAGAGTTATCAAATCATACACATGAAGTCTTCCAGATTCACGTATGTAAAATTTTCCCGCTTTGAGTAATAGAAAGCGGGCATCTCCCGATAAACCCAGAGGCAGAAAATTGTATCCATAACCATTTGTGGGCCCAACATGAAATTTTTGGCTCCATATGGCGTGCTTGTCCAGTACCCATACGTCTATCCATTGTGCATCGCCCATAACCTTAATATATGCTAGATTATCTTCCAAGAAATATAGCACAGACAAGGACGTGTTTAGAAAACCGTCAGATGATAATGAAATGGTAGAAAAAGTTTCTAAAGTCAAATCGAAAGAAACAAGAACGTCATCCTTAGCTATTCAATGGCAAAGTCCATTCCTAAATGCCGTAGCACCAACGAGAATATCCTAAAAAGGCAAAATCGAATTTTCATGACGACCCTTCAACGTTTTGATTTCAAGCTATAAACCTCAACGAAATTGTCATGCATAGTTTTTAAAATTCCAAATTCTTCGAATAAATATCTATCCCCGGTCTCTACAGATGATGTCATCGTTCTCACAATCTTGAAATCACGGCTCTTTTGGTTAAACCCAAACCCAGCAACCGATGCAACGTCCTCAAAACCGTGAAGGAAAATAAACCCACTGTAGAACACCGATTGGGGTATAAGTACCGTTTGCTTTGTAGCAGGGTTTCATATTGCAAGGTATCCATGCCTGTTGCTTTCCAAACACATCAATCCTTTGCACGATCCAATAATTTTTGCTTCCTCTAAGGGATACCGGCCATACTTGAGTTCCAAAACTTCAACAACATCGTATCTTTTACCACTCAGTAAGCATAATCTGTAATCTGAAGCATTCGACCAACTGTACTGCGCGACCAATTTTTCTTCACGGCTATTATCACTGCAATGTCTAAAGACGAATGTTCTGCATTCAATAAGGTTGTACCATGACTTGCAAGCAGCTTTGAAGTGCAGCAGCGATGCAGCTGGCAACCACAAGATTATGCCAAACAGTAGTTTGTCGAACATAAAACGTTTGTTAATTTCATCTCGACTTTGCTGTTCATTTTCTCCTGATCACGGGTAGAAGAAGCAGCTGTAATAAATTTTTTCAAACAACATTTTCCAAATAGATGCTGTAATAAAACAAAATTCTACAAGTTGTTCTAAATAGTTGTTAAAAACAATGGCCATCTTGTGCTTTTCTCTTCTTAAAATTTATGGGAGCTGTTGATTTTAATGTCTTACAGCAGTTTTAGTGTTGTATATTTATTATATTCAATCTTATATATGAAGTGTTATGATGGTCGGTTTAACGGTTCTTTATAATATTTATTGTATTTGACAATATTTATTGTCCATTTTTAAGGAACGATTTACAAATAATGTAATTTTGTTTCCAATTAATTATATTTTATTGTTCATATGTGTGTGTGTGTGTGTGTATACATATGAAAAATAAAATATGAAGTTTAAAATTGTTTCAGGCCCTCTATCCATTACCATTAGCAATAGTCCTTATATCCATTAGTAATCCACATCTTTGACTGTGCCAGTCTAGAGGGCAACCCACCAAGCCCATGGGCTAGGGTAACCCATTGGACCAAGGGCAATACAGAAATTTATGCAAAATGGTTGATATTAACAAACGAGAACTATTTCCCTACATTAATGATTGTAACATATCGGTCAGCACTATTAAGACAATTATGAGGATTCATTTCCTGCATGAGCATATTTTCCGGGTTCAAAGTTTTGTTTTCGGAAAACCACTAATTTTTTGGGATGAGATTCTAACGTGAGCTGTAGTTTTTGTTTGGGCTGGGGCAACCCAAATAGTGGATTGGACCTGTTTGTGGATAACTGAGTTTTAAAGCACAAAAGTTTGGTCATTAATATCAACTGAGTTTAGCTGGACTATAAAGTTGTAAAGTAAATACGGCTTGTATTTTTACCTTCGTTATATCCCAAGCTAGCCCTAGGCTTAAACCAAGGGGGATGGTCCGAAGCCCAATTATCAAACTTGTACAAATTGATCAAAACTAATTTCCTGCAATAATCGTCCCATCACCCAAATTTGTATTGGGCCAGGCCAAACCGTTACGTGTGATGACTGATAGGCCTTAATTTTCCCTAATTTTTATTTGTTCCTCCATCACATATATTTGCACAAGGCATAATTGAAACCTGTTTTTTTGGGCATACTTGAAACCTTTTTTTTGCCATTTGCATGCAAGCCATCCGAATGCTGCCTCTGTTCAGAGTCGCCTTAAACTACATGCTTCATTGTAGAAGAAGACGGAACTGCAATATGATCCATACAGTACCTTTTAATCAAACACAAACATAAGTTTTCATGTACATGACAATTTACAATCAGATCCGATTATCTGTATTTCCAATCAAACATCAAAAAACTGCATCTAAACATAATGTTTAAAATTATTAAATACTGCTACCAATTTTCTTCACTTTTAAAATACACACTTAAAACAGTACCTCTGTTACAGCTCCCAAGTTCCTGACGTTGAATAAAAAAGCTCCCAAGTTCCTGATTTACAAAGCCCGAAAGTATGTACAAAATTTTGCCCGAATTTAAATCCAATGCTCAATTAAACATTAAACAATATGATCCATACAGTACCTTCTAATTAAACACAAACATCAATCGGAAGTCTAAATAGTCCTCCCTTCCTTTCTTGTGTTGAAACAATATCTCCTTCCGCTTCTCCTGCTCCTTTCTTCTCGATTCATATTCGTGGCTTCTATTTCCCTAATATTTTTTGCCACCCTCCTAAGAAATCATTCTCTCTTCCCCATTTTCTTTTTCTACATATATTCTCGTTTTTCCATCGACGACCTACAAATCCACCCAAATCTGCAAACCCTAATTTTTCTTTTATAGAATTGAAAATCAATCCAAACAAAGTCAAATTCGATGAAACAAACTTTATCACTACTCGACCATGCATCGATTGACCATCGCTCTTTAAAATGTCGCTTTGCCTCTATTCCTCTGATCGAAAGAAATTCCTAGTAATAGTACATCATGCATTTTACATATTAGTATGAAATTGTGGAGGACCAGTTCTTAATTGCTCACATCTCTTTTGAAATTCTGAGGATTCTATTTCTATCCAAGAAAAACCAATTCTAGCGTGTCGATTGGCGAGATAATATTTTTCGGCGATTTCCTTTCACCATCTAATAACTAGTTTTATTATATTGTCTTATCATATGGATCAAATTCTTAACTTTGTTTCTATCAATAAGTTTATATTATAGATAAACATGGATACTATGGTCTGCATATATACGAGGTAACAATCTGACATGGATAATTTGTGAATGATATAGATATAAAATAAGGTACAAATTAGCATGGATTTATGAGTCTTTCACATAATTAAATATTGGCCTAGACTAGCAGTGTTAAATTTGTACAGAAATATTATGGGAAAAATGGATTAAGTACCATACCATTTATATGTGGATCTTGAAAAGGGAACTTTCGGAAAACATCGTTAAGGAGTTTTAAAATAAGTAAATCTCTCCTCCCATTTTTATTTTAAAAAAAAACTTTTTGAATAATGCCCCTAATTTTTGCAACTAAGCTTAATCATTAAAACACACAAATATTCAATGTGTTATATCATTAATTCTTCAAATCATTTTAATTTCAAGTATATTTGAACTAAATGTAAAAGAAGTAAAAAAATATACTTAATACCAAAGACGAGATGAAAACAACAAACGTTTTATGTTCGACAAACTACTGTTTGGCATACTCTTGTGGTTGCCAGCTGCATCGTTGCTGCGCTTCAAAGCTGTTTGCAAGTCATTGTACAACCTTATTGAAAGCAGGACATTCGTCTCTAGACATTGCAGTGATAATAGCCGTGAAGGAAAATTGGTCGTGCAGTACAGTTGGTCGAATGATTCGGATTACAGGTTGTGCTTGCTGAGTGGTAAAAGGTACGATGCTGTTGAAGATTTGGAACTCAAGTATGACCGTATCCCTTAGAGGCAGCAAAAATTATTGGATCGTGAAAAGAATTGATGTGTTTGGAAAGCAACAGGCATGGATACCTTGCGATATGCAACCCTGCTATGAAGCAAACAGTACTTATACCCCAATCGGAGTTCTACAGTGAGTTTATTTTCCTTCACGGTTTTGAGGACGTTGCATCAGTTGCTGGATTTGGGTTTGACCAAAAGAGCCGTGATTTCAAGATTGTGAGAACGATGACTTCATTGGCAGAGACCGAGAATAGCTATTTATTCAAAGAATTTGAAAATCTAAAATTTGTGCATGATAATTTCATTGAGATTTATAGCTTGAAATCAAAACGTTGGAGGGTCGTTCATGAAAATTCGATTTTTCCTTTCAAGGATATTCTCATTGGTCCTACCAAATTTAGGAACGGACTTTGCCATTGGATAGCTAAGGATGACGTTCTTGTTTCTTTCAATTTGACTTTAGAAACTTTTTCTTCCATTCATTGCCGTCTGATGGTTTTCCGAACACGTTCTTGTCTGAGCTAGATTTCTTGGAAGATAATCTAGCATATATTAAGGCTGTGGGCGATGCACAATGGATAGACGTAAGGGTGCTGGACAAGCACGCCACGTAGAGCCAAAAATTTCATGTTGGGCCCATAAATTTTTATGGATACAATTTTCTTCCTCTAGGATTGTCGCAGAATGCCCGCTTTCTGTTACTCAAAACGGGAAAATTGGACATACGTGAATCTGGAAGTCTTTATGTGTATGATTTGATAACTCCGAAACAACTTGGTGTTGGACAACCCTTTCGACCATTCGTGCGTCAATTGACGCATCACAGTGAAAGTTTAATATCAATCACAAGCGAAGCTGTGAAGGGAGATGCAGGGAAATGAGGATGGGTTGCTAAAGTTGATATATTTTAATGGACGGTTTGGTTTATTTATTTAATTTGGTTAAATGGTTAATATGTATTGGAGTATGTTATTATATTAATATATCTGTTCTATGTATGTAATCTATTATATATTTGTTCTATGTATGTAATCTATTTTATATATCTGTTCTATGTATGTAATCCGTTATATATCAGTTCTATGTATGTAATCTATTCTATATATCTGTTCTATATTAATAGAAGCTGGATCAGATCCTCCGTCTTCTTTGTACTTTGTCTGCTAAAAGTACTTCTTTTCTTCCAGTCTTCGGTATTCAAAACACAATATTGTATGAAAGCCAACATCCACATCCAATAGAAAACAATTCTCTATCCTAAACTTTGCGTCACTTACCCAATTTAATTTTTATTGCATTCGAAATACTTCCCAAGTGAAGCCTTTTTCAATCTTTCGGGAATAACCTTACTCATGAGCTGCTTGAAACCTATCAGTACAAAGGGTACTTTTGTCACTTTATTATCCTTTGCTCACGTTCAGTCCCACATCCCACACCACC
This sequence comes from Allium cepa, assembly GCA_030765085.1. Taxonomy (NCBI): domain Eukaryota; kingdom Viridiplantae; phylum Streptophyta; class Magnoliopsida; order Asparagales; family Amaryllidaceae; genus Allium; species Allium cepa. The sequence continues at coordinate 238,012,895 of CM060930.1, forward strand.
ACTCCATTTTCATGTTGTTCTTTCTTTATTTGTGCCTGAGAATCTGAGATCAGAACGTCAACCGAACCTCATTTCGAAAGAAAACTGCAACAATTATTAGAAAAATTACAAAAAATATTTCATGTTGGAAAGGGTAACAGAAGCTCTTCTTCCAAAGTCGCTTATGAGATCTCAAACTTCGTACCCTTGCTAAAATTCATTCGTAATCATTTTCCAGTTTATCCTTTTTTTTAATTTGATTTTTGCTTTGATGCTTTTAATAGGATATCGATTAGGAACTTACAATAGATCCGATGATTCTCAACCCTCACCTTCGTAGGTGGAAAACTATTCCTCATTTGATAAAGTTTATTGTTGTAATTAGTGGTTTTTAGACCTTAATTTTTTCGAATATTGATAGAAGGTTTTGTTTTTTATAGCCTCCTTTAATTTACCATATGCTGGCATAGCGGTTAGCGATGAGAGGAATGAGGAGTTTGTGTTCTCCGAGTCATGCATTGGCGTGCATGGGCTGGGCAACTGTTGCTGGAGATAAAGGAAGTCATAACGTACTGTTTGAGGCAATGGAGGCATGAGGTTTTGGGCGACATCGAAGTTTGTTGTGGTTGCCTTAGATGATGGGTGACAACAAAAATAGTCGGCCAGTGATGGGCGATGCCGAGCCATGTGGCTGATGGAGACAGTGTGGTGGCTGAAATAGACTTTGAGGCTGGCAGGTACATGTGACCATTCATAGTATCACTTATAAATCGAAAATACCCTTTAGTTTTTCAATTTATTTGTCAAGGAAACAAAAGGTTTAGGCTTTTGGTTTTAGCTTTAGTAAAACCTTTCACATATGTTTTGATTTTGTGACTATATTTCACTTAAAATTAATGTTACTTCAATTTAGTCCGAAACTGAGATTGAAAAAAATTGTTATTCTATTCGCACTTTGTTGAAAAATTCCATTATTTTGGATGGTTTATAAATTTGATTACCAATACATAAATTGTATAACATATTTTTCCAAAGATCGACATGAATTTTTCTTTGACTATATTCAACATATTTTCTTAAATTAGTACACTTTTGATCAATCTCTTTCGGTCTGAAATAGAAAATACAAAAAGTTCTTGAGAAATTTCCCTAACAAGCCTTTAAAATGGATGCTTCTTCGGCAGAAGAGCTGTACTCTACTTATACTTGCAAATCTCCTGCAAACCCATTTAAGTATTTTTAAGTTATTATTAATATCGACTAATTACAGTGATAACTGATGCAAAATAATCACCAAAGGGCAATGATGCCAGGACAAAAGCAGTGAGCCCTCTTAAATCCTCCAGCACATGGTTTTGACTTTTATGCAGCAAGCACATAACGTTATAGTGATTAGTATTGTTTGATTTAATTCATCTTAATTCAAATGTTATTATAATAATAGGAAACTCGAAATATATAAAAAAGTATGACTGATACACAATAAAATCAAAGTGTTAAAATGAGTTTCATTGAATGTTTCATGAAACCTCATCAAAATACTGATTTTATCTACTAATTCTCAAGTTTCCATTGTCCATATAAGCTTTTATAGTAATAATATTTTTCGCGCAATAGGGTTTAATAAAGTGGATTCTTGACTGCAAATTCTGGAAATGAAGCTCAAGATGTAGATGTTGAATAAATGTTTCCAATTTATCAAAATATTGATTTGGCTCCCTTCAAATATGCATGCTTTAATTCATTGATTGAAGAGAAATAAGTTTCATTAATTAGGTGCAAATTTGTGATGGAAAGATACTCAAAGAATTAACTACTGTATTAATTTATTGATAAGATGCATGGTATGCTATATGCATATTTAAAGAAATTGAAGATTAGTATATTTAGTTAAAAGACAATAAATATAGATAATTTCATTATCAAATAATTCGTGTTAAATTGCAATTGACAATTTTTACCTTTATATCACCTGCCAAATTAGTTATATATAACTGTAAGATAGCCTGCATATTTTTATTTAGCTCTCAGTAGATTTTTTTCATTATTACTTAAAAGAATAGTTATAGTGAATACATTTTGCGCAACACTTCAAAATTCTCCGTATCTCCTCATGCTTCACTGGTCCTATGACTCCTATTACTAATTTATATAGGTCAAGAAATATCCACAATTTTCATTTTCAAATACATAAGAAATCCAAATTTTAAATTATTTTCGTTGAATATTTCATGAAAGCTCACCAAAATATTAATTTATCTCAAGTTTTATAAGCTTTTATATTAATAATATCCTTAGTTCCATAGTATTTAACAAAGTGGATTCTTGAATGTAAGATCTTAGAATGTAGCCAAGGTATTGAAATTTTATAACTCAACGTTATTTTAAATTAAATGTAAATTTTGTTTACCTCCAAACATGTATGATTTAATTTGATTAATTAGAGAGAAATAATTTTCATTAATTGGATGCAAATTTGTGAACCTAATGACAATTAGTTGATTACTTAGTTATATTATATATGCATATTTAAAGGAACTGGTGGTTAGGTAACATCAATAGTGTTCCCAAATAAATTTGATTGCACATTAAATTGATTAACGACAAAACAAGGGGATTTTTATTTGAAGAAATTGGAGATTAGTACACCTAATTAATATTTCAAAATAAATGTGTAACATTCCGATTTTTCGACTTCTGAAAAATCGACATCAATATGTCCACTGTATCAACTGCCGAATAATCGAATGCCAGAAAATCGAACTGTTAGGGTTTAAGAAGAAAAGATTGGAGAAGAAACAGAAACAATAACAGAATCTCACATTCGCAGCGGAACAATATATCATAGATAAATGATAAATGAACAATCTTTAAAGCAAAAGAACTGTGTATATTTATACATTACAACATCATCAGAGTTTACAACAACAACACACAACACAACTGGACAATTATATAGACTTATCCTTACAATAGACCACACAGCAGAAAGATAATAGTATACGAAGTACGTCTTGCCATCCAGCTCGTCACTTGAGCTCCACAGCACTCCTGAAATCCAGAATGACCTGACAGCCTAACTCTAGGCTGCCCGTGTGGAAAATTATAGGCACCAAAAGTTTAGGAAGGGAACGATAAACTCCAGGTCAGTCGTGGGACCGGTGTGAGAACATAAAAACAATTATTTGCACAAAGGAAATAGAAAGAAATCCACATTGCTTTTGGAAAATGAAACTACCTTAAGGCCTCTCGGCACACACACAATGCAATCGCACAACTAGGGAGATTTCTCCTTATGATAGTCAAACATGCTTACTACGCAAAATTCTTTTGATATTATTATTAGTGTATAGTGTGGAAAACCTTTCGAAAGTATAATATTAATCTTAGCCAGCATAGGTACCATTATATTATGTCTTTTATAGCTACCATTTTAAATGGCAGGTTCTACAACTAAAACTTTGCAGGGTTCGTATTGTTTCTTTGGATTTCCAACAAATGGTCAGGCTAAGGAACTTCCTGGGCCACATGGGTATGCCTCTCGAAAGACGTCCCGAGAACTTAACCAGTTCTTTGCCAACACAAGGCCGGGTTACCCTGCAAAAATAGGTAACTACTACACGAGTATGCCATCCCCCGGTTGTAACTAACCTTTATCCAAGGTGCCTCTCAACCAACAACCACAAAGAAATAATAGAGTTGTGGTAACCACATAAGTTAAATATAAGGCTCCATACCTGATACCACTTCTATCCAGAAGAAAATTACATACACTAAGGGGCGCTACTCCCTATAACCTTGCCACATCCTTCCTGAATTCGACCATTTTCGGGGTGTGAGGCTCGACGAAGTCTCGTCCATAAAGCTACGCTTTTCACAAAAGCCATGCTTTGATAAATCAACAATCAACAACACTCAGCATGCCACGTTACCAAATGGGGAATGTATCACTAGTAACCATCAACTACATAACCTTTGAGCTCGTGCGTCTCAGAGAAGGGTGTTAACCTAAGAGAATAAATTCTCCTCAGAAATGTATTTGATAGAAACCAGCTTTACATCTCAAAATGTAACGTCAGACATACATCCATACAAGTCTGTTCCGGGATCGAACAGAACCGAAGGCACTTCAAAAGAAGCCCTTGCAATCCGGATATTCACTAATCATGTCCGGACTCCCCATCACAAAAAGGGTGATATAAATCACTATACCGGAGCAACTCGGTGCAGAGACGTTTGACAGGTTGTCCTTTCATTTTCGAAATTACCCGGTCTTCAATACGGTCTTAAAATGCAATCCATTTCGTCGTATCATTATTCAGAATGGGTTTTATGACACAAAGGTCCTCTCCTGGCTTAACCAAATAATGAGCGCTTATTTTTAAAAATAAGCGTTGCATTCAAATTTCAAGCAAATCACAACAAATATCCATTTTGATCTTTTAACAAAGATCCATCATTTATTTTTTTCGATGTGGTTTTCGGATAACCAATTGGAATCTGACCCCCGGTCACATTGAAATTTAAATATTATTTAAAGGTCAATATTGATAGTCGGTTATTTAACTATCAATCGATATTCACAACATCACCAGATTTTAAATAATTTCCCAAATTACTCATTTTCAAAATTATATTCGCAAGATATAATTTTTAACACTTCAACCATTTGAAAACAAATTTCAAATCACTTTTCGCCTTTAAATCTTTTGAAAACAAGTTTCAAATCATTTTCCTTACGCGGAATATATTTCCAAATATTTATTCATTTCCACTGGAAATCCGCCGAGTTCAAATACTTTAAAATAATTACTTATCCAAAATATACTTGGAAACATTTATAATAAAACCATTTCTAAACACTTATTTAAATATTAGCTATGAAAACATTTTACCAGTATCTCATATAACTTCAAGTCCAAAATAATAAGAAATAAAATTTGTAGATAGGGTATAACTATTTAAATACCCATTTAAAGAAAATAAATACCCATTTAATCTTTAAATAATTACTTTAATAATTTGCTAAATAAATCTTTTACTTTAAAACATTCTTTAAAACCAACTCTAGACTTTTAATTATATTTGAAAGCTACCTTAAAAACACGCTCGGCTTCCAAGGGAAGAATACTCTTTTCATTTCAAAATGCCCCATTTACATCAATCAATAAATCCTTTTCGATTTATTTTAAATTTACATTCCAAATCTGTAAATTACTTTCCACACTTTTGAAAATAAATCAACATTTATTTTTAAAACAACTTTCCTTTTCTTTTATAAATTCCATTTTGAATTTACATTTCCAAACATCCATTATATACCATTTTTCAATTTGATTTCCAAATATTCACTTTCAATCACCCAACAATATTTCAAGTTCATTTATTTATTTCAAACACCAAACCAAATTCCAAATTGATTTCTAAATTTATTTTCCAAACACCATATCAAAATTTCAAATCAATTTCCCAAAGATTTATTTTTAAACACCAAATCGATTTTCATTCAAAGCTCAAATCAACATTCAAATTTGATTTCTAAATTCATTTTGAACACTAAATCAACCTCTTTAGATTGATTTTACAATTAATTTTATCTAAAATAAAATTCCTTTATTTCTCCCAATTGATTTAAAATCTGAATAGATTTTACAACTTTAAACCAATATTATTGAAATTCTCAAGATCTATTTATTTTATTTATTAAAAACCTTATTTTCCTTTACTTTGTATTTTATTAAATAAAATTTCAAAATTCAACTTTTATTATTTTTCCAAACAATTCTCAAAAATCATTTTACTTAAAATTCTCTATTTTAAACTTCTTTAAAAAAAAATCAAATTTCATATTTCTGGTGATCTTGAAATATCCAAAATATATTCGGTTAAACTTTGGCCTTAAATAATATCAATTATAAAGGTCATCAAACACAGATTTCAACCAATCAAAATCATACCACAATATATAAAATGAATTCAAATAATTTGAGGAATCCTGTTGGATCCCTCCAACCTGTTTTCCTACATCCAAAGATGTTAGCACAATACCAATCCCGTTTCAAGACGGGATATCGCGGTACATAGGTTTATATAAAATATCCTCCGCTATTATGCGACGCATAGGGTCTCATCCGCTATATAATGTGGGAAATCAACTCCAAATACATATATAATACCAATTCCACTTCGAGGTGGAATATCGCAGTATATGTGTTTAAATATAATATAATCCGCTTATTATGCGGCGCATAGGGTCTATTTCAATACAAATGACAACAGTCATCATCCAAGCACACAATCAACAATTTTAAATCTATTTATTTAAATTTGACCAATCAACAAATTTTGAGTGAGAAGTTCTCACCTTGCTTTTATTTTTGCAATCCATTTCCATTTCGGCTTGTTTCCTCGATTTTAGACCTTGTATAAACATTTGTATAAAATTTCATTAATATTCGAACAGATCGAATAATCAATTACCCTTTAATAGTTTTGATGAACCAAACTTTTTTATTTTAAACAAACCATTAAATTTTAACTAATTTTCCTTTTATATAATTTAGCTAATTAACACTCTTAATTGAACTAATCAAATGATCAATTTCCATTTAGATAAATTAATTAGCCAATTATTCTATTAAATCAAAAAAATTAAAATAAAGAAGTAATCTCAAAATGTATAGATATATATTTATTTTTCATTTGAAACTATATATATATAAAATAGCCTAGATATATTTAAAAATCTAATCTTTTTACAAACCTCTAACATTCAAAATTTATTTTCAAAATCTTAAAACATATAATTTCTGTTTAACTATTTTAAGTAGGTATGTATATATATAATTTTTCAAAACCGTATGTATATTATTAACTTTTAAACTGAAAAGAAAATCAAAAATAAAATAAAAATAAAAAACTACAGATACCTCAATCCCACCATTCACGCACAAGCCCTAGCTTGTGCCGCTGCGACACGAGTCGACGACAAAATCAACACCTGACGCTTTGCACCCAATCGCCATCTACATGCACCTCTGCCTGAGACACAAAATCCACGCTCGTCCTCGAACTGTCTTCCCCTAGGGTCGAAATCGAAGACGATGACGAAGCCTCCTATCACCACAGCAGCTCGAGCACTTATCTCACCGCAACTTCCCTCGCCGAGTGCCCAGCGACGCCATGCCCCTAGTAGCGGCAACCCATTCGCGATGCTGTTGATTTTTACTCGTGATGCTCGATTGTCGCGAGCCGTGAAACCCTCCTGGCAGTGCCACCGCCCCCAAATATTCACGCAAGCCCTAGCATCGTCGCTCGAGAACGAGCTCAACGACTCCACTATGCCGCATCGCCGATGCCTCCAACTCCTCCTAGAGTCTTGTCGCGATGCTGAGCACGACTTGCCTCCGGTTGCGAAACGAAGCTCGCCATGATTTTATCCTTTACATTTTTTTATTTTTTTTATACGAACGAATTCGTATTCGAATTGAAGAGGAGATTTTATTTTTTTCGAAAGAAAGGGCTCGGCAATTTCTTTTTATTCGGCAATTGAAGAATAAAGCGGCGGCTGAACGAAGAAGATAAGGTTTTGACCCAAACGTGAATATCTATATGTTTATAAACTATTATTTTATTCATATTCTCAAATTTTATCAAGCTTTTACAAACGACTCCAAATCACAAGTGCCGACAGGCGTTTCTAAGGTTTTACCCTTGTTCCGGACACAATGAAAAAGGTTCCGAGTCCAAAATTCGTTCGTATGGAGAAAATAGCTTTTTCGAACCAGTTATTTAATAAAATTTCGATACAAATTTCAGCGCGTTTGCCTATCGTACGATCACACGACAACTCCGAATGCTACGAAAATTGAAATCCAATAATAATATACTATTACGGATCTAATGGAACTGGTTTCGTCGAATTCCGAGAATGTGCCTCGGAAGGCTATTTTTAAATATCGATTTAAACGATAAAATTTCAAAACTAAACAAAACAGTTCAAATCAATTATGAAGCTTCCATTATCTTCAGTATTATTCATAAGAATTTTCTAATCCTCGAAAATATTTTTAACAAGTCGAAAATCTCAGATTCAAAATTTTACCCAACTTCCAATAATTAAATTCAAAAATTTAATTACAAAACAAACTCTGATATTTGAAATTCAAATTAAACTATCATTCAAATATTTAAATTCAATTAAATATTATGATTTCGAATGTCCAAAATTCAGGGTCGTCACATTCTTCCCCCCTTAAAAGAATTTCGTTCCGAAATTACAAGTTAAGAAGAATGCCCCAAATCCATAACTTTTTTTTTAAATCCACTTAGTGAAAATTTTATATTTACCTTTTTCAAACCTTTCAACTTCGACCAAACAATGGTTTTTCCTTTTCTAGTTCAATTCCTACATTTTCATTACAGTTTAGAAATTGACTTTTCGTTAACAAAAATTTTCCATTTTTTTCAAAAATATTCTAACTCCTAAAATTCACGGAAAATTTGGGCAGAGTTTCTCTTGTACATAGGAGCGTTTGCAATGACAAGGGATATAAATATATATACATCGACCCACACGGTTGGAAAAACAAAATAATCAAAACCATTTCATATTTCTTATTTTTTTTATTACGTAGGCATACTTTTGTTAGCATTTTTAAGCAAAGCAGTTATTTATTAGCCTTTTACGCGACCACATCCAGCCAAACGGCCCACCTGTACCTGTACTTACTCAATTTTAACACGTAAGTGACATATATAGGAAATTCATTTACAGTTCACTTATTTTCAATAGTAAATACGTAGTTTTCATAAGCAATGCACTCAAAATAATTCCCATAAAAAATTTATAAGGTTTTAATACAAGTTTAGTCGCTTGCGACCAATTCACATATCCATTGCCGTTCAATTCAAGTGATTTACAACTCACTTTCTTACATTCTATTCATTTTTAAATGAAATGAACTCACATCCATTTCAATTGATTCAAAAATCAATTTTATTTGCTTTTATTAACTCATAGACTTTATACAAACTCATTTGCGTCAAACGACAACCATTTCTATGTAAATTTTGACGATATTCACTTAATAGAATATCCAATCTAGTTTATGACTAATTTAAATTGATACCAACTCAATTTACTCTTTATTTTATTTCATTTCCAATTGATTCCGTTCAATTCATTTTGCATTCCATATTCACATTCATTTCATTTCATTAACCAAACAAGTTTCATTGAAAACCGTTCCATAAAACTCGACAACAACCATTATAAAATTTTACTTAAGTCGAGCTTTTATCCAAATTTTGGCTTAAGTTATTTCTTTTCTTCAAGTTATTTCAACTCAAAACTCAATTTTATTTTCCTTGTAAACAATTTCTAATTTAAATTCTTGACTTGATTTTTATTTATCAAGTCCATTCCATCTATTAATTTAATTCAATTAGTTCATTCACTGATCCATTTTAAATTTCAAATTTCCATGTTCAATTCATCTCGAATTTATTTTATCAACAACAAGGCCATTTTCAATTTATTTCTACTTACGTGAATTTATATGCAAGTTCAAACCATTTTTATTTAACTTACAATTCAATTTTAATTTAACTAATTCAACTTTCCTATTTCATGAATTAATTATCATATTAGCTTACTTGAATTCAATCCATTTCATTTTTATTTTTCCCAAGTTTGGATTTTTATTCAACTTGATCCAAATCAATCTCTTTTCACTTTTTTCAATTCCAATTCATTTATTTACAAATGTTAACCCATTTGTTCATTCACAATTTATATTTACAAACCCCTTTGGCATAAGAATTTTATTTCCTTATCCTTTCAATTCATATTTATAAATTTCATTTGTTTAAGCAATCATTTCACTTAGTCTCCTTATACTTTTCTTTAAATTCACTTTATTTAATTGATTCACTTATACTTACGTAAATTTAACTCCATCCTTTAAGTTAAATCCATTCTATCAAATTTCAAATTGTATAAGTTATCAACTCATTTATTAATCCCATAAATATTTTAAATAGGATTCCAGAGTCTTTCATCTTTTCAAAAATCATCTTTGAAGTTAGTTATATCCAAAATCAAACTAAATTTTCAAATTATAAATCACCTTTACATTTACAAATCCCATTTGTAAATGGATTTTATTTCTTAGCTTTTTGTTTTAATTTCAATTCCTTATTCAATTTCCATATAATGATAATTCAATATCATCACTTCCTAACAATCAAACAACCATATACTATAATAATTTATGGAAAATAATTTTCTTTTCTATACAAAAATAGTTTGGATAAAATTATTTCATTTACCCCTTTTTTTTAAAACAACACTGCGTCAGTTTACCTTGTTTAAGAGTTTAGAAACCCCTATCGATACAGTGGGCCAGACTGCACCGATCAGAATCTATAAACAATCAACCGATATGTCAACACAATACAAAACAATTTTTTTTATTCACTAACAAATATGCGCTCATATCTATTATAACACTCACACTCATTTAAGAATATTACTGACTCTATCTCTAATGAGTATTCCCTACCAGAGCCTAGGTTATCGCTTAACCAATTACTTTGATACCACATGTAACATTTCGATTTTTCGACTTTCGAAAAATCAAAATCAATACGTCCACTATATCAACTGCCGAATAATCGAATGCCGGAAAATCGAACAGTTAGGGTTTAAGAAGAAAAAGATTGGAGAACAAATAGAAACAATAATAGAATCTCACATTCGCAGCGGAACAATATATCATAGATAAATGAATAATCTTTAAAACAAATGAACTGTGTATATTTATACATTACAACATCATCAGAGTTTGCAGCAGCAACACACAACACAACTGGACAATTATATGGACTTGTCTTTACAATAGACCACACAGCGGAAAGATAATAGTATACAAAGTACGTCTCGCCATCCAACTCGTCCATTGAGCTCCACAACACTCTTGAAATCCAGAATGGCTTGTTAACCTAACTCTATGCTGCCCGTGTGGAAAATTATAGGCACCTAGAGTTTAGAAAGGGAACAATAAATTCCAGTTCAGTCGTGCGACCGGTGTGAGAACCTTAAAACAATTATTTGCACAAAGGAAATAGAAAGAAATCCGCAATGCTTTTGGAAAATGAAACTACCATAATGCCACCCGACACACACACAATGCAATCGCACACATGGGGGAGATTTCTCCTTATGATAGTCAAACATGCTTACTACGTAAAATTCATTTGATATTATTATTAGTGCCTAGTGTGGAAAACCTTTTGAAAGTATAATATTAATCTTAGCCAGCATAGGTACCATTATATTATGCCTGCTATAGCTACCATTTTAAATAGCAGGTTCTACAACTAAAACTGTACAGGGTTCGTATTTTTCTTTGGATTTCCAACAAATGGCCGAGCTAAGGAACTTCCTGGGCCACATGGGTACGCCTCTGGAAAGACATCCCGGGAACTTAACCAGTTCTCTGCCAACACAAGGTCAGGTTACCTCTGCAAAAATAGGTAACTACTACACGAGTATGCCATCCCCCGGTTGTAACCAACCTTTATCCGAGGTGCCTCTTAACCAACAACCACAAAGAATTAATAGAGTTGTGGTAACCACATAAGTTAAATATCAGGGCTCTGTACCTGATACCACATCTATCCAGAAGGAAATGACATACACTAAGGGGCGCTACACCCTATAACCTTGCCGCGTCCTTCCTGTTTCAACCATTTCCGAGGTGTGAGGCTCGACGAAGTCTCGTCCACAAAGCTACGCTTTTCTTAAAAGCCATGTTTTGATAAATCAACAATCAGCAGCACTTAGCATGCCACTTTACCAAATTGGGAATGTATCACTAGTAACCATCAACTACATAACCTGTGAGCTCGTGCGTCTTCGAGAAGGGTGTTAAGCTAAGAGAATAAATTCTCCGCCACCAAACAGAAATGTATTAGATAGAAACCAGCTTTATATCTCAAAAGGTAACGTCAGACATAAATCCATACAAATCTATTCCGGGATCGAACTGAACCGAAGGCACTTCAAAAGAAGCCCTTGCGATCGGATATTCACTAATCATGTCCGGACTCCCCATCACAAAAAGGGTGATATAAATCTCTATACCGGAGCAACTCGGTGCAGAGACATTTGACAGGTTGTCCTTTCATTTTCCAAAATACCCGGTCTTCAACACCGGTCTTCAAATGCAATCCATTTCATCGTATCATTATTCGGAATGGGTTTTATGACACAAAGGTCCTCTCTCGGCTTAACCAAATAATAAGCGCTTATTTTTAAAAATAAGTGTTGCATTCAAATTTCGAGCAAATCACAACAAATATCCATTTTGATCTTTTAACAAAGATCCATCATTTATTTTTTTCGATGTGGTTTTCGGATAACCAATTGGAATCCGACCCCCAGTCGCATCGAAATTTAAATATTATTTAAAGGTCAATATTGATAGTCGGTTATTTAAATATCAATCGATATTCACAACATCACCAGATTTTAAATAATTTCCCAAATTACTCATTTTCAAAATTATATTCGCAAGATATAATTTTTAACACTTCAACCATTTGAAAACAAATTTCAAATCACTTTTCACCTTTCAGTCTTTTGAAAACAAGTTTCAAATCATTTTCCTTACGCGGAATATATTTCCAAATATTTATTCATTTCCACTGGAAATCTACCAAGTTCAAATACTTTAAAATAATTTAAATTACTTATCCAAAATATACTTGGAAACATTTAGAATAAAACCATTTCTAAACACTTATTTAAATATTAGTTACGAAAACATTTTACCAGTATCTCATATAACTTCAAGTCCAAACTAATAAAAAATAAAATTTGTAAATAGGGTATAACTATTTAAATACCCATTTTAAAATAAACAAATACCCATTTAATCTTTAAATAATTACTTTAATAATTTACTAAACAAATATTTTACTTTAAAACATTCTTTAAAACCAACTCTAGACTTTTAATTATATTTGAAAGCTACCTTAAAAACACACTCGGCTTCCCAGGGAAGAATACTCTTTCCATTTCAAAATTCCCCATTTAAATTAATCAATAAATCCTTTTCGATTTATTTTAAATTTACATTCCAAATCTGTAAATTTCTTTCCACACTTTTAAAAATGTATCAACATTTATTTTTAAAACAACTTTCCCTTTCTTTTATAAATTCCATTTTGAATTTACATTTTCAACTATCCATTATATACAATTTTTCAAATTGATTTTCAAATATTCACTTACAGTCACCCAATCACATTTCAAGTTCAATTATTTATTTCAAACACCAAATCAAATTCCAAATTGATTTCTAAATTTATTTTCCAAACACCAAATCAAAATTTCGAATCGATTTCCCAAAGATTTATTTTTAAACACCAAATTGATTTTCATTCAAACCCCAAATCAACATTCAAATTTGACTTCTAAATTCATTTTAAACACTAAATCAACCTCTTTAGTTTGATTTTCCAATCAATTTTATCTAAAATAAAATTCCTTTATTTCTCCCAATTGATTTCAAAATCTGAATAGATTTTACAACTTTAAAACAATATTATTGAAATTTTCAAGATCTATTTATTTTATTTATTAATAATCTTATTTTCCCTTACTTGGGATTTTATTAAATAAAATTTCAAAAATCAACTTTTATTATTTTTCCAAACAATTCTCAAAAATCATTTTACTTAAAATTCTCTATTTTAAACTTCTTTTAAAAAATATCAAATTTTATATTTCTGGTGATCTTGAAATATCCAAAATATATTCGGTTAAACTTTGGCCTTAAATAATATCAATTATGAAGGTCATCAAACACAGATTTCAACCAATCATAATCATACCACGGTATATAAAATAAATTCAAATAATTTGAGGAATCCAGTTGGATCGCTCCAACCTGTTTCTCTACATCCAAAGATGTTAGCACAATACCAATCCCTCTTCAAGACGGGATATCGCGGTACATGGGGTTATATAAAATATCCTCCGCTATTATGCGGCGCATAGGGTCTCATCCGCTATATAATGCGGGAAGTCAACTCCAAATATATATATATATAATACCAATTCCACTTCGTGGTGGAATATCGTAGTATATGTGTTTAAATATAATATCATCCGCTTATTATGCGGCACATAGGGTCTATTTCAATACAAATGACAACAATCATCATCCAAGAACACAATCAACAATTTTAAATCTATTTATTTTAAATTGACCAATTAACAAATTTTGAGTGAGAAGTTCTCACCTTGCTTTTATTTTTGCAATCCATTTCCATTTCGGCTTGTTTCCTCGATTTTAGACCTTGTATAAACGTTTATATAAAATTTCATTAATATTCGAACAAATCGAATAATCAATTACCATTTAATAGTTTTAATGAAACAAAATTTTTTATTTTAAACAAACCATTAAATTTTAACTAATTTTCCTTTTAAATAATTTAGTTAATCAACACCTTTAATTGAACTAATCAAATGAGCAATTTCCATTTAGATAAATTAATTAGCCAATTATTCTATTAAATTAAAAAAATTATTAAAATAAACTAGTAATCTCAAAATGTATAGATATATATTTATTTTTCATTTGAAACTATATATATAATTGCCTGGATATATTTAAAAATCTAATCTTTATATAAACCTCCAACATTCAAAATTTATTTTCAAAATCTTAAAACATATAATTTCTGTTTAACTATTTTAAATAGGTATGTATATATATAATTTTTCAAAACTGTATGTATATTATTAACTTTTAAACTAAAAGAAAATCAAAAATAAAATAAAAATAAAAAACTACAGATATCTCAATCCCACCGTTCGCGCATAAGCCCTAGCTCGTGGCCGCTGCGAAACGAGTCGACGACAAAACCAACACCTGACGCTTTGCACCCAATCGCCATCTACATGCACCTCTGCCTGAGACCCAAAATCCACGCTCGTCCTCGAACTGTCTTCCCTTAGGGTCGAAGACGATGACGAAGCCTCCTATCACCACAACAGCTCGAGCACTTATCCCATCGCAACTTCCCTCGCCGAGTGCCCAGGGACCCCACGCCCCCAGTCACGACCACCCCTTCGCGATGCTGCTGATTTTTACTTGTGATGCTCGATTGTCGCGAGCCGTGAAACCCTCCTGGCAGCGCCACTGCCCCCAAATATTCACGCGACCCTAGCATCATCGCTCGAGAACGAGCTCAACGACTCCACCACGCCGCATCGCCGATGCTTCCAACTCCTCCCAGACTCCTGTCGCGATGCTGAGCACGACTTGCCTCCGGTCGCGAAACGAAGCTCGCCATGATTTCGTTTCTACCCTTTATTTTTTTTTATTTTTTTATACGAACGAATTCGTTTTCGAATTGAAGAGGAGATTTTGTTTTTTTCGAAAGAAAGGGCTTGGCAATTTATTTTTATTCGGCCATTGAAGAATAAAGCGGCGGCTGAACGAAGAAGATAGGGTTTTGACTCAAACGTGAATATCTATATGTTTATAAACTATTATTTTATTCATATTCTCAAATTTTATCAAGCTTTTACAAACGAGCTCCAAATCACACATGCCGACTGGCGTTTCTAGGGTTTTACCCGTGTTCTGGACACAATGGAAAAGGTTCCGAGTCCAAATTCGATCGTATGGAGAAAATAGCTTTTTTGAACCAGTTATTTAATTAAATTTCAATATAAATTTCAGTGCGTTTTCCTATCGTACGATCACACGACAACTCCGAATGCTACGAAAATTGAAATCCAATAATAATATACTATTACGGATCCAATGGAACTGGTTTCGTCGAATTCCGAGACCGTGCCTCGGAAGGCTATTTTTAAATATCAATTTAAACGATAAAATTTCAAAACTGAACAAAACAGTTTCAAATTCAATTCTGAAGCTTCCATTATCTTCAGTATTATTCATAAGAATTTTATAAGCCTTGGAAATATTTTTAACAAGTCGAAAATCTCAGATTCAAAATTTTACCCAACTTCCAATAATTAAATTCAAAAATTTAATTACAAAACAAACTCTGATATTTGAAATTCAAATTAAACTAACATTCAAATATTTAAATTCAATTAAATATTCTGATTTCGAATGTCCAAAATTCAGAGTCGTTACATTCTTCCCCCCTTAAAAGAATTTCGTCCCGAAATTACAAGTTAAGAAGAATGCCCCAAATCCATTAACTTTTTTTTAAAATCCACTTAGTGAAAATTTTATATTTACCTTTTTTAAAATGTTCAACTTCGACCAAAACAATGGTTTTCCAATTCTAGTTCAATTCCTACGTTTTCATCACAATTTAGAAATTGACTTTTCGTTAACAAAAATTTTCAAATTTTTTTCAAAAAATTTCTAACTCCCAAAATTCATGGAAAATTTTGGCAGAGTCTCCCTTGTATAGAGGGGCTTTTGCAACTTAACAGGGGATATAAATATATATACATCGACCCACACGGTCGAAAAAACAAAATAATCAAAAACAGTTCATATTTCCTAGCTATTTATTGCGTAGGCGTTTCTTTGTTAGCATTTTTAAGCAAAGCAGTTATTTATTAGCATTTTAGCATGATCAAATCCAGGCAAATGGCCCCCTTGTACCTGTACTTACTCAGTTTAAACACGTAAGTGACATATATAGGAAATTCATTTACATTTCACTTATTTTCAATAGTAAACACATAGTTTCCGCAAGCAATGCACTCAAAATAATTCCCATAAACAATTTATAAGGTTTTAATACAAGTTTAGTCGCTTGCGACCAATTCACATATCATTGCCATTCAGTTCAAGTGATTTACAACTCACTTTCTTGCATTCTATTCATTTTTAAACGAAATGAACTCACATCCATTTCAATTGATTCAAAAATCAATTTTATTTACTTTTATTAACTCATAGAATTTATACAAACTCGTTTGCATCAAACGACAACCATTTCGATGTAAATTTCGACGATATTTACGTAATAGAATATCCAATCTAGTTTATAACTAATTTGAATTGATACCAACTCAATTTACTCTTTATTCTATTTCATTTCCAATTGATTCTGTTCAATTCATTTTGCATTCCATATTCACATTCATTTCATTTCATTAACCAAACAAGTTTCATTGAAAACCATTCCATAAAACTCGACAACAACCATTTTAAAATTTTACTTAAGTCGAGCTTTTATCCAAATATTGCTTAAGTTATTTCTTTTCTTCAAGTTATTTCAACTCGAAACTCAAGTTTATTTTCCTTGTAAACAATTTCTAATTTAAATTCTTAACTTGATTTTTACGTATCAAATCCATTCCATCGATTAATTTAATTCAATTAATTCATTCACTAATTCATTTTAAATTTCAAATTTCCATGTTCAATTCATCTTGAATTTATTTTATAAACAACAAGGCCATTTTCAATTCATTTCTACTTAGATGAATTTATCTGCAAATTCAAACCATTTTTATTTAACTTACAATTCAATTTAAATTTAACTAGTTCAACTTTCCTATTTCATAAATTAATTATCATATTAGCTTACTTGAATTCAATCCATTTCATTTTTATTTTTCCCAAGTTTGGATTTTTATTCAACTTGATCCAAATCAATCTCATTTCATTTTTTTCAATTCCAATTCATTTATTTACAAATGTTAACCCATTTGTTCATTCACAATTTATATTTACAAACCCCATTTGCATAAGAATTTTATTTCCTTATCCTTTCAATTCATATTTATAAATTTCATTTTTTTTAAGTAATGATTTCACTTAGTCTCATTATACTTTTCTTTAAATTCACTTTATTTAATTGATTCACTTATACTTACTTAAATTTAACTCCATCCTTTAAGTTAAATTCATTCTATCAAAATTCAAATTGTATAAGTTATCAACTCATTTATTAATCCCATAAATATTTTAAATAGGATTCCAGAGTCTTTCATCTTTTCAAAAATCTTCTTTGAAGTTAGTTATATCCAAAATCAAAATAAATTTCAAATTATAAATCACCTTTACATTTACAAATCCAATTTGTAAATGGATTTTATTTCTTAGCCTTTTGTTTTAATTTCAATTCCTTATTCAATTTCCATATAATGATAATTCAATATCATCACTTCCTAACAATCAAACAACCATATACTATAATAATTTATGGAAAATGATTTTCTTTTCTATACAAAAATAGTTTGGATAAAATTATTTCATTTACCCTTTTTTAAAACAATATTGTGTCGGTTTACCTTGTTTAAGAGTTTAGAAACCCCTATCGATATAGTGGGCCGGACTGCACCGACCAGAATTGTGATAACCCTAAATTTTGGACACTTGAAACAAGATTGTTTAATTGATTTTAAATATTTGAATGTTAGTTTAACTTGAATTTCAATTATAACTATGAATTTGGCAATTAAAGTTATTGAATTTAATTATTAAAGGTTGGGTAAAATTTTGAATTTTGATTTTTTTAAGCTTGCAAAAAATATTTCAAAAGCTTAGAAAATTCGTATTGATGATACTGAAGATAATAGAAGCTTTAGAGTTGAATTTAAAAGTGTTTTGTTCAGTTTTGAAATCATAATGTTTAAATCGATATTTGAAATAGCCTTCCGAGGCACAATCTCGAAATTTGACGAAACCAGTTCCATTGGATCCATAATATTGTATTATTATTGGATTTCAAATTTCGTAGTGATCATAGTTGTTGTGTGATCGTATGGTAAGTAAACGCGCTGGAAATTATATCAGAACAATTTGGATTTGAATTTAAAATGAATATATATACCAGTCAACTACAGTTGAAATTATCTCACGTCAATCCTTTCTCCTATCAATTCAAAACATTGTTGCTTCCCTTCTTCAACATGCCACACATCTTTTCCAGCTCTTCCTTTTTGAAATACAAACAGGTTCAAAATGAAATCGCGAGAAAACATTTCCACCAGCTCGTTCCAAATAAATTCGATTTCACTCCTCCTGCGTCTATCAGCAAACGAAAATAAAAAAAAGGGGAAAAACAATCTATCTCGATCTGAATAAAAGCGGAATCGTGACTTCTTTTTTGCAAGTTTCCTTCCTTCATCAATTTGAATTCGACTTTCCCTTTTCTCCTGCTTATCGAATTAGAACATGATGCAATAAAAAAAATAGAGAAGGGGAATCAAGCATCGCGACTCCGGGTGGACGCACGAGCGCGTGCAAGGGGAGAGGTCGCGGCAGCCCTTGGGTCAAGGAGGGGTGAAGTTAGGCAAAGCGACGATAGAGGGTTTGGAGGTTTCGAGATTTTCGCACGCACGTACCCAGGGATGCTCGGGGCCGAAGGCGGCAGCAGCGACGATTTGGCGAGGTTTCGATCGAACCTGGTGGATCGAAGTGAGCAGGAGAAGAATGGTGGTCGCGGTTGTTGAGTCGACTGGGTAGGGTTTCATGCTGGAGGCCGCAGTTCTACGACGTAGACGATGTGAGGACGTGAATCTCGTTGGGACGATTAGGGCTTGGATTCGAATTCTGTTGGTATGGCTTCTGTTGGTTTTTTTTTATTTGAATTCTGTCTTTATATATAGATATATATATATATGTAGAATTTTACAAGAAAAAAAATAGTGGAACACACATATATATACATACAAAGGAGGTATTTTGAAACCAGATTTATTTTTACAAATACACACATCAAGGTAGAAAGTATTTATTTATTTGTCTTACGGTAAAAGAGAAAACTGTCTAGTTAATTTTAGAAAATATATATATAATTTATAGTAGGCTATGTAAAACAATATCGTTTTAAATTTAATGTATAGTATTGGAAGAAAGTTTATCTTCTTAAAATATAATGTATATGCTTAAGATTTGGGAAATTAGGAATTGTAAATATTGAAGAGTTATATAGAATTTGTTTTTACCTCTATAATTTTTTTTTGGTATATGTGGTTTCGAAGGAAAATAAAATAAAGTAAATATACATACCCATTTTCACTTACTAATATTTCAAAATAATGAATTTTGGAGATTAATTTTTTTAATTAACTACTTAATTATTTTCATCATTAAAAAAACAATTTATTTTATAAGGAATTAATTTAAATTAAATCATTTGGTTAAATTAAATAATTAGGTAAATTAACACTATTAAACAGTGATTAATTGTTTGATTTATTGAAATAGTAATAAATAGTGAATTATTTATACAAGGTTTAAAATGGAGAAACAAGCCGGAGTGGAAATGAGTTGAAATGGGTTACATGCGTAAGCAAAGGCGAGAACTTCTCACTCAAAATTTGTTATTTGGTTAATTTTAAATAAATAGATTTAAAATTGCTTGATTGTGTGATTGAATGATGGTTGTTATTTGTTGAATTGAAATAGACCATATGCGCCGCATAATAGCGGATGATATTATATTTAAACACATATACCGCGATACTCCACATTGAAGTGGAATTGGTATTATGTATGTATTTGGAGTTGATTTCCCGCATTATATAGCGGATTAGACCCTATGCGCCGCATAATAGTGGAGGATATTTTATATAAACCCATGTACCACGATATCCCGTCTTGAAGTGGGATTGGTATTGTGCTAACGTCTGTGGCTGCAGGAAACTAGGTTGGAGGGATCCAACTGGATTCCCCAAATTATTTGAATTTATTTTATATCCTGCGATATGATTAGTTGAAAATATGTGATTGATGATATTTATATTTGAAACTATTAAAGGCCAAAGTTCAACCGAATATATTTTGGGTATTTCAAGATCACCAGAAATATAAAATTTGATTTTTAAAAAGAAGTTTAAAATTGAGAATTTCAGTAAAATGATTTTTGAGAATTGTTTGGAAAAATAATAAGAGTTGATTTTTGAAATTATATTTAATAAAATCCCAAGTAAGGGGAAATAAGATTTTTAATAAATAAAATAAATAGATTTGAGAATTTCAATAATATTGTTTTTTTACAGTTGTAAAATCTATTCAGATTTTAAATCAATTGGGAGAAATAAAGGAATTTAATTTAGATAAAATTAATCAGAAAATCGATTTGAAAGTAATTTGGTGTTTAAAGTTTAAATCTTTGGAAAATCAATCTAAAGAGGTTGATTTAGTGTTTAAAATGAAATTAGAAATCAAGTTTAAAAATTGATTTAGGGAATGAATGAAAATCGATTTGGTGATTAAAAATAAATCTTTGGAAAATCAATTTGAAATTTGATTTGGTTTTTGGAAATAAATTAGAAATCAATTTGGATTTCTATTCGGTGTTGAAAGTGGATATTCGAAAATCTATTTGGCAATGGTATATTAATGGTCATTTTGGAAATGTAAATAAAAAATGGAATTTATAAAAAAGGGAAATTTGCTTTAAAAACAAATATTGGCTTATTTTTAAAGTCTGGAAAGAAATTTATGGATTTGGAATGTAGATTTAAAATAAATCGGAAAGGATTTATTGATTGATGTAAATGGGGCATTTTGAAATGGAAAGAGTTTTCTTTCTGGGAAAGCCGAGTGTGCTTTTAAAGTAGCTTTCAAATATAATTAAAAATTCTAAAGTTAGGTTTTAAGGAATATTTTGGAGATAAAGTATTTGAACTCGGCAGATTTCCAGTGGAAATGAATAAATACTAGTAAATATATTCTGTGTGGGGAAAATGATTTGAAACTTGTTTTCAAAAGATTGAAAGGTGAAAAGTGATTTGAAATTTGTTTTCAAATGGTTGAAGTGTTAAAAATTATATCTTGCGAATATAATTTTGAAAATAAATAATTTGGCAAATTTTTTAAAATCTGGTGATGTTGTGAATATCGATTGATAGTTAAATAACCGACTATCAATATTGATCTTTAAATAATATTAAATTTTGATGCGACCGGGGGTCGGATTCCAATTAGTTATCCGAAAACCACATCGAAAAATAAATAATATCAAAATGGGTATTTGCTGTGATTTGCTTGAAATTTGAATGCAACACTTATTTTTAAAATAAGCGCCCACTATTCGGTTTAGCCGGGAGAGGACTTTGTGTCATATAACCCATCCCGAGTAGTGATACGATGTAAATGGATAGCATTTGAAGACCGGTGTTTAAGACTGGTTATTTGTGAGAACAATAGGATAACTTATCGATTGTCTCTGCATCGAGTAGCTACTGTATAGAGATTCCCTAAGTGATGGGAAGTCCGATCGGGATTGTGAATACCCGGATTGCAAGGGCTTCTTTGGAAGTGCCTTCGGTTCTGTTCGAACCCGTAACAGTCTTGTGTGGTTGTATGTCTGACATTACACTTTGAGATATAAAGCGGATTTCTTTCAAATACATTTCTGTTTGGTGGCGGAGATTTATTCTCTTAGCTTAACACCCTTCTCTGAGACGTACGAGCTTAGATGTTATGTAGTTAAAGGTTATCAGTGATATACTCCCAATTTGGTAATGTGGCATGCTGAGTGCTGCTGTGTGCTGATCATTTGTTGATCAAAGCATGGATTTGTTAAAAAGCGTAGCTTTGTGGTCGAGACTGCATCAGGACCTCATACCCCGGAAATGGTCGAAACAGGAAAGATGCGGCAAGGTTATGAGGGTCGCGCCCTTTAGGGTATGTCATTTCCTTCTGGAAAAAGGTGGTATTAGGTATGGAGCCCTGATATTTAACCTATGTGGTTGCTGCAATCTCATTTCTGTGTGGTTGTTGCTTTTGCGGAGGCGCCTCGAATAAAGATCGCAAACGATCGGGGATGGCATATTCGTGTAGTGGTTACCTAGTAAGAGGTAACCCGGCCTTGTGTTGGCAGAGAGCTAGTTAGTTCTCGGGACGTCCCTCCAGAGGCGTACCTATGTGGCATAGGAAGTTCCTTAGCCTGACCATTTGTTGGAAATCCAATTCCCAGTACGAACCCAGTACGGTTTTAGTTGTAGAACCTGCCATTTACTTATGGTGGTCACTACTGTTTAGATGGTAGCTATAGTAGGCATAGTTCGAAATGTCTACGCTGGCTAAGATTAATATTATACTTTCGAAATGTTTTCCACTATGCACTAATAATAATATCAAAATTTTTTTGCGTAGTAAGCATGTTTGACTATCATATGGAGAAATCTCCTCCAATTCTGCGCTTGCATTGTGTGTGTGGCGGGAGGCCTTATGGTAGTATAATTTTCCAAAAGCATTGCGGATTTCTTTTCCTTTCTTTGTGAAAATAACTGTTTTAAGTTCTCACATCAGTCCCACGACTGACCTTGTTTATCTTTGTGAAACGTGATGGGGGGTTCTCGCTTTTTGTTTGGTGGCAAGCAGGAGACTCTTACCCCCACATGTCCTCTTCGCGGGTTGGTTATCCGTCTGGCGTGACAGTCGAAAGGCTGGCCGTAAAAGCAAGGGCAGGGTACCACTGTATGCCACGGCGGGGCTGGGATGGTTGAAAAGCCTACCAGTCGAGATTGGCTGCTGTCGATGGCTGAAAAGCCTAGACTGTTGCAATTTGGTATCAGAGCAACTGGTTAAGCGACAACCTTGGCTCTGGTGGGGATTACTCATTAGAGATAGAGCAGTAGTACTCTAGAATGAGTGTGAGAGTATTGATAGGTATGAGCGTATATTTGTTAGTGAATATAAAATTGTTGTGCATTGTGTTGACTTATCGGTTGATTGTTCATAGATTCCGATCGATGCAGTCTAGCTAATTGTGTCAATAGGAGTTTCTAAACTCTTAAACAAGATAAACCGACACAGTATTGTTTTAAAATAGCGTAAATGAAATAATTTTACCCAAACTATTTTCGTATTTAAAAGGAAATAATTTTCTATAAATTATTATAGTATATGGATGTTTGATTGTTAGGAAGTGATAATATTAAATTATTATCTTTATTATATGGAAATTGAATAAGGAATTGAAATTAAAACCAAAGGTTAAGAAATAGAATTCATATATAAATGGGATTTATAAATGTAAATCGTAAATGTGATTTATAATTTGAGATAGAATTCCAGAGAAATACTTGAAAATGTTTTGAAAGGATTTAGGCTTTGAGATTTGGGAAATTTAAATTCTTTCGAGTTTGAAAATGGATTTCAAAGGTTTTGGAAAAATGTTTTGGAGGGATAAAAGCACTAAACTCTCTCTGGTCGCTAGAAAATAATGCCAATGATGATCGCGACATAATCGGTGTTCATTTACGAGTTTCCAAGAGAGGAATTGCTGCCAAATTGTTTTAAATTGAAATTGATTGCAAAACTGTGTTTGGTTTTGAAATTCAAAGAAATAATTGATTTCAAAGGTGATTTTAAAATATTGAAAAAATTGTTTAAAACTCTGGAAGATTTTATTAAAAGTGTTTATGGAAATAATAGATGAATTGATAACTCATATAATTTGAATTTTGATAGAATGAATTTAACTAAAAGAATGGAGTTAAATTAAAGTGAAAATGAAATGAAAATAAGTAAGAAAGCTTATATAAGTTAGAAAAATTGAATGAAATTGAGTTTGAATTGTGTAAAAGGTTTGGAAATAAAAATGGTTTGAGGTAAACTGAATTGAAATTGTAAATTAAATTCAAATGGAATTGAAAATGCAAAGTGGAAAGGAAATGAATATATAACTTCAGTGAAGTGAAAATAAATACAAGAAGTATATAGAGTATTTATATTGAACTTAAGAAATGGATAATGGAATTCTTAAGAAAAATTTCGAATTGAGGAAATACTTTAATTTAATAAGTAAATGAAGATTAAACTGGAAAATTGTGAAATGGTAATTGTGAATATGGGAATGAAAACCAAATGTGAATAAAAGAAAAGGAAACTGATAAAGCTAGTAATCAATTGGAATAAATACATAGGATGTACGTGTATTATTTTCGCATAACGATTTGATCCAGAACTCGAGCATAGAATTTCGAGATAGTCGATCCGAGTTGGGATTTTTCATTTGATTTTCAACGACGAACCTGGATATGGATTTTCGATTGATTCTGGATATTCTCTATCATAGTTTATGGCTATGCAAGGAGAATGACAGTTTCTGATCAAGAAACCAGATCTGAGTCCGCACTAGAAAGTCGGGTGGACGATACTAGTTCGGAAGTGAAATTGTGTGATCTAGTGAGCGATCAAATTTGATATTGCGTACGAATGATATATGTGCATCATACGGATTTGAATGAAATAGATTTTGAAAACTTTGGTAAAGAAATGTATGAAATGATTCTTAATGTTGTAATTAGACATCATTGTTAAATAGATAGACAGGTGTGTTAAAGAAAAATGGAATTTAGGATTTTGATTTCGAAGATAAATTTGAATTGCTAGAAAAAGGTACATATTTAAATTTCCATATGAAATTTGATGGGTTTTTTATCGAGCCACGTGGAATTTTGTTTTCTTTTCGAAATCTGGGGGCCCGTGGTGGAATTTTGTAGTCGTACCGAGCTAGCCACGCAAAGGAGACGCTGGTGAAAATTTTCGAGAATTTAGAGAGTTAGAAAATTTTTGAAAAAATTTGGATAATTTTAAATTTGAATTTAAATTTAAATTTGAATTGTTAAGAAAACAATGTTGTTTGGAAGTTATGGAAGATTTCGAAAAGTTAGATAAAATGATAATGGGTCTCTAATAAAAAGATTTTTTTGGGCAGGTTGATAAAACTGTTCTGTTTTGGGTAAATAATAAATGGCTTAAATATCATTCTTCTTAACTAGTAATTTCGGGACGAAATTCTTTTAGGGGGGGAAGAATGTGACAACCCTGAATTTTGGACAATTGAAACTGGAATGTTTAATTGATTTTAAATATTTGAATGTCAGTTTAACTTGAATTTCAATTATAACTATGAATTTGACAATTAAAGTTATTGAATATAATTATTAAAGTTTGGGTAAAATTTTGATTTTTGATTTTTTTAAGCTTGTTAAAAATATTTCAAAGGCTTAGAAAATTTATATTGATGATACCGAAGAAAATAGAAGCTTTAGAGTTGAATTTAAAAGTGTTTTGTTCAGTTTTGAAATCATATCGTTTAAATCGATATTTGAAATAGGATTCCGAGGCACAATCTCGAAATTCGACGAAACCAGTTCCATTGAATCCGTAATATTGTATTATTATCGGATTTCAAATTTCGTAGTGATCGGAGTTGTTGTGTGATCGTACGGTAAGTAAATACGCTGGAAATTATATTAGGACAATTTGGATTTGAATTTAAATTGAATATATATACCAGTCAACTACAGTTGAAATTATCTGACGTCAATCCTTTCTCCTATCAATTCAAAACACTGTTGCTTCCCTTCTTCAACACGCTACACATCTTTTCTGGTTCTTCGCTATTCATTTTTAAAATGCGAACGGGTTCAGAATGAAATCGCGAGAAAACATTTCCACCACCTTGTTCCAAATAAATTCGATTTCACTCTTCCTGCTTCTATCAGCAAACGAAAATAAAAGAAAAGGGGGAAAACAATCTATCTCGATCTGAATAAAAGAGGAACCGTGACTTCTTTTTCGCAAGCTTCCTTCGTTCACCAGTTCGAATTCGACTTTCCCTTTTCTCCTGCTTATCGAATTAGAACATGATGCAATAAAAAAAATATCGAGTGGAATCAAGCATCGCGACTCCGGGTGGACGCATGAGCGCATGCAAGGGGAGAGGTCGCGGAAGCCCTTGGGTCAAGGAGGGGTGAAGTTAGGCAAAGCGATGGTAGAGGGCCTGGAGGTTTCGAGATTTTCGCATGCACGTACCCAGGGATGCTTGGGGCGGAAGGCGGCAGCAGCGACGATTTGGCGAGGTTCTGATCGAGCCTGGTGGATCGAAGTGAGCAGGGGAAGAATGATGGCGCGGTTGTTGAGTCGACTGGGTAGGGTTTCATGGTAGAGGCCGCAGTTCTGCGACGCAGACGATGTGAGGACGCGAATCTCGTTGGGACGATTAGGGCTTGGATTCAAATTCTGTTGGTATGGCTTCTGTTGGTTTTTATTTTAATTTTATTTGAATTCTGTCTTTATATATAAATATATATATATATGTAGAATTTTATAGGAAACAAAATAGTGGAACACACATATATATACATACAAAGGAGGTATTTTGAAACCAGATTTATTTTTACAAGTACATACATCAAGGAAGAAAGTATTTATTTATTTTTCTTACAGTAAAAGATATTATTGTCTAGTTAATTTCAGAAAATATATATATAATTTATAGTAGGCTATGTAAAACAATATCGTTTTAAATTTAATGTATGGTATTGGGAGAAAGTTGATCTTCTTAAAGTATAATGTATATGCATAAGATTTGGGAAACTGGGAATTGTAAATATTAAAGAGTTATATAGAATTTGTTTTTACCTCTATAATTTTTTTTGGTATATGTGGTTTCGAAGGAAAATAAAAAATGTAAATATACATACCCATTTTCACTTACTAATATTTCAAAATAATGGATTTTGGAGATTAAATTTTTTAATTAACTATTTAATTATTTTCATCATTAAAAAAAACAATTTATTTTATAAGGAATTAATTTAAGCTAAATCATTTGGTTAAATTAAATCTTTAGGTAAATTAACACTATTAAACAGTGATTAATTGTTTGATTTATTGAAATAGTAATAAATAGTGAATTATTTATATAAGTTTTAAAATGGAGAAACGAGCCGGAGTGGAAATGAGTTGAAATGGGTTAAATGCGTGAGCAAAGGTGAGAACTTCTCACTCAAAATTTGCTGTTTGGTTAATTTTAAATAAATAGATTAAAAATTGCTTGATTGTGTGATTGAATGATGGTTGTTATTTGTCGAATTGAAATAGACCATATGCGACGCATAATAGCGGATGATATTATATTTAAACACATATATCGCGATATTCCACCTCGAAGTGGAATTGGTATTATATATGTATTTGGAGTTGATTTCCCGCATTATACAGCGGATGAGACCCTATACGTCGCATAATAGCGGAGGATATTTTATATAAACCTATGTACCACGATATCCCGTCTTGAAGCGGGATTGGTATTATGCTAACGTCTGTGGATGTAGAGAAACAGGTTGGAGAGATCCAACTGGATTCCTCAAATTATTTGAATTTATTTTATATCCTGTGATATGATTAGTTGAAAATCTATGATTGAAGATATTGATATTTTAAACTATTAAAGGCCAAAGTTTAACTGAATATATTTTGGGTATTTCAAGATCACCAGAAATATAAAATTTGATTTTTTAAAAGAAGTTTAAAATAGAGAATTTTAAGTAAAATGATTTTTGAGAATTGTTTGGAAAAATAATAAAAGTTGATTTTTGAAATTTTATTTAATAAAATCCCGAGTAAGGGGAAATAATATTTTTAATAAATAAAATAAATAGATCTTGAGAATTTCAATAATATTGTTTTTTTAAAAGTTGTAAAATCTATTCAGATTTTAAAATCAATTGGGGGAAATAAAGGAATTTAATTTAGATAAAATTAATCGAAAAATCGATTTGAAAGTAATTTGGTGTTTAAAGTTTAAATCTTTGGAAAATCAATCTAACGAGGTTGATTTAGTGTTTAAAATTAAATTAGAAATCAAATTTGAAAATTGATTTTGGGATTGAATGAAAATTGATTTGGTGATTAAAAATAAATCTTTGGAAAATCAATTCGAAATTTTATTTGGTATTTGGAAATAAATTAGAAATCAATTTGGAATTCTATTCCGTGTTGAAAGTGGATATTCGGAAACCGATTTAGCAATGGTATATTAATGGTCATTTTGGAAATGTAAATAAAAAATGTAATTTATAAAGAAACGTGAAATTTGCTTTAAAAACAAATATTGTTTTATTTTTAAAGTGTATAAAGAAATTTACGGATTTGGAATATAGATTTAAAATAAATCGAAAGGATTTATTGATTGATTTAAATGGGGTATTTTGAAATGGAAAGAGTATTCTTTCCGAGAAAGCCGAGTGTGCTTTTAAAGTAGCTTTCAAATATAATTAAAAATTCTAAAGTTGGGTTTTAAGGAATATTTTGGAGATAAAGTGTTTGAACTCGGCAGATTTACAGTGGAAATGAATAAATACTTGTAAATATATTCCGTGTAGGGAAAATGATTTGAAACTTGTTTTCAAAAGATTGAAAGGTGAAAAGTGATTTGAAATTTGTTTTCAAATGGTTGAAATGTTAAAAATTATATCTTGTGAATATAATTTTGAAAATAAATAATTTGGGAAATTATTTAAAATCTAGTGATGTTGTGAATATCGATTGATAGTTAAATAACCGTCTATCAATATTGACCTTTAAATAATATTTAAATTTCGATGCGACCGGGGGTCGGATTCCAATTAGTTATCCGAAAACCACATTGGAAAATAAATAATGAATCTTTTGATTGAAGATCAAAATGGGTATTTGTTTTGATTTGCTTGAAATTTGAATGCAACACTTATTTTCAAAATAAGCACCCACTATTCGGTTTAGCCGAGAGAGGATTTTTGTGTCATATAACCCATTCTGAGTAGTGATACGACATAAATGGATAGCATTTGATGACCGATGTTGAAGACCGGGTATTTGTGAGAACGATAGGATAACATATCGATCGTCTCTGCATCGAGTAGCTACGGTATAGAGATTCCCTAAGTGATGGGAGGTCCGATCGGGATTATGAATACCCGAATTGTAAGGGCTTCGTTGGAAGTGCCTTCAGTTCTGTTCGAACCCGGAACAGACTTGTATGGTTGTATGTCTGACATTATACTTGAGATATAAAGCAGATTTCTTTCAAATACATTTCTGTTTGGTGGCGGAGATTTATTGTAACGACCCGCCGCCCTGACCGCCTCTAGTCGGTAATTAAACCAACTAGAAACGTTCAAAATGACGGATTGTTAGTCAGTTTATAGAGTTTAAACAGAATCAGCCACAGAATCACAGAATAATCATAATATTATTCATAAATGAATTTTTTTCTTACATACATATATATCAGAGTTTGTACAATGCATTAATTTTTATACAGCGGAACAATTTATTTTCATCAAGTACAAGAAAAATTTTCTTGAAAAACTTTAGTGGAGTGTTTTCCCCTCTCTCTCTAACTTCGCGGCCTGAAAATCTTCAAGCTGTAAAAATACTCGGTCTGACCCGAGTATTATATTCAAAAGAAAATAATACACAGGTCAGTCTAATTCAAACTCAGTTATTAGTGCATAGAGGCAATAATAATCAACAATTAGATGACAATCAAATATAATTTACCTATCCGATCCTTTAACAAGTAATCGAATAACGGTAAATATAACACTTAACAGTGTTAAACATCAATTCAGTAGATTCAGATTATCAATGAAATAGATGAAGGGATTATTGATGAAGATAATTTTAGAAAACAATCAAAATTCGCCTAAACGGCAATTAACAACAAAATCATCAAAATCGATTCAAAATATATTGAATTGGCAACATAAAATAATTTTCATCAAAAAGAAAACATCAATTTAAAACATTAAATTTGGTAGGGCTGCAGTACACGCACTCGCGTACGGCCTCGCCACATTTAAAATGTCAACTCCGTGGCTGCAGTTCACGCTTGCGTGCACTGCCTCGCCACTACCGTAATGAAATATGCAAAAGATCATAAATCAAAACACAATAGTATATCAATAAAAATCAATGCCGTGTGGCTGCAGTTCACGCTTACGTGCACTACCTTGCCACTATCGTGATGATATACTCAAAAAATCAACGAACCAAAATCAATGAAGGTTCAAATATCGATTCAAAATGTCGATACTACGTGGCTGCAGTGCACGCACGCGTGCGCTGCCTCGCCACAACAATTTGTGAAATAAAACAAGTTTTCAACAACTTATTACTGCACGCTTTAACAAGTGCAAAATTTCCATAAAAATGAAACTGCAGTCACTAATGAACACAAGGGCGAACTGCAACAATAACGCAGCCACCACAAGATCATAATGCAACAAAAACTGTCTCGAAGCAACTTAGTCGAGACTATCAAACTTCAGTAAAATCAGAAGCAAGCTAAGATCAACGCATCAAGAAACTCAATCCAGACAGTGACAATAAGGCACTGTAAATACAAAATGCACCACCACAAGTATGCATGGGCAACTGCAAACGTAAACTACAGCCACCACAAATGCAAGTCTAAACCAACTCAGATATTCAAGGAAAAACTGCAAACAAAACTGCAGCCCCCACTTGAATACAAGGGAGCCAGTACAAGGTACAACAAGTTAAACTGTAAATAATCTCAGTGCATCAATGCAATGCAACCAAGGAAAAATCTCAACAAAAAGCACTGCAGCCACCACAATATTCAAGTGAAATGAACATGTACAAATGAAACAGCGGAAACATGAACATCAAATGCTCAAGTAAATGAACTATCAATGCACATGAATGCACATACTACATGGAAATATCATAGGTGATACCAGACTATAGTAGTTCAAGGTAAAGGGAAGAAAACTGCAAATATGCATCTATAACTCAGGTGAGACCAGACTCAAGTGAAACAAATGTGGCGCAGACCTCAAGTTTAATGAATCAACTGAACAATATGGCAATGCATACTACAGGCTAGCTCAAGTATAATGGAAATAAATGCAACTGGCAACAATGTAATGCGACTGGCAACAGTGAAGATAAGAAGTCAAGCAAAACTGAGCTATGTAACAGAAAGCTACGAGCCCATCAATAATAGGTACAACTATATACCTATGCATAACCAGATTTCATGATGACTGTATCATAGCAATAACAACCGTTCAAGATTCAGGTTGTTCAAGTACATCAAGATAGCAGTAACACTATCAAGACAACAATGAGCAATATGTTAAAATGACCAAGGAAACCATCGAATAGTCCAGACAGTAAATCATAAATACAAATGTGCTCGAGACAACCAGGCAGCGATATGCAATGGACAGGAAACTTTAACAGGCTTTGATTTTATTTTTCTTTTAAACTTTATATCATGACAGAGGTGGCCTATATATATATATATATATATATATATATACACTCAGGCATGAATCAACTACAAAATGTCACATGACTTCAAATTAGATGTGAGTAAATAAATTACTCAACTATGTTTTGTACAATTTAATCCAGCAATAAAATCTATGAAATAATACATGTATGAGGTCTGTATAATCTGTATTTAAACAACATGCGCATGGAACATATGCTTGAAATCAGGTTTTATAACCCCTGCATACTTTCAAATGAACAGATGTAATTTTCCAAACATTAAAATGTTGCTTTTATGGCCAAAGAAAATAATGGAAACATGTTAAAGAGGGCTACAAGATGTTCATATCATACAGGTCAGAGAACTAACGTGTTCTAAGCGATTAACAAACCACTGTTCAATGAAGTCGATGACGAACAACCCCACATCCTCACAGAAAGGACCAATTCGAATGGCCAAGGTATCAATCAAGACAGAGAATACGAAGTCAAAAGAAATTGATGCCGTGAAAATCAGTAAGCAAGCATCACAAAAATCAAGTGACTTTGGATAAATCTCAGCATTCAAATTAAAAATCAAGTGACCGAAGTCAAACGAAACTACCATCAAAGCAACAAATTTCAAACCGTGACCAAGAGATTAAACTCAGCAATCAAACCGAGAGTATCACTCATTCAAACAACAAAAACACAGATTTGAACGAGCTAAGCAAATCGACGAAAATGAATTAGATGTGAGTAGCTAATAAGTACTCACGGCATAAAATATCAAAATCGAACAAAAAATCAAATCGAGCAGAAACATCAAGACAAATAAACAGACGAAATCGAAACCACTTCGAATTAGATGTGAGTAACGTTAATTACTCACCTTTGTTTTTGAAGAGGCCGCGAGCAGATTGATGCCGAGCGAATTGAAGATGAAGCGGGAGCCCTAGTTGTTGAACGACGAAGAGGAGGCCGCCATTTTTATTTCTTCTTTTTTTTTCGTTATTTTTTTTAAGGTTCGAATGAATTGGGGGGCTTCGTGTTTTAAGGAGAAGGGATCGTGATTTAGGCATGGAGGAAGGCATGAAAAACGGCGTGAATCAAGGTGATAAAAGTAAGGTAACGTATACTTCTTTTTATATTTATTTTATTATATATATAATTATATTTTTATTTTTATTTTGAAATCAAATTTGTTTTGTATTATTTTTGTTGTTAAAATTTTAATTAAGTGTAGTTACATTATGTTTTTTTTTCAAAGTTTATAAATATGTTGTTTGAATTTTTTTACTATGTGTATTTATTTATTGATTTTATATTGATTAAAATCTTATTCTATTTTATTTAAATAAATGAAAAATGTTATTGAGACTAACCACAAATTTATTAATTTTCATAAATAATAATTCTTGTACCTAAATTCTTTTTCTAAGTCATTAGCTCGAATTTCAATTACAAATTAAATATTCAATTTCAACTTTTTTAAATAGATTAAATTCTAAATTTTAAATCATCAAATTTCATAGTTTTATTGGAATTCAATTTACATTATCATTCAAATATTTAAAATTAATTAAATATTTACAGATTTAAATTGTTCAAAAATTCAGGATCGTTACATTTATTCTCTTAGCTTAACACCCTTCTCTGAGACGTACGAGCTCAGAGGTTATGTAGTTGAAGGTTATCAGTGATATACTCCCAATTTGGTAATGTGGCATGCTGAGTGCTGTTGTGTGCTGATCATTTGTTGATCAAAGCATGGCTTTGTTAAAAAGTGTAGCTTTGTGGACGAGACTGCATCAGGACCTCACACCCCAGAAATGGTCGAAATAGGAAAGATGCGGCAAGGTTATGAGGGTCGCGCCCTTTAGGGTATGTCATTTCCTTCTGGAAAAGGTGGTATCAGGTATGGAGCCCTAATATTTAACCTATGTGGTTGCTGCAATCTCATTTCTGTGTGGTTGTTGCTTTGTGGAGGCGCCTCAGATAAAGGTCGCAAACGATCGGGGGATGACATATTGGTGTAGTAGTTACCTAGTAAGAGGTAACCCGACCATGTGTTGGCAAAGAGCTAGTTAGTTCTTGGGACGTCCCTCCAGAGGCGTACCCATGTGGCATAGGAAGTTCCTTAGCCCGACCATTTGTTGGAAATCCAATTCCTAATACGAACCCAGTACGGTTTTAGTTGTAGAACCTGCCATTTACTTATGGTGGTCACCACTGTTTAGATGGTAGCTATAGTAGGCATAGTTCAAAATGGCTGTGCTGGCTAAGATTAATATTATACTTTCGAAATGTTTTCCACTATGCACTAATAATAATATCAAAAATATTTTGCATAGTAAGCATGTTTGGCTATCATAAGGGGAAATCTCCTCCAATTCTGCGTTTGCATTGTGTGTGTGGCAGGAGGCCTTGTGGTAGTTTCATTTTCCAAAAGCATTGCGGATTTCTTTTCCTTTCTTTGTGAAAATAAATGATTTAAGTTCTCACACCAGTCCCACAACCGACCTTGAGTTTATTGTTCCCTTTCTAAACTCTGGGTGCCCATAATTTTTCACACGGGCAGCCTAGAGTCAGGTTATCAGGTCATACTGGAATTCAATAGTGCTGTGGAGCTCAAGAGACGAGCTGGAGGCGAGACGTACTTCTTATATGATATTATCTTTTCTGCTGTAAATTTCACTTGTAAGGACAAGTTCATATAAATGTCCAGTTGTGTTGTGTGTTGTGTGTTGTTGTTGTAAACTCTGATAATGTTGTAATGTATAACATATACTGTTCTTTTGTTCTAAGATTATTTATTTACCTATTATATGTTGTTCCGCTGCGAATGTGAGATTCTTTTATTGTTTCTGTTTCTTCATCTATCGTTTTCTTCTTGAACCCTAACCTTCGATTTTCCGGCATTCTATTATTCGACAGTTGGTATAGTGGACGTATTGATGTCGATTTTTCGAAAGTCGAAAAATCGGAATGTTACAAGAATCTATAAACAATCAACCGATAAGTCAACACAATACGAAACAATTTTTTTATATTCACTAACAAATACGCGCTCATATCTATTATAACACTCACTCACATTCTAGAGTGCTACAGACTTTATCTCTAATGAGTATTCCCCACCAGAGCCTAGACTATCGCTTAACCAATTGCTCTGATACCACATGTAACATTCCGACTTTTCGACTTCCGAAAAATCGACATCAATACGTCCACTGTATCAACTGCCGAATAATCGAATGCCGAAAAATCGAACTGTTAGGGTTTAAGAAGAAAACGATTGGAGAAGAAACAGAAACAATAACAGAATCTCACATTCTCAGCGGAACAATATATCATAGATAAATGAATAATCTTTAAAACAAATGAACTATGTATATTTATACATTACAACATCATCAGAGTTTACAACAACAATACACAACACAACTGGACAATTATATAGACTTGTCCTTACAGTAGACTACGCAGCGGAAAGATAAGTATACGAAGTACGTGTCGCTGTCCGGCTCGTCCCTTGAGCTCCACAGCACTCCTGAAATCCAGAATGGCTTGATAACCTAACTCTAGGCTGCCCGTGTGGAAAATTATGGGCACACAGAGTTTAGGAAGGGAACAACAAACTCCAAGTCAGTCGTGGGACCGGTGTGAGAACTTAAAAACAATTATTTGCACAAAGAAAATAGAAAGAAATCCGCAATGCTTTTGGAAAATGAAACTACCATAAGGCTTCCCGGCACACACACAATGCAATCGCACACATGGGGGAGATTTCTCCTTATGATAGTCAAACATGCTTACTATGCAAAATTCTTTTGATATTATTATTAGTGCATAGTGTGGAAAACCTTTCGAAAGTTTAATATTAATCTTAGCCAGCATAGGTACCATTATATTATGCCTGCTATAACCACCATTTTAAATGGCAGGTTCTACAACTAAAACCGTACAGTGTTCGTAATGTTTCTTTGGATTTCCAACAAATGGTCAGGCTAAGGAACTTCCTGGGCCACATGGGTATGCCTCTGGAAAGACGTCCCGAGAACTTAACCAGTTCTCTGCCAACACAAGGCCGGGTTACCTCTGCAAAAATAGGTAACCACTACACGAGTATGCCATCCCCCGGTTGTAACCAACCTTTATCCGAGGCGCCTCTCAACCAACAACGACAAAGAAATAATAGAGTTGTGGTAACCACATAAGTTAAATATCAGAGCTCCATACCTGATACCACTTCTATCCAGAAGGAAATGACATACACTAAGGGGCGCTACTCCCTATAACCTTGCCGCATCCTTCCTGTTTCCACCATTTCCGAGGTGTGAGGCTCGACGAAGTCTCGTCCAAAAGCTACGCTTTTCACAAAAGCCATGCTTTGATAAATCAGCAATCGGCAGCACTTAGCATGCCACGTTACCAAATTGGGAATGTATCACTAGTAACCATCAACTGCATAACCTCTGAGCTTGTGCATGTCAAAGAAGGGTGTTAAGCTAAGAGAATAAATTCTCCGCAACCAAACAGAAATGTATTTGATAGAAACCAGCTCTACATCTCAAAAAGTAACGTCAGACATACATCCATACAAGTCTGTTCCGGGATCGAACAGAACCGAAGGCACTTCAAAAGAAGCCCTTGCAATCCGGATATTCACTAATCTTGTCCGGACTACCCATCAAAAAGGGTGATATAAATCTCTATACCGGAGCAACTCGGTGTAGAGACATTCGACAGGTTGTCCTTTCATTTTCGAAAATACCCGGTCTTCAACACCGGTCTTCAAATGTAATCCATTTCGTCGTATCATTATTCGGAATGAGTTTTATGACACAAAGGTCCTCTCCCGGCTTAACCAAATAATGAGCGCTAATTTTTAAAAATAAGTGTTGCATTCAAATTTCAAGCAAATCACAACAAATATCAATTTTGATCTTTTAACAATGATCCATCATTTATTTTTTTCGATGTGGTTTTCGGATAACCAATTGAAATCCGACCCCCTATCGCATCGAAATTTAAATATTATTTAAAGTTCAATATTGATAGTCGGTTATTTAACTATCAATCGATATTCACAACATCACCAGATTTTAAATAAATTCCCAAATTACTCATTTTCAAAATTATATTCACAAGATACAATTTTTAACACTTCAACCACTTGAAAAAAAATTCAAATCACTTTTCACCTTTCAATCTTTTGAAAACAAGTTTCAAATCATTTTTTTTACGCGGAATATATTTCCAAATATTTATTCATTTCCACTGGAAATCTGCCGAGTTCAAATACTTTAAAATAATTTAAATTACATATCCAAAATATACTTGGAAACATTTCAAATAAAACCATTTCTAAACACTTATTTAAATATTAGCTATGAAAACATTTTACCAGTATCTCATATAACTTCAAGTCCAAACGAATAAAAAATGAAATTCGTAGATAGGGTATAACTATTTAAATACCTTTTTAAAAAAAAACAAATACCCATTTAATCTTTAAATAATTACTTTAATAATTTACTAAATAAATCTTTTACTTTAAAACATTCTTTAAAACCAACTCTAGACTTTTAATTATATTTGAAATCTACTTTAAAACCACACTCGGCTTCCCAGGGAAGAATACTCTTTCCATTTCAAAATGCTCCATTTAAATCAATCAATAAATCCTTTTCGATTTATTTTAAATTTACATTCCAAATCTGTAAATTTCTTTCCACACTTTTAAAAATAAATCAACATTTATTTTTAAAAAAACTTTCCCTTTCTTTTATAAATTCCATTTTGAATTTACATTTCCAAACATCCATTATATACAATTTTTCAAATTGATTTCCAAATATTCACTTTCAATCACCCAATCACATTTCAAGTTCATTTATTTATTTCAAACACCAAATCAATTTCCAAATTTATTTCTAAATTTATTTTCCAAACACCAAATCAAAATTTCAAATCGATTTCCCAAAGATTTATTTTTAAACACCAAATCGATTTTCATTCAAACCCCAAATCAACATTCAAATTTGATTTCTAAATTCATTTTAAAAACTAAATCAACCTCTTTAGATTGATTTTCCAATTAATTTTACCTAAAATAAAATTCCTTTATTTCTCCCAATTGATTTAAAATTTGAATAGATTTTACAACTTTAAAACAATATTATTGAAATTCTTTAGATCTATTTATTTTATTTATTAAAAATCTTATTTTCCCTTGGGATTTTATTAAATAAAATTTCGAAAATCAACTTTTATTATTTTTCCAAACAATTCTCAAAAATCATTTTACTTAAAATTCTCTCTTTTAAACTTCTTTAAAAAAATCAAAAATTATATTTCTGGTGATGTTGAAATAACCAAAATATATTCGGTTAAACTTTGGCCTTGAATAGTATCAATTATAAAGGTCATCAAACACAGATTTCAACCAATTATAATCATACCACAGTATATAAATTATGTAACGACCCGCAAATCCGTACCCCTTGAGTCAACACTATTTCACGTAAATCAACTCAAGTTGCACAGAAATACGAACCATTTGGGTTAAAGAAGAAGAGGTAGAAGAAGAAAATAGAAATCAACATCAGAATCTAACCATCGCAGCGGAATAAAATATAATAGATAATAATGATCTTTACTCAAAAATCAAATATATCTGTTTATACATTACATCATCAGAGTACATCAATCACAGCCCAACATCAATATCATACAAATGGATAAACAACAACTCAACACAGCGGAATATATATGTATATAAACAAGTACGAAATACGCATCGTCATCCAGCTCGACTCCTGAGCTCCACAGCATCAAATCCTATATTCTATAATACTCGGTCTGACCCGAGCATTACAGTTAAATAACACCCGAGTCAGTCTGGAATACCAGCGTGAGAAATCACACTCAATTGATTATTAAAGTTTCAAAATCCTTTTGAAAACAAAAGCATCTCGTAAGACCACGCCACAAATAAACATGACGGGTTTTTACCTTACGATAGCTAAAACAATTTTATAGAAATCCTCTGATATTATAATAGGGTATATATACAAATATTTATAAAATAGCCGAAATTGTTACATTATTAAATTCCAGCTACTAGACACAAAGTGGGTAATACAAACAAAACTTGTACAAGGCTCGTAGGAAGAATGGATTTCCAACTAATGACTAGGCACTGGGGTACCACCTGTCACAGTACGGGGCCTAGATCACCGTACCAAGGAGTATGTCCGCTCCCCTGCAACACAAGACCGGGACTACCCCCTACTGGATAATCCCGAGTGATATCACCCCGCGGTTGGGATCAACAACCACCCACTAAGCCGAAATAAAAAGGGACATCTAGACAGGAATGATCTCAACCTGCTTGGGTGCTACCCACCTAGCCTTGCTGCATAACCCCTGATTATCGGTCATTCCCATTTGATGAGGATTGAGGCTAAGCGTTACCTTTTAAGAACATATCCCTTAGAATGCCCATCGTCCACCTGACGATGTTTCGCAAGCATTCATCCATACAAGTCCGTCCCGAGTCCGAACGGAACCGAAGGCACTATGCCTACTACATCCATTTTGGAAATATCCTCAGGATTAGTAGCGACTATCCCTTGCACTTCACTGCTCCATCTTCGAATTCAAACTCGTTTCCACGAAACGTACAAACCGGATCGAAGTGGTTTTCGAGAAATTAATCTCGATTCCGGTCTCTTCGAAATGATCAACGCATTTGGCCAATATTGATAGTCGGTTATTTAACTATCAATTAATATTCACAAACAACCATCCAACAATAAATAATTTCCCAAATTATTTATTAACCTCAAAAATATCTTTACAAGTTATATTTTCACTTTCAAACCCTTTTGAAAACAGTTTTCAAAACTGTCTTCCTTCTTTGAATAAATTCCCAAAATATTTTCTATTTCTTCTGAAATCACCAAGCATAAAACTTTAGATTTTCAAAATAATTTAAAATTCTTACTTTGAAATATATTTTAAAATATTTAAGTTAAAACTACTTCAATAATTTGTTAAAAATACATATTATATGAATATTTGAAAACAATGTTACTTTATAAATATAAAACTAGGTTCTCACTTTTTAAAACAAAATACTAAGTCTCCTTTAAATAATTATTACAATAATAGATTTGAAAAATATTTACATTAGAATTTTTAACATTCAGAAATAATAAATATTCTAAAACATGCTTTTTAAAACAACATTACTTTCATCATATATTTAAAAATTTAATTAAAACGTACTTGGCTATCCAGAGAAATATACTTCTCTTCACAACCTTTAAAAATAAATCACTATTTATTTTTTTAAACAATTTTTCTCATTCCTTTAATAAATTCCCACCTTGAATTTATTCTTCCAAATATCCAATTTCAAACACTTAAATCAATTTCCAAATTGATTTTCAATTTACTTCGTTTATTCCAAAATCCTTTAATTTCAGATTTTATTCCTTAATTATGATTTAAAATACTTTTAATTGAAATACCAATTTAGATTTCTCATTTTACTTCTTATTTCTTTAAATAAATTTAAAACTTTAAGTTTTAAAATAATTCTTTATTCCTTTAAATTAATATCACATATTTTTACAATTCATAAATTACTCTTTATTCAAACCTTTTCTTTTCATACTCGAAGTTATTTATTAGTATTTAACATACTTCCATTTCTTTTTCAATTCATTCTTAATTTATTAAATTTTTCTAAGATTATTTCGTTTACAAATTTACTTCCTTTATTTTCTTTCCAAAACCCAATTTATATATTTTTGGTAATTCATTATACCCAAATATATCCAATCAAATCATAATATTCAATATTTCAATATATTCATCATAGAATATCAAGTAATCATAGCAGAGGATATTAAATAATAAATGTTGAGGGGTCCAGCTGGATCCCTCCAACCTGTTTTCCCTGCATCCATAGATGTTAGCACAATAATATGCCAAGTCCAGAATATACCATACTATAGCACATCAATCAATTTTAACCATTCAACCAATTATTTAACTTTGATCATTTAAATTTAAATTTAAATTAACTGAGTGAGATTAACTCACCTTTGACCAAAGATTTGTAATCCGATCCACACCGGCTTGATTTCTTTGAGAATTTAACCTTGTATAACATTAGACGATTTCATTAATATTCGAACCAATCGAATAATTAAATTCTTCTTTGATGAATTTAATTTACTAGTGATTTCATTTTAATAGTTCTCATTTAAACAAAAGATTTAATCTAAACAAATAATTAATTTTAAACCAATAACTTAAACTGTAAATAAAAAATTAATTT
The DNA here is from genome assembly GCA_030765085.1 of Allium cepa. NCBI lineage: Eukaryota > Viridiplantae > Streptophyta > Magnoliopsida > Asparagales > Amaryllidaceae > Allium > Allium cepa. The sequence continues at coordinate 238,054,271 of CM060930.1, forward strand.
CCATTTAATAGATTCCATTAGTTAATCATCAAAATTTAAATTAATAATTTGGTTTTAACTAGTAATTTGATTTTTCTTTTTTTAAAACTAATTCTTTCTTGAAATAATGATTTTTAAGTTACAAAAATGATTAAATAATTTAATCTCTTTAATACATCATATTAAAATAATCTAGGAAATTAAAAATGTGTAAACATATATATAAACCTTTAAATTGAGAAAGAATAAATTATTTTATATCATCTTGTACATTTAATCTTCTCTAACTATATTTCCTGTTTCTATATATCTACACACACACATCTGTAAATTAAAGCCTGACTCTACTACAAATATAAAATTCTTACATTTTTTTATAAAACTACTTATCTTCTGATTTTAATTAATTGGAATAAACATAATATACCTCATAGTAAGGCCCGAAACACGATCTTCATCCCCAGCTTCAAATCACTGCTTCACTCTATCTGTCAATAGAACAGCCAAACCTCTGTCTCGTTACAACACCATCACCAAGAACACAACGTTAGCAACATCATCACAGCCTGGTCCACCTTCCTATAACGATCGCTTGCCTCCACATCGGCGACTTTGACGTCGATACTCGCTCGCGGCTTCCAAGTTTTCGCAACCACGAGCTGTCGCGACCCTGCCAAAATTCGCCTCACACCATCACGATAATCACTGCTCCCCTCGCTCGCGTGCTTCGTTGACCGCGCCCCCTCTCTCTGCTTTCGATTTAGAACGAGGCCGACCAACTAGGTTTTCGATTCGATTCCGATCGTGGGTTAAACTCGAATGTCGCGACCATTTTTTTATTTTACTACAATCGATTTAATTTGGGGAAAGGGAAATAGAAGAGGAGGGAGACGGCGCGTATGCGATCAGTAGATTTGCTCGGCCATTAAATAAAATTCGATTCGTAAATGAAGAAGGGGAACGAGATATTTAACAAAGGAACGATGTGATTTGTAAAAGCAAACGTAATTTCGAAAAGAAAGTTGCGTGCTGATAGGAAAAAGGGACAGGATGGTCGGCTTCAAAAGAGATAACAGAGATATGTTGGCTAAAGGAATTACAGGGTAGCAGGTGATTAAAACTTTATATTTTTATATCAAAAATATCTTGTTTAGGTACCCAGTTATCAAATTGGATTCGATATAGATTTCAACACGTTTATATAACGTACGCTCACATAACAACTCCAATCAATACGAAATTTGAAATCCGATAATAATTCAATACTACGGACCCAATGGAACTGGTTTCGTCGAATTCCGAGACTGCGCCTCGGAAGACTATTTTTAAATTCAATTTAAACAATAAAATTTTAAAACAGAACAAACCATTGTTAATTTCAATTTTACAACTTCTATTATCTTCAGCACTATCAATATAAATTTTACAAGCCTTTCAATTACTTTCAACCGGCTTAAAATCCCATATTTCATATTTTACCCGATTTTAAATTATTTAATTCAACAATTTAATTAATAATTAATTAGTGATATTTGAATTCAAGTTAAAAATTTACTTTTTAATATTTCAAATCAATTAAATATTCCAATTTAAATTGCTTAAAAATTCTGGGTCATCACAAAATAAATTCAAATAATTTGAGGAATCCAGTTGGATCCCTCCAACCTATTTCCCTGCATCCAAAGATGTTAGTACAATACCAATCCCGCCTCAAGACAGGATGTCGCGGTATATGGGTTTATATAAAATATCCTCCACTATTATGCGGCGCATAGGGTCTCATCTGCTATATAATGCGGGAAATCACCTCCAAATACATATATAATACCAAATCCACTTCGAGGTGGAATATCGCAGTATATGTGTTTAAATATAATATCATCCGCTTATTATGCGGCGCATAGGGTCTATTTCAATACAAATGACAACAATCATCATCCAAGCACACAATCAACAATTTTAAATCTGTTCATTTAAAATTGACCAATCAACAAATTTTGAGTGAGAAGTTCTCACCTTGCTTTTTTTTGCAATCCATTTCCATTTCGGCTTGTTTCCTCGATTTCAGACCTTGTATAAACATTTATATAGAATTTCATTAATATTCGAACAAATTGAATAATCAATTATCGTTTAATATTTTAATGGACCAAATTTTTTTATTTAAACAAACCATTAAATTTTAACTAATTTTCCTTTTAAATAATTTAGTTAATTAACACCTTTAATTGAACTAATCAAATGATCAATTTCCATTTAGATAAATTAATTAGCCAATTATTCTATTCAATTAAGAAAATTATTAAAATAAACAAGTAATCTCAAAATGTATAGATATTTATTTATTTTTCATTTGAAACTATATATATAATATATAAAAAATAGCCTAGATATATTTAAAAATCTAATCTTTATATAAACCTCCAACATTCAAAATTTATTTTCAAAATCTTAAAACATATAATTTATGTTTGACTATTTTAAATAGGTATGTATGTATATAATTTTTCAAAACTGTATGTATATTATTAACTTTTAAACTGAAAAGAAAATAAAAAATTAAATAAAAATAAAAAACTATAGATACTTCAATCCCACCGTTCGTGCACAAGCCCTAGCTCGTGGCCGCTGCGACACGAGTCGATGACAAAACCAACACCTAACGCTTTGCACCCAATCGCCATCTACATGCACCTCTGCCTGAGACCCAAAATCCACGCTCGTCCTCAAACTGTCTTCCCCTAGGGTCGAAATCGAAGACGATGACGAAGCCTCCTATCACCACCGCAGCTCGAGCACTTATCCCATCGCAACATTCCTCGCCGAGTGCCCAGCGACGCCACGCCCCCAGTCACGGCCACCCCTTCGCGACGCTGCTAATTTTTACTCACGATGCTCGATTGTCGCGAGCCGTGAAACCCTCCTGGCAGCGCCACCGCCCCCAAATATTCACGCGAGCCCTAGCATTATCGCTCCAGAACGAGCTCAATGACTCCACCACGCCGCATCGCCAATGCTTCCAACTCCTCGCAGACTCTTGTCGCGATGCTGAGCATGACTTGCCTCTGATCGTGAGACGAAGCTCGCCATGATTTCGTTTCTACCCTTTATTTTTTTATTTTTTTATATGAACGAATTCGTATTCGAATTGAAGAGGAGATTTTGTTTTTTTGAAAGAAAAGGCTCGGCCATTTCTTTCTATTCGGCCATTGAAGAATAAAGTGGCGGTTGAACGAAGAAGATAGGGTTTTGACCCAAACGTGAATATCTATATGTTTATAAACTATTATTTTATTCATATTCTTAAATTTTATCAAGCTTTTACAAACGAGCTCCAAATCACACGTGTCGATTGGCATTTCTAGGGTTTTACCCGTGTTCTGAACACAATGGAAAAGGTTTCGAGTCCAAATTCGATCATATAGAGAAAATAGCTTTTTTGAACCTGTTATTTAATTAAATTTCGATATAAATTTCAGCACGTTTGTCTATCGTACGATCACACGACAACTCCGAATGCTACGAAAATTGAAATCCAATAATAATATACTATTACGGATCCAATTGAACTAGTTTCGTCGAATTCCGAGACTATGCCTCGGAAAGCTATTTTTAAATATTGATTTAAACGATAAATTTTCAAAACTAAACCAAACAGTTTCAAATTCAATTCTGAAGCTTCCATTATCTTTAGTATTATTCATAAGAATTTTCTAAGCCTTTGAAATATTTTTAACAAGTCGAAAATCTCAGATTCAAAATTTTACCCAACTTCCAATAATTAAATTCAAAAATTTAATTACAAAACAAACTCTGATATTTGAAATTCAAATTAAACTATCATTCAAATATTTAAATTCAATTAAATATTCTGATTTCGAATGTCCAAAATTCAGGATCGTCACAAAATGTGATTACACATGAAATTGATTATCAATCAATAACAAATCAAGGGGATGTTATTTTTTTAAACCATAATCAGTTTGTTATCCACTAAGATAAATGAAACTTTTATTGTAAATGAATAATCTATATATAATGAGAATAGCTTGATTTGAAGCTTTTGAAAGTACTTAAATATCCTTTATCGTTTGCTAATTCAAGTTGAACAATTATGGATATTTTTGACATTTAATACCTCATCCCACTTTTTCCTATTATGTAGGCATGTATTCTATCAATAGTCCGTATCTTTTTCCCTTTCAGAAAACATCTTTTTCTTTCTTTTCTACAAAAGCAGAAAATTATTAATAAAGTACTACAAACTTCTCCGAATAATTGATGGTGATCCTTTTATGATCCCTTTGAGGTATTTTTAAACCTCTAATTCGTATTCTGGAGCAGAAAAGGGTTATTGAGTTTTCATTTTTAATTTCAACTGGAAATCAATTTTTTGCTCATGGAATATGGAAACCAAGGGAAACCAAACTTTTTGTTCATTATGGACTGTAGATCTGGAAGTTCAGAACATGACATATATATTTTCTTAGTGGATGTGAGTTATATTGAAACAAGGTTCTACATTTTTTGTTATTATCTATTGTTTTCTATACTGTGGTTGTTGTATCCGTTAGTTTTGACATATTATTAGATATGCAAGTTTCTAATATTGGTTGCCACAGTCAAACCGATAAATTTACATTTGATACTAAAACCTTCATTGAACTATATGCAAGTTGAATATTTCTACAGTTTTTAGGAAATTTTTACAGTTCATTAATATATTTTCTATTTTTTCAAAGAAGTTTAAGAAAATGGTTCAAAGAGAGGCTTATGTAGATAAAAATTTGTAACAACCCGCATATTTTATGATTGAATATTTAAATATTTTATTTAAAATAATTCATCGTAAGTCAGATTAGTGTCCGAAAAAACTACTTTTTGCAAACAGTCGAATTAGGACTCGAGACCACCCCCATTGAGTTCAAAATGACGTTTGCGACCTTTTTGAGTATAAACTTTGATATGTTTGGAGTTAGTGGAATTTTGCTACTTTTTCACTTAGGGCTTTGGTTTTTGTTTCAGCCCATTAGACCCAAGCCTCACCCCTCTTCCCTTCATTACTTCATTTCTATTTCCTAATACTCAAGCTTTAGCAACAACGGAGAGAGGAATGGGAAATTAAAACTCCAAGCCCTAGTTTCCATTTGCAAATCAAGTTCTAGCTCCAAATTTATAGTAGAAGCTTTGGTAAGCCTCCTCCTCTTCTTCTCCAACTCATTCTCTTACCAATTTCAGAAATTCCTAAACCTAATTTAGGAAATGTTTCTCTTTTAATCTTAGATTCAATCTCTTTGGGTTGGAATTGAAGAGTGATTGTCCTTGCCATTTCTCTATAGCTTCTTCTTCATAGTTTTGGGTTTAAAGGTGAGATTTTTATCTCACATCTTAGTCTATAATTATCTTCGATTGTTGGGTATGAATTCCTAACACTTATTCTTGTGCAATTGATTTTGGTTTGGATTGATTTGGTGTATATTCCATTTTTTGGTGTTTTGAAATCAAAATCTATGAAAATCCTATTGTGGATATTTGGGCATTGATATTTGAGGCATATCGAAGAGCCGTTAGGGCTGGGTTGTCGCGTGGCGTAAATCCTTAGTCGTCATTTGCTCGTCCGATCGCTTCCGATATTCATTTGGCCATTTTTGGTCGAGGTTCAGGGAATGCCCTGAACCACAGTTTTAGACGTTTGAAACAAGATATTCAGACGTCTAAATATTATACTGGGAATTATTATTCCCCAGTATTCAGACGTCTAAATTTGCTCGTGAGTAACCAGAAAGGAAATAGGCTAAAAAGTGCCTATTTCAGACGTCTGAAATATAGGGTTCAGACGTCTAAAATGTGTTCTGGAAAACTTTTATTTTTCCTGATTCAGATGTCTGAATCATTGATTTCAGACGTCTGAATCTGCTGTCTGGGCTCTATTTTACCTATTTAGCTTGAATTTCCAAATTTAATCGATTTGTGTTGATTCCCTTTTGTTGTTATCACTTATTATCGACTTTGATGACATTTTTTTTTGGATTTTTGGAACATCCACCTTGATGGATTCAGTATCGATTTCTTTGGATTCAATTCACGTCTTTGAATTTGAATTTTGGCGATTGATTGTTTCTACAATCATTTTTGTGATTTGTCACTTTAAAATATAAAGGTTTCAATACTAGTAGTAAATATCAAAACTCTTTTATCAAAATGATTTCAACACTATTTTATTAAAAACTCGTTTCTTAAACCATTTTCCAATCTACTAGTATATACAAACCTTTACCTCACTCGTATGAGAAATCTAATTAAACGACATAGTAAAACAAGTGGGATGAAACGCTTGCATTTACTTCGTCGGTTAATTCTTGGACTCGTTCGATTGAACGTCTTGTGACAATTTTCGAGTGAAAATCTACAATTTTTTCGTAAATATTTAAGTTAAGCTAGTGGTTATGGGACATGAAGCTAAGCTCATATATTTACTAGCTAAGTCTAGTTAACACTTCTCGATGATCATTGATGATCATTTTATGTGATTTAGACTAGCGATATGCTATGTTTCTTTGTCCACGTAGGGGACGGTACCTCGTTTTATTGAGTTTCGTCTCATTTCTTTTATAGGCTAACAACCTATGTATTATTTGGAGTTTCGACTCAATTTTTGTGGGCTAGCGACCCATGTTCTTTTATGGAGTTCGGTCCATCGGACGTACCTTTGTACTACGTTGTTGCACCAGCTTATCAGGATCATCGGGCGTACACTTGTACTACGTCGTTTTTCCGAATTATTCGAGTTTCAGGTTCCTCGGGCGTACCGATATTGTACTACGTCGTTGCACCGGCTCTATGGTTAGCGACCATGGGATAGCGTCCCGTTTGTGATACACGCGTTGGTGAGTTTTCATGCTCCCGTTTTGTGATAGGCCTCCCCCTTTTTGTGATTTTTGGATTTCTATTGATGATTTCTAGAATTTGTGATCCACCAGATTTTATGATTGGCATCAATATGATGTCGATATTTGTGACTTGGAGAATAAAACTAAAGAGTATGACATTCTTTTGATCTTTGAGAAGATTCTTGTGATATTGATTAATCTCCGGTTGATTTTCAATTACATACTTATCATAGTATGGATTTATGGTTACATACATTTTTGTCGTATCTTTTATTCTGCATCATTTTATCTGATATTTATAGTTAGACTGATCCGTTTATTATTTTCTTATTATATAATACTCGGGTCAGACCGAGATGTTACAGGTGCTTCTGCTTGACTCCTCGTCTGTGATTATTATCCTGACTTTTGGCTAACTACTTAGATTAGTAGTTTTTGGTTATATACATTTGAGATATAGACTCATTGATGTATACTTATTCTTTTGTCTAGCACTTGTATATATTCTTTTGTGACATTGTGGATCTTTTTGACCACTGCTCTAATGTACACTTTTATGTGTAATATTCATAACTGATTCCGCCTTTGAGATATGAACTTCTGTGACTGATTTGTGTTATGCTTATTTCTATATTTGTTTCCGAAGATATTATAGCCACTATGTAGTAGCCTTGAGTTTGCATCGGTATGCCGGATTTCCTCTTGTGATGAAAGTTATTTTTTATCTGGCATATCGGTACACGCACAAAGCAATTATACAGATGGTCGCTCCTCAACAGCCTTATTCTCCGCGCTAGTTGACGACATTACTCCTTAGTGTTCTCGGCTAGCATGCGTATAGAGGTGGGGCGTCACAAAATTATTATGATTCCTGAAGTAAGTGAAGCAACTTACTAAAGGTTGTTTGATAATATTTTTATTACATATAAGGTTCCTATTTTTAAAATAATTAGGATACGTGTGACCACTTGCTTGCTATTCAGAATTGTAGCTTCATTCGTGTATATAAGGTGTTTGAAATAATGCAATGACCTCTACTAATAAAGCAAAAGCTTCCCATGTTGCCAAATTTATGACTTATATAGTTTTGAACTATTACCATTTTCTTGAAAACTTTTCTTGCAAATAAGCTTCCCAAGTCATCAAATTTCCTTTTAAACAAATTTGTCTAAATGCTAAGCTCTATCTTTGGTTTATGTGTAGTACAGTCTGTTATTCTGTTTCTATACAGGTAAATTTACTTTAGGGTACTTTACATTTTGGGTAGTCATTGGAATTGTGACGCCCCACCTCTATACCCACGCTAGCCAAGGACACTACAGGGTAATATCGTCAACTAATACGGAGAATAAGGCTGGTTGGAAGCGACCATCTATAGCCTTGCTCTAACTATCTATTGAATACATCGACAATAGTCATACCTAGCAGGTCGACATACCCAATGAATACTTAAAACAAAACCATAGGTGGTTGGAGGATCTATCAGAACAGAATATAACAACTCAAATGTAATATACATCACAAAACAGTAGATCATCATATACACATATACAGATACATAACAGAGTTTACAAAATAATACATGTCAAGTGGTATAGAAAACCACAATATACAGACGAATCAAAAGAATACATATATCAGAGTTACAATAAAAGGACTACACAAAAAGCTTTAACAAAAAGGAACAAGCTGAATAGTCCATGCGGAAGCAAAATAGGCTAAGTCCAAAAGCACCTAACCTGAAACATCTCGGTCCAAAAGCAAAAAGGAACAAGCTGAATAGTCCAAAAGCAAAATAGGCTAAGTCCAAAAGCAAAATAGGCTAAGTCCATCAGGTCAGTCTAGCTAAACAAATCAGTTAGATAAACTGAACAGCAATAAACCTGCAAGGTTACAAGGTATAACTAATATCTCTAAAGGAGATAACACAATCATCTAACAAAAGATGAATCTTATGATAACAAGCCTCGTATCATCGGAAACTCATAGAAACAAAGGATAAGAATATCCCAAAGCAAGCCAAAAGGAAAATAACAAATACCCATAAGGTATACAAGTTCCACAAGGTAAACGCTACGCATCATGCGGCTCAAAAAGACCAACACCGAAGGGCGATACCTAGGGAATATACATATCAAATGAAACATCATAAAATTTGCTCGAGCTCAGTACTGTATAAACAAGGATCCATGAGCCCGAAGACTCCAAACCCAATATCACCCATGCGGCTCATAACGACCAACATCGGAAGCGATACTATAGGGCAACAAACCCGAAGGCACAAACCCGAAGGCAACATACCCGAAGGCAACATACCTGAAGGCAACAAACCTGAAGGAGACTGTCCGAAGACACTATCCAAAGGCAACAAACAGTAGTGGTGAAGGTCCGGAGGCCCAGTACTGGACACCACTAACTGGCGGATTGTGTCATAACTCTCAAAAAGGAATCCGAAAAGTGGTAACATGAGTCCCATAACCACTCGTTCGCATTAAACGGTTTACTATCCGTTAGTTAATTTCACACTCAAAGTAGTACAAAGTTCACCTCATATCATCGGCAAACCAAACCCGAAGGTCAAAACGATCAATTGAATAGGTCGAGGGTTAATCGGAAGGATAAGCGCACAGATTCATGGTCCGTGTTTTTCCCAACCATTTAATCACCCTTCCACTTCGCTCGAAGTGCGAAATTGTGCGTGTATTTTAAATAGAATTTATAAATCGAAGAAGCGAACTTTTAATACGATTTGAAGAAATCATTTATAATACCCGTGAATAAAGTCAAAAAGGAATCATCAAGGTCAAATATGCATAAACAACGAATTGGAATCAACAAGCGTCGATAAAATTTGAAAAAGCTAAACGAACAAGGCAATTGGCAAAATACCTCATATTCAGACGTCTGATTGAAGGGATTCAGACGTCTGAATCTGGAAATCAATCTATTTTTCGAAACAGAATTCAGACGTCTGAATCCAAACTTTCAGACGTCTAAAATAGGCATTATTTTGCCTATTTCCTTTCTGGTTGAAACTTAGCCAATTCAGACGTCTGGAATATAATTTCAGACGTCTGAATCTAGGATGAAAATGTTCCCCAGAACAATATTCAGACGTTTGAAATAAGGTTTCAGACGTCTGAAACCTGATGGTCAGGCATTTCCTGAACCTAGGCCATCTATGGCCCAACAAATCGAAAGCAATCGGATGCGTGTTGATTATGGTCTTACGACAAACGACTACCCAACCTTAACGACACACCCAAACACTCCGAACAACATAAACATCAACCATATAAGGTTTTACATAGATTTGGTTTCAAAAATCATAATTTGGCAACTTCACCGAATCTACCCAAATCAAAAGCAAAAGCATATGAACAAGTGTTAGGAATTAATACCTAACATCAATGATATCAAAAGAAGTAGAAGTGAGTTTAAAACTCACCTTTTAATTCAAAACAAGAATAGAGAAGCTCAATAGCAAAGAAAACAACCAACCACTCTCCACTTCAACTCTACTAGATTCAATCTAAGATCAAAACAAGTATTTTCCTAAGTTTAGGTTTAGGAATTTCTGAGATTGAAGAGAGAAAGAGATAGAGAAGATGAAGAGGAGCTTACCAATAGCTTTTCTTTGATTTTTGGAGCAAGAATTCAAGTTGCAAGTAAACTAGGGCTTGCAAATTTCTATTTCCTCTTCCCCTCCACCATTTTCAGTTTTAGCTTGAGTTTAGAAGAGTGGAATGAGAGAATGGAGAGGAGAGGGCTGAGCTAGGGGTTTAGTTAGCTAGTGGGCTGAACCCAAACCCAAAACCTAATAGAAAAAGTAGCCAAATTCAACTTACTCCAAACATATCAAAGCTTATACTCAAAAAGATCGCAAACGCCATTTTGGACTCAATGGAAATGGTTTCGAGTTCCAATTCGGCCATTTGCAAAAAGTAACATTTCGAACCTAAATCCGACTAACGACGCTATATTTAAATAAAACATTTAAATATAAAATCGTTAAATATGCGGGTTGTTACAGATCTCCCCTCCTTACAAAATTGCATCCCTGCAATTCCTAGAGATGATATTTGTAACAACTACATACATACAACATTCAAAAGAAAAGGAAATAAGCTTGAGACGAAAAGATAAACTCACCGTTGCCAAGCAAAGATAGAAAACCTGGATAAGATTGCTCAATAAACTCTCTGGTTTCCCAAGTACAGTCATTAGGATTAGCGGACCATTGAACTTTAACGAGCGGCACGTCCTTGTTCCGAAGGTGTCACACCTCTGTGTCAAGTACGCGAATAGGCTGCTGTACAATAGATAAGTCTGGTGAGATCTCAAGCTCAAGAAAATCAGGATAATCAATAACAGAATCCGATTCCCAAAGACACTTCCGAAGTTGCGAGACATGAAACACGTCATGAATGCCAGATAAATGAGCAGGAAGTGAAACTCTATAAGCCACAGGGCCAATACGTTCAGTAATAGAAAATGGTCCTATATAGCGAGGAGCCAATTTCCCAGTCTTACTGAAACGCATAACCCCTTTCAAAGGAAAAAAACGAATAAAAACAAGATCACCAATTGAGAACTCGAGAGGCTTCCTACGGTTGTCCGCGTAGGATTTCTGGCGACTCTGTGCCTCTTTCATTCTCAACCGGATAAGATCGATCTTTTCAGAAGAGTCACGAACAAAATCTGGACCAAGAATAAGCTTCTCCCCAGATTCCAACCAACAAGAAGGTGATCGACATGGCCTTCCACATAAGGCTTCGAAAGGAGCCATACCGATACTAGATTGAAAACTATTGTTGTAGGAGAACTCTACAAGAGGTAGGTGATCCTCCCATCTACCAGATTCCAACGGAGAAGATCTTCCAAGATATGATTCACCCGTTTAGTCTGTCCGTCAGACTGCGGATGATAAGCTGTGCTAAAATTAAGCTTTGTTCCTAAAGCTTGCTGAAGACTCTGCCAAAAATGACTCGTGAATAAAGGATCACGGTCACTCACAATAGAACTAGGAACACCGTGAAGTCTCACGATATCCTTGACATACAACTTAGCCAAATGCGAAGCAGCTCTATTAGACTTAATAGGAACAAAATGAGAAGACTTGGTGAGGCGATCAACAATAACCCAAATGCTAGAATGGCCTGATCTCGAACGTGGTAGGCCGTCAATGAAATCCATAGAAATCTGATCCCATTTCCACAATGGAATCTCTAGAGGCTGAAGAAGACCAGAAGGACGCTGATGTTCGGCCTTAAAACGCTGACAATATATGCAATTACTCACATAACCCGCCACATTGCGCTTCATGCCTTCCCAATAATAAAGACGATGCATATCGGCATACATCTTACTACTACCAGGATGAATGGTACACTTAGAACGATGACAGTCATCAAGAATGTCATGCCTAAGTGCAAAATCAGAAGGCACAAAAAGACGGTTCTTCTTGCGAAGACACCCATGAGAATCAACGCTGAAATCCCGCAACGTCTCATCACAGGATCCAGACTCACAAAGCTGGATAAGATGCAACAAATCAGGATCACGCCGTTGGGCATCGGCAATACAATCCAATAAAATAGGTCGAGCTCCCAAACTAAATAATAGAATAGGAGTATCAGAAGATGAACCTTGATCATGAATTTCACAAAAGGATAGAGTCTTAAGAATATTCCATTCGGCAAGCATCATAGAAACTATAGCCGAATGTTTGCGACTAAGCGCATCAGCAACACGATTACCCTTACCAGGGGTATACTGGATATCAAAGTCATAGGAGGCAAGAAACTCGAGCCAACACTGTTGTCTCATATTGAGTTCCTTCTGAGTGAACAAGTACTTCAAGGATTTATGATCGCTATAAAGAATGAAGCGCTCGCCCAATAAATAGTGTCGCCAAATCTTCAAAGCAAAGACAATGGCGGCTAACTCAAGATCATGAGTGGCATAGCGAACTTCATTCGGACGCAGTTGCCTAGAAGCATAAGCAACTACCCGATCCTTCTGCATAAGAACAGCACCGAGACCACTACCACAAGCATCGGTGTTGACAACAAGATCATTATTCCCTTCGGGAACCACCAAAATAGGAGCATTAGTGAGAAGTTCCTTTAATGACAGAAAGGAAGCTTCACACTTGTCGGACCAAATAAAACGAATGCCTTTCCGAGTAAGGCCGGTGAGAGGAAGCACAACCCGGGAAAAATCCTTAATGAACCGACGGTAATAACCCGCCAATCCAAGGAAACTACGAATCTCATGAACATTCTCAGGCCTCTTCCAATTCTGGATGGCTTCGATCTTTGAGGGATCGACAGAAATGCCATCGGAAGATACAACATGGCCTAAGAACTTAACCTTATTCTCCCAAAAATGGCACTTGGAGAATTTGGCTCTAAGCTGATGATGTCGAAGGGTACTCAAGACAATTCTCAAGTGATTAGCATGCTCAGCTTCAGACTTAGAATAAATAAGGATATCATCAATGAACACAAGGATGAACTTATCGAGATATTCCCGGAATACCCGATTCATGAGATCAACAAAGAAAGCAGGAGCGTTCGTCGAACCGAACGGCATAACGAGCCACTCAAAAGAACCAAAACGAGTGCGGAAAGCGGTAAGAGGAATGCTATCCTCCGCGACTCATAACTGATGAAAACCTGTGGCAAGGTCAAGCTGAGAAAAGACCTTAGCACCACTCAATAGATCGAACATATCATCGATCCTAGGCAATGGATACCTATTCCTAATGGTTAACTCGTTAAGCTTGCGATAGTCAATGCAAAGCCTAAGAGTTCCATCGGATTTCCTCACGAAGATGACTGCGGATCCCCACGGAGAAAAACTAGACTGAATTAACTGCTTGGACTCAAGCTCTATAAGCTGCTTCTTGTGTTCCTCATTTTCCCTTGTAGACATCCTCGTGGGAGGACGACTAACTGGCTGCGCGCCTGGAATGAGATCAATGCAGAACTCAATTGCCCGCTTAGGTGGCAAACCAAAGACAGGCTCAAAAACATTAGAAAAGTCACAAGTAATAGGAAAACGAGATATATCATCATCATCCCGCGAGTCAAAAGAATATAAAGCCATTTCAGAATTATCCACATCCCGAAGAATAAGAGATAGCTGAGTAGGCGAATCCGGATGTCGAAGATATATAATTCTCTCCGAACAAATAATCCTGGCATCATATCTTACTATCCAGTCCATACCCAAAATCAAATCAAATCCCAGACAATAAATAACGTGCAGACTCGCACAAAAAGAAAAGCCACATAAAACAATCTCGACATCATCACAAAGCAAGCTAAGGGTCGCGGATCCCCCAATAGGATTCGCAATCCTCAAAGAAGTAACCAAACAAGAAACATCCAAAGATAAATCATCAACGAGCTTTTTCGATACGAAAGAATGTGAAGCACCCGTATCGAAAAGAACTCGAATACTATGATCATGAAATAAAATAGAACCTTCCAAAATAGATGGAGACATATCTTTGGATTGAGAGGGACCTTCAGAAGCCTTAGCAGCATAAAGCTTGCTAGACTTGGCACCAGCCGGAACAGTAGGGCAAGCTGAAACATGATGACCTTCCTTCTTGCAATAGCGGCAGAAGAGAGGCTTAGGACAAGCTCGAATAATATGATCAGGAGAACCACAATTGAAACACTTCCGAATGAAAGGTGTTCCAACAGACTGAGGCTGAGAAATAGAACCACCAATCTTCTTCTTCTTAGAAGGAAAAGACCTCTTCTGAAATGGAAACGGCATCTTGTTGGGGTTCTTGGAAACCTCAACATCAACATCACTATCACACTCCTTCTCGACGGTCTCGAGATGAAGCACCGAATCAACCAACTCCTCAAAAGAAAGCTTAAGCTGGAGCAACAAAGACTTCTTAAGATATTTCTTAAGACCGGAAACAAACTTCAAATTCTTCTTATAAGAAGTGCTAATGAATTCAAGACCATACTTAGATAAAGCCTCGAATGATGCAACATACTCAGAAACAGAAGATTTCCCTTGCTTCAACTCAAGGAATCGACGGGTCAATAAAACTTTTTCAGATTCAGGAACGAACTTGAGTTCAAATCGCTCCCGAAAATGAGTCCAAGAGAGAGTAGACTCATCAATTTCGGCTATAAGAAGCTCATACCAATCAAGAGCACGCTCTAGTAATAAGCTAGAAGTTACAAGAACTCTATCATGGTCAGAAAGATCCATGCGAGAAAAGATACGCTCGCACGTGCGAAACCAAGCTTGGACTTCAAGAACAGACTCGGAGCCTTTAAACGGTTTTCCTCCAAGATGAGCAAAATCACTGCACTGGCATGCAAAGGCAGACTTGCGAGGTGGAGACACTCGAGGAGGACCTGGAGGCTGAGTGCTCCTAAACAATTCCAAAAACTGATCGGCAGACATATAAACGCCATCCGGATGTGAACCACTAGATCGCCCAGCATCTGAACGTCGTCCCCTGCCTCTTCCAGCCTTACGCTGAAAGTATGATAAGAACAAGATTAATCACAAGGTGGATACTTCAATACGGAATACTACGAAATAAAATGCATTCCTAGACGTATTCCCCAAATTCTATCTAACCTTTGATAGTAGAAGGAATAGAAAGGCACGATGATTCAAAGATTTGTATCACTTATACACTTTGATGTACCGTAATATGTGCATCTATTCTGTGTTTATTATATTTTGTTCTGAACTCAACTCCGATACCACGCTGTGACGCCCCACCTCTATACCCACGCTAGCCAAGGACACTACAGGGTAATGCCGTCAACTAACACGGAGAATAAGGCTAGTTGGGAGCGACCATCTATAGCCTTGCTCTAACTATCTATTGAATACATCGACAATAGTCATACCTAGCAGGTCGACATACCCAATGAATACTTAAAACAAAACCATAGGTGGTTGGAGGATCTATCAGAACAGAATATAACAACTCAAATGTAATATACATCACAGAACAGTAGATCGTCATATGCACATATACAGATACATAACAGAGTTTACAAAATAATACATGTCAAGTGGTATAGCAAACCACATATACAGAAGAATCAAAAGGATACATATATCAGAGTTACAATAAAAGGAATACACAAAAAGCTTTAACAAAAAGGAACAAGCTGAATAGTCCATGCGGAAGCAAAATAGGCTAAGTCCAAAAGCACCTAACCTGAAACATCTCGGTCTGACCCGAGTATAAAATACACGGGTCAGTCTAGCTAAACAAATCAATTAGATAAACTGAACAACAATAAACCTGCAAGGTTACAAGGTATAACAAATATCTCTAAAGGAGATAACACAATCATCTAACAAAAGATGAATCTTATGATAACAAGCCTCGTATCATCGGCAACTCATAGAAACAAAGGATAAGAATATCCCAAAGCAAGCCAAAAGGCAAATAACAAATACCCATAAGGTATACATGTTCCACTAGGTAAACGCTACGCATCATGCGGCTCAAAAAGACCAACACCGAAGGGCGATACCTAGGGAATATACATATTAAATGAAACATCATAAAATTTGCTCGAGCTCAGTACTGTATAAACAAGGATCCATGAGCCCGAAGACTCCAAACCCAATATCACCCATGCGGCTCATAACGACCAACATCAGAAGCAATACTATAGGGCAACAAACCCGAAGACACAAACCCGAAGGCAACATACCCGAAGGCCAAAAACCTGAAGGAGACAGTCCGAAGACACTATCCCAAAGGCAACAAACTGTAGTGGTGAAGGTCCAGAGGCCCAATACTGGACACCACTAACTGGCGGAATGTGTCATAACTCTCAAAAAGGAATCCGAAAAGTGGTAACATGAGTCCCATAACCACTCGTTCGCACTAAACGGTTTACTATCCGTTAGGTAATTTCACACTCAAAGCAGTACAAAGTTCACCTCATATCATCAGCAAACCAAACCCGAAGGTCAAAACGATCAATTGAATAGGTCGGGAGTTAATCGGAGGGATAAACGCACAGATTCATGGTCCGTGTTTTGCCCAACCATTTAATCACCCTTCCACTTCGCTCGAAGTGCGAAATTGTGCGTGTGTTTTAAATAGAATTTATAAATCGGAGAAGCGAACTTTTAATACGATTTGAAGAAATCATTTATAAAACCCGTGAATAAAGTCAAAAAGGAATCATCAATGTCAAATATGCATAAACAACGAATTGGAATCAACAAGCGTCGATAAAATTTGAAAAAGCTAAACGAACAAGGCAATTGGCAAAATACCTCATATTCAGACGTCTGATTGAAGGGATTCAGACGTCTGAATCTGGAAATCAATCTGTTTTTCAAAACAGCATTCAGACGTCTGAATCCAAACTTTCAGACGTCTGAAATAGGCATTATTTTGCCTATTTCCTTTCTGGTTGAAACTTAGCCAATTCAAACGTCTGGAATATAATTTCAGACGTCTGAATCTGGGGATGAAAATGTTCCCCAGAACAATATTCAGACGTCTGAAATAAGGTTTCAGACGTCTGAAATCTGATGGTCAGGCATTTCCTGAACCTAGGCCATCTATGGCCCAACAAATCGAAAGCAATCGGATGCGTGTTGATTATGGGCTTACGACAAACGACTACCCAACCTTAACGACACACCCAAACACTCCGAACAACATAAACATCAACCATATAAGGTTTTATATAGATTTGGTTTCCAAAATCATAATTTGGCAACTTCACCGAATCAACCCATATCAAAAGCAAAAGCATATGAACAAGTGTTAGGAATTCATACCTAACATCAATAATATCAAAAGAAGTAGATGTGAGTTTAAAACTCACCTTTTAATTCAAAACAAGAATAGAGAAGCTCAATAGCAAAGAAAACAACCAACCACTCTCCACTTCAACTCTACTAGCTTCAATCTAATATCAAAACAAGTATTTTCATAAGTTTAGGTTTAGGAATTTCTGAGATTGAAGAGAGAAAAAGATAGAGAAGATGAAAAGGAGCTTACCAACAGCTTTTCTTTGATTTTTGGAGCAAGAATTCAAGTTGCAAGTAAACTAGGGCTTGCAAATTTCTATTTCCTCTTCCCCTCCACCATTTTCAGTTTTAGCTTGAGTTTAGAAGAGTGGAATGAGAGAATGGAGAGGAGAGGGCTGAGCTAGGGGTTTAGTTAGCTAGTGGGCTGAACCCAAACCCAAAACCCAATAGAAAAAGTAGCCAAATTCAACTTACTCCAAACATATCAAAGCTTATACTCAAAAAGATCGCAAACGCCATTTTGGACTCCATGGAAATGGTTTCGAGTTCCAATTCGGCTATTTGCAAAAAGTAACATTTCAGACCTAAATCCGACTAACAACGCTATATTTAAATAAAACATTTAAATATAAAATCGTTAAATATGCGGTTACAGGAATATTTTGAGAAACTATAGGATTAGGGGTATAATCTTACCATTAAAAGAAAGCTGGGAAACGATTATAAGCTTATGCATGGGTATGTTCACGAATAAGGCACTTGATAAGTATACAAGAAATAAATCATAGAATGCAAGTTGTCATTGACATAAAGCCAAAATCAAAACAAATTTACATGGCTAAGAAACATAGAACAACAGAACAAAAAGAGAGCTAAGTCGAATCATCATTGACATTAAATATAATTAAATTAATTAAAAGGATTTATTTTAGCTATTTTCAGTTGGGTATAAAATAAAATGGTGCAAAAGGCGAGATAAGCTGATGGGTTGGCATATTAAACTAAATTAGGATGTTATAACCTGCTAGACGATTTGAATATTTGCATTAGCATGGGATTTCCTTGCAATTGCAAATTTGTGAATTTTCATCTTTTTAAGTTCATCATCATTATTATATATAAATTTCCAGTATATATATTGCACTGTGTATATGTTACATATATAGAAATATTTTTCAATAGCTTAGTTGCTTCATATAATTTGGTACTCATACCGATTCATGAATTTTCAAATTTTGCAGTTTTTTCTGTAAATATTTGCAAAAAACTAAAAAATACAGGGTTTTTTGTATACCATGTTTTCTAGGAGGGACGATCGTGTATTTTGATACTTGAAAAATGTATTTTTATGAAAGTTCTCAAATTTGAATTTCTTCATCATGAAACTGGATAACATCTAAGTTATCAAAATATGACTGCAAATTCTGTAAGCAACGAGACATTTATTTATGCATATAACCGTCATTTCACAATAAATAAATTTGCTCCTGATTTTCTTTACACACGTCAATGGAGGTGCCTAACGTATTGGTTACGACATATGCAACTTTTACTGTCAATATATAGCAGTCATAATACAATGAGTTGATTCTTTTCTCAGAAATTATTAAGTTGCAGTTGACTTTGTTGAGATGAACTTTAATGAGCTGAAAGCAACAGTGTTTGCTACTGCTATTACAATAATTAATATCTCGGTGGGAGCTGAAGATCGTAGCAAAGCACGAGTCCAAAAGGTTTGACATTTAATGAGGTAAGCATTATGATCAGAGAGTATGCAGATATGCTAGTGAAGCACTACTTAATGCGAAGTGTAAGAATAACAACGATTTAACGATTCCGACGGAAGCTGTCGCACACGATTCCGACGGATTCTGACGGTTTCCGACAGATTCCGACGGATGTCAGTATCTGTCAAAAACCGTCGGAAATAGTATGCTAAAGGCCGCCGAGACCCGTCGAAAGCCGTCGGAAATTTTGACCTATAAGCCGTCGGGAGCCGTCGGAAATCTGCTGTTTTTTTTTTGAAATTCGCTGCAAATATAGCCTTCCAACCACATTTCTCTTCCAAACACTATGATATCAATACTGCACAATCCAACATACAATATTCCAACCAAATATCCAAACCCAAACTACAAAATATTCAATAAACACACAAATAAATAAAATTACATCAAAATAAAATACAAAATATACATAACCATTCGAACATTAACATTAATCCTAATAATAACTGTTCTACCATGTTGTTAATACACAAATTCATCAATTTCTCATACACATCCTCATACAACTACAGAACCAAGTGTGTCAAACATAATTATACATAAATCAACAATTACCTACGCCGTCTACCAAATCATTCTAAACTAAAACAAAACATACATGAACGAACGAACGAACAAGCAAGCAAACAATGAATCAATCTCCTCCAGATCCAGAGCCAGCCGAGGAAGGGAAGCGGCCACCAACTGCTGCATGTACTCTAACAACTGTGCGGTCTGCATGGCCTGCTGGCGGTTCTGCTCCTCCAATTGGGACACTCTAGTCCGCAATTCTTCTATATCTGCTAGATCGCTCAGAGGTCTACTCCGCCGTCCCCTACTCTGACTACTAGCCTACAATAATTGAAAAATGAATAAAATCCAAGTTAAATTTTTTGAAAAGGTCAAAATATCATATTTGAAGTATTTCAAAAAAAAGTAAATTATTTACCGCTAGATTGCCAAATCCGTATCGTCGACCATGCTCTGCTGGATGCATAACGGACTCAAAAATAACGTCCTCCTCATCGGTCGTCAGCTGATCTCGACCTGTATCAGCAAGGAGTTTCTGCCGCTGCTCCATAAACATCTCTTGCATTAACAAATTAATAATATGATATCTTATTTCATCATAGTTTAACAATTAAAATAATTACTAATACTGAATAAAATGAAATATGCTTACATGGCTTTTGCTGGATTTATCGTCCTGCCATGTATACGAAACAGTCCCGTCTGGATTAACATGCTCGACAGCATGCGTACGGGTGAACACATCCATATAGCTGACAGGACCATGTGCCTCGGCTTCCTGAAGTTGATTGTTACATATAATTATTATACATTTAAAATCATATAGCATAAACTATTTACATTTATTATTCAGTAAATTTACCAACTCCTTCCGATACTGCTAAAACGACTTCCATCCTCCACGATGAGTGACGGGATTCTTATTTCTATCTGCAGAGTTTCTATCTGACTCTGCCTGTACATTCAAAATTTGATACATTATTTTTCGATCACGTCAAATTAATAATTAAAAAAAATTAGTATACTTGCCTTCTCCTCGTCCGTCTCCCAGTATCTCAACCGACCTTGCCACACGCTCTCTCCCATCCACCGTGGTTTCTTACCAAATTTCTTAATCTCAGATATCGTGTCCCTGTAGTTCTTGCGCATCTTCTTCATCCAATATGTTCGTGCCAGCATCAAATTGTCTGTCTGGATGTCTATCTCAGCCTGTTTAAAAAAAAGATTATACTTTAAACGATAAACAGTAGAAAAACGACAAAAACGAATTAAAATGGAAAACAGAAAAATATACATACTAGGACATCCTGCCATATGCACTCTATGATGTGAGGAGGGATGTTATCCCACTTCGGCCAGCAAGCACTCATCCTATTACGATAAGAAGCTCAAGAGACGTCCAACACAACCTTAGAGGGAAGTAGGTCGAACCCCCTGTTTTTAAGTAAGATATAGATTAGTATGTACGTATATCATAGAAAAAATAAGATGCTGAATAAAATTTAATTCTTACCCATATACTCTAGGGACTAACGATTCAACTACACGCTGTGGCTCTTGCGATGGGCCACTGCCATCACCTCCTGACGATCGAGAAGAGCTCCTACCTCTATATGACATAATGATAAACCTGTGGCATATACACATCATTATATAAGAGAATAATAACATGGTAATGAAGTATATTTCATATGAAAATGACATCAACGGTATAAATTGCTTAATTAATAACTGAAATGGAAATAGAAATGGAAGTGTGTTATACCTGATTCATAATGGGTGTACTCTTCCAAAGATAAGCAAAGTTCATTGCATATTTAATAAAAATTGCTAAATAAATGACAAATGGAAATAACATAAAACATGCAAACAATAGTAAACGGATTTGGTTTCATAGTTACATCAATTTAATAATACATCAAGAATTCAACATAGTTACATCAATTGCAAAAAAAACAGATTCAGATTTATATCAGTAATCATCGTCTTCTGATTCAGATTCGGTCTTGTTTTCGACAATATTTTCCTCTGCACTGTCAAACGCTTCTACCAAAACATTTGATTCATCGATCAAAGGACCAAAATCTGTATGATCGTCTGTAATTATTATTTCGTTATCTTGCTCAAGATCTGCCTGATAAGCTTGTTCGTCCGGAATATTCTTCCCATCGAATGTGAATCTGGCCCGTGTTTTAAAAACTGCAGACCAATCTGCTTTATCTCTTTTTAGAGACGGATAAGGAGTGTAATAAACTTGCAATACTTGTTTGGCTAGCATAAAAGGATCATACTTGTGATAGTGCGATGTATACTTTATTTCGATAAGATTATAATCCTTGTGCACATTAATTCCAGAACCTGGAACATTGCTAAACCAATTGCATCTAAATAGAAACACCTCCTCCGTGGGTCGTGAGAAATATGTCAGTTGCGAAATTTGTGTCAGAATGCCATAAAAATCATTTAAATGATTTTTTGGATCGTCACTACCTTTAACAAATACAACAGTATTATTTGTTAATTTTTCTGCACCGTATTCTTTGGTGTTAAATTTATATCATTGACGAAATATATTGGATATGTCTTGACCACTCTTTTTGGTCCCATCGCAAGATGTTTCAACCCTTCGTCAACAACACAATTTCTCGGCTCATAAACGTAATTTGAAAACCAACCGAAAAATTCTTTAGTGAGATCTCCGTTCGGATGTTCACGTTCATAAACACTGTTTATATAAACAAATTATTGCATTAGGTTATACACGCGCATGCATTATAGAAAAGAATAAAACACAAATTATTATTTTAAATTACCTAACAAACGGTGCAACCTCGACACAATTTAGAAGAATATAATTGTGTGCTACATGAAGATCTCTATCGTCTAGCCATATTTCTACACATTTTCCAGAAGGCCGACCATGTTGTCTAAAAATAGATTAAATTGCTTGAGAAGACTCTTGTTCATCGCCTTCATCATTACGAGGAACACTTTGAAATGAAATATTCACATGGTCACTGAAATAGTGAGAGAAAAAGAACGAAGCTTCTTCTTCGATGTAAGATTTGCATATCGAACCTTTAACTCGTGCTTTTTGCCTCACTTTTTTCTTCAGATGATTCAAATATCTATGCAAAATTAATTTATATCAACTTCATCTTTTAAATGCAATTAAATTACGTTATAACATATTACATACCTCTAAAATGGATACATCCATCCATATTGGACAGGACCTCGAAGTCGTGCTTCAGATAGGAAATGAACAGGTAAATGTTCCATCACATTAAAAAAACCTGGCGGAAATATTTTCGCTAATTTGCAAAGCAATATAGGAATGTCCACTTCAAGTTTACGTTAATGTTGCACTTTTAAAGTAGTCGAACAAAGCTCTTTGTATAACATACTAAGCTCCGTTACTACCTTCCAAATTTTTAACGGCAGTAGTTCTTTGAACATTACGGGAAATAAATTTTCCATCATTATGTGACAGTCGTGACTTTTCATTCCGCTCAATCTACCATTTTTAAAGTCAACACATCTAAGAAGATTTGATGATATCCCATCAGGAAATCTTAACCCTTCCACCCATTTTAACACAGCTTTAACTTGATTATTATCTAATTCGTAACATGCTTTGGGTTTTTTACTGTCATTTGGTTTCATATGAAGCTCAGGACATTTGCATAATTCTTCTATATCAAGTCTTGATTTCAAATCATCCTTTGTCTTCCCTTTCACATTCAAAATTGTGTTAAAAACATTATCAAATACATTTTTCTCATTGTGCATCACATCTATGTTATGGCGAAGCAGAAGATGTTTCCAATACGGCAACTCCCAAAAAATAGTTTGTTTGCACCAGTTATGAACAACTGATTTGCCTTCAATTTCTAATTGCTCGCCAGTTTCATATATCTTTGGATAGTCCTTAACAAGTTCATATATGTCTTCGCTTGACCATATTGTCGGTGGTTGTTTGGTTTCTACTCTGTTAGCTAAAAGGTTTTTCTTATCTCCTCTGAAGGGATGATTTACATGGAGAAAATATCGATGACAGTCAAACCATGAAATTTTCTTACCATGAGGTAAAGAAAACGCTCGTGTTTCATCCATGCAATATGGACATGCTAGACGACCGGCGGTACTCCATCCCGAAAGCATTGCATAGACAGGAAAATCACTTATAGTCCACAACAAAGAAGCAAACATACGAAAAATTTTCTTCTTGGACACATCGTATGTTTCTACTCCTTCGTTCCACAGTATTTTTAACTCCTCAATCAACGGTTGTAAATATACATCGATTCCTTGTGTCGGATCGTCGGGGCCAGGAACGACAACAGTAAGAAACATATATTGCGTTTTCATACACATCCATGAAGGTAAATTATACGGTGTGACGATAATGGGCCAGGATGAATATTTAGAACCAAATTGAGAAAATGGAGAAAAACCGTCCGTACATAATCCTAATCTAACATTTCGACTCTCCGCTGCAAATTTTGGATACATTTTATCGAAATGTTCCATGCTTCTCCATCGGCCGGATGTGTCAACGTACCCTCTTCCTCCGTTCTCACGCTATACCATCTCATATTAAATGCAGTTACAGAAGATGCATATAATCTTTGAAGTCTTGGAGTTATGGGTAAGTAGTGCATATGCTTGTATGGAACTTCCTTCCCCTTCTTTTTTCTTGGTTTATATCTCTCCTGGTTACAAACTTTACAATTTCTAAGGTTTGTGTCTTCTTTCCAAAACAACATGCAGCCTTTTAAACATGTATCTATTTTCTGATACGGTAAACCAAAGGCCGACATAAGTTTTTTAACTTCGTAGTGATTTTCACACATTAGATTATCGGGCGGCATATGTCTTTTTGCAGCTTTTACAACAGCCGTAAACCCAGCTTCAGTGATGTTGTATTTTGACTTCATCGCAATGTATTCTGCGATTACTGACAGCCGAGTGCCGCTTTTACAACCATCCCAAATATGTTTCTTAGAAGCATCTAGTAAGTCATAAATTTTTTTTACTTCAATATTTTGTTCTTCAACATTTACATCATCGTTGTCAACTTCAGCCATAGGAAACATTGATCGTGCTGCATCTTCAACCATATTTTCTATACGTGTCGTTGAAACTATTTCGTTAACGACACTTTCAGACTCTACAGAAGTATTTGCTACAACTTCTCCATGCCGATCCCAAACATAATACTCGGGTGCGAAACCGTGTTGGCACAAATGAACTTTCGCAATATCTGGTAACAAATAGTTCAAATGTATAAACCTACTACACGGACAACGAAAATTCTGGATCGTTTCCGTTATTACTTAAAGCAATTCAACAAACACGTTTATACCATTATAAAAATCTTCTTTTATGAGCCCCTTAGTCCTTTTCTTTGGTACATCCATCTCCTCCGATCAACAAAATAATCAATCATTTTTCCCATTTGACAAAATGAGAAGTTCAAAATTTAATATTTATTTTGAAGAATACAAATTCGAAAAAGATTATTTTCATGGTCGTATAATATTTTGAATTTAAAGAACAACTTCATAAATTTAAAAATATTTTCAAATAGGGAACGTTTTATTTTTTAACGTATCGATTTAAAATTATATATAATTTTTTTCCATTGGTCAGGCATCCTACTTCCTATTACAAACACAGTAAGCATTTACATTTTGTATATTACTTTGTCTCAAACGATTCAACAAAATTTCGGCAGCATTCCCTTTTGTTCCCTGCATTGTACACAAATGCGTATGCGTAGGAAACAAAAAAGAAAAGTTAGGCCGAAATTTTATGAACCATTTGAGACGAAGTAGTATACAAAATGTAAATGCTTACTGTGTTCATAACTTGTCCAATACAGGGATAAACCTGACAAACATTATACCAGATGAATATAAATCGTCGTTTTTCGAGAAAACGACTGTTTATACAACGATCATGTACAACACTCGTCAAACGGGGCCAAAAACTCTCTAAGGGACATTTTTCAGTTACATGCGCGCATTTTACGAAAAAATACAGTTTTACTCACTGTTCACATTTACAAAAATATATATTAATTTAACACATTTATTCGATGTATTGAATCAACTTAAGGTTGGTTTAACATTTTTGTCATTTTTCAATACACACAATTATAATTTAGAGTAATGCATTTTTTTGTTTCATAAGTAAATACATGCACAATATAATACTCCTAGTTCATTCAATCATTTTATCTTATTCCAAATAACGTATACAATCGTCGAATCAAGGCATACACAACAATTTACATATACATGAACAATCACAAATTATACATGTTTTTCACAATTTCACGATAAAAGATGAAATAGGTATACCATGTGATGCTATAAACCGTTATTATGCTATTGGAAACAATTGCAATCACTAATTCGCCCTAATTTATCAATTTATGGAAATCTACAGTTAGGGTAAAAACTGATTTTTTCGCAAAAATAAGAGATTATACCCGAGATTAAGAGTAATGGAGTTTGATTAGGTAGCCGTGGAGGATCCGGAAGCTAGAAATTAGGGATTGGTAGCTTGGAGAAGGGATTTGGGGGTTTTTGGTTATAATTTTCGTATGAAAGGAGGAGGAAGAAGAAGGCTCGGCTGCAGGTATAATCGCAAATTTTCGACGGCTTCCGACGGCCGCCGACGGCCCGTCGAAAGCTGTCGGAAATTAGCCGTCGGAAGCCGTCGGTCCTAGCTGTCGGTAATGAGGCCTTTTCTAGTAGTGATGGTACGTAGCTAATCAAAAATGGTTCTACTCGATTATAGTCCAAAGTTTTGAATGGAATTTTGAATTTTATTCCATTTTTGATATATTGGATCAAGTTGTCATAGGAAAAGGAATGGAAGGAACTGCTTTGTGGTTTGAGTTAGTAATGATAAATTGATTGGAGAAATTACCAAAGTGTGGGAAGTTTAGCAATCATTCAAGGTATAATAATTTGATTTCCAATATGAATTTCTAACCTAGTTTTCCAGAAATTTGTGGTCCGTTTCTTTATATTTTGACTTCAGCGAGTATATACACATAAATATATATTATATACACAATATTCCTTTTCAAAGATACTAACATAGTTGTGGGATAAGCTAGAACTATGATATTTATGACTTTTTTATTAAGATTGCTTCGTCATCTGATGCATCTATAAACCCATCCATTTGTAGCAACTTTAGGTTTCCTTTGACTAGCTTCAGTCTCCATTAGATGTACATATTATCGCATTACTTCCAGTAGCGCTTCTAATACTCACCAACTATCAGTAGCCGACATTGATATAGTTTGATGTTGCAATATAAAGGTTAAATCCATGTACGTTACTATCAGCTTCTCTTGCAATCTACTTTTCATTATTTTAGATTTGTACTTCTTTTTGTGCTTGCTTTGGAGCCTTTCTTGCTTCCTCGTCCCTTTAATTTTGTACTTTGGATAATCCATTTTACCAAAACTTCCTTCCAAAAATACAATCCACTTTCAACCATGTATTTGATTAGTAGCATGGGATGTGAATTAAATAAAACCTACCATTGTAGGATGGTGTGTATAAAAGTATTAACTATTTTTCAATTACGTTAACATATTCTTTCAGATTTTAAATCTTCCCAACTTTTAATTTTTCCTCAGACCAACAAATTTAACGGTCATATTTGGGTACTGCAATTTTCCATATAAGTTTGGCTTTGTTTTCCCATTTGTTGGCAGTATTAGTTATATTTATCATTACTTATTATGTCCATTCAATTTCGTTCTTTCACTACCTCTTTAACCTTTAAATACTACTTAAGTTGTTATGCTCTTGGAATTGTATTTCTTGCCTTACAGTAAAGCAGACAATAGCTTAGATGATGCCATGCTATTTTGCTTTCACTAAGATTATTTTATTTTGGAGCATAGGGAAGATGTGTCCTACTTCACTAGGTTTTAAAAAAGTATGATAATTTGGTGATAAATATAAGTTTGGATGAACTATTTTAATATAGACCACCATTAATGGTGTGATAATAAACTTCCAAAACTATAGGACCTGAAAACGTAAACAGATGAACCATCTTTTTCCTAAAATGCAAGCGTCTTTCATAATAATTCTCACAGTGTTGGAGCTAACGCGTGCAATTGAACAAGTACAATATTAGATATGTAATATGACACCATGGAAAGTGTGTGACCAACAGGTTCAAAATCAGACGACTAAAAGGATGTACTGACTGCAAACGATGTGGCATAAGTTTTAAATTTTGGATGAACTTGCTACTAATTACTGTATTCTTAACAATCTGTTTTTTCTACATGTATGTAGTGTGAATATTTTCTTATATTAGTGAATTTCATTCCCATCTGTTGTTGCTTTGATTTCCGCTTTAATTGGTCTGGCCATTTAATGTTTTCTTCAAACATATGTACATATTTTGGCGCCAATAAAACTATTGTACAGTTCTAATATTATGGTTGCTGTTTTACATAATTTTTTTTAAATCTTTGTTATCTCTTATAGAATTTCTATATGAGTTTTCAGTTGACAAATATCATAAATGAATCTAATATGTTTTGGCTTACTATATTCAATTATGGATCCTCAATTGACATATAATATATATATATATATAATTTATGAATGCAAACTACTTTTTACCGTTTGCTATTTTTTCCACAACCTATGTATGAACTGTTCAAAATAAATAACTTAGTCTCATTCACATTATGATAAACAGTTGACTTGTGCATACATACGCATAAAAAAATGCAACATTACTTACACGTCAATGTCATTTTGTAATATCAAAAAATCTTACAAAGAATGTTTTTTTAGTACTGATTCCCCATGGACACGTGCATCGCACGTGCCAAAGTACTCGTTAAAATAAAAAGGACGAATCGCGTATTTGTTTTAGTCATGAAAATGGGCATTATTACCGAGGAGTTAATTAAGCAGAGTTGCCAGAATAAGTGCACTATATAAATCAATCTATATAATAAAATCTCTAATAGATGAAAAAAATGACAAAGGACGGTTGGGATTTATTAAGGATAAAGATAACGAATGGCTTTTATTCACCCATGTCATCAATGATTAAATGACCACAGTCTTCATTAAGTCCATTTAATTTTATATCAAACCACCCTACCAATTCGTTCTGAAACCTCTCCACTACTCCACTTACCACCATCCTTTCCACAAATTCATTTTCAGCCAGTTTTAAAGACATTACTCCCGTGTCGACATCTATTAATGGTCCATTCGCTCCTCAACTACTATTTCACTGATATACTTGAAATTTAAGGTATTTCTCTCTATTTCATATCAGTGTTTCCAATTTTCTACTATTGTTAATCCTGATTCAGAGCAATGAGATTTTAATTTGTATGCTTCCCGAATAACTATATTTTAGTTGATTACTACTGAAATTTGGATAATGAGTGCTTCTAAATTAGGAAGTTCCAATGCTACTGATTTTTAATAGGTTGATGTTAAGGTTTATTCGGTTTTATGTTTTCATTCATATTTGTATGCATATAACGAGTTTGAGAAAATGTTTATTGCATTATTTGTAACTTGGTTAAACTTATTTCTTTCTTTACGTGTATGAAGGAAAACAAACCATGACATGAGAAATTTAACAACATTGTAGTTAATGGATTTCTTTATTTACAATGTGTTACCAAGACCAAATTATATGCCCGATAGAAGACGATGAAGGGATGTTCAATCGGGAGCCGGCATGGGAAACTTCGACCGTATAAGTATTGGAGTCTGTGAATATTTTGATATATACCGCTAAACTATGGTTTTTCATCTCTTTCATTTATTCAATCTTTTATAAATTTATTCACTAATTTTAATCAAAATTTGTATTATATTTTGATGTTTATGTAAAATACTTTGCTAAAATCTATAGACCTATTTTAGATAGTTCGTTACGGAGGATCCGGTGCCTAAAATACTTATCTATCATAGAAGGTATCTTTCGAATTAAAAATACTAGTTAACATGCATAAGGAAACATTTCATTCTCGACAATTTTGCTCGGGTGACTGAAGTTGTGCTTGATATCTTTAAGTCAGTGCATGAACTGGCACTGACTATGGCATTTATTAATTTCCTAACCATTTTGATACTCTTTCAAACATGAATAAAAAATGAGATAAAGTTTCCTATTTTATCAGAAATAAAGACCCAAGTGGTATGTCCCAAAATTTCAACATGTGATTGAATTTGAAACTCAATTTAGATCTTTTTTCATTGGGTTGTTGAGTTCATCTCACTACTACTAACCACACGAATCACTTGCACCCACATGGTTCAGTTTCTTTACCTAAGATCAAGAGGATAATAAGTTTTGTTAACACGACATGCATTTTTATTTCTAGTAGCCAATATTTATAATCCATTTACAAATTCTTTTGTAACCAAATTATGTCAAGTGGCACCCATTACAACCAATACTTTATATAATCATTCTCAACTATTCCTTTATAACCGATTTAGTTATAAAAGCATAATTCAACTTTAGTGCATGCATCATATACTAATATGTCCTTATTTATAAAGTTGTTGATGTTAGTGCAACTTTAAATATCTGACTGGGGTCTTGATGGCTCTCTTAGGATGGGTTGGTTCTAACTCAGGCTTATCATAATATGACTGGGTTAAGTGAAGATCTTCCTCCTCGAAGGAAACTAACTCACTCAAGTAACAAATTTTTTTGCAGTCTAATTCAGTAGTCCGTTCCTTTAATCTTCTAATGCATATGCTATGTGGTCACACACACACAACTTTCCAGATTTGATAAAGATAAGTATCTTGGATGTTGTATGAGTTCACGATATATAATGTTTTATATATAGCTCTTTATTATTTGTTACCATAGGTAGTTACAATAATAGAAATGTTGCTATTAAATGTTATTGTAAATTGTGGCCAATACAAGTCACTCTATAGAAGAAAATGATTTATTTGGTAGTGATTGGTTACCGAGGGACCATTTTGTTTTTGTAGGCTAGTCCAGCCTATTGCTCTTTTGGTAATTCTTTCTTCCATATACTCAAGAAGAAGAATATGTATCTTACTTTTTGCTCCTCGATGGGCATGATTGAAAAGAAGCAAAAACGACGCATAAGGGATTGAAGAGAACAACGCAAATATTAAAAATGACTAAAAGACTTTGCTGCGGAGAAGTAAAAAAATGGAGTGAAATTTGAATGAAAATACTTTTGATAGTTTGATTAGTTATGAAATAAAATGAAAAGTTGTAAAGGTTTTACTAAAAATAGGAACTATTTGTAACACTTGCCAATTTATATTTAATTATCTTATCCTGAGAGTTTGTAGCAATTACTAAATTACCATTTTGAATATATAAAATTGGATTTGTTTTTTTCTAAACACCTTATTCATTTTTTATCACAAGAAAATCTGGGCCGTGAAAATTTCAATTCATTAAGTGCATAGCGGTTTGAACTTAAGAAGAGATTCTTACGTAAGGTTAAGTAAAGGTAGAAATGTTACCATTTTTTGCAGCAAAAAATGTATTGCTCAAATTTTCATACCCATAAAGCGCATAGGCTTTTGGATTTGCTATTTATGTGGAGTAATTAAATATATCAAAGCATATAAAGTGCAAATTTCTCTTTGTGTTTCGATTTATGAATAACAAGTTCATTGTATAATTACGAAAGTTGGAATTTAAATGGTTTTGAGAGAGGTAGAGATGTAATCATCTTAGTTTTTGTATAGATTACACAAAAAATGAGTACATACTCCTTTTGTATAATAAATTTAACATCCATCAAATTGCACATATTGACGCATAATATTGTAAGTTGACTAAGAAAATTTAAATCTGTGCCATTGACATAGGCTACATATAATATAAAATTCATATTTATCTTGATAGAATGATTTATCTTAATTTTTATATAGAAGAAAACATTAACCATTGTCTACAAAGTTAAAAGTGAGACCAGTAAACCCAAAAAACACATATAAAGTAAGAATGCTTGACGGAAATAAGAATTTTTTATTCACATGAAACATGAGTTAAAAATTACATTTACATAAATTGAGGAAAGTAGTGTTAAATGTGGGTTAATATTAGAATTTGCTCCTTCCTCCTTCATTTCTTTGCTGGAACAAGTCATAACGGATTAAACTAGTGAATTATGTATCGTAATACGACTTGGAACAAGTCGTAATGGTAATATCCGAAAATTGATTTATGTATCTTTAATAATGGTTGTAACAATAAATCTGGTGTCACACTTTATTTACGTTAATCTGAACCACCAAAAACGCCTCTCTACATGTATTACAAAATCTTAATACCACTTAAAATATTATCTAATAAATCCATTTTCTTTACAAATTCCAAATGTTTTACAACATACTATCAAAATTTAATATCACTTAAAGGTAGTATCTAACAAATAAAAATTCAAACTAACATAAAAATTAGTCGTTGTATCTTAAAAATAAAAAACTAACTAGTAACTACACATAATTCAATGCAAAAATATAACTTTGTTAGTATCCCACAACTTTGTTAGTATCTTTGAAAAGTAATTTTTCTATATGCTAAGCTCTGTCTTTGGTTTATGTGTAATACAGTCCGTTCCATTATATTATGTTTCTATACACGTAAATTTACTTTAGGGTACTTTACATTTTGGGTGGTCAATGGAATATTACGAGGAACTATAGGATCAAGGGTATAATCTTACCATTAAAAGAAAGTTGGGTGTAATAGCCCGCAAACCCGCACCCTTAAGTCGACATTAATCTCCATCAAATCAACTCAAGGTCAACGGAAATACGAACCATTTGGTTTAAAGAAGAAGGAGGTAGGAGAAGAAAATAGAAAACAACAGCAGAATCTAACCATTGCAGCGGAATAAACTATAATATATAAATACAGATCATTACTCAACAGAAAAATATATATCTGTTTATACATTACATTTATCAGAGTACACAAATCAGCATCACAACTCAGGACAGTAATCAAAACATGTCCTACAACAGAATACACAGAACACACAACACAGTGGAATAACTAATACAAATACGAGAGTACGTATCGCCATCCAGCTCGTCTCTTGAGCTCCACAGCATCCTATCCTGTAATCTATAATACTCGGTCTGACCCGAGCATTATAGTGAAATAACACCCGAGTCAGTCTGGAATACCAGCGTGAGAAAAGCACACTTAAATTGATTATTAAAGTTTCAAAATCCTTTGAAAACAAAAGCATCTCGTAAAGCCACGCCACAAATAAACATGTCGGGTTTTTACCTTACTATAGCTAAAACACTTTTTATTAAAATCCTTTGATATTATAATAGTGTCTAGAGAAAGTAAAATAGAATCTAGCTGAAATGCTTGCATCTCACGTTCCAGCAATAGTTGGGCACAATCAAAACCGTACAGACATGTAGAGAAAATGGATTTCCAACGAAGACTAGGCACTGGGGTACCACCTATCACAGTACGTGGCCTAGATCTACCGAGGAGTACGCCCGCTCCCCTGCAACACAAGGCCAGAATCATCCCTTACAGGATATTTCCAAGTAAAATCACCTGTAACGACCCTGGATTTTGGCCCCTGTTATTTTAACAAATATTTAATCTGATTAAATGAAATGTGAACTGATCATTTTAAAATAAATATGATTTTGGAAATATTGCCATTTACCTATATAAATTGTATTTCGAACAGGAGATTGATTTGGAAATTTAAAATAAAAACTCCTAAGAATATTTAAAGTAAAATTTATCTTGTGTATTTAAGGAAAATACTTTTCTTGTTATAAATGTATAAATGCAATATATAGAAAATAATGTTCAAAATAAAATCAAAGCTTGTAAATATAAAATATGAGTCAAATTTATGTATATGATTTAAATAGAATACAAATGAATTATGAAAATGAGAATAAATGTAAATATAACTTATGAATCTAATTCAAATATTCATGGCTAAAATAGAAAATAGAAAATAGAAAATATAAAACATAAATAGATGATAATGTTCAATATAAAATATTAATATTAATGTAAGTCAAAAATATAAATACAAATTAATAAGTGAACTCATGAATCTAATTTTAATATTTATAGTTAAAATACAATCAGAAATAAATATAAATATAAATATAAATGTGAATGATATGAACCCAATTTAAATATTTATAGTTAAAGTACAAATACAAATGTAACTACAAACATTTTAATACACATAATATCTTCACTCATAAAGCCCAAATGTTTGCCCGTAGATTCAAACTAAAAATAACTATACACAGTAACATTTTTATAAGTAAACAACTACTTAAGATACAAGACAAGATTTTTAATAACAAAACATATGTGTATAGAGTTCAAACTAAAATAACAAGACGAAATAAGGCTTCATTTGCAAGTTAAGTAATTGCCTGCAAATATGTATATTATAGTTCAAACTTGAAGTTAATAAAAACAAGTAACATAATAACAAAACAAAGATCTTTATACAAAGCTTCTCACTCAAGCCATTGACCTGCAATATATATGTCTACAAATAAATATCTTTATACATAGTACACTATAATTATAATTGTGTAAACATAATTAGAAAAATAAGCATTTAATTTCCATCATCTCAGCACATTATTTTGTCAGATCCTAATAATTGTAAAATCTCTCATGTCAAAGCCAAGTAGAAAACAACTGCACTAGTTATCACCTTCTCTTGTTCAACTGTTCCTTTATTTTATATATGTATACATGTTGCCACTTCTAGTACGTTGAAAAAAAACTTTGTAATACCTGAGAAACCAGACAGCAAGAAAGGAAGTAAACTCCATTTCAATTCAACAAATACAGGTCAAAACTAATGACAGTTTCAGGCTACAAGCTTTCATAATCATAGTGTTTCTTTCTGTTCTAAAGAAATGAAAGGTGAGTAAACTTAATTCTTAAAGGTTTTAAATTAATTTAAGTAGTTCAAACTCACTTGATAATCTGATTGAATATACTTCTGTTGGCATATATGTTGTGATATTCTGTGTTTTCTGTAAATTGGTACAGGTTTCATGTTGAATAAATATGTCAAGATATTCTATGTAATCATTGATAAACTTAGATTCTTCAACAAACAAGATGCAAAACTTAAACTAAGATTTTTAAAGGGGTGATGACAATCATTTTCATCAAGTACTTCACTGTAATTGATGTACAGGTAAACCAAGTGATATTTTGATAATATTCGAATGTTGCAAAATGCTGATTCAAGATTTTATATTGAATCTATACAGAAAATCATAATTTTTACAACGAAAATCAAGACTTATAGATTGATATTTGAATAGCAGTTAGTAAATATACAAAATTGTATTTTTGCAAATTCCTAGTTATTGATGCAATTTAAATTGTTGGAATTTGTTTTGGAGGTAGTTCGAACATACAAGATGTTGAGAAAAATGTCAGATAATTTTTCTAATTCATGAATTACTCAAACGAACGAAAAATAGGGTTTTAGTTCAGGTGTTTCCTGTTCACTGTAAATTTTTGATTTCGGCATCATAGTGAGATCGAGCTTCCTGTGCTTCGAGGAGGTAGTTATTGAGGGGTAGGACTTGGCGTGGGTAGTGTGGCTTAGCCTCTGGCGATGTAGGATTGCTGGACTGGGTGGTTTTCGGTGAGGCGCTGGTGTTTTCGAGTTCAAGTTTCAGGTGATATTTCGATTTTGACCCTATTTCGAATTTTTGGGTTTCCATTATGGGTGAGGAAGGGAATCGTGGTTTTTGGGTGCTGACGAGGGCCGCTGGAGGTGCGGCGAACCACCGTGCACGTGCACGATGGCGTTGGAGTGGGGTGACGTATCTGTGACGACGAGAACAATCGCTTCGTGTCGCGCTCGAGTGTCACTGGCAGTTGCTTCGAATTTTCGATTGCAAGCCAGTTTTTAATTTCCTGATGCTAATTTAGTTTACCTTAAAATTATTGCTGGAAGAATAAAAATAAGGAAGAAGAAGAAGTTGTTCAGGGAGGACACAGGAAGTTTGCGTAGGAAACTCGAAGTAATTCTCGAGTATAATGCAGGGAAGGTCTCGGGTTTACCTAGGACGACTTGAGTATGGTCAAACTGCAGTTTTACAGTGATATAGAGGTTGAGTAGAATTGTTTTTACCAATTTGTCTTAACATTTTAAGCCTAGGAAATGTTTAAAGGCTAAACTAAGAGTTTGTTCAAGTTTTAATTATTTTGGTCAAAACTTAACTATGATCTTAAACACTTGAATTATATTAATTAAGAATTAATTTAGAAAAAGTGTAAAGTTAATCAACTCTTAAGTTTGTAGTTAGTAAATAAATTTAAAGAAGACTTTTAAGGGTTAACTACATTGAGCAATTAAAATTAAACGAATTATCTCTAGGAAGCAAGCAAGAATAATTACTTTTCCATAGCAATTAGTAATAGATTGTAAGAATTTAAATTTAACTACTTAAGTTAATTTGTGAACTATTAATTGGCAATTAATCAAGTGATTTAACTAAGGATTAAGAAGTAATTAATTAAGGAATTAGCAGATAATAATTTGGTGATTAAGTTTTATTAATAAAAAAATTAAAGTTATTAATTAATGATCAGGGAACAGTTAATTAAGTAATTAAAGTTAAGTCACTTGATTAAGGAAGTAGTTAATTAATAGTATGAAATAAAATAATTATGTAATTAAGACTTAATAATAAATTAAGAAATCATCAATTAGATGATTTGAAATGAAATAGGTAATTAATTGTTAATTAATGATTAATTAAATAGAGTTAGGTGATTAACTCCCAGGTAACTAATTCTAAATTGAATTAATTACAAATAAGATTTAAAGGTAATTGCTTATGGACTGTTGTGTTAAATATCTAATTGTGATATTTATGTGATGATATTCTGTGATGCTCTGTGATATGTTATGTTATAGCTATGATGCTTGTATATGTTTTATCTGTGATAAATGCTATGTTAATTCAATTGTTGAATTTAAATTATTTAAACTGTTAAGTTAATCAGACAACTTGGCCCTTAAAATGGCGTTTCGATTTCGATGAGACCGGGATTGGGTATCCAATTGATATTCCGAAAACCACATCGATCCAAATTAAAAGATAGGTCGTGACTTATCAAATGGCGATCGAGATGGTGTATTCCGAATGCAAGGGTTATCGTCGTTGACTCTGAGGGTGACTCCAAAATTAGTGTGACGAGATAATGCCTTCGGTTTCGTTCGAACCCGGAACGAACTTGTATGGATTGAATGCTTTCAGCACATCGTCAGGCGGACGATGAACATTCTAAGTGATATTTTCTTTAAAGGTAATCGCAACCTCAAGCCTCATCAACCGGGAATGGCTAAAACAGGGGAGATGCAGCAAGGTTAGGTGGGTCATGCCCAAGCGGGACAAGATATTTCCCCTGTCTAGATGTCCCTTTTTATTTCGACTGTGTGGGCGGTTGCTAGCAAAATCCGCGGGGTTTATCGTGTTCGGGACTGTTCAGTAAGGAATGGTTCCGGCCTTGTGTTGTAGGTGGTCGGGAGTGATCCTCAGTACGGTGATCTAGGCCCCGTACTGTGACGGGCGGTACCCTAGTAGCCCTGCCATTGTTGGAAATCCATTTTCCCTACGAGACCCTACCGTTTTGATTTGTATTACCCACTTTTGTGGCTAGTAGATGGAATTTAATCATGTAACAATTTCGGCTATTTTCTATTTACTTGAAAACCCAAGACGCTATTATAATATCACTGAATTTCCTATGAAATGTTTTGGTTAGCGTAAGGTAAAAACTTACCCGTATTTATTTGTGCGCAGTCTTACGTGATACCTTTATTTTCAAAGTTAAACAACTTTAAACCGTTTACTCATACCGGACCCATGTCTAACCCGGAGTTTATATTTTGTTTTTCATAAACTCTGGGGTACTCAAATTTTTATGAGTAGCCAAGTGATAGGTTTTGGACTTTGATTTCTTAAGGAGCTTGGAGTAGGAGTTTCCAGACGTATGTAGCTATCTATCTAGTTCCGCTGTATCAGTAGTTGATGTATGATGTACCTCTGATGTATGTTGTGACAGATGTATGTATGATTGTCATGTGTATTGATATTTTATAACTCTGATATATGTAAAACTATGTAATATTTATGTGATATATTATATTTTGTTCCGTTCCGCTGTGAGATTCTGATGTTGTTGTCCTTCCTTTTCTTCTCTTTTCTATTTCTATCCCTTTCTTTTCTTAATGATGATACGTCTTTCTGGTAGCAGAAGGGCGGGTCGTCACACTTGGTATTAGAGCATTGGTTGGTGATAACCTTGGCTCTGGTAGGAATTACTCAGAATAGAGTTTGTAGAACTCTAAAATGAGTTTGTGTGTATTAATAGATATGAGCGCGTACTTGTTAGTGAATATAAAATTGTTTTTTTTATATTGTGTTGACTTATCTGTTGAGTATTTATAGATTCTGGTCGATGTATGGGATGCCATTTCATCGATAAGGATTTCTAAACTCTTAAACAAGGTAAACCGACACAGTATTATTTTTAAAAGTAGGGTAAATGAATTAATTTTACCCAAAACTATATTTTGATATAAAAGAAATATTTTTCTGAAATAATTATGTATATATATATATTTGGATGCTTGGTAGTTAATACTATAATTGAATAAAACTTTAAAATTTGAGTGGTTTGTAACCAAATAAAATTGTTTAAGTATGACTTAAATAAAAAGGAATATAATTAAAATTAGATTAAACCAGAATTTAAGTCCTGGGAATTTAAAAGGTGTTTAAATGAATTTAAACAAAAGGATTTAGGAATTTAAAATCTTGGGAATGTTTGAAATGTTTTTTTCAAAGATTTGAAGGTTATAATGGAGTATTGTTTTGGAAAATATTACTGAATGGAAATTGTTTGGAAAGAATTTGTGGAAGTAAGGAAGCACTGAACTCACTTCAGTCGCTGGAAAATAATCCTGGTGATGATGGCCACATCATCAGTATTCATTTTCGAGTTTCTAAAGTGATGGATTGCTACCAGATAGTTGGTCATGTTATTGTTTGGGCTTATTGGGTATACAAGTTGTTTTAGAAATTTTCAAAA
The DNA here is from genome assembly GCA_030765085.1 of Allium cepa. NCBI lineage: Eukaryota > Viridiplantae > Streptophyta > Magnoliopsida > Asparagales > Amaryllidaceae > Allium > Allium cepa. The sequence goes on from CM060930.1 coordinate 238,093,395, forward strand.
AGAGAAACTTTGTTTTGGTGAAAACAAGTGTTTGGAACTTGAAAATTTGATTTGACATACCAAGTGGGTATTGTAGTTATCATTTCAAAAATGGTTTTGGAAATGAAAACCGGGCAATTGAATTCTAAGAATTCTATTTAATAATGTGAAAGGTTTTAAATGAATCAACTATTGAACTTATGAAGTAAAGTTGATATTAATAAGAAGAAATCGGGAATTTTAATCCCGGAATTAAAATTTAACTTAAGTAAATGAAAATAAGAAAACATATTGGAGCTTAACCTGAGATAAGTTAAATGGAATTGATGTTCAAAATGAACTTAATTGGATATAAAATTTGAAGGTAAAATGATTGTAATTGTGAGGTGGAAATTTATACCTTAAGATAGTAAGTGTTATATATATATATATATATATAATCTGAAATTGTGATTATAAGATAAAATGACCCAAATGAGTAATATAAACTTTTAAGTAAACAAATAAGTTTTGAGCTCATATATTGAGAAATAAATTTAAAGAATGGTAAGTAGCTAAATTTAACTGAAGTTGAGTTGGAATAAAACTGAATTTAAATGAATTCAATCGAGTTATAAATATATTGAATAGAATAAAATTCTTATGTAAATAAGTAAATATTGAATTGAAGTAAAACAGAATTGGTGTGAGTGTAAACAAATCTAATTCAAGCATAAATTAAATGACTTTATTATAAACTCAATAATAAATTGTTCATGTAAATTTATGAATGGATAAAAGAATAAACTAATCAGTAAATAATTAGGATTTGATTAAAGGAAAATCAAATCAAAGATTTGAATGGAAATTGGTGAAATAGAATAAACCTAAGTTGTTAGGTGGAATAGTTTGAAGAAAATAAATGACTTAAGTAAATTATGAGATGATTATTTAAAAATTGGTCGTCAAGTTTAATAAAATAATTTGGAATCAAACCTGTTGAAATGAAAGAAAATGCAATGTAAGGATTGTGAATAAATTAATTGGGATGAAATCGAGTGTAAATTGAGTTGGAATCAATTTAAGATTTGTCATAAAGCTTAAGTAATTATTTATTCACAATAGTATTGTCAAATTGCATAAGAAAATGGGTCTTTTGAAGTAAACAAGATTAGATAAAATTCTATGAATTATCGCAAGCAAAATAGGATGATTTTGAATATGAGTTTGTTTTGCTTAAGCAAGTAAGTTATTGATCACTTTAACTAAAGGGAATGATTTGAGAATTGGTTAGAATTAATTGTGATAAAGATTGAGACCTTACATATGTGCTTATGAAAATATGTAATGCTAAATAAAGGAGACTCTGCCAAAAAAAAAAATTTAGCAACAAAACGATTTCAAATTAGGAATTGAAATAAACTAGTGGATGAAACTGATTTAAAAATAATGATAAGAATCAGTCATTAATGGAAGATAGTCAATAAAATTAACTATTCAGAGTCGAAGAAAAATTGAATTCACATGAAATTGGAAATTCAAATAAAAGAATATAAAGGCTAAAGTGGTAGAGTAATAATATAAGAGTATATATAATGCTCATATTAAGCTTAAGAAATGAATGGTGGGATTCTTAAGTAAATTTGATATTGAGAGAATTATTCCAAGTGAATAGAAATCGAAATAATGTGAATAAAGAAAATTGATATAGTTGATAATCAATGGATATAAATACGTAGGATGTACGTATATTATTTTATTCACATAGCAATTAGATCCAGATTCGAGCACAGGATTTCGAGATAGTTATATATCGATCCGAGTTAGGATTTTTTTCACTCGATTTTCGACGACGAACCATGGATATGGATTTTGATTGGTTCTGGAAATTCTCTATCATAGTTGTGACTATGCAAGGGTAATGACGGTTTCTAATCAAGAAACCAGATCCGAGTCCATACTAGGAAGTCAAGTGAACGATACTAGTTCGGAAGAGAAATTGTGTGATCGAGCAAACGATCGAATTTGATATTTGCGTACGAATGGTATATGTACATCGTACGGGCTTGATTGAATAAATATTGAAATTCTGTAAAGAGTAAATAAAATTTGGAAAGAGTTAATACTGTAGATTTCAATATTGAATTGCTAGAATGGGAATCTGGAATTCATAATGTATTCCGTATATCCATCTTAGAAATTTGTTCATGATTCGGCATTAGGTATGGAACCAGTAATTCAGGAATTTAGAAGTTAAGTCGAATTTAACTATGGTCAGGAATTCGGTTCGGATTGATGATCATTGAGAGGCAACTCTGAGTAATTTTAGGGAAGCTTATCCGGATTTGTGTTCGGATAACTGGTATTGTTTGTTAGGATAGTCTGTTTGATTGTTAGCTACTGAATGAATGAAATCTATGTTGAATGGTTGGTATAACAGCTTTTAAATTATCTTTGTTTTAAATTTCCGGGACGAAATTCTTTTAAGGGGGGAGGAATGTAACGACCCAGGATTTTGGCCCCCGTTATTTTAGTAAATATTTAATCTGATTAAATGAAATGTGAACTGATCATTTTAAAATAAATATGATTTTGGAAATACTGCCATTTATCTATATAAATTTTATTTTGAACAGGAGATTGATTTCGAAATTTAAAATAAAATCTCCTAAGAATATTTAAAGTAAAATTTATCTTGTGTATTTAAGGAAAATACTTTTCTTGTTATAAATGTATAAATGCAATATATAGAAAATAATGTTCAAAATAAAATCAAAGCTTGTAAATGTAAAATATGAGTCAAATTTATGTATATGATTTAAATAGAATACAAATGAATTATAAAAATGAGAATAAATGTAAATATAACTTATGAATCTAATTCAAATATTCATGGCTAAAATAGAAAATAGAAAATATAAAACATAAATAGATGATAGTATTTAATATAAAATATTAATATTAATGTAAGTCAAAAATATAAATACAAATGAATAAGTGAACTCATGAATCGAAGTTTAATATTTATAGTTAAAATACAATTGGAAATAAATATAAATATAAATATAAATGTGAATTATATGAACCCAATTTAAATATTTATAGCTAAAGTACAAATAAAAATGTAACTACAAACATTTTAATACACATAATATCTTCACTCATAAAGCCCAAATGTTTGCCCGCAGATTCAAACTAAAAATAACTATACACAGTAACATTTTTATAAGTATACAACTAGTTAAGATACAAGACAAGATTTTTAATAACAAAACATATGTGTATAGAGTTCAAACTAAAATAACAAGATGAAATAAGGCTTCATTTGCAAGTCAAGTAATTGCCTGCAAATATGTATATTATAGTTCAAACTTGAAGTTAACAAAAACAAGTAACATAATAACAAAACAAAGATTTTTATACAAAGCTTCCCACTCAAGCCATTGACCTGCAATATATATGTCTACAAATAAATATCTTTATACATAGTACACTATAATTATAATTGTGTAAACATAATTAGAAACATAAGCATTTAATTTCCATCGTCTCAGCACATTATTTTGTCAGATCCTAATAATTGTAAAATCTTTCATGTCAAACCCAAGTAGAAAACAACTGCACTAGTTATCACCTTCCCTTGTTCAATTGTTCCTTTATTTTATATATGTATACATGTTGCCACTTCTAGTTCGTTGAAAAAATAAAAAATAAAAAATAAACTTTGTAATACCTGAGAAACCAGACAGTAAGACAGGAAGTAAACTCCATTTCAATTCAACAAATACAGGTCAAAACTAATGACAGTTTCAGGCTACAAGCTTTCATAATCATAGTGTTTCTTTCTGTTCTAAAGAAATGAAAGGTGAGTAAACTTAATTCTTAAAGGTTTTAAGTTAATTTAAGTAGTTCAAACTCACTTGATAATCTGATTGAATATACTTCTGTTGGCATACATGTTGTGATATTCTGTGTTTTCTGTAAATTGGTACAGGTTTCATGTTGAATAAATATGTCAAGATATTCTATGTAATCATTGATAAACTTAGATTCTTCAACAAACAAGATGCAAAACTTAAACTAAGATTTTTAAAGGGGTGATGACAATCACTTTCATCAAGTACTTCACTGTAATTGATGTACAGGTAAACCAAGTGATATTTTGATAATATTCGAATGTCGCAAAACGTTGATTCAAGATTTTATATTGAATCTATACTGAAAATCGTAATTTTTACAATGAAAATCAAGACTTATAGATTGATATTTGAATAGCAATTTGTAAATAGACAAAATTGTATTTTTGCAAATTCCTAGTTATCGATGCAATTTAAATTGTTGGAATTTGTTTTGGAGGTAGTTCGAACATACAAGATGTTGAGAAAAATGTCAGATAATTTTTCTAATTCATGAATTAATCAAACGAACGAAAAATAGGGTTTTAGTTCAGGTGTTGCCTGTTCACTGTAAATTTTTGATTTCGGCATCATAGTGAGATCGAGCTTCTTGTGCTTCGAGGAGGTAGTTGTTGAGGGGCAGGACTTGGCGTGGGTGGTGTGGCTTAGCCTCTGGCGATGTGGGATTGCAGGACTGGGTGGTTTCGGTGAGGCACTGGTGTTTTCGAGTTCAAGTTTCAGGTGATATTTCGATTTTGACCCTATTTCGAATTTTTGGGTTTCGATTGTGGGTTTGGAAGGAAATCGTCGTTTGTGGGTGCTGACGAGGGCCGTTGGAGGTGCGGCGAACCACCGTGCACGTGCACGGTGGCGTTGGAGTGGGGTGACGTATCTGTGACGACGAGAACAGTCGCTTCGTGTCGCGCTCGAGTGTCACTGGTAGTTGCTTCGAGTTTTCGATTGCAAGCCAGTTTTTAATTTCCTGATGCTAATTTAGTTTACCTTAAACTTATTGCTGGAAGAATAAAAATAAGGAAGAAGAAGAAGATATGTTCAGGGAGGACACGGGAAGTTTGCGTGGGAAACTCGAAGTAATTCTCGAGTAAAATGCGGGGAAGGTCTCGGGTTTACCTGGGACAACTTGAGTATGGTCAAACTACAGTTTTGCAGTGATATAGAGGTTGAGTAGAATTGTTTTTACCAATTTGTCTTAACATTTTAAGCCTAGGAAATGTTTAAAGGCTAAACTAAGAGTTTGTTCAAGTTTTAATTATTTTGGTCAAAAACTTAACTATGATCTTAACACTTGAATTATTTTAATTAAGAATTAATTTAGAAAAAGTGTAAAGTTAATCAACTCTTAAGTTTGTAGTTAGTAAATAAATTTAAAGAAGACTTTTAAGGGTTAACTACATTGAGCAATTAAAATTAAACGAATTATCTCTAGGAAGCAAGCAAGAATAATTACTTTTCCATAGCAATTAGTAATAGATTGTAAGAATTTAAATTTAACTACTTAAGTTAATTTGTGAACGATTAATTGGCAATTAATCAAGTGATTTAACTAAGGATTAAGAAGTAATTAATTAAGGAATTAGCAGATAATAATTTGGTGATTAAGTTTTATTAATAAAAAAATTAAAGTTATTAATTAATGATCAGGGAACAGTTAATTAAGTAATTAAAGTTAAGTCACTTGATTGAGGAAGTAGTTAATTAATAGTATGAAATAAAATAATTATGTAATTAAGACTTAATAATAAATTAAGAAATCATCAATTAGATGATTTGAAATGAAATAGGTAATTAATTGTTAATTAATGATTAATTAAATAGAGTTAAGTGATTAACTCCTAGGTAATTAATTCTAAATTGAATTAATTACAAATAAGATTTAAAGGTAATTGCTTATGGACTGTTGTGTTAAATATCTGATTGTGATATTTATGTGATGATATTCTATGATGCTTTGTGATATGTTATGTTATAGCTATGATGCTTGTATATGTTTTATCTATGATAAATGCTATGTTAATTCAATTGTTGAATTTAAATTATTTAAACTGTTAAGTTAATTAGACAACTTGGCCCTTAAAATGGCGTTTGGATCTCGATGAGACCGGTATCGGGTATCCAATTGATATTCCGAAAACCACATCGATCCAAATTAAACGATAGGTCGTGACTTATCAAATGGCGATCGAGATGGTCTATTCTGAATGCAAGGGTTATCGTCGTTGGCTCTGAGGGTGACTCCAAAATGAGTGTGACGAGATAATGCCTTTGGTTTCATTCGAACCCGGAACGAACTTGTATGGATTGAATGCTTTCAGCACATCGTCAGGCGGACGATGAGCATTCTAAGTGATATGTTCTTTAAAGATAATCGCAGCCTCAAGCCTCATCAACCAGGAATGGCTAAAACAGGGGAGATGCAACAAGGTTAGGTGGGTCATGCCCAAGCAGGACAAGATATTTCCCTGTCTAGATGTCCCTTTTTATTTCAGCTGTGTGGGCGGTTGCTAGCTACAACCGCGGGGTTTATCTTGTTCGGGACTATTCAGTAAGGAATGGTTCCGGCCTTGTGTTGTAGGGGGTCGGGAGTGATCCTCGGTACGGCGATCTAGGCCCCGTACTGTGACGGGCGGTACCCTAGTAGCCCTGCCATTGTTGGAAATCCATTTTCCCTACGAGACCCTACCGTTTTGATTTGTATTACCCACTTTTGTGGCTAGTAGCTGGAATTTAATCATGTAACAATTTCGGCTATTTTCTATTTACTTGAAAACCCTAGACACTATTATAATATCACTGGATTTCCTATGAAATGTTTTGGTTAGCGTAAGGTAAAAACTTACCCCGTATTTATTTGTGGGGAGTCTTACGTGATACCTTTATTTTCAAATTTTTTCAAAGTTAAACAACTTTAAACCGTTTACTCATACCAGACCCATGTCTGACCTGGAGTTTATATTTTGTTTTTCATAAACTCTTGGGTACTCAAATTTTTATGAGTAGCCAAGTGATAGGTTTTGGACTTTGATTTCTGGAGGAGCTTGGAGCAGGAGTTTCCAGACGTATGTAGCTATCTATCTAGTTCCGCTGTGCCAGTAGTTGATGTATGATGTACCTCTGATGTATGTAGTGACAGATGTATGTATGATTTTCATGTGTATTGATATTTTATAACTCTAATATATGTAAAACTATGTAATATTTATGTGATATATTATATTTTGTTCCGTTCCGCTGTGAGATTCTGATGTTGTTGTCCTTTCTTTTCTTCTCTTTTCTATTTCTATCCCTTTCTTTTCTTAATGATGATACATCTTTCTGGTAGCAGAAGGGCGGGTCGTCACATCACCCCACGGTCGTGATCAGCAACCGCACCACTAAGCCGAGATCAAAAAGGGACATCTAGACGGGGATGACCTTACTCTCAAGTGGGGGCTACACACGAAGCCTTGCTGCACAACCCCTGATTTTCAGTCATTCCCGGTTGATGAGGCTTGAGGCTAAGCGTTACCCTTTCAGAACATATCCCTTAGAATGTCCATCATCTACCTGACGATGTTTCGCAAGCATTCATCCATACAAGTCCGTCCCAGGTCCGAACGGAACCGAAGGCACTATTCCTACCACATCCGTTTTTAAAATATCCTCAAGATTAGCAGCGACTAGCCCTTGCACTTCACTGCTCCATCTTCGATTCTAACTCGTTTCCCCACGAAACGTATAAACCGAATTGAAGTGGTTTCGAGAAATAAATCCCGATCCCGGTCTCTTCGAAATGATCAACACATTTGGCCAATATTGATAGTCGGTGATTTAACTATCAATTACATTCACAAACATCCATCAACAATAAATAATTTTTCCCCAAATTATTTATTTATTTGAAAATATCTTCACAAGATATATTTCATATTTTCAACCCTTTTTAAAACAGTTCCAACCCAGTTTCCGTTTACGGAATACATTCCCCAGATATTTATTTCCTTTGGAACACCAAGTTCAAAATACTTTTATATTTTAAAATAAATGTTAAAAGCACTTTATTATAGAGCATACTTTATAACTTTAAAATCAAAACTACTTTAATACTTTATTAAAATATATATACTTTAAGAATATTTTAAATAAAACCACTTTATAAAATGTAAACTAATTTTTCTTTCAAAAACATAATACCAAGTCACTTTTATATAATTACTACATTAATACACTAGCTTTAAAAGTAAAACATTAGAGATAATAAATATTCTAAACATGCTTTTTAAAACCATTGTTAAAAGTTTTACTTATATTTAAAATTGCTTTGAAAACCATACTTGGCTATCCCGAGAAATTCTCTTCTCTTTCACATCCTTTAAAAATAAATCTCCATTTATTTTTAAACAAATTTACCATTTCTTTAATAAATTCACACCTTGAATTTATATTTCCAAATCCACTTCACCTTTATAATCCCAGTTTATAAATTTCAAAATCGCACTTTTCTTTAATTTCAATTCCAGACACTTAAGTAAATTCACAATTAACTTCTAATTTACTTCACTTTGAAATAAATTCCTTCACTTGCTTTATTTATTTCAAAATCTATTAACTTTAAGATTTCTATTTCTTATTTATGATTTTAAACCTTTTTAACTGAAAATACCAATTCAAATTTCCATATTTCTTCTGTATCTTTTAATTAACTTTAAACCTTGGATTTAAAATTAAATTGTTATTTCTCTATTCTTTTAATAATATCACTTAAGCTTTAAAATTTGTTATCCCTCAGGGTATTCAAATTTCCCCTTTTATACTCAGGATTTACTTATTTGAATTTTTAAAAGAATTGCTTTTATTTTTCACAATTCATTATTTAATTTATTCAAATTTCCTATAATTATTAACTTACAAATCTTCTACTTTATTTTCTTTTCAATGAAAATCCAATTTATGTATTTCTGGAAATTCAGTTTATCAAAGTATATTGAATCAAACCATAACATTCGATACTCCAGTTATCAATATAATTCAACACCGGATTTCAATATTCATTTCACAGAATATTCAAACAATTTAAATATTTAAGGAATCCAGTTGGATCCCTCCAACCTGTTTCCCTGCATCCACAGATGTTAGGACAATACCAATTCCACTTCAAGGTGGAATATCGCGGTATATGGGATTTATAAAATATCATCCGCTGCTATGCGGCGCCTAGGGTCTCATCCACTATATAATGCGGGAATCAATCACTCCAATATATACTATATACTACTATATATAATATAGCACCTCAATTCAATCCAATCAATCAACCCATTATTTAAATTTAACCATTTAAATTTAAATTAAACCAGATGAGTGAGATTAACTCACCTTATATTTTGACTTTGTAATCCACTCCAGACCAGCTTGTTTTCTTCACAGTACTTGACCTTGTATAATAATTTATATAATTTATTAAATTATTTAATTGGCTAAAAATTTATTCAACTGTTCATTTTCTTTTTAATAAAATCCAATCAACTAATGATTTAGTTTTAACCTTGTACAATATGGTTTATTAACATCTAAGATAATCTACCAATAATTTACCATGAACAAATTAAATCAACTAGCAATTAAATTTTCAATTTGATGAATTTAGTAAACCAATAATTTAATTAACTAATAATTCATTTTAAACTAATCTTTCCTTTTAAATATTCCTTCGTAACTAGAATAAATTTTAATTAAGTTTATCAAATAAAGTTATCTCCATACAATATTGTTTCAAAAATAAATCGGTAGATTTAAAATGTGTATATCTATTCTTTTGAACTATATACTTATAAAAATAATCTATGTAGGTTTAAAAATCAAATTTTATATACACTTCTCAATATCTAAAATCTCTATATCTTCCCAAACCTTGTACAAATGTATATTTATATTTTAAACCTTGTATAAACATCATACGATTTATTAATATTCAAACAAATCGAATAATCATTTATTATTTAATAAGGTTATTTTAAATTAATGATTTATTTTTAAGCTAACATTTTCTTTATATATATATATATATATATATATATATATATATATATATATATATTACACCTGACGTCCCTATCCAATTTCAGGAGAGTTCAATCAATAATAATGATTTTGAACATTTAAACTTAAAGATTAAGGAAATTAAAACTACCTTAGCACGAAACAGAGATGAATCAGCGAGCTTCAGCGCTATCCACACACGCACGAAACCCAACACCGGCGAACCTTTATCGTCAGCCGACTTCGCCCACTGCATCGATTCGCTCTGACCGTGCGCGCGAGACACCTCCATCTCGAACGACTCTCCAGATTGCTGCTACCTTCGAGAACGCGAAATCGATCCAATCGATATCTCCCCCTTCTCGCCGCGCCTTCTCACGATCTTCCCACTCGCCCTCACGACTTTGAGACGCGAAGCCCTGCAACAACCAAACGCAACCCCGGCCTGGCCTGACTTCCGCCACCCCTCGCGACACACCCACCCGATTGCGACGCCAACCCCCAACAACCATCAGAAAAAAATGAGGTCGCGACCTCAATTCGAAAAGCGGAAAGGTCTAAGAATGCACTGCGTGCAGTCTAAACGAGGCAATCGAACTCTATTTCGATCAGGGAAATAAACTTCCGCGATTCTTGGCCTAGGTTCGGAAAGAATAGAGCTGCCTCCCCCTTTTTGTAGAATTCTGAAGTGTTGGGTTTAACGTGTGGTTCACTGGAAAGTGGGAAAAGAAATACTGAAAGAGGAACGTAAGTGAAGAACAACGATTTCGTTGCTTTTCCCTTATCAAACATTTTCTCGAGCCACCTTTTTGTCTATACGAAGGTGAATAAAGAAACCAAGGGGAGAGAACGAATGTGTGCTTGAAAAGGGATGGTACAGTGAAAGAATAGGATGCACAGCTGAAGTGAAGAGTTGATATAACAATATATATATAATATATATTTTTTCCAGTTATTATATTAAATTCTCGATTCAAATTTCAGCGCGTTTACTTACGCTATGCTCTCACAACAACTCCAAACACTATGAAAATTAAAATCCGATACATATACACTATTACGGATCCAATGGAACTGGTTTCGTCGAATTCCGAGACTGTGCCTTGGAAGGCTGTTTTTAAATATAAATTTAAACGATATATTCTCAAACCTGAATAAAACATTTTAAATCAAATTTTAAAAGTTCTATCACCTTCAGTATTATTAATATGAATTTTATAAGCCTTCAAATTATTGTTAACCGGCTTAAAATTCCAGATTCCATAATTCACTTAATTCCGATAATTAAATTTAACAATTAATTATCCAATAAATATTGATATTTGAAATTCAAGTTAAAAATTAACTTTTAAATATTTAAAATCAATTAAATATTCTAATTTCAAATATCCAAAAATTCCTTGTCGTCACATTCCTCCCCCCTAAAAGAATTTCGTCCCCGAAATTGCTAGTTAGGAAGAATGGGCAATAACCCATTAACTATTCCCCGAATAGTTTTTAACTACGTGCCAAAACAAATCTTTTTAACAAAGACACACTAATCCCTCAACTGTGATATCCCAGAAATTTGGCAATATAAATTTAATAATCTGTGTTTAAAATTGAATTGATTTGATAAACTTTGATAATAAATTTTAAGTTAATTTAATAATCTTCTTTTAATAAATATTTAAATTGGAAGATTATATCTTTTTAAAGCTAATAAATTGTTTCTGTTTATAATATATATAATTGTATCTATTGTAAATTGAATAAACTTTTATTTTGAAAATGAATTAATTTTCTAATTCTAATTTATATTTGATAAATTGGAAATTTGATTTAAATTTAACATTTAACTTTCTAAAACAGTTTAATAAATAATTATATGGTTTGTAAATATTTAATGTAAATCTTATTTTTTTTTTAATTTATTTTTTTTAACTTAAATATGAATTTTAAATTTGATTAACATTAAAAGCTTTGTTTTATTTTATTTTAAATATTACTTAAATTTTTATATAAGAGTTAAAATACAAATTTCATATGATCTTAATTTATTAAGTGATAGAAGTAAATTATAATCTCTTTTATAAATCATTTTAAATATTATTTAACATGTTATTTTCAAATAATACTAATGATAATACTTAGTTATTATGAACATAAATAGATTTTTATAAAAATAGGTTTTGTTATTTTAAAACTCAATAAGAGTTATATATGCATATATATAACTTGATTTTTAAAATTAGATTTGATAAATTAATTTAAAATATGAATTTAATGTTTTGAAATTTAAACGAATAAATATCTAAAAATATTTGAATAAGCTTATAATCATAATTTGTTTGTTTCGTTTCTTTTAATTAGAAAAAGGAAGAAAAATCATTTATTTATACATAAGAAACAATAAATTTAGATTTAAAAGCTTATAAATAATTTAAATTAAAAATTAGAATACTTAAATTACATGTGTTAATTTATTAACACCTAATTGACATGTGTAAGCATAGAATGAACTAAAATGACAAATGTTTAAAATTTAACAAGTGTCTTATTTTTTTCTTTCTTTTTCTTGTATTTTTAATAAAATCAAAATTTTCCTTTTATAAACCCATCTCTTCTAAAATTCATTTTTCTTTCTATTCTTCTTTTTTCAAATTTGAGTAATTTTCAGCTAACAAAGATCTGTAATAAAAAAAAGCCAAGATCAAAACAGAAATTATGTCCAATAAAATCTGCCAATTTCTTCTTCAAACCTGTTTGAATCTTCCTCTAAACCAAAACTATCTTCAAAACTGAATGCATGTGAATCTGAAGTAAAAACCATCCTCAAAACTGTAGCCTTTCAATTCAAATACCTGAAATTCATTTGCAACTTCAAAATCATGCATGCATCTGCAGTCTGCATTTTTATCAACCTGGAAAAAAACATGCAAATAAATCTGGACTTAAAGCTTAAAAAAAATGTAAGAAGAAGCAACCTGAAATTTTCAAAGGCCTACAATTTTTTTTTCTCTGGAACTTGCATGCTTCTGAAAATCATCTGAAGCCATATGATCATTTTGCAAAATTCAAATGCCTGCATTTTTCTGGGAAGCAAGCATCAAGGAAAGCATTTTGCAAAAGCAAACTAAAGTTTTTAAGAAACAAAACTGAAAGCAACTCAAGTTGTGGAAATGGAGACACAATTCAGTTTCAAGTCTTCTACAAACAAGGGCTCTGCTCATATATAAATCTGTGAGTAATAATTTTACTAAATAAACTTAAGTGTTAATTTAGTTACTTGTTTTTATTCTGGAGATAAGTGTGTTTGCATGCCATATTTAAAGTTTATTACTGGTATAATATGTGTGTTTGTAGTTGTACATATTGTTATGAATTTAACTTTCTGTACTCGAGTTACAGATTTAGGAATTGCTGTAAATATCCACTCCATTTGAATTGACATATATTAAGTTTTAATATTAAATCAAAATATGGCTGTTAACATTTGTTACAGTTTAATTTTTTTTAATATGAAAATTTCTGTAATATTATCTGTAAATTCAGAGAATACAGAACAATTATTATATATGTAAGAATTTAATTATCTAGATTCTTTGATTTAAGATATTAAACAAATTACATCAACCAAAACTTGAATTCTAAAACTGAATTCAGAAAATTTAGTTTAAATTTGAAGGAGCATATCTGGTTTGTCTGGAAATGGTGTTTTGGGTTGAAATTGACAACATAGGTGATCGGAGTGGCCAATATTGTTTCTGGTGATAGAATGGTGATGGTAGGATTAGGGAAAAATACTGGAAGAAGGATCAAAGCAGTGTGGTGATGGGGATTTGGAGTTAAAGTTCATAACCCTAGTTTTTTTTACTGTGATCAGTAAATTGATCAACGCGGCTTAATAGGTGATCGAGCTTGCCCTGTTTTGAGTAGATGGTAGATGGAGTATGGAAGTGGATGTCGCCGGAGGTTGAACTTCGCAGGTGATCGGAGTTTGGTGATTGAGACAATTACCTGTTGCGACATTTCTCCTATTTGAAGCTTGAATGCTCGATTTTGGAATTGGGATTCTGCATTCGATTTGAAGGTCGAATTGGTATTGGATGTTGATCTTTGACTTGCGTGAGAGGTCGCGAACGGTCAGTGGTGACGGCAGTGACGGTGCAGGTGCACGAGGATTTGTGGCTTGTCAGTTTGATTTGGGGAAGATGGTATTCTCGAGTTTGTTTTCGGGTCCTTTCGTGAGTTGCTCGAAGTATGGGATTATTTGTCTCGAAGTGGTTGTTGAGTAAAATCGTGTGAGTTTGTTTATATAGGGTTGAGTAAAATCTGTCAATTTTAGTTTGAGGGTTTCAAAATGAATGATACTCGAGTTGTTGAGTCTGGCTCGAGCTAGTTTCCTGCAGTTTAGAAAATTTGTCGTGTTTCAAATTTTTAAACTGAAATTTAAAATACTACGTAAAGATTTAAATTAAGTTTTAAATCTAACTTTAAATTACGAATTCAAATTTTAGTTTGAATCATAGCTGGAAATAAATAAGTTAACTTTCAAATTTGTTTAAAATACTTTAAAAGATTTATTGTTTAAAAATGTTTTGAAGGAATTTGAATTTAAATTTGAAATTGAAATGTAAAGAAATGTTTAAACAAAGTTTAAATTTGATTCAAATCTGAATTTGAATATTTGGTTTAAAATAAACTTGAGTTTTATAAATATAAGTGTTTAAAACAAATTTGAGTGATAATGTAAAATTTGAATGTTTGAATTTAAAAAAAAAAATTGTTTTAAATCTTGTAAAAATTTCTTTTATAAGAAAAGTATTATTTATCATGGAAATTTAAAGGTTTAAGTTGTTTTTAAAACTTATTGAAGTTAAATTATAAATTGATGATTTGTTATTCGTTTAATTATTAGGGTAATTAAATGTATAATTAAATAATTAAATAATTAATGGAAGGAATAATTACTCAAAGTAATTAAAGGTTTAATCTTAAAAGTTTAAGATTAATTATTATTTTTAGAGTAATTAACTTATAATTAAGAATAATTAATTAAATAAGATTTGATTTTAATTAATGATTAATAATTAATTAATCAAGTAATAAAGGATTAATAAAGATACTGTTAACACTTAATTAATTAAATAATTAAGAAGTTAATTAATGGGTTAATTAATGATTAATTAATTTGTAATTTATGATGATTAAAATAAGTTAATTATTTTAGAAAAATAATTAATGAATTGTTAATAGTTAATGAAGATCATTAACTAAGGATTATTTAATAATTAATTAATATGATTAATTTTAATTATTAACTAGATTAGTTAATTTAAAGATAATCATTTGTGTAAGTTATTAAGTATAATTACTTATGGAAGTAATTAAGGAATTAATTACTTATTGTAATTAATTAAGTTTAATTTGATTAGATTAAGTTAATTAATTCAGTTTAATTAATTTAAAATAATCATTTGATGATTTTGAAGTATAATTACTTAATGTAATTAAATGAGGAGAATTACTTAGGGAAGTAATTAATGGGTAATTACTGTATGTAATTAATTGAAGATGATTGGTTGATAAAGGTAATTTGAGTAAAATTACTTTGTAAATTAGTCAAGGGATTAATATGAGATAATTAATTATGAAGTAATTAATTTATTTTAGGAAAGTAATTAAGGGTGGTTAATTACTGAATAGAGTTAATTAAGGGTAATTAACAATTATGGTTTAATAAAAAGATTAATTACTTAATGTATTTAATTTAAAAAGAAAATGTAATTTGAAGATCATTAACTATTATAATTAATGATGTAATTAAGAATGAGTTTTTTTTAAATAATTAATAAATGAGGAATTAATTAATGTAATTAATTAAGAAGTAATGTAATTAATTATGGTTAATTAATTAAGGAGGTAATTAAAGATTAATTACTGTATTTGGTTAAGTATAATTAATTTGAGAAATTAATTAGTGGATAATTACTTAAAGGTTAATTAATCAGGGATGATTAATTAGAATGAATAATTGATTGATGATTAATTAATTGATTGATTGATATTTAATTAATAAGTGATATAAGCAAGTTGATATTGATGAAGTAATTAATTTAATTTACTTTAAATTAATTTGAATGATGTAATTAATTTAATTCATTTTAAATTAATTATATTTGGTGTGATATTAAATCATGGCTTATATGGTTGGATAATGTTGTTTGCCTTGAATGGTTTGATCTCGGATATGAGATAGATAATGTTGAGTGATTTGGATGCATTGGTTGCATTGTGATGTTGATATAGATTATCTTTTTGGATAATGATAATATGGTTTATCTGATGTGATGATAATGTTGATTATCTGTTGTGAATCTGTGATTTATCTATTTGGATATATAGATAATTGAATTGTTTTAAACTTTTAAAACAACTTGGCCTTAAAAGACACGCTTTGGTTTTCGATGAGACCGGGATCGGGTTTCCATATTTGGATATCAGAAAACCACATCGATCCAAATTAACGATAGGTCGTGAATCTTATGTGAAGAGTGAAGACTCGAAGTGTAAGGACTATACGTCCGTATAACTCTGAGGGTGATTCCGTAATGAGTTTGACGGAACTAGTTCTTATAGGTTCGAGATGGTGATTTAGAGTGCAAAGGTTATCGTCGTTAACTCTGAGGGTGATTACAAAATGAGTGTAACGAGATAATGCCTTCGGTTTCGTTCAAACCCGAAATGAACTTGTATGGATTGAATGCTTTTAGAACATCGTCAGGTGGACGATGGGCATTCTAAGAGATGTGTTCTCTAAAGGTAATCGTAGCCTCAAGCCTCATCAACCGAGAATGGCTGAAATAGGGGAGGTGCAGCAAGGCTTCGTGGGTAGCTCCCACTGGAGAGCGAGATTTACCCCTGTCTAGAGGTCCCTTTTTATTTCGGCTGTGTGGGCGGTTGGAACGTAAGCCAACTGCGGGGTTGTCTTGTTCGGGACTGTCCAGTAAGGTATGGTTCCGTTCTTGTGTTGTAGGGGAGCGGGCGTACTCCTCGGTACCTCGATCTAGGCCACGTACTATGATGGGTGGTACCCCAGTAGCCCAGCCATTGATGGAATCCAAAATCCAATAAGTGCCAACGGTTTTGATTGTATTACCCACTTTTGTGGCTAGTAGCTGGAATTTAATCATGTAACAATTTCGGCTATTTCATATTTACTTGAAAACCCTAGACCTATTATAATATCACTGAATTTTCTATCAAATGTTTTGGTTAGCGTAAGGTAAAAACTTTTTCATGTTTATGTGTGGGAAGTCTTACGTGATACCTTTTCTTTTAAAGGGTTTTTCAAAGTTAAACAACTTTAACCTGTTACTCACACCAGACCCATGTATGACCCGGAGTTTATCTTCTGTTTTCTTAAACTCTTGGGTACTCAAATTTTTACGAGTAGCCAAGGGATTCAGGTTGGCTTTGACGAATTATGGAGAAGCTAATGGAGCAGGAAGCTTCTGCGTGTAGATATATAGTTCCGCTGTGTGTTCTCTATGTTAGTATTGTTTTGTTGAGATACATTGAGTTGTATAACTAGGCAAGTGTTTATAACTGTCTAGCATGTAATGTAAATTCTGTGTAACTCTGATTAGTGTTGTATATTATGTAATATTTATGTTATTAATATAATTTATTCGTTCCGCTGTTGAGATTCTGATGTTGTTTCTTCTTTCTTCTCTTTCTTTTCTCTTTTCTATCCCTTTCTTTCTTCATGATGATGCGATTTTCTTTGGTGTGAAAATCGGGTCGTCACAGGTGGTACCAAAGAACTAGGTTTGAGTGAATACCTAGGCTTTGAAGTAATTTCTTTCTTGAGAGAGCGTATTTTAATTTTAAATATATTTGTATATATATTTATTTCTACCTATTTGTTGGGTTACCCGTACAGGTTTGCCAACATAAGTTATAAAGGTAGATAAGGTTGTGGGTGTGTAACACGACTACTACCGATGGTTGGAGTTTGAGTGTTGAGATTGGAAGTGTATCTGTCGAGACTGTAGACCTAATACCGTTTCGAGTGAGTTGTGTAACAACCCACATATTTATCGATTTTTATATTTAAATATTTTATTTAAATATTTTATCATTCGTCGGATTTTAGTCCAAAAAAGTCACTTTTTGCAAACAGTCGAATTGGGACTCGAGACCCCTCCCATTGAGTTCAAAATGTCGTTTGCAACCTTTTTGAGTATAAACATTGATATGTTTGGAGCTAGTCAAAAATTTGATCGTTTTCACTTTGGGTTTGGGTTCAGCCCTATGTTTAACTTATACTCAAATCTGAACCACTCCTCCCCATTCACTCTCACTTCCTCCTCTTTTCAGTTCTAAAGCATCAATGGTGGGAGAAATGGGAAATTAAAACTCCAAAACCCTAGTCTCCATTAGCAAATCCAACTTCTAGCTCCAAATTCAAGAGAACCCTTTGGTAAGCTTCTCTTCATCTTCTCCAACTCATTCTCTTAATCAATTTCAGAAATTCCTAAACCTAATTTTGGGAATGTTCTTTTTTTAAGCTTAGATTCAAGCTTCTTGTGTTGAGATTGAAGTGTGGTTGATCTTCCCTTGTGTTCAAGCTTCTCATTCATTTGTTTGGGTTCAAAGGTGATATTTTTATCTTACATCTATGGCTATAATTATCTTTGGTTGTTAGGTGTGAATTCCTAACACTTCTTCATGTGAATTTGCTCTTGATTTGGATTGGTTTTGTGAATATTCCAATTTTTGGGTTTTTAAGTCAAATTTGTGGGAAAATCCTTTTATGGATGTTTGATCATGCTTTTGGTGATGCATCGAGGAGCATATAGGGCCGGGTTGCCGATTGGAATAAACCCTTAGAGCCAATGTTCGTCCGGTTGCATTTTGGAAGAGTTAGCTCTTCATATGGATAGGCTGAAAAACAGCCCAGGTAAGATTCAGTCGACTGAAGAGTCTGTTCAGTCGACTGAACCTGGAACCCGAAAGTTTCCAGGCATGATTCAGTCTACTGAATCCTCTGTTCAGTCGACTGAACCTGGAAACAGAAAGTTTCCTGAACCTGGAAAATTTCCAGGTACAGGGTCAGTCGACTGAAAACTCTGTTTAGTCGACTGAACCTGCTGTTTCAGTCCATTTTGCCTTATTGGATTGAATTTCCAACGTTAATCAATTCGTGTTGATTCCCTTTTGTTATGATCACTTATTATCGACTTTGATGACATTTTCTTCGTGATTTTTAGGAATATCCATTTTGATGGATTCGGTATCGATTTCTTTGGATTTTATTCACGTCTTCGAATGTGAATTTTAGTGATTGATTGTTCTTACAATCTTCTTTGTGATTTCTCACTTTAAAATTTTTTTAAAGGTTTTCAATACTAGTAGTAAATATCAAAACTTCTTCATCAAAACGATTTCAACTCTATTTTCAATATCAAACTCGTTTATAAAACCGTTTTCCAATCTACTAGTATATACAAACCTTTACCTCACTCGTATGAGAAATCTAATTAAATGACTTAGTAAAACGAGTGGTATGAAACGCTTGCGTTTACTTCGTCGATTAATTCTTGGACTTGTTCGATTGAAACTCTTGTGACAATTTCCTAGTGAAGATCTACAGTTTGTTCGTAAATATTTGAGTTAAGCAAGTGGTTTTGGGACATGAAGCTAAACTTTTATATTTACTAGCTTAGTGTAATTGACACTTGTCGTTGGTCATGACGTTCATTTTGTGATTTAGACTAGCAATTGGGCGATTTCTCTTTGTTTGCGAGGTTAGGCTAGACACCATTTGTGTGATTTCGACTCACACATACCTTTTTGCTTTATGGTTAGCCTAGACACCTGTTGTGTGATTTCGACTCATACATATCTTTTCTGTTTGCAAGGTTAGGCTAGGCACCATTTGTGTGATTTCGACTCACACATACCTTTTTGCTTTCTGGTTAGCCTAGACACCTGTTGCGTGATTTCGACTCATACATATCTTTTCTGTTTGCAAGGTTAGGCTAGACACCATTTGTGTGATTTCGACTCACATATACCTTTTTGCTTTCTGGTTAGCCTAGACACCTGTTGTGTGATTTCGACACATACGTATCTTTTCTGTTTGCAAGGTTAGGCTGGACACCATTTGTGTGATTTTGACTCACACATACCTTTTTGCTTTTTGGTTAGCCTAGACACCTTTTGTGTGATTTCGACTCACACATATCTTTTCTGTTTGTGAGGTTAGGCTAGACACCATTTGTGTGATTTCGACTCACACATACCTTTTTGCTTTTTGGTTAGCCTAGACCTCATCTGGATGATTCTGACTCACCCATATAGGGTAGCTCCCCATGGTCTCCAGACCATTCGTGTGATAGGCCTCTTTCCCTTTTTCTGTGATTTCTGGATTTCGTGTGTTGAATTCTGGAATTTATGCTTCACCAATTTTAGTGATTTTCATTGATATGATTTATCAATTTTTTTATGCATTAGTGGATTCGTGTGTCATTGACTTGTTGTGAATACAAGTTTTGGGGTATGAAACCTCTTTTTGGATCTTTGTGAAGATTCTTGTGATATTGTTTAACCTTTTGTTGATTGTCATTTACATGCTTATAGTAGTATGTCAGTATGGATACTTTATGTTTATGACATATCTTTTACTTTATATCATGTCATCTGATATTTATAGCTAGACTGATCCGTTTATTATTTTCTTATAAATAATACTCGGGTCAGACCGAGATGTTACAGTTGCTTCTGCTTGACTTCCCCCCTGGGATTCATTACTCTGACTTTTGGCTAACCACATAGATTAGCAGTTTTTGTTGTTTACACTTGAGATATAGACTCATAGTTGTATTCTTTTGTATAGCACGTGTTGTTATTCTCTTGTATTAATGTGGATCTTTTTGGCCACTACTCTGATGTGCACTTTCATGTGTTAATTATATATTCATATCTTTTTCTGCCTTTGTGATATGAATTGTTTGTGACTGATTTGTGTTATGTTTGTTTCTATATTTGTTTCCGAAGATTATATATAGCCACTATGTAGTAGTTTTGAGTTTGTGTCGGTGTGTCGGATTTCCTCTTGAGATGAAAAGTTATATTTTTATCTGGCATATCGGTACTCGTACAAAGCAATTATACAGATGGTCGCTCCTCAACAGCCTTATTCTCCATGCTAGTTGACAGCATTACTCCGTAGTGTTCTTGGCTAGCATGGGTATAGAGGTGGGGCGTCATAGCTTGGTATTAGAGCCAAACTTCGGAACAACGTACAATAATATAACAAGGATCATCGTCCTAAGTCTCTCTTAGGAGTCGTCCTTTAGGATTTAATTCGAGTCTTCGTACCGATTCATCCTATTTTCTTTATGATTCCTTGTTTTATCATCATGATTGTTTGATATTCATTCTAAGAATAACTTTTTCTTCTTCTTTTCTTTCTTTCTTAAAGAAAAGAAATGGTTGGTTCTGGAAATCCTAGCGCTGGTCAATCCAGTAGCCCTTCTTTGGATGGCGCATTCATGTCTGCCCAACAACTTTTGGATCTTGTAAAGAATCAAGAGTTTATCTATGCTTTGAGTAAGAACCCCGAAATGGTTCTACCTTTGAAACTTGAAGTTCCTTTCAATCAGCTTGTGGATATCACTCTTCGATATGAAGAGGTTGGTAAAGGAAGTTGTTAACGCTAAAATTTGAACGCTAACACCCCGGTGTATAAAATGTAGTTGTGAAAGCACCACCCGATGATTCGGGAACAGAGTATAAGCAGAAAATCACAGAAAAAGCAGTGAATAACAACGATTTTATAGTGGTTCGGCTCAAGGCAAGCCTACGTCCACTTTAATTCTCTTTATTGCTAAACCGATTACAACTTTACAACAATCTTCAATTACAATTACGACGAGACAAACAACTAGAACTTTGGTAGAGAAGAATTCTTCGAATCCATGTAGATTGCGTTAGATTTTCCCTTGAAGTTAGTTGAGATGCCTTTCGAACTTGAAGTGTCGGGTGAGTTGAGAATTCGGCTGAGTATTGGCGCTTTAAATGATTGGCCAAAAGTCCCTTGAATGTTGGGTATGGTCATGTATTTATAGGCAAATTCTTCCCTTAGGCCGCAAGTCGTGACCGACTTAAGTTGGGTCGTGGACGACTTAACTAGTTGCAACCGGTTTAAAGCGAGCCCGGGCTTCACAGAGGCAGTTTTGTTCAAGTCCCAAGTCGCCTCCGAGCTAACTCCTCCCCTTCCTAGTAACACGGCATCGGGTTCTTCATTCAGTGGCTTTTAGGTCGCGGCCGAGTTAATGTTCTCTGCGTTAGGTTTTAACACCGTATCTCCTTTGTAGTCGCGGCCGACCTAGCATAATCATAAGTCGGTCATGACTCAATCGTGGACCAATTTGTTCTTAAAAGTTAAGTCGGCGACCAAATTGGGTAGTTAGATCGGTACACGCTTGGGTCGGTGGACTTATGTAAGCCCTAGGTCGGAATCTCCTTGAACCTTAAGTCGGCATCATTTCAAGATGTTAGGTCGGAACTCTCTTTGAGGCATTAGGTCGGCATGCTTCTCAAATCCCTTAGGTCGGTATTCCTCTTAAGCCTTATGCAGTTAGGTCGGTCTTCCATGCTAAGATACTAGGTCGGCATCCCTCTGTGCCTTAGGTCGGCAGAACGCTGGGTCGCTAACTGTTTGATATGCTAGATCGGTGGGTCTTTTAGGTCGGTTATTCTTGGATTGGTAACACTTGACCGAGGTGGAGTTAACATTTGCCCCTCGAAGTACACGCCTAATGGTTAGGTCGTGTGCTTCGATAGCCTTTAACTCGTCCCTTTTAAGTCGGTAGGTCGTATGCGACCTAACAGTTAGACTGTACGTGTCGCCTCAAGTCTTCCATTGCAGGGTATAAGTTAGCCTTCTTCCTCTTTCTTCGTCACTTACTCTCTTGCTTAATTCCGCCATTGAAGTATTCCCAAATTCCTAATGGCGATTTCATCCCAACTGATCACCGATAACTTCTACTATCCATCGCGTAAGTAATTTCACTCTTCTCTCGATCGTAGATTACTGTCAATTCATTATCCTGCCGCTCGAATTCGAATCATCTTCTTGAGCAATGCTCCACCATGAATCCCATCATATTTATAGTTGACGAAGCTTAGGTTGCTCAAGATGATCGCTGATTCAACGAAGGCAGTTTACCACCTCAAGTTCGATGATGTCTGATGGCAGAATGCTGGATTTATAACGATTTCGAGTTGTTTAATTGGGTGATTCGATAGCATGAGTAGAGGCGGCTGCTGATGAAATGGTTATTGGGTTAACGGGTTGAATGCCATGAGATGTTGGTTCGGGAACGAGTTAGTGAGTTTAGGTGACTTAGTTTTTGGCCGACTTGGCTCTTAAGTCGTGGCCGAGATAATACATGGAGAAATTCCTGCCTTTCGATTCGGAGCTTGCTTTCTTATCTCCCCCTTGCGACCTAGAGGAATGAGTTGCCGAACTAAACTATCCAGGCTTCGACCCGCTACCGACTTAGTGCTATCCTGCAGGAGACTTTTAAACCGTAGCCGAGTTGACCCTTAAGCTTTGGGCGTGTTGACATTTTAAGAGCATAGACCCACTTTGAGTTTCTGACTCGAACTGCCAAACTAAGTTGCCTAAATTTTGAACTGCCCCAACTTTAAATTTGTTTGAATCTCATTGTATTATTTCACAGATTGTATTAACTTATAAGCTGCCAACCTGCTGAAAATAACAAACAAAGAAACCAAGGCGAGAATACTGCCATTGACTGCCTACATCAAATGACAGATTAGTCGAGATGAAACAAGCAACTTAAATATATTGCATGAAATGTTTGTGAATTAATCAACTAAAGTTAAACATCGATGCAAAATAACAATCTAAACTGATTTGTTTGCATCAACATTATACTTGCATATTTAAGCTTAAAACAATAGTCCCTGGGTTTCATAACTAACAAATGCTTGCTAGTTTTCATTCCAGTTATATTTGTTTATTGCTTTGTTAATTTTACACAACACCTCACACATTTTAGGAAACGTGCACCTTGATGTTTGAATATCCAGTTATTTATGTAGAATGCTTCCCATCAAGAAGAAATGGCAGCTCAAGAGGAAGAAACTTTTCCGGTAGCTTTACCTATAGAGAACCCTCCAGAGAGAACTCCAACCATTCTAACCCCGAGAGCATTTACTCAGCTGCGCACTCAATTTGGTTTTACTGAGAGTGATGTCCTGCTCCCTGGGCCAAGTGATACTGCCGACAATCCTCCCCGTGGCTTTATTGCGATCAATCGTCAAATGTGTTTAAGCGGAGCGATCCCTCCTTTTAATGACTTTCTCCGAATTCTTCTCCTTCGGTTGTCAATCTCTCCGTCCCAACTTCATCCTAATGGTTATGCCATCTTGATGGGGTTGTGCGTTTTGTTCAGAAGAACTTTTGATCGCTTACCAAGTTTTGAAGAAATCCGTTATTTATGCTCGTTTGCAAAGAGTAGAGATCATCCTTCCCTTATAATTGTGAGGAGTGCTAGAAACCGCAAACTTATTTCCGACCTTACCGAAAGCGTTCATGGATTTCTGAACCAATTTTTCTTTGCTCGCTGCCCCCCAGGGTTTTATGCCGATTGGAGAGTAAGAAGTAAGATTACTTGTCTCCATTTTTAAACTTTCTCGAGATCCGAATTACCAATTGCTAATTTCATTCTTTGCTCTTTTCAGCACTTCCTCTTCCCTCTAGAGATCCGGTCCATAAGCAGACTTTTGATAGATTGAGTGTCGTGGCTGTAGCAGAGAGAATCATTAAGTTTTTGTTGGGGGATGAATTATTGCACCAATACGGGCTTTTGCATACTTCTCGTTGTACACACCCTCATGAAATCCCAGACTCCCCGGCTAGAGCATTGGATGCCCCAGCTTCTACAGATACATCCAAACCAAAAGGACCTGCTCCCGAGGCTTTGCTAGTGAAATGTTCCACTTCTGTTGATGTTGCGGGGCCATCTGACGAACTTGCCCCGGTTATTGAGGAAGAGGAGCCTCAGGGATCTCCCCGACGTTCACAAAAATCCGACGAAGAAGCCGAGAAAACTAGCCTTGCCAAGCAGAGCAGGGATGATACTTTCGAAGGGCTGAGCGACCTCTTTGCCACCTCGCAGGAAATCTTTAAAGATGATCCTATCACTACTGGGGTTTCTTCTTCAGTAGTTGAAGCAACTTCTGTCCTGCAGCAGACTCCGTCAACTCAGGAGTTGACCCTGACTATCACACCCACAACCACTCCTCAATTAAAGAGTGGTTCGTAGTTTGATGCGCGTAGTTTGCACGCCACACACACTTAGAATTTCTCTTCGGCACTTTTATGTTTCTCACTTTTTGTACTTTGAAGACCTCTAAAACTTATCTTTTTTTTATTTCAGATTCTCCAATGGGGCGCAGCAGCTCATACTACGATGATTTTCAGCGCTACGGGAGGCGTAGCCAATATGATTATAGGCGTTACCTCCCCTCTTACAGAGAATCTGATGAAGAAAGAGCCGCCCGAAAGGCTCAAGAGAAGAGGGCTCAAGAGGAGCGCTACGAAAGAAGAGAGAGGGAAGAGCGCCACGATTCTTCACAGAGAGGTGATGATTCCCATAAAAGAAAAACCCACGATGACAGAGGAAAAGGTCATGTGGTTGAAGATTCGAGCAAACGAGCCCGACATGGTGAGAAGCACACCACTACAACTCCTGAAAAGGTTACCGCCCCTGCCTCGCTTGATATTCCTTCCGGCTCTCCCGCTCTCGGGAAGTCAGACATCCAAACTATAATTAGCAGACCCAAATTCCAAGTTGGACCGCCTTCTGCCACTTTGCAAAGTCGATTTCCTCAGTGGTGTCTGAAGGGAGTAAGGTTTGACCTTGACTTCTGCCATGTTACGAAACCTTGACGCCGTTAAGCTTGATATTGAGAGGATGTCGAACTGGAAGAAACTTGTTGACGAGCTTCAGAGGGTTAATCGTGCAAACATAGAGGCCATGCTCACCATGGAAAATGATAAAGCCGAATGGCAAAAGGTGCTCAAGCAACATGACACCAAAATGAGAAGCATTGCTTCTTACAATGAGGAGCTTGAAGCAAAAGTTGAAGAACTGAAACAAGAGCTTGCTGCTTCCTCTACTTCTTATTCTCAAAAAGAAGAAGTGCTCCTCAAACAAGTGAGAGATGCCCATGCTGGCCAAAGGGATGCCGAAGACAGGCTCGAAGTGCAGAAAAGAATTAGCGAGGGCTATGTCGCTGACATTGAAGAGCTTCGGAAGAAGAATAATTCCCAAGAGGCGGAGATCCAAATGCTTAAGCTTCAACTTTCTAAAGTTGAAATGGAGCGTGATGAGACCGTTGCCGGCAAAATTGCAGCTGAAGAATCTCACGAGGCAACGAGGGCCAACATCAGCTCAACATTATTTGATTTCTATCTGCATAGCATCTTGGGGCGTGGTAGCCTTGCCTTTCTAGGCCCTAAGTATGAAATTACACTAGCTGAAGTTTGGGAGGCAGCACTCGATATGCTCGGTGGTAAAGGCGCTGGCTACGCTGAGTCAGCTCTTGAAGAGCATTATCTTGATGATGATGCTCGCGCCGCTCTTTCCAAGGGGAGAGAACAGCTTGCAAGATTAAGGGCCGAAACAGCGGCAGGAGAATATTCAGGAAAAATCACCTCAACTACTCCAATTCAACCTTCTCCTTCAGCCGAAATTGACATTATCGGTTCTAGTTCTCATTCCCCATCTCCTACTAAAGTCACCACTGATATTACAAGCATACAAGGTGGAGATGAGGGCGGCGAGAGTGCCGAGGCACAGGCTTACGAAGTTGACATCTGGGAACCGACTTCTGCAGGTAACCCTGCTGACAATCTTGCCCAAGTAGACTGCTCATCTATTTCTTATGAACTTGATGGGCTTTTTGACTACTTCTTGAATCTCAGCGAACCTTTATCTCCGCTTTTTGCTGACTTAAACTTTTTTCCTTCTGCAGAGAAAACGTCGGGCATTGTTCAGGCTTCTCCTCCTCCAATTATTCCTTCTCCGCCTCCTAAGGTCACTCCTCCTTCTGCCTCGCAACCCGGGTCACAGGAAGAGAAAATAGAAGCCCTTCACGGCTTAGATGATCCCGTTGCTTCTCAAGATCCGAAAGGAGAAGAAACTGAAGGAAGCGAGAGGACGCTAGAACCCACTGGCTCCGACGCTGAACCGTTATCCAAACTTCTTTCTCCAGGGAGTGGGCCTTCCTCCAAGAAGAGAGGGAAGCAGGGAGTTTCCAAGAAGAAGAATAAGAAGGAATCTTTAACTGGCGAAGAAGAGACGGAAGAAAGTCCGATCGAGCCTCTTTCTCCTTCATCCCCTACCCTTACAAGCCGACCTAAAAAGTTGGTCATTCGGCCAGGTGCAGGCTTGAAAGGTGGGCGGAAGAAGAAATGATGGCTTTGGTTCTGTGGCTCTCATATCGCTTTTTTGCCTTTTTTGCATGCAATGACCGGAAATTGTGCGGGTACCGTCCCCCCGCTTTTCTTTTGTTGGAACCTGTACCTGTATATAAAATAGTGTTGAATAAAATGATTCTTTTTCTTTGTATAAACTTCTGTCTATATCTGAGAATGCATTTACTATTTATTTTTGTACAAGTTTCTTTGTACGATATTGCAGTGAGCTTGTGGTATATATAGTTCGAGAGCAATTTTACCGACGTAGTTACGCCATGCTGCTCCTTTACCATAAGCCCATTGTAATATTTTATTTTATGAGGAACTTGCGCTTTTATTTTTTAGAGAATAATTATTCCACATTTGGAGGAATATGATTTCATTAAAAAAATAGAGCACAAATAAGTTTCTTCGCTTCAACTTTCGAAGATATCACTCTTTATTTTGTGCATATACACATTTTATTGAATGAAATCTTCTATGTGGTAAAGCGGGTATTTGTAAAGTACTTCAACTTTTTTTTTTTGAGGAAGAGAATTTTCTAGAACAAGTAATTCACTCTTCCTTTGAAAGTTAAAGTGTGCTTTTACTGAGGATTTTTTTTTTTACTTGCCACAGTAAAGGGCTTCTTGATTTTTGTTTCTTTGAAAAGTTGCACCTTTGAGGAAGACTTTTTCACGTTTCAACACTTGGAAGTTTTACTTCAATCTTGGTGAAACGTGTGCCTCCGAAGAGGTCTTTTCTGCTTGATTGTGCCTCCGGGAGGAGGTCTTTTCATTTCTGCCTCTGGGAAGAGGTCTTTCTGTCTTATTGTGCCTCTGGGAAGAGGTCTTTCTGTTTCTGCCCCTTGGGAGAGGCTCTCTCTTTTTTTTTTTAGCATTTCATCTCCGGTGAAGTGAAACTCCGAAGAGAGGTTGTTACACTTCAACTCCTGGCGAAATGGGCCTCCGAAGAAGGCTTTTATTTTGTTTTACATTTCAAGTCTGGTGAAGTGAAATTCCGAAGAGCGGTTGTAACACTTCAACTCCTAGTGAAATGGGCCTCCGAAGAGGGCTTTTATTTTGTTTTACATTTCAACTCTGGTGAAGTGAAATTCCGAAGAGCGGTTGTAACACTTCAACTCCTGGTGAAATGGGCCTCCGAAGATTGCCTGGAAGTTACTCTCTCATGGTTGGAGGGTCATGACTCCTCCAATCTTTTTTGATTGAGTAAAGAACTTTCTTTTTTGCGGCATATGCTTCATTAGAGGTCTTTATCCTCCGAAGAGTTGTGCCTCCGAAGAGGACTTGTGCCTCCGAAGAGGGCTTTTTCTCGTTTCAACACTTGGAAGTTTTATTTAAGTCTCGGTGAAACGTGTGCCTCTGAGTAGGGCTTTTGCCTAGAAGTTTGGGGTTTCTTTCTCTCGGTTGGACGGATTCACGGGAGTGTATCGACCAATCATTTCGCAACTTTGTATTGAGAAAGATCTCTTTTTTTCTGGTTAGGCCCGCTCGAGGTCTTTGATTTGGACTCTAAAGAGTAGCATTGGACTCTGAAGAGTAGCGTTTGGACTCTGAAGAGTAGCGTTAGGTCCTCGAAGAGAAGCATTTGGACTCTGAAGAGTAGCGTTGGACTCTGAAGAGTAGCGTTGGACTCTGAAGAGTGGCATTGGGTCTCCGAAGAGATGCATTTGGACTCTGAAGAGTAGCATTGGACTCTGAAGAGTATTTTGAACTCTAAAGAGTGGCATTGGGTCTCCGAAGAGAAGCATTTGGACTCTGAAGAGTAGCGTTGGACTCTGAAGAGTATTTTGAACTCTAAAGAGTGGCATTGGGTCTCCAAAGAGAAGCATTTGGACTCTGAAGAGTAGCGTTGGACTCTGAAGAGTATTTTGAACTCTAAAGAGTGGCATTGGGTCTCCGAAGAGAAGCATTTGGACTCTATGATTTGTAGGAATCGCTTTGCTTTGTGATGTGTTGGATGAGCAAGCTTTATTTTGATAACCTGCAATACTAAATCGAGATTTTTAGTAATATTTGCATATTGAAATGATACAGGCATTTTAACTGCATCAAAGAATACAAGATTTATAATTGCTCATTACTGATTCACATTTACAGTGGTTAACAGCACAAGAATTATTCATTCATCATCATTTTACAAAGTTAAGCAACACTATTAAGTAAAATATGGGTGTAAATGAATGTCATCCCATGATTTTGCGATTCACGTGTCAGTCAATGACCAGCTTCTTGGATTCTTGCTCCGTAGTTCTGTTGCTTGAACCGGGTCGGTAAGGAGGACACGGTTGCCCCTGAGCGGACGAGGTTGGGTCAATTTTATCTTTCTTCACATATTGTTGAAGTTTATTCTGTTTTAGCAATTCTTCAATCACACTTTTTAACTGGCGACATTGATCAGTATCGTGACCAGGTTGGTTGTGAAATCGACAGAATTTCCCATTTTGCACTGCCCCTCTTCCCATCTCAGGTGGTTTAGGGTACTTGATAACATACTTTGTTGCCAAGAAGATTCTTTCTGGTGTATCAGTTAAGGGGGTGAAATCTGAAGGATTAAGACGTCGAGGTTTTTTCTTGTTTCCCTGCTTCTTTCCTTCATCACTTTCCCTTTTCTGGTTCCCAAATCCTCTCTTGTTAGAGAAGACATCGTTATTCTTAATTTCGGCCACCACTGCTTTTTCTGACATCGAGAGATTTTCTAGGCGTATGAATTCGTCGGCCTTTTTATAAAACTTTTCGAGCGAGTTTGGTTCCTTCATTTTAAGCCACATCCCGAATTTACTTGACTTGTCGATGGCCCGCATTAAGTATGTGAGGATCATTCGGGGCTTCGCGTTGTCTACCTCGGCTAAAGCTATATTAAAACGGTTCAAAAAAGACTTGATGGGCTCTCCGGGCGATTGTTCTATACTGGACAGTGACATTATATCTTTTGCCTTTGACGCATACAACCTGAATTGTTTTTAAATTTTCGGGTTAAATTGGAGAATTGGTCTATGGATCGAACCGGTAGCTTGGTGAACCAAAGCAAGGCCACCCCTTCTAAATATACTGGAAAATATCGGCATTTGATCTCATCCGATGCTCGTGCCCCAGTCATATGCCAATCGTATCTGTATAGAAATTGGTTAGGGTCACTTGTCCCTCGATAGGCTGGGATGGTAGGAGGTACAAATTTCCTGGGAAACTCCGCCTTTAAAATCCTTTCGGTAAACGGGGTTTTACTTGGAGCAAAACCCCATTCTCTCTCGTCTTCATCCCTTTGCATGCTCTCTTTCATGATTTGTCGAACCATTTCAGAAAGATACCTCTCATCATTTCGAGCTTTAGATCCACCAACTTTAGGAAGTGTCTGCTCAAGGGGGCTGGCATCCCTCTCAGGAACGTTCCTTTCTTCAGCATCATGAACGTTGCCTGCAAAGTTCCTTTCATTACTCGTTGGTTGATGGTTTGCCCCAAGCAAATCGTTCAACTTATTCAAAATTAGGGCATTTTGGGCATTCTGAGCCTCCAATTGTGCACTTTGGGCATTTATCTGCTGGTTCAGCCCTAAGATTACAGCATCCAACTCCGCTTTTGTAACCCCAACAGGTGGAGTGGCTTGACTAGGTACTGGGGAAGCGGAGGTTCCCTCTTGAACATTTCCAGATCTAACAGATCTACTCCTTCTCCCCGGAGCCATGATTTCAGATAAACTTCTAGTCTTCAGAGAGATTACTTCAACAAACTTTCGTGGAGCAATGATGATAATTCGCCTGAGTTCAGTTCTCAGTGAAAGCACCAAAAATGTTAACGCTAAAATTTGAACGCTAACACCCCGGTGTATAAAGTGTAGTTGTGAAAGCACCACCCGATGATTCGGGAACAGAGTATAAGCATAAAATCACAGAAAAAGCAGTGAATAACAACGATTTTATAGTGGTTCGGCTCAAGGCAAGCCTACGTCCACTTTAATTTTCTTTATTGCTAAACCGATTACAACTTTACAACAATCTTGAATTACAATTACGACGAGACAAACAACTAGAACTTTGGTAGAGAAGAATTCTTCGAATCCATGTAGATTGCGTTAGATTTTCCCTTGAAGTTAGTTGAGATGCCTTTCGAACTTGAAGTGTCGGGTGAGTTGAGAATTCGGCTGAGTATTGGCGCTTTAAATGATTGGCCAAAAGTCCCTTGAATGTTGGGTATGGTCATGTATTTATAGGAAAATTCTTCCCTTAGGCCGCAAGTCGTGACCGACTTAAGTTGGGTCGTGGACGACTTAACTAGTTGCAACCGGTTTAAAGCGAGCCCGGGCTTCACAGAGGCAGTTTTGTTCAAGTCCCAAGTCGCCTCCGAGCTAACTCCTCCCCTTCCTAGTAACACGGCATCGGGTTCTTCATTTAGTGGCTTTTAGGTCGCGGCCGAGTTAATGTGCTCTGCGTTAGGTTTTAACACCGTATCTCCTTTGTATCCTTAGGTCGCGGCCGACCTAGCATAATCATAAGTCGGTCACGACTCAAATGTGGACCAATTTGTTCTTAACAGTTAAGTCGGCGACCAACTTGGGTAGTTAGATCGGTACACGCGTTGGGTCGGTGGACTTATGTAAGCCCTAGGTCGGAATCTCCTTGAACCTTAAGTCGGCATCATTTCAAGATGTTAGGTTGGAACTCTCTTTGAGGCATTAGGTCGGCATGCTTCTCAAATCCCTTAGGTCGGTATTCCTCTTAAGCCTTATGCAGTTAGGTCGGTCTTCCATGCTAAGATACTAGGTCGGCATCCCTCTATGCCTTAGGTCGGCAGAACGCTGGGTCGCTAACTGTTTGATATGCTAGATCGGTGGGTCTTTTAGGTCGGTTATTCTTGGATTGGTAACACTTGACCGAGGTGGAGTTAACAGAAGTGTTAGTGCTATTGGAATTTCCAAGAAGAGGCATACTAACTTCAAGAGCCTTAATCCCAATAAGAAAGTGAAGCAAACTACTTTGGTGGTAAAGACTCCAATCCCTAATCGTGGAGGATGCTACAATTGTAATTCTAAGGACCACTATGCAAGGGAGTGCCCGAAACCCCTCTTTTGTCGTTATTGCAAAGGTTCGGGTCATCTTTTATCTTCGTGTCCTAAGCTTCCAAGCAAGAAGAAAGTGGAACAAGAAACTTCGGTAGACAAGACTCCTACCCCAAGTCGTAAACAATGCTACAATTGTGGTTCCACGGACCATTATGTAATTAAGTGCCCGAAACCCCTTTATTGTCGCTATTGCAAAGAACCGGGTCATCTTTTATCTGCATGTCCTAAACTTTTTAACAAGGACATGAGAAAGCTAAATATTGTGCAAGCCCCTAGCAACACTTCTCTTGGTCAAGGTATTTCACATTCAATCCTTGATGACATTTGTTTTGTGATCTTCCTATTTGAGTTCTTGTTGATATGGGTTCATTTTATCATTTTTATATCAAAAGAACTTGTGATTCTTTTTCTTTAAACATTTATGGGCTTGATGACTTCTTTGAGGATTGCGAATCTGGATTAGTGGATCCGCAACATTCAATTTGCTTTCTATTGATGTCGAAATTATTTTATGTGATTTTTCTTTCCGAGCCGATATTTTTACTTAGGCTTCGGAATTGATCTTTGGAAAGGACTGGCTTAATCATTGTGAAGCCCTATCTTATATTTTCGAGTGGACTATTCATCTTCGACATTTTCTATCTGTAAGCAGATTTCTATTTTTCCTTTATGATTTCGATCCAATTTGGTGGCATCATTTTATTCCTTAAGCCCACTTATAAGGAAAGTGTTATTTCTATCATTCATGTAGTTTGAGAATTTTTCGGTATTATTGAGTTTGTCTTAGGAATATTACCTAAGAGATCTTTTGAGTGGTGTTAAGGTCTTTTCAGTTTGACCTTGCCACCGATTTTCAATTGCTACGAGTTGCGGGAGTTAGCATTCCACTTACCGCATTCCGCACTCGTTATGATTCTTATGAATGACTTATTATGTCATTCAGTTTTCCCATCTTGTTTCATGCATTTTATAAATCGAATATTCTATGAATGTCTCAATAATTCCATTCTTGTATTTATTGATTTTGGATGAAAATAGTAATTTAAAATTTTGCAAATTTTATTCATAAGATTTATTTATAAGTACAATTTGATTTTTGATCTTAAACGAGCAAAGAATATTCTCAAAACTTTTAAGAGATATTTTCATCATATAAAAGATGATTTTGTGATTGTATTGCCCATTTAGTGTTTTAAGAGTTCTGGTCGATGCGCTTGATCAACGTTATCGATAGGAATTTCCTAAACGCTTTGATGAGACAATCTGACACGATATATTGACTTGTAAAATGTAAATTTTTCTAGAAAGATTATTACATAAAGATAAATGTAATTTTGAAAGTTTTAGCTTTTCAAGAAAGAAGATTATAAATTCTTTTCCGATACTCTTATTCTTGTGATTCCCGAAGGGAACCAAGACTTTATCTTTTGTACCAATGCTAATCGTATTGGTTTGGATGTCGTTCTCTTGCAAAAGAAAACGTGCTATCACTTGTGCTTCTAAATCATTAATGCCTATTGAGACTAGTTATGCCACTCATGCTCTAGTGCTCGTGGCTATTAATTTCGCTTCTAAAGATTTGGCATCATTATTTTTTGGGGTGAGAAATTTGTTCTCTACCCTGATCATAAATCTTGGGAATACTTATTTTCTCATAAGGAACTTAATTTACCTCAACAACGTTGGCTCGAGTTCCTTGCTCCTTATGATCTTGATATTCTTTATACCCCCGGTAAGGGTACTCGTGTCGCCGATGCTCTTAGCCGTAAGCAACAAGCAGTTGTTTTTATGATGATATCTGAATAGAACGATTTCGTGATCTTATCCACTTGTGAGATTCGAGACCGCGTATACGATTTATGCTCATCACTTGTTTTATGTAGCCTTGAGGCTCATCCTTCTCTTTTAAACCGCATTCCTGAAGCTCAAAGGCTAGATCCCGACTTGGTTCTACTTGGCCAAAATATTAAGGATAGAATTGATATTGAAGGTTTGAAAGAATTTGATATTGATTCTCGTGGCGGCATTCGGAAATTTGGTAGACTTATCGTACCAAATATTGGAAATCTTCATAAAGATATTTTAGAAGATTCTCATCGTTCTAAATTTACCATTCATCCCGGTAGTAGTAAAATATACGCGGATATGAAGCGACTTTATTATTGGGAGGGAATGAAACTTGACATCGCTAACTCCGTTAAGCGTTGCATGACTGGCCAACTCGTTAAGGCCGAACATCAAAGGCCTGGTGGGTTATTGCAACCTTTAGAAATTCCAATTTGGAAGTGGGACCAAATTTCCATGGATTTTATAGACGGCCATCCCCGTTCTCGTTCGGGTCATGATAGCTTATGGGTGATAGTTGATATACTTACTAAATCCGCCCATTTTATTCCCATTCGGCCCAATCGGACCGTACCTCTTTTGGACAAACTCTTTGTTAAAGAGATTGTTAAATTACATGGAGTTCCTACTTCTATTGTTAGCGATCGTGATCCATTGTTTACTAGTGGATTTTGGAAGAGTCTTCAAAAAGCTTTAGGAACGATGCTTAATTTTAGCACCTCTTATCACCCACAGTCCGATGGACAAACAAAGCGTGTGAATAAAACTCTTGAAGATCTTCTTCGTGCTTGTGTGCTTGATTTCGGTGGAAGCTGGAAAGATCATATTCCTCTTGTTGAATTTTCCTATAATAATAGCTTCCAATCTAGTATTGGTATGGCACCTTTCGAGGCACTCTATGGAAGGCCATGCCGATCTCCTTCTTGTTGGCTTGAGGCCGGTGAGAAGCTTGTTTTAGGTCCAGACTTTATTCGTGATTCCACAGAAAAGATTGAACTTATTCGACATAGGATGAAAGAAGCCCAGAGTAGACATAAATCCTATGCCGACAATCGAAGAAGGAAGTTAGAATTTTCTGTGGGAGATCTTGTGTTCATTCGTGTTTCACCTATGAAAGGTGTTGTACGTTTCATTCGATCGGGAAAGTTAGCACCTCGATATATTGGGCCATTTCCTATCACCGAACGTATTGGTTCCGTGGCTTATCGCCTTTTACTACCGGCTCAGTTTTCTGCTATTCATGACGTGTTTCACGTTTCTCAACTAAGGAAGTGCCTTCGAGATTACAATTCTATTCTTGAGCCCGGTGTTGTGGAAGAAATTGAAGTTTCGTCGAATTTAACTTACGAGCAACATCCTGTTCGTATTATTGCTTCGGAGGTCCAGCGCCTTCGAAATAAAGATGTTCCGCTTGTTAAAGTCCAATGGTCCTCAAATCCTAAGGATTGCTCTTGGGAATCTAGAGAGTTCATCGAGCGAACACATCCGGACTTACTCTCTCGTGCTCTTTAAGGTGAACTTCTTATTTCGAATTTCTTCTTTTGTGTTGATATGCTTCTATGGTTGTTACTATTAGTTCATTTATTCCTTATGATTGCGTGGACGCAATTTCTTTAAGGAGGGGAGTCTGTAACAACCCACATATTTATCGATTTTTATATTTAAATATTTTATTTAAATATTTTATCATTCGTCCGATTTTAGTCCAAAAAAGTCACTTTTTGCAAAAGTCGAATTGGGACTCGAGACCCCTCCCATTGAGTTCAAAATGTCGTTTGCAACCTTTTTGAGTATAAACATTAATATGTTTGGAGCTAGTCAAAAATTTGATCGTTTTCACTTTGGGTTTGGGTTTGGGTTCAGCCCTATGTTTAACTTATACTCAAATCTGAACCACTCCTCCCCATTCACTCTCACTTCCTCCTCTTTTCAATTCTAAAGCATCAATGGTGGGAGAAATGGGAAATTAAAACTCCAAAACCCTAGTCTCCATTAGCAAATCCAACTTCTAGCTCCAAATTCAAGAGAACCCTTTGGTAAGCTTCTCTTCATCTTCTCCAACTCATTCTCTTAATCAATTTCAGAAATTCCTAAACCTAATTTTGAGAATGTTCTTCTTTTAAGCTTAGATTCAAGCTTCTTATGTTGAGATTGAAGTGTGGTCGATCTTCCCTTGTCTTCAAGCTTCTCATTCATTTGTTTTGGGTTCAAAGGTGAGATTTTTATCTCACATCTATGACTATAATTATCTTTGGTTGTTAGGTGTGAATTCCTAACACTTCTTCATGTGAATTTGCTCTTGATTTGTATTGGTTTTGTGAATATTCCAATTTTTGGGTTTTTAAGTCAAATTTGTGTGAAAATCCTTTTATGGATGTTTGATCATGCTTTTGGTGATGCATCGAGGAGCATATAGGGCCGAGTTGCCGATTGGAATAAACCCTTAGAGCCAATGTTCGTCCGGTTGCATTTTGGAAGAGTTAGCTCTTCATTTGGATAGGCTGAAAAACAGCCCAGGCAAGATTCAGTCGACTGAAAAGTCTGTTCAGTCGACTAAACCTGAAACCCGAAAGTTTCCAGGCATGATTCAGTCGACTGAATCCTCTGCTCAGTCGGCTGAACCTGGAAACGAAAGTTTCCTGAACCTGGAAAATTTCCAAGTACAGGGTCAGTCGACTGAAAACTCTGTTCAGACGACTGAACCTACTGTTTCAGTCCATTTTGCCTTATTGGATTGAATTTCCAACGTTAATCGATTCGTGTTGATTCCCTTTTGTTATTATCACTTATTATCGACTTTGATGACAATTTCTTCGTGATTTTTGGGAATATCCATTTTGATGGATTCGGTATCGATTTCTTTGGATTTTATTCATGTCTTCGAATGTGAATTTTAGTGACTGATTGTTCTTACAATCTTCTTTGTGATTTGTCACTTTAAAATTTTTTTAAAGGTTTTCAATACTAGTAGTAAATATCAAAACTTCTTCATCAAAACGATATCAACTCTATTTTCAATATCAAACTCGTTTATAAAACCGTTTTCCAATCTACTAGTATATACAAACCTTTACCTCACTCGTATGAGAAATCTAATTAAATGACTTAGTAAAACGAGTGGTATGAAACGCTTGCGTTTACTTCGTCGATTAATTCTTGGACTTGTTCGATTGAAACTCTTGTGACAATTTCCTAGTGAAGATCTACAGTTTGTTCGTAAATATTTGAGTTAAGCAAGTGGTTATGGGATATGAAGCTAAACTTTTATATTTACTAGCTTAGTGTAATTGCCACTTCTCGTTGGTCATGACGTTCATTTTGTGATTTAGACTAGCAATTGGGCGATGTCTCTTTGTTTGCGAGGTTAGGCTAGACACCATTTGTGTGATTTCGACTCATACATACCTTTTTGCTTTCTGGTTAGCCTAGACACCTATTGTGTGATTTCGACTCATACATATCTTTTCTGTTTGCAAGGTTAGGCTAGGCACCATTTGTGTGATTTCGACTCACACATACCTTTTTGCTTTCTGGTTAGCCTAGACACCTGTTGCGTGATTTCGACTCATACATATCTTTTCTGTTTGCAAGGTTAGGCTAGACACCATTTGTGTGATTTCAACTCACACATACCTTTTTGCTTTCTGGTTAGCCTAGACACCTGTTGTGTGATTTCGACTCATATATATCTTTTCTGTTTGCAACGTTAGGCTAGACACCATTTGTGTGATTTTGACTCACACATACCTTTTTGCTTTTTAGTTAGCCTAGACACCTTTTGTGTGATTTCGACTCACACATATCTTTTCTGTTTGCGAGGTTAGGCTAGAAACCATTTGTGTGATTTCGACTCACACATAACTTTTTGCTTTTTGGTTAGCCTAGACCTCATCTGGGTGATTCCAACTCACCCATATGGGGTAGCTCCCCATGGTCTTCGGACCATTCGTGTGATAGGCCTCTTTCCCTTTTTCTGTGATTTCTGGATTTCGTGTGTTGAATTTTGGAATTTATGCTTCACCAATTTTAGTGATTTTCATTGATATGATTTATCATTTTTTTGTGCATTAGTGGATTCGTGTGTCATTGACTTGTTGTGAATACAAGTTTTGGGGTATGAAACCTCTTTTTGGATCTTTGTGAAGATTCTTGTGATATTGATTAACCTTTTGTTGATTGTCATTTACATGCTTATAGTAGTATGTCAGTATGGTTACTTTATGTTTATGACATATCTTTTACTTTATATCATGTCATCTGATATTTATAGCTAGACTGATCCGTTTATTATTTTCTTATAAATAATACTCAGGTCAGACCGAGATGTTGCAGGTTCTTCTGCTTGACTTCTCCCTGGGATTCATTACTCTGACTTTTGGCTAACCACATAGATTAGCAGTTTTTGTTGTTTACACTTGAGATATAGACTCATAGTTGTATTCTTTTGTATAGCACGTGTTGCTATTCTCTTGTATTATTGTGGATCTTTTTGGCCACTACTCTGATGTACACTTTCATGTGTTAATTATATATTCATATCTTTTTCCGGCTTTGTGATATGAATTGTCTATGACTGATTTGTGTTATATTTGTTTCTATATTTGTTTCCGAAGATTACATATAGCCACTGTGTAGTAGTTTTGAGTTTGTGTCGGTATGTTGGATTTCCTCTTGAGATGAAAAGTTATATTTTTATCTGGCATATCGGTACTCGCACAAAGCAATTATACGGATGGTCGCTCCTCAACAGCCGTATTCTCCATGCTAGTTGACAGCATTACTCCGTAGTGTTCTTGGCTAGCATGGGTATAGTGGTGGGGCATCACAGAGTTGCGTAGAGTATAGGATTTCATAGATCTCTGAAGGTAAACTGTAAAGGTTCGGAGTCTATCTTTGAGTTAGATGAGTTGAGTTTGGATCTGTCGGTTAGGCAGAAGAAAATGATGGTATCTTGATACCCTAGGAATTAATAGTTGTGTGATGAGACACAGTGACCATGGATGTCTCCAATTTTTCTTTGGAATAAGTTTAAGAAGTATATTTGCTTCGATGTTGTGGCTGGGATCAACAAGATGTTTCTGTCTGGTTTGAGGCATGAGTTCTCGAAGAGTTTTGGATTAGGAAGTCTTTGGCGTCGATGTCAGCAGTGCATCTCGAAATGTTCGGTGCTGGCAAGAAGGTCTTTTGGTTAGCAGTTTTCCTGAAGATGGAGTTCAAAAGCAGAGTGGATACGTTTCTTCGATAGACTGGCTAGTTAAGCGTAGATTGTTCTGATCGGTAAAGAGAGAACAGTTTACTTTGGGTAGTGGTCTGGTTGATCGCAAAAGTGACTTGCGATAGTTCGAGTGTTCTCTTGAATTATCAGAAGTTTATCTGTACCTGGAGGCTGAGTTTTCTTATCGACCGGATTCCAGGAGTGATACTGGTGGTTCAGTTTAGTAGAAGGATCAGATGGGATATCTGAGTTTTCTTTTATGGATTTGTTGAACCATATTTCTGAGATGTGTTGTCCAGTTTGTGCCCAGATTTTTCTTCTACTCCAGATCAAAGTTGTGCAACAGAAGTAGTTTGGGAGTGCTTTTGTTTTGTCTTTTCCGGATAGGAGAAGTAAGTTAGTCTTTTAATGTTTGTGGAGTAGAGTTGGCGTTCTTGGTTTTTGGATTGATCTTGAGGAGATCATTCTGCGGGTTGTTCGGTCCAGTTTGTTTCCAAAGACATCAGCGAAGGTTAAGATAATTAGGAGAGTAGAAGGCAGCCCAGGATCGTCAGAAGTGTTTTGTGGATAGGTGACGAAGGAATTT
This sequence comes from Allium cepa, assembly GCA_030765085.1. Lineage (NCBI taxonomy): Eukaryota > Viridiplantae > Streptophyta > Magnoliopsida > Asparagales > Amaryllidaceae > Allium > Allium cepa. Next base: position 238,133,495 of record CM060930.1, read on the forward strand.
GGATTCCGGAATCGAAGATTTGATTTTGGATAAGTTTTCTCCGATCTAAAGAGTTTTTTAGATTGAGTAAGACTGGGTAAGTCAGCTCCGAGATGTTTTGGATCTTTTCTGTATCCTTGTGAGAATTGGTGTTTGATTTTCTAGGTTGAATTATCAGTTTGGATAACTGGAATTCGATGTGTTTCACATATCTCCGAGGGAGTATATGCATGATCTATTTCTGGTTGTGGAACCAGCAGTTCAGGAGGATGTGATTGTTAAAGTCAGACTTGTTTGAAGTCTGATATCCTGTTTAGTTTTGTAGATCTAGTTGGATAGGAGTTCTGTAGCTTAGTAGTACTGATTGTTTGGATTTTATAGAGTGAGTACCCTGATATTTATCCCGTGGAAACCCGTGGAAATTTTGTCCAGAATTTTTCTAGATAATTAGAATTGTTTGTTTGAGTAAATTGGTTGTTATGATTGTTAGCATATATTTGATAATATATGCTTGTGTTTTAAAATAAAATCTTAAGATAGATTATTAAATTACCTTTGCTTTTAAATTTCGGGGACGAAATTCTTTTAAGGGGGAGGAATATGATATCCCGGAAATTTGGCAATATAAATTTAATAATCTGTGTTTAAAATTGAATTGATTTGATAAACTTTGATAATAAATTTTAAGTTAATTTAATAATCTTCTTTTAATAAATATTTAAATTGGAAGATTATATCTTTTTAATAATAAATTGTTTCTGTTTATAATATATATAATTGTATATATTGTAAATTGAATAAACTTTGATTTTGAAAATGAATTAATTTTCTAATTCTAATTTATATTTGATAAATCGGAAATTTGATTTAAATTTAACATTTAACTTTCTAAAACAGTTTAATAAATAATAATATGGTTTGTAAATATTTAATGTAAATCTTATTTGTTTTAATTTTTTTTAGCTTAAATATGAATTTTAAATTTGATTAACATTAAAAGCTTTGTTTTATTTTATTTTAAATATTACTTAAAATTTTATATAAGAGTTAAAATACAAATTTCATATGATCTTAATTTATTAAGTGATAGAAGTAAATTATAATCTCTTTTATAAATCATTTTAAATATTGTTTAACTTGTTATTTTCAAATAATAATAATAATGATACTTAGTTCTTATGAACATAAATAGATTTTTATAAAAATAGGTTTTGTTATTTTAAAATTCAATAAGAGTTATATATGCATATATATAACTTGATTTTTAAAATTAGATTTGATAAATTAATTCAAAATATGAATTTAATGTTTTGAAATTTAAAGGAATAAATATTTAAAAATATTTGAATAAGCTTATAATCATAATTTGTTTGTTTCATTTCTTTTAATTAGAAAAAGGAAGAAAATTCATTTATTTATACATAAGAAACAATCAATTTAGATTTAAAAGCTTATAAAAAATTTAAATTAAAAATTAGAATACTTAAATTACATGTGTTAGTTTGCCTAATTGACATGTGTAAGCATAGAATTAACTAAAATGACAAATGTTTAAAATTTAACAAGTGTCTTATTTTTTTTCTTTCGTTTTCTTGTATTTTTAATAAAATCAAAAAATTTCTTTTATAAACCCATCTCCTCTAAAATTCATTTTTCTTTTTATTCTTCTTTTTTCAAATTTGAGTAATCTTCAGCTAACAAAGACCTGTAATAAAAAAAAACCAAGATCAAAACAGAAATAATGTCCAACAAAATCTGCCAATTTCTTCTTCAAACCTATTTGAATCTTCCTCTAAACCAAAACTATCTTCAAAACTGAATGCATGTGAATCTGAAGTAAAAACCATCCTCAAAACTGTAGCCCTTCAATTCAAATACCTGAAATTCATTTGCAACTTCAAAATCATGCATGCATCTACAGTCTGCATTTTTATCAACTTGGAAACAAACATGCAAATAAATCTGGAATTAAAGCTTAAAAAAATGTAAGAAGAAGCAACTTGAAATTTTCAAAGGCCTGCAAAAAAAATTTTCTCTGGAACTTGCATGCATCTCAAAATCATCAGAAGCCATATGATCATTCTGCAAAATTCAAATGCCTGCATTTTTCTGGGAAGCATGCATCAAGGAAAGCATTTTGCAAAAGCAAACTAAAGTGTTTAAGAAACAAAACTGGAAGTAACTCAAGTTTTGGAAATGGAGACACAATTCAGTTTCAAGTCTTCTTCAAACAAGGGCTCTGCTCATATATAAATCTGTGAGTAACAATTTTACTAAATAAACTTAAGTGTTAATTTAGTTACTTGTTTTTATTATAGAGATAAGTGTGTTTGCATGCCATATTTAAAGTTTATTACTGGTATAATATGTGTGTTTGTAGTTGTACATGTTGTTATGAATTTAACTTTCTATACTCGAGTTACAGATTTAGGAATTGCTGTAAATATCCACTAAGTTTTAATATTAAATCAAAATATGGCTGTTAACATTTGTTACAATTTAAATTTTTTTAATATGAAAATTTCTGTAATATTATTTGTAAATTCAAAGAATACAGAACAATTCTTATATATGTAAGAATTTAATTATGTAGATTCTTTGATTTAAGATATTAAACCAATTACATCAACCAAAACTTGAATTCTAAAACTAAATTCAGAAAATTTAGTTTAAATTTGAAGGAGCATATCTGGTTTGTCTGGAAATGGTGTTTTGGGTTGAAATTGACAACCTAGGTGATCGGAGTGGCCAATATTGTTTCTAGTGATAGAATGGTAATGGTCGGATCAGGGAAAAATACCGGAAGAAGGATCAAAGCAGTGTGGTGATGGGGATTTGGAGTTAAAGTTCATAACCCTTGTTTTTTTACTGTGATCAGTAAATTGATCGACACGGCTTAAATAGGTGATCGAGCTTGCCCTGTTTTGAGTAGATGGTAGATGGAGTATGGAAGTGGATGTGACCGGAGGTGGAACTTCTCAGGTGATCGGAGTTTGGTGATTGAGACAATTACCTGTTGCGACATTTCTCCTATTTGAAGCTTGAATGCTCGATTATGGAATTGGGATTCTACATTCGATTTGAAGGTCGAATTGGTATTGGATGTTGATCTTTGACTTGCGTGAGAGGTCTCGAACGGTCAGTGGTGACGGCAGTGACGGTGCAGGTGCACGAGGATTTGTGGCGTGTCAGTTTGATTTGGGGAAGATGGTATTCTCGAGTTTGTTTTCGGGTCCTTCCGTGAGTTGCTCAAAGTATGGGGTTATTTGTCTCGAAGTGGTTGTTGAGTAAACTCAGGTGAGTTTGTTTGTACAGCGTTGAGTAAAATCTGTCAGTTTTAGTTTGAGGGTTTCAAAATGAATGATACTCGAGTTACTCGAGTTGTTGAGTCTGGCTCGAGCTAGTTTACTGCAGTTTAGAAAATTTGTCGTGTTTCAAATTTTTAAACTGAAATTTAAAATACTAAGTAAAGATTTAAATTAAGTTTTAAATCTAACTTTAAATTATGAATTCAAATTTTAGTTTGAATCATAGCTGGAAATAAATAAGTTAACTTTCAAATTTGTTTAAAATACTTTAAAAGATTTATTGTTTAAAAATGTTTTGAAGGAATTTGAATTTAAATTTGAAATTGAAATGTAAAGAAATGTTTAAACAATGTTTAAATTTGATTCAAATCTGAATTTGAATATTTGGTTTAAAATAAATTTGAGTTTTATAAATATAAGTGTTTAAAACAAATTTGAGTGATAATGTAAAATTTGAACGTTTGAATTTAAAAAGAAATTTGTATTAAATCTTGTAAAAAAAAAATTTATTAGAAAAGAATTATTTATCATGGAAATTTAAAGGTTTAAGTTGTTTTTAAAACTTATTGAAGTTAAATTATAAATTGATGATTTGTTATTCGTTTAATTATTAGAGTAATTAAATGTATAATTAATTTATTAAATAATTAATGGAAGGAATAATTACTCAAAGTTATTAAAGGTTTAATCTTAAAAGTTTAAGATTAATTATTTTTTAGAGTAATTAACTTGTAATTAAGAATAATTAATTAAATAAGATTTGATTTTAATTAATGATTAATAATTAATTAATCAAGTAATAAAGGATTAATTAAGATACTGTTAACACTTAATTAATTAAATAATTAAGAAGTTAATTAATGGGTTAATTAATGATTAATTAATTTGTAATTTATAATGATTAAAATAAGTTAATTATTTTAGAAAAATAATTAATGAATTGTTAATAGTTAATGAAGGTCATTAACTAAGGATTATTTAATAATTAATTAATATGATTAATTTTAATTATTAACTAGATTAATTAATTTAATGATAATCATTTGTGTAAGTTATTAAGTATAATTACTTATGGAAGTAATTAAGGAATTAATTACATTTCGTAATTAATTGAGTTTAATTTGATTAGATTAAGTTAATTAATTTAGTTTAATTAATTTAAAATAATCATTTGATGATTTTGAAGTATAATTACTTAATGTAATTAAATGAAGAGAATTACTTAGGGAAGTAATTAATAGGTAATTACTGTATGTAATTAATTGAAGATGATTGGTTGATGAAGGTAATTTGAGTAAAATTACTTTGTAAATTAGTCAAGGGATTAATTTGAGATAATTAATTATGAAGTAATTTATTTATTTTGGGAAAGTAATTAAGGGTAGTTAATTACTGAATAGAGTTAATTAAGGGTAATTAACAATTATGGTTTAATTAAAGGATTAATTACTTAATGTAATTAATTTAAAAAGAAAATGTAATTAGAAGATCATCAATTATTATAATTAATGATGTAATTAAGAATGAGTTTTTTTGAAATAATTAATAAATGAGGAATTAATTAATGTAATTAATTAAGAAGTAATGTAATTAATTATGGTTAATTAATTAAGGAGGTAATTAAAGATTAATTACTGTATTTGGTTAAGTATAATTAATTTGAGAAATTAATTAGTGGATAATTACTTAAAGGTTAATTAATCAGGGATGATTAATTAGAATGAATAATAGATTGATGATTAATTAACTAATTGATTGATAATTAATTAATAAGTGATATAAGCAAGTTGATATTGATGAAGTAATTAATTTAATTTACTAGAAAATTAATTTGAATGATGTAATTAATTTAATTCATTTTAAATTAATTATATCTAGTGTGATATTAAATCATGGCTTATATGGTTGGATAATGTTGTTTGCCTTGAATGGTTTGATCTCGTATATGAGATTGATAATGTTGAGTGATTTGGATTCATTGGTTGCATTGTGATGTTGATATAGATTATCTTTTTGGATAATGATAATATGGTTTATCTGATGTGATGATAATATTGATTACCTGTTGTGAATATGTGATTTATCTATTTAGATATATAGATAATTGAATTGTTTTAAACTTTTAAAACAACTTAGCCTTAAAAGACACGCTTTGGATTTCGATGAGACCGGGATCGGGTTTCCATATTTGGATATCCGAAAACCACATCGATCCAAATTAACGATAGGTCGTGAATCTTATGTGAATAATGAAGACTCGAAGTGTAAGGACTATATGTCAGTATAACTCTGAGGGTGATTCCGTAATGAGTTTGACGGAACTAGTTCTTATAGGTTCGAGATGGTGATTTAGAGTGCAAGGTTTATCGTCGTTAATTCTGAGGGTGATTCCATAATGAGTGTAACGAGATAATGCCTTCTGTTTCGTTCGAACCCGGAACGAACTTGTATGGATTGAATGCTTTCAGAACATCGTCAGGTGGACGATGAGCATTCTAAGAGATGTGTTCTCTAAAGGTAATCGTAGCCTCAAGCCTCATCCACCGGGAATGGCTAAAACAGGGGAGGTGCAGCAAGGCTTCGTGGGTAGCTCCCACTGAAGAGCGAGATTTACCCCTGTCTAGAGGTCCCTTTTTATTTCGGTTGTGTGGGCGGTTGGAACGTAAGCCAACTGCGGGGTTGTCTTGATCGGGACTGTCCAGTAAGGGATGGTTCCGGTCTTGTGTTGCAGGGGAGCGGGCATACTACTCGATTACGTTGATCTAGGCCACGTATTGTGACGGGCGGTACGTCAGTAGCCCAGCCATTGCTGGAATCCAAATCCAATAAGTGCCAACGGTTTTTATTGTATTACCCACTTTTGTGGCTAGTAGCTGGAATTTAATCATGTAACAATTTCGGCTATTTCATATTTACTTGAAAACCCAAGACCTATTATAATATCACTGGATTTCCTATCAAATGTTTTGGTTAGCGTAAGGTAAAAAAATTTCCATGTTTATGTGTGGGAAGTATTACGTGATACCTTTTCTTTTAAAGGGTTTTTCAAAGTTAAACAACTTTAACCTGTTACTCACACCAGACCCATGCCTGACCCGGAGTTTATCTTCTGTTTTCTTAAACTCTTGGGTACTCAAATTTTTACGAGTCGCCAAGGGATTCAGGTTGGCTTTGACGAATTATGGAGAAGCAAATGGAGCAGGAAGCTTCTGCGTGTAGATATATAGTTCCGCTGTGTGTTCTCTGTGTTAGTATTGTTTTGTTGAGATGTATTGAGTTGTATAACTAGACAGGTGTTTATAACTGTCTAGCATGTGATGTAAATTCTATGTAACTCTGATTAGTGTTGCATATTATGTAATATTTATGTTGTTAATATAATTTATTCGTTCTGCTGTTGAGATTCTGATGTTGTTTCTTCTTTCTTCTCTTTCTTTTCTCTTTTCTATCCCTTCCTTTCTTCATGATGATGCGATTTTCTTCGGTGTGAAAATCCGGTCGTCACATCAACCTAAACTTTCAAATTATCCATTAGTTCCAACAATATTACTTGCTTCACAATTCAAATTTAAATTTCAAATCCAAATTTGAATTATCAAAATTTTCTCAAAATTTTTCTAACTCCCAAAATTTTCGTAATTTTTTGCCAGCGTCTCCTTTGTGCGGCTAGCTCGGTACAACTACAAAATGGCTCTACGGCCTCCCAAATCAAAAAAAAGAAACAAAAAGCCAAGTGGCTAGATCAAAAACTCAATCAAATTCCATTCAGAAATTTTAAATACGTACCTTTTTATCGAGCAATTCAAATTTATCTTCAAAAATCCCAATTTCCTTTTGCTTTTATACACCTGTATCTTATAAAGCAATAGCATCCAATTATAGCTTCAAAACCATTTTATGCATTCCTTTATAAATTTTCAATATTTGCTTTACTTAAATACGTACGATGCACATATATCATCCGTACGCAATACCAAATCTGATCGCTCACTCGATCACACAATTTCACTTCCGAACTAGTATCGTCCACCCGACTTCCTAGTGCGGACTTAGATCTGGTTTCTTGATCAGAAACCGTCATTCTCGTTGCATAGTCATAACTATGATACAGAATTTCCAGAATCAATCAAAATTCCATATACAGGGTTCACCGTCGAAAATCGAGTGAAAAATCCTAACTCGAATCGATATAACTATCTCGAAATTCTGTGCTCGAATCTGGATCAAATAGCTATGCGAATAAAATAATATACGTACATCCTACGTAATAAACTCCAATTGATTATCAATTATATCAATTCCCTTTTTATTCACATTCATTTTGATTGTTATTCACTTTTCCCACAATCCTCACATTCACAACTATCAGTTTCAACCTTTATTCAATTATTCACTTAACATACTTTCAATACCAAATTTACTTAAGAATTCACTATTCATTTCTTAAGTTCAATATAAATATTTTACAAACTTCTTATGTTTGCTTTCACCTTACTATTGAAGTTTATATTCAAATTGAATTCCAATTCCATAAAAATTCAATTTGCTTCACTTTATTAATTATTTTCAAACTTCAATACTTTTATTGCCATCTTATATCCAAAATTTTCATTTTCAATTCTACTTGAATTTAATTTCTTCCCAAATTCTGAATATTGAACTTTATTCACCTTACTTTACAAATTTAAATTAGATTTCAATCTTCAGTTTCAATTCTATTTGCTTAACAAATTTAAATTGCTTGTCGTTTGTGAAAATTTTCAAAGATTCAAAAATTTTCTAACTCTCAAAATTTTCAAAAAATTTTGGCAGAGTCTCCCTTGTATGGAGGAGCTTTTGCAATTTGACTAGAGATATAAATATATATACACCGACCCACACGGTCGGAAAACAGAAAAACAGTTCATATTTCCTATTTGTATTGCGTAGGCGTACCTTATTTAGCATTTTAAAGCAAGCAGCTTATTTATTTTAGCTTTTAGCGCGGCAAAACCAGCCAAACGGCTTCCAAAAACCTGTACTTACTCAATTTAAACATGTAAGTGACAAATATACAAAGTTTATTAACATTTCACTTAATTTCAATAGCTAACACATACATAACATAAGCAATATCCACTAACCACTTCCATAAGTGAATTTATTAGGCTCCAACACAAATTATATGCTTCCATTTAAATGGTTTACACTTCATTTCTTACATTCTATTCATTTTAATCCAAACGAACACATATTTATCTCAATTGATTCAAAAATCAATTTTATTGTTTATATTAAATCATAATTTTTTATACAATCTCATTTGCGTCAACGACGTCCATTTCTATGCGAGTTCAATAGAATATCCATTCAATTGATTCCATTCAATTTATTTTACATTCCATATTTACATTCATTTTATTTGAATCCATTTATTAATCTCGGAACATTTCATATTCCATTAACTAATTGACTACCAATTAGTTTATTCAAATTTTATACCCAATTTTGATTTCTATTTCAAAAATCACCTTAACTATTTTACTGGAGTTCAATCTATTTTATAATTTTCGTTTTTGATTTTATTCATTTTCCCAAAATACAAAACTATTTTTTTGGCTTATTTATTCCACTTCTAAATTTTATAAGTCACAAACTTATTTATAATCATATTTCATCTATTTACAATCAATCCCATTCACATTTTTACACTTTACTTTAGGATTATAAATTTTATTTAGCCAAGTATATATTTTTATTATTCCATAAACATTTTAAACAAGATTCCAAAGTTTAAACAATTTCCCAGAATTTCAAAATCACCTTTGAATTCAAATATTTCCAAATTTCTTTGGAAAATTCAATTGTCCCTTTGAATTTTCAAAGCCAAACCCAGTTCGCAAACAATTTCAATTTAAAACAATTTGGTAGCAATTTCTCTCCTGAAACTCGAAAATGAACATCGAAGATGCTGCAGTCATCACCGAAATTGTTTTCCAGCGATCGAAAGAGAATTAAATGCTTTTATCTCATTAAAACCCCTTTCAAATATTTTTAAATTCCAAATCTCTCCATATTCAATTCCAATTCAAAAATATTCCCGAAATAATACCACTACTATTTCCCTAAACTTTTGAAAACCACTTTCAAATCCAAGGAATTTAAACCCTTTTCCAAAATTCAAAATTTGAAATCCATCCAATTTATATTCCAACATTACTCTGGGATTTTATTTCCAATGTTAAATCACATTCATAGTTTATATTTACAAATTTCTCTAGAGGTTTATTTCAATTTATAAATTACATTTATAATCTATATTTCAAATTCCATTTTGTTATATAAATTTATTCATCAACTTTGGTTACAAGTTTTCAATTTCTTATTCAATTTTTAAAAAATAGTGTTAACAATTTAATATTATCATTCCTTAACAACCAAACATCCAAATTCTATAATAATTTCTGAAAATTATTTCTTTCATATACAAAAATAATTTGGGTAAAATTATTTCCTTTTCCCTATTTTAAAACAATACTGTGTCGAATTGTTCTACTCAAATGTTTAGAGATCCCTATCAATAACGTTAATTACTCGTATTGACCAGAATCCATAAACTACTCAATAAATCAATCAACACAATATAAAATCATTTTGTATTCGCTAACAAATACGCGCTCATATCTATTAATACACTCCAACTCACCCTAGAGTACTATTGACTCTATTTCAATGAGTAATTCCCACCAGAGCCAAGGTTATCTCTAGCCTAAGCTCTGATACCACTGTAATAGCCTGCAAACCGCACCCCTTAAGTTGACATTGATCTCTATCAAATCAACTCAAGGTCAACGGAAATACGAACCATTTGGTTTAAAGCAGAAGGAGGTAGGAGAAGAAAATAGAAAACAACAGTAGAATCTAACCATCGCAATGAAATAAACTATAATATATAAATACAGATCGTTACTCAACAGAAAAATATATATCCGTTTATACATTACATTTATCAGATTACATAAATCAGCATCACAACTCAAGACAGTAATCAAAACATGTCCTACAACAGAATACACAGAATACACAACACAACGGAATAACTAATACAAATACGAGAGTACGTATCGCCATCCAGCTCGTCTCTTAAGCTCCACAGCATCCTATCCTGTAATCTATAATACCTGGTCTGACCCGAGCATTACAGTCAAATAACACCCAAGTCAGTCTGGAATACCAACGTGAGAAAATCACACTTAAATTGATTATTTAAGTTTCAAAATCCTTTGAAAACAAAAGCATCTCGTAGGACCACGCCACAGATAAACATGTCGGGTTTTTACCTTACGATAGCTAAAACACTTTTTATTAAAATCCTCTGATATTATAATAGTGTCTATAGAAAGTAAAATAGAATCTAGCTGAAATGCTTGCATCTCATGTTCTAGCAATAGTTGGGCACAATCAAAACCGTACAGACACGTAGGGAAAATGGATTTCCAACGATGACTAGGCACTGGGGTACCACCTGTCACAGTACGTGGCCTAGATCACAGTACCGAGAAGTACGCCTGCTCCCCTACAACACAAGGCTGGAATCATCCCTTACTGGATAATTCCAAGTAAAATCACCCTACGGTTGTGATCAGCAACCGCACTACTAAGCCGAGATCAAAAAGGGACATCTAGACATGGATGAACTTACTCCCAAGTGGGGGCTACCCACGAAGCCATGCTGCACAACCCCTGATTTTCAGTCATTCCCGGTTGATGAGGCTTGAGGCTAAGCGTTACCCTTTCAGAACATATCCTTTAGAATGCCCATCGTCCACCTGACGATGTTTCGCAAGCATTCGTCCATACAAGTCTGTCCCGAGTCCGAACGGAACCGAAGGCACTATTCTTACCACATCCATTTTGGACATAACCTCAGGATTAGTAGCGACTAGCCCTTGCACTTCACTGCTCCATCTTCAATTCTAACTCGTTTCCCCACGAAACGTATAAACAGAATCGAAGTGGTTTCGAGAAATAAATCCCGATCCCGGTCTCTTCGAAATGATCAGCGCACTTGGCCAATATTGATAGTCGGAGATTTAACTATCAATTACATTCACAAACATCCATCAACAATAAATAATTATTCCCCAAATTATTTATTTTTCTTAAAATATCTTCACAAGATATATTTCATATTTTCAACCCTTTTTAAAACAGTTCCAACTCAGTTTCCGCTCACGGAATACATTCCTTAGATATTTATTTCCTTTGGGACACCAAGTTCATAATACTTTTAGATTTTAAAATAAATTTTAAAAGAACTTTATTATAGAACATACTTTATAACTTTAAAATCATAACTACTTTAATACTTTATTAAAATATATATACTTTAAGAATATTTTAAATAAAACCACTTTATAAAATGTAAACTAATTTTTCTTTCAAAAACATAATACCAAGTCACTTTTATATAATGACTACATTAATAGATTTGAAAACACATGCTTTAAAAGTTAAACATTAGAGATAATAAATTTTCTAAACATGTTCTTTAAAACCATTGTTAAAACTTTTACTTATATTTAAAATTGCTTTGAAAACCATACTTGGCTATCCCGGGAAATACTCTTCTCTTTCACATCCTTTAAAAATAAATCTCCATTTATTTTTAAACAAATTTACCATTTCTTTAATAAATTCGCACCTTGTATTTATATTTCCAAATCCACTTCACCTTTATAGACCCAATTATAAATTTCAAAATCTCACTTGTAACGACCCGCTAAATTCGATGATTTTAAATGTGATAATTTAATAGGATTTCTAATTTAATTTAGAATGAAATCCAAATGAATTGAGTTGAAAATGATTCTCACCTGGATATGGAATTTAATATGAGAAATTTATGAAAATGTTAAATGGTTTTTAATGCAATGAAAGATTTTTAACGGTAAATGGGAATAAATTAAGGAATCATATTAGTTCCAGTTAATAGATTACGACTTGAATGAGATTCCAATTTAATAAAATCATTTAAATGTTATGATTTGATTTTTTGGAATATGAGAAATACAAATGTAGGGATTTGATTAATATATATGTTATTTGTCCAAGGTATTGAATAAAATTGGGAATCCAATTTAAATTAATGATGATAACGTTGATATTAGTTAATAAATAAATTTCAATACAATGCCCATAAATGAATGAAATGAAATGAATATATGTAAAATGTATACTAGGTTATTTATCAAATAGGAGGAAAGAAGAATGAATATCGAATTTATTTATGAATAAATTTATATATTAAATAGTAATGAAATGTAAAGTAAATGGCGATTATATAAAACCAATGCAATAAGATTTTCTAATGGTAACGGAATGTAGACGTGTGAAATAGAGTTAATGACTATAATTATTGTACGTTACTTATTTTATTAGTTGTAAATGTTAATCTGGAATCAAATTCAATTTATCCCCAAAATTACTGCAGTTAAAGTGGAATAAATTGGTAAATGAAGAATGTTGGGTCCAAATAAGTTGTAACCAAGGAAAATCCCATGTTTAATAAACTATGTGGGAAAAGAAATGAAACCAAAATGAAAATGTGAAAATATAAAATGTAATGAAATTCTAAGTAATATTGACTTTGTTAGTTAAGTGAAAACTGATTTAATATTAACTGGAAAAAAATCAAATTTATTTGGAATTGATTTGCAATCAATTGAATTTATTGCAATTAAATGGATTCAATATTTAAAATAATTATGTAAATTTGGAAGGAATTGAAGTTATTTGGGTAATAAGTATTGTAATTGGCTAATTTAGATACTTTAAAGTGAAACGGAAATTATTAACGCAATAGTTTGATTGCAATATTTAATTCATCTAATTGATGATAAAGATTTGTTAGATTTATTTAATATGAATTTTGGGGCATTTAATAGGTAATTGCTGATTTTGAATCGAATTAAAGGGATTACTGAAATCAATATTTAGCAACTTTTAAACCATTGCAATTGATTTAGAATATAAAGAGTTGTCTATTTAATTGAGTTAAATTTTTGAAATTGCGTTGTTGCAATTAAATGGGAAATAAAACGTTAAGGATAACCAGTATTCAAGATTTACCATCTATTTAGTATATTAATTGTAACTGATAATCAACTGCAATAAATAATAAATAATTATTACGTTAATGTTAAGTGAAGTGATATTTGAAATTTAATATTTAGGAATTATGTAAATATAAGTTCAGATGAAATTGGAAATATTTACATATTGAAATATGAATCCAATGATAAATTCTTCTATTTGACAATAATAATGGAAAGTAAATTTAATTAAAATTTTGGAAATTTAATTTATAATTTGGTGAAGTTAATGAAATCTAGGGATTTCCAAAATTTTAATTTCGACAAGTTAAATTTTGTTTAGTATAGGTGATTGAAAAATTTATAATAATAAGAATCGTCAATTATCAAAAAGAAATGGAAAATTTGATTTAATTGACTAATTTTTAATTTATTTAATTAGTATAAATAGCCATTTTTGTCACGGACTCGGATTTCGACGAAACCAGTTTCATCGGATCCGTATCAGTGAATTATTGCAGGGTTTCAAGTTTCGTATCGATCGGACCCGTCGTTTGATCGTACGGTTGCGAAACGCCTTGAAATCGATTTAATTAAAAATAAGCTTGAAATCAATTTGGAAATTTTGTTTCCAGCATAACTTCTTCATACGATCGAATTTGGACGTGAAACTTTTTCCATTGCGTTCAGAATATTTTAAAATACCTATTTGGACATATGGGTTTAATAAATTTCGTTCCGGGAATAGAACGGGCTTTTTGGGCCAACTACCGTTTAGCACGTTCGAAATTCGTGCCCACCTAGCCTACTACCATTTGTCTATAAATATGTTGTGATAAACCCTAGCCTCCATCTTCTATCATTTGTCTGTACGTTCATTTTCTTCATCTCTTTTTCTTCCTCAATGGTTGCAAAACCTAGATCTATTTCAATTCAAAATTTCAATGAAAATTCAAACTCTCCAGAAAAATTCCAGAAAATTTTATGTTAAAGTTCTCGAGACACGTAATCTACTGGTACAATTCGTTTTCTGTTTTGGATATTCGTTTGAGCAGAAAAAAATCGATGAAGTGTGGGCCATTCATCATCGTCGTAATCAAAGTCGATGGATCGGAAAACCCTTCCTGGGTTTGGTAGAGCTCAGCGAACGGAGTTCATCGGTGATGGTTGCAGGAAGGATCAACGGCTAGATGTGGTGGAAGTTTCGAATTAGGGTTTCGGCATCACACAGAAGCGGCGGCGGCGCTTGGGCCGGAGGCTGGGCTGAGGCCTTGCGCGCGTGCGCCTCGGCCAGGAGAAGTGCTGGGTGGTGGTCGGCAGGGGTATGGCGGTCGGAGGTGATGGGAATCTTCAGTCAAAGCTTCGGTCAAACATATGGAGTTGGTTCGTCCCTGTTTTGTTTCGTACGTTGGTTCCTGGAAGAGGAAGGAGCGGCTTCGCTGACGTGGCAAGTTGATGGGAGGTTGTTTTTTTTTTGGTTATTTTATTTTTAATTCGATTTCAACTCGTTTAAATACAATAACTTGCTCATACGAACTCCGTTTCACACGAAATTTCTTTTGTTAGGATCGTAATAAAATTCCGGATCCGTTGACGCTGGTTTGGACTGTTTTGGAGACCGTCGAATTTTTGAGTTTAAATCGGATTTAAATTCGATTTAAATTCAAAAGGTGAGTGTTTTAACCCACTCACAACTTCTAAAAGTTTTTATGTTTGTTAAGTTTATTTTGGATATGAGTAGAAATTTATTTATGACTGTTTGGCATGTTTTATTCATCATATCTGTTAATTCGCATTTATTTAAATTAACTGTTAATTTAGTTTATTTATTTCATATTAATGAACAGTGAGAATTTATTTATTCGCATACAAACTGCTAGGAAACAGTTATAAATTTTATTTCTGAATATAAACTGTTAGTTTAATAGTTGTTAAATTTATTTTGAATATAACTGCCAGTTATTACCTGTTATATATTATCGGATATATATTGATACTGTTTTATTTGGATGATGATTGCGATTTGGATGATCGATGATGTTGATGAATGGATGTTTTATTTTATATCATTTAAACTGCAAGTTATCATGCATATTTCATTTCATTCGGGATTGTGGTTTGAAATGATATACAACCGCAAAATTTTATTTTAAATTGCGGATTGAAATGATAAATATCCGTATCACTTGACCATAGGATAGAAAATTATATACAGGCACCGTGGTCTATATATAAATTATTTTAAAGGTGATTTCTATGGTTTGGATGGGATACGGTTTATAAAAATTTAATTTTGATATTTTATGAAATATTTTCTTCTATATATATACATATGAAGTTAGAGATTTTGAATTTAAGCTGTGTATAAATCTTTTAAATAAAAATGGAAAAATTGAGAAAAATGGAGTTTGATAATTATATCATATGTATAATGTTTAAGTTTGGAAATTTTAAGATATGATATTTATAACTGGACTTTTCCAAGATAATTAAAAATGAATATGTTAGTATAAATTAAATTGAAGAAAATATTTAATTGTTAGAAATTGGAGTTTTATTTATGGATTTTATGGAAATATTCAAGACTAAATAATAGTACGTTTAATTTGCTGAAAGAAAAATTTCCAACTTTAGTTTTGAAATATTAATACTCCAAATGGATATATATATAGAAATTGAAGTAGTTTTGGAACTTGAAAGTGATATTTAAATTTTGGTTCAGACTTTAAATAAAGAAACATAGTTGTAAAGCCATGGAAATTATTTTTCTTTACAAAGTTACCTTAAAATTAAACCATTTATTTTATATACCGTTGAATATCCAAACCATTCAAGTTTTAGAAGTTATGGTTTTAAAAGTATGAATTCCGAAATATTATGTTTTGAAAGTTTAATTCAAATGTTTGGTTTCCAGATATTTTAAATTTTAAACCAGTATGATTTTGGAAAAGGATTATATTTGAGATAAAATGATATCATATTATTTTGGGTTTTAATTTGATATCGTATGGGAAATTTTATTCTGGTTTTAAAGTATAAACTGTTTTTAAATGACCGCGGTGTTATAATAACGATGGGTTGGCAAAGAGACCGGGATCGGATATGGACATACTCTCTGTCGATACCGAAAACCACTTTGACTAACCGTATACGCGGTGGAGATTCCAGAATGAAGTAGGTTGGTGGCGACGTTTCCTGTAAGGTCAATACGTGGACCCAACTCCCGTGAGTTGGCATAAGGTGGCTAAAACAGGGGCGATTCTCGGGCCAATGAGGTCATTCCTCTTATCGAACGCACTCCTTCGATACTATACTCTGACTTTGGATTGTTTCGGTGGCCACTATTGATTTCTTTGATTTGGGGGTGTTAGTTCGAGGTGGGCGGTAGCTGCGACTATGCGTTACCACCAGCCCGAGTAGCAATTGGTATATCTACCCTGGCATTGCCTAGTTGTGCCGTGTCACCTACCATACCGAGCCCTATACGATTTTGGCTTTGTACCATACCTATGGAGTGCCCTCTGACGACGCCCAGTACGGGGGAGATTACGGTATTGTATAGACTATGGGAATATATTCTGTGTTAAGGGCTATATGGGTAACCCCTTAACGCTATTAAAAAGTAAGTTTATTTTACAAATAGACACTATAATAATAGCGCAATATACTACATAGTAAATAGTTTAACAGACCCTTAGGAGATGTAAATCCGGAGCATCTCTTGAGTTACTGCACTCATATTTATTTCTGTTAATTTAACTCACATAAGATCTTTTAGTTCTGACTCGAGTGTTTTTGTCTTTTCAAATTCGCTCGGGTCAGTCCGAGCGTTTCAGGATTTCAAGATTTAGCTCTGGAGGACGAAGACGAAGATTCATATTATTATTATTTATACTAGTGCACTACACACTGTTCCGCTGCATTGTTATTGGTATGTGTAACTCTGATGTGTATTATATAAATGGTTTTGTAAACAGATTTATAAACTGTATATTTGATTATTATATTTTATCCTTCCGCTATGAGATTCTGTTTATTTTTTTCTTCTCTGTTTTTTTTCTTATTTACCCCATAACAATCCGCCCTTCCGTATGGTTTGAATTGGCACGTGTGTCGATTTAAAGTGTGCGAAAAAGCGGGACGTTACATCACTTTTCTTTAATTTCAATTCCAGACACTTAAGTAAATTTACAATTAACTTCTAATTTACTTCACTTTGAAATAAATTCCTTCACTTATTTTATTTATTTCAAAATCTATTAACTTTAAGATTTCTATTTCTTATTTATGATTTTAAACCTTTTTAACTGAAAATACCAATTCAGATTTCCATATTTCTTCTGTATCTTTTAATTAACTTTAAATCTTGGATTTAAAATTAAATTCTTATTTCTCTATTCTTTTAATAATATCACTTAAGCTTTAAAATTTATTATCCCTCAGGGTATTCAAATTTCTCCTTTTATACTCAGGATTTACTTATCTGAATTTTTAAAAGAATTACTTTTATTTTTCCCATTCATTCTTTAATTTATTCAAAGTTTATATAGTTATTAACTTACAAATCTTCTACTTTATTTTCTTTTCAATGGAAATTCAATTTATGTATTTCTGGAAATTCAGTTTACCCAAGTATATTGAATCAAACCATAACATTCGATACTCCAGTTATCAATATAATTCATCACGGGATATCAATATTCATTTCACAGAATATTCAAACAATTTAAATATTTGAGGAATCCAGTTGGATCCCTCCAACCTGTTTCCCTACATCCACAGATGTTAGCACAATACCAATTCCACTTCAAGGTGGAATATCGCGGTATATGGGATTTATTAATATCATCCGCTATTATGCGGTGCATAGGGTCACATCCGCTATATAGTGAGGGAATCAATCACTCCAATATATACTATATACTACTATATATAATATAGCACATCAGTTCAATCCAATCAATCAACCAATTATTTAAATTTAACCATTTAAATTTAAATTAAACCAGATGAGTGAGATCAACTCACCTTATATTTTGAATTTGTAATCCACACCAGACCAGCTTGTTTTCTTCACAGTACTTGACCTTGTATAATAATTTATAAAATTTATTAAATTATTTAATTGGCTAAAAATTTATTCAACTGTTCATTTTCTTTTTAATAAAATCCAATCAACTAATGATTTATTTTTAACCATGTACAATATGATTTATTAACATCTAAGATAATCTACCAATAATTTACCATAAACAAATTAAATTAACTAGCAATTAAATTTTCAATTTGATGAATTTAGTTGACCAATAATTTAATTAACTAATAATTCATTTTAAACTAATCTTTCCTTTTAAATAATCCTTCGTAACTAGAATGAATTTTAATTTAGTTTATCAAATAAAGTTATCTCCATACAATATTGTTTCAAAAATAAATCAGTAGATTTAAAATGTGTATATCTATTCTTTTGAACTATATACTTATAAAAATAATCTATATAGGTTTAAAAGTCAAATTTTATATACACTGCTCAATATTTAAAATCTCTATATCTTCCCAAACCTTGTACAAATGTATATTTATATTTTAAACCTTGTATAAACATCATACGATTTATTAATATTCGAACAAATCGAATAATCATTTATTATTTAATAAGGTTATTTTAAATTAATGATTTATTTTTAAGCTAACATTTTCTTTATATATATATATATATATATATATATATATATATATTACACCTGACGTCCCTATCCAATTTCAGGAGAGTTGAATCAATAATAATGATTTTGAGCATTTAAACTTAAAGATTGAGGAAATTAAAACTACCTTAGCACGAAACGGAGATGAATCAGCGAGCTTCAGCGCTATCCACACACGCACGAAACCCAACGCCGGTGAACCTTTATCGTCAGCCGACTTCGCCCTCTGCATCGAGTCCCCTCTGACCGTGCACGCAAGACACCTCCATCTCGAATGACTCTCCAGATTGCTGCTACGTTCAGGAACGCGAAATCGATCTAATCGATATCTCCCCCTTCTCGCCGCGCCTTCCCACAATCTTCCCACTCGCCCTCACGACTTCGAGACGCGAAGCCCTGCCACAACCAACACAACCCCGGCCTGGCCTGACTTCCACCACCCCTCGCGACACACCCACCCGATTGCGATGCCAACCCCCAACAACCATCAGAAAAAATGAGGCCGCGGCCTCAATTCGAAAAGTGGAAAGGTCTAAGAATGGACTGCGTACAATCTAAACGAGGCAATCGAACTCTATTTCGATGTGGGAAATAAACTTCCGCGATTCTTAGCCTAGGTTCGGAAAGAAAAGAGTTGCCTCCCACTTTTTATTAGAATTCTGAGGTGTTGGGTTTTACGTGTGGTTCACTGGAAAGTGGTAAAAGAAAAACTGAAAGAGGAACGTAAGTGAAGAACAACGATTTCGTTGCTTTTCCCTTATCAAACATTTTCTCGAGCCACCTATTTGTCTGTACGAAGGTGAATAAAGAAACCAAGGGGATAGAACGGATGCGTGCTTGAAAAGGGATGGTACAGTGAAAGGTAGGTTGTACAGCTGAAGTGAAGAGTTGATATAACAATATATATATAATATATATATTTTTTCCAGTTATTATATTAAATTCTCGATTGAAATTTCAGCGCGTTTACTTACTGTATGTCCTCACAACGACTCCAAACACTATGAAAATTGAAATCCAATACATATACACTATTACAGATCCAATGGAACTGGTTTCGTCGAATTCCGAGACTGTGCCTCCGAAGGCTATTTTTAAATATCAATTTAAACGATATATTCTCAAACCTAAGTAAAACACTTTTAAATCAAATTTTAAAAGTTATATCACCTTGAGTATTATTAATATGAATTTTATAAGCCTTCAAATTATTTTTAGCCGGCTTAAAATTCCAGATTCAATAATTCACCTAATTCCGATAATTAAATTTAACAATTAATTATCCAATAAATATTGATATTTGAAATTCAAGTTAAAAATTAACTTTTAAATATTTAAAATCTATTAAATATTCTAATTTCAAATATCCAAAAATTTCGGGTCTTCACATTGGGAAACAATTATAAGCTTATGCATGGGTATTTTACGAATAAGGCACTTGATAAGTGTAGAAGAACCGAATCATTGAATGCAAGTTGTTATGGACACAAAGCCAAAATCAAAATAAATTTACATGGCAAGAAACATAGAACAACATAACATCAGTGAGTATATACACATACGTGTGAGTGTGTGTGTGTATACATAAAATTCTTTTTCAGAGATACTAATATAGTTGTGGGATAAGCTAAAACTATGATATTTATGACTTTTTTTATTGAGATTGCTTCGTCATCTGATGTATCTATAAATCCATCCATTTGCAGCAACTTTAGGTTTCCTTTGACCAGCTTTAGTCTCCATTAGATGTACATATTATCGCATTACTTCCAGTAGCGCTTCTAATACTCACCAACTATCAGTAGCCGACATTGATATAGTTTGATGTTGCAATATAAAGGTTAAATTCATGTATGTTACTATCAACTTCTCTTGCAATCTACTTTTCATTGTTTTAGATTTTTACTGCCTTTTGTGCTTGCTTTGGAGTCTTTCTTTCTTCCTCATCCCTGTGTGTTTAATTTTTTTATTTGGATAATCCATTTTACCAAAACTTCCTTCCAAAAAATACAATGCCCTTTCAATCATGTATTTGATTAGTAGCATGGGATGTGAATTAAATAAAACCGACCATTATAGGATGGTGTGTATAAAAATATTAACTATTTTTCAATTACGTTAACATATTCTTTCTGATTTTAATCTTCCCAACTTTTAATTTTTGCTTAGACCAGCAAATTTAACGTCCATATTCGGGTACTGCAATTTGCCATATAAGATTGGCTTTGTTTTCCCATTTGTTGGCAGTATTAATTATATTTACCATTGCTTATTATATCTATTCAATTTCATTCTTTTACTACCTCTTTAACCTTTAAATGCTACTTAAGTTGTTGTGCGCTTAGAGTTGTATTTCTTGCTTTACATAGTAAAGCAGAGAATAGCTTAGATGATGCCATTCTATTTTGCTTACACTAAGATTATTTTATTTTGGATCATAAGGAAGATGTGTCCTGCTTCACTAGGTTTTAAAAATGTATGATAATTTGGTGATTAATATAAGTTTGGATGAACTGTTTTAATACAGATCAACATTAATGGTGTGATAATTAACTTCCAAAACTGTAGGACCTGAAAACATCAACCGATGAATCATTTTTTTTCAAAATGCTAGTGTCATTCATAATAATTCTCTCAGTGTTGGAGCTAACCAGTGCAATTGAACAAGTACAATACTAGACATGTAATATGACACCATGGAAAGTGTGTGACCAACAGGTTCAAAATCAGACAACTAAAAGGATGTACTGACTGCAAATGATGTGGCATAAGTTTTAAATTTTGGATGAACTTGCTACTAATTTCTGTATTCTTAACAATTTGTTTTTTCTACGTGTATGTAATGTGAATATTTTCTTATACTGATGAATTTCATTTCCATCTTTTGTTGCTTTGATTTCCGCTTTAATTGGTCTGGCCATTTAATATTTTCTTCAAACATATGTACATATTTTGGCAGCAATAAAACTATTGTACAGTGCTGATATTATGGTTGTTGTTTTACATAAATAATTTAAATCTTTGTTAACTCTTATAGAATTTCTACATGATTGTTCAATTGACAAATATCATAGATGAATCCAATATGTTTTGGCTTACTATATTCAATCATGGATCCTTAATTGACATATATATATATATTTATTTATTTATAATTTATGAATGCAAACTACTTTTTACCGTTTGCTATTTTTCCACTACCTATGTATGAACTGTTCAAAATAAATAACTTTATCTCATTCACATTTTGATAAACAATTTATTTGTGCATACATACGCATAAAAAAATGCAACATTACGTACACGTCAAAGTCATTTTATAAAATCAAAAAAACTTACAAAGAGTGTTTTTTAGTACTAATTCCTCATGCGCACGTGCATCACACGTGCCAAAGTACTCGTTAAAGTAAAAAGGATGGAGCGCCTATTTGCTTTAGTCATGAAAATGGGTATTATTACGGAGGAGTTAATTAAGCAGAGTTAATAGAATAAGTGCACAATATGAATCAATCTATATACTAAAATCCCTAGTAGATAAAAAAAGGACAAAGGACGGTTGGGATTTATCAAGGATAAAGATAACGGATGGATTTTATTCACCCATATCATCAATGGTTAAATGGCTACAGTCTTCGTTAAGTCCATTTAATTTTATATCAAACCACCCTACCAATTCGTTTTGACACCTCTTCACCACTCTACTTACCACCATCCTTTCCACAAATTCATTTTCAAGCAGTTTTAAAGACATTACTCTCGTGTCGACATCTATTAATGGTTCATTCGCTCTTCAACTACTATTTCACTGATATACCTGAAATTTAAGGTATTTCTCTCTATCAGTGTTTCCAATTTTCTACTATTGTTAATCCTGATTTAGAGCAATGAGATTTTAATTTTTATGCTTCCTGAATAACTATATTTTAGCCGATTACTACTGAAATTTGGATAATGAGTGCTTCTAAATTGGGAAGTTCCAATGCTACTAATTTTTAATAGGTTGATGTTAAGGTTTATTCGATTTTATGTTTTCATTCATATTTGTATGCACATAAGGAGTTTGAGAAAATGTTTATTGCATTATTGTGTAACTTGGTTAAACTTATTTTCTTTCTTTACGTGTATGAAGGAAAACAAATCATGATTAGAAATTTAGTAGCATTGGAGTTGATGGATTCCTTTTGTTACAATGTGTTGCCAAGACCAAATTATATGCCCGATAGAATACGATGAAGGGATGTTCAATCGGGATGCCAACATGGAAGACTTTGACCATATAAGTTTGGAGTCTTTGAATATTTTGATATATACCAACAAAATATGGTTTTTTTATCTCTTTCATTTATTTAATCTTTTACAAATAGGTTCACTAATTTTAATCAAAATTGGTATTATATTTTGATGTTTATGTAAAACATTTTTCTAAAATCTAAAGAACTATTTTAGACAGTTCGTTTACATGGATCTGGTGTCTAAAATACTTCTCTATCATAGAAGCTATCTTTCAATTTAAAAATATTAGTTTACATGCACAAGGAACCATTTCATTCTCGACAATTTTGCTTGGTAGACTGAAGTTGTGTTTGATATCTTCAAGTTAGTGCATGAACAGGCACTGCCTACGGCATTTACTAATTTCCTAACCAATTTGATACTCTTTTGAACATGAATAAAAAATGAGATAAAGTTTCCTATTTTATCAAAAATAAAGACCCAAATGGTGTGTCCCAAAATTTCAACATGTGATTGAATTTGAAACTCAATTTAGATCTGTTTTCATTGGGTTGTTGAGTTCATCTCACTATTACTAACTACACGAATTTAATATGGCATCTTGATCTCTATCCTTTTCTGATTCATTATTCGATGTGAATGTCATTGCAACCCAAACCGAAGATTTTGTTGATGCATAAGGATCATTTAAATTATGCAAAATATACAATATTATTAAGTAATGTTAGATCACGCAATAAAATAATTGAGATACGGATAACAGATATTGAAAATTGTAGATAAGTTATTACGGGTTATATCTCAAAAAATACACCAAATAATTGTCATTTGAAAGTGCTGCTTAATTGTTGATAATGATTGAATCGATATGGTAGAGGTTATGGAACATGCTGAAAAATCATTTTCAGTTGATACAAGGTTCCTTGGTGCTCTCTCGTAGGAGTTTTGTCCTGATATATATTATGAATATTTTATCAATTCATAGTGTCTACCCATATACATTGAATTGCATTTATTCATAGCATTTTTCAAAGCAGTACACTGCAAGGAATTGAAGCTGCATGCTCCAAAGGATTAGGAGCATATCGTGTTACAGTGGCTGAAACCATTTTCATATTAGTAATTAGTTGCACCCACACGGTTCAGTTTCTTTACCTAAGATCAAGAGGATAATAAGTTTTGTTAACACAACATGCATTTTCGTTTCTAGTAGCCAATATTTATAACCCAATCACAAATTCCACCGTAACCAAATTACGTCAAGTGGCACCCATTACAACCAGTACTTTATATAATCATTCTCAGCCATTCCTTTGTAAATGATTTAGTTATAAAAGCATAATTCAACTTTAGTGCATGCATCATATACTAATATATCCTTATTTACAAAGTTTTTTACGTTAGTGATACATCAAATATCTGGCTGGGGTCTTGATGGCTCTCTTAGGATAGGCTAGTTCTAACTCATGCTTATCATAATGTGACTGGGTTAAATGAAGATCTTCCTCCTCGAAGGCAACTGACTTACTCAAGTAACAAATTTTTTTGCAATCTAATTCAGTAGTACGTTCCTATGATCTGCTAATGCATATGGTATGTGGTCACGCACACAGCTTTCCAGATTTGATAAAGATTAGTATCTTGGATGTCGTATGAGTTAACGATATTTAATGTTTTATATATAGCTCTTAACTATTTGTCACCATAGGTAGTTAAAATAATAGAAATGTTGCTATCAAATGTTCTTGCAAATTATGGCCAATACAAGTCACTCTACAGAAGAAAATGATTTAATTGATATTACGAGCGACTGGTTATGGAGGCATCGTTTTTTTTTTGTACGCTAGTCCGACCTATTTCTCTTTTGGTAATTCTTTCTTCCATATACTTAAGAAGAAGAATATGTATCTTACGTTTTTCTGGCATGATTGAAAAGAAGCAAAAAGGACACATAAAGGATTGAAGAGAACAATGCAAATATTAAAAATGACTGTAAGACTTTGCTGCGGAGAAGTAAGAAAAGTGGAGTGAAATTTGAATGAAAATACTTTTGATAGTTTGATTAGTTATGAAATAAAATGAAAAGTTGTAAGGTTTTACTACAAATAGGAATTTTTAGTAACACTTGTCGATTTCTATTTAATTATCTTATCCTAAATGTTTGTAGCAATTACTAAATTACCATTTTGAATATTTAAAATTTGATTTGTTTTTATCTAAACACCTTATTCGTTTTTTATCACAAGATAATTTAGGTCGTGAAAATTTCAATTCATTAAGTGCAAAGCGGTTTGAACTTAAGAAGAGATTCTTACGTAAAGTTAAGTAAACGTAGAAATGTTACCATTTTTTTGCAGCAAAAAATGTATTGCTCAAATTTTCATACCCTTAAAGCACATAGGCTTTTGGATTTGTTATTTATGTGGAGTAATTAAATATATCAAAGCATATGAAGTGCAAATTGCTCTTTGCGTTTTGACTTATGAACAACAAGTTCATTGTATAATTATGAAAGTTGGAATTTAAATGGTTTTGATAGAGGTAGAGATGTAATCTTCTTAGTTTTGTATAGATTATACAAAAAAGGAGTACATACTACTTTTATGTAATAAATTTAACATCCATCAAATTGCACATATTGATGCATAACATTGTAAGTTGATTAAGAAAATTTAAATCTATGCCATTGGCACGGACTACATACTTTGTAACGTCCCGTCTTTTTGCATGCTTTAAATCGACACACGTGCCAATTCAAACCATCCGGAAGGGCGGATTGTTATGGGGTAATTAAGTAAAACGAGAAAGAAATAAAACAAAACAAAATCTCACAGCGAAAGGATAAAAATAATAATCAAATATCCAGTTTATAAAGCTGTTGACAAAACATTTGATTATATTTATATAATACATATCAGAGTGACACATACCAATAACAATGCAGCGGAACAATATGAGTGTAGTGGAATATAATAAATAATATTAATAGGAATCTCCGTCTTCGTTCTCCAGAGCTAAAGTCTTTGATCCTGAAACGCTCGGACTGACCCGAGCGAATTTGGAAAGACAAAAACACTCGAGTCAGAACTAAAAGATCTTATGTAAGTTAAATCAACAGAAATAAATATGAGTGCAGTAACTCAAGAGATGCTCGGATTTACATCTCCTAAGGATCCATTAAACTATTTACTATGTAGTATGTTTCGCTATTATAATAGTGTCTATAGTAAAATAAACATACTTTTAAATAGCGTTAAGGCTTTACATTTTCCACCTTAACACGTAATAGTCCCAGTAGTCCATCCAATATCATAGTCCCTCCTGATCGGGAAGCCACCAGAGGATACCACACGGGCTACGGGAGAAATCCAAACTCGTACAAGGCACGATAGGGTAGGTGACACGGCACAACTAGGCAATGCCAGGGTAGATATAACAATTACGCATCCGGGCTGGTGGTAACGCGTAGCTGCTACTACCGCCCACCTCGGACAAACTCCCCCCTAAAATCAAAGAAATCAAAAGTGGCCACCGAAACAATCCAAAGTCAGAGTATAATATCGAAGAGGAGTATCCGATCAGAGGAATGACCTCATTGTCCCGAGAATCGCTCCTGTTTTAGCCACCTTATGCCAACTCAAGGGAGTCGGGTCCACGTATTTACCTCAAAGGAAACGCAGCCGCCATCCTACTTCATTCTGGAATCGCCACCGCGTACACAATTGTTAAAGTGGTTTTCGGGGTTGGCAGAGAGTATGACAACTTCCGATCCCGGTCTCTTCAACAACCAATCTTTATTATAACACCGTGGTTATTTCAAAATAATTTATGCTTTAAAACCAGAATATAATATCTCTTTGAAACCATATAAATATGATATCACTTCTTCTTTTAAAGCAAAATAAATATGATATCATTTCAATATATCCTTTTCTAAAACTCATTTCAAAGTTATAATGTTTTGAAACCAAATACTTAAATTATAGCCTTCCAAAACATAAAACTTTGAATTTCAAAACCTTGAAATATAACTATATCCTTCTTAAATGGTTTAAATATTAAATTTCTTAATAGAATAAATTAACTTCTTTAATTTCGCAATCAATTCTAATACAGATTTAAATCCTCAATTAAACCATTTTCAAATTTCATATATTTCAAAGCTTTAATAATAAATGTTCCAAAACTAAATTTTATAATTCATATATATATATATATATATATATATATATATATATATATATATATATATATACCAAATTTTCTTTACTATCATTTAGTTTTGAAATATTTAATTTAATAAATCCAGTATCCTTTGTATAAACTTCAAATTTCAACAATCTAATATCCCTTAATTTATTTAGACTTGACATTTTTTTTTCTTAAACCACCTTAACCCCGAATTTAGTTTTAAAACCATATTCTTTTAAAAATCTAAATTCCAATAAGTTCCAATGGATTTTTAATAAATGAAATTCTTAATAAAATCTCTAGTCACATTTCAAAACTATCTTCTCACTTTGATTCATTAAAATCAATATAAACTCTATATTAGAATATAATATAAGTAAATACTTATCCATAATATATTTTAATAAAATCAACTTATATATTAAACTTACTTCATATTTTAAACAAATTTTATACATAGCTTAAAACCAAGAATTTAACTATATATAAATAATCTTTATCAAATATCCGAAATCAATATTTCATGAAACCATATATATATATATATATTCTTTACAAAACCATAGAAATTTATTTTAAATTATATATATATATATATATATATATATTTATATATATACTGCGGTGCCTGTATATAATTTTCTATCCTATGGTCAAGTGATATGGATATTTATCATTTCAATCCGCAATTCAAAAATAAAAATGCGATTGTATATCATTTCAAACCGCAATCCCGATAAGAAAGAATGCATAATAACTTGCAGTTTATACAATATAGAACACATCATCCATACACCAAACATCAATCATCAACCATTTATTACAATCATCATCCAATTTAAACAAAACATCAATATATAGCATATAAAATATAACAGGTATCAACGAACAATTTATCTTCAATAATAAATTAATAACTGTTTAACTGGCAGTTTATATGCAAAAATAAATAAATTAACTGGCAATTTATACGCAATAATAAAATTAAATAACAAATAAATGCAATCTAACTGAGATGATGAATAAAAATAAGCCAAACAGTCATAAATAAATTCCTACTCATATCATAAATCAATTTAACAAACATAAGAAATTTTAGAAGTTGTGAGTGAGTTAAAACACTCACCTTTTGAATTTAAATCCAATTTAAACCCAAAAATTTGACCATCTCAGAATTCGTCCAAACTAGCGTCATCAAGTCCGGAATTTCAATACGATCCTAACAAAAGAAACCGCGCGTCAACCGGATATCGTATGCACAAGATATTGCGAAAACTGTGATTGAAATTAAATTTTAAAATAAAAAAAAGAACACTAAATTCTCCATGCCACGTCACCATTGCCTCTCTCCCCAGAAACCAACGTGAAACCCACGCACGCTGCTCCAGGAAATTCACGCACGCCCAAATCCGGTTCCAAACCCTTGCCGCCGATGATAGGAAGCACGTCGCCGCGTTTCATGCCGTACGCCTCGCCGAGCACTACCCCTCAGCCCACGGTCTCCGGTCCTCCCCCTCCGATCGATGCCTATAAGCTACATCCGCCGCCTCATTTCATAAACTGTGACGACCGCCCATGACTCCCGCACCAAAACAATGGAATAGTGCGCTGAAAGGCGTGCCAGGTAGCCATGGACGATAGTCAGGGTATAATAAAACAGCAAACTCTATCGTACAACTCACAGCGCATGGATAAAATACAATAGAGAAATATATATAGTGAAGCTCCATAACAGAAAAATCATCATATAAGCATCGTAAGTAGATTTATACAAACATGAATCATCCATACATCAAAGCCTCACTACAACACTCAATCAGATATAACAGCGGAACACCCAGTACATATAGTAAGAAAACTAGTATGCAAAGCCTCCTGCTCGTCTTCGTCATCATCAGCGTAGATCTCTAAGAACAGCACCTGTCACCTGCTACCTAGTCTGCCCATCCCAACATGGATGAACAGCCCAAGGTAATAAGAGGAGACATAAAACCTTGAGTCAGACAAAGTCTTAGTGAGCAGTAAATCAACTATCAAACATACCAAAAGAGCATAAAGGATAAAAGGAATAGGAACCAAACCATCCCACTCCACCTCTTTCTACAGTGATAGCCCCCAGACACACACCAAGGAGAAGTAAGCATAACACAGCAGACAATTAAGGTAAAGCAATAATCACTCGAGTCAAGGGCGATGTTTTCCAAATACAAACCCCCAAGGCCTAAACCAAGATCAGATAAGCACCTAGAAAATACCGCTCTTGAGACCGAATGATGATACAACCAAACGTCCAAACATCCATGACTCTGGCTATCACTGTTATCCTTGCTTCGATTTTACCGTTGATTGAATGACCATCCGTCAAGGGCTAATGGTAACCCCGGTTCCAGACATAACTCCGCACACTGCCTTGTGCCTAGGACTTATCTACTTTGCCCAGAGTACTCGACTACCTACCTGTAGTCTTTTGGTTGTCCCGACTACCTACCTGTAGTCGTTATGGGCGCCCCATGTACTCTTGCTTTTGAGCATGCTAGAACCTTCAACAACGATGAGATCCAAGCCTCCTAGTCATCCTCCTTGACGACTATCCTCATACTAGCTCAAGCTACCTCTCGAGCAATCCATTATCAACCAACTCGAACCATCCCTCGAGTTATCAACATGCTTGGAATGATCCCTGCCTGGATTACGCCAAGTCTACATCACATCATACTTCACTTTATTACACCATAGCAAAGTCTCAACTCAACAACATGGTTTGCCTCATCGCATCATGGCAAAGTTCCATCTCAACATCATTCAATCCATACATATGAGCTTCCACATCCGCCACATATGCCTTTAGCAGCTTTCACCATTCAAGAGCCTCTTCTGTAGCTTTTGAATCATCTTTGACCATACTTGTCCAAATCTATCAACTAGATAGCTCATTCACAACAATCAATCAAGGCAAACATTAATCCAAACAAATAAGTATTCAATCAAGATCTAATTAGGCATTCATAACTACAATGGCAATTTCGTAAATAAATGAGCATTGAACTAACATACATGAGTCATGGGTTTTAGCATAGATCTAGCAAATATAAAACATGGGTTTTGTTTCCATAACTTAATAAATGAACTTGCATAGGTAAACATCTTCACAAACAATGGATCTACACTTGGATCTAAGAAAATGCACAAAATCACTATCTACAACACTCCAACAAACCACCAATCCAATATACTCCTTTGGGTCCGCGTGAGAGATAACCACCACTCACCAAATCACTCAAACACCTCAAAAACTAAACACTTCAGATCTGGACAGCGAAGATCAAGGCTTGATCCGGCGAAATCTCGCTTCAATCGATGAAATCTAGCTCGAACGGATGAAGATCTTCAACTTTGGCTCTTGGATCTTCGATCTTGATCTTCGATCTTGGATGGATGTTAGAACTAGATTGGAATGGAGAAAAGAAGATGAAGAAATGTTGTAGTCGAGTTCCCAAAATGGCAGCACTTCGTCGCTTCAAAAACCGGTGCCAAAAAGTGAGCCAAACCCCTCTATTTATAGGCTGAAACCACTATGAGTCGTCGCCCCTTAGGTCGTTGCCGACCCAACAAAACACATGACTCAGCTATAATGCCGACTCACGACTCAACAGAGACTCCGACCCAACAACTCACTCTTATGGCCGACCTAACCCCTAGCCGACCTAAGCCTCTACCGACTCAACGAAGCCACAACCTATCCCTAAGTCGTTCATACGACTCAGCGACTTACCATGAGTCGTTCAACGACCTAACTAGTATGCGACTCATCGCCCCAGCTACCTAACGACTTACGACTCATAGCATACACGACTCAAAACACCTTACGACCTATGACTTCGACCATACGTCCCAACTTACTATCCTATAAGTCGTTTACCACTGAGTCGGCCCAAACCTTAACTCGGCAACCTTTTAGGTCGTTAGCTCCTAAATCAAACACTCCTATGACCCATTCACTCCTTGAGTCGGTCATGTTATGAGTCGGCTACTCCCATGACTCGGCCATACCTTAAGTCGGCAACTGCTATACCATTCTAACCCTTAAGTCGTTACTATCTCTTAGGTCGGTCATCACTTATCTCGGCCAACACCTTAAGCCGCTACCTCTATGAGTCGGCCACCCTATGAGTCGCCTAAATTCCTTGAGTCGGTCCCCTATGAGTCGTCTATGACTCAAAACTCAAACTCCCATGACCCATTAACGACTCAAAGCCTTGCTTACTCAATCACGAGGTAACTTCCTAACCGACTCAGGCTAGAGATAACACAAACAACACTAACGACTTGTAAATTCTACGATTTATCGACACGTAAAATACGGGTCGTTACATAAACCCTAACCAATTTTTGACGCAAATCCGACCATCGATTCACCAAACAAACCACTCAGATCGACTCCCCTCAGGCCCCTCTACAAAACCCGGAAAAGGGTTTCTCGATCCGAAGAAGATCATCGTCGCGCAATGAACGGCCGAGAATTCTTTGATTTTTACTGATCAAACGACAAACTGAATCGAAAAACGAACACCGCTAGTGAATTACTCTAGTCGAGAGCTTCAACATATAATTTTTTCAAATTTTTCTGAGGACTTTGAATTTTTGACTTTGATTTTGAATTTTGAAATTGGATCTAAGGCTTGCATCCATTGAGGAAGAGAAGGAGCTAGCTGATGAAAATTTACACGCAGATAAATGAGAATAGGCGGAGGCTAGGGTTTAGTAGCGTATTTATAGATAAAGTTGGAATAGACATATGGATCCGAATTAAAAACGTGCTACACGATAATTGGCCCAAAAAGCCCGTTCTGACTCCGGAACGAAATTGGGTCAACCCATATATCAAAATAGATGTTTTAAAATATTTTAAACGCAATGGAAAAGGTTTCAAGTCAAAATTCCATCGCATGAATAAGTTATGCTAAAAACAAAAATTTTCAAATTGATTTCAATTGCATAAATTTCAAGGCGTTTCGAGTCCGTACGATCAAAAGACAAGTCCGATCGCTACGAAACTTGAAACACTATTATAATTCACCATTACGGATCCGATGAAACTAGTTCCATCGAAATCCGAGTCAGTGGACAAATTGGCTATTTTTATATTAAATAAATTTACAATAAATTGATTAAATCAAATTTTTAATTCCAATTCTAAAATTTGTAAATTTTATCACCTTTATATTTCTCAAACATTTACAATGGTTTTAAACAAATTTAAATGTAAATTTAGCGAAGATTAATTTACAAATTCCGATATAAATCCTCAATTTCCTTAAATTCAAAATTATAAATAAAATTTCCAAAAATTCTAATTAAGTTCACTTTTCATTCTATTAGTCAGTCTATTATTTATCAAAAAGATGCAATTTACATTGGTTAACTATTGTATACATTTATTTTCTTAGATTTCATCTACATTTGCTTCAACGTAAAATTTAACTGTTATATTTCATTTATAATAAATTCAATTATTGAAAATTTTCCTTCAATTAAATAAATAAATCTAGCTTTCTATTTTTCTAAATTAGCCAATTGTCATATTCTAAATAGGATTAGCATTATTTGCATCTTATAAAATTTACCATTTTAAATGACAAATCAAATCTACCATACTGCCCAATTTAAGTCGATTAGATATAATTGATTCCACATTAAATGTTATTAATTATAAATTGAAACCCAAATAAAAAGTTTATTTATTTAAAATCTTACTGTTTAAATGAATTGACCCTTCACGGGTATAATTAACATTGATTTCCAATTATTACTTAAATTTACACCCACAAATGTTAAACTTAGATTTATTACACATTTTTCCCATTCGGTCTATCGAAGCCTCAAATTACATCTTTACCATTCATTTCTTCGACTCAATTTAGCATTACTTACCTTGCATTAACATTGTTACTTTAAAACTCTATCTAATTGCAATTAATACTCTAAATAAATACATTTACTCTTTTCGTTATTCTATTAATTTTTGTTAACGTAATATAAAATAAAAATTATTGTAACTGATTTTCAAATTTTAAATTAACAAGCTACCTCAATAGGTAACATACCGTTACTATTTAATTAGGTAATTTAAAATAATCGTGATTCTACTCTTAAATTTCATTTTCAAATACCGTACTACCTAATTACCTAAATTTACAATCAAATACCGTTACAGTGGTTATCACATTAATCAATTAAATCCTTTCCTTTATTTCAATTAATTGTGTTTGTGCAAATTAAATTTTCATTAACTTACATTTACATAATTTTGTTTGTAAATTAAATGCTTACCTTTATAAACTTTCATTCCAAACAATATTTCAATTTCTACCAGACATTGATTTAATTGAATTTACTATTTAATATTATTAATGCATTAATTTAATTCACTACTTACCTTTGTTCTCTTATATGCAATTCTTAGCCTAGTATAACAATTTACATCACTTCAATTTATTCGTCATTTTGCTTCAACTATAAATACTTAGCCTTAACTTCCCATGGTTTCATTTCATTTTTAGCATTTGCTTCATTATTAATTATAAAATCTTTATTTCTTCTAAGTTAAATTTACATAAGTCTCAATAAATGACAAATTTAATTTACGAAAATTACGGGTCTTTACACTCTCCCCCACTCAAAACTTTTCATCCCCGAAAAGGAAAAAAAAGAAGGGAAAAATAGAATTAAGAAACCAATATCATATTAAATATCAAATTTATAAACAAATAAATTTACCAAATTAATTAGTTTAGATAAAATATACTAATTTATAATCATTAATTTTTTTTATACTCAAACTAATAAAGTTTGGAAAGCATTTTCAAAGTATTTTCTAAGTCCAAAATTTACGGAAAATTTTTGGCAGAGTCTCCTTTATACGGGGAGGCTCGGGAGAAAATATAATATCAAATATATCAAAATATCACATATAATATCCAAAATATAATATCCCAACACGGGAAAATATATAAAATAGCGCTATAAAACCGTAATCCGAAACATACTTATTTGTCGGGCAAATTTACTCTTAATTTATGGAATCAAAAGCAGTAGCATTTGCTTCCATAACCTGCATTTCACTTATGTAATCTAAAAGGGTTAACAATTATATAAAATGAATATTTAAGTTGTTCAACCACAAAAAAACAATCAATTCAACAACCAATTGCAACAAACAGCATACAACCATCATACAAATCAAACATTCATTTATATCAAACAAACAATTAGTTGTTCGGGCTCAAAGCTTTAAATTGTACGGAGAGAAAAATAAACTACTAAGCGTACCCTTCACTCAACAGTCTTAGGTGATACTAAATAGATTATTCATACCTTCCAACGTATGTAAAGTATCCCTGTCCAAACTGTAATAAACCAAACAAACAACAATTTCAAATAATAAACCAAGCAAATTTTTTCAATTCTATTTCTTAACATTTGTTGTTTGATTTCTTTTTCATTCATATAATGGTTTATCTTTTTACTTTACATTTTATTTCTTACAGTTTTCATTTATTTATAACATTCAAGTTTAATTCAATTTCTTTGCATAATAATACATTCAATCACCCCTAATTAAATTATTTCATTAGTTAATACACTATTCACATTTGTTCAATGTTTATTTCAATTTTCATTTATTACTTATTCATATTAAATCAAATTTCTTAGCAGGTAAATTTATTAACTTAAGTAACTTCTGCCTATTTACTTAAGTTTATGATTAGTTACTTACAACACCTACTTTCCATTAAATTTAATTAGTAGCATTTTCAAATATACTTAAATTTACAACACCCACAACATCCAATTCTTATTAATAAAAACAATATATATTTACACTTCATTACATATTCTTACTTGTACAATTTCCCTTACATTCTCTTATTAAACATTTCAACTTTTAATATTTGGTAAGTTATATATGCTTTTTAAGAATGTAATTAAAGCATACAAGTTTCCCTTATTTCTTTTAATTAATTAAATGTTCAATAATTTAATCTTTAGTTTTATATATTACAAATTTCAAACTTCCTTTAATTTCATTTATAACCAAGCATTTAATCTCTAAATTTATTTAAAGGTTCCAATTATTAGTTAACTTAAATTTCACTACCCAAATTAAAACTATTAATTAGCGGAAACTTAATAAGTAATACCGGGTTTAATTTCAAATCATTTTAAAGATAATAGATAATGGTTTATACTTAAAACAATTAAAAATTTATATTTGGTTATCAAATATATCCGTAGTAAGACTACTACAGTGGCATTCCCACTTCGAAACTCGAAAATGAACATCGATGATGCGTGCACTCATCATCGAAATTATTTTCCAGCGACAGAGAGGGGAGTACAACTTTATCTTTCCAAAATTTCTTTTAAAACATTTCTTTCAAATTATATTGAAATACTTTTATCAGAGAACACTTCTTTTAATAATATCATTATTATATTTCAAAATCATTCAAAAGAAATTTTCAAAATCCCGGAACTAAAGCTTTAAGTTTTCAATTTTATTTATAAATTCATTTCCTAACAACCAATATAATACAACCAATATAACCTTTATAAAATTTACTTTATATATAGAAAATATAATAGGCAAAATTATTTCATTCACCTATATTAAAACAAATATTATGTCGGTCTGTCCTATTAAGTGTTTAGAAATTCCTATTGATGTCACAGCGTCCCATGCAACAACTAGAATTTCTAAATACAAAACGGAACAGATTAACACAATATTAAAACCTTTATATAACACTAACAAATACGCTCTCTTAAATATATACGCTCATCAACTCCGATAGAGTAGTACTACCCTATTAGTAAAGAGTCAGACCCCACAAAGCTAAGGTTTATCGGTAAACCAAAGCTCTGATACCATGTTGTAACGTCCCGCCTTTTCGCACGCTTTAAATCGAAACACGTGCTAATTCAAACCTTCCGGAAGGGTGGATTGTTATGGGTTAATTAAGAAAAAGAGAAAGAAATAAAACAAAACAAAATCTCACAGCGAAAGGATAAAATATAATAATGAAATATCCAGTTTATAAAGCTGTTTACAAAACATTTGATTATATTTATATAATACATATCAGAGTCACACATACCAATAACAATGCAGTGGAACAATATGAGTATAGTGGAATATATAATAATAGAAATCTCTGTCTTCGTCCTCCAGAGCTAAAGTCTTCAATCCTGAAATGCTCGGACTGACCCGAGCGAATTTGAAAAGACAAAAACACTCGAGTTAGAACTAAAAGATCTTATGTAAGTTAAATCAACAGAAATAAATATGAGTGCAGTAACTC
Organism: Allium cepa; assembly: GCA_030765085.1. Lineage (NCBI taxonomy): Eukaryota > Viridiplantae > Streptophyta > Magnoliopsida > Asparagales > Amaryllidaceae > Allium > Allium cepa. The sequence continues at coordinate 238,170,346 of CM060930.1, forward strand.
AAGAGATACTTGGGATTTACATCTCCTAAGGATCCGTTAAACTATTTACTATGTAGTATATTCGCTATTATAATAGTGTCTATAGTAAAATAAACATACTTTTAAATAGCATTAAGGCTTTACATTTTCCACCTTAACACGTAATAGTCCCAGTAGTCCATCCAATATCATAGTCCCTCCTGATCGGGAAGCCACTAGAGGATACCACACGGGCTACGGGAGAAATCCAAACTCGTACAAGGCGCGATAGGGCAGGTGACACGGCACAACTAGGCAATGCCAGGGTAGATATAACAATTACGCATCCGGGCTGGTGGTAACGCGTAGCTGCTACTACCGCCCACCTCGGACAAACTCCCCCCTAAAATCAAAGAAATCAAAAGTGGTGTCACGACCTGACTTTCTACTCCCAGAAAATCGTATCATGAATTAAGAAAGAAAGGGATAGAAAAGAGAAAGAAAGAAGAGAAAGAAGAAGCAACACAAGAATCTCAACAGCGGAACAAATAAATTATATTAATAACATAAGTATTACATAGTATACATCAAATATTAGAGTTACACAGATATATACAACACATACTAGACAGTTATAAACACCTGTCTAGTTATTACAACTCAATCACAATACAGAAACACTCAGAGATACCAACACAGCGGAACTATATATCTATACGCAGAAGCCTCCTGCTCCATTGCTCCTCCACAATTCGTCAAAGCTAACCTTAATCCTAACCTGAATTCCCTTGGCTACTCATAAAAATTTGAGTACCCAAGAGTTATAGAAAAACAGAAATCACTCCTGGTCAGATATGGGTCTGGTGTGAGTAACAGGTTAAAGTTGCTTAACTTTGAAAAACCTTTGAAAAGAAAAGGTATCACGTAATACTTCCCACACATAAACATGGAAAAGTTTTTACCTTATGCTAACCAAAACATTTGATAGGAAATCGGATGATATTATAATAGTGTCTAGGGTTTTCAAGTAAAATACAGAAATAGCTGAAATGCTTACATCTCACGTTCCAACATAGTTGGGCACAACTAATACGTACGGCACTTATTGGATTTTGGATTCCATCAATGGCAGGACTACTAGGGTACCGCCCGTCACAGTACGTGGCCAAGATCACCGTACCGAGGAGCCACCCTAACTCCCCTGCAACACAAAGCCGGACCTGTTCCTTACTGAACTGTTACGAATAAGACACCCCCGACGATTGTCATGATCAACCGTCCACATAGCCGAAATATAAAGGGACTTCTAGACAGGGGTAAATCTTACTCTCCAGTGGGTGCGACCCACGAAGCCTTGCTGCACCTCCCCTGTTTTAGTCATTCCCGGTTGATGAGGCTTGAGGCTACGATTACCTTTATAGGACACATCACTTAGAATGCTCATCGTCCACCTGACGATGTTCTGAAAGCATTCAATCCATACAAGTTCGTTCCGGGTTCGAACGTAACCGAAGGCATTATCTCGTTACACTCATTTTGGAATCACACTCAGAGTTAACGACAATAACCCTTGCACTCTGAATCACCATCTCGAATCTATAAGTACTATTCCGTCAAACTCATTACGGAATCACCCACAGAGTTATACTGACGTATAGCCCTTACACCTCGAGTCTTCACTCGCTCCACTTATATTAACGACCTAACGTTAATTGGAATCGATGTGGTTTTCGGATGTCCAAATATGGAAACCCGATCCCGGTCTCATCGAAATCCAAAGCGTGTCTTTTAGGTCCAAGTTGTTTTAAGTTTAAAACAATTCAATTCATTATCTAAATATACACAGATAGATAATTCACAACACAACAGATAATCAACTTTATCATTATCAACAGATAATTCATATCAAAATTAGATAATCCATATTATCATCTAAAAGCAACCAATGCATCCATATCACATACAGTACTCATCTCATTACTGGGATTACAAACCATACCAGGCAACCAATACCATTCATCAAACATAAGCAATGATCTAATGATCACACTTCTATAATTAATTTAAAATGAATTAAATTAATTACTCAATCTCTAATTAATTTAAAATGAATTAAATTAATTACTTCATCATTAAAATTCTGCTTAACTTAACCATCCATTGATTTCAAATCAATTTATAAATCACCATCTCAATATACATTTCAATTAATCATTACTGATTAACTATCCCTAATTACAATAAGTAATTAGCTTATAAGTTAATCACACAAGTTAATTACTTAAACCCCTTGCAAATAATTAACTTGTAATTACTAAATTAATTGATTAACTAAAATTAATTACATTAATTATTTATTCATTATTAATTATACCTCAATTAATCAATCCCAAATTACATCATTAACTAATTAATTAATGATTCTAATTACATTTAATAAATTATAAATTAATTACATAAGTAATTAATCTGAAATTAATCCACATATATATTAATCACCCATGATTAATAACCATTCAGTAATTAACTACTTTAATTACTCATCCCATAATTAATTATTCCTAATTAATTATCTAAATTAATCCCCTTGATTAACTTCAAAGTAACTTAAATCCAATTTACTTCTATATCAAATATCTTTAATTACATCCTGTAATTATTAATTAATTACTTCCTTAAGTAATTACAAATTCATAAATTACATAAAGTAATTATCAAACAATCAACAAATGTTTAAATTAATTTAACTTAATTAATCTAAACTAATCACATAAATCAAATTAATTACACCAAGTAATTAATTCACTAATTACCTTCATTAAGTAATTAAAACTTAAACAATTGATTATTATTAATTAATTAATCTAATTAATTATCAAAATTTAATCACATTAATTAATTGTTAAATAATCTTAAGTTAATGACTTCATTAACATTTCTTAATTACTTAATTAAGAATTAACTTAAATTAATCATTATTAATTATCAATTAATTAATATATATAATTATCATTTAATTAATCTTTAATTATTAATTAACTAAGTGTTAATTAAAACCTTAATTATCATTAATCACTTGATTAATGAATTTTTATCATAAATTAAAGTTTAATTAATCACCCTTAATTATAGATTAATTAAACTTAATTAATTAATCTCAAATTAAATTAATTAACTTAAAAATTATTAATTACTTAATTAATCATCCACATTATTAATTAATTAGTTAATTAATATTCATCTTAATTACCTTAATTATTAAATGATTCCAATCATTAAACTTTTATTTATCTTTTAAATAAACATTTCTATTTAATCAAGCATTTAAAAACAAAATGTTTTTAAAATTTACTTTAAATCCCATTTAACATTTCATTTTAAACTTAAGACTTAAATTTATTTTAAATAAGATTTTAAAACAATTCAAAACTTTTTATCATATATGTTAAAACATCTACCTTATCAATAAGTTAAAACAATTTAAATTACAAATTCAATTTAAATTCAAATCAATTTAAAATTACTTTAAAATTTCAAAATTGAGATACAACTTCCAAACTCATTTTAGTTTTATCTCTTTAAAATTCTTCCTACAATCTACAATCTTAATTCAAATGCAAATCAGTTTAATCAGTTAAAAACAATTTAAATTTAAACCTTTATTTAAAACTGAAGTTTAAATTTTATTCCAGATTTAAAAACTCAGATTTGAATTCACTTTGAATTTCTAATTTAGATATTTAACCTTCCAATTCAAATGCAAATCACATATGCATTTACACTTGTGAGTTTGAGACCAAATTTAAATTTAAAAACATAAATGATTTCAAATCTCAGAAAATCAAATTTGAAGTCATATTCAAATTTCAAATTAAAAACTCAGTTAAATTTCCACTTGCAAATTTAAATTTACCTTTATATTTAAAAACAGAATACAGTTTCTGTTTTATTTAAAAACCCAAACTTTGAAGTTTTTCTATATTTAAATTATTCCAAAAGACCAGAATTGAAACTTATTTAAATTCATAGTTAAATTCAGTTTTTAAAATCCTAAGTTAAAATTGTAGTTTGCATTTTCTTTTACTTAAATTTTAATAAGTCTGAAAAACAGGTTTCTAACCAAACTCTAAAACTAATTAAAAACTTCAAAACTTAAATTATTCCAAAAGCCTAAAATTAAATTAATTTCTTTTATACTTAAATTTCAGATTTAACTTAGTTTTTTTCAGACTTTTATTTGAAATTTACTTTTATTTCAAAATTTAGAAACCTGTAAAACAGGTTTCTGTTTCCTACCTGAAACATTGTATACTCGAGCCACCTTAAAAGTTACTTCGAGACAGAAGCCATAATACTTCGAGTCACAACAAAAATTACCCGAGGAATTCCCAAGCAACAAACCCTGCAACCAAAACACATCACAAACCTGCACAACATCATCACTGTGCACCCAATTCCTCTCTCCGGCCATCACTGGCCATCAACTCTGGCCATCCTCCATCGATCAGTAAACCCACAACTCCCTTCAAAACTCAAATTCACAAAACTCAACTTGAATTTGAATTTCAAGTTTTAAAAACAAAACCTGAAACAGGCCAAACCCCATCACCTAAAACCTGTCGTCACCAATCTCTCCACTTCTCGACCATCATCAACATCCATACTCCAGCGACCACTCTATCAACCCACCATCTATCAATACCAAAGACATCTTTGAACTCGATTCACTATTGAAGCCGCAGCAACAAATTTTTCCTAAACCCAGTAAACTAGGGTTCATATCCAAAAATCCCAAATTTCAATCTCAAACTTGAATTACAAATCAATTCAGTAATTTTCCTATGATTTAAGATGGATAAACTATCACCAGAAACAATTTCAACCAATTCTAATGTAAGCTTCAACTAAACATGACCAATAAGTAAAATACAGTATGTTGAAACTATATTTTATTTACAACTTTATAAATTGTATCTTTTGTTTTAAAAATTCTTGAATTCACTTATGATTCTATTGATAAACTTGAAACATTAATTCATGATACCTACATTTTTTCAATTTTACGAAATTTAGTTGTGTTTTATGTTTCAGACAACACAGAAACTAAACAACTCATAAAAGCCTTTAAAAAATTTATTTAATCATGTAATAAACAAATTCCATTCAAATGCTAATCCATAATAGCAACCAGATTAAGAAAAGAGAAACTATTTATCAAATTTGAACTTAAACCATAACAATCAGAACCTTGAAAATCAGACATGCATTGCATTTCATATATACACAGGCAGTTAAAAAAAACATATACAAAAATTTAACTCAACAGAAAAACAAGCATGCAATCCTACTTAATTTATTTTAAGTTAGGTGTTACTCACCTGTATATGCCAAAATGCAGAGCACTGATTCAATTTGTGGGTTCCAGATTTGAAAATTCATGCATGCAGGCCTTCAGTTCTAATGCTAAGAAATGCAGATCCCTTTCTTGCTTTTAATCTTTGTTTGTAAATGATGCTAGCTTGATGATTGTAGATGCAAATTCCCCAGATTCTACATGCAGGCAGCCTATTTCCAGGCTTAAGAAAAATGCAGATCCGCAAACTTGACTGGAAATGCAGAATCTTGCATTTCAGATGAATGCATGTTTTAGTTTGTTGCATGCAGATTTTGAAATGCAGATTAATATTCAAATTAAGGAGGATGGGTTTGATTTTAAAGAGGAGTGGAATAATGCAAATATACTTGAGTTTGAAGTATTGCAGATTTGATTTTATGAAATTGGTGTATGCAGATTTGCTTGAATTTTGAGGTATGCAGACTTGAATATGGATGTGAGAATGAAATTTGATCTTTCTTTTTATTAAGGAATGAAAAAATAGATATGAATGAAGAAGCATGTTGATATAAAGGTAATTTTCATATTTAATGAACTAAAAGAAAAATTGAAATAAAATTGACACTTGTACAAAATTACTAACACTTGTTAACTTACTCTTTTAAATATTTAACACATGTTTAACTATGCATACACGTGTCTTTAAAATGTTTTGTTATTTAAATTAAATGTTAATAAATGTTTAAACTTGGTTAATTATTTTTAAAGAACAAGACAAAGTATTATGAAGACAATATACAAATTACTATTTGAAAAGAAACTTTTAAACAATTAAAATAAATTTACACAAGAGTTTGTAACTTAATGACTACATGCTTCATATATTAGATTATATTTTAAACTTCATATTAATTTTACAAATCAAAATTATCAATTAATAATTTTAAAAGAATTACACAAACATTTATGTAACATATTTTAATATACAAACTTAAGTAAGAATGAATTTTTAAACCAATAAAATATTTATCTTACATATTTAAAATCATATAGTATTTTATTAAATATTTTTGAAAAGCTTAAATTAAAAACAAATCAAAATTTCCATTTTTAAAACATTAAAATTATACTATACTAATTTAATTAAGAACAACTTATCTATTTAAAATATACACAAATACATATACATTATTAAATAGAAAACAATTTATTAACTCATTAAAAATAATTTCACAAATTAAATATTTAAATAAAGAAGATTATAGAATCAAATCCAATTTATCAACAAGAATTAACAATTCAATATAAATTTAAACACAGATTATCAAATTTATATTGTCCAAAATTCCGGGATATTACAAGTGGCCACCGAAACAATCCAAAGTCAGAGTATAATATCGAAGAGGAGTATCCGATCAGAGGAATGACCTCATTGGCCCGAGAATCGCTCCTATTTTAGCCACCTTATGCCAACTCACGGGAGTCGGGTCCACGTATTTACCTTAAAGGAAACGCCGCCACCATCCTACTTCATTCTGGAATCTCCACCGCGTACACAGTTGTTAAAGTGGTTTTCGGGGTTGGCAGAGAGTATGACAACTTCCGATCCCGGTCTCTTCAACAACCAATCGTTATTATAGCACCGCGGTTATTTCAAAATAATTTATACTTTAAAACCAGAATATAATATCTCTTTCAAACCATATAAATATGATATCACTTCTTCTTTTAAAGCAAAATAAATATGATATCATTTCAATATATCCTTTTCTAAAACTCATTTCAAAGTTATAATATTTTGAAACCAAATACTTAAATTATAGCCTTTCAAAACATAAAACTTTGAATTTCAAAACCTTGAAATATAACTATACCACTTAAATGGTTTAAATATTAAATTTCTTAATAGAATAAATTACTTCTTTAATTTCGCAATCAACTCTAATACAGATTTAAATCCTCAATTAAACCATTTTCAAATTTCATATATTTCAAAGCTTTAACAACAAATGTTCCAAAACTAAATTTTATAATTCATATATATACACCAAATTTACTTTACTATCATTTAGTTTTAAAATATTTAATTTAATAAATCCAATATCCTTTGTATAAACTTCAAATTTCAACAATTTAATATCCCTTAATTTATTTAGACTTGACATTTTTTTTCTTAAACCACCTTAACCCCGAATTTAGTTTTAAAACCATATTCTTTTAAAAATCTAAATTCCAATAACTTCCAATGGATTTTTATTAAATGAAATTCTTAATAAAATCTCTAGTCACATTTCAAAACTATCTTCTCACTTTGATTCATAAAAATCAATATAAAGTCTATATTAGAATATAATTTAAGTAAATACTTATCCATAATATATTTTAATAAAATCAACTTAAATATTAAACTTACTTCATATTTTAAACAAATTTTATACATAACTTAAAACCAAGAATTTAACAATATATATATAATCTTTATCAAATATCCGAAATCATTATTTCATGAAACCATATATATATTTCTTTACAAAACCATAGAAATTTATTTCAAATTTTATATATATATATATATATATATATATATACCGCGGTGCCTGTATATAATTTTCTATCCTATGGTCAAGTGATACAGATATTTATCATTTCAATCCGCAATTTAAAAATAAAAATGCGGTTGTATATCATTTCAAACCGCAATCCCGATAAGAAAGAATGCATAATAACTTGCAGTTTATATAATATAGAACACATCATCCATACGCCAAACATCAATCATCAACCATTTATTACAATCATCATCCAATTTAAACAAAACATCAATATAGAGCATATAAAATATAACTGGTATCAACGAACAGTTTATCTTCAATAATAAATTAATAATTGTTTAACTGGCAGTTTATATGAAAAAATAAATAAATTAACTGGCAATTTATACGCAATAATAAAATTAAATAACAAATAAACGCAATCTAACTGAGATGATGAATAAAAATATGCCAAACAGTCATAAATGAATTCTTACTCATATCATAAATCAATTTAACAAACATAAGAAATTTTAGAAGTTGTGAGTGGGTTAAAACACTCACCTTTTGAATTTCAATTGAATTTATATCCAATTTAAACCATAAAATTTGACGGTCTCAAAATTCGTCCAAACCAGCGTCATCAAGTCCGGAATTTCAATACGATCCTAACAAAAGAAACCGCGCGTCAACCGGATATCGTATGCACAAGATATTGCGAAAATTATGATTGAAATTAAATTAAAAAAAAGAACACAAAATTCTCCATGCCACGTCACCTTTGCCTCTCTCCCCAGAAACCAACGTGAAACCCATGCACGCTGCTCCAGGAAATTCACGCACGCCCAAATCCGGTTCCAAACCCTTGCCGTCGATGATAGGAAGCACGCCGCCGCATTTCATGCCGTACGCCGCGCCGCGCCGAGCACTACCCCTCATCCCATGGTCTCTGGTCCTCCCCCTCCGATCGATGCCTATAAGCTACAGCCGCCGCCTCATTTCATAAACCCAAACCAATTTTGACGCAAATCCGACCATCGATTCACCAAACAAACCACTCAGATCGACTCCCCTCAGACCCCTTTACAAAACCCGGAAAGAGTTTCTCGATCCGACGAAGATCATCGTCGCGCGATGAACGGCCGAGAATTCTTTGATTTTTACTGTTCAAACGACAAACTGAATCGAAAAACGAACTCAACCAGTGAATTGTTCAAGTCGAGAGCTTCAACATATAATTTTTTCAAATTTTTCGGAGGACTTTAAATTTTTGACTTTGATTTTGAATTTTGAAATTGGATCTAGGGTTTGAATCCATTGAGGAAGAGAAGGAGCTAGCTGATGAAATTTTATAGGCAGATAAATGAGAATAGATGGAGGCTAGGGTTTAGCAGGGTATTTATAGATAAAGTTGGAATAGACATATGGATCCGAATTAAAAACGTGCTAAACGATAAGTGGCCCAAAAAGCTCATTCTGACTCCGGAATGAAATTGGGTCAACCCATATATCAAAATAGATGTTCTAAAATATTTTAAACGCAATGGAAAAGGTTTTGAGTCCAAATTCCATCGCATGAAGAAGTTATGCTAAAAAAAATTTCAAATTGATTTCAATTGCATAAATTTCAAGGCGTTTCGAGTCCGTACGATCAAACGACAAGTCTGATCACTACGAAACTTGAAACACTATTATAATTCACCGTTACGGATCCGATGAAACTAGTTCCGTCGAAATCCGAGTCAGTGGCCAAAATGGCTATTTTTATATTAAATAGATTTATAATAAATTGATTAAATCAAATTTTTAATTCCAATTCTAAAATTTGTAAATTTAATCACCTTTATATTTCTCAAACATTTACAATGGTTTTAAACAAATTTAAATGTAAATTTAGTGAAGATTAATTTACAAATTTCAATATAAATCCTCAATTTCCTTAAATTCAAAATTATAAATAAAATTTCCCAAAATTCTTATTAAGTTCACTTTTCATTCTATTGGTCAGTCTATTATTTATGAAAAAGATGCAATTTACATTGGTTCACTATTGTATACATTTATTTTCTTGGATTTCATCTATATTTCCTTCAATGTAAAATTTAACTGTTATATTTCATTTATAATAAATTCAATTATTGAAAATTTTCCTTCAATTAAATAAGTAAATCTAGCTTTCTATTTTTTTAAATTAGCCAATTGTCATATTCTAAATAGGATTAGCATTATTTCCATCTTATAAAATTTACCATTTTAAATGACAAATCAAATCTACCCTACTGCCCAATTTAAGTCGATTAAATATAATTGATTCCACATTAAATGTTATTAATTATAAATTGAAACCGAAATAAAAAGTTTATTTATTTAAAATCTTGCTGTTTAAATGAATTGACCCTTCACGGGTATAATTAACATTGATTTCCAATTATTACTTAAATTTACACCCACAAACGTTAAACTTAGATTTATTACACATTTTTCCCATTCGGTCTATCGAAGCCTCAAATTACATCTTTACCATTCATTTCTTCGACTCAATTTAGCATTACTTACCTTGCATTAACATTGTTACTTTAAAACTCTATCCAATTGCAATTAATACTCTAAATAAATACATTTACTCTTTTCGTTATTCTATTAATTTTTGTTAACGTAATATAAAATAAAAATTATTGTAACTGATTTTCAAATTTTAAATTAACAAGCTACCTCAATAGGCAACATACAGTTACTATTTAATTAGGTAATTTAAAAACTCGCGATTCTACTCTTAAATTTTATTTCCAAATACCGTACTACCTGATTACCTAAATTTACGATCAAATACCATTACAGTGGTTATTGCATTAATCAATTAAATCCTTTCCTTTATTTCAATTAATTGGGTTTGCGCAAATTAAATTTTCATTAACTTACATTTACATAATTTCGTTTGTAAATTAAATGCTTACCTTTATAAACTTTCATTCCAAACAATATTTCAATTTCTACCGGACATTGATTTAATTGAATTTACAATTTAATATTATTAATGCATTAAATGAATTCACTACTTACCTTTTGTTCCCTTATATGCAATTCTTAGCCTAGTATAACAATTTACATCACTTCAATTTATTCGTCATTTTGCTTCAACTGTAAATACTTAGCCTTAAATTCCCATGGTTTCATTTCATTTTCAGCATTTGCTTCATTATTAATTATAAAATCTTTATTTCTTCTAAGTTAAATTTACATAAATCTCATTAAATGACAAATTTAATTTACGAAAATTACGGGTCGTTACATACTTATAATATAAAATTCATATTTATCTTGATAGAATGATTTATCTTAATTTTTATACAGAAGAAAATATTAACCATTGTCTACAAAGCTAAAAGTGAGACCAATAACCTAGTAAACACATATAAAGTAAGAATGCTTGACTGAAATAAGAATTTTTTATTCACATAAAACACGAGTTAAAAATTATATTTACATAAATTGAGGAAAGTAGTGTTAAATGAGGGTTAATATTTGAATTTGCTCCTTCCTCCTTCATTTCTTCACTGGAACAATTCGTAACGGATTAAACTAGTGAATTATGTATCTTAATACGACTTGAAACAAGTCGTAATGGTAATATTCGAAAATTGATTTATGTATCTTTAATAGTGGTTGTAACAATAAATCCGGTGTCACATTTTTTTCGTTAGTCTGAACCACCAAAAATGCCTCTCTACATGTATTATAAAATCTTAATACCACTTAAAATAGGATCTAACAAATCAATTTTCTTTACAAATTCAAAACGTTTTCCTGCATATTATCAAAATATAATATCACTTAAAGGTAGTATCTAACAAATAAAAACTAGAACTAAAATAAAAATTAGTTGTTGTATCTTAAAAATAAAAAACTAACTAGTAATTACACATAATTCAATGCAAAAATATAACTAACTTTTTGTGCAAAGCATTTTCTCTTGAATGTGTTAAACATATATAATCTAATTTTTTTATAATAAAAGAAAAAACAATTTACGCACGAAATGCATGCTGTACATATATGTGTTCCTGTTATGTTATTTTGTTATTGTCTAGTATTTAATTAGTTAATTATGCTCTCATTAGAAGATGTTTGTTACAACAAAGAATGCACTTCAACTTTGCAACATCTTAAAAGTGGTCTTTATGGAATAAAATATTGAATTAAACATGATAGGTGCAAGTTTGATCAAATGAATATGTTACATGTTGATCTTAATATATTCCTGGTGATGATTCTTTAAGATTAACACGGCTATGAATGAAGGCATGAATACAAAAGGCTAATACACATGAGGTAATAATTAAACATCGAAGGTACCTTTAAATAAAAGCATATGTTTGTTGTCATTTTGAAGTTAACTAGTATGAACCCGTGCGGTGTACTGCTCACATACTAAACAACTCTTCATGGTAAGCAATATACATTTTAAAATCTTTACGGCAAAGATATAACAACCCATAATTTTGTAAATATTTTTAATTAAGTTTTACTTGAAAACTTTGATTTTTTTCATTTAAAAGTAAATTTTCAATAACTAAAGTTGTCAATTTAATAAGATTTTTGGAAAATAAATTTGGAAGAAATAAGAACTCTGTAATTTAATAGTGAAATGAATGACAAACTGAAATGTAACAAGGTATTTAAAACTAATTGTTAACAATTGAAATGAAATTAAAATTTATTTTAAGCAATGTAAATTGTTATACTTGGCTATAAATTTATATAGGAAAACAAATGCAAACATTTAAAATTTATAAATGGTTTAGTATGAAATAAATGACCATTGAATAAAGATTGGGTATATAAGAATGGTAACTTGTGTTTGTGAACAACGAATTCAAAAGTGTGATTAAAAGTTATTGTAACAGTTGTAAGTTACTATTTAATTGGTCTATAAATCTAGATGTAAATGTTAAATTTGGGTATAAAACTGAATATAAGTGAATAAATGTAAGTGTGATATAGTTAAATGAATTAGTACATAGTTTATGGTAATTGGATGAATTAAACATTTTGTAAGAAGTTATGATAACTAGTGGAAATAATAAACTGGAATGTAATATAAAGATAATGATAACATTTATTGCAAGTTACATTTTATTTAGGCTGCTAAATTTATAGTTGGAAATCAATTACATTTAAATGTAAGTAAATGTTCATTAATATGAGATAGGACAGTAATTGTAAAGTGTGAATGTAATGAAATAAATGGAAATGTATATTTTTGTCATAGATAAAAATAAAAGAATGAAACCTAGTTGAATAAATTGATTAAGGTTTTAATTATAATAAATGTAAGTTTGGAATTTATTTGTAATCTGTTTTCCAAATATAATAAGATAATCATTTTCTAAAAAAAATTATTTTTGGTCCACTTTGGTCAAATTTTGAATTCAGTTTAAATTGTTAAATTTGAATTTTTTAATTTTAATCTTTTTCTTTAAAGCAGAAGATAGTTTTGATATCCGTTTTGCTTTTCGTTTCGTAGAATTCTGATTTATACATTTTAAATTAGATAAATTTCAAAGTTTTACACACGATAATTTTTTGCATTATATATATATATATATATATATATATATATATTTCCTATATCTATCTCTTTGTTTATTTCTCTATTTATTTTTCTTGGCTTTTATTGTATTCATTGAAATTTATTTGTTTATATCTTTGTATAAATGGCTTGAGAAAATCAAGGAGTTATAGGTTACAAGTTTAATTTCTTGCCTTTAATTGCCTAGCCTATTTATTCTTTACCCTCTTTATTACATACCTTAGCCACCCACCTCATTCATAGCCGTGTATTGCTTTTTGCCATTCACATACAAAATTTATTTCCCACTTCTCAATTTCATTTTTATTTAAGAATAAAATATATATATAAGTTTCTATCTCCTTAATTCTTACCTTTTATTTGCCTAGTCTCTTTATTTTTTTTCCTATATCCATCTCTTGACTTTAATTTCTCGATTTACTTACCTATACTTTATTTTATTAATTAATTATTTCTGTGTATATCTTTTATTTAGTTTGTTTATTGAATATTCTTTTGTATATGCCTTTTAATTAATGGCAGGGAAACAAATCAAATTGACGTATGTTACTTTGCTTTAATTGACATACATTACCATTACTTAAATTCTTAACTCTTTATTTGCTTACCTTTTATTTCCTACCTCCTTAGTTACTTTCTAGCTGTTTCTACCTAAAATTTTAGCCGTTTATATCCGATCAATTCACGTGAATAAGGAAGTATCTCCTCTCATTTTGTTCCATTTGTTTCTTTTTATTTAATAGGAAGTAAATCCTTTCAAATCTCTTGTTGTTTAAACATTTAATTACATGCCACTTCTTTGCACTTGTTTTGGCCATGAATAAATCCTCTAGTAAATACTAATTCACGTACAAAAATATTCCCCTCTCATCTCTTCTCATTTGTTTCCTGAAGAAGAAATTTTTTTTACAGCAAGTTCTTATGGCTTCTCCTCCTTCTCACTTTCCTTTTTCTTTCTTTTGTTTTCTATTTTGTTCAAGCAAGGCTTGGCCATGCCTCCCTCTAGTACACCTCTAACCATCATGACCAAGCAACACAAGATGATGGTTGAACCCATATGTGGTGTAGCCAAGCCATTGATTGATTAAGGCAAGTTATACCACTTTGATTCGTTTATTTTTCCATTGTTTTAACCTCTATTCTTTTGTATTGAATCATATTCTTATGTATGTAATATTTGTTTACATACAATATTTGGATCTGACTCTTCATCCACTCAAGTTGCATTGTGCTTTGTCGTGCTTTTTTGTGCTTTGCGGAGTTTGGAATTTTATTCAGAATTTGTCAATTCTAGTTGATAATATGAGTATTCACGCTTGACATTCATACTTATAGAATTGTAAATTGATAGCAAGTGAAATTTTAGAATTATTATATAATATTATACTTGCCTGTGATATGAATTTTATGATGTTAAACCCTGTTATGAATTGTTACATCATTCGCTATGTTATATGTTGTTATATTATATGCTGTTTACCGTTTATTTATTTCTGTTTATCACACTGCAAGTTCCCTGTAGAGTTGAATCGCTATGGGTTGAAATGATACATACCCGAACGGACTTTAGAATAGGAGAAAATCATTATGGGCTGAAATGATAGGCCTGAACGGTTTTTATTCATTTATTTTGACTTGGGACTGCGGGTTTGAAATGATATAACCCGGATTTTCTTTTTAAATTGCGGATTGAAATAATTTATATCCATGTCACTTGACTTAGGTTAGAAAACTATATACAGGCCCATGGTTATTTCATAAAGTATTTTGAATATTTTAAATATTTTTAAAAGTGTAAAATTATGAAAATTTGATTTAAAATAGATTTATATGTTTTAAATGAAGAAATTATGATTTTTCTATAAGTTAAAAATGTTGAATAAATGACTAGTTAAATTGAATTTTTGAAATATAACTTAAGTTTGGAAATTTGGAAATTTTGGTTTTAAAATGATATTTGAGTTATGTAAATAAAGATGGAAATTTAATTTTAGTTGAAAATTTTAATCATGATTATTTGATTTAAATTTGAATTTAAACGATTTAATAAAGTATTATTGATTTTTCTATGAATTAAAATGGTTAAATAAATGAATGCTTAAAAGTGTAATTTTAAAATATAACTTGGCTTGGAAATGTGAAGTTTGGTTTTATTTAAACGTTTAAGTTAATTAAATAAATTGGAAATTTATTTTTATTTATGAAATGGATATTTTAAAAAAATGCAAGTGTTAATAAATTGTCAAATTGTAAAAATGGGAAAATTTACACTTGAATTTATTAAGTGAATTATTGAAATTTGATTTAATTGTAAAATGCTACTTTATAAAAATCATAAATTAAAAAAGTGTTTTAATGAACATTTTGGATGTTAAAAATAGGATTTTTATAATGTTTAAATCGTTTAAATCAAAATTGTTTTCAAGCATAACTTATAACAGCTTTTTCTAAATGCTATAAAGGCTGAAGTTTTCAATGTTTATGGTTTTTAACTAAGCAAACGATCTCAGAATGGTTGAAACTTTGAAAATTGAATACGTGATTTGAAAGATACGATATTTTGATATTAAAATGATTTGAAATGAAGGTTTGGAAAGATATTATATTTTGATATTGAGATGATTTGAAAATGAAGTTTTGAAAGATATGATATTTTGATATATTGAAATGGTTTAAAAAGGAAATTTTGAAAGGATATGCTATTTTGATATGTTGAAATGGTTTGGAAATGATTTAATCTTTATTTTGATAAAGATTTGGATTCGAAAATGATATTTTATTTTTGAAGTATAAAATATTTTTAAAAGCTATAACCACGGGTTATAATAACGTTTGGTTGTTAAAGAGACCGGGATCAGATATGGGCATACTCTCTGTCGATACTGAAAACCACTTTGACAACCGTGTATGCGGTGGAGATTCCAGAATGAAGTAGGATGGTGGCGACGTTCTATTAAGGAATGTACATGGACCCGACTCTCGTGAGTTGGCATAAGGTGGCTAAAACAGGAGCGATTGACGGACTAAGAAGGTAGCACCTTTTATCGAACGCATTTCTTCGAAATCTGTTCTATTACTTTGTGATTGTTTGGTGCGCACCTTTGATTTTGGGAGTGTTGTTCGAGGTGGGCGGTAGTAGCAGCTACGCGTTACCACCGGTCCGGAAGCGTAATTGGTATATCTACGCTGGCATTGCCTAGTTGTGCCGTGTCACCTACCCTAGCGAGCCTTTGTACGGTTTGGTTTTCTCCCGTAGCCCGTGGAGTATTTAGGGTAGTCTCCCGATCCGGGGATGCGCTGATACTGGATGGACTACTGGGACTATTATGTGTTAAGGGCTATATGGGTAACCCCTTAATGCTATTTAAAAGTAAGTTTATTTTAAAAATAGACATTATTTATAATAGCAAAATATACTACATAGTAAATAGTTTAACGGATCCTTAGAGGATGGGTGGTCCTAAGCATCCTTTAAGTTACTTATACCTTTATATTACAGTTCACTTGAGTTGGTTTACATTGTATAAGTATGTATGTCCTGTCTCGAGTGTTTTGTGTATTGCTTTATGCTCGGGTCAGACTGAGCGATACAGCATTAGGGACTCACCTTCGGAGTTGGAGCTTTGCTTGAAGATCCAGATATATATTTCTCTTCCAGCTATTCAGTTGATCCCAGTGATGTATTCAGCTTTGTACTGGATTATAATATTTAGACTTCTGTTGTATCTCATTACTTCTGTTGTATCTTGTATAACTCTGATGTTTTATATAGTAGCATCATGAACTACTATATCTTTACTTCCGCTGCATAATTAAATACTCTATCTCTGTGAATTGTGATTATTTATTTACTGTATATTCTGAGATTTGCCAAATTTTATTTACAACGCAGGATTTTAAGCAATTCAAGTCCGACATGTGTGGATGCGAATGGTTGAAAATATCGGGTCATTACATTTGGTATCAGAGCTTTGGCTTTGAGGCAAAACTTAGAATATATGGTAAATTTATTTACAAAATCACTTTCATTCGAGCTTGAATCTCTTCCTTTTGATTCGATTTCCTTTGAATTTTGGAACATTCCCTGCGGTTCCAAAATCCATCCGTGTCCCTCACTATTCATTCTTCTTTAATTCTGGAGTATCCCATAACTCCACTTCGAATGAGCTTTATAGTGAACTGGCGGTCTCGCCTATATTCTAATGACTTGTAAAGGGGTGAAACTCCTTTACAATTAGCATCGATTCACCAGAGATGTATATCTATCCTCGGTTTAGATGCTAGTATCTCTTGTTATTCCAAACTCTATCTTTTAAGATTGAATGTAGATTTACCCCAGAAAATCCACATCGATCTTATTCTTTAGTCACGGTTGACCTGGTTAAGGTTGCCGCGATTTATTTAAGCTTATCCATCTCCCTATTTTGTTAATTAATTTCCTTGCCTTTTGTTTCCAACCTATCGTCAAAACATTTTGAATTATACTTGTAAATCGATAATTAATGTTTTGTTTTACATTGTGTTGTTTGAGTTGTTGATGTTGATTTGGGTTTCCGATCGATTCGTCTGATCAACGCTATCGATAGGATTTCTAAAACACTTCGATAGAACAAACTGACATAATATTATTTTAAAATTTGTTAATGAAATAAATTTTGATATATAATTAAATTTATGGAACTTAATAAAATTGATTTAAATTGATCATTTGAAATGATAATACTCGATTATTCATTTATTGTTCTATAAATGAATTTATAAATAGTTTTTTGTAAATTGATTTGGCAACTGAAATGAATTTAAAACAAGAATTTGAGAATTCAATTTCTGATGTTTTCAAACCTTATATTCAAAGTTTTAAAAGGATATATTATTTAAAGCATTTTCGAATAGAAATTTGTTTTCAAAGAATTTTAAACTTTAAAAATTTGTGCTCTTCTCTTTGTCGCTGGAAATTAACTTCGGTGATGACCGCGGCATCATCGACATTCATTTTCGAGTTTCGAAGTGAAGAGACCGTTTTGTAGTCTTACTACAGTTTTGTTTTGGGAAATTAATTTATTTGCATTGCTAAAATAAGACTGGATTTATACCATATGTTGATATATGATTTAAATTTGAATGGATATATACATATTATGTACATATATTTATTTATCCCTAAATCGTTTAAAGGGAATCGAAAATTTAATTCTTAAATTTTATCTTGAATAATAATTCAATTATCTCATGTTCAAAAAATTTTGTTTTCCTTTTATAATATTGATATATGATACCAATTTGATTTGATATATATGATGTATATATATTTATTTTATCTCTTATAGTTTAAAGTCAATCGAAAAATTAATTCTCAGGTTTGATCTTAAAGGATAACTTCAATTCTAATAAGAAAACATATTTTTTTGAATAAATATTTAAGTTGAGATAATTGAATTAGAAAATTTTATTTGTATAATACTCAGTTGCATTCCAATATAACTTACCTAAATTATTCAAGAAGTTGAATATGTAATTGGATAATATACAATATGAAAAGGATTGTATAAATAAAATTTGAGTGGTTATAATAAATGTTATACACTTAAATTTTAGTTATAAAAAGATTAATAGAGGTAAATAGAATAAAAAGGTTAATTGAATAATTTACAGTGTAATATGGTGTTAAAGGAATTTATGAATAAATGTAGCCATTATAATAAGAGTAAATATACTTAATATATGTGATTGAATATATTAAGTGGAATAAATTTAATAATAATAATTTGGAATAAAGAAAATTAAATTTGTTGAATAAAATATGATTATATAAATGAGTATGCAAATTTATAATTTTAGAAATTGTTAATTAAAGATAACTAGATAGGATAATCAATTTAGAATAGTAAGATTGATTTAACTTAATGGAAATTCAATGGATGAAATCAATTATTAATTTAAATTGAAACACATAGGGTTTAAATTAATTGTTCTACTTTGTTTTTTAATCTATTTTTCTTCTGGTAGTTCTATTCTCCTACCTCCTTCCTTTTCGGGGATGAAAAGTTTTGAGTGGGGGAGAGTGTAACAACCCATAATTTTGTAAATATTTTTAATTAAGTTTTACTTGAAAACTTTGATTTTTTTCATTTAAAAGTAAATTTTCATTAACTAAAGTTTTCGATTTAATAAGATTTTTGGTAAATAAATTTGGTAGAAATAAGAACTTTCTAATTTAATAGTGAAATGAATGACAAAATGAAATGTAACAAGGTATTTAAAACTAATTATTAACAATTGAAGTGAAATTACAATTTATTTTAAGTAATTTAAATTGTTATACTTGGCTATAAATTTATGTAGGAAAACAAATGCAAAGATTTAAAATTTATAAATGGTTTAGTATGAAATTAATGACCATTGAATAAAGATTGGGTATATAAGAATGGTAACTTGTGTTTGTGAACAATGAATTCAAAAATTGATTAAAAGTTATAGTAACGGTTGTAAGTTACTATTTAATTGGTCTATAAATCTAGTTGCAAATGTTACATTTGGGTATAAAACTGAATATAAGCGAATAAATGTAAGTGTGGTATAGTTAAATGAATCAGTACATAGTTTATGGTACTTGGATGAATTAAACATTTTGTAAGCAATTATGATAATTAGTGGAAATAATAAACTGAAATGTAATATAAATATAATGATAACATTTATTGCAAGTTACATTTTATTTAGGATGCTAAATTTAAAGTTGGAAATCAATTACATTTAAATGTAAGTAAATGTTCATTAATATGAGATAGGACAGTAATTGTAAAGTGTGAATGTAATGAAATAAATGGAAATGTATATTTTTGTCATAGATAAAAATAAAAGAATGAAACCTAGTTGAATAAATTGATTAAGGTTTTAATTATAATAAATGTAAGTTTGGAATTTGTTTGTAATCTGTTTTCCAAATATAATAAGATAATCATTTTATGAAATTTTTTATTTTTGGTCAACTTTGGTCAAATTTTGAATTCAGTTTAAATTTTTAAATTTGAATTTTTAAATTTTAATCCTTTTCTTTAAAGCAGAAGATAGTTTTGATATCCGTTCTGCTTTTCTTTTCGTAGAATTCTGATTTATACATTTTAAATTGGATAAATTTTAGTGTTTTACACGCGATAAATTTCTGCATTATATATATATATATATATATATATATATATATATATATATATCCTATATTTACATACCTTAGCCATCCACCTCATTCATAGCCGTGTATTGCTTTTTGCCATTCACATACAAAATTTATTTCCCACTTCTCAATTTCATTTGTATTTAAGAATAAAATATATATAAGTTTCTTTCTCCTTAATTCTTACCTTTTATTTGCCTAGTCTCTTTTATTTCCCTATGTCCATCTCTTGACTTTTATTTCTCAATTTATTTACCTATACTATATTTTATTCATTAAATATTTCTGTTTATATCTTTTATTTATTTGGTTTATTGAATATTCTTTTGTATATACTTATTAATTAATGGCAGGGAAACAAATCAAATTGACGTATGTTACTTTGCTTTAATTGGCATACATTACAATTACTTAAATTCTTACCTCTTTATTTGATTATTTTTATTTCCTACCTCCTTAATTACCTTCTAGCTGTTTCTACCTAAAATTTTAGCCGTTTATATCCTATCAATTCACATGAATAAGGAAGTATCTCCTCTCATTTTGTTCCATTTGTTTCTTTTTATTTAATAGGAAATAAATCCTTTCAAATCTCATGCCGTTTAAACATTTAATTACATGCCACTTCTTTGCACTTGTTTTGGCCGTGAATAACTCCTCTAGTAAATACTAATTCACGTACAAAAATATTCCCATCTCATCTCTTCTCATTTGTTTCCTGAAGAAGAAATTTTTTTACAGCATGTTCTCATGGCTTCTCCTCCTTCTCACTTTCCTTTTTCTTTCTTTTGTTTTCGATTTTTTTCAAGCTACGCTCGGCCATTCCTCCCTCTAGTACACCTCTAACCATCATAACCAAGCAACACAAGATGATGGTTGAACCCATGTGTGGTGTAGCCAAGCCATTGATTGATTAAGGCATGTTATGCCACTTTGATTCATTTATTTTTCCATTGTTTTAACCTCTATTCTTTTATATTGAATCATATTCTTATGTATGTAGTATTTCTTTACATACAAGATTTGGATCTGACTCTTCATCCACTCAAGTTGCATTGTGCTTTGTCGTGCTTTTTCGTGCTTTGCGGAGTTTGGATTTCTATTTTGAATTTGTCAATTTTAGTTGAAAAGGTGAGTATTCATGCTTGACATTCATACTTATAGAATTGTAAATTGATAGCAAGTGAAATTCTAGAATTGTTATATAATATTATACTTGCATGTGATATAAATTTTATGATGTTAAACCCTGTTATAAATTGTTACATCATTCGCTATGTTATATGCTGTTATATTATATGTTGTTTACTGTTTATTTATTTCATTTATCACACTGCAAGTTCCCTGTAGTGTAGAAGCACTATGGGTTGATATGATACATATGCGAACGGACTTTAGAATAGGGAAAAATCGTTATGGGCCAAAATGATACGCCTGAACGGTTTTTATTCATTTATTTTGACTTGGGACTGCGGGTTTGAAATGATAGAACCTGGATTTTCTTTTTAAATTGCGGATTGAAATGATATATATCCATATTACTTGACCTAGGTTAGAAAACTATATACAGGCCCGTGGTTATTTTATAAATTATTTTGAATATTTTATATATTTTTAAAAGTGTAAAATTATGAAAAATTGATTTAAAATAGATTTATATGTTTTAAATGAAGAAATTATGATTTTTCTATATGTTAAAAATGTTGAATAAATGACTAGTTAAATTGAAATTTTGAAATATAACTTAAGTTTGGAAATTTGGAAATTTTGGTTTTAAAATGATATTTAAGTTATATAAATAAAGATGGAAATTTAATTTTAGTTGAAAATGTTAATTAATTTGATTTAAATTAGAATTTAAATGAACTAATAAAGTATTATTGATTTTTCTATGAATTAAAATGTTTAAATAAATGAATGCTTAAAGGTGTAATTTTAAAATATAACTTGGCTTGGAAATGTGAAGTTTGGTTTTATTTAAAGGTTTAAGTTAATTAAATAAATAGGAAATTTAGTTTTATTTGTGAAATGGAAATTTAAAAAAAGTGTTAATAAATTGTCAAATTGTAAAAATGAGAAAATTTACACTTGAATTTATTAAGTGAATTATTGAAATTTGATTTAATTATAAAATGCTACTTTATGAAAATCATAAATTAAAAAAGTGTTTTAATGAACATTTTGGATGTTAAAAATAGGATTTTTATAATGCTTAAATGGTTTAAATTAAATTGTTTTCAAGTATAACTTGTAACAGCTTCTTCTAAATGCTGTAAAGGCTGAAGTTTTCAATGTTTATGGTTTCAAACTAAGTAAATGATCTCAGAATGGTTGAAACTTTGAAAATTGAATACGTGATTTGAAAGATACGATATTTTGATATTAAATGATTTGAAATGAAGTTTTGGAAAGACTTGATATTTTGATATTGAGATGATTTGAAAATGAAGTTTTGAAAGATATGATATTTTGATATATTGAAATGATTTAAAAAGGAAATTTTGAAAGGATATGCTATTTTGATATGTTGAAATGGTTTGGAAATGATTTATTCTTTATTTTGATAAAGATTTGGATTCAAAAATGATATTTTATTTTTGAAGTATAAAATATTTTTAAAATTTATAACCACCGGTTAACGTTTGGTTGTTAAAGAGACCGGGATCGGATATGGGCATACACTCTGTCGATACCGAAAACCACTTTAACAATCGACTACGCGGTACAGATTCCAGAATGAAGTAGGATGGTGGCAACGTTCTATTGAGGTATATACGTGGACCTGACTCTCGTGAGTTGGCATAAGGTGGCTAAAATAGGAGCGATTGACGGACTAAGAAGGTAGCACCTTGTATCGAATGCATTTCTTCGAATGCCATTCTATTACATTGTGATTGTTTGGTGCGCACCTTTGATTTTGGGAGTGTTGTTCGAGGTGGGCGGTAGTAGCAGCTACGCGTTACCACCGGTCCGGAAGCGTAATTGGTATATCTACCCTAGCATTGCCTAGTTGTGCCGTGTCACCTACCCTAGCGAGCCTTTGTATGAGTTTGGTTTTCTCCCGTAGCCCGTGAAGTATTTAGTGTAGTCTCCCGATCCGGAGATGCACTGATACTGGATGGACTACTGGGACTATTATGTGTTAAGGGCTATATGGGTAACCCCTTAATGCTATTTAAAAGTAAGTTTATTTTACAAATAGACATTATTTATAATAGCGAAATATACTACATAGTAAATAGTTTAACGGATCCTTAGAGGATGGGCGGTTCCAAGCATCCTTTAAGTTACTTGTGCCTTTATATTATAGTTCACTTGAGTTGGTTTACATTGTGTAAGTATGTATGTCCTGACTCGAGTGTTTTGTGTATTGCTTTCCGCTCTGGTCAGACTAAGCGATAAAGCATTAGGAACTCGCCTCTAGAGTTGGAGCTTTGCTTGAAGATCCAGCTATATATTTCTCTTCCAGCTATTCAGTTGATCCCAGTGATGTATTCGGCTTTGTACTGGATTATCATATTTAGACTTCTGTTGTATTTTGTATAACTCTGATGTTTTATATAGTAGCATCATGAACTACTATATCTTTACTTTCGCTGCATAATTAAATACTCTGTGTCTGTAATCTGTGATTATTTATTTACTGTATATTCTGAGATTTGCCAAATTTTATTTACAACACAGTATTTTGAGCAATTGAAGTCCGACATGTGCGGATGCAAATGGTTGAAAATATCGGGTCGGTACAAAAGAAGACTCAAAATTAGAATGCTCACATACTAATATAAATATTAATCCCTTAGAAAATCATATAAACAGAAAAAAATATTGCTTCATCTAGTATCATTTACCATAACATGTTAGATAGTATCAAAAGATTTCTTCCACTTTAAACTGGAAAGCAATGCTAACATTAAACACATACAGTGAAAAGACACATAGAATGCATACAGTAAAATTATTCAAAGATCTCTAAACTTTTGATAATAGGAGTAACTGATGAAAAGCATACAATTTCAACCATTAATGATTATCTTGTAAAGTTTCAGCAAAAGCAAAAGTTAATATTCATAGTCTCAAGGATCTTTGCAATAACATATTCTGAAACGACAACACAAAATCAATGGGAATATCCGAGCCCTCATCGTCTACGAAAGATAAAGGTCTATCAATGGATACTTTAGGATGTGAATAATGTCATATCCATATTTACATCCGAAATCATATTCGAAGATCGGATATACACGTCCATGGATACGGACGGATATCGAATAATCATCTTATTCGCTAACAACCAATAAATCAAGAAACATAAATGAAAAATTCTAGTTTAACATTTACTTTTTTCAATCCGATTGATTATTAAAGCGTTAAAAATAAACAAGTACGATGACAATAAATATGAGCAGTTAATATGTATTAAGTGCATATAATTTAAACTTCTAACTTAATAAAACAACTAGTGTGTAACCCTTGCGTTGCACACGGTAATATTGTTAAAAAAAATTATATTTTAATTATTGCTAAAATATATTTTTATTATGTTGTATGTATGATAATTTTTTTGTGATATATTAATCGTAAACTAAAATGACTTGCGATGCTCAGATATAAGGTTGAAGGTTCAGATATAAGTATTGTATACATTGAAATCCTCTTATTCTCATAATTAATTAGATGGATTAATGAACACAACAATTCTACAAAGCCTAAAAGTAAGGTTAGGGAATAAGCCCGAAATAATCCCAGCCATACAATAGTAAATTTCCCCTTGAAATCCACCCTTGGATCCATTTTTGCATCCCCATATACACATAATTTTCGGGCCCTATAGTATGTACTAATAAATATTAGTTACTCATATTTATTTCAATAGTTTAAAATTTGGATTACACAATAAGTTAAATATATAGACTTGAATGTAATATATTAAACGATAATCGAGAAGGGTTTCTAAGTAATTGTAAAAACTTTTTTTAGGTATTTGAAGTTAATAGAATTTAACGGTGCAATGTATGATGGATTCATTTAGTAAATAAATTATAAAATAAATTTGTTATTGTCATTAATGTATATAATTTATGTTATGAGATTTATATATATTGTCATCTAAATGAATTTTTTTACCAATTTATTGGCATATAATATTCATATTGAATATTTTATATTAGGATTTATTAATGAATATTAGTTATTAAGTTTATCAATTTATTTAAATTTTGGATTATGTAATTAGTTTAAATGTATGGACTATAATGTGAAATATTGGAAGAGTCCCATGAAATATTTATAAATAATTGTAGATTCTTTTCATAGTAGGTATTGGATTGTAAAATAGTGTGAAAAGTTTAGTAGAATAATTGTAAAGTGGTAAATCATAGAATCTTAAAATTGAAATATCTACTTTAAGAGAATTAAGGAGAACATAGATAACTCGTAGAATTAATGAGAGGACTTCAAATTCTTCTGCTTAGTATTATTTAACAAATAAATAAATGACTTTCATTATATACACATAATTTGAATTATAATCTTGCAAAATACTGGGTGGATAATTTTCGAATGCGAATGTCTTCATATTCGCATCTGCATCCATTTTTTCGGATATCGGATATTTATCCACTTTTTAAATACGAATGCGTATGGATTCATTGATAGACCTAATGTAACAAATATTATCTGCATGAATAGCGATTAAAAAATCCGATAAACTATTTTCATTTCGTACTAATACTCAAACCATGTAGTAAATTTCTACATCATCTAGTCCATTCATTATGTAGAAATTTCAAGTAAGCATGTTAAGGTGAAAAAAGTACACAAGCAGTTATTTAAATTAAAATTAAAACTTTGTATCCTTTGACATTTGGTGATCGAACCATTTTGACAATTGGTGATATAATCGTGATTAACACTTGAAATCCAATAAAAATGAATTTCAAATGCTCCTAGAAAATGATTAGAATCAATTCCTATGAGTTAACAAATTGGTTAAAAAGGCTGCTTCATGATAAAACGGTTAGGCAAAAATAAGTTGTTAAACTAAACTTACTTATTTGACAACAACAGTAAAAAGCAGTGCGCTACTTATACCAATTATTGGATTTATTTTTTGTACAACACAGTGTCATAACTTAAAAATATAAGAAAAAACACGGAAGAGAAAAAACATCACACAATATATATATATATATATATATATATATATATATATATATATATATGCATGTGTGTATGTGTATGTATTGAAGTTAATAAGCTAGTTGCATGCAAGCATGGAAATAAATCTGTAAACATTATTAATTGCGTAAATAATTCACGATTGTACAAAAATAAATTCATATATTGTAAAAAAATAATTTGGTTATAATCTTTCTGTAATAACATAGTAGTAAATCTATGGATTAAGAATAAGTAATAAGAAAGTAAGCTGTTATTTGATGTTATATTTGATAAAAGCAAACAGAAACTTTTGCATTTGATGTCTAAAACCTGTACATTTTGTATCTTGGCTAGTGATGATGTCTACTTGTTTTTCCAAATAATATCAGCTAAATGGCATAATACATTGGAATTGTATTCTGAGCAATTGCATAAAGAATGCCGAATTGTATGACAACTCTAACTTCATTCAATGACTTAACGTTGTCATAGACTCATCTCATTATGCAATTGTTGGGCGAATTCTCACCCGGAAGATCTCGAAACCAAGAAGCGTCAGTTTCACCCGGGTTTGCAACCTCCATTCGGCAATTCAGAGGATCAAGTTCCATTCGGCAATAAGGGTCCATCCGGTATACATGTTCATTCGGCCACGCAATCCTATGAACTCATTCGGCACTCGGTAGCCAACAGCCTCCTTCCCTCTGCCGGTCCAAACCCACCAACGAACCAGGAGCAAAAGGGGGTACCACCGGACCAGGGTAGTACCGGACCAAAAGTCCTACCGGACCAAACAGCCCTCACCGAACCACCTCTCCAATACCCTACCGGACCAGCCCCTCTCACGTGCTCCACCGGACCAGACCAGCACCACCGGACCAAGCTCCAACTTCTCCAAGCATGACCGAATGAAGCTTCGCCGAGCCAGATTGCTTCAGCCCGGGCCCACCAGCAGCTATATACATCCAAGACCCCTGCCCCCTACCTCACTCTATGAATAGAGGGGCAGGGGTACAACAATGGCAGACAAGTTTGAGAGCTCAAGCACGGAAGGAACTTTCAAACTACTTTCATATACTTGTACACAAAGTATTGTACTTGTAATCCGAAAGAAAGAAGATAATAACATATAAAGTGGACGTAGGCACGTTCTGGCCGAACCACTATAAATCTGTGTGTCTTTTACATTTCAGTCCCTGCTTTTTTCATATTTACATAGCTCATCTAAATCATTAAGAATCACATAAAACCCATTAAATCTCATGACTTGGGGGTGTTTGCCCATTTTTCGCGCAAACATTTTTGGTGCTTTCACTGAGAGCTTCGAACTCGAAGCTCCAGCTTCCCTCATCCAACCTTCTTTCCCAATAGCATTCTTCATTGCCTAGGAAACATGACTTCCAGACCAAGAAAAGACGCCAACAAGGGAAAGAATGCTGCAACTAGCAGCGCTCCAAATCCAGTGGATCCAGATCAAGAGAACCATCCCACTACGGCAGCGGTGCCACATGTAGATCAGGCAATTCCAACAGCCCCTGCCGCGGAACAACCGACAGTAATCACTAGAGCGGACCTAGACAGAGTTGTGGTGGAAGTGACTAACCGCTTCGCATCCCAACAAGAAGCTTTGGTGAACCAACTCATGTCACGCTTGAGGGATGTCGAATAATCCAACCGCAACACTGAATCATGGGATGAATCTCAATCTGGAGGATCTCGGAGACAGCAAAGGTCTTCCCTCTTCGAGGAAGCCATCAACAGGAACAACAATGATAGGGGCCGCACCCGGACTCAGCCCGGACTCCGACTCGAGGAAGCGCTTGGAACCGAACCCAGTGGGGGAGGCGCCAGGCGAGGGTCGGATGTAGCTGAGCCAGTCATGCCACCTAATCATAGAAACCCCGCTGAACGAAGCCGAGCTAGAACCCAGCCCGAAGTTGACCCCATGGAAATGCCCGAAACAGAACCCCACAAGGGAAGATCAAGGCAGGGGGCAACTATAGCTGGTCCTAGCATGCATCCGAGCAGCCAGAGGCAACCACTGGATAACGTCAGAAGTGATAGACTATACCATCCCTACAGGTCATTTGGACGAGACCGATCTCGCAGGGAAGAACCAAGTTCATTTCTATCCGCTCCAAATTCTGATGAAAGAATGGCACGACTATTCAGAGAATGCGTCCAACGGGAGCAAAGGGACCGAGGAATAGGCGCTAGGGTCACCAGCCCCTTTACCCGCAATATCGAAACTGCCATCACCCCCCGGGAATGGAAAATGCCAACCATGGAACCTTACAAGGGAACTTCCGACCCCATCATACACTTACAAAGATACACCCAGCATATGCTCATGAGCGGAGCAACAGAAGGGGTGCTGTGTAAATGCTTTCCGCTATTCCTAGCAGATCTAGCTACCTCCTGGTTCTGCCATCTACCCCAAGGATCTATCAGCTCATGGGAGATGTTGAAAGAAAGGTTCATTAGCCAGTTCCGCATCCATGTAGAACAACCCAAGGATGCTTATTCTCTATCCAATGTCAAACAGAAATCCGGAGAGACACTGCAACAATATCTAACCCGGTTCAACGCCGCAGCGGCCGTAGTCCAAGATGCCGATGAGAAGCTCACCCTAATGGCCCTCTGTAGTGGTGTACACCCAGATACCAAGTTCGCTAGAAGACTAACTAAGGGAAAACCAGCTACTTTACCTGATTTCTTCCATGAAGCTGGAAAGTATATGAGACTTGAAGACGCCGCCACTGAGAGGCAGTCAGGGCAACAAGGTAAGACGACTTCGGACAAGATTCCCGCTGCAGCTAAGGACACTCGAAGAAATGAATCTAGAGATAATGCTGGGGGCAGGAAGGTTGAAAAACGCCAATATAGACCAGGACCAAGATTTGACTCCTACACTCCTTTGAATGAAACAATCGAAAACATCTTTCTAGCCACTCAGGGCGAACTCGGATACAAGCGCCCCCCGCATAAGAAAGAATCTGATAACACACTCAAGTCTGGAAAGTTCTGCCGCTTCCATGAATCCCACGGACATGACACCAATGAATGCCACCATCTCCGGGACTTGATCGAAGAACACATCAGAAGAAGAAGGCTGGAACGCTATGTGAAAGGTCAGAACAGGACTCCAACCCCTGCCAATGAGAACTCAAAGCGACCCCTCCCAGAAGTAGGCGGAGGGAATCGCAACACCAGTGGCTCTAGTCAAGAGAAGATAGTGGTCCATACCATCTCGGGAGGACCACACATCGCCGATAGAAGCTGGGAAGAGATGGAAAGATACGGCAAGTCACTTAGAAATGCTGAAGGCTATGTTAACTCCATTATGGAAGAACGCCACCCGAAACGGAAAGAGAGTGACGACATCATATTCAGTAGGCGTGATTTAGAAGGAAGTCAATATCCGCATATGGATCCCATGGTCATCTCTGCCTGGTTCGGTCCAGCTAAAGTTTTTCGAATTCTAATAGACACAGGAAGCTCCGTAAATATCCTGTTCAAGCATGCTTTCGACAAAATAAAACTGTCAATGAAGGATGTATCTCCCTGCAACAAACCCCTGCACGGTTTCACTGGAGATGCGAAAATGCCCCTCGGGCAACTTGACCTCTTCGTCGAAATAGGAAGTCATCCCCGCTCCGTTGTGCGAAAACAAACGTTCGTACTAATAGAAAACCACTCGGCCTACAACGCCTTCTTGGGAAGACCAGCCTTATCTGACTTCCAAATTGTCCTAGCCCCGTGGTGCCTAAAGATGAAATTCCCAACAGATAACGGAATAAGAGAAGTTGAAGGAGATCAAGACGCCGCTCGAGATTGCTATGTAACTGAACTTCGCAATAACCATAGAAAGAATAAAGGGAAAGATGCAGAGACCACTCTCTGCATGAAAAGCTTGGAAGCATAGCAACTAAAGAAAGCCCCTCCTCTTCGATACACCAGCGATCCTTTCAATGAACTAGAGCCCAGGGATAAGGAGGAGGAGGCTACCGCTGAGCCTGCAGAGGCCATGGAATTCATATCTGTAGACAAACATGATTCAAGCAGACTATTAAAAATAGGATCTCAGCTAAAAACATAATTGAAGGATCAACTCATTGACTTTCTCCGCCACAACATAGATGTATTTGCGTGGACACATGCCGATATGACAGGAATCTCCCCAGACATAGCATGCCACATGCTGAACATCGATCCCACCAAGGTACCGATAAAGCAGAAAAAGAGAAGCATGGGAGCAGAACGATCAGCAGCCCTCGATGAGGAAGTAAAGAACCTACTTGCTAATGAATTCATACGAGAAGCCATCTACCCAGAATGGATAGCTAACCCGGTACTAGTAATGAAAGCTAATGGGAAGTGGCGAACATGTATTGATTTCTCCAACTTAAATGACGCTTGCCCGAAAGACTGCTTCCCGCTCCCCCGAATCGATCAACTTGTGGACAGCACTGCCGGGCACGATTATCTTTTATGGACGCATACTCCGGATACAACCAGATTCCCATGCACGCTTCCGATCAAGACCACACTAGCTTCATCACTGACCGGGGATTATATTGTTACAAAGTCATGCCTTTTGGACTTAAAAATGCCGGAGCTACCTATCAACGCCTCGTCAACAAGATGTTCGCGGAATTAATAGGACGAACTATGGAAGTATATGTGGATGACATGTTGGTAAAGTCCAGGAAAGCCGACGATCATGTAAGCCACCTGAGCGAGATGTTTCAGGTACTTCGCCGATATGGAATGAAGCTGAATCCTCTAAAGTGCTCCTTCGGAGTGTCATCGGGAAAATTCTTAGGATTCATTGTCCATTCCAGAGGAATTGAAGCAAACCCTGAACAAATCCGGGCTCTAAAAGAAATAAGGGTACCTTCCACCCGAAAAGAAATGCAGAGCTTAAACGGAAAGGTGGCCGCCCTAAGCAGATTCATTTCCAAAGCAACTGACAAGTGCGTCCCTTTCTTCGAAGCTCTCAAGAAAGACAAAGGAAGGTTCGAGTGGACTGATGAATGCTTAAAAGCCTTCCTTAACCTGATCGAACACCTTCAGAAACCACCAGTACTCTTAACTCCGAACGAAGGCGAAGAGCTATACCTATACCTCGCTGTATCATCTCATGCTTTAAGCGCTGCCCTAGTAAGAGAAGAAGACCGCACACAACGCCCGGTGTACTTTATAAGTAAGAGATATACGGGGGCAGAAGCCAGATATCCTAAACTTGAGAAATTGGCATATTGTTTATTGATCGCGTCACGAAAACTACGACACTACTTCCAATCTCACTCCATCAGAGTTCTAACCGATCAGCCACTAAGACAGGTGCTCCATCGTCCCGACACTTCTGGACGACTCCTCAAATGGTGCATTGAACTAAGTCAGTATGACGTCACCTACCATCCTCGCACTGCTATCAAGGGGCAAGCCCTGGCCGATTTCATTGCCGAATTCACTACCAATGAAGGCAAGGATCAGTTTGAAATAGCAAAAAACATCAAGTGGAACCTCTTTGTAGATGGAGCATCAAACGAACAAGGCTCGGGGGCAGGTATTGTGATAATCACCCCCAGGGGAAGAAAGCTGTACTATGCATTAAGGTTGGAATTCGCGGCCACTAACAACGATGCGGAGTATGAGGCAGCAATAGCGGGATTGGAGCTTGCCTTAGAAATTGGAGTCAATTCTTTATGTCTTCATAGTGATTCTCAACTTATCGTAAACCAAGTACTAGGAGAATTCCAGACACGAGGAGAACGACTCACAACATATCTAAAGAAAACCAAACTGCTGCTCGACCAATTGGACCATTATCTAATCAAACACATTCCTCGAGAAGATAACCAAGAGGCCGATGAACTAGCAAAGCAAGCTAGTATGAAGAATAGCACCATTTCCGGAGCACTAGCCATCTCAAGGCAGCTAGCCCCAAGTTTTGAACAAGTGAATCTGATAACTGCAATTGAAGAAGCAACTTGGATGACTCCTATCCGGAAATATTTGCAGGACGGCACACTACCAGACAAACGTGATGAAGTCAGGAGAATTTTGAGGAAAGCTCCCCACTGCACAATACAAGAAGGCATCCTCTATCGGCGTGGCTTCTCTAGCCCCTTATTCAGATGCGTCGCTGGAAGGGAAGCCAAGGAAATCTTATTCAACATCCATCAAGGAAGTTGAAGAGATCACACTGGAGGGCAGACTCTGGCGAAAAAGATACTCCGATATGGATATTACTGGCCCACACTAAACAAAGACGCCTTAGACTTCGTCAAGAGATGCGACAGATGTCAGAAATTTGCCAAGATTCCCCGACTACCCACAAATGAGATTACTCAAATGACCAGCCCTTGGCCCTTTGCTGTATGGGGAATTGATTTAATTGGCGAACTGCCAACTGGCAGGGGCGGGGCCAAATATGCTATAGTGGCAGTCGATTATTTCACCAAATGGGTGGAAGCGGAACCCCTAAATAAAATATCTTCAGCAAAAGTTATCAACTTCTTGATCAAAAATATTCTGTGCAGGTACGGAGTACCACTCAAGATCATATCAGACAACGGACTCCAATTTGACAGCGAAGAATTCGCCGACTGGTGCCAAGAGCATGGAATTCATAAAAGCTTCTCATCGGTAGCTTATCCTCAGGCAAACGGACAAGTCGAAGCTGTCAACAAAATTCTCAAAACCCTAATCAAGAAGAAACTTGAAAAGTCAAAAGGCGCTTGGGTGGACGAACTTCCTACGGCACTTTGGGCCTACCGCACCTCTTTCAGAACATCAACGGGACATACTCCTTTCTCTTTGGCATACGGATCGGAGGCAATGCTCCCTGTTGAAACTATTGTTCCTTCCCACCGTAGGATCCACTACAATCCAGAAGAAAACGAAGAACTACTCTTCATGTCTTTGGATCTGATTGAGGAAAGGAGGAACGACGCAGCACTCAAAGCAGCAGCTCACAAACAAAAAGTGGCAGCACTATACAACTCCAAAGTCAAGCATCGAGTCTTACAAGAAGGAGATCTTGTTCTCAGGCGAATCTTTCCGCGCCCCGGGGCACTGGACCCCATCTGGGACGGACCATATGTAATTCATAAAGATCTCCACAACGGAGCTTATATTTTGTCAACAGTGGACGGAGAGGTGTTCCAGAGGGCATGGAACATCCGACACCTCCGTCGATACTTTTCTTAACTTGTACTGCCCATATGAAGTGAATTAACAAAGAGAATCAGTGGACGTAGGCATTTTCATGTCGAACCACTTTAAAAAATCTTGTCTCTTTTTTAACTTGTTCCTTTATATCTTGGCTGCTTGTTAAGCTTTATCCTTTTCTGTTGAACAAAATCTTATGGCATCTCCACTCAAGACGCACCACGGCCTCATCTGGACAAGGCCTAACAGGTACGCGACGATTCTTTGCGCTCGCCAATGAGACTCTTTTGCTCCAGCATCCCTCTGCTGCGGGTTAACTCATTGCTCGCGCCTGCCCTCAAAGCCAACTGTAATGAGCCGATTATAAGTCATCATAAAGGCCGACTATAGCCGATGGCAGCTCATTACGGCGTTCGGCTCGCCGACAACCGTGAACCTACTTTAAGCCCCAACATAAGGTGTGGCCAGCCAGGGGTAGTTCACGGCCAACGGCACCCACGCTAGCCGGCCACGGTAAATCGAATAATACCCACGATTACGGACCATAATGGTTCGGGTAGTTACCGTGCGCGATCTCGGCTCCGATGTGTCTTAAGTGCGGCTGTGGTAAAAAAGAAAACTCCCCGCGGAGGCGTAAGATGGGTGACAAATGTCTCCAAGACCCACAGCTAGGGAAAGTGACTACAAAACCCGTTTGCCACGAACTTAAGCACATCGACGGCCTTACGTGACTGGAAGTTTTACTTTTTCTATATTTCCATTTCATTTAAATACTTTTCTCCTATCCTGTATAACAAACTCTAAAGTACAGGAAACCAAATAGGGAGCATCCAGTCATGAGAATCTAAGCCTGCGTACTGGGTGGCAAGGTACTCAGAGATATCCATGATCAGTTACACAAGAAGCTCGAAGCTACCGTCTGCAAATAAAGCATGAAGGGCGGTACTCTCTTCTCTTGTACATAAATACATAACTATAGCTTATTCATACGTCACACCAACATTGCAAAACATGAAATTATATTTCAAGCAAAGGCTTAACATCAAACACAACTAAAATCACAGGCATATACATGGTT
The DNA here is from genome assembly GCA_030765085.1 of Allium cepa. Classification (NCBI taxonomy): domain Eukaryota; kingdom Viridiplantae; phylum Streptophyta; class Magnoliopsida; order Asparagales; family Amaryllidaceae; genus Allium; species Allium cepa. The sequence goes on from CM060930.1 coordinate 238,205,350, forward strand.
ATACTTCTCACGCAGCACATCAAAATGACAACAACATTTAAACATAACAAAATCAGCTTATATTATAAAATCACACAAAGATACTCTCTGCAAATAATATTATTACAGTCACATCAATGTTTTGGACTAACGTAAACAACAGTAAAAAGAAATAAAAAGCGGCCGAATCCGGACAAGTAACCAGCTGCGTCTGCACTCCATCACCAACTTCCCAAGCCTATTTGGCCGTAGGGCCGGAACCCCCAGCATGTTGATCGGAAGTTCCACCTGTCCAATTCAGAAGAGGAATCCATTAAACAAACGATAAACGATCAAGTTATGGAAACCCGGAAAGAAAAGGAAAAGAGAAGAATAACTCACCAGCGTCCGCCGCTTGATCCTCATCCTCCAGTTGCACACCCGCTTCCTCCGCAGCAAGCAACCGCATCCCCTCCTTCACCGCCGCTTGCTCCTCTTTCGAGAACTGAGCAGTGACCACGTCCAGACTAAAGGCCACTCCCGCATCAACCCTGGCCTCCTCTAAAGCCCGAAGATATATCTTGGCCATGACCCGGGGATAGTCATCCATCCAAGACAAGCTGCCCTCCTTCCAAGTGCGGAAGTACATGTCCTGCAGCATCTCGTCCATCATCCCCTCATTCTCCTCGAAATCCCTCACCCGGGCCTCGGAAGCCTGCAACTTGGCGACAGCAACATCCCTCTCTGATCGGTATCTCGAGTAGTCAGCCTGGAGAGACCTCCTCATCTCCTCCATCTCCTCCTTTAACTTGACTTGAGCCATCTCCGCGACCTCAAGCCTTCCAGACAACTCCTCTACCTGCTCGAGATCCGCATTCCGAACCTCATCCACTGTCGCAATGGCCATGTCGATCCGCTCCTTACAGGCGGCCTCCATCTTCCGTAATTCCGCCCTACTAGCCTTTTCCATGGTCTCTTTCAGACGCCTGGAGGCTTCCTCGTGCCGAGAAATCTGAACGGCTTGACCGGCAAGCTGTTCGGCCTGATCAGCAACCTTCAGCCGCAACCGAATATTAGCGCTCCCAATCTCCTCCCCGGCCTTGACCAATTGAGCATGATACTTCATTAACTTCTTGGTCTCTTCAGCCACCCGATCGATATTAGCCTTGGCCTCGTCTCCCATAGTAACTACCCGAGTGGTAAGCAGATCAAGATCTAGGGACTTAGCCTCGTCTAACACTCGTACCATGGGGTTGCGGGGAAGGAGGTGTTCACCCGTGGCCTCATCAAATGAAATATCCCGAGAGCTTGGATCTAAATCAGGATGACCGGCAAAGGGGTCACGAGGCACGTCAGGACGCCTTATACGGATAACCATGGGATTCTTGGAAGGAGGTGGAGGGGGGATAAACTCCGTGCTCTCCTCCGTGGCATCACGAGGAGGCTGAACAGGGAGCTGCGGACCAGGGGAAGGCTCAAATAAAGAACGACTCCTCTTCTTTTTCTGAATACTCTCTTCGATGACCCCAAAAAGAGGACGGTATTTGACCACGTCTCCAGTGCGACCAGTGGGAGGCTTCGCAGAAGCTCTCATCAACTTGAATTGTTCGAGGCGGTGTCGAACGTCTGACGTTTTAACCACCTGGCCTGCCCCTGGAATAAAGAACAAGTGTTACGAACATACAATGGTCCCCAATTCAGGAAATATGTTAAGTAAAAAGAAAGAAAAGTGTGAAGGCACGTCTATTATACAAACCCTGCGGAGGAGTGGGGTACTGCAATAAGTCCTGAATCTCATTCTAGGACGGGAGTGAACCATAAAATATTTCTAAGTCCTTATCGAAAATGGAACCGACAGAGGACAAAAGTTCACCTTGCACCGCCGAAGTCACCCTGGCTGAGGAACCCCTGGGGGATAGATCGGCACCATCCCCGACCTTGCCAGTCTCCTTCGTCTTCTCCGCTCCCGATTCCCCTTCCGATTCCCCGAAGGCCTGGCGGAGGGCCTCATCCAGCTCAGAGTCCTGCCCAGAAGTTAAGGCACCAGCACCACTACCACCCTGACCGTCTCCATCTCCTCCGCCTTCCGACTCTCCTTCCATATCGCCTCCTTCGCCCTCTTCCACACCTTCCTCCTCCGGAATGATCGGGCAAGTACTAGGAGAGGGGCCCTCTGATTCTTTAAGCTTCTTGCCCCCCGCGACGGGATGCTGTGCAAAGGGTTTTCTCTTGCCACTCTTCACCGTGGCCCCCTCCTTAGCTTTAGCAGCCTTCTCCTCAGCCGTGTCTCTCTGCTTAACAACGGACTGGTGCGGCTGGATCAAATTGTACTCCAGGAGGGTAGCGTTCCTGAACAGGAACGAAGCCGACCTGTCCCGCGCAGGAATGGCCTTTATTCCAGTAGCCATCCGCGCCAAAGAATCATCTTCCACGACAGCAATGCCACCTGTCGCTAGCAAGAAATAGAAGCGTGTCAGAAGAAGCACTACAGTCAGAACATGGAAAATATAGATGAAATTAATCTTACAGCCGAAAGTGAAAAGGCGGAAAGAAACAGAATCGTCCTTGATAAAAAACCATTCCTTCTTGAACATGGTGAACTTTGAATATAGGTCCAAGACCGGTTTGAAGGGCACGGCCGCTTCCAGACTAATGTACGGAGACCCCTTCTTGTAGCCTCTCAGGTTATACAAATATCGAATTTCCCGGTTAGAAGGAGGGCGCCCGTACCTCCTCTGGAAGATGACGAAAAGGCTTACCAAAATGGCATAAGAGTTCGGCTGAAGCTGGAATGGAGCCACTTTCAAATATGTGGTAAAGCTGACTATCCAGGCGTTGATAGGAGGGATAACACCACACATGCAATGGTACCTGCTGTAAGCAAAGTAACCTTCGGGGGGATTATACGGCATCACTCCATCTCCCGGCAGCAGCATAAGGGCCCTGTCTATCCCAAATGAACGAGATATGACATCGAGTTGCTCCTCCTTTAGGGAGCTAGGAAAGCAATCGGGAGGGGAGACCAGAAGTTCCTGTGGACCATATCCGTCCACTAACGACCTCGGAACAGGTCGATGCTGCCCGGATCCTGATTGGGCTGGGGGCACGGAAGAAGATTCTCCTCCATCCCTCGACTTCCGTCTGTCTGATCGTGTTTCCGCCTTGCGAGACATTTATCTGCATACACAGAAGCAAAAAGACAGGTTGTTAAAACAAAGAATACAGAGATGTAAGCAAGCAAGCATACATAAGTCCAAAGTTCCACTCAAAGTCCGAATACAAACTTCATTCGGCACTGGAAGTTCAAGACCATCCGGTAGTACAAGTTCATGTTCATTCGGTAGTACAAGTTCATGTTCATTCGGCACCGGTATCTCAAGTTCATTCGGTACACAGCACTATTCGGCATTGAAAGCCTTACGCGTATATTCGGCAAATTAGGTTCATTCGGTAATAAGGATCATTCGGCAAAGAGCATATACCTGATTCGGCACGAAATGGTTCGGCAAAAGTGTGATTCGGCTAAAGTTTGATTCGGTATAGTATTGGTTCGGCGCTTGTTGATTCGGTGAAGAAAACCTAAGGGGGTGCAGCCCCTATATATAGACTGGAGGAACACCACCGGACCAGATGGTTCGGCATACCGGACCAACCTCCAACCGAACGAAAACCTATACCTACTCGAAGCCGAATGAAACTGTCTCTACCAGCAGAAACCAGAAACAGGGGGCACGCAGGGCGCCTCACTCAGACAAGTACCGAACTCCAGAGCTTACTAATAAAATAAAGAATATGATAACAATAAATAAGTCGTAAATCTCACACTAACATGGGTTAATCATTTACACGTGTACGCAACCACGAACGGTCCATAGGCACGCTCTGAATGGCTATTAACCCTATCGTCGTGAGAATTTACACTTTGGCATCCCTTTTTAAGCTCATCGGTTAAACGGATATTTGATTCTGATAATTAGGAAATGGCTAAGCTGCTTACACATGTACGGGGTCGAGAGCAACCCTTAGGCATGCTTTGAGCTGGCGATAAATCAAACGATCCAGGGGCCCACTCTAACGTGAACCTGGCATCGATGATGCTAAGCCCCCTCGGGGATCACTCTCTCGTCCCAAACGACACAGTTCACTTCATCTCGAATATTTCGATCACGAACGGTCGTTATTTGAAATCACACTAAAACTGTGAATTCCTTTGCAGGACATCAACAGGATATGAACATCCAGCCCATGGCGCTACAAAACAGACCTTCCTACCACGAGGAAACAAAGCGCGACACATGCAAGCACGTGCCCCACTTTGGGGGGCAAATGTTGGGCGAATTCTCACCCAGAAGATCTCGAAACCAAGAAGCGTCAATTTCACCCGGGTTTGCAACCTCCATTCGGCAATTCAGAGGATCAAGTTCCATTCGGCAATAAGGGTCCATCCGGTATATATGTTCATTCGGCCACGCAATCCTATGAACTCATTCGGCACTCGGTAGCCAACAGCCTCCTTCCCTCTGCCGGTCCAAACCCACCAACGAACCAGGAGCAAAAGGGGGTACCACCGGACCAGGGTAGTACCGGACCAAAAGTCCTACCGGACCAAACAGCCCTCACCGAACCACCTCTCCAATACCCTACCGGACCAGCCCCTCTCACGTGCTCCACCGGACCAGACCAGCACCACCGGACCAAGCTCCAACTTCTCCAAGCATGACCGAATGAAGCTTCGCCGAGCCAGATTGCTTCAGCCCGGGCCCACCAGCAGCTATATACATCCAAGACCCCTGCCCCCTACCTCATTCTATGAATAGAGGGGCAGGGGTACAACAATGGCAGACAAGTTTGAGAGCTCAAGCACGGAAGGAACTTTCAAACTACTTTCATATACTTGTACACAAAGTATTGTACTTGTAATCCGAAAGAAAGAAGATAATAACATATAAAGTGGACGTAGGCACGTTCTGGCCGAACCACTATAAATCTGTGTGTCTTTTACATTTCAGTCCCTGCTTTTTTCATATTTACATAACTCATCTAAATCATTAAGAATCACATAAAACCCATTAAATCTCACGACTTGGGGGTGTTTGCCCATTTTTCGCGCAAACAGCAATGATCATTACATTAAACAACTGAGAAAGAATAGTGTTAAATTAAGGAAAATGGACAATTAAACAAGTAAATTTCTAAAGTTGTGTTGTGATAATTATACTTGTTAAATTCACTACATAATAGAAGTATGAAATGGATTTTAATCTAAAGCCGCAGATGTCAAAAAAATAGAAATAAACTAACGTATTAAAATTATTAAAGTAATGCTCATTAAAATAGATTTCAGTCAAAATCGGCACAGAACTGTTCAATCAAATAGAGAAACGTACAACCAGAGCACTGTTAAAGTAATGGTAATAAAAAATTACTGTACATATACCTGCATTTAAATTTAGTATACACACACACACACATGTGTGTGTGTGTGTAAAGATGTATATAAATATATATATTTATAACGAATTTAAATGGGAGGTATATATATTTCGTAATTTAGGTTACTTATTAAATATAAAACAAAAGACAAACACTAAGAAATAAAAGTGTTAAGGAAATGGATCAATTATACGTGACAATTTATAAAATTGTGTTGGTAAAATTAAAATTCTTAAATTTATTAGACTACTATTCATTCAAATAGATTTCAATCAAATTCAGTATACAATTGTTTATTCCTATAGAGAAGTACCATATAATAACATGACATGTTAAATGAACAGTAATAAAAAATTAATGGAGTTATATTATTATATCGTGAAATTATAATGAACAATACATTTTCAAATACAAATTTTGTTTTAATTTCCAGAAGCTCACACAATCAATTAATATATACACTTATGAAGCTGAACTTAATTAAAATTTATTCAATTTTCAAGTAAGTAAGTGGGAATGAGTTACAAATGTCAAGACGACCAGAGTAACACATAACCTAGTATCCAATTTATTTATTTTTAAATAAATTTTGTTTTTTAATTTTTAATTTTAAACAAAAATATCTTGGTATTATTTGCATATTGTATGTTTTACAGAATATTTGCATTTTAATTCAAGAAGTCTTCAAAATACATTAGTTAGCTAATGCTACATCCATCCAGGCCTCTCATTTGAATATTGAGCCGTTGAAAAATAATCATGACAATTCCAAGTGAAGTACATATGATGACTTTGCTAAAGGATAGTAAAAAATGTAATCAAATTTAAACTCTAAAGCAATATATATGTGTAGCAAATCTAATAGTTAATATGAATCAGGTATCAATTATGTTGAAATGGTCAAAAGTAAACCTAATAGTTGCGAATTAATAAAATTCATAAGTGGATATAATACGAATTTAAACTATACATAACTGGATAAACATAATTTGGAATGATTAATGCAAAATATAATAGCTATCAATCAAGTCATGACCATATGTAATTTGTTAAAAGTAAATCAAATGGATATTTTCATCAAGTAAACCAGAAAGTTAATATAATATACATCCAGAAAGTTAATATAAATCAGCTAACCAATATTCATTCACAAAATGATTATAAAGTTGTAAGCAGCAAGTGCAGAATTAATATTAGACCCAACTTCCATTAGGGATATAAAACCGAATAGATATAGTTATCAGATTTACTGCTATTATCGTCCCAATTGGAAAATATATAGAAAACGGAATTGGGTTGTCAGATATTTAATAAACTAATAGCATAATCTACTAAATATTGCTCTCACCAGTAAGCAAAATTTGACATAAAATCGCAAAGAAAACAACAAAAGGAAAAATCAAAATAACCCCAAGTCAAAAGGAGAAGTAGAAAAACCCAAAGCAAGATTGGTGGCAAAAGGATATGCAAAACGATATGGAATAGACTACACAGAAATGCTTGCACCAGTGGCTAGAATTGATATGGTACGTCTAATTCTTGCACTTGCAGCTCAAAATGAATGGGAAATATTTCAACTTGATGTGAAGAGTGCATTCCTTCATGGAGAATTGAAGAAGAAGTTTTCATTGAACAACCAAAAGGGTTTATTAAAAGGAGAAAAGAAGAAAAGGTTTATAGATTAAAGAAGGCATTGTATTGCCTTAAGCAAGCGCCAATGGCTTGGTACAGCAAGATAGAAGCATATTTTACGCATGAAGGGTTTGAAAAATGTTCCAAGAGCACACCTTATTTACCAAGAAAGAAGGAGGTAACATACATATTGTTAGTCTTTATATAGATGATATGATCTTTACTAGAGGCAATAAGGGTATGTGTGATAAATTCAAAAGCTCAATGATGAGAGAATTTGATATGTCAGACTTGGGAAGGATGAGACACTTTTTAGAAATTGAAGTTATACAGAATGACATTGGAATATTTATCTACCAAAGAAGATATGCTTGAGAAGTCCTTGAAAGATTCGGCATAGGGAGCAGCAATGCGGTGAAGAATCCTATTATTCCTGGAACACAGTTGTCAAAAGATGAGGAAGGAGAGAGAGTAGATGCCACCATGTTTAAACAAGAAATTGGAAGCCTTATGAACCTCACAGCCACTTGACCAGATCTGATGTATGGAGTAAGGATTAGTAGGTTCATGGCAAATCCGAAGATATCTCATTGGCTCAACAAAAAGGGTTTTAAGGTACTTAAAAGGAATCACTGATTTTGACATACTATACAAAAGAGGCAGAAGAAATACAGGTATTGTATCTTATATAGATAGCAACTATGCTGGAGATTTGGATGATCGAAAGAGCACTTCAGGTTTTGTTTTCATTATGGGATCTGGAGCAATTTCGTGGGCTTCGAAAAAGAAGCCAGTAATGAGCCTATCAACTACAGAAGATGAATACATTGCTGCTACACTTTGTGCTTGTCAATGTATTTGGCTTAAGAGAGTCTTGGAGCAACTTGGAGCTGAAGAAAGAGGAAGCACAGAAATTTATTGTGACAACAACTCTATAATTTAGTTGTCCAAAATTTTTGTTTTCCATGGACGAAGCAAACATATTGGTGTAAAATTTCATTTTCTCAGAGACTTGGTAAATGATGGAGCTGTGAAGTTGAGTTTTCGTAGCTCTGAAGAGCAGATTGCATACATAACGACAAAACCTCTCAGATTAGAGCAATTTGTGAAGTTTCGTGGGATGCTTGGAGTGATTGATGTAGTAGAAGTTTAAGCTCCATGCAGATGCATTAGCTTTTAAGGGAGGGAATGATGGGAAAATTAGTTATTCACGTTTTTAATAGGTCCTAATCTTATGGGTGCCCTATTCTTAAGGGTTAGCAGTTTTTAAACTTCCATGTAACTTGCCATGAATTGGCTTTACTGTTTTTTTGCTTTCATATGTGTAAAAGGCTATAAATGCCTAATGTTTATTTTCAAGAATTTAAAAAAGCATATAACACTACGAAGAATTATATTGGTGTCCTATCATTTGGAATTCAATTAATAGTAAGTAGATGCCTTGCTGCGCCTACAGGATATTATTGAGGCGTATCAACACTAGAGATCACCTACGACAGTGGGGAATTAGTTGCGATGACATTTGTGTATTATCCAATGAAATGCCAGAAAGTATAAATCATTTGTTTTTCAACTGTAGTTATTCTGGATATAGGTGGGTGCTTTTGAAGGTAAAACTAAGTAATACGAATAATGATACCGCCCTGAATGTTGAAGATGAAGTCAATAGAATCAGACAACGATTCCAGAAGCAGGACCAAATCAGTCAGTTGGCTTCTTGCTCTCTCGTCACAACGATCTACCATATCTGGGAGGAGAGAAATAAATGCATGTTTGGGAAGAAAGAGATGAATAAAATCGAAAAAGCTAAATTAATTCAAAGCGAGATCACTTATCTCATGCGGAAATCGAGTTAAAACTAAGATTTGAGTGATGCTGGATGAACACTCATCGTCCCTCAATTTTCAACCCTGGAAGCAGCCGTGGTAGAGAGGACAATTGTTTAATTCAAGTTAGCTTGTCTGTATCTTTTATCCGATGTGATAATTGTTAGCCATGTGGTTATGGCCCGGTCAATTAATGGGCTGTCATGGGTCTATATGTTTGTACTAAACGTTATATTTTCTTTATGAATAAAGGAACCAAATTTCATAATGTATGTATGTGTGTGGCATAAAATTAGGATGTTAGTTTCTAATCGGAAACATTATTTGTTCAGAAATAAGCACAAGAAAAGAAACAAGGATAAAGTTATCTTGTAGAAACAAGGATTTTTAACTCATATCTTGGTGCCAAAAGGTGCAATAAATGGAACATGTGATCATAGAAAACATGAAACAAGCACGTCCGTTTCTTGTAGTCATTGATACATTAACTTGATATAACTTGACCATTACATTTAATCAAATTTAGTCGACTTTATATGTTCATTCCTCCCTAGGGGAATCTGATAAAAAGCAAACTTATATATCAATCTAATAATATTATATTAAAGTACTTAATAAATTAACATCATGAAAGAAATTACAGCTTTGATGAAATGAAGATGTAAATTTTCTGCCCATTTTTTGTTTGGATTGCATCATATTCCATTACAGGTTATAATTGTCAAATCTTAAGATGTCAAATTTAAAAGAAAAGTGGAACCATATCTTTTAAAAAGAGGATGAAAAAGGGGCAGGCATGAGTGGAATGCAGTTTTATATCATCACGTATCAAGTGATATGTTTTATATCATCCCATATCAAGGGGTAGGTTTTAAATCATCATGTATCATAGAAAAAAGAAGAAGAAGAAGAAGAACATAGAGAATTGAAAAAGAAGGAATTTAAATTAGCGTCATTCTGATATTAAGATGTTCGTAGAAATTGGCAACTTTTTGTACTAAAGTTGCAAACAAGACTACTCAATGGATCTTTCGTTACAGTCAAATCTTATGTTTCTACGTTTACATGTTCAGTTGAATTCATGTTCTCAATATCAAATTTTAACAAGCATTAGCTAATACAGCTATGTGTTACTGAAGCAGTTCAAAACATTGAGATTAGCATTAGCAGAAGAATGAATTTTAAAAAAGAATATACCTCTAACTATCAAGAGATAGGAGCAGCAATAGAAAGTGCGAGTCAGCAACTACAAATATCATGCTTGTAATAAAAAACAACTGCAAATATCAAGTTTATATTAAAATGCATGCAAATAAAGCAACTATAAAGCTTGTATTTAAAAAAACGAATATTTATTCTTTGGCTCCAAGAATGAAATGAAGGAAAGTACTGCCATGCATGATATTAATAATATCAGCAAATGCAACCTACAAAAACAATAAGCATCAGGCAGTTTTCTTTCTACGATCCAATTTGGTGTCAATGGTGTACTCCAACCTGGAGGAATTCAGTAATGCATGGCTATAGATTTGGGGAAACTTATTCAAAAAGGCCAAGGCTATATTTATATAGTCGAAGTTTTAATAGATGTCTAAGTATAATACTTGTTTAAGCAGAAAGCAAGCAAAACTTTCTATGCCTTCACTTATGCATTAGTATGTGTTTTATAAAATGATGAAATACCTACTCTGTGAACACTGCAAACAAAAGGCAATGGCTCAACGTTGTCATATGTTACGACTGATGTAATTTGATAACAAAATAATCGATTTATGTTATAAACTAAAAGAAGATAAGAAGCTATTAAAAAAGAGGAGATAGGAGAAAATGTTATTATTCAGATGTTAGTCATACATTTACATTACATAGACTCCTTTATATATAGGCCATGGAGCATAGTATTGGACCTATCCCATGATGTGGGACTAAACAAAATATAATAAACATTGTATAGCATATTCACACTTTATAATATTACAACACTCCCCTTTGAATATACGTCTTCAAAATTTCGAATGCTCTGCTAACTTGAAGTTGTCATTTTTGAAACATATATGATAATTGCTCCCCCTCATTATTATCTTGCTAGCATATATCCATTCAGATATATAGATATTGTCTGTTGCCTCATTGAAATCCTCTATTAGGATAACCCAATGGGAAAAATCTTGAATAAGAAAAAGAGTGCGACTTGTAAAAGAATAGATATGATAAAATGATATTCCTTCTAAAGAGTTTGATACTTCGGGATCAAAATAATGCCTCATTAAAACCTTACTAAGAAAAACCCTATGTGAACAATCTTAGTGAAGGAAAAAGAGTATAATGACATATTTTATTTTCTCATTTCATCAAATGAAGTTTGATACTTCTGGATCAAATTAATGCCTCGTTAAAACCTTACTAAGAAAAACCCTATGGGAAAATCTTAGTGAAGGAAAAAGAGTACAATATAATGTGACATATTTCAATATTTATAGAATCAAATAGAGTTTGATACTTCTGGATGAATACAATACTTCATTAATAACCTTACAAAGGAAAACTCGATGAGAAAAACCTTAGTCAAGGATAAAAATACAATTTAACTTAAATAACATATTTGAGATGTTATTTCTTGAAAAGACGTTTGAGTCTTCTAGATCAAGACAATGCCTCGTTAAAACGTTAGTAAGAAAAACCTAGTGGGAAAAATCTTAAATAAGGAAAAAGAGTACATTATAACTTATTTCAAATGTTACTGCGGAGTTGATACTTCTGGATCAAAATAATGCCTCATTAAAACCTTACTAATAAAAACCCAATGGGAAAAATCTTAGTTTAGGAAAAAGAGTGCATTATAAAAATTCTTATGAATGCCTCCCTGGTTTAAAATTTTCCTCTGAATTCATATTCGTCTTTCGATAACTCAAATTGGTTATAGATACTTCTAGATCCATAAATATGTATCTCATTAATGATACAATTTATTAATAGTTTCCTTCGATACAATCAAATTTCCCAGATTGTTTCTTCTAAATATGATTTGCATTTTATGCATTTTGTTTGCTACCTTTATGAAAAACACATCACGTGCTTTCATTTTTTATGCTTCAAACCAGTTTTGCATATTGCAACTATATCTTTGATGAATATTAAAAGTTCCATTACAACAATACTTAAAAGGAGGAAGTAATCTACTAAACATGAAGTGCATCAAGATTTTCATCATAGCAATACTTAGAATAAGGTTGTAATCTATATTCTATGTTCTTTGCATTCTTTATAATCATCAAAGTTATTTATTTTCTTCAGGAACTTATATATTTTAATATGTTTTTCATATCGCAACTAACACTTCAATGGATATTAAGTGTTTCATTACAAAATACTTAAAAATAGGAAGTAATATACTCATCATGAATTATATCAAGATTTGCATTACAACAATACTTAAAAGTAGATTGTAATCTACGCTCCTTGTTCTTTGCATTCTTTATAACCACAAAAGTTATTTATATTCTTCAGGAATTTGTATACTTTTATCATTTAATATGATTTAAACCATATTTATACCTTCGGGGTATATTAAGCATTTCAAGTACTTACGCTATTTTACGGACTACATGTCCATATTTCTCTATTAGTAAAGGATTCATGATTATCAGTCATGTTGCCTTGATCCTTTAGGGTTATTTATAGTCAGTTCTATACATTATTTTTTGAGATTTCTTTAATTATCATGTTTTAGGTACCTAAACCACTTCCAGGGTTATTTGTCAATCATGTCATGGATCTCTTTCAGAGCACCCTTAAGTGTTTCTTCAAGAACATGCACTTCCTTTATTTAGCATCATTATTACTTACTCAAAAAGTATTTTGAACTGACTTTTGAACCATATTTCAGATGTGGTTTACACATTTTATCCTTCAGGGATTCAAATCTATATTGGAGAAAGTCTACTAGGGATGAACTTGTATCTCTTTATCCTCCCCCTCAATGTTGACAAACTTTGTCACATTAAATAATAATCATTTTTGGATTCTCATTTTGATCCATTATCATATTGCTACTAGCGAATACACCATACATCTTAATAGTAGGAGGATAACCCTTTTATCAATTGATAAGATGCATTCAAGTGATATTTGTGAGCTTCTGACTCATGTTTAAATATGAGATTCAATTATGCTAAATTTCGTGAAATATAATCCAGTTGAAATTATACCATATTTTTCTAAAATAAGCTTCTGGCTTTCAATTCTAGAAATAACATAAAGATATTCTTTATTGTTTTCATTTATAGTTTCAATATGGTATCCATTCATTTTAATATATTTGAAACTTATCAACTTTCTTTTAGAGTTGCTTGAGTATAATGCATTCTGAATAAAGGTATGCGTACCATTTGGTAGTATTATATGGGATCTTCCAGACCCGTCTTATATTAGCAGATCCAGCTAATGTAGAGACTTTAGCTGAGAAATTTTCAGATAGTTCAGAGAAAAACTTCTGGTTTTTCAAAATTGTACGAGTAGTTGCACTATCTAGTAAGCATATATCATCACCCAAATGGCGTTCCATACCTTCTTGTAGAGAGGAAAAGTAATGAGTTTATAAAGAAATGCAAGAACAATTCTTTCCAATTTGCCACTTTAACAGTCGGCTACACTTACTGTTTTAAAGGAAATAAGAAATAGAACGTATGTAGATCATTTGAATACATACATGACTTCAGGTCATTCAACATTTATGTTGATTGAATTTTAAATCACTAAATTATATCTATGCATAATCTATAAGATAAGCTTATAACAAACTTCGGGTTGTTAGTTGAATATTTACATATATGGATGTATACGTGCGTCCATGTATTACACATATAATATAAATTTTCATATTCTTTCTTACTTGAATTAGTGATTTTTTTAGAACAAACTATTACAAGGATCCAAACTATTAATTTTGTTTTATAAATCAATGTCAATGTAAACCCGTCAAAACAGAATGATAATGTTTAAAACATTTGGTTTGGAACCATATCGAAGTTCTGGTTCGAACAAAATATACACACAACTTCAAGTTGTTATGTTCATTCCTCAATTATATCTCAAATATCAGTTTTAAACATTGATTATGATTACTTATCAAAGACTAATTTATAATTGCTTATAAACATTTCTATAAATCTCTTTGAGAGTTCCATTAAAATAAATTACAGCAAAAATAATAATAAGTGTCTTCTGGATACTTGGAATGTTACAGATACAGATCTCCTCAAGATCGTATGTATAGCTTGCATGAAATTATGGCATGAAACATAGACTATCTCTTCAGGAGAATATCGAAAGATATTTCTTCTAGAAATGATTATCCATATAATATTTCTTAGGAAATAATAACTACTCACATGACCTTTATGGTATAATTAAACATATGAACATAGAACAATGTATTCTTGAGATAATCTTAAACCTTTTTGGATCTAATCTAAACTAAATTAGGATTCTTCATAATCAAATTTATGTACACTTATCTGGTTTAATAAAATTACCAAATATATAAACAAATCATTTCTAGAGATATGTTATCGTTTCCAAATTTATAAATCACTTCTAGAGATATTTTAGTATCACTGCTTCTGGAGAGTGAACTTATCTCTTTTATATATATATATATATATATATATATATATATATATATATATATATATGCGCTATTGGAATGCCATATCAATATTCAATATTTCTTTTATACGAACTACATAATTGCTACTTTTACAGTGGCATAAAATATCGCAGCTGGAGATTTTTTGTTGTAACTTCTTTTGAAATGGCATACTAAACTTTAAATACAGTAACAAAATTAGATTCACTAAATGAAAGTAAGATGCAAGAGATAAAACCACTACTTCTGGAGTGTAATATTGGTATACAATATCATTTTTGTTGGATAAATTATTTTCATTACTTCAAAAAAATTATATGGTTATTCCTTCAGGGAATATAGTGTTTCCTTTTAAGGAATTGCAATGCAATAAAAATAAAATTCCTATAACATCTCTTCTGGGATGTTGGATTTTGCAATAGTTTTTTTAAATAAATCTCTAAAACATCTCTATAGGAGATTAATGTGCACATACACATCAGATGATTTTTAAAATATCATATAACATTATATCTTCAGGATATTTGGTTAATATAATGTAAATATGAAGATATGAGGTAAGGTATAACTTATTTGGAGATTTTTTTAATCTCTTGAATGCAACATCATTATCTTATATGATAATTTGTTAATTTCCTTTAACTTCTTCAAGAAGTACAACCTTATCATTTTACACAATTTCAATAAAGCTTCGGGCTTCTAATTCATAAACATCAAGTTCATTAGTTTGTTATGAACTTCGAGTTCTCAAATTTTGTGTAAACTTTCTTTTTTTTGAAGCTTATACCTTTTGACAAATAAAAAAAATACGTATAAGAA
Organism: Allium cepa; assembly: GCA_030765085.1. NCBI lineage: Eukaryota > Viridiplantae > Streptophyta > Magnoliopsida > Asparagales > Amaryllidaceae > Allium > Allium cepa. The sequence goes on from CM060930.1 coordinate 238,220,665, forward strand.
TTTGAGCTTGTAAATTTATCAAAAAATGTTTTCATAATTAAAGACTTCAGGTCTTGGACTTTGAGTTATACAACTTATGTTGAAAAAAAATCTTTGCACAACTTCAAGTTGTTGTTCAAACTTATTTCTTTCATTATATCGAGCATTGTTTGCCAAATGAATACACCATATAATGAACCATATGTCTATTCTTATTCCAAACATAAAAATACAACATCATTTAATTTACTGTAGCTAGTGCATTTATGATGATAAGGTAATTTAATTTATTACCACGACGACAACATTTAATGCATTTATGATTAAAAAAATGAATGCAGTTAACCATTATTGTGGCATAAAATAAAAAATATTATCACAACGAATTGATTTCTTCACAAACAAATAAATCAATATAACTAACTTTAGTTAGCAAAATTTAATCTCAAAGCTAAATTTAATATACTCAATAATAAAATTAAATGAATACCATAAGAGAAACTTTATTTCTTAATAGTCAAAGTTTCTAAAATAACTAAAATAGCTAAAATAACTCTTAAATATATATCCTTTTTTTATAATTCAAGTTTCTGCTCTTTTATTGAAACTTCTGGCTCTTTATTATAAGAAAACTTGAAATTTAATAATTTATAGAAACTCAAGCTTTTAGCATTATAGGAACTGTAGGTTCTCAACTATTATTTCAAATGCTAGAAATTAAGTTTACCGTATATGTTTCTCTAAGAAATAATAAAATATTTCTTCTGGAAATATAAACTATATATCTCAAAATAATTTCCAAAATCAAAATCCAAATCAAAGAGTTTTAAAAATGAAAACTTCATTTATCAAACATGTACAGATTACTTAGATCTATATCACAAAACAAAACGCAGTCAAGATCAATAAATTTATTTGAATCAACAACAGAAATTGTCAAATTCAAAACTTGCTTTCCAAAATAATGAACTAAAAAAACATGCAATAATATGCAAGTTTGAAATCAATTCAAATCTAGATTCAAAAAATCACAACATTTTATTTTTAAACAATGTACAAATCTCAAAGATATATTATTTGAGTGTGATTTTGAGATCTACAATATAATGAGATCTGAAAAATAAGAACAAAAAAATTGGATCTATTGTAGGATGAGATTTTAAATATAATGACAAAAATACATGTAAAGTGGAATAAGATCTTGAAAAGTTAAGATCTATAAAAACTTAAATCCAAATCTAAAAAATTAGGAAATAGATATAGAATTGTGAAACAAGAATACTTAAATCTAGATCTAAATTGATTGCAAAATAAATCTAGAAAAGCAGATCTAGAAAATTTCCAACCTGATTTCATTGGTTGAATAAGAGGAAGAGATAGATCTGATTTCAGTAACTGATTAAGAGAAAGGGATGTATCTACGTAAAAGAAAAAAACAGATCAAATCTTCTGGATTAGAATATCCAATACATTTGAGAAAGAGATCGTGTTGATAACGTGTTATAAACTAGAAGAAGATAAGAAGTCATTAGAAAAGAGTAGAGAGAAGAAAATGTTATTACTCAGATGTTAGTCATACATTTACATTATATAGACTCCTTTATATATAGGCCATGGAGCATAGTATTGGACCTATCCCATTATGTGGGACTAAACAAAATATAATAAACATTGTATAGCATATTCACACTTTATAATATTACAACAATTTAATCATTTTTGAGTCCTCATTGGTAGCTCACTTTATTACTAGGAAAATATGAGGTTCTACGTGCAGTATACGACAATACACACAGAATCAGACCTATTTTTGTGGATTAGGGTGAGATTGAAGAAAAACAAAAAGCCACTGCATCCGTATGAATACAAATTAGCAATCCTATAAATAAATTATAGCTGTATAAGGCGTGTGTTTTTTGTTTTCGGCAAGCATGCAATGGACGTGTGAGAGAAGAGGAGGCTGAAAAATCCTAATCGTTCTAATAAAAGGGATGGAGAAGGGGAAGGGAGAGGATAGTTGCTGATATTTCCCAAAAGGTAGAAAGCAAGAGAATGTCATTTTAATTTTATATGTCAAAACCATTTTGCAAACCGATTATTTTCCACTTTTCTCCCCTCCGTGCATTTTAAAATAAATGTTGAAAATGCAAAACACAGAACTTGTTTTCAAACCGAATAATACATTATTATTTTTGGAATGAAAGAAGCCCCTCAAATATATTTCAAGGTTTATAAGCTTTTAGATAAAATGCCATTTGAAAATTTAAAATCCTTAAATTTAGTAACTAATAATCAAGTAAACCAACATCTTTATGGTGATCACCATGCCCTTGAAGATTCCCATTGCATGCTTTCTTAGTGGCGCATCAACAAATCATCAGCACATAGACAAGGATGCGTATGCATACCAGGAAATATATTACAAATAGAAATCGTATTAAAACCTATTTCCCTTGTTACAGTCAAAGAGACATCCAAATAATTAACAAATGGATTGCTGCAATCTTTTAGACCACGAATGGGCATCACATTTAGATAAAAACGTGGATGCATAGCATGTTTGTCTTCAAACGATAATTGAACCAATTATTACCGGCTTACCAATTTGCAACAATTCAAAGTGTAAATATCGAGCATAGACAAAAAGATGCATACAGCAGTAAATTTGTATTTTTGAGTACCTAGACTTCATATTTTTTTCCTATGGTTATGTTTTGACCTTTTTTTAGGGAAAATATCATGTTCTTACAAATATTGACGTTGATCATGATTTGCCAATTTTTGTGTATGATTCATTTCAAAACTATATTTGAGACATGTCGGTCATTCAGTTGTAACTACCACGTAGTCAAGTTTAAAGGCGAATTATATTCTTAAAGGGTGATTGTTGGAATGGTTTTAAGTTTATAATTCGTTCAAAACTTTTTAAGTATGGGATTTCGTTTTAGTAGCAGAGTTAGCACCAAGGTTCAAGATATCTGTTAATAAGAAATCTTATCAACATCCCGATTAAAGGTGATAACGACCTCTTCGGAACCACCTTTCGAATTAGTTAAAGTTATTTAAAATTCCTTCGAAACCACCTTTTGGCATGGTTGAGGTAATTTAATATTGTGGCCTTATGGTGTCAAGGGTTTTAACTGTGTCAGGAGGGTTTTATTCCTTCTAAATTTATCCCTTCGATAAGCTTTGATGCAAGTACTCAATAGTTGAATCCATATGTGAGCATTGAATTAGATTATACATATCTGAAAACACTTTATTAATAATTTTTCATAAATACAAAGGATAAGTATTACAAGGAAGTGAAATCTTTCAATTTGACTTAAGAATTAGGATTTACAAATTTAAGAAAAGAATAGGTATATGATGAATGAATTCGGGTCCCCTAAACAAAAACTCTAGGGTCTTATTTGTAAGTGCATGTGTAAGTTGAAAAGGATGTTGGCTTTCGATGCTGTCGAAAGAGGTATTTTCGAGGCTTCGAATAATTTGAAGCATGGTAGAATGTTTAATTGCAAAAGATAGCTTTCGAAAGCATTTTCGTGGATTAATGTGGAACCTCCATCTGCTTGTGTTTGAGAAAGCAATATTGGTCACATATGAGATCTTTATATTTGTGGAAGGTTTCAACTGATACAAAAGGCTGATTCATGCTTTCGAAGAGGTCGCTTTGGTCAAATGTTTTTCTGCGGAAGGTAAATAACGACGGAACTATCCGTTTCGAAAGGGCAGATACATATGCGGAAGCCTGTTATTCGATACCTTTGAAAGATGCTTTTAATTCTTACAAAACTCCTTTATGCATGCAGAAACAACTGTTTCGAAAAGGGTTAACTGAAGTGGAAGTATAGCCTCGTCCCGTTTTGACATCTTCGAAAGTCCATTGCTCAACCATCATTTTGCAGAAACATCCTTTCAACTCTTTCGAAAGGTCTTGCTATCGCTATCATTCTCCATGAACCCTTCTTCAGTATTATTTAAGGTTTCAACAAAGCTACGGTGATTTCTGCTGATAACACTTGCCATAACTGGCGAAGGGATGTTCTTGACTTTTGAAGTCAACTATTTCGACACCTTCATTATTTCAACATATAATTTTTCTGCCTTTTGATATTCTCAAATGAATCTTGACCGTTCATTTAAATCTGATCAAATGGCTTTACTAGCATTTGCTTTGCTTGTAAATCACAATTTCTTTTTCCCTATTTCATTTACCTACGATTAAAAAACTTGAAGCAAGAATTCGAAATTTCAACCTTTTATTAAATTCTTAATTTCAGGAGACACAAGTTAAAATTTAAGGTAAGCATCCATTTTTCTCTATTACGGATCGGCTTTTCACGTTTAATTTCAATTTCAAATTCTTAGGGTTTGAGTTTGTGTCATTGTTTTAAATTTTAAAAATTATTTATGTTTATCGTTCGTATGAAATGATTTTTAGATTCATTTTCTATGCTAATTTCAATTGATCTATGGTATCAATTTAGGGTTTGAACTTGATTTTATCAAATTTGAGGCTATTTGTCGTTGCTTTATGCAGATTCAAGATCGACCCCTGTGATGCTTAATTTTAATTTATTTTGGAAGATACTAAAAGTTAAAATTTATGTCTCCTACTGTTATATGGATTGAGAATGATACACTTTTTATTACCATCAAAACCATTAATCCACCTTTCGACTTAGTTGAAACCTCAAAACTTAAGTAAGCACATTTGTTTGCATTATTTCAATTTAGAGTTAAAGCTTTTAAGATTCTGTTATATCCTTTCGACTCATTCGAAACTCATAATGGTTAATTGGAGTGTAACTATCACCGCTTTTCAATATTGACATCGTCGAAACGTATCAATGCCCTTTCACTAGTGTCAATGCTACTTTGTTTCGAATTTTTATTAAATTTAGTTGGGGTGTAGTATTTTGACAATGTATATATCCAAATTGGTATCGTGTGGATAATTGCACTTATTAATAATAATTTTTTTGGCTTTCGACATTGTCGAAGGGCATGTTCAGGTGCCTGTATTCCATCCTCCTTTCGATACCGTCAAAGCTCAATGTCCTGTATTTCATCCTTCCTTTTGACACCATCAGAAGCTCAATGAATTTCATAATTCTTTTTAACTTCAACCCCCTTCGAAGGCATGGAACCATATGCTTCGATGGATATTTGAGTTATTGCAATAGGCTTTCGACACATTCGAAAGGCGTAAATAGTGAAATGAATTATACCTTTAATGAAATTATTTCACCTGGAAGGATCATGGATTTAAAAAGAGCTTCTAAGAAATCAGAAAAAGATATAGTTTCAAAACTAGAATCATCCCCAAAGAAGACTGAAGCAGTTTTAAGACATTTGCTTATATCTTCTCAAGACGAAGTAGATGCAATCCTTAATGACTTTGGAATTGCAGGAGTTAAAGCATTTCCTCCTGGTGAAAATGACACCATTCAAATCCTCCCAAGGGATATTTCTCTTACACTGACATCCAAATTTGGCATGGAAGTTTTATTCCATTTCTTGCGTTCTTGTCAAGATTTCTAAGTCACCTGGCATAGCTCCTATACAATTATCGCCTAATGTATATACATATCTCATCTCCTTGGAGCTAATGACCTTAGAGTTGGGCTTTCCTTCTCTAACTACTGAAGTTCCCAATTACTTGGTGCGTCTCGTCAAGCTTAGCAATTTGAATGACCAAATTTTCAGAGCTAACCCTCACAAGAAGTTAGTTTCAAAGAGAGTAAACAAGTTCAAAAATCGGAAGGCAATTTTTTTATATCAAAGTTTTACAAGCATTAGTGGAGCTTTCTCTTCTCCTAGTAAGTAGATCATTACCATTGTTCTTCATTAAATTATTTTCTTTTGCTGAATTACATTTTCTTATTAGGCCCTGACCCCAAGGATCTTGACGATGAAGGCAAGAGAATTATGAAGTTCTTAATTGTTGCCTCTAACAATAATAGGAATCGGCTCGCATTACTAACCCTCGGCAACCTTCAGAAAAACTCTCCTTCCAGAAGGCCAGAGGATTCTTAGACAACCTCCTCTTGTCCAAGATACTTCTAAAAGAAAACGCTTATTATCAATTGGTGACCCAAAAAACTTTTCATCTTTGTCTCTGATTTGTCCCGACCAACCTGATAAACTTAAGTGTACCGTTTGTAACTTACCGTTGGGTTACTCTTTAGATCACCTTGATAACCTATGCTTTTTGATTTTAACAGATGCTCATTCGATTAAATTAACCATAAGAGATGACCCAAGCCATTGCTAGATCGAGAATGATTGCTAAAAGAAAATTAAGCGAAGTGACTACCGTGGGTTCTACTTCCAAGAAAATTAAAATTGATGATGTCCAACCTTCTCTTCCTCCAAAAGAGGATGAACTTGTTGACGTAGGCAAAGCTCTAGAAGGTCCTACACTTGATGACATTGCTGACCAATCCAGAATGATCCCTTCGAAGGACGACTTCATGTCCTATATAGTTGTGTCTGATTCTCTCAGCGTCATTGCACAAATGCAAAAGGATTTAGACACTACAACTCCCTCCCAGAAGTTGAATCCCTCTAGACCCTCATCACCAATGTCTCTTAATGATTTTGAGTATGTTGTACAATCAATTAGAATTCTCCATCATTCACTTATATTCAACCGCCATTCTCTGTACTCGATCCGACAAGTCATTGTCGATCTTTCATTGAACAACTGCTTCTGGTGTGTTCCATACTACTTGATTTTCAATTACTATGTTATATTGAATCTTGACTCGCGTTTTACTTTTCCTTTCAGATCTTTAAAAGATGGTACTCCCTCTAAGAAAACGTTTCAAAGTGTTCGGCTAAGACATCAAAGCTCAAAGAAGAAGTGTCAACTCTAAGTAACCAGATTATTTCCCTCACTGCTACTAAAGAATACGCAGTGAGGGAACAAGAAAGATTAAGCGCTTCTTTTGTTCAAGTGTAATCTACAATTTTCGAGGAGGGAAAGGCTAAACAAGTCTTAGTCGAGGAGGTTTTGGCTTTGAAAACGACTCTGAAAGAGTCAGAGGACAAAAGGTTAGGATGAATGCTAAACATGTTCCTCTCAAGAAGAGACGTACATTTTTCAAAAAGAAATTGGAGAAGAGAATGAATTCTTTAACCATGGATATCAAAACAATTCCCGAGGCTCAGCAAAAGGTGGCTCAATTTCTGAGCACTTCTCAAAATGATATCATCGTAAATTCTTATGAGGATGCACTCATGCTAGCTTACTCCGATAATATAAAGAAGTGCCCAGATTTAAGCTTTCCCTCACTTGATCCTGTGTTGGTTAAAAGATTCATGGGCAAAATTAAGGAAGTGGAGCAAGGTATTGAGATCCCTGATAGAGAAGGAATTGATGGCTTAAAAGCTCCTATCTTTGGAAGTCCCTGCTGTAGGAGATTCTGATTCAGACGAGGAGGAAAGATGAGAATGATGAAACTGTTATTGAAGGAGGTGACAACTAGACCTGATAATGATAGAGGTCAGGGTTTTGGCGGAAATGGGGGCGATCATGATGACTCTCAAGGAGGGGGTAACGATGACACTTTCGGGCTTCTGATAAAGTCTTCCGTGTTCCTAGTGCTCGCGAAGTGGGTCAAACTGAATTTCCAGAAACCTTTTATCTGCATGATAAAGATATCGATATTGATGCTAGGGAGCAAGAGGGGAAAAAGCAGACCCTATAAACATCAATTCCTGTTTCTTAGGTATGTAACTCTTTGTTAAAATGGCTCACTTCCAAGATAACATTGGATAATATCTTTCCATTTTAGATAAGGAAGAAATCCATTTATCTTTATAAAACAAAGCTTGAAAAAAAAATAGACGAAATAAATAGCCTGTATAGGGAGCAAGATACACAATTAAAAGAACGTAATGCATTCTTTGACAAGTATTATAAGCTTAAAAAAACGTTGCAGTATTGGCGCCATTTAATGATCAGGAAGCGGCCCCTAAACTGAAAAGGGTGCGCATTTGCTATAACCAGCTCTTAGAAGAGAACAACGAATTGATAACTCCCTTTTGGATGTTGATGGAGGACAGAGATATTTTGGTAAACTTCGTATACAAAGCTTATTATAGACATCCAACTGTGGATTTTTCATACTTAGATGATTTAAGTAGGGATCTACTTAGATATCTACATAGGAGGTACTTAGACGAATTTGAATCCGATCCTCATTTAGGGGCCTGTTGGAATTTACCGCGAGTCAACTCAATTCCTCGCATATTGCCTCCAGAAAAACTCAAATATTATAAGGATAAATCATTTCCGAGTTATTCAAAAAATCAATCTTGTACGAACCAAATGAAAATTTGTAATCATGTAATTATATTAAACTGTAAATTTTTTGCATTAGTTTTCATTTATACCTAGTCTATTTTAATACGTTATTACAGAGTAAATGTCTCTCAAGCAGCCTTGTTAGTAGAGATTACTTAGGCAAATATGTCAAATTAAGAAAAGGTTACATAGAAAAGGGCTCGCTCTTGAAATCCTCAAGATTGGCTAAATATTGCTTTCTTAGAGATCCATGAAAGCTTTATATGCAACATCCCCGCTGTGACGACCCGACTTTCTCACCACAGAAAATCACATCATCTTGAAGAAAGAAAGGGATAGAAAAGAGAAAAGAAAGAAGAGAAAGAAGAAACAACATCAGAATCTCAACAGCGGAACGAATAAATTATATTAGTAACATAAATATTACATAGTATACAACACTAATCAGAGTTACACAGCATATACATCACATACTAGACGGTTATAAACACCTGTCTAGTTATTACAACTCAATACAACTCAACAGAGAGATACCAACACAGAGAATACACAACGGAACTATACATCTTACGCCGAAGCCTCCTGCTCCATTGCTCCTCCATAATTCGTCAAAGCTAACCTGAATCCCTTGGCTACTCTTAAAAATTTGAGTACCTAAGAGTTTAAGAAAATAGAAGATAAACTCCGGGTTGGACATGGGTCTGGTGTGAGTAACAGGTTAAAGTTGCTTAACTTTGAAAAACTTTTGAAAAGAAAGGTATCACGTAAGACTTCCCACACATAAACATGGAAAAGTTTTTACCTTACGCTAACCAAAACATTTGATAGGAAATCCAGTGATATTATAATAGGTCTAGGGTTTTCAAGTAAATAGAAAATAGCCGACATTGTTACATCTATTAAATTCTAGCTACTAGCCACAAAAGTGGGCAATACAATCAAAACCGTTGGCACTTATTGGATTCTAAGTTCCATATAATGGCAGGGCTACTGGGGTAATGCCCGTCACAGTACGTGGCCTAGATCACCGTACCGAGGATCACTCCCAATACCCTGCAACACAAGGTCGGAACCATCCCTTATTGGACAGTCCCGAACAAGACAACACCTTTTTAAAATTATTTAAACAAATTTGAATTTAAACTTTATTCATTTCCAGCTATGATTCAAATTAAGCTTGAATCCGTAATTTAGAATTAGATTTAAAACTTATTTTAAATCTTTGCTTAATATTTAAAAATTCAGTTTAAATTTTGAAAATATGACAAGTTTTCAAACTTGAACAAACCAACTCGAGCAACCCATAATTCACTCGAGAAAAACACTAAAATATACTCGAGTAAACTCGAGTAACATTCCATTTTAAAACATTCAAACTAAAAGTACTGTCATGTTAAATACATAAACCTGTAACACTCCTACAATCGAGCCTACTCAACAGCTACTTCGAGTCAATCAAACCCACACTTTGAGCAGAAACACGCAACAACCCGAAACAAACACGAGAACCTATCTCCCCCAAAATCAATAGCAGATACTTCATGATCACCGTACACCTGCACCACCGCTACCGTCAACTCCGACCTCTCGCGACTACATGCGCAAGTCGGCGATCATCCCTCAACCTAATTCCGACCATCAAACAAATTGCAGAACCCCAAAATCAAAATCGAGCTTCGAGCTCAAAACTGGATGCAAATGTCGAACTGGAAAACGCTTCAAACACCAAATTCCGACCACCAGAGAAGCTTCACCTCCGTCCACGTCCTCTTCTACACCCCAACTACCTCCCACTTGAATCTGGAAGAACTCGATCATTCATAGGGATCGCGGTGATCAATTTACTGATCAACAGGTACAACTAGGGTTAAAAACTTTAATCCTTAATCACCACTGCCTCCATGCATTAACTCTCTTCCCAATAATTTTCCCTAAATCTTCAATCATCACTCTATCACCAGAGAAGCCACCCCGACCACTCAGATCAATAGTTCTAGCCCAAAACATCATTTCTGGTTAGACCAGAAATGCTCAATCAATTTAAAACTAAAATTTCTAATTTTTGTTTTAAAATTCAAGAATTAGTTCAAGTAATAGATTTATACTCTTGAATCCATGAATCTGGGTGATCAAATTTCCATTTACTTATGTTTGCTCTGTTATATTTTGATTTCCAGAGTCAATTACAGATTTTTTTTTTTAAAACAAATTTGAATTTATATATTAAATAAAATTTAAACTTTAACTTATATTACACAACCATACTTTGTTTGAATCCAAATCCTTAACATAGATTAGTTCAAATAAAATGGATGAACCTGGAACTTAAAAACAGAAAACTAAGTTACCCTGCAGCATGCACTACTTCATACATTCATGTATATATATATATATATATATATATATATATATATATATATATATATCAGTAATGAACTTGTAAATGGCATACAAACATGCATATTTCCAGAGTAAAACAAGCAACTAATTTCATACCTAAATTATTAAAGAGTGAGGTTACTCACCAGAATTTTTTTATGAGCAGAGCAAACTATTTCTATAAATGCTTGAAACTGGATTGCTTTGATTTCAAAACTTCAAGTTGCTTCTTTTATTTTTTGTAAACTTTAATCTTGATTTTGCTGCAATGCTCCCTGATCTACAATTGCATGCATGCTTCTTAAAACTTCAAATTGAAGATGAAGAATATAGGCCTGGTTTGAAACTGCAGTTGCATGCAGGCCTTTGAATGTTGTTTCAAAAACAGAAATGGTGGAACTGCAGTTTTTTTTGAATATCTTTGAAAATGATTTGCAAAATGGATTTCAGGTTAATGATTTGAAGGGGCTACGCGAGATTGATTTTGGTTAGAGGAAATATTAATTTTTAGATTGGCTTTTGATGGAATTTGCAGATTATATTTGAACATAATTTTCTGTTTTTTTGAAGAAGATGATCAAAGAAATTTAAATTTTAATATGAATGATGATTTTAGATTTTTAGATCTTTGTTTAAATGTTGGCCGAAGATTTTCTCAAGATTGAAGAAGAAGAATAGAAAAAGAGAATGATTTGAGAAGAGATGTGTTTATATAAGTAGATTTTGATTTAATTAAAATAAAAGAAAAAAAGAAAAATTAAATAAGACACTTGTTTTAAATTTAACATTTGTCACTTGGTTTATTTAATGGCTTACACATGTCATTAAGGTGTTTAGAGATTTACACATGTCTTAAGAGTATTTTAATTTAATTTAAAATTGTTTATAAAAACTTTTAAATCTTAATTTATTCCTTTATGTATATATAAATAAATTTCTCCCCTTTTTTAATTAAAGAGAAATGAAACAAACAAATATAAATATAAGCTTATTCAAATATTTTTATGTATTTATTCTTTTAAATTTCACAACATTAAGTTCAAATTTAAATTAAATCATAAAATCCTATTTAAAAATCAAGATATATATATATATATATATGCATATATAACTCTATTAAATTTTGAAAATAACAAATCCTATTTCTAAAAAAAAACTATTTATGTTTATAAAAGCTAGGTATTATCATTATTATTTGAAAATAACAAATTAAACAATTTTAATATGATTTATAAAAGAGATTATAAATCACTTCTATTACTCAATATATCAAGATCATATGTAAATTGTATTTTAAATTCTTATATATAATTTCAAGCAAAGCTTTTATGTTAATCTAATTTAAATTCATACTAAATATAATTTAAACAAATAAGATTTACCTTAAGTATAAACCATACAGTTATTTATTAAATTGCTTTATTTACTAAATTCCAAAAAAAGCTTATCTATTTACACTATGTACAATTATATATATATATATATTATAAATAGAAAACAGTTTATTTGCTTTAAAAGGATAAAATATACCAATTTAAATATTTATTAAAAGAAGATTATTAATTCAATTCAATTTTATTATCAAAAATTACTAAATCAGTTTAATTTTTAACACAGATTATTAAATTGATATTGCCAAAAATTCCGGGATATCACATTCCTCCCCCCTTAAAAGAATTTCGTCCTCGAAATTTAAAACAAATGTAATTTAATAATCTATTTTAAGATTTTATTTTAAAACACAAGCATATATTATCAATCATATGCTAACAACCATAGCAACCAATTCAATCAATCAAACAAATCTAACTATTCAGACAAAATTCTGAATAGGATTTCCTAAAGTTTCCTAAGTATAAATACCGAGATACTCACTCTACAGAATCCAAACAATCTATACTACTAAGCTACAGAGCTCCTATCCAAGTAAATCTACAAAACTAAATAGGATATCAGACTACAGATAAATCTGATTCAACAATCACAATCTCTTGAATTGCTCGTTCTACAACCAGAGATAGATCATACACGTACTCCCTCAGAGATACGTGAAATACATCGAATCCCAGTTATCCAAACTCGCAACTCAACCTTGAAAATTAATCACTAATCCTCACAAGAACACAGAAAAGATCCAAAACACCCCCAGTCTTACCCAATTTTATAGCTCCTTAGATCAGAGAAAACTTACCCAAAACTAAATCTCCGACTCCGGAATCCACATTCCTTCGTCTCTTATCCACAAAACGCTCCTGACGATCCTGGGCTGCCTTCATCTCTCCCGATCAGCTCAACCTTCGCTGATGTCTCTAAAAAAACTGGACCAAAACAACCCAACAGAATGATCTCCTCAAGATCAATCCAAAACCAAGAATACCAACTCTACTCCACAAACATCAGAAGACTAACTTACTTCTCCAATTCGAAAAAGACAAAACAAAAGCACTCCCAAACTGCTTCCGCTGCACAACTCTGATAACTCAAGAGAACACTCAAAATATCGCAAGTCTCTTTTGCGATCAATCCAGACTAATTTCCAAAGAAAACTGCTCTCTTTTCCAATCAGAACAGCTTACGCTTATCTAGCCAATCCATCAAAGAAATGGATCCACTCTGCTGCTTCTGAACTCCAGCTCCAGAAAAACTACTTAGCCAGAAAAATTCCTGCTAGCACACAGAACTCTCCGAGCTGCACTGCTAACACCCATGCCAAAGAATTCCTAATCCGAAGCTCTTCAAGAAACTTAGGCCTCAAACCAGACAAAAACATCCTGCTGAACCCAACCACAACACCGAAGTAGTCATATTTCCTAAACTTGTTCCAAAGAAACATCTTCGGACACAATCCATAATCACTACGTCTCATCACACAGCTACTAATTCCTGAGGTATCAAGATACCATCATTTTCTTCTGCCCAACCGACAAATCCAAACTCTGCTCATCCAACTTCAAAGATGGACTCCGAACCTTTGAAAGGTTTCCTTCATAGATCGATGAAATCCTTACATCCGTCCGCAAAACTCACTTGAGACGGTATTAAGTCTACAGTCTTGATAGATACACTTCCAACCTCAATATTCAAACTCTAACCATTGGTAGTTGTCGTGTTGCACACACCATTACCTTGTCTACCTTTATATCTCATATTGGAAAACCTGTACAGGTGACCCAACAAATAGGTAGAAATACACACACGCACACACACAAATACGCTCTCTCAAGATAGAAATCACTTCAAAGCCTAGGCATTCACTCAACCTAGTGCTCTGATACCTACTGTGGCGACCCAACTTTCTCACAACAGAAAATCGCATCATCTTAAAGAAAGAAAGGGATAGAAAAGAAAGAAGAGAAAGAAGAAACAACATCAGAATCTCAATAGTGGAACGAATAAATTATATTAATAACATAAATATTACATAGTATACAACACTAATCAGAGTTACACAGCATATACATCACATACTAGACAGTTATAAACACCTGTCTAGTTATTACAACTCAATACAACTCAACAAAGAGATACCAACACAGACAATACACAGCGGAACTATATATCTAACGCCGAAGCCTCCTGCTCCATTGCTCCTCCATAATTCATCAAAGCTAACCTGAATCCCTTGGCTACTCGTAAAAATTTGAGTACTCAAGAGTTTAAGAAAACAGAAGATAAACTTCGGGTCAGACATGGGTCTGGTGTGAGTAACAGGTTAAAGTTGCATAACTTTGAAAAACCTTTGAAATGAAAGGTATCACGTAAGACTTCCCACACATAAACATGGAAAAGTTTTTACCTTACGCTAACCAAAACATTTGATAGGAAATCCATTGATATTATAATAGGTCTAGGGTTTTCAAGTAAATAGAAAATAGCCGAAATTGTTACATCTATTAAATTCCAGGTACTAGCCACAAAAGTGGGTAACACAATCAAAACCGCTGGCACTTATTGGATTTTGGATTCCATACAATGGCAGGGATACTGGGGTACCGCCCGTCACAATACGTGGTCTAGATCACCGTACCAAGGATCACTCCCAATCCCCTGCAACACAAGGCTGGAACCATCCCTTACTGGACAGACCCGAACAAGACAACCCCTTTTTAAAATTATTTAAACAAACTTGAATTTAAACTTTATTCATTTCCAGCTACGATTCAAATTAAGCTTGAATCCATAATTTAGAATTAGATTTAAAACTTATTTTAAATCTTTGCTTAATATTTAAAAATTCAGTTTAAATTTTGAAAATATGATTTTCAAACTTGAACAAACCAACTCGAGCAACCCATAATTCACTCGAGCAAAACACTAAAATATACTAGAGTAAACTCGAGTAACATTCCATTTTAAAACATTCAAACTAAAAGTACAGTCAGGTTAAATACATAAACCTGTAACACTCCTACAATCGAGCCCACTCAACAACTACTTCGAGTCAATTAAACCAACGCTTGGAGCAGAAACACGCAACAACCCGAAACAAACAAGAGAATCTATCTCCCTCAAAAACAACAGCAGATACTTCATGATCACCGTGCACCTGCGCCACTGCTCCCGTCAACTCCGACCTCTCGCGACCACATGCGCAAGTCGGCGATCATCCCTCAACCTAATTCTGACCATCAAACAAATTGCAGAACCCCAAAATCAAAATCGAGCTTCGAGCTCAAAACTGGATGCAAATGTCGAACTGGAAAATGCTTCAAACACCAAATTCCGACCACCAGAGAAGCTTCACCTCCGGCCACGTCCTCTTCTACACCCCAACTACCTCCCACTTGAATCTGGAAGAACTCGATCATTCATAGGGTTCACGGTGATCAATTTACTGATCAACAGGAACAACTAGGGTTAAAAACTTTAATCCTTAATGACCCTGCCTCCATGCATTAACTCTTCTCCCAATAATTTTCCCTAAATCTTCGATCATCACTCTATCACCAGAGAAGCCACTGGCCACCCCTACCACTCAGATCAACAGTTCTAACCCAAAACATCATTTCTGGTTAAACCAGAAATGCTCAGTCAGTTTCAAACTAAAATTTTTGATTTTAGTTTTAAAATTCAAGAATTAGTTTAAGTAATCGATTTATACTCTTGAATCCATGAATCTGGATGATCAAATTTCCATTTACTTATGTTTTCCCTGTTATAATTTGATTTCCAGAGTCAATTACAGATTTTTATTTTTATTTTTTAAACAAATTTGAATTTATATATTAAATAAATTTTAAACTTCAACTTATATTACACAACCATACTTTGTTTGAATCCAAATCCTTAACATAGATTAGTTCAAATAAAATGGATGAACCTGGAACTTAAAAACAGAAAACTAAGTTACCCTGCAACATGCACTACTTCATACATTCATATATATATATATATATATATATATATATATATATATATATATCAGCAATGAACTTGTAAATGGCATACAAACATGCATATTTCCAGAGTAAAACAAGCAACTAATTTCATACCTAAAATATTAAAGAGTGAGGTTACTCACCAGAATTTTTTTATGAGCAGAGCAAACTATTTCTGAAAATGCTTGAAACTGGATTGCTTTGATTTCAAAACTTCAAGTTGCTTCTTTTATTTTTTGTAAACTTTAATCTTGATTTTGCTGCAATGCTCCCTGATCTACAATTGCATGCATGCTTCTTAAAACTTCAAATTGAAGATGAAGAATATAGGCCTGGTTTGAAACTGCAGTTGCATGCAGGCCTTTGAATGTTGTTTCAAAAACAGAAATGGTGGAATTGTAGTTTTTTTTTGAATATCTTTGAAAATGATTTGCAAATTGGATTTCAGGTTAATGATTTGAAGGGGCTATGGGAGATTGATTTTGGTTAGAGGAAATATTAATTTTTAGATTGGTTTTTGATGGAATTTGCAGATTTTATTTGAACATAATTTTCTGTTTTTTTGAAGAAGATGATCAAAGAAATTTAAATTTTAATATGAATGATGATTTTAGATTTTTAGATCTTTGTTTAAATGTTGGCCGAAGATTTTCTCAAGATTGAAGAAGAAGAATAGAAAAAGAAAATGATTTGAGAAGAGCTGTGTTTATATAAGTAGATTTTGATTTAATTAAAAGAAAAGAAAAAAAGAAAAATTAAATAAGACACTTGTTTTAAATTTAACATTTGTCACTTGGTTTATTTAATGGCTTACACATTTCATTAAGGTGTTTAGAGATTTACACATGTCTTAAGAGTATTTTAATTTAATTTAAAATTATTTATAAAAACTTTTAAATCTTAATTTATTCCTTTATGTATATATAAATAAATTTCTCCCTTTTTTTAATTAAAGAGAAATGATACAAACAAATATAAATATAAGCTTATTCAAATATTTTTATGTATTTATAATTTTAAATTTCACAACATTAAGTTCAAATTTAAATTAAATTATAAAATCCAATATAAAAATCAAGTTATATATGCATATATTACTCTATTAAATTTTGAAAATAGCAAATCCTATTTCTAAAAAAACTATTTATGTTTATAAAAACTAGGTATTATAATTATTATTTGAAAATAACAAATTAAACAATTTTAGTATGATTTATAAAAGAGATTATAAATCACTTCTATTACTCAATATATTAAGATCATATGTAAATTGTATTTTAAATTCTTATATATAATTTCAAGCAAAGCTTTTATGTTAATCTAATTTAAATTCATATTAAATATAATTGAAACAAATAAGATTTACCTTAAGTATAAACCATACAGTTATTTATTAAATTGCTTTATTTTCTAAATTCCAAACAAAGCTTATCTATTTACACTATATACAATTACACATATATTATAAATAGAAAACAATTTATTTGCTTTAAAAAGATAAAATCTACCAATTTAAATATTTATTAAAAGAAGATTATTAAATCAATTCAAATCTTATTATCAAAAATTACTAAATCAATTTAATTTTTAACACAGATTATTAAATTGATATTGCCAAAAATTACGGGATATCATACCCTCCTTCACTTTGATTTTCTAGGTAAAGAAAAGGAGAAGCCCCTGAAGAAAAATTCGTACATATCATACAAAATCGACTTATGGTCATGCTAGTCCTACATCCGGAGAATGAGATTATAACAAATATCCCTTATTTATTACCATGGAAGGATTTAATGTACTTTAGAATCATAAATCACTCTTTTGGCGAACTCATTGAATAAAGTTAAAAATGCTGTTTATAGACATCAAGTATGATAGGGAAAAACAAGTATTTGACTATAACCTTGATATCGTACCATTTGTCTCATCTCTTTTTTTAGAGTTAACCTTAAATAAGTTTGTTCTTTGGGTATTAATTTGTTTTTTGTTTATTTGAATAGGAATTACAATTAGCTACCGCACCACTCTCAGTAAATCCGTTATCTAGTTTCACCAGTATTAGAGATAGGTTGGTGGTGGATCTTGAAAAGAGAAGCCTATTTAAAGATCCTTTGTCTGCCCCACTTCAAGGTAATACTGAAGCATTGGAATGGCGTAGAAAATTTTTACTTCAAAAGGCGATTATTAGAGACCTTAATGATCAAATCGCTAGTTTCGAAGAGGATATAAAAAATAAAGATGAAACAGTTTCAAAATTGAAACGCCAAATTAAATCAAATCCTTCGATTGATGTTGATCATGAGATGTCTAAGCTTTTCCAATAGGTAAGTGATTTGAAGGTAAAATTAAAAGAAGGTAAAGCTAAATGTAAATCCTTGGAATTTATTAGGGAAGGCGGCATTCCGAACATCAATTTATCAACTTCTCCAATTGCCTCATCTATTGAGAAATCGACAAGGTCTTCGTCTTTAGCTATTCAAAAATTCTCTGCTACAACAAACCTTCTCCCAAGTTTAGACGAGAAGGCGGTTGGTGAATGGTGTAGAAAGGTTAAATTTGAAATGATGAGATATTTTGATGATCAACAGAAAGTGAGGTACCTGCAACGCATCAATAAGTATGCAGACAAAATCCGAAGGCTTGAACATGAAAACTATATTCTTCAACAGCATATCACTGATGTAGAAAGACAAAACAAGACACTTAAAGGTGCTAATGCTTTCAATCTTGCTTTGAAGATTCGTATTGAATCTATTGATAATACTGATAAAATTAAGAAGAAAAAGAAGCCCAAAGAAATTCTTTGCATAGCGATTCGCCATATTATTGATCCTTTAATTGCTGAGAATTTAGATAAGGTTGTCCTGGATCTTTGATGTATACACTAATTTCATATAATATTCTTGTAATTAATTTTGTAAATTATGTAAATATCGTCTAGATTGTTAGCATTTCCTGTATTTGTAATATTGCTTCCAAATCTGCTACCTGATAACTTCGGCTATGGTTTTTGTTGAATCATTTGATCTTCGTTATTAACCTTGTTTTCCTGAAAAGTACAAAGTAGACACCATTTTTGTTATTAACTTGGAATTTATATAAGAACATGTTCGGAAATTCGTCTCTACTATTGGCCATGGTATTGAGAAAAATTCCAAAAATCTAAGTAATGGAAGTTAATGGATCATCGTGTGAAAATAATAAGCGAAGGGAAATCCAACTGTTGAAAACAATTGAAGTCTGGAAATTCTTGTTCGACAATAATAGATCTTGAAATCTTGGTAATAGTGAGAAGAGACCGAAAACTTGTCTCTGTTTAATAAAAGTTCAAAAATCTTCTTCGAGAAATAATTGATAAATGATCAATAGTAATGGTCTCATAATAATAAAAACCCAAAATTCATCATCCGAACGTAAATTATAAAAGAGTTCAAAAAAATTTATCTGGAAATGAATAAGATTTCAAACCTAGATTCGAGTGTTGATAAGTGTCATCCAGATGTTAAAAGTAGGAGACTTGAGACCCAAATACGAGTAATAGTGAGAGAGATCCAGAAATTATTATTTGGAAGTTAACAGAGAACCAGAAATGCTTTATAATAGAAGATCCAAAACCTATATTCAGATATTGAATAGTGAAATTTAGAAATCATCTTTTGGATATAATGGAAGCCCATGGTTCATAATAGAAGATCCGAAACCCGGATTCATCCACAGCATGGTGGTACCAATGGCTTACTCCATCCTCCCTCTAGATGGTGTCTTGATCTGGCCATAGCATGACACGATCAAGGGCTTGTAGATACTTTAATATGGCCATAGCATGGCGCGGATAAAAGTTTACTCTAACCTCCCTCCAGAAGGCGGTTTGACTGGCCAACATGAGGCAGACAAAGACTTATAACCGTTTAAGGTAATTTCTAAGATTAAGAAGAAATTTTCTTCCGGCCATGTAGATTTCCTTAGAAAGGTGCTTTACTGAATTTCTCTAGAATCGCTTTACAAATCTATTGATTTTCCATTATCTGAAAACGTTGATGACCATTCCTTCAAGAGCTCTACATTGATTTGTTTCGTGCTCATTCGTCATATGATAGGGACAATAAGATCCTCCCATATTCCTTTCATATTTGGGCTTTTCTTTTTAGATGGCCAGTAGTTGAGTTCATTCCTTATTAGTAAGTAGATGTTCTCAATTGATGTAGTCAAGTTGCATTATTTAGGGAGTCTTGATTTAAAGCTTGTCATCTAAGACTGATTTCTAGATCTTTTGTGGCTTGATCTAGGAGCTTTGCCCTCAATGACCAATTTCCATATTAGAACATTTTGAAGCTTATATGTAGGTAATGATCCACTTGTTGTTGGATGCCATTTTTGAGCAAATGTGTAATAATTAGTTATGATCCCTGCATCAAAGATAGTGCATTTAGTATAGAATTGAACAGTCTTCCTCATTTGATCAAACATATTATCACCCCTACTATGTGCTCCTCTTAAAACAAAGATTAGTTACGGTCAATATGACATGGGTTTAAAACTCTAATTATCCGGATCATAAAGACCCGACTTTCTTTTTTTTCCTGATTCTTAAAGCCTCCAATCTTAAGATTTGTTGTTCATATAGCTTAGAATCTTCTATCGTATTACGAGAGAATCCAATCAAGTATGGTTCTGAAGATCCTTGCTTGGACATTTTGATCTTGCTAAACATTGTGGTGTAGGATCTAAGGTTAACTTGGAATGAAATAGGGATAAAGAAAAGTAAGGTTGAGAATTTTAACAAAGCCTGAGGTTCGAGCACTCCTAGCGCAAAAAAATGTTAATAAGATATTTTGTCAACTTAAAACAGAGAACGACCTCTTCGAAACCACCTTTTGAATTAGTCAAAATAATATGAGACTCATTCGAAACCACCTTTCGACATGGTGAGGTAATTTAAGGTAAAAGCCTTATGGCGTCTAAGGATTTTAATTGTATCGGCAATGTTTTATTCCTTCTAAACATATCCCTTCTATAAGCTTTGATGCAAGTACTCAATAGTTGAATCCATATGTGAGCATTAAGACAGATTCTATGTATTTGAAAACACCACGCACTTGCTTTAGTATATAATTTTTCATGAATACAACATGTTTAAGTATTACAAGGAAGTGAAATCCCCCTATTTTATATAAGAATTAGGCTTTACAAATTCAAGAAAAGAACAGGTACATGATGAATGAATTTGGATCCCCTACATAATACCCTCATTTATAGGTGCAGAATGGACCCTTTTACATCAGTCCTTTCGACTTAGTCGAAAGGGTGCATTGAAGATCTTTGGTCGTTGTTGAATTCAATATTATGAATGGAACTTGGTTGCTTTCGACTCCATCAAAAGGTATAGAATTGTCATTCACCTTGTTGTTGATGTGATGTGTAAGTATGAAAGGATGTTGGCTTCAGCATTGTCGAAAGGGGTATTTTCAAGGTTCGAATAACTTGAAGCATGATAGAAGGCTTAGTTACGGAAGGTAGTATTCGAAAGCATTCACATTGATTAATATAGAACCTCCATCTTGTGGTGTTTGAGGAAGCAGTATTGACCACATATGAGATCTCCTTTATATTCATGGAATGTTTCAACCGATTTGATAGGCCGATTTATGTTTCAAATGGGTCGCTTTGGTCAAATTTTCTTCTGCCGGAGGCAAACAACGGCGAAACCATCCGTTTTGAGAGGTCAAACACATGTGTGAAAGCCTGTTATTCGAGACCTTCGAAAGGTGTTTTTAACTCTTACGAAACTCCTTTATGTATGTGGAACCAATTGTTTCGAAAGGGGTTAGCTGAAGCGGAAGGATAGCATCATCCCGTTTCGACCTCTTCGAAAGTCAATTATTTATCTAACGTTTTGCAGAAGCATCCTTTCGACTTTTTTTGTAACAACCCTAGTTTTGGAGATTACCTGTAAATATTAAATTATAACGGTAGTTATGATTTAATATTGTGAATTAAAATAAAATTTTAAATTTTAAATTGTTTATTTGGAATAAAAAATGAATTTTAGGAAATAAAATGAGCAAATAAAGTTTGTAACTTTATTTTATTTTCTTTGAGTTAATAATGAATTGAAAATGGTTTTTATTTGGAGAAAATGCAATAATTTTATTAATTATTGCTAATTACTTCTTTTAATAATTTTTAAAGGAAGTAGTTGATTTTTAAAAGTTTTTTTATTTATATAAAAGGATGGAATTTGATTTAATAATGATTTTTGGTTATAAGATTAAGTTTAAAATGGTTTGTAATATTTTTCTAAACAAGAAAAATATTTTAGTAGAATTTTTAGAGTTAAAAATATGGAATTATACATTTATTAGTGTAAAATTGTGTATTTATGTAAAATAAGGGTTTTAATAATAAAAATGTTTTTAAAAATTAAAACTAAACTTTTTATACGATGTAAAATATTCTTTTTTTATATGTATATAAGTTTACATATTTTTTTATGTAGAAACTTGAAAGAAAATGCATTGTTTTTGCATAACATTGTATAAATATTTGCATATTAATTTAGGTGTGAATTAAAACCATAGGCTAATTAATTTATCCTCTATTTGGGTCCAAAAGCCCATTATCCTAGAACCAAAAGATAAAGAAAAGAGAAAGCATTTCCGTTACGTATAGAAACTCAGTCTCATCTCATTCCTCTAGCCGTAACGAAAGAAAGAAACCCCTTTTCAATTTATTGCCTTCAATACCCTAATTTCTTCATGGATTTGATGTTTTAATCAATTAAAAGTTAATTGCAAACAGGTAATCTACTTCGAATTAGAGAGAATTCATGAAATTCCTATTTTTATTTTCGGGTTGTCTGTTAATTACATGTTCTTCTTCTTTGCATGTTCTATTTCTAAGTTTCTACAGGTAGCTGAAGCTTTCTTTTGCCAAAAGCCTTCATCTTGCTTCAGTTTGGCCAAATTTATTTATGTTAATCTACATGAATTGCAAGGTGAGTATCAAAACTCACAGTTTCTAGCTTTGATTGAGATTTCAAGATAAGAAATCTCAATTTTCTTTGTTGTATGTTCATTTGTGAATCACAATCAGTAAATTAAGTATATCTCTTTCATTTTAAATCGGAATTTAATTTCTTTAATGTTATGGAAAGCTTGAAAAGAATGTGATAATTTCATGTTGAACACATTCGAAAATTTTGAACGCAAAGGGTCAAAAAATCCAGTTCAATCTCGCTGCCCTGTCACTGTAAAACTGTGACTTTATATGCTAAGTATTGTTGGTAATTTGAGCATATCTTTTGCGTTTGATGTCCAAATTTGACGATTCTTAATGGTCCTGAAAGATTAGATTATCTTCTACAACTTTAATGTTTTGAATTTTGTCAAATTTTAATGTTTACATGGTCGAAAGTTCATTCTAGTATCGTTGTCCCGAAATTAAAACGACAGCTGTAGTGAACTTCATATCTAAAATTTGTTTTGGCCATATCTTTCACATTTCTTATCCAAATTCAATAATTTTAGATGTTTCAGAAAGCTTAGAGTTTGTGATAAAGTTTCATGTTTTGAGTTTTCTCAAATTTTGTAGTTAACTTGGTCAAAACTGTGTTTATTTGTTGCTATCCCGATAGCAAACCGACAGCAGAAACAATCATTGACCTGAGAATCATATTAGCAAATTTTTTCTCTCGTTCTTGTTCGATTTTGATGATTGTTTTTAGATGTTTTTAGATCTACGGTGCCTATCAATAGGCTATTTGAGATTATTGTTTCTGAGATGTTTTGTCAATTTATGGTGGGTTTTTGAGATTATAATTCCTATCTTTAGAAATTATCTGGGAAGGCCAATATTTGGTGAGTTTTATAGTTAGAGATTTCAACCTTGAAATTTATGGCTTATGAGGAACCATCATGATGTTTGCACTTGTCAATGAGATGAGACAAGTTATGATGCCATTTCATTCTTGTTGATGAGATGAGACAAGTATGGTGTCTCTTTATCACT
This sequence comes from Allium cepa, assembly GCA_030765085.1. Lineage (NCBI taxonomy): Eukaryota > Viridiplantae > Streptophyta > Magnoliopsida > Asparagales > Amaryllidaceae > Allium > Allium cepa. The sequence goes on from CM060930.1 coordinate 238,244,725, forward strand.
CGCCAATGAGACGAAGCGAGATATGATTTTCTGAGTTTTATGATGTTCCTAGTGTGGCATCGATTGGCGGCTGGTAAACCGTTAAGTGCGAACGTGTGTAATGGGACACACGTTAACACTTTTCGGGTTCATATACATGAGTTTGTGATACATTCACGATGTTTACATAACAGAACTGCTTTGAGAGGTGTTAGCGACCTAGTCATGAGGACGAACTTCTTTGGGAGGTGTTAGCGACCTTGTTAGGGCTGACAAAACAGCTTGAAAAGGTGTCAACGACCTTGTCATGAGGACGAACTGCTTTGGGAGGTGTTAGCGACCTTGTCTGAGGCTTCGGCCATCTGAATTTAGCATGTGTAGCATTGCTTCGGCATTGCAATCGGGGATTTGGAAAATCTGGATTTTCTAAGTTTTCTATTTTATTATGATTTCACCATTTGAATATGTTTTATTACATCGATAGCCTAGTGCTATATGAGATGTTATATAAATGGTGATTTCATTTATTATGTTTTAAACTCTTATTGAGTTCCTTGAGTTGTGAGTTTGGATGATTTCATGATTTTAAAGGATACTCTAGGTTTTGCCATTTTGGCGAGTTGAGATTGAAATTTATATACATTTATACCGATGAGATGAGGTATAATTGAATTTGGAGATTCTTCTATATTTGAGTTTTGGATCATCCTATTTGAGAATGTTTTATGATTTCCATTTTGCCGGGAGTGTGTATTGATGTTTCTCCTTTTGAGGAGACAAAGTTCATGGAAACCATGTAGACACTTTGGGGTGTCGTCGATGATATGAGGCAATGTTTATATTATTTGAGTATTATTATTGAATTTACCTCTTTTGAGGTCTTTTTATGCTTAAGTGACATTAGCTCACTTAAGTCATGGGCTGTAATTCTTTCTATTGTCTCTCCTCATTCGAAAATAATTATCACATTGTTTCTTATGCTTCTTATTATCATCTATCCTCATTAACTGATTGTGTTAGCTAGACTGACCTGTGTATTTTATACTCGGGTTAGACCAAGTTGTTTCAGGTTAGCTATCAGTTATGGGACTTTGTAACGTATCTGCTTAGATATCAGCCAAGCACTTTTGTGTAGTATATATTTCTTTCCGCTTGACTCCAATGTATTTACAATTGATTCGATGTATATGGCGTGGTCGTGTACCACCTTTAATGTATTCATATTGTATTGTACTAAACATGTATCATTATATATGTGTATAAATGATGTTGGTTACTGTTCTGTGATGTGATTTACATTCAGTTATTGTATTTTGTTCTGATAGATCCATTAGCTATCTATAGTTTTGTATTAAGTATTTACTGGGTATGTCGATCCACTTGAGTAGAAAAGAAAAATTATATTGCATTTTTCGACGTATGCGGTAGATGTTTAATAGAAAATTATAGATGGTCGCTCTTAACCAGCCCTATTCTCCACTTTAGTAGACGGAATTACTTGTTAATTCTCTTTACTAAGGTGGGTCTCACGGTGGTGCGTTACAACTTGGTATCGGAGCTGAGTTCGGAACAAAATATGACAAACACAGAACAGAAGCATATATGACGATACATCCAAGTATAGTATAAGTGTTACAAATTCCTTAATCTCTGGTCCTTGGTTTTTTTATATCTTTTGAAGTAGATCATTTGGGATATGTATAGGAATATATTTTATTCCGTAGTATTTCCAAATTGAATTGATGATATCTTATCTTATAAGTGATCCATTGGGATTATTCTATTTGAGTCCTCTTCGCTACGGGTGCTTGACACTCATCCGTATTGGAGGAATTTGTTGATGCTTTTCATTGGTTCTTGTCTTGTTCTTCTTTGAGGATTGCAAATCCTACTGAGGGGATCTGCAATATTTGGGTGAGATGTTTGGGAATTTTGTGTTTGTTCCTTGTAGCTTATTTTCTCGTGCATGTTGGCACGCTATTTTCTATCTAGATTTTCTATCTTGAGTTTGGAATGATTTGAGATGGAGTGACTTGCATATTATCAAGCCACATTCTAAGATATAAAGGATACTATATTTTGGTATCCTATTTAATCGATTTGTTGTCTCTTGTTCTTTGGAATGCTAGTAATCATTCCCAAGTCTCTATATTCACTCTTGAGTTTTGAGATATTGATGATATATCTCGAATTTCAGGCATTCTGACTTTGTTGATTTCTATGAATCTGTTTTGGGTATGACACCCAATCGGGCAATTGAATACTGTGTTGACTTCATTCTCGGTTCTTAGCCTTTTGGTCATCCTCCCACGAGGATGTCCACTAGGGAAATGAGGCGATTCATTGAATTTATTTGATATTGTCATTCTTGCCTCCTTTTGAGATATCCTCTTTGGATGCTCATTTTTTAATATACATTGTGAAATTACTTCACTCGAAGTAATGATATGTTGTTAGTGTTCTACTGCTCATTCGAGAAGATATCTTATCCTTACTCTTATATCTTGTTGATCTCTTTTTAATGCATTAAGTGGTGCTAAGGCCATTCCTCAGCTTGAGCTTGCATCGATTTTCATGAGCTAGGAGTTGCGGAGGATAGCATTCCTCTTATCGCATTCCACACTCGTATGGTTCTTATGAGTGGTTCATTACACCGTTCGAAATAACAAATGCTCTTGTCTATTCCATCAGTTCGGTGAATTAAGTATTCTAGGAACATCTTGATGGATCTTCTTGTGTTTTTCATTTTGAGTATAAGTTGTAATTGAGTTTTCCAATCTTTCAAATTGAAGATGTGTTTTTAAGTGAAATTGGATTTATGAGAAAAACAAAGAATATTTTGAATATTATTTTGAGGTATTTCTTTTTAAAGAAAATGAATTTTTGTGTTGGGTTGTCCGTCTAGTGCTTTAAGAATTCTGGTCGACGCGTTTGGCCAACGTTATCGATAGGAATTTCCTAAACACCGTGATGAGACAATCAGACATGGAAATTTGAGTTTTAATATAAATTAAGTAAATTAAAATGGTTTGAGAATTAATTTTATTTGGATGACATATGCAGCCATGGATCCATAGCAGGTTGGATGAATGGCGAGGCAGTTTTGATCATTTGGTCAACTCTGCAGCCAATCGATAGGGTTATTTATTATAAACCTATGGCGAGGCATTGCTATTCTGATAATTGAAATTTTATGAAATGGTATATGGTTATGTTTTATTGTTGAAATGATGTATTTTAGATGAGATAATATTTTGTTTGAAAAGTAAAACGTTATTGAATGTTTTGAAATGAGTTATATATGTTGAAGATTGAGTGTTTTGAGAGTTTGGGTATTTGTAAATAAAGAGTAGAAAAATTTAGTTTTGTTTTTTTAGGATTGTTGAAATAAAATAGTAAAATTCTTTTCAAAACAAGTTTGAGTTAAGTATCACCTCTAATTAATTTTATGTTGATAAAAATATGGAAATTTAATTTTGTGACAAGAAGAAATTTGATTTTGAATGGTTCATTTATTTTGAAATGCTATATTAAGAGATGAAAGATTAAATAAATGAATAAGTCATGAGATGCAATCATTTTAAATTGTGAGAACAAAAATAAAGAGTAGAAAAATTTAGTTTTGTTTTTTTAGGATTGTTGAACTAAAATTGTAAAATTCTTTTCAAAACAAGTTTGAGTTAAGTATCGCCTCTAATTAATTTTATGTTGATAAAAATATGGAAATTTAATTTTGTGACAAGAGGAAATTTGATTTTGAATGGTTCATTTATTTTGAAATGCTATATTAAGTGATGAAAGATTAAATAAATGAATAAGTCATGAGATGCAATCATTTTAAATTGTGAGAACAATTTAAAAATTAATATGTAAATTCAAAATTTATTTTGAATGGATAATTATCTTTTGATAATGAAAGAGATTAGTTATCTCTTTCAAAATGAGTCTTCAAAGTTAGTTGTTTGAAAAAAAAACTTGTTTGTGTAAAGTGATAAAAGAGCTTCCAATTAGTGAATTATTTCTTTTAGAAGATGATTACATAGAGTTGATCATAATTTTGTATGTCGTAGCTTTCCAAGAAAAAGAAGATCATTTAATAAATGATTTTGCAAAAATCTTGTTTGAAAATGTAGTTTAAAATTAAAATGGTTTGGGGAAAAATTTTAAATTGATTTGAAAGCTGAAATTTCATTTAGAAAAGTGCTGTACTAAAACAGTGATAACTAGAGATTTATAACTCCAAATGAGCTCAATATTTTTTTGAATGAAAGAGATTTTAGTAAGATATACAGTTGGTTTTTACCACTTTTAAATATTTTGCCTTTTTCTATGTCAAAAAATGAGTTTAAATGTTGATAGCCAGTTCTGCCCTATTACAAAATTCTCTAAGATTAAGCTAAAAGTAAATTTAACATAACTTTCAAACCGTTAATCCAATTTTTATGATCTTTATATTGTTGGAAATCTTAGACTGAGTAGAACAAATTTTGTTTTATAAAGTTCTTCAGATTTTATTGTTTTCTTGGTCAAAACAGGTCTTCTTTATATCAGGTATGAAATGGAACTGATTTATTTTCCCATAATAGTTAAGTGTAGCACTTCTTATTTATGAACACGAACTAATATCATCTATTTGAGTTAAGTACATGTGAAAAAGGATGGTTGGACTATATTTTGAGCCAAAAAGATTATGTATAAGATTAAGCAAACTCGCTTTAAAATGCTAAAAAGAAAGGTATGTTTTCGGATTTAATTTTTAAGTGTTAATATTGATATATATTGTGTTTCCGACCTAACGATCGATGTATATTGTATAAATCATTTTTGAAATATTGTAAACGGCCTTCCGTACAAAGGAGACTCCAATTTTCCAAAAAAAATTAACACTTGAAAAAATTGAGAAATAAATTTAAATATATTTTCTGGGTTTTCAGTAGTTTTATATCTCCTAAATGAGTTGTGTAAGACTCAAGTCCATAATAGTAATGAATGGGCGAGGGAGATTAATATTTGTAAATAGCAATCGATGAAGGGTCTAATTATAAGTGCATTTCAAGTCTTGTTTGAAATTTTTTTGAATTTGATTATTAATGTGGAAAAATATGTGTTACAAATTAAAATATATTTATGGAAGAGTTAGAGAATAAACAACTTAAATTTTATTTACCCTAAATAAAGAGTAATGAGTTTAAATTAAAATTTAAATAAGAGTTCTACAAATTTTCAAGTATTGAAAATTGGGGTTATGATTATAAAGATAATGAGGTTTGAAACTCTAAGAATTTTTGATTGTAAATTAATAAATATATTTATTTATTTTGCTTCCTTGTGTTTATCTTGTCGTAGTGCAATTGTCTAACGACTTGCAGTTATGCGGTCGTCCGAGTTTCGTGGCATTTGAAGAACCACCTCTCATCGAATTTTCTTATCTCTATTGTCATCAATCTAAAACCAGTGTGGCTCTTTCTATAGTGACACACAGAAAGTCATGTCAATAATCATCCTATTGATTGGAGTCCAGGATAAAGTGATGCTAAAACACGACTCAATTCAAGAAGCTTCAAAGAAATCAATCTCACTCGATTGATCTTTTGTGCAGCATTCTATTCGTGTTCTTGTTTCAAAGGTGAGACGCCTTCGAAATCATGATGTATTGCTCAAAGGAATTCAATGGTCCGCTAATCCCAGTAATTATACTTGGGAAATCATAGAATTTATTGAGTAATTTTATCTTGGTCTTCTATCATCTTGAGTTGAGAGTGAGAAATTTTAATCTCGTGATGGTCTACCCTTCTTTGATTATTGAAATAAATGAATTAAGTATAAACTCTTCTCTAGGAATTTGCGAGGACGCAATTTTGCTAAGGAGGGGAGTTTATAACAACCCTGGTTTTGGAGATTACCTGTAAATATTAAATTATAACGGTAGTTATGATTTAATATTGTGAACTAAAATAAAATTTTAAATTTTAAATTGTTTATTTGGAATAAAAAATGAATTTTTGGAAATAAAATGAGAAAATAAAGTTTGTAACTTTATTTTATTTTCTTTGAGTTAATAATGAATTGAAAATGGTTTTTATTTGGAGAAAATGCAATAATTTTATTAATTATTGTTGATTACTTCTTTTAATAATTTTTAAAGGAAGTAGTTGAGTTTTAAAAGTTTTTTTTATTTAAATAAATTAATGGAATTTGATTTAATAATGAGTTTTGGTTATAAGATTAAGTTTTAAATGGTTTGTAATATTTTTCTAAACAAGAAAAATATTTTAGCAGAATTTTTAGAGTTAAAAATATGGAATTATACATTTATTAATGTAAAATTGTGTATTTATGTAAAATAAGGGTTTTAATAATAAAAATGTTTTAAAAATTAAAACTAAACTTTTTATATGATGTAAAATATTCTTTTTTTTTATGTATATAAGTTTACATATTTTTTTGTGTAGAAACTTGAAAGAAAATGAATTGTTTTTGTATAACATAGTGTAAATATGTGCATATTGATTTAGGCGTGAATTAAAACCTTAGGCTAATTAATTTATCTTCTATTTGGGTCCAAAAGCCCATTAGCCTAGAACCAAATGATAAAGAAAAGTGAAAGCATTTCCGGTACGTACAGAAACTCAGTCTCATCTCCTTTCTCTAGCCGTAACGAAAGAAAGAAACCCCTTTTCAATTTATGGCCTTCAATACCCTAATTTCTTCATGGATTTGATGTTTTAATCAATAAAAGCTAATTTCAAACAGGTAATCTACTTCAAATTAGAGAGAATTCATAAAATTCCAATTTTTATTTTTGGATTGTCTGTTAATTACCTGTTCTTCTTCTTTGCATGTTCTATTTCTAAGTTTCTACAGGTAGCTGAAGCTTTCTATTGCTAAAAGCCTTCATCTTGCTTCAGTTTGGCCAAATTTATTTATGTTAATCTACATGAATTGCAAGATGAGTATTAAAACTCACAATTTCTAGCTTTGATTGAGATTTCAAGGTAAGAAATCTCAATTTTCTTTGTTGTATGTTCATTTGTGAATCACTATCAGTAAATTAAGTATATCTCTTTCGTTTTAAATCGGAATTTGATTTTCTTTGATGTTCTGGAAAGCTTGAAAAGAATGTGATAACTTTCATGTTGAAGACTTTCGAAAATTTTGAGCGAAAGGTCGAAAAATCCAGTTCAATCTCGCTGCCCTGTCACTGTAAAACTGTGACTTTATGTGCTAAGTATTGTTGGTAATTTGAGCATATCTTTTGCGTTTGATGTCCGAATTTGACGATTCTTATTGCTCCTCAAAGCTTATATTATCTTATACAACTTTAATGTTTTGAGTTTTGTCAAATTTTAATGTTTACATGGTCGAAAGTTCATTCTAGTATCGTTGTCCCGAAACTAAAACGACGGCTGTAGTGAACTTCACATCTGAAATTTCTTTTGGCCATATTTTTCACATTTCTTATCCAAATTCTGTAATTTTAGATGTTTCGGAAAGCTTAGAGTTTGTGCTAAAAGTTTAATGTTTTGAGTTTTCTTAAATTTCATAGTTAACTTGGTCAAAACTGTGTTTATTTGTTGCTGTCCCGATAGCAAACCGACAGCAGTAACAATCATTGACCTGAGAATCATATTAGCATATTTTTGCTCACATTCTTGTTCCATTTTGATGATTGTTTTTAGATGTTTTTAGAGCTACGATGCCCATCAATAGACTAGCTATATTGGAGAATTTTAAATTTAAATTTTAAATAGAATTTGAATTGATTTTGGGTTAAATTTGAATTGAATTCGTATTGAACTCAAGTTATCGGTCTTGAGTTATCTTTCTTATTTTTCATTGTTTTCGAACACGGTTTTCACTAAATCATTTTGAAGTGATTTTTGAAATAAATGGACATTTCATATTATTATTATATAGTATTTTAAAAAAAATTCTAATATAAAAATTTATTTATTCCTTATAATAAAGGAATTTCAAATATTGGTTTTATTAATCATTTCGGGAAAGTTTTAAAAGCTTGTTTTCTCTATTAAACTATTTTAAATTTAAAATACACACTTCTACACCATTCAAATGTATGAGAAAGAGAATTAAATGATTTAGTAAAACACATGGTATGGGACATGTGCGTTTACTATTTCGGTTAATTCCGGACTTGTACGATCGAAGTTATTTGAGATTATTGTTTCTGAGATGTTTTGTCAATTTATGGTAGATTTTTGAGATTATAATTCCTATCTTTAGGAATAATCTGGGAGGGCCAATATTTGGTGAGTTTTATAGTTAGAGATTTCTACCTTGAAATTTATGGTTTATGAGGAACCATCATGATGTTTTCACTTGTCGATGAGATGAGACAAGTTACGATGCCATTTCATTCTTGTTGATGAGATTAGACAAGTATAGTGTCTCTTTATCACTCGCCAATGAGACGAAGCGAGATATGATTTTTTGAGTTTTATGATGTTCCTAGTGTGGCATCGACTGGCGGCTAGTGAACCGTTAAGTGCGAACGTGTGGTATGGGACACACGTTAACACTTTACCGGTTCCTATCCATGAGTTTGTGACACATTCACGATGTTTACATAACAGAACTGCTTTGAGAGGTGTTAGTTACCTAGTCATGAGGACGATCTTCTTTGGAAGGTGTTAACGACCTTGTTAGGGCTGACAAAACGGCTTGAAAATGTGTCATCGACCTTGTCATGAGGACGAACTGCTTTGGGAGGTTTTAGCGACCTTGCCTAAGGCTTCGGCCATTTGATTTTAGCACGTGCAACATTGCTTCGGCATTGCAATCGAGGATTTGGTCAATCTGGGTTTTCTGAGTTTTCTATTTTATTATGATTTCAAGATGTTTTATTACATCGATAGCCTAGTGCTATATGAGATATTATATAAATGGTGATTTCATTCATGATGTTTTGAACTCTTATCGAGTTCCTTAAGTTGTGAGTTTGGATGATTTCATGATTTTAAAGGATGTTCTAGGTTTTGCCATTTTGGCGAGTTGAGATTGAAATTTTTATACATTTATACCGATGAGATAAGGTACAATTGAATTTGGAGATTCTTCTATATTTGAGTTTTGGATCATCCTATTTGAGAATGTTTTATGATTGTCATTTTGCCGGGAGTGTGTATTGATGTTTCTCCTTTTGAGGAGATAAGGTTCATGGAAACCATGTAGACACTTTGGGGTGTCATCGATGATATGAGGCAATGTTTATATTATTTGAGTATTATTATTGAATTTACCTCTTTTGAGGTCTTTGTATGCTTAAGTGACATTAGCTCACTTAGGTCATGGGCTGTAATTCTTTTTATTGCCTCTTCTCATTCGAAAATAATTATCACATTGTTTCTTATGCTTCTTATTATCATCTATCATCATTAACTGATTGTGTTAGCTAGACCAACCTATGTATTTTGTACTCGGGTCAGACCGAGTTGTTTTAGGTTAGCTATCAGTTATGGGACTTTGCTTTAATGCATCTGCTTAGATATCAGCCTAGCACTTTTGTGTAGTATATATTTCTTTCCGCTTGACTCCAATGTATTTACAATTGATTCGATGTATATGGCGTGGTCGTGTACCACCTTTAATGTATTCATACTGTATTGTACTAAACATGTATCATTATATATGTATATAAATGATGTTGGTTACTGTTCTGTGATGTGATTTACATTAAGTTATTGTATTTTGTTTTGATAGATCCATTAACTATCTATAGTTTTGTATTAAGTATTTACTGGGTATGTCGATCCACTTGAGTAGAAAAGAAAAATTATATTGCATTTTTCGACGTATGCAGTAGACGTTTAAGACAAAATTATAGATGGTCACTCTTAACCAGCCATATTCTCCACTTTAGTTGACGGAATTACTTGTTAATTCTCTTTACTAAGGTAGGTCTCGGGGTGGGGCGTTACATTTTGAAATGACTTGCTATTGCTATCATTCTTCATGAATCATTCTTCTATATTCTTTAAGGTTTCGACAAAGTTGGAATGATTTCTGATGACAACAATATCGGTTTTGGTCTATTGAAATTTTGAGAATTTCAATCTAGTTCGTAAATTTCAAAATTTTTGTTTCGTGTTTTGGTTTCAGATTCCAATATTTATTTTTATTTGTTAAATTAACTGAAACAAGATGTTTAAAAAGTAGGATATAAGTGAACAATTTTAATTGATTATGAATATTTATAATGCTAACAAATATTAAATTATTACTTCATGCTTAACTTGTTTAGTTACATTATTCATATATTTTGTGATTTTGCATGTTTTGAATGTCAAAATGTTAAATTTTAAATATTTATAATTTTGAAACTCCGATTAATTCTTTTTTGTATTCTTCTATGAAATTCGAATTGCAATAATTTATTTTGTTGAACTAGGGGTTAACTAAAGCGGAAGGATAGCCTCACCCCTTTCAACCTCTTCGAAAGTCCATTGTTTATCCAACATTCTGCAGAAGCATCCTTTCGACTTTTTTGAAATGTCTTGCTATTGCTATCATTCTTCATAAATCATTCTTCATAAATCATTCTTCTATATTCTTTAAGGTTTCGACAAAGTTGGAGTGATTTATGATGACAACAATATCGGTTTCGGTCTATTGGAATTTTGAGAATTTCAATCTGGTTCGTAAATTTCAAAATTTTTGTTTCGTGTTTTGGTTTCGGATTCCAGTATTTATTTTTATTTGTTAAATTAACTCAAATAAGATGTTTAAAAAGTAGGATATAAGTGAACAATTTTAATTGATTATGAATATTTATAATGCTATCATATATTAAATTATTACTTCATACTTAACTTGTTTAGTTACATTATTCATATATTTTGTGATTTTGCATGTTTTGTAAGTCAAAATTTTAGATTTCGAATATTTATAATTTTGAAACTCAAATTAATTCTTTTTTGTGTTCTTCTTTGAAGTTCGAATTGCAATAATTTATTTTATTGAACTATAGTTTAGGTTTGGATTCGTTCTAGTCTCTACTGAAACCAAAACTAAATAATCGGAATCTCAATGTTTCGATCAAGACATCAAACCTTGGTTAGTATCAATATGGTTGCTACTAAAATGCAACCTTTATTAGTTTAAAATATATCTAAAGCCAAATTTTAGTTTCCATTAGGTTCCGAAAGAGTTTTAGTTTCCAAATTTAGAACTTAATTTCGGCATCATATTTGCTTTTGAACCAAAAAGAATAACTATTGATTAGACTTGAGTTCGTGTTTTTCAAACTTCAAGAATCAATTCATAAATTGGTGTTTCATTTTGTATTATAGAACGATACATGTGCCAATATAGGTTGAATAACACTAATTGTGCTATGGAAAAGCGCTATTATAACTACAAAAATCCATTTTACACATAAATCAACTACAAATTTTACGACTTTGTATTAAAACTCTTTTATTTATGGAATAGCACCATTTGCTGTTACCTTGGCCATACGTTTTGGCTTTGCCTTCACCCTTTGCAATATCTCATTTTCAATGGCTTTATAAGCAAGCAATGTTATACCGCCTTTTGGTCAGGCAGTATACCAACGGATCTTGAAAAACAGATTTCGTGACCATCAAGGTAGGATGTCCGGAAAGATGACTATCAGACTCGGAGATCGGTTATAAACAAGGCTATGGACGATGATCAAGTGGATTCGCACGGAAGACACCCTAGAATTGGGTAATTATGGAATTATTTAATTATTTTAAATATACATATTTAAATGTAAATTATACATGAAAATTGAGAACTTTGAAAATAATAGTAGAAAGAATAAAGTGTAGATTATTGAATGTAAAACTATTATATAAAATTAATAAATATTGTAAACAATTCAAAAATAATAAATTGTAATGGATCTTTAAAATAAAATATTAATAAATAACGAGAGAAAGTTAAGAAGAGCTGAGAGAAATGCTGGAATTAATGTGAGAGCTAGAATTTCTTCTGCTTTACTATTATTTAATAGATTTTATAGGTATTTTCTTGCTCTTCTAGTAAAAATCTAGGAAACAAGAAAAATGTTAAATCTAAATGCTCTGAAAATGGAGTTCTAATTTGAAACTTGAAACATAAAGCATAACACAATTTGTAAACAACACAGACAGCATAGTCATAACATACAGCATCACGAGAAAAAATGGCATAAGAAAAACCTATTGTAAAATAAATGTATTTGTATACCATAAAAAATGACCACTTCAATTCAAAACATCTTCCTTAACCGTGTTAGAATGCCGAATGCCCTAATAACTCGTAACTGATATTAATATCTCCAAATTTCAAAAGAGGATATTAGGATCTGTATCTTATTTTGTAAGATAAAAGATATAACATCCATTCCAATCAACCTTAACAAATCGAATTGCTTAACCATTTCCATTTTTTACAACAGACATCTACTAAAAAACATTGGAACTATTTTTTAAGTAAAAATTAAAGAAGAAAAAAATTAACATGCGGCTTTCAATTTTTTTATAAAGTATTTGCAATAATATGTACTAATTTCTTTTCTCATTCATTTGGTCATTTTCTTTTACTTATTTTACATTTAGTTCAAATATACTTGAAATTAAAACGATTTGAAGAACTAATGATATTACACATTGAATATTTGTGTGTTTTAATGATTAGGCTGAATTGCAAAAATTAGGGGTATAATTCAAGAAGGTTTTTTAAAATAAAAAAACAGAGGAGAGATTTATTTGTTTTGAAACTCCATAAGGACGTTTTCCAAAAGTTTCCTTTTCAAGATCTATGTACAAATGGTGTGGTACTTAAGCCATTTTTCCCCTAATATTTCTGTACAGATTTAAGACTGCTAGTTTGGGCCAATATTTATTTATGTGAGAGAATCATAAATCCACGCTAACTTGTGCCTTATTTTATATCTATGTCATGCACTAATTATCCATGTCTGGTTGTTACCTCGTATATATGCAGACCATAGTATCCATGTCTATCTATAATATAAACTTATTGATAGAAACAAAGTTAAGAATCTGATCCATATGGTAAGACAATATAATAAAACCAGTTGTTAGATGGTGAAAGGAAATCGCCAAAATATATTATCTCGCCAATCGACACGCTAGAATTGGTTTTTTTGGATAGAAATAGAATCCTCGGAATTTCAAAAGAGATGTGAGCAATTAAGAACCGGTCCTCCACAATTTCATACTAATATGCAAAATGCATGATGTACTATTACCAGGAATTTCTTCCGATCAGAGGAACAAAGGCAAAGCGATATTTTAAAGAGCGATGATCAGTCGATGCATGGTCGAAGTAGTGATAAAGTTTGTTTCATCGAATTTGACTTTGTTTGGATTGATTTTCCATTCTATAAAAGCAAAATTAGGGTTTGCAGATTCCTGTGGATTTGTAGGTTGTCGATGGAAAAACGAGAATATATGTAGAAAAAGGAAATGGAAAAGAGAGAATGATTTCTTAGGAGGGTGGTAAAAAATATTAGGGAAATAGAAGCCACGAATATGAATCGAGAAGAAAGGAGCAGGAAAAGCGAAAGGGGATATTGTTTCAACAAAAGAAAGGAAAATGGAGAACTATTTGGACTTCAGATTAGAGTTTAGATAATTGGGTTTGACCCTATCGTAAATGGGCTGATTGCTTTAGGATCTGTCACCTGCCTATAAATACGGGCAAGTACGAAAATGCCGCAAACCCATTCTTACTCTTATTGAAACCCCAGAACAGCGTGTTACAAAATCATCGTGATGAGCTTCAAATTAATGTGCAAAATTGAATAGGATTGAGAGGAATTTGGGAGGATTGTTTAATGTTTATTTGAGCATTGGATTTAAATTCGAGCAAAATTTTGTACATACTTTCGGGCTTTGTAAATCAGGAACTTGGAAGCTTTTTGATTCAACGTCAGGAACTTGGGAGCTGTAAACAGAGGTACTATTTTAGGCGTGTATTTTAAAATTGAAGAAAATTGGTAGCAATATTTAATAATTTTAAACATTATGTTTAGATGTGGTTTTTTGATGTTCGATTTGAAATACAGTTAATTGGATCTAACTGTAAATTGGATCTGATTGTAAATTGGATCTAACTGTAAATTGGATCTGATTGTAAATTGGATCTGGTAGTAAATTGTCATGTACATGACAACAGATATTTGTGTTTGATTAAAAGGTGCTGTATGGATCATATTGCGGTTCCGTCTTCTTCTGCAATGAAGCATGCAGTTTTAGGCGACTCTGAACTGGAGCAGCAATCGGATGACTTGCATGCAAACGGCAAAAAAAAGGCTTCAGGTATGCCTTATGCAAATATATGTGATGGAGGAACAAATAAAAATTAGGGCCTATCAGTCATCACACGTAACAGTTTGGCCTGGCCCAATACAAATTTGGGTGGTGGGACGAATATTGCAGGAAATTAGTTTTGATCAATTTGAACAAGTTTGATAATTGGGCTTTAGAGCATCCCCCTTGGTTCAGGCCTAGGGCCGACTTGGAATATAACGAAGGTAAAAATACAAGGCGTATTTACTTTACAACTTTATAGTCCAACTAAACTGAGTTGATATTAATGACCAAATTTTTGCGTTTTAAAATTCAGTTGTCCACAAATAGGCCCGGCCCACTATTTGGGTTGCCCCAGACCAAACAAAAACTACAGCTCACGTTAGAATCTCAGCCCAAAAAATTAGTGGTTTTCTGGAAAAAAAACTTTTAACCCGAAAAATATTTTCATGCAGGAAATGAATTCTCATAATTGTCTTAAGAGTGCTGACCGGTATGTTACAATCGTTAATGTTGGGATATAGTTCTTGTTTGTTAATATCAATTATTTTGCACATATTTTTGTATTTCCCTTGGCCCAATGGGTTGCCCTATCCCATGGGCTTGGAGGGCTGCCCTCTAGACCGGCACAGTCAAAGATGTGGATTGCTAATGGATACAAGGACTATTGCTAATGGTAAAGGATACAGGGCCTGAAACGAATTTAAACTTCATATTTTATTGTTCATATATACACACACGCATATATGAACAATAAAATATAATTAATTGGAAACAAAATTACATTATTTGTAAATCATTCCATAAAAATGAACAATAAATATTGTTAAATACAATAAATAATATAAATAACCGTTAAACCGATCATCATAACACTTCATACATAAGATTGAATATAATAAATATACAACACTAAAAAGGCTGTAAGACGTTAAAATCAACAGCTCCCATAAATTTTAAGAAGAGAAAAGCACAAGATGGCCATTGTTTTTAACAACTATTTAGAACAACTTTGTAGAATTTTGTTTTATTACAGCATCTATTTAGAAAATGTTGTTTGGAAAATTTTATTACAACTTCTTCTTCTTCCTGTGATCAGGAGAAAATGAACAGCAAAGACGAGATGAAAACAACAAACGTTTTATGTTCGACAAACTACTGTTTGGCATACTCTGGTGGTTGCCATCTGCATCGTTGCTGCGCTTCAAAGCTGTTTGCAAGTCATGGTACGACCTTATTGAAATCAGGACATTCGTCTCTAGACATTGCAGTGATAATAGCCGTGAAGGAAAATTGGTCGTGCGGTACAGTTGGTCGAATGCTTCGGATTACAGGTTGTGCTTGTTGAGTGGTAAAAGGTACGATGTTTTTGAAGTTTTGAAACTCAAGCATGACCATTATCCCTTAGAGGAAGCAAAAATTATTGGATCATGCAAAGGATTGCTGTGTTTGGAAGTAACATGCATGGATACCTTGCAATATGCAACCCTGCTACTAAGAAAACAGTACTTATACCCCGATCGGAGTTCTATAGTGAGTTTATTTTCCTTCGGGGTTTCGAGGGCGTTGCATCAGTTGTTGGGTTTGGGTTTGACCAAAAGAGCTGTGATATCAAGATTGTGAGAACGATGACTTCATCTGCAGAGACCGAGGATAGCTATTTATTCAAAGAATTTGAAAATCTAAAAACTATACGTGAAAATTTCGTTGAGGTTTATAGCTTGAATCAAAACGTTGGACGGTCGTCGTGAAAATTTGATTTTTCCTTTCAAGGATATTCTCGTTGGTCCTACGGCATTTAGGAAAGGACTTTGCCATTGGATAGCTAAGGATGACGTTCTTGTTTCTTTCGATTTGCTTTAGAAACTTTTTCTACCATTTCATTGCCATCTGATGGTTTTTCGAACACAGTCCTTGTCTGTCCTAGATTTCTTGGAAGATAATCTAGCATATATTAAGGTTATAGGTGATGCACAATTAGGCCTATAAACGGATACTTTCGAATATGGATAGTGCTATATCCGTATCCGAAATCATTTTCGGATATCAGTTATCTGTATCCGCAGATGCGGACGGAGATCGGATATTTATCGGATATTCTTTGATCAGTTTATAACCGATAAATCTAAACAAATAAATAGAAAATTTTGATTTATTATAAATTCATTTTTGTACAAAATATATAGAAATAATAAATACACCAAAAAAATAATTTTAAGCAGTAAAAAATGATTTTTATATACATATTAATTTTTTTACCAGGATATAATAGTAAACAATAATCATTTTATGTACTAAAATACATAAAAAAATATAACCATAATCTTAATAACAATCCAACGGATAATTATCGGATACGAATATGACCATTTCCGTATCCGTATCCGTTTTTCGGATATGGGATAATTTTTCATATTTCGGATACAGATACGGATACGGATGGATTTCGGATTTTTCGGTTACTCATTGACAACCCTATGCACAATAGATAGACATATGGGTGCTGGATAAGCACGCCGTGTGGAGCCAAAAATTTCATGTTGGGCCCATAAATGGTTATGGATACAATTTTCTACCACTGGGATTATCGGGGAATGCCCGCTTTCTGTTACGCAAAGAGGGCAAATTGGACATACGTGAATCTGGAAGACTTCATGTGTATGATTTGATAACTCTGAAACAACTTGGTGTTGGGCAGCCCTTTCGACCATTCGTGCGTCAATTGATGCATCACAGTGAAAGTTTAATATCAACCACAAGCGAAGCTGTGAAGGGAGATGCAGAGAAATGAGGATGGGTTGCTAAAGTTGATATATTTTAATGGACGGTTTGGTTTACTTATTTAGTTTGGTTAAATGGTTAATATGTATTGGAGTATGTTATTATATTAATATATCTATTTTATGTATGTAATCCATTATATATTTGTTCTATGTATGTAATCTATTCTATAAATCTGTTATATATTAATAGAAGCTGGATCAGATCCTTCGTCTTCTTTGTACTTTGTCTGCTAAATGTACTTCTTTTCTTCCAGTCTTCGGTATTCAAAACACAATATTATATGAAAGCCCACACCCACATCCAACAGAAAACAATTCTCTATCCTAAACTTTGCGTCACGTACCCAATTTAATTTTTATTGCATTCGGAATACTTCCTAAGTGAAGCCTTTTTCAATCTTCGGGGAATAACCTTACTCATGAGCTGCTTGAAACCTATCACAACAAATGAAACTTTTGTCACTTTACTATCCTTTGCTCACATTCAGTCCCACGTCCCACATCACCACTCCACTTTCATTGTTATTCTTTTTTATTTGTACCTGAGAATCTGAGATCATAAGGTCAATCGAACCTCATTTCGAAAGAAAACTGCAACAATTATTAGAAAAATTACAAAAAATATTTCATGTTGGAAAGGGTAACAGAAGCTCTTCTTCCAAAGTCGCTTATGAGATCTCACACTCCGTAACCTTGCTAAAATTCATTCGTAATCATTTCCTAGTTTATCCTTTTTTTAATTTGATTTTTTCTTTGATGCTTTTTGTAGGCTATCGATTAGGTACTTATAACAGATCCGATGATTCTCAACTCTCACCTTCGTAGGTGGAAAACTATTCCGCGTTTGATAAAGTTTACTGTTGTAATTAGTGGTTATTAGACCGTAATTTTGTTGAATATTGATAGAAGGTTTTGTTTTTTTACAGCCTCCTTTAATTTACCATATGCTGGCGTAGCGGTTGGCGATGAGAGGAACGAGTAATTTGTGTTCTTCGAGTCATGCATTGGCGTGCGCGGGCTGGGCAACGACATGACTATCAAGGGCAGGGCAATGACATGACTATCAAGGGAGGGCATGGAAATATTTGATACCATGACTCTGATGACGGTGATGGGAATTGTTGCTAGAGATAAAGGAAGTCATGACGTACTGTTGGAAGCAGTGGAGGCGTGAGGTTTTGGGCGACATCAAAGTCTGTTGTGGTTTCCCTAGACGATGGGTGACAACGAAAATAGTCGGCCGGTGATGGGCTATGCTGAGCCAGTGGCTGATGGAGATAGTGTGGTGGCTGAAATAGACTTTGAGGCTGGCAGGTACATGTTGACCAATCATTGTATCACTTATAAATCGGAAATACCTATAGTTTTACAATTTCTTTGTCAGAGAAATAAAAGATTTAGGCTTTTGGTTTTAGCTTTAGTAAATCCTTTCGCATATGTTTTGATTTTGTGACTATATTTCACTTAAAATAAATGTTACTTCAATTTAATCTGAAATTGAGATTGGAAAAAATTGTTATTCTGTTCACACTTTATTGAAAAACTCCATTATTTTGGATGGTTTATAAATTTGATTACCAATACATCAATTGCATGACGGATTTTTCCAAAGATCAACATGAATTTTTCTCTGACTATATTCAACATATTTTCTTAAATTAGTACACTTTTGATCAATCTCTTTCGATCTGAATACCATAAATTCCTGATAAATTTCCCTAACAAGCCTCTAAAATGGAAGCTTCTTCAGTAGAAGACTATACTCTGCTTATACTTGCAAATCTCCTGCGAACCTATTTAAGTATTTTTATGTTATTATTAATATCGACCAATTACAGTGATAACTGATGCAAAATAATCACCAAAGAGCAATGATGCCAGGACGAAAGCAGTGAGCCCTCTTAAATCCTCCTGCACATGGTTTTGACTTTTATGCAACAAGCACATAACGTTATAGTGATTAGTATTGTTTGATTTAATTCATCTTAATTCAAATGTTATTATAATAATAGGAAACTCGAAATATATAAAAAAAGTATGAGTGATACACAATAAAATCAAAGTGTTAAAATGAGTTTCATTGAATGTTTCATGAAACCTCATCAAAATATTGATATTACCTACTAATTCTCAAGTTTCCATTGTCCATATAAGCTTTTATAGTAATAATATTTTTCGTGCAATAGGGTTTAATAAAATGGATTCTTGACTGCAAATTCTAGAAATGAAGCTCAAGATGTAGATGTTTTATAAATGTTTCCAATTTATTAAAATGTCGATTTGGCTCACTTTAAATATGCATGCTTTAATTCATTGATTGAAGAGAAATAAGTTTCAGTAATTAGGTGCAAATTTGTGATGGAAAGATACTCAAAGAATTAACTACTGTATTAATTTATTGATATGATGCATGGTATACAATATGCATATTTGAAGAAATTGAAGATTAGTATATTTAGTTAAAAGACAATAAATATAGATAATTTCATTATCAAATAATTCGTGTTAAATTGCAATTGACAATTTTTACCTTTATATCACTTGCCAAATTAGTTATATGTAACTGTAAGATAGCCTCATCTTTTTATTTACCTCTCAGTAGATCTTTGTCATAGTACTTAAAGAATAATTACAGTGAATACAATTTGAGCAACACTTCAAAATTCTCGGTACCTTTTCATGCTTCACCGGTCCTATGACTCCTATTACTAATTTGTGTACGTCAAGCAATATCCATAATTTTCAATTCCAAATACATAAGAAATCCAAATTTTAAATTATTTTCGTTGAATATTTCATAAAAGCACACCAAAATATTAATTTTATCTCAAGTTTTATAAGCTTTTATATTAATAATATCCTTAGTTCCATTGTATTTAACAAAGTGGATTCTTGACTGTAAGATCTTTAAATGAAGCCAAGGTATTGAAATTTTATAACTCAAAAATATTTTAAGTTAAATGTAAATTTTGTTTGCCTCTAAACATGTATGATTTAATTTGACTGATTAGAGAGAAATAATTTTCATTAATTGGATGCAAATTTGTGAACCTAAAGACAATTTGTTGATTACTTAGTTATATTATATATGCATATTTAAAGGAATTGGAGGTTATATGACATCAATATTGTTGCCAAGTAAATTTGATTGCACATCAAATTGATTAACGAAAAACCAAGGGGATTTTATTTGAAGAAATTGGAGATTAGTACACCTCATTAATATTGCAAAATAAATGTGATTACACATGAAATTGATTATCAATCAATAACAAATCAAGGGGATGTTATTTTCTTTAAACCATAATCAGTTTGTTATCCGCTAAGATAAATGTAACTTTTATTGTAAATGAATAATCTATATATAATGAGAATAGCTTGATTTGAAGCTTTTGAAAGTACTTAAATATCCTTTATTGTTTACTAATTCAAGTTGAACGGATATTTTTGACATTTAATACCTCATCCCACGTTTTCCCATTACATAGGCATGTATTTTATCAATACCCGTATCTTTTTCCCTTTCAGAAAACATCTTTTTCTTTCTTTTCTACTAAAACAGAAAATTATTGATAAAGTGCTACAAACTTCTCCGAATAATTAATGGTGGTCCTTTTATGATCCCTTTGAGGTATTTTTAAACCTCTAATTCATATTCTAGAGCAGAAAATGGTTTTTGAGTTTTCATTTTTAATTTCAATTGGAAAATCAATATTTTGCTAATGGAATATGGAAACCAAGGGAAACCAAACCTTTTTGTTCTTTATGGACTGTAGATCTAGAAGTTCGGAATCTGAAATATATCTTTTCTTAGTGGATGTGAGTTATATTGAAACAAGGTTCTACATTTTCTGTTATTATCTATTGTTTTCTATAGTGTGGTTGTTGTCTCTATTAGTTTTGACATATTATTACATATGCGTTTCTAATAATGGTTGCCAGAGTCAAACCGATAAATTTACATTTGGTACTAAAACCTTCATTGACCTATATGCAAGCTGAATATTTCTATAGTTTTTAGGAATTTTTTACATTTCATTAATATATTTTCTAATTTTTCAAAGAAGTTTAAGAAAATGCTTCAAAGAGAGGCTTATGTATATATAAATTATTGTGATTCCTGAAGTAAGTGAAGCAACTTACTAAAGTTTGTTTAATAATATTTTATTACATATAATGTAACAACCCAGGGTTGGAGATTACCTTTCAATATTGAATTATAATGATAATTATAATTTAATATTGTGAATTAAATTAAATTGGAGAAAATAAATTGTTTATTTGGAATAAACAATGAATTTTGAAATAAAATGAGAAAATAAAGTTTGAAACTTTATTTTATTTGTTTGGATTAATAATAAACGGAAAATAGTTTTTATGTAGGGAAAATGCAATAATTTTATTAATTATTGTCGGTTACTTCTTTTAATAATTTTTAAAGGAAGTATTTGATTTTTAAAGGCTGTTCATTCAAATAAAAATGTGGAAATTATTGTAAAAATGAGTTTTAATTATAAATTTGAGTTTAGAATAGTTGGTTATATTTTTCTAAGCAAGAAAAATATTTTTCTGGAATTTTAGAAGTTAAAAATAAGGTTTTGTGCATTTATTTGTGAAAATTGTGTATTTTTGTAAAATAAAGGATTTTAATAATAAAATGTCTTAAAAATTAAAATAAATGTTTTTATATAGTATAAAATATGTTACTTCATAAGTATGTAAAATTACATACCTTGTTTTGTGAAAGTTTGAAAGAAAATGACATTTGTTTATTTAAATAGTGTAAATATGTATACATTTCTAATTAAGATTTGATTATTTAACCAATAGGCCATTTTATTTATTTCTACTAATGGATCCAAGGCCCATTAGGACTTAACCTGGATGATAAAATGAGAAAACAAAGTCTGTACGTTCATTTTCTTTTTCTTTCTCAACTCCTTCCTCCTTCAGCCTAAAACAAAAATACAGTAAACCACTTCCTCAAAAATCAAAATCCATCCAAATTCTCAATTAAAATTCACCAAACCAAAGTCTTTTTGCAATCTAGAGATAAATCAAAGGTAATGAACTCCAAACCACCCAATTTCATCAAATAATTTCTTGTTATAGTAAAAAAATTCTAATTTGTTATTTGTTTGTTCTTACATGCATTGTTCTTCTCTTTTATAGGTTCTTTGAGGCTATTTCTCAAGCCAAAGCTTCCACCTTTCAGTCGAAATCCAAGTTTTTGTAACAATCAGCAAGATGAGTTGAATAAACTCACATAATCTAGCAAAATAATGCTTTTAATTGCAAAAACGGTAAATAGTCTAGTTTATGTAGAAATATTTTGTGCATGCTTCTATCTTGTTCAAAACTGTTATGTAGTGCTTCTTTAGAGGCATGTATCTTTTGATTTCGGCAAAAAAATACTGCCAGATTTCTTGCATTTAGTAGCTTGCATGTTGAACTTCATTTCTGCAAATTTTGGTTGAAAAATATGGTGATTTGAGTGTTCAAATCGTCGCTGCAAAATCAATGCACAGCCTGAGAATATCCTGTGCACATTTTGAAAAATATGGTGATTGAAGGAGTGTTGATTTACATTCCTGCCAAATTTCATAGCGATCTGGGTTAGTTTGCTACTACGAAACTACTGTCGAACTTGAACCCATGGCTTGCTGAAATTCAGCGATTTTACCTTGTTTTCGTCCAACTTTGAAACGACGCAGATTCTTCGTTTCAAATCGGATTTGAATGTTTCTTTTTGCAGATTTAAGTAGGAATGTAGAGCTACATTCTCGTAAAATTTCAAATCATTTTGAAATGGTTAACTTGTTTAAACCTGCTGTTGAATATTGAGTCGCAGCTTGTTTTAAACGGATAAATTTCAAGTCGCAGCTTGTTCAAACGATTAACTTGTTCAAATCTGTTGTTGAATATACATAAATTTTCAGTATATATATTGCACAGTGTTTATGTTACATATCTAGAAATATTTTTCAATAGCTTAATGGCTACATATAATTCGGTACTCATACCAATTCATGAATTTTTAAATTTTGTAGTTTTTTCTGTAAATATGTGCAGAAAACTAAAAAATACGGGGTTTTTTGTATACCATGTTTTCTAAGAGGGACGACCGTGTATTTCGATACTTGAAAAATGTATTTTTTATGAAAGTTCTCAAATTTGAATTTCCTCATCATGAAACTGGATAACATCTAAGTTATCGAATTTTGGCATTCGAAATCTGTTATTTATGTATATCCGGAGCTTTTATGCTAACAAAACCAAACATAGTTGAAACTCATATTTGTTCAAAGAAGCCCACGTGCATTTAAAATCAAATACTCAAAACGTTATATATATATATATATATATATATATATATATATATATATATATATATTCAAAGTTAATTAACTTAAAACGAGATTAAGTGCATTTGAAAGCTTTGACTTATCCCACAACTTGTAATATTTGAACCTTTATTCTTTCAAAACAGAATATATGTATATTTGAATCATTTATTTTTAAATTAACCTTTTCACATCCATTTATATTGTAAAGTTTTAAATCACTTGTCCGTTAAATGGAGTTTAATGATTCACGACATGGAGCTTGATAATTTATATGGCAAATTCTATTTCAACTCGAATATTTACTTAGTAGCCCCCTACAAATTAAAAAAGTCTGTAAACCCAAAAAATAACTTAGTAGTACCCTACCATTTTCAAAACTACCCTTCCTATCACACAAAATGTGAAAAATTGATTTTTTTTTTTCATTGATTTAGAAATTAGGGTTAGAATTTTTTCTTTACCAATTTAGAAACTTAGTAGTGAAAAATTGAATTTTTTCTTAGTAAAGTTTATAAATAGGAAATTATTGTCAAGGACAGAATTTATCAGCGTTTTAGCCTCAAGGAAAGACCTTAAGTATTTTAGCCTGAAGGACAACTTTCTTTAGGTATCAGTTTTTAGTTATTGATAGCAGTTTTTAGGTATCGGTTTGTAGTTGTCGGTAGCAGTTTTTAGTTCGGTGGCAGTTTTGGATAAATGTTTGTCCTTATGAATAATTTTGGAAGAATGTTTGTCATTTTGGTTAAAATATTGAGGTCATGTCCTTGAGACTAAAAAATACAAATTTTTGTCCTTTAAATTAATTCCCCCGTTTGTAAACCCAAAATAATTTAGTAGTGAAAAGTTGAATTTTTTTTCATTGATTTAGAAACTCAATTCATATTTTCTTCATAACAACAATAAAAATGTCTGTAAACCCAAAAAAGTACATAGTAGTGAAAGATTGAATATTTTTCTTCGCCGATTTAAAAACTATGGTTTTAAAGAAGCGGTGGTTTAGACAATAAAAAACTGATGTAAGAAGATAATGGAATTGAGAAGAAAGAAAGTAAGCAGCTTTTCAAGAGTATTTTAGTCTTTAAAATTTTATTTATTTTATGGGGGCTACTAAGTAATTATCTGTGTTGAAAATAGAATTTGCCAATTTATAATATGGAGCCCCTAAATTTCAACACGGGTCACAATGACATTGAAATAAGTCTAGATGATCCACGTCATGAAGCCTTTAACTAATTTGATGTGGGGATGAGCTTTGATGTAGAGGTTTTAGCACAGAGTGGAATTCAGATCTATATAATCCATTATTCTTCGACATAAATCTCTCTGTTTCAGCATGAATTTTATGTTCGACATTAAACCTATTCTTCGACATGAAACTTGAGTGCCGATATGAAACCGAGACTTCAACATAAACCTGAATATCAACACAATACTTTGAACTTTGAGATAGGATTTTAATGTCGACATGAAGTCCAAACTTCGACATAAATGAATGTCGACATGAAACCCAAACTTCTGAGACTTTTGAGAAATCTTATTTATTTTGATTTTAAAGTGACCATTATACAACGTTTTGTGGATGACCATATTCTTATAGAATGAACTTCATGCATATAATCCAGCAAATTAAAGAAGATAATCTTTTCTTTTTCTAACAATTACCATTAACATATCTTTCCCATTATGCTTCATACGAAATTTGTGGACAGAGAGTTTATTTCATTACTAATGAAAATTATATAAATACTATATTACTCAAGAAATTTTTGAGCTCTGAATATATTCTTCAATGGTCATCGGACTTTTCTTTCGCTATCTAATTTACTATGTGTTTGTGCATTTTGGTCATATAGGTTAGGTACAAATATGCTAAGATGAATAAAAATTACTTTTGTTATCATAAAGTTTTTAGGCATTTGCTTTCTCCCTTAAAGTACACTTCAAGAAGAAACATCATTTACAATGGTTGAAAAAAGTTGTTTAAAGACTTTAACAACATTTAGATTGTAACATCAATGGCTCCAAACAAAAAGTTTCGACTTATAATTATTGTTGCATAAGCAGCTGTAGATCGTATCTACAACAATTTTCGACCATGGTAAATATTAATATATTAATTATAAAACTTCAAACAATGTATCCAAAATATGATGAACAAGAATTATTGAATCAAATATCGAACATTACCAAAAAAAGGGACGACAGGTATAAGTGGCATTGTATTTTGCATTGCAACATTTTTATCTGTTGAAAATAAAGCACATGCAGCAAAACAAAAACACATGCAACAAAACAAAAACGTGCCAAAAAAATAAAATATATATATCTTTCTTAAGTGTTATTATTAAATTTTATAAAACAAATATGAAACATCGCATTCAAGTTTAATACAATCTTTCTCGACAATATGTTTTTATTTCAGCCACATTTGTTGCGCACTATTTGTTGAACCCTACAGATCTATAATATTAATAAAATATATATTGTTGGTTGGCTAGTGTACTAAAACAGATAGCACGCTATAATAAACTCGTTGCACAAGTTATGTTAATTAGAATTCCACTACACTGGAATTCTGTATTAGATAATTGTAACAATAAGTTACGTTGTAAATAAATTACAACAACAGCGTTATACTATTTTGAAAATAGTACAACTTATAAACGGGAAAGATTACAGAGAATCTAACCAGTATATAAAGGAAATTTCGTCTGAGGCTTGTCGTAACAATTTCCTTATGAATTTTATTTCAAAATTCTCCCAAGATACAACAGACGTAATCTGCACGAGATTGTAATGAGTATGTCAACTCTGTGATATATATGGAATATTGAGCAGTAGAGCAAAGAAACAGAAGAAATTAGATTGGAATGGGATGCGAATGTGATCGGTATTCTCTCCTATTTATAATTTCGTCCGCATCCCTTCAAACAGTCGCGTTTGCTTGACGGGTCGCACCCGTTTGCCTTTTGGTCGCTGCTGTTTGTTAACGGGTCGCATCTGCTTGCGTCCAACGGTACTGTTTCGCACGCGCTTGTACCGTCTGCACCTCTACAGTCAGGTCGCATCTGTTCGCCCGCGTCCGCTTCAATCGGCTCGCGCCTGTTTGCTTCTAACGGGTCGCACCCGCTACTGTTCGCGCCTATTCAACCCGCGTCGGCTTATGAACAGTCATGTCCATTCGTATAGCCTGCAACTACTAAAAAGCCCAGTCCAGTTTGCAGTAAAAATACGAGTATCATATTAGACCCAGGCCCCCAACCTCCACTTGAGAAAGGCATATATAAACTAATATACCTCACAACAAATTGGCGATGTGGGACTTTATGTATTTTTCATTCACTTGATTTTCTTAAGGAATTCCAACAATCCCACACATGAATGATAATATGCATATCCCCCACACAATGCGAGATATCACAGAGTACATATGGAATAATGTTTTATCGTGGATAAGTAGATATTTCACTTTGAACTTTCCCTAGTTAAAACTTATCGGATCTACTTGGCCAATCGGTGAATTATTTCATCTTGAACCGTCGGCATTTATTGTATATCCAGACAATAAGC
Source organism: Allium cepa (assembly GCA_030765085.1). Taxonomy (NCBI): domain Eukaryota; kingdom Viridiplantae; phylum Streptophyta; class Magnoliopsida; order Asparagales; family Amaryllidaceae; genus Allium; species Allium cepa. Next base: position 238,271,707 of record CM060930.1, read on the forward strand.
TTTACGAAGCATTGATTCCATTCTCATCCAATCTCTTGGTTGTGTTCATTTTGGTCCTGAATAATTTTTGGTTCTGCGAGTGTTTTAGAGAATAAAAGCCTTTTAATATTCTCATAGAGCCGACCCAGCTCACACTAACATAGGTGATCGCAACCATTAAGAGTATCCTACATATACCCCACTTGTTATTTCCAAGATATGGTCATCCTTAAAAAACATAGTTTTAACCTTTAACTACTTCTGTAGGCATGCATTATATTTTGCACCATAGGAATGGAGTAGAACCAAGTCCATATAAATGCATAGCTTCTTGAGTTACTCATAACTGATTTGCCTATTGATCCTAGTCCGTGGGATCTCCAGTCGCTAGGATAGGTTTCCGTATAAGGTAACTCTTGTTGGTTTAGGCTTTTAAACTCATTCCCCTCGATGCGCAGTCAATTTTCTCTCTTGATAAACCTTTAGTAAATGGATCCGCTAGGTTATCATTTGTCGTCACATAATCAATGGAAATAGTTCCATTAGAGAGTACCTGCCTAACTGTGTTATGGCGACGACGTATGTGTCGTGATTTGCCATTATACACAAGATTTTTCGCTCTACTTAGCGCTGCTTGATTATCGCAGTGAATACATATGGACGCTACAGGTTTTGGCCAAAATGGAATATCTTCTAAGAATTGACGAAGCCATTCTGCCTCTTCGCCTGCTTTATCTAATGCGATAAACTCAGATTCCATGGTGGATCGAGCTATGCATGTTTGTTTAGTATATTTCCATGACACTGCTGCTCCTACAAGGGTAAAGACATAACCACTTGTGGATTTTGATTCCTCTGAATCTGCAATCCAGTTTGCATCACTATATCCTTCTAAGACGGCAGGATATTTTCCATAATGTAAGGAAAAATTAGTGGTATTCTTTAAATATCTCAACACTCTCATTAGTGCTTTCCAGTGTTCCTTCCCTGGATTACTTGTATACCTGCTTAGTCGACTTACCGCGTAAGCAATATCTGGTCTGGTGCAATTCATCAGATACATTAAGCATCCTATTACACGAGAGTATTCCAGTTGCATTACACTCTCATCAGTGTTTTTATGCAGTACTTCCAATGGATTAAAAGGTGTCCTCAATCCTTTAATTCCATACTCTTGGAATTTTTCAATCACTTTGTCTACATAGTGTGACTGAGATAGTTCAATTCCATTAGGTGTTCTTATTATTTTGATTCCCAAAATAACGTCCGCAACTCCTAAGTCTTTCATATCGAAATTGTTGATTAACATTTTCTTTATAGTCTCTATTACTTTAGTATTAGGACCAAAGATTAGCATATCGTTTACATATAGACAAATCATCACATATGATTGTCCAACCTGTTTGTAATAAACACATTTATCACATTCATTTATACGAAAACCATTTTTCATCGTGACATTATCAAATTTTTCATGCCATTCTTTTGGAGCTTGTTTTATTCCGTATAGTGATTTCACTAACCGACATACTTTGTTTTCATTTCCTTTGGAAATAAAACCCTCAGGTTGCTCCATGTAAATCTCCTCATCGAGATATCCATTTAAGAATGCTATTTCGACATCCATCTGATGAATTTCCAGATTATATATGGAAGCAATTGCTACTAACATTCTTATAGAGGTTATTCGTGTAACCGGTGAATAGGTATCAAAGAAGTCTACTCCTTCTTTTTGACGATATCCTTTGGCTACCAATCTGGCTTTATATTTATCTATAGAGCCGTCTGATTTCAATTTTCTCTTGAAAATCCATTTGCAGCCAATTGGTTTTATTCCAGGTGGAATATCAACTATTTCCAAAGTTTTATTACTTAGAATTGAATCAATCTCACTTTGGATTGCTTCTTTCCAACATGAAGATTCAGAAGATGGCATTGCTTCCTTGTACGTTTGAGGTTCGTGTTCTAACATATAAGTTAAAAAATCCGAACCAAATGTTTTGGAAGTTCTTGCCCTTACGCTTCTTCTTGGTTCAACCTCCTCGTTGTCCTGATGAGTTTCATCTTCACATGTCTCATCTTTGTTATCTCTTGTCCTTTTTGGGACAGGATTTCCATCGTTTCTTTTATGTGGGAACACATCTTCAAAGAAAGAGACATCTCTTGATTCCATGATTGTATTTACATGAATATCATTTATATCAGACTTGAATACCAAAAATCTGTAGGCACTACTATTTTGGGCTGGCCCTAGATAATAACAATCTACGGTTTTTGGTCCAAGTTTGACCTTCTTTAGAGGCGGAACTGGAACTTTTGCCAAGCACCCCCACACTTTGAGGTATTTAAAACTTGGTTTGTGCCCTTTCCATAACTCATATGGAATTGTTCCTGTTTTATTGTGAGGAACTTTGTTTAATGTGTGATTAGACATATTTATGGCTTCCCCCCACAAGCTCGTCGGTAGACCAGAGGTTAAGAGCATTGCATTAATCATATCTTTTAATGTTCTGTTCTTTCTCTCGGCTATACCATTTTGTTGTGGTGAATATGGTGTTGTTGTTTGATGAATTATTCCATTCTCTGCACAGAACTGTTCAAACGGTGACTCATATTCTCCACCTCGATCAGATCTCAATATCTTGATCTTTTTATTTAACTGATTTTCTACCTCAGCCTTGTATTTTATAAACGCGGTTATTGCTTCATCCTTACTAATATCGCGTATAATCGTCAATAAAAGTAATAAAATACTTTTTCCCACCTCTTGTAGGTAGTGATTTAAAATCACACAAATCTGTATGTACCAAAGCTAATGGTTCAGTGCTTCTGTCAACAGATTTAGATGGTTGTTTGACCATTTTTGCTTCTACACGTGTCTCACATTTGTAGTTCTTATCTACTTGGAAATTTGGAATCAATCCCAAGTTTGATAATTTCTTCATTTTTCGGAAGTTTGTGTCCTAATATATCATGCCATAGTAAAATTTCGTGCTCAAGCAAGTAAGAGACTTCAATTTTATTAATAGCACAATCAGAATACATAGATTTATTGCTGATAACGGCTATGTTTGCCTTAAATAGGCCATCACATAAATAACCCCTTCTAATATACATTCCAGCTTTGAACAGAACCATCTTGTCTGATTCGAACACATTTTTGAATCCTTTCTTTGATAGCACTGAGCCGGAGATCAGATTCTTGCGTATGTCTGGAAGGTGAAGCACGTCATTCAATTTGACAGTTTTTCCAGAAGTGAACTTGAGGATAACTGTGCCACTGCCTTCAATCATGAAAACTGCAGAATTACCCATGTAGAGTCTTTCTTTCTGATCGAATTTCTGGTATGTTGAAAACATGGATTTTTCAGAGCAAACATGACGAGTAGCTCCTGTGTCAACCCACCATTGTTTAGGGTTCTGAACCAAATTGCATTCAGAAATAACCGCTGAAAAGTTGGACTTATCCATTTTCATGTTGTCAACTGTTGACATCTCTGTTTTAGTGTAAAACAGTAAAATTCTTAAGATGTTAGTTGGCTAGTGTACTAAAATAGATAGCACGCTACAATAAACTCGTCGCACAAGTTATGTTAGTTGGCTAGTGTACTAAAACAGATAGCACGCTAGAATAAACTCGTCGCACAAGTTATGTTAATTAGAATTCCACTACACTGGAATTCTGTATTAGATAATTGTAACAATAAGTTACTTTGTAAATAAATTACAACAACAGCGTTATACTATTTTGAAAATAGTACAACTTATAAACGGGAAAGATTACAGGGAATCTAACCAGTATATAAAGGAAATTTCGTCTGAGGCTTGTCGTAACAATTTCCTTAAGAATTTTATTTCAAAATTCTCCCAAGATACAACAGACGTAATCTGCACGAGATTGTAATGAGTATGTCAACTCTGTGATATATATGGAATATTGAGCAGTAGAGCAAAGAAACAGAAGAAATTAGATTGGAATGGGATGAGAATGTGATCAGTATTCTCTCCTATTTATAATTTCGTCCGCATCCCTTCAAACAGTCGCGTCCGCTTGACGGGTCGCACCCGTTTGCCTTTTGGTCACTGCTGTTTGTTAACGGGTCGCACCCGCCTGCGTCCGACGGTACTGTTTCGCACGCGCTTGTACCGTCTGCACCTCTACAGTCGGGTCGCGTCCCGTTTCAATCGGCTCGCGCCTGTTTGCTTCTAACGGGTCGGACCCGCTACTGTTCGCGCCTATTCAACCCGCGTCGGCTTATGAACAGTCATGTCCGTTCGTATAGCCTGCAACTGCTAAAAAGCCCGGTCCAGTTTGCAGTAAAAATACGAGTATCATATTAGACCCAAACCCGACCCGACCCGGTTCGTTGGACGGCGGCGGCGGCGCGCGCCCGTGTGGTGGTGATGCATGATCTCCCTCCTCACCACGAAGCATACGTTTGGGAGCCTCAGGCCCCCAACCTCCACTTGAGAAAGACATATATAAACTAATATACCTCTCAACAAATTGACGATGTGAGACTTTATGTATTTTTCATTCACTTGATTTTCTTAAGGAATTCCAACATATATATTATTAATAATTTTCTAGTTATTGTACAGATGATATTTGCATCATTAATCATTAATTAGAATAATACGAATAGGACCGGGTTGGTTGAAAATCAACCCAATGCAATTTAAATAAATACAAACCCAACCAAATAGATCCAGTTATTAAACGAGGCAACCCAACCAAACCCGTTAATTTAATCGATTATCCCAACCCATCCCGTTGAACCCATTTTGAACAAAACTGAAAAAGACATCATAATTGAAGAAGCTCGTCAACAAACGGTAATCTAAACTGAAAATATGTGAGTTTTCAAACAATAGAAGAGCACATCGGTTTAAAGAAACCGGTGATCCAAACTAAAGGGTAGAGGTACGCACATAATACAAGTCAAACCAGTAATCCTTCTCATGATATCAACAGCATACAAACACCTGTTTAAAGAAGACATGGAAATGAATAAGGTTTATAAACTGAAAGATAAATTAAAATAAAAGAAGCTCGTCAACCAACTGATTTTGAAAGCAAGCTAATGCCAGATATTTTGAGAGTTTGCACTCCTAATCCTACTATAAGAAGCTCCTTGACCTGCAAATGAGTAAGTAAAGATATCAGTATTGCAAAATGGCACACCGGATCATGATTCATCAAATAGTGGCACGTGTATTTCAGACTCTTTATTAAGTTAAAAGCTTCATGATTCTTGCGGCTATATGAACATGGCCACACTTCCTAATTAAAAGTGTGTAAATCTTTACAAATAAAAGATAGAATGACGTAAACTTTTAAATTGATAAGTGCATCATTTTTGTTTCAAGATAACCATAGTCAAATTGATGCAATGACTGTTTTCATGCAATATTGATGCAGATCATGCATGTATAAATTAGCTCTTCAATTAGATTAAGCTAAGTACATTTTATAGCTATGTATTCCATTGCTTGATTCACACATAATTATTAGAACACTTTTAATAATAAATATATCAGGGATAGAGTGGAATAAAATTTTTGAATCCATGTAGCATCAAGCTTCATAAATTGACAGATTCAGTGGCCGACAATGGCATAAAATTAGGATGTTAGTTTGTAATCGGAAACAGTATTTGTTCATAAATAAGCACAAGAAAAGAAACAAGGATAAAGTTATCTTGTAGAACCAAGGATTTTTAACTCATATCTTGGTGCCAAAAGGTGTAATAAATGGAACATGTGATCATAGAAAACCTGAAATAAGCACATCTGTTTCTTGTAGTCATTGATATATTAACTTGATATAACTTGACCATTACATTTAATCAAAACTAGTCAACTTTATAAGTTCATTCCTCCCTAGGGAATCTAAGAAAAAGAAAACTTATATACTAATCTAACAATATTATGTTAAAGTACTTATTAAATTAACCACATGTAAGAAATTACAGCTTTGATGAAATGAAGATGTAAATTTTCTTCCCATTTTTTGTTTGGATTGCATCATATTCCATTACAGGTTATAATCGTCTAATCTTTAGATGTAAAATTTAAAAGAAAAGCTGAACAATGTCTTTTAAAAAGAGAATAAAAAGGGGCAGGCGTAAGTGGAATGCAGTTTAATATCATCACGTATCAAGTGCTATGTTTTATATCATCCTATATCATGTGGTATGTTTTAAATCATCATGTATCATAGAAGAAAAAAAGAAGAAAAAGAAGATACAGAATTGAAAAAGGAATTTAAATTAGCATCATTCTGATACTAAGATGTTCGTAGAAATTGGCAACTTTTTGTACTAAAGTTGCAAACAAGACTACTCAACGAATATTTCGTTACAGTCAAATCTTATGTTTCTACGTTTACATGTTCAGTTGAATTCAAGTTCTACAATATCAAATATTAACAAGCATTAGCTAATACAGCTATGTGTTATTAAAGCTGTTCAAAACATTGACACTAGCATTAGCAAAAGAATGAATTTTAAAAAAGAATATACCTCTAACTATAAAGAGATGGGAGCATCAATAGAAAGCGCGAGTCAGCAACTACAAATATCATGCTTGTAAGAAAGAACAAATGCAAATATCAAGTTTATATTAAAATGCACGCAAAAAAAGCAACTATCAAGCTTGTAATTAAAAAAAAGCATATTTATTCTTTGGCTCAAAGAATGAAATGAAGACAAGTATTGCCATGCATGATATCAATAATATCAGCAAATGTAGCCTACAAAAACAATAAACGTCAGGCAGTTTTCCTTCTACGATCAGATTTTGTTTCAATGGTGTACTCCAACCTGGAGGAATTCAGTAATGCATGGCTGTAGATTTTGGGAAACTTATTCAAAAAGGCCAAGGCTATATTTATACAGTCGAAGTTTAATAGATGTCTAAGTATAATATTTGATTATGCAGAAAGCGAGCAAAACCTTCTATGCCTTCACTTATGCATTAGTGTGTTCTTTTTTAATTGTTGAAATACCTACCCTGTGAACACAGCAGACAAAAGGCAATGGCTCAACATTGTCATATGTTATGACTGATGTAAATTTGATAACAAAATAATCGATTTAATCATTTTTGAGTCTTCATTGGTAAATCACTTTATTACTAGGAAAATATGAGGTTCTACGTGCAGTATACGACAATACACACACAATCAGACCTATTTTAATGGATTAGAGTGAGATTGCAGAAAAACAAAAAGCCACTGCATCCGTATGAATACAGATTAGCAATCCTACTAATAAATTATAGCTGTATAAGGCGTGTGTTTTGTGTTTTTAGTCTGCATGCAGAGGACGTGTGAGGGAAGAGGAGGTTGAAAAATCCTAATCGTTCTAACCAAAGGGAACGAGAATGGGAAGGGCGAGGATAGTTACGGATATTTCCCAAAAGGAAGAAAACAAGAGAATGTCATTTAATTTTATATGTCAAAACCATTTTGCAAATCGATTATTTTCCACTTTCTCCCCTCCGTGCATTTTAAAATAAATGTTGAAAACGAAAAACACAAAACTTGTTTTCAAACCGGATAATGCACTTTTTTTTTGGAATGAAAGAAGACCCTAAAATATATTTCAAGGTTTATGACGCAGCGTGGGAAGCGAATTCGACGATGTAAATCGAATCCGTTCAGGATCTCACACGATTAGCGGAAATAATTTGTGAATCGATGATAAATCGGTGAATTTAAGAATACCGAAAGGTCCAAATCCGTTGATCATGAAGATACCAGACTTTAGCAATCTTCGACACGTTGATCGCGCACGATAACGTAAGAGAAGATCTTCAATTCTTCGAACGTTGATCAAGCGCACTTGATTACGTAAATTGGCTTCAACAATCGTTTATTCGAGCGCACTCGAATGCCAAAAGTGGAGATAGGAGATAACACTCAACTACCGATTTTAATGGAGGCACAAAGCACAAAACAAATTTTATTCAAACTTCAACAACCCTTACAAATGACCAACACATCCCTATTTATAGGGTTACAACGCACACTACACACTTACATCACAAACACACGACTCAGTACACGACATAAAGCCTACGCGACTTAAGAAAAATGCAAATACATCCATTACAAGACTTAACGACATAATCTTCAACAGCGACTTATGTTTCACGCGACTCATCATATCATCAGCGACCTAAATGCTCGTTCGCGACTTATGTATGAGGTCGAACTAGGGTTGGGAACCCGCGGCGGCTTGTTCTAGGTCGATCGCGACCTATGGATGGAAATCGAATCCGATTCTTCGCGACCTAGGTCAGCTCGCGGTGTAGAGTGGAGGTGGGGGAGTTGTGAGGCTCGTTCGCGAGTTAGGTTGGAGTTAGGTCGCGGTAGTTTTTCGCGACTTAGGGATAGGTCGGAGCTCTGCTTGTTCGCGACCTTGGGGCTAGGTCGTACGTGACCTAAGGAGCGGCGACGTTCGTGTCCTGTTGAAGCTGCTCGCGCGCGACCTAAGAAGCTTCTCCGCTCGCTATTTTCATCTTCCGCGACCTTGTCGCTAGGTCGTACGCGACCTAAGGAGCGGCGATTCGAGGTATGAGCTTCGTCATCCTCCCCTTGTTGGAAAGAATTCGTTCTCGAATTCACACTCTCGTAATCTTCTACAAGTTCATCCTCATGATACGGAATTAAGTGTTTGACATTGAAAACATCAGAAGTATGAACCTCTTCCGGCAACCTTAACCGGTACGCATTATCATTGATCTTCTTCAAGATTTCTACTGGACCAATCTTTCGTGCTTTCAACTTGTTGTAGGTTCCAACTGGAAAACGATCTTTTGTTAATATTGCATAAATAAAATCATCCACTTTGAAGTCCACACTCCTTCGTTTCTTATCTACCAGTTGTTTATATTTCTCATTTGTCTTCTCCAATCGTTCCTGAACGATTCTATGGCATTCTGTCAACCCATCAACGAAATCAGCAGCCCGCTTAACTGACCCCTGCGGTTGTGGCACTATCGTTAAATCCAACGGCCCCTTTGGCAAGCTTGAATATACAATCTGAAATGGACTGAAACCAGTACTTCGATTAACAGCATGATTATGTGCAAATTCCGCATGGCATAACTTCATATCCCAGCTCTTCAAATTATCTTTCACAAGACATCTCAACAAGTTTCCCAATGATCTATTCACCACCTCCGTTTTCCCATCTGTCTGCGGATGGTAAGCGCTACTGAAATTCAGCTTCGTTCCGACCATCTTCCACAAACTCAACCAAAAATGGCTCAGAAATCTAGTATCCCAATCAGAAACAATAGATTCGGGTAGCCCATGTAATCGGTACACCTCTTTAAAGAATAACTGAGCAACTCGAACGGCATCGGCTGTCTTCTTACAGGCTATGAAATGTGCCATCTTCGAAAATCTATCTACCACCACATATATGGAATCATTTCCTCGCTAAGTTCTTGGCAAACCCAAAACGAAATCCATGCTGATATCAACCCATGGTCTGGAAGGCACGGGTAATGGCATATACAATCCCGCATTTGTAGCTGTCCCTTTCGAAACTTGACAAACATGACATCTCTGAACAAACTTTTCAACTTCTTTTCTCATTGACGGCCAAAAATAAGACCTTGAAATCAACTACAAAGTACGATCCCGACCAACATGTCCTTATTCATGCAACTCTTTTACAATTTTCATTCTCAAGCTGCAATCTGGTATGCACAATTGATTTCCCATGAATAAAAATCCATCCACCAACACAAACTCATCAGTACTCTCATCCTTGATTTTCTCAATAATCTTCGCAAAGTAAGGATCCTCCTCAAACAATTCTGGCAATAGTTCAAATCCTGTCACTTCAACCTTCATCGTTGTCAACAGATGATTCCTCATGCTCAAGGCATCAGCTACACGATTCGTCAACCCTGATTTGTGCTTTACAACAAAAGTAAACTACTGCAGATACGTGATCCATGAAGCGTGCCTAGTTGAAATTTTGTCCTGCCCTTGCAAATGCTTCAAAGCTTCGTGATCTGTATAGAGAACAAACTCCATCTGAAACAGATAATATCTCCAGTGCTTCACAGCTTGAACAATCGCGTAAAACTCCACATCATAAATGCTATATCTCAGCTTGGCTCCAGACAACTTCTCACTGAAATAAGCAGCTGGTCTTCCATTCTGACTCAATACTCTACCAATCCCAACCTTTTAAGCATCAGTATGCAACTCAAACAACAACTGAAAATCCGACAAAACTAGAATTGGTGCTGATGTCAAAAGTGTCTTAACCTTCTCAAAAGCTAACTCTGCTTCCTCTGTCCACACGAACTTCTTTCCCTTCATGCAATCGGTTACAGGTGCCATCACACTGCTAAAATGTGGAATGAATCTTCGATAAAAAGATACCAATCCATGGAAGCTCCTCACTTCATTAATTGTCTTGGGCTGTGGCCAACTCCTGACAGCTTCCACTTTGCTTTAATCCACTTGAATACCCTCCTTCGACAGAACATACCCCAAAAATAAAACACTATGCGTCATGAACACACGTTTCTTTGTTGCAGCATAAAATTGTTTCTGTCGCAGTATCATCAACACTTCTCTCAGATGATGCAAGTGTTCTTCTGGGCTTCCACTATATATCAGTATATCATCAAAATACACCACCACAAACTTCCCAATAAACGGTCTAAAGATCTGATTCATCACCCGCATGAATGTACTAGGTGCATTTGAAAGACCAAACGGCATAACCAACCATTCATATAACCCCTCCCGTGTCTTGAATGTTGTTTTCCATTCATCACCTGTATCTCACAGTAATCTTGTTTAGAGCCCGACTGTCCGTACACATCCGCCAAGTCCCATCCTTCTTCGGTACCAATAAGGCTGGCACTGCACATGGACTCAAGCTCTCCTAAACACGCCCTTGTTCTAACAACTCCTCCACCTGCCTTCTCAGTTCCTCATGCTCCTTAGGACTCATCCGGTAATGTGGCCTGTGAGGTAATACTGCTCCTGGCACAAGATCAATCTGATGCTGTATATCCCTCAATGGTGGTAATTCTTTGGGCAGCTCTTCAGGAAACACATCCTCGAATTCTTCCAACACTGGTTTGATTTCCTCTGGGACTTCAACAGATTCAGTAGTTTCACGTCCAATCAACAAAAACACCTCTAGACTTTCTTCTACTTCTCCAACAAACTCCTTCAAAGTCAACAAAGTCTTCAGCTCCTCAATCTCTTCTGAATTGCTCTCTCCTTGTTGTCTCTTCTTTGGAACTAAAATGATCTTAGTAGTCTCAAACATAAAGCTGTAGCTATTGGTTCGACCATCATGCTGCACTGCTCGGTCATACTGCCATGGTCTTCCTAAAAGCAAGTGACAAACATCCATCTCCACGACATCACACCAGATCTCATCTTTATACTTCTTTCCAATAGAAAATGGAACATGAACTCGCCTATCCACCTTCACCTCTCCTCCTTTACTTAACCATGCTAACTTGTAAGGATTTGGATGCTTCTCCGTTTTTAACTTCAACTTTCTCACAGCTTCGGTAGAATTGATATTGTCACAACTTCCCGCGTCAATCACAAATTTACACACCTTTCCCAGTATAGTGCATGTCGATTGAAAGATATTACTCCTCAACCAACTAGCCTCTTCTTCCTGTTTCGGTGTCAAACATGATATCCTCAACATTAGATTACATCTTTCATCTCCCGACGTGATATCATGTTCATCATCTCCAACTGGACAAGAATGACCTTCATCAACATCCTCATCTTCAATCTCAGCAATCATTGCCCACTTCTTCGGCTTTAGACATTCATTGCTCTTGTGGCCAAACTCTTGACAATTAAAGCATTTGATACTACTATTGATCTTTGCCTTCGCAACCTCATTCACAACTGGTTTACTGACAGCCTTGGAAATGTTATCATTGCTACTAGATCCCTTCACTTGATTGTTGGAATTTGTAAACACACCACCTCCTCGTCTTCCCTGCTTCTCCCAAGCCAACGCTTTCTGGTGCGCTTCAGCCACAGATCTAGGGTCAAACATATTTACCATGTCCTGGATGTGGATCCTCAACCCTCCAACAAATCTAGCAGTCAGCTGTTCTTCTGTCTCCATGATATCATTCCTGGCAATCAATTGATAAAATTCATCCGCATAATCATTCACTGATTTTGTTCCCTGCCTTAGATTTTGTAAGCGTTGATACATAAGAGATTAATAATTGTAAGGTAAGAAAGTAGCTTTCATTAACTTCTTCATCTTCTCCCAATCAACAATTTTCGACTTCCCCATTCTCTCGTGTAAGTTTAGTCTGCTGCCACCATACCATAGCTCTCCCTCTCAATTTCGTAGCAACCAACTTAACTCTGTGATTCTCGGAAACTTCTTTAAAGTCAAAATTTTCCTCAACATTTGAAACCCAATCCAAAAATTCTTCCGCAACCATACCACCTTTGAATTCTGGAATTTCCATTTTCATTCCCGATTCCCATCTATGATCATCTTCATATTCTCTAGCTCGACTCCACACTTGACCTCGATCTCGGTAATGAACACTTACTCTATCACCATCAAACTCCTCATCAAAATCTGACGCATATCATTGTCGATCATGACCGCCAACATCTCTACCACCACCATTTCTTCGATCTACATTCCTCTGATCACGACAATCCACATCTCTCCGATTTCGTTCATCAACATTCCTATCACGATCGTCAACATTCCTACGATCATGATCTCCTCTTCTCTCTCGATCTGACTGTGGTGAAACTCTGTTTCCCCCATGACTCGATTCAGGTGAAACCCTTCTTCTACTTTGATTCATTTCAAGCATCATTCTCTCTAATCGACCAATCCCTTCATTCAACTTCTCAGTGAAACTCTCGTTGATTCGTTGCTCCATTTCATCGGCCTCTTCTCTTCCATACAAAGCATTAATATTGCGATGACGTTGAGCTCGTCTCTGTGGCATGATTGAACTTCAACAAATTCAAAAATATTCAAACACTTTCCAATCTTTGATCCAAAATGATATGGATCGAAACTCCCAACTTGTTGCAACTTCATGATGAACACGATGAACACCAAACTTCTCAACAATTGCAAATCTGATCTCCAAACTACAAATTCTCGAAACCCAATTCTCCAAATGATGCAAACTTCTTGCGATCTAGCTTTGATACCAAACTGACGTAGCGTGGGAAGCGAATTCGACGATGTAAATCGAATCCGTCCAGGATCTCACACGATTAGCGGAAATAATTGGTGAATCGATGATAAATCGGTGAATTTAAGAATACCGAAAGGCCCAAATCCGTTGATCACGAAGATACCGGACTTTAGCAATCTTCGACACGTTGATCGCGCACAATACCATGAGAGAAGATCTTCAATTCTTCGAACGTTGATCAAGCGCACTTGATTCCGTGAATTGGCTTCAACAATCGTTGATTCGACGCACTCGAATGCCGAAAGTGGAGTTAGGAGATAACACTCAACTACCGATTTTAATGGAGGCACAAAGCACAAAACAAATTTTATTCAAAATTCAACAACCCTTACAAATGACCAACACATCCCTATTTATAGGGTTACAACGCACACTACACACTTACATCACAAACACACGACTCAGTACACGACATAAAGCTTACGCGACTTAAGAAAAATGCAAATACATCCATTACAAGGCTTAACGACCTAATCTTCAATAGCGACTTATGTTTCACGCGACTCATCAGATCATCAGCGACCTAAATGCTCGTTCGCGACTTATGTATGAGGTCGAACTAGGGTTGGGAACCCGCGGCGGCTTATTCTAGGTCGATCGCGACCTATGGACGGAAATCGAATCCGATTGTTCGCGACCTAGAGGGAAGCGACCTAGGTCACCTTGCGGTGTAGAGTGGAGGTGGGGGAGTTGCGAGGCTCGTTCGCGAGTTAGGTTGGAGTTAGGTCGCGGTGGTTTTTCGCGACTTAGGGATAGGTCGGAGCTCTGCTTGTTCGCGACGTTGGGGCTAGGTCGTACGCGACCTAAGGAGCGGCGACGTTCGTGTCCTGTTGAAGCTGCTCGCACGCGACCTAAGAAGCTTCTCCGCTCGCGATTTTCCTCTTCCGCGACCTTGTCGCTAGGTCATACGCGACCTAAGGAACGGCGATTCGAGGTATGAGCTTCGTCAGTTTATAAGCTTTTAGATATAATGCCATTTGAAAATTAAAAATCAATAAATTTAGTAACTAATAATCAAGTAAACTAACATCTTTATAGTGATCACCATGCTCTTGAAGATTTCCATTGCATGCTTCCTTAGTTGCGCATCAACAAATCATCAGCATATAGGCAAGGACACGCATGCATACCAGGAAATATTTAACAAATTGAAATCGTATTAAAACCTATTTCCCTCGTTACAATCAAAGAGACATCCAAATAATTAACAAATGGATTGCTGTAATCTTTTAGATCACGAACGGGCATCACATTTAGATAAAAACGTGGATGCATAGCATTTTTGTCTTCAAACGATAATTGAACCAATTATTACCGGCTTACCAATTTGCAACAATTCAGAGTGTAAATATCGAGCAAAGATAAACAGATGTAAACAGTAGTAAATTTGTAATTTTGATTACCTATATTTCATATTTTTTCCTATGGTTATTTCTTGACATTTTTTTTGGGAAAGTATTATGTTCTTACAAATATTGATGTTGATCTTGATTTGCCAATTTTTGAATATGATTCATTTCAAAACTATATTTGAGACATATCGGTCATTCAGTTGTAACTACCATGTAGTAAAGTTTAAAGGCAAATTACATTCTTAAAGGTTGACTGTTGGAATGGTTTTAAGTTTAAAATTCATTCAAAACTTTTTAAGTATGGGATTTCGTTTTAGTAGCAAAGTTAGCACCAAGGTTCAAGATATCCATTAACAAGAAATCATATCAATACCCCGATTAAAGGTGATAACGACCTCTTCGAAACCACCTTTCGAATTAGTTAAAGTAATCTGAGATTCCTTCGAAACCACCTTTTGACATGGAGGTAATTTAATATTGTGGCCTTACGGTGTCAAGGATTTTAGCTGTGTCAGGAGGGTTTTAACATTACAAGAACGGCATCAGATAGCGACGGCTTTTAGCCATCGCCGGCCGTCGCTGGCCGTCGCTATCTGACGCTAAAAGTCGTCGCTATATTGGTCGCCGCCCAATAGTATAGCGACGGCTTTAGCGATGGCTCGCGACGGCAAATGTGTCATGTGGAAATTTTTTCAATGTCTAGATGACGTCGCTAGCCGTAGCTAGCCGTCGCTAACCTGAACCAATTGGCCGTCGCTAGCCGTCGCTAGCCGTCGCTAGCCTGGGTAAATTTCTGTGCACCTGCACATCCCATATACACTTCAACCAATCTGAACCAAACAACCGCTATACATTATATTCATCAACTATAACCATCATATATCCATCATACAACATCACTATACATTCAAACAATATAAAATCCAACCAAATCTCATTTTCAAATCCAACCAAATCTCATTTTCAAATCCAACCAAATCCATTAACCAGAATATGTACATAGTAAACCGAAATTTCTACATAATATCCCGACATATATATACATAATATCCAACCAAATCCATCAACTAGAAGTCATCAAAATATATACATAATATCCTGAAATATATATACACCAAACCAACCAAAATGTGTATATACCAAACTATAAGAAAACAAACATACCTACTCCTCGCCATCGCTGTCGTCCTCTCCAGGCATCCTCCCATGCTATTGCAAATAAGCCACAATCTGCTCATCCAGCTGTTGCTCAAAGAAACTCTTCCTCCAATCATTTATTTCTTCCACTGTCCCCCTCAACTGAGCAATCTTCGCCTCTTGCTGCGACCTCCTGTATGCACTCTGCATTCTCATCGCCTGTAAAATAATTCACAATTATTTATATATTAGTATATATATAATATTATTAAAATTATTTAACTATTCATATGCATAAGTAAATTTATATATTAGTACATATCAAAACTTACCTCCACATTTCCATAGCTATACCATTGACTGGTCCGAGAAGGCGGGTCAATAATAGCATCCCAAATATGGTTCTCCTCCTCTGACGTAAGCTCTTCCCGACCAGTGGACTGTGCTACATGAGCCCGCTCTGCTTCGTACCTCTCCTGCGATTACAAACAATTGTTTTACACGATAAAAACCGAATTTCAAAATTTTGAAAATAAAATAAGACAAAATATTGTTATTAACAGTAAATTAATTTACCATTACGGATTGTGATTTGTCATCCGTCCATTTGTACGAAACATTGCCCTCTTCGTCAGTCCTCTCCACGGCATGCGTGGCCTTGAACAGCTCGGCCATAGTGGGCTTGCGGTTGTATCTCGCAGCCTGAAAATATATAAATATTATTGCTAATCTGATTATAAAATATTGTAATAAAATGTAAACACAGTTTATAAATTTAATTACCAGCGCTCTCTTGTGCCCCTGAAAGGATTTAGAGCCACCATGGTGCAATGCAGGATTTTTATTCCTGTTTACCCGTTTCCGCGCAGATAACACCTACAAATTAAGATAAATTATCACGTATATATCTTGCAAGATTTATATTAGACTTAAATAACAAAGAAAACATATTTTACTTACTTTTACCGCCGGACTGTTCCAAAGCTGAAGAAATTCATTCCATACACCCTCACCCATCCAGTTCGGCTTTTTCCCTGCATTCTTAGCTTTGGACAATGTATCCCTGTAATTTTTCCTCATTCGTTTGTTCCAGTGATTTAAAAAAATTTCCAAGTCATCAGGGTCAACGCGGACTGCAGCCTGTAAATTAAAATTATTTTAAGTTATATAGATTATATTAATTTACAACTGAAATTCAAACTACTACTTACAAGTAAATCCGCCTGTATAGCGTTCTTGACATGAGGGGGGATGTCGTCCCAGCGAGGCCAACAACCATCCATCCGGCTCTGAAATGACTTTCTCGAAACCTGTAAAATATAATCTGATGGTTCCACCTCAAAGCCACTGCAAAAGTTATGATATACATGTTTAGTGGATTTTAAAACTTATACTTTAAATAAAATTGATACTTACCCAGCACTTCTAGGAACAACTTCTGCAATCGGTAGTAAGTCCGGTGCAGTGCCACTACCACCTGCACCGGGAGATGGGGAAGGCGTGCCACCACAACCTACACTCCGTCTCCTGCCAGACATATCTGCTATAGAAAAATAATATCTTCAGAGAACAATTATAGAAATTCACTACTACATAGCATGTTTCAATCACTTTCATAGAAACAATTATAAAAATTTACTAGTACAAAACATGGATAAAAATTATATAAATAATCATCACAGAACCATAATAGAAATTCACTACTACATAGCATGTTTCAATCACTTTCACAGAACAATTATAAAAATTTACTGGTACAAAACATGGATAAAAATTATATAAATAATGATCACAGAACCATAATAGAAATTCACTACTACATTGCATGTTTCAATCACTTTCACAAAACAATTATAAAAATTTACTAGTACAAAACATGGATAAAAATTAACTAAATGATCAGCACAGAACAATTACAGAAATTTACTATTACATCGCATGTTTCAATCACTATCACATAACAATTATATCAATAACGATCAGTTTTCATCGTTTTCTGATTCAGATTCAGTCTCGTATTCTATCTCATTTTCTTCGGTACTTTCGAATGCATCAAATAGGACGTTCGATTCATCATTCAAAGGCCCTACATCAATATCATCAGTTATTATTATTTCTGTATTTGATTCAAGATCGGCTTGATATGCTGCTTCATCTGGAATATTATTTCCATCAAACGTAAACCTTGGTTTCGTTTTGAAAACAGCAGACCAATCTGCTTTATCTCTTTTCAAAGATGGATACGGTGCAAAATAAACTTGTAACGCTTGCTTAGCTAATACAAAAGGATCGTACTTATAGTAGTGTGATGTATGCCTTATTTCAATAAGTTTGTACTCTTTATGCACGTTGATTCCGGAACCAGAAACGTTACTGAACCAATTGCACTTAAATAAAAAAACCTTTTCTAAAGGTTCAACATAATATGTCAATTCTAGAATCTGTGTTAAGACGCCGTAAAAATCTTTTAAATGCTCATCTGGATCATCACTGCCTTTGACAAATACCCCGCTGTTATATGTTAATTTTTCAGCACCGTAATCTTTTATGTTGAACTTAAACCCGTTGACGAAGAATATTGGATAAGTCTTCACATTTCTTTTCGGTCCAATCGCAAGATGTCTTAAGCCTTCATCAACGACACAGTTTCTCGGCTCATAAACATAGTTCAAAAACCATTTGGCAAATTCTTTACTGAGATCGCCAGATGGATACTGTGATTCGTAGATACTGCATATATGTAATATGTGTTATTATTATTATGTACGTACAAGTAAATTACAAGTGAATTAATTATTACCTGACAAATGGTGCAACTTCGAAACAATTTAAAAGAACATACGTGTGCGCTACATAGTGGTATCTATCGTCCAACCATATTTCCACACATTTTCCACCAGGTCTACCATGTTGTCTAAAAACAGATAACATTGTTTGAGAGGAATTTTGTTCAACGACTTCCTCATTTCGAGGAACAGTTACAAACGATAAGTTCACATCGTCCTTAAAGTAGTGAGAGAAAAAAAATGAGGCTTCTTCTTCAAGATACGATTTGCATATCGAACCCTCAACTCGGGCTTTTTGTCGAATCTTCTTCTTCAGATGATTCAAGTACCTATTAAGATATTTATTACATATTTAGATATACAAATTTGAATTTGAAATTGACATGAACATTGCACATGTTAATTTACCTCTCAAATGGATACATCCGTCCATATTGCACAGGACCTCGAAGAAGTGCTTCGGATGGAAGATGAATAGGTAAATGCTCCATTACGTTAAAGAAACCAGGCGGAAGTATTTTCTCCAGTTTGCATAGCAATATGGGTATTTCTACTTTGAGTTTACGTATACGATCCACCTTTAATGTTGTCGAACAAAGCTGTTTATAAAACAAACATAACTCTGTTATGACGTTCCATACTTTTACGGGCAACGGTTCTTTGAAAGCCACGGGGAGTAAATATTCCATCATGATATGACAATCGTGACTTTTCATCCTACTCAGTTTACTATTTTTGAAGTCAACACATCTATGAAGATTGGAAGAAATCCCATCGGAAAATCTTAATTCTTCCATCCACTTTAGCACGAGTTTTACTTGCTTATTGTCTAGCTCATAGCATGCTTTTGGTTTTTTATTGTCATTAGGCTTCATATGAAGTTCCGGGCGCTTACAATAGTTTGCTATATCAAGCCTCGAATTCAAATCGTCCATGGTTTTGCCATTTACATTCAAAATTGTATTAAAAAGATTATCAAACACGTTCTTTTCGTTGTGCGTCACGTCAATATTATGTCGGAGTAAGAGATCTTTCCAATATGGTAACTCCCAAAATATACTTTGTTTGCACCAATTATGAATGTCTGACTTTCCTGAGATTTCAGTTGGACTCCAGTTTCATGTATCTTTGATAGTCTCTTACAATTTCGTATATTTCCTCGCCTAACCAAACCTTGGGTGGTTTCAGATTCTCTTCTCTGTTAGCTATGAAATTTTTCTTATCTCTTCTAAAAGTATGATTGGGATGAAGAAAACACCGATGACAATCAAACCACGAAACTTTCTTCCCATATCGTAACGAAAATGCTCGTATTTCTTCCATACAATAAGGGCATGCTAGACGTCCGGCCGTACTCCAACCAGAAAGCATCCCGTATGCAGGAAAATCATTAATCGTTCATAACAAAGAAGCGAACAACCGGAAAAAAAATTTCGCTGATACATCGTAAGTTTCGACTCCTTCATTCCATAGTTTCTTCAACTCTTCGATCAATGGTTGTAAATAAACATCAATTCCTTGGGTTGGATCATGAGGGCCGGGAACGACAGTGGTGAGAAACATATATGGTGTCTTCATACACATCCATGGAGGTAAATTATACGGAGTAACGATAATTGGTCAGGATGAATATTTACTACCAAACTGTGAAAATGGTGAAAATCCATCCGTACATAAACCAAGTCTGATTTTACGGCTTTCCGCAGCAAATGCGGGATAAGTCTTATCGAAATGTTTCCATGCTTCACCGTCGGATGGATGTATCAAAGTTCCTTCTTCCGCTGTTCTCACACTATGCCATCGCATATGACAGGCCGTAGCAGAAGATGCATATAATCTGTAAAGTCTAGGAGTGATGGATAAATAATGCATTCTCTTGTACGGGACTTCTTTCCCTTTCTTCTTTCTTGGTTTGTATCTTTCTTCGTTACATATTTTGCATTTTCTGAGGTCAACGTCGTCTTTCCAATACAACATGCAACCTTTCACACATGCATATATCTTCTCGTACGGTAGACCGAAAGCGGACATCAATTTTTTTACTTTATAATGACTATCGCACATCAGATTATTGGGTGGCATGTGTCGTTTTGCAGCTTGTACAACTGCTGTAAATGCAGCTTCCGTAAGGTTGAATTTTGATTTCATAGTTATGTATTCGGCGATTACTGAAAGTTCGGTTCCGCTTTTACATCCGTCCCACAACGGCCTCTTAGCAGAATCCAACAAATCGTATATTTTTTTAGCTCTCGCAGTCGGTTCTTCTTCGACATTTTCGTCTTCATCGACAGCTTCAATTATAGGAAACATTGATCGTGTTGCATCATCCACCATATTTTCTATCGGATTCATCATCATATTACCGTCCTCTAAAACTTCAGTATTAGATGTAGGTTCAACAAGTTCTCCATGACGATCTCAGAAATAATAATCAGGTACAAAACCATATTGATACAAATGTACTTCAACTATATCCGGTTTCCAATGCTTCAAATGTTGGCACTTACTACAAGGGCAACGAATTTCTGTATTGTTTCGGTTATTAGATTTAGCAAATATAATAAATTCGTGTACACCGTTGTAGAAATGTTGCTTTATTGATCCCTTCTTTCCAGTTCTGACTTCATACATCCAAGTACGGTCGAGAAAATAATTGAACAATTTTCATGATTTGAAAATGTATGTTACACAATTTAAATCATTAATTTTCAACCATTCTCCATTGTAAACAATTCATCGTTCCAGAAAATTCAAAATATAAACTTCACTTTATTTTTTTATTTTTTGGTATTTTGGTTTTCACTTCGGTGGTCAGTCATCCTACTTCCCATTAC
The DNA here is from genome assembly GCA_030765085.1 of Allium cepa. Taxonomy (NCBI): domain Eukaryota; kingdom Viridiplantae; phylum Streptophyta; class Magnoliopsida; order Asparagales; family Amaryllidaceae; genus Allium; species Allium cepa. Next base: position 238,293,058 of record CM060930.1, read on the forward strand.
AAACACAATAATGTAATTACATTTTGTAAATCATTTCAGATTAAACAGTTCAACAAAATTTCGGCAGCACTTCCCTTATGTTCCCTGTATCGTACGCAAATGCGTGTACATGGTGAACGTAAAGGAAGTGCTGTCGAAATTCTGTAACCGTTTAAAATGAAATGATTTATAATATGTAATTACTTTATTGTGTTTGTAACTTGTCCAATACAGGGACAAATCCGACAAATATTGTATCAGATGAATATAAATGTCCGTTCCGTTACAAAACGAACATCCATATAACGATCATATACAACACTTGCCAGACGGGGCCAAAGCCAATCTAAGGGATAAAAAAATTTCTTTAAATTTTATCAAATATTGTTGTTCTTTTCAAATTTTGACAATATTTCAACTATTTATATTTTATTTCAAAAATTTGTGTATTTAAATTTTAGTTCAACATTCAATTAACAATTTTAGTTCAATATTCATTTCTTTATTTTTTTACGACATAGATTTTATGTGACTATTTGTTGTTGTTATATTCATTTCTTAATTTCTTTACAAAATCGATTTTAGTACAATATCAGTTGTTTTTAAAGTCATTTCCTAATTTTTTTTAAATAAATTAGATATTTGCATAATTTTAATGTTCTCGTATTCATTTTTTCATTTTTTGTACAAACTTTATTTTTTACAATATATACAACCTTTTGCATTTTGGCCGCCGCTAGTCATCGCTAAAATTATTAAAATGGTTGTCTCTAGCCGTCGCTCAATCAACAGGGTAAATATAAGAATTATCAATGAATATAATTAGAAAACAACAAATTCTAATTATCAAATAGATAATGAGAAAACAATAAAAAACTAATTATTAAATAAAAATTTGTCAATTTAAATTCACTTAACAACTTAAATTTGTAATTTATCAATTTCATAAACTATGAAATGCTTTCATGTAAATTTATCAATAACCAAGTTAATCATTAATATACACTATTTTCTCACCTAAAACAACTAACCATGTTAATCGCCAACACTAATTATCTACATCAGCCATTTATTCAACTTGATCATGATAAACTAATTAATGTAATACGTAATTCAAGTTCATGATAATAAACTAATTAATCTACCAAATCAACATACAACACTACTAATACCTAATTTAACAACACTACTAATATCCAATTTAACAACAAATCTCAATTTTACAACAAATCATAATTGAATTAGGGTTTTAAACTAAACCTAAAAACATTAAATTTACATTCAAATAAGAGATTAGGAGCATACCGACACAAATTTGGGTGATTTGGAGGCGTTGAAGGCTGGGGCGGCGGCTACGGTGATGGGGGCGACGATTGGGGGAAGGAGGAAGGTTTTGGAGGAGGAAGATAATGATCTTGCTGCTCTCGGCTTGGATCTGTATATTGCGTATAGCGTCGGCTAGCGACGACCGCTTTTTTTAGCCGTCGCTAGGCTCCGTCGCTATACGAAGCCTTTCTAGCAGTGTAATCCTTCTAAATGTATCCCTTCGATAAGCTTTGATGCAAGTACTCAATAGTCGAATCCATATGTGAGCGTTGAATCAAATTATACGTATTCGAAAACACTTTATTAGTTATTTTTCATAAATACAAAGGATAAGTATTACAAGGAAGTGAAATCTTTATATTTGACTTAAGAATTAATATATATAAATTCAAGAAAAGAACATGTATATGATGAATGAATTTGGGTCCCCTAAACAAAACCTCCAGGGTCTTATTTATAAGCGCAGGTAGGACCCCTTTGCATCAGTCCTTTCGACTTAGTCGAAAGGGTGCCTTGAAGACCTTTCGTCGCAATTAATTTAGGGCGCCCTTCTAACCCTGCTTTTGAATGGAGTTTGGGTGTTTTCGACTCCATCGACAGGTATAGAATCATCATTCACCTTCTTGATGTGTTGTATAAGTAGAAAAGGATGTTGGCTTTCGACGCTGTCGAAAGAGGTATTTTCAAGGCTTCGAATAACTTGAAGCATGGTAGAAGGCTTAATTGCGAAAGATGGCTTTCAAAAGCATTTCCATTGATTAATGTGGAACCTCCATTTGTTGATGTTTGAGGAAGCAATATTAGTCACATATGAGATCTTTATATTCGTGGAAGGTTTCAACCGATTCAAAAGGCTGATCTACGCTTTCGAATGGATCGCTTTGGTCAAATGTTTTTCTATGGAAGGTACACAACGACGGAACCATCTGTTTCGAAAGGGAAGATACATGTGCGGAAGCCTATTATTCGATGCCTTTGAAAGATGCTTTTAATTCTTACGAAACTCCTTTATGCACGCGGAACCAACTGTTTCAAAAGGAATTAACTGAAGCGAAAGTATAGCCTCATCCCCTTTTGACATCTTCGAAAGTACATTGCTCATCCAACATTTTGCAGAAGCATCCTTTCAACTCTTTTGAAAGGTCTTGCTATTGCTATCATTCTCCATGAATCCTTCTTCAATATTCTTTAAGGTTTCGACAAAGTTACGGTGATTTCTGATGATAACACTTGCCACAACTAGCGAAGAGATGTTCTAGACTTTTCAAGTCAACTATTTCGACACCTCATTATTTCAACATATAATTTTTCCGCCTTTTGATATCCTCAAATGAATCTTGACCGTTCATTAAAATCTAATCGAATGGACTTAGTTGCACTTGCTTTGCTTATAAACCACACTTCCTTCTTCCTGTTTCGTTTACCTGCGATTAAAAATCTTGAAGCAGAATCATAAATTTCAATAACAACAAATCCATTATTCTCAAACAAGTTGGGGTCGGCTAGAGATGGAACCCGAAATTAAATGACAAAAGTAATTTAAAGGTTATAATAATAACAATAACAATGGAAATAATAAAATCAAATCAAATAGGTAAATTATTAATAATAATAGCTAAGTAAAAATAAATATAGAATTACATCTGGTATGAAAAAATGATGATAATAATAGTAATGATAAAAATAAATAATATAAATAAATAAATAAAAATAAAAATGATGATATCAGTACAAATAGTAATAATAGTGTTGATAGTAATAATGGTCAAAGGTCAAATGCTACGTCTTAGGCTCTGTTTCTCTAATCCTATAATCTAAAACTTATAAGACTCACGGCTCACGGTTCTGGTACGTGGATCGCTAACTTCCACGCGCACCTGTCCGTTACCAGCTCTTCGACTATATTCCAACACTTCAGGTCTCTTTTAACTACTTCCTACCATGTCAATTTTGGTCGGCCTCTACCTCTCTTTGAGCAAACTACATGGCCTATAATTCCAGCACGCACAGGTGCCTCGGGCGGCCTTCGTTGGAGATGTCCAAACCATCTTAAGCGATGTTGAATTAGTTTCTCCTCAATTGGGGCTACTCCCAATTTTTTACGTATATCATCATTTCTAATTCGGTCTCTTCTTGTATGACCACAACTCCATCGCAGCATACGCATCTCTGCTACGCTTATTTTCTGAACATGTTGGTTTTTAGTTGGCCAACATTCTGCACCGTACAACATCGCAGGCCTAATTGTCGTTCTATAGAACTTTCCTTTAAGCTTTTGTGGGGCTTTCTTGTCACAGAGAACGCCGGATGCTTGTCGCCACTTCATCCATCCCGCTCGAATTTGGAAGCTAACATCTTCATCAATCTCACCATTACACTGCAACATTGATCCTAGATATCGAAAGGATTCCTTCTTAGGAACTATTTGTCCGGCCGGAATAACATCTCCATCCTCTGACCTGACAGCACTGAACTCGCACTTCATATACTCTGTTTTAGTTCTACTAAGCGAAAATCCTTTAGATTCTAAAGTCTGTCTCCACAGCTCGAGTTGTCTATCAGCCCCAATCCTACTATCGTCAATTAGCACAACATAATCAGCAAATAGCATACACCAAGGAATCTCCCTTGTATACTCTTCGTAACCTCGTCCATCACTAGGGCAAAAATGTAGGAGCTCAAAGCTGACCCTTGATGTAATCCTATGTTAATGGAAAAGTCACTAGTTACATCATCGCATGCTCTGACACTAGTCGCAACATTATCATACATATCCTTGATAAGCATAATGTACTTTGTTGGGACTCTCTTCTTTTCCAGAGCCCACCACATCACCTTTCGTGGTAAGCATCCATTTAAGGTAAGAATCAGAAATTTCAACCTTTTATTAAATTCTTAATTTCCGGAGATGCAAGTTAAAATTTAAGGTAAGCATCCATTTTTCTATATTACGGATCGGTTTTTCACATTTAATTTCAATTTCAAATTCTTAGGGTTTGAGTTTGTGTTACTGTTTTAAATTTTAAAAGTGATTTAAGTTTATCGTTCGTACAAATTGATTTTTAGATTCATTTTCTATGCTAATTTCAATTGATCTATGGTATCAGTTTAGGATTTGAACTTGAATTTATCAAATTTGAGGCTATTTGCCGTTGTTGTATGCAGATTCAAGATCGACCCTTGTGATCTTAATTTTAATTTACTTTGGAAAATATTAAAAGTTAGAAATTTACATCTCCTACTGTTATTCGGATTGAGAATGATACACTTTTTGTTACCATCGAAACCATTAATCCACCTTTCGACTTAGTCGAAACCTCAAAACTTAAATAACCACATTTGTTTGCATTATTTCAACTTAGAGTTAAAGCTTCTAAGATTCTGTTATACCCTTTCGGCTCATTTGAAAATCATAATGGTTAATTGGAGTGTAGCTATCATCACTTCCCAATATTGACATCGTCGAAACGTCTCAATGCCCTTTCACCAGTGTCAATGTCACTTTGTTTCTAATTTTTTTATATCTAAATTGGGGTGTAGTGTTTCGACAATGTATATATCCAAACTGGTATTGTGTGGATAACTGCACTTATTAATAATATTTTTATTTTGGCTTTCGACATTGTCGAAGGGTGTGTTCAGGTGCATGTATTCCATCCTCCCATTCGATACCGTCAAAAGCATAATGGCCTGTATTTCATCCTCCCTTTTGACACGTCGGAAGCTCAATGAATTTCATAATTCTTGTTAATTTCAACCCCCTTCGAAGGCATGGAACCATATGCTTCGATGGATATTTGAGTCATTGCAATAGGCTTTCGACACCTTCGAAAGGCGTAAATGGTTAAATTAATTATAAATTTAATAAAATTATTTCACCTGTAAGGATCATGAGTTTAAAAAGAGCTTCTAAGAAATCAGAAAAACATATAGTTTCAGAACTAGAATCTTCCCCAAAGAAGACTGAAGCACTTTAAGGCATTCGCTTATATCTTCTCAAGACGAAGTAGATGCAATCCTTAATGCCTTCGGAATTGCAAGATTTAATGCTATTCCTCCTGGCGACAATGACACCATTAAAAATCCTCCGAAGGGATATTTCGCTTACACTGACATCCACATTTGGCATGGAGCTTTTATTCCATTTCCTGCATTCTTGTCGAGATTTCTAAGTCACCTTGGCATAGCTCATATACGATCATCACCTAATGTATATACATATCTCATCTCTTTGGAGCTCATAGCCTTAGAGTCGAGCATTCCTTCTCTAACTGCTGAAGTTCTCAATTACTTGGTGCGTCTCATCAAGCTTAGCAATTTGAATGACCAAATTTTTACCCTCACAAGAAGTTAGTTTCAAAGAGAGTAAACAAGTTCAAAGATTGGAAGATGCAATTTTTTTATATCAAAGTTTTAAAAGCATTAGTGGAGCTTTCTCTTCTCGTCATAAGTAGATCATTACCATTGTTCTTCATTACATTGTTTTCTTTTGCTGAATTACATTTCTTATTAGGCCATGCTCCCAAGGATTTTGATGATGAAGGCAAGATAATTGTGAAGTTGCTAACCGCTGCCTCTAACAACATTAGGAATAGGCTCGCATTACTGACCCTCGGCAACCTTCAAAAATATTCTCTCATTCCAGAAGGCTAGAGGATTCTTGGACAACCTCCTCTTATCCAACATACTTCTAAAAGCAAACGCTTCTTATCCATGGGTGACCCCAACAACTTTTCATCTTTGTCTCTGATTTGTCCCGACCAACTTGGTAAACTTAAGTGTACCATTTGTAACTTACCCTTGGGTTACTCCTTAGATCAGTTTGATAACCTATGCTTTTTGGTTTTAACAGGCGCTCTTTCAACTAAATTAACCATAAGAGATGACCTAAGCCATTGCTAGATCGAGAATGTTCGCTAAAAGAAAATTAAGCGGAGTGACTGCCGCGGGTCCTACTTCTAAGAAAATTAAAATTGCTGATGTCCAGCCTTCTCTTCCTCCAAAAGAGGATGAACTTGTTGATGTAGGCAAAGCTCTAGAAGGTCCTACTCTTGATGACACTGTTGACCAACCCAGAATGATCCCTTCGAAGGACGACTTCATGTCCCACGTAGTTGTTTTCGATTCTCTCAACGTCATTGCGTAAATACAAAAGGATTTAGACACTTCAACTCCCTCCCAGAAGTTGAATCCCTCTAGACCCTCATCGTCGGTGTCTCTTAATGATTTTGAGAATGTTTTAAAATCAACTAGAATTCTCCATCATTCACTTATATTCAACAGCCTTCCTCTACACTCGATCCTACAAGTCATTGTCTATCTCTCATTGAATAACTACTTCTGGTATTTTCCATACTACTTGATTTTCAATTACTATTTTATATTGAATCTTGACTCGCATTTTACTTTTCCTTTTAGATCTTTAAAAGATGGTACTCCCTCCAAGAAAACGTTTCAAAGTGTTCCGCTAAGACATCAAAACACAAAGAAGAAGTGTCAACTCTAAGTAACCAGATTATTTCCCTTGCTACTACTAAAGAATACGCAGTGAGGAAACAAGAAAGATTGAGCGCTTCTTTTTTTCAAGCATAATCAATAATTTCCAAGGAAAGGAAGGCCAAACAAATCTTATCCGAGGAGGTTTTGGCTTTGAAAATGACTCTGAAAGAATCAAAGGATGAAAAGGTTAGGATGAATGCTAAACATGTTTCTCTCAAGAAGAGACGTACATTTTTTGAAAAGAAATTAGAGAAGAAAAAGAATTTTTTAACCATGGCCATCAAAACCATTTCCGAGGCACAGCAAAAGGTGGCTCAATTTCTAAGCACTTCTCAAAATGATATCATCGTAAATTCTTATGAGGATGCACTCATGCTAGCTTACTCCGATAATATAAAGAAGTGTCTAGATTTATGCTTTTCCTCACTTGATCTTGTGTTGGTTAAAAGATTCATAGACAAAATTAAGTGGAGCAAGATATTGAGATCCCTGATGGAGAAGAAATTGATGGATTAAAAGCTCCTATCTTTCGAAGTCCCTCCTGTAGGACATTCTGATTCAGACGAGGAGGAAATGATGAGGATGATGAAACGGTTGTTGAAGAAGGTGACAACTAGCCCTGATAATGATAGAGGTTGGGGTTCTGGCGAAAATGGGGGCGATCATGATGACCCTCACGGAGGGGGTGACGATGACACTTCCAAGGCTTCTGATAAAGTCTTCTCTGATCCTAGTGCTCGCGAAGTGGGTCAAATTGAATTTTCAAAACCCTCCGATCTCCATGAAAAAGATACCGATATTGATGCTAGGGAGCAAGAGGGGAAAAATCAGACCCTACAAACTTCAATCTTTGTTTCTTAGGTATGGAATTCTTTGTCAAAATGGCTTACTTCCAAGATTTGGCTAATGTCTTTCCATTTTAGATAAGGAAGAAACCCATTTATCTTTATAAACAAAGCTTTAAAAAAACATACAAAATAAATAGCTTGTATAGAGAGTTAGATAAACAATTAAAAGAATGCAATGCAGTCTTTGGAAAGTATTATAACCTTAAAAAAACGTTGCAGTATTAGCGTCATTTAATGATCAGGAAGCTGCCCCTAACTGAAAAGGGTGCGCCTTCGCTATGACCAGCTCTTAAAAGAGAACAGAGAATTGATAACTTCCTTTTGGATGTTGATTGAGGACAGAGATATCCGGGTAGACTTCTTATATAAAGCTTATTGTAGACATCCAACTGTAGATTTTTTATACTTTGATGATTTAAATGGGGATCTACTTAGATATCTACATAGGAGGTACTTAGACGAATTTAAATCTGATCCTCATTCGGGGGGCATGTTGGAATTTACTGCGAGTCAACTCAATTCCTCGCGTATTGCCTCTAGAAAAACTCAAATATTATAAAGATAAATTCATTTCCAAGTTATTTAAAAAATCAATCTTGTACGAACCAAATGAAAATTTATAATCATGTAATTATATTGATCTGTAAATTTTCTGCATTAGTTTTCATTTATACTTCGTCTATTTTAATACATTATTACAGAGTAAATGTCTCTCAAGCAGCCTTGTTACTAGAGATTACTTAGGCAAATATGTCAAATTAAGAAAAGGTTACATAGAAGCTCTTGAAATCCTCAAGATTGGCTAGATATTTCTTTCTTAGAGATCTGCAGAAGCTTTATATTCAAGATCCCCGCCTTCGCTTTGATTTTCTAGGCGAAGAAAAGGAGAAGCTCCTTAAAGAAAATTCATACATATCATACAAAATTTGTTTATGGTCATGCTAGTCCTACATACGGAGAATGGGATTATGACAAATGTCCCTCATTTATTACCCCAGAAGGATTTAATGCCACTTTAGAATCAACAATCACTCTGTTGGCTAACTCATTGAATAAAGTTAAAAATGCTATTTATAGACTTTAAGTGTGATAGGGCAAAGCAAGTATTTGACTATAACCTTGATATTGTACCATTTGTTTTATCTCTTTTTTTTAGAGTTAACCTAAAAAAAATTGTTCTCTGGGTATTAATTTGTTTTTTGTTTATTTGAATAGGAATTACAATTAGCTACCACACCACCCTCACTAAATCCGTTATCTCATTTCACCAGTATTAAAGATAGGTTGGTGGTGGATCGTGAAACGAGAAGCCTATTTAAAAATCCTTTGTCTGCCCGACTTTAAGGTAAAACTGAAGCGTTGGAATGTCGTAGGAAACTTTTACTTCAAAAGCCGATTATTAGAGATGTTAATGATCAAATCACTAGTTTCGAATAGGATATCAAGAATAAAGATGAAACAGTTTTAGAACTGAAACGCCAAATTAAATCAAATCCTTCGATCGACATTGACCATGTGATGTCTAAGCTTTTCCAGCAGGTAAGCGATTTGAAGATAAAATTAAAAGGTAGCAAAGCTCAATGTAAATCCTAGGAATTTATTAGGGGAGGCGACCTTCCGAATATCAATTTACCAACTTCTTCAATCGCCTCATCCGTTGAGAAATCTACAAGGTCTTTATCTTTAGCTATTTAAAAATTCTCTGCTATAACAAACCTTCTCCCAGGTTTAGACGAGAAGGTTGTTGGTGAATGGTGTAGAAAGGTTGAATTTAAAATAATGAGATATTTTGACGATCAACAGAAAGTGAGGTACTCGCAACGCATCAATAAGTATGCAGCTAAAATCCAAAGGCTTGGACACAAAAAATATCTTCTTCAAAAGCAGATCGCCAATGTAGAAAGACAAAACAAGACCCTTAAAGTTGCTAACGCTTTCAATCGTGCTTTGAAGACTCGTATTGAATCTATTGATAATACTTACGGAGGTAAGAAGAAAAAGAAGCTTAAAGAAATTCTTTGCATCGTGATTCACCATATTGTTGATCCTTTAATTGCCGAGAATTTAGATAAGGTTGTCCTGAATCTTTGATGTATACACTAATGTCGTATAATTTCTTGTAAATAATTTTGTAAATTATGTAAATATCGCCTGGATTGTTAGCATTTCCTGTATTTGTAATGTTGTTTTTGAATATGCTACTTGATAACTTTGGCTATGGTTTTTGTTGAATCATTCGATCTTCGTTATTAACCTTGTTTTCCTGAAAAGTACAAAGTAGACAGCATTTTTGTTATTAATTTGAAATTTATATAAGAACGTGTTAGGAAATTCATCTCTACTATTAGCGATAGTATCAGGAAAAAGTTCCAAAAATCTAAGTAATGGAAGTTAATAGATCATCATGTGAAAATAATAAGTGAAGAGAAATCCTACAGTTGAAAATAATTAAAGTCTGGAAATTCTCGTTCGACAATAGTAGATCCTGAAATCTTGGTAATAGCGAGAAGAGACCGAAAACTTGTCTTCGTTTAATAAAAGCTCATAAATCTTCTTCTAGAAATAATTGGTAAATGATCAATGGTAATGGCCTGATAATAATAAAAACCTAGAATTCATCGTCCGAACGTAAATTATAAAAGAGTTCGAAAATTCTTATCTCGAAATGAAATAAGATTTCAAACCTAGATTCGAGTGTTGATAAGTGCAATCCAGATGATAGAAGTAGGAGATATGAGACCCACATACAGGTATTAACGGGAGAGATCCATAAATTATTATTTGAAAGTTAACAGAAATCTAGAGATGCTTTATAACAGAAGATCTGTATAACGACCCGTAAATTAACTGGTTTTAATAACGTTATTAATTGAAATTTTATGGAATTTTAAACGATAAAATTTTGAATATAAATTTGATATTTGAAATGCGTCTAGTTAAACATAGCAACTGGTAAATTTTCGTCCGAAAATATGGAAGTTTATTTCGTGCGTAAATTTACTTCAATTTAATCAGTTAAAAATCGTTGAAAATAAAACATTTCTGAAACCTAAATATTTTTACATAGAAAAATTCTGAATCATCTTCTGAGCAAGACATCATTTTCGTTTTTCCAAATTCAGTCTTCTTTAGCTCCGTCGATCTTATTTTTCTGTGTTTTTCTTGCATTTTCCACGAATAGAAAATTCGAATTTCTATAATTCAATCGTACCACGATTATCTGTGTACCGTTGGAAGCGCTTCGTCGCGCTAATTAAAATGGTATATTCATTCGTGCAAATCGGAGTCCAACGTAATCCGTTGCGTTAATTTAACCATTTTAGGTGGACCGGTTAAACCGTATTCAGCCCAAACTTAAAACAACTTGTACCCATTCAAAATTTGAAAATTTATCAACTGCCGTGCATTTATGTGGGTAGTTGGAGGATGGATGTTGGCTTGGAAATTTGTGTGGCGTGTAGGAATTTCGAGAGTAAATTAATTGTAGAAAAATAAAAAGAAAAAAAATGAAGCCGAACCATTCAAGACATTCATTAATCACTCCTATTTACTGCTAGTACTACATCCCTCCTCAATTCTTCTTCCTTACTATTTTCGTCTTCACTGTCAATTTACAAAGAAAAAAAAACAAGCATTCCCATGATCTCACGTTCACCATGACCGCCTCCACACGCAAACCCACCCCTGACACGCAACAGCCCAGTTCGCCTCCCTCTCCACTTAACCACCTTCTCACCTCGACCACGCACAGCAACTCTCGCCCCAAAACCTCATAAGCAACCATCGGTCTTCATCATCCACGTCGGCAAACTCACAGCGGCAGCCGGGCCTCGCCATTTTGCGGCAACAACCTCTGGCCGCCGAGAACTGCCGCTACCCCTCCCCCCCCCCACCTATCTTTGGCCTCACAACCACCTTCATCTTCCTCTCTGACCTTTGTCGTGCTCCTCATCCTCTGACCACAAGTAAGCCTCCGCCATCTCCTCCGTTTCACACTCGAACGCACCACCTCGCCAAGCATCCAAGTGCACTCTCGTTCTCTCTCCGCTGCTCACGCCTTGACTTCGTCGTATTCCACCACCTTCCGCCACCAGCTTGTGCCACATACCCTCACATGGCCGAAGCTTCTCCCTGTCCCAATCCACGTTCAACCCAACAGCCGTCATTTCCTTCCTTCCAGCTGTTCTCTTTGGCAGATGTTATCTTATTAAGGCATTATATGTATTTTTGTTTAGAGTGTGATTGTACACATATTGTTTATATTTACATGCATCGGCCTTTCTTTTACATCAAGTTTTTTTTATAAAATTATTGTATTATGGAAGTTTACATATGTTTGGTTTATGTTAGTATCTGTATTTCTTTTATTAGTATCTGTGTATCTTTTGTTAGCTATATAAAGTTAAGTATAGTGTTTTAAAAAAATACATATATAGTGTCTATAAACGTGATTTTATATATATATATATATATTTATATTTATATGATATTGTTTGCAAAGTATTTATATAGCTGTATTCATGCATATTATGCCTACTCATTTAATGGTCATCATCACCAGTAGTAATATATGTAAGTTATAATGTACGTTCACCAATAGTTGATATATACTTTAATGAAAGCTGTATATAGGATCTGGTCGTAGTATATGTAAGTTTATATATATCTATATAGGTCCTATTTATATATAAATCTATATATACATGTTGTATATAATCATGTTGTTTGCATATATATTAGACCGTGTAAGTCTAGATGTATACGATTGTTTAAAAAGGTACTTTGGGGAGGTGCTGTCTGTTATGAACTATTTGTTATATTATTTATGCTATATATGTTTATATAAATAATATGTTTGAAAGAGTGTCATCTGTTACATATTATAAGTGTATTTTTTTTACATATAAACATATGCTAGTATTCATGATATTTTGTATATATAAGATTTTGTGTATAGGTATATGGGTACAATATTTATTTTGTTTAAATGTGTTGATTTAATTATGTTCTGATTCGATTTCGTCCATACCTATTTATCAGCTCTGTCACCAAAATCCGTGCCAATCCAGCTTTACTTTGAAGCCACGCTTATATTTCGTAACTCAACTTTATTTTCTATCTCTCAAGCCTCGAAAGGTGAGCAATCACTCACGATTAATGTTCTTTTATTTATTAAATTTGATTTCAATTGAAACGACAATTGAAATATGCTACTGTTAGTTATTTACACAGTCATATATGTTATTACCTGTATCAGTTCACCTGTGACATCTGACACCATTATTTGTTATTTATATGATGATAATCTAGTTTGGTTGATAAATGGTTGTTTGTTTGATGTTGATATTGGACATTAAATTTTTAATGTTGTAAGTGATAAATAAATTGAAATTGACGTGGGATAGTTAAAAATTTGAAATTGATATGTGTTGAATTTGATTAGTTAAATTTGTATAATATGACCCCTTTAAATGTTAGAATAAATTGACACGTAGAAATAGTGTTAACTACACCTTGAACCATTGAATGTATGATTGATGTAGTATAATTTGAATAATAGAAAATTAAGTGAAGAACTGTAATGAAATAATCTTTAATCTACATGAAATGATAGTGTAGATTCTAGAAACAATTATATTAATTTGCACAAACAACAATGTAAATTAATACGATTATTTCGGGATTATTTAAATAAATTGTTGAATTGTTATGTATGGATGTTATTGCTTGTTTATTTACTTTGACACCATCCCAGTTATCACACTGCAAGTTCCCTTTGATATGCTTTGATTTTGGATTGAAATGGAATCGGGTTGAAATGATAAATACCCAAATGAACTTGACTTAGGATGGAGAATTAAATAAACCCGATTGGTCAATAATTTGATTTAAAAATAAAATAATGATTTTATTTTAATAAAGAATAAGGTTTGAAATGAAGTTGGAATTTGAATTTTAATGAAAGGAAAATGTTAATAATTAAGTTTTTAAATTATTTAATAATTAAGTTTGGAATTATTTAATAATTAAGATTGGAAATATTTAATAATTAGGTCTTGGAATTTAATTGATAAAAAATTTGAAATTATTAATTAAGTTTTGAAATTATTTAATAATTAAATAAAATTGAATCTTTTGATAATTAAATAAAAATTTGAATTCTTTGATAAGAGAAATTAAACTTTTGAATAAGTGAATTTGAACGTCGTTAATAAATGAAATTGGGTTTCTTTATTTATTAAGTTTTGGGAAAATTATTTAAGTAAGTTAATAAGTGGAATTGAACTTCTGAATAAGTGAACTAAGTTTCTTTATTAACTGAGTTTTGAAATTTGTAACTAAGTAAATAAATAAATGAAATTGAATTTCTTTAACAAGAAATGAAAATGTGATTTATTGGAATTAATGTAAGACTTGAAATTTAAAGAATTTGATTTGACGAATTTATTTTAATTCAATTTAAAGATTTGATATAATGAAGTTGAACTTAAATTTGATTTAATGAATTGGGATTCAGTGGAAATTGTTTTGAATGATAAATTAACTTAACGAATATTGAATGAAAACGATCAATGAACTTAAATTGATTTGATTGATAAATTAAATTAATTTAAATGATTTCGGGATGAAACTTATGTACGAACTTGAATCAATATTTGAATTGTTAAATAAAAATTGAAATTGAATTATAAGATTTTGAAATGGTAATTTGGAAGTTTTGAACGTAAATTATGGGAATTGATTTAGGAACACAAATGAAATGTTGGTTTACAAACTCTAATTGAAATTGAAATTGATTTGGTTTTGAAATTTATTAAATGACCAATCGGTGTAATAATTATGAAAGTTATTAAAGAGACCGGAATCGATTATCGACATACTCTCTGTCTAAACCGAAAACCACTTTAACAACTATACACGGAGTGTGATCCAGAATGAAGTGGTTGGAATGATGTACGTGTTAACTGAAGAAAGAGAACGATAATGGATAGCCTTAACACTTGTGTCAAATTGAAAATGACTAAAACAGGAGCCGTGCCGGGCCAAATGGGGTTAGCCACCTCGAGCGAACACACTTCTTCATATACTACTCATTACTTGTTATTGATTGGTGCACCCTCGTACTTTTGGGAGTGTTGTTTCGTGGTGTTGCAATCGTTGCGGCGATGTGTTTTCACCAGTCCGGATCAGGCAAACGGTAGTTTCACTACCTTGGGTATTGCCTCATGTGCCTTGTCATACTTGTATCCCTATATACGCGACCACTACAAATTTGTTTTGTGTTATACCTATGGAGTACTCCCTGATATCCCACTAGTTTACGGTGGAGTTTACAGTGTTGTATAGACTATAACGCTTATATAAAATGTGTTAAGGGGGATAATGGTAACGCCTTAACACTATTTTGATACCTTATATTACTGATAGGCATTATCTACTTAGCGTACACTACTACCTAGTAGATAGTTTAAGGATCCTTAAAGGATGGTTATTCCAAACATCCTTTGAGTTACTTGTATTTCAATTGTTATTTCACTTGAGTTGGATTTATTGATATAAGAATGTTAATCCTGACTCGAGTGTTTTGTGTTTTGCTTTACGCTCGGGTCAAACTAAGTGTACCAGTATTCGAGACTCACATTTGGAGTTGGAGCTTTGCTTGAAGATCCAGCCATCTATTCTGCTTTCAGTATTTGATGGTTCCAGTGATGTATTCTGATTTGTACCTGATGTATCGTGTTACTCTTTTGTTGTATCTGGTTTAACTCTGATGTATCTTATATATTTATATAGTAGCTTCATGAACTACTATCTCTTTTACTTCTGCTGCATATTATTACTCTGTGTCTGTGATTCTGTGATTATTTATTTACTGTATATCTCAGTTTTGTCAAAATTTAAATTAACAATTCGGTATTTTGAATTATTCAAGTCCGACATGTGCGGATGCGAATAGTCCAAAATAGCGGGTCGTTACAATCTGAAACCTAGATTCAAATATTGATTAGTGAAATTTAGAAATCATCTTCGAGATACAATGGAAGCCCATGGTTCATAATCGAAGATCCGAAACCCGGATTCAACCATAGCATGGTGGTACCAATGACTTAGTCCGTCCTCCCTCCAGAGGGTGCCTTGATCTGGCCATAGCATGACACGATCAAGGACTTGTGGATACTTTAACCTGGCCATAGCGTGATGCAGATAAAGGTTTACTCTAACCTCCCTCTAGAAGGTGCCGTGTAAGGTAATTTCTAAGATTAAGAAGAATTTTTCTTCCAACCATGTAGATTTTCTTGAAAAGGTGCTTTATTGAATTTCTCTAGAATCGTTTTACAAATCTGTTGATTTTCCCTTATCTGAAAACGTTAGATGACCATTCCTTCACGAGCTCTACATTGATTTGTTTCATGCTCATTATAGGGACAATAAAATCCTCCCATATTCCTTTCATATTTGAGCTTTTCTTTTTATATGGCCAATAGTTGAGTTCATTCCTTGTTAGTAAGTAGACGTTCTCAATTGATGTAGTCAAGTTGCATTCTTTAGGGAGTTTTGATTTAAAGCTTGTCATCTGAGACTGATTTCTAGATCTTTTGTGGCTTGATCCAGAAGCTTCGGCCTCAATGACCAATTTTCATTTTAGAGCCTTTTGAAGCTCATATGTAGGTAATGATCCACTTTTTGCTTGATGCCATTTTTGAGCAATTGTGTAATAATTAGTCATCGTCCCTTCTTCAAAGATAGTGCATTTAGTATAGAATTAAATAGTCTTCCGCATTTGATCAAAAATATTATCACCCCTACTATGTGCTCCTCTTAAAACAAAAATATTTTCTTCTTTTTCACGATTCTTAAAGCCTCCAGTCTTAAAATTTGTTGTTCATATAGCTTAGAATCTTCTATCGTATTACGAGAGAATCCAGTCAAGTGTGTTCTGAAGATCCTTGCTTGAACATTTTGATTTTGCTAAGCATTGTGGTGTAGTATCTATGGTTAACTTGGAATGAAATAGGGATAAAGAAAAGTAAGTTTGAGAATTTTAACAAAGCCTGAGGTTTGAGCACTCCTAACGCAAAATAATGTTAATAAGAAATTTTATCAACTTAAAAGTGAGAACGACCACTTCGAAACACCTTTCGAATCAGTCGAAATAATCTGAGACTTCTTCGAAACTACCTTTTGACATGATGAGGTAATTTAAGGTAAAAGCCTTATGGTGTCTAAAGGTTTTAACTGTGTCGGCAAGGTTTTATTCCTTCTAAATGTACCCTTTCGACAAGCTTTGATGCAAGTACTCAACAGCTGAACCCATATGTAAGCATTAAGTCAGATTCTATGTATTTGAAAACACCACATACTTGCTATATTAATAATTTTTCGTGAATACAAGAGGTTTAAGTATTACAAGGAAGTGAAATCTTCCTATTTTATTTAAGAATTAGGGTTTATAAATTCAAGAAAAGAACGGGTACATGATAAATGAATTTGGACCCCTACACAATATCCATAGGGTCTTATTTATAGGCGCGGACTGGACCCTTTCGCATCAGTCCTTTCGACTTAGTCGAAAGGGTGTCTTGAAGACTTTTTGTCGCTGTTGAATTCAAGATGCCCTTCTAACCCTGCTTTCGAATGGATCTTGGTTGCTTTCGACTCCATCAAAGGGTATAGAATCGTCATTCATTTTTTTGTTGATGTGGTGTAAATAGGAAAGGATTTTGGCTTTCAACACTGTCGAAAGGGGTATTTTTAGGGTTCAAATAACTTGAAGCATAATTGAAGGCTTAGTTGCGGAAGGCAGTATTCGAAAGCATTCACATTGATTAATGTAGAACCTCCATCTTCTGGTGTTTGAGGAAGCAATATTGACCACATATAAGATCTCCTTTATATTCATGGAATGTTTCAAGCAATCCGTTTCGAGATGTCGGACACATGTGTGAAAGCCTGTTATTCGAGACCTTCGAAAGGTTTTTTTAAATCTTACGAAACTTCTTTATGTATGCGGAACCAACTGTTTCGAACGGAGTTAGCTGAAGCAGAAGGATAGCATCGTCCCCTTTCTACCTCTTCGAAAGTTCATTGCTCATCCAACATCTTGCAAAAGCATTCTTTCGACTCTTTTGAAATGTCTTGCTATTGCTATCATTCTTCGTGAATTATTCTTCTATATTCTCTAAGGTTTTGACAAAGTTGGAGTGGTTTCTGATGAAACAATATCGGCTTCGATCTATTGAAATTTTGAGAATTTCAATCTAGTTCGTAAATTACAAAATTTTCGTTTCGTGTTTTGGTTTCGGGTTTCAATATTTATTTTTATTTGTTAAATTAACTGAAACAAGATGTTTAAAAAGTAGGATATAAGTGAACAATTTTAATTGATTATGAATACTTATAATGCTAACACATATTAAATTATTACTACATACTTAACTTGTTTAGTTACGTTATTCATATATTTTGTGATTTTGCATGATTTGAAAGTTAAAATTTTATATTTTGAATATTTGTAATTTAAAAACTCAAATTAATCCTTTTTTGTTTTCTTCTATGAAATTCGAATTTCAATAATTTATTTCATTGAATTAGATTTTCGGTTTGGATTCATTCCCGTCTCTACTGAAACCAAAACTGAACATTCAGAATCTCAATGTTTCAATCAAGACATCAAATTTTGGTTAGTATCAAGATTGTTGCTACTAAAATGCAATTTAATATTAGTTTAAAATATGTCTGAAGCTAAATTTTAGTTTCCATTAGGTTTCAAAAGAGTGTTTAGTTTCCAAATTTAGAACTTAATTTCGGCATCATATTTGCTTTTGAACCAAAAAGAATAACTAATGATTAGACCTGAATTGGTGTTTTTCAAACTTCAAGACTCAATTCATAAGTTGGTGCTTCATTTTGTATTATAGAATGACACATGTGCAATATAGGTTGAATAGCACACATTGTGCTATGGAAAATCGCTATTATAACTACAAAAATCCATTTTACACATAAATCAACTACAAATTTAAGTACGACTTTGTATTACAACCCTTTTATGTATGGAATAGCACCAATTGTTACCTTAGCCATACATTTTGGCTTTGCCTTCACCCTTTGAAATATCTCAGTTTCAATGGCTTCATAAGTAAGCAATGTTATACCGCCTTTTGGTCAGGCAGTTTACCAACGGATTTGGCCAAACAGATTTCGTGAACATCAAGGCAGGATGTCTGGAAAGATGATTATCAGACTCGGAGATCGATTATAAACAAGGCTATAGACGATGATCAAGCGAATTCGCGTGGATGACACCCTGGAATTGGCTAATTATGGAATTGTTTAATTGGTTTAAATATACATATTTAAATTAAATTATAAATGAAAATTGAGAACTTTGAAAATAATAGTAGAAAGCATAAAGTGCAGATTTTTGAATGTAAAACGATATTATAAAATTAATAAATATTGCAAACAATTCAAAAATAATAAATTGTAACGGATCTTTAAAATAAAATATTAATAAATATCCAGATAAAGTTAAGGAGAGCTGAGAGAAATGCTAGAATTAATGTGAGAGATAGAATTTCTTATGCTTTACTATTATTTAATAGATTGTTACGGGTATTTTCTTGCTCTTCGAGTAAAAATCTTGGAAACAAGAAAAATGTTAAATCTAAATTCTTTGAAAATAGAGTTCTAATTTGAATTTGAAACATAAAGCATAACACAATTTGTAAACAACACAGGGAGCATAGTCATAACATACAACATCATGAGAAAAAAATGGGCATAAGAAAAACGTATTGTAAAATAAATATATTTGTCTACCTTAAAACATGACCACTTCAACTCAAAACATCTTCCTTAACCGTGTTAGAATGCCGAACGCCCTAATAACTCATAACTGATATTAATATCTCCAAATTTCAAAAGAGGATATTAGGATCCGTATCTTATTTTGTAAGTTAACAGATAAAACATCCATTCCAATCAACCTTAACAAATCAAATTGCTAAACTATTTCCATTTTTTACAACTGACATCTACTAAAAAAAGTTGCAACTATTTTTTGAGCAGAAATCGAAGAAGAAGAAGAAGAAATAATGTGTGGTTTTCAATTTTTTTTGAAACATTTGCAATAATATGTACTAATTTCTTTTCTCATTCATTTGGTCATTAATTTTTTACTTCTTTTCATTTAGTTCAAATATACTTGAAATTAAATACGATTTGAAAAATTAATGATATTACACATTGATTATTTGTGTGTTTTAATGATTAAGTTGAATTGCAAAAATTAAGGGTATAATTCAAAAAGGTTTTTTTTTAAAAAGTGAGGAGAGATTTACTTATTTTGAAACTCCTTAAGGACGTTTTCCATAAGTTTCCTTTTCAAGATCCATGTATAAATGGAGTGGTACTTAAGCCATTTTTCCCCTAATATTTATGTACAGATTTAACACTGCTAGTCTGGGCCAATATTTATTTATGTGAGAGAATCATAAATCCATGCTAATTTGTGCCTTATTTTATATCTATATCCTGCATAAATTATCCATGTCAGATTGTTACCTCGTATATATGCGGATCATAGGATCCATGTCTATGTATAATATAAACTTATTGATAGAAAAAAAGTTAAGAACCTGATCCATATGATAAGACAATATAATAAAACCAGTTGTTAGATGGTGAAAGGAAATCATCGAAAAATATTATCTCACCAATCGACACGCTAGAATTGGTTTTTTGGATAGAAATAGAATCCTTGGAATTTCAAAAGAGATGTGAGCAATGAAGAACTGGTACTCCACATTTTCATTCATCACTCTCAGTAGCTTAGATCATTAAACAAAGAACGTCCAAAATTAGTTTGTAACATGTGTAGATGTAGAGCGTAGAGTTCAGAAAACCAAAATTATAGAAAGATAGTCAAGCATTGTACATGTATGTGCATTTCTCAAAATTGAACTTTGTTCGGTTTGCAGAATTGTTAAATATAGAAAAGATGAAGTATCCCACAACTAGGATTTTTGGTTTGGTCCATAAGCAAGATACATATCTTGTTATTTTGTTCGGTTGCAAGATAAGGTGAGACATGAAATAAAGATTGACATTTTGGCCAAAATTGTATTCACTGAACATGTCTCAGAAAAAAATTCAACATGAGAACGACTCGTAAATCCACAAAAAGAAAAAATAAAAAAAGGTATATGTTGTAATTTTTTAATCACAAAACACCTTGTTAGTTTTGACTGGCAAAAGATAATCCAATGTAAATTTCTAATCATCAAGGAGAATGTCTATATTCCTAAGAAAAATCTAAGGAAACTAATGACCAAAATTATATTATTAAATAGCCTAATATTTATAGAAGAAGAAATAAAACCTTGGTAAGATGTTGGATCGCTCTCTTCCCAAATAGAGGAAGTCCAGTTTTTTTTAATGCACATGAGCATTCAACAATTCAACCAAGAGTTCATAAAACAAACACAATACATTCTGAAATTCCTTCTGTTAGTATAACTCATTATTTTAATAAATAAACAAAAAATAAATAAATTTTACAATTAGTAGATGAATTCAAATGCTTAATTCTGAAGTCGTCTCAAATGTAATATTTCATAACATTTCATATTTGAAATTCACCGTTAATTTAGAAAATAAACCTAAAACGATTGTGCAATTCGCTTGCTGTAACGACCCAGAATTTCTGTCATTTGAAATTTGTATATTTAATTGATTTTTAATATTAACAGGTAAAATTTGTAAGTCGAATAATTTTTTTTTCGAATATTTAGATTTAATTGGATAACTAAATCGATAATTTAATATTTGAAATTTCAAAAATAATTGAAAATTGGGTTTAATGTGATTAAAATTGATTTGCAAAGTTGAATTTAATCATATTGGAGTTAGAATGATGTTATAAAACTTTTAAAATTGAATTAAAAGTTAATTTGTAGAAATTGAATATTTTAATATTTAATTAACGAGTTAAAAATAGCCATTTTTCAAACAATCTCGGATTTCGACGAAACCAGTTTCATCGGATCCGTAATGTTATATTATTGTGTGGTTTCAAATTTCGTGTCAATCGGACTTACGGTTTGTAGAGGGCAAGCTAAAACGCGTAGAAATCGATTCGAGTAAATTTTGAATTTAAATAGTCGATTCAAAAACTTATCTTCCAAATTTGATCGAACTGGCTCCCGATATATATTCCATTGCGTTCGGAATGGGGGTAAAATATTATAAACGCCAAGCGGCATGCTTCGTTTGGAGTTCGAAAAAAATTCGGGTGAATAGTGTTTCGATATTTTCTATAAAAGGCCTCCATCTTTCACCATTTACACTCAAACCCTAATTCAGAAACCCTGGCCGCCATTTTCAATTCAAAGGCCAGAAATTTGTTTCGTTCTTCCTCTGATTTCTTCAAATCCATACAATAGTACAACAAACATCCAACTACAAAGTTATAGAGCATCGTGAGAGTTTAGATCCATACGGACTTGATGGCATTTCGAGTGTTGGATGGCCAAGAAATTGTGATGGAAGGAGAGACGTTCGCGCGTGGTTTTCTGGCGATGGGGATGGCCGAGCTCGACGTGGCCATGGCCATGGGTGGAGCTTTCGAAGACCTTCTAGTTGGTGGTCGTCAATCGTGCCAAAGCTCGTCGTAGGGGATGCGGCGATCAACCCTGGCTTAGGAGCAATGGGTTCAGTATCTACCGGTTGCGCACGTGTTTTACCTGGAGATGGAAGAAAGGGGCCACGGCCGAGATTGCATCAAGCTTGAACGAACGGCAGGGATTTGTTAGAGGTTAAATAAAAATAGAAATTTGAAAATAAATTGTATATTTAATTGTGTAAACTTTAAAAACGTCATAACTTGTTCACACGAGGTCGAAAATTCACGAAACGACTTGCGTTGGAATCGTTCGCGAATACTACGCAATGGAGCTGGATTGGAGTTGATTGGAACTAGCAAAAAATTTGGCTAAAATTAAACGGCGTTTAATTTTATTCGAAATAAAACACTGCAACTGTTATTTGAAAACAAGATGAGAACTTCTCACTCAATCGAATTTGTTTCGATTTAAATTTTAAATAGTTAGATTTAAAATTGCTTAATTGTATGCTTGGATGATAAATTACTATCTGTTGTATTGAAATAGACCCTATACGCCGTATATTAAGCGGATGTTATTTATTAAACACATATACCGCGATATTCCATCTTGAAGTGGAATTGGTATTATATATGTATTTGGAGTTGATTTTCCCGCATTATATAGCGGATGAGACCCTATTGCGCCGCATAATAGCGGATAATTTTTTTTAAACTCATATACCGCGATATTCCGTATTGAAACGGGATTGGTATTGTGCTAACATCTATGGATGCAGGGAAACAGGTTGGAGGGATCCAACTGAATTCCTCAACAGTATTGATTTATTTACGGATATTTGCGATATATTCTATTATCATATTGATATATGATGTTTGGATGTCGTGGTTGATTTATTGGTGTTGTTGCAGCATTGGACCTATTTTTGGAGTTTTAAAATTGTTAAAATAACGATTTTGAATTTAAAAGGATTTTCAAGTGATTTTTGAAAGTATACGTTTTATTGAATTTTGGAAATTGATTCATTTTAAATAAATAAACGTTTCAAATTTTTATGTTATAAAAATTATGATTTTTGTGAAATATAACCGAAATGTGATTTTTTTGAAATAAGTAGTTGATTAATTTGTAAAATGGTTTAAATTGGGATTTTTGAATTATTATAAACGGTTTAAATAAAAGATTTATAAAATTGATATTTATAAATTAAAATATTAGAATTATAAAACGAGTTTTTATAAGTGTTAAAAAGAAGTATAAACGGATTTCATAAGTGAATGAAATTTATAGATTCATAAATTGTGAAGTTATAAAATGAATAAATTTTGTAAAATAAAAGATTTATAAGTAATTATCTTATAAATTGGATTTTGGCATTTAAATGAGATATAAACAGAATTTGTTAATTAAGGGGTTTTATAAGTTGATGTTTTATAAAATATATATAAATGTGAATTTATAAACATTGTTTTATAAATCCGAAATCGACTTATTTTGATAAGTTAATTATTATGGCTTATTTAAGGAGATATATCCACGATTTTGGACAGTGGATAATCCTTTAAATTAAAATATGTAGAAGTGTTGAATTTTGGTTAACGAAGTATATTCACGATTTTGGACAGTGAATAATATATTAAAGAAATGTTTTAGGAAGTGATCTTTTAAACAGAATTAAAATGATTTGAAGTTGTTTTAAAATGTGTTAAGGATCGAAATCATAGATTTCAACATTCATTGTTGAAATAGACGTTTTCGAGAAATAAGGAAATGGTGGACTATAACACTGTTGTTATAGTAAATGATTTTCGAAAGGAAATGTTTTATATAGTATTGGGATTTATATATCTATCTTAATTTTGAATCCCTATACTGGTGACTTTGGGGGTTATCGTAACGATGTCTTACGCAACATTCGTTTTTGCCCCAATTGAATGTGTTTAAGAGAATGTTTTCCTTGAAAGAATAAAATATATACTTAATCGTGTTTTAAGTATATTGAATATTTTCTCAGTATTGAAAATAAATAGATTGGTGAATTACTTATTGTTAAATAAGTATTTGGAAATGTTTTCCAATATAGAAATTGAAATTGGTTTTCAAATGGTTGAAGTGTGAAAATATATCTTGCGAAGACATTTTGAAAATAAATAATTGTGAAAATTATTTAAATCTGGAAATTGTAGTGAATGTTGATTGATAGTTAAATAATCGACTATCAATATTTGCCTTTGAATGGCGTTCGAATTTCGATGCGACCAGGGGTCGGATTCCAAGTGGATATCCGAAAACCACATCGAATCTTTGTGATTGTGATGGATCTTTTGTTTAAAAGATCAAAGTGAAAATTGTTGTGACTTGTTGAAATCTGAATGAACAGTTATTTTTAAAAATAAGCACTCGTTATTCGGTTTAGCCAGGAGAGGACCTTTGGGTCATAAATCCCATTCCGAATAATGATACGATGAAATGGGATTGCATTTGAAGACCGGTGGTAAAGACCGGTATTTGCGAGAATGATAGCATGACATATCGATTGTCTCTGCACCGATAGTTACGGTATGGAGATTTCCTTTGTGATGGGAAATTCGATCGGGATTGTGAATACCCGAATTGCAAGGGCTTCTTTGGAAGTGCCTTCGGTTCTGTTCGAACCCAGAACAGGCTTGTATGGATTGTATGTCTGACATTACATTTGAGATATAAAGCAGATTTCTTTCAAATACATTTCTGTTGGTGGCGGAGAATTTATTCTCTTAGCTTAACACCCATCTCTGAGACGTACAAGCTCAGAGGTTATGTAGTTGATGGTTATCAGTGATATACTCCCAATTTGGTAGTGTGGCATGCTGAGTGCTGCTGATCATTTGTTGATCAAAGCGTGGCTTTGTGAAAAGCGTAGCTTTGTAGACGAGACTTCGTCGAACCTCACAACCCGGTTATGGTCGAAACAGGAATCATAGCAGCAAGGTTATTTGAGGATAAGGCCCTCGGAGGTATGTCATTTCCTTCTGGATTATGAGTGGTATCATGGTATGGATCCCAGATACTTACTTTGTGGTTGCTGCAAACTTATTGTTTTGTGGTTGTTGGTTGAGAGGATCCTCAGATAAAGGTTGTTTACAACCGGAGGATGGCATACTCGTGTCAGTAGTTACCCAACTAGAGGTAACCTGGCCTTGTCTAGCAGAGATCCGGTTAGGATCCGGGGACATCCCTCCAGAGGAGTTCCATTTTACTTGGGAAGTTCCTTTGCCCGACCATTTGTTGGAAATCCATTCATCCAATATGAGCTCTTTACGGATTTAGTTGTATAACCTGCCATTTACTTATGGTGGCGCCCCACTGTTTAGATGGTAGCTATAGTAGGCATAGTTCGGAATGTCTATGTTGGCTAAGATTTATATCATACTTTTGAAATGTTTTCCTACGTTTTGCACTTATAGTAATAATATCAAAGAAATTTGTGTATCAAGCATGTTTGACTATCATAAGGAGAAATCTCCTCCGATTCTGCGTTTGCATTGTGTGTGTATGCGGGAGGCCTTATAGTAGTTTCATTTTCTAAAAGCATTGTGGATCTATTTTAAAAAGAATATTTCTTTGTTTGTTTTTTTAAGATAAACTGTTTAAGTTCTCACACCAGTCCCATGACTGACCTGGAGTTTATTGTTCCCTTCCTAAACTCTGGGTGCCCATCATTTTCTACACCGGCAGTTTAGAGTCAGGTTATTAGGATATTCTGAAATTCAGGAGGTGCTGTGGAGCTCAAGAGGTGAGCTGGATTGCATGGTGTATCATTTAGTATATAGTATTTCTTTTCCGCGGTTTATTGTTGTAAACTCTGATAATGTAATGTAATGTGATGTAATGTAATAACAGATATGATTCTTTATTTTAAAGATTATTCATTTATATATTATATGTTGTTCCGCTGCGAAATGTGAGATTATGTTATTGTTTCTGTTGCTTTTTCTTTCTTTCTTTCTTCTTCTATCTTCTATCTCTTCTTTAACCCTAACGGTTGGGTTTTTCGGCCTTCGATTGCTCGGTAGTTGATACAGTGGACGTATTAATGTTAACTTTCGTGAGTCGAAAATCTCTAGTCGTTACACATGCAATATCATATCCATAGGAATTAGAATTTATAACAATTTCATACTAATATGTAAAATGCATGATGTACTATTACCAAGAATTTCTTCCGATCAGAGGAACAGAGGAAAAGCGACATTTTGAAGAGCGATGGTCAGTCGATGCATGGTCGAAGTAGTGATAAAGTTTGTTTCATGGAATTTGACTTTGTTTGGATTGATTTTCCATTCTATAAAAGCAAAATTAGGGTTTGTAGATTTGGGTGGATTTCTAGGTTGTCGATGGAAAAACGATGATATTTTTCAACAAAAGAAAGGAAAAGGGAGGACTATTTGGACTTCAGATTAGTGTTTAGATAATTGGGTTTGACCCTGTCGTAAACGGGATGATTGCTTTATGATCTGTCACCTGCCTATAAATACAGGCAAGTACGAAAATGCCGCAAACCCGTTCTTACTCTTAGTGAAACCCTAGAACAACGTGTTACAAAATCATCGCGATGAGCTTCAAATTAATGTGCCAAAATCGAATAGGATTGAGCGGAATTTGGAAGGATTGTTTAATGTTAATTGAGCATTGGATCTAAATTGGGGCAAAATTTTGTACATACTTCGGGCCTTGTAAATCAGGAGCTTGGGAGCTTTTTTTATTCAACATCAGGAGCTTGGGAGCTGTAAACAGCGGTACCTTTTTAAACGTGTATTTTAAATTTAAGAAAATTGGTAGCGGAGTATTGCATAATTCAATACTTTTAAACATTATGTTTAGATGCGATTTTTTGATTTTTGATTGGAAATACAGATAATCGAATCTGATTGTAAATTGGTTATGATTGATGTTTGTGTTTGACTAGAAGGTACTGTATGGATCATATTGCAATTCCATCTTCTTCTACAATGAAGCAAGCAGTTTTAGGCGACTCTGAACTGGGGCAGCAATCAGATGGCTTGCATGCAAACGGCAAAAAAAAGGTTTCAGGTATGCCTTGTGAAAATATCTGTGATGGAGGAACAAATAAAAATTAAGGCCTATCAGTCATCACACGTAATAGTTTGGCCTGGCCCAATACAAATTTGGGTGATGGGACGAATATTGCAGGAAATTAGTTTTGATCAATTTGAACAAGTTTGATAATTGGGCTTTGGACCATCCCCCTTAGTTCAGGCCTAGGGCCGGCTTGGAAGATAACGAACGTAAAAATACAAGGCGTATTTACTCTACAACTTTATAGTCCAACTAGACTCAGTTGATGTTAATGACCAAATTTTTGTGTTTTAAAATTCAGTTGTCCACAAACAGGCCCGGCCCACTATTTGGGTTGCCCTAGCCCAAACAGAAACTATAGCTCACGTTAGAATCTCAGCCCAAAAAATTAGTGATTTTCTGGAAACAAAACTTTAAACCCGGGAAATATGCTCATGCAGGAAATGAATCCTCATAATTGTTCGAAGAGTGTTGGCTGGTATGATACAATCGTTAATGTAGGAAAATAGTTCTCGTTTGTTAATATCAATTATTTTGCATATATTTTTGTATTGCCCTTAGCCCAATGGGTTTCCATTTCCCATGGGCTTGGTGGGTTGCCCTCCAGACCGGCCCAGTCAAAGATGTGGATTGCTAATGGATACAGGGACCATTGCTAATGGTAATGGATACAGTGCCAGAAACGAATTTAATCTTCATATTTTATTGTTCACATACACATACAAACATTTATGAACAATAAAATATAATTAATTGGAAACAAAATTACAATACTTGTAAATCATTCCGTAAAAATGGACAATAAATATTGTTAAATACAATAAATATTATAAATAACCGTTAAACCGATTGTCATAAAACTTCATACATAAGATTGAATAGAATAAATATAAAACAGTAAAAAGGCTGTAAGACGTTAAAATCAACAGCTCTCGTAAATTTTAAGAAGAGAAAAGCGCAAGATATCTATTGTTTTTAACAACTATTCAGAACAACTTTGTAGAATTTTATTTTATTACAACATCTATTTAGAAAAAGTTGTCTGGAAAAATTTATTACAACTTCTTCTTCTTCCCATGATCAGGAGAAAATGAACGGCAAAGACGAGATGAAAACAACAAACGTTTTATGTTCGACCAACTACTGTTTGGCATACTCTTGTGGTTGCCAGCTGCATCGCTGCTGCGCTTCAAAGTTGTTTTGCAAGTCATGGTACAACCTTATTGAAAGCAGGACATTCGTCTCTAGACATTGTAGTGATAACAGCCGTGAAGGAAAATTGATCGCATAGTACGGTTGGTCGAATGCTTCGGATTACAGGTTGTGCTTGCTGAGTGGTAAAAGGTACGATGTTGTTGAAGACTTGGAACTCAAGTATGACTGGTATCCCTTAGAGGAAGCAAAAATTATTGGATCGTGCAAAGGATTGATGTGTTTGGAAAGCAATAGGCATGGACAACTTGCAATATGCAATCCTGCTACGAAGCAAACGGTACTTATACCCCAATTGGAGTTCTATAGTGAGTTTATTTTCCAATCAAACATCAAAAAATCAAATACCGCATTTTTACAATCAAATTGGATTATCTGTATTTCCAATTAAACATAAACATATGTTTTCATGTACATGACAATTTACAATCAGATCCAATTATCTATATTTCCAATCAAACATCAAAAAACCGCATCTAAACATAATGTTTAAAATTATTAAATACTGCTACCAATTTTCTTCAATTTTAAAATACACACTTAAAATAGTACCTCCGTTACAGCTCCCATTGTTTGAAGGGTGGCGGCTGGCTTTAGTTTTAGGGTTAGGTTTATATTTTTTTAAAATGTTGAAATACCTACTCTGTGAGCACAGCAGACAAAAGGCAATGGCTCAATATTGTCATATGTTACGACTGATGTAAATTTGATAACAAATAATCGACTTATGTTATAATATATATGTAAATATAAAATTGAATATGCTTTGTGTTTTTATATTTAGTCCCACACCATGAGATATGTTCAATCTCATGCTTCAAGGCCTATATATAAAGAAGCCTATGTGATGTAATTATATCAATCTATCTCTATGTAATTGATATCATAGTGAATAACATTGTCTCTACTCTTTTCTAATGGCTTCTTATCTCTTTTTAGTTTATACACATTATCAGCACGATCTCTATCAAAAAAATATTATACATCTACAATTGTGATAATCTATAAAATCAGATCTATTCTTTTCCAGATCCAATTATAGGTCTCAAAACGGTAAGTTTTTTTCTTTGATCTGGTTGATCTAATCTTTCAAGTCATTTTTTCTTTTTCTTTTAGATCTCGTTCCATTCTAGATCTATTTCTTCAGATCTGAATCTATTGTGTTATCTTTTATATTTTATTATATTAGTCTTATAATTTTAGATCTTATAAAGATCTAAACTTTGAGATCTCATTCTTATTTTGTTAGTTATTATATTTTAGATCTATTTCTTTTTGCTATTTTTCTGATCTTATTATGTTGTATGTCTCAATATCATGCTTATTTTTATGTTTTCGAGTTCATTTATTTTGGAATGCAAGTTTGAACTTGACAAAATTTGATATTGTTGATTCAAGCAAATTTATGGAATTTGATTGTATTTAGTTTGGACATGAATTTGAGAAATCAAACATGGTTGGTAAATGGAGTTTTCATTTTGAAAACCTTTTGATTTGATTTAGATTTAAACGAAGGCTTTGAAAATTATTTTGACATATAATTTATATTTCCAGAAGAAATATTTTATTATTTCTTATAGAAACAAATATAAAGATAATACGTATCTAGAAGATCGTATTAAGTTTAGATCTAACATTGATTTTGATTTAGCACATCTGAAGTGAATGAAAACGTTAATAAAAGTTTGCATGATAAGCTTAATATCTTCCAATACTTACTTAAAAAAAGAAAAGGAAATAAGATTTGAGAACCTGCAGTTTCTATAATGATAAAAGGTTGATTATTCACTAGCAAACAATAAAGGATATTTAAGTACTTTCAAAAGCTTCAAATCAAGCTATTCTCATCATATATAGATTATTCATTTACAATATAAGTTACATTTATCTTAGCGGATAACAAACTGATTATGGTTTAAAAAAATAACGTCCCCTTGATTTGTTATTGATTGATAATCAATTTCATGTGTAATCACATTTATTTTACAATATTAATAAGGTGTACTTATCTCCAATTTCTTCAAATAAAAATCCCCTTGGTTTGTCGTTAATCAATTTAATGTGCAATCAAATTTATTTGGCAATAATATAGATGTCATCTAACCTCCAGTTCCTTTAAATATGCATGTATAATATAACTAAGTAATCAACTAATTGTCTTTAGGTTCACAATTTTGCATCCAATTAATGAAAATTACTTCTTTCTAATTAATCAAATTAAATCATACATGTTTAAAGGCAAACAAAAATTACATTTAATTTAAAATATTTTTGAGTTACGAAATTTCAATACCTTGGCTTCATTTTAAGATCTTACAGTCAAGAATCCACTTTGTTAAGTACTATGGGACTAAGGATATTATTAATATAAAAGCTTATAAAACTTGAGATAAAATTAATATTTTGGCGAGCTTTCATGAAATATTCAACGAAAATAATTTAAAATTTAAATTTCCTATGTATTTGGAATTGAAAATTGGGGATATTGCTTGACGTATACAAATTAGTAATAGGAGTCATAGGACCGGTGAAGCATGAAGAGGTACTGAGAATTTTGAAGTGTTCCTCAAAATGTATTCACTGTAATTATTCTTTAAGTACTAATGACAAAAATCTACTGAGAGGTAAATAAAAAGATGCAGGCTATCTTACAGTTACATATAACTAATTTGGCAGGTGATATAAAGGTAAAAATTGTCAATTGCAATTTAACACGAATTATTGGATAATGAAATTATCTATATTTATTGTCTTTTAACTAAATATACTAATCTTCAATTTCTTCAAATATGCATATTGTATACCATGCATCTTATCAATAAATTAATACAGCGGTTAATTCTTTGAGTATCTTTCCATCACAAATTTGCACCTAATCAATGAAACTTATTTCTCTTCAATCAATGAATTAAAGCATGCATATTTAAAGGGAGCCAAATCAATATTTTAATAAATTGGAAACATTTATACAACATCTACATCTTGAGCTTCATTTCCAGAATTTGCAGTCAAGAATCCACTTTATTAAACCCTATTGCACGACAAATATTATTACTATAAAGGCTTATATGGACAATGGAAACTTGAGATTTAGTAGGTAAAATCAGTATTTTGATGAGGTTTCGTGAAACATTCAGTGAAACTCATTTTAACACTTTGATTTTATTGTGTATCAGTCATACTTTTTTATATATTTCAAGTTTCCTATTATTATAATAACATTTGAATAAGATGAATTAAATCAAACAATACAAATCACTATAACGTTATGTGCTTGTTGCATAAAAGTCAAAACCATGTGCAGGAGGATTTAAGAGGGCTCACTGCTTTTGTCCTGGGATCATTGCCCTTTGGTGATTATTTTGCATCAGTTATCACTGTAATTGGTCGAAATTAATAATAACTTAAAAATATTTAAATGGGTTTGCAGGAGATTTGCAAGTATAAGCAAAGTACAGTCTTCTGCTGAAGAAGCTTGGATTTTGGAGGCTTGTTAGGGAAATTTCTCATGAATTTATGGTATTGTTTATTTCAGACCAAAAGAGATTGATCAAAAGTGCACTAATTTAAGAAAATATGTTGAATATAGTCAGAGAAAAATTCATGTTGATCTTTGGAAAAATCCGTTATGCAATTTATGTTTTGGTAATCAAATTTATAAACCATCCAAAATAATGGAGTTTTTCAACAAAGTGTGAATAGAATTACAATTTTTTCCAATCTCAGTTTTGGATTAAATTGAAGTAACATTAATTTTAAGCGAAATATAGTTACAAAATCAAAACATATGTGAAAGGATTTACTAAAGCTAAAACCAAAAGCCTAAATCTTTTATTTCACTGACAAAGAAATTGAAAAACTATAGGGTATTTTCGATTTATAAGTAATACAATGAATGATCAACATGTACCTGCCAGCCTGAAAATCTGTTTCAGCCACCACAGTCTCCATCCACCACACTGTCTCCATCAGCCACATGGCTCGGCATCGCCCATCACTGGCCGATTATTTTCGTTGTCACCCATCGTCTAGGGAACCACAATGGACTTCGATGTCGCCCAAAACCTCACGCCTCCACTACCTCCAACAATACTCATGACTTCCTTTATCTCCAGCCACAATTCCCATCACCGTCGTCAGAGTCTCAGTATCAAATATTTCCACGCGCTGCCCTTGATAGTCATGCCGTTGCCCAGCCCACGCACGCCAATGCATGACTCGAAGAACACAAATTCCTCATTCCTCTCATCGCCTACCATTATGCCAGCATATGGTAAATTAAAGGAGGCTGTAAAAAAACAAAACCTTCTATCAATATTCAACAAAATTAAGGTCTAAAAACCACTAATTACAACAATAAACTTTATCAAATGCGGAATGGTTTTCCACTTAAGAAGGTGAGGGTTGAGAATCATCAGATCTGTTGTAAGTACCTAATCGATAGCCTACAAAAAGCATCAAAGAAAAAATCAAATTAAAAAAAGGATAAATTGGGAAATGATTACGAATGAATTTTAGCAAGGGTACGGAGTTTGAGATCCCATAAGCGACTTTGGAAGAAGAGCTTCTGTTACCCTTTCCAACACGAAATATTTTTTGTAATTTTTCTAATAATTGTTGTAGTTTTCTTTCGAAATGAGGTTTGGTTGACGTTTTGATCTCAGATTCTCAGGTACAAATAAAGAAATAACAACAATGAAAGTGCACTGGTGGTGTGGGACGTGGGACTGAACGTGAGCAAAGGATAATAAAGTGACAAAAGTACCCTTTGTACTGATAGGTTTCAAGTAGCTCACGAGTAAGGTTATTCTCGGAAGATTGAAAAAGGCTTCACTTGGAAAGTATTTCGAATGCAATAAAAATTAAATTGGGCAAGCAACGCAAAGTTTAGGATAGAGAATTTTTTTCTGTTCGATGTGGGTGTGGGCTTTCATATAATATTGTGTTTTGAATACCAAAGACGGGAAGAAAAGAAGTACTTTTAGCAGACAAAGTACAAAGACGATGGAGCATCTAATTCAGCTTCTATTAATATAGAACATATATATAGAATAGATCACGTACATAGAACAGATATATAATGGATTACATACATAGAACAGATATATAGAATAGATTACATATATAGAACAAATATATAATAGATTACATACATAGAACAAATATATTGATATAATAACATACTCCAATGCATATTAAGCATTTAACCAAATTAAATAAAAAACCAAACCGTCCATTAAAATAGATCAACTTTAGCAACCCATCCTCATTTCCATGCATCTCCCTTCACAGCTTCGCTTGTGATTGACATTAAATTTTCACTGTGATGTGTCAATTGACGCACGAATGGTCGAAAGGGCTGTCCAACACCAAGTTGTTTCAGAGTTATCAAATCATACACATGAAGTCTTCCAAATTCACGTATGTAAAATTTGCCCGCTTTGAGTAATAGAAAGCGGGCATTCCCCGATAAACCCAGAAGCAGAAAATTGTATCCATAACCATTTGTGAGCCCAACATGAAATTTTTGGCTCCATATGGCGTGCTTGTCCAGCAACCGTACGTCTATCCATTGTGCATCGCCCACAACCTTAACATATGCCAGATTATCTTCCAATAAATATAGCACAGACAAGGACATGTTCTGAAAACCATCAGATGGCAATGAAATGGTAGAAAAAGTTTCTAAAGTCAAATCGAAAGAAATAAGAACGTCATCCTTAGTTATCCAATGGCAAAGTCCGTTCCTAAATGTCGTAGGACCAACGAGAATATCCTAAAAAGGCAAAATCAAATTTTCATGGCGAACCTTCAACGTTTTGATTTCAAGCTATAAACCTCAACGAAGTTGTCATGCACAGTTTTTAAATTTTCAAATTCCTCGAATAAATAGCTATCCCCGGTCTCTACAGATGAAGTCATCGTTCTCACAATCTTGAAATCACGGCTCTTTTGGTCAAACCCAAACCCAGCAGCTGATGCAACGTCCTCAAAATCGTGATGGAAAATAAACCCACTGTAGAACTCCGATTGGGGTATAAGTACCGTTTGCTTTGTAGCAGGGTTGCATATTGCAAGGTATCCATGCCTGCTGCTTTCGAAACACATCAATCCTTTGCACGATCCAATAATTTTTGCTTCCTCAAAGGGATACCGGTCATACTTGAGTTCCAAAACTTCAACAACATCGTATCTTTTACCACTCAGCAAGCACAACCTGTAATATGAAGCATTCGACCAACTGTACTGCTCGACCAATTTTCCTTCACGGCTATTATCACTGCAATGTCTAAAGACAAATGTCCTGCTTTCAATAAGGTTGAACCATGACTTGCAAACATCTTTGAAGCGCAGCAGCGATGCAGCTGGCAACCACAAGAGTATGCCAAACAGTAGTTTGTCGAACATAAACTTTGTTGTTTTCATCTCGTCTTTGCTGTTCATTTTCTCCTGATCATGGGAAGAAGAAGAAGTTATAATAAAATTTTCCGAACAACATTTTCTAAATAGATACTGTAATAAAACAAAATTCTACAAAGTTGTTCTAAATAGTTGTTAAAAACAATGGCCATCTTGTGCTTTTCTCTTCTTAAAATTTATGGGAGCTGTTGATTTTAATGTCTTACTGCCTTTTTGGTGTTGTATATTTATTACATTCAATCATATGTATGAAGTGTTATGATGGTCGGTTTAACGGTTATTTATAATATTTATTGTATTTAACAATATTTATTGTCCATTTTTATGGAACGATTTACAAATAATGTAATTTTGTTTCCAATTAATTATATTTTATTTTTCATGTATGTGTGTGTGTATATATATATAAATGAACAATAAAATATGAAGTTTAAAATCGTTACAGGCCCTCTATCCATTACCATTAGCAATAGTCCTTGTATCCATTAGTAATCCACATCTTTGACTGTGTCAGTCTAGAGGGCAGCCCACCAAGTCCATGGACTAGGGCAACCCATTGGGCCAAGGGCAGTACAGAAATTTATGAAAAATAATTGATATTAAGAAACGAGAACTATTTCCCTACATTAATGATTGTGACATACCGGTCAGCACTCTTAAGACAATTATGAGGATTCATTTCCTGCATGAGCATATTTTCCGGGTTCAAAGTTTTGTTTCCAGAAAACCACTAATTTTTTGGTCTGAGATTCTAACGTGAGCTGTAGTTTTTGTTAGGCTGGGGCAACCCAAATAGTGGATCGGGCCTGTTTGTGGATAACTGAATTTTAAAACACAAAAATTTGGTCATTAATATCAACTGAGTTTAGCTGGACTATTAAGTTGTAATGTAATTACGGCTTGTATTTTTACCTTCGTTATATCCCAAGCTGGCCCCAGGCTTGAACCAAGGGGGATGGTCCAAAGCCCAATTATCAAACTTGTACAAATTGATCAAAACTAATTTCCTGCAATAGTCCCATCACCCAAATTTGTATTGGGCCAGGCCAAACCGTTACGTATGATGACTGATAGGCCCTAATTTTTATTTGTTCCTCCATCACATATATTTGCACAAGGCATACCTGAAATCTTTTTTTTGCCGTTTGCATGCAAGCCATCCGAATGCTGCCTCTGTTCAGAGTCGCCTTAAACTGCATGCTTCATTGTAGAAGAAGACGGAACCGCAATATGATCCATACAGTACCTTTTAATCAAACATAAACATATGTTTTCATGTACATGACAATTTACAATCAGATCCAATTATCTATATTTCCAATCAAACATCAAAAAACCGCATCCAAACATAATGTTTAAAATTATTAAATACTGCTACCAATTTTCTTCAATTTTAAAATACACACATAAAATAGTACCTCCGTTACAGCTCCCAAGTTCCTGACGTTGAATAAAAAAGCTCCCAAGTTCCTGATTTACAAAGCCCGAAAGTATGTACAAAATTTTGCCCGAATTTAAATCCAATGCTCAATTAAACATTAAACAATATGACCCATACAGTACCTTCTAATTAAACACAAACATCAATCGAAACCAATTTACAATCAAATTGGATTATCTGTATTTCCAATCAAAAATCAAAAAATCGCACCTAAACATACGTTCACACGAGGTCGAAAATTCACGAAACGACTTGCGTTGGAATCGTTCGCGAATACTACGCAATGGAGCTGGATTGGAGTTGATTGGAACTAGCAAAAATTTTGGCTAAAATTAAACGGCGTTTAATTTTATTCGAAATAAAACACTGCAACTGTTATTTGAAAACAAGATGAGAACTTCTCACTCAATCGAATTTGTTTCGATTTAAATTTTAAATAGTTAGATTTAAAATTGCTTAATTGTATGCTTGGATGATAAATTACTATCTGTTGTATTGAAATAGACCCTATACGCCGTATATTAAGCGGATGTTATTTATTAAACACATATACCGCGATATTCCATCTTGAAGTGGAATTGGTATTATATATGTATTTGGAGTTGATTTTCCCGCATTATATAGCGGATGAGACCCTATTGCGCCGCATAATAGCGGATAATTTTTTTAAACTCATATACCGCGATATTCCGTATTGAAACGGGATTGGTATTGTGCTAACATCTGTGGATGCAGGGAAACAGGTTGGAGGGATCCAACTGAATTCCTCAACAGTATTGATTTATTTACGGATATTTGCGATATACTCTATTATCATATTGATATATGATGTTTGGATGTCGTGGTTGATTTATTGGTGTTGTTGCAGCATTGGACCTATTTTTGGAGTTTTAAAATTGTTAAAATAACGATTTTGAATTTAAAAGGATTTTCAAGTGATTTTTGAAAGTATACGTTTTATTGAATTTTGGAAATTGATTCATTTTAAATAAATAAACGTTTTAAATTTTTATGTTATAAAAATTATGATTTTTGTGAAATATAACCGAAATGTGATTTTTTTGAAATAAGTAGTTGATTAATTTGTAAAATGGTTTAAATTGGGATTTTTGAACTATTATAAACGGTTTAAATAAAAGATTTATAAAATTGATATTTATAAATTAAAATATTGGAATTATAAAACGAGTTTTTATAAGTGTTAAAAAGAAGTATAAACGGATTTCATAAGTGAATGAAATTTATAGATTCATAAATTGTGAAGTTATAAAATGAATAAATTTTGTAAAATAAAAGATTTATAAGTAATTATCTTATAAATTGGATTTTGGCATTTAAATGAGATATAAACAGAATTTGTGAATTACTTATTGTTAAATAAGTATTTGGAAATGTTTTCCAATATAGAAATTGAAATTGGTTTTCAAATGGTTGAAGTGTGAAAATATATCTTGCGAAGACATTTTGAAAATAAATAATTGTGAAAATTATTTAAATCTGGAAATTGTAGTGAATGTTGATTGATAGTTAAATAATCGACTATCAATATTTGCCTTAGAATGGCGTTCGAATGTCGATGCGACCAGGGGTCGGATTCCAAGTGGATATCCGAAAACCACATCGAATCTTTGTGATTGTGATGGATCTTTTGTTTAAAAGATCAAAGTGAAAATTGTTGTGACTTGTTGAAATCTGAATGAACACTTATTTTTAAAAATAAGCGCTCGTTATTCGGTTTAGCCAGGAGAGGACCTTTGGGTCATAAATCCCATTCCGAATAATGATACGATGAAATGGGATTGCATTTGAAGACCGGTGGTAAAGACCGGTATTTGCGAGAATGATAGCATGACATATCGATTGTCTCTGCACCGATAGCTACGGTATGGAGATTTCCTTTGTGATGGGAAATTCGATCGGGATTGTGAATACCCGAATTGCAAGGACTTCTTTGGAAGTGCCTTCGGTTCTGTTCGAACCCAGAACAGGCTTGTATGGATTGTATGTCTGACATTACATTTGAGATATAAAGCAGATTTCTTTCAAATACATTTCTGTTGGTGGCGGAGAATTTATTCTCTTAGCTTAACACCCATCTCTGAGACGTACGAGCTCAGAGGTTATGTAGTTGATGGTTATCAGTGATATACTCCCAATTTGGTAGTGTGGCATGCTGAGTGCTGCTGATCATTTGTTGATCAAAGCGTGGCTTTGTGAAAAGCGTAGGTTTGTGGACGAGACTTCGTCGAACCTCACAACCCGGTTATGGTCGAAACAGGAATCATAGCAGCAAGGTTATTTGAGGATAAGGCCCTTGGAGGTATGTCATTTCCTTCTGGATTATGAGTGGTATCATGGTATGGAGCCCAGATACTTACTCTGTGGTTGCTGCAAACTTATTGTTTTGTGGTTGTTGGTTGAGAGGATCCTCAGATAAAGGTTGTTTACAACCGGGGGATGGCATACTCGTGTCAGTAGTTACCCAACTACATATAACCTGGCCTTGTCTAGCAGAGATCCGGATAGGATCCGGGGACATCCCTCCAGAGGAGTTCCATTTTACTTGGGAAGTTCCTTTGCCCGACCATTTGTTGGAAATCCATTCATCCAATATGAGCTCTTTACGGATTTAGTTGTGTTGAATATGCGCTTTGCGCTTATATGATTTTTGTTTGGTGATAATAAACATATACACATTCGTTTAAATGTATTTGTTAATGTACTATTTTATTTTTTATAGAATAAATAAATATTTGCTGAATAAAATTAAATGACACAGAATTTGAAATCAAACAGAAATTTTATTCAAACAAATATTTATTACAATTTTGAATAGTACAATTTCAATCTCTCACTATAACTATACAACTTTGATTACAATCACATCACATTTCACATTTACAGTTAACCTCACTACATATCACTCACACTCGTATTTTTATCTTCAACTTCCTTCTAGTTTGAATCCAGCATCTGAGCAATCTGAAAAAATATAAACTAACGCAGTAAAATTGAAAAAGAAATATTTTTGCAATATAAAATGAAATATGATTTTCCTCAGTTATTTGGGTTGTTCGTCATAATTTAAAATTGAATTCATCATACACGAACAACTTGTGACATACACAGTGTATCACTGTATATGCCACAAGGCCGTGCACGTCGATATATACACTTGATTGATTTACAGGGACAAGCGAGCACAGGTCAAACCCAAATGAAAAACCGGGTTCAACTCACGTGCAATAACATTGAAAATCGCAACACGAGCACAAGGTCAAACCCGAGTTTTAAAACTGGATTCAACACAAGGCAACATGACATGAATGAAACGAAGACCAACATCAAAACGGACTGCAACAATCATGTTTGCAGATCAGGTCAGACCAGGCAGCAACATGCTTGAAGACCACAGCAAAACCAACAGTGGCAAACTACACAACTAGATCAAAGTACAACATACACTACAATGAATACAGCAAGCATGCAACAGAGGTCAAGCATATATAGATATGCAATGACAAAGTGAATCAAAATGAAACATACAAAATGCCCAAGTAAAGTTCACAGTGAAGATCATAAACCAACTGCAGAGCCTCAAGTGACATGGTGAAGTAGTACAAAAGAGCAAGTGCAATTCGAACCAACATGGCCAAGACTACTGAAAACAACATGACAGCACTGCATCAATGCATAATGAATACTGCAACTACACAGACCAAACATCAACAAGCAGTGCAGACCAAAGAAATGTCACCAAGAATATATGAACAGAGTACATACATGAAGCATGAAACCACAAGTTACAAACATCAAGTCAGGCATGAAGACAACTCAGTTCATACACAAAGCTCAAGTCACAATGTCGAGCATGCATGAAACAGTACAATGAAACAGTGATACAAATGCAACAGTGAAGCTACTGAAGGCAACATGAAGCAATGCACATGTCACCAGTACATTGAAGACTGCAGCATCAATATATATGCACAGAAGCAACTACAAACTACTCACGACAATGCACCAATGTCACATGCATGAAACAATGGAATGAACCAGTGATATATGCAAACAAGACAATACCACTGCAGATACAAATAGTGAACATGCAACCAGACCACAAAGACTCAAGTCTTAAACATGAAACAAGGTGCACAAGTCCAGCTACAAGTTGCAGACATAACAGGTGAAGCATCACCAAAGACTCAACAGGGAACATGGATGTCACAACAGATAATGATGCAAGTGTCGACCAAATACAAATGCAAGCACAGTCTCAAACATATATCAGATGCACATGGATGTCACAAGCAATGACCAAGTGAACAACTACATGTTGAACAAATGAAAACAGTATGCAAGCTCAATAACGCTACAAACTGCAAACATCCAAGTACTACAAGCCCAACACAGTGATCATTATCACTGACTCCATTAAACAAGACACAGCAGTGATCAGAAATGCAACAAAGTGAAATGGAGCTCACTGAGAAATGCAATGCGGTACCAACCAGAAAAAGATGGCCAGAGACGAAATGATTCAAAGCCAAAAGCCAGCAGTAAAAAAAATCTCACGAAATCAACATGGTCAAAGCAAATCAACGCAATTCAAGTGAGGATGAAAAATTGACCAAGTCACAAAATCAACACCGTGATGAGCACGGCAATTCAAAGCCGTGGGGATCAAGCATCAGAAAAATACGTTTTTGAACAAGTCGCAATCATCTCAAACGTCCAAGCATAATCAAGCGGCAGTACAAAGAATTTGACGAATTCAATCAAATTTATACGAACGCAAATATAGGAATTCGACCTATATAAATGCCCTAATCATCATCGGCAATAAATCATCGAGTTCAAGTATCAACTTAGTAAAGCAAAAGGAAACAGTACATACCGAATTCACAAACAACGAACTCGATCAAGCAACTGCAAACGAGCGATAGTCAACCATCAGAGAAGCAGCGAGCTAGGGCAACATATCTCAGATTGATCGAAGAAATTGAAGCCCTGATTTACACAAGAGCCGAAGCCCTAATTGGAACAAAGGGAACGAAGCCCTAAACAGAACGAAGCCGCCATTACTCTCGCGAACGAGACAAAAGGATCGGGTGAAATAAGGGAGTGGGCTGGCCTTATTATTAAAAAAGGGGTTTTGTTTTTTAATTTTTATAAAAGGGCTTTATTATATTGTTAATTAGGGTTTAGGGTTATTTTCTATTGTTTTTTAATTATTTTTTTTTATTTCACGAATCAAAGAATTTGTAAATCACCACCTAGGGTTTAGGTAGTGTCAGATTGTCTAGTTAGAATTAGTTCAGTGAGCAGGGTGTGCGAGTTTACAAAGCTGTATAGGCGGGAGCAGAGTTTGCGAGTAAGCGAAGCTCTATAGGCGGGAAGCAAAGTTTGCGAGTAAGCGAAACTCTATAGGCGGAGCAGGGTGTGCGAGTCT
Organism: Allium cepa; assembly: GCA_030765085.1. Lineage (NCBI taxonomy): Eukaryota > Viridiplantae > Streptophyta > Magnoliopsida > Asparagales > Amaryllidaceae > Allium > Allium cepa. The sequence goes on from CM060930.1 coordinate 238,334,941, forward strand.
AGTAGAGTGTTTGTGAGCGGGAGCAAATGTTTGCGAGCAGGGTGTGCGAGTCTAGTAGAGTGTTTGTGAGCGGGAGCAAATGTCTGCGAGTCTAGTAGAGTGTTTGTAAGCGTGATACTGTTTAATTCTAATAGAAATCTGTGAATGCAGCAGTAGGCAGGGGTTGCCGAAGCTGGGTAAATTTTGTGTGTGATTTACTTTTCAGCATATTTATTTCTGCAGTTTATTTCTGTGTTTAAATCGAGAAAATTTGCTATAACCCTATTCACCCCCCCCCCCCCCTCTAGGGTTAATCTAGATCCTACAAGTGGTATCAGAGCCCGGTATTTTATTTTTTAACTCTAGAGTCATGAGTCTACAAAATAATGCTTTTTCTGAGGGGCAATCTATTGCTAGGCCACCCATGTTTAACGGGAACGATTATGCTTATTGGAAAGTTAGGATGGGTATCTATCTTAGTTCTGTTGATTATGATGTTTGGGATATCATTGAAACTGGCTATAAACCTCCCACTATAATCGTTGGTGATACTGAGATTCCTAAACCTAGGGATAGGTGGGATGCTAACGATAAGAGATTGAAAACGATAAATGCTAAAGCCATGAATGCTTTGATATGTGCTCTTGATAAAAATGAATTTAATAGAATTTCTCATTGTACAATAGCACAGGAAATATGGCACACTTTGGAGGTGACACACGAAGGAACTTCTCAAGTCAAGGAGTCTCGTCTAGCCCTATTCAGCAATGAATATGAGAACTTTGTGATGGACAAAGGCGAGAGCATAAAAGACATGTTTGGACGCTTTTCAACTTTGGTGTACAACGCTAGAGCGCTTGGGAAGGTGTTCACTGAGGTAGAGCTTGTGCGGAAGATACTACGAGTTTTACCAATGAACTTTGAGGCAAAAGTCACAGCAATCCAAGAATCGAAAGATCTGAGCAAACTAAGCATGGAGGAGTTGATTGGCAACTTGATGACATATGAGCTTGAGTTAAAAGCAAAGGAAGAACGCAACAACTCCGAACCAAAGAAGAAGACGATTGCCTTAAAGAGCAAAGAAGAAAGCGATGAAGAAGATCCAATTGAAGAGCTTGCAATGGCTGTCAATAATCTTAGAAGATGGTCTAGATTCAAGCCACGCAAGAAGAAAACAAAGGGCAATAGGTCAAAAGATTCCGAAAATTCCGATAATGAACTGACGTGTTATAACTGCAACAAGCCTGGCCACATCAAACCAAAATGCCCACTTCTCAAAAACAACAAAGAAAAGAAAAAGGCGAAGAAGGTATTTGCAGCGACTTGGGATGATGAAGAAGGAGAGGAAGCTTCGGATAGCAGCTCAGAGGAGGCTAACTTGTGTTGCATGGCAAAATCAGAATCAGAAGCAACCTTCGACGAATCTAGTGAGGCAGGTGAGTTTTCTTATAAAGAACTTGTTTTTATGTGTTCTGATCTTACTAAAGTAGTTGATGCTCTTGAATCTAAAATTGAAAAACTGAAAACTGATGGGAGAGAACTTGCTCGTAAAAATTTTAGGTTAGAAACTGAACTTGAAAATATTCAAAACCTAGAATGTAAAAGATGTAAAGTTTTAGATTCAGAATTGACAAGACTTAAGAATAACTCTGAGAATCTTGAAAAAGAAAACTTGAATCTTAAGGAAACCATCGACACTAGGAAAAAGGATTTTATAAATCGATGCACTTCACTTGTCACTGAAAATACAACACTAAAAACCAAAGTCCAAAATCTTGAGAAATCTTTGAATAACTTTTCAAGAGGCGAAAAATCTTTCAACATGCTATTGGGAAATCAAATTTTTGCTAACAATAGAAAAGGACTAGGCTTTGGGAAATCACAAAATGATGATAATGCAAAAAGTAAAAGTGTTTTTGCTCGATCTGAAATAATTGGAAATCATGTTGAAAATCATAGTCATAGGAACACAAAATTTAATCAAGTCAACTTAATGTGCTCTATTTGCAGAAAATTTGGACATAATCAAAATAATTGTTGGTATAGACCCAAACATGTAAAAACTATACCGATTTGGGTTCCAAAAGGCACAAATATAAAATCTTTGAAAGTCAAACAAATTTGGGTGCCAAAAGGAACATATATAAATAGTTTTGGGTCTCCAAAAACATATTTTTCATATTCTGCCACTAACAACAATGGACCTATAAAAACAAATAGGTCACATAAATCTTTTATCGTGTAGGTGTGGTGGCAGGCTAAGGAACAACAACAGTGTTCTCTGGATTTCGGCTGTTCCAGAAACACAACGGGCGACAAAGCAAAGTTCCTTAGCCTAGTATAAAGGTGACAGAATCACAATGGGCAATCACGAAAAATTATCGTAAAGGTAAAACAGGTAATTGTTTTTAAATGTGATTATCTGCACCATACTCTAAATTAAAATCAGCCAATATTGAGATAAACAAAAGATGATGATTTTGATGCTATGATTTTTTCAAAAGATTGACTAACCATCTTTAAATAGAATTACTTGGAGTAATTATGATGGTTGACTGATTCGGACTTAATTGATGTGATTTTTTTTTACTTGTTCTTATTTATGACATTGGTTTGTGCTTAAATGATGACCAATCAGATTTTCAACTTTGAACTAATCCATATAAATTTGTTCGGTCAAATGATGGTTACTCATGCTACACGTAGATATATTTGTTTTGATATTTTTGGTCACTGCTTGTAAATTTGCACGATTTCAAATTCATGTGAAAAAGGATTTTAAGAAATTGTTGAAACTTCAAGAAATTGTTTTTGAAATAATTATGATGTTGATTGACTGTTGATTACTCATGAATATAATTGTTTATCCTATGGTTTCTGAAATTAACACCATGATATGTGTTTGAGTGTTAACACGGCTTAAATTCAAATTCAAAAGAATGATGTTAAGTTTGAAATTTTTGGTGCACACTTCATGGTTCAACGAGTGAATATTGAGTGAAATTTAAATTCAGATGCAGATTACACTGGTAATATAGTTGATAGAAAAATTACTAGTGGAACGTGATTAATTTTTTGAAACATTCATTTGCTGCATCGTTTTTTTTAAAGAAAATATCTGCATATTTTTCATTTGAAATAATTTTCAAATAGCAGAAAATTTTCTTATAAAACCCCCTCGAGAAAATCATGTTTGACCATATTTACAGATTAATCATTTTTGAAAAATTGATTTTATAATTTTTAATTTGATTTTAAATGACAAATTTTGACTAATCTGACTCCCTTTGATTATCGAAAAGATGAATAGTGATTGAAAAAGAGATGAGTGTTGATATTTATCATATATTATAACTCGAGAAAGTATAATTAGAAAATTTCTTTAGAATTTCATAACAAGAGTTATAAAAACTTTTTGTTGGGTAAAAATTCCATGACCATTTCTATTTCTATCATCTTTCTATCGACCATCACTCATCAAGATCATATTTAGTATGTAAATTTGTGGTAGTTTACAATGGAAATCATTCGTTCTTCAATATCTTTAAATTTGTGAAAGAAATTATTTGTGCTTCAATTTATTATATTTAGCAATAAAAATAAATATCCAAAGTATTCACTCTCATTTAAAAGTCCTCACGGTTATGCATGGGTGAATTGCTTGGATTTTTGATTATGTGCTTCCATGCTCATTTAAAAGTCCTCACGGTTATGCATGTATGGAACGCATATCAAAATTAATTGATTCAAATAGACAAGTTGATTCTAATCCCATTTAAAAGTCCTCACGGTCATGCGTGGTTAGAAGATACTTGATTTCATTTTTTAAATAAAAATTGTGAATACTACTAATCTCATTTAAAAGTCCTAACGGTTATGCATGGTTAGTAGATATTCAAATTTCCTGAAATAAATATACCACAAATAGACAGAATTGTATGATTTTTGATGATTATATCCCCATCACTTCTGAAAGTGGAATATGCGCTTGACAAGGGTAATTATGATTTTTGTTTGAGTTTTTATTGAAATTTAATATTTATATTCAATTGAGTTAAATGTCTGATTCATGTCTATCACTTCATCCCTATTTTTATAACACTGTTATTCTTTTACTGATAACAAAAGGGGGAGAGAAAAGTTAAGATTTTGTCAAATAGAATCAAGCAAAGGTCAAATAATTTTCCATTAGCATATAGGCTCATTTACATATTTTTATTTGTATGCATATATGTAGGGGGAGTATTGTGTAGAGAGGGAGCATTCAAATAGGGGGAGCAAATTGAACAATCAAATACATTTAATACTTTCAAAATCTTAAATATATGTTTGTTATCATCAAAAGGGGGAGATTGTTGAATATGCGCTTTGCGCTTATATGATTTTTGTTTGATGATAATAAACATATATACATTCGTTTAAATGTATTTGTTAATGTACTATTTTATTTTTTATAGAATAAATGAATATTTGCTGAATAAAATTAAATGACACAGAATTTGAATTCAAACAGAAATTTTATTCAAACAAATATTTATTACAATTTTGAATAGTACAATTTCAATCTCTCACTATAACTATACAACTTTGATTACAATCACATCACATTTCACATTTACAGTTAACCTCACTACATATCACTCACACTCGTATTTTTATCTTCAACTTCCTTCTAGTTTGAATCCAGCATCTGAGCAATCAGCAAAAATATAAACTAACGCAGTAAAATTGAAAAAGAAATATTTTTGCAATATAAAATGAAATATGATTTTTGAAAATATGATTTGCCTCAGTTATTTGGGTTGTTCGTCATAATTTAAAATTGAATTCATCATACACGAACAACTTGTGACATACACAGTGTATCACTGTATATGCCACAAGGCCGTGCACGTCGATATATACACTTGATTGATTTACAGGGACAGGCGAGCACAGGTCAAACCCAAATGAAAAACCGGGTTCAACTCACGTGCAATAATATTGAAAATCGCAACACGAGCACAAGGTCAAACCCGAGTTTTAAAACTGGATTCAACACAAGGCAACATGACATGAATGAAACGAAGACCAACATCAAAACGGACTGCAACAATCATGTATGCAGATCAGGTCAGACCAGGCAGCAACATGCTTGAAGACCACAGCAAAACCAACAGTGGCAAACTACACAACTAGATCAAAGTACAACATACACTACAATGAATACAGCAAGCATGCAACAGAGGTCAAGCATATATAGATATGCAATGACAAAGTGGATCAAAATGAAACATACAAAATTCCCAAGTAAAGTTCACAGTGAAGATCATAAACCAACTGCAGAGCCTCAAGTGACATGGTGAAGTAGTACAAAAGAGCAAGTGCAATTCGAACCAACATGGCCAAGACTACTGAAAACAACATGACAGCACTGCATCAATGCATAATGAATACTGCAACTACACAGACCAAACATCAACAAGCAGTGCAGACCAAAGAAATGTCACCAAGAATATATGAACAGAGTACATACATGAAGCATGAAACCACAAGTTACAAACATCAAGTCAGGCATGAAGACAACACAGTTCATATACAAAGCTCAAGTCACAATGTCGAGCATGCATGAAACAGTACAATGAAACAGTGATACAAATGCAACAGTGAAGCTACTGAAGGCAACATGAAGCAATGCACATGTCACCAGTACATTGAAGACTGCAGCATCAATATATATGCACAGAAGCAACTACAAACTACTCACGACAATGCACCAATGTCACATGCATGAAACAATGGAATGAACCAGTGATATATGCAAACAAGACAATACCACTGCAGATACAAATAGTGAACATGCAACCAGACCACAAAGACTCAAGTCTTAAACATGAAACAAGGTGCACAAGTCCAGCTACAAGTTGCAGACATAACAGGTGAAGCATCACCAAAGACTCAACAGGGAACATGGATGTCACAACAGATAATGATGCAAGTGTCGACCAAATACAAATGCAAGCACAGTCTCAAACATATATCAGATGCACATGGATGTCACAAGCAATGACCAAGTGAACAACTACATGTTGAACAAATGAAAACAGTATGCAAGCTCAATAACGCTACAAACTGCAAACATCCAAGTACTACAAGCCCAACACAGTGATCATTATCACTGACTCCATTAAACAAGACACAGCAGTGATCAGAAATGCAACAAAGTGAAATGGAGCTCACTGAGAAATGCAATGCGGTACCAACCAGAAAAAGATGGCCAGAGACGAAATGATTCAAAGCCAAAAGCCAGCAGTAAAAAAAAATCTCACGAAATCAACATGGTCAAAGCAAATCAACGCAATTCAAGTGAGGATGAAAAATTGACCAAGTCACAAAATCAACACCGTGATGAGCACGGCAATTCAAAGCCGTGGGGATCAAGCATCAGAAAAATACGTTTTTGAACAAGTCGCAATCATCTCAAACGTCCAAGCATAATCAAGCGGCAGTACAAAGAATTTGACGAATTCAATCAAATTTATACGAACGCAAATATAGGAATTCGACCTATATAAATGCCCTAATCATCATCGGCAATAAATCATCGAGTTCAAGTATCAACTTAGTAAAGCAAAAGGAAACAGTACATACCGAATTCACAAACAACGAACTCGATCAAGCAACTGCAAACGAGCGATAGTCAACCATCAGAGAAGCAGCGAGCTAGGGCAACATATCTCAGATCGATCGAAGAAATTGAAGCCCTGATTTACACAAGAGCCGAAGCCCTAATTGGAACAAAGGGAACGAAGCCCTAAACAGGACGAAGCCGCCATTACTCTCACGAACGAGACAAAAGGATCGGGTGAAATAAGGGAGTGGGCTGGCCTTATTATTAAAAAAGGGGTTTTGTTTTTTAATTTTTATAAAAGGGCTTTATTATATTGTTAATTAGGGTTTAGGGTTATTTTCTATTGTTTTTTAATTATTATTTTTATTTTACGAATCAAAGAATTTGTAAATCACCACCTAGGGTTTAGGTAGTGTCAGATTGTCTAGTTAGAATTAGTTCAGTGAGCAGGGTGTGCGAGTTTACAAAGCTGTATAGGCGGGAGCAGAGTTTGCGAGTAAGCGAAGCTCTATAGGCAGGAAGCAAAGTTTGCGAGTAAGCGAAACTCTATAGGCGGAGCAGGGTGTGCGAGTCTAGTAGAGTGTTTGTGAGCGGGAGCAAATGTTTGCGAGCAGGGTGTGCGAGTCTAGTAGAGTGTTTGTGAGCGGGAGCAAATGTCTGCGAGTCTAGTAGAGTGTTTGTAAGCGTGATACTGTTTAATTCTAATAGAAATCTGTGAATGCAGCAGTAGGCAGGGGTTGTCGAAGCTGGGTAAATTTTGTGTGTGATTTACTTTTCAGCATATTTATTTCTGCAGTTTATTTCTGTGTTTAAATCGAGAAAATTTGCTATAACCCTATTCACCCCCCCCCCTCTAGGGTTAATCTAGATCCTACAAGTTGTATAACCTGCCATTTACTTATGGTGGCGCCCCACTGTTTAGATGGTAGCTATAGTAGGCATAGTTCGGAATGTCTATGTTGGCTAAGATTTATATCATACTTTTGAAATGTTTTCCTACGTTTTGCACTTATAGTAATAATATCAAAGAAATTTGTGTATCAAGCATGTTTGACTATCATAAGGAGAAATCTCCTCCGATTCTGCGTTTGCATTGTGTGTGTATGCGGGAGGCCTTATAGTAGTTTCATTTTCTAAAAGCATTGTGGATCTATTTTAAAAAGAATATTTCTTTGTTTGTTTTTTTAAGATAAACTGTTTAAGTTCTCACACCAGTCCCATGACTGACCTGGAGTTTATTGTTCCCTTCCTAAACTCTGGGTGCCCATCATTTTCTACACCGGCAGTCTAGAGTCGGGTTATTAGGATATTCTGAAATTCAGGAGGTGCTGTGGAGCTCAAGAGGTGAGCTGGATTGCATGGCGTATCATTTAGTATATAGTATTTCTTTTCCGCTGTTTATTGTTGTAAACTCTGATAATGTAATGTAATGTGATGTAATGTAATAACAGATATGATTCTTTATTTTAAAGATTATTCATTTATATATTATATGTTGTTCCGCTGCGAAATGTGAGATTATGTTATTGTTTCTGTTGCTTTTTCTTTCTTTCTTTCTTCTTCTATCTTCTATCTCTTCTTTAACCCTAACGGTTGAGTTTTCCAGCCTTCGATTGCTCGGTAGTTGATACAGTGGACGTATCAATGTTGACTTTCGTGAGTTGAAAATCTCTCGTCGTTACACTTGCAATATCATATCCATAGGAATCAGAATTTATAACAATTTCATACTAATATGTAAAATGCATGATGTACTATTACCAAGAATTTCTTCCGATCAGAGGAACAGAGGAAAAGCGACATTTTGAAGAGCGATGGTCAGTCGATGCATGGTCGAAGTAGTGATAAAGTTTGTTTCATGGAATTTGACTTTGTTTGGATTGATTTTCCATTCTATAAAAGCAAAATTAGGGTTTGTAGATTTGGGTGGATTTCTAGGTTGTCGATGGAAAAACGATGATATTTTTCAACAAAAGAAAGGAAAAGGGAGGACTATTTGGACTTCAGATTAGTGTTTAGATAATTGGGTTTGACCTTGTCGTAAACGGGATGATTGCTTTATGATCTGTCACCTGCCTATAAATACAGGCAAGTACGAAAATGCCGCAAACCCATTCTTACTCTTAGTGAAACCCTAGAACAACGTGTTACAAAATCATCGCGATGAGCTTCAAATTAATATGCCAAAATCGAATAGGATTGAGCGGAATTTGGAAGGATTGTTTAATGTTTAATTGAGCATTGGATCTAAATTGGGGCAAAATTTTGTACATACTTCGGGCCTTGTAAATCAGGAGCTTGGGAGCTTTTTTTATTCAACATCAGGAGCTTGGGAGCTGTAAACAGCGGTACCTTTTTAAACGTGTATTTTAAATTTAAGAAAATTGGTAGCGGAGTATTGCATAATTCAATACTTTAACATTATGTTTAGATGCGATTTTTTGATTTTTGATTGGAAATACAGATAATCGAATCTGATTGTAAATTGGTTATGATTGATGTTTGTGTTTGATTAGAAGGTACTGTATGGATCATATTGCAATTCCATCTTCTTCTACAATGAAGCATGCAGTTTTAGGCGACTCTGAACTGGGGCAGCAATCAGATGGCTTGCATGCAAACGGCAAAAAAAAGGTTTCAGGTATGCCTTGTGAAAATATCTGTGATGGAGGAACAAATAAAAATTAAGGCCTATCAGTCATCACACGTAATAGTTTGGCCTGGCCCAATACAAATTTGGGTGATGGGACGAATATTGCAGGAAATTAGTTTTGATCAATTTGAACAAGTTTGATAATTGGGCTTTGGACCATCCCCCTTAGTTCAGGCCTAGGGCCGGCTTGGAAGATAACGAACGTAAAAAACAAGGCGTATTTACTCTACAACTTTATAGTCCAACTAGACTCAGTTGATGTTAATGACCAAATTTTTGTGTTTTAAAATTCAGTTGTCCACAAACAGGCCCGGCCCACTATTTGGGTTGCCCTAGCCCAAACAGAAACTATAGCTCACGTTAGAATCTCAGCCCAAAAAATTAGTGATTTTTTGGAAACAAAACTTTAAACCCGGGAAATATGCTCATGCAGGAAATGAATCCTCATAATTGTTCTAAGAGTGTTGGCTGGTATGATACAATCGTTAATGTAGGAAAATAGTTCTCGTTTGTTAATATCAATTATTTTGCATATATTTTTGTATTGCCCTTGGCCCAATGGGTTGCCATTTCCCATGGGCTTGGTGGGTTGCCCTCCAGACCGGCCCAGTCAAAGATGTGGATTGCTAATGGATACAGGGACCATTGCTAATGGTAATGGATACAGTGCCAGAAACGAATTTAATCTTCGTATTTTATTGTTCACATACACACACAAACATTTATGAACAATAAAATATAATTAATTGGAAACAAAATTACAATACTTGTAAATCATTCCGTAAAAATGGACAATAAATATTGTTAAATACAATAAATATTATAAATAACCGTTAAACCGATTGTTATAAAACTTCATACATAAGATTGAATATAATAAATATAAAACAGTAAAAAGGTTGTAAGACGTTAAAATCAACAGCTCTCGTAAATTTTAAGAAGAGAAAATCGCAAGATATCTATTGTTTTTAACAACTATTCAGAACAACTTTGTAGAATTTTGTTTTATTACAACATCTATTTAGAAAAAGTTGTCTGGAAAAATTTATTACAACTTCTTCTTCTTCCCATGATCAGGAGAAAATGAACGGCAAAGACGAGATGAAAACAACAAACGTTTTATGTTCGACCAACTACTGTTTGGCATACTCTTGTGGTTGCCAGCTGCATCGCTGCTGCGCTTCAAAGTTGTTTTGCAAGTCATGGTACAACCTTATTGAAAGCAGGACATTCGTCTCTAGACATTGTAGTGATAACAGCCGTGAAGGAAAATTGATCGCATAGTACGGTTGGTCGAATGCTTCGGATTACAGGTTGTGCTTGCTGAGTGGTAAAAGGTACGATGTTGTTGAAGACTTGGAACTCAAGTATGACTGGTATCCCTTAGAGGAAGCAAAAATTATTGGATCGTGCAAAGGATTGATGTGTTTGGAAAGCAATAGGCATGGACAACTTGCAATATGCAATCCTGCTACGAAGCAAACGGTACTTATACCCCAATTGGAGTTCTATAGTGAGTTTATTTTCCTTCATGGTTTTGAGGATGTTGCATCAGTTGCTGTGTTTGGGTTTAACCAAAAGAGCCGCGATTTCAAGATTGTGAGAACGATGACTTCATCTGCAAAGACCAGGGATAGCTATTTATTCGAAGAATTTGAAAATCTAAAAACTATGTTGGAGACTTGGATGATCGGAAGAGCACTTCAGGTTTTGTTTTCATTATGGGATATGGAGCAATTTCATGGGCTTCGAAAAAGCAGCCAGTAGTGAGCCTATCAACTACAGAAGCTGAATACATTGCTGTAACGACCTGATATTTTCAACCATTCGCATCCGCACATGTCGTACTTGAATTGCTCAAAATATCAGATTGTTAACTTAAATTTGGCAAAACCCAACATAAACGGTAAATAAATAATCACAGACACGGAGTAATATAATGCAGCGGAATAGATAAATAGTAGTTCATGAAGCTATTATATAAACATTAGAGTTAGAAATAATATACAGCAGAATATCTCAAATACAGTGAAGTCTCCAATGCAACAGATGACTTCTCCGAACAAATCAACAGGAAGAGCTGAAAGCTAAAGCGATTGTTGGGTCTCCAAGCGAAGCTCCAAACTCCAAAGGTGAGTCTCAAATGTTGTATCACTCAGTCTGTGTAACGACCCAGAATTTCTGTCAATTTAAAATTCGTATATTTAATTGATTTTAAATATTAATAAGTGAAATTTATAAGTCGAATAATTTTATTTCGAATATTAGATTTAATTGGATAATTAAATCGATAATTTAATAGTTGAAATTTCAAAAATAATTGAAAATTGGGTTAAATATGATTAAAATTGATTTGTAAAATTTTATTATATCATATTGGAATTAGAATGATGTTATAGAACTTTTAAAATCGAATTAAAAGTTAATTTGTGAAAATTGAATATTTTCATATTTAATCGACTAGTGAAATTAGCCATTTTTCGAACAGTCTCAGAATTGGACGAAACCAGTTTCATTGGATCCGTAATAGTTTTTTATTATCGGATTTCAATTTTCGTAGCGATTGGAGTTTTCATTTGACCGTGGTAGCTCGAAACGCATCGAAATTGTTTTAATATTAATTTGGCGAGTTAAAATAGTCATTTTTCAAACAGTCTCGGATTTTGACGAAACCAGTTTCATCGGATTCGTAATGTGATATTATTGTAAGATTTCAAATTTCGTGTCAATCGGATTTACCGTTTGTCCGGGGCAAACTAAAACGCCTAGAAATTTGATTAATCGATTTAATTTAAAATCGATCGTTTATTGCCGTAACTCGCACAGATGATCGAATTGGCCTTCGAAACACGTTCCATTGTGTTCGGAACGTGGGGTAAATCTTAGGAACGCCAACCTCCACGCTTCGTTTGGAGTTCGGAAAATCCGGGATGAATAGTGTTTTGGAATATTTTCTATAAAAGCCCTTCACTCTTCATTTTTGCAAAAAAAATATAAACCTAACCCTAAAACTAAAGCCAGCCGCCACCCTTCAAACAATGGCCGAAAATCACCAATTTTCTTCCCTTCAAATCTCTCAATCCATCAACTTTTAGCTAATTCTTCCAACTACAAACCTGTAGAGCGTCGAGAGATCTTCCACTTCAACGGTTATGATCGGGAAATTCGTAGCCGATCGATAACATATTGCATTCAAAGGTCGCGCGTTGTAGGGTGTTTTGCACGGCAAGGATGAGGCCAAGCTCTAAGTGGTTGTGGCCAAGCGTAGAGCGTAGGGAGGCGGTTCGTATGGTGGCTTCTGATCGTGGTAGAAGACGTCGTGTCGATCGTGTGATTTAGGGAAAAAGGGACGGCCGATGGTTCATGAACGCGATGCTTTACTGGGGGGTTTTGAACGTGTGATAAGAAAGAGAATTTCGCGGCCTAGATCTCTCATCAAAGCAATGAACGGACCGATGGGAGTTAGGTTAAAAAATTTAAAATAAAAATGTGATTTATTTATATATTATAAATTATATAATGTTTAAAACTCTGTAACTTTTTCATACGAGGTCGAAAACGCACAAAACAAGTTGCCTTGGGTTCGTATGGACGAACACTACGCTATGGAGCTGGACTGGAATCGTTTGGAGTTAGTGAGAATTTCGGGTAAAATCAAAAGCTCGTTTAATTTTATTCGAAATAAAAGCTGAAAACGGAATTGAAATCAAGGTGGAAACTTCTCACTCAATCGAATCGGTTTCGATTTTAATTTTAAATAGTTAAATTTAAAATTGTTGATTGTATGTTTGAATGATGATTGTTATCTATTGATTGTTAAAATAGACATTATGCGCCGTTATTAAGCGGAGGTTCTTTATTAAAAACATATACCGCGAATATTTCACAGTATAGTGAAATTGGTATTATTTATGTACTTGGAGTTGATTTCCCGCATTATATAGCGAATGAGACCCTATTGCGCCGTCTATTAAGCGGATAATATTTTATAAATCCCATATACCGCGATATTCCTCTTTGAACGGAACTGGTATTGTGCTAATGTTTGTGGATGCAGGGAAACAGGTTGGAGGGATCCAACTGAATTCCTCACCGGTATTTATTTGATTACAGATATTGTGATATTTGTTGATTATCATATCAATATATGATGTTTGGATATCGTGTTTGACTATTTGGTGCTGTTGCATCATCGGATCCATTTTTAAAGTTTAAAGTAACGATTTTGATTTTAAAAGGGTTTTTAAAGCGATTTTTGAAAGTATACGTTTTATTTAAATTTTGAATTATTAAAATAAATAAACATTATAATTTTATTGTTATAGAAGTTATATTTTTGGAAAATATTATATAAGTATAACTTTGGAGTTATATAAGTTTTAAATAACGTTTTGTAAATTATTAAAAGAATTGGTTTATTTAAAGTGAGATTTTTGAATTATTATAAACGGTTTATACAAAAGATTTCTAAGATTAATATTTATAAATTAAAAATATAGGAATTGTGAAACGAGTTTTATTAAGTGTTAAAAAGAAGTATAAATAGATTTCACAAGTGAATAAAATTTATAGATTTATAAATTGTGAAGTTATGAAATGAATAGATTTAGTAAAATCAAAGACTTATAAATAATTAACTTATAAATCGGATTTTTGCATTTAAATTAAAATCTTTGATGAAGCATAAATGGTTTATAGATGAGATTTATAAGATAATATTTTATAAATCGAAAATAATGGAATTTTAAAAGGAGTTCTGTTAATGTTGAAAATAAGGCTATAAATGAAATCTTATAAGTAATAAGATTTATAATTTGTGAAGTTTTAAAAGAACGATTTGTAAATAAATGAATTATAAGTATTTAACTTATAATATGGACTTTTGGTATATATTTGAGATATACAAATTGAATCGGATTAATAAAGGAGATTTATAAATCGAAGTTTATAAATAGAAATGGAATTTATAGACCATGTTTATAAATTCGAAATCAATTGGATTTGATAAATTGAATATAGAAGTTTATAAAAGGAAATATATTCGCGATTTTGGATAGCGAATAAATTCTTGAAATAAAACGTGTAGTAAATATTGAAATTGGGTTAGTAAGGTATATTCACGATTTTGGACAGTGAATATATTATTAAAGAAAATAGATGTGTTTTTGGGAAAGTGATATTATGAAATGAAAGTTAATCGTTTTAAAGATGTTTAAAAATGTATTGACTGTCGAAACCATAGATTTCAACATTCATTGTTGAAATAGACGTTTTCGAGAAATATAAGGAAATGGTAGACTATAACACTGTTGTTATAGTAGATGATTTCCGGAAGGAAATGTTTTATATAGTATTGGGATTTATATATTTATCTTAATTCTGAATCCCTATACTAGTGATTTTTGGTCGTCGTAACGATGTTTTACGTAACATTCCTTTTGGCCCAAATAAATGTGTTTAAGCGCACGTTTTCCTTAAAGAATGAAATATATACTTAATTTCGATTTAAGTATATTGGATATTTTCCAAGTGTTGAAAATAAATGGATTTGTGAATTACTTATTATCAAATAAGTATGGAAATTTTTTCCAATATGAAGTGAATGTTTTGAGATTTTATCTTTTAAAGATAAATTGAAAAAAATATTTAAAATCGATTTGGAAATCGTATATTCATAGATATTTTGGAATTGTAAATTCACTATGGAATTTATAAAAGAAAGGGAAATTTGTTTAAAAATAAACGTTGATTTATTTTTGAAGTGTGGGAATGAATTTACGGATTTGGAACGTAAATATAAAGTAAATCGGTAAAGATTTATTTAATTGGTTTAAATGAACCATTTTGAAATGAAAGTATTTCCGCGTAAGGAAAATGATTGGAATTTGTTTTCAAAAGTGGTAAAGGTGAATCTATTTTAAAATTATCATGTTCTTTGTTTTAAAGATAAACTGTTTTAAGTTCTCACACTAGTCCCATGACTGACTCGGAGTTTATTGTTTTCCTTCCTAAACTCTGGGTGCCCACCAATTTCCGCACGGGCAGTCTAGTGTTAAGGTTTATCAGGATATTTTGGAATTCAGGAGTTGCTGGAGGCAAGCTGGATGGCATGGCGTATTTCTAGTATATAGTATTTTTTTCCGCTGTTTGTTGTTGTTTAATTGTTGTACACTCTGATAATGTAATGAAATGTGAAGTAATGTAATAACTGATATAATTCTTTGTTTAAAGATTATTCATTTATTTATTATATGTTGTTCCGCTGCGATTGTGAGATTCTGTCATTGTTTCTATTGTTTTCTTTTTCTTTCTCTCTTCTTCTATCTTCTACCTCTTCTTTAACCCTAACTGTACCGTTTTCCGGCCTTCGATTGGTCGGCGGTTGATACAGTGGACGTATTAATGTCGGTTTTCGAGCGTCGAAAAGTCACGATCGTCACATTCTGACCCGAGCGTAAAGCAAAACACAAAACACTCGAGTCGGGATTAATATTCTTATATCCATAAATCCAACTCAAGTGAAATATCAACTGAAATACAAGTAACTCAAAGGATGTATGGGATAACCATCCTTTAAGGGTGTGTGGAACTATCTAAAATGAAGAAATTCACATCATAACACCGTGGTCCTTTCAAATTTATTTATTATTCAAAACCAAAATATCATTTTCACTTCAAATATATCTATTTTTTAAAATGGTGTACATATATATTGAATAATTTATAAAGTAAAGTACTTATAATTTCTTCAAGTTTCACCGATCACCTCAAAAATCAACTCGACTTTCTCGTTCAAATTAATTCAATTTCAAATTTTCAATTTCCATCCAATTTAGTCTTCTAAATAACAAATTAAAATTATATCAATTTCAATACAGATCTGAATAACAATTTACCTATTTAAGTCCCCGTATTTTCAAAGCTTTAATATTCAACATTTCAAACTAACCTAACAGTTTCATATAGATCTTGATTTAATCTTCATTATAATTTATTCTTGAAATATCCACTCGATATTATTTATATAACCTTATATTACAATTCATTTTATTTGCCTTCAATTTCTTTAAACGCTAATATTCATTAAATCACTAAAATCACAGTCATGTTATGAACTATATTTTAAGTTTTCAAATTCAATAAGTTTCGAATTGATTTAATTAAATAAAATTCTCAATTAATACCATTCCAATCAATTCAACTTTATCTTCCTTAACATATACAAATCATTGGAAATCTATTTAAAATATAATACTTAAACATATTCTATTGATTAAATCAAACTTTATTAAATTAAAGTTTATTATTAAATCTACTTTACATTAAACATATTTATATATAAAATATTTCCAATAATAACTAAAACCTTATATTTCTTTCCTAAAACCATAGATATTATTTTCAAAATATTTATATATGGACCAACGGCGTCTGTATATACTTCTATCGTATGGTTAAGTGATATGGATATTTATCATTTCAATTCGTAATTAAATATATATATATATATATACGGTTAGATATCATTTCGACCCGTAATCCCAATTTAGTTCAAATGAAAATCGCTTGGGTTTATCATTTCGACCCATAACGATTTTCTCCTATTCTAAAGTCCATTGGGGTATGTATCATTTCAACCCATAGAGAATTCTCTATTAACAGGGAACTTGCAAAGTGATAGCAGATAATAAGATAACAACAGGCATTTATCATCAATAATTTAAATAAAATATAAACAACAACAGGATATGGTGTCATATCCCACAAGTGAACAGTTACAGAAAATAGCATATAAATAACAATTTAAATGACTACAACATCATATTTCAATTGTCGTTTCAATAGAAATCAAATTTAATAAAATACAAGAACGTTAATCGTGAGTGATTGCTTACTTTTCGAGGCTAGAGAAGAACGATAATGAGGTCTGTTATGGATCCCAATACGAACTTTGAAGCAAAGCAAAATTGGCACGAGTTTGATGACAAAGCTGATTGATAGAAATCGATGAGAAAAAAATCAATCGGTTTGATATAAATAGAGTATATATTATATGTGTTATTTATATTTCCTTAAAATCTCAATAAATTTAATTTAAGACGGATATTCAAATAAAATATTCACATTGTTTGAAACTGATATTAAATTTAAAATACATATCAAAACAAAACATCATCATATTATTGAAAAATCAATACTTAAATTTAAACACATAAACGTTTTTCCTCTTAAATCAATATTACATTTAAACACACACACACACAAAAATAAAACATAGGCATAAGATATATAAAAATCATCACTTATTTAAAAACACGCATTTTAAAATAACATATTTATATATAGTTTACTCAAAATTCAAAGCATATACTGAGAAAATCAATCTATATATATATATATATATATATATATAGATCATACATTATGAAAGCACTACAGAAAAAAGAAAAAAAAGAAAATATACTTTATACATATACACTAGAATCGAGATGAAAATTATACATTTGAATTTTTAATTTTAAAACGTAAATCACCAATGCTTTTACAACACTCAGCTGCCATACTAATATATGTTATATTCGAACAGGAATAAAAATCTAATTATATTTTCAAAATATGTATATTACTAATATTTTATAATAACAAATAAGATATAAGACTAACGTATATATACGTCTCTAAAAAACTTGGCTTAAAATTCACATAAGAATTAAATATAAAAAAATATGTAGATATAGTTTTATGCTAAAAAATATCAATTAAATGTTTTTTTCATACATATTGAAGTCTATATCAGTAAGATTTACCTTCAAGTTCAAAAATATTGGAAGCAGAGGACAGGGAGGGGAGAAGCAAAACATGGAGAAAGAAAAAAAATAAAAAAAAAGAAGAAAATGGAGGCCATACCTTCAGAGCTCACGCACGCAAGAAGAAATGAAGGAAATGTTGAGATGCAATTGAAAACTATTTGTATGCGAGGCTTATATTTATCAGGGTTGCGTTGATTGAGGTGAGAGAATATAGGCAAGAAATAAATTTAAATTAATTATGCACGATTGCATTGATTGAGGTGAGAGAATATAGGCAAGAAATAAATTTAAATCAATCATACACGATTGCATTGATTGAGGTGAGAGAATATAGGCAAGAAATAAATTTAAATCAATTATACACGATTGCGTGGTTTTGAAATTTAAACAGAAGTAATTGCGTGATTTAGACGAAAGAAAAAAAAATATGGCAAGCAAAAATTGGTTTGGAACGTTTCAATGTCAATCAAAGATTTTACACCAATTTAAAACAAGTAACGTAGGAAAACGAATAGGCACAAATTAGGAAACGTATCACATAAATAATAAATATAAAGTAGCAGGTGAGGATTTTAGGCAATAAATATTCACGTTGATTTATACACGCAAATAAAATATGAGCTGTAGCCAAATCAAATAATGAAAAGAGGAAAAACGTACGTACGTTATACGTTTCTTCCAGTGATCGAGCAGAACAATAGATAAAGGGAGAACTTTGCGCTGAGGGAAGAAACGAAATGGAAGATCTCATAAATAAATGCGAATATTAAATCAAATTGAATAGTTTCAAACAATGAATAGTCAGATGAAGATAAACAAATAGCAACCATCAAATCCCTTGATTTGCTGAAGGTTAATTAAAGCAACAAATTGATTGGACAGCACGTTTTGAAAAAAAAATTATTTTTTTATTTTTTTTTAACGGAAGAAGATTGAAGAGTCAAAATTTTTGGTACCGTTCACAATTTAAACTGACACAGATTAGGTAAGGAATATGTATATAAATTTTGTACAGAATATGATACGTTTGTTGAAGCCAATAGCACCAAAAATCAAGGAATGAAAAAGGCAACAGGGAAAAGAACGGAACAAATAGAAATGAAACGTATCAAATTAAATATGAGCAGTTTAGAAGCAATGGTCAAAAAATTTCTTCCAAAATCGCGGCTACTGATTTGTTTTCTGTAGCTAAGATATGAAATTTATGAGCGTGCAATAGATGCAGAATTCAAATCAACCATACGCCCACATTAAAATAAAAGTAATGCATTTAAATTTATAAGTTTTCTTATTTATTCACTACTTAAATTTAGTAAAAATATGTGCTTAAAGAGTATTTCATAAATTACGTACTATTTAAGCTAACTAAATAAATCAAAACGGATACGAACGTACAATTTAAAACGTTCATTTTATAAAGTTTATCTATACACTATAAATTTTAAAATTTATTACTTAATTAAAAATACGATTGGTTTACATCCATCTGATTCATTCGTCATTTACCAAGAACTGATGTATATAAGTAAAAATATTAATTACTCGATTTAAAAAGTATATAATCTACAAAAAAAAAGCGAAAAATAGGATCGACGGAGCTATAGAAGTCCAAATTTGAAAAAATGAAAAATGACGTCTCAGTCAGGAGATGATTTAGAATTTTTCTATGTAAAAATATTCAGGTTTGGAAAATAAATTTATTACCATCAATTATTAACTGATTTGAATAGAAGTAGAATTACACAATAAAATTTACTTTCTAAATTTCTGATCAAAATTTACCATCTGCTTATATTTAATTGGACGTAATCCAAATATTAAATTTATATTTCAAAATATTATTATTTAAAAATTTCTTCAAAATTCAATTAAATACGTTGATAAAACCATTAAAAATTATTAAAATTTTACGGGTTGTTACACTCTCCCCCACTCAAAACTTTTTGTCCCCGAAAAGGAAGGAAGTAGGAGAATAGAAACAAGCGGAAAGAAAGATAGATTGAAAGATAAGGATTAACAGTTAATTTAAAACTATATAAATTTTATTTGAAATATTTATTTGAAAACTTCATTTGCAATTCAGTTATCTTTAATACTTTAAAATTTTTCAAAACCCATTGGAATTAAATATGTTTAAATAACACTTAATAAATATATGTAAACTATTTGAAAACAATTTATTTACATAATTAGTTATATTTACACAAAAGCTATTGAAAACATTAAATCTATGATTCATAAATTTATTAATTTATGTCAAGATATTTTCCAAATATTATTACTAATCATTTACTTTAAATATGTTTTATTTAATTAATAATTTATAACACTAAATTTTTTCGATTAAACCATGTAGTATATGAATAAACCATATTTTAAAAGGATTTATTCAAAAAGGAAAGAAGGTAGATTCGAAAAATAGAATATATGTGGATAAATAAAGCTGAGCAGATAAGATAGGTTCAAAGGAATAGTATCGGGCTCGAATAATTAAATCAAACCATAAAATTTAAATCTCAAATATTAATACAAAATTTCTTTGTTGGAAATACCTTTATAATAAAATACCTTTATAATAAAATACTTTTATATCGAAACCAATTTTCCTTTCGAAAATACTTCTATAACTCGGTGTTTCAACAAGTTTATCCTCGTTCTTGCAGACTCTGGCCATGCGTTGATCAGGCGCAAAGCTAGAATTCTTCAAGTACTTAGTAGACCTGTTTCAACACCCAGTGAAAATACTTGAAAAAACCTTAAAAAAAGATATGGAAAATACAATCCAAACAAATCTACCAAACCAAACCTTTGTCCGATCATGGTTCGTAGATACACAATGGTTACGCTTGGTTCCCCCAGGAAACAGTCCGTATCTGTAAGCTTTCTCAGCCCTGCGAGTTACGCCATGATGACTAGTAGAGTGCTGGATACACAATGGTTACGCCTGGTTCCCCCAGGAAACAATCCGTACCCCTAAGCCATCTCAGCCAGGCAGTTTCGCTACTAATGCGACCTACATAGAGTGTAGGATACACAATGGTTACGCCTAGATCCCTCAGGAAACAATCCGTACCCCTAGGCCATCTCAGCTAGGCTGTTGCGCTATGCAGTCGCACCAAGAAAAAAACCATGGGTTACGCCATGGTAGGACACTCGAGTATCACATCCGAAAAACCAAAATCAGAGAGAATAATATCGATAGAATGAATCCAAGATGCGGCCACAAATCGGATATCAAGCAGAAGGTACTTTCCATATCTTTACTTCGAAAATATATAGCATATAGTACCCTTTTCAAATCACTTTTAAAATATATACTTATATAAAGTCCATTATATATAGGATTCCATTTTCAAATCGAATACTTTCCAAATCAATAGTATATCAAATCACACTTGTATAGACTTCGATTATATAAAATTCTCTTTCCAAATTGAGTACCATTCAAATCAACTTCATACTTATACAAATCCGTTTTATATAAGTTCGACCACTCCGAAATCAAGTACTTAATAATATAAGGTCCTCAATTTCAAATCATTTCAATATCAATTCAGTTTCAAAATCGTATATGATTTCACCAAATTTTCTTCCAAATTAAATATCTCAAGTCAAACAAATTCATTTCCAAAATCACCATATAAGTACTGGTTTTAATTCCATTCAAATTTCGAAATTTTTCCCAAACTCAATTGTACTCAAAATGGTTTCTAAATTTATAATTATCCCTTTAAAACCTTTAAACTATTTATTTCTATACGAAAAATCCAATTTTCCTTTTGCAAATTATTTATTTAACAAAAGTTTCAAATTTACTTAAGTCATACTCTTCATACTTTAAACATACAAAACTAAACTTATACCTTTTATCAAATGTTTTATACTCTTTGAGATTTCTTATATTTAAAAATTTAAACCTTGATTTGGAAGTGTTCGAACCTTCAAAATAGTCGGTGAAATCAAATTTCAAATCCAAGAGTTGGAAATCAGCAACAAATCTGTAAATCGAATTTTTTTATATTTTTTATAAATAGAGTTCTACTAAATCAAATCGAAAACTCGAGGATTGAGCACCGGCTTACTTTAAATTATTTAAAATATATATACCTATATCTTTCGAATATCAAATCATACTTCGGAATTTGAAATCAAAATTGGTTTCACAACGTCACTCGCATAGCAAAGCTATTAAAGTGGCCTCTTCCCCACTCTGAAACTCGAAAATCAATGTCGATAATGCATGCACTCATCACCGAAATTATTTTCCAATGACATAAGTGAGTTCTAGACTTCTATTTTCTTGAAAACTTCTTTGAATTTTTTTCAAAATCCTTGGAACTCATTTGAAGTCATTTGAAACATTTCTTATTCAGAAATTACTTTCAAATCTTATTATTATATATTTCAAAATCTTAAACCAATTTTCAAAAATACCGGAGTCCAATGTCTCGAATTTCAAATTCAAAACCTTTCAATTATAAATCATTTTTATATAAATCAATTTTCTTATAATATTTTCAAAATTTCAAATCTTTTCGAAACTCCAAATTCTCGGTTTTTTAAAAGCTATATAATCCTTATCGAAAACATTTTCTCTTTTATATATAGAATAAAATCATAGTTACCCAAATAAAAATTTAGGTATATAAAACAATTTTAAAATACAAACAAAATCCATTTTCAAGGGATTATTCAAGAATGGATTTCAAAACAAAGATAGATATTTAAATTAGAGGAACTCGAATCGATAGAATCCTGATTCGAAGATAGAATCGATCGAAGATGAGATAATTAAATTACAAAATAGAAGATGGATATACTTCTATAAATCGTAGCGACCTTAACCGGGTCAACCGTTAATTCAGGAATATAATCGATGCGGAATTCCAAAACAAATCGACATTCGATCGCCAGAGATAGAATTCGGCATATCAAGATATAGCAGCATCGTAAACCGAGGATACAGAAATCTTCGGTGAATCAATGCCAATTGTAAAGGAGTTTTCACCCCTTTTACAAAACATTCAGTGGAGTTATGGGATACTCCAGAATCAAACGAATATAAATAGAAAGAGACAAGAATGAATTTCGGAACCGAGGGACATTCCAAAATTCAAAGGAAATCGAGTCAAAAAGGAAGAGATTCAACTCGAACGAAAGTGATTCTGTAAATAAATTTACCATATATGCTAAGTTTTGCCTAGAGCCAAAGCTCTGATACCAACTGTAACGACCTGATATTTTCAACCGTTCGCATCCGCACATGTCGGACTTGAATTGCTCAAAATATCAGATTGTTAATTTAAATTTGAAAAAACCCAGCATAAACAGCAAATAAATAATCACAGATCACACACACACAGTAATATAATGCAGCGGAATAGATAAATAGTAGTTCATGAAGCTATTATATAAACATTAGAGTTAGAAATAATATACAGCAGAATATCTCAAATACAGTGAAGTCTCCAATGCAACAGATGACTTCTCCGAACAAATCAACTGGAAGAGCTGAAAGCTAAAGCGATAGTTGGATCTCCAAGCGAAGCTTTAAACTCCAAAGGTGAGTCTGAAATGCTGTATCACTCAGTCTGACCCGAGCGTAAAGCAAAACACAAAAAACTCGAGTCAGGATTAATATTCTTATATCCATAAATCCAACTCAAGTGAAATATCAACTGAAATACAAGTAACTCAAAGGATGTTTGGGATAACCATCCTTTAAGGGTATGTGGAACTATCTAAAATGAAGAAATACACACTATAACACCGTGGTCCTTTCAAATTTATTTATTATTCAAAACCAAAATATCATTTTCACTTCAAATATATCTATTTTCCAAAATAGTGTGTGTATATATATATATTGAATAATTTATAAAGTAAAATACTTATAATTTCTTTAAGTTTCACCGATCACCTCATAAATCAACTCGACTTTCTTGTTCAAATTAATTCAATCTCAAATTTTCAATTTCCATCCAAATTAGTCTTCTAAATAGCAAATTCAAATTATATCAATTTCAATACAGATCTGAATAACAATTTAACTGTTTAAGTCCCCGTATTTTCAAAGCTTTAACATTCAACATTTCAAACTAAACCTAACAGTTTCATATAGATCTTGATTTAATATTCATTATAATTTATTCTTGAAATATCCACTCAATATTATTTATATAACCTTATATTACAATTCATTTTATTTGCCTTCAATTTCTTTAAACGCGAATATTCATTAAATCACTAAAATCACAGTCATGTTATGAACTATATTTTAAGCTTTCAAATTCAATAAGTTTCGAATTGATTTAATCAAATAAAATTCTCAATTAATACCATTCCAATCAATTCAACTTTATCTTTCTTAACATATACAAATCATTAGAAATCTATTTAAAATATAATACTTAAACATATTCTATTGATTGAATCAAACTTTATTAAATTAAAGTTTACTATTAAATCTACTTTACATTAAACATGTTTATATATAAAATATTTCCAATAATAACTAAAACCTTATATTTCTTTCCTAAAACCATAGATATTATTTTCAAAATATTTATATATGGACCAACGGCGTCTGTATATACTTCTATCATATGGTTAGGTGATACGGATATTTATCATTTCAATCCGTAATTAAATATATATATATATGTATATATATATATATATATGTATGTATATATATATACGGGTAGATATCATTTCGACCCGTAATCCCAATTTAGTTCAAATGAAAATCGTTTGGGTTTATCATTTCAACCCATAACGATTTTCTCCTATTCTAAAGTCCATTCGGGTATGTATCATTTCAACCCATAGCGAATTCTATATTAACAGGGAACTTGCGGAGTGATAGTAGATAATAAGATAACAGCATGCATATATCATCAATAATTTAAATAAATATAAACAACAGGATATGGTGTCATATCCCACAAGTGAACAGTTACAGAAAATAGCATATAAATAACAATTTAAATGACTATAGCATCATATTTCAATTGTCGTTTCAATTGAAATCAAATTTACTAAAATACAAGAACGTTAATCGTGAGTGAATGCTCGCCTTTCGAGGCTAGAGAAGAACGATAATGAGGTCATTTATGGATCCCAATACGAACTTTGAAGCAAAGCAAAATTGGCACGAATTTGATGACAAAGCAGATAGATAGAAATCGATGAGAAAAAAATCAACTCTGTTTGATATAAACAGAGTATATATTATATGTGTTATTTAAATTTCCTTAAAATCTCAATAAATTTAATTTAAGATGGATATTCAAATAAAATATTCACATTGTTTGAAACTGATATTAAATTTAAAATACATATTAAAACAAAACATCATCACATTATTGAAAAATCAATACTTAAATTTAAACACATAAACGTTTTTCCTCTTAAATTAATATTACATTTACACACACACACACAAAAATAAAATATAGGCATAATATATATAAAATCATCACTTATTTAAAAACATGCATTTTAAAATAACATATTTATATATAGTTTACTCAAAATTCAAAGCATATACTGAGAAAATCAATCTATATATATAAACCATACATTATGAAAGCACTATAGAAAAGAGAAAAAACAAAATATACTTTATATACACACACTAATATCGAGATGAAAATTATACATTTAAATTTTTAGTTTTACAACATAAATCACTAATGCTTTTACAACACTCAGCTGCCATACTAATATATGTTATATTCGAACAGGAATAAAAATCTAACTATATTTTCAAAATATGTATATTACTAATATTTAATAATAATAAATAAGATATAAGACTAACGTATGTATACATCTCTGAAAAGCTTGGCTTAAAATTCACATAAGCATTAAACATAAAAAAAATATGTAGATATAGTTTTATGCTAAAATATCAATTAAATGTTTTATTCATACATATTGAAGTCTACATCAGTAAGATTTACCTTCAAGTTCAAAAATATTGGAAGTAGAGGATAGGGAAGGGAGAAGCAAAGCATGGAGAAAGAAAAAGAAAATGGAGGCCATACCTTCAGAGCTCATGCACGCAGGAAGAAATGAAGGAAATGTTGAGATGCAATTGAAAACTATTGTATTTGTGGCTTATATTAATTAGGGTTGCGTTGATTGAGGTGAGAGAATATAGGCAAGAAATAAATTTAAATTAATTATACACGTTTGTATAGGCAAGAAATAAATTTAAATCAATTATACACGATTGCATTGATTGAGTTGAGAGAATATAGGCAAGAAATAAATTTAAATCAATTATACACGATTGCGTGGTTTTGAAATTTAAACATAAGTAATTGCGTGATTTAGGTGAAAGAAAAAAAAATGGCAAGCAAAAATTGATGTGGAACGTTTCAGTGTCAATCAAAGATTTTATACCCATTTAAAACAAGTAACGTAGCAAAACGAATAGGCACAAATTGGGAAACGTATCACATAAATAATAAGTATAAAGTAGCAGGTAAGGATTTTAGGCAATAAATATTCACGTTGATTTATACACGCAAATAAAATATGAGCTGTAGCCAAATCAAATAAAAAAAAGAGAAAAAACGTACGCACATTATACGTTTCTTCCAGTGATCGAGGAGAACAATAGATAAAGGTAGAACTTTGCGCTGAGGGAAGAAACGAAATGGAAGATCTCATAAATAAATGCGAATATTAAATCAAATTGAATAGTTTCAAACAATGAATAGTCAGATGAAGATAAACAAATAGCAACCGTCAAATCCCTTGATTTGCTGAAGGTTAATTAAAGCAACAACTTGATTGGACAGCACGTTTTGAAAAAAAAAACATTTTATTTATTTATTTATTTATTTATTTTAACGAAAGGAGATTTATTGGACGTAATCCATCTGCTTATATTTACTTTCAAAGTTTCTGATCAAAATTTACCATCTGCTTATATTTAATTGGACGTAATCCAAATATTAAATTTATATTTCAAAATATTATTATTTAAAATTTCTAAAAAATTCAATTAAATACGTTAATAAAACCATTAAAAAGTATTAAATTTTTACGGGTTGTTACAATTGCTGCTGCACTTTGTGCTTGTCAATGTATTTGGCTTAGGAGAATCTTGGAGCAACTTGGAGCTGAAGAAAGAGGAAGCATAGAAATTTATTGTGACAACAACTCTACAATTCAGTCGTCCAAAAATTCAGTTTTCCACGGACGAAGCAAACATATTGGTGCAAAATTTCATTTCCTCAGAGACCTGGTAAATGATGGAGCTGTGAAGCTGAGTTTTTGTAGCTCTGAAGAGAAGATTGCGGACATAATGATATGGCCTCTCAGATTAGAGCAGTTTGTGTAGCTCCGTGGGATGATTGGAATAATTGATGCAGTAGAAGTTTAAGCTCCATGCAGATGCATTAGAATAAGGGAGGGAATGTTGGGAAAAATTAGTTATTCACGTTCTTAATAAGCTATAATCTTATGGATGCCCTATTCTTAAAGCTATAATCTTATGGATGCCCTATTCTTAAGAGTTAGCAGTTTTTAGATTTCCATGTAACTTGCCATGAAATGTGGCTTTTCTATTTTTGCTTTTGCATGCGTAAAAGGCTATAAATGCCTGATGTTTATTTTCAAGAATTTAAACAAGCAAATAACACTACGAAGAATTATATTGGCGTCCTATCATTTGGAATCCAATTAACAGTAAGAAAATGCCTTGCTGCGCCTACAGAGTATTATTAAGGCGTATCAACACTACAGATCACCTACGACAATGGGGAATTAGTTACGATGACATTTGTGTATTATGCAATGAAATGCTAGAAAGTATAAATAATTTGATATTCAACTGCAGTTATTCTAGATATACGTGGGTGCTTATGAAGTTTAAACTAAGTACTGCGAATAACGATACCGCCCTGAATCTTGAAGGTGAAGTCAACTGACTCAAACAACGATTCCAGAAGCACGACTAAATCAGTCAGTTGGCTTCTCGCTCTCTCGTCACCAGGATCTACCGTATCTGGAAGGAGAGAAACAAACGCGTGTTTGGGAAGAAAGAGATGAATAAAATCGAAAAGGCTAAATTAATTCAAATCGAGATCACTTATCTCATGCGGAAATCGAGGTTGAAGACCCAGTGCACCCACAAGAATGAGCAGATTTCGTAGAAATAGGGCATTGATTTGAGTGATGCTGGATGAACACTTGTCGTCCCTCAATTTTCATCCCTAGAAGCTGCCATGGTAGAGAGGACAATTGTTTTGTTCGAGTTAGACTTGTCTGTATCTTTCATTCGACGTGATAATTGTTAGCCATGTGGTTATGGCCTGATCAATTAATGGACTGTCATGGGTCTATATGTTTGTACCTTAACGTTATATTTTTTTATTAATAAAGAAATCAAATTTCATAATGTATGTATATGTGTGTATTACGGTACAAACAGAAGTTTGATCAGGCATGCAGTCCTCTTTTTCTTAAAAGTAGAGGAAATTTTATTAGTTCTGCAAATATTGAACAGATAATGCAAACAAGATTCTAACATAAATATCAGAATACTGTAACCCAATTGGGCAATTAGTAGGCTAGCGCTTCAAACAAACATTAAGACTACCCGTCATAAAAAATCTTTGCAGTCGGACATGTAGGAAAATGAGATGCTGCTATGACTTTTGAGAAATCTTATTTATTATGATTATAAAGTGACCATTATACAACCTTTTGTGGATGACCGTATTCTTATAGAATGAATTTCATGCCTATAATCCAACAAATTAAAGAAGATAATTTTTTCTTTTTCTCACAATTACCAATAACGTATCTTTCCCATTATGCTTCATAAGAAATTTATGGACAGAGAGTTTATTTCATTACTAATGAAAATTATGTAAATACTTATCACTACAACAAAAGGACCATATCACAACTGTATTTTTACAACTGCTAAAAAATGGCAGTTGTAATAAATGTTTTTTACAACTTTTTCTTCTTCAGAAAGTTGTAATAAACTTATTTTCAACAACTATTTTATTTTGTCGGTTGTAATAGATGTCTATTACAACGTTTCTTTTTTGCCAGTTGTAATATATACCTATTTTTAACAACATTCTGTTTTTGTTAGCTGTAATAGATGCCTATTACAACCTTTTTCGTTTGCCAGTTGTGATAGATATCTATTTTTAACAACTCTTTTTGGTCAGTTGTAATAGATGTCTGTTACAACCTTTTCTGTTTACCTATTGTAATAATTAATTAATAATTATTATTAAATAATAATACTTAATACTTAGTAATTAGTAATTAACAATGAATAATTTTTTTACCAATAATTACTATTATATAATAATAATTAATAATCACTATTTGATAATTAATAAATAATATTTAAATAATTAATAAATAAGAATATTTAATAATAACCTAAAAATTAATAATAATTAATATTAATAATTAATAATAACTATTAAATATACTTAATAATTAATAAACAATAACTATTTTTCAGAAATTAATATTAAATATTTAATATTTAATTATCGATAACATATACATGATGATTGATAATTAAATATCCAATAAAATATTAATAAAAAATAAAAAATAATTGATATATTCATGATCAATAAATAAATAATGAATATTTAATTTATAATTTATAAATATTAATTACTATTAAATAATAATAACTAATAATTAATATATAATAATATTTTTATAACAAATAAAAGTTAAAAATTAATATTAAATAACCAAAATAATAATTAATAATTAATAACAAATAAAAAATAAATATTAAATATACAATACATAAATAAAATAATTTAATATCAATGTATAATAATTAATAACTGCTGTTAAATACTAAAAATTAATAATTAATTTGACATATCAAATAATTCCTATTAATTTTAGAAATTAATAGTTATTTAGTAAATAATACTGAATTAATTAATAACTAATAAATAAATATTAAAGATTGAACTAATCTATATATAATTCATTATTAAATACTAGTAATAAATAATAAATTTTATATAATAAAAAATAATTAATGTTAATTTTTTTACTTACATTAAATAGCAAATTACAATCGTTTTATCCACTAAAATACATGAAAAATTAACTAATTTTGGTTAAAACCGGACGAATAATTATCAGACGCGGATGCGATCATATTTGTATTCGTTTTCGAATATCAGACAATTTTTCATATTTCGAATATAAACAATGAAGAATTTCAAAATTTTCAGATATTCATTAGCAACACTACGTTTGACCTAATTTACATAATGTTATATGTTGAAGGGATACAAATTTTCCTTGGCTCCAACATCAAATTTTCCTTTGGCTTCAAAATCAAATTTCCATTTGCTCCAAAATCAAATTTATAGATTTTATTTTGTAATATACATCTACGATATTTGAAATTCAAGGTTTGTTAGCAATTAATAATTGATAAGAAATTGTTAATATCTATGAAGTAATATTTAGTATTTAATATTTAATAATTATAATTGATAATTGTACTTAATATCTACTATTTCAAGAAATTTAATTTTTTAAATCTATAAAATAAATTTATGAATATTCGTAAACTTAAAAAAAAGGAAATTTTCATGAAATTAAAAAAATACAAAAATTAAAATTTTAAATAATTTTAAATTTTATAAAATATCTAAATTTTAGAGAATTCGAAAATGTTGAAAATTTTCAAAATTAGAGAAATATAAAAATTACATTGCAAATCATTGCTTCCATATGCATATAGAGGTTTTCTTTTGTAACTACTTTTACTGACACATGCAAGTTTTGAATATGTTTAATAGACAGTTGTTTAAAATAGTGTAATAATTAACCACTAGTAATTTATAATTAGTAATTTAAAAAAGTCTTTTTTTAACCAAATTTCATTGAGTAAATAATAGGTCCATCTGGCAGCACTCTTTCGTCAAATTTCCTTATCCCGCTGTGGTTTTTCATTTTCCCGCTTCATATTTCATTCTCACTGCTAATATCCTAAATAACTAAATGGCTAGGCTCCCAAAATCCCTAACCCTAAAACCAAAATCACCTCCTTTCCTACTCTGACCACTCTCGTCCCTCTGTTTAACCCGTTCGTCCTTCGCAACCCTCCGTCCTTCATAGAGTTCGTGCGCCTATACAAGATAATTAACGAGCTTGGCTACGGGGAGTTCGACGTCACTCGCTGCTATGTGGACCTCGACATCGGGGATCTGTTCGCATACAAAATGAAGCGTGCAGTTTCGAGCAACTCAGTGGGGTTGTAGATTTGGAAGTGAGGATGGTTGTCTAATTGTAGATTTGGCAGTGGAAGCGCCTTCAGTGGTATGCCCTTTGTTATTGTCGAAAGTATATTGATTGTTCCCCCTTTTGATTTTAATCGTTTGTATATATATATTTGGTTCTGTATATTTCTTCAGCTAATACCATCTAATTAGAACCCGAATAAAATTGCAAGAACAGATTTCACAGAGTAAATGTATTTGTTTCTGTATATTTCTTTATATTCATATAATCATCGCTATTTTGCAGTTCATCCCAGGAGGCTTGCAGCTCTGAAAGCACTTGCTGCTACTTAATCAAGCAGTTGTGGAATTTTATAGAAATTATATGCTGGTTAATGATTACATGTAAATTTTGTGCTGAAAGAATCTGCTAGTACTAGATGTTCACATATATAAAGTTCTAGGCTTTTAGCTGAAATGATACGATACTTTAACCAGTATGTGTGTGTGTGTGTGTATATATATATATATATATATATATATATATATATATATATATATATATATATATATATATATATATATATAATACCATCTTCAAAAAAATCACCTCAATATCTTGGTTTTACTGGTGAAGACTACTGGCTGTATCCATGTAAAGTTAGCCTGGGAGAATATATACATTTCTAGCTAATAAGCTATTTTGCTCTATTGGAGAGTGACACTAAACTTGTCCACTACTATATCAACGTTCAGCATTGCAAAGTCTTGCAAATTTGCTTGATCGGTTGATTTTTATAGATAAGAGGAAACTGCAGGCTTGTATAAAGATTTTGATAGATAAGAAAGACGAATGTGGAATTAACCTACAGGCCTGTAAAAAGATGTCTCTTTTGGATTGTAATCATTTACTGTGCATAAACTGTAATCATTGTTAATAAAAAGTATGATTACCAATTATGATCATGCATGAGAATGTTTGAACGTATTAAACTGAGGACATAAATCCACTTGAAGTAGGAGTTTTCATGACTCAAATTTCCACAAGATATCAGAAAACATTCAAGTTAAAACATCAAACTATCAATGTGCATTTTCAGTAATGCAGGTCTGTGAGAATCACCCTTAAGGAGTCATTTTAGTGAAGTTCATCCACGTCTGAAGTTCACTGTCCCTCCTTGCCTGAAGTTCATCAACAGCTCT
This sequence comes from Allium cepa, assembly GCA_030765085.1. NCBI lineage: Eukaryota > Viridiplantae > Streptophyta > Magnoliopsida > Asparagales > Amaryllidaceae > Allium > Allium cepa. The sequence continues at coordinate 238,367,446 of CM060930.1, forward strand.
CCTCGCCTTAATTTCATCATGGCCTAAAGCGCTCCCTTGTCGTACATCAGTTTGATCATTTTTTCTTGCAACCTTCATGTGCACAACTCAATTTTGTCCTTACAGTGGCTTGGTAGAGTTCGGTTTGTATGCCTGTTCAATCTCTTACACCCCTTTCACAAAGCTATTTATTTGACTGTTTTCTCCTTCATCCTTCACGTGCACAACTCAATTTTGTCCTTCCTGGAGTAGCTCAGTAGAGTTTCTAATCACGTGAAATTAATATGTATTAAATCGTTGTAGTCAAATGAAATTGACCAGTGGACATGCATTGGAAGTTCTAAAGGATGCATTTAAGAGCATTACTCTTGCTTGTGACTCTACATACAAGGATGTCAATGATGGTTCCACATTAAATGGTATTACAATACAGTTAATGCCTTTTTTTAATTATATTATCAGTAAACATTTTCCTAAGTGAACTAAATTTGTAAATTCAACTAAGTTCTATAACCACAGATAATTTGACAATATTTCACTTATGTTTCTTAAGATCATGAATATCATTTGTTTCTACCAAAAAGCTTGATTTTAATAACTATTCTAGTAGTTGGGTTCATGAGAATGTATATGTTTTTGCCATCTAAGATTACTCTGCTTTAAATGTAGGAATGTTATATGAACTGGTTTGCTGTATGGTCTACCTATTTTTAGCCATACCACTCCAGTTGTGAGTTTTTCCTTTTCCTTAATCATAAATCCAAATCTCATATATTGATTTATTTTTTATGCAGTACATTAGCAAATAAAAATAAATAAATAAAATGAAGTCATTCAGATATTACACATGTTTCCAACCTTTTGCACCTGTCAGTGAATTATTATCAGTAAATAAATATGTCCATAGTGAGAACTATACCATGTTAGGCAATGTCCTTTTTTTGATGCAAATAATGGTGCAGGTTTTGGCTCACATAGTTAGTTATGTTTAGGTGGTCGATGTGGAAGACTATGGACTTGTTGAGATTGTTACTTTTCATGATGTTTTGAAGACTTTTTGGGAGCAGCTTACCAGAATTTGATCTTTGACTTTGAGTCATTTTGCTTTGGGTCCGAATGCCGTAAGTGAAAATTATCTCTTTTTTCCTTTTTTTAAATTCTTTGTTGCTTGACGATGATGCAACAGCAAGATTTTGCTGATTATATTGTTCAAATCAGACTGTTGTATTGTTCCTGCCTAATGGTAATCAGATATTTTTTTGTGTTGTGCTTTTTCATTGTTTGTTTATACAGTAGCTATTACGATATCTTGTTTGGCAGCAAGCACATGATTATTTTACAAGGTTAAGGTCTCAAGTTTTTTCTTAACTACATGTTGCTTGAACTGCTTATTTCCATTATAGAGAGGTTGAAAAAATATATAGTTCATACTTCCAAGGTTTAAGAATTTTAAAATTTTGAATGATCTGCTTATTTCTTGTTAACTATTTGTAGTTCACATGTTGCAGGTTGATTTTAGGCATATTCATAAGCATGTCTATTTTACGCTCTTGTGTTTCAAGTTAATTTTGTTCTATAATGATGTTTTGATGTACATGAAGATTCTGAAGAATTTTTGGGTACATTCTAAGGCGAGTTTGAACTATTTAGGGATTTTTATTTTGTTTTTGGCTTTGAATGCAATAAATGAGAGTCATATCTTCGTTTTTATTGTGTGCTGCTTGTCAACGTACCTTCATGACCAACTATGGTCAACATACAATAAAAGTGTTACTATTCCAGTGTATTTTTTTTAGTTCTTATATATTTGACTATCATGATACGGTTATGATAAATTAGTTATTACCAAAAAAATTATGGTTTCATATTTTTTTTTACCCTTGATAATAAGACCAATCTTTATCTTTTCCTATATAACGCATTTTGATCGCCTAGATATATTAGTTGCACGTATACAGATTCTTCTTTAACTAGGCATATTAATTGGTGTTAGACAAGTGTTTTTGTTTTTTAGCTTTTATACGGTTAGTTTTCATTTAGTAGGATGCATTCAAGCTTGTGATATTTTCTTTGCATTGCCAGGTCTACTGTGTTAGGTTGTAAATGTTCAAGAATAAGAACCATGGAATACACGATAATAATTTGGTCAACTTTTATGCAGGGTGATTGGAGCATTGGTCTCCATTGCCTTGGGTGGCGGGGTTATAATCCCTGAATCAATTGCTCCATGCAAGGAAACTGCGTCTCTATATCAACTGTTGATACCACCGCATTTAGAAGATGTTTGATTCGAAAAAAAGTTGCATTTGTGTTTTAGAGTACTAAGTTTGCTAGTATTATGCTTAGAAACTATGATCTTTTGCAATAGAAAAGATTATAAATTTGTTTCAGGTTACTTGTTGCAGTAAATCCGTATAAGTATATGCCCATAAGGCGGATGGTTTTTTTTGCAATCATCTTTAACAATAAAGAACGGATATATTACTTTGCAATCATCTTTAACAATAAAGAACGGATATATTACTGTGGCAGTGTATAATTTATAGTTTGTATTTTGAATATAAAGTTGCGATGTCTTCTCTATGAATGAATTATGATTGCTTTGAATTTATGTCAAATTTTTTCAATTGCTTATATGTTTTGCTGCATTGCAAAATGTGTTTAGAAATTAATTTTTTTGTTTTTTTACATTTTTCAACCACAACTGCCTATGTGAAAAGGTCTTTTACAACTGTACAACAATTTTTGACCATGGTAAATATTAATATATTAATTTTAAAACTTCAAACAATGTATTCAAAATATTGTGAAACAAGAATTATTGAATCAAATATCAAACATTACCGAAAAAATGGACGACAGAAATAAGTGGCATTTTAATTTGCATTGCAACATTTTGACCCGTTGAAAATAAAGCACATGCAACAAAACCCGAAACACACACAACAAAACAAAAACGTGCCAAAAAAGTAAATTATATATCTTTTTTAAGTGTTATTATTAGATTTTATAAAACAAATATGAAACATCGCATTCAGGTTTAATACAACCTTTCTCCGACAATATCTTTGTATTTCAACCACATTTGTTGCGCACTATTTGTTGAATCCTACAGATCTATAATATTAATAAAATATATACATTATTAATAATTTTCTAATTATTGTACAGATGACATTTACATCATTAATCATTAATAAGAATAATATGAAAAGGAACGGGTTGGTTGAAAATCAACCCAACGCAATTTATATAAATACAAACCCAACCAAAGAGATCCAGCTATCAAAGGAGTCAACCCAACCAAACCCGCTAATTTAATGGATCATTCAAACCCAACCCGTTGAACCTATTTTGAACAAAACTAAAAAAGACATCATAATTGAAGAAGCTCGTCAACAAACGGTAATCTAAACTAAAAACATGTGAGTTTGCAAACAATAGAAGAGCACATCGGTTTAAAGATTTAAACCGGTGATCCAAACTAAAGGGTAATCCTTCTCCTGATATCAACTGTAGACAAACACCTGCTTAAAGAAGACTTGCAAACGAATAAGGTTTATAAACTGAAAGATAAATTAAAATAAAATTAAAGAAGCTCGTCAACCAATTGATTTTGAAAGCAAGCTAATGCCAGGGATTTTGAGAGTTTGCACTCCTAATCCTATTATAAGAAGCTCCTTGACCTGCAAATGAGTAAGTAAAGATATCAGTATTGCAAAATCACACACTGGACCATGATTCAACAAATAGTGGCACATGTATTTCAGACTCTTTATTAAGTTAAACGCTTCAAGATTCTTGCTGCTATATGAACATGGCCACACTTCCTAATTAAAAGTTTGTAAATCTTTACAAATAAAGATAGGATGACGTAATCTTTTAAATTGATAAAGTGCATCATTTTTGTTTGAGGATAACCATGGTCAAATTGACGCAATGACTGTTTTCATGCAATATTGATGCAGATCATGCATGTATAAGTTAGCTCTTCAATTAGGTTAAGCTAAGTACATTTTATAGCTATGTATTCCATTGCTTGATTCACACATAACTATTAGAACACTTTTAATAATAAATATATCAGGGATGAAGTAGAACAAATTATCTGAATCCATGTAGCATCAAGCTTCATAAATTGACAGATTCAGTGGCCGATAATGACATAAAATTAGGATGTTAGTTTGTAATCAAAAATAGTATTTGTTCAGAAATAAGCACAAGCAAAGAAATAAGGATAAAGTTATCTTGTAGAACCAAGGATTTTTAACTCATATCTTGGTGCCAAAAGGTGTAATAAATGGAACATGTGATCATAGAAAACCTGAAATAAGCACATCTGTTTCTTGTAGTCATTGATACATTAACTTGATATAACTTGACCATTACATTTAACCAAAACTAACTTTATATGTTCATTCCTCCCTAGGGGAATCTAAGAAAAAGCAAACTTATATGCTAATCTAACAATATTATGTTAAAGTACTTAATAAATTAACAACATGAAAGAAATTACAGCTTCGATGAAATGAAAATGTAAATTTTCCGCCCATTTTTTGTTTGGATTGCATCATATTCCATTACAGGTTATAATCGTCAAATCTTTAGATGTAAAATTTAAAAGAAAAATTGAACCATATCTTTTAAAAAGAGAATGGGCAGGCGTGAGTGGAATGCAGTTTTATTTCATCACGTATCAAGTGATATGTTTTATATCATCCCGTATCAAGTGGTAAGTTTTATATCATCATGTATCATAGAAGAAAAACAGAAGAAGAAGAAGATAGAGAATTGAAAATGAAGGAATTTAAGTTAGCATCATTCTAATACTAAGATGTTCGTAGAAATTGGCAACTTTTTGTACTAAAGTTGCAAACAAGTCTACTCAACGAATCTTTCGTTACAGTCAAATCTTATGTTTCTACGTTTACATGTTCAGTTGAATTCATGTTCTACAATATCAAATATTAACAAGCATTAGCTAATACAACTATGTGTTACTAAAGCAGTTCAAAACATTGACATTTGCATTAGCAAAAGAATGAATTTTAAAAAGGAATATACCTATAACTATCAAGAGATGGGAGCAGCAATAGAAAGCGCGAGTCAGCAACTACAAATATCATGTTTGTAAGAAAGAACAACTGCAAATGTCAAGTTTATATTAAAATGCACGCAAAAAAAAAGAAACTATCAAGCTTGCATTTAAAAAAAAGCATATTTATTCTTTGGCTCCAAGAATGAAATGAAGGCAAGTACTGCCATGCATGATATCAATAATATCAGCAAATGCAGCCTACAAAAACAATAAGCATCACACAGTTTTCCTTCTACGATCAGATTTGGTTTCGATGGTGTACTCCAACCTGGAGGAATTCAGTAATGCATGACTGTAGATTTTGGGAAACTTATTCAAAAAGGCCAAGGCTATATTTATACAGTCGAAGTTTTAATAGATGTCTAAGTATAATAGTTGTTTAAGCAGAAAGCGAGCGAAACCCTTCACTTATGCATTAGTGTTTTTTTTTAAATGTTGAAATACCTACTCCGTGAGCACAGCAGACAAAAGGCAATGGCTCAATATTGTCGACTGATGTAAATTTGATAACAAATAATCGACTTATGTTATAACATATATGTAAATATAAAATTGAATATGCTTTGTGTTTTTATATTTAGTCCCACACCATGAGATATGTTCAATCTCATGCTTCAAGGCCCATATATAAAGAAGCATATGTAATGTAATTATATCAATCTATCTCTATGTAATTGATATCATAGTGAATAACATTTTCTCTACTCTTTTCTAATGGCTTCTTATCTCTTTTTAGTTTATACACGTTATCAGCACGATCTCTATCAAAAAAATATTATACATCTACAATTGTGATAATCTATAAAATCAGATCTATTCTTTTCCAGATCCAATTATAGGTCTCAAAACGGTAAGTTTTTTTTTATCTGGTTGATCTAATCTTTCAAGTCATTTTTCCGTTTTCTTTTAGATCTCGTTCCATTCTAGATCTATTTCTTCAGATCTGAATCTATTGTGTTATATTTTATATTTTATTATATTAGTCTTATAATTTTAGATCTTATAAAGATCTAAACTTTGAGATCTCATTCTTATTTTGTTAGTTATTATATTTTAGATCTATTTCTTTTTGCTATTTTTCTGATCTTATTATGTTGTATGTCTCAATATCATGCTTATTTTTATGTTTTTGAGTTCATTTATTTTGGAATGCAAGTTTGAACTTGACAAAATTTGATATTGTTGATTCAAGCAAATTTATGGAATTTGATTGTATTTAGTTTGGACATGAATTTGAGAAATCAAACATGGTTGGTAAATGGAGTTTTCATTTTGAAAACCTTTTGATTTGATTTAGATTTAAATGAAGGCTTTGAAAATTATTTTGACATATAATTTATATTTCCAGAAGAAATATTTTATTATTTCTTATAGAAACAAATATAAAGATAATACGTATCTAGAAGATCGTATTAAGTTTAGATCTAACATTGATTTTGATTTAGCACATCTGAAGTGAATGAAAACGTTAATAAAAGTTTGCATGATAAGCTTAATATCTTCCAATACTTACTTAAAAAAAGATAAGGAAATAAGATTTGGGAACCTGCAGTTTCTATAATGATAAAAGGTTGATTATTCACTAGCAAACAATAAAGGATATTTAAGTACTTTCAAAAGCTTCAAATCAAGCTATTCTCATCATATATAGATTATTCATTTACAATATAAGTTACATTTATCTTAGCGGATAACAAACTGATTATGGTTTAAAAAAATAACATCCCCTTGATTTGTTATTGATTGATAATCAATTTCATGTGTGATCACATTTATTTTACAATATTAATAAGGTGTACTTATCTCCAATTTCTTCAAATAAAAATCCCCTTGGTTTGTCGTTAATCAATTTAATGTGCAATCAAATTTATTTGGCAATAATATCGATGTCATCTAACCTCCAGTTCCTTTAAATATGCATGTATAATATAACTAAGTAATCAACTAATTGTCTTTAGGTTCACAATTTTGCATCCAATTAATGAAAATTACTTCTTTCTAATTAATCAAATTAAATCATACATGTTTAGAGGCAAACAAAAATTACATTTAATTTAAAATATTTTTGAGTTACGAAATTTCAATACCTTGGCTTCATTTTAAGATCTTACAGTCAAGAATCCACTTTGTTAAGTACTATGGGACTAAGGATATTATTAATATAAAAGCTTATAAAACTTGAGATAAAATTAATATTTTGGCGAGCTTTCATGAAATATTCAACGAAAATAATTTAAAATTTAAATTTCCTATGTATTTGGAATTGAAAATTGGGGATATTGCTTGACGTATACAAATTAGTAATAGGAGTCATAGGACCGGTGAAGCATGAAGAGGTACTGAGAATTTTGAAGTGTTCCTCAAAATGTATTCACTGTAATTATTCTTTAAGTACTAATGACAAAAATCTACTGAGAGGTAAATAAAAAGATGCAGGCTATCTTACAGTTACATATAACTAATTTGGCAGGTGATATAAAGGTAAAAATTGTCAATTGCAATTTAACACGAATTATTGGATAATGAAATTATCTATATTTATTGTCTTTTAACTAAATATACTAATCTTCAATTTCTTCAAATATGCATATTATATACCATGCATCTTATCAATAAATTAATACAGCGGTTAATTCTTTGAGTATCTTTCCATCACAAATTTGCACCTAATCAATGAAACTTATTTCTCTTCAATCAATGAATTAAAGCATGCATATTTAAAGGGAGCCAAATCAATATTTTAATAAATTGGAAACATTTATACAACATCTACATCTTGAGCTTCATTTCCAGAATTTGCAGTCAAGAATCCACTTTATTAAACCCTATTGCACGACAAATATTATTACTATAAAGGCTTATATGGACAATGGAAACTTGAGATTTAGTAGGTAAAATCAGTATTTTGATGAGGTTTCGTGAAACATTCAGTGAAACTCATTTTAACACTTTGATTTTATTGTGTATCAGTCATACTTTTTTATATATTTCAAGTTTCCTATTATTATAATAACATTTGAATAAGATGAATTAAATCAAACAATACAAATCACTATAACGTTATGTGCTTGTTGCATAAAAGTCAAAACCATGTGCAGGAGGATTTAAGAGGGCTCACTGCTTTCGTCCTGGGATCATTGCCCTTTGGTGATTATTTTGCATCAGTTATCACTGTAATTGGTCGAAATTAATAATAACTTAAAAATATTTAAATGGGTTTGCAGGAGATTTGCAAGTATAAGCAAAGTACAGTCTTCTGCTGAAGAAGCTTGGATTTTAGAGGCTTGTTAGGGAAATTTCTCATGAATTTATGGTATTGTTTATTTCAGACCAAAAGAGATTGATCAAAAGTGCACTAATTTAAGAAAATATGTTGAATATAGTCAGAGAAAAATTCATGTTGATCTTTGGAAAAATCCGTTATGCAATTTATGTTTTGGTAATCAAATTTATAAACCATCCAAAATAATGAAGTTTTTCAACAAAGTGTGAATAGAATAACAATTTTTTCCAATCTCAGTTTTGGATTAAATTGAAGTAACATTAATTTTAAGCGAAATATAGTTACAAAATCAAAACATATGTGAAAGGATTTACTAAAGCTAAAACCAAAAGCCTAAATCTTTTATTTCACTGACAAAGAAATTGAAAAACTATAGGGTATTTTCGATTTATAAGTGATACAATGAATGATCAACATGTACCTGCCAGCCTGAAAATCTGTTTCAGCCACCACAGTCTCCATCCACCACACTGTCTCCATCAGCCACATGGCTCGGCATCGCCCATCACTGGCCGACTATTTTCGTTGTCACCCATCGTCTAGGGAACAACAATAGACTTTGATGTCGCCCAAAACCTCACGCCTCCACTACCTCCAACAATACTCATGACTTCCTTTATCTCCAGTCACAATTCTCATCACCGTCGTCAGAGTCTCAGTATCAAATATTTCCACGCGCTGCCCTTGATAGTCATGTCGTTGCCCAGCCCATGCATGACTCGAAGAACACAAATTCCTCATTCCTCTCATCGCCTACCGTTATGCCAGCATATGGTAAATTAAAGGAGGTTGTAAAAAAACAAAACCTTCTATCAATATTCAACAAAATTAAGGTCTAAAAACCACTAATTACAACAATAAACTTTATCAAATGCGGAATAGTTTTCCACTTACGAAGGTGAGGGTTGAGAATCATCGGATCTGTTGTAAGTACCTAATCGATAGCCTACAAAAAGCATCAAAGAAAAAATCAAATTAAAAAAAGGATAAATTGGGAAATGATTACGAATGAATTTTAGCAAGGGTACGGAGTTTGAGATCTCATAAGCGACTTTGGAAGAAGAGCTTCTGTTACCCTTTCCAACACGAAATATTTTTTGTAATTTTTCTAATAATTGTTGTAGTTTTCTTTCGAAATGAGGTTTGGTTGACGTTTTGATCTCAGATTCTCAGGTACAAATAAAGAAATAACAACAATGAAAGTGCACTGGTGGTGTGGGACGTGGGACTGAACGTGAGCAAAGGATAATAAAGTGACAAAAGTACCCTTTGTACTGATAGGTTTCAAGTAGCTCACGAGTAAGGTTATTCTCGGAAGATTGAAAAAGGCTTCACTTGGAAAGTATTTCGAATGCAATAAAAATTAAATTGGGCAAGCAACGCAAAGTTTAGGATAGAGAATTTTTTTCTGTTCGATGTGGGTGTGGGCTTTCATATAATATTGTGTTTTGAATACCGAAGACGGGAAGAAAAGAAGTACTTTTAGCAGACAAAGTACAAAGAAGACGGAGCATCTAATTCAGCTTATATTAATATAGAACAGATATATAGAATAGATCACGTACATAGAACAGATATATAATGGATTACATACATAGAACAGATATATAGAATAGATTACATATATAGAACAAATATATAATAGATTACATACATAGAACAAATATATTGATATAATAACATACTCCAATGCATATTAAGCATTTAACCAAATTAAATAAAAAACCAAACCGTCCATTAAAATAGATCAAGTTTAGCAACCCATCCTCATTTCCATGCATCTCCCTTCACAGGTTCGCTTGTGATTGACATTAAATTTTCACTGTGATGCGTCAATTGACGCACGAATGGTCGAAAGGGCTGTCCAACACCAAGTTGTTTCAGAGTTATCAAATCATACACATGAAGTCTTCCAAATTCACGTATGTAAAATTTGCCCGCTTTGAGTAATAGAAAGCGGGCATTCCCCGATAAACCCAGAAGCAGAAAATTGTATCCATAACCATTTGTGAGCCCAACATGAAATTTTTGGCTCCATATGGTGTGCTTGTCCAGCAACCATACGTCTATCCATTGTGCATCGCCCACAACCTTAACATATGCCAGATTATCTTCCAAGAAATATAGCACAGACAAGGACGTGTTCTGAAAACCATCAGATGGCAATGAAATGGTAGAAAAAGTTTCTAAAGTCAAATCGAAAGAAATAAGAACGTCATCCTTAGTTATCCAATGGCAAAGTCCGTTTCTAAATGTCGTAGGACCAACGAGAATATCCTAAAAAGGCAAAATCAAATTTTCGTGACGAACCTTCAACGTTTTGATTTCAAGCTATAAACCTCAACGAAGTTGTCATGCACAGTTTTTAAATTTTCAAATTCCTCGAATAAATAGCTATCCCCGGTCTCTACAGATGAAGTCATCGTTCTCACAATCTTGAAATCACGGCTCTTTTGGTCAAACCCAAACCCAGCAACTGATGCAACGTCCTCAAAATCGTGATGGAAAATAAACCCACTGTAGAACTCCGATTGGGGTATAAGTACCGTTTGCTTTGTAGCAGGGTTGCATATTGCAAGGTATCCATGCCTGCTGCTTTCGAAACACATCAATCCTTTGCACGATCCAATAATTTTTGCTTCCTCAAAGGGATACCGGTCATACTTGAGTTCCAAAACTTCAACAACATCGTATCTTTTACCACTCAGCAAGCACAACCTGTAATATGAAGCATTCGACCAACTGTACTGCTCGACCAATTTTCCTTCACGGCTATTATCACTGCAATGTCTAAAGACGAATGTCCTGCTTTCAATAAGGTTGAACCATGGCTTGCAAACATCTTTGAAGCGCAGCAGCGATGCAGCTGGCAACCACAAGAGTATGCCAAACAGTAGTTTGTCGAACATAAACGTTTGTTGTTTTCATCTCGTCTTTGTTGTTCATTTTCTCCTGATCATGGGAAGAAGAAGAAGTTATAATAAAATTTTCCAAACAACATTTTCTAAATAGATACTGTAATAAAACAAAATTCTACAAAGTTGTTCTAAATAGTTGTTAAAAACAATGGCCATCTTGTGCTTTTCTCTTCTTAAAATTTATGGGAGCTGTTGATTTTAATGTCTTACTGCCTTTTTGGTGTTGTATATTTATTACATTCAATCATATGTATGAAGTGTTATGATGGTCGGTTTAACGGTTATTTATAATATTTATTGTATTTAACAATATTTATTGTCCATTTTTATGGAACGATTTACAAATAATGTAATTTTGTTTCCAATTAATTATATTTTATTTTTCATGTATGTGTGTGTATATATATATATATAAATGAACAATAAAATATGAAGTTTAAAATCGTTACAGGCCCTCTATCCATTACCATTAGCAATAGTCCTTGTATCCATTAGTAATCCACATCTTTGACTGTGCCAGTCTAGAGGGCAGCCCACCAAGTCCATGGACTAGGGCAACCCATTGGGCCAAGGGCAGTACAGAAATTTATGAAAAATAATTGATATTAAGAAACGAGAACTATTTCCCTACATTAATGATTGTAACATACCGGTCAGCACTCTTAAGACAATTATGAGGATTCATTTCCTGCATGAGCATATTTTCCGGGTTCAAAGTTTTGTTTCCAGAAAACCACTAATTTTTTGGTCTGAGATTCTAACGTGAGCTGTAGTTTTTGTTTGGGCTGGGGCAACCCAAATAGTGGATCGGGCCTGTTTGTGGATAACTGAATTTTAAAACACAAAAATTTGGTCATTAATATCAACTGAGTTTAGCTGGACTATTAAGTTGTAATGTAATTACGGCTTGTATTTTTACCTTCGTTATATCCCAAGCTGGCCCCAGGCTTGAACCAAGGGGGATGGTCCAAAGCCCAATTATCAAACTTGTACAAATTGATCAAAACTAATTTCCTGCAATAGTCCCATCACCCAAATTTGTATTGGGTCAGGCCAAACCGTTACGTATGATGACTGATAGGCCCTAATTTTTATTTGATCCTCCATCACATATATTTGCACAAGGCATAGCTGAAATCTTTTTTTTGCCGTTTGCATGCAAGCCATCCGAATGCTGCCTCTGTTCAGAGTCGCCTTAAACTGCATGCTTCATTGTAGAAGAAGACGGAACCGCAATATGATCCATACAGTACCTTTTAATCAAACATAAACATATGTTTTCATGTACATGACAATTTACAATCAGATCCAATTATCTATATTTCCAATCAAACATCAAAAAACCGCATCTAAACATAAGGTTTAAAATTATTAAATACTGCTACCAATTTTCTTCAATTTTAAAATACACACTTAAAATAGTACCTCCGTTACAGCTCCCAAGTTCCTGACGTTGAATAAAAAAGCTCCCAAGTTCCTGATTTACAAAGCCCGAAAGTATGTACAAAATTTTGCCCGAATTTAAATCCAATGTTCAATTAAACATTAAACAATATGACCCATACAGTACCTTCTAATTAAACACAAACATCAATCGAAACCAATTTACAATCAAATTGGATTATCTGTATTTCCAATCAAAAATCAAAAAATCGCACCTAAACATAATGTTTAAAATTATTAAATCATGCAATACTCCGCAACCAATTTTCCTAAATTTAAAATACACGTTTAAAAAGGTACCTCTGCTTACAGCTCCCAAGTTCCTGATATTGAATTTAAATTTTGCTTTTATAGAATTGAAAATCAATCCAAACAAAGTCAAATTCGATGAAACAAACTTTATCACTACTCGACCATGCATCGACTGACCATCGCTCTTCAAAATGTCGCTTTGCCTCTGTTCCTCTGATCAGAAGAAATTCCTAGTAATAGTACATCATGCATTTTACATATTAGTATGAAATTGTGGAGGACCAGTTCTTAATTGCTCACATCTCTTTTGAAATTCTGAGGATTCTATTTCTATCCAAGAAAAACCAATTCTAGCGTGTCGATTGGCGAGATAATATTTTTCGGCGATTTCCTTTCACCATCTAATAACTAGTTTTATTATATTGTCTTATCATATGGATCAGATTCTTAACTTTGTTTCTATCAATAAGTTTATATTATAGATAGACATGAATAATATGGTCTGCATATATACGAGGTAACAATCTGACATGGATAATTTGTGAATGATATGGATATAAAATAAGGCACAAATCAGCATGGATTTATGAGTCTTTCACATAATTAAATATTGGCCCATACAAGCAGTGTTAAATTTGTACAGAAATATTAGAGGAAAAATGGATTAAGTACCATACCATTTATATGTGGATCTTGAAAAAGGAACTTTTGGAAAACGTCGTTAAGGGGTTTCAAAATAAGTAAATCTCTCCTCCCTTTTTTATTTAAATTTTTTTTTTTGAATAATACCCCTAATTTTTGCAACTCAGCTTAATCATTAAAACACACAAATATTCAATGTGTTATATAATTAATTCTTCAAATCATTTTAATTTCAAGTATATTTGAACTAAATGTAAAAGACGTAAAAAAATATACTTAATACCAAAGACGAGATGAAAACAACAAACGTTTTATGTTCGACAAACTACTGTTTGGCATACTCTTGTGGTTGCCAGTTGCATCGTTGCTGCGCTTCAAAGCCGTTTGCAAGTCATGGTACAACCTTACTGAAAGCAGGACATTTGTCTCATGACATTGCAGTGATAATAGCCGTGAAGGAAAATTGGTCGTGCAGTACAGTTGGTCGAATGATTCAGATTACAGGTTGTGCCTGCTGAGTGGTAAAAGGTACGATGTTGTTGAAGATTTGGAACTCAAGTATGACCGGTATCCCATAGAGGTAGCAAAAATTATTGGATCGTGCAAAGGATTGATGTGTTTGGAAAGCAACAGGCATGGATACCTTGCAATATGCAACCCTGCCATGAAGCAAATGGTACTTATACCCCAATCGGAGTTCTAAAGTGAGTTTTTTCCTTCACGGTTTTGTGGACGTTGCATCAGTTGTTGGATTTGGGTTTGACCAAAAGCGCCGTGAATTCAAGATTGTGAGAACGATGACTTCATTGGCAGAGACCGGGGATAGCTATTTATTCAAAGAATTTGAAAATCTAAAATTTGTGCGTGATAATTTCATTGAGATTTATAGCTTGAAATCAAAACGTTGGAGGGTCGTACACGAAAATTCGATTTTTCCTTTCAAGGATATTCTCATTGGTCCTACCACATTTAGGAACGGACTTTGCCATTGTATAGCTAAGGATGACGTTCTAGTTTCTTTCGATTTGACTTTAGAAACTTTTTCTGCCATTTCATTGCCATCTGATGGTTTTCTGAACACGTTCTTGTCTGAGCTAGATTTCTTGGAAGATAATCTAGCGTATATTAAGGCTGTGGGCGATGCACAATGGATAGACATATGGGTGATGGACAAGCACGCCACGTAAAGCCAAAAATTTCATGTTGGGCCCGTAAATTTTTATGGACACAATTTTCTGCCTCTGGGATTATCGCGGAATGCCCGCTTTCTGTTATTCAAAGCGGGAAAATTGGACATACGTGAATCTGAAAGTCTTCATGTGTATGATTTGATAACTCCGAAACAACTTGGTTTGGACAACCCTTTCGACCATTCGTGCGTCAATTGACGCATCACAGTTAAATTTTAATATCAATCACAAGCGAAGCTGTGAAGCGAGATGCAGGGAAATGAGGATGGGTTGCTAAAGTTGATATATTTTAATGGACGGTTTGATTTATTTATTTAATTTGGTTAAATGGTTAATATGTATTGGAGTATATTATTATATTAATATATCTGTACTATGTATGTAATCTATTATATATTTGTTCTATGTATGTAATCTATTCTATATATCTGTTCTATGTATGTAATCCATTATATATCTGTTCTACGTATGTAATATATTCTATATATCTGTTCTATATTAATAGAAGCTGGATCAGATCCTCCGTCTTCTTTGTACTTTGTCTGCTAAAAGTACTTCTTTTCTTCCAGTCTTCGATATTCAAAAAACAATATTGTATGAAAGCCAACATCCACATCCAACAGAAAAAAATTCTCTATCCTAAACTTTGCGCCACTTACCCAATTTAATTTTTATTGCATTCGAAATACTTCCCAAGTGAAGCCTTTTTCAATCTTTCGGGAATAACCTTACTCATGAGCTGCTTGAAGCCTATCAGTACAAAGGGTACTTTTGTCACTTTATTATCCTTTGCTCACGTTCAGTCCTACGTCCCACACCACCACTCCACTTTCATTGTTGTTCTTTCTTTATTTGCACCTAAGAATCTGAGATCAGAACGTCAACCGAACCTCATTTCGAAAGAAAACTGCAACAATTATTAGAAAAATTACAAAAAATATTTCGTATTGGAAAGGGTAACAGAAGCTCTTCTTCCAAAGTCGCTTATGAGATCTCAAACTTTGTACCCTCGCTAAAATTTATTCGTAATCATTTCCCAGTTTATCCTTTTTTTTTAATTTGATTTTTGTTTTGATGCTTTTAATAGAATATCGATTAGGTACTTACAATAGATCCGATGTTTCTCAACCCTCACCTTCATAGGTGGAAAACTATTCCTCATTTGATAAAGTTTATTGTTGTAATTAGTGGTTTTTAGACCTTAATTATGTTGAATATTGATAGAAGGTTTTGTTTTTTATAGCCTCCTTTAATTTACCATATGCTGGCGTAGCGGTTTGCGATGAGAGGAATGAGGAGTTTGTGTTCTCCAAGTCATGCATTGGCGTGCATAGGCTGGGCAACTGTTGCTGGAGATAAAGGAAGTCATGACGTACTGTTTGAGGCAGTGGTGGCGTGACGTTTTGGGCGACATCGAAGTCTGTTGTGGTTGCCCTAGATGATGGGTGACAATGAAAATAGTCGGCCGGTGATGGGCGATGCCGAGCCATGTGGCTGATGGAGATAGTGTGGTGGCTAAAACAGACTTTGAGGCTGGCAGGTACATGTTGACCATTCATTGTATCACTTATAAATCGAAAATACCCTATAGTTTTTCAATTTCTTTGTTAGGGAAATAAAAGGTTTAGGCTTTTGGTTTTAGCTTTAGTAAATCCTTTCACATATTTTTTGATTTTGTGACTATATTTCACTTAAAATTAATGTTACTTCAATTTAGTCCGAAACTGAGATTGAAAAAAATTGTTATTCTATTCACACTTTGTTGAAAAATTCCATTATTTTGGATGGTTTATAAATTTGATTACCAATACATAAATTGTATAACATATTTTTCCAAAGATCGACATGAATTTTTCTCTGACTATATTCAACATATTTTCTTAAATTAGTACACTTTTGATCAATCTCTTTCGGTATGAAATAGAAAATACAAAAAATTCTTGAGAAATTTCCCTAACAAGCCTCTAAAATGGAAGCTTCTTCAGCAGAAGATCTGTACTCTACTTATACTTGCAAATCTCCTACAAACCCATTTAAGTATTTTTAATTTATTATTAATATTGACTAATTACAGTGATAACTGATGCAAAATAATCACCAAAGGGCAATGATGCCAGGACAAAAGCAGTGAACCCTCTTAAATCCTCCAGCACATGGTTTTGACTTTTATGCAGTAAGCACATAACGTTATAGTGATAAGTATTGTTTGATTTAATTCATCTTATTTCAAATGTTATTATAATAATAGGAAACTTGAAATATATAAAAAAAGTATGACTGATACACAATAAAATCAAAGTGTTAAAATGAGTTTCATTGAATGTTTCATGAAACCTCATCAAAATACTGATTTTATCTACTAATTCTCAAGTTTCCATTGTCCATATAAGCTTTTATAGTAATAATATTTTTCGTGCTATAGGGTTTAATAAAGTGGATTCTTGACTGCAAATTCTGGAAATGAAGCTCAAGATGTAGATGTTGTATATATGTTTCCAATTTACTAACATATTGATTTGGCTCCCTGTAAATATGCATGCTTTAATTCATTGATTGAAGAGAAATAAGTTTCATTAATTAGGTGCAAATTTGTGATGGAAAGATACTCAAAGAATTAACTACTGTATTAATTTATTGATAAGATGCATGGTATGCTATATGCATATTTAAAGAAATTGAAGATTAGTATATTTAGTTAAAAGACAATAAATATAGATAATTTCATTATCAAATAATTCATGTTAAATTGCAATTGACAATTTTACCTTTATATCACCTACCAAATTAGTTATATGTAACTGTAAGATAGTCTTCATCTTTTTATTTACCTCTCAGTAGATTTTTGTCATTATTACATAAAAGAATAGTTATAGTGAATACGTTTTGAGCAACACTTCAAAATTCTCAGTATCTCCTCATGCTTCACCGGTCTTATGACTCCTATTACTAATTTATATATGTCAAGAAATATCCACAATTTTCATTTTCAAATACATAAGAAATCCAAATTTTAAATTATTTTCGTTGAATATTTCATGAAAGCTCACCAAAATATTAATTTTATCACAAGTTTTATAAGCTTTTATATTAATAATATCCTTAGTTCCATAGTATTTAACAAAGTGGATTCTTGACCGTAAGATCTTAAAATGTAGCCAATGTATTGAAATTTTATAACTCAACGTTATTTTAAATGTAAATTTTGTTTGACTCCAAACATGTATGATTTAATTTGATTAATTAGAGAGAAATAATTTTCATTAATTGGATGCAAATTTGTGAACCTAATGACAATTAGTTGATTACTTAGTTATATTATATATGCATATTTAAAGGAACTGGAGGTTAGGTAACATCAATACTGTTTCCAAATAAAATTGATTGCACGTTAAATTGATTAACGACAAGACAAGGGGATTTTATTTGAAGAAATTGGAGATTAGTACACCTAATTAATATTGCAAAATAAATGTGTAACATTCCGATTTTTCGACTTCCGAAAAATCGACATCAATACGTCCACTGTATCAACTGCCGAATAATCGAATGCCAGAAAATCGAACTGTTAGGGTTTAAGAAGAAAAGATTGGAGAAGAAACAGAAACAGTAACAGAATCTCACATTCGCAGCGGAACAATATATCATAGATAAATGAATAATCTTTAAAACAAAAGAACTGTGTATATTTATACTACAACATCATCAGAGTTTACAACAACAACACACAACACAACTGGACAATTATATAGACTTTTCCTTACAATAGACTACACAACAGAAAGATAATAGTATACGAAGTATGTCTTACCATCCAGCTCGTCACTTGAGCTCCACAGCACTCCTAAAATCCAGAATGGTCTGACAACCTAACTCTAGGCTGCCCGTGTGGAAAATTATAGGCACCCAGAGTTTAGGAAGGAAACAATAAACTCCAGGTCAGTCGTGGTACCGGTGTGAGAACATAAAAACAATTATTTGCACTAAGGAAATAGAAAGAAATCCGCATTGCTTTTGGAAAATGAAACTACCTTAAGGCCTCTCGGCACACACACAATGCAATCGCACACATGGGGAAGATTTCTCCTTATGATAGTCAAACATGCTTACTACGCAAAATTCTTTTGATATTATTATTAATGAATATTGTGGAAAACCTTTCGAAAGTATAATATTAATCTTAGCCAGCATAGGTACCATTATATTATGCCTCCTATAGCTACCATTCTAAATGGCAGGTTCTACAACCAAAACTGTACAGGGTTCGTATTGTTTTTTTGGATTTCCAACAAATGGTCAGGCTAAGGAACTTCCTAGGCCACATGGATATGCCTCTGGAAAGAAGTCCCGAGAACTTAACCAGTTCTCTGCCAACACAAGGCCGGATTACTCTGCAAAAATAGGTAACTACTACACGAGTATGACATCCCCTGGTTGTAACCAACCTTTATCTGAGGCGACTCTCAACCAACAACCACAAAGAAATAATAGAGTTGTGGTAACCATATAAGTTAAATATCAGGGCTCCATACCTGATACCACTTCCATCCAGAAGGAAATGCCATACACTAAGGGGCGCTACTCCCTATATAACCTTGCCGCGTCCTTCCTGTTTCGACCGTTTTCGGGGTGTGAGGCTCGACGAAGTCTCGTCCACAAAGCTACGCTTTTCACAAAAGCCATGCTTTGATAAATCAACAATCAGCAGCACTCAGCATGCCACGTTACCAAATGGGGAATGTATCACTAGTAACCATCAACTACATAACCTCTGAGCTCCTGCGTCTCAGAAAAGGGTGTTAAGCTAAGAGAATAAATTCTCCGCCACCAAACAGAAATGTATTTGATAGAAACCAGCTTTACATCTCAAAATGTAACGTCAGACATACATCCATACAAGTCTGTTCCGGGATCGAACAGAACCGAAGGCACTTCAAAAGAAGCCCTTGCAATCCAGATATTCACTAATCATGTCCGGACTCCCATCACAAAAAGGGTGATATAAATATCTTTACTGGAGCAACTCGGTGCAGAGACGTTCGAAGGGTTGTCCTTTCATTTTCGAAAATACCCGGTCTTCAACACCGGTCTTCAAATGCAATCCATTTCGTCGTATCATTATTCGGAATGGGTTTTATGACACAAAGGTCCTCTTCCGGCTTAACCAAATAATGAGAGCTTATTTTTAAAAATAAGTGTTGCATTCAAATATCAAGAAAATCACAACAAATATCCATTTTGATCTTTGAACAAAGATCCATCATTTATTTTTTTCGATGTGGTTTTCGGATAACCAATTAGAATCCGACGCCCGGTCGCATTGAAATTTAAATATTATTAAAAGGTCAATATTGATAGTCGGTTATTTAACTATCAATCGATATTCACAACATCACCAGATTTTAAATAATTTCCCAAATTACTCATTTTCAAAATTATATTCGCAAGATATAGTTTTTAACACTTCAACCATTTGAAGAAAAAAATCAAATCACTTTTCACCTTTAAATCTTTTGAAAACAAGTTTCAAATCATTTTCCTTACGCGGAATATATTAAATATTTATTCATTTCCACTGGAAATCTGCCGAGTTCAAATACTTTAAAATAATTTAAATTACTTATCCAAAATATACTTGGAAACATTTATAATAAAACCATTTCTAAACACTTATTTAAATATTAGCTATGAAAACATTTTACCAGTATCTCATATAACTTCAAGTCCAAACTAATAAATAACAAAATTTGTAAATAGGGTATAACTATTTAAATACCCATTTTTTTTTAAAAAATACACATTTAATCTTTAAATAATTACTTTAATAATTTGCTAAATAAATCTTTTACTTTAAAACATTCTTTAAAACCAACTCTAGACTTTTAATTATATTTGAAAGCTACCTTAAAAACACACTCGGCTTCATAGGGAAGAATACTCTTTCCATTTCAAAATGCCCCATTTAAATCAATCGATAAATCCTTTTCGATTTATTTTAAATTTACATTCCAAATCTACAAATTTCTTTCCACGCCTTTGAAAATAAATCAACATTTATTTTTAAAACAACTTTCCCTTTCTTTTATAAATTCCATTTTGAATTTACATTTCCAAACATCCATTATATACCATTTTCAAATTGATTTCCAAATATTCGCTTTCAATCACCCAATCACATTTCAAGTTCATCTATTTATTTCAAACACCAAATCAAATTCCAAATTGATTTCTAAATTTATTTTCAAACACCAAATCAAAATTTCAAATCGATTTCCCAAAGATTTATTTTTAAACACCAAATCGATTTTCATTCAAAGCTCAAATCAACATTCAAATTTGATTTCTAAATTCATTTTAAACACTAAATCAACCTCTTCAGATTGATTTTCCAATTAATTTTATCTAAAATAAAATTCCTTTATTTCTCACAATTGATTTAAAATCTGAATAGATTTTACAACTTTAAAACAATATTATTGAAATTCTCAAGATCTATTTATTTTATTTATTAAAAATCTTATTTTCCCTTACTTGGGATTTTATTAATAAAATTTCAAAAATCAACTTTTATTATTTTTCCCAACAATTCTCAAAAATCATTTTGCTTAAAATTCTCTATTTTAAACTTCATTTAAAAAATCAAATTTTATATTTCTGGTGATCTTGAAATATCCAAAATATATTCGGTTAAACTTTGACCTTAAATAATATCAATTATAAAGGTCATCAAACACATATTTCAACCAATCATAATCAACCATAGTATATAAAATAAATTCAAATGATTTGAGGAATCTTGTTGGATCCCTCCAACCTGTTTCCCTACATCCAAAGATGTTAGCATAATATCAATCCCGTTTCAAGACGGGATATCGCGGTACATGGGTTTATATAAAATATCCTCAGCTACTATGCGGCGCATAGAGTCTCAGCCGCTATATAATGTGGGAAATCAACTCCAAATACATATATAACACCAATTCCGCTTCGAGGAGGAATATCGCAGTATATGTGTTTAAATATAATATCATCCGCTTATTATGCGGCGCATAGGGTCTATTTCAATACAAATGACAACAGTCATCATCCAAGCACACAATCAACAAATTTAAATCTATTTATTTAAAATTAACCAATCAACAAATTTTGAGTGAGAAGTTCTCACCTTTCTTTTATTTTTGCAATCCATTTCCATTTCGGCTTGTTTCCTCGATTTTAGACATTGTATAAACATTTACATAAAATTTCACGACTATTCGAACAGATCGAATAATCAATTACTGTTAAATAGTTTTATGAACCAAAATTTTTTATTTTAAACAAACCATTAAATTTTACCTAATTTTCCTTTTATATAATTTAGTTAATCAACACCTTTAATTGAACTAATAAAATGATCAATTTCCATTTAGATAAATTAATTA
Organism: Allium cepa; assembly: GCA_030765085.1. Lineage (NCBI taxonomy): Eukaryota > Viridiplantae > Streptophyta > Magnoliopsida > Asparagales > Amaryllidaceae > Allium > Allium cepa. The sequence goes on from CM060930.1 coordinate 238,389,672, forward strand.
GCCAATTATTCTGTTAAATTAAAAAAAAAAAACAAGTAATCTCAAAATGTATTGATATATATTTATTTTTCATTTGAAACTATATATATATATATATATATATATATATATATATATATATATATATAATAGCCTAGATATATTTAAAAATCTAATCTTTATATAAACCTCTAATATTCAAAATTTATTTTCAAAATCTTAAAACATATAATTTCTATTTAACTGTTTTAAATAGGTATGTATATATATAATTTTTCAAAACTGTATGTATATTATTAACTTTTAAACTGAAAAAAAATCAAAAATAAAATAAAAATAAAAAACTACAGATACCTCAATCCCACCGTTCACGCACAAGCCCTAGCTCATGGCCGCCGCGACACGAGTCGACGACAAAACCAACACCTGACGCTTTTCACCCAATCGCCATCTACATGCACCTCTGCCTGAGACACAAAATCCACACTCGTCCTCGAACTGTCTTCCCCTAGGGTCGAAATCGAAGACGATGACGAAGCCTCCTATCACCACAGCAGCTTGAGCACTTATCCCACCGCAACTTCCCTCGTCGAGTGCCCAGCGACGCCACGCCCCCAGTCACGGCCACCCCTTTGCGATGCTGCTGATTTTTACTCGTGATGCTCGATTGTCGCGAGCCGTGAAACCCTCCTTGCAGTGCCACCGCCCCCAATTATTCACGCGAGCCCTAGCATCGTCGCTCGAAAACGAGCTCAACGACTCCACCACGCCACATCGGCGATGCTTCTAACTCCTCCCAGACTCTTTGTCGCAATGCTGAGCACGACTTGCCTCCGATCGCGAAACGAAGCTCGCCATGATTTTACCCTTTATATTTTTTTATTTTTTTTATACGAACGAATTCGTATTCGAATTGAAGAGGAGATTTTGTTTTTTTCCGAAAGAAAGGGCTCGGCAATTTCTCTTTATTCGGCCATTGAAGAATAAAGCAGCGGCTGAACGAAGAAGATAGGGTTTTGACCCAAACGTGAATATCTATATGTTTATAAACTATTATTTTATTCATATTCTCAAATTTTATCAAGCTTTTACAAACGACTCCAAATAACAAGTGTCGACTGGCGTTTCTATGGTTTTACCCAAATAACAAGTTTCATCGGATCCGTAATGTTATATTATTGTGTGGTTTCAAATTTCGTGTCAATCGGACTTACGGTTTGTCGGGGGCAAGCTAAAACGCGTAGAAATCGATTCGAGTAAATTTTGAATTTAAATAGTCGATTCAAAAACTTATCTTCCAATTTTGATCGAACTGGCTCCCGATATATATTCCATTGCGTTCGAAATGGGGGTAAAATATTATAAACGCCAAGCGGCATGCTTCGTTTGGAGTTCGAAAAAAATTCGGGTGAATAGTGTTTCGATATTTTCTATAAAAGGCCTCCATCTTTCACCATTTACACTCAAACCCTAATTCAGAAACCCTGGCCGCCATTTTCAATTCAAAGGCCAGAAATTTGTTTCGTTCTTCCTCTGATTTCTTCAAATCCGTACAATAGTACAACAAACATCTAACTACAAAGTTATAGAGCATCGTGAGAGCTTTAGATCCATACGGACTTGATGGCATTTCGAGTGTTGGATGGCCAAGAAATTGTGATGGAAGGAGAGACGTTCGCGCGTGGTTTTCTGGCGATGGGGATGGCCGAGCTCGACGTGGCCATGGCCGTGGGTGGAGCTTTCGAAGACCTTCTAGTTGGTGGTCGTCAATCGTGCCAAAGCTCGTCATAGGGGATGCGGCGATCAACCCTAGCTTAGGAGCAATGGGTTCAGTATCTACCGGTTGCGCGCGTGTTTTACCTGGAGATGGAAGAAAGGGGCCACGGCCGAGATTGCATCAAGCTTGAACGAACGGCAGGGATTTGTTTGAGGTTAAATAAAAATAGAAATTTGAAAATAAATTGTATATTTAATTGTGTAAACTTTAAAAACGTCATAACTTGTTCACACGAGGTCGAAAATTCACGAAACGACTTGCGTTGGAATCGTTCGCGAATACTACGCAATGGAGCTGGATTGGAGTTGATTGGAACTAGCAAAAATTTTGGGTAAAATTAAACGGCGTTTAATTTTATTCGAAATAAAACACTGCAACTGTTATTTGAAAACAAGATGAGAACTTCTCACTCAATCGAATTTGTTTCGATTTAAATTTTAAATAGATTTAAAATTGCTTAATTGTATGCTTGGATGATAAATTATTATCTGTTGTATTGAAATAGACCCTATACGCCGTATATTAAGCGGATGTTATTTATTAAACACATATACCGCGATATTCCATCTTGAAGTGGAATTGGTATTATATATGTATTTGGAGTTGATTTTCCCGCATTATATAGCGGATGAGACCCTATTGCGCCGCATAATAGCGGATAATTTTTTTTAAACTCATATACCGCGATATTCCGTATTGAAACGGGATTGGTATTGTGCTAACATCTGTGGATGCAGGGAAACAGGTTGGAGGGATCCAACTGAATTCCTCAACAGTATTGATTTATTTACGGATATTTGCGATATATTCTATTATCATATTGATATATGATGTTTGGATGTCGTGGTTGATTTATTGGTGTTGTTGCAGCATTGGACCTATTTTTGGAGTTTTAAAATTGTTAAAATAACGATTTTGAATTTAAAAGGATTTTCAAGTGATTTTTGAAAGTATACGTTTTATTGAATTTTGGAAATTGATTCATTTTAAATAAATAAACGTTTTAAATTTTTATATTATAAAAATTATGATTTTTGTGAAATATAACCGAAATGTGATTTTTTTGAAATAAGTAGTTGATTAATTTGTAAAATGGTTTAAATTGGGATTTTTGAATTATTATAAACGGTTTAAATAAAAGATTTATAAAATTGATATTTATAAATTAAAATATTGGAATTATAAAACGAGTTTTTATAAGTGTTAAAAAGAAGTATAAACGGATTTCATTAGTGAATGAAATTTATAGATTCATAAATTATGAAGTTATAAAATGAATAAATTTTGTAAAATAAAAGATTTATAAGTAAATATCTTATAAATTGGATTTTGGCATTTAAATGAGATATAAACAGAATTTGTTAATTAAGGGGTTTTATAAGTTGATGTTTTATAAAATATATATAAATGTGAATTTATAAACATTGTTTTATAAATCCGAAATCGACTTATTTTGATAAGTTAATTATTATGGCTTATTTAAGGAGATATATCCACGATTTTGGACAGTGGATAATCCTTTAAATTAAAATATGTAGAAGTGTTGAATTTTGGTTAACGAAGTATATTCACGATTTTGGACAGTGAATAATATATTAAAGAAATGTTTTAGGAAGTGATCTTTTAAACAGAATTAAAACGATTTGAAGTTGTTTTAAAATGTGTTAAGGATCGAAATCATAGATTTCAACATTCATTGTTGAAATAGACGTTTTCGAGAAATAAGGAAATGGTGGACTATAACACTGCTGTTATAGTAAATGATTTTCGAAAGGAAATGTTTTATATAGTATTGGGATTTATATATCTATCTTAATTTTGAATCCCTATACTAGTGACTTTGGGGGTTATCGTAACGATGTTTTACGCAACATTTGTTTTTGCCCCAATTGAATGTGTTTAAGAGAATGTTTTCCTTGAAAAAATAAAATATATACTTAATAGTGTTTTAAGTATATTGAATATTTTCAAAGTATTGAAAATAAATAGATTAGTGAATTACTTATTGTTAAATAAGTATTTGGAAATGTTTTCCAATATAGAAATTGAAATTGGTTTTCAAATGGTTGAAGTGTGAAAATATATCTTGCGAAGACATTTTGAAAATAAATAATTGTGAAAATTATTTAAATCTGGAAATTGTAGTGAATGTTGATTGATAGTTAAATAATCGACTATCAATATTTGCCTTTGAATGGCGTTCGAATTTCGATGCGACCAGGGGTCGGATTCCAAGTGGATATCCGAAAACCACATCGAATCTTTGTGATTGTGATGGATCTTTTGTTTAAAAGATCAAAGTGAAAATTGTTGTGACTTGTTGAAATCTGAATGAACACTTATTTTTAAAAATAAGCGCTCGTTATTCGGTTTAGCCAAGAGAGGACCTTTGGGTCATAAATCCCATTCCGAATAATGATACGATGAAATGGGACTGCATTTGAAGACCGGTGGTAAAGACCGGTATTTGCGAGAATGATAGCATGACATATCGATTGTCTCTGCACCGATAGCTACGGTATGGAGATTTCCTTTGTGATGGGAAATTCGATCGGGATTGTGAATACCCGAATTGCAAGGGCTTCTTTGGAAGTGCCTTCGGTTCTGTTCGAACCCAGAACAGGCTTGTATGGATTGTATGTCTGACATTACATTTGAGATATAAAGCAGATTTCTTTCAAATACATTTCTATTGGTGGCGGAGAATTTATTCTCTTAGCTTAACACCCATCTCTGAGACGTACGAGCTTAGAGGTTATGTAGTTGATGGTTATCAGTGATATACTCCCAATTTGGTAGTGTGGCATGCTGAGTGCTGCTGATCATTTGTTGATCAAAGCGTGACTTTGTGAAAAGCGTAGCTTTGTGGACGAGACTTCGTCGAACCTCACAACCCGGTTATGGTCGAAACATGAATCATAGCAGCAAGGTTATTTGAGGACAAGGCCCTCGGAGGTATGTCATTTCCTTCTGGATTATGAGTGGTATCATGGTATGGAGCCCAGATACTTACTTTGTGGTTGCTGCAAACTTATTGTTTTGTGGTTGTTGGTTGAGAGGATCCTCAGATAAAGGTTGTTTACAACCGGGGGATGGCATACTCGTGTCAGTAGTTACCCAACTAAAGGTAACCTGGCCTTGTCTAGCAGAGATCCGGTTAGGATCCGGGGACATCCCTCCAGAGGAGTTCCATTTTACTTGGGAAGTTCCTTTGCCCGACCATTTGTTGGAAATCCATTCATCAAATATGAGCTCTTTACGGATTTAGTTGTATAACCTGCCATTTACTTATGGTGGCGCCCCACTGTTTAGATGGTAGCTATAGTAGGCATAGTTCGGAATGTCTATGTTGGCTAAGATTTATATCATACTTTTGAAATGTTTTCCTACGTTTTGCACTTATAGTAATAATATCAAAGAAATTTGTGTATCAAACATGTTTGACTATCATAAGGAGAAATCTCCTCCGATTCTGCGTTTGCATTGTGTGTGTATGCGGGAGGCCTTATAGTAGTTTCATTTTCTAAAAGCATTGTGGATCTATTTTAAAAAGAATATTTCTTTGTTTGTTTTTTTAAGATAAACTGTTTAAGTTCTCACACCAGTCCCATGACTGACCTGGAGTTTATTGTTCCCTTCCTAAACTCTGGGTGCCCATCATTTTCTACACCGGCAGTCTAGAGTCAGGTTATTAGGATATTCTGAAATTCAGGAGGTGCAGTGGAGCTCAAGAGGTGAGCTGGATTGCATGGCGTATCATTTAGTATATAGTATTTCTTTTCCGCTGTTTATTGTTGTAAACTCTGATAATGTAATGTAATGTGATGTAATGTAATAACAGATATGATTCTTTATTTTAAAGATTATTCATTTATATATTATATGTTGTTCCGCTGCGAAATGTGAGATTATGTTATTGTTTCTGTTGCTTTTTCTTTCTTTCTTTCTTCTTCTATCTTCTATCTCTTCTTTAACCCTAACGGTTGAGTTTTCCGGCCTTCGATTGCTCGGTAGTTGATACAGTGGACGTATTAATGTTGACTTTCGTGAGTCGAAAATCTCTAGTCGTTACACTTGCAATATCATATCCATAGGAATCAGAATTTATAACAATTTCATACTAATATGTAAAATGCATGATGTACTATTACCAAGAATTTCTTCCGATCAGAGGAACAGAGGAAAAGCGACATTTTGAAGAGCGATGGTCAGTCGATGCATGGTCGAAGTAGTGATAAAGTTTGTTTCATGGAATTTGACTTTGTTTGGATTGATTTTCCATTCTATAAAAGCAAAATTAGGGTTTGTAAATTTGGGTGGATTTCTAGGTTGTCGATGGAAAAACGATGATATTTTTCAACAAAAGAAAGGAAAAGGGAGGACTATTTGGACTTCAGATTAGTGTTTAGATAATTGGGTTTGACCCTGTCGTAAACGGGATGATTGCTTTATGATCTGTCACCTGCCTATAAATACAGGCAAGTACGAAAATGCCGCAAACCCATTCTTACTCTTAGTGAAACCCTAGAACAACGTGTTACAAAATCATCGCGATGAGCTTCAAATTAATGTGCCAAAATCGAATGGGATTGAGCGGAATTTGGAAGGATTGTTTAATGTTTAATTGAGCATTGGATCTAAATTGGGGCAAAATTTTGTACATACTTCGGGCCTTGTAAATCAGGAGCTTGGGAGCTTTTTTTATTCAACATCAGGAACTTGGGAGCTGTAAACAGCGGTGCCTTTTTAAACGTGTATTTTAAATTTAAGAAAATTGGTAGCGGAGTATTGCATAATTCAATACTTTTAAACATTATGTTTAGATGCGATTTTTTTATTTTTGATTGGAAATACAGATAATCGAATCTGATTGTAAATTGGTTATGATTGATGTTTGTGTTTGATTAGAAGGTACTGTATGGATCATATTGCAATTCCATCTTCTTCTACAATGAAGCATGCAGTTTTAGGCGACTCTGAACTGGGGCAGTAATCAGATGGCTTGCATGCAAACGGCAAAAAAAAGGTTTCAGGTATGCCTTGTGAAAATATCTGTGATGGAGGAACAAATAAAAATTAAGGCCTATCAGTCATCACACGTAATAGTTTGGCCTGGCCCAATACAAATTTGGGTGATGGGACGAATATTGCAGGAAATTAGTTTTGATCAATTTGAACAAGTTTGATAATTGGGCTTTGGACCATCCCCCTTAGTTCAGGCCTAGGGCCGGCTTGGAAGATAACGAATGTAAAAATACAAGGCGTATTTACTCTACAACTTTATAGTCCAACCAGACTCAGTTGATGTTAATGACCAAATTTTTGTGTTTTAAAATTCAGTTGTCCACAAACAGGCCCGGCCCACTATTTAGGTTGCCCTAGCCCAAACAGAAACTATAGCTCACGTTAGAATCTCAGCCCAAAAAATTAGTGATTTTCTGGAAACAAAACTTTAAACCCGGGAAATATGCTCATGCAGGAAATGAATCCTCGTAATTGTTCTAAGAGTGTTGGCTGGTATGATACAATCGTTAATGTAGGAAAATAGTTCTCGTTTGTTAATATCAATTATTTTGCATATATTTTTGTATTGCCCTTGGCCCAATGGGTTGCCATTTCCCATGGGCTTGGTGGGTTGCCCTCCAGACCGGCCCAGTCAAAGATGTGGATTGCTAATGGATACAGGGACCATTGCTAATGGTAATGGATACAGTGCCAGAAACGAATTTAATCTTCATATTTTATTATTCACATACACACACAAACATTTATGAACAATAAAATATAATTAATTGGAAACAAAATTACAATACTTGTAAATCATTCCGTAAAAATGGACAATAAATATTGTTAAATACAATAAATATTATAAATAACCGTTAAACCGATTGTCATAAAACTTCATACATAAGATTGAATAGAATAAATATAAAACAGTAAAAAGGCTGTAAGACGTTAAAATCAACAGCTCTCGTAAATTTTAAGAAGAGAAAAGCGCAAGATATCTATTGTTTTTAACAACTATTCAGAACAACTTTGTAGAATTTTGTTTTATTACAACATATATTTAGAAAAAGTTGTCTGGAAAAATTTATTACAACTTCTTCTTCTTCCCATGATCAGGAGAAAATGAACGGCAAAGACGAGATGAAAACAACAAACGTTTTATGTTCGACCAACTACTGTTTGGCATACTCTTGTGGTTGCCAGCTGCATCGCTGCTGCGCTTCAAAGTTGTTTTGCAAGTCATGGTACAACCTTATTGAAAGCAGGACATTCGTCTTTAGACATTGTAGTGATAACAGCCGTGAAGGAAAATTGATCGCATAGTACGGTTGGTCGAATGCTTCGGATTACAGGTTGTGCTTGCTGAGTGGTAAAAGGTACGATGTTGTTGAAGACTTGGAACTCAAGTATGACTGGTATCCCTTAGAGGAAGCAAAAATTATTGGATCGTGCAAAGGATTGATGTGTTTGGAAAGCAATAGGCATGGACAACTTGCAATATGCAATCCTGCTACGAAGCAAACGGTACTTATACCCCAATTGGAGTTCTATAGTGAGTTTATTTTCCTTCATGGTTTTGAGGATGTTGCATCAGTTGCTGTGTTTGGGTTTAACCAAAAGAGCCGCGATTTCAAGATTGTGAGAACGATGACTTCATCTGCAAAGACCGGGGATAGCTATTTATTCGAAGAATTTGAAAATCTAAAAACTATGTTGGAGACTTGGATGATCGGAAGAGCACTTCAGGTTTTGTTTTCATTATGGGATATGGAGCAATTTCATGGGCTTCGAAAAAGCAGCCAGTAGTGAGCCTATCAACTACAGAAGCTGAATACATTGCTGTAACGACCTGATATTTTCAACCATTCGCATCCGCACATGTCGTACTTGAATTGCTCAAAATATCAGATTGTTAACTTAAATTTGGCAAAACCCAACATAAACAGTAAATAAATAATCACAGACACGGAGTAATATAATGCAGCGGAATAGATAAATAGTAGTTCATGAAGCTATTATATAAACATTAGAGTTAGAAATAATATACAGCAGAATATCTCAAATATAGTGAAGTCTCCAATGCAACAGATGACTTCTCCGAACAAATCAACAGGAAGAGCTGAAAGCTAAAGCGATTGTTGGGTCTCCAAGCGAAGCTCCAAACTTCAAAGGTGAGTCTCAAATGCTGTATCACTCAGTCTGTGTAACGACCCAGAATTTCTGTCAATTTAAAATTCGTATATTTAATTGATTTTAAATATTAATAAGTGAAATTTATAAGTCGAATAATTTTATTTCGAATATTAGATTTAATTGGATGATTAAATCGATAATTTAATAGTTGAAATTTCAAAAATAATTGAAAATTGGGTTAAATATGATTAAAATTGATTTGTAAAATTTTATTATATCATATTGGAATTAGAATGGTGTATAGAACTTTTAAAATCGAATTAAAAGTTAATTTGTGAAAATTGAATATTTTAATATTTAATCGACTAGTGAAATTAGCCATTTTTCGAACAGTCTCAGAATTGGACGAAACTAGTTTCATTGGATCTGTAATAGTTTTTTATTATCGGATTTCAATTTTCGTAGCGATTGGAGTTTTCGTTTGACCGTGGCAGCTCGAAACGCATCGAAATTGTTTTAATATTAATTTGGCGAGTTAAAATAGTCATTTTTCAAACGGTCTCGGATTTTGACGAAACCAGTTTCATCGGATCCGTAATGTGATATTATTGTAATATTTCAAATTTCGTGTCAATCGAATTTACCGTTTGTCCGGGGCAAACTAAAACGCCTAGAAATTTGATTAATCGATTTAATTTAAAATCGATCGTTTATTGCCGTAACTCGCACAGATGATCGAATTGGCTTTCGAAACACGTTCCATTGTGTTCGGAACGTGGGGTAGATCTTAGGAATGCCAACCGCCACGCTTCGTTTGGAGTTCGGAAAATCCGGGATGAATAGTGTTTTGGAATATTTTCTATAAAAGCCCTTCACTCTTCATTTTTGCAAAAAAAATATAAACCTAACCCTAAAACTAAAGCCAGCCGCCACCCTTCAAACAATGGCCGAAAATCACCAAATTTCTTCCCTTCAAATCTCTTAATCCATCAACTTTTAGCTAATTCTTCCAACTACAAACCTGTAGAGCGTCGAGAGATCTTCCACTTCAACGGTTATGATCGGGAAATTCGTAGCCGATCGACGACAAATTGCATTCAAAGGTCGCGCATTGTAGGGTGTTTTGCACGGCAAGGATGAGGCCGAGCTCTAAGTGGTTGTGGCCAAGCGTAGAGCGTAGGGAGGCGGTTCGTATGGTGGCTTCTAATCGTGGTAGAAGACGTCGTGTCGATCGTGTGATTTAGGGCAAAAGGGACGGCTGATGGTTCATGAACGCGATGCTTTACTGGGGGGTTTTGAACGTGTGGTAAGAAAGAGAATTTCGCGGCCTAGATCTCTCATTAAAGCAATGAACGGACCGATGGGAGTTAGGTTAAAAATTTTAAAATAAAAATGTGATTTATTTATATATTATAAATTATATAATGTTTAAAACTCTGTAACTTTTTCATACGAGGTCGAAAACGCACAAAACAAGTTGCGTTGGGTTCGTATGGACGAACACTACGCTATGGAGCTAGACTGGAATCGTTTGGAGTTAGTGAGAATTTCGGGTAAAATCAAAAGCTCGTTTAATTTTATTCGAAATAAAAGCTGAAAACGAAATTGAAATCAAGGTGGAAACTTCTCACTCAATCGAATCGGTTTCGATTTTAATTTTAAATATTTAAATTTAAAATTGTTGATTGTATGTTTGAATGATGATTGTTATCTATTGATTGTTAAAATAGACATTATGCGCCGTTATTAAGCGGAGGTTCTTTATTAAAAACATATACCGCGAATATTTCACAGTACAGTGAAATTGGTATTATTTATGTACTTGGAGTTGATTTCCCGCATTATATAGCGAATGAGACCCTATTGCGCCGTCTATTAAGCGGATAATATTTTATAAATCCCATATACCGCGATATTCCTCTTTGAACGGAACTGGTACTGTGCTAATGTTTGTGGATGCAGGGAAACAGGTTGGAGGGATCCAACTGAATTCCTCACCGGTATTTATTTGATTACAGATATTGTGATATTTGTTGATTATCATATCAATATATGATGTTTGGATGTCGTGTTTGACTATTTGGTGTTGTTGCATCATCGGATCCATTTTTAAAGTTTAAAGTAACGATTTTGATTTTAAAAGGGTTTTTAAAGCGATTTTTGAAAGTATACGTTTTATTTAAATTTTGAATTATTAAAATAAATAAACATTATAATTTTATTGTTATAGAAGTTATATTTTTGGAAAATATTATTTAAGTATAACTTTGGAGTTATATAAGTTTTAAATAACATTTTGTAAATTATTAAAAGAATTGGTTTATTTAAAGTGAGATTTTTGAATTATTATAAACGGTTTATACAAAAGATTTCTAAGATTAATATTTATAAATTAAAAATATAGGAATTGTGAAACGAGTTTTATTAAGTGTTAAAAAGAAGTATAAATAGATTTCACAAGTGAATAAAATTTATAGATTTATAAATTGTGAAGTTATGAAATGAATAGATTTAGTAAAATCAAAGACTTATAAATAATTAACTTATAAATCGGATTTTTGCATTTAAATTAAAATCTTTGATGAAGCATAAACGGTTTATAGATGAGATTTATAAGATAATATTTTATAAATCGAAAATAATGGAATTTTAAAAGGAGTTCTGTTAACGTTGAAAATAAGGCTATAAATGAAATCTTATAAGTAATAAGATTTATAATTTGTGAAGTTTTAAAAGAACGATTTGTAAATAAATGAATTATAAGTATTTAACTTATAATATGGACTTTTGGTATATATTTGAGATATATAAATTGAATCGGATTAATAAAGGAGATTTATAAATCGAAGTTTATAAATAGAAATGGAATTTATAGACCATGTTTATAAATTCGAAATCAATTGGATTTGATAAATTGAATATAGAAGTTTATAAAAGGAAATATATTCGCGATTTTGGATAGCGAATAAATTCTTGAAATAAAACGTGTAGTAAATATTGAAATTGGGTTAGTAAGGTATATTCACGATTTTGGACAGTGAATATATTATTAAAGAAAATAGATGTGTTTTTGGGAAAGTGATATTATGAAATGAAAGTTAATCGTTTTAAAGATGTTTAAAAATGTATTGACTGTCGAAACCATAGATTTCAACATTCATTGTTGAAATAGACGTTTTCGATAAATATAAGGAAATGGTAGACTATAACACTGTTGTTATAGTAAATGATTTCCGAAAGGAAATGTTTTATATAGTATTGGGATTTATATATTTATCTTAATTCTGAATCCCTATACTAGTGATTTTTGGTCGTCGTAACGATGTTTTACGTAACATTCCTTTTGGCCCAAATAAATGTGTTTAAGCGCATGTTTTCCTTAAAGAATGAAATATATACTTAATTTCGATTTAAGTATATTGGATATTTTCCAAGTGTTGAAAATAAATGGATTTGTGAATTACTTATTATCAAATAAGTATGGAAATTTTTTCCAATATGAAGTGAATGTTTTGAGATTTTATCTTTTAAAGATAAATTGAAAAATGAATATTTAAAATCGATTTGGAAATCGTATATTCATAGATATTTTGGAATTGTAAATTCACTATGGAATTTGTAAAAGAAAGGGAAATTTGTTTAAAAATAAACGTTGATTTATTTTTGAAGTGTGGGAATGAATTTACGGATTTGGAACGTAAATATAAAGTAAATCGGTAAGGATTTATTTAATTAGTTTAAATGAACCATTTTGAAATGAAAGTATTTCCGCGTAAGGAAAATGATTGGAATTTGTTTTCAAAAGTGGTAAAGGTGAATCTATTTTAAAATTATCATGTTCTTTGTTTTAAAGATAAATTGTTTTAAGTTATCACACCAGTCTCATGACTGACTCGGAGTTTATTGTTTTCCTTCCTAAACTCTGGGTGCCCACCAATTTCCACACGGGCAGTCTAGTGTTAAGGTTTATCAGGATATTTTGGAATTCAGGAGTTGCTGGAGGCAAGCTGGATGGCATGGCGTATTTCTAGTATATAGTATTTTTTTTCCGCTGTTTGTTGTTGTTTAATTGTTGTACACTCTGATAATGTAATGAAATGTGAAGTAATGTAATAACTGATATAATTCTTTGTTTAAAGATTATTCATTTATTTATTATATGTTGTTCCGCTGCGATTGTGAGATTCTGTCATTGTTTCTGTTGTTTTCTTTTTCTTTCTCTCTTCTTCTATCTTCTACCTCTTCTTTAACCCTAACTGTACGGTTTTCCGGCCTTCGATTGGTCGGCGGTTGATACAGTGGACGTATTAATGTCGGTTTTGAGCGTCGAAAAGTCGCGATCGTCACATTCTGACCCGAGCGTAAAGCAAAACACAAAACACTCGAGTCGGGATTAATATTCTTATATCCATAAATCCAACTCAAGTGAAATATCAACTGAAATACAAGTAACTCAAAGGACGTATGGGATAACCATCCTTTAAGGGTGTGTGGAACTATCTAAAATGAAGAAATTCACATTATAACACCGTGGTCCTTTCAAATTTATTTATTATTCAAAACCAAAATATCATTTTCACTTCAAATATATCTATTTTTTAAAATGGTGTACATATATATTGAATAATTTATAAAGTAAAGTACTTATAATTTCTTCAAGTTTCACCGATCACCTCAAAAATCAACTCGACTTTCTCGTTCAAATTAATTCAATTTCAAATTTTCAATTTCCATCCAATTTAGTCTTCTAAATAACAAATTCAAATTATATCAATTTCAATACAGATCTGAATAACAATTTACCTATTTAAGTCCCCGTATTTTCAAAGCTTTAATATTCAACATTTCAAACTAACCTAACAGTTTCATATAGATCTTGATTTAATCTTCATTATAATTTATTCTTGAAATATCCACTCAATATTATTTATATAGTCTTATATTACAATTCATTTTTTTTGCCTTCAATTTCTTTAAACTCTAATATTCATTAAATCACTAAAATCACAGTCATGTTATGAACTATATTTTAAGTTTTCAAATTCAATAAGTTTCGAATTGATTTAATTAAATAAAATTCTCAATTAATACCATTCCAATCAATTCAACTTTATCTTCCTTAACATATACAAATCATTGGAAATCTATTTAAAATATAATACTTAAACATATTCTATTGATTAAATCAAACTTTATTAAATTAAAGTTTATTATTAAATCTACTTTACATTAAACATATTTATATATAAAATATTTCCAATAATAACTAAAACCTTATATTTCTTTCCTAAAACCATAGATATTATTTTCAAAATATTTATATATGGACCAACGGCGTCTGTATATACTTCTATCTATGGTTAAGTGATATGGATATTTATCATTTCAATCCGTAATTAAATATATATATATATATATATATATATATATATATATATATATACGGTTAGATATCATTTCGACCCGTAATCCCAATTTAGTTCAAATGAAAATCGCTTGGGTTTATCATTTCAACCCATAACGATTTTCTCCTATTCTAAAGTCCATTGGGGTATGTATCATTTCAACCCATAGAGAATTCTCTATTAACAGGGAACTTGCAAAGTGATAGCAGATAATAAGATAACAACAGGCATATATCATCAATAATTTAAATAAAATATAAACAACAACAGGATATGGTGTCATATCCCACAAGTGAACAGTTACAAAAAATAGTATATAAATAACAATTTAAATGACTACAGCATCATATTTCAATTGTCGTTTCAATTGAAATCAAATTTAATAAAATACAAGAACGTTAATCGTGAGTGATTGCTTACTTTTCGAGGCTAGAGAAGAACGATAATGAGGTCTGTTATGGATCCCAATACGAACTTTGAAGCAAAGCAAAATTGGCACGAGTTTGATGACAAAGCTGATTGATAGAAATCAATGAGAAAAAAATCAATCGGTTTGATATAAATAGAGTATATATTATATGTGTTATTTATATTTCCTTAAAATCTCAATAAATTTAATTTAAGACGGATATTCAAATAAAATATTCACATTGTTTGAAACTGATATTAAATTTAAAATACATATCAAAACAAAACATCATCATATTATTGAAAAATCAATACTTAAATTTAAACACATAAACGTTTTTCCTCTTAAATCAATATTACATTTAAATACACACACACACATAAAAATAAAACATAGGCATAAGATATATAAAAATCATCACTTATTTAAAAACACGCATTTTAAAATAACATATTTATATATAGTTTACTCAAAATTCAAAGCATATACTGAGAAAATCAATCTATATATATATATAGATCATACATTATGAAAGCACTACAGAAAAAAGAAAAAAAGAAAATATACTTTATACATATACACTAGAATCGAGATGAAAATTATACATTTGAATTTTTAGTTTTACAACGTAAATCACCAATGCTTTTACAACACTCAGCTGCCATACTAATATATGTTATATTCGAACAGGAATAAAAATCTAATTATATTTTCAAAATATGTATATTACTAATATTTTATAGTAACAAATAAGATATAAGACTAACGTATATATACGTCTCTGAAAAACTTGGCTTAAAATTCACATAAGAATTAAATATAAAAAAATATGTAGATATAGTTTTATGCTAAAAAATATCAATTAAATGTTTTTTTCATACATATTGAAGTCTATATCAGTAAGATTTACCTTCAAGTTCAAAAATATTGGAAGCAGAGGACAGGGAGGGGAGAAGCAAAACATGGAGAAAGAAAAAAATAAAATAAAAAAGAAAATGGAGGCCTTACCTTCAGAGCTCACGCACGCAAGAAGAAATGAAGGAAATGTTGAGATGCAATTGAAAACTATTTGTATGCGAGGCTTATATTTATCAGGGTTGCGTTGATTGAGGTGAGAGAATATAGGCAAGAAATAGATTTAAATTAATTATACACGATTGCATTGATTGAGGTGAGAGAATATTGGCAAGAAATAAATTTAAATCAATCATACATGATTGCATTGATTGATGTGAGAGAATATAGGCAAGAAATAAATTTAAATCAATTATACACGATTGCGTGGTTTTGAAATTTAAACAGAAGTAATTGCGTGATTTAGGCGAAAGAAAAAAAATATGGCAAGCAAAAATTGGTTTGGAACGTTTCAATGTCAATCAAAGATTTTACACCAATTTAAAACAAGTAACGTAGGAAAACGAATAGGCACAAATTAGGAAACGTATCACATAAATAATAAATATAAAGTAGCAGGTGAGGATTTTAGGCAATAAATATTTACGTTGATTTATACACGCAAATAAAATATGAGCTGTAGCCAAATCAAATAATGAAAAGAGGAAAAACGTACGTACGTTATACGTTTCTTCCAGTGATCGAGCAGAACAATAAATAAAGGGAGAACTTTGCGTTGAGGGAAGAAACGAAATGGAAGATCTCATAAATAAATGCGAATATTAAATCAAATTGAATAGTTTCAAACAATGAATAGTCAGATGAAGATAAACAAATAGCAACCATCAAATCCCTTGATTTGCTGAAGGTTAATTAAAGCAACAAATTGATTGGACAGCACGTTTTGAAAAAAAAAAAAAATTTATTTTTTTTTAACGGAAGAAGATTGAAGAGTCAAAATTTTTGGTACCGTTCACAATTTAAACTGACACAGATTAGGTAAGGAATATGTATATAAATTTTGTACAGAATATGATACGTTTGTTGAAGCCAATAGCACCAAAAATCAAGGAATGAAAAAGGCAACAGGGAAAAGAACGGAACAAATAGAAATGAAACGTATCAAATTAAATATGAGCAGTTTAGAAGCAATGGTCAAAAATTTTCTTCCAAAATCGCGGCTACTGATTTGTTTTCTGTAGCTAAGATATGAAATTTATGAGCGTGCAATAGATGCAGAATTCAAATCAACCATACGCCCACATTAAAATAAAAGTAATGCATTTAAATTTATAAGTTTTCTTATTTATTCACTACTTATATTTAGTGAAAATATGTGCTTAAAGAGTATTTCATAAATTACGTACTATTTAAGCTAACTAAATAAATCAAAACGGATACGAACGTACAATTTAAAACGTTCATTTTATAAAGTTTATCTATACACTATAAATTTTAAAATTTATTACTTAATTAAAAATACGATTTGTTTACATCCATCTGATTCATTCATCATTTACCAAGAACTGATGTATATAAGTAAAAATATTAATTACTCGATTTAAAAAGTATATAATCTACAAAAAAAAGCGGAAAATAAGATCGACGGAGCTATAGAAGTCCAAATTTAGAAAAATGAAAAATGACGTCTCAGTCAGGAGATGATTTAGAATTTTTCTATGTAAAAATATTCAGGTTTGGAAAATAAATTTATTACCATCAATTATTAACTGATTTGAATAGAAGTAGAATTACACAATAAAATTTACTTTCTAAATTTCTGATCAAAATTTACCATCTACTTATATTTAATTGGACGTAATCCAAATATTAAATTTATATTTCAAAATATTATTATTTAAAAATTTCTTCAAAATTCAATTAAATACGTTGATAAAACCATTAAAAATTATTAAAATTTTACGGGTTGTTACACTCTCCCCCACTCAAAACTTTTTGTCCCCGAAAAGGAAGGAAGTAGGAGAATAGAAACAAGCGGAAAGAAAGATAGATTAAAAGATAAGGATTAACAGTTAATTTAAAACTATATAAATTTTATTTGAAATATTTATTTGAAAACTTCATTTGCAATTCAGTTATCTTTAATACTTTAAAAATTTTCAAAACTCATTGGAATTAAATATGTTTAAATAACACTTAATAAATATATGTAAATTATTTGAAAACAATTTATTTACATAATTAGTTATATTTACACAGAAGCTATTGAAAACATTAAATCTATAATTCATAAATTTATTAATTTATCTCAAGATATTTTCCAAATATTATTACTAATCATTTACTTTAAATATGTTTTATTTAATTAATAATTTATAACACTAAATTTTTTCGATTAAACCATGTAGTATATGAATAAACCATATTTTAAAAGGATTTATTCAAAAAGGAAAGAAGGTAAATTCGAAAAATAGAATATATGTGGATAAATAAAGCTGAGCAGATAAGATAGGTTCAAAGGAATAGTATCGGGCTCGAATAATTAAATCAAACCATAAAATTTAAATCTCAAATATTAATACAAAATTTCTTTGTTGGAAATACCTTTATAATAAAATACCTTTATAATAAAATACTTTTATATCGAAACCAATTTTCCTTTCGAAAATACTTCTATAACTCGATGTTTCAACAAGTTTATCCTCGTTCTTACAGACTCTTGCCATGCGTTGATCAGGCGCAAAGCTAGAATTCTTCAAGTACTTAGTAGACCTGTTTCAACACCCAGTGAAAACACTTGAAAAACCTTAAAAAAAGATATGGAAAATACAATCCAAACAAATCAACCAAACCAAACCTTTGTCCGATCATGGTTCGTAGATACACAATGGTTACGCCTGGTTCCCCCAGGAAACAGTCCGTATCTGTAAGCTTTCTCAGCCCTGCGAGTTACGCCATGATGACTAGTAGAGTGCAGGATACACAATGGTTACGCCTGGTTTCCCCAGGAAACAATCCGTACCCCTAAGCCATCTCAGCCAGGCAGTTTCGCTACTAATGCGACCTATATAGAGTGTAGGATACACAATGGTTACGCCTGGATCCCCCAGGAAACAATCCGTACCCCTAGGCCATCTCAGCTAGGCTGTTGCGCTATGCAGTCGCACCAAGAAAAAAACCATGGGTTACACTATGGTAGGGCACTCGAGTATCACATCCGAAAAACCAAAATCAGAGAGAATAATATCGATAGAATGAATCCAAGATGTGGCCACAAATCGGATATCAAGCAGAAGGTACTTTCCATATCTTTACTTCGAAAATATATAGCATATAGTACCCTTTTCAAATCACTTTTAAAATATATACTTATATAAAGTCCATTATATATAGGATTCCATTTTCAAATCGAATACTTTCCAAATCAATAGTATATCAAATCACACTTGTATAGACTTCGATTATATAAAATTCTCGTTCCAAATTGAGTACCATTCAAATCAACTTCATACTTATACAAATCCGTTTTATATAAGTTCGACCACTCCGAAATCAAGTACTTAATAATATAAGGTCCTCAATTTCAAATCATTTCAATATCAATTCAGTTTCAAAATCATATATGATTTCACCAAATTTTCTTCCAAATTAAATATCTCAAGTCAAACAAATTCATTTCCAAAATACCATATAAGTACTGGTTTTAATTCCATTCAAATTTCGAAAATTTTCCCAAACTCAATTGTACTCAAAATGGTTTCTAAATTTATAATTATCCATTTAAAACCTTTAAACTATTTATTTCTATACGAAAAATCCAATTTTCCTTTTGCAAATTATTTATTTAACAAAAGTTTCAAATTTACTTAAGTCATACTCTTCATACTTTAAACATACAAAACTAAACTTATACCCATTATCAAATGTTTTATACTCTTCGAAATTTCTTATATTTAAAAATTTAAACCTTGATTTGGAAGTGTTCGAACCTTCAAAATAGTCGGTGAAATCAAATTTCAAATCCAAGAGTTGGAAATCAGCAACAAATCTGTAAATCGAATTTTTTTATATTTTTTATAAATAGAGTTCTACTAAATCAAATCGAAAACTCGAGGATTGAGCACCGGCTTACTTTAAATTATTTAAAATATATATACCTATATCTTTCGAATATCAAATCATACTTCGGAATTTGAAATCAAAATTGGTTTCACAAAGTCACTCGCATAGCAAAGCTATTAAAGTGGCCTCTTCCCCACTCTGAAACTCGAAAATCAATGTCGATAATGCATGCACTAATCACCGAAATTATTTTCCAATGACATAAGTGAGTTCTGGACTTCTATTTTCTTGAAAACTTCTTTGAATTTTTTTCAAAATCCTTGGAACTCATTTGAAACATTTCTTATTCAGAAAATACTTTCAAATCTTATTATTATATATTTCAAAATCTTAAACCAATTTTCAAAAATACCGGAGTCCAATCTCTCGAATTTCAAATTCAAAACCTTTCAATTATAAATCATTTTTATATAAATCAATTTTCTTATAATATTTTCAAAATTTCAAATCTTTTCGAAACTCCAAATTCTCGGTTTTTTAAAAGCTATATAATCCTTATCGAAAACATTTTCCCTTTTATATATAGAATAAAATCATAGTTACCCAAATAAAAATTTAGGTATATAAAACAATTTTAAAATACAAACAAAATCCATTTTCAAGGGATTATTCAAGAATGGATTTCAAAACAAAGATAGATATTTAAATTAGAGGAACTCGAATCAATAGAATCCTGATTCGAAGATAGACTCGATCGAAGATGAGATAATTAAATTACAAAATAGAAGATGGATGTACTTCTATAAATCGTAGCGACCTTAACCGGGTCAACCGTTAATTCAGGAATATAATCGATGCGGAATTCCAAAACAAATCGACATTCGATCGCCAGAGATAGAATTCGGCATATCAAGATATAGCAGCATCGTAAACCGAGGATACAGAAATCTTCGGTGAATCAATGCCAATTGTAAAGGAGTTTTCACCCCTTTTACAAAACATTCAGTGGAGTTATGGGATACTCCAGAATCAAACGAATATAAATAGAAAGAGACAAGAATGAATTTCGGAACCGAGGGACATTCCAAAATTCAAAGGAAATCGAGTCAAAAAGGAAGAGATTCAACTCGAACGAAAGTGATTCTGTAAATAAATTTACCATATATGCTAAGTTTTGCCTAGAGCCAAAGCTCTGATACCAACTGTAACGACCTGATATTTTCAACCGTTCGCATCCGCACATGTCGGACTTGAATTGCTCAAAATATCAGATTGTTAATTTAAATTTGAAAAAACCCAGCATAAACAGCAAATAAATAATCACAGATCACACACACACAGTAATATAATGCAGCGGAATAGATAAATAGTAGTTCATGAAGCTATTATATAAACATTAGAGTTAGAAATAATATACAGCAGAATATCTCAAATACAGTGAAGTCTCCAATGCAACAGATGACTTCTCCGAACAAATCAACTGGAAGAGCTGAAAGCTAAAGCGATAGTTGGATCTCCAAGCGAAGCTTTAAACTCCAAAGGTGAGTCTCAAATGCTGTATCACTCAGTCTGACCCGAGCGTAAAGCAAAACACAAAAAACTCGAGTCAGGATTAATATTCTTATATCCATAAATCCAACTCAAGTGAAATATCAACTGAAATACAAGTAACTCAAAGGATGTTTGGGATAACCATCCTTTAAGGGTATGTGGAACTATCTAAAATGAAGAAATACACACTATAACACCGTGGTCCTTTCAAATTTATTTATTATTCAAAACCAAAATATCATTTTCACTTCAAATATGTCTATTTTCCAAAATAGTGTGTGTGTATATATATATATTGAATAATTTATAAAGAAAAATACTTATAATTTCTTCAAGTTTCACCGATCACCTCAAAAATCAACTCGACTTTCTTGTTCAAATTAATTCAATCTCAAATTTTCAATTTCCATCCAAATTAGTCTTCTAAATAGCAAATTCAAATTATATCAATTTCAATACAGATCTGAATAACAATTTAACTGTTTAAGTCCCCGTATTTTCAAAGCTTTAATATTCAACATTTCAAACTAAACCTAACAGTTTCATATAGATCTTGATTTAATATTCATTATAATTTATTCTTGAAATATCCACTCAATATTATTTATATAACCTTATATTACAATTCATTTTATTTGCCTTCAATTTCTTTAAACGCGAATATTCATTAAATCACTAAAATCACAGTCATGTTATGAACTATATTTTAAGCTTTCAAATTCAATAAGTTTCGAATTGATTTAATCAAATAAAATTCTCAATTAATACCATTCCAATCAATTCAACTTTATCTTCCTTAACATATACAAATCATTAGAAATCTATTTAAAATATAATACTTAAACATATTCTATTGATTGAGTCAAACTTTATTAAATTAAAGTTTACTATTAAATCTACTTTACATTAAACATGTTTATATATAAAATATTTCCAATAATAACTAAAACCTTATATTTCTTTCCTAAAACCATAGATATTATTTTCAAAATATTTATATATGGACCAACGGCGTCTGTATATACTTCTATCATATGGTTAGGTGATACAGATATTTATCATTTCAATCCGTAATTAAATATATATATATATATATATGTATATATATATACGGGTAGATATCATTTCGACCCGTAATCCCAATTTAGTTCAAATGAAAATCGTTTGGGTTTATCATTTCAACCCATAACGATTTTCTCCTATTCTAAAGTCCATTCGGGTATGTATCATTTCAACCCATAGCGAATTCTATATTAACAGGGAACTTGCGGAGTGATAGTAGATAATAAGATAACAACATGCATATATCATCAATAATTTAAATAAAATATAAACAACAAGATATGGTGTCATATCCCACAAGTGAACAGTTACAGAAAATAGCATATAAATAACAATTTAAATGACTACAGCATCATATTTCAATTGTCGTTTCAATTGAAATCAAATTTAATAAAATACAAGAACGTTAATCGTGAGTGAATGCTCGCCTTTCGAGGCTAGAGAAGAACGATAATGAGGTCATTTATGGATCCCAATACGAACTTTGAAGCAAAGCAAAATTGGCACGAATTTGATGACAAAGCAGATCGATAGAAATCGATGAGAAAAAAATCAATCGGTTTGATATAAACAGAGTATATATTATATGTGTTATTTAAATTTCCTTAAAATCTCAATAAATTTAATTTAAGATGGATATTCAAATAAAATATTCACATTGTTTGAAACTGATATTAAATTTAAAATACATATTAAAACAAAACATCATCGTATTATTGAAAAATCAATACTTAAATTTAAACACATAAACGTTTTTCCTCTTAAATTAATATTACATTTACACACACACACAAAAATAAAATATAGGCATAATATATATAAAATCATCACTTATTTAAAAACATGCATTTTAAAATAACATATTTATATATAGTTTACTCAAAATTCAAAGCATATACTGAGAAAATCAATCTATATATATATAAACCATACATTATGAAAGCACTATAGAAAAGAGAAAAAACAAAATATACTTTATATACACACACTAATATCGAGATGAAAATTATACATTTAAATTTTTAGTTTTACAACATAAATCACTAATGCTTTTACAACACTCAGCTGCCATACTAATATATGTTATATTCGAACAGGAATAAAAATCTAACTATATTTTCAAAATATGTATATTACTAATATTTTATAATAACAAATAAGATATAAGACAAACGTATGCTGAAAAGCTTGGCTTAAAATTCACGTAAGCATTAAACATAAAAAATATATGTAGATATAGTTTTATGCTAAAATATCAATTAAATGTTATATTCATACATATTGAAGTCTATATCAGTAAGATTTACCGTCAAGTTCAAAAATATTGGAAGCAGAGGATAGGGAAGGGAGAAGCAAAGCATGGAGAAAGAAAAAAATATAAAATAAAAAGAAGAAAATGGAGGCCATACCTTCAGAGCTCATGCACGCAGGAAGAAATGAAGGAAATGTTGAGATGCAATTGAAAACTATTTGTATGTGTGGCTTATATTTATTAGGGTTGCATTGATTGAGGTGAGAGAATATAGGCAAGAAATAAATTTAAATTAACTATACACGTTTGTATAGGCAAGAAATAAATTTAAATCAATTATACACGATTGCATTGATTGAGTTGAGAGAATATGGGCAAGAAATAAATTTAAATCAATTATACACGATTGCGTGGTTTTGAAATTTAAACATAAGTAATTGCGTGATTTAGGTGAAAGAAAAAAAAATGGCAAGCAAAAATTGATTTGGAACGTTTCAGTGTCAATCAAAGATTTTATACCCATTTAAAACAAGTAACGTAGCAAAACGAATAGGCACAAATTGGAAAACGTATCACATAAATAATAAGTATAAAGTAGCAGGTAAGGATTTTAGGCAATAAATATTCACGTTGATTTATACACGCAAATAAAATATGAGTTGTAGCCAAATCAAATAAAGAAAAGAGAAAAAACGTACGCACATTATACGTTTCTTCCAGTGATCGAGGAGAACAATAGATAAAGGTAGAACTTTGCGCTGAGGGAAGAAACGAAATGGAAGATCTCATAAATAAATGCGAATATTAAATCAAATTGAATAGTTTCAAACAATGAATAGTCAGATGAAGATAAACAAATAGCAACCGTCAAATCCCTTGATTTGCTGAAGGTTAATTAAAGCAACAACTTGATTGGACAACACGTTTTGAAAAAAAAACATTTTATTTATTTATTTATTTATTTTAACGAAAGGAGATTTATTGGACGTAATCCATCTGCTTATATTTACTTTCAAAGTTTCTGATCAAAATTTACCATCTGCTTATATTTAATTGGACGTAATCCAAATATTAAATTTATATTTCAAAATATTATTATTTAAAATTTCTAAAAAATTCAATTAAATACGTTAATAAAACCATTAAAAAGTATTAAATTTTTACGGGTTGTTACAATTGCTGCTGCACTTTGTGCTTGTCAATGTATTTGGCTTAGGAGAATCTTGGAGCAACTTGGAGCTGAAGAAAGAGGAAGCATAGAAATTTATTGTGACAACAACTCTACAATTCAGTTGTCCAAAAATTCAGTTTTCCACGGACGAAGCAAACATATTGGTGCAAAATTTCATTTCCTCAGAGACCTGGTAAATGATGGAGCTGTGAAGCTGAGTTTTTGTAGCTCTGAAGAGAAGATTGCGGACATAATGATACGGCCTCTCAGATTAGAGCAGTCTGTGTAGCTCCGTGGGATGATTGGAATAATTGATGCAGTAGAAGTTTAAGCTCCATGCAGATGCATTAGCATAAGGGAGGGAATGTTGGGAAAAATTAGTTATTCACGTTCTTAATAAGCTATAATCTTATGGATGCCCTATTCTTAAGAGTTAGCAGTTTTTAGATTTCCATGTAACTTGCCATGAAATGTGGCTTTTCTATTTTTGCTTTTGCATGCGTAAAAGGCTATAAATGCCTGATGTTTATTTTCAAGAATTTAAACAAGCAAATAACACTACGAAGAATTATATTGGCGTCCTATCATTTGGAATCCAATTAGCAGTAAGAAGATGCCTTGCTGCGCCTACAGAGTATTATTAAGGCGTATCAACACTATAGATCACCTACGACAATGGGGAATTAGTTACGATGACATTTGTGTATTATGCAATGAAATGCTAGAAAGTATAAATAATTTGATATTCAACTGCAGTTATTCTAGATATACGTGGGTGCTTATGAAGTTAAAACCAAGTACTACGAATAGCGATACCGCCCTGAATCTTGAAGGTGAAGTCAACTGACTCAAACAACGATTCCAGAAGCACGACCAAATCAGTCAGTTGGCTTCTCGCTCTCTCGTCGCCAGGATCTACCGTATCTGGAAGGAGAGAAACAAACGCGTGTTTGGGAAGAAAGAGATGAATAAAATCGAAAAGGCTAAATTAATTCACATCGAGATCACTTATCTCATGCGGAAATCGAGGTTGAAGACCCAGTGCACCCACAAGAATGAGCAGATTTCGTAGAAATAGGGCATTGATTTGAGTGATGCTGGATGAACACTTGTCGTCCCTCAATTTTCATCCCTAGAAGCTGCCATGGTAGAGAGGACAATTGTTTTGTTCGAGTTAGACCTGTCTGTATCTTTCATTCGACGTGATAATTGTTAGCCATGTGGTTATGGCCTGATCAATTAATGGACTGTCATGGGTCTATATGTTTGTACCTTAACGTTATATTTTTTTTATTAATAAAGAAATCAAATTTCATAATGTATGTATATGTGTGTATTACGGTACAAACAGAAGTTTGATCAGGCATGCAGTCCTCTTTTTCTTAAAAGTAGAGGAAATTTTATTAGTTCTGCAAATATTGAACAGATAATGCAAACAAGATTCTAACATAAATATCAGAATACTGTAACCCAATTGGGCAATTAGTAGGCTAGCGCTTCAAACAAACATTAAGACTACCCGTCATAAAAAATCTTTGCAGTCGGACATGTAGGAAAATGAGATGCTGCTATGACTTTTGAGAAATCTTATTTATTATGATTATAAAGTGACCATTATACAACCTTTTGTGGATGACCGTATTCTTACATAATGAATTTCATGCCTATAATCCAACAAATTAAAGAAGATAATCTTTTCTTTTTCTCACAATTACCAATAACGTACCTTTCCCATTATGCTTCATAAGAAATTTATGGACAGAGAGTTTATTTCATTACTAATGAAAATTATGTAAATACTTATCACTACAACAAAATGACCATATCACAACTGTATTTTTACAACTGCTAAAAAATGGCAGTTGTAATAAATGTTTTTTACAACTTTTTCTTCTTCAGAAAGTTGTAATAAACTTATTTTCAACAACTATTTTATTTTGTCAGTTGTAATAGATGTCTATTACAACGTTTCTTTTTTGCCAGTTGTAATATATACCTATTTTTAACAACATTCTGTTTTTGTTAGCTGTAATAGATGCCTATTACAACCTTTTTCGTTTGCCAGTTGTGATAGATATCTATTTTTAACAACTCTTTTTGGTCAGTTGTAATAGATGTCTGTTACAACCTTTTCTGTTTACCTATTGTAATAATTAATTAATAATTATTATTAAATAATAATACTTAATACTTAGTAATTAGTAATTAACAATGAATAATTTTTTTTACCAATAATTACTATTATATAATAATAATTAATAATCACTATTTGATAATTAATAAATAATATTTAAATAATTAATAAATAAGAATATTTAATAATAACCTAAAAATTAATAATAATTAATATTAATAATTAATAATAACTATTAAATATACTTAATAATTAATAAACAATAACTATTTTTCAGAAATTAATATTAAATATTAAATATTTAATTATCGATAACATATACATGATGATTGATAATTAAATATCCAATAAAATATTAATAAAAAATAAAAAATAATTGATATATTCATGATCAATAAATAAATAATGAATATTTAATTTATAATTTATAAATATTAATTACTATTAAATAATAATAACTAATAATTAATATATAATAATATTTTTATAACAAATAAAAGTTAAAAATAAATATTAAATAACCAAAATAATAATTAATAATTAATAACAAATAAAAAATAAATATTAGATATATAATACATAAATAAAATAATTTAATATCAATGTATAATAATTAATAACTGCTGTTAAATACTAAAAATTAACAATTAATTTGACATATCAAATAATTCCTATTAATATTAGAAATTAATAGTTATTTAGTAAATAATACTGAATTAATTAATAACTAATAAATAAATATTAAAGATTGAACTAATCTATATATAATTCATTATTAAATACTAGTAATAAATAATAAATTTTATATAATAAAAAATAATTAATGTTAATTTTTTTACTTACATTAAATAGCAAATTACAATCGTTTTATCCACTAAAATACATGAAAATTAACTAATTTTGGTTAAAACCGGACGAATAATTATCAGATGCGGATGCGATCATATTTGTATTCGTTTTTGAATATCAAACAATTTTTCATATTTCGAATATAAACAATGAAGAATTTCAAAATTTTCAGATATTCATTAGCAACACTACGTTTGACCTAATTTACATAATGTTATATGTTGAAGGGATACAAATTTTCCTTGGCTCCAACATCAAATTTTCCTTTGGCTCCAAAATCAAATTTCCATTTGCTCCAAAATCAAATTTATAGATTTTATTTTGTAATATACATCTACGATATTTGAAATTCAAGGTTTTTTAGCAATTAATAATTGATAAGAAATTGTTAATATCTATGAAGTAATATTTAGTATTTAATATTTAATAATTATAATTGATAATTGTACTTAATATCTACTATTTCAAGAAATTTAATTTTTTAAATCTATAAAATAAATTTATGAATATTCGTAAACTTTAAAAAAAGAAATTTTCATGAAATTAAAAAAATACAAAAATTAAAATTTTAAATAATTTTAAATTTTATAAAATATCTAAATTTTAGAGAATTCGAAAATGTTGAAAATTTTAAAAATTAGAGAAATATAAAAATTAAATTGCAAACCATTGCTTCCATATGCATATAGAGGTTTTCTTTTGTAACTACTTTTACTGACACATGCAAGTTTTGAATATGTTTAATTACTAGTGTGTAACCCGTGCTTTGCACACGGTAATGTTGTTAAAAAATAGTATTTTATTTTAATTATCGCTAAAAATATATTCTATGACGCAATACATGATAAATTTATTGTGATATATTAATCATAAACTAAAATGACTTGCGACGCTCAAATATCAAGTTGAAGGTTCAATACTCGCTAATTACATATCTCTGTAAAAATTAATATCCTAAATAAAGAAAATTATAAATTAAAATTGTTA
The DNA here is from genome assembly GCA_030765085.1 of Allium cepa. Classification (NCBI taxonomy): domain Eukaryota; kingdom Viridiplantae; phylum Streptophyta; class Magnoliopsida; order Asparagales; family Amaryllidaceae; genus Allium; species Allium cepa. The sequence continues at coordinate 238,418,305 of CM060930.1, forward strand.
ATACTATATATATGTTAATAATTTATGTTGTGTGATATATATATATATATATATATATATATATATATATATATATATATATTATGTATGAGTGAATAAGTAACTTCACCATTTTATTAATATGATTGTTGTATATATATTGAATTTATCATCTTTTTAAAGGATTTATAAATTGATTAATGAACATTAAATAATTGAATTTATTTGAATAATTTGAATTAATGATCGAAATAACTAATTAAATATAAGAAGATAAATGTAAAAAAAGTTGAAGAAATTTGAGAAGAGCTTTGTACAATTTCTTAATTGAAAAAAACATAGATCTTGGTTAGCTTATCTACATGTAAACCTTTGTTTTTGAATTAGGCATGTATACTTTTATTATTATTAAGCTTTCACTTTTAAGCAATTTTATCCTTGTAGTTAATCATAGATTTTATGTTTTATAAGAGGGTCATATTTACAACTTTGATAATTGCAAAATAATATTATGTAGCATTTAGTTGAGTTATGAATTGGGTATAATTTGATAATGCGTTGAAAGTGAGAATGTTTGTATAATCTATTTTTTATTGATGTAATCTGTACGTTCACATCGTAATATTGTAAAATATAATTTTATCCTTTAAAGGTTGTTAAAAATAAAATTATGTTATGTAATGTACGATAATTTTTTTGGGATAAATGAATTAGAACTTCAAAAGAGTTATTATTATATATATATATATATATATATATATATATATATGTATGTATGTATACATTTTATGTTATATGATTTAAATATTTTCATATATTCGAATAAAGAAGAAATAGTTTTATCATTTTTCTCATTTATGTGAATATTGTATATATTAAAATCCTTATATTTTTAGGATTTATTAGATGGATTAATAAATATTAGTTAATCATATTTATTTAAATAGTTTAAATTCAAGACCACACAATTAGTTAAATATACAGACTTGAATGTAAAATATTAGAAGATAGTTGAGAATGGTTTATAAGTAATTGTAAAAATTTAAAAATTTAGATATTTGAAGTTAATAGAATTTTATATTGTAATGTATGATAAATTCATTTAGTAAATAATGGTAAAATAAATTTATTATTGTCTTTAATTTGTTTAATTTATGCTATGTGATTTATATATATTTGCATCTAAATGATTTTTTATGTACCAATTTGTTGATGCGCCTATAGTATATATATTGAAATTTTCATGTTTTAGAATTTATTAATAAATATTAGTTGACTAAGTTGATCGATTGGTTTAAATTTCGGATAATGTAATTAATTTAAACGTGCGGACTATAATGAAAAATTTCATGAAAGAACCGTGGAAGATTTGTAAATAATTGTAAATTCTTTTAAAAGTGGGTATTTGAATGTAAAATAGTGTGAAAAGTTTAATATTATAATTGTAAAGTGGTAAATAATAAGATTTTGAAAATAAAATATCTACTTAGAAAGAAGTAAGGAGAATAGAGATAATTTCTAAAAGTAAGGAGAGAGCTTTAAATTCTTCCGCTTTACTATTATTTAATAGATAGTTGTTTAAAATAGTGTAATAATTAACCACTAGTAATTTATAATTAGTAATTTAAAAAAGTCTTTTTTTAACCAAATTTCATTGAGTAAATAATAGGTCCATCTGGCAGCACTCTTTCGTCAAATTTCCTTATCCCGCTGTGGTTTTTCATTTTCCCGCTTCATATTTCATTCTCACTGCTAATATCCTAAATAACTAAATGGCTAGGTTCCCAAAATCCCTAACCCTAAAACCAAAATCACCTCCTTTCCTACTCTGACCACTCTCGTCCCTCTGTTTAACCCGTTCGTCCTTCGCAACCCTCCGTCCTTCATAGAGTTCGTGCGCCTATACAAGATAATTAACGAGCTTGGCTACGGGGAGTTCGACGTCACTCGCTGCTATGTGGACCTCGACATCGGGGATCTGTTCGCATACAAAATGAAGCGTGCAGTTTCGAGCAACTCAGTGGGGTTGTAGATTTGGAAGTGAGGATGGTTGTCTAATTGTAGATTTGGCAGTGGAAGCGCCTTCAGTGGTATGCCCTTTGTTATTGTCGAAAGTATATTGATTGTTCCCCCTTTTGATTTTAATCGTTTGTATATATATTTGGTTCTGTATATTTCTTCAGCTAATACCATCTAATTAGAACCCGAATAAAATTGCAAGAACAGATTTCACAGAGTAAATGTATTTGTTTCTGTATATTTCTTTATATTCATATAATCATCGCTATTTTGCAGTTCAGCCCAGGAGGCTTGCAGCTCTGAAAGCACTTGCTGCTACTTAATCAAGCAGTTGTGGAATTTTATAGAAATTATATGCTGGTTAATGATTACATGTAAATTTTGTGCTGAAAGAATCTGCTAGTACTAGATGTTCACATATATAAAGTTCTAGGCTTTTAGCTGAAATGATACGATACTTTAACCAGTATATATATATATATATATATATATATATATATATATATATATATATATATAATACCATCTTCAAAAAAATCACCTCAATATCTTGGTTTTACTGGTGAAGACTACTGGCTGTATCCATGTAAAGTTAGCCTGGGAGAATATATACATTTCTAGCTAATAAGCTATTTTGCTCTATTGGAGAGTGACACTAAACTTGTCCACTACTATATCAACGTTCAGCATTGCAAAGTCTTGCAAATTTGCTTGATCGGTTGATTTTTATAGATAAGAGGAAACTGCAGGCTTGTATAAAGATTTTGATAGATAAGAAAGACGAATGTGGAATTAACCTACAGGCCTGTAAAAAGATGTCTCTTTTGGATTGTAATCATTTACTGTGCATAAACTGTAATCATTGTTAATAAAAAGTATGATTACCAATTATGATCATGCATGAGAATGTTTGAACGTATTAAACTGAGGACATAAATCCACTTGAAGTAGGAGCTTTCATGACTCAAATTTCCACAAGATATCAGAAAACATTCAAGTTAAAACATCAAACTATCAATGTGCATTTTCAGTAATGCAGGTCTGTGAGAATCACCCTTAAGGAGTCATTTTAGTGAAGTTCATCCACGTCTGAAGTTCACTGTCCCTCCTTGCCTGAAGTTCATCAACAGCTCTCCTCGCCTTAATTTCATCATGGCCTAAAGCGCTCCCTTGTCGTACATCAGCTTGATCATTTTTTCTTGCAACCTTCATGTGCACAACTCAATTTTGTCCTTACAGTGGCTTGGTAGAGTTCGGTTTGTATGCCTGTTCAATCTCTTACACCCCTTTCACAAAGCTATTTATTTGACTGTTTTCTCCTTCATCCTTCACGTGCACAACTCAATTTTGTCCTTCCTGGAGTAGCTCAGTAGAGTTTCTAATCACGTGAAATTAATATGTATTAAATCGTTGTAGTCAAATGAAATTGACCAGTGGACATGCATTGGAAGTTCTAAAGGATGCATTTAAGAGCATTACTCTTGCTTGTGACTCTACATACAAGGATGCCAATGATGGTTCCACATTAAATGGTATTACAATACAGTTAATGCCTTTTTTTAATTATATTATCAGTAAACATTTTCCTAAGTGAACTAAATTTGTAAATTCAACTAAGTTCTATAACCACCGATAATTTGACAATATTTCACTTATGTTTCTTAAGATCATGAATATCATTTGTTTCTACCAAAAAGCTTGATTTTAATAACTATTCTAGTAGTTGGGTTCATGAGAATGTATATGTTTTTGCCATCTAAGATTACTCTGCTTTAAATGTAGGAATGTTATATGAACTGGTTTGCTGTATGGTCTACCTATTTTTAGCCATACCACTCCAGTTGTGAGTTTTTCCTTTTCCTTAATCATAAATCCAAATCTCATATATTGATTTATTTTTTATGCAGTACATTAGCAAATAAAAATAAATAAATAAAATGAAGTCATTCAGATATTACACATGTTTCCAACCTTTTGCACCTGTCAGTGAATTATTATCAGTAAATAAATATGTCCATAGTGAGAACTATACCATGTTAGGCAATGTCCTTTTTTTGATGCAAATAATGGTGCAGGTTTTGGCTCACATAGTTAGTTATGTTTAGGTGGTCGATGTGGAAGACTATGGACTTGTTGAGATTGTTACTTTTCATGATGTTTTGAAGACTTTTTGGGAGCAGCTTACCAGAATTTGATCTTTGACTTTGAGTCATTTTGCTTTGGGTCCGAATGCCGTAAGTGAAAATTATCTCTTTTTTCCTTTTTTTAAATTCTTTGTTGCTTGACGATGATGCAACAGCAAGATTTTGCTGATTATATTGTTCAAATCAGACTGTTGTATTGTTCCTGCCTAATGGTAATCAGATATTTTTTTGTGTTGTGCTTTTTCATTGTTTGTTTATATAGTAGCTATTACGATATCTTGTTTGGCAGCAAGCACATGATTATTTTACAAGGTTAAGGTCTCAAGTTTTTTCTTAACTACATGTTGCTTGAACTGCTTATTTCCATTATAGAGAGGTTGAAAAAATATATAGTTCATACTTCCAAGGTTTAAGAATTTTAAAATTTTGAATGATCTGCTTATTTCTTGTTAACTATTTGTAGTTCACATGTTGCAGGTTGATTTTAGGCATATTCATAAGCATGTCTATTTTACGCTCTTGTGTTTCAAGTTAATTTTGTTCTATAATGATGTTTTGATGTACATGAAGATTCTGAAGAATTTTTGGGTACATTCTAAGGCGAGTTTGAACTATTTAGGGATTTTTATTTTGTTTTTGGCTTTGAATGCAATAAATGAGAGTCATATCTTCGTTTTTATTGTGTGCTGCTTGTCAACGTACCTTCATGACCAACTATGGTCAACATACAATAAAAGTGTTACTATTCCAGTGTATTTTTTTTAGTTCTTATATATTTGACTATCATGATACGGTTATGATAAATTAGTTATTACCAAAAAAATTATGGTTTCATATTTTTTTTTACCCTTGATAATAAGACCAATCTTTATCTTTTCCTATATAACGCATTTTGATCGCCTAGATATATTAGTTGCACGTATACAGATTCTTCTTTAACTAGGCATATTAATTGGTGTTAGACAAGTGTTTTTGTTTTTTAGCTTTTATACGGTTAGTTTTCATTTAGTAGGATGCATTCAAGCTTGTGATATTTTCTTTGCATTGCCAGGTCTACTGTGTTAGGTTGTAAATGTTCAAGAATAAGAACCATGGAATACACGATAATAATTTGGTCAACTTTTATGCAGGGTGATTGGAGCATTGGTCTCCATTGCCTTGGGTGGCGGGGTTATAATCCCTGAGTCAATTGCTCCATGCAAGGAAACTGCGTCTCTATATCAACTGTTGATACCACCGCATTTAGAAGATGTTTGATTCGAAAAAAAGTTGCATTTGTGTTTTAGAGTACTAAGTTTGCTAGTATTATGCTTAGAAACTATGATCTTTTGCAATAGAAAAGATTATAAATTTGTTTCAGGTTACTTGTTGCAGTAAATCCGTATAAGTATATGCCCATAAGGCGGATGGTTTTTTTTGCAATCATCTTTAACAATAAAGAACGGATATATTACTTTGCAATCATCTTTAACAATAAAGAACGGATATATTACTGTGGCAGTGTATAATTTATAGTTTGTATTTTGAATATAAAGTTGCGATGTCTTCTCTATGAATGAATTATGATTGCTTTGAATTTATGTCAAATTTTTTCAATTGCTTATATGTTTTGCTGCATTGCAAAATGTGTTTAGAAATTAATTTTTTTGTTTTTTTACATTTTTCAACCACAACTGCCTATGTGAAAAGGTCTTTTACAACTGTACAACAATTTTTGACCATGGTAAATATTAATATATTAATTTTAAAACTTCAAACAATGTATTCAAAATATTGTGAAACAAGAATTATTGAATCAAATATCAAACATTACCGAAAAAATGGACGACAGAAATAAGTGGCATTTTAATTTGCATTGCAACATTTTGACCCGTTGAAAATAAAGCACATGCAACAAAACCCGAAACACACACAACAAAACAAAAACGTGCCAAAAAAGTAAATTATATATCTTTTTTAAGTGTTATTATTAGATTTTATAAAACAAATATGAAACATCGCATTCAGGTTTAATACAACCTTTCTCCGACAATATCTTTGTATTTCAACCACATTTGTTGCGCACTATTTGTTGAATCCTACAGATCTATAATATTAATAAAATATATACATTATTAATAATTTTCTAATTATTGTACAGATGACATTTACATCATTAATCATTAATAAGAATAATATGAAAAGGAACGGGTTGGTTGAAAATCAACCCAACGCAATTTATATAAATACAAACCCAACCAAAGAGATCCAGCTATCAAAGGAGTCAACCCAACCAAACCCGCTAATTTAATGGATCATTCAAACCCAACCCGTTGAACCTATTTTGAACAAAACTAAAAAAGACATCATAATTGAAGAAGCTCGTCAACAAACGGTAATCTAAACTAAAAACATGTGAGTTTGCAAACAATAGAAGAGCACATCGGTTTAAAGATTTAAACCGGTGATCCAAACTAAAGGGTAATCCTTCTCCTGATATCAACTGTAGACAAACACCTGCTTAAAGAAGACTTGCAAACGAATAAGGTTTATAAACTGAAAGATAAATTAAAATAAAATTAAAGAAGCTCGTCAACCAATTGATTTTGAAAGCAAGCTAATGCCAGGGATTTTGAGAGTTTGCACTCCTAATCCTATTATAAGAAGCTCCTTGACCTGCAAATGAGTAAGTAAAGATATCAGTATTGCAAAATCACACACTGGACCATGATTCAACAAATAGTGGCACATGTATTTCAGACTCTTTATTAAGTTAAACGCTTCAAGATTCTTGCTGCTATATGAACATGGCCACACTTCCTAATTAAAAGTTTGTAAATCTTTACAAATAAAGATAGGATGACGTAATCTTTTAAATTGATAAAGTGCATCATTTTTGTTTGAGGATAACCATGGTCAAATTGACGCAATGACTGTTTTCATGCAATATTGATGCAGATCATGCATGTATAAGTTAGCTCTTCAATTAGGTTAAGCTAAGTACATTTTATAGCTATGTATTCCATTGCTTGATTCACACATAACTATTAGAACACTTTTAATAATAAATATATCAGGGATGAAGTAGAACAAATTATCTGAATCCATGTAGCATCAAGCTTCATAAATTGACAGATTCAGTGGCCGATAATGACATAAAATTAGGATGTTAGTTTGTAATCAAAAATAGTATTTGTTCAGAAATAAGCACAAGCAAAGAAATAAGGATAAAGTTATCTTGTAGAACCAAGGATTTTTAACTCATATCTTGGTGCCAAAAGGTGTAATAAATGGAACATGTGATCATAGAAAACCTGAAATAAGCACATCTGTTTCTTGTAGTCATTGATACATTAACTTGATATAACTTGACCATTACATTTAACCAAAACTAACTTTATATGTTCATTCCTCCCTAGGGGAATCTAAGAAAAAGCAAACTTATATGCTAATCTAACAATATTATGTTAAAGTACTTAATAAATTAACAACATGAAAGAAATTACAGCTTCGATGAAATGAAAATGTAAATTTTCCGCCCATTTTTTGTTTGGATTGCATCATATTCCATTACAGGTTATAATCGTCAAATCTTTAGATGTAAAATTTAAAAGAAAAATTGAACCATATCTTTTAAAAAGAGAATGGGCAGGCGTGAGTGGAATGCAGTTTTATTTCATCACGTATCAAGTGATATGTTTTATATCATCCCGTATCAAGTGGTAAGTTTTATATCATCATGTATCATAGAAGAAAAACAGAAGAAGAAGAAGATAGAGAATTGAAAATGAAGGAATTTAAGTTAGCATCATTCTAATACTAAGATGTTCGTAGAAATTGGCAACTTTTTGTACTAAAGTTGCAAACAAGTCTACTCAACGAATCTTTCGTTACAGTCAAATCTTATGTTTCTACGTTTACATGTTCAGTTGAATTCATGTTCTACAATATCAAATATTAACAAGCATTAGCTAATACAACTATGTGTTACTAAAGCAGTTCAAAACATTGACATTTGCATTAGCAAAAGAATGAATTTTAAAAAGGAATATACCTATAACTATCAAGAGATGGGAGCAGCAATAGAAAGCGCGAGTCAGCAACTACAAATATCATGTTTGTAAGAAAGAACAACTGCAAATGTCAAGTTTATATTAAAATGCACGCAAAAAAAAAGAAACTATCAAGCTTGCATTTAAAAAAAAGCATATTTATTCTTTGGCTCCAAGAATGAAATGAAGGCAAGTACTGCCATGCATGATATCAATAATATCAGCAAATGCAGCCTACAAAAACAATAAGCATCACACAGTTTTCCTTCTACGATCAGATTTGGTTTCGATGGTGTACTCCAACCTGGAGGAATTCAGTAATGCATGACTGTAGATTTTGGGAAACTTATTCAAAAAGGCCAAGGCTATATTTATACAGTCGAAGTTTTAATAGATGTCTAAGTATAATAGTTGTTTAAGCAGAAAGCGAGCGAAACCCTTCACTTATGCATTAGTGTTTTTTTTTAAATGTTGAAATACCTACTCCGTGAGCACAGCAGACAAAAGGCAATGGCTCAATATTGTCGACTGATGTAAATTTGATAACAAATAATCGACTTATGTTATAACATATATGTAAATATAAAATTGAATATGCTTTGTGTTTTTATATTTAGTCCCACACCATGAGATATGTTCAATCTCATGCTTCAAGGCCCATATATAAAGAAGCATATGTAATGTAATTATATCAATCTATCTCTATGTAATTGATATCATAGTGAATAACATTTTCTCTACTCTTTTCTAATGGCTTCTTATCTCTTTTTAGTTTATACACGTTATCAGCACGATCTCTATCAAAAAAATATTATACATCTACAATTGTGATAATCTATAAAATCAGATCTATTCTTTTCCAGATCCAATTATAGGTCTCAAAACGGTAAGTTTTTTTTTATCTGGTTGATCTAATCTTTCAAGTCATTTTTCCGTTTTCTTTTAGATCTCGTTCCATTCTAGATCTATTTCTTCAGATCTGAATCTATTGTGTTATATTTTATATTTTATTATATTAGTCTTATAATTTTAGATCTTATAAAGATCTAAACTTTGAGATCTCATTCTTATTTTGTTAGTTATTATATTTTAGATCTATTTCTTTTTGCTATTTTTCTGATCTTATTATGTTGTATGTCTCAATATCATGCTTATTTTTATGTTTTTGAGTTCATTTATTTTGGAATGCAAGTTTGAACTTGACAAAATTTGATATTGTTGATTCAAGCAAATTTATGGAATTTGATTGTATTTAGTTTGGACATGAATTTGAGAAATCAAACATGGTTGGTAAATGGAGTTTTCATTTTGAAAACCTTTTGATTTGATTTAGATTTAAATGAAGGCTTTGAAAATTATTTTGACATATAATTTATATTTCCAGAAGAAATATTTTATTATTTCTTATAGAAACAAATATAAAGATAATACGTATCTAGAAGATCGTATTAAGTTTAGATCTAACATTGATTTTGATTTAGCACATCTGAAGTGAATGAAAACGTTAATAAAAGTTTGCATGATAAGCTTAATATCTTCCAATACTTACTTAAAAAAAGATAAGGAAATAAGATTTGGGAACCTGCAGTTTCTATAATGATAAAAGGTTGATTATTCACTAGCAAACAATAAAGGATATTTAAGTACTTTCAAAAGCTTCAAATCAAGCTATTCTCATCATATATAGATTATTCATTTACAATATAAGTTACATTTATCTTAGCGGATAACAAACTGATTATGGTTTAAAAAAATAACATCCCCTTGATTTGTTATTGATTGATAATCAATTTCATGTGTGATCACATTTATTTTACAATATTAATAAGGTGTACTTATCTCCAATTTCTTCAAATAAAAATCCCCTTGGTTTGTCGTTAATCAATTTAATGTGCAATCAAATTTATTTGGCAATAATATCGATGTCATCTAACCTCCAGTTCCTTTAAATATGCATGTATAATATAACTAAGTAATCAACTAATTGTCTTTAGGTTCACAATTTTGCATCCAATTAATGAAAATTACTTCTTTCTAATTAATCAAATTAAATCATACATGTTTAGAGGCAAACAAAAATTACATTTAATTTAAAATATTTTTGAGTTACGAAATTTCAATACCTTGGCTTCATTTTAAGATCTTACAGTCAAGAATCCACTTTGTTAAGTACTATGGGACTAAGGATATTATTAATATAAAAGCTTATAAAACTTGAGATAAAATTAATATTTTGGCGAGCTTTCATGAAATATTCAACGAAAATAATTTAAAATTTAAATTTCCTATGTATTTGGAATTGAAAATTGGGGATATTGCTTGACGTATACAAATTAGTAATAGGAGTCATAGGACCGGTGAAGCATGAAGAGGTACTGAGAATTTTGAAGTGTTCCTCAAAATGTATTCACTGTAATTATTCTTTAAGTACTAATGACAAAAATCTACTGAGAGGTAAATAAAAAGATGCAGGCTATCTTACAGTTACATATAACTAATTTGGCAGGTGATATAAAGGTAAAAATTGTCAATTGCAATTTAACACGAATTATTGGATAATGAAATTATCTATATTTATTGTCTTTTAACTAAATATACTAATCTTCAATTTCTTCAAATATGCATATTATATACCATGCATCTTATCAATAAATTAATACAGCGGTTAATTCTTTGAGTATCTTTCCATCACAAATTTGCACCTAATCAATGAAACTTATTTCTCTTCAATCAATGAATTAAAGCATGCATATTTAAAGGGAGCCAAATCAATATTTTAATAAATTGGAAACATTTATACAACATCTACATCTTGAGCTTCATTTCCAGAATTTGCAGTCAAGAATCCACTTTATTAAACCCTATTGCACGACAAATATTATTACTATAAAGGCTTATATGGACAATGGAAACTTGAGATTTAGTAGGTAAAATCAGTATTTTGATGAGGTTTCGTGAAACATTCAGTGAAACTCATTTTAACACTTTGATTTTATTGTGTATCAGTCATAATTTTTTATATATTTCAAGTTTCCTATTATTATAATAACATTTGAATAAGATGAATTAAATCAAACAATACAAATCACTATAACGTTATGTGCTTGTTGCATAAAAGTCAAAACCATGTGCAGGAGGATTTAAGAGGGCTCACTGCTTTCGTCCTGGGATCATTGCCCTTTGGTGATTATTTTGCATCAGTTATCACTGTAATTGGTCGAAATTAATAATAACTTAAAAATATTTAAATGGGTTTGCAGGAGATTTGCAAGTATAAGCAAAGTACAGTCTTCTGCTGAAGAAGCTTGGATTTTAGAGGCTTGTTAGGGAAATTTCTCATGAATTTATGGTATTGTTTATTTCAGACCAAAAGAGATTGATCAAAAGTGCACTAATTTAAGAAAATATGTTGAATATAGTCAGAGAAAAATTCATGTTGATCTTTGGAAAAATCCGTTATGCAATTTATGTTTTGGTAATCAAATTTATAAACCATCCAAAATAATGAAGTTTTTCAACAAAGTGTGAATAGAATAACAATTTTTTCCAATCTCAGTTTTGGATTAAATTGAAGTAACATTAATTTTAAGCGAAATATAGTTACAAAATCAAAACATATGTGAAAGGATTTACTAAAGCTAAAACCAAAAGCCTAAATCTTTTATTTCACTGACAAAGAAATTGAAAAACTATAGGGTATTTTCGATTTATAAGTGATACAATGAATGATCAACATGTACCTGCCAGCCTGAAAATCTGTTTCAGCCACCACAGTCTCCATCCACCACACTGTCTCCATCAGCCACATGGCTCGGCATCGCCCATCACTGGCCGACTATTTTCGTTGTCACCCATCGTCTAGGGAACAACAATAGACTTTGATGTCGCCCAAAACCTCACGCCTCCACTACCTCCAACAATACTCATGACTTCCTTTATCTCCAGTCACAATTCTCATCACCGTCGTCAGAGTCTCAGTATCAAATATTTCCACGCGCTGCCCTTGATAGTCATGTCGTTGCCCAGCCCATGCATGACTCGAAGAACACAAATTCCTCATTCCTCTCATCGCCTACCGTTATGCCAGCATATGGTAAATTAAAGGAGGTTGTAAAAAAACAAAACCTTCTATCAATATTCAACAAAATTAAGGTCTAAAAACCACTAATTACAACAATAAACTTTATCAAATGCGGAATAGTTTTCCACTTACGAAGGTGAGGGTTGAGAATCATCGGATCTGTTGTAAGTACCTAATCGATAGCCTACAAAAAGCATCAAAGAAAAAATCAAATTAAAAAAAGGATAAATTGGGAAATGATTACGAATGAATTTTAGCAAGGGTACGGAGTTTGAGATCTCATAAGCGACTTTGGAAGAAGAGCTTCTGTTACCCTTTCCAACACGAAATATTTTTTGTAATTTTTCTAATAATTGTTGTAGTTTTCTTTCGAAATGAGGTTTGGTTGACGTTTTGATCTCAGATTCTCAGGTACAAATAAAGAAATAACAACAATGAAAGTGCACTGGTGGTGTGGGACGTGGGACTGAACGTGAGCAAAGGATAATAAAGTGACAAAAGTACCCTTTGTACTGATAGGTTTCAAGTAGCTCACGAGTAAGGTTATTCTCGGAAGATTGAAAAAGGCTTCACTTGGAAAGTATTTCGAATGCAATAAAAATTAAATTGGGCAAGCAACGCAAAGTTTAGGATAGAGAATTTTTTTCTGTTCGATGTGGGTGTGGGCTTTCATATAATATTGTGTTTTGAATACCGAAGACGGGAAGAAAAGAAGTACTTTTAGCAGACAAAGTACAAAGAAGACGGAGCATCTAATTCAGCTTATATTAATATAGAACAGATATATAGAATAGATCACGTACATAGAACAGATATATAATGGATTACATACATAGAACAGATATATAGAATAGATTACATATATAGAACAAATATATAATAGATTACATACATAGAACAAATATATTGATATAATAACATACTCCAATGCATATTAAGCATTTAACCAAATTAAATAAAAAACCAAACCGTCCATTAAAATAGATCAAGTTTAGCAACCCATCCTCATTTCCATGCATCTCCCTTCACAGGTTCGCTTGTGATTGACATTAAATTTTCACTGTGATGCGTCAATTGACGCACGAATGGTCGAAAGGGCTGTCCAACACCAAGTTGTTTCAGAGTTATCAAATCATACACATGAAGTCTTCCAAATTCACGTATGTAAAATTTGCCCGCTTTGAGTAATAGAAAGCGGGCATTCCCCGATAAACCCAGAAGCAGAAAATTGTATCCATAACCATTTGTGAGCCCAACATGAAATTTTTGGCTCCATATGGTGTGCTTGTCCAGCAACCATACGTCTATCCATTGTGCATCGCCCACAACCTTAACATATGCCAGATTATCTTCCAAGAAATATAGCACAGACAAGGACGTGTTCTGAAAACCATCAGATGGCAATGAAATGGTAGAAAAAGTTTCTAAAGTCAAATCGAAAGAAATAAGAACGTCATCCTTAGTTATCCAATGGCAAAGTCCGTTTCTAAATGTCGTAGGACCAACGAGAATATCCTAAAAAGGCAAAATCAAATTTTCGTGACGAACCTTCAACGTTTTGATTTCAAGCTATAAACCTCAACGAAGTTGTCATGCACAGTTTTTAAATTTTCAAATTCCTCGAATAAATAGCTATCCCCGGTCTCTACAGATGAAGTCATCGTTCTCACAATCTTGAAATCACGGCTCTTTTGGTCAAACCCAAACCCAGCAACTGATGCAACGTCCTCAAAATCGTGATGGAAAATAAACCCACTGTAGAACTCCGATTGGGGTATAAGTACCGTTTGCTTTGTAGCAGGGTTGCATATTGCAAGGTATCCATGCCTGCTGCTTTCGAAACACATCAATCCTTTGCACGATCCAATAATTTTTGCTTCCTCAAAGGGATACCGGTCATACTTGAGTTCCAAAACTTCAACAACATCGTATCTTTTACCACTCAGCAAGCACAACCTGTAATATGAAGCATTCGACCAACTGTACTGCTCGACCAATTTTCCTTCACGGCTATTATCACTGCAATGTCTAAAGACGAATGTCCTGCTTTCAATAAGGTTGAACCATGGCTTGCAAACATCTTTGAAGCGCAGCAGCGATGCAGCTGGCAACCACAAGAGTATGCCAAACAGTAGTTTGTCGAACATAAACGTTTGTTGTTTTCATCTCGTCTTTGTTGTTCATTTTCTCCTGATCATGGGAAGAAGAAGAAGTTATAATAAAATTTTCCAAACAACATTTTCTAAATAGATACTGTAATAAAACAAAATTCTACAAAGTTGTTCTAAATAGTTGTTAAAAACAATGGCCATCTTGTGCTTTTCTCTTCTTAAAATTTATGGGAGCTGTTGATTTTAATGTCTTACTGCCTTTTTGGTGTTGTATATTTATTACATTCAATCATATGTATGAAGTGTTATGATGGTCGGTTTAACGGTTATTTATAATATTTATTGTATTTAACAATATTTATTGTCCATTTTTATGGAACGATTTACAAATAATGTAATTTTGTTTCCAATTAATTATATTTTATTTTTCATGTATGTGTGTGTATATATATATATATAAATGAACAATAAAATATGAAGTTTAAAATCGTTACAGGCCCTCTATCCATTACCATTAGCAATAGTCCTTGTATCCATTAGTAATCCACATCTTTGACTGTGCCAGTCTAGAGGGCAGCCCACCAAGTCCATGGACTAGGGCAACCCATTGGGCCAAGGGCAGTACAGAAATTTATGAAAAATAATTGATATTAAGAAACGAGAACTATTTCCCTACATTAATGATTGTAACATACCGGTCAGCACTCTTAAGACAATTATGAGGATTCATTTCCTGCATGAGCATATTTTCCGGGTTCAAAGTTTTGTTTCCAGAAAACCACTAATTTTTTGGTCTGAGATTCTAACGTGAGCTGTAGTTTTTGTTTGGGCTGGGGCAACCCAAATAGTGGATCGGGCCTGTTTGTGGATAACTGAATTTTAAAACACAAAAATTTGGTCATTAATATCAACTGAGTTTAGCTGGACTATTAAGTTGTAATGTAATTACGGCTTGTATTTTTACCTTCGTTATATCCCAAGCTGGCCCCAGGCTTGAACCAAGGGGGATGGTCCAAAGCCCAATTATCAAACTTGTACAAATTGATCAAAACTAATTTCCTGCAATAGTCCCATCACCCAAATTTGTATTGGGTCAGGCCAAACCGTTACGTATGATGACTGATAGGCCCTAATTTTTATTTGATCCTCCATCACATATATTTGCACAAGGCATAGCTGAAATCTTTTTTTTGCCGTTTGCATGCAAGCCATCCGAATGCTGCCTCTGTTCAGAGTCGCCTTAAACTGCATGCTTCATTGTAGAAGAAGACGGAACCGCAATATGATCCATACAGTACCTTTTAATCAAACATAAACATATGTTTTCATGTACATGACAATTTACAATCAGATCCAATTATCTATATTTCCAATCAAACATCAAAAAACCGCATCTAAACATAAGGTTTAAAATTATTAAATACTGCTACCAATTTTCTTCAATTTTAAAATACACACTTAAAATAGTACCTCCGTTACAGCTCCCAAGTTCCTGACGTTGAATAAAAAAGCTCCCAAGTTCCTGATTTACAAAGCCCGAAAGTATGTACAAAATTTTGCCCGAATTTAAATCCAATGTTCAATTAAACATTAAACAATATGACCCATACAGTACCTTCTAATTAAACACAAACATCAATCGAAACCAATTTACAATCAAATTGGATTATCTGTATTTCCAATCAAAAATCAAAAAATCGCACCTAAACATAATGTTTAAAATTATTAAATCATGCAATACTCCGCAACCAATTTTCCTAAATTTAAAATACACGTTTAAAAAGGTACCTCTGCTTACAGCTCCCAAGTTCCTGATATTGAATTTAAATTTTGCTTTTATAGAATTGAAAATCAATCCAAACAAAGTCAAATTCGATGAAACAAACTTTATCACTACTCGACCATGCATCGACTGACCATCGCTCTTCAAAATGTCGCTTTGCCTCTGTTCCTCTGATCAGAAGAAATTCCTAGTAATAGTACATCATGCATTTTACATATTAGTATGAAATTGTGGAGGACCAGTTCTTAATTGCTCACATCTCTTTTGAAATTCTGAGGATTCTATTTCTATCCAAGAAAAACCAATTCTAGCGTGTCGATTGGCGAGATAATATTTTTCGGCGATTTCCTTTCACCATCTAATAACTAGTTTTATTATATTGTCTTATCATATGGATCAGATTCTTAACTTTGTTTCTATCAATAAGTTTATATTATAGATAGACATGAATAATATGGTCTGCATATATACGAGGTAACAATCTGACATGGATAATTTGTGAATGATATGGATATAAAATAAGGCACAAATCAGCATGGATTTATGAGTCTTTCACATAATTAAATATTGGCCCATACAAGCAGTGTTAAATTTGTACAGAAATATTAGAGGAAAAATGGATTAAGTACCATACCATTTATATGTGGATCTTGAAAAAGGAACTTTTGGAAAACGTCGTTAAGGGGTTTCAAAATAAGTAAATCTCTCCTCCCTTTTTTATTTAAATTTTTTTTTTTGAATAATACCCCTAATTTTTGCAACTCAGCTTAATCATTAAAACACACAAATATTCAATGTGTTATATAATTAATTCTTCAAATCATTTTAATTTCAAGTATATTTGAACTAAATGTAAAAGACGTAAAAAAATATACTTAATACCAAAGACGAGATGAAAACAACAAACGTTTTATGTTCGACAAACTACTGTTTGGCATACTCTTGTGGTTGCCAGTTGCATCGTTGCTGCGCTTCAAAGCCGTTTGCAAGTCATGGTACAACCTTACTGAAAGCAGGACATTTGTCTCATGACATTGCAGTGATAATAGCCGTGAAGGAAAATTGGTCGTGCAGTACAGTTGGTCGAATGATTCAGATTACAGGTTGTGCCTGCTGAGTGGTAAAAGGTACGATGTTGTTGAAGATTTGGAACTCAAGTATGACCGGTATCCCATAGAGGTAGCAAAAATTATTGGATCGTGCAAAGGATTGATGTGTTTGGAAAGCAACAGGCATGGATACCTTGCAATATGCAACCCTGCCATGAAGCAAATGGTACTTATACCCCAATCGGAGTTCTAAAGTGAGTTTTTTCCTTCACGGTTTTGTGGACGTTGCATCAGTTGTTGGATTTGGGTTTGACCAAAAGCGCCGTGAATTCAAGATTGTGAGAACGATGACTTCATTGGCAGAGACCGGGGATAGCTATTTATTCAAAGAATTTGAAAATCTAAAATTTGTGCGTGATAATTTCATTGAGATTTATAGCTTGAAATCAAAACGTTGGAGGGTCGTACACGAAAATTCGATTTTTCCTTTCAAGGATATTCTCATTGGTCCTACCACATTTAGGAACGGACTTTGCCATTGTATAGCTAAGGATGACGTTCTAGTTTCTTTCGATTTGACTTTAGAAACTTTTTCTGCCATTTCATTGCCATCTGATGGTTTTCTGAACACGTTCTTGTCTGAGCTAGATTTCTTGGAAGATAATCTAGCGTATATTAAGGCTGTGGGCGATGCACAATGGATAGACATATGGGTGATGGACAAGCACGCCACGTAAAGCCAAAAATTTCATGTTGGGCCCGTAAATTTTTATGGACACAATTTTCTGCCTCTGGGATTATCGCGGAATGCCCGCTTTCTGTTATTCAAAGCGGGAAAATTGGACATACGTGAATCTGAAAGTCTTCATGTGTATGATTTGATAACTCCGAAACAACTTGGTTTGGACAACCCTTTCGACCATTCGTGCGTCAATTGACGCATCACAGTTAAATTTTAATATCAATCACAAGCGAAGCTGTGAAGCGAGATGCAGGGAAATGAGGATGGGTTGCTAAAGTTGATATATTTTAATGGACGGTTTGATTTATTTATTTAATTTGGTTAAATGGTTAATATGTATTGGAGTATATTATTATATTAATATATCTGTACTATGTATGTAATCTATTATATATTTGTTCTATGTATGTAATCTATTCTATATATCTGTTCTATGTATGTAATCCATTATATATCTGTTCTACGTATGTAATATATTCTATATATCTGTTCTATATTAATAGAAGCTGGATCAGATCCTCCGTCTTCTTTGTACTTTGTCTGCTAAAAGTACTTCTTTTCTTCCAGTCTTCGATATTCAAAAAACAATATTGTATGAAAGCCAACATCCACATCCAACAGAAAAAAATTCTCTATCCTAAACTTTGCGCCACTTACCCAATTTAATTTTTATTGCATTCGAAATACTTCCCAAGTGAAGCCTTTTTCAATCTTTCGGGAATAACCTTACTCATGAGCTGCTTGAAGCCTATCAGTACAAAGGGTACTTTTGTCACTTTATTATCCTTTGCTCACGTTCAGTCCTACGTCCCACACCACCACTCCACTTTCATTGTTGTTCTTTCTTTATTTGCACCTAAGAATCTGAGATCAGAACGTCAACCGAACCTCATTTCGAAAGAAAACTGCAACAATTATTAGAAAAATTACAAAAAATATTTCGTATTGGAAAGGGTAACAGAAGCTCTTCTTCCAAAGTCGCTTATGAGATCTCAAACTTTGTACCCTCGCTAAAATTTATTCGTAATCATTTCCCAGTTTATCCTTTTTTTTTAATTTGATTTTTGTTTTGATGCTTTTAATAGAATATCGATTAGGTACTTACAATAGATCCGATGTTTCTCAACCCTCACCTTCATAGGTGGAAAACTATTCCTCATTTGATAAAGTTTATTGTTGTAATTAGTGGTTTTTAGACCTTAATTATGTTGAATATTGATAGAAGGTTTTGTTTTTTATAGCCTCCTTTAATTTACCATATGCTGGCGTAGCGGTTTGCGATGAGAGGAATGAGGAGTTTGTGTTCTCCAAGTCATGCATTGGCGTGCATAGGCTGGGCAACTGTTGCTGGAGATAAAGGAAGTCATGACGTACTGTTTGAGGCAGTGGTGGCGTGACGTTTTGGGCGACATCGAAGTCTGTTGTGGTTGCCCTAGATGATGGGTGACAATGAAAATAGTCGGCCGGTGATGGGCGATGCCGAGCCATGTGGCTGATGGAGATAGTGTGGTGGCTAAAACAGACTTTGAGGCTGGCAGGTACATGTTGACCATTCATTGTATCACTTATAAATCGAAAATACCCTATAGTTTTTCAATTTCTTTGTTAGGGAAATAAAAGGTTTAGGCTTTTGGTTTTAGCTTTAGTAAATCCTTTCACATATTTTTTGATTTTGTGACTATATTTCACTTAAAATTAATGTTACTTCAATTTAGTCCGAAACTGAGATTGAAAAAAATTGTTATTCTATTCACACTTTGTTGAAAAATTCCATTATTTTGGATGGTTTATAAATTTGATTACCAATACATAAATTGTATAACATATTTTTCCAAAGATCGACATGAATTTTTCTCTGACTATATTCAACATATTTTCTTAAATTAGTACACTTTTGATCAATCTCTTTCGGTATGAAATAGAAAATACAAAAAATTCTTGAGAAATTTCCCTAACAAGCCTCTAAAATGGAAGCTTCTTCAGCAGAAGATCTGTACTCTACTTATACTTGCAAATCTCCTACAAACCCATTTAAGTATTTTTAATTTATTATTAATATTGACTAATTACAGTGATAACTGATGCAAAATAATCACCAAAGGGCAATGATGCCAGGACAAAAGCAGTGAACCCTCTTAAATCCTCCAGCACATGGTTTTGACTTTTATGCAGTAAGCACATAACGTTATAGTGATAAGTATTGTTTGATTTAATTCATCTTATTTCAAATGTTATTATAATAATAGGAAACTTGAAATATATAAAAAAAGTATGACTGATACACAATAAAATCAAAGTGTTAAAATGAGTTTCATTGAATGTTTCATGAAACCTCATCAAAATACTGATTTTATCTACTAATTCTCAAGTTTCCATTGTCCATATAAGCTTTTATAGTAATAATATTTTTCGTGCTATAGGGTTTAATAAAGTGGATTCTTGACTGCAAATTCTGGAAATGAAGCTCAAGATGTAGATGTTGTATATATGTTTCCAATTTACTAACATATTGATTTGGCTCCCTGTAAATATGCATGCTTTAATTCATTGATTGAAGAGAAATAAGTTTCATTAATTAGGTGCAAATTTGTGATGGAAAGATACTCAAAGAATTAACTACTGTATTAATTTATTGATAAGATGCATGGTATGCTATATGCATATTTAAAGAAATTGAAGATTAGTATATTTAGTTAAAAGACAATAAATATAGATAATTTCATTATCAAATAATTCATGTTAAATTGCAATTGACAATTTTACCTTTATATCACCTACCAAATTAGTTATATGTAACTGTAAGATAGTCTTCATCTTTTTATTTACCTCTCAGTAGATTTTTGTCATTATTACATAAAAGAATAGTTATAGTGAATACGTTTTGAGCAACACTTCAAAATTCTCAGTATCTCCTCATGCTTCACCGGTCTTATGACTCCTATTACTAATTTATATATGTCAAGAAATATCCACAATTTTCATTTTCAAATACATAAGAAATCCAAATTTTAAATTATTTTCGTTGAATATTTCATGAAAGCTCACCAAAATATTAATTTTATCACAAGTTTTATAAGCTTTTATATTAATAATATCCTTAGTTCCATAGTATTTAACAAAGTGGATTCTTGACCGTAAGATCTTAAAATGTAGCCAATGTATTGAAATTTTATAACTCAACGTTATTTTAAATGTAAATTTTGTTTGACTCCAAACATGTATGATTTAATTTGATTAATTAGAGAGAAATAATTTTCATTAATTGGATGCAAATTTGTGAACCTAATGACAATTAGTTGATTACTTAGTTATATTATATATGCATATTTAAAGGAACTGGAGGTTAGGTAACATCAATACTGTTTCCAAATAAAATTGATTGCACGTTAAATTGATTAACGACAAGACAAGGGGATTTTATTTGAAGAAATTGGAGATTAGTACACCTAATTAATATTGCAAAATAAATGTGTAACATTCCGATTTTTCGACTTCCGAAAAATCGACATCAATACGTCCACTGTATCAACTGCCGAATAATCGAATGCCAGAAAATCGAACTGTTAGGGTTTAAGAAGAAAAGATTGGAGAAGAAACAGAAACAGTAACAGAATCTCACATTCGCAGCGGAACAATATATCATAGATAAATGAATAATCTTTAAAACAAAAGACCTGTGTATATTTATACTACAACATCATCAGAGTTTACAACAACAACACACAACACAACTGGACAATTATATAGACTTTTCCTTACAATAGACTACACAACAGAAAGATAATAGTATACGAAGTATGTCTTACCATCCAGCTCGTCACTTGAGCTCCACAGCACTCCTAAAATCCAGAATGGTCTGACAACCTAACTCTAGGCTGCCCGTGTGGAAAATTATAGGCACCCAGAGTTTAGGAAGGAAACAATAAACTCCAGGTCAGTCGTGGTACCGGTGTGAGAACATAAAAACAATTATTTGCACTAAGGAAATAGAAAGAAATCCGCATTGCTTTTGGAAAATGAAACTACCTTAAGGCCTCTCGGCACACACACAATGCAATCGCACACATGGGGAAGATTTCTCCTTATGATAGTCAAACATGCTTACTACGCAAAATTCTTTTGATATTATTATTAATGAATATTGTGGAAAACCTTTCGAAAGTATAATATTAATCTTAGCCAGCATAGGTACCATTATATTATGCCTCCTATAGCTACCATTCTAAATGGCAGGTTCTACAACCAAAACTGTACAGGGTTCGTATTGTTTTTTTGGATTTCCAACAAATGGTCAGGCTAAGGAACTTCCTAGGCCACATGGATATGCCTCTGGAAAGAAGTCCCGAGAACTTAACCAGTTCTCTGCCAACACAAGGCCGGATTACTCTGCAAAAATAGGTAACTACTACACGAGTATGACATCCCCTGGTTGTAACCAACCTTTATCTGAGGCGACTCTCAACCAACAACCACAAAGAAATAATAGAGTTGTGGTAACCATATAAGTTAAATATCAGGGCTCCATACCTGATACCACTTCCATCCAGAAGGAAATGCCATACACTAAGGGGCGCTACTCCCTATATAACCTTGCCGCGTCCTTCCTGTTTCGACCGTTTTCGGGGTGTGAGGCTCGACGAAGTCTCGTCCACAAAGCTACGCTTTTCACAAAAGCCATGCTTTGATAAATCAACAATCAGCAGCACTCAGCATGCCACGTTACCAAATGGGGAATGTATCACTAGTAACCATCAACTACATAACCTCTGAGCTCCTGCGTCTCAGAAAAGGGTGTTAAGCTAAGAGAATAAATTCTCCGCCACCAAACAGAAATGTATTTGATAGAAACCAGCTTTACATCTCAAAATGTAACGTCAGACATACATCCATACAAGTCTGTTCCGGGATCGAACAGAACCGAAGGCACTTCAAAAGAAGCCCTTGCAATCCAGATATTCACTAATCATGTCCGGACTCCCATCACAAAAAGGGTGATATAAATATCTTTACTGGAGCAACTCGGTGCAGAGACGTTCGAAGGGTTGTCCTTTCATTTTCGAAAATACCCGGTCTTCAACACCGGTCTTCAAATGCAATCCATTTCGTCGTATCATTATTCGGAATGGGTTTTATGACACAAAGGTCCTCTTCCGGCTTAACCAAATAATGAGAGCTTATTTTTAAAAATAAGTGTTGCATTCAAATATCAAGAAAATCACAACAAATATCCATTTTGATCTTTGAACAAAGATCCATCATTTATTTTTTTCGATGTGGTTTTCGGATAACCAATTAGAATCCGACGCCCGGTCGCATTGAAATTTAAATATTATTAAAAGGTCAATATTGATAGTCGGTTATTTAACTATCAATCGATATTCACAACATCACCAGATTTTAAATAATTTCCCAAATTACTCATTTTCAAAATTATATTCGCAAGATATAGTTTTTAACACTTCAACCATTTGAAGAAAAAAATCAAATCACTTTTCACCTTTAAATCTTTTGAAAACAAGTTTCAAATCATTTTCCTTACGCGGAATATATTAAATATTTATTCATTTCCACTGGAAATCTGCCGAGTTCAAATACTTTAAAATAATTTAAATTACTTATCCAAAATATACTTGGAAACATTTATAATAAAACCATTTCTAAACACTTATTTAAATATTAGCTATGAAAACATTTTACCAGTATCTCATATAACTTCAAGTCCAAACTAATAAATAACAAAATTTGTAAATAGGGTATAACTATTTAAATACCCATTTTTTTTTAAAAAATACACATTTAATCTTTAAATAATTACTTTAATAATTTGCTAAATAAATCTTTTACTTTAAAACATTCTTTAAAACCAACTCTAGACTTTTAATTATATTTGAAAGCTACCTTAAAAACACACTCGGCTTCATAGGGAAGAATACTCTTTCCATTTCAAAATGCCCCATTTAAATCAATCGATAAATCCTTTTCGATTTATTTTAAATTTACATTCCAAATCTACAAATTTCTTTCCACGCCTTTGAAAATAAATCAACATTTATTTTTAAAACAACTTTCCCTTTCTTTTATAAATTCCATTTTGAATTTACATTTCCAAACATCCATTATATACCATTTTCAAATTGATTTCCAAATATTCGCTTTCAATCACCCAATCACATTTCAAGTTCATCTATTTATTTCAAACACCAAATCAAATTCCAAATTGATTTCTAAATTTATTTTCAAACACCAAATCAAAATTTCAAATCGATTTCCCAAAGATTTATTTTTAAACACCAAATCGATTTTCATTCAAAGCTCAAATCAACATTCAAATTTGATTTCTAAATTCATTTTAAACACTAAATCAACCTCTTCAGATTGATTTTCCAATTAATTTTATCTAAAATAAAATTCCTTTATTTCTCACAATTGATTTAAAATCTGAATAGATTTTACAACTTTAAAACAATATTATTGAAATTCTCAAGATCTATTTATTTTATTTATTAAAAATCTTATTTTCCCTTACTTGGGATTTTATTAATAAAATTTCAAAAATCAACTTTTATTATTTTTCCCAACAATTCTCAAAAATCATTTTGCTTAAAATTCTCTATTTTAAACTTCATTTAAAAAATCAAATTTTATATTTCTGGTGATCTTGAAATATCCAAAATATATTCGGTTAAACTTTGACCTTAAATAATATCAATTATAAAGGTCATCAAACACATATTTCAACCAATCATAATCAACCATAGTATATAAAATAAATTCAAATGATTTGAGGAATCTTGTTGGATCCCTCCAACCTGTTTCCCTACATCCAAAGATGTTAGCATAATATCAATCCCGTTTCAAGACGGGATATCGCGGTACATGGGTTTATATAAAATATCCTCAGCTACTATGCGGCGCATAGAGTCTCAGCCGCTATATAATGTGGGAAATCAACTCCAAATACATATATAACACCAATTCCGCTTCGAGGAGGAATATCGCAGTATATGTGTTTAAATATAATATCATCCGCTTATTATGCGGCGCATAGGGTCTATTTCAATACAAATGACAACAGTCATCATCCAAGCACACAATCAACAAATTTAAATCTATTTATTTAAAATTAACCAATCAACAAATTTTGAGTGAGAAGTTCTCACCTTTCTTTTATTTTTGCAATCCATTTCCATTTCGGCTTGTTTCCTCGATTTTAGACATTGTATAAACATTTACATAAAATTTCACGACTATTCGAACAGATCGAATAATCAATTACTGTTAAATAGTTTTATGAACCAAAATTTTTTATTTTAAACAAACCATTAAATTTTACCTAATTTTCCTTTTATATAATTTAGTTAATCAACACCTTTAATTGAACTAATAAAATGATCAATTTCCATTTAGATAAATTAATTAGCCAATTATTCTGTTAAATTAAAAAAAAAAAACAAGTAATCTCAAAATGTATTGATATATATTTATTTTTCATTTGAAACTATATATATATATATATATATATATATATAATAGCCTAGATATATTTAAAAATCTAATCTTTATATAAACCTCTAATATTCAAAATTTATTTTCAAAATCTTAAAACATATAATTTCTATTTAACTGTTTTAAATAGGTATGTATATATATAATTTTTCAAAACTGTATGTATATTATTAACTTTTAAACTGAAAAAAAATCAAAAATAAAATAAAAATAAAAAACTACAGATACCTCAATCCCACCGTTCACGCACAAGCCCTAGCTCATGGCCGCCGCGACACGAGTCGACGACAAAACCAACACCTGACGCTTTTCACCCAATCGCCATCTACATGCACCTCTGCCTGAGACACAAAATCCACACTCGTCCTCGAACTGTCTTCCCCTAGGGTCGAAATCGAAGACGATGACGAAGCCTCCTATCACCACAGCAGCTTGAGCACTTATCCCACCGCAACTTCCCTCGTCGAGTGCCCAGCGACGCCACGCCCCCAGTCACGGCCACCCCTTTGCGATGCTGCTGATTTTTACTCGTGATGCTCGATTGTCGCGAGCCGTGAAACCCTCCTTGCAGTGCCACCGCCCCCAATTATTCACGCGAGCCCTAGCATCGTCGCTCGAAAACGAGCTCAACGACTCCACCACGCCACATCGGCGATGCTTCTAACTCCTCCCAGACTCTTTGTCGCAATGCTGAGCACGACTTGCCTCCGATCGCGAAACGAAGCTCGCCATGATTTTACCCTTTATATTTTTTTATTTTTTTTATACGAACGAATTCGTATTCGAATTGAAGAGGAGATTTTGTTTTTTTCCGAAAGAAAGGGCTCGGCAATTTCTCTTTATTCGGCCATTGAAGAATAAAGCAGCGGCTGAACGAAGAAGATAGGGTTTTGACCCAAACGTGAATATCTATATGTTTATAAACTATTATTTTATTCATATTCTCAAATTTTATCAAGCTTTTACAAACGACTCCAAATAACAAGTGTCGACTGGCGTTTCTATGGTTTTACCCAAATAACAAGTTTCATCGGATCCGTAATGTTATATTATTGTGTGGTTTCAAATTTCGTGTCAATCGGACTTACGGTTTGTCGGGGGCAAGCTAAAACGCGTAGAAATCGATTCGAGTAAATTTTGAATTTAAATAGTCGATTCAAAAACTTATCTTCCAATTTTGATCGAACTGGCTCCCGATATATATTCCATTGCGTTCGAAATGGGGGTAAAATATTATAAACGCCAAGCGGCATGCTTCGTTTGGAGTTCGAAAAAAATTCGGGTGAATAGTGTTTCGATATTTTCTATAAAAGGCCTCCATCTTTCACCATTTACACTCAAACCCTAATTCAGAAACCCTGGCCGCCATTTTCAATTCAAAGGCCAGAAATTTGTTTCGTTCTTCCTCTGATTTCTTCAAATCCGTACAATAGTACAACAAACATCTAACTACAAAGTTATAGAGCATCGTGAGAGCTTTAGATCCATACGGACTTGATGGCATTTCGAGTGTTGGATGGCCAAGAAATTGTGATGGAAGGAGAGACGTTCGCGCGTGGTTTTCTGGCGATGGGGATGGCCGAGCTCGACGTGGCCATGGCCGTGGGTGGAGCTTTCGAAGACCTTCTAGTTGGTGGTCGTCAATCGTGCCAAAGCTCGTCATAGGGGATGCGGCGATCAACCCTAGCTTAGGAGCAATGGGTTCAGTATCTACCGGTTGCGCGCGTGTTTTACCTGGAGATGGAAGAAAGGGGCCACGGCCGAGATTGCATCAAGCTTGAACGAACGGCAGGGATTTGTTTGAGGTTAAATAAAAATAGAAATTTGAAAATAAATTGTATATTTAATTGTGTAAACTTTAAAAACGTCATAACTTGTTCACACGAGGTCGAAAATTCACGAAACGACTTGCGTTGGAATCGTTCGCGAATACTACGCAATGGAGCTGGATTGGAGTTGATTGGAACTAGCAAAAATTTTGGGTAAAATTAAACGGCGTTTAATTTTATTCGAAATAAAACACTGCAACTGTTATTTGAAAACAAGATGAGAACTTCTCACTCAATCGAATTTGTTTCGATTTAAATTTTAAATAGATTTAAAATTGCTTAATTGTATGCTTGGATGATAAATTATTATCTGTTGTATTGAAATAGACCCTATACGCCGTATATTAAGCGGATGTTATTTATTAAACACATATACCGCGATATTCCATCTTGAAGTGGAATTGGTATTATATATGTATTTGGAGTTGATTTTCCCGCATTATATAGCGGATGAGACCCTATTGCGCCGCATAATAGCGGATAATTTTTTTTAAACTCATATACCGCGATATTCCGTATTGAAACGGGATTGGTATTGTGCTAACATCTGTGGATGCAGGGAAACAGGTTGGAGGGATCCAACTGAATTCCTCAACAGTATTGATTTATTTACGGATATTTGCGATATATTCTATTATCATATTGATATATGATGTTTGGATGTCGTGGTTGATTTATTGGTGTTGTTGCAGCATTGGACCTATTTTTGGAGTTTTAAAATTGTTAAAATAACGATTTTGAATTTAAAAGGATTTTCAAGTGATTTTTGAAAGTATACGTTTTATTGAATTTTGGAAATTGATTCATTTTAAATAAATAAACGTTTTAAATTTTTATATTATAAAAATTATGATTTTTGTGAAATATAACCGAAATGTGATTTTTTTGAAATAAGTAGTTGATTAATTTGTAAAATGGTTTAAATTGGGATTTTTGAATTATTATAAACGGTTTAAATAAAAGATTTATAAAATTGATATTTATAAATTAAAATATTGGAATTATAAAACGAGTTTTTATAAGTGTTAAAAAGAAGTATAAACGGATTTCATTAGTGAATGAAATTTATAGATTCATAAATTATGAAGTTATAAAATGAATAAATTTTGTAAAATAAAAGATTTATAAGTAAATATCTTATAAATTGGATTTTGGCATTTAAATGAGATATAAACAGAATTTGTTAATTAAGGGGTTTTATAAGTTGATGTTTTATAAAATATATATAAATGTGAATTTATAAACATTGTTTTATAAATCCGAAATCGACTTATTTTGATAAGTTAATTATTATGGCTTATTTAAGGAGATATATCCACGATTTTGGACAGTGGATAATCCTTTAAATTAAAATATGTAGAAGTGTTGAATTTTGGTTAACGAAGTATATTCACGATTTTGGACAGTGAATAATATATTAAAGAAATGTTTTAGGAAGTGATCTTTTAAACAGAATTAAAACGATTTGAAGTTGTTTTAAAATGTGTTAAGGATCGAAATCATAGATTTCAACATTCATTGTTGAAATAGACGTTTTCGAGAAATAAGGAAATGGTGGACTATAACACTGCTGTTATAGTAAATGATTTTCGAAAGGAAATGTTTTATATAGTATTGGGATTTATATATCTATCTTAATTTTGAATCCCTATACTAGTGACTTTGGGGGTTATCGTAACGATGTTTTACGCAACATTTGTTTTTGCCCCAATTGAATGTGTTTAAGAGAATGTTTTCCTTGAAAAAATAAAATATATACTTAATAGTGTTTTAAGTATATTGAATATTTTCAAAGTATTGAAAATAAATAGATTAGTGAATTACTTATTGTTAAATAAGTATTTGGAAATGTTTTCCAATATAGAAATTGAAATTGGTTTTCAAATGGTTGAAGTGTGAAAATATATCTTGCGAAGACATTTTGAAAATAAATAATTGTGAAAATTATTTAAATCTGGAAATTGTAGTGAATGTTGATTGATAGTTAAATAATCGACTATCAATATTTGCCTTTGAATGGCGTTCGAATTTCGATGCGACCAGGGGTCGGATTCCAAGTGGATATCCGAAAACCACATCGAATCTTTGTGATTGTGATGGATCTTTTGTTTAAAAGATCAAAGTGAAAATTGTTGTGACTTGTTGAAATCTGAATGAACACTTATTTTTAAAAATAAGCGCTCGTTATTCGGTTTAGCCAAGAGAGGACCTTTGGGTCATAAATCCCATTCCGAATAATGATACGATGAAATGGGACTGCATTTGAAGACCGGTGGTAAAGACCGGTATTTGCGAGAATGATAGCATGACATATCGATTGTCTCTGCACCGATAGCTACGGTATGGAGATTTCCTTTGTGATGGGAAATTCGATCGGGATTGTGAATACCCGAATTGCAAGGGCTTCTTTGGAAGTGCCTTCGGTTCTGTTCGAACCCAGAACAGGCTTGTATGGATTGTATGTCTGACATTACATTTGAGATATAAAGCAGATTTCTTTCAAATACATTTCTATTGGTGGCGGAGAATTTATTCTCTTAGCTTAACACCCATCTCTGAGACGTACGAGCTTAGAGGTTATGTAGTTGATGGTTATCAGTGATATACTCCCAATTTGGTAGTGTGGCATGCTGAGTGCTGCTGATCATTTGTTGATCAAAGCGTGACTTTGTGAAAAGCGTAGCTTTGTGGACGAGACTTCGTCGAACCTCACAACCCGGTTATGGTCGAAACATGAATCATAGCAGCAAGGTTATTTGAGGACAAGGCCCTCGGAGGTATGTCATTTCCTTCTGGATTATGAGTGGTATCATGGTATGGAGCCCAGATACTTACTTTGTGGTTGCTGCAAACTTATTGTTTTGTGGTTGTTGGTTGAGAGGATCCTCAGATAAAGGTTGTTTACAACCGGGGGATGGCATACTCGTGTCAGTAGTTACCCAACTAAAGGTAACCTGGCCTTGTCTAGCAGAGATCCGGTTAGGATCCGGGGACATCCCTCCAGAGGAGTTCCATTTTACTTGGGAAGTTCCTTTGCCCGACCATTTGTTGGAAATCCATTCATCAAATATGAGCTCTTTACGGATTTAGTTGTATAACCTGCCATTTACTTATGGTGGCGCCCCACTGTTTAGATGGTAGCTATAGTAGGCATAGTTCGGAATGTCTATGTTGGCTAAGATTTATATCATACTTTTGAAATGTTTTCCTACGTTTTGCACTTATAGTAATAATATCAAAGAAATTTGTGTATCAAACATGTTTGACTATCATAAGGAGAAATCTCCTCCGATTCTGCGTTTGCATTGTGTGTGTATGCGGGAGGCCTTATAGTAGTTTCATTTTCTAAAAGCATTGTGGATCTATTTTAAAAAGAATATTTCTTTGTTTGTTTTTTTAAGATAAACTGTTTAAGTTCTCACACCAGTCCCATGACTGACCTGGAGTTTATTGTTCCCTTCCTAAACTCTGGGTGCCCATCATTTTCTACACCGGCAGTCTAGAGTCAGGTTATTAGGATATTCTGAAATTCAGGAGGTGCAGTGGAGCTCAAGAGGTGAGCTGGATTGCATGGCGTATCATTTAGTATATAGTATTTCTTTTCCGCTGTTTATTGTTGTAAACTCTGATAATGTAATGTAATGTGATGTAATGTAATAACAGATATGATTCTTTATTTTAAAGATTATTCATTTATATATTATATGTTGTTCCGCTGCGAAATGTGAGATTATGTTATTGTTTCTGTTGCTTTTTCTTTCTTTCTTTCTTCTTCTATCTTCTATCTCTTCTTTAACCCTAACGGTTGAGTTTTCCGGCCTTCGATTGCTCGGTAGTTGATACAGTGGACGTATTAATGTTGACTTTCGTGAGTCGAAAATCTCTAGTCGTTACACTTGCAATATCATATCCATAGGAATCAGAATTTATAACAATTTCATACTAATATGTAAAATGCATGATGTACTATTACCAAGAATTTCTTCCGATCAGAGGAACAGAGGAAAAGCGACATTTTGAAGAGCGATGGTCAGTCGATGCATGGTCGAAGTAGTGATAAAGTTTGTTTCATGGAATTTGACTTTGTTTGGATTGATTTTCCATTCTATAAAAGCAAAATTAGGGTTTGTAAATTTGGGTGGATTTCTAGGTTGTCGATGGAAAAACGATGATATTTTTCAACAAAAGAAAGGAAAAGGGAGGACTATTTGGACTTCAGATTAGTGTTTAGATAATTGGGTTTGACCCTGTCGTAAACGGGATGATTGCTTTATGATCTGTCACCTGCCTATAAATACAGGCAAGTACGAAAATGCCGCAAACCCATTCTTACTCTTAGTGAAACCCTAGAACAACGTGTTACAAAATCATCGCGATGAGCTTCAAATTAATGTGCCAAAATCGAATGGGATTGAGCGGAATTTGGAAGGATTGTTTAATGTTTAATTGAGCATTGGATCTAAATTGGGGCAAAATTTTGTACATACTTCGGGCCTTGTAAATCAGGAGCTTGGGAGCTTTTTTTATTCAACATCAGGAACTTGGGAGCTGTAAACAGCGGTGCCTTTTTAAACGTGTATTTTAAATTTAAGAAAATTGGTAGCGGAGTATTGCATAATTCAATACTTTTAAACATTATGTTTAGATGCGATTTTTTTATTTTTGATTGGAAATACAGATAATCGAATCTGATTGTAAATTGGTTATGATTGATGTTTGTGTTTGATTAGAAGGTACTGTATGGATCATATTGCAATTCCATCTTCTTCTACAATGAAGCATGCAGTTTTAGGCGACTCTGAACTGGGGCAGTAATCAGATGGCTTGCATGCAAACGGCAAAAAAAAGGTTTCAGGTATGCCTTGTGAAAATATCTGTGATGGAGGAACAAATAAAAATTAAGGCCTATCAGTCATCACACGTAATAGTTTGGCCTGGCCCAATACAAATTTGGGTGATGGGACGAATATTGCAGGAAATTAGTTTTGATCAATTTGAACAAGTTTGATAATTGGGCTTTGGACCATCCCCCTTAGTTCAGGCCTAGGGCCGGCTTGGAAGATAACGAATGTAAAAATACAAGGCGTATTTACTCTACAACTTTATAGTCCAACCAGACTCAGTTGATGTTAATGACCAAATTTTTGTGTTTTAAAATTCAGTTGTCCACAAACAGGCCCGGCCCACTATTTAGGTTGCCCTAGCCCAAACAGAAACTATAGCTCACGTTAGAATCTCAGCCCAAAAAATTAGTGATTTTCTGGAAACAAAACTTTAAACCCGGGAAATATGCTCATGCAGGAAATGAATCCTCGTAATTGTTCTAAGAGTGTTGGCTGGTATGATACAATCGTTAATGTAGGAAAATAGTTCTCGTTTGTTAATATCAATTATTTTGCATATATTTTTGTATTGCCCTTGGCCCAATGGGTTGCCATTTCCCATGGGCTTGGTGGGTTGCCCTCCAGACCGGCCCAGTCAAAGATGTGGATTGCTAATGGATACAGGGACCATTGCTAATGGTAATGGATACAGTGCCAGAAACGAATTTAATCTTCATATTTTATTATTCACATACACACACAAACATTTATGAACAATAAAATATAATTAATTGGAAACAAAATTACAATACTTGTAAATCATTCCGTAAAAATGGACAATAAATATTGTTAAATACAATAAATATTATAAATAACCGTTAAACCGATTGTCATAAAACTTCATACATAAGATTGAATAGAATAAATATAAAACAGTAAAAAGGCTGTAAGACGTTAAAATCAACAGCTCTCGTAAATTTTAAGAAGAGAAAAGCGCAAGATATCTATTGTTTTTAACAACTATTCAGAACAACTTTGTAGAATTTTGTTTTATTACAACATATATTTAGAAAAAGTTGTCTGGAAAAATTTATTACAACTTCTTCTTCTTCCCATGATCAGGAGAAAATGAACGGCAAAGACGAGATGAAAACAACAAACGTTTTATGTTCGACCAACTACTGTTTGGCATACTCTTGTGGTTGCCAGCTGCATCGCTGCTGCGCTTCAAAGTTGTTTTGCAAGTCATGGTACAACCTTATTGAAAGCAGGACATTCGTCTTTAGACATTGTAGTGATAACAGCCGTGAAGGAAAATTGATCGCATAGTACGGTTGGTCGAATGCTTCGGATTACAGGTTGTGCTTGCTGAGTGGTAAAAGGTACGATGTTGTTGAAGACTTGGAACTCAAGTATGACTGGTATCCCTTAGAGGAAGCAAAAATTATTGGATCGTGCAAAGGATTGATGTGTTTGGAAAGCAATAGGCATGGACAACTTGCAATATGCAATCCTGCTACGAAGCAAACGGTACTTATACCCCAATTGGAGTTCTATAGTGAGTTTATTTTCCTTCATGGTTTTGAGGATGTTGCATCAGTTGCTGTGTTTGGGTTTAACCAAAAGAGCCGCGATTTCAAGATTGTGAGAACGATGACTTCATCTGCAAAGACCGGGGATAGCTATTTATTCGAAGAATTTGAAAATCTAAAAACTATGTTGGAGACTTGGATGATCGGAAGAGCACTTCAGGTTTTGTTTTCATTATGGGATATGGAGCAATTTCATGGGCTTCGAAAAAGCAGCCAGTAGTGAGCCTATCAACTACAGAAGCTGAATACATTGCTGTAACGACCTGATATTTTCAACCATTCGCATCCGCACATGTCGTACTTGAATTGCTCAAAATATCAGATTGTTAACTTAAATTTGGCAAAACCCAACATAAACAGTAAATAAATAATCACAGACACGGAGTAATATAATGCAGCGGAATAGATAAATAGTAGTTCATGAAGCTATTATATAAACATTAGAGTTAGAAATAATATACAGCAGAATATCTCAAATATAGTGAAGTCTCCAATGCAACAGATGACTTCTCCGAACAAATCAACAGGAAGAGCTGAAAGCTAAAGCGATTGTTGGGTCTCCAAGCGAAGCTCCAAACTTCAAAGGTGAGTCTCAAATGCTGTATCACTCAGTCTGTGTAACGACCCAGAATTTCTGTCAATTTAAAATTCGTATATTTAATTGATTTTAAATATTAATAAGTGAAATTTATAAGTCGAATAATTTTATTTCGAATATTAGATTTAATTGGATGATTAAATCGATAATTTAATAGTTGAAATTTCAAAAATAATTGAAAATTGGGTTAAATATGATTAAAATTGATTTGTAAAATTTTATTATATCATATTGGAATTAGAATGGTGTATAGAACTTTTAAAATCGAATTAAAAGTTAATTTGTGAAAATTGAATATTTTAATATTTAATCGACTAGTGAAATTAGCCATTTTTCGAACAGTCTCAGAATTGGACGAAACTAGTTTCATTGGATCTGTAATAGTTTTTTATTATCGGATTTCAATTTTCGTAGCGATTGGAGTTTTCGTTTGACCGTGGCAGCTCGAAACGCATCGAAATTGTTTTAATATTAATTTGGCGAGTTAAAATAGTCATTTTTCAAACGGTCTCGGATTTTGACGAAACCAGTTTCATCGGATCCGTAATGTGATATTATTGTAATATTTCAAATTTCGTGTCAATCGAATTTACCGTTTGTCCGGGGCAAACTAAAACGCCTAGAAATTTGATTAATCGATTTAATTTAAAATCGATCGTTTATTGCCGTAACTCGCACAGATGATCGAATTGGCTTTCGAAACACGTTCCATTGTGTTCGGAACGTGGGGTAGATCTTAGGAATGCCAACCGCCACGCTTCGTTTGGAGTTCGGAAAATCCGGGATGAATAGTGTTTTGGAATATTTTCTATAAAAGCCCTTCACTCTTCATTTTTGCAAAAAAAATATAAACCTAACCCTAAAACTAAAGCCAGCCGCCACCCTTCAAACAATGGCCGAAAATCACCAAATTTCTTCCCTTCAAATCTCTTAATCCATCAACTTTTAGCTAATTCTTCCAACTACAAACCTGTAGAGCGTCGAGAGATCTTCCACTTCAACGGTTATGATCGGGAAATTCGTAGCCGATCGACGACAAATTGCATTCAAAGGTCGCGCATTGTAGGGTGTTTTGCACGGCAAGGATGAGGCCGAGCTCTAAGTGGTTGTGGCCAAGCGTAGAGCGTAGGGAGGCGGTTCGTATGGTGGCTTCTAATCGTGGTAGAAGACGTCGTGTCGATCGTGTGATTTAGGGCAAAAGGGACGGCTGATGGTTCATGAACGCGATGCTTTACTGGGGGGTTTTGAACGTGTGGTAAGAAAGAGAATTTCGCGGCCTAGATCTCTCATTAAAGCAATGAACGGACCGATGGGAGTTAGGTTAAAAATTTTAAAATAAAAATGTGATTTATTTATATATTATAAATTATATAATGTTTAAAACTCTGTAACTTTTTCATACGAGGTCGAAAACGCACAAAACAAGTTGCGTTGGGTTCGTATGGACGAACACTACGCTATGGAGCTAGACTGGAATCGTTTGGAGTTAGTGAGAATTTCGGGTAAAATCAAAAGCTCGTTTAATTTTATTCGAAATAAAAGCTGAAAACGAAATTGAAATCAAGGTGGAAACTTCTCACTCAATCGAATCGGTTTCGATTTTAATTTTAAATATTTAAATTTAAAATTGTTGATTGTATGTTTGAATGATGATTGTTATCTATTGATTGTTAAAATAGACATTATGCGCCGTTATTAAGCGGAGGTTCTTTATTAAAAACATATACCGCGAATATTTCACAGTACAGTGAAATTGGTATTATTTATGTACT
Organism: Allium cepa; assembly: GCA_030765085.1. Classification (NCBI taxonomy): domain Eukaryota; kingdom Viridiplantae; phylum Streptophyta; class Magnoliopsida; order Asparagales; family Amaryllidaceae; genus Allium; species Allium cepa. The sequence continues at coordinate 238,454,364 of CM060930.1, forward strand.
TGGAGTTGATTTCCCGCATTATATAGCGAATGAGACCCTATTGCGCCGTCTATTAAGCGGATAATATTTTATAAATCCCATATACCGCGATATTCCTCTTTGAACGGAACTGGTACTGTGCTAATGTTTGTGGATGCAGGGAAACAGGTTGGAGGGATCCAACTGAATTCCTCACCGGTATTTATTTGATTACAGATATTGTGATATTTGTTGATTATCATATCAATATATGATGTTTGGATGTCGTGTTTGACTATTTGGTGTTGTTGCATCATCGGATCCATTTTTAAAGTTTAAAGTAACGATTTTGATTTTAAAAGGGTTTTTAAAGCGATTTTTGAAAGTATACGTTTTATTTAAATTTTGAATTATTAAAATAAATAAACATTATAATTTTATTGTTATAGAAGTTATATTTTTGGAAAATATTATTTAAGTATAACTTTGGAGTTATATAAGTTTTAAATAACATTTTGTAAATTATTAAAAGAATTGGTTTATTTAAAGTGAGATTTTTGAATTATTATAAACGGTTTATACAAAAGATTTCTAAGATTAATATTTATAAATTAAAAATATAGGAATTGTGAAACGAGTTTTATTAAGTGTTAAAAAGAAGTATAAATAGATTTCACAAGTGAATAAAATTTATAGATTTATAAATTGTGAAGTTATGAAATGAATAGATTTAGTAAAATCAAAGACTTATAAATAATTAACTTATAAATCGGATTTTTGCATTTAAATTAAAATCTTTGATGAAGCATAAACGGTTTATAGATGAGATTTATAAGATAATATTTTATAAATCGAAAATAATGGAATTTTAAAAGGAGTTCTGTTAACGTTGAAAATAAGGCTATAAATGAAATCTTATAAGTAATAAGATTTATAATTTGTGAAGTTTTAAAAGAACGATTTGTAAATAAATGAATTATAAGTATTTAACTTATAATATGGACTTTTGGTATATATTTGAGATATATAAATTGAATCGGATTAATAAAGGAGATTTATAAATCGAAGTTTATAAATAGAAATGGAATTTATAGACCATGTTTATAAATTCGAAATCAATTGGATTTGATAAATTGAATATAGAAGTTTATAAAAGGAAATATATTCGCGATTTTGGATAGCGAATAAATTCTTGAAATAAAACGTGTAGTAAATATTGAAATTGGGTTAGTAAGGTATATTCACGATTTTGGACAGTGAATATATTATTAAAGAAAATAGATGTGTTTTTGGGAAAGTGATATTATGAAATGAAAGTTAATCGTTTTAAAGATGTTTAAAAATGTATTGACTGTCGAAACCATAGATTTCAACATTCATTGTTGAAATAGACGTTTTCGATAAATATAAGGAAATGGTAGACTATAACACTGTTGTTATAGTAAATGATTTCCGAAAGGAAATGTTTTATATAGTATTGGGATTTATATATTTATCTTAATTCTGAATCCCTATACTAGTGATTTTTGGTCGTCGTAACGATGTTTTACGTAACATTCCTTTTGGCCCAAATAAATGTGTTTAAGCGCATGTTTTCCTTAAAGAATGAAATATATACTTAATTTCGATTTAAGTATATTGGATATTTTCCAAGTGTTGAAAATAAATGGATTTGTGAATTACTTATTATCAAATAAGTATGGAAATTTTTTCCAATATGAAGTGAATGTTTTGAGATTTTATCTTTTAAAGATAAATTGAAAAATGAATATTTAAAATCGATTTGGAAATCGTATATTCATAGATATTTTGGAATTGTAAATTCACTATGGAATTTGTAAAAGAAAGGGAAATTTGTTTAAAAATAAACGTTGATTTATTTTTGAAGTGTGGGAATGAATTTACGGATTTGGAACGTAAATATAAAGTAAATCGGTAAGGATTTATTTAATTAGTTTAAATGAACCATTTTGAAATGAAAGTATTTCCGCGTAAGGAAAATGATTGGAATTTGTTTTCAAAAGTGGTAAAGGTGAATCTATTTTAAAATTATCATGTTCTTTGTTTTAAAGATAAATTGTTTTAAGTTATCACACCAGTCTCATGACTGACTCGGAGTTTATTGTTTTCCTTCCTAAACTCTGGGTGCCCACCAATTTCCACACGGGCAGTCTAGTGTTAAGGTTTATCAGGATATTTTGGAATTCAGGAGTTGCTGGAGGCAAGCTGGATGGCATGGCGTATTTCTAGTATATAGTATTTTTTTTCCGCTGTTTGTTGTTGTTTAATTGTTGTACACTCTGATAATGTAATGAAATGTGAAGTAATGTAATAACTGATATAATTCTTTGTTTAAAGATTATTCATTTATTTATTATATGTTGTTCCGCTGCGATTGTGAGATTCTGTCATTGTTTCTGTTGTTTTCTTTTTCTTTCTCTCTTCTTCTATCTTCTACCTCTTCTTTAACCCTAACTGTACGGTTTTCCGGCCTTCGATTGGTCGGCGGTTGATACAGTGGACGTATTAATGTCGGTTTTGAGCGTCGAAAAGTCGCGATCGTCACATTCTGACCCGAGCGTAAAGCAAAACACAAAACACTCGAGTCGGGATTAATATTCTTATATCCATAAATCCAACTCAAGTGAAATATCAACTGAAATACAAGTAACTCAAAGGACGTATGGGATAACCATCCTTTAAGGGTGTGTGGAACTATCTAAAATGAAGAAATTCACATTATAACACCGTGGTCCTTTCAAATTTATTTATTATTCAAAACCAAAATATCATTTTCACTTCAAATATATCTATTTTTTAAAATGGTGTACATATATATTGAATAATTTATAAAGTAAAGTACTTATAATTTCTTCAAGTTTCACCGATCACCTCAAAAATCAACTCGACTTTCTCGTTCAAATTAATTCAATTTCAAATTTTCAATTTCCATCCAATTTAGTCTTCTAAATAACAAATTCAAATTATATCAATTTCAATACAGATCTGAATAACAATTTACCTATTTAAGTCCCCGTATTTTCAAAGCTTTAATATTCAACATTTCAAACTAACCTAACAGTTTCATATAGATCTTGATTTAATCTTCATTATAATTTATTCTTGAAATATCCACTCAATATTATTTATATAGTCTTATATTACAATTCATTTTTTTTGCCTTCAATTTCTTTAAACTCTAATATTCATTAAATCACTAAAATCACAGTCATGTTATGAACTATATTTTAAGTTTTCAAATTCAATAAGTTTCGAATTGATTTAATTAAATAAAATTCTCAATTAATACCATTCCAATCAATTCAACTTTATCTTCCTTAACATATACAAATCATTGGAAATCTATTTAAAATATAATACTTAAACATATTCTATTGATTAAATCAAACTTTATTAAATTAAAGTTTATTATTAAATCTACTTTACATTAAACATATTTATATATAAAATATTTCCAATAATAACTAAAACCTTATATTTCTTTCCTAAAACCATAGATATTATTTTCAAAATATTTATATATGGACCAACGGCGTCTGTATATACTTCTATCTATGGTTAAGTGATATGGATATTTATCATTTCAATCCGTAATTAAATATATATATATATATATATATATATATATATATATATATATACGGTTAGATATCATTTCGACCCGTAATCCCAATTTAGTTCAAATGAAAATCGCTTGGGTTTATCATTTCAACCCATAACGATTTTCTCCTATTCTAAAGTCCATTGGGGTATGTATCATTTCAACCCATAGAGAATTCTCTATTAACAGGGAACTTGCAAAGTGATAGCAGATAATAAGATAACAACAGGCATATATCATCAATAATTTAAATAAAATATAAACAACAACAGGATATGGTGTCATATCCCACAAGTGAACAGTTACAAAAAATAGTATATAAATAACAATTTAAATGACTACAGCATCATATTTCAATTGTCGTTTCAATTGAAATCAAATTTAATAAAATACAAGAACGTTAATCGTGAGTGATTGCTTACTTTTCGAGGCTAGAGAAGAACGATAATGAGGTCTGTTATGGATCCCAATACGAACTTTGAAGCAAAGCAAAATTGGCACGAGTTTGATGACAAAGCTGATTGATAGAAATCAATGAGAAAAAAATCAATCGGTTTGATATAAATAGAGTATATATTATATGTGTTATTTATATTTCCTTAAAATCTCAATAAATTTAATTTAAGACGGATATTCAAATAAAATATTCACATTGTTTGAAACTGATATTAAATTTAAAATACATATCAAAACAAAACATCATCATATTATTGAAAAATCAATACTTAAATTTAAACACATAAACGTTTTTCCTCTTAAATCAATATTACATTTAAATACACACACACACATAAAAATAAAACATAGGCATAAGATATATAAAAATCATCACTTATTTAAAAACACGCATTTTAAAATAACATATTTATATATAGTTTACTCAAAATTCAAAGCATATACTGAGAAAATCAATCTATATATATATATAGATCATACATTATGAAAGCACTACAGAAAAAAGAAAAAAAGAAAATATACTTTATACATATACACTAGAATCGAGATGAAAATTATACATTTGAATTTTTAGTTTTACAACGTAAATCACCAATGCTTTTACAACACTCAGCTGCCATACTAATATATGTTATATTCGAACAGGAATAAAAATCTAATTATATTTTCAAAATATGTATATTACTAATATTTTATAGTAACAAATAAGATATAAGACTAACGTATATATACGTCTCTGAAAAACTTGGCTTAAAATTCACATAAGAATTAAATATAAAAAAATATGTAGATATAGTTTTATGCTAAAAAATATCAATTAAATGTTTTTTTCATACATATTGAAGTCTATATCAGTAAGATTTACCTTCAAGTTCAAAAATATTGGAAGCAGAGGACAGGGAGGGGAGAAGCAAAACATGGAGAAAGAAAAAAATAAAATAAAAAAGAAAATGGAGGCCTTACCTTCAGAGCTCACGCACGCAAGAAGAAATGAAGGAAATGTTGAGATGCAATTGAAAACTATTTGTATGCGAGGCTTATATTTATCAGGGTTGCGTTGATTGAGGTGAGAGAATATAGGCAAGAAATAGATTTAAATTAATTATACACGATTGCATTGATTGAGGTGAGAGAATATTGGCAAGAAATAAATTTAAATCAATCATACATGATTGCATTGATTGATGTGAGAGAATATAGGCAAGAAATAAATTTAAATCAATTATACACGATTGCGTGGTTTTGAAATTTAAACAGAAGTAATTGCGTGATTTAGGCGAAAGAAAAAAAATATGGCAAGCAAAAATTGGTTTGGAACGTTTCAATGTCAATCAAAGATTTTACACCAATTTAAAACAAGTAACGTAGGAAAACGAATAGGCACAAATTAGGAAACGTATCACATAAATAATAAATATAAAGTAGCAGGTGAGGATTTTAGGCAATAAATATTTACGTTGATTTATACACGCAAATAAAATATGAGCTGTAGCCAAATCAAATAATGAAAAGAGGAAAAACGTACGTACGTTATACGTTTCTTCCAGTGATCGAGCAGAACAATAAATAAAGGGAGAACTTTGCGTTGAGGGAAGAAACGAAATGGAAGATCTCATAAATAAATGCGAATATTAAATCAAATTGAATAGTTTCAAACAATGAATAGTCAGATGAAGATAAACAAATAGCAACCATCAAATCCCTTGATTTGCTGAAGGTTAATTAAAGCAACAAATTGATTGGACAGCACGTTTTGAAAAAAAAAAAAAATTTATTTTTTTTTAACGGAAGAAGATTGAAGAGTCAAAATTTTTGGTACCGTTCACAATTTAAACTGACACAGATTAGGTAAGGAATATGTATATAAATTTTGTACAGAATATGATACGTTTGTTGAAGCCAATAGCACCAAAAATCAAGGAATGAAAAAGGCAACAGGGAAAAGAACGGAACAAATAGAAATGAAACGTATCAAATTAAATATGAGCAGTTTAGAAGCAATGGTCAAAAATTTTCTTCCAAAATCGCGGCTACTGATTTGTTTTCTGTAGCTAAGATATGAAATTTATGAGCGTGCAATAGATGCAGAATTCAAATCAACCATACGCCCACATTAAAATAAAAGTAATGCATTTAAATTTATAAGTTTTCTTATTTATTCACTACTTATATTTAGTGAAAATATGTGCTTAAAGAGTATTTCATAAATTACGTACTATTTAAGCTAACTAAATAAATCAAAACGGATACGAACGTACAATTTAAAACGTTCATTTTATAAAGTTTATCTATACACTATAAATTTTAAAATTTATTACTTAATTAAAAATACGATTTGTTTACATCCATCTGATTCATTCATCATTTACCAAGAACTGATGTATATAAGTAAAAATATTAATTACTCGATTTAAAAAGTATATAATCTACAAAAAAAAGCGGAAAATAAGATCGACGGAGCTATAGAAGTCCAAATTTAGAAAAATGAAAAATGACGTCTCAGTCAGGAGATGATTTAGAATTTTTCTATGTAAAAATATTCAGGTTTGGAAAATAAATTTATTACCATCAATTATTAACTGATTTGAATAGAAGTAGAATTACACAATAAAATTTACTTTCTAAATTTCTGATCAAAATTTACCATCTACTTATATTTAATTGGACGTAATCCAAATATTAAATTTATATTTCAAAATATTATTATTTAAAAATTTCTTCAAAATTCAATTAAATACGTTGATAAAACCATTAAAAATTATTAAAATTTTACGGGTTGTTACACTCTCCCCCACTCAAAACTTTTTGTCCCCGAAAAGGAAGGAAGTAGGAGAATAGAAACAAGCGGAAAGAAAGATAGATTAAAAGATAAGGATTAACAGTTAATTTAAAACTATATAAATTTTATTTGAAATATTTATTTGAAAACTTCATTTGCAATTCAGTTATCTTTAATACTTTAAAAATTTTCAAAACTCATTGGAATTAAATATGTTTAAATAACACTTAATAAATATATGTAAATTATTTGAAAACAATTTATTTACATAATTAGTTATATTTACACAGAAGCTATTGAAAACATTAAATCTATAATTCATAAATTTATTAATTTATCTCAAGATATTTTCCAAATATTATTACTAATCATTTACTTTAAATATGTTTTATTTAATTAATAATTTATAACACTAAATTTTTTCGATTAAACCATGTAGTATATGAATAAACCATATTTTAAAAGGATTTATTCAAAAAGGAAAGAAGGTAAATTCGAAAAATAGAATATATGTGGATAAATAAAGCTGAGCAGATAAGATAGGTTCAAAGGAATAGTATCGGGCTCGAATAATTAAATCAAACCATAAAATTTAAATCTCAAATATTAATACAAAATTTCTTTGTTGGAAATACCTTTATAATAAAATACCTTTATAATAAAATACTTTTATATCGAAACCAATTTTCCTTTCGAAAATACTTCTATAACTCGATGTTTCAACAAGTTTATCCTCGTTCTTACAGACTCTTGCCATGCGTTGATCAGGCGCAAAGCTAGAATTCTTCAAGTACTTAGTAGACCTGTTTCAACACCCAGTGAAAACACTTGAAAAACCTTAAAAAAAGATATGGAAAATACAATCCAAACAAATCAACCAAACCAAACCTTTGTCCGATCATGGTTCGTAGATACACAATGGTTACGCCTGGTTCCCCCAGGAAACAGTCCGTATCTGTAAGCTTTCTCAGCCCTGCGAGTTACGCCATGATGACTAGTAGAGTGCAGGATACACAATGGTTACGCCTGGTTTCCCCAGGAAACAATCCGTACCCCTAAGCCATCTCAGCCAGGCAGTTTCGCTACTAATGCGACCTATATAGAGTGTAGGATACACAATGGTTACGCCTGGATCCCCCAGGAAACAATCCGTACCCCTAGGCCATCTCAGCTAGGCTGTTGCGCTATGCAGTCGCACCAAGAAAAAAACCATGGGTTACACTATGGTAGGGCACTCGAGTATCACATCCGAAAAACCAAAATCAGAGAGAATAATATCGATAGAATGAATCCAAGATGTGGCCACAAATCGGATATCAAGCAGAAGGTACTTTCCATATCTTTACTTCGAAAATATATAGCATATAGTACCCTTTTCAAATCACTTTTAAAATATATACTTATATAAAGTCCATTATATATAGGATTCCATTTTCAAATCGAATACTTTCCAAATCAATAGTATATCAAATCACACTTGTATAGACTTCGATTATATAAAATTCTCGTTCCAAATTGAGTACCATTCAAATCAACTTCATACTTATACAAATCCGTTTTATATAAGTTCGACCACTCCGAAATCAAGTACTTAATAATATAAGGTCCTCAATTTCAAATCATTTCAATATCAATTCAGTTTCAAAATCATATATGATTTCACCAAATTTTCTTCCAAATTAAATATCTCAAGTCAAACAAATTCATTTCCAAAATACCATATAAGTACTGGTTTTAATTCCATTCAAATTTCGAAAATTTTCCCAAACTCAATTGTACTCAAAATGGTTTCTAAATTTATAATTATCCATTTAAAACCTTTAAACTATTTATTTCTATACGAAAAATCCAATTTTCCTTTTGCAAATTATTTATTTAACAAAAGTTTCAAATTTACTTAAGTCATACTCTTCATACTTTAAACATACAAAACTAAACTTATACCCATTATCAAATGTTTTATACTCTTCGAAATTTCTTATATTTAAAAATTTAAACCTTGATTTGGAAGTGTTCGAACCTTCAAAATAGTCGGTGAAATCAAATTTCAAATCCAAGAGTTGGAAATCAGCAACAAATCTGTAAATCGAATTTTTTTATATTTTTTATAAATAGAGTTCTACTAAATCAAATCGAAAACTCGAGGATTGAGCACCGGCTTACTTTAAATTATTTAAAATATATATACCTATATCTTTCGAATATCAAATCATACTTCGGAATTTGAAATCAAAATTGGTTTCACAAAGTCACTCGCATAGCAAAGCTATTAAAGTGGCCTCTTCCCCACTCTGAAACTCGAAAATCAATGTCGATAATGCATGCACTAATCACCGAAATTATTTTCCAATGACATAAGTGAGTTCTGGACTTCTATTTTCTTGAAAACTTCTTTGAATTTTTTTCAAAATCCTTGGAACTCATTTGAAACATTTCTTATTCAGAAAATACTTTCAAATCTTATTATTATATATTTCAAAATCTTAAACCAATTTTCAAAAATACCGGAGTCCAATCTCTCGAATTTCAAATTCAAAACCTTTCAATTATAAATCATTTTTATATAAATCAATTTTCTTATAATATTTTCAAAATTTCAAATCTTTTCGAAACTCCAAATTCTCGGTTTTTTAAAAGCTATATAATCCTTATCGAAAACATTTTCCCTTTTATATATAGAATAAAATCATAGTTACCCAAATAAAAATTTAGGTATATAAAACAATTTTAAAATACAAACAAAATCCATTTTCAAGGGATTATTCAAGAATGGATTTCAAAACAAAGATAGATATTTAAATTAGAGGAACTCGAATCAATAGAATCCTGATTCGAAGATAGACTCGATCGAAGATGAGATAATTAAATTACAAAATAGAAGATGGATGTACTTCTATAAATCGTAGCGACCTTAACCGGGTCAACCGTTAATTCAGGAATATAATCGATGCGGAATTCCAAAACAAATCGACATTCGATCGCCAGAGATAGAATTCGGCATATCAAGATATAGCAGCATCGTAAACCGAGGATACAGAAATCTTCGGTGAATCAATGCCAATTGTAAAGGAGTTTTCACCCCTTTTACAAAACATTCAGTGGAGTTATGGGATACTCCAGAATCAAACGAATATAAATAGAAAGAGACAAGAATGAATTTCGGAACCGAGGGACATTCCAAAATTCAAAGGAAATCGAGTCAAAAAGGAAGAGATTCAACTCGAACGAAAGTGATTCTGTAAATAAATTTACCATATATGCTAAGTTTTGCCTAGAGCCAAAGCTCTGATACCAACTGTAACGACCTGATATTTTCAACCGTTCGCATCCGCACATGTCGGACTTGAATTGCTCAAAATATCAGATTGTTAATTTAAATTTGAAAAAACCCAGCATAAACAGCAAATAAATAATCACAGATCACACACACACAGTAATATAATGCAGCGGAATAGATAAATAGTAGTTCATGAAGCTATTATATAAACATTAGAGTTAGAAATAATATACAGCAGAATATCTCAAATACAGTGAAGTCTCCAATGCAACAGATGACTTCTCCGAACAAATCAACTGGAAGAGCTGAAAGCTAAAGCGATAGTTGGATCTCCAAGCGAAGCTTTAAACTCCAAAGGTGAGTCTCAAATGCTGTATCACTCAGTCTGACCCGAGCGTAAAGCAAAACACAAAAAACTCGAGTCAGGATTAATATTCTTATATCCATAAATCCAACTCAAGTGAAATATCAACTGAAATACAAGTAACTCAAAGGATGTTTGGGATAACCATCCTTTAAGGGTATGTGGAACTATCTAAAATGAAGAAATACACACTATAACACCGTGGTCCTTTCAAATTTATTTATTATTCAAAACCAAAATATCATTTTCACTTCAAATATGTCTATTTTCCAAAATAGTGTGTGTGTATATATATATATTGAATAATTTATAAAGAAAAATACTTATAATTTCTTCAAGTTTCACCGATCACCTCAAAAATCAACTCGACTTTCTTGTTCAAATTAATTCAATCTCAAATTTTCAATTTCCATCCAAATTAGTCTTCTAAATAGCAAATTCAAATTATATCAATTTCAATACAGATCTGAATAACAATTTAACTGTTTAAGTCCCCGTATTTTCAAAGCTTTAATATTCAACATTTCAAACTAAACCTAACAGTTTCATATAGATCTTGATTTAATATTCATTATAATTTATTCTTGAAATATCCACTCAATATTATTTATATAACCTTATATTACAATTCATTTTATTTGCCTTCAATTTCTTTAAACGCGAATATTCATTAAATCACTAAAATCACAGTCATGTTATGAACTATATTTTAAGCTTTCAAATTCAATAAGTTTCGAATTGATTTAATCAAATAAAATTCTCAATTAATACCATTCCAATCAATTCAACTTTATCTTCCTTAACATATACAAATCATTAGAAATCTATTTAAAATATAATACTTAAACATATTCTATTGATTGAGTCAAACTTTATTAAATTAAAGTTTACTATTAAATCTACTTTACATTAAACATGTTTATATATAAAATATTTCCAATAATAACTAAAACCTTATATTTCTTTCCTAAAACCATAGATATTATTTTCAAAATATTTATATATGGACCAACGGCGTCTGTATATACTTCTATCATATGGTTAGGTGATACAGATATTTATCATTTCAATCCGTAATTAAATATATATATATATATATATGTATATATATATACGGGTAGATATCATTTCGACCCGTAATCCCAATTTAGTTCAAATGAAAATCGTTTGGGTTTATCATTTCAACCCATAACGATTTTCTCCTATTCTAAAGTCCATTCGGGTATGTATCATTTCAACCCATAGCGAATTCTATATTAACAGGGAACTTGCGGAGTGATAGTAGATAATAAGATAACAACATGCATATATCATCAATAATTTAAATAAAATATAAACAACAAGATATGGTGTCATATCCCACAAGTGAACAGTTACAGAAAATAGCATATAAATAACAATTTAAATGACTACAGCATCATATTTCAATTGTCGTTTCAATTGAAATCAAATTTAATAAAATACAAGAACGTTAATCGTGAGTGAATGCTCGCCTTTCGAGGCTAGAGAAGAACGATAATGAGGTCATTTATGGATCCCAATACGAACTTTGAAGCAAAGCAAAATTGGCACGAATTTGATGACAAAGCAGATCGATAGAAATCGATGAGAAAAAAATCAATCGGTTTGATATAAACAGAGTATATATTATATGTGTTATTTAAATTTCCTTAAAATCTCAATAAATTTAATTTAAGATGGATATTCAAATAAAATATTCACATTGTTTGAAACTGATATTAAATTTAAAATACATATTAAAACAAAACATCATCGTATTATTGAAAAATCAATACTTAAATTTAAACACATAAACGTTTTTCCTCTTAAATTAATATTACATTTACACACACACACAAAAATAAAATATAGGCATAATATATATAAAATCATCACTTATTTAAAAACATGCATTTTAAAATAACATATTTATATATAGTTTACTCAAAATTCAAAGCATATACTGAGAAAATCAATCTATATATATATAAACCATACATTATGAAAGCACTATAGAAAAGAGAAAAAACAAAATATACTTTATATACACACACTAATATCGAGATGAAAATTATACATTTAAATTTTTAGTTTTACAACATAAATCACTAATGCTTTTACAACACTCAGCTGCCATACTAATATATGTTATATTCGAACAGGAATAAAAATCTAACTATATTTTCAAAATATGTATATTACTAATATTTTATAATAACAAATAAGATATAAGACAAACGTATGCTGAAAAGCTTGGCTTAAAATTCACGTAAGCATTAAACATAAAAAATATATGTAGATATAGTTTTATGCTAAAATATCAATTAAATGTTATATTCATACATATTGAAGTCTATATCAGTAAGATTTACCGTCAAGTTCAAAAATATTGGAAGCAGAGGATAGGGAAGGGAGAAGCAAAGCATGGAGAAAGAAAAAAATATAAAATAAAAAGAAGAAAATGGAGGCCATACCTTCAGAGCTCATGCACGCAGGAAGAAATGAAGGAAATGTTGAGATGCAATTGAAAACTATTTGTATGTGTGGCTTATATTTATTAGGGTTGCATTGATTGAGGTGAGAGAATATAGGCAAGAAATAAATTTAAATTAACTATACACGTTTGTATAGGCAAGAAATAAATTTAAATCAATTATACACGATTGCATTGATTGAGTTGAGAGAATATGGGCAAGAAATAAATTTAAATCAATTATACACGATTGCGTGGTTTTGAAATTTAAACATAAGTAATTGCGTGATTTAGGTGAAAGAAAAAAAAATGGCAAGCAAAAATTGATTTGGAACGTTTCAGTGTCAATCAAAGATTTTATACCCATTTAAAACAAGTAACGTAGCAAAACGAATAGGCACAAATTGGAAAACGTATCACATAAATAATAAGTATAAAGTAGCAGGTAAGGATTTTAGGCAATAAATATTCACGTTGATTTATACACGCAAATAAAATATGAGTTGTAGCCAAATCAAATAAAGAAAAGAGAAAAAACGTACGCACATTATACGTTTCTTCCAGTGATCGAGGAGAACAATAGATAAAGGTAGAACTTTGCGCTGAGGGAAGAAACGAAATGGAAGATCTCATAAATAAATGCGAATATTAAATCAAATTGAATAGTTTCAAACAATGAATAGTCAGATGAAGATAAACAAATAGCAACCGTCAAATCCCTTGATTTGCTGAAGGTTAATTAAAGCAACAACTTGATTGGACAACACGTTTTGAAAAAAAAACATTTTATTTATTTATTTATTTATTTTAACGAAAGGAGATTTATTGGACGTAATCCATCTGCTTATATTTACTTTCAAAGTTTCTGATCAAAATTTACCATCTGCTTATATTTAATTGGACGTAATCCAAATATTAAATTTATATTTCAAAATATTATTATTTAAAATTTCTAAAAAATTCAATTAAATACGTTAATAAAACCATTAAAAAGTATTAAATTTTTACGGGTTGTTACAATTGCTGCTGCACTTTGTGCTTGTCAATGTATTTGGCTTAGGAGAATCTTGGAGCAACTTGGAGCTGAAGAAAGAGGAAGCATAGAAATTTATTGTGACAACAACTCTACAATTCAGTTGTCCAAAAATTCAGTTTTCCACGGACGAAGCAAACATATTGGTGCAAAATTTCATTTCCTCAGAGACCTGGTAAATGATGGAGCTGTGAAGCTGAGTTTTTGTAGCTCTGAAGAGAAGATTGCGGACATAATGATACGGCCTCTCAGATTAGAGCAGTCTGTGTAGCTCCGTGGGATGATTGGAATAATTGATGCAGTAGAAGTTTAAGCTCCATGCAGATGCATTAGCATAAGGGAGGGAATGTTGGGAAAAATTAGTTATTCACGTTCTTAATAAGCTATAATCTTATGGATGCCCTATTCTTAAGAGTTAGCAGTTTTTAGATTTCCATGTAACTTGCCATGAAATGTGGCTTTTCTATTTTTGCTTTTGCATGCGTAAAAGGCTATAAATGCCTGATGTTTATTTTCAAGAATTTAAACAAGCAAATAACACTACGAAGAATTATATTGGCGTCCTATCATTTGGAATCCAATTAGCAGTAAGAAGATGCCTTGCTGCGCCTACAGAGTATTATTAAGGCGTATCAACACTATAGATCACCTACGACAATGGGGAATTAGTTACGATGACATTTGTGTATTATGCAATGAAATGCTAGAAAGTATAAATAATTTGATATTCAACTGCAGTTATTCTAGATATACGTGGGTGCTTATGAAGTTAAAACCAAGTACTACGAATAGCGATACCGCCCTGAATCTTGAAGGTGAAGTCAACTGACTCAAACAACGATTCCAGAAGCACGACCAAATCAGTCAGTTGGCTTCTCGCTCTCTCGTCGCCAGGATCTACCGTATCTGGAAGGAGAGAAACAAACGCGTGTTTGGGAAGAAAGAGATGAATAAAATCGAAAAGGCTAAATTAATTCACATCGAGATCACTTATCTCATGCGGAAATCGAGGTTGAAGACCCAGTGCACCCACAAGAATGAGCAGATTTCGTAGAAATAGGGCATTGATTTGAGTGATGCTGGATGAACACTTGTCGTCCCTCAATTTTCATCCCTAGAAGCTGCCATGGTAGAGAGGACAATTGTTTTGTTCGAGTTAGACCTGTCTGTATCTTTCATTCGACGTGATAATTGTTAGCCATGTGGTTATGGCCTGATCAATTAATGGACTGTCATGGGTCTATATGTTTGTACCTTAACGTTATATTTTTTTTATTAATAAAGAAATCAAATTTCATAATGTATGTATATGTGTGTATTACGGTACAAACAGAAGTTTGATCAGGCATGCAGTCCTCTTTTTCTTAAAAGTAGAGGAAATTTTATTAGTTCTGCAAATATTGAACAGATAATGCAAACAAGATTCTAACATAAATATCAGAATACTGTAACCCAATTGGGCAATTAGTAGGCTAGCGCTTCAAACAAACATTAAGACTACCCGTCATAAAAAATCTTTGCAGTCGGACATGTAGGAAAATGAGATGCTGCTATGACTTTTGAGAAATCTTATTTATTATGATTATAAAGTGACCATTATACAACCTTTTGTGGATGACCGTATTCTTACATAATGAATTTCATGCCTATAATCCAACAAATTAAAGAAGATAATCTTTTCTTTTTCTCACAATTACCAATAACGTACCTTTCCCATTATGCTTCATAAGAAATTTATGGACAGAGAGTTTATTTCATTACTAATGAAAATTATGTAAATACTTATCACTACAACAAAATGACCATATCACAACTGTATTTTTACAACTGCTAAAAAATGGCAGTTGTAATAAATGTTTTTTACAACTTTTTCTTCTTCAGAAAGTTGTAATAAACTTATTTTCAACAACTATTTTATTTTGTCAGTTGTAATAGATGTCTATTACAACGTTTCTTTTTTGCCAGTTGTAATATATACCTATTTTTAACAACATTCTGTTTTTGTTAGCTGTAATAGATGCCTATTACAACCTTTTTCGTTTGCCAGTTGTGATAGATATCTATTTTTAACAACTCTTTTTGGTCAGTTGTAATAGATGTCTGTTACAACCTTTTCTGTTTACCTATTGTAATAATTAATTAATAATTATTATTAAATAATAATACTTAATACTTAGTAATTAGTAATTAACAATGAATAATTTTTTTTACCAATAATTACTATTATATAATAATAATTAATAATCACTATTTGATAATTAATAAATAATATTTAAATAATTAATAAATAAGAATATTTAATAATAACCTAAAAATTAATAATAATTAATATTAATAATTAATAATAACTATTAAATATACTTAATAATTAATAAACAATAACTATTTTTCAGAAATTAATATTAAATATTAAATATTTAATTATCGATAACATATACATGATGATTGATAATTAAATATCCAATAAAATATTAATAAAAAATAAAAAATAATTGATATATTCATGATCAATAAATAAATAATGAATATTTAATTTATAATTTATAAATATTAATTACTATTAAATAATAATAACTAATAATTAATATATAATAATATTTTTATAACAAATAAAAGTTAAAAATAAATATTAAATAACCAAAATAATAATTAATAATTAATAACAAATAAAAAATAAATATTAGATATATAATACATAAATAAAATAATTTAATATCAATGTATAATAATTAATAACTGCTGTTAAATACTAAAAATTAACAATTAATTTGACATATCAAATAATTCCTATTAATATTAGAAATTAATAGTTATTTAGTAAATAATACTGAATTAATTAATAACTAATAAATAAATATTAAAGATTGAACTAATCTATATATAATTCATTATTAAATACTAGTAATAAATAATAAATTTTATATAATAAAAAATAATTAATGTTAATTTTTTTACTTACATTAAATAGCAAATTACAATCGTTTTATCCACTAAAATACATGAAAATTAACTAATTTTGGTTAAAACCGGACGAATAATTATCAGATGCGGATGCGATCATATTTGTATTCGTTTTTGAATATCAAACAATTTTTCATATTTCGAATATAAACAATGAAGAATTTCAAAATTTTCAGATATTCATTAGCAACACTACGTTTGACCTAATTTACATAATGTTATATGTTGAAGGGATACAAATTTTCCTTGGCTCCAACATCAAATTTTCCTTTGGCTCCAAAATCAAATTTCCATTTGCTCCAAAATCAAATTTATAGATTTTATTTTGTAATATACATCTACGATATTTGAAATTCAAGGTTTTTTAGCAATTAATAATTGATAAGAAATTGTTAATATCTATGAAGTAATATTTAGTATTTAATATTTAATAATTATAATTGATAATTGTACTTAATATCTACTATTTCAAGAAATTTAATTTTTTAAATCTATAAAATAAATTTATGAATATTCGTAAACTTTAAAAAAAGAAATTTTCATGAAATTAAAAAAATACAAAAATTAAAATTTTAAATAATTTTAAATTTTATAAAATATCTAAATTTTAGAGAATTCGAAAATGTTGAAAATTTTAAAAATTAGAGAAATATAAAAATTAAATTGCAAATCATTGCTTCCATATGCATATAGAGGTTTTCTTTTGTAACTACTTTTACTGACACATGCAAGTTTTGAATATGTTTAATTACTAGTGTGTAACCCGTGCTTTGCACACGGTAATGTTGTTAAAAAATAGTATTTTATTTTAATTATCGCTAAAAATATATTCTATGACGCAATACATGATAAATTTATTGTGATATATTAATCATAAACTAAAATGACTTGCGACGCTCAAATATCAAGTTGAAGGTTCAATACTCGCTAATTACATATCTCTGTAAAAATTAATATCCTAAATAAAGAAAATTATAAATTAAAATTGTTAATACTATATATATGTTAATAATTTATGTTGTGTGATATATATATATATATATATATATATATATATATATATATATATTATGTATGAGTGAATAAGTAACTTCACCATTTTATTAATATGATTGTTGTATATATATTGAATTTATCATCTTTTTAAAGGATTTATAAATTGATTAATGAACATTAAATAATTGAATTTATTTGAATAATTTGAATTAATGATCGAAATAACTAATTAAATATAAGAAGATAAATGTAAAAAAAGTTGAAGAAATTTGAGAAGAGCTTTGTACAATTTCTTAATTGAAAAAAACATAGATCTTGGTTAGCTTATCTACATGTAAACCTTTGTTTTTGAATTAGGCATGTATACTTTTATTATTATTAAGCTTTCACTTTTAAGCAATTTTATCCTTGTAGTTAATCATAGATTTTATGTTTTATAAGAGGGTCATATTTACAACTTTGATAATTGCAAAATAATATTATGTAGCATTTAGTTGAGTTATGAATTGGGTATAATTTGATAATGCGTTGAAAGTGAGAATGTTTGTATAATCTATTTTTTATTGATGTAATCTGTACGTTCACATCGTAATATTGTAAAATATAATTTTATCCTTTAAAGGTTGTTAAAAATAAAATTATGTTATGTAATGTACGATAATTTTTTTGGGATAAATGAATTAGAACTTCAAAAGAGTTATTATTATATATATATATATATATATATATATATATGTATGTATGTATACATTTTATGTTATATGATTTAAATATTTTCATATATTCGAATAAAGAAGAAATAGTTTTATCATTTTTCTCATTTATGTGAATATTGTATATATTAAAATCCTTATATTTTTAGGATTTATTAGATGGATTAATAAATATTAGTTAATCATATTTATTTAAATAGTTTAAATTCAAGACCACACAATTAGTTAAATATACGGACTTGAATGTAAAATATTAGAAGATAGTTGAGAATGGTTTATAAGTAATTGTAAAAATTTAAAAATTTAGATATTTGAAGTTAATAGAATTTTATATTGTAATGTATGATAAATTCATTTAGTAAATAATGGTAAAATAAATTTATTATTGTCTTTAATTTGTTTAATTTATGCTATGTGATTTATATATATTTGCATCTAAATGATTTTTTATGTACCAATTTGTTGATGCGCCTATAGTATATATATTGAAATTTTCATGTTTTAGAATTTATTAATAAATATTAGTTGACTAAGTCTTGATCGATTGGTTTAAATTTCGGATAATGTAATTAATTTAAACGTGCGGACTATAATGAAAAATTTCATGAAAGAACCGTGGAAGATTTGTAAATAATTGTAAATTCTTTTAAAAGTGGGTATTTGAATGTAAAATAGTGTGAAAAGTTTAATATTATAATTGTAAAGTGGTAAATAATAAGATTTTGAAAATAAAATATCTACTTAGAAAGAAGTAAGGAGAATAGAGATAATTTCTAAAAGTAAGGAGAGAGCTTTAAATTCTTCCGCTTTACTATTATTTAATAGATAGTTGTTTAAAATAGTGTAATAATTAACCACTAGTAATTTATAATTAGTAATTTAAAAAAGTCTTTTTTTAACCAAATTTCATTGAGTAAATAATAGGTCCATCTGGCAGCACTCTTTCGTCAAATTTCCTTATCCCGCTGTGGTTTTTCATTTTCCCGCTTCATATTTCATTCTCACTGCTAATATCCTAAATAACTAAATGGCTAGGTTCCCAAAATCCCTAACCCTAAAACCAAAATCACCTCCTTTCCTACTCTGACCACTCTCGTCCCTCTGTTTAACCCGTTCGTCCTTCGCAACCCTCCGTCCTTCATAGAGTTCGTGCGCCTATACAAGATAATTAACGAGCTTGGCTACGGGGAGTTCGACGTCACTCGCTGCTATGTGGACCTCGACATCGGGGATCTGTTCGCATACAAAATGAAGCGTGCAGTTTCGAGCAACTCAGTGGGGTTGTAGATTTGGAAGTGAGGATGGTTGTCTAATTGTAGATTTGGCAGTGGAAGCGCCTTCAGTGGTATGCCCTTTGTTATTGTCGAAAGTATATTGATTGTTCCCCCTTTTGATTTTAATCGTTTGTATATATATTTGGTTCTGTATATTTCTTCAGCTAATACCATCTAATTAGAACCCGAATAAAATTGCAAGAACAGATTTCACAGAGTAAATGTATTTGTTTCTGTATATTTCTTTATATTCATATAATCATCGCTATTTTGCAGTTCAGCCCAGGAGGCTTGCAGCTCTGAAAGCACTTGCTGCTACTTAATCAAGCAGTTGTGGAATTTTATAGAAATTATATGCTGGTTAATGATTACATGTAAATTTTGTGCTGAAAGAATCTGCTAGTACTAGATGTTCACATATATAAAGTTCTAGGCTTTTAGCTGAAATGATACGATACTTTAACCAGTATATATATATATATATATATATATATATATATATATATATATATATATATATATATATATAATACCATCTTCAAAAAAATCACCTCAATATCTTGGTTTTACTGGTGAAGACTACTGGCTGTATCCATGTAAAGTTAGCCTGGGAGAATATATACATTTCTAGCTAATAAGCTATTTTGCTCTATTGGAGAGTGACACTAAACTTGTCCACTACTATATCAACGTTCAGCATTGCAAAGTCTTGCAAATTTGCTTGATCGGTTGATTTTTATAGATAAGAGGAAACTGCAGGCTTGTATAAAGATTTTGATAGATAAGAAAGACGAATGTGGAATTAACCTACAGGCCTGTAAAAAGATGTCTCTTTTGGATTGTAATCATTTACTGTGCATAAACTGTAATCATTGTTAATAAAAAGTATGATTACCAATTATGATCATGCATGAGAATGTTTGAACGTATTAAACTGAGGACATAAATCCACTTGAAGTAGGAGCTTTCATGACTCAAATTTCCACAAGATATCAGAAAACATTCAAGTTAAAACATCAAACTATCAATGTGCATTTTCAGTAATGCAGGTCTGTGAGAATCACCCTTAAGGAGTCATTTTAGTGAAGTTCATCCACGTCTGAAGTTCACTGTCCCTCCTTGCCTGAAGTTCATCAACAGCTCTCCTCGCCTTAATTTCATCATGGCCTAAAGCGCTCCCTTGTCGTACATCAGCTTGATCATTTTTTCTTGCAACCTTCATGTGCACAACTCAATTTTGTCCTTACAGTGGCTTGGTAGAGTTCGGTTTGTATGCCTGTTCAATCTCTTACACCCCTTTCACAAAGCTATTTATTTGACTGTTTTCTCCTTCATCCTTCACGTGCACAACTCAATTTTGTCCTTCCTGGAGTAGCTCAGTAGAGTTTCTAATCACGTGAAATTAATATGTATTAAATCGTTGTAGTCAAATGAAATTGACCAGTGGACATGCATTGGAAGTTCTAAAGGATGCATTTAAGAGCATTACTCTTGCTTGTGACTCTACATACAAGGATGCCAATGATGGTTCCACATTAAATGGTATTACAATACAGTTAATGCCTTTTTTTAATTATATTATCAGTAAACATTTTCCTAAGTGAACTAAATTTGTAAATTCAACTAAGTTCTATAACCACCGATAATTTGACAATATTTCACTTATGTTTCTTAAGATCATGAATATCATTTGTTTCTACCAAAAAGCTTGATTTTAATAACTATTCTAGTAGTTGGGTTCATGAGAATGTATATGTTTTTGCCATCTAAGATTACTCTGCTTTAAATGTAGGAATGTTATATGAACTGGTTTGCTGTATGGTCTACCTATTTTTAGCCATACCACTCCAGTTGTGAGTTTTTCCTTTTCCTTAATCATAAATCCAAATCTCATATATTGATTTATTTTTTATGCAGTACATTAGCAAATAAAAATAAATAAATAAAATGAAGTCATTCAGATATTACACATGTTTCCAACCTTTTGCACCTGTCAGTGAATTATTATCAGTAAATAAATATGTCCATAGTGAGAACTATACCATGTTAGGCAATGTCCTTTTTTTGATGCAAATAATGGTGCAGGTTTTGGCTCACATAGTTAGTTATGTTTAGGTGGTCGATGTGGAAGACTATGGACTTGTTGAGATTGTTACTTTTCATGATGTTTTGAAGACTTTTTGGGAGCAGCTTACCAGAATTTGATCTTTGACTTTGAGTCATTTTGCTTTGGGTCCGAATGCCGTAAGTGAAAATTATCTCTTTTTTCCTTTTTTTAAATTCTTTGTTGCTTGACGATGATGCAACAGCAAGATTTTGCTGATTATATTGTTCAAATCAGACTGTTGTATTGTTCCTGCCTAATGGTAATCAGATATTTTTTTGTGTTGTGCTTTTTCATTGTTTGTTTATATAGTAGCTATTACGATATCTTGTTTGGCAGCAAGCACATGATTATTTTACAAGGTTAAGGTCTCAAGTTTTTTCTTAACTACATGTTGCTTGAACTGCTTATTTCCATTATAGAGAGGTTGAAAAAATATATAGTTCATACTTCCAAGGTTTAAGAATTTTAAAATTTTGAATGATCTGCTTATTTCTTGTTAACTATTTGTAGTTCACATGTTGCAGGTTGATTTTAGGCATATTCATAAGCATGTCTATTTTACGCTCTTGTGTTTCAAGTTAATTTTGTTCTATAATGATGTTTTGATGTACATGAAGATTCTGAAGAATTTTTGGGTACATTCTAAGGCGAGTTTGAACTATTTAGGGATTTTTATTTTGTTTTTGGCTTTGAATGCAATAAATGAAAGTCATATCTTCGTTTTTATTGTGTGCTGCTTGTCAACGTACCTTCATGACCAACTATGGTCAACATACAATAAAAGTGTTACTATTCCAGTGTATTTTTTTTAGTTCTTATATATTTGACTATCATGATACAGTTAATGATAAATTAGTTATTACCAAAAAAATTATGGTTTCATATTTTTTTTACCCTTGATAATAAGACCAATCTTTATCTTTTCCTATATAACGCATTTTGATCGCCTAGATATATTAGTTGCACGTATACAGATTCTTCTTTAACTAGGCATATTAATTGGTGTTAGACAAGTGTTTTTGTTTTTTAGCTTTTATACGGTTAGTTTTCATTTAGTAGGATGCATTCAAGCTTGTGATATTTTCTTTGCATTGCCAGGTCTACTGTGTTAGGTTGTAAATGTTCAAGAATAAGAACCATGGAATACACGATAATAATTTGGTCAACTTTTATGCAGGGTGATTGGAGCATTGGTCTCCATTGCCTTGGGTGGCGGGGTTATAATCCCTGAATCAATTGCTCCATGCAAGGAAACTGCGTCTCTATATCAACTGTTGATACCACCGCATTTAGAAGATGTTTGATTCGAAAAGAAGTTGCATTTGTGTTTTAGAGTACTAAGTTTGCTAGCATTACGCTTAGAAACTATGATCTTTTGCAATAGAAAAGATTATAAATTTGTTTCAG
The DNA here is from genome assembly GCA_030765085.1 of Allium cepa. Classification (NCBI taxonomy): domain Eukaryota; kingdom Viridiplantae; phylum Streptophyta; class Magnoliopsida; order Asparagales; family Amaryllidaceae; genus Allium; species Allium cepa. The sequence goes on from CM060930.1 coordinate 238,477,784, forward strand.
GTTACTTGTTGCAGTAAATCCGTATAAGTATATGCCCTTAAGGCGGATGGTTTTTTTTGCAATCATCTTTAACAATAAAGAACGGATGTATTACTGTGGCAGTGTATAATTTATAGTTTGTATTTTGAATATAAAGTTGTGATGTCTTCTCTATGAATGAATTATGATTGCTTTGAATTTATGTCAAATTTTTTCAATTGCTTATATGTTTTGCTGCATTGCAAAATGTGTTTAGAAATTAATTTTTTTGTTTTTTTACATTTTTCAACCACAACTGCTTATGTGAAAAGGTCTTTTACAACTGTACAACAATTTTTGATCATGGTAAATATTAATATATTAATTTTAAAACTTCAAACAATGTATCCAAAATATTGTGAAACAAGAATTATTGAATCAAATATCAAACATTACCGAAAAAATGGACAACAGATATAAGTGGCATTCAAACCCAACCAAAGAGATCCAGCTACCAAAGGAGTCAACCCAACCAAACCCGCTAATTTAATGGATCATTCAAACCCAACCCGTTGAATCTATTTTGAACAAAACTAAAAAAGACATCATAATTGAAGAAGCTCATCAACAAACGGTAATCTAAACTAAAAACATGTGAGTTTGCAAACAATAGAAGAGCACATCGGTTTAAAGATTTAAACCGGTGATCCAAACTAAAGGGTAATCCTTCTCCTGATATCAACTGTAGACAAACACCTGTTTAAAGAAGACTTGCAAACGAATAAGGTTTATAAACTGAACGATAAATTAAAATAAAATTAAAGAAGCTCGTCAACCAATTGATTTTGAAAGCAAGCTAATGCCAGGGATTTTGAGAGTTTGCACTCCTGGACCATGATTCAACAAATAGTGGCACATGTATTTCAGACTCTTTATTAAGTTAAACGCTTCAAGATTCTTGCTGCTATATGAACATGGCCACACTTCCTAATTAAAAGTTTGTAAATCTTTACAAATAAAAGATAGGATGACGTAATCTTTTAAATTGATAAAGTGCATCATTTTTGTTTGAGGATAACCATGGTCAAATTGACGCAATGACTGTTTTCATGCAATATTGATGCAGATCATGCATGTATAAGTTAGCTCTTCAATTAGGTTAAGCTAAGTACATTTTATAGCTATGTATTCCATTGCTTGATTCACACATAACTATTAGAACACTTTTAATAATAAATATATCAGGGATGAAGTAGAACAAATTATCTGAATCCATGTAGCATCAAGCTTCATAAATTGACAGATTCAGTGGGCGATAATGACATAAAATAAGGATGTTAGTTTGTAATCAAAAATAGTATTTGTTCAGAAATAAGCACAAGCAAAGAAATAAGGATAAAGTTATCTTGTAGAACCAAGGATTTTTAACTCATATCTTGGTGCCAAAAGGTGTAATAAATGGAACATGTGATCATAGAAAACCTGAAATAAGCACATCTGTTTCTTGTAGTCATTGATACATTAACTTGATATAACTTGACCATTACATTTAACCAAAACTAACTTTATATGTTCATTCCTCCCTAGGGGAATCTAAGAAAAAGCAAACTTATATGCTAATCTAACAATATTATGTTAAAGTACTTAATAAATTAACAACATGAAAGAAATTACAGCTTCGATGAAATGAAAATGTAAATTTTCTGCCCATTTTTTGTTTGGATTGCATCATATTCCATTACAGGTTATAATCGTCAAATCTTTAGATGTAAAATTTAAAAGAAAAATTGAACCATATCTTTTAAAAAGAGAATGGGCAGGCGTGAGTGGAATGCAGTTTTATTTCATCACGTATCAAGTGATATGTTTTATATCATCCCGTATCAAGTGGTAAGTTTTATATCATCATGTATCATAGAAGAAAAAAAGAAGAAGAAGAAGATAGAGAATTGAAAATGAAGGAATTTAAGTTAGCATCATTCTAATACTAAGATGTTCGTAGAAATTGGCAACTTTTTGTACTAAAGTTGCAAACAAGTCTACTCAACGAATCTTTCGTTACAGTCAAATCTTATGTTTCTACGTTTACATGTTCGGTTGAATTCATGTTCTACAATATCAAATATTAACAAGCATTAGCTAATACAGCTATGTGTTACTAAAGCAGTTCAAAACATTGACATTAGCATTAGCAAAAGAATGAATTTTAAAAAGGAATATACCTATAACTATCAAGAGATGGGAGCAGCAATAGAAAGCGCGAGTCAGCAACTACAAATATCATGTTTGTAAGAAAGAACAACTGCAAATGTCAAGCTTATATTAAAATGCACGCAAAAAAAAAGAAACTATCAAGCTTGCATTTAAAAAAAGCATATTTATTCTTTGGCTCCAAGAATGAAATGAAGGCAAGTACTGCCATGCATGATATCAATAATATCAGCAAATGCAGCCTACAAAAACAATAAGCATCACACAGTTTTCCTTCTACGATCAGATTTGGTTTCGATGGTGTACTCCAACCTGGAGGAATTCAGTAATGCATGACTGTAGATTTTGGGAAACTTATTCAAAAAGGCCAAGGCTATATTTATACAGTCGAAGTTTTAATAGATGTCTAAGTATAATAGTTGTTTAAGCAGAAAGCGAGCGAAACCTTCTATGCCTTCACTTATGCATTAGTGTTTTTTTTTTAAATGTTGAAATACCTACTCTGTGAGCACAGCAGACAAAAGGCAATGGCTCAATATTGTCCACTGATGTAAATTCGATAACAAATAATCGACTTATGTTATAATATATATGTAAATATAAAATTGAATATACTTTGTGTTTTTATATTTAGTCCCACACCATGAGATATGTTCAATCTCATGCTTCAAGGCCTATATATAAAGAAGCCTATGTAATGTAATTATATCAATCTATCTCTATGTAATTGATATCATAGTGAATAACATTTTCTCTATTCTTTTCTAATGGCTTCTTATCTTTTTTTAGTTTATACACGTTATCAGCACGATCTCTATCAAAAAAATATTATACATCTACAATTGTGATAATCTATAAAATCAGATCTATTCTTTTCCAGATCCAATTATAGGTCTTAAAACGGTAAGTTTTTTTTTTGATCTGGTTGATCTAATCTTTCAAGTCATTTTTCCGTTTTCTTTTAGATCTCGTTCCATTCTAGATCTATTTCTTCAGATCTGAATCTATTGTGTTATCTTTTATATTTTATTATATTAGTCTTATAATTTTAGATCTTATAAAGATCTAAACTTTGAGATCTCATTCTTATTTTGTTAGTTATTATATTTTAGATCTATTTCTTTTTGCTATTTTTCTGATCTTATTATGTTGTATGTCTCAATATCATGCTTATTTTTATGTTTTTGAGTTCATTTATTTTGGAATGCAAGTTTGAACTTGACAAAATTTGATATTGTTGATTCAAGCAAATTTATGGAATTTGATTGTATTTAGTTTGGACATGAATTTGAGAAATCAAACATGGTTGGTAAATGGAGTTTTCATTTTGAAAACCTTTTGATTTGATTTAGATTTAAATGAAGGCTTTGAAAATTATTTTGACATATAATTTATATTTCCAGAAGAAATATTTTATTATTTCTTATAGAAACAAATATAAAGATAATACGTATCTAGAAGATCGTATTAAGTTTAGATCTAACATTGATTTTGATTTAGCACATCTGAAGTGAATGAAAACGTTAATAAAAGTTTGCATGATAAGCTTAATATCTTCCAATACTTACTTAAAAAAAGAAAAGGAAATAAGATTTGAGAACCTGCAGTTTCTATAATGATAAAAGGTTGATTATTCACTAGCAAACAATAAAGGATATTTAAGTACTTTCAAAAGCTTCAAATCAAGCTATTCTCATCATATATAGATTATTCATTTACAATATAATTACATTTATCTTAGCGGATAACAAACTGATTATGGTTTAAAAAAATAACATCCCCTTGATTTGTTATTGATTGATAATCAATTGCATGTGCAATCACATTTATTTTACAATATTAATGAGGTGTACTAATCTCTAATTTCTTCAAATAAAAATCCCCTTGGTTTGTCGTTAATCATTTTAGTGTGCAATCAAATCTATTTGGCAATAATATTGATGTCATCTAACCTCCAGTTCTTTTAAATATGCATATATAATATAACTAAGTAATCAACTAATTGTCTTTAGGTTCACAATTTGCATCCAATTGATGAAAATTATTTCTTTCTAATCAATTAAATCATACAAGTTTAGAGGCAAACAAAATTTACATTTAATTTAAAATATTTTTGAGTTATAAAATTTCAATACCTTGGTTTCATTTTAAGAACTTAAAATCAAGAATCCACTTTGTTAAATATTATGGAACTGAGGATATTATTAATATAAAAGCTTATAAAACTTGAGATAAAATTGATATTTTGGTCGGCTTTCATGAAATATTCAACGAAAATAATTTAAAATTTGGATTTCCTATGTATTTGGAATTGAAAATTGTGGATATTGCTTGACGTATACAAATTAGTAATAGGAGTCATAGGACCGGTGAAGCATGAAGAGGTACTGAGAATTTTGAAGTGTTCCTCAAAATGTATTCACTTTAATTATTCTTAAAGTACTAATGACAAAAATTTACTGAGAGGTAAAAAAAGATGCAGGCTATCTTACAGTTACATATAACTAATTTGGCAGGTGATATAAAGGTAAAAATTGTCAATTGCAATTTAACATTAATTATTTGATAATAAAATTATCTATATTTATTGTCTTTTAGCTAAATATACTAATCTTCAATTTCTTCAAATATGCATATTGTATACCATGCATCTTATCAATAAATTAATACAGTAGTAAATTCTTTGAGTATCTTTCCATCACAAATTTGCACCTAATTAATGAAACTTATTTCTCTTCAATCAATGAATTAAAGCATGCATATTTGAAGGGAGCCAAACTAATATTTTAATAAAATGGAAACAATTATACAACATCTACATCTTGAGCTTCATTTCCAGAATTTGCAGTCAAGAATCCACTTTATTAAACCCTATTGCACGAAAAATATTATTACTATAAAGGCTTATGGACAATGGAAACTTGAGAATTAGTAGGTAAAATCAGTATTTTGATGAGGTTTCATGAAACATTCAATGAAACTCATTTTAACACTTTGATTTTATTGTGTTTCAGTCATACTTTTTATATATTTCGAGTTTCTTATTATTATAATAACATTTGAAATAAGATGAATTAAATCAAAGAATACAAATCACTATAACGTTATGTGCTTGCTGCATAAAAGTCAATACCATATGCAGGAGGATTTAAGAGGGCTTACTGCTTTCGTCCTCGGATCATTTCCCTTTGGTGATTATTTTGCATCATTTATCACTTTAATTGGTCGATATTAATAAAAACTTAAAAATACTTAAATGGGTTTGCAGGAGATTTGCAAGTATAAGTAGAGTACAGTCTTCTGCTGAAGAAGCTTCCATTTTAGAGGCTTGTTAGAGAAATATCTCAGGAATTTATGGTATTGTTTATTTCAGACCAAAAGAGATTGATCAAAAGTGTACTAATTTAAGAAAATATGTTGAATATAGTTAGAGAAAAATTCATGTCGATCTTTGGAAAAATCCATTAAGCAATTTATGTTTTGGTAATCAAATTTATAAACCATCCAAAATAATGGAGTTTTTCAACAAAGTGTGAATAGAATAACAATTTTTTCCAATCTCAGTTTTGGATTAAATTGAAGTAACATTAATTTTAAGTGAAATATAGTCACAAATCAAAACATATGTGAAAGGATTTACTAAAGCTAAAACCAAAAGCCTAAGTCTTTTATTTCACTGACAAAGAAATTGAAAAACTATAGGGTATTTTTGATATATAAGTGACACAATGAATGGTCAACATGTACCTGCCAGCCTCAAAGTCTGTTTCAACCACCACATTGTCTCCATCAGCCACATGGCTCGGCATCGCCCATCACAGGCCGACTATTTTCGTTGTCACCCATCGTCTAGGGCAACCACAACAGACTTTGATGTCGCCCAAAACCTCAAGCCTCCACTGCCTCCAACAATACTCATGACTTCCTTTATCTCCAGCCACAATTCCCATCATCGTCGTCGGACTCGTAGTATCAAATATTTCCACGCGCTGCCCTTGATAGTCATGCTGTTGCCCAGCCCGCGCACGCCAATGCATGACTCGAAGAACACAAATTCCTCATTCCTCTCATCGCGTACCGCTATGCCAGTATATGGTAAATTAAAGGAGGCTGTAAAAAACAAAACCTTCTATCAATATTCAACAAAATTAAGGTCCAAAAACCACTAATTACAACAATAAACTTTATCAAATGCAAAATAGTTTTCCACTTACGAAGGTGAGGGTTGAGAATCATCGGATCTGTTGTAAGTACCTAATCGATAGCCTACAAAAAGCATCAAAGAAAAAATCAAATTTAAAAAAGATAAACTGGGAAATGATTACGAATGAATTTTAGCAAGGGTACGGAGTTTGAGATCTCATAAGCGACTTTGGAAGAAGAGATTATGTTACCCTTTCCAACACGAAATATTTTTTGTAATTTTTCTAATAATTGTTGTAGTTTTCTTTTGAAATGAGGTTTGGTTGACGTTCTGATCTCAGATTCTCAGGTACAAATAAAGAAATAACAACAATGGAAGTGGAGTGGTGGTGTGGGACGTGGGACTGAACGTGACTAAAGGATAATAAAGTGACAAAAGTACCCTTTGTACTAGTAGGTTTCAAGCAGCTCATGAGTAAGGTTATTCCTGGAAGATTGAAAAAGGCTTCACTTGGGAAGTATTTTGAATGCAATGATAATTAAATTGGGAAAGTGACGCAAAGTTTAGGATAGAGAAATTTTTTCTGTTGGATGTGGGTGTGGGCTTTCATATAATATTGTGCTTTGAATATCTAAGGCTGGAAGAGAAGTACTTTCAGCAGACAAAGTACAAAGAGGATAGAGGATCTAATTCAGCTTCTATTAATATAGAACAGATATATAGAATAGATTACGTACATAGAACAGATATATAATGGATTACATACATAGAACAGATATATAGAATAGATTACATACATAGAACAAATATATAATAGATTACATACATAGAACATACATATTAATATAATAACCTCCAATGCATATTAACCATTTAACCAAATTAAATAAATAAACCAAACCGTCCATTAAAATAGATCAACTTTAGCAACCCATCCTCATTTCCCTGCATCTCCCTTCACAGCTTTTCCTGTGATTGATATTAAACTTTCACTGTGATGCGTCAATTGACGCACGAATCGTCGAAAGGGCTGTCCAACACCAAGTTGTTTCAGATTAATCAAATCATACACATGAAGTCACCAAGTTGTTTCAGATTAATCAAATCATACACATGAAGTCTTCCAGATTCACATATGTAAAATTTGCCCGCTTTGTGTAATAGAAAGTGGGCATTCCTCGATAAACCAAGAGGCAGAAAATTGTATCCATAACCATTTGTAGGCCCAACATGAAATTTTTGGCTCCATATGGCGTGCTTGTCTAGCACCCATACGTCTATCCATTGTGCATAGCCCACAACCTTAATATATGCTAGATTATCTTCCAAGAAATATAGCACAGACAAGGACGTGTTTGGAAAACCATCAGATGGCAATGAAATGGTAGAAAAAGTTTCTAAAGTCAAATCGAAAGAAACAAGAACGTCATCCTTAGCTATCCAATGGCAAAGTCCGTTCCTAAATGTCGTAGGACCAACGAGAATATCCTAAAAAGGCAAAATCGAATTTTCATGATGACCCTTCAACGTTTTAATTTCATGCTATAAACCTCAACAAAATTTTCATGCACAGTTTTTAAAATTTCAAATTCTTCGAATAAATAGCTATCCCCGGTCTCTACAGATGAAGTCATTGTTCTCACATTCTTGAAATCACCGCTCTTTTGGTCAAACCTAAACCCAGCAACTGATGCAATGTCCTCAAAACCGTGAAGGAAAATAAACCCATTGTAGAACTCCGATTGGGGTATAAGTATCGTTTGCTTCGTAGCAGGGTTGCATATTGCAAGGTATCCATGCATGTTGCTTTCCAAACACCTCAATCCTTTGCACGGTCCAATAATTTGTGCTTCCTCTAAGGGATACCGGTCATACTTGAGTTCCAAAACTTCAACAACATCGTACCTTTTACCACTCAACAAGCACAACCTGTAGTCTGAAGCATTCGACCAACTATACCGTGCGACCAATTTTCCTTCACAGCTATTATCACTGCAATGTTTAGTGACGTCCTGCTTTCAATAAGGTTGTACCATGACTTGCAAACGGCTTTGAAGCACAGCAGCGATGCAGTTGGCAACCACAAGAGTATGCCAAACAGTAGTTTGTCGAACATAAAACGTTTGTTGTTTTCATCTCGTCTTTGGTATTAAGAATATTTTTTTACTTCTTTTACATTTAGTTCAAATATACTTGAAATTAAAACGATTTGAAGAATTAATGATATTACACATTGAATATTTGTGTGTTTTAATGATTAAGATGAGTTGCAAAAATTAGGGGTATAATTCAAAAAGGTTTTTTCGTACTTGCCTGTATTTATAGGCAGGTGACAGATCCTAAGGCAATCAGCCCGTTTACGACAGGGTCAAACCCAAATATCTAAACTCTAATCTGAAGTCCAAATAGTCCTCCCATTTCCTTTCTTGCGTTGAAACAATATCTCATTCCGCTTCTCCTGCTCCTTTCTTCTCGATTCATAATCGTGGGTTCTGTTTTCCTAATATTTTTTGCCACCCTCCTAAGAAATCATTCTCTCTTCCCCATTTCATTTTTCTACATATATTCTCGTTTTTCCCTCGACAACCTACAAATCCACCCAAATCTGCAAACCCTAATTTTGCTTTTATAGAATTGAAAATGAATCCAAGCAAAGTCAAATTCGATGAAACAAACTTTATCACTACTCGACCATGCAGCGACTGACCATCGCTCTTTAAAATGTCGTTTGCCTCTGCTCCTTTGATCTGAAGAAATTCCTAGTAATAGTACATCATGCATTTTACATATTAGTATGAAATTGTGGTGGACCAGTTCTTAATTGCTCACATCTCTTTTGAAATTCCGAGGATTCTGTTTCTAGCCAAGAAAAACCAATTCTAGCGTGTCGATAGGCGAGATAATATTTTTCGGCGATTTCCTTTCACCATCTAATAACTGGGTTTATTATATTATCTTATCATATGGATCAGATTCTTAACTTTGTTTCTATCAATAAGTTTATTTTATAGATAGACATAGATACTATGGTCTGCATATATACGAGGTAACAATCTGACATGGATAATTTGTGCATGATATAGATATAAAATAAGGCACAAATTAGCATGGATTTATGAGTCTTTCACATAAATTAATATTGGCCCAAACTAGCAGTGTTAAATCTATATAGAAATATTTGGGGAAAAATGGCTTAAGTACCACACCATTTATACATGGATCTTGAAAAGGAACTTTTGGAAAACGTCGTTAAGGAGTTTCAAAATAAGTAAATCTCTCCTCCCTTTTTTATTAAAAAAGAACCCTTTTGAATTATACCCCTAATCTTTGCAACTCGGCTTAATCATTAAAACACACAAATATTCAATGTGTAATATCATTAATTCTTCAAATCGTTTTACTGTCAAGTATATTTGAACTAAATGTAAAAGAAATAAAAAATATACTTAATACCAAAGACGAGATGAAAACAACAAACGTTTTATGTTTGACAAACTACTGTTTGACATACTCTTGTGGTTGCCAACTGCATCGTTGCTGCGCTTCAAAGCTGTCTGCAAGTCATGGTACAACCTTATTGAAAGAAGGACATTCGTCTCTAGACATTGCAGTGATAATAGCCGTAAAGGAAAATTGGTCGTGCGGTATAGTTGGTTGAATGATTCGGATTACAGGTTGTGCTTGCTGAGTGGTAAAAGGTACGATGTTGTTGAAGATTTGGAACTAATGTATGACCGGTATCCCTTAGAGGCAGCAAAAATTATTGGATCGTGCAAAGGATTGATGTGTTTGGAAAGCAACAGGCATGGATACCTTGCAATATGCAACCCTGCTATGAAGCAAACGGTACTTATACCCCAGTCGGAGTTCTATAGTGAGTTTATTTTCCTTCACTTTTCTGAGGATGTTACATCAGTTGATGGATTTTGGTTTGACTAAAAGAGCCGTGATTTCAAGATTGTGAGAACAATGACTTCATCGGCAGAGACCGAGGATAGCTATTTATTCGAAGAATTTGAAAATCTAAACTTTGTGCGTGATAATTTCGTTGAGGTTTATAGCTTCAAATCAAAACATTGGAGGGTCGTTCATGAAAATTCGATTTTGCCTTCTAAGGATATTCTCATTGGTCCTACAACATTTAGAAACGAACTTTGCCATTGGATCGCTAAGGATGACGTTCTTGTTTCTTTCGATTTGAATTTAGAAAGTTTTTTGCCATTTCATTGTCATCTAATGGGTTTCCGAACACGTTCTTGTTTGTGCTAGATTTCTTGGAAGATAATCTAGCATATATTAAGGCTGTGGGCGATCCATAATGGATAGACATATGGGTGTTGGACAAGCACGTCATATGGAGCCAAAAATTTCATGTTGGGCCCATAAATGGTTATGGATACAATTTTCTGCCTCTGGGCTTATCGGGGAATGCCCGCTTTCTGTTACTCAAAGCGGGCAAATTGGACATACGTGAATCTGGAAGACTTCCTGTGTATGATTTGATAACTTCGGAACTACTTGGTGTTGGAGAACCCTTTCGACCATTCGTGCGTCAATTGACGCATCACAGTGAAAGTTTAATATCAATCACAAGCGAAGCTGTTATGGGAGATGCAGGGAAATGTGGATGGGTTGCTAAAGTTGATATATTTTAATGGATGGTTTGGTTGATTTATTTAATTTGGTTAAATGGTTAATATGTAGTAGAGTATGTTATTATATTAATATATCTGTTCTATGTATGTAATCTATTATATATTTGTTCTATGTATGTAACCTATTTTATATATCTGTTCTATGTATGTAATCCATTATATATCTATTATATGTATGTAATCTATTCTATATATCTGTTCTATATTAATAGAAGCTGGATCAGATCCTCCGTCTTCTTTGTGCTTTGTCTACTAAAAGTACTTCTTTTCTTCCAGTCTCCGGTATTCAAAACACAATATAGTATGAAAGCCCACATCCACATCCAATAGAAAACAATTCTCTATCCTAAACTTTACCTCACTTACCCAATTTAATTTTTATTGCATTCGGAATACCTCCTAAGTGAAGCCTTTTTCAATCTTTCGGGAATAACCTTACTCATGAGCTTCTTGAAACCTATCAGTACAAAGGGTACTTTTATCACTTTATTATCCTTTGCTGACGTTCAGTCCCACGTCCCACACCACCACTCCACTTTCATTGTTGTTCTTTCTTTATTTGTACCTTAGAATCTGAGATCAGAACGTCAACCGAACCTCATTTCGAAAGAAAAGTACAACAATTATTAGAAAAATTACAAAAAATGTTTCGTGTTGGAAAGGGTAATAGAAGCTATTCTTCCAAAGTTGCTTATGAGATCTCAAACTTCGTACCCTTTCTAAAATTTATTCGTAATCATTTCCTAGTTTATCCTTTTTTTAATTTGATTTTTTCTTCTATGCTTTTTGTAGGATATCGATTAGGTACTTACAACAGATCCGATGATTCTCAACCCTCACTTTCATAGGTGGAAAACTATTCTTCATTTGATAAAGTTTATTGTTGTAATTAGTGGTTTTTAGCCTTTAATTTTGTTGAATATTGATAGAAGGTTTTGTTTTTTATAGCCTCCTTTAATTACCATATCTGGCGTAGCGGTTGGCGATGAGAGGAATGCGGAGTTTGTGTTCTTCGAGTCATGCATTGGCGTGCACGGGCCGGGAAACTGTTGCTGGAGATAAAGGAAGTCATGACGTACTATTGGAGGCAGTGGAGGCGTGAGGTTTTGGGCGACATCGAAGTCTATTGTGGTTGCCCTAGACGATGGGTGACAACGAAAATAGTTGGCCAGTGATGGACGATGCCGAGCCATGTGGCTGATGGAGACAGTGTGGTGGCTGAAGCAGACTTTGAGGCTGGCAGGTACATGTTGACCATTCATTGTATCACTTATAAATCGAAAATACCCTATACTTTTTCAATTTCTTTGTGAGGGAAATAAAAGATTTAGGCTTTTGGTTTTAGCTTTAGTAAATCCTTTCACATATGTTTTGATTTTGTGACTATATTTCACTTTAAATTAAAGTTACTTCAATTTTGTCCGAAACTGAGATTGAAAAAAATTATTATTCTATTCACACTTTGTTGAAAAATTCCATTATTTTGGATGGTTTATAAATTTGATTACCAATACATAAATTGTATAACAGATTTTTCCAAAGATCGACATGAATTTTTCTCTTACTATATTCAACATATTTTCTTAATAGTACACTTTTGATCAATCTCTTTCGGTCTGAAATAAAAAATACAAAAAATTCCTGAGAAATTTCCCGAATAAGCCTCTAAAATGGAAGCTTCTTCAGCAGAAGATCTGTACTCTACTTATACTTGCAAATCTCCTACAAACCTATTTTATTTTTAAGTTATTATTAATATCGACCAATTACAGTGATAACTGATGCAAAATAATCACCAAAGGGCAATGATGCCAGGACAAAAGCAGTGAGCCCTCTTAAATCCTTCTGCACATCGTTTTGACTCTTACGCAGCAAGCACATAACGTTATAATGATTAGTATTGTTTGATTTAATTCATCTTATTTCATAATAATAGGAAACTCGAAATATATAAAAAAGTATGACTGATACACAATAAAATCAAAGTGTTAAAATGAGTTTCATTGAATGTTTCATGAAACCTCATCAAAATACTGATTTTATCTACTAATTCTCAAGTTTTCATTGTCCATATAAGCTTTTATAGTAATCATATTTTTCCTGCTATAGGGTTTAATAAGTGGATTCTTGACTGCAAATTCTGGAAATGAAGCTCAAGATGTAGATGTTGTATAAATGTTTCCAATTTATTAAAATATTGATTTGGCTCCCTTTAAATATGCATGCTTTAATTCATTGATTGAAGAGAAATAAGTTTCATTAATTAGGTGCAAATTTGTGATGGAAAAATACTCAAACAATTTACTACTGTATTAATTTATTGATAAGATGCATGGTATGCTATATGCATATTTGAAGAAATTGAAGATTAGTATATTTAGTTAAAAGACAATAAATATAGATAATTTCATTATCAAATAATTCATGTTAAATTGCAATTGACAATTTTTACCTTTATATCACCTGCCAAATTAGTTATATGTAACTGTAAGATAGCCTGCATCTTTTTATTTACCTTTCAGAAGATTTTTGTCATTATTACTTAAAAGAATAGTTATAGTGAATACATTTTGAGCAATACTTCAAAATTCTCAGTACCTCCTCTGCTTCATCGGTCCTATGACTCCTATTACTAATTTATATACGTCAAGCTATATCTACAATTTTCATTTCCAAATACATAAGAAATCCAAATTTTAAATTATTTTCGTTGAGTATTTCATGAAAGCTCACCAAAATACTAATTTTATCTCAAGTTTTATAAGCTTTTATATTAATAATTTCCTTAGTTCCATAGTATTTAACAAAGTGGATTCTTGACTGTAAGATCTTAAAATGAAGCCAAGGTATTGAAATTTTATAACTCAAAAATATTTTAAATTAAATGTAAATTAGGTCTACGTCCAAACATGTATGATTTAATTTGATTAAGTAGAGAGAAATAATTTTCATTAATTGGATGCAAATTTGTGAACCTAATGATAATTAGTTGATTACTTAGTTATATTATATATGCATATTTAAAGGAACTGGTGGTTAGATAACATCAATACTATTCCCAAATAAATTTGATTGCACATTAAATTGATTAACGACAAAACAAGGTGATTTTTATTTGAAGAAAGTGGAGATTAGTACACCTAATTAATATTGCAAAATAATTGTGATTACATATGAAATTGATTATCAATCAATAATAAATCAAGGCGATGTTATTTTTTAAACCATAATCAGTTTGTTATCCACTAAGATAAATGTAACTTTTATTGTAAATGAATAATCTATATATAATGAGAATAGCTTGATTTGAAGCTTTTGAAAGTACTTAAATATCCTTTATCGTTTGCTAATTCAAGTTGAACAATTATGGATATTTTTGACATTTAATACCTCATCCCACCTTTTCCTAGTATGTAGGCATGTGTTCTATCAATAGCCCGCATCTTTTTCCCTTTCAGAAAACATCTTTTTCTTTCTTTTCTACAAAAGCAAAAAAATATTGGTAAGTACTACAAACTTCTCCGAATAATTGATGGTGATCCTTTTATGATCCCTTTGAGGTATTTTTAAACCTCTAATTCATATTCTGGAGCAGAAAACAGTTATTGAGTTTTCATTTTTAATTTCAACTGGAAAATCAATTTTTTGCTCATGGAATATGGAAACCAAGGGAAACCAAACCTTTTTGTTCTTTATGGACCGTAGATCTAGAAGTTCAGAACATGAAATATATCTTTTCTTAGTGGATGTGAGTTATATTGAAATAAGATTCTACATTTTCTGTTGTTATCTATTGTTTTCTATAGTGTGGTTGTTGTATCCGTTAGTTTTGACATATTATTAGATATGCGATTTTCTAATAATGTTTGCCACAATCAAACCGATAAATTTACATTTGATACTAAAACCTTCATTGAAGACAAGCACCATTGTCCAAGTGGTTAATTGATTCGGCTTTGGTGCAAGAGGTCACAAGTTCGAAACTTGCTTTCGAACGTTTATTGACATGGGATATGTTGTCCCAATGATTTGTTGTATATAAAGTACCATTTCAAAAAAAAAAACCTTCATTGAACTATATGCAAGTTGAATATTTCTACAGTTTTTAGGAAATTTTTACAGTTCATTAATATATTTTCTAATTTTTCAAAGAAGTTTAAGAAAATGGTTCAAAGAGAGGCTTATGTAGATAAAAATTATTATGATTCCTAAAGTAAGTGAAGCAACTTAGTAAAGGTTGTTTGATAATATTTTTATTAAATATAAGGTTCCAGTTTTTAAAATAATTACGATACGTGTGACCACTTGTTTGCTATTTAGAATTGTAGCTTCATTCATATATATAAGGTGTTTGAAATAATGCAATGACCTCTACTAATAAAGCAAAAGCTTCCCATGTTGCCAAATTTATGACTTATATAGTTTTGATCTATTACCATTTTCTTGAAAACTTTGCTTGCAAATAAGCTTCCTAAGTCATCAAATTACCTTTTAAATAAATTTGTCTAAATGCTAAGCTCTGTCTTTGGTTTATGTGTAGTACAGTCTATTATTCTATTTCTATACAGGTAAATTTGCTTTAGGGTACTTTACATTTTGGGTGGTCATTGGAATATTACGAGGAACTATAGGATTAGGGGTATAATCTTACCATTAAAAGAAATCTAGGCAACGATTATAAGCTTATGCATGGGTATGTTCACGAATAAGGCACTTGATAAGTATAGAAGAAATGAATCATAGAATGCAAGTTGTCATTGACATAAAGCCAAAATCAAAACAAATTTACATGGCTAAGAAACATAGAACAACAGAACAAAAAGAGAGCTAAGTCAAATCATTATTGACATTAAATATAATTAAATTAATTGAAAGGATTTATTTTATCTATTTTCAGTTGGGTATAAAATAAAATGGTGCAAAAGGCGAGAGAAGCTGATGGGTTGGCAGATTAGACTAAATTAGGATGCTATAACCTGCTAGACCATTTGAATATTTGCATTAACATGGGATTTCCTTGCAATTGCATATTTGTGAATTTCATCTTTTTAAGTTCATTATCATCATTATACATAAATTTCCAATATATATATTGCACTGTGTATATGTTACATATATAGAAATATTTTTCAATAGCTTAATTGCTTCATATAATTCGGTACTCATACCGATTCATGAATTTTTAAATTTTGTAGTTTTTTCTATAAATATTTGCAGAAAACTAAAAAATACGGGGTTTTTTGTATATCTATGTTTTCTAGGAGGGACGACTGTGTATTTTGATACTTGAAAAATGTATTTTTATGAAAGTTCTCAAATTTGAATTTCCTCATCATGAAACTGGATAACATCTAAGTTATCGAAATATGACTGCAAATTTTGTAAGTAAGGAGACCTTTGTTTATGCATATAACCATCATTTCACGTAAATAAATTTGCTCCTGATTTTCTTTACATACGTCAATGGACGTGCCTAACGTATTGGTTAAGACATATGTAGCTTTTACTGTCAATATATAGCTGTTATAATACAATGAGTTGATTCATTTCTCGGAAATTATTAAGTTGCAGTTGACTTTGTTGAGATGAACTTTAATGAGCTGAAAGCAACAGTGTATGCTACTGCTATTACAATAATTAATATCTCGGTGAGAGCTGAAGATCACATCAAAGGACGAGTCTAAAAGGTTTGACATCTAATGAGGTAAGCATGATGATCAGAGAGTGTGCAGACATGCTAGTAAAGCACTACTTAATGTGAAGTGTAAGAATAACAATGATGTGTAGGAAAAGCATTAGATGGTACGTAGCTAATCAGAAATGGTTCTATTCGATTATAGTCTAAAGTTTTGAATGGAATTTTGAATTTTATTCCATTTTTTGATATATTGGATCCAGTTATCATAGCAAAAGGAATGGAAGGAACTGCTTTGTGGTTTGAGTTGGTAATGATAAATTGATTGGAGAAATTACCAGAGTGTGGGAAGTTTAGCAATCATTTAAGGTATAATAATTTGATTTCCAATATGAATTTCTAACATAGTTTTCCAGAAATTTATGGTCCGTTTCTTTATATTTTGACTTCAGCGAGTGTATACACATACATATATATTATATACATAATATTCCTTTTCAAAGATACTAACATAGTTGTGGGATAAGCTAAAACTATGATATTTATAACTTTTTTTATTGAGATTGCTTCGTCATCTGATGCATCTATAAATCCATCCATTTGCAGCAACTTTAGTTTCCTTTGACTAGCTTTAGTCTCCATTAGATGTACATATTATGGCATTACTTCCAGTAGCACTTCTAATACTCACCAACTATCAGTAGCCGACATTGATATAGTTTGATGTTGCAATATAAAGGTTAAATTCATGTACGTTATATAAACTTCTCTTGCAATCTACTTTTCATTGTTTTAGATTTTTACTGCTTTTTGTGCTAGCTTTGGAGCCTTTCTTTCTTCCTCATCCTTGTGTGTTAAATTTTTTTATTTGGATAATCCATTTTAACAAAACTTCCTTCCAAAAAATACAATCCACTTTCAATCATGTATTTGATTAGTAGCATGAGATGTGAATTAAATAAAACCGACCATTGTAGGATGGTGTGTATAAAAATATTAACTATTTTTCAATTACGTTAACATATTCTTTCTGATTTTAAATCTTCCCAAATTTTAATTTTTGCTCAGACTGGCAAATTTAACATCCATATTCGGGTACTGCAATTTGCCATATAAGCTTGGCTTTGTTTTCCCATTTGTTGGCAGTATTAGTTATGTTTATCATTGCTTATTAAGTTGATTCAATTCCATTCTTTCACTACCTCTTTAACCTTTAAATGCTACTTAAGTTGTTATGCTCTTTGAATTGTATTTCTTGCTTTACATAGTAAAGCAGACAATAGCTTAGATGATGCCATTCTATTTTTCTTACAATAATATTATTTTATTTTGGAGCATAGGGAAGATGTGTCCTGCTTCACTAGGTTTTAAAAAGGTACGATAATTTGGTGATAAATATAAGTTTGGATGAACTGTTTTAATACAGATCAACATTAATGGTGTGATAATTAACTTCCAAAATTGTAGGCCCTGAAAACATCAACCGATGAATCATCTTTTTTTCAAAATGCTAGCGTCTTTCATAATAATTCTCACAGTGTTGGAGCTAGCCAGTGCAATTGAACAAGTACAATATTAGACATGTAATATGACACCATGGAAAGTGTGTGACCAACAAGTTCAAAATCAGACAACTAAAAGGATGTACTGACTGTAAATGATGTGGCATTAGTTTTAAATTTTGGATGAACTTGTTACTAATTTATGTATTCTTAACAATTTGTTTTTTCTACGTGTATGTAATGTGAATATTTTCTTATATTGATGAATTTCGTTTCCATCTTTTGTTGCTTTGATTTTCGCTTTAATTGGTCTGGCCAATTAATATTTTCTTCAAACATATGTACATATTTTGGCGGCAATAAAACTATTGTACGGTGCTGATATTATGGTTGTTGTTTTACATAAAAAAAATAAATCTTTTTTATTTCTTGTAGAGTTTCTACATGAGTGTTCAGTTGAAAAATATCATAAATGAATCCAATATGTTTTGGCTTACTATATTCAATCATGGATCCTCAATTGACATATATATATATATATATATAATTTATGAATGCAAACTACTTTTTACCATTTGCTATTTTTTCCACTACCTATGTATGAAATGTTCAAAATAAATAAATTTATCTCATTAACATTTTGATAAACAATTGATTTGTGCATACATATGCATAAAAAATGCAACATTACGTACACGTCAAAGTCATTTTATAAAATCAAAAAATCTTACAAAGAGTGTTTTTTTATTGCTAATTCCTCATTCGCACGTGCATTCGCATGTGCATCGCACATGCCAAAGTACTCGTGTAACGACCCAGAATTTTTAATAATTTAATTCGAGAATATTTAATTAATTTTAAATATTTGAATGATGGTTTGAATTGATTTTCAAATTATCAGAATAAATTTAGCGATTAAATTTTAGGATTTAATCTATTGAAAGTTGAATAAAAATTTGAATCTTCAATTTTAAGCCGATTAAAAATATTTCAAAGGCTTGTAAAATTCATATTGATAATATTGAAGATAATAGAAGCTTCAGAATTTAATTTGGAAGTGAATTGTTCAGTTTTGAAATTTAATCGTTTGAATCGATATTTAAAAATAGCCGTCCGAGGCACAGTCTCGGAATTCGACGAAACCAGTTCCATTGAGTCCATAATATTGAATTATTCTAGGATTTCAAATTTCGTATTTTTTTGAGTTTATATGTGAGCGTACGTTGAGTAAACGCGTCGAAAATTTAAATCAAAATTTAAATTTAAATTTAAAATTTGTCAACGACAGCATCCCATTTGTTGCGCCTAGTATCACTGAGGAGATCGTGCAGGGCATACTCCTATGCGTTTAAATTACCCTCTCCCCCTTCCCTCTCGTTCAAAATCAATTCACAGCAAAAGGAAGAAAAAAAAATGGCAGACGAAATAGAAATCGAAATCAAGGCCGAGCCTTCATCTTTATATTCTTTGATTTCCTCTCCACTTCTATTTTAAATCGCGAATGAAGTTGAGCCCAAATCGATTCACTCAAATAAAAAAAAAATCTTTGTTCAAACTAATAATGGCCGAAGCCGTTTCAAAAAAAAAAGGGGGGGATCGAATCGCTCGAGCGCGAGCAAGAGGAGTCGCGGCGATTCTCGATCGGAGGAGGGCGCTCGTGAGCATCTGGAAGGGCGACGCTGTGATTCGAGCGACGAAACAATGACAAGCTGGTGGTGAGGTCGCGATTTGTGCTTGGAGGGCCGATGAAGATGGGCGGCGGCGGCGTGTAAGGTGGCGCGCGCATGGGTTCTCGAGCTCGCGTGTGGCGATGGGACAAGGCGGCCTGGAGCTCGATAGTCGAGCGCATCTCGACTGGTGGCTGCGACTTTGGCGTGGCAAGGTACGGTGACCGAGGTTTCATGATGATCGAAGTGAGCCTGGGTTTACTCGATTCTGTAGTAAGGTATATTGTTTTATTTTTATTTTTGATTTTTATGTATATATAGGCAGTTTTTAATTATAATATATATATATATATATATAAAATATATATGGATATTTCAAGAAAAAGAATATAAAGTTAAAACAGAGAAAAATAATAATAATAATAATAATACATGCAGTTTTTAATTAATAAAATATAAATATATATATATGTGATTTCAATTTACAAATCTATAAAAGAAAATGGGTTTAAAATTTAATTATTAGTTAAATTAAACTTTTGGTTAATTAAATATAGCGAATGGAAATTAATTATGCGATTTGTCCAAATGTTATATAAAATAAAGATTGGAATTTATAAAGAATAGTTTTGAATTTTTTTTTTTTAAATCAAATTGTTAAAAAGAAATTGTTTGAAAAAAATATATTAAAAAGGAATTTAATTTTAAAATTTGTAACCTTTAGTTAAACAAATTTAATTAAAGAAAATCAGTTTGAATTTTTTATTTTCAGTTTAAAATAAAATCATTAACTTGAGATGAAATAATTAGTTGAATAAAATTATTAAAGAAATTGGTTTAGAACAAAACCGATGAATTAAAATTATAAAATGAAAAATTTATTATTCGATTATTTCGAATATTAATGAATTGTATAAATATTTATACAAGGTATAAATGAAGAAAACAAGTTGAATTGGAAGTGGATGGCAAACGGGAATAAAGGTGAGAACTTCTCACTCAAAAGGAATTTTGTTGTTTATTTAAATTTTAAATAGTTAGATTTAAAATTTGTAGATTGAATGATTGAATGCTTGAATGATGATTGTTATATATATATATATATATATATATATATATATATATATATATATATATTGGATGTGAATAGACCCTATACGCCGTTAGTAAGCGGAGGTTATTTATTACACACATATACCGCGATATTCCACCTCGAAGTGGAATTGGTATTATATATTATATATAGCAATATATATATATTGGCATATGTATATATTGCAGTTGATTGATTTCCCGCATTGTTTAGCGGATGAGACCCTATTGCGCCGTTAGTAAGCGGATATATATTTTATAAAATCCCATATACCGCGATATTCCGTCTTGAAACGGAATGGTATTGTGCTAATGTCTGTGGATGCAGGGAAACAGGTTGGAGGGATCCAACTGGATTCCTCACAAATATTTATTTGATTTCATATATTGTGATATTTGATTGTTATCATGGATGATATATGATGTTTGAAAGTTGTGATTGAATATTGATGTGTTGCATCATCGGATCCAATTTTTGAAGTTAAAACAACAATTTTAATTTATAAAGTGATTTTTGGAAATATACGTTCATAAAATATTTTTGGAATTAATTCATCTTAAATAAATAAACGTTATAATTTTAATATTATAAAAACTATGATTTTTGAGAAATACAGTTAAAAGTTGATTTTTGAAATTATGGGATTAGTGATTTTATAAAATAGTTTGAACTGGGACTTCTGAATTTATTATAAGAAGTTTAGAAATAGGATTTATAAAATTTTTATTTTATAAATTAGAATGATGAAATTATAAAAAAAGTTTAAAGATGTTTAAAGTAATAATATAAATTGATTTATATTAAAAGATCTATAAGTTGATATTTATAAATTTAGAATATCTTGAATTATTAAACGAGCTTTTATAGGTGATAGAATGATTTGTAAATGAATTTCATAAAGAAATGAAATCTATAGAATTTATGAAATTTGATTATTTTATAAATCAAAATGATAAATTATAAAGGAGTTGAAAGACGTTTTAAAATAGTAATATAAATTGTTTTATATTAAAAAGATTTATAAATTGATATTTATAAATTAAAAATATTGGAATTATAAAATGAGCTTTTATAAGTATTAGAAAGAATTGTGAATGAGTTTCACTAATGAATGAAATTTATGGGATTATAATGATGAAGTTATAAATAGAATTTTATAAATAGTAGGTTTATAAAATTTGTAAAGGAAAACAAAATAAAATAAAATTCATAAAGTTATTAAAGGAATGGAATTTGGACAAATAATTGAATCTTATAAGTTATAAGATTTATAATTATGAAGTTTAAAGGAACGATTTTTATAAACAAATAAATTATAAGTATTTGACTTATAATATGAATTTTTAATATATCATTGTGATATGAATTAAGATAGGTTAATAAAGGAATTTATAAAAAGGAGTTGATATAAAATAAATAGAAATAGAATTTATAAACGTTGTTTTATAAATCCGCAACGACTTATTTTGATAAGGAATTGTTGTAATTTATTTATGGAATTATATTCATGTTTTAGACAGTGAATAATTCTTTAAAATAAAATGAATAGAAGTGATGAAATTTATTAACAAGTGTATTCACGTTTTTGAATAGTGAATATTATGTTAAAGAAATTATTTTAGATGTGATGTTTTAAATAGAATTAAAACGATCTAAAGATGTTTTAAACTGTATTGAGATTCGAAACCATAGATTTCAACATTTATTGTTGAAATAGATGCTTTCGAGAAATAAAAGAGAATGGTGGACTATAACACTATTGTTATAGTAAATGATTTCTGAAAGGAAATGTTTTGTATAGTATTGGGATTTATATATCTATTTTAATTTCGAATCCCTATACTAGTGATTTTGGGTTGTCGTAACGATGTTTTACGCAACATTCGTTTTGGCCCAAATAAATATGGTTAAGTGAATGATTTCCTTAAAGAATGAAATATATACTTAATTTTGATTAGAGTATATTAAATATTTTCTAAGTATAGAAAATAAAAAGATCTGTGAATTACTTATTTTTAATAAGTATAGAAATGCTTTTCCAATATTAAGTGAATATTTGGAATTTATCTTTTTGAAGATAAATTGAAAATGAATATTGGAAATTGAATGGAAATCGTATATTCATAAATATTTTGGAATGTAAATTCAATATAGAATTTATAAATGAAATTGGGAAATTAGATTTAAAAAAATAAATAAATATTGATTTATTTTTAAAGTATGAAATTATGTTTATATCTTGTAAAGATATTTTTGTGAAATAAATAATTCGGAAAATTATTTGGAATCTGGTGATGTTGGCATATCTATTGATAGTTCAATAACCGACTATCAATATTTACCTTTAAATAGGTATTTGTTGTGAATTGTTTGAAATTGGATGCCACACTTATTTTTTTTTTAAATAAGCGCTCACTAATTCGGGTTAACCGGGAAAGGACCTTGGGGTCGTATAACCCATTCCGAATATGTGGTACGTCGTTATGAATTGCATTCGAAGATCGGTGTTGAAGACCGGATATTTTCGAAAGCGAAAGGGTTTCTTGTTGATTGTCTCTGCACTAGCTGATCCCTGGTATTGAGATCTCCATATGTGATGGGAAATCCGAACGTGATTAGAGATTATTCGGATTGCAAGGACTTCTTTGTAAGTGCCTTCGGTTCTGTTCGAGCCCGGAACAGACTTGTATGGATTGTGTTTCTGACATTACAAGTTGAGAATGTAAAGCCGATTTCTTTCAAATATATTTCTGTGGTGGCGGAGAATTTATTCTTTTAGCTTAACACCCTTCTCTGAGACGTACGAGCTCAGAGGTTATATAGTTGAAGTTATCAGCGATATATTCCCAATTTGGTAATGTGACATGCTGAGTGTTGCTGTAAATGATCATTGTGTTGATTATTGGGATAGGATCGTTTATTTGATCGTCTATCTTAGTGATCATTGTGTTGATCATTTGTTGACCCAAAGCATGGCTTTTGTATAAAGTATGTTTTTGTGGACGTGACTTCATCGAGCCTCACACCCCGGAAATGGTCAAAACAGGAAAGATGCAGCAAGGTTATGAGGGGTAGCACCCTTTAGGGTATGTACATTTCCTTCTGGATAGAGGTGGTATCATGGTATGGAGCCCAGATATTTAACCTATGTGGTTACTACGAATTTATTACTTTGTGGTTGTTGGCTATCGGGATCCCGTGAGAAAGGTCGTTTACGATCGGGGAATGGCATGCTCGTGTCAGTAGTTACCCAGTTAGGGGTAACCCGGCCTTGTGTTGGCAGAGTTCCGGTTTGGTTCTCGGGGATGTCTTTCCAGAGGCATTCTCATGTGGCAATGGGAAGTTCCTTGGCCTGACCATTTGTTGGAAATCCAAAGAAACAATACGTGACTTGTACGGTTTTAGTTGTAGAACCTGCCATCTAATATGGTAGCTATAGTAGGCATAATATAATGGTACCTATGCTGGCTAAGATTTATATTCTACTTTCGAAATCGTTTTATACACTATGCACTAATAATAATATCAAAATTGATTTGATTTTAATGCGTATCAAGCATCTTTGACTATCATAAGAAGAAATCTTCTCCAAGTCTGCGTTTGCATTGTGTGTGTGGCAGGAGGTCTTATGGTAGTCGCATTTTTAAAAGCATTGCGAATAGAATTTAAAAATATTCCTCTATTTTGATTTTAAGATAAATAAACTGTTTTGAGTTCTCACACCAGTCACATGACTGACTTGGAGTTTATTGTTTTCCTTCCTAAACTCTGGGTGCCCACCAATTTCTACACGGGCAGTCAAGAGTTAAGGTTTATCAGGATATTCTGGACATTCTGGAATTGCTGGAGGCAAGCTGGATGGCGTATCACTAGTTTATATAGTATTTCTTTTTCCGTGCATTGTTTGTTGTTGTACACTCTGATGATTTGATGTAATGTAATATAATGTGATGTAATAACTGATATAGTTCTTTGTTTAAAGATTATTCATTTATTATTATATGTTTTTCCGCTGCGAATTGTGAGATTCTGTTGTTGTTCTGTTTTCTTTCTGTTCCGTTCTATCTTTCTCTATTCTCTTTTTCTACCTATTTTAAAATTTTCTATCTTCTTTTCCCTATCTAAATTTTCTACCTTCTTCTCTTCTTCTTCCTTTCTTCTTTCTTAAACCCATAACATTTCGGTTTTTCGGCCTTCGATTTCTCGGCAGTCGATAAAGTGAGTATCGATGTTGAATTTTCGAAAGTCGAAAATTCCCGTTTGTTACATTTGGTATCGGAGCTTATGGTTAAGCGACAACCATGGTTCTGTTGGGTATTACTCGTTAGAGATAGAGTCAGCAGTACTCTAGAATGAGTTTGAGTGTAATAATAGATATGAGAGCGTATTTGTTAGTGAATATAAAATTGTTTTTGAATCGGATAAATAAAGTAATTTTGCCCAAAACTATTTTTGTATAGAAAAGAAATGGTTTTCTATGGATTATTATAGTATATGGTTGCATGATTGTTAGAAGTGATAATATAGAATTATTATCACTAGTATATGGAATAAAATAAGATGGATTGGATTCAAGAAAATTAACTTGATAATTTATTCATTTGTGAAATAATTTCAAATAGAATGAATATGAATATGGAATGTGAGTAAAATTGAATAAAGATGGTATGTGAATTGGTCGTAAGCAATAAAAATTGAATTGAGTAATTAAGTAAATTCGAGATGAATTGAAATATTGAAATGAATTAGTGGATAAAACTAATTTAAAGTAGTAATAGGAATTAGCAAATGAAAGTAAATCGATAGAATTCAATATTTAGAATTGAGAATTGAATTCAAATGAAATTGTGAATTGAATTGAAGAGTAAAATTGAATGAAATGAATATGTAACTTCAATAGTGAAGTTAAAATATATAAGAAACGTATATCGAAATTTTGCAATAGAATTGGCAAATTGGTTTGAATATTGTATTTGGATTTGTATGCTACTACTACTAGCAGGTTATACAGGTGTATAAAGGGATTGAGATTTTGATTTCAAAGATAAAATTAAATTGATCGACAAAAAGGTACGTATTTCAACTTCAGTATGAGATTTGATGACTTTCTTCTCTAGCCACTTGGCTTTTCTCTTTTCATTTTGATTCTGAGGGGCCGTGGAGCCATTTTGTAGTCGTACCGAGCTAGCCGCGCAAAGGAGACGCTGGCGAAATTTTTCGAAAATTTAGGGTGTTAGAAAAATTTTGAGAAATTTTGAAAGTTTGAAATTTGAATTTAAATTTGAATGGTTACTAAAACAATGTTGTTTGAAACCTATAATTGGAATTGGAAAGCTAGTTGAAATGATAATGAATCTCTAGTAAAAAGATTTGTTTTAGAAAGTTGATAAAACTATTTGGATTGTGAAAAATGATAGACGGGATAAGAGCATTCTTCTTAACTTGTAATTTCGGGATGAAATTCTTTTAAGGAGGGAAGATTGTAACGACCCAGAATTTTTAATAATTTAATTCGAGAATATTTAATTAATTTTAAATATTTGAATGATGGTTTGAATTGATTTTCAAATTATCAGAATAAATTTAGCGATTAAATTTTAGGATTTAATCTATTGAAAGTTGAATAAAAATTTGAATCTTCAATTTTAAGCCGATTCAAAATATTTCAAAGGCTTGTAAAATTCATATTGATAATATTGAAGATAATAGAAGCTTCAGAATTTAATTTGGAAGTGAATTGTTCAGTTTTGAAATTTAATCGTTTGAATCGATATTTAAAAATAGCCGTCCGAGGAACAGTCTCGGAATTCGACGAAACCAGTTCCATTGAGTCCGTAATATTGAATTATTCTAGGATTTCAAATTTCGTATTTTTTTGAGTTTATATGTGAGCGTACGTTGAGTAAACGCGTCGAAAATTTAAATCAAAATTTAAATTTAAATTTAAAATTTGTCAACGACAGCATCCCATTTGTTGCGCCTAGTATCACTGAGGAGATCGTGCAGGGCATACTCCTATGCGTTTAAATTACCCTCTCCCCCTTCCCTCTCGTTCAAAATCAATTCACAGCTAAAGGAAGAAAAAAAATGGCAGACGAAATACAAATCGAAATCAAGGCCGAGCCTTCATCTTTATATTCTTTGATTTCCTCTCCACTTCTATTTTAAATCGCGAATGAAGTTGAGCCCAAATCGATTCACTCAAATAAAAAAAAAATCTTTGTTCAAACTAATAATGGCCGAAGCCGTTTCAAAAAAAAAAAGGGGGGATCGAATCGCTCGAGCGCGAGCAAGAGGAGTCGCGGCGATTCTCGATCGGAGGAGGGCGCTCGTGAGCATCTGGAAGGGCGACGCTGTGATTCGAGCGACGAAACAATGACAAGCTGGTGGTGAGGTCGCGATTTGTGCTTGGAGGGCCGATGAAGATAGGCGGCGGCGGCGTGTAAGGTGGCGCGCGCGTGGGTTCTCGAGCTCGCGTGTGGCGATGGGACAAGGCGGCCTGGAGCTCGATAGTCGAGCGCATCTCGACTGGTGGCTGCGACTTTGGCGTGGCAAGGTACGGTGACCGATGTTTCATGATGATCGAAGTGAGCCTGGGTTTACTCGATTCGGCAGTAAGGTATATTGTTTTATTTTTATTTTTGATTTTTATGTATATATAGGCAGTTTTTAATTATAATATATATATATATATATATATATATATATATATATATATAAAATATATATGGATATTTCAAGAAAAAGAATATAAAGTTAAAACAGAGAAAAATAATAATAATAATAATAATACATGCAGTTTTTAATTAATAAAATATAAATATATATATGTGTGTGATTTCAATTTACAAATCTATAAAAGAAAATGGGTTTAAAATTTAATTATTAGTTAAATTAAACTTTTGGTTAATTAAATATAGCGAATGGAAATTAATTATGCGATTTGTCCAAATGTTATATAAAATAAAGATTGGAATTTATAAAGAATAGTTTTGAATTTAATTTTTTTTTAAATCAAATTGTTAAAAAGAAATTGTTTGAAAAAAAATATATTAAAAAGGAATTTAATTTTAAAATTTGTAACCTTTAGTTAAACAAATTTAATTAAAGAAAATCAGTTTGAATTTTTTATTTTCAGTTTAAAATAAAAATCATTAACTTGAGATGAAATAATTAGTTGAATAAAATTATTAAAGAAATTGGTTTAGAACAAAACCGATGAATTAAAATTATAAAATGAAAAATTTAATATTCGATTATTTCGAATATTAATGAATTGTATAAATATTTATACAAGGTATAAATGAAGAAAACAAGTTGAATTGGAAGTGGATGGCAAACGGGAATAAAGGTGAGAACTTCTCACTCAAAAGGAATTTTGTTGTTTATTTAAATTTTAAAAAGTTAGATTTAAAATTTGTAGATTGAATGATTGAATGCTTGAATGATGATTTATATATATATATATATATATATATATATATATATATATATATATATATTGGATGTGAATAGACCCTATACGCCGTTAGTAAGCGGAGGTTATTTATTACACACATATACCGCGATATTCCACCTCGAAGTGGAATTGGTATTATATATTATATATAGCAATATATATATATATATATTGGCATATGTATATATTGCAGTTGATTGATTTCCCGCATTGTTTAGCGGATGAGACCCTATTGCGCCGTTAGTAAGCGGATATATATTTTATAAAATCCCATATACCGCGATATTCCGTCTTGAAACGGAATGGTATTGTGCTAATGTCTGTGGATGCAGGGAAACAGGTTGGAGGGATCCAACTGGATTCCTCACAAATATTTATTTGATTTCATATATTGTGATATTTGATTGTTATCATGGATGATATATGATGTTTGAAAGTTGTGATTGAATATTGATGTGTTGCATCATCGGATCCAATTTTTGAAGTTAAAACAACAATTTTAATTTCTAAAGTGATTTTTGGAAATATACGTTCATAAAATATTTTTGGAATTAATTCATCTTAAATAAATAAACGTTATAATTTTAATATTATAAAAACTATGATTTTTGAGAAATACAGTTAAAAGTTGATTTTTGAAATTATGGGATTAGTGATTTTATAAAATAGTTTGAACTGGGACTTCTGAATTTATTATAAGAAGTTTAGAAATAGGATTTATAAAATTTTTATTTTATAAATTAGAATGATGAAATTATAAAAAAGTTTAAAGATGTTTAAAGTAATAATATAAATTGATTTATATTAAAAGATCTATAAGTTGATATTTATAAATTTAGAATATCTTGAATTATTAAACGAGCTTTTATAGGTGATAGAATGATTTGTAAATGAATTTCATAAAGAAATGAAATCTATAGAATTTATGAAACTTGATTATTTTATAAATCAAAATGATAAATTATAAAGGAGTTGAAAGACGTTTTAAAATAGTAATATAAATTGTTTTATATTAAAAAGATTTATAAATTGATATTTATAAATTAAAAATATTGGAATTATAAAATGAGCTTTTATAAGTATTAGAAAGAATTGTGAATGAGTTTCACTAATGAATGAAATTTATGGGATTATAACGATGAAGTTATAAATAGAATTTTATAAATAGTAGGTTTATAAAATTTGTAAAGGAAAACAAAATAAAATTCATAAAGTTATTAAAGGAATGGAATTTGGACAAATAATTGAATCTTATAAGTTATAAGATTTATAATTATGAAGTTTAAAGGAACGATTTTTATAAACAAATAAATTATAAGTATTTGACTTATAATATGAATTTTTAATATATCATTGTGATATGAATTAAGATAGGTTAATAAAGGAATTTATAAAAAGGAGTTGATATAAAATAAATAGAAATAGAATTTATAAACGTTGTTTTATAAATCCGCAACGACTTATTTTGATAAGGAATTGTTGTAATTTATTTATGGAATTATATTCATGTTTTAGACAGTGAATAATTCTTTAAAATAAAATGAATAGAAGTGATGAAATTTATTAACAAGTGTATTCACGTTTTTGAATAGTGAATATTATGTTAAAGAAATTATTTTAGATGTGATGTTTTAAATAGAATTAAAACGATCTAAAGATGTTTTAAACTGTATTGAGATTCGAAACCATAGATTTCAACATTTATTGTTGAAATAGATGCTTTCGAGAAATAAAAGAGAATGGTGGACTATAACACTATTGTTATAGTAAATGATTTCTGAAAGGAAATGTTTTGTATAGCATTGGGATTTATATATCTATTTTAATTTCGAATCCCTATACTAGTGATTTTGGGTTGTCGTAACGATGTTTTACGCAACATTCGTTTTGGCCCAAATAAATATGGTTAAGTGAATGATTTCCTTAAAGAATGAAATATATACTTAATTTCGATTAGAGTATATTAAATATTTTTTAAGTATAGAAAATAAAAAGATCTGTGAATTACTTATTTTTAATAAGTATAGAAATGCTTTTCCAATATTAAGTGAATATTTGGAATTTATCTTTTTGAAGATAAATTGAAAATGAATATTGGAAATTGAATGGAAATCGTATATTCATAAATATTTTGGAATGTAAATTCAATATAGAATTTATAAATGAAATTGGGAAATTAGATTTAAAAAAATAAATAAATATTGATTTATTTTTAAAGTATGGAAATTATGTTTATATCTTGTAAAGATATTTTTGTGAAATAAATAATTTGGAAAATTATTTGGAATCTGGTGATGTTGGCATATCTATTGATAGTTCAATAACCGACTATCAATATTTACCTTTAAATAGGTATTTGTTGTGAATTGTTTGAAATTGGATGCCACACTTATTTTTTTTTTTAAATAAGCGCTCACTAATTCGGGTTAACCGGGAAAGGACCTTGGGGTCGTATAACCCATTCCGAATATGTGGTACGTCGTTATGAATTGCATTCGAAGATTGGTGTTGAAGACCGGATATTTTCGAAAGCGAAAGGGTTTCTTGTTGATTGTCTCTGCACTGGCTGATCCCTGGTATTGAGATCTCCATATGTGATGGGAAATACGAACGTGATTAGAGATTATTCGGATTGCAAGGACTTCTTTGTAAGTGCCTTCGGTTCTGTTCGAGCCCGGAACAGACTTGTATGGATTGTGTGTCTGACATTACAAGTTGAGAATGTAAAGCCGATTTCTTTCAAATATATTTCTGTGGTGGCGGAGAATTTATTCTTTTAGCTTAACACCCTTCTCTGAGACGTACGAGCTCAGAGGTTATATAGTTGAAGTTATCAGCGATATATTCCCAATTTGGTAATGTGACATGCTGAGTGTTGCTGTAAATGATCATTGTGTTGATTATTGGGATAGGATCGTTTATTTGATCGTCTATCTTAGTGATCATTGTGTTGATCATTTGTTGACCCAAAGCATGGCTTTTGTATAAAGTATGTTTTTGTGGACGTGACTTCATCGAGCCTCACACCCCGGAAATGGTCAAAACAGGAAAGATGCAGCAAGGTTATGAGGGGTAGCACCCTTTAGGGTATGTACATTTCCTTCTGGATAGAGGTGGTATCATGGTATGGAGCCCAGATATTTAACCTATGTGGTTACTACGAATTTATTACTTTGTGGTTGTTGGCTATCGGGATCCCGTGAGAAAGGTCGTTTACGATCGGGGAATGGCGTGCTCGTGTCAGTAGTTACCCAGTTAGGGGTAACCCGGCCTTGTGTTGGCAGAGTTCCGGTTTGGTTCTCGGGGATGTCTTTCCAGAGGCATTCTCATGTGGCAATGGGAAGTTCCTTGGCCTGACCATTTGTTGGAAATCCAAAGAAACAATACGTGACTTGTACGGTTTTAGTTGTAGAACCTGCCATCTAATATGGTAGCTATAGTAGGCATAATATAATGGTACCTATGCTGGCTAAGATTTATATTCTACTTTCGAAATCGTTTTATACACTATGCACTAATAATAATATCAAAATTGATTTGATTTTAATGCGTATCAAGCATCTTTGACTATCATAAGAAGAAATCTTCTCCAAGTCTGCGTTTGCATTGTGTGTGGCAGGAGGTCTTATGGTAGTCTCATTTTTAAAAGCATTGCGAATAGAATTTAAAAATATTCCTCTATTTTGATTTTAAGATAAATAAACTGTTTTGAGTTCTCACACCAGTCACATGACTGACTTGGAGTTTATTGTTTTCCTTCCTAAACTCTGGGTGCCCACCAATTTCTACACGGGCAGTCAAGAGTTAAGGTTTATCAGGATATTCTGGACATTCTGGAATTGCTGGAGGCAAGCTGGATGGCGTATCACTAGTTTATATAGTATTTCTTTTTCCGCTGCATTGTTTGTTGTTGTACACTCTGATGATTTGATGTAATGTAATATAATGTGATGTAATAACTGATATAGTTCTTTGTTTAAAGATTATTCATTTATTATTATATGTTGTTCCGCTGCGAATTGTGAGATTCTGTTGTTGTTCTGTTTTCTTTCTGTTCCGTTCTATCATTCTCTATTCTCTTTTTCTATCTATTTTAAAATTTTCTATCTTCTTTTCCCTATCTAAATTTTCTACCTTCTTCTCTTCTTCTTCCTTTCTTCTTTCTTAAACCCATAACATTTCGGTTTTTCGGCCTTCGATTTCTCGGCAGTCGATAAAGTGAGTATCGATGTTGAATTTTCGAAAGTCGAAAATTCCCGTTTGTTACAACTCGCTAAAGTGAAAAGGATGGAGCGCGTATTTGCTTTAGTCATGAAAACGAGCATTATTACTGAGGAGTTAATTAAGCAGAGTTAATAGAATAAGTGCACTATATAAATCAATCTATATAAAAAAATCCCTAGTAGATAAAAACAGGACAAAGGGCGGTTTGGATTTATTAAGGATAAAGATAACGTATGGCTTTTATGCACCCATTTCATCAATGGTTAAATGGCTATAGTCTTCGTTAAGTCCATTTAATTTTATATCAAACCACCCTACCAATTCGTTTTGACACCTCTGCACCACTCTACTTACCACCATCCTTTCCACAAATTCATTTTCAAGCAGTTTTAAAGACATTACTCCCGTGTCGACATCTATTAATGGTTCATTCGCTCTTCAACTACTATTTCACTGATATACCCGAAATTTAAGGTATTTCTCTCTATTTCATATCAGTGTTTCCAATTATCTACTATTGTTCATCCTAATTTAGAGCAATGAGATTTTAATTTGTATGCTTCCTGAATAACTATATTTTAGCCGATTACTACTGAAATTTGGATAATGAGTGCTTCTAAATTGGGAAGTTCCAATGCTACTTATTTTTAATAGGTTGATGTTAAGGTTTATTCGGTTTTATGTTTTCATTCATATTTGTATGCACATAAGGAGTTTGAGAAAATGTTTATTGCGTTATTGTGTAACTTGGTTAAACTTATTTTTTTTCTTTGCGTGTATGAAGGAAAACAAATCATGACATGAGAAATTTA
This sequence comes from Allium cepa, assembly GCA_030765085.1. Classification (NCBI taxonomy): domain Eukaryota; kingdom Viridiplantae; phylum Streptophyta; class Magnoliopsida; order Asparagales; family Amaryllidaceae; genus Allium; species Allium cepa. The sequence goes on from CM060930.1 coordinate 238,511,144, forward strand.
GCAGCGTTGGAGTTGATGGATTCCTTTTGTTACAATGTGTTGCCAAGTCCAAATTATATGCCCGATAGAATACGATGAAGGGATGTTCAATCGGGATGCCAACATGGGAGACTTCGACCGTATAAGTTTAGAGTCTTTGAATATTTTGATATATACCGATAAAATATGGTTTTTTTATCTCTTTCATTTATTCAATCTTTTATAAAAAAATTCACTAATTTTAATCAAAATTGGTATTATATTTTCATTTTTATGTAAAACACTTTGCTAAAATCTACAGAACTATTTTGGACAGTTCGTTAACATGGATCTGGTGCCTAAAATACTTCTCTATCATAGAAGCTATCTTTCATTTTGAAAATATTAGTTTACATGCACGAGGAACCATTTCATTCTCGACAATTTTGCTTGGTAGACTGTTGTTGTGTTTGATATCTTCAAGTTAGTGCACGAACTGGCACTGCCTACGGCATTTACTAATTTCCTAACCATTTTGATTCTCTTTTGAACATGAATACAAAATGAGATAAAGTTTCCTATTTTATCAGAAATAAAGACCCAAATGGTGTGTCCCAAAATTTCAACATGTGACTGAATTTGAAACTCAATTTAGATATGTTTTCATTGGGTTGTTGAGTTCATCTCACTACTACTAACCACATGAATTTAATATGGCATCTTGATCTCTATCCTTTTCTGATTTTTTATTCGATGTGAATGTCATTGCAAATCAAACCGAAGATTTTTTTTGATGCATAAGGATCATTTAGATTATGCAAAATATACAATTTTTTTTTTTTGGACCGGTACTTTATATACAACAAATCACTGTGATAACATATCGCAATTCAATAAACGTTTGAATCACGCTATGCAAGTTTCGAACTTGTGACCTCTCGCACCAAAGCCAAATCACTTAACTGCTGGGACAATGGTGCTTGTCCAATATACAATATTATTAAGTAATGTTAGATCACACAATAAAATAATTGAGATACAGATAACAGATATTGAAAATTGTAGATAAGTTATTACGGGTTATATCTCAAAAAAGACACCAAACAATTGGCATTTGAAAGTGCTGCTTAATTATTGATAATGATTGAAGTGATATGGTAGAGGTTATGGAACATGTTGAAAAATCATTTTCAGTTGATACAAGGTTCCTTGGTGCTCTCTCACAGGAGTTTTGTCTTGATATATATTATGAATATTTTATCATTTCATAGTGTCCACCTATATACATTGAATTGCATTTATTCATAGCATTTTCCAAAGTAGTACACTGCAAGGAATTGAAGCTGCATGCTCCAAAGGACTAGGAGCATATCGTGTTACAGTGGTTGAAACCATTTTCATATTAGTAATCAGTTGCACCCACATGGTTCAGTTTCTTTACCTAAGATCAAGAGGATAATAAGTTTTGTTAACACAACATGCATTTTCATTTCTAGTAGCCAATATTTATAACCCAACTACTAATTCAACCGTAACCAAATTATGTCAAGTGGCACCCATTACAACCAGTACTTTATATAATCATTCTCAGCCATTCCTTTATAACTGATTTAGTCATAAAAGCATAATTCAACTTTAGTGCATGCATCATATACTAATATGTCCTTATTTATAAATTTGTTAATGTTAGTGCAACTTCTAATATCTGGCTCGGCTCTTGATGGCTCTCCTAGGATAGGCTAGTTCTAACTCAGGCTTATCATAATGTGACTGGGTTAAATGAAGATCTTCCTCCTCGAAGGCAACTGACTTACTTAAGTAACAAATTTTTTTGCAATCTAATTCAGTAGTACGTTCCTTTAATCTTCTAATGCATATGGTATGTGGTCACACACACAACTTTCCAGATTTGATAAAGATTAGTATCTTGGATGTCATATGAGTTAATGATATTTAATGTTTTATATAGCTCTTTATTATTTGTTACCATAGGTAGTTAAAATAATAGAAATGTTGCTACCAAACGTTCTTGCAAATTGTGGCTAATACAAGTCACTATACAGAAGAAAATGATTTATTTGATATTACGAGTGACTGGTTATGGAGAACAATTTTGTTTTTGTTTGCTGGTCCGACCTATTGCTCTTTTGGTAATTCTTTCTTCCACATACTTAAGAAGAAGAATATGCATCTTACGTTTTGCTCCTCGATGGGCATGATTGAAAAGAAGCAAAAAGGACACATAAGGGATTGAAGAGAACAATGCAAATATTGAAAATTACTAGAAGACTTTGCTGCGGAGAAGTAAGAAAAGTGGAGTGAAATTCGAATGAAAATAATTTTAATAGTTTGATTAGTTATGAAATAAAATGAAAAGTTGTAAGGTTTTACTGCAAATAGGAATTATTAGTAACACTTGTCGATTTCTGTTTAATTATCTTATCCTGAGAGTTTTTAGCAATTACTAAATTACCATTTTGAATATATAAAATTTTATTTGTTTTTATCTAAACACCTTATTCATTTTTTATCACAAGATAACTGGGCCGTGAAAATTTCAATTCATTAAGTGCAAAGCGGTTTGAACTTAAGAAGAGATTCTTACGTAAAGTTAAGTAAAGGTAGAAATGTTACCATTTTTTGCAGCAAAAAATGTATTGCTCAAATTTTCATACCCTTAAAGCACGTAGGCTTTTGGATTTGTTATTTGTACGGAGTTATTAAAATATCAAAGCATATGAAGTGCAAATTGGTCTTTGTGTTTTGAATTATGAATAACAAGTTCATTATATAATTGCGAAAGTTGGAATTTAAACGGTTTTGATAGAGGCAAAGATGTAATTTTCTTAGTTTTTGTATAGATTATACAAAAAAGGAGTACATACTACTTTTATGTAATAAATTTAACATCCATCAAATTGCACATATTGATGCATAACATTGTAAGTTGACTAAGAAAATTTAAATCTATGCCATTGGCATAGGCTACATACTTATAATATAAAATTCATATTTATCTTGATAGATCGATTTATGTTAATTTTTATACAGAAGAAAATATTAACCATTGTCTGCAAAGCTAAAAGTGAGACCAGTAAACCCAGAAAACACATATAAAGTAAGAATGCTTGACTGAAATAAGAATTGTTTATTTACATGAAACATGAGTTAAATATTATATTTACATAAATTGAGGAAAGTAGTGTTAAATGAGGGTTAATATTAGAATTTGCTCCTTCCTCCTTCATTTCTTCACTGGAACAATTCGTAACGGATTAAACTAGTGAATTATGTATCTTAATACGACTTGAAACAAGTCGTAATGGTAATATCCAAAAATTGATTTATGTATCTTTAATAGTGGTTGTAACAATAAATCTGGTGCCACGCTTTTTTTTCCATTAGTCTGAACCACCAAAAATGCTTCTCCACATGTATTATAAAATCTTAATACCACTTAAAATAGGATCTAACAAATCAATTTTCTTTACGAATTCAAAACGTTTTCCTACATAGTATCAAAATTTAATATCACTTAAAGGTAGTATCTAACAAATAACAACTAAAACTAAAATAAAAATTAGTTGTTGTATCTTAAAAATAAAAAAATAACTAGTAATTACACATAATTCGATGCAAAAATATAACTAACTATTTATGCAAAGCATTTTCTCTTGAATGTGTTAAACGTATAGAATTTATTTTTTATAATAAAAGAAAAAAACGATTTACGCGCGAAACGCATGCTGTACATATATGTGTTCCTGTTATGTTATTTTGTTATGGTCTAGTATTTAATTAGTTAATTATGCTCTAATTAGAAGATGTTTGTTACAACAAAGAATGCACTTCAACTTTGCAACATCTTAAAAGCGGTCTTTGTAGAATAAAATATTAAATTAAACAAGATAGGTGCAGGTTTGATCAAATGAATATGTTACATGTTGATCTTAATAAATTCCTGGTGATGATTCTTTAAGATTAACACGGCTATGAATGAAGCATGAATACAAAAGGCTAACACCCATGAGGTAGTAATTAAACATCGAAGGTACCTTTAAATAAAAGCATATGTTTGTTGACATTTTGAAGTTAACTAGTATGAACCCGTACGGTGTACTGCTCACATACTAAACAAATCTTCATGGCAAGCAATATACATTTTAAAATCTTTACAGCAAAGAAGACTCAAAATTAGAATGCTCACATACTGATATAAATATTAATCCCTTAGAAAATCTTATAAACAGAAAAAAATATTGCTTGATTTAGTATCATTTACCGTAACATGTTAAATAGTATCAAAAGATCTCTTCCACTTTAAACTGGAAAGCAATGCTAACATTAAACACATACGGTGAAAAGACACATAGAATGCATACAGTAAAATTATTCGAAGATCTCTAAACTTTTGATAATAGGAATAACTGATGCAAAGCATACAATTTCAACCATTAATGATTATCTTGTAAAGTTTCAGCAAAAGCAAAAGTGAATATTCATAGTCTCCAGGATCTTTGCAATAACATATTCTGAAATGACAACACAAAATCATTGGGGATATTCGAGCCCTCATCATCTAAGAAAGATACATGTCTATCAATGGATACTTTAGGATGCAGACAATGTCATATCCATATTTACATTCGAAATCATATTCGAAGATCGGATATACACGTCCACGGATACGGACAGATATCGAGTAATCATCTTATTCGCTAACAACCAATAAATCAAGAAACATAAATGAAAAATTCTAGTTTAACATTTACTTTTTCAATCGGATTGATTATTAAAGCATTAAAAATGAACAAATACGATGACAATAAATAGTTTTGAGCATTTAACACGTATTAAGTGCATATAATTTGAACTTCTAACTTAATAAAACAATTAGTGTGTAACCCATGCGTTGCACACGATAATATTGTTAAAAAATATTTTTCATATTTTAGTTATTGCTAAAATATATTTTTATTATGTAATATATATGATAATTATTTTGTGATATATTAATCATAAACTAAAATGACTTGCGATGCTCAGATATAAGGTTGAAGGTTCAGATATAAGTATTGTATACATTGAAATCCTCTTATTTTCAGAATTCATTAGATGGATTAATGAATACAACAATTCTACAAAGCCTAAAAGTAAGGTTAAGGAATAAGCCCGAAATAATCCCAGCCACACAATAATAAAATTCCCCTTGAAATCCTCCCTTGGACCCATTTTCGCATCCCCATATACACATAATTTTCGCGCCCTATAGCATGTTACTAATAAATATTAGTTGCTCATATTTATTTCAATGGTTTAAAATTTTGGTTACACAATAAGTTAAATATATAGACTTGAATGTAATATATTAAATGATAATCGAGAAGGGTTTCTAAGTAATTGTAAAAAATTAATTTTTCAGGTATTGAAGTTAATAGAATTTAACGGTGCAATGTATGATGGATACATTTAGTAAATAAATTATAAAATAAATTTGTTATTGTCATTAATGTATATAATTTATGTTATGAGATTTATATATATATTTGCATCTAAATGAATTTTTTTTACCAATTTATTGGCATATCATATTCATGTGACGACCCAACTTCCAAACACCAGGAAGTCGCATCATCAATTAAGAAAGAAAGGGATAGAAGAAGAAAAAGAAAGAGAAGAAGAAGAAACAACACATCAGAATCTAAACAGCGGAACGAATAAATTATATTAATAACATAAAGTATTACATAGTTTACAACCACTATCAGAGTACACAGATATACAACACATACTAGACAGTTATAAACACCTGTCTAGTATTTGCAACATAAAACAACTCAGAGACAATCACAGATTACACAGCGGAATATTATATATCTAACGCAGAAGCCTCCTGCTCCATTTGCTCCTCCATAATTCGTCAAAAACTAACCTAAATCCTAACCTGAATCCCTTGGCTACTCGTAAAAATTTGAGTACCCAAGAGTTTATGAAAAACAAAAATAAACTCCGGGTCAGACATGGGTCTGGTGTGAGTAACAGGTTAGATTTGCTTAATTTTGAAAAACCTTTGAAAAGAAAAGGTATCACGTAAGACTTCCCACACATAAACATGGAAAAGTTTTTACCTTACGCTAACCAAAACATTTGATAGAAAATCCGATGATATTATAATAGTGTCTAGGGTTTTCAAGTAAATAAGAAATAGCCGAAATTGTTACATCTATTAAATTCCAGCTACTTGCCACAAAAGTGGGTAATACAATCAAAACCGTTGGCACTTATTGGATTTTGGATTCCATACAATGGCAGGGCTACTGGGGTACCGCTCGTCACAGTACGTGGCCTAGATCACCGTACCGAGGAGTACTCCCACTCCTCTACAATACAAAGCCGGACCCATTCCTTACTGAACAGTTCCGAACAAGACAACCCCGTAGTTGGTGTACACTGACAACTGCCCACTAAGCCGAATAAAAAGGGACCTCTAGACAGGGATCAATCTTACTCTCCAGTGGGTGCGACCCACGAAGCCTTGCTGCACCTCCCCTGTTTTAGCCATTCCCGGTTGATGAGGCTTGAGGCTACGATTACCTTTAGAGGACACATCTCTTAGAATGCTCATCGTCCACCTGACGATGTTCTGAAAGCATTCAATCCATTACAATTTCGTTCTGGGTTCGAACGAAACCGAAGGCATTATCTCGTTACACTCATTACGGAATCACCCACAGAGTTAACGACGATAACCCTTGCATTCTAAATCTACATCTCGAATCTATAAGTACTATTCCGTCAAACTTATTACGGAATCACCCACAGAGTTATACTGACGTATAGCCCTTACACCTCGAGTCTTCACTTGCTCCACTTAGATTAACGATCTAACGTTAATTTGGAATCGATGTGGTTTTCGGATTCCAAATATGGAAACCCGATCCCGGTCTCATCAAGTCCAAAGCGTGTCTTTTAAGGCCAAGTTGTTTTAAAGGTTTAAAACAATTCGGTTATCTATATATCCAAATAGATAAATCACAGATACACAACAGGTAATCAACATTATCATCATATCAGATAAAACATACCATCATTATTCAAAAAGATAATCTATATCAATATCACCATGCAACCAATGCATCCAAATCACTCAACATTATCTATCTCATATTTGAGATTCTAACCATCCAAAGCAAACAACATCATCTATCTATAAGCAATGATTTAATATCACACCAAATATAATTAATTTAAAATGAATTAAATTAATTACATCATTCTATTAATTTAAAGTAAATTAAATTAATTACTTTACCAATATCAACTTGCTCATCTCACTATTGATAATTTATCAATCAATTAATTAATCATCAACAAATTATTCATTTTAATTAATCATCCCTGATTAATTAACTCTTAATTACATTAAAGTAATTATTTACTAATTAATTTCTCAAATTAATTGTATTTAACCAAATACAGTAATTAACCTTTAATTACTTCCTTAATTAATTAACTATAATTACTTACATTAATCCTTAATTAATTACATTAATTAATTACCTTTAATCACTTATTATTGATTAATTAATCTTAATTAATCAATCTTAATTACCTCATTAATTATAATAATTAATGATCTTCTAATTACATTTTCAAATTAAATTAATTACATTAAGTAATTAATCTTCATTTAAATCATAACTGTTAATCACCCTTGATTAACTCCATTCAGTAATCAACTACCCTTAATTACATTACCAAATAAATTAATTACTCATTAATTAATTATCTCTAATTAATTCTTGATTAATTTACAAGTAATTATTCTCAAATTACTTCATTATCAAATCACTTCTAATTGATTACATATAGTAATTACCCATTAATTACTTCTCTAAGTAATTCCTCTTCATTTAATTACATTAAGTAATTATCCTCCATAAATCATCAAATCATTAATTTTAAATTAATTAAACTGAATTAATTAACTTAAACTAATCAAATTTAAACTCAATTAATTACAATAAGTAATTAATTCCTTAATTACTTCCATAAGTAATTATACTTAATAACTTACACAATTGATTATATTTAAATTAATTAATCTAATTCATAATTAAAATTAATCACATTAATTAATTATTAAATAACCCTTAGTTAATGATCTTCATTAACTATTTAACATCTCATTAATTATCTTTCAAACTTATTTTAATTATTATTGATTACAAATTAATTAATCATTAATCATTAATTAACCCATTAATTAATCCCTAATTAATTAAATAATTAAGTGTTAATTAAAACTTAATTAAATCCATTATTACTTGATTAATTAATTATTAATCAATAATTAAAAACTAATTTTATTTAATTAATTATTCTTATTTACAAGTTAATTATTCAATGAATAATTTATCCTAAACCCTTAAGATTAAACCCCTAATTACTTTAAGAAATTATTTATTTCATTAATTTATTAAATAAATTAATTATTCATTTAATTACCCTAATAATTAAATGAAATATAAAATATAAAATTATTATTTAACTTTACAAATTTAAATTCAATTTAAAACCTTTAATTGCTAAATAATACTTTTTATTATAAAAGAAATTTTTCAAAAGTTAAAACAAATTTCTTTTAAAATTAAAACCATTTAAATTTTCACATTATCATTCAAATTTGGTTTAAACACTTAAATTTATAAAACTTAAATTTATTTTTAGACAAAGATTCAAAATTAGATTTTGAATCAAATTTAAACTATAATTAAACATTACTTCGTATCTCAGTTTCAAATTTAAATTCAAATTCCTTTTTAAAAACATTTAAACAATAAACTCTTTCAAAGTTAGTTTAAAGAAAAATTGAATTTAAATACTTCATCATTTTCTATTTAAGATTCAATTCTACTTGAATTCATAATTTAAATTAGATTTAAATTTTAATCTAAATCTTTGCTTTATATTTCAAATTCAAATTTAAAATTTGAAACAAGACAATTTCTAAACTTCAATCATTAGCCCGAACTGACTCAAGCAACTCTAGTAACTCGAATAACAAATTTCATCCTAAAATCTATTTAAATCTCAAACAAAAACAGGTTTATACATACCTGTGCTAACAGGTTTACCAAACCCTGTAACAAAACTAAAACCCGATACCTTATCTCCATTACTTCGAGTCCCAACTCCCTTTTCTTCGAGCAAAAATACAGAACTACCCGATGCAACCACAAGACCCCATCTCTTCCCCAAAACAGCTGATACATCAAGATCGACGTGCACCTGCACCGTCACGACAACCTTCTCCGACCACTCACGACCACCCACACAAGTCATCGATCACCCCCTAAAGCCATTCCAAACTTCGAATCAAATCCAGAAACCCTAAATCGAATTTGAACATTCGAGTTCAACTGAAAAAAAATGTCGAACCAGAAGATCATCAACATTCTCTCTCCTCCGACCACTAAAATGGACACCACCTCCGGCCATATCTACTTCCACATCTCATCTCTCTCCAGTTAGAATTTGAAAGAACTCGGTCACTCGATCAGGTCGCAGTGATCATTCATCTCCGGGTAACAGAAACTAGGGTTTAAAATTTCAATCCCCAAATTCTTCTGCCCTATTGCTTTAATCCACCATCAACCATTTTTCCATTCAACTTCGATCAACACTCGATCATCAGAGAAAACCATGGCCACCAAATCTTTTGACAGACTCAACCCAAAACAGGTTTTCTAGATAAAGCAGTAATGCTCAACCATTTCCAAACTAAAAATCCTAATTTTAGTTTTAAAATTCAAGTTTTAGATAATGTAATCAGTTTATCAACTTTAATCAATGATTCTAGAAAATCAAATCCTTATTTATATTCAATGTGCTCTGTTATATTTTATAATTCAGAGGAACTACGGAATTTTTTTTTCCTTTTTATTTTTGTAAAATTTTAAACTTTAAACTCATATTACAACACCATATTGATTTAATCTTAAGCTTTACACTGATTTAAATCAAAAGGAATGGATTTAACAAATTTCTGAGCCTGGGATATTATACACAGCAAAATATTTACACAACAACTTACATACTACAATCATTCATCTATATATAGGAGAAATGAGCTTGTAAATTTGCATGCAAACACAATTATTTTCAGAGAATATAAGCAATAGAATTATACTTAAGTTTATCATGTAATAAAATGTTACTCACTGGTTTTAGGTGCAGAGCATCCATTTTTACTTGCAAAGCTTCAGATTTTACTTTATGATTTGCTTTAAAACTGCAGATGCTTTTATTTAAAACATCCATTCTAGCTTTTTCTGTAATGCATCTGATCCCTGATGTATGCATGCTTCCAGAAATAATGCAATTTGCTTCTACTTCCATATTTAGTTGCATGCAGGTTTGGATATAATTTTTTTTTAGAGACAGGGAAAAATTTGCAGGTTTTCACAAATTTGAAAATTGATTGCAGGTTTACATGCATTTCAGGTTGATGTTGCTTCAAACAGAAATGGAACTGCAGGTTTGTATTTTTTTTTTCTTTTAGAGTTGCAAATTGATTTCAGACCTTAGAATTGAAGAGCTACAGGTTTATGGTTTGCATTTCAGGTTTGAGGAGATTCAGATAGTTTTTGGTTTTGAGGGAAATAGATTTTGAAGATTTATTTGAATGTAGATGAATTCAGATTTTAGAATCTGAATTATTTTCTTAAGTTTGAAGAAGAAAAAATGGAAAGGAAGAATGATGTTGGAGGAAATGTACTTGTATAAGTATATTTTTATTTTAATAGAAATAAAAATGAAAAGAAAATTTAAACATTACACTTGTTCACATTTAAACATTTGTCACTTAAGTTTATTATATGACTAACACATGTCAATTTATATCTTAAGAAACTTACACATATAATCTAAGTATTTTTAATTTAAAATTGAGTTTTTTAAAAACTTTATCTTAATCCATTATTTCCTATGTATATATAAATGAGTTTTATTTCTTCTTCTTTTCTAATTAAAAGATATGAAACAAAACAAATATAAATACAAGCTTATTCAAATATTTTTAAATGCTTATTCTTTGAAACATTAAATTCAAACTTTAAATCAATTTATCAAATCAAATTTTAATAATCAAGTTACATATATAAATGCATATATAACTCTATTAAAATTAAAAACAACAAATCCTATTACTACAAATCTATTTATGTTCAAAAGAATTTAAGTATTATAATTTTTATCTAAAAAAAATAAATTGAGCAATATCAAATAGTTTGTAAAAGAGATTATAACAAACTAAAATCATTTGTAATTTACATTATAAATTCTTATATATATATAAATCCCAAGTAAAATATAAAACTTAACTTTCATATTTATCCAATTTTAAATTAATATTTTTAAGCTAAATAAAATTTCAAAATAAATAAGATTTATCATAGTATAAACCATAACATTATTTATTACATTTCTTTGAAAAGCCAATTCCTAAATCAAATTTTTAATTTACTAAAATAAACTAGAATTAGAAAATCAATTCATTCACTAAATTCAAAAATCAAAATTTATCAATTATAACATATAAAATTATGTATTATAAACAGAAAACAATTTATTTACTTTAAAAAGATAAAATCTTCTAATTTAAATATTTATTAAAACATGATTATTAAATCAAATTCCAAATTTGTTATTAAAATTATCAAATCAAATTAAATTTATAACATACATTATTAAATTTATATTGCCCAAATCCGGGATATCACAATTCATATTGAAAATTTTATATTTTAGGATTTATTAATGAATTTTAGTTATTAAGTTTATCAATTGATTTAAATTTTAGATTATGTAATTAATTTAAATGTATGGACTATAATGTAAAATATTGGAAGAGACCCATGAAATATTTATAAATAATTATAGATTCTTTTCATAGTAGGTATTGGATTGTAAAATAGTGTGAAAATTTTAGTAGAATAATTGTAAAGTGGTAAATCATAGAATCTTAAAATTAAAATATCTACTTTAAGAGAATTAAAGAGAACATAGATAACTCATAGAATTAATGAGAGGGCTTCAAATTCTTCTGTTTTACTATTAGTTAATAAATAAATAAATGACTTTCATTATACTAAAATACACATAATTTGAATAATAATCTTGCAAAATACCGGGCGGATAATTTTCGAATGCGAACGTCTTCATATTCGCATCTGCATCCGTTTTTCGAATATCGGATAATTTATCCACTTTTTAAATACGAATGCGTACGGATTCATTAACGGCCCTAATGTAACATATATTATCTGCATGAATAGATATTAAAATATCCGATAAACTATTTCCATTTAGTACTAATACTCAAACCATGTAGTAAATTTCTACATCATCTAGTCCATTCATTATGTAGAAATTTCAAGTACGCATGTTAAGGTGAGAAAAGTACACAAGCAGTTATTTAAATTAAAATTAAAACTTTGTATCCTTTGACATTCAGTGATCGAAACATTTTGACAATTGGTGATATAATCGTGATTGACACTTGAAATCCAATAAAAATGAATTTCAAATGCTCCTAGAAAATGATCAGAATCAATTCCTATGAGTTAATATATTGGTTAAAAAGGCTGCTTCATGATAAAACGGTTAGGCAAAAATAAGTTGTTAAACTAAACTTACTTACTTGATAACAACAGCAAAAAAGCAGTGCGCTACTTATACCAATCATTGGACTTATTTTTTGTACAACACAGTGTCATAACTTAAAAATATAAGAAAAAACACGGCAGACAAAAAACATCACACACACAATATATATGTATGTGTGTGTGTGTGTAGAAGTTAATAAGCTAATTGCATGCAAGCATGGAAATAAATATGTAAACATTATTAATTGTATGTAAATAATTCACGATTGTGCAAAAATAAATTCATAGATTGTAAAAAAATAATTTGGTTATAATCTTGCTGTAATAACATAGTAGCAAATCTATGGATTAAGAAAAAGTAATAAGAAAGTAAGCTGTTATTTGATGTTATATTTGATAAAAGAAAACAGAAACTTTCGCATTTGATGTCTAAAACCTGTACATTTTGTATCTTGGCTATTGATGATGTCTACTTGTTTTTCCAAATAATATCAGCTAAATGGCATAACACATTGGAATTGTACTCTGAGCAATTGCATAAAGAATGGCGAATTATATGACAACTCTAACTTCATTCAGTGACTTAACGTTGTCATAGACTCATGTCATTATGCAATGATCATTACATTAAACAATTGAGAAAGAATAGTGTTAAATTAAGGAAAATGGACAATTAAACAAGTAAATTTCTGAAGTTGTGTTGTGATAATTATACTTGTTAAATTCACTACATAATAGAAGTATGAAATTGATTTTAATCTAAGGCCATAGATATCAAAAAAATAGAAATAAACTAATGTATTAAAATTATTAAAGTAATGCTTATTAAAATAGATTTCAGTCAAAATCAGCATAGAACTATTCAATCAAATAGAGAAACGTACAACGAGAGCACTATTAAAGTAATGGTAATAAAAAATTACTGTACCTATACCTGCATTTAAATTCAGTATACACACACACACATATACATGCGTGTATATGTATGAATGTATATATATATATATATATATATATATATATATATATATATTTATAATGAATTTAAATGGAAGGAATATATATTTCATAATTTAGGTTACTTGTTAAATATAAAACAAAAGACAACCATTAAGAAACAAAAGTGTTAAGGAAATGGATCAATTATATGTGACAATTTCTAAAATTGTGTTGGCAAAATTAAAATTCTTAAATTTATTAGACTACTATTCTTTCAAATAGATTTCAATCAAATTCAGTATACACTTGTTTATTCCTATAGAGAAGTACCATATAATAACATGACATGTTAAATGAACAGTAATAAAAAATTAATGGAGGTATATTATTATATCGTGAAATTAAAAGGAACAATACATTTTCAAATAGAAATTTTGTCTTAATTTCCAGAAGCTCACACAATCAATTAATATATACACTTATGAAGCTGAACTTAATTGAAATTTATTCAATTTTCAAGTAAGTAAGCGGGAATGAGTTACAAATGTTAAGACGACCAGAGTAACACATAACTTAGTATCCAATTGATTTATTTTTAAATAAATTTAGTTTTTTAATTTTTTATTTCAAACAAAAATATCTTGGTATTATTTTCATATTGTATGTTTTACACAATATATGCATTTTAATTCAAGAAGTCTTCAAAATACATTAGGTTGCTAATGCTACATCCATTCAGGCCTCTCATTTGAATATTGAGCCGTTGAAAAATAATCATGACAATTCCAAGTGAAGTACATATGATGACTTTGCTAAAGGATAATAAAAAATGTAATCAAATTTAAACTCCAAAGCAATATATATGTGTAGCAAATCTAACAGTTAATATGAATCAGGTATCAATTATGTTGAAATGGTCAAAAGTAAACCTAACAGTTGCGGATTAATAAAGTTCATAGGTGGATATAATATGAATTTAAACTATACATAACTGGATAAACATAATTGGGAATGATTAATGCAAAATATAATAGCTATCAATCAAGTCATGACCATATGTAATTTGTTAAAAGTAAATCGAATGATTATTTTCATCAAGTAAACCAGAAAGTTAATATCATATACATCCAGAAAGTTAATATAAATCAGCTAACCAATATTCATTCACAATATGATTATAAAGTTGTAAGCAGCAAGTGCAGAATTAATATTAGACCCAACTTCCATTAAGGATATAAAACCGAATAGATATAGGTATCAGATTTACTGCCATTATCGTCCAAATTGGAAAATATATAGAAAACGGAGGTGGGTTGTCAGATATTTAATAAACTAATAGCATAAACTACTAAATATTGCTCTCGCCAGTAAGCAAAATTTGACATAAAATTACAAAGAACAACAACAAAAGGCAAAATCAAAATAATCCCAAGTCAAAGGGAGAAGTGAAAAACACAAAGAAAGATTGGTGGCAAAAGGATATGCAAAATGATATGGAATAGACTACACAGAAATGTTTGCACTAGTGGCTAGAATTGATATGGTACGTCTAATTCTTGCACTTGCAGCTCGAAAGGAATGGGAAATATTTCAACTTGATGTGAAGAGTGCATTCCTTCATGGAGAATTGAAGAAGAAGTTTTCATTGAACAACCAGAAGGGTTTATTAAAAGGAGAAAAGAAGACAAGGTTTACAGATTGAAGAAGGCATTGCATAGCCTTAAGCAAGCGCCAGTGGCTTGGTACAGCAAGATAGAAGCATATTTTACACATGAAGGGTTTGAAAAATGTTCCAACGAGCACACCTTATCTATCAAGAAAGAAGGAGGTAACATACATATTGTTAGTCTTTATGTAGATGATCTGATCTTTACTGGAGGCAATAAGGGTAAGTGTGATAAATTCAAAAGCTCAATGATGAGAGAATTTGATATGTCAGACTTGGGAAGGATGAGACACTTTTTGGAAATTGAAGTTATACAGAATGACGTTGGAATATTTATCTGCCAAAGAAGATATGCTTGAGAAGTCCTTGAAAGATTTGGCACAGGAAGCAGTAATACGGTGTAGAATCCTATTATTCCCGGAACACGGTTGTCAAAAGATGAGGAAGGAGAGAGAGTAGATGCCACCATGTTTAAACAAGAAGTTGGAAGCCTCATGTACCTCACAGCCACTCGATCAGATCTGATGTATGGAGTAAGCTTGATTAGTAGGTTCATGGAAAATCTGAAGATATCTCATTGGCTCAATAAAAAGAATTTTAAGTTATTTAAAAGAAACCACTGATTTTGGCATACTCTACAAAAGAGGTAGAAGAAATACAGGTATTGTATCTTATACAGATAGCAACTATGCTGGAGATTTGGATGATCGAAAGAGCACTTCAGGTTTTGTTTTCATTATGGGATCTGGAGCAATTTCATGGGATTCGAAAAAGAAGCCAGTAATGAGCCTATCAACTACAGAAGCTGAATACATTGCTGCTACACTTTGTGCTTGTTGATGTATTTGGCTTAGGAGAATCTTAGAGCAACTTGGAGCTGAAGAAAGAGGAAGCATAGAAATTTATTGTGACAAAAACTCTATAATTTAGTTGTCCAATTTTTTTTTTCTCCATGGATGAAGCAAACATATTGGTGTAAAATTTCATTTTCTCATAGACCTGGTAAATGATGGAGCTGTGAAGTTGAGTTTTTGTAGCTCTGAAGAGCAGATTGCATACATAACGACAAAACCTCTCAGATTAGAGCAATTTGTGAAGCTCTGTGGGATGCTTGGAGTAATTGATGCAGTAGAATATTAAGCTCCATGCAGATGCATTAGCTTTTAAGGGAAGGAATGATGGGAAAATTAGTTATTCACGTTCTTAATAAGTCCTAATCTTATGGGTGCCATATTCTTAAGGGTTTGCAGTTTTTAGATTTCCATGTAACTTGCCATGAATTGTGGCTTTTCTGTTTTTTGCTTTCGTATGTGTAAAAGGCTATAAATGCCTAATGTTTATTTCAAGAATTTAAACAAGCAGACAACACTACAAAGAATTATATTGGTGTCCTATCATTTGGAATTCAATTAACAGTAAGTAGATGTCTTGCTGCGCCAACAGGGCATTATTAAGGCGTATCAACACTACAGATTACCTACGGCAATGGGGAATTAGTTGCGATGACATTTGTGTGTTATCCAATGAAATGCCAGAAAGTATAAATCATTTGTTTATCAACTGCAGTTATTCTAGATACATGTGGGTGCTTATGAAGGTACAACTAAGTATTACGAATAACGATACCGCCCTGAATGTTGAAGATGAAGTCAACTGAATTAGACAACGATTCCGGAAGCAGGACCAAATCAGTCAGTTGGCTTCTTGCTCTCTCGTCACAACGATCTACCATATCTGGGAGGAGAGAAACAAACGCGTGTTTGGGAAGAAAGAGTTGAATAAAATCTAAAAAGCTAAATTAATTCAAATCGAGATCACTTATCTCATGCGGAAATCGAGTTAAAACTAAGATTTGAGTGATGCTGGATGAACACTCGTCGTCCCTCAATTTTCATCCCTGAAAGCAGCCATGGCAAAGAGGACAATTGTTTCGTTCGAGTTAGCTTGTCTATATCTTTTATTTGATGTGATAATTGTTAGCCATGTGGTTATGGCCCAATCAATTAATGGGATGTCATGGGCCTATATGTTTGTACTAAACGTTATATATTTTCGTTCGACCTCCCCAATTCGTGAATCCTCTGTTTGATTCCCCTCTCCCCATCGACACCGCGCCTATTCCATGACAATGGAACCTCAAGCCACCCGCCCCCCAGATCCCCCTCCCTCAGATGTAGAACCTCCACCGGGATTCCTGCCGTTAGCTTCCAAAGAACGAAATCCTGCTGACAACGATGGCTTCACCTTGGTGAATCGACGTAAATGGAAACGTACCCCTCCTAATCAGCCTAATTCGCGAACAGGTAACCCTACTGATAGAGACCTGCATCAGAAAACCACTTTTCCGTCTCGTCCACCCACTGTTACAAATGTTAATAACCCTAGTCAAAGTTCGTCTCGCCTTAATACTCCTCAAACTCCCCAGACCGCAAACAATTCCGTCCCGAAAAGGTGGAACTTTTCCACCACATCCAGTCGTGCTTGGAACGAAGTAGTTAAAGGCAACAATATCCCTGTCACTATCCCATTGAAGTTCTATCAACCACGAGAATTAAACTCACTTCAATGTGCCAAAATGTCAAAAGAAGTGGTGCTAAAGGCTAAAAAGCAATAGGACAACGCCATAGTGGTATATGTAGTAGGCCCGAAGCCGTATTATCCGTACTTCAAAGAATATATTATTAGAGTATGGAAACCAGAAGATGAATTCTCAATTTACTCGAAGGAAAACGGATTCTATGTTATAAAGTTCAACAAAAAACAAGATTGTGACAAAATTCTAGAAGGGGTCCTTATTTCTACAATAAAAATTAATGATGATGAAAAGATGGTCTCTGGGAATGCACCTCAGCAAAGAACTCTTGCACACAATCCCAATCTGGATACGCCTCCCTAATCTCCCTCTGGATTATTGGACAGAAGAAGGAATTAGTAGGATTGCCTCAGTGCTTGGCTCCCCAATCAAACTGGATAAGGCTACTGAAGGCATCATCAAAATAGCATACGCGAGAGTTCTAGTTGAAATAAATAACTCGTTCAAATTCCCTAGTAAGATTCCCATAATAACCGAAGACAATAAAATGATATGGCAAGAAGTGAGTTACGAATGGAAACCATCGTTATGCACGAACTGTTCGAGTTTTGGACATGCTGAAATCAACTGTCAATTTAATAAAGTGTGGCAACCAAAAACAGGTACTGTTCCATCTAAAGAGAACAACGCAGACATGTTGATAGATAACAGCGAGAATAACGTGGAGGAAGAAGTAAACAACAACCATAATATCGATGAAACAGTGACTATCTTTCAGAATATCTCTGAAACACTACAACAGATAATTCCAGTAACCTCTAATCCTCAACACACTGTTATTACAGACTCTACACAGGAGCATTCAAAGCAAACACAGTTACCACATCAAAAAGTTACAGTCCTGAATAAAATTACAAGTCCAAGCATTAATACCAATGAGACAGAAACAATATCAAGTATACAAATTACAAATGCCGATACAGATACACTCCTTCATGACCCCAGAGATATATGCATGGTCCAATCTGAAGTGTCCAGTATGCCTGACTCCACAGAACAAATCACTAACTCTTCCCATAATTCCAAAACCAGCAACACGCGAAAGATAAGAACAGATGAAACCCCCTTTGAATTTAAAGCTTCAGCAGATTCTAATGTCGTCGACAATCCTGCATGGCACACCATGGTGAATCAACTAAAAGGAAAAAACAAAAAATCAAAAAAAGCGAAGTTACTGGCGAATGTTACTCCTCCAGAAAACAGTAGCTACCCCGAAAATAATATTTGGATGGAGTTCCTCTTTTGGAACATAAGGGGTATGAATTCCCCAGCCAAGCAAATGGAAATGGTGAGATTAGTGAATAGTAATAAGTTTTCTTTTATTTGCATGCTTGAAAATAAACTCTCAGCAAGTAATATTGATAGCTTCATGAATAAAATCCACACTAAATGGAAATTTACACATAATATATTAGATGGTCAGAAATGTCGTATTCTAATAATCTGGGATTCAAGTCAATGGTCAAATATTTTTCTCCACACGAATGAACAGTACATCACTGGTATCCTACACAATTATAATGGACTTAGTGTGATATGCACATCTGTGTATGGTCATAACGATGAAATGAAGAGGAAGGACCTATGGACATACATTACTGAACAGTATATGCGTATTAATCTGCCTTGGCTTCTAGCAGGAGACTTTAACGCAATATTATCTTCTACGGAAAGAATAAATAATGGTAATTACACTGATATGGGAGACCATGATTTTATGAACTGCATTAACAATTCTCGGCTTACTGAGCCAATGTATTCAGGTAATTTTTATACTTGGAGAGGGGGTCTGCAATTTTCAATTCATAGCAAAATAGACAGAGTGTTTGTCAATTCTCTATGGTCTGAAAAGTTCAAACAATATGGTATATACTTTGGAAATCATTCCATTAGTGATCACACCCCTATCATGATTAATTTAATAATCCAGAACACGAGAAGAAAGCCCATACCTTTCAAATATAAAAATTCGTGGCATCGACAAAGTGGATACCAGAGCATCGTCCAACCAGTTCTGGCGCAAGAATTTCCAGGGAATGCTCTTTACAATCTCCTATGTAAATTAAAAACTGTGAAAGTTACTCTGAAAAACTGGATAGCAAATAAAAGCAATATATACTCTGAATTAGACAAGTTAAAAGAGGAAACAAATGATATATACAAGAAATTAGTTCGTGAACCTCTTAACAACTATCTAATTGAAGAATATAGCTCGAAAAATGCACAGATTTATGATATTACGAGGAATATTGCTATAGACAATGAACAAAGGATGAAAATAAACTGGTTGACAAAAGGAGACAAACCAACTGAATTTTTCTTCTCAAAAATCAATAAAATTAACCCACCAAGGGGAAATAAATTCATTCTTCAAGAGAATGGGGATTGGTATCCAGCATCAGAAACTATTGGTGGAGCAGCCACAACATATTTCTCAAATCTCTTTTCATCGCCTACAGACAAAACTCAATTTCCAGACATAATATGCAAAAAAAATCCTCTCAGAAAATGCAAAAGAAAACCTCTGCAAGCCTTTTCTCCTCGAAGAAGTTAAAGATGCCGTTTTTCAAATTAGTGACAATAGTTCCCCAGGACCGGATGGAATTAATTCTAAATTCTATAAAATTCACTGGGAACAAATCAAATACGACATATGGAATGCTATGAACAGTACCCTACAAGCAGGGAAAATCATTAAAGAAATCAATCATACATTCATTTGTCTTATCCCAAAAAATCCAAACGCAGTGGACATGACTGACTTCAGACCAATCTCCCTATGCAATGTATCTTATAAAATACTTGCAAATCTTTTATGCAATAGAATGAAAATCCTCATGAATGATCTAATCTCCTATAACCAGAATGCTTTCATTCCTGGAAGAGTTATTATAGATAACTCACTCCTAGCTTACGAAATGATAAGAGGGTTCAACAGGAAAAAATCCAATGAATTATGTCTGAAAATTGACCTGCATAAGGCGTATGATAAAATTAATAGAGATTTTATTCATCATATGCTGATTTCAATGAACTTTCCCCCCAGATTTGTGGACCTCATATATGAATGTATTACTACACCCACTTTCTCGGTGTTAGTAGAAGGGCCACCACATGGCTTCATTAATAGTTCAAGAGGATTACGACAAGGTGACCCCCTCTCACCTTACCTATTTGCCATAGCTATGGAATACTTGACTATTATTCTGGACATGGAATTCCACAAAGGCATTTTAACCCCCATTACTCAAAATGAACCAGTGATTACACATCTGATTTATGCAGATGACATTTTGATATTAACTAAAGCCACAATTCAAAATGCTACCTGCATCAAGCAAAGTTTTCAAAATCTGTTCAACACTACAAGTCTGGAGTTAAACCCCAACAAATCCACTCTATTTTTTAGCAAAGGTGCCACAAATAAAGACCAGATAGCCAACATACTTAATATTCATATTGGTAACTTGCCAATTATCTATCTTGGCATTCCTTTATCAAACTACAAACTGAAAAAAAGGGATTTTGGAGGGTTAATAGATCAAATTAACAAAAAGTTCAATCATTGGCACAGCAAGATACTAAACATTAGTGGCAAAGCTGAACTAATTAAAACTGTAATCCACCCTATATTGCAGTTCTGGCTTCAATTTTCTCAATTCCCACTGGCAGTTATGCAAAGAATTGATAGCTTATGTGCAAATTTTTTATGGAAATCTAAAGCTCACCAAATGAAATGGGAAGAAGTGTGCAGAACTAAAACTAAAGGTGGTTTTGGCATCAGAAAAATTGAAGATATCTCTAAAGCAGTGGCCTCAAATCTTTTGTGGAAATTTATCAATCGTGAATCCACATAGGCTAAATGGATGCAAAACAAATATTGTAAAAATGCAAACTTCTGGAATGCTAGCACTGATCCTACTGCATCAAATACCTGGAAAACATTACTTCGAGCAAGACAGTGGTGCAAAGGTCTCATTAACAAAAACATAGTCAATGGGGATGACACAAGCCTATGGTTTGATCCTTGAATCAATGGAACCTCACTAATAGATGACATAGGATGGAATACCATGTCAATGATTAGAGGACATAACAGAAAAGTGTCTGAATTGATCTCCAACCATAAATGGAAACAAAACATCAATTATGTCCCTACTCAGTACCATCAAACCATATACAATGTTAAAATTCAACCACAGTATGAAAAAGATTACTGGAACTGGCTACCAAGTAACAATGGAAAATTTACACTAAAGTCAGCATGGAATCAATTAAGAAATAAGCACCCAGAATATTTCTGGACAAAAATCATATGGGGTAAGGGATGTGCCCCCAAAATGTCAACATGTGCTCTTCTGGCCATCCAAAACAAATTGAAAGCCAAGGTTCGTATTAGCAAATGGAACACAGACATTGACCAACAATGCAACTTATGCGCAAGCCATATAGAAGATAGAGACCATCTATTTTTCAACTGCCCGTATTCAAACAAGTTGTTGGAAAATACCATGCAAAAATTGAAATTAGACATCAATCTAAATTTCAACATTAACCAGATTATGAAATGCATAAGCAACAGCAACAAGACTCAAACTTTAGACAACCAAATCATCAACATAGCGTTTACTTCCCTGATTTGGAACATTTGGTGCGAAAGAAACAACAGGATCTTCAGAGGTATTGAAATGCCAACATCAGTTAGAAACACCCTGATAAATCATGATGTTAAAATGCTTACGCAACACTTAATCCAAGATAGAGAAGTTAGTAGAGAAGCGAAACTCATCTGCGAAAACCGAAACATTGTCAGCAGGACCCCGGTTCCTCCGCATCCCCCCTGACCTGCTCTTACACTAGAGGGATTCTTCTGGCAACTCCCCGTTGATGAGATTATTGTCCACTTGTGTTTCTAGATCCGTTTGTGCCTTTGCTTGGCATATGTCTTTTGCTCCCCTATCGAGACAGAAGTGGCTTCACACTTCTTTTTAGAAGGTTCTGGATTGCATCCTTGAGAAGGATGTCTTTTTCATTGCTTTTGTTGTTGTTTTATTTTCTGTTTAGTTTTTTATTGGTCCAAGTTGTTATTACGGATGATTTTGAGTGCATTTTAAACTTTGTTTCAACTCCTCCATATGTTCAACAACTTGGATCCGTTTTCTCTGTGTTGTATCGTTAATATATGGAAGTGATATGTACTCTTTTTCCTTGTAAGGTACCGGATTAGGTTAGGGGGGTTATAAGGTTTTAATGAGGCATATCATGAAATATATTCCCTTATATGTTAATAAAGTACCTTTTTTCAAAAAAAAAAACGTTATATATTTGGTATGAATAAAGGAACCAAATTTCATAATGTACGTATGTGTGTATGGCATAAAATTAGGATGTTAGTTTCTAATTGGAAAGATTATTTGTTTAGAAATAAGCACAAGCAAAGAAAATAAGGATAAGACAAGCACCATTGTCCAAGTGGTTGATTGATTCGGCTTTGGTGTAAGAGGTCACAAGTTTGAAACTTGTTTTCGAACGTTTATTGACATGGGATATGTTGTCCCAATGATTTGTTGTATATAAAGTACCATTTCAAAAAAAATAAGGATAAAGTTATATTGTAGAACCAAGGATCTTTAACTCATATCTTGGTGCCAAAAGGTGTAATAAATGGAACATGTGATCATAGAAAACTTGAAATAAGGACATCTGTTTCCTATAGTCATTGATACATTAAATTGATATAACTTGACCATTACATTTAATCAAATTTAGTCAATTTTATATGTTCATTTCTACCTAGGGGAATCGAATAAAAAGAAAAATTATATACCAATCTAACAATATTATGTTAAAGTACTTAATAAATTAACAACATGAAAGAAATTACAGCTTTGATGAAATGAAGATGTAAATTTTATGCCCATTTTTAGTTTGGATTGCATCATATTCCATTACAGGTTATAATCGTCAAATCTTTAAATGTAAAATTTAAAAGAAAAATGGAACCATATCTTTTAAAAAGAGAATGAAAAAGGGGCATACATGAGTGGAATGCAGTTTTATATCATCACGTATCAAGTGATATGTTTTATATCATCTCGTATCAAGTGGTAAGTTTTAAATCATCATGTATCATAGAAAAAAAGAAAGAAGAAGAAGATAGAGAATTGAAAAAGAAGGAATTTAAATTAGCATCATTCCGATATTAAGATGTTCATAGAAATTGGCAACTTTTTGTACTAAAGTTGCAAACAAGACTACTCAGCGAATCTTTCATTGCAGTCAAATCTTATGTTTCTACGTTTACATGTTCAGTTGAATTCATGTTTTACAATATCAAATTTTAACAAGCATTAGCTAATACATCAATGTGTTACTGAAGCAGTTCAAAACATTGAGATTAGCATTAGCAGAAGAACGAATTTTAAAAAATAATATACCTCTAACTATCAAGAGATAGGAGCAGCAATAGAAAGCTCGAGTCAGCAACTACAAATATCAAGTTTATATTAAAATGCATGCAAATAAAGCAACTATCAAGCTTGTATTTCAAAAAACTTATATTTATTCTTTGGCTCCAAGAATGAAATGAAGGAAAGTACTGCCATGCATGGTATCAATAATATCAGCAAATTCAGCCTACAAAAACAATAAGCATCAGGCAGTTTTCCTTCTACGATCAAATTTGGTTTTAGTGTTGTACTCCAACCTGGAGGAATTCAGTAATGCATGGCTGTAGATTTTGGGAAACTTATTCAAAAAGGCCAAGGCTATATTTATACAGTCGAAGTTTTAATAGATGTCTAAGTATAATACTTGTTTAAGCAGAAAGCGAGCACAACTTTCTATGCCTTCACTTATGCATTAGTATGTGTTTTATAAAATGCTGAAATACCTACTCTGTGAACACTGCAAACGAAAGGCAATGTCTCAACATTGTCATATGTTGCGACTGATGTAAATTTGATAACAAAATAATCGATTTATGTAATAAACTAAAAGAAGATAAGAAGCCATTAGAAAAGAGGAGAGAGGGAAAATGTTACTACTCAGATGTTAGTCATACATTTACATTACATAGACTCCTTTATATATAAGCCATGGAGCATAGTATTGGACCTATCCCATGATGTGGGACTTAAAAAAATATAATAAACATTGAATAGCATATTCACACTTTATAATATTGCAACACTCCCTCTTGAATATGCGTCTTCAAAATTTTGAATGCTCTGCTAACTTGAAGTTGTCACTTTTGAAATATATATGATAATTACTCCCCCTCATTATTATCTTGCTAGCATATATCCATTCAGATATATAGATATTGCTTGTTGCCTCATTGAATTCCTCTATTATCTCTAATTTAAATTTAAATTTGTGCCATTGAAGTTGTCAAAAGGTATAGAATTGTCATTCACCTTGTTGTTGATGTGATGTGTAAGTAGGAAAGGATGTTGGCTTCAACACTGTCGAAAGGGGTATTTTCAAGGTTCGAATAACTTAAAGCATGATAGAAGGCTTAGTTGCGGAAGGTAGTATTCGAAAGCATTCACATTGATTAATATAGAACCTCCATCTTTTGGTGTTTGAGGAAGAAGTATTGACCACATACGAGATCTCCTTTATGTTCATGGAATGTTTCAACCGATTCGATAGGCCGATTTATGTTTCAAATGGGTCGCTTTGGTCAAATGTTCTTCTACGGAGGTAAACAACAGTGGAACCATCCGTTTTGAGAGGTCGAACACATGTGTGAAAGCCTGTTATTCGAGACCTTCGAAAGGTGTTTTTAACTCTTACGAAACTCTTTTATGTATGTGGAACCAATTGTTTCGAAAGGGATTAGCTGAAGCGGAAGGATACCATCATCCCGTTTCGACCTCTTCGAAAGTCAATTATTTATCCAACGTTTTGCAGAAGCATCCTTTCGACTTTTTTGAAATGACTTGCTATTGCTATCATTCTTCATGAATATTCTTCTATAGGTTTCAACAAAGTTGGAATGATTTCTGATGACAACAATATCAGTTTTGGTCTATTGAAATTTTGAGAATTTCAATCTAGTTCGTAAATTTCAATATTTTTGTTTTGTGTTTTGGTTTCAGATTCCAATATTTATTTTTGTTTGTTAAATTAACTGAAACAAGATGTTTAAAAAGTAGGATATAAGTGAAAAAATTTAATTGATCATGAATATTTATAATGCTAACACATATTAAATTATTACTTCATGCTTAACTTGTTTAGTTACATATTCATATATTTTGTGATTTTGCACGTTTTGAAAGTCAAAATATTAAATTTTGAATATTTATTATTTTGAAACTCAAAATTAATTCTTTTTTGTATTCTTCTATGAAATTCGAATTGCAATAATTTATTTTATTGAACTAGGGGTTAACTAAAGCGGAAGGATAGCCTCGTCCCCTTTCGAACTCTTCGAAAGTCTATTGTTTATCCAACATTCTACAGAAGCATCCTTTCGGCTTTTTTGAAATGTCTTGCTATTGATATCATTCTTCATAAATCATTCTTCTATATTCTTTAAGGTTTCGACAAAGTTGGAGTGATTTTTGATGACAACAATATCGGTTTCGGTCTATTGAAAATTTGAGAATTTCAATCTAGTTCGTAAATTTAAAAATTTTTGTTTTGTGTTTTGGTTTCGGATTCCAGTATTTATTTTTATCTGTTAAATTAACTGAAACAAGATGTTTAAAAAGTAGGATATAAGTGAACAATTTTAATTGATTATGAATATTTATAATGCTATCATATATTAAATTATTACTTCATACTTAACTTGTTTAGTTACATTATTCATATATTTTATGATTTTGCATGTTTTGTAAGTCAAAATTTTAGATTTTGAATAATTATAATTTTGAAACTCTAATTAATTCTTTTTTGTGTTCTTCTTTGAAATTTGAATTCCAATAATTTATTTTATTGAACTAGAGTTTAGGTTTGGATTCGTTCCAGTCTCTATTGAAACCAAAACTGAACAATTAAAATCTCAATGTTTCGATCAAGGCATCAAACCTTGGTTAGTATCAATATTGTTGCTACTAAAATGCAACTTATATTAGTTTAAAATATATCTAAAGCTAAATTTTAGTTTCCATTAGGTTTCAAAAGAGTGTTTAGTTTCCAAATTTAGAACATAATTTCAGCATCGTATTTGCTTTTGAACCAAAAAGAATAACTAATGATTAGACCTGAGTTGGTGTTTTTCAAACTTCAAGAATCAATTCATAAATTGATGTTTCATTTTGTATTATAGAACGATACATGTGCCAATATAGGTTGAATAGCACACATTGTGCTATGGAAAAGCGCTATTATAACTACAAAAATCCATTTTACACATAAATCAACTACAAATTTTACGACTTTGTATTAAAACTCTTTTATTTATGGAATAGCACCAGTTGCTATTAACTTGGCCATACGTTTTGGCTTTGCCTTCACCCTTTGCAATATCTCATTTCCAATGGCTTCATAAGCAAGCGATGTTATACCGCCTTTTGGTCAGGCAGTATACCGATGGATTTTGAAAAACGGATTTCGTGACCATTAAGGCAGGATGTCCGGAAAGATGACTATCAGTCTCGGATATAGGTTATAAACAAGGCTATGGACGATGATCAAGCGGATTCGCACGGATGACACCCTGGAATTGGCTAATTATGGTATTATTTAATTAGTTTAAATCTACATATTTAAATGTAAATTATACATGAAAATTGAGAACTTTGAAAATAGTAGTAGAATGAATAAAATGTAGATTTTTGAATGTAAAACGATTATATAAAATTAATAAATATTGTAAACAATTCAAAAATAATAAATTGTAATGGATCTTTAAAATAAAATATTAATAGATATCTAGAGAAAGTTAAGAAGAGCTGAGAGAAATACTGGAATTAATGTGAGAGCTAGAATTTTTTCTACTTTACTATTATTTAATAGATTGTTACAGGTATTTTCTTGCTCTTCTAGTAAAAATCTAGGAAAGAAGAAAAATGTAAAATCTAAATGCTCTGAAAATGGAGTTCTAATTTGAAACTTGAAACATAAAGCATAACACAATTTGTAAACAACACAGAAAGCATAGTCATAACATATAGCACCACGAAAAAAATGGGCATAAGAAAAACCTATTGTAAAATAAATGTATTTGTATACCTTAAAACATGGTCACTTCAATTCAAAACATCTTCCTTAACCGTGTTAGAATGCCGAACGCCCTAATAACTCGTAACTGATATTAATATCTCCAAATTTCAAAAGAGGATATTAGGATCTGTATCTTATTTTGTAAGTTAAAAGATATAACATACATTCCAATCAACCTTAACAAATCGAATTGCTTAACTATTTCCATTTTTTACAACAGACATCTACTAAAAAAACATTGCAACTATTTTTTGAGAAAAAATCGAAGAAGAAAAAAAAATTAATATGTGGCTTTCAATTTTTTTTATAAAGTATTTGCAATAATATGTACTAATTTCTTTTCTCATTCACTTGGTCATTTTTTTTACTTCTTTTACATTTAGTTCAAATATACTTGAAATTAAAACGATTTGAAGAATTAATGATATTACACACTGAATATTTGTGTGTTTTAATGATTAAGTTGAATTGCAAAAATTAGGTGTATAATTCAAGAAGGTTTTTTTAAAATAAAAAAAGAGGAGAGATTTACTTATTTTGAAACTCCATAAGGACGTTTTCCAAAAGTTTCCTTTTCAAGATCCGTGTACAAATGGTGTGGTACTTAAGCCATTTTTCCCTTAATATTTCTGTACAGATTTAACACTGCTAGTCTGGGCCAATATTTATTTATGTGAGAGAATCATAAATCCATGCTAATTTGTGCCTTATTTTATATCGATATCATGCACAAATTATCCATGTCAGATTATTACCTCGTATATATGCAGACCATAGTATCCATGTCTACCTATAATATAAACTTATTGATAGAAACAAAGTTAAGAATCTGATCCATATGATAAGACAATATAATAAAACCAGTTGTTAGATGGTGAAAGGAAATCGCCGAAAAATATTATCTCGCTAATCGACACGCTAGAATTGGTTTTTTCGATAGAAATAGAATCCTCGGAATTTCAAAAGAGATATGAGCAATTAAGAACTGGTCCTCCACAATTTCATACTAATATGTAAAATGCATGATATACTATTACTAGGAATTTCTTCCGATCAGAGGAACAAAGGAAAAGCGACATTTTAAAGAGCGATGATCAGTCGATGCATGGTCGAAGCGGTGATAAAGTTTATTTCATCGAATCTGACTTTGTTTGGATTGGTTTTCCATTCTATAAAAGCAAAATTAGGGTTTGCAGATACAGGTGGATTTGTAGGTTGTCGATGGAAAAAAGAGAATATATGTAGAAAAAGGAAATGGGGAAGATAATGATTTCTTAGGAGGGTGGTAAAAAATATTAGGGAAATAGAAGCCACGAATATGAATCGAGAAGAAAGGAGCAGGAGAAGCGGTGTGATATCCTGGAAATTTAAGCAATATCAATTTAATAATCTGTGTTGAAAATTAAATTGATTTGATAATAATTGTTAATTAGATTTGAATTGATTTAATAATTTTCTTTTAAATAAATATTTAACTGATAATTTATCTTTTAAAAGCTAATAATTGGATTTCTATTGATGATATGTAGATTGTATATATTCTAAATAGGCAAGATTTGTTTTAAACATTTAATAAATGAAGTTATATTTTCTTATTTTAATATTTTTGGTAATTACAATTTGATTCGATTTAATATTAATATTAAATAAATACCCATGTGGCTTTAAAATGTACTCAAGATAAAGTTAAAATTTGTTTAAATGATTTTAGCTTAAATTTAAATTTAACAAATGTTTGTTTGTTCTTTTTAAATATAGCTTGATAAAAATAAGTATTAAAGAAATAATTTCTTTTATAAATCATTTTAATTTAATAATGAATTTTATTAATAATGTAAATCTTTACAAATGGATTTTAAATAGAAATTGTTATTTCAACTTTATTTATATATGTGTGTTTGAATGAAAGATATGATTTGGAAATTTAAAATAAAGTTTTTCAAAAATTAAAAATAAAGGGCTTTCAAAATGTTTTAATTTAAAATAAACCTTATAAATATAAGCATAAGTATAGAAATAAATAATAAGTAAATAAATGTAGTATTCGATAGTGTAAATTAAAATAAAAAGGAGAAAAATCTATGAGCATTAAAAAAATAAAATAGGATATAAAACATACCCAGGCAAGTGAAAAGAAAATTTGTTGCCTGTAAAGTTTTGAAATGCAAAGGTAAATATAAAACAAAGTAAAGTAAAAATAAAAATGTAGGTAGCTTGTAAATAAAGATGCAGGTAGGAGAAAAAAAATGCAAAGCAAAGTAAAATATCTACACTTGAAAATATGGCAAGTAGGACAAAGTACTCAAACATTTAATGCAAGCAACTTTTGGTCAATTCATATTTGTTTTAAAAATCAACTCAGCCCCCAAATGGAAACAATCTCTGATCACTAAAATAAATAAATAAAAAATTGTACCTGTATACAAACCCAGGAACACCCCCTATACAAACACTTCTTTATATATATATGTCTTCTTATTTTTGTCTTCAAAACATAACAAACCAGAGATATGTAGCAAGATTTTACTTTTACAACTTAAATAATGTTGCACCTCAACAAGGCAAGAAGATTAGGATCAAAGCAAATAATTCTCAGTTTTTAAGTTCAAAGTTGTTCAAACAAGTGTGCTATGTTCTGTCTTCTCAAAACTGTGAGTAACCTCACTTTTAAATAGTTAAGCATATATATCTGTTGCATATTCATCTTTGAATAAGTATGAAATGTGTATATATAAATTCAATTCTGTTGAGTGCATATGAATGCATGATATGTAATGCATGTGTATTATCAGAGTACTCTCTGTATTTAGCTTCCAGGTCTTATTTTGTTAAAATAATTCAAAATCTTTTTATTTAATCTCTGTTTAAACTGAAGATTCAAATGAAAATGGTTTGTTTAACTACAAAATTTAATTTGGAATTTTATTCAAGTCAAAATAATATTAATATGACTCTGGAATCAAAATTTAACTGATCAAGTCTAAAACAAGAGGAAATTTAAGTATCCTAATTTATTATTCCAGAGTTAGGATTTGAAACACCATGCAAAAATTTGAACTTTGAAACTAAAATCAAGCTTTTTAGTGAAGGGGTTAGGGTGCAGTTCTAGGTTCATCAAAGAAAGGAAATTTGGGTATCTCTGATGATTTATGAGACTGGAAGGGTCGGGGCTCTGTTGGAAGATGGAGTAGTGAACGAAGTATCTAGGAAAAATAGTAGAAGAGGTGGATGATCACTGTGGTGATGATGGTGGGTTTTTTCTGTTTTTAAACCTAGTTTTGGGTGCTTTGGAGTTTTGGATCAGTGCAACTCCTCTGGAGCATCGAGTGTCATGGGATTTTGGAGGTGGCTAGAGGGGTGGTAGTCGAAGCTATGGCCGAAGGTAGAGGCGCTCTGATGGTCGGAGTTTCGAGTGCGAGTCATTTCCAGGTTTTGAGGGGTGGACCTGATTTTGTTTCCAGGTTTGGATCGAGAGCTCGATTTTGATTCGTCAAATGGTGGTGGTTATGGAGGGTCGTGGTGTTGTCTTAAGATGATCGGCGATGGGTTGAAGCTGGGGTGATGGCCGGAGATGGCCAAAGTCACGGTGCATGTGCACCGTGCATTTTGGAAGTTCTGGTGAACTTTGTGTGTGCAGACAAATTTTAACTCGGGAATGACTCGAGTTATTCGAGTATGTGACTCGAAGCAGTAGGGCAAAAGACTCGAAGCATTTTGGTTTGAGTCGAGTCAGTGTTTGTTCCAGGCTTTGTAAAACCTGGTAGCAAGAATTTGTTTTTAAACAAATTCAAATGGAATCTTAAATTTGTATACTAGATTTAAAACAAAGTTTAAATCCAGTTTGAAGTTTGAATTTAAATTTATTTTTTTAATTCAAATCTGAAATGTAATAAAAGTGTAAAATATTTAAGTGGGTTTTTCAGGTTAAAAAAAAACTGATAGTTTTCAGATTTTAAAATTTAATTTAAAATCTGAAACAAAATTTAAACTGTGTTTTAAATTAAAAGTTTAAAGTATAGATTCAAATGAACTTTTGAATCTAAGGTTTTAAAAATGAATTTGGATTTTAAATCAAGAATTAAAAACCAAGTTTTTAAAAGCAAGTTAAAACCCAAGTTTTAAAATCGAAGTTAAACCAATGGATTCAAGTTCTTCTTTGAATTCAAATCTGAAATTTAAATCAGCTTTTAAATATGAATGTTTAAAACAAGTTTAAATCAAATAGTTTTTAACAGTAATTGGTTTCAAATAAATATTTGATTTGATTTTGACATAGTTCTTTTTAAAGGGGATTTTTTGAATGAAAGTTAAATAAATTGTTTTTAACTTGAATTTGCAAGTTAAAATAATAAACTATTTTGAAAGTTTAATTTTAAAATAAAAATTTAAGTAGTTTACTTTAAGGGCTTTTTCTTATATAAGAAATAAATGTTATTTACATTTAATTTTTTTAGGATTATAAATTGAACTTTAAATTAGATTAATGTTTAAAAGAATAAATAATAAAAATCATTTTGAATTTTAATGTTTGCGCCAAAATTGGTCACAAACCCCAAGTATTGTGAAAGCACCAGTGTTGGAATATAAATCAGCGATATTCAAACACAAATCACAGATCTAAGCAAGCAATACGCAGCAGAAGCAAAAATTATGAACAAGAACACACGATTAATAGTGGTTCGGCTATCTCCGGCCTACGTCCACTTCAAAGGTTTTCACTTTTATTGATGTTCTTCGCTGATTACAGTTTGATTACAGTGGATTACAATGGATTATAGCTCTGAAATTCGAGTACAACGGTAGTTGTAGAGTGCAAAGTAGAGTCTGGTAGAGGCGCTTTAGAATCCAAATCCAGCAAGAGAGAGATCGATCCTATGGGTTCGTTCGAATCGATATGGTTCGAACCCACAGGGTCGAATCCATGCTCCTGATGACGTGGCGCGCGTTCTTCTTGTCGATCCGCCTATTTCTCCGAGTTGAATGGGTCGACTCCGAGTTTGTAGCCGTGTTCACTTGGTGGTTTCGAGTGTTGGATTTAAAGGTTTGTTTCGAATCGTTGGAGCCAGTATTCATTCGAATCAATCAGAATAGGCTACTGTGGACCGATTCGAAGCTGCCTCAACATGGGGATTCGAAGATGAGTCTTTGAATGGAGCCAGGGCTTCTTCACTTGCATGGATTCGAGGTGACCCTTCTTTGATGGACTCGAGGGAATGGATTCGAGGCAAGGTGCAGGTTGGGTAGTATAGCAACTCCATTGATTCGAACCCTTTCACTTTGAGGGATACGAAGAGAGGTAGCATCGTGGATTCGAAGCTAGGTGGTCTGGAAGGATTCGAACTACGGCAGGCGTGTACGGATCCGAATCAAGGATATGGAGTGGCTTCAGTTGGATGGATACGAAGGAAGGTCACGGGATGGATTCGAAGTAAACGGAGTCGAAGTTGATGGATGCGAGGCAGGCACTAGCTGATGGATTCGAACGTCGTCTCTGCTTATGGATTCGAACATGATGCCTGCCCTGATGGGTTCGAACTAGATGGGTTCGAACCAATGAAGGGGTGATGGATTCGAACCGAGCAAGGTTCATCTCTCTCAACTCGAATCCATCATAACTTGAGCATACGAACTCGGATTGACTTGAAATTTGAGATGCGGACTTCTATGATCTTTCTCGTCATGTCCTATCAATTGTAGCTCAATCTGGACTTGGCCAAAATTCATCGATATCCATGGTTATCCTGCAATGCTCAATCGATACTCAAGAATAGTAATCATTGATTTTTAGTAAATTTTGGGTATCTCAACTTTGCCAAAAGTTGGGATAACACTTTGCCCCCTAAAACATGCCTTTTGGTAAAAGGTATGTTTTGAACGTTCTTAAATCGAATGTAGTAAATTCACGTTTTCATTCATTGCTGCAGTATTATCAATCAAGTTTATGGCTGTTCGAAGCCGAATTAACGTTCATTCTTTCCGTAGAAGTTGAAAATAAAGTTCCGTAGTCTCTCCGGACTATTAATGGCTACTCTGAACCCTTACTAAGTCCATTCTAGACTTAGTGATTGAATAGAAAGATCCTATTGTACTCTGTCGTTCCCTTCTATCCCTTGCACTCTGGTCTTGGTTAGGACGTATAGCGATGTCGTGGTCGTTTGAGACCGATCATAGCCTCTTCGGGCTCTTGCTGGATCCCATCCTGTCACTCTCCGGTGAAGGGGAAACAGTGCTTAAGTGAGTCGATCCTGTCGCTCTCCGGCGAAGTGACTCACTTCTTGCACTCCGGTTCAGTGTATCTGAAGATTAAGCGATGTCGTGGTCGTTCGAGACCGATCATAGCCTCTCCGGGCTCTTGCTGGATCCCATCCTGTCACTCGCCGGTAAAGGGGAAACAACGCTTAAGTGAGTCGATACTGTCGCTCTCCGGCGAAGCGACTCACTTCTTGCACTCTGGTTCAGTGTATCTGAACATTAAGCGATGTCGTGGTCGTTCGAGAACGTTCATAGCCTCTCCGGGCTCTTGCTGGATCCCATCCTGTCACTCTCCGGTGAAGGGGAAACAACGCTTAAGTGAGTTGATCCTGTCGCTCTTCGGCGAAGCAACTCCCTTCTTGCACTCCGGACCCCGCCCCTCCGGGTAGGGTCATAAAGCGATCATTTTTATATTGATATTAATGTTCATCCTCTGACTCTCCGGTCAAAATGTTTATTGCAAGAGATTCTAATTTATTTATTAAAATTCGAGTTCTTGGATGTTCAATCTCAAACATCAGAAAAAGCTAAACATTGCCTCTCCGGGCATATCAGTTTATCTCCATCTCAGAGCATGCCTACGGACCTCTCCGGTTCTCGTACATGTGTAAGTGGAGTAACCATTTATTCTGAAAACAAATCTAAATGAAACTATTCGACCAAAGTCCAAATCTTGGACTTGGCCCATGTCATCTTTCATCAGTGGATGACGAGTCGTGATCCCAATCCAGGATCGTTCCTGTTAGGTGGAGGCGGTAGTTGTTCATGCCTTACCGCCGCAGTCCGTTCTCTGACAAATTGTGGCAATCTACCACCCCTGGCATGTTCTTCCATCTCATCCCTTAGGTGGCGGCATTCATCTGTGGTGTGCCCATCTAGCTCATGGAATAGGCAATATTTTCCAGTCCTGCGCTCCCGCTCAGTGGGATCCCTTGTAGGTGGCTTTCGATAGGGGAGTTTCCCCCGAGTTTCAGCGTAAATTCTTTCTAGGCCTGCATTCAGATCTGTGTACTGCCTAAATCTTGGTTCTTGGAATTTCTTCCGTTTATCAGGACCATCATGTCTGCCATCCTGTTTCCTTTTTCCCCTGTCCGCTCCGGACTGTTCTCTGGAGGTTCCTTCACTCTACGCAACATTTGTTTCCAGCCTCTCGGCTCGTGATTCTTCTAATCGGATGAACTTTTCAGCTTTATGAAAAAACTCTCCAAGATCTTGTGGTGGATCTTTAGTCAGAGAATCTTTAAATTTGGTGCCTTCCGCGACCCCTGCCACTGCCGCCATCAAAATCATCGATGGATCCGGGCGATCTACAGAAGTTACTGTTACATTGAATCTTAGTAGGAAATCTTTTATGGACTCTCCGGCCCTTTGTTTGATCGAAGCTAAAGTCATCACGCTCTTGGGTCGCGTCACATGGACCCTAAACTGTCTCATGAAGCAGTCTACAAGCTCGCTCCATGTTCTGATTGATCCAGTCTCCAGCTGCCTGAACCAAAGTGCAGCCGAATCTGACAAATATAGAGGGAAGCATCATGCCATCACCTCCTCGGATGCCCCCAGCACTTCCATGTGCCTAATATATCTGGTAATATGCATGGTCGGGTCTGACCTCCCGTCATAACGTTCTAGCGTTGGTAGTTTGAATTTTGGAGGGTTCCTTGCGTTCCTGATGTTTGGGGTGAACGGACTCCGACTAACTTCTTCCAGCCCTCTGCTAGGCAATCCTCCTCTCATGATTCGTCGCATTAGGCCAATCATTCTCTCGTCTCCGTCTAGGGGTTGGCCCCTTGTCAAGTTCCTATCCTGCCCCCCGAGCCTTGAAGGGAATTCTGGTACGTATTCTTCTGGTGGCTCGTTAGCATAAGCATTGGCTCTGGCTTGTTGAGCTCCGTCTGTTGGTCTTCCAGCATCGGACCCTGAGGGTCTGCCCCCAAGTCCTTGTAGATCACATTCAACTCCTACATTCTGGTCTTGAACCTGACCTTCATTAGCTTCTGCAATCCTGATTCCTTGTCCTGCACTTGCAGTTGTTGTAGTTGGTCCAAGGTTCTGCCTATTCGCCGCCCTCATTTGTTCGAGGAAATTCTGCAGCATCTCCTGTTGGGTCTTTATCATGCTTTCACGTATTGAATTAGCCATAGCCTCCATTTCATCTCTAGTGATGTAGACGGAAGCTTGTCCTTCTCCTGCTCCTGAGGATGCTTCTTGGCTTCCTCCTTGTTGGCTCCGATCAACTCTTTGTCTTGTCTGTCGAGTCATTGTCTCTGAATCGGAATTCTTCAAACTTTTAAATCTGAATTCTGAATCTGATGTAGCGGGTGTTGGTCTTTCTCAGTGAAAGCACCAAAATGTTTGCGCCAAAATTGGTCACAGACCCCAAGTATTGTGAAAGCACCAGTGTTGGAATATAAATCAGCGATATTCAAACACAAATTACAGATCTAAGCAAGCAATACGCAGCAGAAACAGAAATTATGAACAAGAACACACGATTTATAGTGGTTCGGCTAACTCCGGCCTACGTCCACTTCAAAGGTTTTCACTTTTATTAATGTTCTTCGCTGATTACAGTTTGATTAGAGCGGATTACAATGGATTATAGCTCTGAAATTCGAGTACAACGGTAGTTGTAGAGTGCAAAGTAGAGTCTGGTAGAGTCTCGGTGCTTTAGAATCCAAATCCAGCAAGAGAGAGATCGATCCCCTTTTCTGAATGACCCGGGGCTCTATTTATAGGCGTTGGAGGCTGATATTTCTCCTAAAATCCGGGGAGACTGCTTCTGGCACGTGAGGGGGCCCACATGGCCGAAACCTGGAGATCCGGGCCCACATTGGGATCGATTCGACCCTTGGTTCGAATCGATCAAAAAAGTGTCCAATCGTGGTGAAATTTGGTGTGAACATTCTTTGTCATGTAGGCAAACTCCTGTAAAAATTTCATGATATTGTGATCAAGGGATTGAGAGATATGATGGATTCAAGATGGAGATTTTCGGCATGCTGGTTGCTTCGACTCGATCCTATGGGTTCGTTCGAATCGATATGGTTCGAACCCATAGGGTCGAATCCATGCTCCTGATGACGTGGCGTGCGTTCTTCGTGTCGATCCACCTATTTCTCCGAGTTGAATGGGTCGACTCTGAGTTTGTAGCCGTGTTCACTTGGTGGTTTCGACTGTTGGATTTAAAGGTTTGTTTCGAATCGTTGGAGCCAGTATTCATTCGAATCGATCAGAATTGGCTACTGTGGACCGATTCGAAGCTGCCTCAACATGGGGATTCGAAGATGAGTCTTAGAATGGAGCCGGGGCTTCTTCACTTGCATGGATTCGAGGTGACCCTTCTTTGATGGACTCGAGGGAATGGATTCGAGGCAAGGTGCAGGTCGGGTAGTATAGCAACTCCATTGATTCGAACCCTTTAACTTTGAGGGATACGAAGAGAGGTAGCATCATGGATTCGAAGCTAGGTGGTCTGGATGGATTCGAACTAAGGCAGGCGTGTATGGATCCGAAGCAAGGATATGGAGTGGCTTCAGTTGGATGGATACGAAGGAAGGTCACGGGATGGATTCGAAGTAAATGGAGTCGAAGTTGATGGATGCGAGGAAGGCACTAGCTGATGGATTCGAACATCGTCTCTGCTTATGGATTCGAACATGATGCCTGCCCTGATGGGTTCAAACTAGATGGGTTCGAACCAATGAAGGGGTGATGGATTCGAACCGAGCAAGGTTCATCTCTCTCAACTCGAATCCATCATAACTTGAGCATACGAACTCGGATTGACTTGAAATTTGAGATGCGGACTTCTATGATCTTTCTCGTCATGTCCTATCAATTGTAGCTCAATCTGGACTTGGCCAAAATTCATCGATATCCATGGTTATCCTGCAATGCTCAATCGATACTCAAGAATAGTAATCATTGATTTTTAGTAAATTTTGGGTATCTCAACTTTGCCAAAAGTTGGTATAACACTTAAATTCAAAATGGAATTTGAATTTAAATTTAAAAATGAAATGTTCTAATACACTTTAATATTAATGAAGTCATTAATAAAGAAATAAATTATCTTCTAAATAATTAAGTATTTAAATGATTAAATGAATAATTTAATTAAGGAATGACTTATGTATTTAATTTATAAATTAATAATGTAGTTTAATTTATAATTAGAGATTAATTAAGAAGTAAATTAAGAAATGTTATTAGTTAATGAAAATAATTAACTAAGGATTATTAATTAATTAATTAATGTGATTAATTTTGATAATTAATTAGATTAATTAATTTAGATAATCTATTGTAAATTGTTAAGTGTAATTACTTGATAAAAGTAATTTAGAGATTAATTACTTATTGTAATTAATTTTAATGATATGATTAAATTTGGTTAATTAATTTAGTTTAATTAATTTAAGAAATCATTTGATGATTTGATATGTGTAATTACTTAGTGTAATTAATGGAGCATAATTACTTAGGAAAGTAATTAGATGATAATTACTTGATGTAATTAATACCAGATGATTTGTAAGTGAAGTAATTTGGGTAATTACTTTTATAATTAATCAAAGGATTAATTAATGGAAATAATTAATTATGGGATAATTAATTTTTTAATAAGTAATTAAGGATAGTTAATTACTGGTTTGTTATTAATTCAAGGGTGATTAATAATTGTGTTTAATTAAAGATTAATCACTTAATGTAATTAATTTAAATAAAGTAATTTAATTTAAATATAAATTAAAGATCATTAATTAATGTAACTAATGATGTAATTAAGAATTGTTTAATTAAGAATTGTTTAATTAAGGAATAATTAATAATGAGGTGAATAATTAATGTAATTAATTACTGATAAATGTAATTAATTATATTTAATTAACAAATGAAGTAATTAAATGTTAATTACTATGAATGATTTAGAATAATTCATTTGAGAAATTAATTAAAGACTAAATTACTTATTGTAATTAGAGAATAGTTAATTAATTTGATTTATATTAATTAATGGTTGTATGAGGAGGATTTATGGAATGAGTAATTAATTTAATTTATTTTAAATTAATTAAAGATAGAAGTAATTAATTTAATTCATTTTAAATTAATTATAGATTGTGAATAATAAATCATTGCTTTTGGATGATGATATTGATATTTCATTGATTGATTGTGATCTCAGATATGAGATGAGTAATATCTATGTGATATGGATGTTTGGTTTAAGTATGATAATATTAAGTATCTGTTTGGATGATAATATTAATTATCTGTTTATGATGATAATGTGATTATCTATTATGAGACGTGAATTATCTATCTGTGTGTATATAGATAATAATGAATTGAATTGTTTTAAACTTTAAAACAACTTGGCCTTAAAAGATACGTTTTTGGATTTCGATGAGACCGGGATCGGGTTTCCATACTTGGACATCCGAAAACCACATCGATCCAAATTAACGATAGGTCGTGAATCTGAAGTAAAGATGAAGATTCAGAGTGCAAGGGTTATTGTCGTTAACTCTAATGGTAATTCCAAAACGAGTGTAACAAGGTATTTCCTTCGATTTCGTTCGAACCCGGAACGAACTTGTATGGATTGGATGCTTTCAGAACATCGTCAGGAGGGCGATGAGCATTCTAAGAGATGTGTTCTCTAAAGGTAATTGTAGCCTCAAACCTCATCAACCGGGACTGGCTAAAACAGGGGAGGTGCAGCAAGGCTTCGTGGGTAGCCCCCACTTGAGAGTAAGATATACCCCTGTCTAGATGTTCCTTTTTATTCGGCTATGTGGGCAGTTGGTTGCAAACAACTGCGGGGTTATTTTGTTCGGAACTGTCCAGTAAGGGATGGTGCCGACCTTGTGTTATCGAGGATTGGGCGCAATCCTCGATACGTTGATCTAGGCCACGTACTGTGATGGGCGGTACCCCAGTAGCCCTGCCATTGTATGGAATCCAATCTCCAATAAGTGTCGTACGAGTTAGTTGTGCCCAACTATGTTGGGATGTGAGATGTAAGCATTTCAGCTATTTTCTAGCTTTACTTGAAAACCTTAGACCCTATTATAATATCATTGGATTTCCAAAAAATATTTGGTTAGCGTAAGGTAAAAACTTACCCATGTTTATGTTTGGGAAGTCTTACGTGATACTTTTGTTTCAAAGGTTTTCAAAATTAAGCAACTTTAACCCGTTACTCACACCAGACCCATGTCTGACCCGGAGTTTATTTCTGTTTTTCCTAAACTCTTGGGTACTCAAATTTTTATGAGTAGTCAAGGGATTCAGGTTAGCTTTGACGAATTATGGAGGAGCAATGGAGCAGAAGGCTTCAGCATTGTAGATATATATATAGTTTTCCGCTGTGTTGGTTTCTATGAGTTATTTGTTGAGTTGTACCGAGTTGTATTAACTAGACAGGTGTTTATAACTGTCTAGTATGTGTTGTATGATCTGTATAACTTTGATTGATATTATACTATGTAATACTTATGTGATTAATATAATTTATTCGTTCCGCTGTTGAGATTCTGATGTTGTTTTCTTCTTCTTCTCTATCATTTCTATTTTCTCACCCCTTTCTTTCTTCAAGATGAAACAGATTTCTGTGGTCAGAAATTCGGGTCATCACAGTTGGTATCAGAGCGCAAGGTTGAGTGAATACCTAAGCTCTTAAGTGATTTCTTTCTTGAGAGAGCGTATTTGTAATTTCAATATATATATATATATATATATATATATATATATATATATATATATATTTCTACCTATTTGTTGGATTACCTATTCCGGTTTTCCAATGAGTTATAAAGGTAGATAGGGTAGTGGTGTGTGTAACACGACTACCGATGGTTGGAGTTTAAATGATTGAGGTTGGAAGTGTATTTGTCGAAACTGTAGACCTAATACCGTCTCGGGTGAGCTTTGGATGGTGTAAGGATTTCATCGATCTCTGAAGGAAACCTGTTAAGGTTCGGAGTTCATCTTTGAAGGGTAAGTTTGGATAAGCTAGAGTTTGGATCTATCGGTTGGGTGGGAGCAAGTCATGATATCTTGATACCTCAGAATGTAGTAGCTGTGTGATGAGACACAGTGACTATGGATGTCACCGAAGATGTTTCATTGGAACAAGTTAAGGAAGAGTGTCTTCTTCGGTGTTGTGGCTGTGTTCAGCTAGGTGTTTCTGTTTGGTTTGAGGTCCGAGTTTCTCAAATAGCTTTGGATTAGGAAGTCTTCTGACTTAGCAGTTTTTCTTGGGGTAACTAAAGAAGCAGCAGAGTAGATCCATTTCTTCGATGGATTGGCTACATAAGTGTAAGCTGTTCTGATTTGTAAAGAGAGAGCAGTATCTTTGGAATTAGGCTGGATTGATCACAAAAGTGACTTGCGATAGTTTGAGTGTTCTCTTGTGTTTCAGAATTTTTCTGGATGTCTTCAAGAAGTCAGAGTTTTGCTAACATCTGAAGATTGAGTTTGGCATCGACTGGATTTCAAAAGTGGTACCGATGGATCAGCTTAGTAATAGGATGGTTTTTGAGTTTGGTGAAGTAGTTCAGGTTTTGGAGGAACTTCTGAGTTTTCTTTTTTGATCTGTGGAACCCTAATGTTGGAATGTGTTGTCCAGTCTGTGTTCGACTTCAGCATTTTCATCTGTTCAGTCAGAGTTGCGCAGTGGAAGCATGGTGGCGGCTGTTTTAGTGTGGAACCATTTGGAAGTTGCAGTGTTTGGATTAGAGAGTTTCTACAGGAAATTTTTTAGGATCTTAGGGTCAGATTGGCAGGTGCATCTATTTTATCTCTTCTAGATAAGAGAAGTGAGATCTGTCCTCCGATTTTGGGGTAGAGTGGCGTTCTAATATTTGGTTGATCTTGGAAAGATCATTTTGTTAGATTATTTTTAGTTCAGTTTGTTTCTAAGGGCATCAGCAAGGGTTGAGCTAATCAGTAAGGATGCAGGCAGTTAGGATCGTCCGAAGAATTTTATGGATAAGAATCGGAGATTTGATTTTGGATAAGTGTTTGATCTTCAGGGGTGAATGGTCGGTTTGGATAGCTGGGATTCGTTGTATTTCACGTATCTTCGAGGGAGTGCGTGTGAGATCTATCTCTGGTTGTAGAACCGCAGTTCAGGGAGTTTTGGGTTGTTGAGTCAGACTCGTCTATAGTCTGATATCTTGTCTTATTTTGTAGATCTAGATGAGTGGGAACTCTGTAGCTTAGTAGTAGTATTGGTCGTTTGAACTCTGTATAGTGCGTATCCCGGTATTTATACTTGGGAAACTCGAGAAAATTCTGTCCGGAATTTTTTCTGGGTAGTTAGGTTTGTTTGATTGGATTAATTGGATGCTATGGTTGTTTGCATATGATATATGTTTGTGTTTTATAATTAAGTCTTTAATTAGATTATTAAATTACCTTTGTTTTAAATTTCGGGGACGAAATTCTTTTAAGGGGGAAGGAATGTGGTATCTCGAAAATTTAGGCAATATCAATTTAATAATCCGTGTTAAAAATTAAATTGATTTGATAATAATTATTAATAAGATTTGAATTGATTTAATAATTTTCTTTTAAATAAATGTTTAACTGATAATTTATCTTTTAAAAGCTAATAAATGGATTTCTATTGATGATATATAGATTGTATATATTCTAGATAGGCAAGATTTGTTTTAAAAATTTAATAAATAAAGTTATATTATCTTATTTTAATATTTTTGGTAATTACAATTTGATTCGATTTAATATTAATATCAAATAAATAACCATGTGGCTTTAAAATATACTCAAGATAAAGTTAAAATTTGTTTAAATGATTTTAGCTTAAATTTAAATTTAACAAAGGTTTGTTTGTTCTTTTTAAGTATAGCTTGATAAAAATAAGTAATAAAGAGATAATTTCTTTTATAAATCATTTTAATTTAATAATGAGTTTTATTAATAATGTAAATCTTTACAAATGGATTTTAAATAGAAATTGTAATTTCAATTTTATTTATATATGTGTGTTTGAATGAAAGTTATGATTTGGAAATTTAAAATAAAGTTTTTCAAAAATTAAAAATAAAGGGCTTTAAAAATGTTTTAATTTAAAATAAACCTTATAAATATAAGCATAAGTATAGAAATAAATAATAAGTAAATAAATGTTGTATTTGATAGTTGTATTTGATAGTGTAAGTTATAATAAAAAGGAGAAAAATCTATGAACATTAAAAAAATAAAATAGGATATAAAACATACCCAGGCAAGTGAAAAGAAAATTTGTTGCCTGTAAAGTTTTGAAATGCAAAGGTAAGTATAAAACAAAGTAAAGTAAAAATAAAAATGCAGGTAGGTTGTAAATAAAGATGCAGGCAAGAGAGAAAAAAATGCAAAGCAAAGTAAAATATCTACACATGAAAATAAGGCAAGTAGGACAAAGTACTCAAACATTTAATGCAAGCAACTTTTGGTCAATTCAAATTTGTTTTAAAAATCAACTCAGTCCCCAAATGGAAACAATCTCTGATCACTAAAATAAAAAAGAAGAAGAAATAATTGTACCTGTATACAATCCCAGGAATACCCCCTATGCAAACACTTCTTTATGTATATATGTCTTCTTATTTTCGTCTTCAAAACATAACAAACCAGAGATATGTAGCAAGCTTTCACTTTTACAACTTAAATAATGTTGCACCTCAACAAGGCAAGAAGATTAGGATCAAAGCAAATCATTCTCAGTTTTTAAGTTCAAAGTTGCTCAAACAAGTGTGCTCTGTACTGTCTTCTCAAAACTGTGAGTAACCTCACTTTTAAATGGTTAAGTATATATATCTATTGCATATTCATCTTTGAATTAGTATGAAATGTGTATATATAAATTCAATTCTGTTGAGTGCATATGAATGTATGATATGTAATGCATGTGTATTATCAGAGTACTCTCTGTATATAGCTTCCAGGTCTTGTTTTGTTAAAAAAATTCAAAATATTTTTATTTAATCTCTGTTTAAACTCAAGATTCAAATGAAAATGGTTTGTCTAACTTCAAAATTTAGTTTGGAATTTTATTCAAGTCAAAATAATATTAATATGACTCTGGAATCAAAATTTAACTGATTAAGTCTAAAACAAGAGGAAATTTAAATATCCTAATTTATTATTCCAAACTTAGGATTTGAAACACCATGCAAAAATTTGAATTTTGAAACTAAAATCAAGATTTTTAGTGAAGGGGTTAGAGTGCAGTTCTAGGTTCATTAGAGCAAGGAAATTTGGGTATCTTTGATGATCTATGAGACTGGAAGGGTCGGGGCTCTACTGGAAGATGGAGTGGTGATGATGGTGGGTGTTTTCTGTTTTTAACCCTAGTTTTGGGTGCTTTGGAGTTTTGGATCAGTGC
This sequence comes from Allium cepa, assembly GCA_030765085.1. NCBI lineage: Eukaryota > Viridiplantae > Streptophyta > Magnoliopsida > Asparagales > Amaryllidaceae > Allium > Allium cepa. The sequence continues at coordinate 238,555,798 of CM060930.1, forward strand.
AACTCCTCTGGAGCATCGAGTGTCATGGGGTTTTGAAGGTGGGTAGAGGGGTGGTAGTCGAAGCTATGGCCGAAGGTGGAGGCACTCCAATGGTCGGAGTTTCGAGTGCGAGTCATTTCCAAGTTTTGAGGGGTGGACCTGATTTTGTTTCCAGGTTTGAATCGAGAGCTCGATTTTGATTCTAGCAAATGGTGGTAACGAATGGGTCGTGGTGTTGTCTTGAGATGATCGGCGATGGGTTGAAGCTGGGTGGATGGCCGGAGATGGCCAAAGTCACGGTGCATGTGCACCGCGCATTTTGGAAGTTCTGGTGAACTTTGTGTGTGTACAGAGGAATTTTAAATCAGGGAAGACTCGAGTTAATCGAGTATGTGACTCGAAGCAGCAGGGCAAAAGACTCGAAGCATTTTGGTTTGAGTCGAGTCAGTGTTTGTTCCAGGCTTTGTAAAACCTAGTAGCAAGAATTTTTTTTTAAACAAATTCAAATGGAAACTTAAATTGGTATACCAGATTTAAAAAAAAGTTTAAATCCAGTTTGAAGTTTGAATTCAAATTTATTTTTTTGAATTCAAATCTGAAATGTTATAAAAGTTTAAAATATTTAAATGGGGTTTTCAGGTTAAAAAAAAAACCTGATAGTTTTCAGATTTTAAAATTTAGTTTAAAATCTGAAACAAAATTTAAACTGTGTTTTAAATTAAAAGTTTAAAGCATAGATTCAAATGAAATTTTGAATCTAAGGTTTTAAAAATGAATTTGGATTTTAAATCAATAATTAAAAACCAAGTTTTTAAAAGCAAGTTAAAACCAAAGTTTTAAAATCAAAGTTAAACCAATGGATTCAAGTTCTTCTTTGAATTCAAATCTGAAATTTAAATCAGTTTTTAAATCTGAATGTTTAAAACAAGTTTAAAACAAAAAGTTTTTAATAGTAATTGGTTTCAAATAAATATTTTATTTGATTTTGACATAGTTCTTTTTAAAGGGGATTTTTTGAATGAAAGTTAAATAAATTGTTTTTAACTTGAATTTGCAAGTTAAAATATTAAACTATTTTGAAAGTTTAATTTTAAAATAAAAATTTAAGTAGTTTAGTTTAAGGGCTTTTTCTTATATAAGAAATAAATGTTATTTACATTATTTTTTTAGGATTATAAATTGAACTTTAAATTAGATTACTGTTTAAAAGAATAAATAATAAAAATCATTTTGAATCTTAAATTCAAAATGGAATTTGAATTTGAATTTAAAAATGAAATGTTCTAATACACTTTAACATTAATGAAGTCATTAATAAAGAAATAAATTATCTGAGAAATAATTAAGGTATTTAAATGATTAAATGAATAAGTTAATTAAGGAATGACTTATGTATTTAATTTATAAATTTATAATTTAGATTAATTTATAATTAGAGATTAATTAAGAAGTAAATTAAGAAATGTTATTAGCTAATGAAGATAATTAATTAAGGATTATTAATTAATTAATGTGATTAATTTTGATAATTAATTAGATTAATTAATTTAGATAATCTATTGTAAATTGTTAAGTGTAATTACTTAATAAAAGTAATTAAGAGATTAATTACTTAATGTAATTAATTTTGATGATATGATTAAATTAAGTTAATTAATTTAGTTTAATTAATTTAAGAAATCATTTGATGATTTGATATGTGTAATTACTTAGTGTAATTAATGGAGCATAAGTACTTAGGGAAGTAATTAGATGATAATTACTTGATGTAATTAATACAAGATGATTTGTAAGTGAAGTAATTTTGGGTAATTACTTTTGTAATTAATCAAAGGATTAATTAATGGGAATAATTAATCATGGGATAATTAATCGGTTAATAAGTAATTAAGGATAGTTAATTACTGGTTTGTTATTAATTCAAGGGTGATTAATAATTGTGTTTAATTAAAGATTAATCACTTAATGTAATTAATTTAAGTAAAGTAATTTAATTTAAATATAAATTAGAGATCATTAATTAATATAATTAATAATGTAATTAAGAATTGTTTAATTAAGGAATAATTAATAATGAGATGAATAATTAATGTAATTAATTAATGATAAATGTAATTAATTATATTTAATTAACAAATGAAGTAATTAAATGTTAATTACTATGAATGATTTAGAATGATTCATTTGAGAAATTAATTAAAGACTAAATTATTTATTGTAATTAGAGAATGATTAATTAATTTTATTTATAATTAATTAATGGTTGTATGAGCAGGATTTATTTAATGAGTAATTAATTTAATTTATTTTAAATTAATTAAAGATAGAAGTACTTAATTTAATTCATTTTAAATTAATTATAGATTGTGAATAATAAATCATTGCTTTTGGATGATGATATTGATATTTCATTGATTGATTATGATCTCAGATATGAGATGAGTAATATCTATGTAATATATTTCTTGAACATGAAACGGATTTCTGTGGTCAGAAATTCGGGTCGTCACAAGCGGGAGGAGATATTGTTTGAACAAAAGAAAGGAAAAGGGAGGACTATTTGGACTTCAGATTAGAGTTTAGATAATTAGGTTTGACCCTGTCGTAAACGAGTTGATTGCTTTAGGATCTATCACCTGTCTATAAATACAGGCAAGTACGAAAATGCCGCAAACCCATTCTTACTCTTAGTGAAACCCTAGAACCGCGTGTTACAAAATCATCGTGATGAGCTTCAAATTAATGTGCCAAAATTGAATAGGATTGAGCGGAATTTGGGAGGATTGTTTAATGTTTATTTGAGCTTTGGATTTAAATTCGAGCAAAATTTTGTACATACTTTCGGGCTTTGTAAATTAGGAACTTGGAAGCTTTTTTATTCAACGTCAGGAACATGGGAGCTGAAAACAGAGGTACTATTTTAAGTGTGTATTTTAAAATTGAAGAAAATTGGCAGCAGTATTTAATAATTTTAAACATTATGTTTAGATGTGGTTTTTTGATGTTTGATTTGAAATACAGTTAATTGGATCTGATTGTAAATTGGATCTGATGGTAAATTGGATCTGGTAGTAAATTGTCATGTACATGACAACAGATATTTATGTTTGATTAAAAGGTGATGTATGGATCATATTGCGGTTCCGTCTTCTTCTGCAATGAAGCATGCAGTTTTAGGCGACTCTGAACTGGAGCAGCAATCGGATGACTTGCATGCAAACGAAAAAAAAGGTTTCAGGTATGCCTTATGCAAATATATGTGATGGAGGAACAAATAAAAATTAGGGCCTATCAGTCATCACACGTAAAGTTTGGCCTGGCCCAATACAAATTTGGGTGGTGGGACGAATATTGCAGGAAATTAGTTTTGATCAATTTGAACAAGTTTGATAATTGGGTTTTAGAGCATCCCCTTGGTTCAGGCCTAGGGTTGGCTTGGAATATAACGAAGGTAAAAATACAGCTCAGTTGATATTAATGACCAAATTTTTGTGTTTTAAAATTCAGTTGTCCAAAAATAGACCCGGCCCACTATTTGGGTTGCCCCGGCCCAAACAAAAACTACAGCTCACGTTAGAATCTTAGCCGAAAAAATTAGTGGTTTTCAGGAAAAAAAAACTTTGAACCCAAAAAATATGTTCATGCAGGAAATGAATCCTCATAATTGTCTTAAGAGTGCTGACCGGTATGTTACAATCGTTAATGTTGGGAAATATTTCCCGTTTGTTAATATCAATTATTTTTCACATATTTTTGTATTGCCCTTGGCCCCAATGGGTTACCTAGCCCATGGGCTTGGTGGGCTGCCCTCTAGACCGGCATAGTCAAAGATGTGGATTGCTAATGGATACAAGGACTATTGCTAATGGTAAAGGATACAGGGGCTGAAACGACTTTAAACTTCATATTTTATTGTTTATATACACACACACACACACATATATGAACAATAAAATATAATTAATTGGAAACAAAATTCATTATTTGTAAATCATTTCATAAAAATGAACAATAAATATTGTTAAATAAAATAAATAATATAAATAACCGTTAAACCGACCATCATAACACTTCATACATAAGATTGAATATAATATATATACAGCACTAAAAAGGCTGTAAGATGTTAAAATCAACAGCTCTTATAAATTTTAAGAAGAGAATACCAAGATGGCCATTGTTTTTAACAACTATTTAGAACAACTTTGTAGAATTTTGTTTTATTATAGCATCTATTTAGAAAATTTTGTTTGGAAAAATTTATTACAACTTCTTCTTCTTTCTGTGATCAGGAGAAAATGAACAGCAAAGACGAGATGAAAACAACAAACGTTTTATGTTCGACAAACTACTGTTTGGCATACTCTGGTGGTTTCCAACTGCATCGTTGCTGCGCTTCAAAGCTGTTTGCAAGTCATGGTACAACCTTATTAAAAGCAGGACATTCGTCTCTAGACATTGCGGTGATAATAGCCGTGAAGGAAAATTGGTCATGCAGTACACTTGGTCGAATGCTTTGGATTATAGGTTGTGCTTGTTGAGTGGTAAAAGGTACGATGTTGTTGAAGTTTTGGAACTCAAGTATGACCGTTATCCCTTAGAGGAAGCAAAAATTATTAGATCATGCAAAGGATTGCCATGTTTGGAAGCAACGGGCATGGATACCTTGCAATATGCAACCTTGCCACGAAGCAAACGGTACTTATACCCCAATCGGAGTTCTATAGTGAGTTCATTTTCCTTCAGGGTTTCGAGGACATTGCATCAGTTTTTGGGTTTGGGTTTGACCAAAAGAGCCGTGATTTCAAGATTGTGAGAACAATGACTTCGTCTGTAGAGACCGGGGTAAGCTATTTATTCAAAGAATTTGAAAATCTAAAAACTGTGCGTGAAAATTTCGTTGAGGTTTATAGCTTGAATCAAAACATTGGAGGGTCGTCATGAAAATTCGATTTTTCCTTTCAAGGATATTCTCGATGGTCCTACGACATTTAGGAAAGGACTTTGCCATTGGATAGCTAAGGATGACGTTCTTGTTTCTTTCGATTTGACTTTAGAAACTTTTTCTATCATTTAATTGCCATCTAACGGTTTTCCGAACACGTCCTTGTCTATGCTAGATTTCTTGGAAGGTAATCTAACATATATTAAGGTTATAGGTGATGCACAATTAGGCCTGTAAACGGATACTTTCGGATACGGATAGTGCTATATCCGTATTCGCATCCGAAATCATTTTCGGATATCGGATATCCGTATTCACGGATGCGGACGGATATCGGATATTTATCGGATATTCTTCGATCAGTTTATAACCGACAAAACTAAAAAAATAAATAGAAAATTTTGATTTATTATAAATTCATTTTTGTACAAAATATATAGAAATAATAAATACACTAAAAAAGTAATTTTAAGCAGTAAAAATTGATTTTTATATACATATTAACTATTTTACCAGGATATAATAGTAAACAATAATCATTTTATGTACTAAAATACATAAAAAAATAACCGTAATGTTCATAAAAACAGAACAGATAATCATCGGATACGGATATGGCAATATCCCTATCCGTATCCGTTTTTGGGATATCGGATAATTTTTCATATTTCGGATACGGATACGAACGGATTGAATTTTTCGGGTACTCATTGACAGCCCTATGCACAATGGATAGACGTATGGGTGCTGGACAAGCACGCCGTGTGGAGCCAAAAATTTCATGTTGGGCCCACAAATGGTTATGGATACAATTTACTGCTTCTGGGCTTATCGGGGAATGCCCGCTTTTTGTTACTCAAAGCGGGCAAATTGGACATACGTGAATCTGGAAGACTTCATGTGCATGATTTGACAACTCCGAAACAACTTGGTGTTGGACAGCCCTTTCGACCATTTATGCGTCAATTGATGCATCATAGTGAAAGTTTAATATCAATCACAAGCGAAGCTATGAAGGGAGATGTAGAGAAATGAGGATGGGTTGCTAAAGTTGATATATTTTAATGGACGGTTTGGTTTACTTATTCAGTTTGGTTAAATGGTTAATGTGTATTGGAGTATGTTATTATATTAATATATCTGTTCTATGTATGTAATCCATTATATATTTGTTCTATGTATGTAATATATTCTATATCTGTTCTATATTAATAGAAGTTGGATCAGATCCTCCATCTTCTTTGTACTTTGTCTGCTAAAAGTACTTCTTTTCTTCCAGTCTTCGGTATTCAAAACACAATATCATATGAAAGCCCACACCCACATCCAACAGAAAACAATTCTCTATCCTAAACTTTGCGTCGCTTACCCAATTTAATATTTAGTGCATTCGGAATACTTCCCAAGTGAAGCCTTTTTCAATCTTCGAGGAATAACCTTACTCATGAGCTGCTTGAAACCTATCAGTACAAAGGAAACTTTTGTCACTTTATTATCCTTTGCTCACGTTCAGTGCCACGTCCCACACCACCACTCCACTTTCGTTGTTGTTCTTTCTTTATTTGCACCTGATAATCTGAGATCATAACGTCAATCGAACCTCATTTCGAAAGAAAACTGCTACAATTATTAGAAAAATTACAAAAAATATTTCATGTTGGAAAGGGTAATGGAAGCTCTTCTTCCAAAGTCACTTATGAGATCTCAAACTCCATACCCTTGCTAAAATTCATTCGTAATCATTTCCCAGTTTATCCTTTTTTTAGTTTGATATTTGCTTTGATGCTTTTTGTAGGCTATCGATTAGGTACTTATAACAGATCTGATGATTCGCAACCCTCACCTTCATTGGTGGAAAACTATTTCGCATTTGATAAAGTTTATTGTTGTAATTAGTGATTATTAGACCTTAATTTTGTTGAATATTGATAGAAAGTTTTGTTTTTTTACAGCCTCCTTTAATTTACCATATGCTGGCGTAGCGGTTGGCGATGAGAGGAACGAGTAATTTGTGTTCTTCGAGTCACGCATTGGCATGCGCGGGCTGGGCAATGACATGACTATCAAGGGAAGCGCATGGAAATATTTGATACCGTGGCTCCGACGATGGTGATGGGAATTGTTGCTGGAGATAAAGGAAGTCATGACGTACTGTTGGAGGCAGTGGAGGCGTGAGGTTCTGGGCAACATCGAAGTCTGTTGCGGTTGCCCTAGACAATGGGTGACAACGAAAATAGTCGGCCAGTGATGGGCGATGCTGAGCCATGTGGCTGATGGAGACAGTGTAGTGGCTGAAACAGACTTTGAGGCTGGCAGGTACATGTTGACCATTCATTGTATCACTTATAAATCGAAAATACCCTATAGTTTTTCAATTTTTTGTTAGTGAAATAAAAGATTTAGGCTTTTGGTTTTAGCTTTAGTAAATCCTTTCGCATATGTTTTGATTCTGTGACTATATTTCACTTAAAATTAATGTTACCTCAATTTAATCCGAAAGTGAGATTGGAAAAAACTATTATTTTATTCACACTTTATTGAAAAACTCCATTATTTTGGATGGTTTATGAATTTGATTACCAATACATAAATTGCATAACAGATTTTTCCAAAGATCAACATGAATTTTTCTCTTACTATATTCAACATATTTTCTTAAATTAGTACACTTTTGATCAATCTCTTTCGATCTGAAATAAAAAATACCATAAATTCCTGATAAATTTCCCTAACAAGCCTCTAAAATGGAAGCTTCTTCAGCAGAATACTATACTCTACTTATACTTGCAAATCTCCTGCAAACCCATTTAAGTATTTTTAAGTTATTATTAATATCGACCAATTACAGTGATAACTGATGCAAAATAATCACCAAAGAGCAATGATGCCAGGACGAAAGCAGTGAGCCCTCTAAAATCCTCCTGCACATGGTTTTGACTTTTATGCAACAAGCACATAACGTTATAGTGATTAGTATTGTTTGATTTAATTCATCTTAATTCAAATGTTATTATATTAAGAGGAAACTCGAAATATATAAAAGTATGACTGATACGCAATAAAATCAAAGTGTTAAAATGAGTTTCATTGAATGCTTCATGAAACCTCATCAAAATACTAATATTACCTACTAATTCTCAGGTTACCATTGTCCATATAAGCTTTTATAGTAATAATATTTTTCGTGCAATAGGGTTTAATAAAATGGATTCTTGACTGCAAATTCTGGAAATGAAGCTCAAGATGTAGATGTTGTATAAATGTTTCCAATTTATTAAAATGTTGATTTGGCTCACTTTAAATATGCATGCTTTAATTCATTGATTGAAGAGAAATAAGTTTTAGTAATTAGGTGCAAATTTGTGATGGAAAGATACTCAAAGAATTAACTACTGTATTAATTTATTGATAAGATGCATGGTATACAATATGCATATTTGAAAATTGAAGATTAGTATATTTAGTTAAAAGACAATAAATATAGATAATTTCATTATCAAATAATTTGTGTTAAATTGCAATTGACAATTTTTACCTTTATATCACCTGCCAAATTAGTTATATGTAATTGTAAGATAGCCTCATCATTTTATTTACCTCTAAGTAGATTTTTGTCATAGTACTTATAGAATAATTACAGTGAATGCAATTTGAGCAACACTTCAAAATTCACAGTACCTTTTCATGCTTCACCGGTCCTATGACTCTTATTACTAATTTGTGTACGTCAAGCAATATCCACAATTTTCAATTCCAAATACATAAGAAATCCAAATTTTAAATTATTTTCGTTGAATATTTCATGAAAGCACACCAAAATATTAATTTTATCTCAAGTTTTATAATATTTTATATTAATAATATCCTTAATTCCATAGTATTTAACAAAGTGGATTCTTCACTGTTCGATCTTAAAATGAAGCCAAGATATTGAAATTTTATAAGTCAAAAATATTTTAAGTTAAATGTAAATTGGTTTGCCTCTAAACACGTATGATTTAATTTGACTGATTAGAGAGAAATAATTTCATTAATTGGATGCAAATTCGTGAACCTAAAGACAATTAGTTTATTGCTTAGTTATATTATATATGCACATTAAATTGATTAACGACAAACCAAGGCCATTTTTATTTAAAGAAATTGGAGATTAGTACACCTCATTAATATTGCAAAATAAATGCGATTACACATGAAATTGATTATCAATCATAACAAATCAAGGGGATGTTATTTTTTTTAAACCATAATCACTTTGTTATCCACTAAGATAAATGTAACTTTTATTGTAAATGAATAATCTATATATAATGAGAATAGGTTGATTTGAAGATTTTGAAAGTACTTAAATATCCTTTATTGTTTGCTAATTCAAGTTGAACAATTATGGATATTTTTGGCATTTAATTCCTCATCCCACCTTTTCCCATTACGTAGCATGTATTTTATCAATAGCCCGCATCTTTTTCCCTTTCAGAAAACATCTTTTTCTTTCTTTTCTACTAAAATAGAAAATTATTGATAAAGTACTACAAACTTCTCCGAATAATTAATGGTGATCCTTTTATGATCCCTTTGAGGTATTTTTGAACCTCTTATTCATATTCTAGAGCAGAAAAGGGTTTTTGAGTTTTCATTTTTAATTTCAACTAGAAAATCAATATTTTGCTAATGGAATATGGAAACCAAGGGAAACCAAACCTTTTTGTTCTTTATGGACTGCAGATCTAGAAGTTTGGAATCTAAAATATATCTTTTCTTAATGGATGTGATTTATATTGAAACAAGGTTCTACCTTTTCTGTTATTATCTATTGTTTTCTATAGTGTGGTTGTTGTCTCTGTTAGTTTTGACATATTATTAGATATGCGTGTTTTTAATAATGGTTGCCACAGTCAAACCGATAAATTTAAATTTGATACTAAAACCTTCATTGAACTATATGCAAGCTGAATATTTCTAGAGTTTTTAGAAAATTTTTACAGTTCATTAATATATTTTCTAATTTTTCAAAGAAGTTTAAGAAAATGCTTCAAAGAGAGGCTTTTGTAGATAGAAATTATTGTGATTCCTGAAGTAAGTGAAGCAACTTACTAAAGGTTATTTGATAATATTTTATTACATATAATGTAACAAACCTTGTTTGGAGATTACCTTTCAATATTGAATTATAATGATAATTATAATTTAATATTGCGAATTAAATTAAATTGGAGAAATTAAATTGTTTATTTGGAATAAACGATGAATTTTGGAATAAAATGAGAAAATAAAGTTTGAAACTTTATTTTATTTGTTTGGGTTAATAATAAATGGAAAATAGTTTTTATTTAGGGAAAAAGCAATAATTTCATTAATTATTGCCACTTACTTCTTTTAATAAATTTTAAAGGAAGTATTTAATTTTTAAAGGCTGTTTCTTCAAATAAAAAGGTGAAAATTGTTTTAAAAATGAGTTTTAATTATAAATTTGAGTTTAGAATGGTTAGTTATATTTTTCTAAGCAAGAAAAATATTTTTTTGGAATTTTAGAAGTTAAAAATAAGGCTTTGTGCATTTATTTGTGAAAATTGTGTTTTTTTGTAAAATAAAGGATTTTAATAATAAAAATGTCTTAAAAATTAAAATTAATCTTTTATATAGTATAAAATATGTTACTTCATAAGTAAGTAAAATTACATACCTTGTTGTGTGAAAGTTTGAAAGAAAATGACATTTGTTTATCTAAATAGTGTAAATATGTATACATTTCTAATTAAGAGTTGATTATTTAACCAATATGAAATTTTATTTCTTTCTTCTAATGAATCCAAGGCCCATTAGAACTTAACATGGTTGAGAAAATGAGAAAACAAAGTCTATACGTTCATTTTCTTTTTCTTTCTCAACTCCTTCCTCCTTCAGCCTAAAACAAAATACAGTAAACCACTTCCTCAAAAATCAATCCATCCAAATTCTCAATTAAAATTAACCAAACCAAAGTCGTTTTGAAATCTAGAGATAAATCAAAGGTAATAAACTCAAAACCACCCAATTTCATCGAATAATTTCTTGTTATAGTAATTTTTTTCTAATTTGTTGTTTGTGCGTTCTTGCATGCATTGTTCTTCTCTTTTATAGGTTCTCTGAGGCTATTTCTCAAGCCAAAGCTTCCATCTTTCAGTCGAAATCCAAGTTTTTGTAACAATCAGCAAGGTGAGTTGAATAAACTCACATAATATAGCAAAATAATGCTTTTAATTGCAAAAACGGTAAATAGTTTAGCTTATGTAGAAATATTGTGCTTGCTTATGTTGTTCAAAACTGTTCTGTAGTGCTTCTTTGGAGGCATATATCTTTTTATTTCGGCAACGAAATGCTGCCGAATTTCATGCATTTGGTAGCTTGCATGTTGAACTTTATTTCTATAAATTTTGGTTGAAAAATATGGTGATTTGAGTGTTCAAATCGTCGCTGCAAAATCAATACACAGCCTGAGAATATCCTGTGCACGTTTCGTTTTTTTAAGTTGTTGTAAACATGGCCTGAGTCCATGTTTGAGATCTCACATCTCTTTAATTTATAATTCAAACTGCATGATTCTTTTTTTTGAAAGATGACAATCTCTACTACAAGTGTTTCAAATTTTAGGTCATTTCGATATAGATAGTTTATATAAATCTGCTGTCAAACTTAGACCTGGACCATGTTTTTGTCCGGAGTTCAACAGTAAAAACACTGTCTGGGTTCAACTTTGAGACATCAAAACATTATCACATTATATCCAAATTGCATCATTCTTTATTTGTTTGAAAGATAAATTTTTCTTCTACACGCTTATCAATTTTGAGCTTAACACGATGCAATTTGATACCATGATTCATGCCTAGAAGTTGAACCCAGGAGGGTTTATGCCTGCACATTTTTTGGGTTTTTGAACTGTTGTAAACATGGCCAGAGTCCATGTTTGAGGCAGCATAACTCATTCATTTCAAACAGGTTTTGGGTGAATCTTTTTGAAGATTAAAGTAGGAGTGTTGATTTACATTCTTGCCAAATTCCATAGTGATATGGTTTCGTTTGCTATTTTGAAACTGCTGTCGAACTTGAACCCGTAGCTTGCTGAAATTCGGCGATTTTACCTTGTTTCGGTCCAACTTTGAAACGACGTAGATTCTTCGTTTCATATTGCATTTGAATGATTCTTTTTGCAGATTTAAGTAGGAATGTTGAGCTACATTTTCACAAATTTGAAGTCATTTTGAAACTGTTAACTTGTTCAAACCTATTGTCAAATATTGAGTCACACCTTGTTTTAAACAGATAATACTTAAGTGTAATTTCTGTCATTTCGATGTTTTCTTGATATTTCTTTCTAGATTTCATACACAGCTATTATAATATGTTTTAAAAATGTTTTTCAAATAAATGGGCTTTTGAAATTATTATTATATATTATTTTAGTGTAAAAATTATATACTCTATAATAAGAAAATTTCAAAAGCAATTTCTAAAGCGATTTTGAAATGTTCCTAAAACTCATTTTCTTCAACTTAATTTCTACATAAAACATACAATTTTGCATTTCAAGCGAAGAGGGAGGAGAATTAAATGATTAAATAAAACGCGTGCTATGAACACGTGCGTTTATCTTTTCAGTTAATTCCTAATCTATTTGTTTGATCGTTTTGACCTTCGGGTTTGGTTTACCAATGAGACGAGGTAAACTTTGCACTGCTTTGAGTGTGGAATTGACTAACGGTTAGTAAACCGTTTAGTGAGAACGTGTGGTATGGGACACACGTTAACACTTTGCGGGTTCCTACCCGAGAGTTTGTGACACATATTGCCAGTTAGTGTGTCCAGTACTGGGCCTCCGGACCTTCGCCACTATAGTTTGTTGCCTTCGGGATTGTGCCTTCGGGTTTGTTGCCTTCGGGTTTGTTGCCCTATAGTATCGCTTTTGGAGTTGGTCCTTCGTCACCGCTCAAGAGATACTTGGATTTGTTGCCTTGGTGCTTGTGGATCCTTGTTTATACAGTACTAAGCACGTGTATCTTTTGTTTCATCGATATTTATATTTCCCTAGAGCATCGCCTTACGGATTAGGTCTTTTGAACCACTCGATACATAGCGATTACCTTGTGGAAACTTGTGTTACCTTCATTGGTATTTGTTATTTGCCTTTTTGGCTTGATTTGGGATATTCATATCCTTTGTTTATTTGAGTTGCCGATGATATGAAGCTTGTTATGATTCATCTTTTGTTTGATGATCATGTTATTTCTTTTAAAGATTATTGTGGTACTTTATGACCTTGCATGTTCATTATCGTTTATCTTATCTAACTGATTTGTTTAGCTAGACTGACTCGTGTATTTTATACTCGGGTCAACCGAGGTGTTTCAGGTTAGGTACATTTGGATTTAGCCTATTCTGCTTCCACATGGACTATCATGTTGTCTCCTTTTGTTATAGCTTTTTGTGTAGTCCTTTTTGGTTGTAACTCTGATATGTATATTCTTTTGACTCACCTGTATATTGTGGTTGTTATACCACTTGACATGTATCATTTTGTATACTCTGTGATGTATCTGTATATGTGTTTATGTATATGATGATCTACTGTTCTGTGTTGTGTTTTACATTTGAGTTGTTATATTTTGTTCTGTTAGAACTTATAGTCATTATAGTTTTGTATTAAATATCTATTGGATATGTCAATCTACATGAAAGAAAAATATATGCTACATTTATCGACGTATTCAGTAGATAGTTAAGACCAGGCGGTGATGGTCGCTCCTATCCAGCTCCGTTCTCCGTATTAGCAGACGGTTTTACCTTGTAATACTCTTTGCTAATGTGGGTCTCGGAGTAGGGCGTTACAGCTTGGTATTAGAGCCGAGCTTAGAACAAAATATGATAAATACAGAACAGAAACACATATTATAGTACATCCAAGTATAATACAAGTGATAACATAGTTTTCCACTATCGTATTATAGTACATTTTAAGAGTTTTAAATATCACTATTTTTAAAATAGAAGAAATTAGACCTCAAATGGCCTAGATTTAAATTATGTGTTTTGATCCTTAATGATTAGAGTTGCGTAGCAGAAATGGTGGGACTGTTTTCGCTGGGAACATTTAATGTTCTGTTTTTACTAAATGCTTGTTTGGTTGATAATTTCATGAATGTGTGTTAGCATAGTAGTTGTTGAAATAATATTGAGTAGGTGATATAATTGAGAGTTAGAAACCTACTCAATGCAAATGATAAGAACTTGTGTTGTCTTCAAGTTATAGCTACCGCAAGAATTATTAGAAAGATTAAATTTCAAAAATGAAATTTAATTCATAAGGGGTATTTAACAAAGGTTAAAATGAAATAAAAATGTAATGTCTAAGAATTTCATGGATGCATTTTAAAGAAGTAAAATTACTAAAAGAATTTTTGGGAAAGAAAGCATCCATGTGAATGGAAAATCTTTCTAACAAGAGATATACTTATGTATATAGCTTGATTGTTTTATGAATTGACTGTATGGTTGTATAACAGGAAAATGTTTTGTGTTTTGAAAATAAACATTGTTACAACAAAGTTTAAGATTCCTTAAGAAATCAAAACATGTTTTATAATTTCTTGTGTCAATTGGCTAATAAGTATTTTAAGAATTCTAGTCGATCACTACAACAAAAGTACTCTATTACAACGTTATTTTTACAACGAGCAATTTTTGCCCATTGTAATAGAACTTTATTACAACGGTCAGTTTTTGAACGTTGTAGTAGAGGTTTTATCTTAGGTCTTTTACAACGGTCCTCTGCTGACCCTTGTAATAGGTGTATATTTTACAACGGCCTTTCTATGCCCCTTGTAATAGGTTTCATTTTCACAACGGGCATGAATTGCCCGTTGTATAATGTCAAAGGGTTTTTTAATAAATTACCATCTAAACACGTAAACATATTTTTCCTTCAACCTTTCCCTTTCACTGTCCGCCTTTCCCCAAATTTGACTGCTAAACCCCAAATCGACTAACCCTATCCCTGCAATCATTCGCTTCGCTTGTTCTCAAAATCGAAGACTATCCAAATTCGAAAGGTCTGGACATTCCAAAAATCGAAGACTATCATTCGCTTCGCTGCATCATTCGCTTTGCTGTTGAGGTATTAGATTCGCTTCGGATTCTCTTTGGATTTTTATTATAAAGTTTCATCAACCATAGCATAATAATGCGAGAAGCTATGTTAGGCGCTGCTGTTAAGTACAGATTTTTCTAAAAGAAACCTCTGCATCATCTTAGATTTTCAAAGTTATTACTTGTTTGTTGGCAATCTTTGCTGCCAGATGTGAAGGTTCTTGGATTAGATTTATGCATAAATATAGTTCGAATACTTGAGAAGCAATAAAACCGAACAAATGATTCTAGCTTATGTTTTATGTTTACTTGATTTTGATAAGATTCTAGTTTATGTTCATATTGTAGTGAAATCTGTTAGAAATAAAAGTTTCACTGAAAAATATTTTCCTAGAAGAAGTAACAGTGTCTGACATTTTGCATGGCCTAAAACCACTCTTCTTAATATTTTAAGTCTTCATGTGATTTGGAAATAGGTTTTGGTTTAGGTTCAAGAAATTTCCAGCTACTGTACTTACTGCTTTATGAAGGTACTGCAAAAAATAAAAATAGGAGGTTGACCTTATATCTTGATTGACATCCATATCATTCCATCTCATAAGATCTAATCACAAATGATTGTCTATACACTAACTTATCATTGTCAATGAATCTCCCTAGCCTAAAACTCTTCATAGACTCATCATTGCCTTCATCTTCACGTACACACAATTTCGTATCAATGCCATTTACTCTCTTTCCATTCACTTTTTCAACGCTAAAGTTCATACTTCCTCCTAGACTATTTCTCACGGATAAATAGTACTCCTTGTTCGATCTCCCCCGTTCTTCAAACACCCTAGAGAGATCCTAGCCTCTGATACAACGTGTACATCTTTTTTATAGAAACACAAACTGTTGTTTCTAGTTATGGATTTTGTAGCCATTGACATTATTGTCATTATTGTTGTTTCATAGATATGAACGTTTAGTTGAAAATTTGATATTTTTGAATATAGAAATGAGGAATATATGGAGCAGCAGAAGAGATAAATTAGAGGTAATTAAAGCACTATAATGGAGTGGTGGAGAGGAATATAGGGAGGTTATGTGATTTTTGAATGGTCTGCTTTGTCCATGAATGTAGGAATAGGCAAATGAGATGTTGAGAATATTTGTGTTGCAGATCATCTAACATATCTAACTTTATTTTAATAATTTTTTTTGTTTTTAGTTTAAGATTATTATATGATGATTTTTAATAAAGCTAATTTGGTCAAGTGGGATTTGGTGAGAAGATTTTGTATTTTTGCTGGCCTTTTCATGCGTTGATGAATGTTTTGTTACTTTGAATGGGCTCTTTGCAACTTGATTACAGTTAATGTTAGTGATTTTATTTTATATTTTTTTTAAGAAAAAAAATTACATTGCAATAATGTCAGGAAGCACAATTTGGAAGGAACAGTTTGAATATGGTCATATAATGGTGTTATATACACCTGTTGCAATATTCAAAAACAACTAGTACTAAAATGTGAAGATTAAAACCAGTGAAATCTAAACTTTACAGTACTTTGTTCATCCAAGAGATAGCCTGTAACAAACCCAATCAACTAGAATTCACCCTTAAGAGATAGCTAATAAAGTAGGGGTGTCTACACTACAACAAAAATACCATATTACAACGCAATTTTTACAACGGATATACATCTTTTCATTAGGTTCTAACATCAAAGGATTATCAAAATGGACAAAGCATGGATTCATCTACCAAGGTTTTGTCAATTTTATTTTATCAGTTTTATACTTGCAATTATTATGGTTGATTATTGATCCCTTTGTGTCATAGAATGACTGAAGAATACAAGCAAGCTGTTCGAAAATTTGTGTATGGGCATGCAGAAAGGAAGGGAAATCCAGAAAAGATTATTTGCCCTTGTTCAAAATGTAGGAATCTTATCCGCCATCCGTCAAGGGAAGTTGTATCACACTTGGTTTGTTTTGGAATTGACCCAACATATGATGTATGGATTTTTCACGAGGAAGCACGCCCTTTAGAAAATGAAGGCGATGAAGTGACAAATTCATATAGAATGTACTTAGACACACAAATATGTAATGACGAGATGGAAGATCATTATAACGTAAGACAAGGGCTAGGGAATAAGGAGATGATAGAAAATTCTGAAATTCCTTTGTATCCTGGTTGTACAAGCCACACAAAGTTATCAGCTACAATACTTCTTTACAAGCACAAGGCTCGAAATGGTGTATCTGAAACTGCATTTACGGAACTTCTTAAACTTCTTAAAGATATGATGCCTGTGGAGAACACGCTTCCTGATTCGACGTATGCAACAAAGAAGCTGCTTAAATCATTTGGTTTAGGCTATAGACAAATACATGCATGTGTAAATGATTGTTGTCTTTTTAGGAAAGAGCTTGCACATAGTGATATTTGTCCAAAATATGGAAATTCTCGTTGGAAAAAGAACAAGACAAATGAAGATGGAAAGCAAACCAAAGTACCTGCAAAGGTTTTGAGATACTTTCCAATAATACCAAGAATGAAAAGAATGTTTATGTCCGTAGAAACATCAGAGCAATTAAGGTGGCATAACAATCATAAGAGTGAAGATGGTAAATTACGTCATCCAGTAGATTCTTCTCAGTGGGCTACAATTGATAGGATGTACCCTTCCTTTGCATCCGATCCACGAAATTTAAGGCTTGGTCTTGCAAGTGGTGGCTTTAATCCCTTTGGGGATTGGAACTGTGCGTATAGTTGTTGGCCAGTATTTCTTATTGCATACAACTTCGCTCCGTGGCTTTGTGTGCACAAAGATAATATGATGTTATCATTATTAATTCCTGGACCATGACAACCAGGGAATGATATTGATGTGTATCTACAACCACTTATTGAAGATTTGAAAAAATTATGGGAAAAGGGGTGAAGGCGTATGATGCATACACTCGCAACGAATTTAGATTAAATGCAATTTTAACGTGGACGATAAATGATTTTCCAGCTTGTGGAAATTTAGCAGGTTGCACCGTAAAGGGTAAAAGGGCATGTTCTTTTTGTGGCGTTAATACATGCTCAATATGGTTACCATTTAGTAAGAAGTGTGCATATTTAGGCCATAGGCGATTCCGTGATCCTAATCATGAATATCGCCAACGAAAAAACTTGTTTGATGGAACTATAGAGACTAGGCAAAGACCTCCAATACAAACCGGTGCTCAAGTCTTTGATATTGTTAAAGATATTTGCAATGATTGGGGAAAAAACCAAAGGAGGAAGAGAAAGAGAAAGAAAAAAGAAAAAGAAAAAGGGGAGATAAGAAGAAAAAAGGAAGTCAAATGTGGAGGAAGAAGTCTATTTTCTTTGATTTGCCTTATTGGCAGGTAAAGTTTAATCAGAAACAAAATTGCTTCTTCTTTTCTATCTATGTAATCAATACTTTATTATTAATTAGTTATAGTCTATTTTTTGTTTTCTTAGGTACTTCCTTTGCGTCATAATCTAGATGTAATGCATGTTGAAAAAAATATTGGTGAAAGTATTCTTGGTACGTTACTTGATATTAAAGGAAAATCAAAAGATGACATTAATTCACGTAAAGATCTAGAAGTACTTGGTATTAGGAAAAAGTTACATCCTATAGACATGGGAAGCAAAGCATTACTTCCAGCCGCCCCATGCACCTTAACTGATTCAGAAAAAGAGATCTTTTACAATAGAATGAGGAATTTGAAAGTACCCAATGGCTATAGCTCAAATATTGGAAAATATTTTGCAAAACAAAACAAAATTTCAAGTCTAAAGTCCCATGATTATCATGTTTTTATGCAACAACTATTGTCTGTATCACTGAGAGGACTTCTACCTAAAGAGACAAGGAATGCATTACTACGACTATGTTCTTTTTACAACGACATTTGCCAAAGAGTGCTTGATAAAGATAAATTAGAATCCATCGAGAATCAGGTCGCATTAACACTATGCGACCTTGAGAGATTTTTTCCCTCCTTCTTTTTTTGACATCATGATTCATTTGACAATACATTTAGCGAAGGAAGCAAGAATTTACGGACCAGTACAATATCGGTGGATGTATCCGTTTGAGAGGTAAAATTTGGCATTAGTACCTTTAGTAGTTAATAATATATGTGCTTATGAAAATATTTTACTTATGCATCTTGATTATAGATACATGAGAACACTGAAGGGGTATGTTAAAAATCAAGCACGGCCTGAAGGATGCATAGTTGAGCGCTATTCTGCTTATGAATGCATGAAGTATTGTGCTGGATATATTAATGGTGCATTAGAAATTGGACAAAGGAAAAATAGAAATGAAGTGGAACAAAGTGATTCCATACTCGAGGGGCATCCTATTTCCAAAGGAAAACCTATGGTAGTCACTAATAAGTCTAAAGTCACCCATTTAGGTTAGGGGGGTTACGAGGTTTTAATGAGGCATATCATGGAAATATATGCCTCCTTTTATTGTTAATAAAGTACCTTTTTCCAAAAAAAAAAAGGTGATTGATGCTGCTCATCGTTACGTGTTGTTTAATACCGAGGAAGTGGAGCCTTATATAAAGTAAGCATAAGTTCAATTCAATTAATGTGTGAAATAAATTAGATTTTGACATGAATGTTTATGTATATAGGATGCACAATGAGGAACTAAAACTTTTGCATCCCCGGCTTTCACGAGATGATTTGGAACTTTCAAAGCTGCATTCAGAGACTTTTAGTCATTGGTTTAAAAAAAGGTTGACATTGTCATATATTTTAAGATGGATAAGTTCGACATCGAAGTATATGTTATTGTGATTATAACATTATGCATTTTCAGGTTCAAGATGATAGAAACACATCTGATGTTAGTGAACTAATAAATTGGCTTTCATATGGACCTCGCCATCAAGTAATTTCTTATAGCGGCTATATAATTAATGGCCGCCGTTTTCATACTAAAGACAATGATAAATCTACAAAAAATAGTGGTGTTTCCATTGAGGCAAGTACTGTTCGTATGGATGGATCCATTGAGAAAGTAATATATTATGGTGTTTTGCGTGAGATTTTGTTGCTTGACTACCGGCAGTTTCAAATTTCCTTGTTTAAGTGTGATTAGGCAAATATTGATCGTGGATTAAGGTCGAAGATGGATTTATGTTAGTCAATTTACATCAATCCAAAATCAATTCGCAAGCGACCCTTTCATCTTGGCAACGCAAGCCGTACAAGTGTTTTTTTGTAGAGAAAGTAGTTTTTCAAATTGGTATGTTGTGCTAAGAGCACCCCCTAGAGGTTTTCATGAGTTGGAAAGCTATGATGAGGAGGATGAGTCAAGTAGAAAACCGGTAGATGAGTCACTACTTGATGATAGAGATGTCGATGATGGTGATGAAAGTTATATAAGGAAGGATTGTGATGGTATTTTGGTATGATATAAGCATCCTTTATTGATATTTGTGGTACATGTAGTTATATTCGTAAAGAGTGTAATTATACAGTTTCATGCACAGTTATATTAATTAATCATGAATTATTAACCATGAATTATTAATCATGAATTATATATGTTATTTTTTTTTCTAGGTTCCTCCCTTAACAGAAGATATTTGAACTTGAAGCATCAAGAGTAAAATGGAGCAACATCAAAGAGAGGTAAAATATTAAAATTTTAATATGCACTTCAATTTTTTTAAACTGACATTTCTTCAATTTTTAAACTGACACTTCAATTAAAATGGAGCAACATCAAAGAGAGGTAAAATATTAAAATTTTGTCTTCTTTTCTCAGTTAAAAAAAAGACAGAGAAACTCAAAAAAAAAAAACATTTTGTGTTTACGTTTGTATGCCACATAGTTTACATTTCATCTCTTGTTACTAATACACTGCATTTTGCTTCCAGTCTCTCTTAGAATCAATGGATTTACTTATGTACATATCCAGAAACATCAAATAAAAAGGAACATTTGTTTTGCAGGGTTTTATTCATATACGTTAGCAGACAAATTTTAGTCCACATATCCGATAATACTAAGCTGCCTTCTCTTTATTCTGTTGCGTTCTACCATTGTATTTGTCTTCACTTGCCCTTCTTTTGAGGTTTTATTCATCTCTGATTTTTGAAATGCATAGCTTTCACTCTTCTGTTTTGACAGTTTTTTCTTGAATTTCCTCGATCAGCTTCTTTAGTTCCCCTATATTTTTTTGAAGACCATGAAACAAATTACTTTTTGCAACGCGAAGAGTTATGCCACATTCTTGAGTGTTTTAACCCTAGTCAGTTCAGACCTTAGTCCAAGACCAACATTCTTTGTCGATCTTTTAGTTTTGGAGGCTTCATGGGACCGCTTGGGTATACTAGTCTTTTTGAATGGTGGGGGTTGATTCCTATTGACCCTGAAATGATTAACTTTCTTGATATCTCCGGTACATAGAAAATTCCACTAAATATATATTTGACAATGTCGGGGTAATATTGACTGAGTGATGAGTTTTCTAGTGAAACCGATGCGATGTTGACTGAGTGACAAGCATTAGATTTAACTACTTATGTATACAGCATGCAGATATATATTGCAGATTTTTGAATTACTTTGGAAATTACTATGCTCTGAGGATTATATTTTAAATGAAGGGTTGAAATAAATATTTTGAACATTCTGATTTAAGTAGTTCTGAAAACGATAATTGTTTCAGATTAACATTTTAGCTCAGTGAATGTGACCTACATGATATTACAAATTTAAAAACCTTTGCAAAACTGTCTAGAACATATATGTACAAGTTTATGCCAGTTCAATTATCAAAAAACAGTACCCTGAAACTTTATTCTTGTTTTTTCTAAAAGTACATAATGTTATTCCTTTTTTATAACAGAAGCATAACCTTCTTTATCAAACTTTGCCTGTATGCTATTTTCAGATATCAAAGGTAGCAGCGAGATATGCAAAGAGGCAATCCTTAGCTGCTGTTGCAACTTTAAATGCAAAAGATAAGCCTGCTGGTGTGAAAATCAATGAAGCAAGACATGTTGATGCAACTCATTCTCTTCAAAGTTTAAAAGCAATATTAGAAGATCCCCTCGGAAGCGTACTGAATGCAGCCTCCACCCGATAAAATCAAGTCTCCAAAGCTCAATCCTGTCCGTACTGGAATGCAGCCTCCACCCGATAAAATCCAGCCTTCAAATCTCAATCCTAGCCCTGATTCAACTGGATCTCCAAATATCACTCCCAACGCCATGGATGCCTCGAACAACCTAGATTCTAATGATGATATTCAACAAAAGACGGCAAGGAAAAAAAAGGAAGACGATGATGACTTGTATGCGGAATGAAAAGGCTGAAATTGAATTCAACGAGCGAGGTCAACCAATAGGCTCCAACTCCAAGCACTTATCATCCTATCTTGGTACCTTAGCAAGAGAGATGATACCTTTGACGATTTCAAAGTGGAAAAAAGTCGACGCAAACTTAAAGAAAGATTTATGGACTTGTATTCAGGTATGAAAAATGTGTTGAGAACTTTTTTATGAACAACTGGCCAGATGGAAATTTTAATACAACATGTTAACTTATTTATAAAGTGGTGGGTGGTTATATGCACAAATTTCTACTTGTACTTATTTATCTTCTATTTTTATGTCATATAATTGATTCAAACCTGTAATGTAAACATTCATAAACAAGCAACAACTATAGCTTACAAACATGCAATGTTTCATACTTACAATTTTCGACTACAGCCATCATAAGTATCTGTTCTAAAATCAGTCGCATCACATTATTCACATTAAAAGGAACCCCATGAAAATTCCTACACTCTCTGTTAGACTCTCTGTTTTTGGTAAATTGTGTCGAGTATGACTTGTTTTGGAATTAATTGTAGCTTCATCCACGATAAAATGTTAGTAACAAATCAGTTATAATCATAAGGAGTTGAGTATCTATTGGATTATTGCTAATTGTTATGGTGTCATCATCTCACAATAAGCAGCCAAATCTTAATGATAATATAAGTTGTGAATTATTTTGCATAAGTTAATATAAGTTGAGAATTATTTTGCATACTGTTTTATGTGTATGGAGCAGTACAAGTAGAAATTTGTGCATTGACATTGTAGACATCCATATCCAACAAATGCATGACTAATGAATATCAATGCTAATTACAAAATTGTATGAAATTTGAACATTAACATAAACATGTACCTTATTTGTTGCCTTATTTTTGTTGTGCAGTCAAGATTCATGGTGGATGAAGCATACAAGGGTTTAATGTTTAAGATGTTGTGATTACGATGGAGAGAGGCAAAGTCAAGGTTAGTTTCCGCTATTAAAGTAGCTTCTACTTGTCCCGATGCTTCCTCTAGGCTAGCGATGCTAAAACCAGATACTACAGAAAATGTTCAAGAGTGGAACGACTTTGTTAAAGAAAAATTGTCGGGGAAATTTGGGGTAACAAGTTATATTTTATTCATTATAATTTTTTTAACTATACAGATATAAATATAAATATGTTATCCCTGCATATTTTATTCCTCTAGGCTGAACATGCATAGTTTATTAATGAATTTCTCCTACGTAGGAAACTAGCAAAAAATTCCAAAGAAATGAGAGATAAAAATAAAATTCCACATACAATGAGCAGAAAGGGATATGCGAGATTAGCGGAAGATATGGTAAAAAACGCATGTACGTTTACATCAACAAATTTTTTTCTTTGGTTCGAATTCGTCTTCTTACTATTATTATTTGCAGAAAAAAGAAACTGGAATATCAAACATTAGCAGAGATGCGCTATGGTGCAAAGCCCATACAAAGAAAAATGAAGACCCACCAAATTCCGTTGTTGCCGATTGCATCGTAAGTTTTTTTAATTCTTTTGAGATAGGACTGTAGATATTTATTCAATAGTTTATTCATATTTCTTTTTTCTTGAAATGGTCTATTTTAATTTGTAGGCTAAGATAAAAGAGCAGAGTAGTGTTCAGAATTCTCATGAAACAGCATCAGTAAGTGGAGATGGAGTGTCACATGTTTTTGGAAATGAACATCGGGGAAGGGTGAGGGGATTGGGTTTTGGTGTAGCACCATCTCAAATAGGTGTTTATGCACATAATTCAAAAAAGGTGGCTGCATTGGAAAATCAAGTAATAGTTCAAAGGGATATGTTAACTAATTTGGAGGCAAGAGTAAACTACTTGACTAATTTGATCATGACAGTAAGTTTATAGTTAATTAGATATTGTTAATAAATATGTGATATGTGCTTATGAATTACTAAGTATTCTCTTATACTTTTATAGAGAAGAAATGATAATGTGGTAGATATGGAGATGCCTCAGACTCATACACCTCAGGTTAGAATATATAAATAATCATGATTTCTTGCTTGACATGCTTGTCGTTTCCTTGAAACTGAATTAGCAGAATATTATTGCTTGCTTGACATGCTTGTCGTTTCCTTTAATTGCTTGCTTGACATGCTCGTTTTGGTTGTGGATATGATTTTGTTGTTTAAAATGCCTACCTGTTTGGCTTTCCTTTTTAACTTTGGATTTCTAAAAAAAAATTAGAAAATCATATATTAATGATAGTGTAGTAGTGTTGTGCATATGAAAAGCATGCTCTTGCATCATCTAATATTTTTTTGTTGTTATTTGGAGCAAGGAGCAGAGGTGTTTATAATAATAAGAGCAAATTTGAATCTTCCAAGTATTTTTTTTGTTGTTTATAATAATAAGAGCAAATTTTCAGATATCCAGTTATGCGTTTTAATAGACTTTATGTTTAGATCTTTTCAAATTAATTTTTTTAGATAGTCTATATTATGATGTTTATTTTTTGTAGATAATATATATTAGATGTGCCGTTGACAAAATTAGAAAATGTTTAATGGTTCCCTTCCATGATAGATAGTATACTTTATAAAATTAGTCAAATTACACCTTACCATTTAGTTTAATAATATTAATGTTCATAAGTTTTTTTTTCAGAGTCATTTCAACTACTGTTATGGTCTGTAGATTTATGTATATGCTTTAAATTTGGTTTGTAAATATGCTTAGTGTTGCACTTCTACTTTCTCATAAAGTTGGGAGTTCATCGAGTAATTTGATGCAAGTACACAGGTGACTGTGTTTGAAGAAAATTATATGTTGTTTATCAAATGGATAGCATCATTCAGCATGTTGTCGTATTCTGCATTGAGTGACGCTTAGTTTATTTTATTTTTAAACCAATCAAGTTTTCGATATCAGAAACCAACTGTGCATGTTAGTAGATAATAACAAAAGGTAAAAAAATTAATCAAATTAAACGCTGGATTAATTGCTTATTGCAAAAGAATGATTAAAAATTAAAAATTAAAAAGGAAAAAAATCGATCATTTTGATTACTTACGCATCAAAAACTGGATTATTTTCTTTATCTTATACCAACATTAGAAATTTAATTTTTGACATTGGCCATAGTAAATAAATTGATTTTTATACATCATAATAAATTGAAATTTGCAGTATCATGTTTACATTGGCAAAGCGTCTCCAAGTTGGTTTCTTTTAGCTTGATAATAAAGTTTATAAGCCGTCTATCAGAAGGGATTTGTAACTGCACTTTGAACCATGACTAAGTCGTAGTTGCATGAATCAACCATGGACAAAAAATTTAACACCGATGGGACAAATTTGTATTTTGCAAGTAAAAAAAAGATCGAAAGCAGTAATTTCCAAAGGAACAAATGAAATAAGCCATTGCAAGCAAATTTTTTATTTATTTTTATAGATGAATGATAAGCCTTTTATTTTATATTGCCAAAACCGCTAAAAAACAATCATAATAATAAAATAAAATAAAAGCTTAAAAAAACAATCTATCAGGGTCTACCAAGCCACTGGGAGAAACATCAACTTAAATTTTGATGCTCAGATTCATTATCAAAGTCGGTTGCTAAATGACGAGGAAAAGGATGCAACTAGTATTAAATGCAATAGTGAATTACTCATGACGTGAATAAAATTAAGAGGCTTGGCCCATGTTTGGCAACATGCATGCTCTAACTGAACTTATTTACAACAAGTTTGGTGGACCAGTAGCACAAATGTAGCAAATACAAACACCTTCGTGATTACTGTTTGGTTTCAGATAGTTGTTTCTCCGTGTGCAGATATGAAACAACGGTAGACAAGATCAGACATTTCTGGTGGCTTTAAATGTTTGTGTCAAAATTGGGCACAACACTCTTCGGGAGTCGTTGAAGAGATAATAGTCAAGAATGCAAGTTCAAAACAGATATTATCTAACAAAAACTCCAATCAACAGTAAAGTAAATGCGTAGACAAGCGATTTATAGTGGTTCGGCGTGTTGCCTACGTCCACTGTGAAGTTTTTTGATGTTTTATTGATTCTCTTTCAACGATTACAAGTTGTTACAGCGATCCACAGCAAGTTACAACTGGAAATTCGAAATCAACAATAGAATTATGATGTAGGATGATGGAGATCTTGATCCGGCAGAGTCTCGGCGTCTCAGAGTCAGAAGATCCCTTTTCTGTTGGCCCTGGGGCTCTATTTATAGGCGTAGGCTGCTGATATTTCGCTGAAAACTCGGGAGACCACTTCTGGCACGTGAGGGGGCCCACACGTACGGTCTCGGGAAGTTTGGGCCCACTTTGGCATCGGTTCGAACTCCATTCGAACCGATCAAGAATTCATCCAATCGAGGTGAAATTTGGCGAGGACATTCTTCAACATGCATGCTAGCATCTGTGAAAATTTCATGACATTTGGATCAGTAGATTGGGAGATATGATGGGTTCGAAATAGGATTCACGGCACGGCTGTTTGGTTTGAACCCATGGTTTCGAAACGATGGTTTCGAACCCATCATGGCACGCGACTTCGTGGTGACGTGGAGCGCAAGTTTCGAACCGATCCGGACTTCGCTCCGTGTTGACCGCTTCGACTCCGTGTATCTCGGTGATTTCGAACCGATGGAAGACACGTGGGTTGACCCAGTGGGTTCGAACAAGGCAACACAGGATGGGTTCGAAGAAGGCCTTTGTGATGGGTTCGAAGCATGGCTCTATGATGGGTTCGAACACGACTTCAGGGATGGGTTCGAACGAAGCTTATGTATGGGTTCGAAGCATGCATGTCCGATGGTTTCGAACTGAGGCAGCCGAGTATGGGTTCGAACCAGCTACTCTCTGATGGGTTCGAGGTCGAGGCATCCCGAGGGTTTCGAATGTGATGGTTTCGAACTTGACGGGTTCGAAGTGATGGTTTCGAACTGGGGCGTGACGATGGATTCGAAGACAACCATCATTATGGGTTCGAAATCAGTGTGTTCCCTCCAAGTTGCCTCGATCATAACTTGAGCATACAAACTCGGATCGACTTGAAATTTGAAATGCTGACTCCTGTGGCCTTTCTTGCAGTGTCCCATCAATTGTAGCTCATTCTGGACTCGGATAAAATTCAGTGATATCCATGGCGAAAGGAAATACGATCAACCTCTGAGGCGAACGGTCCTTCCTTTTCAATCGCTCTTTTAGTATCGCAGCTTTGCCAAAAAGCGGGATAACATTTTGCCCCCCAAAGTACGTCTTGTGGGAACATGACGTGCTTTGAATAGCTGCCATTTCTATCTGAACAATCATTGCTCTCTTTTTTGTTGAAACTCGTATGCTGTATTGCCGTAACCTTGCGTTGATATGATTGATTGCTGTATAATAGTGCTTAGCCGTTGGCTGTCGCATTTGTAACGGGAATAGTGTTTGATCCCTGTGAATATTCAAAATCGAATGTTAGTCCGACATGTATGCACATATGTTAATCTGGACCTTGTTAACGTCGTGCGTCCACGAGTCGTTGTCAGTTTGGTTTGCTGCAGAATTTCGTATCGATTCTCTCCTGAACCGATTTTGAAATTTGAATTGAGACAACGCTTGGTGGTTGTTGTGGAAATTTCCTCCGTATCGATCCTCTCCTGAACCGATATTGAAGGTTGAAGAAATAGAATTTGTATTGCGCAAGTGTAATGTTTCGAACCGATGCACTTGAGCGTTGATGGGTTCGAAATTCGTGTTTGTATGGACGCGGTATGCCCGTGCAATGATGGGTTGTGTGAATATGAGATTTCGAATCGATGCATTGGAGCATTGATGGATTCGAAATTGACATTCGAAACGGTCTGAAAGTATGGAGTATACTTGTGTGGTGATGGGTTCGAAATTGCCATTCGAACCGATGTGGAAGGATGGTTTCGAATTAGTAGTTCGTTTCTGTGGTTTCGAAAATGATCTTCGAATCGATGATTTGGATGGTTACGAAACTATTGTTCTCGGCAGTGGTCCGTGTGCTTCACACGATGGAGCCTCAAGCGTATGGGTTCGAAGATTGGTTTCGAAACGACTCGCCTTCTGACCCGTTGCAATCGGTCAACTTCACCGGAACTCGAACCGTCACGGTCATCACCAACCCTCCATATAAATAGCAGTGGACCTGCTACTTTTTCACTTTTTACTTTTCCACTGCGCTCTTCATCGCTTCGAAGCTTCTAAGGAGAAAATACTGCGTCGTGTTTTCGAATCCATCAAGATTTAAGACTTAAATCTCTCGAATCCATTGCTTAAACTAGGTAATTAGCCTCGGATTCAAGCGACGAAGTTATTTCAAACCCATTTCTCTTCATCGATTGCATAGCTTCGAGATTGGCAAAACTAGATCTGGTTTGGGAGGGATTCGAATCGATGTGTGGGCTCGAGTTCGAAGCGACGACGGTGGTGTGTTTCCATTGGATTTTGAATCGATCCTTGGAATGTCCTTGTTGGGATGCGTAGTTCGCACCGATTGGGGGATTCGAGGGATCCTTTCGAATCAATGGATTCGAACCCATAGGCTATCGCTTCGCAGTCTACAACCTCGTATCGATTCGAAGTGGATCGTTTCGAACGCGACCGATGTCAAGTTAAGAGTTTCTGTATCGGTTCGAATTTGTCATTTGGCCATCGTTTCGAAGCGCGCCTGAATGCATGGTTTCGAAACGATGTCAGGATGGGTTCGAACGCATGGGTTCGAAGCACTGTCATGATGGTTTCGAACGCATGGGTTCGAACGAAGTTTGGATGGGTTCGAAGGAAGAGGAGTTCGGTTGGGTTCGAACGAAGCCTCTGTGATGATTTCGAACCCTATATGATGGATTCCAAAATTTGAAATTTTTCAAGCACAACTCCGACGAGCTTCATTCCTGCATATTTGGACTTGGATATTGAACTGCATATTTGATTGCCTTTTGAAGCTCGTCGATGGAACTATAACAACTTATATTCGAACTGACTTCCATCATATAAACGATTTAGTGATGACGGTCAGCGATGACGGTCATTATTGCTGAACTTCGTAGCTTTGTCGTTTGAATGTTCACTTTAACTCTGCAACATTTGTTCAAGTAATGCATGGCATGGTACCACACACATTCATACACTTTACACTGGGGAACACACGGGTTCTTTGTCGTCTAACGATGGTTTCTCCTGAGTTAGCTAGTTATGGAACCTTCAAGTTCACAGCAGCAGGAGATTCAAGGTACAGCCCCTCCGAGGCTAGAAGTTCCGGATATAGATCCTGAGATCATCGGTCCGGCTCCGGACGAACTTCCTGATGCGTCGTTCATTGCCAATCCATCAGATTCCGTTCCATCGAATATCTCTGAAGACATGTTGGGAAGAATTTGTTTGAGGCACGGCTTGTCACTGGATGATGTATTACTGCCGGGGCCGAATGATAGACCACATAATCCGCCAGAAGGGTATACAGCATTTAATCGCCACGCGTGTGCGGCCGGGACACTTCCCCCGTTCAACGAGTATATAAGAGAAGTATTGTCGTTTTTGAGGATCGCCCCATCTCAGCTGCATCCGAACGGATATGCGTCGATCAATAGCTTGTTCATTGCATTTATGGAATGTCTCCATCGACCGCCGCTTCCAATCGAAATTAGATACTTGTTCAACTTCAAAACTCGTGGTGATTATCCTTCTTTCACATTTCTGGAGGCGGTGAGAAATTGTCAAGTGGTCACCGGATCCTGGACAAGGCTGAGTTACTATAGGACAGAATGGTTTTATGTCAGGTGCCCTCCAGGCTTTGCTCGACGATGGTTATTCAGACGTGAGTATAACCAAGTTCTTAAATAGTTACTACGACAATTGCTGCCGAAGTGGAACTTATATTAATTTTTTCTTTTTACAGCAACGATCCCGCGACCCGAAGGTGAAGAGTTTAAGGAGATGGTGCGAGTACTTCGAGAAGTCCCGAGCGAAGATAGGGACATCGAGTTGCTTTTGACCGATAGGAATCTCCGGACTTATGGGCTGATTGAACGAAGGCAGAGTATAAGATTTGAGGTGGCACAAAGGATCGTTCCTAAGAAACGAGTCAAACATAAGGAGCCCGAAGTTGTCATAGCCGAGGAGGCTGATTCTGAAAGAACTCATACTGACGATGAGCCGCTGACTGAGCCTACGGATGTAGCTTCGGATGTCGCGGAGCAGAGAAAAGGCAAGGCTGCCATGGTTAAGTCAACTAAGCGGGGGAGACGGAAATCAGTTGTCATTGCCCGGCCCTCTTTCGGAGTTAGAATCTCTGAGATGTCTCCTCCGCGTACTGAAAGTCTCTACGAAGGGCTTGCCGACCTTCCAATCCCGGAAGATGTGTCTTTTCAACATGATGCCGGGTTGGAGGAGTTCCATCGTAATCTAGAATTGAGCGAGCCTCTTATTACTAGCGAGGTCGACATTTCTGGTTGGTCGGGGGGAATGCATATTCACACACACTTCACGACACTGCATAACCTTTGATTGTAAACTACCTGATTCGAAGAGTGACTAATTCGATTTTACTTTGCTTTGCAGATACTATGTCTAAACGAGGTTCAACGCTTGGGAGTCTCCGACATGCCCGCAAGTCTTCTTATTATGATTCGCGCAGGCGAGAGGGGGATAGAGACTATGACCAAGGACGCTCCGGGTATTATGACCAGGGACGTTCCGGATATTCTAGTCATGAGAGATACGATTCGGACAAGGGCCATAGGCGTCGATCGCGATCGTGCACCCCTCCTCCTTCCAGAGATCCCGTACAACCTCCCGTTCGCGTCCCTCGTGATTCTTCTCGACATGTGTCGGTTTCTCAAGCTTCTAGATCTGAGGTGTTGGCGCCGACAGTTGCGGAGGAACCTCCTACTGAAATTACGGGAGAAGGAGCGATAAGGCTTGCGCAGCTGAAGAGAGAATTCCCGAATATCTGCTTCGACAATTATGTCTTTCCCCCGAACTTGAAAAGAATCCCACCGGAGGCCGAGCGGTGGGCGCTTGATTACGTGCACGATTTCTACGCACAATACAAGGTGTGGTACAAGGCGGCCGAAAAAGCATCGGCCTTGGCTTTCGAACGAGCGGCCACCATTGAAAAATTGCAAGCCGAGTTAGCATAAAGAGATCGCATCATTCAAGTGCTGAATACTGAGGCTGAATCATCCCGTAAATCCGAAATAGAGGCCATTAAAAAAGCCGATGAAGCCCAGGCAATCATGGATAGGATGAAACGCGAACACTACGCCACGGTTGAGGACATGGGTCGTCGAAACACATTGGTTACTGCAGAGAGGGACGCTGCCCTGAAGGAGTTGAACGAGCTTAAGTCAAAATTTGCTGAAATCGCCAAGGAAAGGGATGATGCGAATAGCGCAGCTCAGGAGGCGTGCGAACAAGCTGTGATTCTTCACACCGAAAGGGATGCTACGGTGGCGAAAGTTCAAGCGGTCGAGACAGAGGTGGAGGAGAAAGTTCAACAAGCAGAGGCCAGGCTAGAGGCCGATATCGAAGATCTGCTTATAACTTATAACGCCAACGTGTTAAAACACCGAAATTTAGCCTGGCTTCAAGATTATCCCGTTCACCTTCGCAGCGCTTGGGAGCGATTGGTCGAGGAAGAGGGGGAAGCGCATCCGGGCGAATCAGTTGACCGATTCGAGCTTGAGAACCGGTTATTAACTGAGGATGAAAAGAAGGTCCTTCACGATGCTATCATTGCTCATGAGAAGGAGATGGTGGGTGGTCGTTCCCTGGAAGTTGGAGAGGGATCGGGTGTTGAGCACCATGCAGATGTCACTGAAGTCACCACATCGCCTTTGTCAGTGCCTGCGTCTGCGGTCAGCTTGCCACCTGTTCCTGCTTATGACCCGGAGCGGCCGCACTTATCTCCTATCCATGAGCACACTTCCGAGGTCGTTCAGCCGTCTGCGAGTCAAACTGGAGAAGGTATTTCGAAATTATCTCAAGTGTTTTCTAAATAAAGAGTTTTTTTTTGAAGAAGTTACTAATAACTTATTGTTTTTTGCCTAGTGACGGAGGTTGCGCCGACAGTCACGGCTCAAGAATCAAGCCAAAAGGTTAAGGCCATCGCCACCGAGACCACTGCTGTAACTGCGGTATCGATCGAGGCGGCACAGGGGAGTGGGTTATCTCTCGAGGAACAGATGGTGAGCGAGCTGCTCGGTGAGCAGGGCGGTTTCTCTACGGACTTACAGTTTATCATCGTCAGTGATCCCCCGCCGACCTCAAGCTCTTCGATGCAAGCTGCGGATGCCCCCAGCCAAGCCCAAGCGACTCGAGAAGAGGAAATTTTGGCTGAAATCAGCGCTGAAATAGAAGCTGCGGGGCACAGTGGTAGCGCCGGTGGCAGCACGACGGCGCATAGTCCAGCGTCTGCTAGGGTAGTGTCGTCGGGTGGCACTATCCCATCTTCCGTCATAGACCCAGTCCCCCCTACTCCTCCGGCGGGAAGCCTCCCCATTGATTCGGGCTCTGAGGAGGACATCGATATCATGCCCCCAGCCGAAGAGTCACCGCCGAAGAGGAGGCACTCAAAAAGAATTTCTGTCGCTAGTGATTCTGATAATGATGAACCACTAATAAGGAAGACGAAAAGGAAGAAGAAATAGACTGGCTTTACAAGTAGATGTTTTGGTAGATAGGTACTTGTTTCTTGTTTTTTGTTAGTAAGCCGTGTATAGATGCAGGTTCGGCCCCTGCTAGCAGGGATTGTTTTTGGGAAAACTTTTTCATATGTAAGCCCTCATTTTTGGTTAGTTGAAATAAACTTTAGTTTCTTTGTTTCAACTCTTGTTTTATTTGTGCTTAAGTACTTGCAATGCCTTGTTTTCGGTCCGGTGTACTTGTGGTGTTTTTACCGTTTAAGTAGAGCTCGTTTCATTTGCCACGCCTGAGAACCTTGGTCACAAGTTGCGATTGATGAATGAGTTGAACTTCGGACGTTGTATCACTTCGGTGAGTGATTGACACTTAGCTTTCGTGCCCCCCAGTCTTGGGGAACAACACTTGTATTTATGATGGTTGATCGCACTTGTTGCAAGTTTTAAGCACACGTCCGCCTTCCGGGGACTTGGATTAATTTTAGATCGATGACCTGGTTTGCATTCCAGGAGTTCGAGTGTTATTGATGCTTGTAACATGGTTCGCGCTCCGGGAACTTGGGAATGGTGTTCACATTCCAACTTGCACTCTACTAACTCGGAGTTAGTATTAACGCTTTAGTTCGCTCTACGGGAACTTTGACTCGGTGTTGGTGCTCCAATTCACACGCCGGGAGCTTGGATAAAACATGTATGTTTGGGTTCGTACTTCAGGAACCCGGAATTGACATTTATACTCCAACTCGCATTTCGGGAGTATGGAGTTTGCACGGATGCTTCGGTTCGCACTCCGGGAACTTTGAATTGATGTTCATACTCCAATCCACGCTCTGGGAATTTGGAGTTCGCATTGATGGGTTGGTTCGTGCAGCGGGAACGAATTATTAAATGTTTACACTCCAATTCGCGCTGCGGGAATTTGGAGTCCGTTCGCGCTCTGGGAACGAATTGTTAAATGTTTATACTCCAATTCACGCTGCGGGAAGTTGGAGTCCGTTCGCGCTCCGGGAACGAGTTGTTAAATGTTTATACTCCAATTCACGCAGTGGGAAGTTGGAGTCCGTTCGCACTCCGGGAACGAATTGTTAAATGTTTATACTCCAATTCACGCAGTGGGAAGTTGGAGTCCGTTCGCACTCCAGGAACGAATTATTGAATGTTTATACTCCAATTCACGCTGTGGGAAGTTGGAGTCCGTTCGCACTCCGGGAACGAATTGTTAAATGTTTATACTCCAATTCACGCAGTGGGAAGTTGGAGTCCGTTCGCACTCCGGGAACGAATTGTTAAATGTTTATACTCCAATTCACGCTGTGGGAAGTTGGAGTCCGTTCGCACTCCGGGAACGAATTATTCAATGGACTGTCGTGTGTTGGTCCAGTTCAGCCTTCGATGTGTTGGCTTGCCCCCGAGCTGGGGTTTCACTTAGTGAGTGGCCGGTTGTAACGCAATCACTCGCTATTTGAATAAATTCCATTGTTCGATGGAACTTAGCTCTTCGTGTGTCGTGATTGTTGAATGTTGTATTCGATGAATCACAGCTTTAGCTTGAAGAGATAATGTTTTATTGCTGTAATGAGAAAATATGGCAAAGTCAGTGCCTTATTACAAAATCAAATTTCAGAATGTAAATGAAATTGCAAAATATTCATAGATTGAATGAGCCTGTCATGTGTGACAGTGACGAAGATCCTCGTCGTTCCAGGCTCCTGAGAAAGTCGGTCCGCCACTGATGGCGTTTATCACCAATCTCCCGCGAGGACCATTGGAGTCCTCATGCCTCGGTCGATCAGGTTCACTGTTTTGATTTGATGGACCTGCTTCCCTGGGTTGCGGTGTCCGCACAAATCGATCAAGCTTCCTCTCCCTGATCAGTTTTTCAACGAGGTCCTGTAAGTGCCGACACTCGTTCGTATCGTGCCCGTAGCTTTCATGGAACCTGCAAAACTTTCCTGTTTGGATTTGTCTCTCTGACGACGGTCTCGGAGCAGGTTTTTCATATTGAATTGTACTACGGGTTTGTAAATACAAGTCCTCCAATGAAGTATTCAAAGGAGTATAACTGTCGAACTTCGGATTTTTGCGTTGCGGACCGCTATTTTGATCTTGTTTTTTAATTTGATTCACGCTCTCTCTTCGCCGAGCTTGTTTATTTTTAATGTTCAACTGAACTTTTCCGGAGCTCTCACCGGATTGTTTTATTGCAACATTGCTTTGGGTTCCTCCCGCGTTTGATCCTGCGTCAGTTTGCTTCCTAGACTGTTTCGCGTCTTCCCGTCTCAGGAATTGAGCTGCTTTGGCATGGAAACAGTCCAATGACGCAGGTGGTTTTCCAGCTAGCCAATTGCCGAATTCAGAATCGGGGTCGATCCCCTTGGTTAACGCCATAAGGATGGAGTTATCATTTGGATTACTAATCTCCGCACATGCAGTATAGAATCTTTCTAAGTAGTGTCTGAGCGTCTCTCCGGGAGCTTGCGTGACACTGGATAGAGTGTTGACATCTTTCGGCCTTGCGACGTGCATGCGGAATTGCTCAACGAATTTTGTGGCCAGCTGGTCGAATGAGGAGACGGATCGAGGAGGCAATCGGGTGAACCACATGGTGGCGATGCCCCCCAGGGATATGGAGAAACTACGACATTTCACAGCGTCGTCGGCTCTGGCAGCCGTCATCGACCATTCATATTTTAGAATATGTTGATTGGGATCGGAGTTTCCCTCATACATGGGAAGAGTGGGCATTCGGAATCGCCGTGGGGGTTCAGCATTAAGAATGTCGTCCGTAAAGGGAGTGTGACTTCGGGAAACCCCCCAATCGTCGTTTGTGAATCCCTGACTCTCACGAATCATCTGTCGTATCATAGTTGATAGATCCGGCATTTGCACCGGAGTATGGTCACGTTCCATACTTTGGGTTTGAGCCGGATATCGTTGACGGTTCAAATCTCGCCTTCTCGGCTCATAGTCCTCTGGGACGTACGGTTCAGGAGTATGACCGCTTTGACGACGGTCCGGGTCTGACTGATCTCGAGCGTCGACCCCTGGTTCAGCCGCAACGCTAGCGGTGCGGTATTCAGCGGCGTGGTGAGGAATGGCACCCCCTCGGGAGGAGGGTCCGGTTTGGAAACTGGCTGACGGACCAACTCTTGTTTGTCCAACGGTCAATATCGGTTGGTTTCCAGCGGATGGCATACGACCCTCATCTAACCGGGGTCGTGGAGGTCGGTTATGATAATCAGAAGATGAAGAACTTTCGCTAGAAGAGCGGGAAGCACGATCTCTCGTGGATCGTTTTCGTTTCTGGCGATCCAGCTGGTTGATTAGCTCAGCGTTGGCGCGTAGCTGTTCTTCTCGTTGTCGCCGACTCTGGGTCAGCTCTTGAAGTAACAACTGCAATTCTTGTCGGGTAATCGGACCCGACGGTTCGGAGTGCCCAGCGGCATCTTGATTAGGTGGAGGCAGAGGGGCAGGATTCTGTCTATCCTGTCCTTCTTGATTGACGGCGTTCGAGGTGGTTCTTATGCTAACCATTTTTACAGTTGAGTTCCTTTCCTAGACTTTATGCAAATCTGAATAGAAGGGAAGGAAGTTGGATTTAACAATCTGGATCTCTCTCTTAGATTTATTCAATCCGGTATCGATGACAGATCCAACGAGCAGGAGAAAATCTAGGTTTTCTCAGTGAAAGCACCAAAGTGTTTGTGTCAAAATTGGGCACAACACTCTTCGGGAGTCGTTGAAGAGATAATAGTCAAGAATGCAAGTTCAAAACAGATATTATCTAACAAAAACTCCAATCAACAGTAAAGTAAATGCGTAGACAAGCGATTTATAGTGGTTCGGCGTGTTGCCTACGTCCACTGTGAAGTTTTTTGATGTTTTATTGATTCTCTTTCAACGATTACAAGTTGTTACAGCGATCCACAGCAAGTTACAACTGGAAATTCGAAATCAACAATAGAATTATGATGTAGGATGATGGAGATCTTGATCCGGCAGAGTCTCGGCGTCTCAGAGTCAGAAGATCCCTTTTCTGTTGGCCCTGGGGCTCTATTTATAGGCGTAGGCTGCTGATATTTCGCTGAAAACTCGGGAGACCACTTCTGGCACGTGAGGGGGCCCACACGTACGGTCTCGGGAAGTTTGGGCCCACTTTGGCATCGGTTCGAACTCCATTCGAACCGATCAAGAATTCATCCAATCGAGGTGAAATTTGGCGAGGACATTCTTCAACATGCATGCTAGCATCTGTGAAAATTTCATGACATTTGGATCAGTAGATTGGGAGATATGATGGGTTCGAAATAGGATTCACGGCACGGCTGTTTGGTTCGAACCCATGGTTTCGAAACGATGGTTTCGAACCCATCATGGCACGCGACTTCGTGGTGACGTGGAGCGCAAGTTTCGAACCGATCCGGACTTCGCTCCGTGTTGACCGCTTCGACT
The DNA here is from genome assembly GCA_030765085.1 of Allium cepa. Classification (NCBI taxonomy): domain Eukaryota; kingdom Viridiplantae; phylum Streptophyta; class Magnoliopsida; order Asparagales; family Amaryllidaceae; genus Allium; species Allium cepa. The sequence goes on from CM060930.1 coordinate 238,593,307, forward strand.
CCGTGTATCTCGGTGATTTCGAACCGATGGAAGACACGTGGGTTGACCCAGTGGGTTCGAACAAGGCAACACAGGATGGGTTCGAAGAAGGCCTTTGTGATGGGTTCGAAGCATGGCTCTATGATGGGTTCGAACACGACTTCAGGGATGGGTTCGAACGAAGCTTATGTATGGGTTCGAAGCATGCATGTCCGATGGTTTCGAACTGAGGCAGCCGAGTATGGGTTCGAACCAGCTACTCTCTGATGGGTTCGAGGTCGAGGCATCCCGAGGGTTTCGAATGTGATGGTTTCGAACTTGACGGGTTCGAAGTGATGGTTTCGAACTGGGGCGTGACGATGGATTCGAAGACAACCATCATTATGGGTTCGAAATCAGTGTGTTCCCTCCAAGTTGCCTCGATCATAACTTGAGCATACGAACTCGGATCGACTTGAAATTTGAAATGCTGACTCCTGTGGCCTTTCTTGCAGTGTCCCATCAATTGTATCTCATTCTGGACTCGGATAAAATTCAGTGATATCCATGGCGAAAGGAAATACGATCAACCTCTAAGGCGAACGGTCCTTCCTTTTCAATCGCTCTTTTGGTATCGCGGCTTTGCCAAAAAGCGGGATAACATTAAATAAACAAGAATTCATATTGCAGAAGATTTATGTTTAGCCGCCTCCTTTACAAATATATCTGTATCATTTAGAAACTTTTAAATAGACTTACATAGTTAGGTGCGGTGCAACTCTGATACTCACTTCCAGACGCCTGAGTCACGTCCGATAACTCTGTGTCGAAGTTAAACACCGAAACACAAGTAAATTGATGGTTTAGTTTAGAAATATAAGAAGAGATTCAAGTGTAGAAGAGCGTTTGATATAGATCTAGATTATCACCAACTGTAAAAGATCTGCAGCATTGCAGAGGGTGACAATTATTGCTAGTAGGAAGAGAACCTAGAGTGATTTGGCTGCAGTTGTGCGCATTTGATCTGTAAAAATTGAAATTTTATATAAGTTGATGTTTGTGTTGGTTAAGACACTCTTATAACTTCTATATTTCAGTTATCTGTGATGTACTATCACATATTGTTGATGTCAATTATGTGCAGTTATATTAAATGATAAAATTATACAAACAACAAATTTGGTTTACTTTTTTGAACTGCAATCATAATTAAGGATATAAGAGGGTCAAAATCATACCCAATCTCATACATATAATAACTATGCACAAAAAAATTGATCAAAGAGATAAGACGATAAATTAAACCTGTAACGACCCGACTTCCTACGCTCAGGAAGACGTATCGTCTTGAAGAAAGAAAGGGATGAGAAAATAGAAAAGATAGAGAAGAAAGAACAACAATATCAGAATCTCACAGCGGAACGAATAAATTATAATAATCACATAAGTATTTACATAATATACAACATCAATCAGAGTTATACAGATAATACATCACATACTAGATAGTTATAAACACCTGTCTAGTTAATACAATACAACTCAAACAGTACGACTCAGAGATACCAACATAGCGGAACTATATATATATCTACAACGCTGAAGCCTCCTGCTCCATTGCTCCTCCAGAATTCGTCAAAGCTAACCTGAATCCCTTGGCTACCCGTAAAAATTTGGGTATCCAAGAGTTTATGAAAAACAAAAATAAACTCCGGGTCAGACATGGGTCTGGTATGAGTAACAGGTTAAAGTTGCTTAACTTTAAAAATCCTTTGAAAACAAAAGGTATCACGTAAGACTTCCCACAAATAAACATGGGTAAGTTTTTACCTTACGCTAACCAAAACATTTGATAGGAAATTCAGTGATATTATAATAGGTCTAGGGTTTTCAAGTAAATAGAAAATAGCCGAAATTGTTACATCCATTAAATTCCAGCTACTAGCCACAAAAGTGGGTAATACAATCAAAACCGTTGGCACTTATTGGATTGTGGATTCCATACAATGGTAGGGCTACTGGGGTACCGCACGTCATAGTACGTGGCCTAGATCAACGTACCGAGGATCACTCCCGACCCCCTGCAACACAAGGCCGGAACCATTCCTTACTGAACAGTCCCGAACAAGATAACCCCGTAGTTGGTGTACATCCAACCACCCACACAGCCGAATAAAAGGGACATCTAGACAGGGGAAAATCTTGTCCTGCTTGGGCATGACCCACTTAACCTTGCTGCACCTCCCTTGTTTTAGCCATTCCCGGTTGATGAGGCTTGAGGCTGCGATTACCTTTATAGAAAACATTTCTTAGAACGCTCATCGCCCACCTGACGATGTGTTGAAAGCATTCAATCCATACAAGTTCGTTCCGGGTTCGAACGAAACCGAAGGCATTATCTCGTTACACTCGTTTTGGAATCACCCTCAGAGTTAACGACGATAACCCTTGCACTCTGAATCTTCATCTTCACTTCAGATTCACGACCTATCGTTAATTTGGAATCGATGTGGTTTTCGGATGTTCCAAGTAAGGAAAACCTATCCCGGTCTCATCGAAATCCAAAACGTGTCTTTTAGGGCCAAGTTGTCTATTTAGCCTTAACAGTTTTAATTCAACATTATCAATATACACACAGATAGATAATTCATAATATCACAGTAGATAATCATATCATCATCATAAATAGATAATCAAAATTATCAACCCAATCAGATAATAATATACTATCATATTTAAACCAAACATCCATGTCACATAGATATTATTCATCTCATATCTGAGTTCACAATCATCAAATGAAATATCAATATCATTCATCCATAAGCAATGATTTATAATCATACCATTTGTAATTAATTTAAAATGAATTAAATTAACTACTTCTATCTCTAATTAATTTAAAGTGAATTAAATTAATTACTCATCTATAAATCCTGCTTATACAGTCATTAATTAATTACAAATTAATTGATCATCCTCTGAATATTCATCTTGGTTAGACACCCTTGATAAATCATTCTCTAATTACAATAGGTAACTAGTCTTTATTTAATTGCACAAATTAATTATCCTAAACCATTTATAGTAATTAACATTTAATTACTTCATTTATATTAATTAAATATAATTAATTACATTTCTCCTTCATTAATCACCACATTATTAATTATTCTTACTTAACCAATTCTTAATTACATCATTAATTATTAATTAATGATCTTTAATTTAGATATACATTAAATTACTTTAATTAAATCAGTTACATTAAGCAATTAATCTTTAATTAAACACAATTATTAATCATCCTTGATTAATATCAACCGGTAATTAACTACCCTTAATTACATATTAATAAATTAATTATTCCATAATTAATTATCTCCATTAATTAATCCCTTGATTAATTACAAAAGTAATTATCTAAATTACTTTGTTAACACATCATCTTCCTCTAGTTACATTCAGTAATTAACATTAATTACTTCCTTAAGTAATTATGCTTAACAATCCATCATTGCTTATTTTAAATAATAATTTAATTAATTATTAAAATTTATCCCATTAATTGATTATTTCATAATCTTAGTTAATGACCATCATTAACTATTTATAATTCTTTAATTACTTTTCCAAAAGTAATTAACCAAGATTTATTATCAATTACATTTTAATTAATATTAATCACTCATTAATTAATCCTTAATTAATTCATTAATTGATTACCAATCATTAATTAAAAACTAGACCTTATCTAATCAATGATCCTGAATTACCAATTAATTTACCTTAAATTAATTAACTTATATTTTATTTTAATAAATTCAAACTCTTAATTTCTAAGTTAATTAATTCTAGTCATTAATTATCCATGTAGTTAACTTAATAATTAATGATCCTTAAGTCTTTAAAACCTTTTTCTATTTAATGACCAATTTATCATTAATAAGGTATTTAAAACAACTTAATTTAAATTTACTTTTAAATTTCATTTTAAATTTAAGATTTAAAATGAAAACAAATTAACTTTAACAATGTTTTAAAACGATTCCACACCCCTTTTTAATTTTACAAGTTAAAGAATTATTTATCTTAATATGCAAGATTTAAGAATTTATACCCAATTTTTTATTTAAATTTAAACCAATTTATATTTTACTTTATCATCCAAACTGTTTAAAACCAATTAAATTAAAACTTCCTTGATTTGAAAACTAAGATTCAAGATTTGAATCAGATTTAATCTGTGGTTTAAATCTCTAGTTTATTCAAAACTTTACTTTAAATTCAACTATTTAAACCCTTTAAAATTGTTTCAATCAATTTAAATCTAAAACTTTATTTTTCAAAACTCAGATTCAATCTAGATTTGAATCAGTGTCAAATTTGGATTTAAACTTAATTAAATCCCTGCATTCCAATTTGAAAACCCAGATTTCAGTTTATAAATGCTACAGTTTTTTTTTAAAAAACTGTATAACAATACTCGAGCCAACCTATTTTTGCTTCGGGTCTAGCCTATCACATCTTCGAGCCAGTCAACCCTTAACTTCGAGTAAAACTCGAGACACAAAAATCCCACAGCAACCCAAACCACCCCCATCAGAACAACACCCCGTACACGTGCACGGTAGCCTTGGTTATCTCCGATCATCGATGATGATCATCACCCATCTACTAACGCCTCCAAACACCAGCTCGACTTTCAGATTGCCACCAGGTCGGCTCGAAACAAATTCGAGTCAAAACTCGAAACCTATAAACACAAGAACACCACCACTTGAAAACCTGTCATCGCTTCGCCAAAAAAATTCCTACCACCTGAAATTCTACAGCACCAGACATGTCTTCGTCTTCATCCAAGCTACCATCACCAGCGACCCCAAAACACTCGACCCACTACACGAGCCATGGCTATCGATTAATGAAACATAGCTAAAACTAGGTTTTCAGAAGAATTCCCACAACCACAACTGCTCTGGTGAATTGCATCTCCATCAACCATTTTTCTTAGTATCTCTAGTAACCCCTCCATCATCAGGACGAACCCCGACGTCTCCAATCCTTTAGATCATCAGAAAATCACAAATTCCCCTTTTTAGTTCATACCCGAATTATTCTCCCATTCTTGTATTTAAAAATTTGATTTCCTTCTTAAAAATCATGATATTAGTTCATGATTCAGCTTATGATCCTGAATTTATAAATTAGATTGTCTGGTTCTTCTCTTATTCAAATTTGCTATGTTGTTTTGGTTTTCCAGAGCAGCATACAAAATTATTTTAGCTTAAATAGAATTTAAACTCTACTCTATGATGAAACAACAAGCTTTATTTATAAACTAAATCCTTAATGTTATCAAAATCAAGAAATAATAATTTATGGATTCAAAACACAAGCTTGTAAACTGAATCTGCATTGTCACAGCAACTACAACCTGTACACAAACATTCATCCCTATATGCACAGAATAATGCATATATACAAAGTATCATTGGTCCAGATTTTTAACCATACAACCAGATAATATATTTAAGTTTAAAAATAATGTTTCTCACTTGAAAATAAACAGAGCAGATTTATGATGAAAATAGTTTTGAATTTGCAGGCTTTAAATATGCAGAGATTTTCATCTCACAGACACCCAGAGAAATGAAGATATAAATATCCACACAATATATTTAAGCATTCAAATATTAGCATGCAACAAGTTTAAAAACTTAAGTTATTTAAAAGAGTTACTCACCTGCAAAATTTTGAAACAGAGAATAGAGCACCCAAATTGAAAAGCCTATGATACTTTAAAACTTGAGTGTTTGAATGCTCTGAAACTTAAAAGTTTTGCACTAAAAATCCTTTTTACTTTGAAGCCAATAGTTGTTGTTGAGGAGATGCTTCAGTTTGTAAAAATGGATATGCTAACTTGTATTATTTTTTTCCTGACTTGCGATGACTTGAACGAATGAAATAGGGATAGATATAGAAGAGTTGTACAAGGGGTAGGTGATATCTTGGGTAGCTATTTGCAAGTACAAATATTTCATATATATATATATATATATATTTATAGATTGGTCAGAGGATTTTCCCTGCATAAGGAGGCACAATTGCTTTTATAAGATTTCGAATTGACTAAATAGTGTGCTAGAATTAAATGCTAAGGTACTTTGTGTTTTAACACATATCTATTTTTATGTATGTTGTTATTCTTATTTACTTGTCCCTGCATATATTTTGCAGGCAGCATACTTATTACCCTACTTGATTTGCTTTATTTTTCTGTCTTATCTCTTCAAATACATATATTTTACTTACCTTGCATAACCAAGCTTCACAAACAGATTCTTGCCTGTTTAGTTTTTATACTTCATGCATAGACGTTTTTGTTTATTCCTGCCTTGCATACATTACTTACAAGTTACATAACCTATTACTTTTACCCTTTGTTCTTGCCTTGCATCTTTATTTTACAGGATATGCATAATTTACTTGCCTACTTATGTTTTCATACTTTATTCTTGCCTGATTGCTTTTATTATTTTGTCTTGTTTCATACTTATCTTATTTGGGTATGTAGATGTTTCTTTCTTTTGTCTGGTTATGCTTTATTACATATATAAAGTTGCTTTAGTTCTTTGCTATACTTTTAACTTATGTATTTATTCTTATTGCTTATGTTAATATCATAGTTTTCTTATGTTTTATGTATTTATAAAATTTATTTTATCTTAAACAGTTTTGAAAGATTTTATTTAAAATTTCGATCATAGCTTTCTTTTCAAAATACAAGTATATATATATAAATAAATTTAAAATAACAATTCCTATTTGTACTAAAAAATCCATTTGTAAAGACATTACATCATTAATATTGTTTAAAATACTTCATTATTAATTTAAAATAATTTATAAAAGAAATTATTCCTTTATTAATAAATTACTTATTGTATCAATCTATATTTTAAAAGAACAAACGAACCTTTTGTTTAATTTAAATTTAAGCGAAAATTATTTTAAACAAATTAAACTTAAATCTTGAGTAATTTAAAATCATATGATCATTTATTAAATAGCTTAATATCAAATTTCTTAATTATCAAAAATATTAGAATTAGAAAACATGTCTATTTATTAAATTTAAAACAAAGATTATCCATTTACAATATATACAGATATATACATTATAAATAGAAGGCAATTTGATTAGTTTCTAAAAGATAATTTATCAGTTAAATATTTATTTTAACGTAGATTATTAAATTGATATTGCCAAAATTTCCGGGATATCACATTCCTCCCTCCTTAAAAGAATTTCGTCCCCGAAATTTAAAACAAAGGTAATTTAATAATCCAATTAAAAATTTAAATTTGAAACACAAGCATATATCAACCATAAACTAACAATCATAGCAACCATTTCATCCAAACAAGCAAATCTAACTATCCAGACAAAATTCTAAATAGAATTTTCTCGAGTTTCCCCAAGTATAAATACCGGGATACTCCCTCTACAGAATCCAAACAACCAATACTACTACTAAACTACAGAGTTCCCACTCATCTAGATCTACAAAACAAATCAAAATATCAAACCAAACTCAAGTCTGACCCAACAACCGAAATTCCCTGAATACTGACTCTAAAATCAAAGATAGATTTTACACGTACTCCCTCAGAGATACGTGAAACACCTCGAATTCCAGTTATCCTAACTGACAATCCAATTCTGAAAATCAAACACTTATCCAAAATCAAATCTCCGGCTTGGGAATCCAAATTCCTTCGTCTTTAATCCACAAAACTCTTTGGACGATCCTGGGCTTCCTTCATCCTTACTGATCAGCTCAACTCTTGCTGATGTCCTTAGAAACAAACTGAACCAAAAACAATCCAACAAATTGATCTTTCCAAGATCAACCAAAACTCAGAATACAACTCTATTCCAAATCAGAAAATAGAACTCACTTCTCGCATCTAGAAAAGATAAAACAAATGCACTCCAACTGGCCTTAAGATGCTGAAAAATTCCCTGTAGAACTCTCCAATCCAAATACTGCAATATCCCATTGCTTCCAAACTAAAACAGCTGCCACCATGCTTCCACTGCACCACTCTGACTGATCAGATGAAAATGCTGATTATGAACTCAAGCATGGACTGGTCAACACATTCCAACATTAGGGTTCCACAGATCAAAAAGAAAACTCTGAAGTTCTTCCAAAACCTGAGCTACTTCCCCAAACTCAAAAACCATCCCACTACTAAGCTGATCCATCGGTACCACTTCTGAAATCCAGTTGATACCCAACTCAATCTCCAAAGGTTGACAGATCTTTGACTTCTTGAAGACACCCAGAAAAATCTCTGAACGCAAAAGAACACCCAAACCATCGCAAGTCACTTTTGCGATCAATCCAGCTTAATTCCGAAGATACTGCTCTCTCTTTACAAATCAGAATAGCTTACACTTATGTGGCCAATCCATCGAAGAAATGGAACTACTCTGCTGCTTCTGAAGTTATCTCAAGAAAACTGCTAAGCCAGAAGACTTCCTAATCCAAAGCTCTTCGAGGAACTCGGACCTCGAACCAAACAGAAACACCCGCTGAACTCTTCCACAACTCCAAAGCAGACATTCTTTCTTAACTTGTCCCAAAGAAACATCATCGGAGACATCTATAGTCACTGTGTCTCATCACACAGCTACTACACCTTGGTGTATCAAGATATCTTGACTTACTTCTGTTCACCCGACAGATCCAAACTCTAGCTCAACCAAACTCTTACACTTCAAAGATGAACTCCGAACCTTAACAGGTTTCCTTCAAAGATCAATGAAATCCTTACACCGTCCAAAACTTACTCGAGACAGTATTCGGCCTACAGTCTCGACAATTACACTTCCAACCATTGATAGTTGTGTTACGCACACCACTACCTATCTACCTTTATAACACATTGGAAAACCTGAACAGAAACAAATATATATATATATATATATATATATATATATATATATATATATATCAAAATTACAAATACGCTCTCTCAGGAAAGAAAACACTCAAGAGCCTAGGTATTCACTCAACCTAGCGCTCTGATACCACTGTAACGACCCGACTTCCTACGCTCAGGAAGACGTATCGTCTTGAAGAAAGAAAGGGATGAGAAAATAGAAAAGATAGAGAAGAAAGAACAACAATATCAGAATCTCACAGCGGAACGAATAAATTATAATAATAACATAATTATTTACATAATATACAACATCAATCAGAGTTATACAGATAATACATCACATACTAGACAGTTATAAACACCTGTCTAGTTAATACAATACAACTCAAACAGTACGACTCAGAGATACCAACACAGCGGAACTATATATATATCTACAACGCTGAAGCCTCCTGCTCCATTGCTCCTCCAGAATTCGTCAAAGCTAACATGAATCCCTTGGCTACCCGTAAAAATTTGGGTACCCGAGAGTTTATGAAAAACAAAAATAAACTCTGGGTCAGACATGGGTCTGGTATGAGTAACAGGTTAAAGTTGCTTAACTTTAAAAATCCTTTGAAAACAAAAGGTATCACGTAAGACTCCCCACAAATAAACATGGGTAAGTTTTTACCTTACGCTAACCAAAACATTTGATAGGAAATTCTGTGATATTATAATAGGTCTAGGGTTTTCAAGTAAATAGAAAATAGCCAAAATTGTTACATTCATTAAATTCCAGCTACTGGCCACAAAAGTAGGTAATACAATCAAAACCATTGGCACTTATTGGATTGTGGATTCCATACAATGGCAGGGCTACTGGGGTACCGCCCGTCACAGTACGTGGCCTAGATCAACGTACCGAGGATCACTCCCGACCCCCTGCAACACAAGGCCGGAACCATTCCTTACTGAACAGTCCCGAACAAGATAACCCCGCAGTTGGTGTACATCCAACCGCCCACACAGCCGAATAAAAGGGACATCTAGATAGGGGAAAATCTTGTCCTGCTTGGGCATGACCCACCTAACCTTGCTGCACCTCCCCTGTTTTAGCCATTCCCGGTTGATGAGGCTTGAGGCTGCGATTACCTTTATAGAAAACACTTCTTAGAACGCTCATCGCCCACCTGACGATGTGTTGAAAGCATTCAATCCATACAAGTTCGTTCCGGGTTCGAACGAAACCGAAGGCATTATCTCGTTACACTCGTTTTGGAATCACCCTCAGAGTTAACGACGATAACCCTTGCACTCTGAATCTTCATCTTCACTTCAGATTCACGACCTATCGTTAATTTGGAATCGATGAGGTTTTTGGATGTTCCAAGTAAGGAAAACCTATCCCGGTCTCATCGAAATCCAAAACGTGTCTTTTAGGGCCAAGTTGTCTATTTAGCCTTAACAGTTTTAATTCAACATTATCAATATACACACAGATAGATAATTCATAATATCACAGTAGATAATCATATCATCATCATAAACAGATAATCAAAATTATCAACCCAATCAGATAATAATATACTATCATATTTAAACCAAACATCCATGTCACATAGATATTATTTATCTCATATCTGAGTTCACAATCATCAAATGAATTATCAATATCATTCATCCATAAGCAATGATTTATAATCATACCATTTGTAATTAATTTAAAATGAATTAAATTAACTACTTCTATCTCTAATTAATTTAAAGTGAATTAAATTAATTACTCATCTATAAATCCTGCTTATACAGTCATTAATTAATTACAAATTAATTGATCATCTTCTGAATATTCGTCTTGGTTAGACACCCTTGATAAATCATTCTCTAATTACAATAGGTAACTAGTCTTTATTTAATTGCACAAATTAATTATCCTAAACCATTTATAGTAATTAACATTTAATTACTTCATTTATATTAATTAAATATAATTAATTACATTTCTCCTTAATTAATCACCACATTATTAATTATTCTTACTTAACCAATTCTTAATTACATCATTAATTATTAATTAATGATCTTTAATTTAGATATAAATTAAATTACTTTAATTAAATCAATTACATTAAGCAATTAATCTTTAATTAAACACAATTATTAATCATCCTTGATTAATATCAACCAGTAATTAACTACCCTTAATTACATATTAATAAATTAATTATTCCATAATTAATTATCTCCATTAATTAATCCCTTGATTAATTACAAAAGTAATTATCTAAATTACTTTATTAACCCATCATCTTCCTTTGGTTACATTCAGTAATTAACATTAATTACTTCCTTAAGTAATTATGCTTAACAATCCACAATTGCTTATTTTAAATAATAATTTAATTAATTATTAAAATTTATCCCATTAATTGATTATTTCATAATCTTAGTTAATGACCATCATTAACTATTTATAATTCTTTAATTACTTTTCCAAAAGTAATTAACCAAGATTTATTATCAATTACATTTTAATTAATATTAATCACTCATTAATTAATCCTTAATTAATTCATTAATTGATTACCAATCATTAATGAAAAACTAGACCTTATCTAATCAATGATACTGAATTATCAATTAATTTAACTTAAATTAATTAATTGATATTTTATTTTAATAAATTCAAACTCTTAATTTCTAAGTTAATTAATTCTAGTCATTAATTATCCATGTAGTTAACTTAATAATTAATGATCCTTAAGTCTTTAAAACCTTTTTTTATTTAATGATCAATATATCATTAATAAGGTATTTAAAACAATTTAATTTAAATTTACTTTTAAATTTCATTTTAAATTTAAGATTTAAAATGAAAACAAATTAACTTTAACAATGTTTTAAAACGATTCCAAACCCCTTTTTAATTTTACAAGTTAAAGATTTATTTATCTTAATATGAAAGATTTAAGAATTTAAACCCAATTTTTTATTTAAATTTAAATCAATTTATATTTTACTTTATCATCCAAACTGTTTAAAACCAATTAAATTAAAACTTCCTTGATTTCAAAACTAAGATTCAAGATTTGAATCAGATTTAATCTGAGGTTTAAATCTCTAGTTTATTCAAAACTTTACTTTAAATTCAACTATTTAAACCCTTTAAAATTGTTTCAATCAATTTAAATCTAAAACTTTATTTTTCAAAACTCAGATTCAATCTAGATTTGAATCAGTGTCAAATTTGGATTTAAACTTAATTAAATCCCTGCATTCCAATTTGAAAACCCAGATTTCAGTTTATAAATGCTACAGTTTTTTTAAAAAAACTGTATAACAATACTCGAGCCAACCTATTTCTGCGTCTGGTCTAGCCTATCACATCTTCGAGCCAGTCAACCCTTAACTTCGAGTAAAACTCGAGACACAAAATCCCACATCAACCCAAACACCCCCCATCAGAACAACACCCCGTACACGTGCACGGTAGCCTTGGTCATCTCCAATCATCGATGATGATCATCACCCATCTACTAACGCCTCCAACCACCAGCTCGACTTTCAGATTGCCACCAGGTCGACTCGAAACGAATTCGAGTCAAAACTCGAAACCTGTAAACACAAGAACACCACCACTTGAAAACCTGTCATCGCTTCGCCAAAAAAGTTCCTACCACCTGAAATTCTACAGCACCGGACATGTCTTCGTCTTCATCCAAGCTACCATCACCAGCAACCCCGAAACACTCAACCCACTACACGAGCCATGGCCATCGATTAATGAAACATAGCTAAAACTAGGTTTTCAGACGAATTCCCACAACCACAACTGCTCTGGTGAATTGCATCTCCATCAACCATTTTTCTTAGTATCTCTAGTAACCCCTCCATCATCAGGACGAACCCCGACGTCTCCAATCCTTTAGATCATCAGAAAATCACAAATTCCCCTTTTTAGTTCATACCCGAATTATTCTCCCATTCTTGTATTTAAAAATTTGATTTCCTTCTTAAAAATCATGATATTAGTTCATGATTCAGCTTATGATCCTCAATTTATAAATTAGATTGTCTGGTTCTTCTCTTAATCAAATTTGCTATGTTGTTTTGGTTTTCCAGAGCAACATACAAAATTATTTTAGCTTAAATAGAATTTAAACTACTCTATGATGAAACAACAAACTTTATTTATAAACTAAATCCTTAATGTTATCAAAATCAAGAAATAATAATTTATGGATTCAAAACACAAGCTTGTAAACTGAATCTGCATTGTCACAGCAACTACAACCTGTACACAAACATTCATCCCTATATGCACATAATAATGCATATATACAAAGTATCTTTGGTCTAGATTTTTAACCATACAACCAGATAATATATTTAAGTTTAAAAATAATGTTTCTCACTTGAAAATAAACAGAGCAGATTTATGATGAAAACAGTTTTGAATTTGCAGGCTTTAAATATGCAGAGATTTTCATCTCACAGACACCCAGAGAAATGAAGATATAAATATCCACACAATATATTTAAGCATTCAAATATTAGCATTCAACAAGTTTAAAAACTTAAGTTATTTAAAAGAGTTACTCACCTGCAAAATTTTGAAACAGAGAATAGAGCACCCAAACCACCCCCATCACATCTTCGAGCCAGTCAACCCTTAACTTCGAGTAAAACTCGAGACACAAAAATCCCACAACAACCCAAACCACCCCCATCAGAACAACACCCCGTACACGTGCACGGTAGCCTTGGTTATCTCCGATCATCGATGATGATCATCACCCATCTACTAACGCCTCCAAACACCAGCTCGACTTTTAGATTGCCACCAGGTCGACTCGAAACAAATTCGAGTCAAAACTCGAAACCTATAAACACAAGAACACCACCACTTGAAAACCTGTCATCGCTTCGCCAAAAAAATTCCTACCACCTGAAATTCTACAGCACCAGACATGTCTTCGTCTTCATCCAAGCTACCATCACCAGCAACCCCAAAACACTCGACCCACTACACGAGCCATGGCCATCGATTAATGAAACATAGCTAAAACTAGGTTTTCAGAAGAATTCCCACAACCACAACTGCTCTGGTGAATTGCATCTCCATCAACCATTTTTCTTAGTATCCTAGTAACCCCTCCATCATCAGGACGAACCCCGACGTCTCCAATCCTTTAGATCATTAGAAAATCACAAATTCCCCTTTTTAGTTCATACCCGAATTATTCTCCCATTCTTGTATTTAAAAATTTGATTTCCTTCTTAAAAATCATGATATTAGTTCATGATTCAGCTTATGATCCTCAATTTATAAATTAGATTGTCTGGTTCTTCTCTTATTCAAATTTGCTATGTTGTTTTGGTTTTCCAGAGCAGCATACAAAATTATTTTAGCTTAAATAGAATTTAAACTCTACTCTATGATGAAACAACAAGCTTTATTTATAAACTAAATCCTTAATGTTATCAAAATCAAGAAATAATAATTTATGGATTCAAAACACAAGCTTGTAAACTGAATCTGCATTATCACAGCAACTACAACCTGTACACAAACATTCATCCCTATATGCACAGAATAATGCATATATACAAAGTATCTTTGGTCCAGATTTTTAACCATACAACCAGATAATATATTTAAGTTTAAAAATAATGTTTCTCACTTGAAAATAAACAGAGCAGATTTATGATGAAAACAGTTTTGAATTTGCAGGCTTTAAATATGCAGAGATCTTCATCTCACAGACTCCCAGAGAAATGAAGATATAAATATCCACACAATATATTTAAGCATTCAAATATTAGCATGCAACAAGTTTAAAAACTTAAGTTATTTAAAAGAGTTACTCACCTCCAAAATTTTGAAACAGAGAATAGAGCACCCAAATTGAAAAGCCTATGATACTTTAAAACTTGAGTGTTTGATTGCTCTGAAACTTAAAAGTTTTGCACTAAAAATCCTTTTTACTTTGAAGCCAATAGTTATTGTTGAGGAGATGCTTCAGTTTGTAAAAATGGATATGCTAACTTGTATATTTTTTTTCCTGACTTGCTATGACTTGAACGAATGAAATAGGGATAGATATAGAAGAGTTGTACAGGGGGTAGGTGATATCTTGGGTAGCTATTTGCAGGTACAAATATTTCATTTTTTTTTTTTATAGATTGCTCAAAGGATTTTCCCTGCATAAGGAGGCACAATTGCTTTTATAAGATTTCGAATTGACTAAGTAGTGTGCTAGAATTAAATGCAATGGTACTTTGTGTTTTAACACATATCTATTTTTATGTATGTTGTTATTCTTATTTACTTGTCCCTGCATATATTTTGCAGGCAACATACTTATTACCCTACTTGATTTGCTTTATTTTTTTGTCTTATCTCTTCATATACATATATTTTACTTACCTTGCATAACCAAGCTTCACAAACAAGATACTTGCCTGTTTTGTTTTTATACTTCATGCATAGACATTTTTGTTTATTCCTGCCTTGCATACATTACTTACAAGTTACATAACCTATTACTTTTACACTTTGTTCTTGCCTTGCATCTTTATTTTACAGGATATGCATAATTTACTTGCCTACTTATGTTTTCATACTTTATTCTTGCCTGATTGCTTTTATTATTTTGTCTTGTTTCATACTTATCTTATTTGGGTATGTAGATGTTTCTTTCTTTTGTCTGGTTATGCTTTATTACATATATAAAGTTGCTTTAGTTCTTTGTTATACTTTTAACTTATGTATTTATTATTATTGCTTATGTTAATATCATAGTTTTCTTATGTTTTATGTATTTATAAAATTTATTTTATCTTAAACATTTTTGAAATATTTTATTTAAAATTTCGAACATAGCTTTCTTTTCAAAATACAAGTATATATATATAAATAAATTTAAAATAACAATTCCTATTTGTACTAAAAATCCATTTGCAAAGACATTACGTCATTAATATTGTTTATAATACCTCATTATTAATTTAAAATAATTTATAAAAGAAATTATTCCTTTATTAATAAATTACTTATTGTATCAATCTATATTTTAAAAGAACAAACGAACCTTTTGTTTAATTTAAATTTAAGCTAAAATTATTCTAAACAAATTAGACATAAATCTTGAGTAATTTAAAATCATATGATCATTTATTAAATAGCTTAATATCAAATTTCTTAATTATCAAAAATATTAGAATTAGAAAACATGTCTATTTATTAAATTTAAAACAAAGATTATCCATTTACAATATATACAGATATATACATTATAAATAGAAGGCAATTTGATTAGTTTCTAAAAGATAAATTATCAGTTAAATATTTATTTTAAGGTAGATTATTAAATTGATATTGCCAAAATTTCCGGGATATCACAAAACCAAACACACAACGAAAGGGAAAATAACAATGTTAGATATACAGGTCCATATTAAAACCTTAATGCAAATCTATTTGTATGTGTGTTCACATTTTTCAGTTTAGGTGCACTCAGCTTGGGTACATTGTTCGGAACTCTTTTAAGTTTACTGTTTTCTTCTTTTGATTTATCCGTCTTTTATTCATGGCTTGAAACGTTTTTGGGCTTTGCTTTAGGTTTACTGGTAGGTGTTGACTTCCGAGATGGTAACTTTGCCAGTGATTTTTTAATGGTAACTTCACCTGATTATGATTATCATATTCACTAAAGTCAATTTTATTTTCTTGCAGTCATACCGCGATAGCAACAATACGCAGCAGGTTCAAGATCAGCAAGAACGCGTTATTGTGGATGGTTTGATGAAAAAAAAGTGCATGCTATTGAGTTGGGAGAAGAACGTAGTTGCAGAGGGGACAATAGCAAGCACTAATCCTGATGCGTCGGTACATTTTGTAAAGCTTGGAGCAGAAGCTTGGAAAGTATGGGTGGATGTAGCGGTGGAACCAGAAGCTTTTTTATTTAGGCCAAATTCAGAGATGTCCACTATTAAAGAGGCCGTTGGATCAACCGTCGCGTGGCACAGACTTTATATCCTTAGTCTAGTATGATTGTACTTAGAACTTGATATTTATAGCCGACTGTTATGAGTTAATGCTTTATGAATTTGGGAGGTAAACTTATCTGACTTTTTGGAGTGTTGGAATTTTATGACTATCTTTTAGTCTTTTCGCATGTGATTTTGGTTGTTTGTGCGTAATATTTATTACTGTTAAATTATTCATTATTTGTATGGATGTGCTACCTATACGTTGCTGTAATTTTTTTTTTAATTTGCATTTTTTCTACAACGGTCAAAGCGCGTTGTATTACACTTTATTACAACGGTCAATAACCGTTGTAAAAATCATTTTCACAATGGTCATTTGCGCCTTGTATTAAAGTCTATAACAACGGTGGAAAACCGTTGTCAAAATATTTTTTACAACGGTCAGGGGATGTTGTGAAACATGTTACCATCTTGTATGATAGTATTTAGCAACGGGCAAAGAAGCTTGTATTATAGTCTATTACAACGGTCGACGCCTTGTATTGAAGTCTATAACAACGGTCGAAAACCGTTGTCAAAATGTTTTTTACAACGGTCAGGGAATGTTGTGAAACATGCTATCCATCTTGTATGATAGTATTTTGCAACGGGCAAAGAAGCTTGTATTATAGTCTATTACAACGATCGACGACCGTTGTAAAAAAGATTACTACAACGATCTTTACAAAAATAACTGCCCATTGTAAAATATGGGTGACCTATTACAACATCGCCTATTACAACGGTCGGCTGCCCGTTGTGGAAAACATATTACAACGGGATTTTGCCCGTTGTAAAAAGCCTATTTTGTTGTAGTGGATGCGTCTGATCAGCGTTATCGATAGGGATTCCTAAACACTTATGGGGCGATGTGTTACATGCTTTTGAAATGGCAATAAAAAATATTTACTAGCGTGACGCCCCACCTCTATGCTCACAATAACAAAGAGTATTAAAGGAAATACTGTCTGTTATCACGAAGAATATGGCTGAATAAGCCCGAAGTCGAGTGAAACCGAGGTGACCACGAAAACCAACCAGTGCCGAAAAACCCAAGTAATCAAGGAGTCGAACTAAGCCACAGTTCACAACCGTGTAAAAAATCAGAGAATCAACAACATTCAAACGAAATCAAATGGACGTGAATTGAAAAATCAATTAAATCACCAACATCGAAACCAGATTAAACTGCTGAAGTAAAGTACTAAGATTTGAATTAGAATGTGAGTGAAACCACTCACCTAATTTCGAAGCACCCAAGATCCAATTGCAGCCGAGAGCATCTCCTCTTTCCCCCCTTAAGATCGCCGTAGCATGAGTTCGCCAACTCTAATTTGCGAACGAAGAAGAACGAATAAGCGAATGAAAAATTGAAGCCGCCATTAACGTTTCTTTTGATTTCAATGTTAGGGCTTCACGATGCAAACGGATAAAGGAACCGGGTATAACTCATTTGACAATTATCTCGGTACCAAGGCAAACGAAAACATGGACCAATATTAAATTTTAAAGCCCATATACCCTTAACAATTTTTCAAAAGAATTTCAACCCAGTATAAAAACTTCAAATAGCAATTTAGCTAGCAACATTAATCGTCATAAGACGATTATAAATTTTCACAAAAGCTCGGGTTGTTACAGCTCCCCTCCTTATAAAAATTGCATCCCCGCAATTTTCATAGGTAAAGTTGTCAATAACAATTATTTTTCTAACATAAACTGGTTAAGCTAGAAAAATAAAAGTCGGGAATACAAACGCCCAAGAAATCTTTTAATTCTCTAAAAGAAATTCACAAATTCTCACAGAATTATCAGATAGATAATCAGAAAACGACAAAACTGAATAAATGCAATTATCAGCAATATTCAATGATCAATTAGATAGTTAGAATACGGAAATCACAAAATAGCTATATCTAATTATCGATACGATAATTAGAAAACAGCAAAATCTAATTATCAACAAAGACAATTATAAAACACAAATCGCAAATCGCAAAACCACAAATATCTAGTTACCAAAATGGTAATCAGAAAACAACAAAGGTCTAATTATCAACAAAGATAATCAGAAATCAAATCAACAAATTTTCGATTATCAAAAATGATAATCAAATCTCAAATCAACAAATATCCGATTATCAAAAACGATAATCAGAACTCATATCAACAAATATTCGATTATCAAAAACGATAATCAAATCAACAATATCCGATTACCAAAACTGATAATCAGAACTCATATCAACAAATATTCGATTATCAAAAACGATAATCAAATCAACAAATATCCGATTATCAAAAACGATAATCAGAACTCATATCAACAAATATTCGATTATCAAAAACGATAATCAAATAAACAAATATCCGATTATCAAAAACGATAATCAGAACTCATATCAACAAATATTCGATTATCAAAAACGATAATGAGAACTCATATCAACAAATATTCGATTATCAAAAACGATAATCAAATCAACAAATATCCAATTATCAAAAACGATAATCAGAACTCATATCAACAAATATTCGATTATCAAAAACGATAATCAAATCAACAAATTTTCGATTATCAAAAACGATAATCAAATCTCAAATCAACAAATATCCGATTATCAAAAACGATAATCAGAACTCATATCAACAAATATTCGATTATCAAAAACGATAATCAAATCAACAAATATCCGATTATCAAAAACGATAATCAGAACTCATATCAACAAATATTCGATTATCAAAATCGATAATCAAATCAACAAATATCCGATTATCAAAAGCAATAATCAGAACTCATATCAACAAATATTCGATTATCAAAAATGATAATCAAATCAACAAATATCCGATTATCAAAAACGATAATCAGAACAAATATCAACAAATATTCGATTATCAAAAACGATAATCAAATCAACAAATTTTCGATTATCAAAAACGATAATCAAATCTCAAATCAACAAATATCCGATTATCAAAAACGATAATCAGAACTCATATGAACAAATATTCGATTATCAAAAACGATAATCAAATCAACAAATATCCGATTATCAAAAACGATAATCAGAACTCATATCAACAAATATTCGATTATCAAAAACGATAATCAAATCAACAAATATCCGATTATCAAAAACGATAATCAGAACTCATATCAACAAATATTCGATTATCAAAAACGATAATCAAATCAACAAATATCCGATTATCAAAAACGATAATCAGAACTCATATCAACAAATATTCGATTATCAAAAACGATAATCAAATCAACAAATATCCGATTATCAAAAATGATAATCAGAACTCATATCAACAAATATTCGATTATCAAAAACGATAATCAAATCAACAAATATCCGATTATCAAAAACGATAATCAGAACTCATATCAACAAATATTCGATTATCAAAAACGATAATCAAATCAACAAATATCCAATTATCAAAAACGATAATCAAATCTCAAATCAACAAATATTCGATTATCAAAAACGATAATCAAATCTCAAATCAACAAATATTCGATTATCAAAAACGATAATCAAATCTCAAATCAACAAATATTCGATTATCAAAAACGATAATCAAATCAACAAATATCTGATTATCAAAAACGATAATCAGAACTCATATCAACAAATATCCAATTACCTGCAGATAATTGGAAACAACAAATATCTAGAATCAATTAAGATAACTAGAAAATCAACATAAAAGGTTGGATCGATCCCATCAGATGGCGAGTTTTAGCTACGCCGCACGTGCATCTCAGAGTGGCCGAAGCCTACCAAGTACTCAACATAATTTTGGCGCCCATCAGATTGACCCGAAGGTCCGCAGAGTGACCCGAAGGTCTAGTACTAGTATTTGACCCGAAGGTCCTACAGAGTGGCCCGAAAGCCCAACAAATGACCCGGAGGCCCAGCAGAGTGGCCCGAAAGCCCAACAAATGACCCGGAGGTCCAGCAGAGTGGCTCGAAAGCACACGAAAATCATCAGATATTCAATTAACAAGTCCGGAATTAACCGAAATAGCAAACGCACATGTCCCATACCACGTGTTTTACTAAATCGTTTGATTCGTTTCATCGTTTCCTTGAACGTGTAAAATCATCAAAATCATCAAACAGCAAATGTTTCAATTAACGAGTCCGGAATTAACCAAAATAGCAAACGCACATGTCCCATAACCACATGTTTTACTAAATCGTTTAATTCTCTTCATCGTTTCCTTGAAAGTGCAAAATTGTGTATTCCAAAAATAACATTTCACATTCTCAAACGGACAAGTCCGGAATTAAGCGAATCAGTAAAAGAAAGGGGCTATAGTCCTCGATTTTGCTGAAACGTTTAAATCGCTTCCTCATTCTTTTGAAAGCGCAAAATGCAAAACTTCTGAAAACAATTTCATTTATTTCATAAAAGTATTAATCTACATTCTCAAACGAATAAGTCCGGAATTAAGTGAATCAGTAAAAGAAAGGGTTCATAGTCCTCGATTTTGCTGAATCATTTAAATCTCTTTCTCATTCTTTTGAAAACGTAAACTGAAAAAAATTTTGAAAACAATTTTTATTTTAAAACGCTTTTTATAATCACGTGATTAAATCAGCAACATAAGTAGCAATTTCAACAAGAAAATGGTACTTCTCAAAACAACATAAAACTAATCTCAAAATCAGCATTGCGGGATAGCCGCTTGAAAATCCACTTTAAAATTTGACAGTTACTGTTGCCAAGACGACAGTAGTTTTTAAATGTCAAAATCTCATCAAAATAATTTGCATCAAAATATAATATCAGTGAATTTTCATTCATTGAAATATGTCAACAAAACACCGTGCTTCAAAATATAGCATTGGTGTGAAAAGCCCGTTATAAGAATAACGACAACAAAATATGTTTCATAACCAAGCATCGGTTCAACGTAAAATTAATGCAGTAACGTGCAGCTTGAATTTTGCACGTACACTACAAAATGAACAAAGAAATCATTCGAATATATCTTCAATGAAGATAATTCAAAACAGCAAAATCTAATCAACATGTGATTAGCATCAAAGGAAACCAGCAAAATTTCAACAAAACCACATAGCTGCAATCGCTTCGAATCCTCAAATCGGATTCGAATTTTAAAGAAAACAAAATAAACACAGCTATGTAAACAACAAATGAAATTTATTTCAATTTCATGCTTTGATTTTTAAATCAAAATCATCTGTACTCAGTGTAGTAGTTACACTGTTTTCGCTGCGCACTCTGATAAACAAAGCACAAATCAATCAATCATCAAAACCCAAATCAACTTTATTTTTAAATAAAGCTATTTAAAAAATTTTATCAAAATTTCAAAACTTTAGTTTTGACTCAAAGCACATATAAAACATCGACCAATAGTTGTAACACATGTTCCATCTAAGTTATGATTTATATTATGTCCATAAACCCCAAGCTCTGATACCAACTGTGACGCCCCACCTCTATGCTCACAATAACAAACAGTATTAAAGGAAATACTGTCTGTTATCACGAAGAATAAGGCTGGATAGGAGCGGCCATCCGCAGTTAGGCCTTACACTAGTATTGGTTATTTCGATAGGAGTGGTATATATTTTTAATTTTTCATCTCTTATTTATTTACTCCCATCGAAATACTCAATTCTAGTATAAAACGAACTACGATGGTTCATAATAGTTTAGGACAATATATATAATAATAACACAGATAATATGAATGCAGAACACAGATAAAACAAAAAGTCTCATATGTATAATAACTGATGTCAGTTATAATACATTAGACACAATACATGGTACAATTATAACTGTCGACTCTGGCAGTTACATATACAAGTATATTATCGTGAATAATATACATGAATATACAACATCCTATACAATGACAACATCTACTCCAAAACATGAAAAGACTTCATAACTCTAGCAGCAACCCAAAGTAAGATATCAACAACCTGTAAATACTCGGTCTGACCCGAGTATTATATTCAAAAGAAAATAATACACGGGTTAGTCTAATTCAAACTCAGTTACTAGTGCACAGAAGCAATAATAATTAAATATGAATAGACGACTGTCACAGTAAATTCCGTCTATCCGACCCTTCTAGAAGAGAATCGGATAACGGTAAATATAACACGTAACAGTGTTAAACAACAAATCAGCAGATTCAAAATATCAACAAAGATGAATGAAAAGAATATCAATGAAGATATATTTAAAAGAAAACTTTAGAATTGCCTAATTGGCAATTAACACAAAATGATTAAATTAAATCAAATCAATTCAATAATTGAAGTGTCACTTAACAACATCAAAACCGATTGGCTGCAGTACACGCACGCGTGCACTGCCTCGCCAATACTGTCTATGAAATACGCAGAAGATCAATGAATCAAAAGTAATTAGAATATCAATAAAAGCAATACCGTGTGGCTGCAGTTCACGCTTGCGTACACTGCCTTGCCACTACAGTGATGATGTACCCAATGAATACCAACAACAATCAAAACTGCAGAGGTCAAGTCTGGACGACATAAATACGAACCCAAATGTACACAATGGACGTACACTACTGGTGGCACATGGATAAAATGAAACAGAGATGCAACTTGGAGCTGCAGACATATAAACCAACCAAGGTGACATCATACACAAGGTTATAAATGTACGTCTGCACAGCATAGCACACATGCATGAGAACAGGAAGTGGTACCACTGCACACGAACATGAAGGCAGTAGATACATGGCACCAACATCAACTACACATGTAGTTCAAAAGTGAAAACTGTATAATGTAATAAGAAGATACTACATCTTAAAAACAACTGTAGATTGTCTCTAAGGCAAGCTCAGGTAGAACAAAAACAAATATGGTTGAGACAACCAAGCTAGATATGTTTCATATATGCAATATGCTCAAACATAAAAGGGTCAAGAAGAAAATTGAACAAGGATGGCCAGAGCCAAGGCAAAAAGTGTACAGACATCAAGTCATGCACAGGTCAGGGAAGCACCCAATTCACAGGAGGATATGAAGTACACAAGTACAAAAACAATGTGCAACAGCAGTTCGAACAGTACTCAGGCATGAACCCATGAATATACCAATTACAAAATCAAGTGAAACCAATAACAGCAGCTACCACCTAAATGGCCGAGCGTTGGTACAAGGACCAGTGAATGAAACAGACACAACTACAAGTGTACAACCACTTCAGAGAATAGTTCAAATGAAAATGAACTCGAACATAAAGTCGAGCAGTAGGCATCTCAATGAATATATGAACCATGACTCGAGTATAAAAGCTACAGTCTCAAATGAACATTACAAGTGACAATGTAATGATATGCAAAGATGTGTAGTGCCCAAGTGAAAATAACCACTACAACAAGCTAAATGCTCAGGTTACTGCACAACGCAATTTAAAAACAAAACCAGGAGCAGTTCAAACCTTGATAACCGAGTAAACAAATTCAATTAACAATTTCAAATCACGGCCGAAACAAAATCAACATAAAGATAACCAATGGTATCATATACTCAAGTCCAGTGCACACATACAGGTTACAGTAATACAAAAATCAAGTCGAAGTCGAGAATGAAAAAGACAATTTTTTATCTCAAGCTAAAAGAATTCAAAGCCGTGCTATCTCAAAATCGAACAAGTCAAAAATCAAATGAACTGCGACCAACGAGTACATCTCAGGTTTGAAAACAAGAACAAACTGTTCAAGTCGATCAGGCCATGGTCATCACGAATGAATCAAAGCCCGAAGTCGAGTGAAACCGAGGTGACCACGAAAACCAACCAGTGCCGAAAAACCCAAGTAATCAAGGAGTCGAACTAAGTCACAGTTCACAACCGTGTAAAAAAATCAGAGAATCAACAACATTCAAACGAAATCAAATGGACGTGAATTGAAAAATCAATGAAATCACCAACATCGAAACCAGATTAAACTGCTGAAGTAAAGTACTAAGATTTGAATTAGAATGTGAGTGAAACCACTCACCTAATTTCGAAGCACCCAAGATCCAATTGCAGCCGAGAGCATCTCCTCTTCCCTCCCTTAAGATCGCCGTAGCATGAGTTCGCCAACTCTAATTTGCGAACGAAGAAGAACGAACAAGCGAATGAAAAATTGAAGCCGCCATTAACGTTTCTTTTGATTTCAATGTTAGGGCTTCACAATGCAAACGGATAAAGGAACCGGGTATAACTCATTTGACAATTATCTCGGTACCAAGGCAAACGAAAACATGGACCAATATTAAATTTTAAAGCCCATATACCCTTAACAATTTTTCAAAAGAATTTCAACCCGGTATAAAAACTTCAAATAACAATTTAGCTAGCAACATTAATCGTCATAAGACGATAATAAATTTTCACAAAAGCTCGGGTTGTTACAACTAGTATGGATGTTGAATGCAAAAATATATATAGATATTGCAAAGATTTTGAAAATTCTAAATTGTCATTTAAGATAAGCATTTTATATACATACTTAATGACTTATGGAAATAATGTGACATTAAGGGCAATGGAGAGGCAATGTTGATCTTGGTCAACTTTGCAGTCCTTGATAATGTCATTCACTATAAATGTATTAGTTAGATGTTATAGTTTTATAAACTGATAATTGGAAAATTTGAATATGGTTTCATTTAAATAAATTGTATTCACTATTTGTTATATTACATGTTTGTGAAAGTTTACGTACATGGAAAATTTAAAATGCTTAAGTAAGCTTTTGGGTAAAGTATTTTTGGAAAATATTATCTTATGGTAATTTATTTATATGGAAAATAATTTTAATTAAGGAAATACCTTAATTGGATGAAACTATCATGTGATACTGATCAACAAAACAAAGTATTCAAATTAAGAAAATGAACTGTTTAGAAAACTAAAATATTGATTGGAATGAGGTTTAGTAAAAAGTAAAAGGATGGCTATGAAGACTAGTTTAAACATTTAATCATTTGATTAATAACAAGTGAAAAAAAGTATGCCTTTGGGAAAATTTAAGAAAATGCTAATTTGGTGCTTTAGAATTAGCATGAAATTTAGTAAGGAGCAAAATCATTAAAGTAAGTTTGGTTTTGAATTTAAATAGTGTTAAAAACTTGTTAATTATGTATTTGTGAAGTTCAATTGAAAACAAGTTTGAATTAAGTATTAACCTTGGCTAGTTCTTAGTGATAATATAATAAATGTTTAGCTTTGTGGATTAAGAGAAAATTGAATATAAAAGATTCATTTATTATAAAACGCAAATTTTTGTGAAAATCTAGAAATAATAATAAATAGAGTACCATGATAAGATTTTTAATTGTGAAAGCAATTAAAAAAATTAATATGTAATTTCAAAGTCTAGTTTGGATAGATAATTGTTTCTTACAAATATTAGAAAGTAATTATCTTAATTAAAATATGAGTCTTCTTTTAAAGACTTGTTTGTTAATTAGGAAAAAGTTTTCTTTGTAAACCATTTTGAAAGTTTTTGTATGCATTATAGTGCAATTCTAGATGTCTTGGCTTTCCTAAGAAAAAGATCATGTAATAAATGGTTTAGGGAAAAGATTTTTGATTTAAAATTATGGAGTTTGGATTTAATAATTGTTTGAAAATTTTGACAATAAAAGGTCTTGTGTCGGAAAATTTTGATTGAAAGGTGTTGTTTTAAAACAGCAACAACTTGTGATTTACAAATCCAAATGTAGCGATCCTGACTCGACCTTCGAAAATTGGCACCGAACACGGCACTCATATTCAAATGTCGCAGATCCAAACGTCGAACCTGGTGTGCCGAAGCTTATAACACACTTAAGTACAACATAGCGGAAGAAAAAGAATAATACATTGATATACAACACTAATACAATATCTGATACAATAGAGTGATACAATAAATATCAATATACATCAGAGATATGATACAAGAAAATAGCAGTGGAAAAAGAAAAATAGATAACACCAGTAGCGGAACAAATAACTCTAAGATAGTCTTCAAGGAAGAACTCCAGTAGTAGCCTGAACTCCCAATAATGATACACAAAGATAAGCAAGTGCAGTCCGCATCCAAAGACTGAACTAGCTCAAAATAATCTACTAAATCTGACTATCTGAAAAGCTCAACTCTAGACTGCCCGTGTGGAAAATAGTAGGCACCCAGAGTTTGGGAAAGGAACTATAAACTCCAGGTCAGTCGTGGGACTCGTATGAGTAACAAAAATAGTTTATCTTTAAAACAAACTTCAAAAGATTTTAATATAGACCCGCAATGCTTTTGGAAAATGAAACTACCATAAGGCCCCCCGCCACACACACGATGCAAACGCAGACTTGGAGGAGATTTCTCCTTATGATAGTCAAACATGCTTAATACGCAAATTTCTTTGATATTATTTCTATAAGTGCAAATTGTGGAAAATCATTTCGAAAGTATAATATAAATTTTAGCCAGCATAGGTACCATTATATTATGCCTGATATAGCTACCATTTTAAATGGCAGGTTCTACAACTAAAACCGTACAGGGTTCGTATTGTTTGATTGGATTTCCAACAAATGGTCGGGCCAAGGAACTTCCCAAATAAAATGGAATGCCTCTGGAGGGACGTCCCCAGATCCTAACCGGAACTCTGCTGGACAAGGCCGGGTTACCTCTGTGACTAGGTAACGACTGACGCGAGTATGCCACCTCCCGGTCGTTACCAACCTTTATCAGAAGCGCTTCACAACCGACAACCACAAAGAAATAAGTTTTGCAGCAACCACAAAGTAAGTATCCGGGCTCCATACCATGATATCACTCATAATCCAGAAGGAAATGGACATACCCTCAGAGGGAGCTACCCTCAAATAACCTTACTGCCACGATTCCTGTTTCGACCATACCGGGTTGTGAGGTTCGACGAAGTCTTATCCATAAAGCTATGCTTTACACAAAAGCCATGCTTTGATCACAAATGATCATCAACACACAGCAGCACTTAGTATGCCACACTACCAAATTGGGAGTATATCACCGATAACCTTCAACTACATAACCTCTGAGCTCGTACGTCTCAGAGAAGGGTGTTAAGCTAAGAGAATAAATTCTCCGCCACCAACAGATATGCATTTGAAAGAAATCAGTTTTATATCTCAATTTGTAATGTCAGACATACAACCATACAAGTCTGTTCCGGGTTTGAACAGAACCGAAGGCACTTCCGAAGAAGCCCTTGCAATCCGGGCATCCACAATCCCGATCGGACTTCCCATCACTTAGGGAATCTCTATACCGGAGCAACTCAGTGCAGAGACAATCGATATGTTGTCCTATCATTTTTGAAGATACCCGGTCTTCTCCACCGGTCTTCAAATGTTATCCATAACGCCGAATTACATATTCCGAATGGGTTATACGACACAAAGGTCCTCCCCTAGCTAAACCTAATAGTGAGCGTCAATTTAAAAAAAAACATGTGGATATGTCATTCACAAAGATTCACACATTCGATGTGGGTTTTCGAATAACCAACCGAAATCCGACTCCCTGTCGCATCGAAATACAAATGCCATTTTACAGGCCAATGGGTTTTCACAATCACACAGCATTCAATTTAATACCAATATCACAGCTCAGCACAAAGCATTATTACATAGCATCACATCACATAACAGGAATATCAATCCAACACACAGTATTCAAGAAGATCAAAACACCTTTAATTCAGATAAATAAATCATGTGGTTTAAAATTATTAATCACATAATTTCTTTCATTTGTAATCCTAAATCGATGATTAATTACAATTAATTATAGTTGATTAGATCTTAATCATTTTCATAAATTTATTACTTCTTAATTAATTATTTTAATTAATTTCAAATTAATAAATCTTAATTATCAATTAATTTGAACTTTAATATCAATTAATTAACTAAGATTATTTCTTAAGAAGTTATATTAACACATCATTAATCGTTTAAGTAAACCAAAAGATAATCGAATTACTTTGATTATCTCTTTAAACCGTGTTAAATAAATTTCTTTTATCACATTTTAAAGGTTAAGATTTAGTTTTAAACAACATTTTATTTTAATTTTCTTTATTATAAATGACTTTATAAAAATGATGTATCAAAATTAAATAAATCAAAAATTTAATTACCAAAAAAACATCTCACTTAAATCCTTGATTTATTTATCTTAAGTCAAAGGCATAAATTTTGAAAACATGGTTAAAATTGTTTAAAAGTTTGAAAACTTTACATATAAATCACGAGACTCGCTTCAAGTCACACCCGAGAGCTTTGCTCGTTTACTTCGGGTTTATCAAGAATTCAACCCGAGTGCCCCCGTTAACTCGAGTTCTTCTTCTTTCCCTCTCGTTCTTTTCTTCTTCTTTTTTTTGCCTAAGTTATAAACTTAATCAACTACTGAAACAACCCACTTAAACGTGAGAGAACCCGAGCCAAAATTCTTTTTACTCGAACGTTCTCTCGAGTCTCTCCCCAGGCCTAAAATCGCTGATACAAAATCGACATCGTGCACGTGCACGAAATCGCGCCGCCGTTCTGGCGAACCACGCCACGTCCAGCACGTCACAAAACCCCACTACACTCGAGTACGAACCTTGATTCAATACCTAAAGCTCGAAATCAAATGTAACATCCCGCAAATCCGTACCCCTAGAGTCAACACTATTCTACAACAATCAACTTAAGTTGTATAGAAATACGAACCATTTGGGTTAAAGAAGAAGAGGTAGAAGAAGAAAATAGAAAACAACAACAGAAATCTAACCGTCGCAGCGGAATAAAATATAATAGATAATAAATAATCTTTACTCAAACATCACATATCTCTGTTTATATATATTACATCATCAGAGTACATCAATCACAGCTCAACATCAATATCATACAAATGGATACACAACAACTCAACACAGCGGAATATATATAGATAAACAAGTACGGGTGTACGTATCGTCATCCAGCTCGTCTCCTGAGCTCCCCAGCATCAAATCCTGTATCCTATAATACTCAGTCTGACCCGAGCATTACAATTAAATAATACCCGAGTCAGTCCGGAATACAAGCGTGAGAAAATAACACCCAATTGATTATTAACATTTCAAAAATCCTTTGAAAACAAAAGCATCTCGTTAGACCACGCCACAAATAAACATGTCGGGTTTTTACCTTACGATAGCTAAAACAATTTTTTTATACAGGTCCTACGGGTTAACGGTCTAACGACCTATGGGTTATAGGTCCAACGACCTAACGGGTTATAGGTCCAACGACCTAACGGTATATAGGTCAGGCGACCTAACAGTGTTGCTACCTATCGAAGAAAAAGGGGCACGCGACCTATCGCTGTTACGACCTAAGGGTCCTACGGCCTAAAGGAATAAACAAATAGGCCAAGCGACTTAAAGAACCAAGGCCACACGAGTTAAGGCCTAATGACCTAACCCCGAACGACCTAAGAACGAAGCGAGCGACCTAACTCCGAACGACCTACCGAGCTATCTTCGAACGTCCTAACGACCTAAGGCCTAACGACCTACGACCAAGTGACTTAACGAAGAGGGGGTGAGCGACCTATGGTCATAAACGAGGTCGAGTGACCTATAGAGGCATAGGGTGCAGCGACCTAAAACGTCGTGACCTAGCGACCTAAGGAATTCGAAGCCACACGACCTAAAGGGGTAAGTGGTCGAGCGACCTAAAAGAAGCAGCGACCTAAAACGTCGCGACCTAGCGACCTAAGAGAGGGCGAGGTACGCAACCTAGTGGCTTGGGGGAAACCGAGCGACCTAACGCTGCAGAGGGGGGTTTAAGGCCAGAAACAACCTAAGTGTTAGCGACCCAACGACCTATAGGCCAAACGACCTACGACCTAAAGCCCAACGACCTAATTCCGAGATGACAATACGTGAAGTGCGACCTAGCGCGATAACACGCGAGCGACTTAAGAGTTAGCTCGCGAGCGACCTAACTCCGAACACACGAAAATGGCCAGAACGACCTAAATGCAGAAAATTCACAAAAACGCTAAACATTGGAGTTTTTCGCCAATCTAATCCAAACCAAATGCAAATGTGCATGCAAAAGTGATAGGGAATCATTCCCAACAGTCCAATATAGTTATAGACTAGATTTGTGAGATAAAAATCTCACCTTTGCACCAAATTTATGAAGAAAAGCTTGAAAGCAATGGAGAAGTAATCACAAGCTTGAATCCAATATCTTCTTCTTGAATTTGGAATTGAATGTTGGATTTACAAGAGAATTCGAGCTTGGAATATTAATTTCCCCTTCCACTCACCATTAATGCTAAAGCTTGGTTGTTAGGAAATTTATGAAGAGTGAGAAGAAGGAGAGAAGTGGGTTTGAGTTATAATGGCTAATCTAACCCAAAGTCCAAAGCGGGAAAAGTAAGTGAAATTCCACTAACTCCAAACCTATCAATGTTTATACTTAAAAAATTGTAAACGGCATTTCGAACTCAATGGAAGTGGTCTCGAGTCCTAATTTGACCATTTGCAAAAAGTAGCTTTTCGGACCAATATCCGATTAACGAAAAAATATTTAAATATAAAATCGATAAAAATGCGGGTTGTTACATACTAACTCTGATCAATATGAAATTTGAAATCCGATAATAATTCAATATTACGGACTCAAAGGAACTAGTTTCGTCGAATTCCGAGACTGTGCCTTGGAAGGCTATTTTTAAATTCAATTTAAACTATAAAATTTCAAAACTGAACCAACCACTGCTAATTTCAATTTTACAACCTCTATTATCTTCAGTATCATTAGTATAAATTTTATAAGCCTTCTAATTATTTTTAATAGGCTTAAAACTCCAGGTTCAACAATCTATCTAACTTCACTTATTTAAATTTAATAATTCAATTATCAAATAAATTGGGATATTCGTAATTCAAGTTAAAATTATTATATTGAATATTTAAAATCAATTAAATATTCCGATTTTAAATGCTCGAAAATTTCGAGTCGTCACATTCCTCCCCCTTAAAAGAATTTCGTCCCCGAATTTACTAATTAGGAAGAATGGTCCAGTACCCGTTACTATTTTTCCAAACTAAACAGTTTAATTCACTTGCCATATTTTTTTTTATTATAGACTCACTATCATTCTTACTAACTTCCCAAAACCTTCCAATTTTTGCAAACAATCCTATTTGCCCAAACATTCAAGTTTTAATTTTAAAACCAATTTTGAACTATCAAAATTTTCTCAAAATTTTTCTAACTCTTTAAATTTCCAAAAAATTTCGCCAGCGTCTCCTTTGCGCGGCTAGCTCGGTACCACTACAAAATGGCTCTACGGCCTCCCAAATCCAAAAAGAAAACAAAAGGCCAAGTGGCTCAATCCAAAATCCCAATCAAATTTCACACCAAATTTAAATTCATATCTTCTTATCAAGCATTTTAAATTTTTATCTTTTGAAATCAATCCAATTCTCTTTTCCCTTTATATTACCTGCATATCCTGCTTAGCACTAATATCCAATCACAATATTCCCAAAACATCATATCAACTTTATTACAAAATGTCAGTATTTATTCATTCAAACATTAACTTAGATTATATTTGTAGTATCAATTCCCAATCAAGAATTCACCATTCCCTTCTTAAGTTAGTATAAGCATTTATGTGTTCCTTATATTTATTTTCATCTCCCACTTTAGTTTATATCTATTCCTATTCACATTGATTCTTTCATTTCCATATGAATTCAATTTATCTTTAACTCTGAGTGTATAAATTTTATTTGTCATTTATTACTAATTCATGTCATTATTTTAATTAGTTCCACTTACTAACCTATTTCAAATTCCAATTTGAAAACATTTGTTGTTAACAAAATTTTCAAAAATTTTCTAACTCCCAAAATTTCTGAAATTTTTTGGTAGAGTCTCCTTTGTACGGAGGAGCTTTTGCAATATGACAAAAGAGATAAATATATATACATCGACCCACACGGTCGGAAAAACCAAAAACAGTTCATATTTCCTATTTTTATTGCGTAGGCGTACCTTATTTAGCATTTTTAAGCAAGTAGCTTGTTTATTTAGCCGTTAGCGCAACCAAATCCAGCCACACGGCTTCCAGGTACCTGTACTTACTCTATTTAAACATGTAAGTGCCAAATATATGAAGTTTAAAAATATTTCCCTTATTTTCAATAGTTAAACACATGAATTCTAAAGAAATTCACATCAAACATTTTACCGTAAGCAACTTATACAATTTTCATACTAACTCCACTGTTCCAATTAATTTATAAACCACTTCCATTAAATCTGAATGGTTTTCAATCCATTCGCATACAACTTCATCAATTTGAATGGTTTAAAACTCAATCGCTTACATTTAATTTATTTTAAGCAAACTTAACTCATATTTTAATTCAATTGCTCTCAAAATCAATTCATTTTACTTCTATCAATTCATAGAATTTTAATTACTCATATTTACATCCAATATCATTAAACTTGGTTTTAAGTTGAATTCAATTCAACTCTCCCTCTTATATTCAGCTTAAGTCAATTTATTTTGATTTATTTAAATTTTATACTTAAGCTCATTTTCATTTCACAAATAAATATTTTTCTCTTTTATTCAACTTGATTCTATCTCAATTAAATCTCGTTTTAAATCTACAATTTCCTTTGATTAATTATTATAAAATTTAACTTTCATACTCAACTCATTCAATTAATTACATGGCCATCTCCAATTTATTTCCACTTATTTGGATTTTATTTGCAATTCAAACCATTACTATTTTAATCCATTTACATTTTTATTCGATACACTTCAATTATATTTAATTCGTTAACTCTCCAAATTAAATTTTAATTTATAACTCAAGTTCTGAATCCACTATCCATTTTCAATTTACCACCCAATTTATTAACTTACAATTAAACTTCATACTCGATTCATTTAATTAATTACAAGACCACCTCCAATTATATTTTCTTCACTCATGATTCAAGTCGAATTTGATTTATAACTTGAGTTTTATTCCAAACTTCATCATAACTCACAATTCAATTTCATTAACTAATTTATTATCTAATTAGTTCTTCTCCCGGTTAAAATTCAACACTTGATTTTTAATTCCAAATATCACTTTATTTAATTTTCTTATTTCAATTTATTTAATAATTCAAGTTTGTATTTTCTTTTCATTTTCCAATTCATCAAAATATTAATTTTGGGTTTTGTATTCCATTTTCAATTTTATAAGTCACAACTTATTATTTTGTACTGTCGCATTCATTCTAGGCTTGAATCATCTTTTATTTTAACTCAAGTTTTACACTTATTTATTTCTATTC
The DNA here is from genome assembly GCA_030765085.1 of Allium cepa. Taxonomy (NCBI): domain Eukaryota; kingdom Viridiplantae; phylum Streptophyta; class Magnoliopsida; order Asparagales; family Amaryllidaceae; genus Allium; species Allium cepa. The sequence goes on from CM060930.1 coordinate 238,627,660, forward strand.
GATCCTTACCCATCTTAATTTTCCATTTATTCAGGTAAGAATCTAATTTCATTCAATAACTCAATTGAATTTTTATTCCAATTCAATTTTATTTTAACTCAGACTTATTCAATCCAACTCGATTTCAACTTAATTTGAATACAACTGGATATTATTTTCAACCTATTTATTAATTTCAATCCAGTTAAATTTTATTTCCCAATCCAAGTTAATTTCATTTTCAACTTTCCATTTTAAATTCAAATTCTCAACATTCAAAGCTTATATTCCCTTCCTGATTTAAAAATCATCTCAATTTATAAGCTTACAACCTATCTCATCAGGATTTTTAAACACCCAACCTTTGGTTTCCAATTATTTTGAAATCTTCAACATCTTAAATCACATTTCTCAAAAATTAAACGAATCCTAGTTTTATTCCTAACAAATTTCCTTTGAAATTTCACAAACAAAACTTGTTCTTCTATACAAATCATTTGGCAGCAATCCATCACTTAGAAATTCGAAAATGAATACTAATGATGCGGCCGTCATCATCAGGATTATTTTCCGATAATCCAAGTGATTTCAATGCTATATCACTTCCCAAAATTTATTTGAAACAATTTCCTTTCAGAAATACCTTCAAAAGAATAATGCTATTATTTATCCCCAAAACACTTCCAAATCTCCGGGATTTAAATTTTCAAATCCTGATTAAATCAATTTTAACTGTAATTCATTTGCATAGTTTATGCACATACAAATCCCCATTTAATTATATTTCAATTTATAATTTACATTTATAATTCATATTTATAAATTTCATTTAATAATGAATTTATTCCTTTAAACTTTTGTTATATTTTCAATTCCTAGTTAAATTTTACACAATGATGATAATAAGTTAATGTTATCACTTCTAACATCTAAGTAACCATATATTAGCTAAAATAGTTTACAAAATCCTTTCTTTATATCAAAATATATTTTTGGGTAAAATTATTTCATTTACCCACATCTAAAACAATACCGTGTCGATTGTTCTATTCAAGTGTTTAGAAACCCCTTCGATACAGTTGTACACACTGTGCCGACGAAGGTTCATATGCCACTCAATAAATAAATCAACACAATATTAAAACAATTTATATTCACTAACAAATACGCACTCATATCTATTAATACGCTCAAACTCATTCTAGAGTACTATAGACTCTATTTTATGAGTAATTCCTAACAGAGCCAAGGTTATCACAGACCTCGCTCTGATACCAAGTGTAACAGCCCACAAATACGTACCCCTATAGTCAACACTATTCTACAACAATCAACTCAAGTTGTAAAGAAATACGAACCATTTGGGTTAAAGAAGAAGAGGTAGAAGAAGAAAATAGAAAACAACAACAAAATCTAACCATCGCAGCGGAATAAAATATAATAGATAATAAATAATCTTTACTCAAACATCAAATATCTTTATTTATATATTACATCATCAGAGTACATCAATCATAGCTCAACATCAATATCATACAAATGGATACACAACAACTCAACACAGCGAAATATATATAGATAAACAAGTACGGGGGTACGTATCGTCATCCAGCTAGTCTCTTGAGCTCCCCAGCATCAAATCATGTATCCTATAGTACTCGGTCTGACCCAAGCATCACAATTAAATAATACCCGAGTCAGTCTGGAATACCAGCGTGAGAAAATCACACCCAATTGATTATTAACATTTCAAAAATCCTTTGAAAACAAAAGCATCTCGTAAGACCACGCCACAAATAAACATGTCGGGTTTTTACCTTACGATAGCTAAAACAATTATTTTATAGAAATCCTCTGATATTATAATAGGGTCCATATATAAATACTTATAAAATAGCCGAAATTGTTACATCCATTAAATTTCGGCTAAATAGCCACGGAGTGGGCAATACAAACAAAACTCGTACAAGGCTCGTAGGGAGGATGGATTTCCAACTAATGACTAGGCACTGGGGTACCACCTGTCACAGTACGGGGCCTAGATCACCGTACCGAGGACCATGCCCTATCCCCTGCAACACAAGGCCGGACCCATCCTTTACTGGACAGTTCTGAATAAGATCACCCCACGGTTGGGATCAGCAACCGCACCACTAAGCCGAATAAAAAGGGACATCTAGACGTGGATGACCTTACTCTCAAGTGGGGGCTACCCACGGTGCCTTGCTGCATATCCCCTGATTTTCAGTCATTCCCATTTGATGAGGCTTGAGGCTAAGCGTTACCTTTTAGAACGTTTCACTTAGAATGCCCATCGCCCACCTGACGATGTTCCGAAAGCATTCGTCCATACAAGTCCGTCCCAGGTTCGAACGGAACCGAAGGCACTATTCCTACTACATCCATTTTGGAATTATCCTCACGATTAGTAGCGACTAGCCCTTGCACTTCACTGCTCCTTCTTCGAATCCAAACTCGTTTCCAAGAAATAAAAACCGGATCGAAGTGGTTTTCGAGAAATAAATCTCGATTTCGGTCTCTTCGAAACGATCAACGTATTTGGCCAATATTGATAGTCGGTTATTTAACTATCAATTAATATTCACAAACATCAACCAATAAATAATTTCCCAAATTATTTATTAACTTCAAAATATCTTTAAAAGATATATTCTCACTTTCAAATCCCTTTGAAAACAGTTTTCAAACTATCTTCCTTTTCTCAGAATAAATTCCGAGTATTTCCATTTCCACTGGAATCTCCAAGCACAAAACTTTAGATTTTTAAAATGAATTAAAAACACTTTATTGTAAAATATATTTATCATTTAATTTAGAAAAATTTACTTTAATACTTCATTTATAATAATACTTTAGAAAAAACTAAAATAAGGTTACCTTATAACTATATATTAGATTTCTTCTTTAATCAAAATACCAAATCATTCTTTAAATAATTAGTACGAAAATATATTAAACAAAATGCTTGTTTTGGAATTTACTTTAAAATATTTAAGTTAAAACTACTTCAATAATTGGTTAAAAATATATACTATATAAACATTTGAAAATAAAGTTACTTAATAAAATATAAAACTAGATTTCTACTTTTAAAAACCAAAATACTAAGTTACTTCTTAATAATTACTGCTAAAATAAATTAAAGAAAATACTTACTTTAGACTTTAAATATTAGAAATAATAAATTTTACAAAACTTGCTTTCTTTAAAAACAACTTTAAAACATTTAATTTATATTTAAAAATTTACTTTTAAAAAAAAACATGTACTTGGCTATCCAGAGAAAATTCAAACTTCAATCACTTAAATCAATTTCCAATTTATTTTATTTGAAATAAGTTTCTTTAATTACCTAATTCATTTCAAAGTTCATTAGTTATGGATTTATTATTATTGTTAATATTTTCCGTTTGATTTAAAATCTTTCAACTGAAATATACCAATTTCAGATTTACCAGTTTCTTCTTTATTCTACTTAAATAATTTAAACCTTGAATTTAAAATAAATGTTTTAATCATACTGAAGTTTAAAAAAAATTCATTAATCTTCTGTTTATTCGAAATTTCCCTTCCATATACGGAATTTATTTATTAGAATTTAAAACTATTATTATTCTTATCCAATTCATTCCTAATTTATTTAAATTCCCTATAATTATTTCACTTACAAATTCTCTTCATTTTATTTCCAAAATCCAATTCTATATATCTTGATAAATTAGTGCCCTGGACATATTCAGGTAAACCATAACATCCAATATTCCAATTGTCAATAATATTCATCACAGAATATAAAATAATCACAACAGAGGATATTAAATAATTTAAATAAATGTTGAGGGATCCAGTTGGATCCCTCCAACCTGTTTCCCTGCATCCACAGATGTTAGAACAATATAATATGCCACTTCCAAAATATACCAAATTATAGCACATCAATCAATTCATTCATTCAACCAATTATTTAACTTTGAAATTTTAAATTTAAATTTAAATTTAACTGAGTGAGACTAACTCACCTTTGCATTTGTTTGCAGTCCACATCAATTCTGTCTTGGTTTTCCCAGTTTATAACCTTGTACAAACATTAAGTGTTTTATTAATATTTGAATTAATTTAATAATCAATTTCCTAGGTAAATATTTTAATTAACAATGATTTAATTTAAAATATAAAAATTTCTTAAGTAAATTTAATTAACCGAAATTTTATTGATACTAATTTGTTTCTTTTAATAAATAAATTATTAATACTTGAACAATTTGAATAATTAATCTCCACTTGATAGATTAAATTTAAATTTATATTCTGACAAAATTTCCATTTTAAAATTTACGTCCAACTACTATTTTAAAATTTAAACTAGTAATTAATTTTAATTGATAAATTTTCCTTTTAAAATACCTATACAATAAAAAATAGATTTCAAAATTCTAATTTTTCTTGTTTACCTAAAATTAAAATAGTCATGTGAAACTATATATTTATACATTATATTTTTTTCTACGGATATATTTATACATAAAAGTAAATAAATTATGAAAATAATAGAAAATAAAATACCTCACAGCCACCATCGAGCACCCTCTCGACAGACCCAATTCCTGATCCTCCCTAAAGCATCGTACCAGACCAAACTCCTCGATTCCCTCCCGAAATCGAGCCCATCGCCACTCGAACTCCACTACACGAGGCCTCCGCTACCACCACCATAACAACAAGCTCGGTTAACACCTACAAACTCGTCCAAACCCATCACGTCCCAGGCCGTACACAGTCACCCACCTCACAACGTAACCGCACCGCGTAATCCTCCTCATCAAGGCGATTTTTCACGCCACAAACCCAAAATCCACTCCATTCCCTGATTCGAACGACAGCCGAAGCGAACACAAACCCTAGCCCACTAAATCTTCATGATCGTTGCCACAAACCACAACAGAATCCCCTATACGAGAGCTTCCTTCTTCGCGTCTTCGATTACGAGATATGGGAAGCGCATTCCAATAGTAGGAAGCGATCGCCATTTTTATTTCATTTTTTATCACCGAGTGGTTTTGGGGTTTTGTAAAGGAGAAAAAGGAGGGTTCGGCCCTTATCGTGTTTTGTTTGTTTTTTTATAAACGTGGCTGAAAACTTCCCTTTGAAGCTTCTTCTTTTATTTTATTATTATTATTATTTAGTTCGAGCATTTTGATTGTTGATTGAACGGCTTAGAATTGGGAAAGTATGTGATTATATGACACGAAGATGGGGTATACAAGAAGCTTGATTAATTAAATTAAATTTCATTAGATTATTATCAATTAAATTTCAGCGTGTTCATATATCGTATACTCACATACTAACTCTGATCAATATGAAATTTGAAATCTGATAATAATTCAATATTACGGACTCAAAGGAACTAGTTTCGTCGAATTCCGAGACTGTGCCTCGGAAGGCTATTTTTAAATTCAATTTAGACTATAAAATTTCAAAACTGAACCAACCACTGCTAATTTCAATTTTACAACCTCTATTATCTTCAGTATTATTAATATAAATTTTATAAGTCTTCTAATTATTTTTAATAGGCTTAAAACTCCAGGTTCAACAATCTATCTAACTTCACTTATTTAAATTTAATAATTCAATTATCAAATAAATTGTGATATTCGTAATTCAAGTTAAAATTATTATATTGAATATTGAAAATCAATTAAATATTCCGATTTTAAATGCTCAAAAATTTCGGGTCGTCACATCAAAGTTTAGCCATTTCATTCGAAACTGTGAATCGAAATCGCCTGAACAAAACGCCTCGCCCTACCACGTCGAGCCACCTGTGGCCATGGATCTCCGACCTCAGCTTCAACACATCAACATGGCCCTATCCCCCCCACGCGATCGACCAGATTGCCACGACGACAACGAAACCCTCTCGTGAACAACAACAAACCCATCCTACCCCAAAACCCTAAAATGGCCTTGATTCATCAATCTACACGATGGAAAAAAAATTCGACAATTTTTCAAAAATCGTCTATGGCCAAACAAACTTCAAGAAAAATCTTAACATCTGAATTTTGTTTGATGATCGGGAATCAATCAAAATGCAAATTTCGATCAATCTCGAACTGCACATAACATAGGCAACTAAAACTCCCATTTTTGTTTTAAAAATCACAATTTGCAATGACAATTCAAGTTATGTAACCCAGTTGATAATTTAAAATACTCGAATTTATCACATGATTTGGCTTTCACTGTAAAACCAAGCTTGTAGGGTCGAACTCTGTATGATCAAGCTTATAACAAACTTTAACTCATAGATGATGTTAAGATAACATATTTGTGGAAAATTGAATGCTATCGGAGATTTGGGTAATGTAGTTTAGATTTTTCTTTTCTTGATTGAACTCTGGACTGGTAAAAACAGAGATGACATACAACAAACATAGGTATATTCATCTATATATGATCATATAACACAATATCATTTTGTATTCACAGATTTCAGCATTCACTATTTTGAACCTTAAGGATACATGTTTACTCACATGAAATAGTTTGAAACAGAGAACTTCTCTTGTATTTGAAAACTGTAGATTGATTTTTCCTGGATCTTCTCTTGAATCCTGTTTTGATTAGTTGAATGATATGCTTCAGTTTGTAAAATAATGTGATGTTTTACTTCTTCTTTTTCTTTTCTAACTTTTCTATTTTACTTTCTTTGTTTTGAACGAGCTGGAGGCAGTATGGATGTGTTTATATAAAATATTGTGTACGGGTAATAATATTTTGTTGTACAAATCTAAAGTCAAAGAAATTTTTTCTTTGGCTCAGCAGAAGATTTTTTTTTGTTGACTACATCATGCTTTGATTCAGCTGGTATCTTGCTTGATGTTACTAGAGGTAATCCCTTCTTATGTTTACACATTTTTTTTTTCTAGCAAGTACAATTCGTATATATTTTGTCTTGCTTCATACTTCATGTCTATTTCTTTAATTGTTTGCACATAGAGAATTTGCATACATTCCTTTATTTTATTGTTTCCTTGTTTATAAACTTCTCATGCAACCTTATATGTATTCCTTTGTCTTTTTATAACCATAAATTATTTATTACAGCATACATTCCAAATTTTATTTCTATTCAAGGTTTTAACTATCAACATTTAATTTGCACATATATTTTATTTTATTGTTTAATACAAATTCTTGTTTTTTTATATATATACTTCATTTATTTAAAAACTTAAACTATCAAATATTTATTTATATCCATATAACTTTATAATATTAATATTAATAATATTTTATTTCTCTTGAAATTTCTCAAATTAAATTTCAAAAGTTCAAACAATTTACCGAATTTAAAATTCAAAATTTTGGGATGTTACACCAAATGAGTCCATTATTTTTGCAAAAGAGAGTGCTTTCAGTAAGTTAGAAATCATCTTTGTATGACTTTTGAAAAATTTTCAGTTGGTTTATTCAAAAATGAGTTTGAAAGCTGACGGACATCTCTGTCCTCTTTTATAATTTCTGAGTTTAAAGTTGAAAGTAAATTGGGCATAACTTTCAAAGCGTAAATTCGATTTTGATGATCTTTATATCATTGGAAATCTTAGGCTGAGTAGAATAACTTTTGTTTTATGAGTATTTTCAGATTATGAGATTTACTGTGTCAAAAGCCAGAGTCTTTGTAGCAGGCCTGAATTTGAAAATTTTGAAGTTTTGAGTTGTTGTCTTATTTAAACTATGAGTTTAATTATTCATATGTTTATAAGTGCATGCTAATATGTTTTAATAAGTTAAGTGCACGAGCAAGAGGACATTTGAATGATTAATTAGCAAAATAGTAAGTATAAAAGTAAGCATGCTCGCATTTTAAGTGCTAAAAATGAAAGGTATGAATTGCTAAGTTTTTATGTGTTAAGAATTATATATTATGTTCCGACCTTTAGGTTGATGTATATCTATAATTCATATTTATGAAACTGTAGAGGGTTCTCCATGCAATGGAGACTCTTCCAAATTTTTCGAAAACTTAAACACTTAGAAAAAATTTGAGAAAAATTAATTAGTAAATATTTAGAGCCATCGATGAAGGGTCTAATAAGTGTCCTTTTAAATCCTAAAGTAAAATGGTTTAAAATTTGATAAATTTAGTGGAAAATATATATATTACTTATTATAGTATATTCAGTTTTTGGAATTCGAGTATGGAACAACTTTAATTCAATTTACTTTAAATTTAAAGTTAAGATGATTGAATTGAAAATTTAAGTAAGAGACTATAAAAATTTTCGTGTATTGAAGTGTAACGACCCGCAAATCCGTACCCCTTGAGTCAACACTATTCTACCTAAATCAACTCAAGTTGTACAGAAATACGAACCATTTGGGTTAAAGAAGAAGAGGTAGAAGAAGAGAAAACAAAATCAACATCAGAATCTAACCATCGCAGCGGAATAAAATATAATAGATAGTAAATAATCTTTACTCAAAATCAAATATATCTGTTTACATACATTATATCATCAGAGTACATCAGTCACAGCTCACATCAATGTCATATGATGGATACACAACAACTCAACACAGCGGAAATATATATATATACAAGTACGAGAATACGTATCGTCATCTAGCTCGTCTCCTGAGCTCCCCAGCATCATATCCTGTATCCTCTAATATTTGGTCTGACCTGAGCATTACAGTTAAATAACACCCGAGTCAGTCTGGATTACCAGCGTGAGAAAAATCACACCCAATTGATTATTAAAGTTTCAAAAATCCTTTGAAAACAAAAGCATCTCGTAAGACCACGCCACAAATAAACATGTCGGGTTTTTACCTTACGATAGCTAAAACAATTTTTATAGAAATCCTCTGATATTATAATAGGGTCTATATACAAATACTTATAAAATAGCCGAAATTGTTACATTCATTAAATTCCAGCTACTAGCCACAAAAGTGGGTAATACAAACAAAACTCGTACAAGGCTCGTAGGGAGAATGGATTTCCAACTAATGACTAGGAACTGGGGCACCACTTGTCACAGTACGGGGCCTAGATCACCGTACCGAGGATTACTCCCTTCATCCCCTGCAACACAAGGCCGGAACCATTCCTTACTGAACAGTCCCGAACAAGATAAACCCCGTAGTTGGCGCGACCAACCACCCACTAAGCCGAAATAAATAAGGGACATCTAGACAGGGGAATTATCTTGTCCTGCTTGGGCATGACCCACCTAACCTTGCTGCATATCCCCTGATTTTCAGTCATTCCCATTTGATGAGGCTTGAGGCTAAGCGTTACCTTTTAGAACGTTTCACTTAGAATGCCCATCGTCCACCTGACGATGTTTCGCAAGCATTCATCCATACAAGTCCGTCCCGAGTTCGAACGGAACCGAAGGCACTATTCCTACTACATCCATTTTGGAAATATCCTCAGGATTAGTAGCGACTAGCCCTTGCACTTCATTGCTCCATCTTCGAATCCAAAATCGTTTTTCACGAAACGTACAAACCGGATCAAAGTGGTTTTCGAGAAATAAATCTCGATCCCGGTCTCTTCGAAACGATCAACGCATTTGTCCAATATTGATAGTCGGTGATTTAACTATCAATTATATTCACAAAACAACCATCAACCAATAAATAATTTTCCAAATTATTTATTAATCTCAAAAATATCTTCACAAGATATATTTCTATTTTCAATCCTTTTAAAACAGTTTCAAACCATCTTTCTTCTCAGAATCAACTTTCCCAAATATTTTATATCCCTCTGAAATCACCAAGCACAAAAATAGATTTTTAAATATATTTAAAACACTTTACTTTGAAAATATATACTTTTAAACATTTAAGTTAAATTGCTTCAATATTTTGCAAAATGCATACTATATGAGTATTTGAAAATACAGTTACTTATAGAATATAAAACTAGATTTTCACTTTTGAAAACAAAGTACTAGGTCACTTTTTAAGTAATTACTACTATAATAGATTTAGGAAAATACTTACTATTGAATTTAAATATTCGAAATAATAAATTTTCTAAAACTTGCTTTTTACAACAACTTTCAAACCTTTAAATTTATTTAAGAATTTACTTTAAACATGTACTTGGTTATCCAGAGTAAAATCCTAGCTTCAATCACTTAAATCAATTTCCCAAATTGATTTCCAATTTATTCCCTTTAAATTCAGAATCTATTAATTTCAGATCTCATTTCTTGATTCCAATTTTAGATTTCTCAATTTCTTCTTCGTTCCTTTAAATAAATTTAAACTTTAAATTTTAAAATAATTCTTTATTTCTTTAACTGATATAACTTAAGTTTACAATTCATCAATTTCGTTTTATTCAAAATTCCATTTCTCTTCATACTCGAAGTTATTTAGTATTATTTTCATATTACTTCTATTTCTTTTCAATTCATTCTTAATTTATTCAAACTTTCTATAATTATTTCGCTTAAATTGACTTCTTTTTAATTTCTTTTCAACAATCCAATTCATATAATTTGGTAGTTTATTATACCCAAATATCCAATCGAACCATAACATTCGATATCCCAATATAACTCATCATAAGATATCAAATAATCACAACAGAGAATATTGAATGATTTAAATAAATGTGAGGGGTCCAGTTGGATCCCTCCAACCTGTTTTCCCTGCATCCACAAATGTTAGTATCACATAATATACCAATCTCAACTTATACTATACTATATCACATCAATCAATCCGACCATACAATCAATTATTTAAATTTAATCGTTTAAATTTAAATTTAAACTGAGTGAGATTAACTCACCTTTGAATATTGTTTTGCAACTCAATCCAACCCGGCTCTTTTCCATTGTTTATGACCTTGTACAAACATTCGTATGGTTTATTAGTATTTGAATTAACTAAACAATTTATTTTCCATTTAATAAATTTTATCTCAATCTAATACCTTTATTTAAACTAATTCTTCCAAAATAAATAAATAAATTTCTAGTTACCAAAATGATTAGATAAGTTTACTAATAGGTTGATCAATATAATACATATTGTTATATTTATTTCTTATCATTATTATTTTTCTCAAATAAGCTAAATGGTTTTATATATAAATCCCCCTGCTTTTTTTTTCTTCTCAAAATCTTTTATATCTATATACGTATATTTACTGTAATATACCATACTGCTTTAAACTTTTAAAAAAAACTGTTTATAACTTGCTGTAAATTTCTGATAAGTGAAATAATGACCATTAATTCATTTACACATTTAAACTACGAATATGTATAGTTTATCTCAGTAAATAACACAGATAGCGATTCACTCTACTGTAAAAAAACAAATTACCTACTCGAACGCTAGGCGCGACATCAGAACGGCCATCCCCAGCACATGCCCCCATGTCGAACGCGCTCCTCCACGAAGCAGCATCAACATCCCAATCTCAACTTCGCCTCGCTCATCATTTCATCGCCGAGCCTACTCGTGATGGCTGAATCAGGTCGCGAGCGCCACCAAATTTTCAATGAAAACCGCGAAGACAACCCCCTTCGAATACGCGAACCCTATTGCTCTAAGAAATCCATAGACTCGAACGTCCACCATCTCCCCTTGCGTTCGAACGAACTCGGCAATTAAGGAAGAAGATTGATTGCGATTCGAATGAGAATTGCGTTCGATAGTTTATTTAATTCGATTGCTATAAACAGAGGGAGCGGCCATCATTAATTTAAGAAGGGGGGAGTTTGATTTCAATTTGAAGATTGAAGCTGAAATGAGGTAGGTTTCGTTCGTTAACACTTTATGTTTTGTTTATTATTTCAACGGGTTGGCTTCTGAACGAAGAAGAAAGGGAGATTGCGTGATGTTATTGAAAGAGGGAACACGGAGATAAAGAAAGTCGGAGTGCTCAGGAACGAATTCGGCTGTAGATATTAAAAAGAGAAGTGTGCTTAAGAAGGCACCAATGACCTTTATTCAATCAATTAAAGTTTTATTAAATTTCAACGCATTTACTCATCGTACGCTCACACAACAACTCTAATCAACGCGAAATTTGAAATCCGATAACAATTCAATATTACGGACCCAATGGAACTGGTTTCGTCGAATTCCGAGACTGCGCCTCGAAAGGCTATTTTTAAATTCAATTTAAACGATATAAATTTCAACACTTAACAAACCATTTTCAAATTTGATTTCATCACTTATATTCTCTTCAGTATTATCAATATAAATTTTTATAAGCCTTCAAATTATTTTTAACACGCTTTAAAACTCTAGATTCAACATTTGAACCAACTTCAACTTATTTAATTCAATAATTTAATTATCAAATAATTGGTGATATTTGAATTCAAGTTAAAAATTAACATTTAAATATTCAAAATCAATTGAATATTCCAATTTCAATTGCTCAAAATTTCCGGGTCGTCACATTCCTCCCCCCTTAAAAGAATTTCGTCCCCGAAATTACTAACTAGGAAGAATGGCTCAAAACCCGTTACTTTTCCAAAAGCAAACAGTTTCTAACAACTCAACAACTTACCAACTATCTCTTATAAAAGATCCATTATCTTTCTTATTAACCTCTCAACTCTCCCATAGTTTCAAACTATACTATTTGTTTAACCACTCAAGTTCAATTTAAAACCAAATTTTGAGTTATCAAAAATTTCTCAAAATTTTTCTAACTCCCTAATTTCCCGAAAAATTTCGCCAGCGTCTTCTTTGCGCGGCTAGCTCGGTACAACTACAAAATGGCTCTACGGCCTCACAAATTCAAAAAGAAAAACAAAAAGGCCAAGTGGCTCAATCCAAATCCCAATCAAATTCCATACCAAATTTAAATACATACCTTTTTGTCGAGCATTTCAAATTTATCTTCTTGAAATCAAAAACCAATTCTCTATTCCCTTTTATAATACCTGCATATCCTGCTTAGCACTAATATCCAAACTCAATATCCCAAAACATTTTATCGACCTTTTTCACAAAATGCCAATATCTATTCATCCAAATATTAACTTGGAATATATTTACATTATCAATTCCCAATTAAGAAATTCTCCATTCCTTACTTAAGTTAACATAAGCATTCTATATGTTTCTTACATTTAGTTTCACATTACCATTTTAATTTATATCCATTTCTATTCAAATCGATCCTTTCATTTCCATATGAATTCAATTTATTTTCAACTCCTAATGTTAAATTTTATTTTTCAATTATAACTAATTCATGTCATTACTTTAAATTAGGTTCATTTACTAACTTATTTTAGTTTCCAATTTGAAATCGTTTACTGTTAACTAAATTTTCCAAAATTTCAAAAAAAATTCTAACTCCCAAAATTTCTGAATTTTTTTGGCAGAGTCTGCTTTGTACGGAGGAGCTTTTGCAATTTGACAAAAGATATAAATATATATACATCAACCGACACGGTCGGAAAAACCAAAAACAGTTCATATTTCCTATTTTAATTGCGTAGGCGTACCTTATTTAGCATTTTAAGCAAGCGGCTTATTATTTTTAGCAAATAGCACAACCAAATCCAGCCACACGGCTTCCCGGTACCTGTACTTACTCAATTTAAACATGTAAGTGCCAAATATATGCAGTTTAACAATATTACACTTAGTTGCAATGGTTAAAACATATGAATTCTAAAGAAATTCACGCCAAACATTTTTCCATAAGCAACTTATACAACTTTCATACCAATTCAACTGTTTCAATTAATTCACAAACCATTTTCATTCAATTTGAATGGTTTAAAACTCAATCGCTCACATTTAATTTATTCTTAAGCAAACTCAATTCATATTTAATTCCATTGCTTTCAAAATCAATTTATTTTACTCCTATTAATTCATAGAATTTTAATTACTTCCATTTACATCAAATGATAATTTATTCTATGCAATTTGACGAGATCTATGTGAATAAATAAGTCTTTATGTTTTATAACCAATTTTAAATTTATTCACAATCCATATATTCTCATTTCCATTGCATTTTAAATTTGAATCCATTCACTTGCATTTCATTTATTAATCCAACTAGTTCCATTATTCAAACAAGTTCCATTCAAAACCATTAACAATTTAGGTTCATCTTATTTACCAATTAAACTTCCCTTTTATTTTAATCCATTTACAATCATTTATTTAGATCGACACATTCCATTTAAATTTTATTTACAATTCATTCCAAATTTGTTTATTCCAAACTATTTTATTTAGCTCGAAGACAATCTAGGCTATTTCATTCAATAACCATTTCTCAACTTATTTAAATCACATTTCATTTGATACTTATTTATTCCATCCATTTATATTTATTCAATAAAATTAATTTATCCACATTCACTTAAACCATTCTAATAAACTTAAAACATTCTATTTTCCTTATTGTCTCAAGTTATTTCAATTCCTTAATAATTTTTAAATGGTTTACAATTATTTATTCTGGAATTCCATTCCACTAATATTATTTAATACTCATCGAATTTTATTTCGATTAACAATTTATTTTCACTTGATTTAAATCCAACCCAATATCATTAAACTTGGTTCAAGTTGAATTCAATTCAACTCTCCTCCATTCATTTAGTTTAAGTCAATTTACTTCAATTTATTCAAATTTTACACTTAAGCTCATTCTCATCTTACTATCAAAGTTCTCTTTTCAATTCAACTTGATTCTATTTCAATCCAATCTCATTTTAAATTTACAATTTCATTTGATTGGTTATTATAGAATTTAACTTCCCAGATTCAACTCATTCAATTTATCACAAAGCCATTTCCAACTTATTTCCACTGATTTGTATTTTATTTGCAATTCATACCATTACTATTTTAAATTCTGATCCTTTTTTTTCCGATACATTCCCAATTATTTTTAATTTGTTAACACTTCAAGTTAAATTTTAATTAATAACTCAAGTTCTAATTTCACCATTCACATTTTAATTTACCATCCAATTTATTAACTTACATTGCAATTTGGTTCACAAACCAATCAATTAATTGCAAGGCCACTTCCCATTATATTTTCTTCATCGACAATGTAAGTCGAATTTAATTATAACATGAGTTTTATTTTCAAACCTCATCATAAACTCACAATTCAATTCCATTAACTAATTTATTATCCAATTAGTTCTCCCCTTATTTATAATCCAACACTTGAATTTTTATTCCAAATATCACTCCATTTAATTTTCTTAAGTTCAATATACTTTATAATTCAAGTTTGGATTTTCTTCTCATTTTTCAATTCATCACAATATTGATTTTTGGCTTTGCATTCCATTTTAAATTTTATAAGTCACAACTTATATGTCATACAATCACACTCATTCTAGGCTTGAATATATTCATCCATTATTTTTAACTCAAGCCTGCTATTTATTTATAGTCCAAGCATATTTAATTTCTATGGATTTTTAATTCTCTTATAAGTTATTCTGGTTTATTTATTTAAATTCTCATGTCTTATCCAATTTATTTTTCATTTATCTAGGTAAGAATTTAATTCCATTCAATAATTCAGCTGAATTTTTATTCCAAATCAATTTTATTTTAAACTCAGACTTATTTAACTCAATTCGATTTCAACTTAATTCGAATACAACTGGATGTTATTTCAGCCCACCCAATTACTTCAATCCAGTTAAATTTTATTTCCCAATCCAAGTTAATTTCATTTTTAACTTTTCCCTTTAAATTTAAATCCCAACATTTAAAGCTTAAATTTCCTTCCTGATTTAAAACTCATCGCAATTTATAAGCTTACAATCTAACTTATCAGGATTTTTTTTTAAACACCCGGCTTTTAGTTTCAAATCATTTGAAATCACTACTACCTCAAATCACATCTCCCAAATTTTTAAACCAATCCTGGTTTTACCCACAACAAATTTCTTTTGAGACTTTCAAAAATAACTAGCTTTTCTGAACAAATCAATTTGGTAGCAATCCGTCACTTAGAAATTCGAAAATGAATACTGATGATGCGGCCGTCATTATCAGAATTATTTTCCAATAATCCAAGTGATTTCAATGCTATATCACTTTCAAATCCCTTTAAAACAATTTCCTTTCAAAAATATCCCCAAAACAATTGTGCTATTATTTATCTTCAAAACACTTCCAAAATCCCTGGAATTTAAATTTCCAAATCCTACTTAAATCAATTTTAACTATAATTCATTTGCATAGTTATGCTCATACAAATTCTCATTTGATTATATTTCAATTTATAAACCACATTCATAATTCATATTTATAAATTTCATTTCATAATGAATTTATTTCCTTAAACTTTGGTTATTTTCAATTTCTAGTTAAATTTTCACTTAACAATGATAATACTCTAATATTACCATTTCTAACATCCCAGCAACCATATATTAGCTAAGATAGTTTACAAAACTTTTATTTATATCAAAATATATTTTGGGTAAAATTATTTCATTTACCCACATTTAAAACAATACCGTGTCAATTTTTCTATTCAAGTGTTTAGAAACCCCTTCGATACAGTTGCGCAGACTGTGTCGACGAAGGTCCATATACCACTCAATAAACCAATCAACACAATATTAAAACAATTTATATTCACTAACAAATACGCGCTCATATTTATTAATACGCTCAAACTCATTATAGAGTACTACGGACTCTAATTTATGAGTAATTCCCACCAGAGCCAAGGTTATCACCAACCCTTGCTCTGATACCAAGTGTAACGACCCGCAAATCCGTACCCCTTGAGTCAACACTTTTCTACCTAAATCAACTCAAGTTGTATAGAAATACGAACCATTTGGGTTAAAGAAGAAGAGGTAGAAGAAGAGAAAACAAAATCAACATCAGAATCTAACCATCGCAGCGAAATAAAATATAATAGATAGTAAATAATCTTTACTCAAAATCAAATATATCTGTTTACATACATTACATCATCAGAGTACATCAGTCACAGCTCACATCAATGTCATACAATGGATACACAACAACTCAACATAGCGGAAATATATATATATATATATATATATATATATATATATATATATACAAGTACGAGAATACGTATCGTCATCCAGCTCGTCTCCTGAGCTCCACAGCATCATATCCTGTATACTATAATACTCGGTCTGACCCGAGCATTACAGTTAAATAACACCCGAGTCAGTCTGGATTACCAGCGTGAGAAAATCACACCCAATTGATTATTAAAGTTTCAAAAATCCTTTGAAAACAAAAGCATCTCGTAAGACCACGCCACAAATAAACATGTCGGGTTTTTACCTTACGATAGCTAAAACAATTTTTATAGAAATACTCTGATATTATAATAGGGTCTATATACAAATACTTATAAAATAGCCGAAATTGTTACATTCATTAAATTCCAGCTACTAGCCACAAAAGTGGGTAATACAAACAAAACTCATATAAGGCTCGTAGGGAGAATGGATTTCCAACTAATGACTAGGCACTGGGTACCACCTGTCACAGTACGGGGCCTAGATCACCGTACCGAGGATTACTCCCTTCATCCCCTGCAACACAAGGCCGGAACCATTCCTTACTGAACAGTCCCGAACAAGATAAACCCCGTGGTTGGCGCGACCAACCACCCACTAAGGCGAAATAAATAAGGGACATTTAGACAGGGGAATTATCTTGTCCTGCTTGGGCATGACCCACCTAACCTTGCTGCATATCCCCTGATTTTCAGTCATTCCCATTTGATGAGGCTTGAGGCTAAGCGTTACCTTTTAGAACGTTTCACTTAGAATGCCCATCGTCCACCTGACGATGTTTCGCAAGCATTCATCCATACAAGTCCGTCCCGGGTTCGAACGGAACCGAAGGCACTATTCCTACTACATCTGTAGGATCTAGATTAACCCTAGAGGGGGGTGAATAGGGTTATAGCAAATTTTCTCGATATAAACATAGAAATAAAACGTAGAAATAAATATGCTGAAAAGTAAATCACACACAAATTTTACCCAGCGTCGGCAACCCCTGCCTACTGCTGCATTCACAGATTTCTATTAGAATTAAACAGCATCACGCTTACAAACACTCTACTAGACTCGCAGACATTTGCTCCCGCTCACAAACACTCTACTAGACTCGCACACCCTGCTCACAAACATTTGCTCCCGCTCACAAACACTCTACTAGACTCGCACACCCTGCTCCGTCTATAGAGTTTCGCTTACTCGCAAACTTTGCTTCCCGCCTATAGAGCTTCGCTTACTCGCAAACTCTGCTCCCGCCTATACAACTTTGCAAACTCGCACACCCTGCTCACTGAACTAATTCTAACTAGACAATCTGACACTACCTAAACCCTAGGTGGTGATTTACAAAGTTTTGATTCGAAAAAAAATAAAACAACAATTAATAAAACTTAAACCCTATTTGAAAACTAAAGCCCCTTTTTCTTTTCACAGCCGGCCCCTTTTATTTTCTAACCCGATTCTTTCTTTTCTTTTGGCCTGTGAAAAAATATGGTCGCTGTTCTTCTTTTCAGTTCAATTAGGGCTTCTGCAAATTCGATGCTTTTGATCCTTGCGATTCAAACTAGGGTTGTGCAAATTGAAGCACCGCTCGTTCTCGTTTGATAGTAGGCTTCGATGCTTTTTATTTGCTCACGGCTCTTCAATTTGGATCGAGTTCATTTTGTGATTTCGGTACATAATTTATCCTTTTTGCTTTACTGATTGATGCTTGAACTCGATGGATTTTAGATTGCCGATGATGATGGTTTATATAGGAGTCAATTTCCTAAAATCTCGTTCGTCTGATTTCTTCAACTTTATGCTATCAACCCTCTGATTGTTTCTCGATGATTGAGATGTTTTCTGACTTGATCAAAAACGTATACTGATGGTCACGGCTTTGCTTGGTTACCACGGTATCGATTTTGACTTTGCTCGATTATGTAATGACCATTTCAAAGATACGCACTTTTTCATTTTACTTGTATAACACGGTGAATACTTGATTGACTTGTTCAACTTTGGTTTTGCTAGTATTTTGTTTGGTTCGTGAATTTCTCTGAACTATTGAATTTCGTTCATCTTGTAGTCTTCGACCTTCTTCTCTGGTACTTGAATTTCAATCATGATGTTGTTTGGTTATTTGTTCATGTGATTCCCTGTATTACTGCACTGACTCATGTATGCATTGTATATTACGGCTCTGACCATGTTGATGTTCTGTTCATTGCTTTTGGAATTTGCACTTATATACATGTGTTCATTTGTCTGCACTTGATCATTGCTTTGAGTTTCACTGCCTTCTTTGAGTTGCTGTACTTCATGTTGTATTCATACAGCTTGTTCTCTATATTCACTTGAATGTTGCAGTCCATGTTCTTCACTGTTTACATTGTTTGCGTTGTTGCAGTGATTATTTGAGCTTGTATGCTTCATGTTTTTGCTTGCATTGTGGCCTTGTGTTCTGGTCATTTGCACTTGCAGTTGGTTTAACCTGTACTTGTGGTTGCCTCTGGTTAATTGCCTGGTGGTCTTGTGGTTGGTCACTGATTCATACATGAACTGTTGCACGTGTGTACTTTGTATTCATATGTGCCTGTCGAGTTCCTGACCCTTCCATATACTCTCTGATAACTGTTTGGACTGGTGCATACTGTTGCGGCCTGTACTTGTGTGATATTTGAACTTCTGGTATGCTGCAGCTTGCATCTTTGTTGCATTTGCTTGAGTTTGTGTCATCTTTACTTGCATTGCTGTACACTTTTGGTTTCATTGCTGCACTCGAGTTTTGTTACTTGTGGTCTTCATTCTGGTTGGCACTTGCATGCATTTCTGGTTGCTGTGCACTTTTGTGCTTGCATTTTGATGCAGTCTTCATTAGCATGCAACTGATTGGCCTGACCATTGTTGCTGTGTTGGTCATGTTTCTGGTTCAATCCACTGTTTCATGCATGCTCGACATTGAGTTTTGTTGCACTGTTTTTGACTTGTGACCTGCCCCGTGTTGAATCCAGTTTTTCAAAAAACTCGGGTTTGACCTTGTGCTCGTGTCGTGATTTCCAATGTTATTGCACGTGAGTTGAACCCGGTTTTTCATTTGGGTTTGACCTGTGCTCGCCTGTCCCTGTAAATCAATCAAGTGTATATATCGGCGTGCACGACCTTGTGGCATATACGGTAATACACTGTGTATGTCACAAGTTGTTCGTGTATGATGAAATCAAATTCAAATTATGACGAACAACCCAAATAACCGAGGCAAATCATATTTTCAAAAATTATCTTTTATTTTTGAATTGCAAAAATATTTTATTTTCAATTTTACTGCGTTAGTTTATATTTTTGCAGATTGGTCAGATGCTGGATTCAAGCTTGAATGCAGTTGAAGATAAATACGAGCGTGAGTGATATGTAGTGAGGTGAACTGTAAATATGTAATGTGATGTAATTGTAATCAAAGTTGTATAGTTATAGTGAGAGCTTGAAATTGTACTATTCAAAGTTGTAATAAATATTTATTTGAATAAAATATCTGTTTGAATTCAAATTCTGTGTAATTTATTTTATTCAACAAATATTTATTTAAACTGTGAAAAATAGAATAGTATATTAACAAATACATTTAAACGAATGTATATATGTTTATTATCATCAAACAAAAATCATATAAGCGCAAAGCGCATATTCAACAATCTCCCCCTTTTGATGATAACAAACATATATTTAAGATTTTGAATGTATTAAATGTATTTGATCGTTCAATTTGCTCCCCCTATTTGAATGCTTCCTCTCTACATGATACTCCCCCTACATATATGCGTACAAATAGAAATATGTAAATGATCCTAGATGCAAATTAAAATTATTTGACCTTTGCTTGATTCTATTTGACAAAATCTTAACTTTTCTCTCCCCCTTTTGTTATCAGCAAAAGAATAACAGTGTTATAAAAATAGGGATGAAGTGACAGACATGAATCAAACATTTAACTCAATTGAATATAAATATCAAATTTCAATAAAACTCAAACAAAAATCATAATTACCCTTATCAGGCGCATATTCCACTTTCAGAAGTGATGGGGATAAAATCATCAAAAAATCATATAGTTCTGTCTATTTGTGGTATATTTATTTCAGGAAATTTGAATATCTACTAACCATGCATAACCGTTAGGACTTTTAAATGAGATTAGTAGTATTCTAATTTAATTTAAAAAATGAAATCAAGTATCTTCTAACCACGCATGACCGTGAGGACTTTTAAATGGGATTAGAATCAACTTGTCTATTAAATCAATTACTTTTGATATGCGTTCCATACATGCATAACCGTGAGGACTTTTAAATGAGCATGGAAGCACATAATCAAAAAAATCCAAGTAATTCACCCATGCATAACCGTGAGGACTTTTAAATGAGAGTGAATACTTTGGATATTTATTTTTATTGAAGAATATAATAAATTGAAGCACAAATAATTTCCTTCACAAATTTAAAGATATTGAAGAACGAATGATTTCCTTTGTAAACTACCACAAATTTACATACTAAATATGACCTTGAAGAGTGATGGTCGATAGAAAGATGATAGAAATAGAAATGGTCATGGAATTTTTACCCAGCAAAAAGTTTTTATAACTCTTGTTATGAAATTCTAAAGAAATTTTCTAATTATACTTTCTCGAGTTATAATATATGATAAATATCAACACCCGTCACTTTTTCAATCACTATTCATCTTTTCGATAATCAAAGGGAGTCAGATTAGTCAAAATTTGTCATTTAAAATCAAATTCAAAAATTATAAAATCAATTTTTCAAAAATGACTAATCTGTAAATATGGTCAAACATGATTTTCTCAAGGGGGTTTTATAAGAAAATTTTCTGCTATTTGAAAATTATTTCAAGTGAAAAATATGCAGATATTTTCTTCGAAAAACGATGCAGCAAATGAATGTTTCAAAAAATTAATCACGTTCCACTAGTAATTTTTCTATCAACTATATTACCAGTGTAATCTGCATCTGAATTTAAATTTCACTCAATATTCACTTGTTGGATGTCAAAGACTAGATTTGTGAAATTTCAACAAACTATCTCAGAATGAAATTTGAAATGAAGCCATGTTAACACTCAAACAAATATCATAGTGTTAATTTCAGAAACCGTAGGATGAACAACTATCAACAGTCATTAAAACTTCATTATTATTTCAAAACAATTTCTTGAGGTTTCAACAATTTCATAAAGTTTCAATAATTTCAAAAAATCCTTTTTAACAGCTTTCACATGAAATTTGAAATCGTGCAAATTTACAAGCAGTGACCAAAATATATCTACGTGTAGCATGAGTAATCAAATACCATCATTTGACCGAACAAATTTATATGGATTAGTTCAAAGTTGAAAATCTGATTGGTCATCAATTAAGCACAAATCAATGTCATAAATAAGAACAAGTCTAAAAATCATATTAGTTAAATCCGAATCAGTCAACCATCATAATTACTCCAAGTAATTCTATTTAAAGGTGATTGGTCAATATTTTGAAAAAGTCATAGAATCAAAATCATCATCTTTTGTTCATCTCATATTGGCTGATTTTAATTTAGAGTATGGTGCAGATAATCACATTTAATATATCGTTAAAAATAATTTTACCTGTTTTACCTTTACGATAATTTTTCTTTGTTATCTATTGTGATTCTGCCACCTTTATACTAGGCTAAGGAACTTTGCTTTGTCGCCCGTTGTGTTTCTGGAACAGCCAAAATCCAGAGAACACTGTTGTTGTTCCTTAGCTGCCACCACACCTACACGAGAAAAGATTTATGTGACCTATTTGTTTTTATAGGTCCATGATTGTTAGTGGCAGAATATGAAAAATATGTTTTTGGAGAACCAAAACTATTTATATATGTTCCTTTTGGCACCCAAATTTGTTTGACTTTCAAAGATTTTATATTTGTGCCTTTTGGAACCCAAATTGTTATAGTTTTCACGTGTTTGGGTCTATACCAACAATTATTTTGATTGTGTCCAAATTTTCTACAAATTGTGCACATTGAATTGTCTTGATTAATTTCATTTCTAACATATTCAGAATGAGTATATCCAAGTCCTTGTCTATCAATATTGACAGTTTGTTTTCCTATTGACATATTCAACGATTTTTCACTTTTGGAGAATTTTTCTAAAGTCGTTGACAATTGTTGGACTTTTGTTTTTAAAGATTCATTTTCTTTCAACAATTGAGTGCATCTTTTAATAGAATTTTCTCTCCTAGTATTTTCAATTTTTAAAATCAGAATTTCATTTTCAAGTGATTTCATTTTAATTTCTGATTTTTCAATTTCTTCTTCAAATATTGGACACTTATCACACTTAGGGATCCTACTTTGATAGGTTTTAACTAATTGGTCAAGTTGTTCATTTAATTCTATCAAAGTGTCTTTTTGTGTTTCAAGTTTAGCGTATTTTTCCCTAAGTCGTTCAAAACAGCCATTTACTTTGTGGAAATAAATAAGTAATTCAGAGTGAGTAAGTTTTGATACCTCACTTGGCTCGTCATCGTCGCTATTGGTTATATTCCCATGAAGACACGTATCTGCTTTCTCACTTTCACTGCTATCTCTTTTATTCCACATGGCTGCAAATTTCCTTTTTGAATTCTTCATTAGTAATGCCAGCTCGGCCGGTCCATCATCATCATCCTCATCACAACTGCTATTTACCAATCCTGTTAAGCATATTTCTTTAACTGAGTCGGTTGTGGAGGACTTCTCATTGCTGTTGATTTTTGCACCATATATTGCATCGAGAGTTTTCCAAATTTTCTGTGCATTTTCACTAAGAGAAACAAAATTAAAATTATCACGATTAATATGAGAATATAATATATGCATAGTAAGAGCATTAATCGAGATACTTTCCTTATCGGTTTTATCACACCCATTTTCAATAATATCCCAACATTTAATATTAACAGATTTTAAATAAAATTCCATTTTCAATTTCCAGTTCAAAAAATCTGTTCCATCGAAAACAGAAGGAATAATATTGAAATGACCCTCAACAAAAATATTATCTGGTGGATTCATGACTCTAGAGTTTAAAGAAAAATACCGGGCTCTGATACCACTTGTAGGATCTAGATTAACCCTAGAGGGGGGTGGATAGGGTTATAGAAAATTTTCTCGATATAAACACAGAAATAAAACGCAGAAATAAATATGCTGAAAAGTAAATCACACACAAATTTTACCCAGCTTCGGCAACCCCTGCCTACTGCTGCATTCACAGATTTCTATTAGAATTAAATAGTATCACGCTTACAAACACTCTACTAGACTCGCAGACATTTGCTCCCGCTCACAAACACTCTACTAGACTCGCACACCCTGCTCGCAAACATTTGCTCCCGCTCACAAACACTCTACTAGACTCGCACACCCTGCTCCGCCTATAGAGTTTCGCTACTCGCAAACTTTGCTTCCCGCCTATAGAGCTTCGCTTACTCGCAAACTCTGCTCCCGCCTATACAGCTTTGCAAACTCGCACACCCTGCTCACTGAACTAATTCTAACTAGACAATCTGACACTACCTAAACCCTAGGTGGTGATTTACAAAGTTTTGATTCGAAAAAAAATAAAACAACAATTAATAAAACTTAAACCCTATTTGAAAACTAAAGCCCCTTTTTCTTTTCACAGCCGGCCCCTTTTATTTTCTAACCCGATTCTTTCTTTTCTTTTGGCCTGTGGAAAAATATGGTCGCCGTTCTTCTTTTCAGTTCAATTAGGGCTTCTGCAAATTCGATGCTTTTGATCCTTGCGATTCAAACTAGGGTTGTGCAAATTGAAGCACCGCTCGTTCTCGTTTGATAGTAGGCTTCGATGCTTTTTATTTGCTCACGGCTCTTTAATTTGGATCGAGTTCATTTTGTGATTTCGGTACGTAATTTATCCTTTTTGCTTTACTGATTGATGCTTGAACTCGATGGATTTTAGATTGCCGATGATGATGGTTTATATAGGAGTCAATTTCCTAAAATCTCGTTCGTCTGATTTCTTCAACTTTATGCTATCAACCCTCTGATTTTTTTTCGATGATTGAGATGTTTTCTGACTTGATCAAAAACGTATACTGATGGTCACGGCTTTGCTTGGTTACCACGGTATCGATTTTGACTTTGCTCGATTATGTAATGACCATTTCAAAGATACACACTTTTTCATTTTACTTGTATAACACGGTGAATACTTGATTGACTTGTTCAACTTTGGTTTTGCTAGTATTTTGTTTGGTTCGTGAATTTCTCTGAACTGTTGAATTTCGTTCATCTTGTAGTCTTCGACCTTCTTCTCTGGTACTTGAATTTCAATCATGATGTTGTTTGGTTATTTGTTCATGTGATTCCCTGTATTACTGCACTGACTCATGTATGCATTGTATATTACGGCTCTGACCATGTTGATGTTCTGTTCATTGCTTTTGGAATTTGCACTTATATACATGTGTTCATTTGTCTGCACTTGATCATTGCTTTGAGTTTCACTGCCTTCTTTGAGTTGCTGTACTTCATGTTGTATTCATACAGCTTGTTCTCTATATTCACCTGAATGTTGCAGTCCATGTTCTTCACTGTTTACATTGTTTGCGTTGTTGCAGTGATTATTTGAGCTTGTATGCTTCATGTTTTTGCTTGCATTGTGGCATTGTGTTCTGGTCATTTGCACTTGCAGTTGGTTTAACCTGTACTTGTGGTTGACTCTGGTTAATTGCCTGGTGGTCTTGTGGTTGGTCACTGATTCATACATGAACTGTTGCACGTGTGTACTTTGTATTCATATGTGCCTGTCGAGTTCCTGACCCTTCCATATACTCTCTGATAACTGTTTGGACTGGTGCATACTGTTGCGGCTTGTACTTGTGTGATATTTGAACTTCTGGTATGCTGCAGCTTGCATCTTTGTTGCATTTGCTTGAGTTTG
Organism: Allium cepa; assembly: GCA_030765085.1. NCBI lineage: Eukaryota > Viridiplantae > Streptophyta > Magnoliopsida > Asparagales > Amaryllidaceae > Allium > Allium cepa. Next base: position 238,653,705 of record CM060930.1, read on the forward strand.
TGTCATCTTTACTTGCATTGCTGTACACTTTTGGTTTCATTGCTGCACTCGAGTTTTGTTACTTGTGGTCTTCATTCTGGTTGGCACTTGCATGCATTTCTGGTTGCTGTGCACTTTTGTGCTTGCATTTTGATGCAGTCTTCATTAGCATGCAACTGATTGGCCTGACCATTGTTGCTGTGTTGGTCATGTTTCTGGTTCAATCCACTGTTTCATGCATGCTCGACATTGAGTTTTGTTGCACTGTTTTTGACTTGTGACCTGCCCTGTGTTGAATCCAGTTTTTCAAAAAACTCGGGTTTGACCTTGTGCTCGTGTCGTGATTTCCAATGTTATTGCACGTGAGTTGAACCCGGTTTTTCATTTGGGTTTGACCTGTGCTCGCCTGTCCCTGTAAATCAATCAAGTGTATATATCGGCGTGCACGGCCTTGTGGCATATACAATAATACACTGTGTATGTCACAAGTTGTTCGTGTATGATGAAATCAAATTTAAATTATGACGAACAACCCAAATAACTGAGGCAAATCATATTTTCAAAAATTATATTTTATTTTTGAATTGCAAAAATATTTTATTTTCAATTTTACTGCGTTAGTTTATATTTTTGTAGATTGCTCAGATGCTGGATTCAAACTGGAATGCAGTTGAAGATAAATACGAGTGTGAGTGATATGTAGTGAGGTGAACTGTAAATATGTAATGTGATGTAATTGTAATCAAAGTTGTATAGTTATAGTGAGAGCTTGAAATTGTACTATTCAAAGTTGTAATAAATATTTATTTGAATAAAATATCTGTTTGAATTCAAATTCTGTGTAATTTATTTTATTCAACAAATATTTATTTAAACTGTGAAAAATAGAATAGTATATTAACAAATACATTTAAACGAATGTATATATGTTTATTATCATCAAACAAAAATCATATAAGCGCAAAGCGCATATTCAACAACATCCATTTTGGAAATATCCTCGGGATTAGTAGCGACTAGCCCTTGCACTTCATTGCTCCATCTTCGAATCCAAAATCGTTTTTCACGAAACGTACAAACCGGATCAAAGTGGTTTTCGAGAAATAAATCTCGATCTCGGTATCTTCGAAACGATCAACGCATTTGTCCAATATTGATAGTCGGTGATTTAACTATCAATTATATTCACAAAACAACCATCAACCAATAAATCATTTTCCAAATTATTTATTAATCTCAAAAATATCTTCACAAGATATATTTCTATTTTCAATCCTTTTAAAACAGTTTCAAACCATCATTCTTCTCAGAATCAACTTTCCCAAATATTTTATATCCCTCTGAAATCACCAAGCACAAAAATAGATTTTTAAATATATTTAAAACACTTTACTTTGAAAATATATACTTTTAAACATTTAAGTTAAATTGCTTCAATATTTTGCAAAATACATACTATATGAGTATTGAAAATACAGTTACTTAATAGAATATAAAACTAGATTTTCACTTTTGAAAACAAAGTACTAGGTCACTTTTTAAGTAATTACTACTATAATAGATTTAGGAAAATACTTACTATTGAATTTAAATATTCGAAATAATAAATTTTCTAAAACTTGCTTTTTACAACAACTTTCAAACCTTTAAATTTATTTAAGAATTTACTTTAAACATGTACTTGGTTATCCAGAGTAAAATCCTAGCTTCAATCACCTAAATCAATTTCCCAAATTGATTTCCAATTTATTCCCTTTAAATTCAGAATCTATTAATTTCAGATCTCATTTCTTGATTCCAATTTTAGATTTCTCAGTTTCTTCTTCGTTCCTTTAAATAAATTTAAACTTTAAATTTTAAAATAATTCTTTATTTCTTTAACTGATATAACTTAAGTTTACAATTCATCAATTTCGTTTTATTCAGAATTCCATTTCTCTTCATACTCGAAGTTATTTAGTATTATTTTCATATTACTTCTATTTCTTTTCAATTCATTCTTAATTTATTCAAACTTTCTATGATTATTTTGCTTACAAATTTACTTCTTTTTAATTTCTTTTCAACAATCCAATTCATATAATTTGGTAGTTCATTATACCCAAATATCCAATCGAACCATAACATTCGATATCCCAATATAACTCATCATAAGATATCATATAATCACAACAGAGAATACTGAATGATTTAAATAAATGTGAGGGGTCCAGTTGGATCCCTCCAACCTGTTTTCCCTGCATCCACAGATGTTAGTATCACATAATATACCAATCTCAACTTATACTATACTACATCACATCAATCAATCCAACCATACGATCAATTATTTAAATTTAATCGTTTAAATTTAAATTTAAACTGAGTGAGATTAACTCACCTTTAAATATTGTTTTGCAACTCAATCCAACCCGGCACTTTTCCATTGTTTATGACCTTGTACAAACATTCGTATGGTTTATTAGTATTTGAATTAACTAAACAATTTATTTTCCATTTAATAAATTTTATCTCAATCTAATACCCTTATTTAAACTAATTCTTCCAAAATAAATAAATAAATTTCTAGTTACCAAAATGATTAGATAAGTTTACTAATAGGTTGATCAATATAATACATATTGTTATATTTATTTCTTATTATTATTATTTTTCTCAAATAAGCTAAATGGTTTTATATATAAACCCCCTTGCTTTTTTTCTTCTTCTCAAAATCTTTTATATCTATATACGTATATTTACTGTAATATACCATACTGCTTTAAACTTTTTAAAAAAAATTGTTTATAACTTGCTGTAAATTTCTGATAAGTGAAATAATGACCATTAATTCATTTACACATTTAAACTATGAATATGTATAGTTTATCTCAGTAAATAACACAGATAGTGATTCACTCTACTGTAAAAAACAAATTAACTACTCGAACGCTAGGCGCGACATCAGAGTAGCCATCCCCAGCACATGCCCCCATGTCGAACGCGCTCCTCCACGAAGCAGCATCAACATCCCAATCTCAACTTCGCCTCGCTCCTCATTTCGTCGCCGAGCCTACTCGTGATGGCTGAATCAGGTCGCGAGCGCCACCAAATTTTCAATGAAAACCGCGAAGACAACCCCCTTCGAATACGCGAACCCTATTGCTCTAAGAAATCCATAGACTCGAACGTCCACCATCTCCCCTTGCGTTCGAACGAACTCGGCAATTAAGGAAGAAGATTGATTGCGATTCGAATGAGAATTGCGTTCGATAGTTTATTTAATTCGATTGCTATAAACAGAGGGAGCGGCCATCATTAATTTAAGAAGGGGGGAGTTTGATTTCAATTTGAAGATTGAAGCTGAAATGAGGTAGGTTTCGTTCGTTAACACTTTATGTTTTGTTTATTATTTCAACGGGTTGGCTTCTGAACGAAGAAGAAAGGGAGATTGCGTGATGTTATTGAAAGAGGGAACACGGAGATAAAGAAAGTCGGAGTGCTCAGGAACGAATTCGGCTGTAGATATTAAAAAGAGAAGTGTGCTTAAGAAGGCACCAATGACCTTTATTCAATCAATTAAAGTTTTATTAAATTTCAACGCATTTACTCATCGTACGCTCACACAACAACTCTAATCAACGCGAAATTTGAAATCCGATAACAATTCAATATTACGGACCCAATGGAACTGGTTTCGTCGAATTCCGAGACTGCGCCTCGAAAGGCTATTTTTAAATTCAATTTAAACGATATAAATTTCAACACTTAACAAACCATTTTCAAATTTGATTTCATCACTTATATTCTCTTCAGTATTATCAATATAAATTTTTATAAGCCTTCAAATTATTTTTAACAGGCTTTAAAACTCTAGATTCAACATTTGAACCAACTTCAACTTATTTAATTCAATAATTTAATTATCAAATAATTGGTGATATTTGAATTCAAGTTAAAAATTAACATTTAAATATTCAAAATCAATTGAATATTCCAATTTCAATTGCTCAAAATTTCCGGGTCGTCACATGAAGTTTGAGTTTTGTGTATAAAAGAAAATGGATTTGATTGAAAACTCTTATAACAAATTTTTGAGAAAATTTCTTGTTATCCATTCTTGTGTGTCTTGCCTTAGTGCGATTCTTGTGATGACTTACATTCATGTAGTCATGTGTTATGGTGGTAGCTTGAATTCCCACCTATCTTATTTAATCCTCTTTTGATGATTGTGCTTATTTGTGTTACTCCTTTAAAGGAGTTAAGTGCGTTTCAGTATATTCGAAAAGTTGGCTCCTAGTTATATAGGATCATCTACTATTACTGAACGCCTTGGTTCGATTAGGTTCATGCATTGTTTTTTGTTTAGTTTTTGGAATTCATAATATGTTCCAAGTAACCCAATTTCGTTGTATCTTCAATATTTTATCTCGATTGTTAATTCACTTATGTTGCATGATCATGAGTCTCACCGACTTGTGTATGTGCTAAATTATGTTCGTGTAATTGTTTCAAAGATTAAACACCTTCTAAATAAGAATGTTCTGCTTATGAAATTCTATGGTCCGCTACCCTAAGTATTGTACTTGGGAAACCACAAGATTTGCCGAGTAAACTTGTCCTGATCCTTTCATCCTCTGTTGAGGGTGAATATTTATGATCCTATCTTTTGATTTGAATCTTATTGTGATGAAGTAGGTGTTATAGACAACTTCCATTATAGAAATTGCGTGGACGCAATTTTGCTAAGGGTGGAGTCTGTAACAACCTTGGGTTGAAGATTACTTTCAATATTGAATTATAATGATAATTATAATTTTATATTGTAAATTAAATTAAATTGGAGAAATTAAATTGTTTATTTGGAATAAAATGAGAAAATAAAGTTTGAAACTTTATTTTATTTGTTTGGATTAATAATAAACAGAAAATAGTTTTTATTTAGGGAAAATGCAATAATTTTATTATTATTGTCAACTGCTTTTTTTAATAATTTTTAAAGGAGGTATTTGATTTTTTAAAGGCTGATATTCAAATAAGAAGGTGGAAATTGTTGTAAAATTGAGTTTTAATTATAAATTTGAGTTTAGAATGGTTAGTTATATTTTTCTAAGCAAGAAAAATATTTTTTGGAATTTTAGAAGTTAAAAATAAGGTTTTGTGCATTTATTTGTGAAAATTGTGTATTTTTGTAAAATAAAGAATTTTAATAATAAAAGTGTCTTAAAAATTAAAATTAATCTTCTTATATAGTGTAAAATATGTTACTTCATAAGTATGTAAAATTACATACCTTGTTGTGTGAATGTTTGAATGAAAATGGCATTTGTTTATTTAAATAGTGTAAATATGTATACACTTCTAATTAAGAGTCGATTATTTAACCAATAGGCCATTTTATTTCTTTCTACTAATGGATCCAAGGCCCATTAGGACTTAATCTGGTTGAGAAAATGAGAAAACAAAGTCTATACGTTCATTTTCTTTTTCTTTCTCAACTCCTTCTTCATCCTTCAGCCTAAAACAAAATACAGTAAACCACTTCCTTAAAAATCAAAATCCATCCAAATTCTCAATTAAAATTCACCAAACCAAAGTCTTTTTGCAATCTAGAGATAAATCAAAGGTAATGAACTCTAAACCACCAATTTCATCAAATAATTTCTTGTTATAGTAAAAAATTTCTAATTTGTTGTTTGCTTGTTCTTACATGCATTGTTCTTCTCTTTTATAGGTTCTTTGAGGCTATTTCTCAAGCCAAAGCTTCCATCTTTCAGTCGAAATCCAAGTTTTTGTAACAGTCGGCAAGGTGAGTTGAATAAACTTACATAATCTAGCAAAATAATGCTTTTAATTGCAAAAACGGTAAATAGTTCAGCTTATGTAGAAATATTTTCTGCTTGCTTCAATGTTGTTCAAAACTATTCTGTAGTACTTCTTTAGAGGCATGTATCTTTTGATTCCGGCAAAGAAATATAGCCAGATTTCTTGCATTTTGTAGCTTGCATGTTGAACTTCATTTCTGCAAATTTTGGTTGAAAAATATGGTGATTTGAGTGTCCAAATCGTCGCTGCAAAATCAATGCACAGCCTGAGAATATCTTGTGCACATTTTGAAAAATATGGTGATTGAAGTAGGAGTGTTGATTTACATTCCTGCCAAATTTCATAGCGATCTGGGATAGTTTGCTATTACGAAACTACCATCGAACTTGAACCCGTAGCTTGCTGAAATTCGACGATTTTACCTTGTTTTGGTCCAACTTTGAAATGACGCAGATTCTTCGTTTCAAATCGGATTTGAATGGTTCTTTTTGCAGATTTAAGTAGGAATGTAGAGCTACATTCTTGCAAAATTTCAAGTCATTTTGAAACGTCTAACTTGTTCAAACCTGCTGTCGAATATTGAGTCGCAGCTTGTTTTAAACGGATAATACTTTGTGTAATTTCTGTTATTTCGATGTTTTCTTGATATTTCTTTCTAGATTTCATATGCAACAATTATAATATGTTTCAACAATGTTTTTCAAATAAATGGGCTTTTGAAATTATTATATACTATTTTAGTATAAAAATTATATACTCTACAATAAGAGAATTTCACAGGAAATTTCTAAAGCGATTTCGAAATGTTCCTAAAACTCGTTTTCTTCGACTTAATTTCTATATAAAACACACAATTTTGCACTTCAAGCGAAGAGGGAGGAGAATTAAACGATTAGATAAAATGCGTGCTATGAACACATGCGTTTATCTTTTCAGTTAATTCCTAATCTATTCGTTTGATCGTTTTGACCTTTGGGTTTGGTTTACCGATGAGACGAGGTAAACTTTGTACTTCTTTGAGTGTGGAATTGACTAACGGTTAGTAAACCATTTAATGCGAACGTATGGTAAGGGACACACGTTAACACTTTGCAGGTTCCTGCCCGAGAGTCTGTGATAATATTGCCAATTAGTGGTGTCCAGTACTGGGCCTCCGGACCTTCGCCACTACGGTTTGTTACCTTCGGGATTGTGCCTTCGGGTTTGTGGCCTTCGGGTTTGTTGCCCTATAGTATCGCTTTTGGAGTTGGTCCTTCATCACCGCTCGAGAGATACTTGGGTTTGTCGCCTTCGGGCTTGTGGATCGTTGTTTATACAGTACTGAGCACGTGCATCTTTTGTTTCATTGATATTTATATTTCCCTAAAGTATCGCCTTGCGGAGTAGGTCTTTTGAACCACCCGATACATAGCGATTATCTTGTGGAAACTTGTGTTACCTTCATTGGTATTTGTTATTTGCCTTTTTGGCTTGATTTGGGATATTTATATCCTTTGTTTATTTGAGTTGCCGATGATATAAGGCTTGTTATGATTCATCTTTTGTTTGATGATCATGTTATTTCTTTTAGAGATTATTGTGGTACTTTATGACCTTGCATGTTCATTATCGTTTAGCCTATCTAACTGATTTGTTTAGCTAGACTGACCCATGTATTTTATACTCGGGTCAGACCGAAGTATTTCAGGTTAGGTACATTTGGACTTAGCCTATTCTGCTTCCGCATGGACTATCCTGTTGGCTCCTTTTGTTATAGCTTTTTGTTAGTCCTTTTTGGTTGTAACTCTGATATGTATATTCTTTTTGACTCACATGTATATTGTGGTTGCTATACCACTTGACATGTATCATTTTGTATACTCTGTGATGTATCTGTATATATGTATATATATGTGACGATCTACTGTTTTGTGATGTGTTTTACATTTGAGTTGTTATATTTTGTTCTGTTAGATCTTATAGCCATTATAGTTTTGTATTAAATACCTATGGATATGTCGATCCACATAAAAGAAAAATATATGCTACATTTATCGATGTATTCAGTAGATAGTTAAGACAAGGCTATGATGGTCGCTCCTATCCAGCTCTATTCTCTGTATTAGCAGACGGTATTACCTTGTAATACTCTTTGCTAATGTGGGTCTCGGAGTGGTGCATTACATATAAGGTTCCAGATTTAAAATGATTAGGATACGTGTGACCACTTGCTTGCTATTCAGAATTGTAGCTTCATTCATGTATATAAGGTGTTTGAAATAATGTAATAATCTCTACTAATAAAGCAAAAGCTTCCGATGTTGCCAAATTATGACTTATATAGTTTTGAACTATTACCATTTTCTTGAAAACTTTGGTTGCAAATAAGCTTCCCAAGTCATCAAATTTCCTTTTAAACAAATTTGTCTAAATGCTAAGCTCTGTCTTTGGTTTATGTGTAATACAGTCTGTTATTCTATTTCTACACGGTTAAATTTACTTTAGGGTACTTTACATTTTGGGTGGTCATTGGAATATTACGAGGAACTATAGGGTCAGGGGTATATTCTTACCATTAAAAGAAAGTTGGGAAACAATTATAAGCCTATGCATGGGTATGTTCACGAATAAGGTAGTTGATAAGTATAGAAGAAATGAATCATAGAATGCAAGTTGCCTTGGACACAAAGCCAAAATCAAAACAAATTTACATATGGCTAAGAAACATAGAACAACAAAACAAACAGAGAGCTAAGTCAAATCATCGTTGACATTAAATATAATTAAATTATATGAAAGGATTTATTTTTTCTATTTTCAGTTGGGTATAAAATAAAATGGTGCAAAAGGCGAGAGAAGCTGATGGGTTGGCAGATTAGACTAAATTAGGATGTTATAACCTGCTAGACCATTTGAATATTTGCATTAGCATGGGATTTCCTTGCAGTTGCATATTTGTGAATTTTCTTCTTTTTAAGTTCATTATACATAAATTTCCAGTATATATATTGCACAGTGTATATGTTACATATCTAGAAATATTTTTCAATAGCTTAATGGCTTCATATAATTCGGTACTCATACTGATTCATGAATTTTTAAATTTTGCTGTTTTTTCTATAAATATTTGCAGAAAACTAAAAAAATACGGGGTTTTTTGTATACCATGTTTTCTAGGAGGGACGACTGTGTATTTCGATACTTGAAAAATGTATTTTTATGAAAGTTTTCAAATTTGAATTTCCTCATCGTGAACTGGATAACATCTAAGTTATCGAATTTTGGCATTCGAAATCTGTTATTTATGTATATCCGGAGCTTTTATGCTAACAAAACCAAACATAGTTGAAACTCATATTTGTTCAAAGAAGCCCACGTGCATTTAAAATCAAATACTCAAAACGTTATATATATATATATATTCAAAGTTTATTAACTTAAAATGAGATTAAGTGCATTTGAAAGCTTTGACTTATCCCACACCTTGTAATATTTGAACCTTTATTCTTTCAAAATAGAATATATGTATATTTGAATCATTTATTTTTAAATTAACCTTTTCACATCCATTTATATAAAAATTGTAATGTTTGGAATCACTTGTCCGTTAAATGGAGTTTAATGATTCACGAAATGGAGCTTGATAATTTATATGGCAAATTCTATTTCAACTCGAAAATTTACTTAGTAGCCCCCTCATAATTAAAAAAGTCTATAAACCCAAAAAATAACTTAGTAGCACCCTACCATTTTCAAGACTACCCTTCCTATCACACAAAACGTGAAAAAATGAATTTTTTTCATTGATTTAGAAACTAGGGTTAGAATTTTTTTTCTTCATCGATTTAGAAACTTAGTAGTGAAAAATTGAATTTTTCTTAGTAAAGTTTGTAAATAGGAAATTATTGTCAAGGACAGAATTTCTCAGCGTTTTAGCCTCAAGGACAAACCTTAAGTATTTTATCCTGAAGGACAACTTTCTTTAGGTTTCAGTTTTTATTTATTGATAGCAGTTTTTAGGTATCGGTTTGTAGTTATCGGTAGCAGTTTTTAGTTTGGTGGCAGTTTTGGAAAAATGTTTGTCCTTATGAATAATTTTGGAAGAATGTTTGTCATTTTAGTTAAAATATTGAGGTCATGTCCTTGAGACTAATATATATAAATTTTTGTCCTTTAAATTAGTTCCCCCGTCTACAAATCCAAAATAATTTAGTAGTGAAAAATTGAATTTTTTCTTCATTGATTTAGAAGCTCAATTCATATTTTCTTCATAACAACAATTAAAAATATCTGTAAACCTAAAAAAGAACATAGTAGTGAAAAATTGAATTTTTTTCTTCACCAATTTAGAAACTATGGTTTTAAAGAAGCGGTGGTTTAGACAATAAAAAACTGATGTAAAAAGATATGGAATTGAGAAGAAAGAAAGTAAGAAACTTTTTAAGAGCATTTTAATCTTTAAAATTTTATTTATTTTATGGGGGGTTACTAAGTAATTATCTATGTTGAAAATAGAATTTGCCAATTTATGATATGGAGCACCTAAATTTCAACACGGGTTACAGTGACATTGAAATAAGTCTAGATGATCCACGTCATGGAGCCTTTGACTGATTTGATGTGGAGATGAGCTTTGATGTGGAGGTTTTAGCACAGAGTGGAATTCAAATCTATATAGTCATTATCCTTTGACATAAATCTCTCTGTTTCAGCATGAATTTTATGTTCGACATTAAACCTATTCTTCGACATGAAACTTGAGTGCCGATATGAAACTGAGACTTCAACGTAAACCTGAATATCAACACAATACTTTGAACTTTGAGATAAGATTTGAATGTCGACATGAAGTCCAAACTTCAACATAAACGAATATCGACATGAAACCCAAACTTCTGCATAAACCTGAATGTCGACTTTCAAATGTGTTAATTTGAAAATTTCATAAATGATTATATAAATTTGAAAATTATTTCTCAATATATGTAAAATATAATCCTAGGTTAAATATTTCATTTACAAAATTTTCAACAATCAATATCGTGTATATTTGCCTTGTACATTTAAAAATCTCTATCGACACTATGGCATCTCACGTCTCAATCAGATTTTGTAAACAACTCAATATATCAATTAACATAATACGTTTTTGTAACAATAAAAAATACGCTCTCGTAGACACACACTCTCAAACTCAAGTAGGGTGTCACTTTCCCTATTTCTAAGGAGTCAGACCCTAGCAAAGCCAAGATTCTCGTTTAACCTTCAGCTCTGATACCACGCAACACTCTTGGAACTTCCAAGCTGGACCCCATTACACTTTTAAGGGCATCCTAATGTGATATCACCACATGCATGCTACCAACAAATCTCAAGACAAATGGGAATATGCCCTAATGGGTGCGACCCATAATAGCTTGGCTTCCACTCGCTTTTTTATTTTATTCATCCACGGTGTTGAATGCCAATGCTCAAAATGAGCAACAAATCATCTCAGATTGACGAAGCACAAAGAAGAATATCAAAACCAATAGCCAATTATTCAACTATCAGAAACAAAGTAGTACTACTCCAGGGAAAACAATGAAGTCGGACAAGTTAGGGTAGTTTTGCTTCCTATCTTGACTACACAACATTCTTAACTTTAAGAATACAAGAGTTTAAATGCCTCATAGGAGCAAAAAAATCGTCCTGAATCGACGAAACACAAAGAAGTGTGTCATGTCCGTTGGGTGAATTCTCACCCAGGAGATCTAGAGACCAAGAAGCATCAGTTTCATCTGGATTTGCCCACTCCATTCGTTCCATTCCATCCGGTACCTAAGCTCATCCGGTACACAGGCCACTACCGAACCACATCCCTTCGCTACCGGACCAACCTCTCTTCTATGCTCGCCGAACCAACCTCCACCGGTCCAACCCATACCCATAACTACCGAACCAGATTCTACCGAGCCAACCTCCTCTAAGCTCCTGCCGAACCACCCATCCGCCGAACCAAAGTAACACCGGTCCAAAACCATCTCCCTGCCGAACCAACCTCCACCGGCCCAACTCACTCCAACCACTGCCGGACCAGGTGGATACCGAACCAACATCGCCAGACCAGACTACTTTAACCCAGGCCCACCAGCAGCTATATGCATCCAAGACCCCTGCCCCCAACCTTACTTTATAAATAGAGGGGCAGGGGTAAAACAATGGCAGACAAGTTTGAGAGCTCAAGCATGGAAGGAACTTTCAAACAACTTTCATATACTTGTATACAAAGCTTTGTACTTGTAATCTGAAAGAAAAAGGAGAATAACATATAAAGTGGACGTAGGCACGTTCTGGCCGAACCACTATAAATCTGTGTGTCTTTTATAGTTTAGTCCCTGCTTTTCATATATTTGCGTAAATCACCCAAATCACTAGAAACAACATAAAATCAACTAATTCACACGACTTGGAGGTGTTTGCCCATTTTTTGTGCAAACATTTTTAGTGCTTTCACTGAGAACTCGAGCTAGGAGCTACAGCTTCTCCTACTCAACCTTCTTCCTAACAGCATCATTCCTTGATCCGACAACATGACTTCTAGGCAGAGGAGAGATGTTAACAAAGGAAAGAACGTCGCAACTAGCAATATCCCAGATCCAGTGGCCCCAAATCAAGAGAATCATCCCGTTTTAACAGTAGTACCAGATGAAAATCAAGCAAATCCCACGGCCCCCGCCGCGGAACAACCAATTACTAGGGCGGACCTGGACAGGGTTGTGGCTGAAGTAACTAACTGCTTCACATCTCAACAAGAAGCCTTGGTGGACCAACTCATGTCACGCCTAAGGGATGCTGAAGAATCCAACCGCAACACCGAATCATGGGGTGAGTCCCAATCTGGAAGATCTGGGAGGCGACAAAGGCCTTTCTTCTTCGAAGAGGTTAACAACAGAAACAGCCATGGTAGGAGCCGAGCCCGGACTCAGCCCGAATTCCGACCCGAGGAAACACTTGGAACCGAACCCAACAAGGGAGGTGCCAGGCAAGGGTCGGATGTAACTGAGCCTGTCATGCTACCTAACCATGGAAACACCAGTAGACAGGGCCGAGCTGGAGTCCAGTCCAAAGTTGGGCCCGAGGAAGTGCTAAGAACAGAACCCAACAGGGGAAGATCAAGGAAAGGGCCGACTGTGGCTGACCCCAGCATGCCTCCGGAAGGCCAGAGGCAGCCATTGGAGAATGTCAGGAGTGATGAACGATACCATCCCTACAGGTCATCTGGACGAAGTCAATCCCGCAGGGAAGAACCAAACTCATTTTTATCCGCTACAATTTCTGATGAAAGAATGGCGCGATTGTTCAGGGAGTGCGTTCAACGGGAGCAAAGGGATCGAGGGATAGGTGCTAGGGTAACCAGCCCCTTCACCCGCAAGATTGAAACTGCCATCACCCCCCAGGAATGGAAAATGCCAACGATGGAACCTTTCAAGGGAACCTCTGACCCCATTGTGCACTTACAGAGATACACCCAGCATATGCTCATGAGCGGAGCAACGGAGGAAGTGTTGTGTAAATGCTTCCCACTCTTCTTGGCAGACCTAGCTACCTCCTGGTTCTGCCACCTACTCCAAGGGTCCATCAGCTCATGGGAAATGTTGAAAGAAAAATTCATCAGCCAGTTCCGCATTCATGTGGAACAACCCAAGGACGCTTATTCCCTATCTAATATCAAGCAGAAACTCGGAGAGACAGTGCAACAATATCTCACCCGATTCAACGCTGCGGCAGCCGCAGTCCAAGATGCCGACGAGAAACTTATCCTAATGGCCCTCTGCAGTGGTGTACACCCGGATGCTAAGTTTGCTAGAAGACTAACCAAGGAAAAGCCAGCTACTTTACCTGATTTCTTCCATGAAGCTGGAAAGTATATGAGACTTGAGGACGCTGCCACTGAGAGGCAATCAGGGAAACAGGCTAAGACGGCTACAGACAGGGTCCCCGCTGCAACAAAGGATGTTCGAAGAAACGACTCTAGAGACAACGCTGGGGGTAAAAAGGGAGAAAAGCGCTTATATCGTCCAGGACCAGGATTTGACTCTTACACTCCTTTGAATGAAATAATCGAAAACATCTTCCTAGCCACTCAAGACGAAGTTAGATACAAGCGCCCCCCGCACAAGAAGGAGTCAGATAACGCACTCAAATCTGGAAAGTTCTGCCGCTTCCACGAATCCCACGAACATGACACCAATGAATGCCACCATCTTCGGGACTTGATTGAAGAACACATCAGAAGGAGGAGACTGGAGCGCTATGTAAAAGGCCAGAATAGGACTTTAACTCCTGCCAATGAGAATCCTGGACTACCCCCCCTAGAAGTAGGCAGGGGAAATCGCAACACCGGCGGCTCTAGTCAAGAGAAGATAGTGGTCCGCACCATATCAGGAGGACCGCACATCGCCGACAGAAGCTGGGCGGAGATGGAAAGATACGGTAAGTCACCGAGGAACGCTGAAGGCTGCGTTAATTCTGCTATGGAAGAACGCCACCCGAAACGGAAAGAGAGCGACGACATCACATTCAGTAGGCGTGACCTAGAGGGAAGGCAGTACCCACACATGGATCCTATGGTCATCTCTGCCTGGTTCGGACCAGCCAAAGTTTTCCGAATTTTAATAGACATTGGAAGCTCAGTAAATATCCTGTTCAAGCATGCTTTGGACAAAATGAAGCTGTCAATGAAGGATGTGTCTCCCTGCAACAAACCATTACATGGTTTCACTGGAGATGCAAAGATGCCCCTCGGGAAACTGGATCTATTTGTCGAAATAGGAAGTCATCCCCGTTCTGCTGTGCGAAAACAAACGTTTGTGCTAATAGAGAACCACGCGGCCTTTTTGGGAAGACCATCCTTGTCTGACTTCCAAATTGTCCTAGCCCCGTGGTGCCTGAAGATGAAATTTCCAACCGATAACGGAATAGGAGAAATAGAGGGAAATCAAGACGCTGCTCGAGACTGCTATGTAACTGAACTTCGCAATAACCGTAGAAAAGATAAAGGGAAAAATGCAGAGACTACTCTCTGCATGAAAAACTTGGAAGCATAGCAACTAAAGAAAGCCCCTCCTCTTCGATATACCAGTGACCCTTTCAATGAATTAGACCCCAGGGACAAAGAGGAGGAGGCCACCGCCGAGCCTGCAGAGGCTATGGAATTTGTATCTGTAGACAAACACGACCCAAGTAGACTGCTGAGAGTCGGGTCTCAGTTAAAAGAAGAATTAAAGAATCAACTCATTGATTTTCTTCGCCACAACATGGATGTATTTGTATGGACGCATGCTGACATGACAGGAATCTCCCCAGACGTAGCATGCCACATGCTGAACATCGATCCCACCTAGGTGCCAGTGAAGCAGAAAAAGAGGAGCATAGGGGCAGAACGATCAGCAGCCCTCGAGGAAGAAGTAAAGAACCAACTTGCCAACGACTTCATACGAGAAGCCATCTACCCAGAATGGATCGCCAACCCGGTACTGGTAAAGAAAGCTAACGGAAAGTGGCGAACATGCATCGTTTCTCCAACTTAAATGACGCTTGCCCGAAAGACTGCTTCCCACTCCCCCGAATCGACCAACTTGTGGATAGCACTGCCGGACACGAACTTTTATCCTTCATGGACGCGTACTCAGGATATAACCAGATCCCTATGCACGCCCCCGATCAAGACCACACTAGTTTCATCACTGACCGGGGATTATACTGCTACAAAGTAATGCCTTTTGGACTTAAAAACGCCGGGGCTACTTATCAGCGCCTTGTCAACAAGAAGTTTGCGGAACTAATAGGACAAATTATGGAAGTTTATGTGGATGACATACTGGTAAAATCGAGGAAAGCCAATGATCATATAAACCACCTGGATGAGATGTTTCAAGTACTTCGCCAATATGGAATGAAGCTGAACCCTCTAAAGTGCTCCTTCGGAGTGTCGTCGGGAAAGTTCTTGGGATTCATCGTTCATGCCAGAGGGATTGAAGCAAACCCCGAACAAGTTCGAGCTTTACAAGATATCAAGATACCATCCACTCGAAGGGAGATGCAAAGCCTAAACGGGAAAGTGGCCGCCCTAAGTAGGTTCATCTCTAAAGCAACCGACAAATGCATCCCTTTCTTCGAAGCTCTAAAGAAAGACAAAGGAAAGTTCGAATGGACCGACAAATGCTCGACAGCCTTCCTTAACTTAATCGGACACCTCCAGAAACCACCGATGCTCTCAACTCCAAATGAAGGCGAGGAACTATACTTATACCTTGATGTATCGTCCCATGCTTTAAGCGCCGCTTTGGTGAGAGAAGACAACCGCGCACAGCGGCCCATATACTTTGTAAGCAAGAGATTTACAGGGGCAGAAGCCAGATACCCTAAACTTGAGAAGCTAGCATACTGTCTGTTAATCACGTCACGGAAACTGCGACACTATTTCCAATCTCATTCCATCAGAGTTTTGACCGATCAACCGCTAAGGCAAGTGCTCCATCGCCCCGACACTTCTGGGCGATTACTTAAGTGGTGCATTGAACTAAGTCAATATGATATCACCTACCATCCTCGCACCTCTATCAAGGGGCAAGCCATAGTTGATTTCATTGCCGAATTCACTACTAACGAAGGTAAGGAGCAATCTGAAATAGCAGAAGATATCAAGTGGAATCTCTTTGTAGATGGAGCATCAAACGAACAAGGCTCGGGGGCAGGTGTTGTGATAATCACCCCCAGGGGAAGGAAGCTGCACTACGCCCTAAGGTTGGAATTCGCTGCCACCAACAATGACGCAGAATACGAAGCGGTGATAGCTGGATTAGAACTGGCCTTGGAGATTGGAGTCGGTTCTTTATGTCTCCATAGTGATTCTCAACTCATTGTAAATCAAATACTGGGAGACTTCCAGACTCGAGGAGAACGACTCACAGCATATCTAAAAAAGACCAAGCTGCTGCTCAATCAATTGGATCACTATCTAATCAAACACATTCCTCGAGAAGAGAACCAAGAGGCCGACGAACTAGCAAAGCAAGCTAGTATGAAGGACATCACTATCTTCGGAGCATTAACCATCTCAAAACAGCCGGCACCAAGTTTCGAGCAAGTGAATCTGATAGCTGCGATCGACGAAGAAACTTGGATGACTCCTATCCGGAAATATTTACAAGATGGCACACTGCCCGACAGGCGTAACGAAATCAATAAAATCTTGAGGAAAGCTTCCCGCTATACATTACAAGAAGGCATCCTCTATCGGCGTGGCTTCTCTAATCCCTTATTAAGGTGTATCGCTGGAAGGGAAGCCAGGGAAGTCTTATCCAACATCCATCAAGGAAGTTGCGGAGATCACACTGGAGGGCAGACTCTGGCAAAGAAGATACTCTGATATGTATATTACTGGCCCACTTTAAACAAAGATGCCTTGGACTTCGTCAAGATATGCGACAGATGTCAGAAATTTGCCAAGATTCCTCGGCTACCCATAAATGAGATTACTCAAATGACCAGCCCTTGGCCCTTTGCAGTATGGGGAATTGACTTGATTGGCGAACTGCCAACGGGCCGAGGCGGAGCCAAATATGCTATAGTGGCGGTTGACTATTTCACCAAATGGGTTGAGGCGGAACCTCTAAATAAAATATCTTCGGCAAAAGTTATTAACTTCTTGATCAAAAATGTTTTATGCAAGGTATGGGGTTCCGCTCAAAATCATATCAGACAATGGACTTCAATTTGACAGCGAGGAATTCGCCGACTGGTGCTAAGAGCACGGAATTCACAAAAGCTTCTCATCTGTAGCTTACCCCCAGGCAAACGGACAAGTCAACGCTGTCAACAAAATCCTCAAAACCCTAATCAAGAAGAAACTTGAAAAGTCAAAAGGCACTTGGGTGGATGAACTTCCTACGGCACTTTGGGCCTACCGCACATCTTACAGAACATCAACAGGGCATACTCCTTTCTCTTTGGCATATGGATCGGAGGCCATGCTCCCAGTTGAAACTGTAGTGCCTTCCCACCGTAGGATCCACTACAACCCAGAAGAGAACGAAGAACTCCTCCACATGTCTTTGGATCTAATTGAGGAGAGAAGAAACGATGCAACACTCAAAGCAGCAGCTCACAAGCAAAAAGTTGCGGCACAATACAACTCTAAAGTCAAGCACCGCAGCTTACAGGAAGGAGATCTTGTCCTCAAGCGGATCTTCCCGTGCCCCGGAGCGCTAGATCCAATCTGGGACGGACCCTATGTAATTCATAAAGATCTCCACAACGGAGCTTATATTTTGTCAACAGTGGACGGGGAGGTGTTCCAGAGGGCCTGGAACATCCAACACCTCCGTCGATACTTTTCTTAACTTGTACTGCCCATATGAAGTGAATTAACAAAGAGAATTAGTGGATGTAGGCATTTTCGTGCCGAACCACTTTAAAAATCTTGTCTCTTTTTAACTTGTTCCTTTATATCTTGGCTGCTTGTTGAGCTTTATCCTTTTCTGTTGAACAAAATCGTGTATAACGACATTTCCATACTGGAACTTCATGGCGCAACTTTACCTGGACAAGACTCAATAGGTACTATGCGATTCTATGCACTCGCCAATGAGACACTTTTGCTCCAGCATCCCTCTGCTGCGGGTTAACTCATTGCTCGCGACTGCCCTCAAAGCCAACTGTAATGAGCCGATTATAAGCCATCACGAAGGCCGACAATAGCCGATGGCAGCTCATTACGGCGTTCGGCTCGCCGGCAACTGTGAACCTACTTTCAGCCCCAACATAAGGTGTGGCCAGCCAGGTGTAGTTCACGGTTGACGATCGGCACCCACGCTAGCCGGCCACAGTAAATCGAATAATACCCACGATTACGGGCCATAATGGCTCGGGTAGTTACTGTGCGCGATCTCGGCTCCGATATGTCTTAAGTGCGGATGTGGTAAAAAAGATAAACTCCCCACGGAGGCGTAAGATGGGTGACAAATGTCTCCAAGACCTACAGCTAGGGAAAGTGACTACAAAACCCGTTTGCCACGAACTTAAGCATATCGACGGCCTTCCGTGACCGGAAGTTTTACTTTTCCTATATTTCCATTCCATTTAAATACTTTTCTTGTATCCTGCATAAAGGTCCCCAAAGTACAGGACACTAAATAGGAGGCATTCGCTCACGAGAATCTGAGCCCGCAAACTGGGTGACAAGGCACTCAGCCGCATCCATGGTCAATTACACAAGATGTCCAAAGCTACCCCCTACAACCAGAACATGAAGGGCGGTACTCTTTTTTCTTGTACATAATCATGTAGCCATGACTTATTCGTATCATTGCAAGACATGAGATTATATTTCAAGCAAAAGCTTAACATCGAACACAATTAAATCACAGGCATATGCATAACTATGTTTTTTTTATACAGCACTTCAAAATAATAACAGCATTCAAAATATAACAGAATCAGCTTACGTTATAAGCTTACATAGAGACGTTCAATAGCATAATTACAACTTGAGAGTACATTAATGTTTTGAACTAGCATGTACAGGAATGTCAAGCAGGCTAAATGAAATAATCAACTGCACCAGTGCTCCACCCTCGTCCTACCAGCTCTTCAAATCTACTTGACTACAGGATCGGAGCTCCCAGCATGATGACCAGAGGCCCCACCTGTCCAATTCAGGAAAAGATTCCATTAAACCGACAACAAACGATCAAGTTATGAAAAGCTAAAAAGGGAAAACTCACCAACACCCGCTCCTTGGTCCTCATCCCCTAACTGCACACCGACTTCCTCCGCAGCAAGTAGCCGCATCCCCTCCTTCACCGCTACCTTCTCCTCCTTTGAGAACTGGGCGATAACCACGTCCATCCTGAATGCTGCTCCACCTTACTTATCCGCATCGGCCTTGGCCTCCTCCAAATCCCGGAGATATATCCTAGCCATGATCCGGGGATAGTCATCCATCCAGAATAGATTACCCTGCTTCCAAGTACGGAAGTACATATCCTGCAACATCTCATCCATCATCCCCTCATTCTCCTCAAACTCCCTCACCCGGGCCTCGGAGGAAAGCAACTTAGCGATGGCAACATCCCTCTCCGATCGATATCTCAAGCGGTCAGCCTGGAGAGACCTCCTCATTTCCTCCATCTCTTCCTTTAGCCTGGCCTGAGCAAGCTCCGCGGCCTCAAGCCTCCCAGATAACTCCTCTACCTGCTCGAGATCCGCCCTCCGTACTTCGTCCACCGTAGCAATGGCTATGTCAATCCGCTCCTTGCAGGCGGCCTCCATCTTTCGCAACTCAGCCTTGCTAGCCTCCTTCATGGTTTTCTTTAGTTGTCGGGAGGCCGCCTCATGCTGAGATATCTGGATAGCCTGATCGGCAAGCTGTTTGGCCTGATCAGAAACCTGTAGCCGCAACCGGATGTTAGCACTTCCGATTTCCTCCCCAGCCCTGGCCAGTCAAGCGTGATGCTCCATTAGCCTCTTGGTTTCCTCAACCACCCGATCGATGCTTGCCTTGGCCTCATTCCCCATGGTCACAATCCGAGTAGTAAGCAAATCGAGGTCTAACGACTTAGCCTCATCAAGCACCCGTACCATGGGATTGCGGGGAAGAAGATGCTCATCCGTGACCTCGTCAAAAGAGATGTCCTGAAAACTCGGGTCCAGATCCGGGTGACCGGCAAATGTGTTGCGATCCAAACCAGGACGGTCTATCGGGGTGACGGTTGGATTTTCGGACGGATGAGGGGAAGGCATAAACTCAGTATCCTCCTCAGTAATATCATGGATGGGCTGGACTGGAGGCTGAGGGCTAGGTGAAGGTTCAAACGAAGATCGGCCCCTCTTCCTCTTTTGCATATCTTCTTCAATAACTCCGAGAAGAGGGCGATATCTAACTACATCCCCAGGACGGCTAGTTGACGGCTTTGGTTTGGCAGAAGCTTTGAGTAGCTTATACTGTTCGAGGCGGTGCCGAATATCTGATGTCTTGGCCTCCTCACCTGCTCCTGGAATAAAAACCAAGTGTTACGAACATACAATGATCCATAATTCAAGAAATATGTTAAGTTAAAAAGAGTGAGAAGACACATCTATTATACAAACCCTGCGGAGGAGTAGGATACTGCAATAAGTCCCGAATCTCATACCAGGATGGGAGCGAACCATAAGATATTCCTAAGTCCCTATCGTAAATGGAGTCTGCAGAAGTCAAAAGCTCACCTTGAATCATCGGTGTCGCCTTAGCTGAAGAGCTCTTAGAGGATGGATCGGCACCAGACCCAGCCTTGTCAGCCTCCTTTGCCTTCTCAACCAAAGCCGATCCTCCCTCTGACTCCCCGAAAGCTTGACGGAAAGCATCATCCGTCCACTCATGAATCTCTCCAGCTTGCGCGAAGGTTAAGGCACCAACACCACTACCGCTCTGTTCATCGCCTCCTTCACCCTCACCTATATCCTCCTCAACATCTTCCTCCCCCGGAGCAATTGGGCAAGTGCTAGGAGAGGGGCCGTCGGACTTCTTGAGCTTCTTCCCTCCAACAGCTAGAGGCTTTGTGAAAGGTTCCCTCTTGCCGCTTTTCACCATGGCCCCTTCCTTGGCTTTGGCGGCCGTCTCCTCAGCGTATCTCTCTGCTTAACCATGGACTGGTGTGGCAGGATCAAGTTGTGCTCCAGGAGAGTAGCGTTCCTGATCAGGTAAGAAGCCGACCGATCCCGTCCCGGAACAGCCCTTATTTCCGCAGCCATCCGAACCAAGGAATCATTCTCCACGACTGTAAAGCCACCTATCGCTAGCAAGAAATAAAAGCATATAAGAAGGAGCATTGCAGCCGAGACAAAGAAACTACAAATGGAGTTCAACTTACAGCCAGAAGTGAAAAGGCGGAAGGAAACGGAGTCATCCTTAATAAAAAACCATTCTTTCTTAAACATACCGAGCTTCGAATACAGGTCTAGGACGGGTTTAAAGGGAACAGCCGCTTCCAAGCTAATGTACGGAGACCCTTTCTTATAACCTCTTAAGTTATATAAATATCGAATATCCCGGTTGGAAGGGGGCGTCAGTACTTTCTCTGGAAAATAACGAATAAGCACACCAGGATAGCGTAGGAATTGGGCTGGAGCTGGAAAGGGGCCACCTTCAGATAGGTAATGAAGCTGACTATCCATGCATTGATCGGAGGAATGGCCCCGCACATGCAATGGTATCGGCTATACGCGAAATATCCCTCAAGGGGATTGTACGGCATCACTCCGTCCCCCGGCAACAGCATGCTCGCTCTGTCAATCCCAAAGGAACGAGAGATAACATCAAGCTGCTCCTCTCTGAGAGAGCTCGGGAAGCAATCGGGAGGAGAATTCAGAAGCTCTTGAGGGCCATATCCGTTCACTAATGACCTCGGGGCAGGTCCATGTCGCACTGGTTCCGGCTGGACTAGGGGCACGGCAGGGGACTCTCTTATGTTCCTAGATTTCCTCTTATCTGATTAGGTTTCCACTCTTTGAGACATTTATCTGCATACACAAAAGCGAGAGACATATTGTTAGAACAAGAAGTATATAGACATAAGCAAGCGAGTGTATAAAGTGAACAAGCATGTATAAGTCGGGAATCTCACTCATGATTCAAGTACAAAAGTTCATTTGGCATATCTCATTCGGCATTCCCCAATACAAGGGTTCATTCGGCATTCTCGGTATAAGGTTCATTCGGTATTCGGGGTCTCAATAATTCGTCCGGTAGTTCAACAAAAAAAAAACTCGTTCGGTGCTTAGAACCCCACGGTTCCATTCGGTAGAACGAAGTAAAATGAAGAAGCCATTCGGCAGTTACCTAATTCGGCAGCAGGAGTTGGTCCGGCACAGTGGTTGATTCGGTAGGAATTCCTTATCCGGTTATCTCGTTCGGTAGGGAATAACGGAAGCCCTAGGCCCCTACTTATAGGCGAGCACAGATACGACCGGACCAAAAGGTTCGACACTTGGGGCCGAATGAAAGTGCCTAAGCTGAATAATGTTAAACAAAGCGCGACATATGCGGGCATATGCCCCACTTTGGGGGGCAAATGTTGCGTGAATTCTCACCCAGGAGATCTCGAGACCAAGAAGCATCACTTTCATCTGGATTTGCCCACTCCATTCGTTCGATTCCATCCGGTACCTAAGCTCATCCGGTACACAGGCCACTACCGAACCACATCCCTTCGCTACCGGACCAACCCCTCTTTTATGCTCGCCGAACCAACCTCCACCGGTCCAACCCATACCCATAACTACCGAACCAGATTCTGCCGAACCAACCTCCTCCAAGCTCCTGCCGAACCACCCATCCGCCGAACCAAAGTAACACCGGTCCAAAACCATCTCCCTGCCGAACCAACCTCCACCGGTCCAACTCACTCCAACCACTACCGGACCAGGTGGATACCGAACCAACATCGCCAGACCAGACTACTTCAACCCAGGCCCACCAGCAGCTATATACATCCAAGACCCCTGCCCCCAACCTCACTCTATAAATAGAGGGGCAAGGGTAAAACAATGGCAGACAAGTTTGAGAGCTCAAGCACGGAAGGAACTTTCAAACAACTTTCATATACTTGTATACAAAGCTTTGTACTTGTAATTTGAAAGAAAAAGGAGAATAACATATAAAGTGGACGTAGGCACGTTCTGGCCGAACCACTATAAATCTATGTGTCTTTTACAGTTTAGTCCCTGCTTTTCATATATTTGCGTAAATCACCCAAATCACTAGAAACAACATAAAATCAACTAATTCACACGACTTGGAGGTGTTTGCCCATTTTTTGTGCAAACAATGTCAAAATCGATAGTCAAAAAATCAACTATTGGAGATAACAAAATGATGGATATAAATATAAATCTCCTACTCTTGTCACAATTCGTCGAACCCAAACTAGCAACTACACCGAAGAAAACAATGATGTCGGACAAGTAAGAGCGGTGTTGCTTTTCTTATTATCATGACAACATTATTAATTTTAAGAATATCAAGAGTTCCTTCAACGTTTAGTGCTAAGTGTAAGACCAAATATTTTCAATGAATGAATCAAACTCTTAAAACATTTGACTCGCGTTTGTGCTAGATTGTCACATCACAAATATTGGTAAAACGTTTTAAAAACTCTCTTTAAAATGTTCTTTTAAAGCACACATATTTCTAGCTGTATTAAAAGAAAGTAAAACCAAATGTCGTTAAAACATTGTTTACTATAACCCAAAACCAATTACACTTAGTGTTTTCTTTAAAACATTCCTTTTTAAAGATATTTTCATTTATAAAATTTCATTTATAAATCAACTTATTATCATCTTTAAAATAAAACTCCTCCAAAGATTTCAGAATATCAACACTTATTAAATGAAGTAATAGGTTTTCTTAATAACTTTACAAAATTATTCATTACTTTAAAACAACATTTATTATCCTATAAGACAATAAACCAATTTAAAGTGCTTTTATAAATTTAAAACAATGTTAATTATCCCCAAGGAAAGGTTATCAAATTTATATTCTTTTTAAAAATTTAAAAACAATATTAATCATCCTAAAAGATAATTACAATCTTTTTAAAAATTTAAAACAACATTAATTACCCCAAAAGATAATTAATTGAATTTACAACTCCTTTTTATAGATTTTAAAGAACACATATCTGTTATTTCAAAATTATCAAAAGTACTTGAAAATATTGTTTAAACAACTTTCAAAGTGCAAAAATGCGCCTAAACATTTACTTTGTAAAAATACAAGCACAAGTTAAACACACGCAAAAGTTTAAGAAGATGATATTTTAATAAGTGATGGTATAACGACAATAGCTATAATGATACTTACCAAATCAAAACATATGTCAAAAATATTTTAACCAAACATCAATATAAGCAGCATAAGAATATAAGTGAGATGCATATAATAATAATTTAATGATGGCGAGAAACCCTTTGGGTCCCTCTACAAAAGTCTCCTGCAAAACTATGGTTATATATGACATCCGCTTTTCAAACGGGAGTTCAATCAAACCAAACATGTAAACACTTGAACATGCAAACAATAATTTATATCTACCATATACCATATACTATTAATCTAAAGGTGAGTAAATTGACCAAAATTCCAGTTGACACTTTCGCGTTCTGGTTTGATCTAAAATCAAGCGGCGTTCAATTTTAGTTCAAAATTTTACTAGCTTCAAATTTGTCAAAATCAATTCTAACGAGGAGAAGACATCATACATTCCAACACAAAAGACGGCATGAAAATATGGCCTCATGTGGAGAAGATATTCAATTTACAAGATTTTTAATAAATTAAAACAATTAATTCCTCACCTACTTTAATTATATGTAATTACCCAAAAACATCTTCTTCCCCAATACTTGCACACTGATACGTGTATAACCTGCACACTGAAACCCAAAAGTACATTCTTCTATACAAGATTTCTCCTTTGATTCTCGGTGCAAATCGGTCACGGACAATTCCAAAGAACTCCTCTTCTCTGCTTCTTCTCAACCCACACCATCATACGAAGCTTGATCGACCAAATTGTATCGCAACCCCTAGCATGTCGCCAAAAAACCCAAGAGACGCATACTCCTATAGTGATCGAACTCCACCAAAATGCTACCACAGACTCGTCTACACATGAGAAACTCAAATCCACACTCTGCCAATCCTAAATCCGCTTCAATCACCTAGGAAATAAAACTCTAGTTCAACATTTAAAAGTGGATCATCCTCAACCTCGACCGTGCATGTCAATCTTCATAAAGATTTGAAGATCCCACTCGTACGAACTCAAGAAATTCGACGATTTAATTTATCATTGAGTAAATCATTATACTTTGAATTTTGAAGATGATAGGTAAATTATCTTTTACTGGAGGAGGGAAAGTAAAAGTGAGAGAGGAAAAAAGAAAAGGTGAAGAATAGTCTTGTGTATTGACTTGTTTATTTTGGTAATTCTGGCAAATTACTTCATGTACGAACCGCGAATGACAAATCAAAAATACGATCGCGTACAAAAATACAACACGATCCCCAAACGATAATAAAATTCACTGGTTATCATATCCTGTGAAATTTCAAAAATGCCGTCTTTTGACGAAATAAACGTCAAACGAGAATTTAAATATTTTCCAAATAAAAAATTACGGAAAAATCCAATAAGTTCATTTAAATTATGTCAATAAAAATCAAATCATTTTATTAACAGTTGATTTTCTTGCTATTTATTCGAGCTATTAATTATTATAAATAAATTAAAAATACGTTCACCATTATTTTTATTTTTAAAAGGAGTTAAAGAAGGATATTAAATCCATTTAGTTAATAATTTAATTGATAAATTCAAATATTTAAATAATCCCTATATCTGTATATAAGTTATTTATATTTCTCTAAAATGTTACATAGTAAGTAGAATGTCAGGTGGTCAATACATGGTTTGTTTTTCTTTTAATCAACGTTATAATTGTATATTTAAAATATGAAAAATATTTGACGAATATTTTTTTATATAAAAAATGATTTTTTTAAATATATACTTATCATTTTTTATACTATTTTTTTCTGATTTCCTTCTACATCAAAGCTTCTTGTTGTGCTATGTTTGTTTTGTCTTCTTTTTCTATAATTTCTGCAATAAAGTCATAATTAGTGATGATTGGTCATTAACAACATAAGAAAATATTTTATTTATAATGAATATATGTTGTGAAATAATAATTTTTTTAAATTTTTAGGAAATATTTACATGGAAAATATGTGAAGTGAAAGTTCCATGTATTTAGATATTATACCTTTGAACATGATGATATCACTTTTTCTTTAATTTTGTCTTTCTTTTCACCACCAAAATTTTCTTCATTCATCATCAAATCTTCTAATTTTTCGCCTGATTTTTCAAAAAAATTCAATTGTTAACTATTTTGTTTGCTAGCGAGGATGGAAAATATTTTCCTGACGCGTATTTTCTATGCTGAAATTTTTATCGTAAGTTGTAAACATATACCTTTTTCTATTATTTCTTATTTTTCTTCAGTACTCTTTTTTTTCTCCAATGCCTTTTGCCGTATTTAGTATGACAATTATTTCATAATGGTTTCTTGTCTAGTCATCAATGTCATCATCATCACCTTTATCATCCTTGTCCTTTCTATTTTTATTATTATCATCTTTAGTTTTCCTTTTATTATCATCATCAGTGGTAGTATCATCACATTTATCTTGATTAGCACTATCATCATCATCACCTTTGTTTTCATCTACGCCATCACCATCTTTACTTTCCTTAGCACCGTCATCATCACCATCACTTTGCCTTGATTAGCACCTTCACAATCATTAGCTTCATTAGCACCATCACCATCTTTATCATCATCACCATCACCATCACCTTTGTCTTGATCAGTACTATCACCTTTAGCATCTTTACCTTCTATGGCACCATCACCAACCACAGCTCTATCTTCATCATCAACTTTACCTTAATTAGCAGCATCATCATCTTATGTTCATAATCATCACATTTAACTTCATTCGTAGCATCACCAACTTTATATTTATCTCCATCACCTTTATCTTCATCAGCATCGTTACCATCTTTTCCTTTATCTTCGTCATCTTCATTATGATCATCATCATATTTACCTTCTTCATTTGCGACATCACCAGCAATTTCATTTCCTTCGTCATCATTATCAGCATCAACAATTTTGTTTCAGCGTCATTAAGTTGATGTTTATCGTCTTCTCATTTTCTTTCGAGTTTTTTTTCAAATCTTTATTTTCTTTTTTCAGCAACTTGTTTCTTCTTTTCTTAGGTTATTTATTTCCAATTTTATATCTTTTTGTTGTTTTTTTATTTTTCCATATTTTTGATCGACGACTGAAGATTTTTCTTTAGCTGATTCAGCTTTGGCAGATTTTAGCTCCTTTTCCTTTCTTTATTTTTCTTCTTTTCTTTGCAAACTAGAGTAAAATGATTTTACATTTTTCATAATTGAAAATTTTCTTGAGATATTTGTTTTGAAATTGTTTTAAAATCTGATTATTAAATTGTTAAATATATGTATTTGTCTATCAAATGCTAGCCGGGTAAATATTTGTTTGGCAAGTATTTACTAGAAAAATATTTTCTTGGCAAATATTGCCCAGAAAATATTTGTCATTCACTTTCTATAACAAAATTGTAGTAGTATTAATAGCAATTTACCTTTTTGGCATGGAAGTGCTTAATTTTGCTTGGAGTAACTTCCTGTACTGTTCATTTTGCAAAAGTATGTTCATTTTGATAATAACTTATTTTTGAAGCGATTATTTTTGTAATATCATGGAAACTATACTACATAAAGAGATTTTAGTTTTTAGTTCAGTTTGCAATAGAAATTATAAAAGATAAAATGAGTTATTATAGATTACCAATAACAGGATTATGCATGCACGTATTTTTCTTGGACCGTCTTTAGTTTTACTCAGATGATCCATAAAAAGTTTTCCTATTATTGTTGGCCATGAAATAGTTTTTAGCTGCTTCAATTTATAAACATTTGGTTGCAGCACGAAAGGAAATGTAAAATTTGGACAAGAGAACAAGTATGTCGAAATTAAAAACATAACTAGCAACATCGATTATATTTTCTGGTTTCTTATTTTTCAAAGCTAACCGAAATCTAATTTCAATATCCTATGTTTTGATCATTTTTGAATTATAAAATATTTCTGTTTGAATGTTTTATTTTTAGAGTTCATGTCATATTCCTTTAAATGAGATGATGTGTTGATTATTATGTCTTCATTTGGGGATCCAAAAATCATTGTTATTTCATTTTCTTTTAGAATTCTTTTCATAACTCCAAAATAAAAATAGTTTTCCTTAGTTGAATAAGAATCTACAATCATATCTATAGAAGATGATTCTTTCAAAATGTCCTCAATTGTTAATGTTGTAGAATGAAGTGTTGCTTCAATAATGGATTGAAAATTTTGAAGAATGGAATTTTGCTTCAATAATGTAACGTGATTTTCAAAAAGTAGTTTTTCTTTTACTAAATTTTCTAACATTCCATAATTAAAGCTACTTCTATAGCTTTTTGAATTATCTTGTGTCGCTTCTATTATCTATTTCTTTGTAATTGTTTTTAGGCCTTCTCCTTGATTCTGGTTGTTTTCTCTTAAGGGATGAAAGAACATCTTCTTCTAATTCTGTATATTCTAAAAATTCAGTTGTTGGAGATGTTGGAGATTTAGAATTTGAGGATTCGGGTTCACGAGGAGATGTTGAAGATTCGAATTCAAAATATTCAAGCAAATTTGCAAATTTACCGACTTAGCGTGGTAGTCTTTTTTATGTGTCATGACTTTTGAATTGACGTGACACCTGTAGAGGTTTTAAAGTTATCAAATTAGTGTCATATATCGTAACATCCCGCCTTTTCGCACATTTTAAACCGACACACGTGCCAATTCAAAGCATACGCAAGGGCGGATTGTTATGGGGTAAATAAGAAAACAGAGAAGAAATAAAAACAAAACAGAATCTCACAGCGAAAGGATAAAATATAATAATAAATATACAGTTCAAAACAGTTTACAAACACTTGATTTGCTTTATACAATAAATATCAGAGTTACACCTACCAATACAATCAATGCAGCGGAACAGTATGAGTGTGGTGCAATACTATAGATAATAATAATACGACTCCTTCGTCTTCGTCCTTCAAAGCTAAAGTCTTCGATCCTGAAACGCTCGGACTGACCCGAGCGAATTTGAAAAGACAAAAACACTCGAGTCAGACTAAAAGATCTTATGTGAGTTAAATTAACAGAAATAAATATGAGTACAGTAACTCAAGAGATGTTCGGGATTTACATCTCCTAAGGATCCGTTAAACTATTTACTATGTAGTATATTGCGCTATTATAATAGTGTCTATTTATAAAATAAACTTACTTTTAAATAGCGTTAAGGCTTTACATTTTCCACCTTAACACGTAAAATGCCAATAGTCTATACAGTACCGTAATACCTCCTGATCGGGAGGCTACCAGAGGATACTCCATAGGTACGACACAAATAGAAACTCGTAGTAAAGACACGATAGGGTAGGTGACACGGCACAACTAGGCAATGCCAGGGTAGATATACCAATTGCGTACCCAGGCTGGTGGAAACGCGTAGCCGCAGTTACCGCCCACCTCGAACAAACTCCCCAAAATCAAAATAAAAGTGGCCACTGAATCAATCCAAAGTCATAGTATAATATCGAAGAGGAGTGTCCGATCAGAGGTATGACCTCATTGGCCTGGGAATAGCTCCTGTTTTAGCCACCTTATGCCAACTCACGGGAGTCGGGTCCACGTATTTACCTTACAGGAAACGTCGCCACCACCTACTTCATTCTGGAATCTCCACCGCGTACACGGTTAGTCAAAGTGGTTTTCGGTGTCGACAGAGAGTATGTCAGATATCCGATCCCGGTCTCTTTGCCAACCCATCGTTATTATAACACCGCGGTCATTTAAAAATAGGTTATACTTTAAAAATCAGAATAAACATTCCATTTCATAACCATGAATACGATATCATTTCAAAACCCAAAACCATATTTTATCACTTATCCCAAATATAATTCTTTTCCAAAATCAAAATGCTTTAACTTCATAACGTCTGAAAATCAAATATTTTCAAAGCATAATATTTTGAAAATCATAATTTAAAACCATAACTTCTAAAACTTGAATGGTTTGGACATTCAACGGTATATGAATTAAATGGTTTAACTTAAATGTTACTTTGTAAAGAAAATAGTTCTCATGGCTTTACAAACACATTTCTTTATTAAAGTCTAAACCAAAATTTATATTATCTCTCTCAAGTTCCAAAACCACTTCAACTTATTTATATATACGTATATCCATTTTGAGTATCAATATTTCAAACTAAAGTTGGATTTTATTCTTTCAACAAATTGATTGTTCTATTAATTAGTCTTGAATATTCATATAAAATCCATAAATAATAAGACTTCAATTTCTAGTAATAAAATATATATTTTTTTTCCAATTCAAATTATACTAGAATATTCATTTCAATTTATTTTAGGAAAAATCCAATTATAAATATCATATCTTAAAATTTCTTAACATTTAAACATATGATATAAATTATTAAACTCCATTTTCTTAAATTTCTTCCATTTTTAATAAAGATTTTTATACACCTTTTAATTTCAAAATTTTCAACTTCATATGTATATATATATGGAAGAAAATATTTATACAATATAAAATTTAAGATTATTATAAACCGTATTCCATCCAAACCATAGAAATCACATTTAAATAGTTATATATATACCGCGGTGCCTGTATATAATTTTCTATCCTATGGTCAAGTGATACGGATATTTATCATTTCAATCCGCAATTTAAAAGATATAAAATTTTGCGGTTATATATCATTTCAAACCACAATCCCGAATGAAATGAAATATGCATGATAATTTGCAATTTAATGATATACAATAAACATCCATTCATCAACATCATCCATCATCCAAATCGCAATCATCAATCAATATCAATCAATAACAATATTATTTTTGGTACTACATAACAGGTAATACTGGCAATTTTATTCAAATTAAATTTAACAGCTATTAATCTATAGTCTATATTCAGTAATAAATTATATAACTGTTAACTAGCAGTTCATATACAAACAAATAAATTTTAACTGTAAATTTATACGCAATAAATTAATTAAATTAACAGTTAAATTAAATAAATGCAATTCAACAGATATGAATAAAATAAACATGCCAAATACTCATAAATAAATTTCTATTCATTTCTAAAATTAATTTAAACAAACATAAAAGCTTCTAGTAGTTGTGAGTGGGTTAAAACACTCGCCTTTTGAATTTAAATCGAATTTAAATTCAATTTAAACTCAAAATTTTGACGGTCTCAGAATTTGTCCAAACCAGCGTCATTGGGTCTGGAATTTAAATACGAACCTAACAAAAAAAATTTCGTTTGAATCCGACTTCGTATGAGAAAGTTATGGCGAAAATGATGATTGAATTCAAAATTGAAAATAAATAAAACGACACACATTCATCACTTACAAATATATGTGCCACGTCACTCCTTCTATTCCCAGAAACGCACGCGGCCCCCTTCCAGAAACCTTAATCGAAGATCTACGATGATCTAACCGTTGAATCGACACAAAAACCATATAGATGCGATCCCCATCGTCCAATCTACAAAACCCAGAAAAGGTTTGACGATCCGTCGAAGTTTGCGACGACGATGATGAATGGTCATGGACTGTTTGAATTAATTCTGGTCAAACGAATGTTCAAAACAGAAAACGAATTGCACCAGTAGATTACGTGCCTCGAGAACATTAACATATATTTTTGTGGAATTTTTCTGAAGTGTTTGCATTTTCATTGAAATTTGGATTGAAGTAGATCTAGGTTTTGCAACCATTTGAGGAGGAGAAGGAGATGAAGAAATGAATATACAGCAAATGACAATAGGATGGAGCTAGGTTTATAACTGTATATATATATTAAATTTCCAAAATTTAATTAAATTTACTTTCCATTATTTATTGTCAATTAGATTGATTTATCATTGGATTCATATTTCAATATGTAAATATCCCCAATTTCATCTGCACTTATATTTACATTGTTTCTAAATATTAAATTTCAAATATTACTTCATTTAACGTTATGTATTTATTATTTATTACTTGCTGCAGTTGATTATCAATTATACTTAATATACTAAATAGATGGTAAATTTTGAATACTTGTTATCATTAACGTTTTATTTCCACTTACAAAATAAATGAAATTATTACATAAACTCCCTTAATTAAGTCAACCATTATCTTATATAACTTAACTGGTAATATATATACCCAATTGCCCTAATTGGTTTATAGTTATCAGCTAAATACATACTAACTTGTAAATAAATTCGTTTAATTGCAAATGGATCTGATCAAATTTAATAGATTGAATAAATGGGTAAGCAAATAATAAATTTTCCTTTTTGTCAAATTCAAACCCATTCCTACTTAATTATCAATTACAATTTATTGCGAAACATTGATTTTATGCAGTTACCTTTTATTTACGTAGTATTACATCAATTCCTATAACCTTGGATTCATTCCCAATTCACCAAATTCAATTAATTACACTTTACAAATGTGTTTCCAATATATAGGTATTGCCCAAGTTAAATTTATTAGCTAACTCATATTAATAAACAAATGACTTATATGAATGATTAAAATTTTCAATTATCTCACTTTACTCCTAAACTTCTGTTATTTAATAATTATTGCTTAGAACCTGATTTTAATCTTCCCATTATCTATTTAATTCCTTCTAGAATCATAGCTAATATTTGTCATCCCTTCATTACCCAAATGTTCTTATCCCATCAAATTTTAAGTTATCGAAATATTAAATGTCAATTTATTTAATTGCACTAAATTTATCTATTAAAGGTTGCACTTAACCCAAATACATAAAACTTGCCCAATTTCTCCTTAAATCAATAACCTTCATATAGAAATATGTTTATCATAAATTTTATCTACTCTTCCTTTTTAGGTAATGTCCTATATTAGATTTCCATGTAATTTGCAATAAATCATACTCGTAGTTATATCACATTAAATGAGTAAATAAGTGTTGACTCTATTCCTTTGATTCAACATTGGTTTACGTTATATTTCATTAATATTTCTACATACATCAGGATTTTTAAAAATGGTTGTAACGTGAAATCACGTCTACTTCCCATTTTATATTTAAGGCTTCTAAAACCGATTCATATCATTTCTCTAGTCCAAATTTTATTAATATAACCTTAAATTTAATTTATTCCTATCGATGTAATGGTTAAACACAAATTTCACTTATTTGCAATAAATCCACAAATTGGATTTCAAATTTTCAAATAAATAAATAAATTTTAGTTTATCACTTCTTAAATACCCAAACGTCAATGCCTTAATTTAAACTGCATTTATTACATTTTATAAAAATCCTCCATCTTAAGTGACAAATCAAAACTACCCTAACTACACAAATCATCGTATTATAAAGATATTTACATTATCCTCCATTTATTACCTTAATTTATTTAAGGTAACCTTAAATTAATATCTATTGCAATGATTTCAAATTATTATTCTCCCATTCCTTTTTAATTTCAATAACGCCAAATTTAACCGTTATATTCTCTTTATTTATGCGATAAATGCAATTATTGAATCTAATACTCCATTTAATTAATAGATCCTGCTTCCTAGAATCTATATCAACAATAGGTCAAATATATACATAGAATTAGCCTTAACTTCACCTAAAAGAATTAGCTATTTCAACTACCGCACAAAACTACGCTACTGCACTATTTAATCAAATAAATTAATTGAACTTAAATCAGCATAAAGGTTATAAAATTATAAATGTAATCTTAATAAATTCATTTATTGATTTAGACTCTTTCTATACAGTAATTAACCTATTTGTGGGTATAAATAACTTTGGAATTATATTACATCTCATTGGTGCGCGTTTTATTTCCTATAACTTCTCCTTATTTAACTATACCCATTAACAACCAAAAAAATTAAATTAGCTTTATTTCAATCTATTTCCCGTCTTAACTAAATAAAATAAATGGTTAACCTAAACACTTGTTATCCTTTGATATATTCAAATTCACTTCCAACATTTATTAACAAAATGTTGCCATAGGTTTAGATTTACATAAATAAATTATATGAATAGGTAGAAAAATTGGTAATCCGCAAATGCCCAATATACACGCATTAATTACTACCTATTGTTAGAATCCATTTATTAATTTACTAGTTAATAACGGTCTTTTTATTTCTATTTACTACCAAACTCTCTATTTTATTATAGTTCCAATATATTAATACTTAGGCACATCAAGTGCTAGCCCTTTTGTTATTTATATTAAATTGGGTATGCACAAATAAGTTGTTAATTAACTATTTCTACAAAATTATATTCATACATTCAGTTTCATATCTTATAGGGTTAAATTCTAATTACTTACGCTTAATCTATCAATTTAATACTCTATTCAAACATGCATTTAAATTCTTTGTATTCTAAATAAATTTTATTAAATGTTGACATCCACTAATAGCATTCACCTTTATTACAACCAAAGGTGACATCTTCACTACTGATTTTATATTAATGAATCTCATTTTAGTTAATATTTTTTATTAATATTCTCAATTCAACATTTATTGATTTCTTAAAATTTACTTTTGACAAAAAGTGACAAATTACATTATCCAAATCTATTGTCATAAAATTTTATTGTTACACTAGGTTACAACTACTATACCAAATTTCTACATTTATTCTTAAACAAATTAGAAATTATATTAATTTAATTTATTAAATATTATTAATTTAACGGGTCGTTACAATCTCCCCCACTCAAAACTTTTCGTCCCCGAAAAGGAAAAAGAAGGGAGAAGGAAGAATAAAACAGTACATCTTATTCCAAATATTAACTTATAACAATAATTTACTAAATTTATTTTCTAAATAAAATATACCTGTTTATAATCATTATATTATTTTATACTTAATTATTAAAGTTGGGAAAATATTTTCACAAAATTCTAAGTCCAAAATTTACGGAAAATTTTGGCAGAGTCTCCTTTGTACGGAGAGACTCTGGAGAAAATATAATATCAAAATATACAAATATATTACATATATTATCAAAATAATATATCCCAACACGGGAAAAATAGCGCTTTAAACGTAATCCGAAAACGTACCTATTTGTCGGGCAATATACGCTTATTATTATGGAACCAAAAGCAGTAGCAGTTGCTTCCATCACCTGTATTCACTTATATAATCTAAAAGGTTAAATATTTATTTTAAAGTGAACTATTCAAGTGGATTCAATCATTAATCAACCAAACAATTCAACAACCATCAACCTTACAAACAACATACATACACAAACAAAGCAACCATTTAATCCATCAAACAAATAGTTGTTTGGGTTCAAACTTGAAATTTGTATGAAATGAAATTAACTATCAAGTGCATCCTTTACTCAACAGTCTTAGATGGAACAAAGATAGATACTTATTCATTTAACCACTTCAAATTTCTTACCCAACAACATAAATCAAACAACAGAATTCAAACCAACACCCAAATTTATTTATTATACATTAATCTCATGCTTCAATGGTTTGATTTTCTTTCTTTCATTTATGGAGTGATTTCTTTATTTCTTACAAATTTTCATTTTCGATTTATCACAAATTCATTATATTTGTATTCCAATTTATTTACTAAAGTTTCTATCATCTATTTATACTACTTACCTTTACTTATAGTAAAATTTCCAATTTAACTTAAGTCTATATAATAGCAAATTAATAGAATACCTTTATTACCTTACTCTTCACTTGTAAGATTTCCCCTTA
Organism: Allium cepa; assembly: GCA_030765085.1. Taxonomy (NCBI): domain Eukaryota; kingdom Viridiplantae; phylum Streptophyta; class Magnoliopsida; order Asparagales; family Amaryllidaceae; genus Allium; species Allium cepa. The sequence goes on from CM060930.1 coordinate 238,690,066, forward strand.
CATTTTCCTACTAACATTGCAACTTTTTATTATATGGTAAGTTATGTATGTTTTAAGAATGTAAGTGAAAATTTACAAGTTTCTTCTCCATTCCTTTAATTAATATATATTTGTTTTATAAATTACAATTTCAACTTACCTTTAATTTCATTCATTTATTTAATGTTGAAGTTTCCATTATATTTAATTACAGTAACCCTCTACTTACACTTAATTTATTAACCTTATAACTTACATTCCTATAAGTGAAAGATTTTACTCATTCATTAACTATGGATTGCAGTCATTTATATTTTTCCTACTTTCCATTATATTAGAATAGGGGGAATTAAAGCATACTTAAGTTAATAACCCTACAATCAAACTTTATAAATTAAGGAATTTCATTTTTACTTTCTTAAGGTTAAAATCACCTATTAATAATACAACCTTTAATTTTAGTAAAATTCCAATCATCACTTAAGTTAATACCATTAAATTCTTATTTATAACAGTAATTTATTGAATACTTCATTTTTTTCCAAAATTCTACTTGCATAATATTCTATTCCACTCTTAATTTACATTTCAACTTTTTATACTTGGTAAGTTATTTATATTAAAGAAAAAGCAAAAGAACTTATGCAAGTTTAATCTCAACTCTTTTAATTCATTGATTACTTCTTTTATTTCACTAACCTAAATTTTTACAACTAATTAATGGAAATTCAAGAATTAATACCGGGTCAAATTCCAAAATTTCTTTAAAATAATAGATAATTAATTTCTTACAACTTTTATATCTCTAATTACCTTTAAACAATTAAAATTTTAAATAATTTCAAAACAAATCTGCAGTAGAATTTACTACAGTGGCCTTTCCCTTCGAAACTCGAAAATGAAAGTCGATGATGCGGCCGTCATCACCGAAATTATTTTCCAGCGACAGAGAGGAAAGTACAAACTTATTTTCTTCAAAATCCTCTTTAAACCAATTCCTTCGAATTATACTAAATATTTATATAAGAAAATATCTATAAACCAAATCATTATATTTCATAAATCCTTTGAAAGCAGATTTCAAAATCCCGGACTTAAGTTCAAAAATCTCTAATTTGATTTATTAAAATTCAACTTAGCTTTAATTCATTACAAATATTTTTATTACCTAACACCCAACTATAGCAACCAAAATATATCTTTATAAAAATATTTTTATATATAGAAAATATAATAGGCAAAATTATTTCATTCACCTATATTAAAAACAAATATTATGTCGGTCTGTCCTATTAAGTGTTTAGAAATCCTTATGATGACATAGCGTCCCATGCATCAACCAGAATTTATAAATACAAAGCGGAACAGATTAACACAATATCAAAATCTTTTATTAATACTAACAAATACGCTCTCTCATATATATATATATATATATACACTCAGCGACTCCCATAGGGTATTACTACCCTATTAATAAAGAGTCAAACCCCACAAAGCCAAGGTTTATCGCTAAACCAAAGCTCTGATACCAACTGTGACATCCCGCCTTTTCGCACACTTTAAACCGACACACGTGCCAATTCAAAGCATACGCAAGGGCGGATTGTTATGGGGTAAATAAGAAAACAGAGAAGAAATAAAAACAAAACAGAATCTCACAGCGGAAGGATAAAATATAATAATAAATATACAGTTCAAAACAGTTTACAAACACTTGATTTGCTTTATACAATAAATATCAGAGTTACACCTACCAATAAAATCAATGCAGCGGAACAGTATGAGTGTGGTGCAATACTATAGATAATAATAATACGACTCCTTCGTCTTCGTCCTTCAAAGCTAAAGTCTTCGATCCTGAAACGCTCGGACTGACCCGAGCGAATTTGAAAAGACAAAAACACTCGAGTCAGACGAAAAGATCTTATGTGAGTTAAATTAACAGAAATAAATATGAGTACAGTAACTCAAGAGATGTTCGGGATTTACATCTCCTAAGGATCCGTTAAACTATTTACTATGTAGTATATTGCTCTATTATAATAGTGTCTATTTATAAAATAAACTTACTTTTAAATAGCGTTAAGGCTTTACATTTTCCACCTTAACACGTAAAATGCCAATAGTCTATACAGTACCGTAATACCTCCTGATCGGGAGGCTACAAGAGGATACTCCATAGGTACGACACAAATAGAAACTCGTAGTAAAGGCACGATAGGGTAGGTGACTCGGCACAACTAGGCAATGCCAGGGTAGATATACCAATTGCGTACCCAGGCTGGTGGAAACGCGTAGCCGCAGTTACTGCCCACCTCGAACAAACTCCCCAAAATCAAAATAAAAGTGGCCACTGAATCAATCCAAAGTCATAGTATAATATCGAAGAGGAGTGTCCGATCAGAGGTATGACCTCATTGGCCTGGGAATAGCTCCTGTTTTAGCCACCTTATGCCAACTCACGGGAGTCGGGTCCACGTATTTACCTTACAGGAAACGTCTCCAGCACCTACTTCATTCTGGAATCTCCACCGCGTACACGGCTAGTCAAAGTGGTTTTCGGTATCGACAGAGAGTATGTCAGATATCCGATCCCGGTCTCTTTGCCAACCCATCGTTATTATAACACCGCGGTCATTTAAAAATAGGTTATACTTTAAAAATCAGAATAAACATTCCATTTCATAACCATGAATACGATATCATTTCAAAACCCAAAACCATATTTTATCACTTATCCCAAATATAATTCTTTTCCAAAATCAAAATGCTTTAACTTCATAACGTCTGAAAATCAAATATTTTCAAAGCATAATATTTTGAAAATCATAATTTAAAACCATAACTTCTAAAACTTGAATGGTTTGGACATTCAACGGTATATGAATTAAATGGTTTAACTTAAATGTTACTTTGTAAAGAAAATAGTTCTCATGGCTTTACAAATACATTTCTTTATTAAAGTCTGAACCAAAATTTATATTATCTCTCTCAAGTTCCAAAACCACTTCAACTTATTTATATATACGTATATCCATTTTGAGTATCAGTATTTCAAACTAAAGTTGGATTTTATTCTTTCAACAAATCAATTGTTCTATTAATTAGTCTTGAATATTCATATAAAATCCATAAATAACAAGACTTCAATTTCTAGTAATAAAAAATATATTTTTTTTCCAATTCAAATTATACTAGAATATTCATTTCAATTTATTTTAGGAAAAATCCAATTATAAATATCATATCTTAAAATTTCTTAACATTTAAACATATGATATAAATTATTAAACTCCATTTTCTTAAATTTCTTCCATTTTTAATAAAGATTTTTATACACCTTTTAATTTCAAAATTTTCAACTTCATATGTATATATATATGGAAGAAAATATTTATACAATATAAAATTTAAGATTATTATAAACCGTATTCCATCCAAACCATAGAAATCACATTTAAATAGTTATATATATACCGCGGTGCCTGTACATAATTTTCTATCCTATGGTCAAGTGATACGGATATTTATCATTTCAATTCGCAATTTAAAAGATATAAAATTTTGCGGTTATATATCATTTCAAACCACAATCCCGAATGAAATGAAATATGCATGATAATTTGCAATTTAATGATATACAATAAACATCTATTCATCAACATCATCCATCATCCAAATCGCAATCATCAATCAATATCAATCAATAACAATATTATTTTTGGTACTACATAACAGGTAATACTGGCAATTTTATTCAAATTAAATTTAACAGCTATTAATCTACATTCTATATTCAATAATAAATTATATAACTGTTAACTAGCAGTTCATATACAAACAAATAAATTTTAACTGTAAATTTATACGCAATAAATTAATTAAATTAACAGTTAAATTAAATAAATGCAATTCAACAGATATGAATAAAATAAACATGCCAAATACTCATAAATAAATTTCTATTTATTTCTAAAATTAATTTAAACAAACATAAAAGCTTCTAGTAGTTGTGAGTGGGTTAAAACACTCACCTTTTGAATTTAAATCGGATTTAAATTCAATTTAAACTCAAAATTTTGACGGTCTCAGAATTTGTCCAAACCAGCGTCATTGGGTCTGGAATTTAAATACGAACCTAACAAAAAATATTTCGTTTGAATCCGACTTCGTATGAGAAAGTTATGGCGAAAATGATGATTGAATTCAAAATTGAAAATAAATGAAACGACACACATTCATCACTTACAAATATATGTGCCACGTCACTCCTTCTATTCCCAGAAACGCACGCAGCCCCCTTCCAGAAACCCTAATCGAAGATCTACGATGATCTAACCGTTGAATCGACACAAAAACCATATAGATGCGATCCCCATCGTCCACTCTACAAAACCCAGAAAAGGTTTGACGATCCGACGAAGTTTGCGACGACGATGATGAATGGTCACGGACTGTTTGAATTAATTCTGGTCAAACGAATGTTCAAAACAGAAAACGAATTGCACCAGTAGATTACGTGCCTCGAGAACATTAACATATATTTTTGTGGAATTTTTCTGAAGTGTTTGCATTTTCATTGAAATTTGGATTGAAGTAGATCTAGGTTTTGCAACCATTTGATGAGGAGAAGGAGATGAAGAAATGAATATACAGCAAATGACAATAGGATGGAGCTAGGGTTTATAACTGTATATATATATTAAATCTCCAAAATTTAATTAAATTTACTTTCCATTATTTATTGTCAATTAGATTGATTTATCATTGGATTCATATTTCAATATGTAAATATCCCCAATTTCATCTGCACTTATATTTACATAGTTTCTAAATATTAAATTTCAAATATTACTTCATTTAACGTTACGTATTTATTATTTATTACTTGCTGCAGTTGATTATCAATTATACTTAATATACTAAATAGATGGTAAATTTTGAATACTTGTTATCATTAACGTTTTATTTCCACTTACAAAATACATGAAATTATTACATAAACTCCCTTAATTAAGCCAACCATTATCTTATATAACTTAACTGGTAATATATATACCCAATTGCCCTAATTGGTTTATAGTTATCAGCTAAATACATACTAACTTGTAAATAAATTCATTTAATTGCAAATGGATCTGATCAAATTTAATAGATTGAATAGATGGGTAAGCAAATAATAAATTTTCCTTTTTGTCAAATTCAAACCCATTCCTTCTTAATTATCAATTACAATTTATTACGAAACATTGATTTTATGCAGTTACCTTTTATTTGCGTAGTATTACATCAATTCCTATAACCTTGGATTCATTCCCAATTCACCAAATTCAATTAATTACACTTTACAAATGTGTTTCCAATATATAGGTATTGCCCAAGTTAAATTTATTAGCTAACTCATATTAATAAACAAATGACTTATATGAATGATTAAAATTTTCAATTATCTCACTTTACTCCTAAACTTCTGTTATTTAATAATTATTGCTTAGAACCTGATTTTAATCTTCCCATTATCTATTTAATTCCTTCTAGAATCATAGCTAATATTTGTCATCCCTTCATTACCCAAATGTTCTTATCCCATCAAATTTTAAGTTATCGAAATATTAAATGTCAATTTCTTTAATTGCACTAAATTTATCTATTAAAGGTTGCACTTAACCCAAATACATAAAACTTGCCCAATTTCTCCTTAAATCAATAACCTTCATATAGAAATATGTTTATCATAAATTTTATCTACTCTTCCTTTTTAGGTAATGTCCTATATTAGATTTCCATGTAATTTGCAATAAATCATACTCGTAGTTATATCACATTAAATGAGTAAATAAGTGTTGACTCTATTCCTTTGATTCAACATTGGTTTACGTTATATTTCATTAATATTTCTACATACATCAGGATTTTTAAAAATGGTTGTAACGTGAAATCTCGTCTACTTCCCATTTTATATTTAAGGCTTCTAAAACCGATTCATATCATTTCTCTAGTCCAAATTTTATTAATATAACCTTAAATTTAATTTATTCCTATCGATGTAATGGTTAAACACAAATTTCACTTATTTGCAATAAATCCACAAATTGGATTTCAAATTTTCAAATAAATAAATAAATTTTAGTTTATCACTTCTTAAATACCCAAACGTCAATGCCTTAATTTAAACTACATTTATTACATTTTATAAAAATCCTCCATCTTAAGTGACAAATCAAAACTACCCTAACTACACAAATCATCGTATTATAAAGATATTTACATTATCCTCCATTTATTACCTTAATTTATTTAAGGTAACCTTAAATTAATATCTATTGCAATGATTTCAAATTATTATTCCCCCATTCCTTTTTAATTTCAATAACGCCAAATTTAACCGTTATATTCTCTTTATTTATGCGATAAATGCAATTATTGATTCTAATACTCCATTTAATTAATAGATCATGCTTCCTAAAATCTATATCAACAATAGGTCAAATATATACATAGAATTAGCCTTAACTTAACCTAAAAGAATTAGCTATTTCAACTACCGTACAAAACTACGCTACTGCACTATTTAATCAAATAAATTAATTGAACTTAAATCATCATAAAGGTTATAAAATTATAAATATAATCTTAATAAATTCATTTATTGATTTAGACTCTTTCTATACAGTAATTAACCTATTTGTGGGTATAAATAACTTTGGAATTATATTACATCTCATTGGTGCGCGTTTTATTTCCTATAACTTCTCCTTATTTAACTATACCCATTAACAACCAAAAAAATTAAATTAGCTTTATTTCAATCTATTTCCCGTCTTAACTAAATAAAATAAATGGTTAACCTAAACACTTGTTATCCTTTGATATATTCAAATTCACTTCCAACATTTATTAACAAAATGTTGCCATAGGTTTAGATTTACATAAATAAATTATATGAATAGGTAGAAAAATTGGTAATCCGCAAATGCCCAATATACACGCATTAATTACTACCTATTGTTAGAATCCATTTATTAATTTACTAGTTAATAACGGTCTTTTTATTTCTATTTACTACCAAACTCTCTATTTTATTATAGTTCCAATATATTAATACTTAGGCACATCAAGTGCTAGCCCTTTTGTTATTTATATTAAATTGGGTATGCACAAATAAGTTGTTAATTAACTATTTCTACAAAATTATATTCATACATTCAGTTCCATATCTTATAGGGTTAAATTCTAATTACTTACGCTTAATCTATCAATTTAATACTCTATTCAAACATGCATTTAAATTCTTTTTATTCTAAATAAATTTTATTAAGTGTTGACATCCACTAATAGCATTCACCTTTATTACAACCAAAGGTGACATCTTCACTACTGATTTTATATTAATGAATCTCATTTTAGTTAATATTTTTTATTAATATTCTCAATTCAACATTTATTGATTTCTTAAAATTTACTTTTAACAAAAAGTGACAAATTACATTATCCAAATCTATTGTCAAAAATTTTTATTGTTACACTAGGTTACAACTACTATACCAAATTTCTACATTTATTCTTAAACAAATTAGAAATTATATTAATTTAATTTATTAAATATTATTAATTTAACGGGTCGTTACATATATATATGAGTAGCAAAATTAGGTATGGTAAATATTCGAACAACAAATATTTGTCATTCCCGTATTTATGTCAAATATTTCATACTGCATGTTTTTTATGTAAATGTACATATACTAAATTTCAATCTACCAAAAATATGAACTTTATTTGATAAATATTTGATATTTTAGTATTTGCGGTTAAAAAAATTAAATCCATAAAATTACTGTCATAAATTGTTTGGCAAATATTTACCATCCTCATTTAATCATCTAATTTTATACTATAATTTCAAGTGTAATTTCCACTAATTTTAGTCCTCAAAGAATCAGAGCTACAAATGCCGCTATTTGTGTTAAAGGTTTTTGTAATATATATAGCTATTTCTAAAATAAACTTTTTAATGCAAATATTTGCTATCCCCACTTCGTCATTTAATTTTATACTACAATTAAAACTATAGAATATGCTAGCATATGATTTTTGTTCGATGATAATAAATATATATATATATTCATTTAAATGTATTTGTTAGTGTACTATTTTATTTTTCACATAATAAATATTTGTTGAATAAAATAAATAACATAGAATTTAAATTCAAACAAATATTTTATTCAAACAAATATTTATTACAATTTAAATAGTATAAACTTCAACTCTCACTATATATATACACAATTTTCAATTACATTACAATTTCGATTACGTCACAATTTTTCAATTTACGTATTACTCCTCACTACATATTCACTCAACACTGTGTTTTTATCTTCAACTTGTTCCAGCTTGAATCCAACATATGAGTTATGCGCAAAATAAACACTGATGTGGTAAAATTGAGAAAGAAAATATTTTGCAGTGCAAATCAAAGTGTGTGATTTTGAAAATGTTATTTGCCTCAGTTATTTGGGTTTTTAGTGATCATTTCTTTTGAATTCATCATACACTAACAACTTGTGACATCCACCGTGTATCACTGTATATGCCACAAGGCCATGCACGCCGATATACACTTGATAAAACTATAGGGACAGGTGAACACAAGGTCAAACCCGAGCCGATGCTGGATTCAACTCAGTGCAGTACAAATACATCACAAAATTGTCGAGTACAAATTCTCATGCAACAAGAAGCCAAAACCAGACCATGCTAACAAGTGCACAAATGTGTATGCATGACAACTGACTCGGCAGTGAAGTCTAAGCAATATGAAAATTCAAGTGAAACCGGAAATATACAAACTACACATGAAACCAGTGGACTGTACTCAGACTCAAGGAAATGTGCAACAGCAAAATGGTCATACCATAAATGAATTCAAATATCAATATCACCAACAAGTTAACTAGGTAAATGTCTCAACATTAAATAGCAACAAAAATGCAAATAGTTTTGAACACAATGAGGCATGGATTCACAAACAACAAAGACTAGAAGAAACTGCATAAGCTAACAAACATATATACATGTGTAAACACACATATATACATGCAATGCACAAGAAAACAATGAATTGATCAGAAGCAACCACACTTTAGAGACCAGGGCATACTGCATATGGTCAGATGCAATGCATCAAGACAACCTAGTTCACGGGATCTTTTTTTTACAAGACCAGCCAACTTGAACATGATATCAAAGGCAACATGAACACAACCAGACTCCAACCAGCTACAATAGTGAAACAAAATGTATAGACTCAAATGTCAATGGCACCAGGTCAGGCAACATCAAGTAACAAAGGCAACATGATAACTCAACAAGCAATGATGCAACATCAATGCCAGAGAATCACCAGTGAAAATATAGGATGCAGTGAAGTAGTAAAAAATAAATGCAGTGGCAATATGAGATACAATGGAAGCAGTTCATATACAAGCAAGGCTACAAATCAATCCAAAACAACCACCAACACTGACCATATATAAACCATGGACAATGTTTACAGAATCAAAATGCAGAACCAAGTGTACCAAGTGCCTCAATGTAGTGAATTAATGAAGCAACAACTTCAACCAGAACTAGTACTGTAACCAAACCGAACCACTACAAACAAATCAGACATGAATGCAAAACAACATGCAAGCACTCAGTTTAAACAAGGCATTGAAACAAGGTACCAATAATATACGTCAATGAAAAAAGTCAATTTCAATCTGAACATGTCAGATTTTAAATAACAAAGTCAAAGCAATGATAATCAAGGTAGTAGTAACAGTAAATCAAACGAAGTAAAATTGAACAAGTCGAAGTCAAAAGATTGTCACAATTTAAATTACCAAACTCAAAACCGTGGTGACTAAGGTAGAATCAAGCAGGTCAGAATCAAAGCCACGGTAATCAAGCATAGCACATCAGAAATTTTTTGAATTGAACTAGTCTAAAGAAATCACAAGCATTCAAGTATCATCGTACGGTCGAGTTAAATTATCATACGAATTCAAACAAAATATTCGAACAAATATTAAGGGAATCGATCCCTATTTAACCCATTATCATCAGCGACATATAGCATTGAGTTTAGGCATATCAACGAAAGTAACAAAGCAAAATTGCATATCAGATTTATCCAAATCAAACTCGACGTAGCAAAGCAGCAGGAAGCAAATCGAAGATAGGAGACGATTGACAGAGCAAAGTGAAGCAAATTACTTCAATCGCTTGAAAAAAGCGGTGACTTCGACAAATTTCCAGAAGCCCTGATTTTTTAAAAGAGGAACAATCGAGCAAAGTGGCAGACTTTATTCACAAAGCGAAGGATACCGGCCGATAATAAAAAAGAGAGGGGGATACTTTTTTTATCACTTTACTTATTTTTCGGGCCAGCGTCTTTTAAATGCTTTTGGGCTTTTATTTTTAAATTAGGTTTTTGTTTTTGAGTTTGTTTCTATTTTATAATTCTTTTTTAAACTTTTGTAATTTTCAAGCCATGTTAATAGCGGACGAACTACGGTGGTGTAGTTCAAGAATTCGCAACTCAGTGGCTGAGTTATGGTAGGGTTTTGAGCGTAAAGTTAGATTAATCGATAGCGAGTGTCACGAGTTTATGAGTGTAAGCGTTTGACTACTTAATTTCTAGTAGAAACCTTGGAGGGAACACGTAGGCAGGGTTTTGCCGAAGCTGGGTAAATCTGTTTTGTTCTATTTCTACTTTTATTATTCTAATATTATGTAACGTACGGCCCCTATACCCATGCCAACCAAGAGCAATACTAAGTATTACTGTCGGAAAGCACGGAGAATGGGACTCGATAGGGCTAAATGTTGTACTCATTCCCTTGAACTAACACTGGCACGAGAAATTTTTTGATTTTTTTTCCTTCTACTTACCATTTGTGCGCAGTGTTGGTTCAAAGCAATGGTACAAGATAAAAATTTTCCAGGTTACATAGTATAGAATATAATAGAATGTACAATTCAGCACCAAAAACAGCATAATGCATAATACATATCATAATGTCCACGATACATAGTCCATAGTAAATATCACTTCCAAAATACATAATAATATACATACCATAATACATATTAACTACTTCTAAGTCCAAGCTGAAAAGTCCAAAACCCCAAAACGTGGAAAATAATATGAGTGCTGCTACAGTCCACGCAACCTAACCTGCAACCATAATCCTCAGACTGACCCGAGGATTATAAAACAAATCACACGGGTCAGACTATTTCTAGTGTGAGTGAAGTAAGATCTATGAGCAATAATTGTCTCAATCAACAAAAGGAAAAGAAAGCGCCGCATGTATAATGCAACATGAGGCATCTATGTGTGTGAGAACCAACATGCAAACTTGGTTTCATAAACAATTTCTTTAATCAAACAATTGTTTTAGGCCAAACCTATCGTATGTAATCCAATACGATACTAACCCAATTATCATTTGTAACACAAAGAATAAGTTCATACACACATTCTCCAAAGGTACTGGGTTTTCAAAATCAACTTCAATACTTCCCAAAAATCATAAAGTAAAGAAAATTGCATTATGGGAATTATGGGATAAATATAACATGACTCATAAAATATACCAAATAAACAGACGCTAATATTGTAAAATCACAGTGGTAGAGCTCGAGCGCGCGCGGAGACATCAACCCCGTAACCTACTCATAATGCCATAATACACCTGGCGATCAACCCAGGATAACCAAGACGGTCTAAGGCAAAGGCCGTATGCTACCCATTCACGGATCTACACGTGGGACCCCCACGCCTCCATCCTTCATAGTCCGTGACCCACCGATCGGAGATGCCGATCAAAAATAAGATTAGCCCTATGTAGCAGACCGTTGACCTTTGGTGGTAAAATGGCATGTGATATACCACCGATTCAGGTAGCGATCCTGAATCAGGTCGGCCAAGATGGAGTTTTGGCCCATTGGTACAACAGAGTCCAATCTATCCCGACCCAAAAATCAAAGTGTTCATAATTTTAAAACACTTCTTAAAAATAAAAGTCAACAATGACAATCGTCTTCCAAAAATAACCTTTGAAAAACCCAGTATAATATTCGAAAAGCAAATAAAATTTTGCAAAACAATTGTCCATACAAATAAAAATAATACATCTCCTTTCGCATTAATACACAAATACCCCATAATACTTATGTATCAAGGCGAAACATAGAAACTTAACTAATTGCATTAAAATTATTCAAAATTCGTTAAGTTAGATAAAAATTCTTAACAATTTACTTATATAAAAAAACAAAACAACATTTGTTTTAGTATGCAAAATGCTACTAAAATTATAAATAAAATTTCCATCATTTTCAATATACGTATAAAGCGAATAACTTTTTTTTCCATTGTATCAAAATAACCAAATATGACATTTTAATTTAATTAAAAAACTAAATTTTTACTTTCTTTTGCCAATCTGGACTGCATGGTACAGCCCTGAGCTGGGCTGCACACGCAGCTCGCCGCGGAGCTGGACTGTACAGTGCAGCCCAAACCTGTCTAGGCTGCACTGCCCAAAGCTGGGGTGCAGTTGGACAGCCCAGACCTGGGCTTGCAGTTGTGCAGCCCAGACCTGGACTGGCTGCAGCCATGTGCAGCCCACCTGGGCTGCAACTGCAACCCGAGCTGGGCTGCGCCTGGGCAGCCCGAGCTGGGCTGCCACCGCGGCCCGAGCTGGGCATCCACCGCAGCACAGATCCCATCTGGGCTGCAACCGCAGCCCAACTGGGCTGCCACAGCAGCCCTGCTGGGCTGCTCCTGGGCAGCCCCTGTTGCTAGGCTGCCACAGCAGCCCGCCAGGGCTGCCCCTTGGCAGCCCCTGCTGGGCTGCCACAGCTGCCCTGCTGGGCTGCTCCTGGGCAGCCCCTGCTGGGCTGCCACAGCAGCCCGCCAGGGCTGCTCCTTGGCAGCCCAACCGGGCTGCTCCTGGGCAGCCCAACCGGGCTGCAACGGCAGCCCGAATGGGCTGCTCCTGGGCAGCCCTAGCTGGACTGCAACTGCAGCCCGAATGGGCTGCTCTTGGGCAGCCCACCTGGGCTGCTACTGCAGCCCACCTGGGCTGCAACTGCAGACCAAGCTGGGCTGCTCTCATGCAGCCGGTCTGGGCTGCTGCTGCAGCACGGCCTGGGGTGCTCAGTGCAGCCCATCAAGGCTGCACCTGCAGCTCACTTTGGGCTGCTTAGTGCAGCCCCATCTGGGCTGCACCTGCAGCCTACTGGCAGCCTGGGGCTGCAATAGCAGCCTGGATGCACCGGGGCTGCACGTTTGTTACTTTTTTTTTCTCCATCTCTTTTCAAGGGAAGAAAACTGCAGCTCATTGTGACAAATAAACAAACATCTTACATGCATTGATTTTCATTTTTTTTTAATCCAATAATTCATTTAACCACATGATGTAAGAAATGAACAAAGAACAATGATTGCAGAATTTCACCCTACATTTGCATGCACACATAAACAAGAAAATAAAACAAAACATGATTATAATTTCACTCACCTAAACACCAATTAGCAATCTTCAAGCCCTACTTCAGCTAGCCCTTGGATTGCTTGACCTTCCCCATTCGATTGCTAACAAAATGAAAGAAAACCCTAAATACCTATTTGTGAAAATAAGAAGAAAGAGATGGAATTGAGCTGATTTAGGAATACTTACTCTTGTAATTGGGTATCTTTTCTTTTTAACCTTTAATTGCAACCTGAGATTTGTGTTTGGTTGAGGGGATTAGGAATTAGGTTTTCTTCTTTCTCTGTTTTTTTTTCTTTCTGCTTTCTGTTTTGTGTACGTACAGTAAAGAATTTGAGGAGAGGGAATGGTATTTTTATTACAAAGCCCCTCCTCTAGGATCTCTTTCAATTAAACCTTAATTTATTATTTCTCCCCCCTTTCTTTCTTTTTAAAATTATTTATTCATTATCTTTTGTCCTTATTCTAGAATTTTCTTTTACTTAACAATATTTTATTCACTTTCTAGATCTTTCCTACATTACATTATAAAAAGATATTATTTATTATTATTATTATTATTATTACCTTTTCTTTCTTTTTCTTTTTCCTTTTTATATCTAATTGTAAATCAACATAAAAAAATTCTTATCTAAACTTTTCATACATAAAAACGCATTTTATCTTATGTAATTAGTTACCATTCTTACATAAAAAAAAACATTACACTCTCAAAGTTTAACTTTCCAAATAATTTAGATTAATAAAATGGTTCATTTAAAATAAATTACACTACCTCAAAAAGGAACAATTTATAACTCCTAATAAAAGCAAATGGATTGGTTACAATTTATTTTGCTCTCAACCAAATTAATATTAAATTTTAATTAATTTAATTTTTTTTTCCACTTATTTATTATTTTATTTTCTCCATAAATATTTAATTGTTTATTATTATTAACAAATTAATTATCAATTTATTAAGTTGATTCCCAATTTAGTATCCCTAAAAGTCGGGTTGTTACATATTATCTATGCTTCTATTATTTTATGTACTTCCACATAAATTTTTATAATTATTTGTATCACCATATTCACCCCCTCCCTCTAGGGTGAAATCGATCCTAAAAGTACTACCGGGGCTAGGAACAAAAACCAATTTTTTTTAGAACTTTTGATTTGCTTTCAAAACCAATTTTTGTTTTAAAATTGATATTTTAAAATGGCTTTTTTTAATAATGCTTTTGCTGAGGGTCAGTCTATAGTTAGACCACCAATGTTCAATGATGAATATGCTTGCTGGAAAAATAGAATGAAAATTTTTCTGAAAACCATTGATGCTTGGAATATTGTTGAGACGGGATATAGAATACCAACTATAGTAATAGATTATCAAGAAATTGAAAAGCCGATGGATCAATGGACAGATCTTGAAAATAAACTATAAAATACTAATGCTAAAGCTATGAATTCTATTATCTGTTCATTAGATCAAATTGAATTTAATCGTATCTCACATTGTCTAACCGCGTAGGAAATTTGACACACACTTGAAGTGACTCACGAAGGAACATCTTAAGTCAAAGAATCTAGCATTGCCATGCTTAGTAGCGAATACTAGAACTTCACAATGGCCAAGGATGAAAATGTCAAAGAGATGTATGGACGACTCTCCAATCTCATATACAAACCAAAAGCTCTTGGAAACCATACACAGAGTTGGAAATAGTCCCAAAAGTCCTCAGAGTCTTTCCATGAAATTTTGAAGCGAAAGTTACAGCCATTCAAGAATCGAAGGATTTGAAACAAATCAAAGTTGAAGAACTCATCGCAAATCTCACCACTTATGAGCTAGAAATGAAATACAAAGAAGAACGTGAAGGAGGTGATACTCGAAAGAAATCGATAGCTCTTAAAGGAACAACGGAAAGTGGTGATGATGATGATGGTGCAGCTGAATTGGCACCGATATTAAAAAGATTCAAAACGTGGAACCAAAAATATGGAAATTCAGCTCTGAATCAACAACTTAAAAGCAGAATTGTCAAAGTTCTAGACAACCAGTAGAGCAGGAGATCATATGTCATAAGTGCAATAAATCCGATCATATCAAGCCCAATTGGCCTCAGAATCGACTCAGCTATGGTACCAAAAAGGAGAAGTTTTGCAGCCACTTGGGATGAACTGATGATGATGATAAAAGCACTGGCAGTGTGAGTGAAAAAGGAAATCTGTGAATTTGTGTCTTCATGGAGAAACAACTAACAATGATGACGATGAGCCAAGCAAGGTATCAAAGCTGACTCATTCGGAATTACGTATATATTTTCATGAGGTAAATGGCTATATTGAATGACTTAGGGAGAAGTATGCTAAAATTAAATCACAAAGAGAAAGTTTGATAGAATTAAATAAATAGCTTGATCAATTGGTTAAAAACTATCAAAACAAGTGCCCTAAGTGTGATAAGTGTCCATTATTCGGAGAAGAAATTTAAAAACCAGAAATTAAAATTAAGTCACTTGAAAATGAAATTCTAATTTTGAATGAAAGTGAAAACACGAGGAGAGAAAATTCCATTAAAAAATGCACACAATTATTGAATGAAAATAAATCTCTCAAAACACAAGTCCAACAATTATCTATAACTTTAGGAAAATTTTCCAAAGGAGAAAAATTACTAAATATGTTATTAGGGAAACAAATTGTCAATCCTATTAGACAAGGACTCGGGTATAATCAATCTAAACGTGTTAGAAGTGAAATAAATCAAGTCAATTCCAAGTGCACAATTTGTAGAAAAATTGGACACTATCAAAATAACTATTGGTATAGATCCAAACACCTGAAAACCATTCCAATCTTGGAAAGATCATCTCTACCTTGTTAAACTTACCTATAACCACAGTTATCAGGTATAATTTCAATCTTCTTATCATCTTGTCTTAATTCTAGGTCATTCTATCTTTTTTTGTGTTTTCCCGTACCTCATTTCTTTTCGGGGACGAAAAGTTTTAAGTGGGGGAGAGTGTAACAACCCTGTATTTTATGATTATTTTAATTGTATATTTTAATTATTTTAATTGAGTTTTTGATTTAAAAACTTTATTTTATTTATTTAAATTTGATAAATTTTTTATTTTAAATATAAATTTTGATCTTTATGTGAATTAGAATTCCAAACATGACTAAATAGAATATTTTCCAAAAAGTGAATTTTGGTCAATATGGTCAAACTTTGACTTTTAAATTTTAAAATTTGAAATTTTAAAAATTTTAATTTTATCTTTTATTATGAAAGTAAATAAATTTTTAAGAATAATGCTTTTTATTTCGTTGAAATCCGATTAATATTGCGAAAGTTATGCCTTTTACACTATTGGATGTAATTTGTTATATTTAACAAAATTGTTTATTTTAATTTTATATGAATAATATTTTTGTTTTTCATGTCGTGTTTTAATTTATGTTTACATGTGTAACATGACATTTTATGTATATATTTTTTTTTAAACATTTTTTAAAGTGTAATTGAAATTTTTCCAAAGTCGGTTGAATTTTATTTACAATTTTTAATTATAGTTTCTATTAAATAGAGTATTTTCTTTATTTATTTCCTATTTTTTTCTAAAACTATTCATTTATTTTTCATAATATCTATCTCTACCTTATTTTTCTATTTTATTTATTTAGACATTCATTTATTAATTAAATGGTTAAGTGTTTAGATCCCTTATTTATTTCTTGAAAAGAAATTTCAAATAGATATACGTTATTGCCTTAAAGGGCATATCTTTAAAAATGTATTTATTAAAGGTAATGGTATTTATTTGTTTAGTGAAAGCTTTTTGCATACATCTTTCTTTAATATATAGGAAACGCGTCAATTAAGATACGTTACCTTTTTTAATTATAGGCATACGTTACGTTTGATTTCTTGCCTTTATATCTTTCCACCCCTTTAATTTCCTACCATAACTTCTCCACAATTTTAGCCGTACATCCCTTAACCCTAGTCGCCTCCAACTCTTTTTCACGTGAAAATTTTTCTTCCCATCTTCATTTCTCACGGCCACAAAAGAAATTAGGTAATGGCTTCTTCTCTTTTTCTACTTTTCTCTTCATTTTTCCTCTTTATTTTCCATTGTTTTGACATGCTTCTCTTATCTAGCTAGGCCTAACCCCTTCACCTCTCCTCCACCGACCACCACCACTTCCTTCCCCAAATCATACACAGCATAATCACCTCCTCCTCTGACCAATACAATCCGTGACCTTCAAGTGACCAAAACATCATCAAAACATTGCTAAAACTCCACAAAAAACCATACTAGCCGAGCCTAGTTTGCACACGCCCACCATATCTCGCCTTGGCCGCCTCCTATAGTACCACCACCACCATGATATCACCTCTATCTATCATACATCTGTCCAAACCTGAACTATACATGGCCGAGCCCACTGTCCCCTTGGTCGAGCCTAAATGGTGCACCAAAACTCCACTTTATGCCTTGTCTCCTTGTATTCTTCTTGTGTAGCTCCTACACTTCCACATCTTTGTAGCCGTGCCTATTTGAGTCCAAACCAGACCCATACCCGTGCCAAAACCATGTCATGGCTGAACACAAAATCCCCTAGGCCGAGCACATGAAGGGTGAAAGCATGGCCAAAGCATTTTGTTCCTTGTTGCCTCTTATTTCAAATTATTTCAAAGTATATTTTGTATTGTATATATATTTATATTGTCTTATTTTATTAGCTGGTTACAAGATCAATAGATTGGCTCTCTTCCCACTTGAGTCTATAGTCGTGTCATCAAGCTTTTTGGTATTCAATTGTGTAGTTTGATTTGCTAGCTCCAGCTTGAAAAGGTGAATATTCACGCTTGACATTTATACTTATATAACTGTGAATTGATAGCAAGTGAAAGTGTAGAAAAAATTATATTGTGTTATACCTTCTTATGTCATAAATTATATAATGTTAATCCTGTTGTTTAACCTGTCACGTCATTTGACATTGTTATATGTTGTTATATTATTTATTTTATTCTGATCATCACTGCAAGTTCCCTGTTAGTACAGAAATCACTATTGGTTGAAATGATACATACCCGAACGGACTTTAGAATAGGGAAAAATCGTAATGGGCTGAAATGATAGGCCTTATTTAACTTGGGATTGTGGGTTTGAAATGATAGAACTAGGATTTTTCTTTGTAAAGTGCGGATTGAAATGATACATATCTGTATCACTTGACCTAGGTTAGAAAACTATATACAGACCCATGTTTATTTTATAAAGCTTTTCTGAATATTTTTATGTATTTTAAAAATGTAAATTTATGATTATTAGATTTAAATAGAATTGTTAAAATGTTTAAATAAAGGATTTATGATTTTTCTATAAGTTAAAAATGTGAAATAAGTGAATGGTTAAAGTGAAATTTGAAATATAACTTAAATTTGGAAATTTGAGATTTGATTTCTTTAACAAAAATGAAATTTAAGTTATATAAATAAAATAGAAATTAAGTTTTATTTTTGAAATGGAATGGAAATTTAAGTGTTAAATAAATTTGGTAAAATTGCAAGGAATAGAAAATTTTACTCTTGAATTATTAATTGAATTATTGAAAATTTGGTTTATTTATAAGAAATCTACTTTATAAAATCATAAGTTAAAGGGTATTTTAATGAACATTTTTGAATGTAAAAATATGATTTTTATATGTTTAAAAGGGTTAAAAATCAAGTTTATTTGTTTCTGGAATTTTAGTGAAAAACTGGAAAATAGCATTAACATCACTTCAGGAATGCCATCATTGCTGAAGTTAACTTCAAATTTGTTGCAAATAATATTATAGCACTTTGTAAGTGCTGTGGTTGATACAAATGAACTGCGGCTAAATTTTAACTAAGGCATATTACAACACTTGATAAGTATTGTGGTTGTAGAAAGATAACTAAAAGCTGAAACTAATAAAAGGGCTACAGTAGCACTTGATAAGTACTGCACTAGGCTAAAATGAACTGTTTTAAATATACTGAACTATTACAACAGTTTTGTTTAAATGTTGTCTTTTTTGAATAAACTATTTTCAATTGAACTGAGCTATTACAGCAATTTTATCTAAATGTTGTCTTTGGCTGAAATGAATTGTTTCTAAGTATAACTTACTACAACATTTTTTAAATGCTATGAAAGCTGAAATTTTCAATGTTTATGGTTTTTAACTGAATAATTGAGCTCAGAATCGGCTAAACTTTTGGAAATTGAATATTTAATTTGTAAGTATAATAACTTCACTTTTAAATAGTTTAAATGAATTATTTTGATTTGAATATAAATTGTTTGAAAGGTGGAAATGATGATAAATGAATGATATCTTTGAATTTAAAGGTATTGAATGTTGAATATTTGGATTTAAATTCAAATAATGATTTGATAATGAAGTTTTTGAAAGGATATGATATTTTGATATATTGAAATGGTTTAGAAATGATTTGATATTTATTTTGATAAAGATTTGAATTTGAAATGATATTTTATTTTTGAAGCATAAATCATTTTGAAATTTATAACCACGGGTTATAATAACGATTGGCTAGCAAAGATACCGGGATCGGATATGGGCATACTCTCTGTCGATACCAAAAACCACTTTCACAACCGTTTACGCGGTGGAGATTCCAGAATGAATTAGGATGGTAGCGACAAATCCCATTAAGGTATGAACTGGACCCGAATCCCGTTAGTTGGCATAAGGTGGCTAAAACAGGAGCGGCGCCGGGCCAATGATGTAGCTCCTCTGATCGGACACATTTCTTCGATACCATTCTATTACTTTATGATTGTTTGGGTGCACCTTTGATTTTGGGAGGGTGTTTCGAGGTGGGCAGTAGTGCCTGCTACGCGTTACCACCAGTCCGAATAGCAATAGGTATATCTACCCTGGCATTGCCTAGTTGTGCCGTGTCACCTACCATAGCGAGACTTGTACGAGTTTGATTTGTGTCGTACTATGGAGTATCTTCTCATAGCCTCCCAATCTGCAGGTACGCAGGTACTGTATAGATGATTGGCACTATTTATGTGTTAAGGTGGAAAATGTAAAGCCTTAACGCTATTTTAAAGTAAGTTTATTTTACTATTAGACACTATTGTAATAGCGAAATATTACTATATAGTATATAGTTTAACGGATCCTTAAAGGATGGGCGGTCCCAAGCATCCTCTAAGTTACTTGTACAATTTATTACAGTTCACTTGAGCTGGTTTACATTGTTCAAGTATGTATTTCTTTACTCGAGTGTTTGTGTTTTATTTACGCTCGGGTCAGCCTGAGTATTCACATATTTGGATTTCCACTTTCTGAAGATTTGGATTCGCCGGAGATTATCTGCTTGTCTAGTTTTATCTATGTCAGTTCTGTTGTCCTATCTCAGCCCTTGTATTAATGGACTTCTGTATATTTGGGATTTTATGTTGTATCTGTTTTCAGACTTGTTTCAGACTGATATTATATATTGTGTTTGAGACAGTGTGATAGTAGCTTCATGAACTACTATCTCTCTTTTACTTCCGTTGCATTATTATTATATTACACCGTGTCTGTGATCTGTGATTGTTTATTTACTGTATATTCTGAGATTTGTCAAATTTTTAATTACAATGCGGTATTTTGAGCAATTCAAGTCTGACATGTGCGGATACGAATGGCTGAAAATACCGGGTCGTTGCAAGAATATTGGAGCAACTTGGAGCTGAAGAAAGAGGAAGCATAGAAATTTATTGTGACAAGAACTTTACAATTCGATTTTCCAAAAATTCTATTTTCCATGGACAAAGCAAACATATTGGTGCAAAATTTCATTTTCTCAGAGACCTAGTAAATGATGGAGTTGTGAAGCTGAGTTTTTGTAGCTCTGAAGAGAAAATTGCAGACATAATGATAAGCCTCTCAGATTAGAGCAATTTGTGAAGCTCCGTGGGATGCTTGGAGTAATTGATACAGCAGAAGTTTAAGCTCCATGCAGATGCATTAGCTTAAGGGAGGGAACGATGGGAAAAATTAGTTATTCACGTTCTTAATAAGCCCTAATCTTATGGGTGCCCTATTCTTAAGGGTTAGATGTTTTTAGATTTCCATGTAACCTGCCATGAAATGTGGCTTTTCTATTTTTGTTTTCGTATGTGTAAAAGGCTATAAATGCCTGACGTTTATTTTCAAGAATTTAAACAAGCAGATATCACTATGAAGAATTATATTGGCGTCCTAACATTTGGAATTCCATTAATAGTAAGAAGATGCCTTGTTGCACCTACAGGGCATTATTAAGGCATATCAACACTACAGATCACCTACGGCGATGGGGAAATAGTTGCGATGACATTTGTGTATTATGCAATGAAATGCCAGAAAGTATAAATCATTTGTTGTTAAACTGCAGTTATTCTAGATATATGTGGGTGCTTATGAAGTTAAAACTAAGTATTACAAATACGATACCGCCTTGAATCTTGAAGATGAAGTCAACTGACTCAGACAACGATTCCAGAAGCAGGACCAAATCAGTCAGTTGGGTTCTTGCTCTCTCGTCACCACGATCTACCATATCTGGGAGGAGAGAAACAAACGCATGTTTGGGAAGAAAGAGATGAATAAAATCGAAAAAGCTAAATTAATTCAAATCGTGATCAGTTATCTCAAGTGGAAATCGAGGTTGAAGGCCCAGTGCACCCACAAGAATGAGCAGATCTCGTAGAAATAGGGCATTGATTTGAGTGATGCCGGATGAACACTCGTCGTCCCTTGATTTTCATCCCTTGAAGCAGCTATGATAGAGAGGACAATTGTTTGGTTCGAGTTAGACTTGTCTGTATCTTTTATCCGATGTGATAATTGTTAGCCATGTGGTCATGGCCCGATCAATTAATGGACTGTCATGGGTCTATGTTTATACTTAACGTTATATTTCTTTAAACCAAATTTCATAATGTATGTATGTGTGTGTTACGGTACAAACAAAAGTTTGATCAAGCATGTAGTCCTCTTTTTCTTAAAAGTAGGGGAAATTTTATTAGTACTGCAAATATTGAACAGATAATGCAAACAAGATTCTAACATAAATATCAGAACATTGTAACTCAATTGGGCAATTAGTAGGCTAGCGCTTCAAACAAACATTAAGACTATCCGTCATAAAAAATCTTTGCAGTCGGACATGTAGGAAAATAAGATGCTGCTATGAATTTTGAGAAATCTTATTTATTATGATTATAAAGTGACCATTATACAACGTTTTGTAGATGACCATATTCTTATAGAATGAACTTCATGCATATTATCCAGCAAATTAAAGAAGATAATCTTTTCTTTTCATAACAATTACCAATAACATATCTTTCCCATTATGCTTCATACGAAATTTGTGGACAGAGAGTTTATTTCATTACTAATGAAAATTATATAAATACTATATTACTCAATAAATTTTTTGAGCTCTGAATATATTCTTCAATGGACGTCGGACTTTTCTTTGGCTATCTAATTTACTATGTGTTTATGCATTTTGGTCATAAAGGTTAGGTACAAATATACTAAGATGAATAAAAATTACTTTTGTAACCGTAAAGTTTTCAGGCATTTGCTTTCTCCCTTAAAGTACACTTCAAGAAGAAACATCATTTACAATGGTTGAAAAAAGTTGTTTAAAGACTTTAACAACATTTAGATTGTAATATCAATGGCTCCAAACAAAAAGTTTCGACGTATAATTAATGTTGCATAAGCAGCTGTAGAACGTGTATCTACAACAATTTTCGACCATGGTAAATATTAATATATTAATTATAAAACTTCAAACAATGTATCCAAAATATTGTGAATAAGAATTATTGAATCAAATATCGAACATTACCAAAAAAAGGGACGACGGGTATAAATGGCATTGTATTTTGCATTGCAACATTTTTATCTGTTGAAAATAAAGCACATGCAGCAAAACAAAAAACACATGCAACAAAACAAAACCGTGCCAAAAAAATAAAATATATATCTTTTTAAGTGTTATTATTAAATTTTATAAAACAAATATGAAACATCGCATTCAGGTTTAATACAACCTTTCTCGGCAATATGTTTGTATTTCAACCACATTTGTTGCGCACTATTTGTTGAACCCTACAGATCAATAATATTAATAATATATATTATTAATGATTTTTTAGTTATTGTACAGATGATATTTGCATCATTAATCATTAATTAGAATAATAAGAATAGGACCGGATTGGTTGAAAATCAACCCAATGCAATTTAAATAAATACAAACCCAACCAAATAGATCCGGTTATTAAACAAGTCAACCCAACCAAACTCGCTAATTTAATGGATCATCCCAACCCATCCCGTTGAACCCATTCTGAACAAAACTGAAAAAGACATCAAAATTGAAGAAGCTCATCAATAAACGGTAATCTAAACTGAAAATATGTGAGTTTTCAAACAATAGAAGAGCACATCGGTTTAAAGAAACCGGTGATCCAAACCAAAGGGTAGAGGCACGCACATAATACAAGTCAAACAAGTAATCCTTCTCATGATATCAACAGTATACAAACACCTGTTTAAAGAAGACTTGCAAATGAATAAGGTTTATAAACTGAAAGATAAATTAAAATAAAAGAAGCTCGTCAACCAACTGATTTTGAAAGCAAGCTAATGCCAGGGATTTTGAGAGTTTGCACTCCTAATCCTATTATAAGAAACTCCTTGACCTGCAAATGAGTAAGAAAAGATATAATTATTGCAAAATCGCACACTGGATCATGATTCAACAAATAGTGGCACATGTATTTCAGACTCTTTATTAAGTTAAAAGCTTCAAGATTCTTGCTGCTATATGAACATGGCCACACTTCCTAATTAAAAGTGTGTAAATCTTTACAAATAAAAGATAGAATGACGTAAACTTTTAAAATTGATAAGTGCATCATTTTTGTTTCAAGATAACCATGGTTAAATTGACGCAATGACTGTTTTCATGCAAGATTGATGCAGATCATGCATGTATAAATTAGCTTTTCAATTAGATTAAGCTAAGTACATTTTATAGCTATGTATTCCATTGCTTGATTCACACATAATTATTAGAACACTTTTAATAATAAATATATCAGGAATGAAATGAAGACAAGTATTGCCATGCATGATATCAATAATATCAGCAAATGTAGCCTACAAAAACAATAAACATCAGGCAGTTTTTCTTCTACGATCAGATTTTGTTTCAATGGTGTACTCCAACCTGGAGGAATTCAGTAATGCAGATTTTGGGAAACTTATTCAAAAAGGCCAAGGCTATATTTATACAGTCGAAGTTTATTAGATGTCTAAGTATAATACTTGATTATGCAGAAAGCGAGCAAAACCTTCTATGCCTTCACTTATGCATTAGTGTGTTCTTTTTTAAATGGTGAAATACCTACCCTGTGAACAAAGCAGACAAAAGGGGCTCAACATTGTCATATGTTATAACTGATGTAAATTTGATAACAAAATAATCGATTTAATCATTTTTGAGTCTTCGTTGGTAAATCACTTTATTACTAGGAAAATATGAGGTTCTACGTGCAGTATACGACAATACACACACAATCAGACCTATTTTAATGGATTAGAGTGAGATTGCAGAAAAACAAAAAGCCACTGCATCCGTATGAATGCAGAAGGCGTGTGTTTTGTGTTTTTAGTATGCATCCAAAGGACGTGTGAGGGAAGTGGAGGTTGAAAAATCCTAATTGTTCTAACAAAAGGGAACGAGAATGGGAAGGGCGAGGATAGTTACGGATATTTCCCAAAAGGAAGAAAACAAGAGAATGTCATTTAATTTTATATGTCAAAACCATTTTGCAAATCGATTATTTTCCACTTTCTCCCCTCCGTGCATTTTAAAATAAATGTTGAAAACGCAAAACACAAAACTTGTTTTCAAGCCGGATAATACACTTTTTTTTTGGAATGAAAGAAGACCCTCAAATATATTTCAAGGTTTATAAGCTTTTAGATATAATGCCATTTGAAAATTAAAAATCAATAAATTTAGTAACTAATAATCAAGTAAACTAACATCTTTATAGTGATCACCATGCTTCTGAAGATTCCCATTGCATGCTTTCTTAGTAGCGCATCAACAAATCATCAGCATATAGGCAAGGACACACATGCATACCAGGAAATATTTAACAAATTGAAATCGTATTAAAACCTATTTCCCTCGTTACAATCAAAGAGACATCCAAATAATTAACAAATGGATTGCTATAATCTTTTAGACCACGAACGGGCATCACATTTAGATAAAAACGTGGATGCATAGCATGTTTGTCTTCAAACGATAATTGAACCAATTATTACCAGCTTACCAATTTGCAACAATTCAGAGTGTAAATATCGAGCAAAGATAAACAGATGTAAACAGTAGTAAATTTGTAATTTTGATTACCTATATTTCATATTTTTTCCTATGGTTATTTTTTGACATTTTTTTTGGGAAAACATTATGTTCTTACAAATATTGATGTTGATCTTGATTTGCCAATTTTTGAATATGATTCATTTCAAAACTATATTTGAGACATATCGGTCATTCAGTTGTAACTACCATGTAGTAAAGTTTAAAGGCAAATTATATTCTTAATGGGTGACTGTTGGAATGGTTTTAAGTTTATAATTCTTTCAAAACTTTTTAAGTATGGGATTTCGTTTTAGTAGCAGAGTTAGCACCAAGGTTCAAGATATCCTTTAACAAGAAATCATATCAATACCCCGATTAAAGGTGATAACGACCTCTTCGAAACCACCTTTCGAATTAGTTAAAGTAATCTGAGATTCCTTCGAAACCACCTTTTGACATGGAGGTAATTTAATATTGTGGCCTTACGGTGTCAAGGATTTTAGCTGTGTCAGGAGGGTTTTATTCCTCCTAAATGTATCCCTTCGATAAGCTTTGATGCAAGTACTCAATAATCGAATCCATATGTGAGCGTTGAATCAAATTATACGTATTCAAAAACACTTTATTAATAATTTTTCATAAATAAAAAGGATAAGTATTACAAGGAAGTGAAATCTTTCAATTTGACTTAAGAATTAGTATATACAAATTCAAGAAAAGAACATGTATATGATGAATGAATTCGGGTCCTCTAAACAAAACCTCCAGGGTCTTATTTATAAGCGCAGGTTGGATCCCTTTGCATCAGTCTAGTCGAAGGGTGCCTCGAAGACCTTTCGTCGCAATTAATTTAGGGCGCCCTTCTAACCCTGCTTTTGAATGGAGTTTGGGTGCTTTCGATTCCATCGACAGGTATAGAATCGTCATTCACCTTCTTGATGTGTTGTGTAAGTAGAAAAGGATGTTGGCTTTCGACGCTGTCGAAAGAGGTATTTTCAAGGCTTCGAACAAATTGAAACATGGTAGAAGGCTTAATTGCGAAAGATGGCTTTCAAAAGCATTTCCATTGATTAATGTGGAACCTCCATCTGTTGGTGTTTGAAGAAGCAATATTAGTCACATATGAGATCTTTATATTCGTGGAAGGTTTCAACCGATTCAAAAGGTTGATCTATGCTTTCGAATGGGTCGCTTTGGTCAAATGTTTTTCTATGGAAGGTACACAACGGCGGAACCATCTATTTCGAAAGGGAAGATACATGTGCGGAAGCCTATTATTCGATGTCTTCGAAAGATGCTTTTAATTCTTACGAAACTCCTTTATGCATGCGGAACCAACTGTTTCGAAAGGAGTTAACTGAAGCGGAAGTATAGCCTCATCCCCTTTTGACATCTTCGAAAGTTCATTGCTCATCCAACATTTTGCAAAAGCATCCTTTCAACTCTTTCGAAAGGTCTTGCTATTGCTATCATTCTCCATGAATCCTTCTTCTATATTCTTTAAGATTTCGACAAAGTTACGGTGATTTCTGATGATAACACTTGCCACAACTAGCGAAGAGATGTTCTTGAATTTTCAAGTCAACTATTTCGACACCTCATTATTTCAACATATAATTTTTCCGCCTTTTGATATCCTCAAATGAATCTTGACCGTTCATTAAAATCTAATCGCATGGCCTTACTTGCACTTGCTTTGCTTATAAACCACACTTCCTTCTTCCATGTTTCGTTTACCTGCGATTAAAAATCTTGAAGCTGAATCATAAATTTCAACAACAACAAAAACAAAGCCATTATTATCAAACAAGTTGGGGTCGGTTAGAGATGAAACCCGAAATTAAATGACAAAAGTAATTTAAAGGTTATAATAATAACAATAACAATAGCAATAATAAAATAAAATCAAATAGGTAAATTAATAATAATAATAGCTAAGTAAAAATAAATATAGAATTACATCTGGTATGAAAAAATAATAATAATAGTAATAATAAAAATAAAAATAAATAAATAAAAATAAAAATGATGATATCAGTACAAATAGTAATAATAGTGCTGATAGTAATAATGGTCAATGGTCAAAGGTCAAATGCTACGTCTTAGGCTCTGTTTCTCTAATCCTATAATCTAAAACTTATAAGACTCACGGCTTATGGCTCTCGTACGTGGATCGCTAACTTCCACGCGCTCCTATCTGTTACCAGCTCTTCGGCTATATTCCAACACTTCAGGTCTCTTTTAACTACTTCCTCCTATGTCAATTTTGGTCGGCCTCTACATCTCTTTGAGAAAACTACATGGCCTATAATTCCAGCACTCACAGGTGCCTCGGGCGGCCTTCGTTGGAGATGTCCAAACCATCTTAAGCGATGTTGAATTAGTTTCTCCTCAATTGGGGCTACTTCCAATTTTTCACGTATATCATCATTTCTAATTCGGTCTCTTCTTGTATGACCGCAACTCCATCGCAGCATACGCATCTCTGCTACGCTTATTTTCTGAACATGTTGGTTTTTAGTTGGCCAACATTCTGCACCGTACAACATTGCAGGCCTAATAGCCGTTCTATAGAACTTTCCTTTAAGCTTTTATGGGACTTTCTTATCACAGAGAATGTCGGATGCTTGTCGCCACTTCATCCATCCCGCTCGAATTCGAAAGCTAACATCTTCATCAATCTCACCATTACACTGCAACATTGATCCTAGATATCAAAAGGATTCCTTCTTAGAAACTATTTGTCCGGCCAGAATAACATCTCCATCCTCTGACCTGACAGCACCGAACTCGCACTTCATGTACTCTATTTTAGTTCTACTAAGCCTAAATCCTTTAGATTCTAAAGTCTGTCTCCACAGCTCGAGTTGTCTATCAGCCCCAATCCTACTATCGTCAATTAGCACAACATCATCAGCAAATAGCATACACCAAGGAATCTCCCCTTGTATACTCTTCGTAACCTCGTCCATTACTAGGGCAAAAATGTAGGTGCTCAAAGCTGACCCTTGATGTAATCCTATGTTAATGGAAAAGTCACCAGTTACACTATGGCATGCTCTGACATTAGTCACAACATTATCATACATATCCTTGATAAGCGTAATGTACTTTGTTGGGACTCTCTTCTTTTCCAGAGCCCACCACATCACCTTTCGTGGTAAGCATCCATTTAAGGTAAGAATCAGAAATTTCAACCTTTTATTAAATTCTTAATTTTCGGAGACGCAAGCTAAAATTTAAGGTAAGCATCCATTTTTCTATATTACGGATCGGTTTTTCACATTTAATTTCAATTTCAAATTCTTAGGGTTTGAGTTTGTGTTACTGTTTTAAATTTTAAAAATGATTTAAGTTTATCGTTCGTACAAAATGACTTTTAGATTCATTTTCTATGCTAATTTCAATTGATCTATAGTATCAGTTTAGGATTTGAACTTGAATTTATCAAATTTGAGGCTATTTGCCGTTGCTGTATGCAGATTCAAGATCGACCCTTGTGATATTTAATTTTAATTTACTTTGGAAAATATTAAAAGTTAGAAATTTACATCTCCTACTGTTATTCGGATTGAGAATGGTACACTTTTTGTTACCATCGAAACCATTAATCCACCTTTCGACTTAGTCGAAACCTCAAAACTTAAATAACCACATTTGTTTGCATTATTTCAACTTAGAGTTAAAGCTTCTGAGATTCTGTTATATCCTTTCGGCTCATTTGAAACTCATAATGGTTAATTGGAGTGTAGCTATCATCACTTCCCAATATTGACATCGTCGAAACGTCTCAATGCCCTTTCACCAGTGTCAATGTCACTTTGTTTCTAATTTTTTTATATCTAAATTGGGGTGTAGTGTTTCGACAATGTATATATCCAAACCGGTATTGTGTGGAAAACTGCACTTACTAATAATATTTTTATTTTGGCTTTCGACATTGTCGAAGGGTGTGTTCAGGTGCCTGTATTCCATCCTCCCATTCGATACCATCGAAAGCCCAATGGCCTGTATTTCAACCTCCCTTTTGACACGTTGGAAGCTCAATGAGTTTCATAATTCTTGTTAATTTCAACCCCCTTCGAAGGCATGGAACCATATGCTTTGATGGATATTTGAGTCATTGCAATAGGCTTTCGACACCTTCAAAAGGCGTAAATGGTTAAATGAATTATAAATTTAGTAAAATTATTTCACCTATAAGGATCATGGGTTTAAAAAGAGCTTCTAAGAAATCAGAAAAACATATAGTTTCAGAACTAGAATCTTCCCC
Organism: Allium cepa; assembly: GCA_030765085.1. NCBI lineage: Eukaryota > Viridiplantae > Streptophyta > Magnoliopsida > Asparagales > Amaryllidaceae > Allium > Allium cepa. Next base: position 238,720,313 of record CM060930.1, read on the forward strand.
AAAGAAGACTGAAGCACTTTAAGGCATTCGCTTATATCTTCTCAAGACGAAGCAGATGCAATCCTTAATGCCTTCGGAATTGCAGGATTTAATGCTATTCCTCCTGGCGACAATGACACCATTAAAAATCCTCTGAAGGGATATTTCGCTTACACTGACATCCACATTTGGCATGGAGCTTTTATTCCATTTCCTGCGTTCTTGTCGAGATTTCTAAGTCACCTTGGCATAGCTCATATACGATCATCGCCTAATGTATATACATATCTCATCTCTTTGGAGCTCATGGCCTTAGAGTCGAGCATTCCTTCTCTAACTGCTGAAGTTCTCAATTACTTGGTGCGTATCATCAAGCTTAGCAATTTGAACGACCAAATGTTTACCCTCACAAGAAGTTAGTTTCAAAGAGAGCAAACAAGTTCAAAGATTGGAAGACGCAATTTTTTTATATCAAAGTTTTACAAGCATTAGTGGAGCTTTCTCTTCTCGTCATAAGTAGATCATTACCATTGTTCTTCATTAAATTATTTTCTTTTGCTGAATTACATTTCTTATAAGTCCATGCTCCCAAGGATTTTGATGATGAAGGCAAGAGAATTGTGAAGTTGCTAACCGTTGCCTCTAACAACATTAGGAATAGGCTCGCATTACTGACCCTCAGCAACCTTCAGAAATATTCTCTAATTCCAGAAGGCTAGAGGATTCTTGGACAACCTCTTCTTATCCAACATACTTCGAAAAGAAAATGCTTCTTATCCATGGGTGACCCCAACAACTTTTCATCTTTGTCTCTGATTTGTCCCGACCAACTTGGTACACTTAAGTGTACCATTTGTAACTTACCCTTGGGTTACTCCTTAGATCAGTTTGATAACCTATGCTTTTTTGTTTTAACAGGCACTCCTTCAACTAAATTAACCATAAGAGATGGCCTAAGCCATTGCTAGATCGAGAATATTCGCTAAAAGAAAATTAAGCGGAGTGACTGCCGTGGGTCCTACTTCTAAGAAAATTAAAATTGCTGATGTCCAGCCTTCTCTTCCACCAAAAGAGGATGAACTTGTTGATGTAGGCAAAGCTCTAGAAGGTCCTACTCTTGATGACACTGCTGACCAACCCAGAATGATCCCTTCGAAGGACGACTTCATGTCCCGCGTAGTTGTTTTCGATTCTCTCAACGTCATTGCGTAAATGCAAAAGGATTTAGACACTTCAACTCCCTCCCATAAGTTGAATCCCTCTAGACCCTCATCATCGGTGTCTCTTAATGATTTTGAGAATGTTTTACAATCAATTAGAATTCTCCATCGTTCACTTATATTCAACCGCCTTCCTCTACAGTCGATAGGACAAGTCATTGTCTATCTCTCATTGAATAACTACTTCTGGTATTTTCTGTACTACTTGATTTTCAATTACTATTTTATATTGAATCTTGACTCGCATTTTACTTTTTCTTTTAGATCTTCAAAAGATGGTACTCCCTCCAAGAAAACGTTTCAAAGTGTTCCGCTAAGACATCAAAACTCAAAGAAGAAGTGTCAACTCTAAGTAACCAAATTATTTCCCTCACTGCTACTAAAGAATACGCAGTGAGGAAACAAGAAAGATTGAGCACTTCTTTTTTTCAAGCGTAATCTATAATTTCCAAGGAAAGGAAGGCCAAACAAATCTTAGCCGAGGAGTTTTTGGCTTTGAAAATGACTCTGAAAGAATCAAAGGACGAAAAGGTTAGGATGAATGCTAAACATGTTTCTCTCAAGAAGAGACGTACATTTTTTGAAAGAAATTAGAGAAGAAAAAGAATTTTTTAACCATGGACATCAAAACCATTTCTGAGGCTCAGAAATTTCTAAGAACTTCTCAAAATGATATCATCGTAAATTCTTATGAGGATGCACTCATGCTAGCTTACTCCGATAATATAAAGAAGTGTCAAGATTTAAGCTTTTCCTCACTTGATCTTGTGTTGGTTAAAAGATTCATAGACAAAATTAAGTGGAGCAAGATATTGAGATCCCTGATGGAGAAGAAATTGATGGATTAAAAGCTCCTATATTTCAAAGTCCCTCCTGTAGGACATTCCAACTCAGACGAGGAGGAAATGATGAGGATGATGAAATGGTTGTTGAATAAAGTGACAACTAGCCCTGATAACGATAGAGGTTGGGGTTCTGGCGAAAATGGGGGCGATCATGATGACCCTCATGGAGGGGGTGACGACGACACTTCCAAGGCTTCTGATAAAGTCTTCTCTGATCCTAGTGCTCGCGAAGTGGGTCAAATTGAATTTTCAAAACCCTCTGATCTCCATGAAAAAGATACCGATATTGATGCTAGGGAGCAAGAGGGGAAAAATCAGACCCTACAAACTTCAATCTTTGTTTCTTAGGTATGGAATTCTTTGTCCAAATGGATTACTTCCAAGATAACATTGGCTAATGTCTTTCCATTTTAGATAAGGAAGAAATCCATTTATATTTATAAAACAAAGCATGAAAAAACATACAAAATATATAGCTTGTATAGAGAGTTAGATAAACAATTAAAAGAATGCAATGCAGTCTTTGGAAAGTATTATAAGCTTAAAAAAACATTGCGGTATTAGCGTCATTTAATGATCAGGAAGCGGCCCCTAACTGAAAAGGGTGCGCCTTCGCTATGACCAGCTCTTAGAAGAGAACAGAGAATTGATAACTTCCTTTTGGATGTTGATCAAGGACAGAGATATTCGGGTAGACTTCTTATATAAAGCTTATTGTAGACATCCAACTGTAGATTTTTTTTATGCTTGGATGATTTAAATGGGGATCTACTTAGATATCTACATAGGAGGTACTTAGACGAATTTAAATCTGATCCTCATTCGGGGGCATGTTGGAATTTACCACGAGTCAACTCAATTCCTCGTGTATTGCCTCTAGAAAAACTCAAATATTATAAACATAAATTCATTTTTGAGTTATTTAAAAAATCAATTTTGTACGAACCAAATGAAAATTTATAATCATGTAATTATATTGATCTGTAAATTTTCTGCATTATCTTTCATTTATGCTTCGTCTATTTTAATACATTATTACAGAGTAAATGTCTCTCAAGCAGCCATGTTACTAGAGATTACTTAGGCAAATATGTCAAATTAAGAAAAGGTTACATAGAAAAGGCATTACTCTTGAAATCCCCAAGATTGGCTAGATATTGCTTTCTTAGAGATCTGCAGAAGCTTTATATTCAACATCCCTGCCTTCGCTTTGATTTTCTAGGCGAAGAAAAGGAGAAGCTCCTTAAGGAAAATTCATACATATCATACAAAATTTGTTTATGGTCGTGCTAGTCCTACAGCCGAAGAATGGGATTATGACAAATGTCCCTCATTTATTACCCCAGAAGGATTTAATGCCACTTTAGAATCAACAATCACTCTGTTGGTTAACTCATTGAATAAAGTTAAAAATGCTATTTATAGACTTTAAGTGTGATAGGACAAAGCAAGTATTTGACTATAACCTTGATATTGTACCATTTGTTTTATCTCTTTTTTTTAGAGTTAACCTAAAAAAATTTGTTCTCTGGGTATTAATTTGTTTTTTGTTTATTTGAATAGGAATTACAATTAGCTACCACACCACCCTCACTAAATCGGTTATCTCATTTCACCAGTATTAGAGATAGGTTGGTGGTGGATCTTGAAACGAGAAGCCTATTTAAAAATCCTTTGTCTGCCCGACTTTAAGGTAATACTGAAGCGTTGGAATGTCGTAGGAAGTTTTTACTTCAAAAGGCGATTATTAGAGATGTTAATGATCAAATCACTAGTTTCGAAGAGGATATCAAGAATAAAGATGAAACAGTTTTAGAACTAAAACGCCAAATTAACTCAAATACTTCGATCGACATTGACCATGTGATGTCTAAGCTTTTCCAGCAGGTAAGCAATTTGAAGATAAAATTAAAAGGTAGTAAAGCTCAATGTAAATCCTAGGAATTTATTAGGGGAGGCGACCTTCCGAATATCAATTTACCAACTTCTCCAATCGCCTCATCTGTTGAGAAATCTACAAGGTCTTTATCTTTAGCTATTTAAAAATTCTCTGCTATAACAAACCTTCTCCCAGATTTAGACGAGAAGATGGTTGGTGAATGGTGTAGAAAGGTTGAATTTAAAATGATGAGATATTTTGACGATCAACGGAAAGTGAGGTACTCGCAACGCATCAATAAGTATGCAGCTAAAATCCAAAGGCTTGGACACAAAAAATATCTTCTTCAAAAGCATATCGCCAATGTAGAAAGACAAAACAAGACCCTTAAAGTTGATAATGCTTTCAATCGTGCTTTGAAGACTTGTATTGTATCTATTGATAATACTTACGGAAGTAAGAAGAAAAAGAAGCTTAAAGAAATTCTTTGCATCGTGATTCACCATATTGTTGATCCTTTAATTGCCGAGAATTTAGATAAGGTTGTCCTGAATCTTTGATGTATACACTAATGTCATATGATTTCTTGTAAATAATTTTGTAAATTATGTAAATATGGCCTGAATTGTTAGCATTTCCTGTATTTGTAATGTTGTTTCTGAATATCCTACATGATAACTTTGGCTATGGTTTTTGTTGAATCATTCGATCTTCGTTATTAACCTTGTTTTCCTGAAAAGTACAAAGTAGGCAGCATTTTTGTTATTAATTTGAAATTTATATAAGAACGTGTTAGGAAATTCGTCTCTACTATTAGCGATAGTATCAGGAAAAATTCCAAAAATCTAAGTAATGGAAGTTAATAGATCATCATGTGAAAATAATAAGTGAAGAGAAATCCAACAGTTGAAAACAATTAAAGTCTGGAAATTCTCGTTCGACAATAGTAGATCCCGAAATCTTGGTAATAGTGAGAAGAGACCGAAAACTTGTCTTCGTTTAATAAAAGCTCATAAATCTTCTTCTAGAAATAATTGGTAAATGATGAATGGTAATGGCCTGATAATAATAAAAACCTAGAATTCATCGTCCGAACGTGAATTATAAAAGAGTTCGAAAATTCTTATCTCGAAATGAAATAAGATTTCAAACCTAGATTCGAGTGTTGATAAGTACCATCCAGATGATAGAAGTAGGAGATATGAGACCCACATACGGGTATTAGTGGGAGAGATCCATAAATTATTATTTGAAAGTTAACAGAAAACTATAGATGCTTTATAACAGAAGATCTGTATAACAACCCGTAAATTTAACCGGTTTTAATAACGTTATTAATTGAAATTTTATGAAATTTTAAACGATAAAGTTGTGAAATATAAATTTGACATTGAAATGGTCTAGTTAAACATAGCAATTGGTAAATTTTCGTACGAAAATATGAAAGTTTATTTCGTGCGTAAATTTACTTCAATTTAATCAGTTAAAAATTGTTGAAAATAAAACGTTTCCGAAACCTAAATATTTTTACATAGAAAAATTCTAAACCGTCTTCTGAGCAAGACGTCATTTTTCGTATTTCCAAATTCAGACTTCTTTAGCTCCGTCGATCTTATTTTTCTGTGTTTTTCTTGCATTTTCCGCTACTAGAAAATTCGGATTTCTATAATTCAATCGTACCACGATTATCTGTATACCGTTGGAAGCGCTTCGTCGCGTTAATTAAAACGGTATATTCATTCATGCAAATCGGAGTCCAACGTAATCCGTTGCGTTAATTTAACCATTTCAGGCGGACCGGTTAAACCGTATTCAGCCCAAACTTAAAACAACTTGTACCCATTCAAAATTTGAAAATTTATCAACTGCCGTGCATTTATGTGGGTAGTTGGAGAATGGATGTTGGCTTGGAAATTTGTATGGCGTGTAGGAATTTCGAGAGTAAATTAATTGTAGAAAAATAAAAAGAAAAAAAATGAATCCGAACCGTTCAAGACATTCATTAATCACTCCTATTTACTGCTAGTACTACCTCCCTCCTCAATTCTTCTTCCTTACTATTTTCGTCTTCACTGTCAATTTACAAAGAAAAAAACAAGCATTCCCATGATCTCACGTCCACCATGACCGCCTCGACATGCAACAGCCCAGTTCGCCTCCCTCTCCACTTAACCACCTTCTCACCTCGACCACGCACAACAACTCTCCCCCCAAAACCTCACAAGCAACCATCGGCCTTCATCATCCACGTTGGCAAACTCACAGCGGCAGCCGAGCCTCACCATTTTGCGGCAATAACCTCTGGCCACCGAGAACTGCCGCTACCCCCTTCCCACCCACCTATCGTCGGCCTCACCACCACCTTCAGCTTCCTCTCTGACCTCTGTCGTGCTCCTCATCCTCTGGCCGCAAGTAAGCCTCTGCCATCTCCTCCGTTTCACACTCGAACGCACCACCTCGCCGAGCATCCAAGTGCACTCTCGCTCTCTCTCCGCTGCTCACCCTTGACTTCGTCGTGTTCCACCACCTTCCGCCACCAGCTTGTGCCACATACCCTCCACATGGCCGAAGCTTCTCCCTGTCCCAATCCACGTTCAACCCAACAGCCGCCGTTTCCTTCCTTCCAGCTGTTCTCTTTGGCAGATGTTATCTTATTAAGGTATTATATATATTTTTGTTTAGAGTGTGATTGTACACATATTATTTATATTTACATGCATCGGCCTTTCTTTTACATCAAGTTTTTTTTATATAATTCTTGTATTATGGAAGTTTACATATGTTTGGTATATGTTAGTATCTGTATTTCTTTTATTAGTATCTGTGTATCTTTTGTTAACTATATAAAGTTAAGTATAGTGTTTAAAAAAAAATACATATATAGTGTCTATAAACGTGATTTTATTTATATATATATATATATAATATTGTTTGCAAAGTATTTATATAGCTGTATTCATGCATATTATGCCTACTCATTTAATGGTCATCATCACCAGTAGTAATATATGTAAGTTATAATGTACGTTCACCAATAGTTGATATATACTTTAATGAAAGCTGTATATAGGATCCGGTCGTAGTATATGTAAGTTTATACATATCTATATAAGTCCTATTTATATATAAATCTATATATACATGTTGAGTATAATCATGTTGTTTGCATATATATTAGACCGTGTAAGTCTAGATGTATACGATTGTTTAAAAAGGTACTTTAGGGAGATGTTGTCTGTTATAAACTATTTGTTATATTATTTATGCTATATATGTTTATATAAATAATATGTTTGAAAGAGTGTCATCTGTTACGTATTATAAGTGTATTTTTTTTACGTATAAACATATGCTAGTATTCATGATATTTTGTATATATAAGATTTTGTGTATAGGTATATGGGTACAATATTTGTTTTGTTTAAATGTGTTGATTTAATTATGTTCTGATTCGATTTCGTCCTTACCTATTTATCAGCTGTGTCACCAAAATCCGTGCCAATCCTGCTTTACTTTGAAGCCACGCTTACATTTCGTAACTCAACTTCATTTTCTATCTCTCTAGCCTCGAAAGGTGAGCAATCACTCACGATTAATGTTCTTTTATTTATTAAATTTGATTTCAATTGAAACGACAATTGAAATATGTTGCTGTTAGTTATTTACACCGTTATATGTGTTATTACCCGTATCAGTTCACCTGTGACATCTGACACCATTATCTGTTATTTATATGATGATAATCTAGTTTGGTTGATAAATGGTTGTTTGTTTGATGTTGATATTGGACGTTAAATTTTTAATGTTGTAAGTGATAAATAAATTGAAATTGACGTAGGATAGTTAAAAATTTGAAATTGATATGTGTTGAATTTGATTAGTTAAATTTGTATAATATGACCCCTTTAAATGTTAGAATAAATTGACACGTAGAAATAGTGTTAACTACACCTTGAACCATTGAATGTATGATTGATGTAGTATAATTTGAATAATAGAAAATTAAGTGAAGAGCTGTAATGAAATAATCTTTAATCTACATGAAATGATAGTGTAGATTCTAGAAATAATTATATTAATTTGCACAAACAACAATGTAAATTAATATGATTATTTCGAGATTATTTAAATAAATTGTTGAATTGTTATGTATGGATGCTATTGCTTGTTTATTTACTTTGACACCATCCCAGTTATCACACTGCAAGTTTCCTTTGATATGCTTTGATTTTGGATTGAAATGGAATCGGGTTGAAATGATAAATACCCAGATGAACTTGACTTAGGATGGAGAATTAAATAAACTCGATTGGTCAATAATTTGATTTAAAAATAAAATATTGATTTTATTTGAATAAAGAATAAGGTTTGAAATGAAGTTGGAATTTGAATTTTAATGAAAGGAAAATGTTAATGATTAAGTTTTTAAATTATTTAATAATTAAATTTGGAATTATTTAATAATTAAGATTGGAAATATTTAATAATTAGGTCTTGGAATTTAATTGATAAAATTTTTGAAATTATTAATTAAGTTTTGAAATTATTTAATAATTAAATAAAATTGAATCTTTTGATAATTAAATAAAAATTTGAATTCTTTGATAATTGGGTTTCTTTATTTATTAAGTTTTGGGAAAATTATTTAAGTAAGTTAATAAGTGGAATTGAACTTCTGAATAAGTGAACTAAGTTTCTTTATTAACTGAGTTTTGAAATTTGTAACTAAGTAAATAAATAAATGAAATTGAATTTCTTTAACAAGAAATGAAAATGTGATTTATTGGAATTAATGTAAGATTTGAAATTTAAAGAATTTGATTTGACGAATTTATTTTAATTCAATTTGAAGATTTGATATAATTAAGTTGAACTTAAATTTGATTTAATGAATTGGGAATTCAGTGGAAATTGTTTTGAATGACAAATTAACTTAACGAATATTGAATGAAAAACGATCAATGAACTTAAATTGATTTGATTGTTAAATTAAATTAATTTAAATGATTTCGGAATGAAACTTATGTACGAACTTGAATTAATATTTGAATTGTTAAATAAAAATTGAAATTGAATTATAAGATTTTGAAATGGTAATTTGGAAGTTTTGAACGTAAATTATGGGAATTGATTTAGGAAGACAAATGAAATGTTGGTTTACAAACTCTAATTGAAATTGAAATTGATTTGGTTTTGAAATTTATTAAACGACCAATCGGTGTAATAATTATGAAAATTATTAAAGAGACCGGAATTGATTATGGACATACTCTCTGTCTAAACCAAAAACCACTTTAATAACTATACGCGGAGTGTGATCCAGAATGAAGTGGTTGGAATGATGTACATGTTGACTGAAGAAAGAGAACGATAATGGATAGCCTTGACACTTGTGTCAAATTGGAAATGACTAAAACAGGAGCCGTGCCGGGCCAAATGGGGTTAGCCACCACGAGCGAACACACTTCTTCGTATACTACTCATTACTTGTTATTGATTGGTGCACCCTCGTACTTTTGGGAGTGTTGTTTCGCGGTGTTGCGATCGTTGCGGCGATGCGTTTTCACCAGTCCGGATCAGGCAAACGGTAGTTTCACTGCCTTGGGTATTGCATCATGTGCCATGTCATACTTGTATCCCTATATACGCGACCACTACGGATTTGTTTTGTGTTATACCTATGGAGTACTCCCTGATATCCCACTAGTTTACGGTGGAGTTTACAGTGCCGTATAGACTATGACGCTTATATGAAATGTGTTAAGGGGGATAATTGTAACGCCTTAACACTATTTTGATATCTTATATTACTGATAGGCACTATCTACTTAGCGTACACTACTACCTAGCAGATAGTTTAACGAATCCTTAAAGGATGGTTATTCCAAACATCCTTTGAGTTACTTGTATTTCAATTGTTATTTCACTTGAGTTGGATTTATTGATATAAGAATGTTAATCCTGACTCGAGTGTTTTGTGTTTTGCTTTACGCTCGGGTCAAACTGAGTGTACCGGTATTCGAGACTTACATTTGGAGTTGGAGCTTTGCTTGAAGATCCATCCATCTATTCTTCTTTCAGTATTCGATGATTCCAGTGATGTATTTTGATTTGTACCTGATGTATCGTGTTACTCTTCTGTTATATCTGGTTTAACTCTGATGTATCTTATATATTTATATAGTAGCTTCATGAACTACTATCACTTTTACTTCCACTGCATATTATTACTCTGTATCTGTGATTCTCTGATTATTTATTTACTGTATATCTCAGTTTTGTCAAAATTTAAATTAACAATTCGGTATTTCGAATTATTCAAGTCCGACATGTGCGGATGCGAATAGTCCAAAATAGCGGGTCGTTACAATCTGAAACATAGATTCAAAATTGATTAGTGAAATTTAGAAATCATCTTTGAGATACAATGGAAGCCCATGGTTCATAATAGAAGATCCGAAACCCGGATTCAACCATAGCATAGTGGTACCAATGACTTAGTCCGTCCTCCCTCCAGAGGGTGACTTGATCTGGCCATAGCATGACACGATCAAGGACTTGTAGATACTTTAACCTGGCCATAGCGTGACGCAGATAAAGGTTTACTCTAACCTCCCTCTAGAAGGCGCTGTTTAAGGTAATTTCTAAGATTAAGAAGAATTTTTCTTCCGACTATGTAGATTTTCTTGAAAAGGTGCTTTATTGAATTTCTCTAGAATCGTTTTACAAATCTGTTGATTTTCCCTTATCTGAAAACGTTAGATGACCATTCCTTCAAGAGCTCTACAATGATTTGTTTCGTGCTCATTATAGGGACAATAAAATCCTCCCATATTCCTTTCATATTTGAGCTTTTCTTTTTAGATGGACAATAGTTGAGTTCATTCCTTGTTAGTAAGTAGACATTCTCAATTGATGTAGTCAAGTTGCATTCTTTAGGGAGTCTTGATTTAAAGCTTGTCATCTGAGACTACTTTCTAGATCTTTTGTGGCTTGATCCAGAAGCTTCGGCCTCAATGACCAATTTTCATTTTAGAGCCTTTTGAAGCTCATATGTAGGTAATGATCCACTTGTTTCTTGATGCCATTTTTGAGCAATTGTGTAATAATTAGTCATCATCCCTTCTTCAAAGATGGTGCATTTAGTATAGAATTAAATAGTCTTCCGCATTTGATCAAAAATATTATCACCCTTACTATGTGCTCCTCTTAAAACAAAAATATTTTCTTCTTTTTCACAATTCTTAAAGCCTCCAGTCTTAAATTTTGTTGTTCATATAGCTTAGAATCTTCTATCGTATTACGAGAGAATCCAGTCAAGTGTGTTCTGAAGATCCTTGCTTGGACATTTTGATTTTGCTAAGCATTGTGGTGTAGTGTCTAAGGTTAACTTGGAATGAAATAGGGATTAAAAAAAGTAAGTTTGAGAATTTTAACAAAGCCTGAGGCTTGAGCACTCCTAACGCAAAATAATGTTAATAAGAAATTTTATCAACTTAAAAGTGAGAACGACCACTTCGAAACACCTTTCGAATCAGTCGAAATAATCTTAGACTTCTTCGAAACTACCTTTTGACATGGTGAGGTAACTTAAGGTAAAAGCCTTATGGTGTCTAAAGGTTTTAACCGTGTTGGCAAGGTTTTATTCCTTCTAAATGTACCCTTTCGATAAGCTTTGATGCAAGTACTCAACGGCTGAACCCATATATAAGTGTTAAGTCAGATTCTATGTATTTGAAAACACCACATACTTGCTATATTAATAATTTTTCATGAATACAAGAGGTTTAAGTATTACAAGGAAGTGAAATCTTCCTATTTTATTTAAGAATTATGGTTTACAAATTCAAGAAAAGAACGGGTACATGATAAATGAATTTGGACCCCCTACACAATACCCATAGGGTCTTATTTATAGGCGCAGACTGGACCCTTTCGCATCAGTCCTTTCGACTTGGACGAAAGGATGCCTTGAAGACTTTTTGTCGCTGTTGAATTCAAGATGCCCTTCTAACCCTGCTTTCGAATGGAGCTTGGTTGCTTTCGACTCCATCAAAGGGTATAGAATCGTCATTCATTTTTTTGTTGATGTGGTTGTGTAAATAGGAAAGGATTTTGGCTTTCAACACTGTCGAAAGGGATATTTTTAGGGTTCAAATAACTTGAAACATAATTGAAGGCTTAGTTGCGGAAGGTAGTATTCGAAAGCATTCACATTGATTAATGTAGAACCTCCATCTTCTGGTGTTTGAGGAAGCAATATTGACCACATATGAGATCTCCTTTATATTCATGGAATGTTTCAACCAATCCGTTCCGTGATGTCGGACACATGTGTGAAAGCCTGTTATTCGAGACCTTCGAAAGGTTTTTTAAATCTTAAGAAACTTCTTTATGTATGTGGAACCAACTGTTTCGAACGGAGTTATCTGAAGCAGAAGGATAGCATCGTCCCCTTTCTACCTCTTCGAAAGTTCATTGCTCATCCAACATTTTGCAAAAGCATTCTTTCGACTCTTTTGAAATGTCTTGCTATTGCTATCATTCTTCATGAATTATTCTTCTATATTCTTTAAGGTTTTGACAAAGTTGGAGTGGTTTCTGATGAAACAATATCGGCTTCGATCTATTGAAATTTTGAGAATTTCAATCCAGTTCGTAAATTACAAAATTTACGTTTCGTGTTTTGGTTTCGGGTTCCAATATTTATTTTTATTTGTTAAATTAACTGAAACAAGATGTTTAAAAAGTAGGATATAAGTGAACAATTTTAATTGATTATGAATACTTATAATGCTAACACATATTAAATTATTACTACATACTTAACTTGTTTGGTTACATTATTCATATATTTTGTGATTTTGCATGATTTGAAAGTTAAAATTTTATATTTTGAATATTTTAATTTAAAAACTCAAATTAATCCTTTTTTGTTTTCTTCTATGAAATTCGAATTTCAATAATTTATTTCATTGAATTAGACTTTCGGTTTGGATTCATTCCCTTCTCTACTGAAACCAAAACTGAACATTCAGAATCTCAATGTTTCGATCAAGACATCAAACCTTGCTTAGTATCAAAATTGTTGCTACTAAAATGCAATTTAATATTAGTTTAAAATATGTCTGAAGCTAAATTTTAGTTTCCATTAGGTTTCAAAAGAGTGTTTAGTTTCCAAATTTAGAACTTAATTTCGGCATCATATTTGCTGTTGAACCAAAAAGAATAACTAATGATTAGACCTGAATTGGTGTTTTTCAAACTTCAAGACTCATTTCATAAATTAGTGCTTCATTTTGTATTATAGAATGACACATGTGCTAATATAGGTTGAATAGCACACATTGCGCTATAGAAAATCGCTATTGTAACTACAAAAATCCATTTTACACATAAATCAACTACAAATTTAAGTACGACTTTGTATTATAACCCTTTTATGTATGGAATAGCACCAGTTGTTACCTTGGCCATCCATTTTGGCTTTTCCTTCACTCTTTGAAATATCTCAGTTTGAATGGCTTCATAAGTAAGCAATGTTATACCGCCTTTTGGTCAGGCAGTATACCAACGGATTTGGCCAAAAAGATTTCGTGAACATCAAGGCAGGATGTCTGGAAAGATGATTATCAGACTCGAAGATCGATTATAAACAAGGCTATAGACAATGATCAAGCGGATTCGCACGGATGACACCCTGGAATTGGTTAATTATGGAATTATTTAATTGGTTTAAATATACATATTTAAATTAAATTATACATGAAAATTGAGAACTTTTAAAATAATAGTAGAAAGCATAAGTGCAGATTTTTGAATGTAAAACGATATTATAAAATTAATAAATATTGTAAACAATTCAAAAATAATAAATTGTAACGGATATTTAAAATAAAATATTAATAAATATCCAGATAAAGTTAAGGAGAGCTGAGAGAAATGCTAGAATTAATGTGAGAGATAGAATTTCTTCTGCTTTACTATTATTTAATAGATTTTTATGGGTATTTTCTTGCTCTTCGAGTAAAAATCTTGGAAACAAGAAAAATGTTAAATCTAAATTCTTTGAAAACAGAGTTCTAATTTGAATTTGAAACATAAAGCATAACACAATTTGTAAACAACACATGGAGCATAGTCATAACATACAACATCATGAGAGAAAAATGGGCATAAGAAAAAAGTATTGTAAAATAAATATATTTGTCTACCTTAAAACATGACCACTTCAACTCAAAACATCTTCCTTAACCGTGTTAGAATGCCGAACGCCCTAATAACTCGTAACAGATATTAATATCTCCAAATTTCAAAAGAGGATATTATAATCCGTATCTTATTTTGTAAGTTAACAGATAAAACATCCATTCCAATCAACCTTAACAAATCAAATTGCTAAACTATTTCCATTTTTACAACTGACATCTACTAAAAAAGGTTGCAACTATTTTTTGAGCAGAAATCGAAGAAGAAGAAAAATAAATATGTGGTTTTTAATTTTTTTTGAAACATTTGCAATAATATGTACTAATTTCTTTTCTCATTCATTTGGTCATTTATTTTTTACTTCTTTTCATTTAGTTCAAATATACTTGAAATTCAATACGATTTGAAAAATTAATGATATTACACATTGATTATTTATGTGTTTTAATGATTAAATTGAATTGCAATAATTAGGGGTATAATTCAAAAAGGTTTTTTAAAAAAAAGTGAGGAGAGATTTACTTATTTTGAAACTCCTTAAGGACGTTTTCCATAAGTTTCCTTTTCAAGATCCATGTATAAATGGAGTGGTAGCCATTTTCCCCCTAATATTTCTGTACAGATTTAACACTGCTAGTCTGGGCCAATATTTATTTATGTGAGAGAATCTTAAATCCATGCTAATTTGTGCCTTATTTTATATCTATATCCTGCATAAATTATCCATGTCAGATTGTTACCGCGTATATATGCGGATCATAGTATCCATGTCTATGTTAAACTTATTGATAGAAACAAAGTTAAGAACCTGATCCATATGATAAGACAATATAATAAAATCAGTTGTTAGATGGTGAAAGGAAATCATCGAAAAATATTATCTCGCCAATCGACAAGCTAGAATTGGTTTTTTGGATAGAAATAGAATCCTTGGAATTTCAAAAGAGACGTGAGTAATGAAGAACTGGTACTCCACATTTTCATTCATTACTCTCAGTAGCTTAGATCATTAAACAAAGAACGTCCAAAATTAGTTTGTAACATGTGTAGATGTAGAGCTTAGAGTTTAGAAACCAAAATTATAGAAAGATAGTCAAGCATTGTACACGTATGTGCATTTCTCAAAATTGAACTTTGTTCGGTTTGCAAAATCGTTACATATGGAAAAGATGAAGTATTTGACAACGAGGATTTTTGGTTTGGTCCATAAGCAAGATAAGGTGAGACATGAAATAAAGATTGACATTTTGGCCAAAATTCTATTCACTGAACATGTCTTAGAAAAAAATTCAACATGAGAACGACTCGTAAATCCACAAAAAGAAAAAAGAAAAAAAATAGGTATATGTTGTAATTTTTTAATCACAAAACACCTTGTTAGTTTTGATTGGCAAAAGATAATCCAATGTAAATTTCTAATCATCAAGGAGAATGTCTATATTCCTAAGAAAAATCTAAGGAAACTAATGACCAAAATTATATTATTAAATAGCCTAATATTTATAGAAGAAGAAATAAAACCTTAGTAAGATGTTGGATCGCTCTCTTCCCAAATAGAGGAAGTCCAGATTTTTTTTAATGCACATGAGCATTCAACAATTCAACCAATAGTTCATAAAACAAACACAATACATTCTGAAATTCCTTCTGTTAATATAACTCATTATTTTAATAAATAAACAAAAAAAATAAACTTTACAATTAGTAGATGAATTCAAATGCTTAATTCTGAAGTCGTCTCAAATGTAATATTTCATAACATTTCATATTTGAAATTCACCGTTAATTTAGAAAATAAACCTAAAACTATTATGCAATTCGCTTGCTGTAACGACCCAGAATTTCTGTCATTTGAAATTCGTATATTTAATTTATTTTTAATATTAACAAGTAAAATTTATAAGTCAAATAAATTTTATTTCGAATATATAGATTTAATCGGATAATTAAATCGATAATTTAATATTTGAAATTTCAGAAATAATTGAAAATTGGGTTTAATGTGATTAAAATTGATTTGTAAAGTTGTATTTAATCATATTGGAGTTAGAATGATGTTATAGAACTTTTAAAATTGAATTAAAAGTTAATTTGCAGAAATTGAATATTTTAATATTTAATTGACGAGTTAAAAATAGCCATTTTTCAAACAGTCTTGGATTTCGACGAAACCAGTTTCATCGGATACATAATGTTATATTATTATATGGTTTCAAACTTCATGTCAATCGGACTTACATTTTGTCGGGGGCAAGCTAAAATGCGTAGAAATCGATTCGAGTGAATTTTGAATTTAAATAGTCGATTCAAAAACTTATCTTCCAAATTTGATCGAATTGGCTCCCGATATATATTCCATTGCGTTCGGAATAGGGGTAAAACATTATAAACGCCAGGCGGCATGCTTCGTTTGGAGTTCGAAAAAAATTCGGGTGAATAGTGTTTCGATATTTTCTATAAAAGGCCTCCATCTTTCACCATTTACACTCAAACCCTAATTCAGAAACCTTGGCCGCCATTTTCAATTCAAAGGCTAGAAATTTGTTTCGTTCTTCCTCTGATTTCTTCAAATCCGTACAATAGTACAACAAACATCCAACTACAAAGTTATAGAGCATCGTGAGAGCTTTAGATCCATACGGACTTGATGGCATTTCGAGTGTTGGATGGCCAGAAAATTGTGATGGAAGGAGAGACGTTCGCGCGTGGTTTTCTGGTGATGGGGATGGCCGAGCTCAATGTGGCCATGGCCGTGGGTGGAGATTGCGAAGACCTTCCAAGTGGTGGTCGCCGATCGTGCCAAAGCTCGCCGTAGGGGATGTGGGATCAACTGTAGCTTAGGAGCAATCGGTTCGGTATCTGCCAGTTGCGCGCGTGTTTTACCTGGAGATGGAAGAAAGGGGACACGGTCGAGATTGCATCAAGCTTGAACGAACAGCAGGGATTTGTTTAAGGTTAAATAAATGTAGAAATTTGAAAATAAATTGTATATTTAATTGTGTAAACTTTAAAAACGTCATAACTTGCTCATACGAGGTCGAAAATTCACGAAACGACTTGCGTTGGAATCGTTCGCGAATACTATGTGATGGAGCTAGATTGGAGTTGACTGGAGCTAGTGAAAATTTTGGGTAAATTTAAACGCGCGTTTAATTTTATTCGAAATAAAACAGTGCAACTGTTATTTGAAAACAAGGTGAGAACTTCTCACTCAATCGAATTTGTTTCGACTTAAATTTTAAATAGTTAGATTTAAAATTGCATAATTGTATGCTTTGATGATAAATTACTATCTGTTGTATTGAAACAGACCCTATACGCCGTATATTAAGTGGATGTTATTTATTAAACACATATACCGCGATATTCCATCTTGAAGTGGAATTGGTATTATATGTATTTGGAGTTGATTTTCCCGCATTATATAGCGGATGAGACCCTATTGCGCCGCATAATAGCGGATAATTTTTTTTTAAACCCATATACCGGGATATTCCGTATTGAAATGGGATTGGTATTGTGCCAACATCTGTGGATGCAGGGAAACAGGTTGGAGGGATCCAACTGGATTCCTCAACAGTATTGATTTATTTATAGATATTTGCGATATATTCTGTTATCATATTGATATATGATGTTTGGATGTCGTGGTTGATTTATTGGTGTTGTTGCAGCATTGGGCCTATTTTTGGAGTTTTAAAAATGTTAAAATAACGATTTTGAATTTAAAAGGATTTTCAAGTGATTTTTGAAAGTATGCATTTTATTGAATTTTAGAAATTGATTCATTTTAAATAAATAAACGTTTTAAATTTTTATGAAATAAAAATTATCATTTTTGTGAAATATAACCGAAATGTGATTTTTTTGAAATACATAGTTGATTAATTTGTAAAATGGTTTAAATTGGGATTTTTGAATTATTATAAACGGTTTAAATAAAAGATTATAAAATTGATATTTATAAATTAAAATATTGGAATTATAAAACGAGTTTTTATAAGTGTTATAAAGAAGTATAAATGGATTTCATAAGTTAATGAAATTTATAGATTTATAAATTGTGAAGTTATAAAATGAATAAATTTTGTAAAATAAAAGATTTATAAGTAATTATCTTATAAATTGGATTTTGGCATTTAAATGAGATATAAATAGAAGTGGTTAATTAAGGGGTTTTATAAGTTGAAGTTTTATAAAATATATATAAATGTGAATTTATAAACAATATTTTATAAATCCGAAATCGACTTATTTTGATAAGTTAATTATTATGGCTTATTTAAGGATATATATCCACAATTTTGGACAGTGGATAATCCTTTAAATTAAAATATGTAGAAGTGTTGAATTTGGTTAACGAAGTATATTCACGATTTTCGACAGTGAATAATATATTAAAGAAATGTTTTAGGAAGTGATCTTTTAAATAGAATTAAAATGATTTGAAGTTGTTTTAAAATGTGTTAAGGATCGAAATCATAGATTTCAACATTCATTGTTGAAATAGACGTTTTCGAGAAATAAGGAAATTGTGGACTATAACACTGTTGTTATAGTAAATGATTTTCGAAAGGAAATGTTTTATATAGTATTGGGATTTATATATCTATCTTAATTTCGAATCCCTATACTAGTGACTTTGGGTTGTCGTAACGATGTTTTACGCAACATTCGTTTTTGACCCAATTGAATGTGTTTAAGAGAATGTTTTCGTTGAAAGAATAAAATATATACCTAATCGTGTTTTAAGTATATTGAATATTTTTGAAGTATTGAAAATAAATAGATTAGTAAATTACTTATTGTTAAATAAGTATTTGGAAATGTTTTCCAATGTAGAAATTGAAATTGGTTTTCAAATGGTTGAAGTGTGAAAATATATCCTGCGAAGATATTTTGAAAATAAATAATTGTGAAAATTATTTAAATCTGGAAATTGTAGTGAATGTTGATTGACAGCTAAATAATCGACTATCAATATTTTCCTTTGAATGGCGTTCGAATTTCGATGCGACCAGGGGTCGGATTCCAAGTGGATATCCGAAAACCACATCGAATCTTTGTGATTGTGATGGATCATTTATTTAAAAGATCAAAGTGAAAATTAATGTGATTTGTTGAAATCTGAATGAACACTTATTTTTAAAAATAAGCGCTCGTTATTCAGTTTAGCCGGGGAGGACCTTTGGGTCATAAATCCCATTCCGAATAATGATACGATGAAATGGGATTGCATTTGAAGACCAGTGGTGAAGAACGGGTATTTGCGAGAATGATAGGATGACCTATCGATTGTCTCTGCACCCATAGCTACGGTTTGGAGATTTCCTTTGTGATGGGAAGTTCGATCGGGATTGTGAATACCCGGATTGCAAGGGCTTCTTTGGAAGTGCCTTCGGTTCTGTTCGAACCGAGAACAGACTTGTATGGATTGTATGTCTGACATTATATTTGAGATATAAAGAAGATTTCTTTCAAAATACATTTCTGTTGGTGGCGGAGAATTTATTCTCTTAGCTTAACACCCTTCTCTGAGACGTACGAGCTCAGACGTTATGTAGTTGATGGTTATCAGTGATATACTCCCAATTCGGTAGTGTGGCATGCTGAGTGTTGCTGATCATTTGTTGATCAAAGCATGGCTTTGTGAAAAGCGTAGCTTTGTGGACGAGACTTCGTCGGACCTCACAACCCGGTTATGGTCGAAACAGGATCGTAGCAGCAAGGTTATTTGAGGATAGCGCCTTCTGAGGGTATGTCATTTCCTTCTGGATTATGAGTGGTATCATGGTATGGAGCCCAGATACTTACTTCGTGGTTGTTGCAAACTTATTATTTTGCGGTTGTTGGTTGAGAGGATCCTCGGATAAAGGTTGTTTACAACCGGGGGATGGCATACTCGTGTCAGTAGTTACCCAGCTAGAGGTAACCCGGCCTTGTCTAGCAGAGATCCGGCTAGGATCCGGGGACGTCCATCTAGAGGCGTTCCATTTTACTTGGGAATTTCCTTTGCCCGACCATTTGTTGGAAATCCATTCATCCAATATAAGCTCTTTACGGTTTTAGTTGTATAACCTGCCATTTACTTATGGTGGCGCCCCACTGTTTAGATGGTAGCTATAGTAGGTATAGTTTGGAATGTCTATGTTGGCTAAGATTTATATCATACTTTCGAAATGTTTTCCTACACTTTGCACTTATAGTAATAATATCAAAGAAATTTGCGTATCAAAAATGTTTGACTATCATAAGGAGAAATCTCCTCCGATTCTGCGTTTGCATTGTGTGTGTGTGCGGGAGGCCTTATGGTAGTTTTATTTTCTAAAAGCATTGCGGATCTATTTTAAAAAGAATATTTCTCGTTTGTTTTTTAAGATAAACTGTTTAAGTTCTCACACCGGTCCCATGACTGACCTGGATTTTATTGTTCCCTTCCTAAACTCTGGGTGCCCATCATTTTCTACACGGACAGTCTAGAGTCAGGTTATCAGGATATTCTGGAATTCAGGAGGTTCTGTGGAGCTCAAGAGGCGATATGGATGGCATGGCGTATCATCTTGTATATAGTATTTCTTTTCCGCTGTTTGTTGTTGTAAACTCTGATAATGTAATGTGATGTGATGTGATGTAATAACAGATATGATTCTTTGTTTTAAAGATTATTCATTTATATATTATATGTTGTTCCGCTGCGAAATATGAGATTCGGTTATTGTTTCTGTTGCTTTTTCTTTCTTTCTTTCCTCTTCTATCTTCTACCTCTTCTTTAGCCCTAACGGTTGGGTTTTCTGGCCTTCGATTGCTCGACAGTTGATACAGTGGACGTATTGATGTCGACTTTCGTGAGTCGAAAATCTCTAGTCGTTACAGTTGGTATCAGAGCATTTGGTTAAGTGACAACCTTGGCTCTGTTGGGAATTACTCATTAGAGATAGAGTCAGCAGTACTCTAGAATGAGTGTGAGTGTAATAATAAATATGACCGCGTATTTATTAGTAAATATAAAATACGTTTTATATTGTGTTTGCTTATCCGTTGAGCTGTTTGTGAATTCTCTTCGGTATGTGGGACGCCATATTATCGATAGGGGTTTCTAAACACTTAAACGAGGCAAGTCGACATAGTATCATTTTAAATTGGGTAAATGAAATAATTTTACCTCGATTATATTGTGTATATATAAAGGAATAATTTTTCATAAATTATTAAAGTGTATATGAATTGATTGTTTGGTTGTTGAAAATGTAAGAATATATATATAAGTTAATTAAAAGAATAAATTGTATAAGCAAATGACTTATAAAGTATGGAATTATAATTAATATGATTTACAATTGTGAATATAATCTTATATATACAATAAGTGAAATTCTATAAGAAAAGACTTATAAATGTGAGTTATAAGTAAAAGGAATTTTTTTGAAAGAATATTAGGCACTGAATTCGCTACTGTCACTGGGAAATAACAAGGGTGATGACTGTAGCATCATAAGTATCATTTTTGAGTTTGTGTGATGGATTTGCAACCATAGTAAATTGGAAAACTGAAGTTTAGTTGTGGTAAAAAAATTGAAATTAAATCCAAGTTGTAATTGTTGAATATAAGTGAAACGAGTTTTGAACTTATAATATGAAATAATAAAGATTTTACTTTGGTAAAGTTAAATAGAATTTACTTTAGAATTGGAATCTGAATTGGATTTATAAGTAGAAATTTAAGTTAGGTTAAACAAATGATGTTTAAATTGGAATATAACTTAAGTGATGTTGAATGAAGTTGATTTTGGTATCGAAGTATAAGAATAAAGTGAATTAAATGAATATGAACTTGAGTTATGTAATGAAATTCAACTTTTGTTGTTAAATGAATTAGCAATTGAATTAATAAATGGATTGAATATTTATCAATCGAATGTAAAGGAATTGATATAGAATAATGAATGTAAGTGTTAATTCATTAGAAGCTAATGAAGTTGAAGAAAAAAAATTGAATAATTGAAGAGAAGTCAATTTAATATCAACCAATTTGAATTAAAAGTGTTAAACCAAATTGAAGTTAGACAAAGTGAATATGAATTTTTGAATGTGAATTTAATAATAATGATTTGGTTGTTATATGATTGTTAGTTGATTATATATAATTCATTAAGTGTTAATGAAATTAAAATTGATAAATGGAAAGCTTTGTAATTTGATTTGAATGTGGAAGTGAACTAACTTGAATGTAAATTAGTGAATATAAACTAGTTGAAAATGAATGTTAGTAAAGTCCAATGTTAATGAATCAAATGTGATTAAATGAAAAACCAATTCATTGAATATTAATGAGAAGTGAATGTATATTGATTTGATATGGATTTGTTGTTTTGTTGCATGTGCTATAGTGGTATATGTTGTATATTGATATTACTTTCATATATGCATGTTTCTCATTATTGTTGAGCGTTTAGTAGGTGCGGATTGCGCTTGCTTAGCATTTGGAGCTCGCTTTCGCGCTATATTAGCCGTATATGCTCGCTAATAGTATATGATGCAGCAAGGCCTATGGAAGTTTTACGACTCAGCAGGAATTTGTGGTGTAGTGTGATAAGTCGTCCACAACCCATCAGTGACTTGAGTCGTTCGTGCTTTATGAGTCGTACACGACTCAACAATTCAACCATAAGTCGTTTACGGCTTAACATGAGAAAGGTGAACGTTTCAGCAAGTAGAGATCTTGAGACAAAGGAAGGACACGAGTCACGACTCAATGGGAGTTTCAATAAATCTGAATTGATGAGTCGTATACGACCTAATTGCAAGGCCATGAGTCGTTCACGACTCATCAGGAAACAACAGGGAATAACAGTAATGGGTGGCCATAAGGCGGGGACGAGTTACGACATAGAAGAGTCGTCCAGAGTTGACTCGCTTGAAGGGTTTTGCCGCAGGGGACTTGGAAGCTTGAGTCGTAGGAAGGATGTTGAGTCGCTGAAGCTATGAGTCGTGAGTCGTATCTTGTTGTGTCGCGTATTATGTCTGGTGTGTTGTAATAGTGAGTCGGTTGTGTCATAAGTCGTTCATAAGTTGAGTCGTTATGTTTTCTTGAGTCGTGTAACTTGAATGGTTTGATGAGTCGTATACCGTGTTGTATGGTAAGTCGTGTAATGCATAAAGGTGTGGTGTGTTGCTAAGTCGTTAACGACTTATGATGAGTCGTAGGTCGTGAGTCATGAGTCGGTCACGACTCAAGGGCTGTGTTGTGAAAACCCTATAAATACGCGTGTGTTGTACATTTTGTTGTTGTTGATTTTGAATAAAATTTCTCTTTTGTTAGCTTTGTGCTTTCATACCAATTGGTAGTTGAGTGTAATCTCCTATCTCCACTTACGTCGTTCGAGTGCGCTCGAATCCACGTTTGTTGAAGCCGATTCACGGAATCTAGTGCGCTAGATCAACGTGCGAAGAATCGTAGATCTTTGAACACGGTATAGTGCGCTATCAACGTGTTTGAGATAGCTAGAGTTCGGTATCTTTGGATCAACGAACTTGGGCATTTTTGGTATCTTCAACTCACCGATTGCTACAATCCATCGATTGAAGTTTTGTTTGATTAATCCGCTGCGTCATTATTGGTATCGGAGCCATACTTAGCCAATCATAGCTAAGTTTGATTCTTGGAGCCAAGTTTTTGAAGTTTTTGAAGTTGGAAGGAGTTCATCGTGTTCATATTGAAGTTGCATCAAGTTTGGAGAGTTTGATCCATTTCATTTTGGATCGAGGAGTTGGATTTTGTTTGGATTTTGAATTGGTGATTTGCGCGCCAAAGTTTTGAAGGTTTTGGAGTGAGCCGAGGCAAGTCTTGACCGAGCCAAGCAAAGTTGTGAAGAGTCAAGGCCGAGACAAGCATTGCCGAGACAGTTGAGCCTAGATTGCCTTATCGTGTGAAATTTTGAAGTATTGTGTTCAACTTGTTGAAGTTTGTGAAAATTTTAACCATGCCACCAAGGAGAGCTAATCGTCATCAAAACGTTGAAGCTTTGTATCGTAGAGAAGAAGCCGAGCTTATGGAACAACGTATTAATGGAAAATTTGATGAAGGCATTGGTAAATTGGAGAGATTGATGAATGATTTGAATCAAAGGAGGAGATCACCAAACTCGAACCATGGAGGAAACCGAGTTTCGCCATTGGTTACGGAAGCGAGGAGGGTATCACCACATTCTTGTAGAGATAGAAGAGAAACATCAATTTCATCACGAAGAGATCATCATGACTATGCACATGAAGAAAGAAGAAGTCATCGAGAATTTGACCATGAAGTATATAGAGATGAAGAGAGACATAGTCAAAGAAGCATGCATGAGAGAAGGGATGATGTTAGTCGAGATCGATGTAGGCGTACCTTTGATTTTGTTGAAGAGGGTGATAGAGCAAGTATTCATTATCGAGATCGAGACCAAGTTCGAAATTCTTACCGTGATGTGGAGGATGACCGTCGTTGGGAGTCGGGTATGAAAATGGAGATTCCGGAGTTTAAAGGCGGGATGGTTGCTGAGGAATTCTTAGATTGGTTGTCTAATGTGGAGGAAATCTTTGATTTCAAGGAGGTGCCGGAGAATCGAAGGGTGAAGTTAGTTGCTACTAGGTTGAGGGGGAGAGCTTTGGCGTGGTGGCAGCAAACTAAACTTACTCGAGAACGAATGGGGAAGTCAAAGATAGAATCTTGGGAGAAGATGAAAAAGTTGATGAGATCTACATTTTTGCCTTATAACTACCAATCACTTATGTACCAGAGGTTGCAGAATCTGAGGCAAGGGACAAAATCTGTTAGTGATTATGCTGATGAATTTTACCAACTCATCGCCAGGAATGATATCATGGAAACAGAAGAACAACTAACTGCTAGATTCATTGGGGGCTTGAGAATGCAGATCCAAGATATGGTTAATATGTTTGATCCTAGATCAGTAGCAGAGGCACATCAGAAAGCGTTAGCTTGGGAGAAACAAGGAAGGCGTGGAGGTGGTGTGTTTACTAATTCCAATAATCAAGCAAGGGGTGTTGGCGGAAGTTCTAATGTTCCTAAACCTGTTACAAAGCCAGTGGTCAAGGAGGTTGAGAAGGCGAAGGCTAGTAGTGTTTTCAAATGTTATAATTGTCAGGAGTTGGGTCACAAAAGCAACGAATGTCCGAAGCCGAAGAAGAGAACCATGGTTGCAGAGATTGAAGCAGATGATGGTGAGGAGGCAGAGTATTCAAATGTACCTTATGTTGAGGAGGAAGAAAAAGTGTCGGGTGATGAAGGTTGTAATCTTATGATGAGGAGAAGTTGTTTGACACCTAAGCAAGAAGAGGATTGTAGTTGGCTGAGAAGCAATATTTTTCAATCGACATGTACTATTCTGGGGAAAGTTTGCAAGTTCGTTATTGATGCGGGGAGTTGTGATAATATTATTTCTACAGAGGCAGTTAGGAAGTTGAATTTGAAGACCGAGAAGCATCCTAAACCATACAAGCTAGCATGGTTAAGGAAAGGAGGTGAAGTGAAAGTGTGTCGAAGAGCTTGTGTGAATTTTTCAATCGGAAAGAAGTACAAAGATGAAATCTGGTGTGATGTCGTAGATATGGATGTTTGTCACTTATTGTTGGGCAGACCATGGCAGTTTGATAGAGCAGTTCAGCATGACGGTCGTGCCAACAGTTACAGTTTCATGTTCGAGGGTACTAAAATCACTTTAGTTCCTAAGAAACAGCAGCAGAAGGAGAGCAAGCTAGAAGAGATTGAAGAATTGAAAACTCTGTTGACTTTGAAGGAGTTTGTTAAAGAAGTGGAGGAAGAACCGGAAGTGTTTTTGTTGATTGGGAGAGAGAGTAGTGAAGAAGTTGAGATTCCCGAAGAAGCAAAGCCAGTTTTGGAAGAGTTTGAAGATGTCTTTCCAGAGGAGTTGCCAAAGGAGTTACCACCACTTAGAGACATTCAGCATCAGATTGATCTTGTTCCGGGGGCAGTGTTACCACATCGACCACATTATCGTATGAGTCCGAAGGAACATGAGGAATTGAGAAGGCAGGTGGAAGAGTTGCTTGAACAGGGTCGTATTCAGGAAAGTTTGAGTCCATGTGCTGTGCCAGCATTGTTGGTACCCAAGAAGGACGGAACTTGGAGGATGTGCACTGATAGTAGAGCTTTGAATAAGATCACTGTACGTTACAGATTTCCTATGCCAAGGTTGGATGATTTGTTGGATCAGTTGAGTGGGGCAACTATATTCTCGAAAATTGATTTGAAGAGTGGTTATCATCAAATTCGTATCAGACCTGGAGATGAATGGAAGACAGCTTTCAAAACTAGAGAGGGGTTGTACGAATGGTTGGTTATGCCATTTGGTTTGTCTAATGCACCTAGTACATTCATGCGGGTGATGAATCAAATTTTTAGACCATTCATTGGAAAGTTCGTTGTGGTGTATTTCGATGATATTTTGATTTATAGCAGGAGTACGGAGGAGCATGTTCTACATCTGAGGGAAGTGTTGCTTATTCTTCGTGAAGAACAATTTTACGCTGCTACAAAGAAATGTGTGTTTATGACACCTACTGTTTTATTCCTGGGTTATGTTGTTTCAGGGAAAGGTATTCAAGTTGACCAGAGCAAAGTTGAAGCAGTCAAGAATTGGCCACAGCCAAAGACAATTACAGAAGTGAGAAGTTTTCATGGGCTAGCGTCATTCTACCGAAGGTTCATACCACACTTCAGTAGCGTGATGGCTCCAGTGACTGATTGCATGAAGGGTAAACAGTTTGTGTGGTCAGAGGAAGCGGGGGTTGCCTTTGAAAGGATCAAGGAATTGTTGACGTCTGCACCAATTCTTGTTCTACCTAATTTTCAGTTATTGTTTGAATTGCATACTGATGCTTCGAAGGTTGGAATTGGAGGAGTTCTGAGCCAGAATGGAAAGCCAGTTGCTTATTTTAGTGAGAAACTGTCAGGGGCAAAGATCAGATACAGTACATATGACGTTGAATTTTATGCTGTTGTTCAGGCTGTTAAGCATTGGAGACATTACTTATTTCAGAAGGAATTTGTTCTGTACACTGATCACGAAGCTTTGAAACATTTACAGGGGCAAGATAAGATTTCAGCAAGACATGCATCATGGATTGCATATTTACAGCAGTTTACTTTTGTCGTTAAGCACAAATCTGGGGTGACCAATCGAGTAGCTGATGCTTTAAGTAGGAGGAGTCATTTACTGACGACAATGAAGGTGGAAGTGACGGGGTTTGAAATGTTACCAGAGATGATTGAAGAAGATCCTTACTTTGTGAAATATGTTGAAAAAGTGAAGGATGGGAGTACCGATGAATTCATGTTGGTTGATGGTTTTCTGTTTAAAGGAAATCGTTTATGTATTCCGGACTGTAGTTTGAGGATGAAGATTGTGAAGGAATTGCACGATGAAGGACATGTTGGCCGTGATCGTACTTTACAGTTGATTTCGCAGTCTTACTTTTGGCCGTCGATGAGGAAAGAGGTTGAAAGATTCGTGGAGCGATGTCATATTTGCCAAGTTTCAAAGGGGACAGCAACGAATGCAGGGTTGTATATGCCATTACCAGTACCATCTAAGCCATGGGTTGATATTAGCATGGATTTTGTCTTGGGTTTGCCGAGAACTCAAAGGGGAAATGATTCGATATTTGTTGTGGTGGACAGGTTTTCAAAGATGGCACATTTTGTTGCTTGCAAGAAGACAGCAGATGCAGTACGAGTGGCGCAGTTATTTTTCAAGGAGATTTATCGACTTCATGGGTTACCAGACTCTATTGTTTCTGATCGAGATACTCGTTTTCTGAGTCACTTTTGGCTGAGTTTGTGGAAGATGGTGGGAACGAAACTGAAATTTAGTAGTGCTTATCATCCGCAAACTGATGGGCAGACAGAAGTTGTTAACAGGTCATTGGGAAATTTGTTGCGTTGTCTTGTACAGGATAACTTGAGAAGTTGGGACATGAAGCTATGCCAGGCAGAATTTGCTCACAATCATGCAGTGAACCGTAGCACGGGATTCAGTCCGTTTCAGATTGTTTATTCAAATTTACCCAGGGGGCCGTTGAATTTGGCAGTAGTACCACAGGCGAAGGGAACAGTTAAACGAGCTGTTGATTTTGTTGATGAGCTGACTGAATGTCATAAAATCGTTCAGAAACGATTGGAGAAATCGAATGAGAAGTATAAGAAGTCTGCAGATCTGAAACGTCGAAATGTTGAATTTAAGGAAGGTGAGTTGGTTTATGCGGTATTGACGAAGGATCGTTTTCCGGTTGGTGCATACAATAAATTGAAAGCACGGAAAATTGGTCCAGTTGAAGTTTTGAAGAAAATCAATGAGAATGCTTATCGATTAAAGTTACCAGATGATGTCTATACTTCTGATGTTTTTAACGTCAAGCATTTAATTCCATATCATGGAAGTGAGTTTGTTGTAGAAGAAGTTACAAATTCGAGGACGAATTTTTCTCAACCAGGAGAGGATGATGCAGCAAGGCCTATGGAAGTTTTACGACTCAGCAGGAATTTGTGGTGTAGTGTGATAAGTCGTCCACAACCCATCAGTGACTTGAGTCGTTCGTGCTTTATGAGTCGTACACGACTCAACAATTCAACCATAAGTCGTTTACGGCTTAACATGAGAAAGGTGAACGTTTCAGCAAGTAGAGATCTTGAGACAAAGGAAGGACACGAGTCACGACTCAATGGGAGTTTCAATAAATCTGAATTGATGAGTCGTATACGACCTAATTGCAAGGCCATGAGTCGTTCACGACTCATCAGGAAACAACAGGGAATAACAGTAATGGGTGGCCATAAGGCGGGGACGAGTTACGACATAGAAGAGTCGTCCAGAGTTGACTCGCTTGAAGGGTTTTGCCGCAGGGGACTTGGAAGCTTGAGTCGTAGGAAGGATGTTGAGTCGCTGAAGCTATGAGTCGTGAGTCGTATCTTGTTGTGTCGCGTATTATGTCTGGTGTGTTGTAATAGTGAGTCGGTTGTGTCATAAGTCGTTCATAAGTTGAGTCGTTATGTTTTCTTGAGTCGTGTAACTTGAATGGTTTGATGAGTCGTATACCGTGTTGTATGGTAAGTCGTGTAATGCATAAAGGTGTGGTGTGTTGCTAAGTCGTTAACGACTTATGATGAGTCGTAGGTCGTGAGTCATGAGTCGGTCACGACTCAAGGGCTGTGTTGTGAAAACCCTATAAATACGCGTGTGTTGTACATTTTGTTGTTGTTGATTTTGAATAAAATTTCTCTTTTGTTAGCTTTGTGCTTTCATACCAATTGGTAGTTGAGTGTAATCTCCTATCTCCACTTACGTCGTTCGAGTGCGCTCGAATCCACGTTTGTTGAAGCCGATTCACGGAATCTAGTGCGCTAGATCAACGTGCGAAGAATCGTAGATCTTTGAACACGGTATAGTGCGCTATCAACGTGTTTGAGATAGCTAGAGTTCGGTATCTTTGGATCAACGAACTTGGGCATTTTTGGTATCTTCAACTCACCGATTGCTACAATCCATCGATTGAAGTTTTGTTTGATTAATCCGCTGCGTCAGTATATAAGGTACATATCTCGGATTACATATCGTACTTTTACACTTTTTTCCCTACGGGGTGCCTCATTACTTTGATGAGATGTATATTTACGATATATATATATATATATATATATATACATACATACATATACATACATATATATATATATATATATATATATACATATATATATATATATATATATATATACATATATATATATATATATATATATATATATATATATATATATATATATATATATTTCTATTTTTTTGGGATCGAGCCGCGCAAAGGAGGTTATGGCGAAATTTTCTGAAAGTTTAAGGCGTTGGAATATTTTTCAGAAAATTGGAAAATTTTGAAAACTATAACTTTGATTTTGGAGTGAAAAGTTAAACGATATAGTTGGTTTTGAAAAGATAACTAAGTATGATTTGAAAACTTAGTAAAGTTATTGTAAGAAGTTTAACTACGGATTTTGAAAAAGTTAAAATGTTTAAATGAATTTGAAATTTAATTTGAATGAATGGTTTCGAAAAGTTAATGGATTTCAAGGCTTTTTCTTACTTGGTAATTTCGAGGACGAAATTCTTTTAGGGGGGAAGTTTGTAACGATCCAGAATTTCTGTCATTTGAAATTCGTATATTTAATTGATTTTTAATATTAACAAGTAAAATTTGTAAGTCGAATAAATTTTATTTCGAATATTTAGATTTAATTTGATAATTAAATCGATAATTTAATATTTGAAATTTCACAAATAATTGGAAATTGGGTTTAATGTGATTAAAATTGATTTGTAAAGTTGTATTTAATCATATTGGAGTTAGAATGATATTATAGAACTTTTAAAATTGAATTAAAAGTTAATTTGTGGAAATTGAATATTTTAATATTTAATTGACGAGTTAAAAATAGCCATTTTTCAAACAGTCTCGGATTTCGACGAAGCCAATTTCATCGGATCTGTAATGTTATATTATTGTATGGTTTCAAATTTCGTGTCAATCAGACTTACGGTTTGTCGGGGGCAAGCTAAAACGCGTAGAAATCGATTCGAGTGAATTTTGAATTTAAATAGTCGATTCAAAAACTTATCTTCCAAATTTGATCGAATTGGCTCCCGATATATATTCCATTGCGTTCGGAATGGGGGTAAAACATTATCAACGCAAGGCGGCACGCTTTGTTTGGCGTTCGAAAAAAATTCGGGTGAATAGTGTTTCGATATTTTCTATAAAAGGCCTCCATCTTTCACCATTTACACTCAAACCCTAATTCAGAAACCCTGGCCGCCATTTTCAATTCAAAGGCCAGAAATTTGTTTCGTTCTTCCTCTGATTTCTTCAAATCCGTGCAATATTACAATAAACATCCAACTACAAAGTTATAGAGCATCGTGAGAGCTTTAGATCCATATGGACTTGATGGCATTTCGAGTGTTGGATGGCCAGAAAATTATGATGGAAGGCGAGACGTTCGCGCATGGTTTTCTGGCGATGGGGATGGCCGAGCTCGACGTGGCCATGGCCGTGGGTGGAGCTTGCGAAGACCTTCCAGGTGGTGGTCGCCGATCGTGCCAAAGCTCGTCGTAGGGGATGCGGCGATCAACCGTAGCTTAGGAGCAATGGGTTCGGTATCTACCGGTTGCGCGCGTTTTTTACCTGGAGATGGAAGAAAGGGGCCACAGCCGAGATTGCATCAAGCTTGAACGAACGGCAGGGATTTGTTTGAGGTTAAATAAAAAAAGAAATTTGAAAATAAATTGTAAATTTAATTGTGTAAACTTTAAAAACGTCATAACTTGTTCATAGGAGGTCAAAAATTCACGAAACGACTTGCGTTGGAATCGTATTCGCGAATACTACGCGATGGAGCTAGATTTGAGTTGATTGGAGCTAGTGAAAATTTTAGGTAAAATTAAATGCGCGTTTAATTTTATTCGAAATAAAACACGGCAACTATTATTTGAAAACAAGGTGAGAACTTCTCACTCAATCGAATTTGTTTCGATTTAAATTTTAAATAGTTAGATTTAAAATTGCTTAATTGTATGCTTGGATGATAAATTAGTATCTGTTGTATTGAAATAGACCTTTTACGCCGTATATTAAGCGGATACGCCGTATATTAAGTGGATGTTATTTATTAAAACATATACCGCGATATTCCATCTTGAAGTGGAATTGGTATTATATATGTATTTGGAGTTGATTTTTCCGCATTATATAGTGGATGAGACCTATTGCGCCACATAATAGCGGATAGTATATTTTTTAAACTCATATACCGCAATATTCCGTATTGAAACGGGATTGGTATTGTGCTAACATCTGTGGATGCAAGGAAACAGGTTGGAGGGATCCAACTGGATTCCTCAACAGTATTGATTAATTTACAGATATTTGCGTATATTCTGTTATCATATTGATATATGATGTTTGGATGCCATGGTTGATTGATTGGTGCTGTTGCAGCATTGGGCTTATTTTTGGAGTTTTAAAAATGTTAAAATAACGATTTTGAATTTAAAAGGATTTTCAAGTGATTTTTGAAAGTATCTGTCTTATTGAACTTTGGAAATTAATTCATTTTAAATAAATAAACGTTTTAAATTTTTATGTTATAAAAATTATGATTTGGTGAAATATAACCGAAATGCGATTTTTTTGAAATAAGTAGTTGACTAAATTTGTAAAATGGTTTAAATTGGAATTTTTGAATTATTATAAAAGGTTTAAATAAAAGATTTATAAAATTGATATTTATAAATTAAAATATTGGAATTATAAAATGAGTTTTTATAAGTGTTAAAAAGAAGTAAAATGGATTTCATAAGTGAATGTAATTTATGGATTTATAAATTGTGAAGTTATAAAATAAATAAATTTTGTAAAATAAAAGATTTATAAGTAATTATCTTATAAATTGGATTTTGGCATTTAAATGAGATATAAATAGAATTTATTAATTAAGGGGTTTTATAAGTTGAAGTTTTATAAAATATATATAAATGTGAATTTATAAACAATATTTTATAAATCCGAAATCGACTTATTTTGATAAGTTAATTATTATGGCTTATTTAAGGATATATATCCACAATTTTGGACAGTGGATAATCCTTTAAATTAAAATATGTAGAAGTGTTGAATTTGGTTAACGAAGTATATTCACGATTTTCGACAGTGAATAATATATTAAAGAAATGTTTTAGGAAGTGATCTTTTAAATAGAATTAAAATGATTTGAAGTTGTTTTAAAATGTGTTAAGGATCGAAATCATAGATTTCAACATTCATTGTTGAAATAGACGTTTTCGAGAAATAAGGAAATTGTGGACTATAACACTGTTGTTATAGTAAATGATTTTCGAAAGGAAATGTTTTATATAGTATTGGGATTTATATATCTATCTTAATTTCGAATCCCTATACTAGTGACTTTGGGTTGTCGTAACGATGTTTTATGCAACATTCGTTTTTGACCCAAATGAATGTGTTTAAGTGAATGTTTTCCCTGAAAGAATAAAATATATACTTAATCGTGTTTTAAGTATATTGAATATTTTCTAAGTATTGAAAATAAATAGATTAGTGAATTACTTATTGTTAAATAAGTATTTGGAAATGTTTTCCAATATAGAAATTGAAATTGGTTTTCAAATGGTTGAAGTGTGAAAATATATCTTGCGAAGATATTTTGAAAATAAATAATTGTGAAAATTATTTAAATCTAGAAATTGTAGTGAATGTTGATTGATAGTTAAATAATCAACTATCAATATTTGCCTTTGAATGGCGTTCGAATTTCGATGCGACCAGGGGTCGGATTCCAAGTGGATATCCGAAAACCACATCGAATCTTTGTGATTGTGATGGATCATTTGTTTAAAAGATCAAAGTGAAAATTGTTATGATTTGTAGAAATCGAAATGAACAATTATTTTTAAAAATAAGCGCTCGTTATTCGGTTTAGCCGGAAGAGGACCTTTGGGTCATAAATCCCATTCCGAATAACGATACGACGAAATGGGATCGCATTTGAAGACCGGTGGTGAAGACCGGATATTTGCGAGAATGATAGGATGACCTATCGATGGTCTATTCACCAATAGCTACGGTATAGACATTTTCTTTGTGATGGGAAGTTCGATCGGGATTGTGAATACCCGGATTGCAAGGGCTTCTTTGGAAGTGCCTTCGGTTCTGTTCAAACCTAGAACAGACTTGTATGGATTGTATGTCTGACATTACATTTGAGATATAAAGTAGATTTCTGTCAAATACATTTCTATTGGTGGCGGAGAATTTATTCTCTTAGCTTAACACCCTTCTCTGAGACGTACGAGCTCAGAGGTTATGTAGTTGATAGTTATCAGTGATATACTCCCAATTTGGCAGTGTGGCATACTGAGTGTTGCTGATCATTTGTTGATCAAAGCATGGCTTTGTGAAAAGCGTAGCTTTGTAGAGAAGACTTCGTCAAACCTCACAACCCGGTTATGGTCGAAACAGGAATCGTAGCAGCAAGGTTATTTGAGGATAGCGCCCTCTAAGGGTATGTCATTTCCTTCTGGATTATGAGTGGTATCATGGTATGGAACCCAGATACTTACTTTGTGGTTGCTGCAAACTTATTATTTTGTGGTTGTTGGTTGAGAGGATCCTTGGATAAAGGTTGTTTACAACCGAGGGATGGCATACTCGTGTCAGTAGTTACCCAGCTAGAGGTAACCCGGCCTTGTCTAGAAGAGATCCGGTTAGGATCTGGGGACGTCCCTCCAGAGGCGTTCCATTTTACTTGGGAAGTTCCTTTGCCCGACCATTTGTTGGAAATTCATTCATCCAATATGAGCTCTTTACGATTTTAGTTGTATAACCTTCCATTTACTTATGGCGGCTCCCCACTGTTTAGATGGTAGCTATAGCAGGCATAGTTCGAAATGTCTATGTTGGCTAAGATTTATATCATACTTTTGAAATGTTTCCTACACTTTGCACTTATAGTAATAATATCAAAGAAATTTGCGTATCACGCATATTTGACTATCATAAGGAGAAATCTGCTCTGATTCTGCGTTTGCATTGTGTGTGTGTGTGTGTGCGGGAGGCCTTATGGTAGTTTCATTTTCTAAAAGCATTGCGGCTCTGTTTTAAAAGAATATTTCTTTGTTTGTTTTTTTAAGATAAACTGTTTAAGTTCTCACACCAGTCCCATGACTGGCCTGGAGTTTATTGTTCCCTTTCTAAACTCTGGGTGCCCATCATTTTCTACATGGGCAGTCTAGAGTCAGGTTATCAGGATATTCTGGAATTCAGAAGGTGCTGTGGAGCTCAAGAGACGAGCTGGATGGCATGGCGTATCATCTAGCATATAGTATTTCCTTTTCGCTATTTGTTGTTGTAAACTCTGATAATGTAATTGTCACGATCCGAAGTTCAGCGTTTAAAAATCGACATCAAATACCTCACTTGTATTCGACTGCCGGAGATTCGAACGTCGAATTTCAGTTCGGATGGAGCTTATAACAACAATTAGGTGAATATGAACGGCGGAAAATAAAAATGCTAACATCAATATACCAGATACAACGTCACAACATCAATCCAACATCAATACCAACATCAGATTATTTATATACATATACAACACATCTCCAAAATAGACCATTACAAAAGAACAACATGTGATCACTCCAAGAAAGTCTTCAAAGAGATAAAGCAATAATGAACCACCAAAACTGAGAACCTCGAGATCCAAAAGTTTCAAAATATCTCCAAGTTAAAACCTTCAAAACTAGTAGTCTCTAAACCAAACGACTCCAATATCCAGATAGTACCAAAACACAGAAGACCTGCTACTAGGCTGCCCATGCGGAAATTATGGGCACCTAGAGATTTAGAAAGGAAACAATAAACTCCGGGTCAGTCATGGGACTGGTATGAGTAAACAAAACAGTTGTTCAAAATAAAAGCAGTTTATTTTAAATCAAAAGCAAACAAAAGAATTTGAAAGAAATTCGCAATGCTTTTTGAAAATGAAACTTCCATAAGGCCTCCCGCCACACACACAATGCAAATGCAGACTTGGGGGAGATTTCTCCTAATGACAGTCAAAAATGCTAAATACGACAAAACACTTTATATATTATGATTAGTGCATAGTGTGAAAAACAATTTCGAAAGTATAATATAAATCTTAGCCAGCATAGACATTTCGTACTATGCCTACTATAGCTACCATCTAAACATTGGTGACCATCATAAGTAAATGGCAGGTAATACAACTAAAACCGTACTGGGTTCATATGAGTAATCGGATTTCCAACAAATGGTCAGGCTAAGGAACTTCCTGGACCACATGGGTACGCCTCTGGAGGGACGTCCCGAGAACCTAACCGAATCTCTACCAACACAAGGCCGGGTTACCTCTATAACTAGGTAACTACTACACGAGTATGCCATCCCCCGGTTGTAACCAGCCATTATCCGGGACCCCAAATCAATCACAAAGGAATATATATATGTGCGATATCCACATAAGTTAAGTATCTGGGTTCCATACTATGATACCACTTCTATCCAGAAGGAAATACACATACCCTAAAGGGCGCTATCCCCAATAACCTTACTGCATCTTTCCTGTTTCGACCATTACCGGGTTGTGAGGTTCGACGAAGTCTCGTCCACAAAGCTACGCTTTTCACAAAAGCCATGCTTTGATCATCTAATGATCATCAATACACAGCAGCACTTAGTGTGCCACACTACAAAATTTGGATTTATCGCTGATAACCTTCAACTACAAAACCTCTGAGCTCGTACGTCTCAAAGAAGGGTGCTAAGCCAAGAGAATAAATTCTCCGCCACCAACATATATGTATTTGAAAGAAATCGTCTTTATATCTCAAAGTGTAGTGTCAGACACACGACCATACAAGTCTGTTCCGGGTTTGAACAGAACGGAAGGCACTTCGTCCAATAAAGGAAGAAGCCCTTGCAAATCCAGGCGTCCACAATCCCGATCGGACTTCCCATCACTTAGGGAATCCCTATACCAGAGCAACTCGGTGCAGGGACAATCGATAGGTTATCCTATCGTTTTCGAAGACACCCGGTCTTCACCACCGGTCTTGAATTGCTCTCTATTCGTCGAATCACTATTCGGAATGGGTTATATGACACAAAGGTCTTCTCCCGGCTAATCCGAATAGTGAGCGTAAATTTTAAAACATGTGGATATGTTCTCCACAATGATTCACAGGTTCGATGTGGGTTTCGGATAACCAACTGGCATTCGACTCCCTGTCGCATCGAATTTCAAGTGCCGCTTTACCGCCAAAAAGGGGTGTTCACATACATATAGAAACAAATCACAAATCATAGTTCATCATAAAGCAACTACAGTACCATAACATAAATATCAAACCAGAACAAAATATTTGATGATAGTCAATCATCTTCAGTTAAGGTGGTTGTGATTAAAGTGAATTAACCATATAATTATCTTTATTAATTATTTTAAATCAATGTTTGATTAATTTTTTACTTAATTATGAATTAATTAAATCTTAATTGGCTTTATTATTTATTTATTTATTTATTTGACTATTTTAATTTATTAATTCCTTAATTGTTGATTAACTCAATCTTAATTACTTTTATTAAATATCTGTTCTTTAATTAACTAACTTTTAATTATAGAGTGGTTACAAATCATTAATTGTTCGATCATTATTTAATCATTACAAATAAATTTGTTTTAAGTTAAAAAATTTGAATATGTATTTTACTTCTTGAATATTTTATTAAGTTGAATTTAAAACAACTTTATTTAAAAATACAAGTTTGAAAATATAATGGAACTTCATTCATTTCAAATAATTATTTCAATATCATACTTTACATTCGATTTACCAACTATCATCATTTATAAAGAACAAATTTAGGAAATCATTTAAACTTATGTTTCAAACAAAATTTAAAACTGAAACAAGTCCAACCCGAGGCTGTCTCGGGTCATCCCGGATCAAAACTTCCCCCCTCCCCCCCACCCCCCGCTTCGAGTTTCTACCCAAACCACCCGAGTGAAAAATTTTCAGAAATTTTGTTAAGTATTAAAATCCAAACCCGATGCAACCCCAAATACACGCGAGCCTGATTTCGAGTAAACTACCTGAATTCCCGTGCTTGGCTTCGAGCTTACTATCTTCTTCCCCAAATACGAAAATCCACTGAATACAAAAATGAAGGTATACGTGCACAACCACGCTAGCCATCGCCGATATACGACGAACTCACCAGCAGGTCACCAATGATCCCCAGCCTCGATTCGAACGACCCAAAACCCAAAATCATTGTTAAATCAAAATCGAGCTACTGATGAGAACTGGAGCAAAAACCATTGCCACAAAACTGCCACGTTCCTCCTCCTCTGACCACCTGAATGTCAACCCCCACCGGCCACGTCTCTGACAAACCCCAACCTAACACCTCCTCGAGTACCACTACACTCGATCCACTAGAAAGCCCATGCCGATCGAAATTCTCAATTCAACCCAAAATTAGGGTTAAGCCCTAAATCGATCCATAAATCTACTCATGACGAATTATAAAATTTCATAGCATTTTTCTCGAATTCAACCTTGTTCCAGCATCCCTCAAAACAAATTCCAAGCCTCAATTCACTCGAGATCGCCAGTGATTTACAAAATGCCCAAATTTGTTCAACTCGAGAATTTACAGCATTATCAAAATTAAAAATCAAGAAACCTTTATTAAAATTCATCATTCCCTAATACTAATCTGCTCCTAACATTTGATTTTGAAAATCATTTATTCGAATTTTGACTCATAACAGTTTTCTTTCCTTTTTCTTCTGTAGTTTCTAGTTCCAAGTCCTAAATCCTGGATATTACCCTTTTTAAATGTTTTAACTTTCAATCTTACATGAATTTAAACATTTTTCTTTCCTGATACTTAAGTCTAACTCAAATGAAATCAAGGAAATTTGATTCTTGACAGGTTTCAAAAAAAAAAGAAAAAAATAACAAAAATAACAGGGGAAACCTGTAGCTAGAACATGCACAGGCAAATGCATAATTTATTTACAGATTTTCATTGCATGCAACCGTATTCAACTTTCATACACCAAGCGTTCAAACAATCAGATAAAGATCAAATTTATTGAAAGATTTACTCACTGTGATTTGCTTGTTCCAGGTTCTAAATCCTGGGTAACATCTTTTAAATGTTTAAACTTTCAATCTGAAATGAATTTAAACATTTTTGTTTTTGATACTTTCAATCTAACCAACCCAAAATTTATGAATTTGGGTTTGATATAGTTTTTCCCAAAAACTGTTGCTAGGACAGGATTTATAACCCTGTACATCCAACATGCACAGGTAAAAAAAAACATATTTCATTCAAATTTTGTTTCATGCAAACTATTCTTAAATCTTGCATATATCAGGTATTAAATCAACCAGATAAAAAAAACAAATTCCTAGAAAAAAATTTTACTCACTGTGTTGGAATTGAAAACAAAAGTGGAGAGAGAGAAGTTCTGTAATTCTTTGAACTGCAAAAAATTTTCTTTTCTAGCTTGATTTCGTTTGAGTTATTTATTTTAATCTTAGTTGAAACAGAAATGAGATTCTGGCTTGCAACTTAAACTTTGTGAACTGCAGTTTTTTTTCTTTTTAAGTTGACCCCTGAATCTCTTTATCTCTTTGAAGTTTTCAACTTGATTTTGTAGTGTTTGTTGAAGATTGGGATTCTTCTTCTAGCTTGAGAAACAAAGGGAAATTTGTTACATATCTTTTCTTTCTTTTCTGAAATATGTTTCTTAATTTTAATTTGTTGAGACAATGTAAGTTTGTTTTTCTTTTGATGATGATATATTTTTTTCTGAAATAAAAGATTGCACAGATTTTCTTTGAAATGAATAAAAGTAAGGGAAAGAAGATATTGTATAAGTTTATTTGCTTCCTTTTTAAAAAAAAAATTTACTTAAGAAAAGAAATTATTAAAAGGACACTTGTTACTTTTCTTTTTTTATTTAATTAAATTTGTCATTATGTCATTCTTAATTTAACACTTGTAATAATAAGATTTTTCTTTATTAACATAAAAAATCTACATTATATAATTTATTTTTAAACTTATATTTCCCATTAATACATATTAGCTTTATATAAATATTAGCTTTATGTTAATGCATATTATCAAAAGGAAGTGTTTTGAATTTTTAATACATATTAAATAATTCTCGTAGATATGTATATATGAATGCAAATTATTTTACCGAACACTTTATTTTAAAATTTAAATTCAAATTGAAAATCAATTCAATATATAAATTCAAATCTACCCATGTATGCACACATACACATGTATATTTATATATATGAATAAAGGTTAAACCCAAATGTTTTAAAAACTTTTAATAATTCAAAATTTTCAAACTTAAAAGAAATTTGAAATTCTTTTCCATTTATATAATCATTTATTTATTTTGAAACTTTTCAAATTTTTATCATAAAAGTTCAATATTTACCAATTTTAAATTGATAAATTTTGGTATGTTACAGATTTCTCCTCCTTAAGAAAATTTCGTCCTCGAAATTTGAAAGAGAGAGAAAAGCAAGCAAAGAATATACGAATTCAGAAAAGAATAGAGAAATGGCTTACCAATTTAAGTCGAGATATCCACCCTGCATGTGGGATTAGACTTTTGCATACTGTCTTATGTCTCCCAAGTACAGTCCTTTGGATCTTTGCTCCATTGCACTTTAACCAATTTCACAATTTTGTTCCTTAATTGCTTTTCGACTCGATCCACAATTTTAATTGGTTCTCTTTTAACTGATAAATTTAGCGTGATCTCCAGATCCTGATGTGCTGCTTCTTCGATAATGCTGTCTGGGTCGGGCACGTACTTTCGAAGACGTGAAATGTGAAATACATCGTGTATGCCAGATAACCAGTTAGGTAGTTGCACTCGATATGCTAGAGGACCAATCCTTTCCGAAATAGGAGAAGGGCCAATGTATCGCGGTGCCAACTTACCGGTTTTCCCAAATCTTAACACACCCCGCATTGGAGATACTTTCAAGAAAACTGAATCTCCAACTTGAAATTCCAAAGCTCTTCTTCTACGGTCGTAATAACTCTTCTGGCGACTCTGAGCAGTTATTAACTTTTTTCGGATAAAATCAACCTTTTCAGTGGCTTCCTTAATCATGTCCGGTCCAAGAACCAGTCTATCACCAGATTCAATCCAGCATGCTGGTGATCGACATGGTCGACCATATAGAGCCTCAAAAGGAGCCATTTCGATACTGGTTTGATAGCTGTTATTATACGAAAATTCGACCAAATGTAAATAGTCTTCCCAAGAACCACCAATGTCGAGAATACAAGCTCGTAAAAGATCCTCTAATATTTGATTTATCCTTTCAGTCTGCCCATCCGATTATGGATGATAAGCAGTACTAAAATTTAGCTTTATACCCAACGTGTCCTGAAATGCTTCCCAAAATCTACTAGTGAAGATCGGGTCACGATCACTCACTATACTACTCGGTATACCATGGAGACGGACAATCTCTTTGATATATAGCCCAGCTAAACTTGCTGCTGTCCGAGTGGATTTCACTGGAATGAAGTAAGCAGTTTTGTTAGACAATCCATTATAACCCAAATCACTTCGTTTCCCTCCTTGGTTCGTGGCAATCCGTCGATAAAATCCATTGATACCTGATCCCATTTCCATTTTGGTACCTCCAAAGGCTGGACTAAACCCGCCATCTTCTTCTGGTCACTCTTAATTTGCTGACAGGTAGCACAGCGACTTACATATATGGATATATCTCTCTTCATTGTCTTCCACCAGAAGGCTCTTTTAATATCTCTATACATTTTATTTACTCCTGGATGGATACTGAGTTTTGACTTATGACATTCATCTAAAACTTCACGCTTTAATTCTGGGATATCAGGGACACAAATTCTTCCTTTCAATCTTATAACTTCTCTACTATCCATCTCGAAACTAGTATCTTTACCTTGGCATATTCTTTTATAAATTCCCCGAAGAAACTCATCTTCTTTCTGCTGTCTCGAAATCTTTTTGAGAAGAGTAGGAGTGATAACAAGATGAGCAAGAGTAGCATGCTTTCTACTTAAAGCATCAGCAACTACATTGGCTTTACCAGGTGTATACAGAATATTTAGGTCATATGACGCTAGAAATTCTAACCATCATTGTTGCCGTAGATTTAAATCTTTCTGGGTGAAGGGATACATTAAAGATTTGTGATCGATGAATAGTTCAAAATTTTCAACTAGAATAAAGAGAGTTTATTAAGTATATTTATTTAGTTAAGTTAAATTTGTTATATTGTTAAGAAAGCTGGAAAGTTCTTACCCAGAAGATAGTGTCGCCAGATTTTCAGAGCGAAAATAACAGCTAAAAGTTCCAAATCGTGTGTTGGGTAATTTTTCTCATGCGGCCGTAATTGTCTACTCGCGTAGGCAATTACTTTTCCATTTTGCATTAATACCGCACCCAAACCATCACCACAAGCATCAGTATAGACGGATAACTCTTGGTTTCCGTTAACGATAGCGAGAACGGGGGCGGTAGTCAATCTCCTTTTTAATTCTTGAAAAGCTTCATCACACTTTGGAGTCCAATTGAATTTAGCATTCTTCATTGTTAGCTTGGACTGGCCAACTTAGAGAAATCCTGGACAAATTTTCTATAATATCCCGCTAAACCCAAAAAACTTCGAACTTCTCTAGGAGTAGTGGGTCGCTTCCAGTCCAGAATTGCAGAAATCTTACTTGGATCAACAGAAATCCCTTCTTCATTAACAATATGACCGAGAAATCTGACTTCTTTGAGCCAAAAGTGACATTTAGAGAATTTAGCGAATCGGACATTCCTCCTCAATATTTCTAGAACAATTCTGAAATGTTCAGCATGGTCCTCTTCAGTTTTGGAATAAATCAAGATATCATCAATAAATACAAGGACAAATTTGTTCAATACTTCTCGAAACACTCGGGTCATTAAATCTACGAAATACGCGGGAGCGTTGGTTAGTCCGAAAGGAATGACTAACCATTCGAAGAACATATTAGGACCCCTGAAGGCTGTTAAATGAACACAATCCTCAGCTATTCGCAGTTGATGGAATCCTTGAGCTAAATCCATTTTATAAAAGAATCGAGCACCATGAAGTTGATCGAATAGTTCGTCGATTCTAGGTAAAGGATTTTTTTTTTGAGAGTTTGTTTATTGATATCGCGGTAATCTACACACAATCTCAAAGATCCATCTGATTTAGCCACGAATACGACGGCTGAACCCCATTCGAAAACACTAGGGCGAATCAATCCTTTTTCTCGCAAATCTCGAGTTTGATTGACTAATTCAATTCTTTTCCTAGGTGCCATCCTGCGACTTGCGTGAACGACAGGACGGGCATTGGGTACTAAGTCAATTCGGAATTCTATTTCCCTGTGTGGAGGTAAGGATTTTACTTCTTCAAATATGTCGGAAAATTCCCGAACAACTGGTATAGACTCCAAACTGGGTTCAGGATATCCCAAAGTACACATTAATTTATCTCTCTTTGGACTTGGATCCTCACAAGAGATTTCAATAAAATTTCCAAAGTTTGTTTTGATCGAGATCGTTCGATTATTACAATCTAATTTAGCTTCGTATTCTGTTAGCCAATCCATTCCGAGTAAAATTTCAAATTCATTAAAATCAAGAACAAAGAGACTGATAGGGAACCGGTAACATGAATACGAGATAGGGATGTTTCTACATCGTAGACAAAGGTTTGCAGGACCACCTACTGGGTTTTTCACACAAATAGGCTAGTCGACGAAATTAGGTTTAAGTTTTAATTCATTTACAGTTTGTTGGGAGATTAAACTATGTGTAGCTCCCGTGTCAAATAAAACTCTAACGACTTTATCATAAATAGTAAGGTACCTTCCAAAACACCTTTTCCTTTATCTGCTTTCGAAGTTGAAGGGTCTTCTTTTATCGCATATACATTCGCCACCTTTGCTTGTTTCAACACTGGGAAATCCTTAACTATATGTCCAGGCTTGTGACAATTATAGCATTCTCTAGCTCCTTGATTATTCTTCACAGATTGTTCCTTCTTGACTTGCTTCTTCGGGTTCTTGTAGTTGTTTGAATAATGCCCCTTTTCTTGGCAATTGTAACAGGTTACATTTCTGGCCGAATTTCCTTGATTGTTCCTCTTATCCTTGCCTTGATGTGGCTTCTTACCCCCAAACTTTCTCTTCTTCCAATTCTGATTACCGGAATTTCCTCTTTCCCTTAGAATCTCTTGCATATCCAGGGTGGCGTACCGATATCCTATATCGATAAGATCAGAGAAAGATTCTTTGATGTGTGCGGTCATCCTTTCGTGATATTTCTTGTTCATTCCGCGAATGAATTTTTCATTTTTCTTTAAAGGCGTATTCACCAACTCCGGTCCGAAACGGGAAAGTTCATTGAAATTGTTTAAGTATTCCTCAAAAGACAAGGCTCCTTGCATTAAGTCCAGAAACTCTTGATACATTCATGAAATTCCTGCCGATCGCAAATATCGCTTTTCGAACACCTCTTTGAATCAACTCCAAGAAAACTCTTCTTCAGGTTCATCTATTGTGACCGTTTCCCACCAGGCTGAAGCTTCATCTTGTAGCTGCCAAGAAGCAATTAGACGCATTTGATCATCCTGCAGCTTAAGCCCCTTAAGAATCTTTTCACATGATCTTATCCAAGCCTGGGCCTCAATAATTGATTCTTTGCCAGTGAAAGGCCTACCACCCAGCCTTGTGAAACTCTTATGCAAATCAGCCA
The DNA here is from genome assembly GCA_030765085.1 of Allium cepa. Classification (NCBI taxonomy): domain Eukaryota; kingdom Viridiplantae; phylum Streptophyta; class Magnoliopsida; order Asparagales; family Amaryllidaceae; genus Allium; species Allium cepa. The sequence goes on from CM060930.1 coordinate 238,764,941, forward strand.
GATTTGACTGAGGTTGAGTAGGTACAACTGCTTCCGCTAAAGGAGAAACTTGACTAGCTGTCGTAGCATTTCCCTGACTCCTGGCTCTACCTCTGCGCCCACTCATTCTTACTATCTGTAATTAGTAAAAAACTTGATTTAGAGATTCAAACGAGATATCTTAAGGAATATCAGCAGTTAAAGAAAATAGACTAAGAAAATTTAGGGTTTCAGTCTCGGTTTATACTCATTCTAGGGTATACTTCACCCTATCTCTAATGAGCCATCTAATGTGTTATACTCCGGAGCTAAAGTTCTTACTCAATCTTTAGCATTGATACCACTTGTCACGACCCGAAGTTCAGCATTCAAAAATCGACATCAAATACCTCACTTGTATTCGACTGTCGGAGATTCGAACGTGGAATTTCAGTTCGGATGGAGCTTATAACAACAATTAAATGAATATGAATGGCGGAAAATAAAACTGCTAACATCAATATCCCAGATACAACATCACAATATCAATACAGCATCAATACCAACATCAAAGTATTTATATACATATACAACACAACTCCAAAATAGACCATCACAAAAGAACAACATGTGATCACTCCAAGAAAGTCTTCAAAGAGATAAAGCAATAATGAACCTCCAAAACTGAGAACCTCGAGATCCAAAAGTTCCAAAATATCTCCAAGTTAAAACCTTCAAAAGTAGTAGTCTCCAAACCATACGACTCCAAAATCCAGCTAGTACCAAAACACAGAAGACCTGCTACTAGGCTGCCCGTGTGGAAATTATGGGCACCCAGAGTTTTCGAAAGGAAACGATAAACTCCGGGTCAGTCATGTGACTGGTATGAGTAAACAAAACAGTTGTTCAAAATAAATGCAGTTTATTTTAAATCAAAAGCAAACGAAAGAATTTGAAAGAAATTCGCAATGCCTTTTGAAAATGAAGCTGCCATAAGGCCTCCCGCCACATACACAATGCAAACGCAGACTTGGGGGAGATTTCTCCTTATGACAGTCAAAAATGCTAAATACGAGAAAACACTTTATATATTATGATTAGTGCATAGTGTGAATTTTTTTTCGAAAGTATAATATAAATCTTAGCCAGCATAGACATTTCGTACTATGCCTACTATAGCTACCATCTAAACAGTGGTGACCACCATAAGTAAATGGCAGGTAATACAACTAAAACCGTACTGGGTTCGTATGAGTAATCGGATTTCCAACAAACGGTCAGGCTAAGGAACTTCCTGGACCACATGGGTACGCCTCTGGAGGGACGTCCCGAGAACCTAACCGAATCTCTACCAACACAAGGTCGGCTTACCTCTATAACTAGGTAACTACTACACGAGTATGCCATCCCCCGGTTGTAACCAGCCATTATCCGGGACCCCAAATCAATCACAAAGGAGTATATATATGTGCGATATCCAGATAAGTTAAGTATCTGGGTTCCATACTATGATACCACTTCTATCCAGAAGGAAATACACATACCCTAAAGGGCGCTATCCCCAATAACCTTGCTGCATCTTTCCTGTTTCGACCATTACCGGGTTGTGAGGTTCGACGAAGTCTCGTCCACAAAGCTACGCATTTCACAAAAGCCATGCTTTGATCATCTAATGATCATCAATACACAGCAGCACTTAGCGTGCCACACTACCAAATTGGGAGTATATCGCTGATAACCTTCAACTACATAACCTCTGAGCTCGTACGTCTCAGGGAAGGGTGTTAAGCTAAGAGAATAAATTCTCCGCCACCAACAGATATGTATTCGAAAGAAATCGGCTTTATATCTCAAAGTGTAGTGTCACACACACGACCATACAAGTCTGTTCCGGGTTCGAACAGAACGGAAGGCACTTCATCCAATAAAGGAAGAAGCCCTTGCAAATCCAGGCGTCCACAATCCCGATCGGACTTCCCATCACTTAGGGAATCCCTACCGGAGCAACTCGGTGCAGGGACAATCTATAGGTTATCCTATCGTTTTCGATGACACCCGGTCTTCACCACCGGTCTTCAATTGCTCTCCGTTCGTCGAATCACTATTCGGAATGGGTTATATGACACAAAGGTCCTCTCCCGGCTAATCCGAATAGTGAGCGTAAATTTTAAAACATGTGGATATGTTCTCCATAAAGATTCACAGGTTCGATGTGGGTTTCGGATAACCAACTGGCATCCGACTCCCTGTCGCATCGAATTTCAAGTGCCGCTTTACGGCCAAAAAGGGGTGTTCACATACATATAGAAACAAATCACAAATCATAGTTCATCATAAAGCAACTATGGTACCATAACATAAATATCAAACCAGAACAAAATATTTGATGATAGTCAATCACCTTCAGTTAAGGTGGTTGTGATTAAAGTGAATTAACCATATAATTATCTTTAGTAATTATTTTAATTCAATGTTTGATTAATTTTTTACTTAATTATGAATTAATTAAATCTTAATTGGCTTTATTAATTATTTATTATTTATTTGACTATCTTAATTTATTAATTCCTAAATTGTTGATTAACTCAATCTTAATTACTTTTATTAAATATCTGTTCTTTAATTAACTAACTTTTAATTATAGAGTGGTTACAAATCATTAATTATTCGATCATTATTTAACCATTACAAATAAATTTGTTTTAAGTTAACAAATTTGAATATGTATTTTACTTCTTGAATATTTTATTAAGTTGAATTTAAAACAACTTTATTTAAAAATACAAGTTTGAAAATATCACTGAACTTCATTCATTTCAAATAATTATTTCAATATCATACTTTACATTCGATTTACCAACTATCATCATTTATAAAGAACAAATTTAGGAAATCATTTAAACTTAGGTTTCAAACAAAATTTAAAACTGAAACAGGTCCAACCCGAGGCTGCCTCGGGTCATCCCCGATCAAAACTGCCCCCCGCTTCGAGTTTCTACCCAAATCACCCGAGTGAAAAAATTTCAAAATTTTTGTTAAGTATTAAAATCCAAACCCGATGCAACCCCAAATACACGCGAGCCTGACTTCGAGTAAACTACCCTAATTCCCGTGCTTGGCTTCGAGCTTACTATCTTCTTCCCCAAATACGAAAACCCACTGAATACAAAATGCATGTATACGTGCACAACCATGCTAGCCATCGCCGATCGACGATGAACTCACCAGCAGGTCACTAATGATCCCCAGCCTCGATTCGAACGACCCAAAACCCAAAATCCTTGTTAAATCAAAATCGAGCTACTGATGAGAACTGGAGTAAAAACCATTTCCATGAAACCGCCACGCTCCTCCTTCTCTGACCACCTGAATGTCAACCCCCACCGGCCACGTCTCTAACAAACCCCAGCCTAACACCTCCTCGAGTACCACTACACTCGATCCACTAGAAAGCCCATGCCGATCGAAATTCTCAGTTCAACCCAAAATTAGGGTTAAGCCCTAAATCGATCCAGATATCTACTCATGACGAATTATAAAATTTCATAGCATTTTTCTCGAACTCAACCTTGTTCCAGCATCCCTCAAAACAAATTCCAAGCCTCAATTCACTCGAGATCACTAGTGATTTACAAAATACCCAAATTTGTTCAACTCGAGAATTTACAACATTCTCGAAATTAAAAATCATGAAACCTTTATTAAAATTCATCATTCCCTAATACTAATCTGCTTCTAACATTTGATTTTGAAAATCATTTACTCGAATTTTGACTCATAACAGTTTTTTTCTTTTTCTTCTGTAGGTCCTAAATCCCGGATATTACCCTTTTTAAACGTTTTAACTTTCAATCTTACATGAATTTAAACTTTTTTCTTTCCTGATAGTTAAGTCTGACTCAAATGAAATCAAGGAAATTTGATTCTTGACAGGTTTCAAAAAAAAATAACAAAAATAACAGGGGAAACCTATAGCTAGAACATGCACAGGAAAATGCATAATTTATTTATAGATTTTCATTGCATGCAACCATATTCAACTTTCATACACCAAGCATTCAAACAATCAGATAAAGATCAAATTTATTGAAAGATTTACTCACTGTGATTTGCTTGTTCCCGGTTCTAAATCCTGGGTAACATCTTTTAAATGTTTAAACTTTCAATCTGAAATGAGTTTGAACATTTTTGTTTTTGATACGTTCAATCTAACCAACCCAAAATTTATGAATTAGGGTTTGATACAATTTTTCCCAAAAGTTGTTGCTAGGACAGGATTTATAACCCTGTACATCTACATGCAAAGGTAAAAAAACATATTTCATTCAAATTTTGTTTCATGCAAACTATTCTTAAATCTTGTATATATTAGGTATTAAATCAACCAGATAAAAAAAACAAATTCCTAGAAAAAAGAATTACTCACTGTGTTGGAATTGAAAATAGAAGTGGAGAGAGAGAAGTTCTGTAATTCTTTGAACTGAATTTTTTTTTCTTTTCTAGCTTGATTTCCTTTGAGTTATTTATTTTAATCTTAGTTGAAACAGAAATGAGATTCTGGCCTGCGACTTAAACTTTGTGAACTGCGGTTTTTTTTTCTTTTTAAGTTGACCCCTGAATCTCTTTATCTCTTTGAAGTTTTCAACTTGATTTTGTAGTGTTTGTTGAAGATTGGGATTCTTCTAGCTTGAGAAATGATGCAGCTCAGAACAGAGAAGAAATGCAACTAAAAACTCTACCAGAGATGATTCGTACACGACTCATGGAAAGGTTAAGTCGTTCACGACTTAAAGGGGAAACTATAGGTCGTCTATGACCTATGGGGTCTCGTAAAGGGGAGCTACGAATTAATGAAGCAGAGCTAAGTCGTCCACGACTTAAGGGAAAGGAGCTGCGACTTAACTCCAATGGTTTGCGACCTAACGAAGTGATTTTAAGTCGTTTGCGACTTAACGAGAAGGATGCAAAGAAGCTACGACTTAGTGGGAACCTGAGTCGTTCGAGTCTGATGAGTCGTACACGAGTTAAGAGCAACGGCATGAGTCGTTCACGACTTAACAGAGCAGAAGTTGAAGGCCTAGGTTGTCCACGACCTAGCTGGAGAACAGAGAAGGATGTTAACGAGTTACGAGTTACGACCTAAGAGCTTGAGTCGTTGGGAGTCTTGAGTCGTTTACTTCTTATGTCGTAAGTCGTATACGACCTAAGTGTTGTGTTGTGTTGTAATTACTTTGAGTCGTATGTCGTGTACTTTGTGTTGTAAATAGTAGGTCGTAAGTCAATGAGTCGCAAGTCGCGTCCCATGTATGATGATAAGTCGTGTGCGACCTGGGTTGTGTTGTACCATGTATTATAAGTCGTGAGTCGTAGCGTTTTAGGTCGCTATGGTTTAAGTCGAGTACTGTTTGAGAGGCAGAGTGTCTGTTAGGTCGGCAACGACCTAGGATGAGTCGTAAGTCGTATACGACTTAAGGGACTGTGTTGTGAAACTCTATAAATACGCGTGAGTTGTACCTTTGAAGGTTGTTGATTTTTGAATAAAATTTCTTATTGATTGTTGTGTGCTTTCATCTTAAATTGGTAGTTGAGTGTAATCTCATATCTCCACTTTCGGTTATTCAAGTACGCTCGAATCAACGATTGTTGAAGCCGATTCGTGGAATCAAGTGCGCTTGATCAACGCTTGAAGAATTGAAGATCTTCTTTCACGGTATCGTGCGCGATCAACGTGTTAGAGATAGCTAGAATTCGGTATCTTCGGATCAACGAATTTGGGCATTTTGGTATTCATCAATCCACCGATTGCTACTTTCACCGATTGAAGTTTATTTTTGATTCATCCGTTGCGTCAGTTTTGGTATCAGAGCTAGACTTAGCCAATCATAGCTAAGCCGAGACTTGGAGCCAATTTTTGAAGTTGAAGTTTGAAGTTGGAGTTCATCGTGTTCATCTTGAAGTTGCAACGAGTTTGAAGATTTGATCCATTTCATTTTGGATCAAACTTAGAGAAGTGTTTGAATTGGAAGTTGCTTGGAGACCTTGAGCCGAGCTAAGTTGAGGCCGAGCTAAGTGTTAGGCCTGACTTGTTTGACTTATATTGAATATTTGTTGAAGTATTTGAGAAGTATTTGAAGTTTTTGAGAAGTTTTCAATCATGCCGCCAAGAAGAGCTAATCGTCATCAAAATATTGAAGCGTTGTATAGAAGAGAAGAAGCCGAGCTTATGGAACAACGTATTAATGAGAAATTTGATGAAGGCATTGGAAAGCTAGAGAAATTGATGAATGATTTGAATCAAACTCAAAGGAGGAGATCACCAAACTCGAACCACGGAGGAAACCGAGTTTCGCCATCGGTTACGGAAGCGAGGAGGGTATCACCGCATTCTTTTATAGATAGAAGAGAAACATCAATTTCATCAAGGAGAGATCATCATGACTATGGAGATGAAGAGAGACATAGTCAAAGAAGCTTGCATGAACGAAGGGATGATAATGGTCGAGATCGATGTAGGCGTACTTTTGATTTTGATGAAGAGGGTGATAGAGCTAGCATTCATTATCGAGATCGAGACCAAGTTCGAAATTCTTATCGGGATGTAGAGGATGATCATCGATGGGAATCGGGTATGAAGATGGAAATTCCAGAATTTAAAGGTGGAATGGTAACCGAAGAATTTCTTGATTGGTTGTCTAATGTAGAAGAAATCTTTGATTTCAAGGAGGTTCCGGAGAATCGAAGGGTGAAGTTAGTTGCTACGAGGTTGAGGGGGAGAGATTTGGCGTGGTGGCAGCAAACTAAACTTACAAGGGAGAGAATGGGAAAGTCAAAGATTGAATCATGGGAGAAGATGAAGAAGTTGATGCGAGCTATATTTTTGCCTTACAACTACCAATCACTTATGTACCAGAGGTTGCAGAATCTGAGGCAAGGGACGAAGTCTGTTAGTGATTATGCTAATGAATTTTACCAACTCATTGCCAGGAATGATATTATGGAAACGGAAGAACAGCTAACTGCTAGATTCATTGGGGGATTGAGAATGCAGATCCAGGATATGGTTAATATGTTCGATCCGAGATCTGTTGCAGAAGCACATCAGAAAGCGTTGGCTTGGGAGAAACAAGGAAGGCGTGGAGGTGGTGTGTTTACTAATTCCAATAATCCAGCGAAGGGTGTTAGTGGAAGTTCTAATGTTCCTAAACCTGTTACAAAACCAGTGGTGAAGGAGGCTGAGAAGGCGAAGGTTAGCAGTGGTTTCAAATGTTATAATTGTCAGGAGTTGGGTCACAAAAGCAATGAATGTCCGAAGCCGAAGAAGAGAGCAATGGTTGCTGAGATTGAGGATGATGGTGAGGAGGCAGAATGTTCAAATGCACCTTATGTTGAGGAGGAGGAAGAATTATCTGGAGATGAAGGTTGTAATCTTATGATGAGGAGGTCATGTCTTACTCCAAAGCAAGAAGAGGATTCTAGTTGGTTGAGAAGCAATATTTTTCAGTCGACATGCACTATTCTAGGGAAAGTTTGCAAGTTCGTTATTGATGCTGGAAGCTGTGACAATATTATCTCTACAGAAGCAGTAAGGAAGTTGAACTTGAAAACTGAGAAGTATCCTAAACCGTACAAGCTAGCATGGTTGAGGAAGGGAGGTGAAGTGAAGGTGTGTCGAAGGGCTTGTGCTAACTTTTCTATTGGGAAGAAGTACAAAGACGAAATTTGGTGTGACGTTGTGGACATGGATGTGTGTCATCTGTTGTTGGGCAGACCATGGCAGTTTGATAGAGCAGTGCAACATGATGGTCGTGCTAATAGTTAAGTTTTATGTTCGAAGGTACTAAAATCACTTTAATTCCTAAGAAGCAACAACAGAAGGAAAGCAAGCTGGAGGAGATTGAAGAGCTGAAAACTTTGCTATCTTTGAAGGAGTTTGTTAAAGAAGTTGAAGTGGAGCCTGAAGTCTTTTTGTTGATTGGGCGAGAGTGTAGTGAAGAGGTTGAAATTCCAGAAGAAGCAAAGCCAGTTTTGAAAGAATTTGAAGACGTATTTCCAGAAGAGTTGCCTAAGGAGTTACCGCCACTGAGAGACATTCAACATCAAATTGATCTTGTTCCGGGAGCAGTTTTACCACATCGACCACATTACCGAATGCGTCCGAAGGAACATGAGGAGTTACGAAGCCAAGTGGAAGAGTTGTTAGAACAGGGACGTGTTCAGGAAAGCTTGAGTCCTTGTGCAGTACCAGCTTTGTTGGTGCCGAAGAAGGATGGAACATGGAGAATGTGTACCGATAGTAGAGCTTTGAACAAGATTACTGTTCGCTACAGATTTCCTATGCCGAGGTTGGATGACTTGCTAGATCAGTTGAGTGGGGCTACTATCTTTTCGAAGATTGATTTGAAGAGTGGATATCATCAGATTCGAATTAGACCGGGAGACGAATGGAAGACCGCATTCAAGACGAGGGAAGGATTATACGAATGGTTGGTTATGCCATTTGGTTTATCAAATGCACCTAGTACATTCATGCGGGTGATGAATTAAATCTTTAGACCATTCATTGGGAAGTTCGTGGTTGTTTATTTTGATGATATTCTAATTTATAGTACGAGCACAGAGGAGCATGTAGAGCATTTGAGAAAGGTCTTAATTATTCTTCGTGAGGAACAATTTTATGCAGCTACGAAGAAATGTGTGTTCATGACTCGAAGTGTATTATTTTTGGGATATGTTGTATTTGAGAAGGGAATCCAGGTGGACCAGAGTAAAGTTGAAGCTATTAGAAATTGGCCACAACCGAGAACTATCACTGAAGTTAGAAGTTTTCATGGATTGGCATCATTCTACCGAAGGTTTATTCCACACTTCAGTAGCGTGATGGCACCGGTTACTGATTGTATGTAAGGGAAGCAGTTTTCTTGGTCGAAGGAAGCAGGGGTTGCTTTCGAACGAATCAAAGAACTTTTGACGACAGCGTCAATTCTTGTATTACCAGATTTTCAGTTGTTGTTTGAGCTACACACCGATGCATCAAAGGTTGGGATTGGAGGAGTGTTGAGTCAGAGAGGGAGGCCAGTTGCTTATTTCAGTGAGAAGTTATCAGGAGCAAAGATGAGATATAGTACATACGATGTTGAGTTTTATGCTGTTGTGCAAGCTGTTAAACATTGGAGGCATTATCTATTTCAGAAAGAGTTTGTTCTTTACACTGATCATGAGGCGTTGAAGCATTTACAGGGGCAGGATAAGATTTCAGCGAGACATGCATCGTGGATTGCATATTTACAGCAATTTACCTTTGTTGTTAAGCACAAATCTGGGGTGACGAATCGTGTGGCTGATGCTTTGAGTAGAAGGAACCATTTGTTGACTAAAATGAAAGTTGAGGTGACAGGATTTGAATTATTGCCAGAGTTGATTGAAGAAGATCCTTACTTTGCAAAGTTCGTTGAGAAAGTTAAGGATGGAAGTACTGATGAATTTGTGTTGGTTGATGGTTTTCTGTTTAAAGGAAATCAGTTATGTATTCCAAAGAGCAGTTTGAGATTAAAGATTATCAAAGAGTTGCATGAGGAAGGACATGCGGGCCGTGATCGTACATTGCAGTTAATCTCTCAATCTTACTTTTGGCCGTCGATGAGGAAAGAGGTTGAAAGGTTTGTGGAAAGATGTCATATATGTCAGGTTTCGAAAGGAATTGCGACCAATGCAGGATTGTATATGCCGTTACCTGTACCATCTAAACCATGGGTTGATATCAGCATGGATTTCGTTTTGGGTTTACCTAGAACTCAAAGAGGAAATGATTCTATTTTTGTTGTGGTGGATAGATTTTCGAAGATGGCACATTTTATTGCCTGCAAGAAGACAGTGGATGCAGTTCGAGTGGCACAATTATTCTTTAGGGAGGTGTATCGATTGCATGGGTTACCAGAATCTATTGTTTCTGATTGGGATACTAGATTTTTGAGCCATTTTTGGTTAAGTTTGTGGAAGATGGTGGGAACGAAGTTGAAATTTAGCAGCGCTTATCATCCGCAAACAGGTGGACAGACAGAAGTTGTTAACAGATCGTTGGGAAATTTGTTACGATGTCTTGTACAGGACAATCTGAAGAGTTGGGACATGAAGTTATGCAAGGCAGAGTTTGCTCATAATCATGCAGTGAATCGTAGTATGGGATTCAGTCCATTTCAGATTGTATATTCAAGTTTACCCAGGGGACCGTTGGACTTAACGGTAGTACCACAACCGAGGGGGACAGTTAAACGAGCTGTTGATTTTGTTGATGAATTAACTGAATGTCATAAGATCGTCCAGGAACGATTGGAAAAGTCAAATGAGAAATATAAGAAATTTGCAGACTTGAAGCGACGAAATGTTGAATTTAACGAAGGTGATTTAGTGTATGCTATGTTAACGAAGGATCGTTTTCCAATGGGCGCTTATAACAAGTTAAAAGCCAGGAAAATTGGTCCCGTAGAAGTTGTGAAACGGATCAATGAGAATGCTTATAAGTTGAAGTTGCCGGAGGATGTATACACTTCCGATGTATTCAATGTTAAGCATCTTGTGCCATATTATGGAAATGGACAATCTGATGTGGAAGAACTTACAAATTCGAGGACGAATTTTTCCCAACCAGGGGAGGAAAACTGACGCAGCGGATGAATCAAAAATAAACTTCAATCGGTGAAAGTAGCAATCGGTGGATTGATGAATACCAAAATGCCCAAATTCGTTGATCCGAAGATACCGAATTCTAGCTATCTCTAACACGTTGATCGCGCACGATACCGTGAAAGAAGATCTTCAATTCTTCAAGCGTTGATCAAGCGCACTTGATTCCACGAATCGGCTTCAACAATCGTTGATTCGAGCGCACTCGAATAACTGAAAGTGGAGATAGGAGATTGCACTCAACTACCAATTTAAGATGAAAGCACACAGCAATCAACAAGAAATTTTATTCAAAAATCAACAACCTTCAAAGGTACAACTCACGCGTATTTATAGAGTTTCACAACACAGTCCCTTAAGTCGTATACGACTTACGACTCATCCTGGGTCGTTGCCGACCTAACAGACACTCTGCCTCTCAAACAGTACTCGACTTAAACCATAGCGACCTAAAACGCTACGACTCACGACTTATAATACATGGTACAACACAACCCAGGTCGCACACGACTTATCAACATACACGGGACGCGACTTACGACTCATTGACTTACGACCTACTATTTACAACACAAAGTACACGACATACGACTCAAAGTAATTACAACACAACACAACGCTTAGGTCGTATACGACTTACGACATAAGAAGTAAACGACTCAAGATTCCAACGACTCAAGCTCTTAGGTCGTAACTCGTAATTCGTTAACATCCTTCTCTGTTCTCCAGCTAGGTCGTGGACGACCTAGGCCTTCAACTTCTGCTCTGTTAAGTCGTGAACGACTCATGCCGTTGCTCTTAACTCGTGTACGACTCATCAGACTCGAACGACTCAGGTTCCCACTAAGTCGTAGTTTCTTTGCATCCTTCTCGTTAAGTCGCAAACGACTTAAAATCACTTCGTTAGGTCGCAAACCATTGGAGTTAAGTCGCAGCTCCTTTCCCTTAAGTCGTGGACGACTTAGCTCTGCTTCATTAATTCGTAGCTCCCCTTTACGAGACCCCATAGGTCGTAGACGACCTATAGTTTCCCCCTTAAGTCGTGAACGACTTAACCTTTCCATGAGTCGTGTACGACTCATCTCTGGTAGAGTTTTTAGTTGCATTTCTTCTCTGTTCTGAGCTGCATCAAGAAACAAAGGGAAATTTGTTACAGATCTTTTCTTTCTTTTCTGAAATATGTTTCTTAATTTCAATTTGTTGAGACAAAGTAAGTTTGTTTTTCTTTTGATGATGATATGTATTTCTGAAATAAAAGATTGCACAAATTTTCTTTGAAATGAATAAAAGTAAGGGAAAGAAGATATTGTATACGTTTATTTGCTTCTTTTTTTAAAAAAAATTTGCTTAAGAAAAGAAATTATTAAAAGGACACTTGTTACTATTTTTTTTTATTGAATTACATTTGTCACTATGTCATTCTTAATTTAACACTTGTAATAAAAAGATTTTTCTTTATTAACATAACAAATCTACATTATATAAATTATTTTTAAACTTATATTTCCCATTAATAAATATTAACTTTATATAAATATTAGCTTTATGTTAATGTTGGGGATGCGGATTAAGGATCTTAAGGAAGAAATAACACTAGAGGGGGGGTGAATAGTGTTTTAAAGAATATATGAACTATATGACTAAATTAAAACTTTCAACACAAATCTAAACAGAATTCTAACACAGAATGATCACATAACATATAACAAATGCAAATAGTAAAGTAAAGCAAGTAAAAGGAAAGAACACACTGGATTTTATACTGGTTCGGAATCCTCCTACATCCAGTCCTGCACCAAGGCAATATCCTTGTACAGACTTTTATAAGCCAATATCCAAATTACAACCCTCAATTTCTAAGGTCTTGAGGAACCCTCCTATCTCCGAGTCTGGGGTAAACTCTCTTGATTTACGGGACACAAGATCACCCTTATACTTCTTAATAACAATCCTTTTGAATGGATAGACTCTATGGACTTTTTGAATACAAATTAATCCTATAACTCTGAATAGCACTTTGATCTTTAGTAGAATAATGGAGAATCAAATAGAGAGAGTATCTAAATGATTTCCTATTCAGAATTTGGCAGAATGATAGCACGATCTTGAAAATATGAAGTTTTATGGATATGGAATGGTGGAGAAGAAAGAGTGAAGAAAATAAGAAAGTAGTTGTTTAAAAAATTCGTTTTGGAAGCCTTTATATAGATGCACAACAGTCATAACCATTGGCGAAAGGGTTTTGAACGAATGGACACTTCTTTTGAAAATTGAATTTTGAATCCAACTGTCACCATGTCGACATGGGGTATCCCCATATGTCGACATCCCTTAGTTCAAAATTGTAGAGATGTTGTTTTGTAAAAGCGTTTGAATTTAAAACAAGTTGAAATTTCTCTGAAGCAAAATAAAGTGTTTAAACAATATTTTGAGATAGAGAATGAATATAAAACATTATTTTAAATATATATATATATATATATATATATATATATATATATATATATAATTGATATAGACCGTCAATTATATAAGTCATATTTAAAATCAGAATAAGTTTTGATGTTTTAAAAATAGAAGTTTTTAAAATCAGAATGGAGGAATATTTCAAGGTTAAAACAAAGTTTGAAAACATTTTTGAAAACATGTTTTTGAAAGCTAAAACATTTTGAAAACAGATTTAAAAACATTTTGAAAAATCTATTCAAACTGAAATTGCAAGAACCTTCCTACAGAGCTCCTCCATAGGACTCGAGAACTTGTACAAAGTAGTTTAAATGATTTTGATTTTCGTGGGTTTGTAAGCCACTTGTCGTAGGTTTGTAAGCCACTTGTCGTAGGTTTGTAAGCCACTGGTTTCGATAGAAATTGGGTTCCATCCCAAAAGAAAATTGGAAGAAAGATGAGAGTGCTATTATGAAGTTTTAACAAAATACTAGACACTTATCTTGAGATCTTGAAATCTTGATTCTCTAGAGTCTTGAATCTTGAATCTCTAATCTTCATCTTGATGCTTGAGTCTTTATACCGATCAGTCTTCGATGATACCTGCATATACTTCCTATATACATATGTATATCTATCTATATGGAAATGTTAGTATATATTTTATAAAGTAAAGTATAATAACTATATAAGGTTGTTGTCATCAAAACATCATCAACTCAGTTCCTAACAATCTCCCCCTTTTTGATGATGACAACCTTTATTTATAAATTATTCTTACCATACCATAACTCCCCCTTACTCCGTGATTTCTTCTTAAAACTACAACTCCCCCTTACTCCATGACTCCTTCTTACACCAAGCACATATATTTTTATAACTTTCTCCCCCTTTGTCATCAACAAAAACTATTAACTACTTTAAGAATTCAAGAATGATTAGTATGAACAAATAATATGTATAGACAAGCATGGAACAATGAGTATAAGTGAACACATTTTAGTTAGTACAACATATATGAGAACATACATAAACACGAACAAACAAAACAATTTAAAACAAAGAATAAAATGAAAGTACGCTTTAATGGCGATCCTTAACTATAGGAGACTTATGAATCGAACAATTGGGGTAGTGGAGACAAAATTTTCCACGTTGTTCAATTATTTTTCCATTAGCATCAACAAGGATCTCACCAACGCAAATAACGCTCTCGTCCGTATTTATAGGGACTTCGGGTTGAGGTAAAGGTTGATCTTCCTCTTGATCTTCTTGTGGTTCTTCCATAGGTTCTTCTTCCTCGGATTCCATGGCTTGTGAAGAGTCTTCAATATTAATAGGATTTGTACGGTTATCCATAAGGAATTTTTGTACATTCCTAATAATATTCCCTTGCCTTTGTTGTTCTCTAGCCATCCTAAGTTGACTTACTTGAATTTCAGTCATCAATTGAAGGATATCTTTCATCTTCTCTTGCAATTTGATCACTCGAGCGTGCGTAGTTCGTTGAAATGGACCAGAATGAGGAGATGTGGGTGAAGTGGGTTCATTAGTAGAAGAGGAGGCCATTATTTTATTGTTTCAGAAGTTATTTACAGAGAATATAGTGAAGAAAGAGGAGAGAAAACGAAATAAATAGATAAATAACCAAATAACTAACTTTGGAGGGAAATTCTATTTTCAATTTTTGTTGGGTATGTCGACATCAGGGGATGGGGCATGTCAACATGTTCTTCAAAAAAAATGTAATTTTTATTTTGAATTTTTATTGATTATTATGTTATATTATTTTATATTTCATATTTTGAACAAATACCTAATTCTCTTCTAAATTTAGTAAAATTCTGTTTGGTTAATGGTTTAGTTAATTTATCAGCAATTTGTTTTTCAGTATTTATATAATCTAGAGTTATTATTTCTTTAGTTATACCATCTCTAAGAAAATGATGTCTTATATCAATATGTTTAGTTCTAGCATGATGAGTTGGATTTTTAGATAGGTTTATTGCACTAGTATTATCACAATATATTGGTGATTTACTTATGTTAATTACAAATTCTTTTAAAGTTTGTTGCATATATATGACTTGTGAACAGGCCAGAGCAGTAGATATATACTCTGCTTCAGTTGTTGACAAGGAAACGGTATTTTGTTTCTTGCTGAACCAGGAAACCAGTGAATGTCCTAGAAAGTGAAAAGTTCCACTTGTACTCTTTCGGTCTGATTTACAACCAGCATAATCAGCATCACAATATGATATTAAATCAAAAGTATTATTTTTAGAATAAAATAAACCATAATCTAAAGTGTATTTTACATATCTTAAAATTCTTTTAACAGCTTTTAAGTGAGTTTCTTTAGGTTGTGATTGGTATCTTGCACAGAGACAAATACTATGCATAATATCAGGACGACTCACTGTTATATAGAGTAGCGAACCAATCATTCCCCTATATAAAGTTTGATCAATATCTTTTGATTTATCTTTTTTACTTAAACCTACATTTGTTGACATTGGAGTTGGTTTCCCATTAGAGGTGCTTAAACCAAATTTATTGATTAAGTCTTTAGCATATTTTTCTTGACTTATGAAGATTCCATTCTCTAGTTGTTTAATTTGAAGCCCTAAGAAGAAACTTAATTCTCCCATGTGACTCATTTCAAATTCTTTAGTCATTATATCTGAAAATTCTTTATTCATTATGTTATTAGTTGATCCAAAGATTATATCATCTACATATATTCGAACCAGTTGAATATCTTGATTATTTTTTTAATAAAAAGTGTTATATCTACTTTACCAATTTCAAAACCAGATTGAAGTAAATAAGATCTTAGTCTTTCATACCAGGCTCTAAGAGCTTGCTTTAGACCATATAGAGCTTTCTTTAACTTGTATACATGGTTTGGAAATTTATTATCTTCAAAAAGTGGAGGTTGTTCAACATAAACATCTTCTTTTACAAAACCAATTAGAAAAGCACTTTTAACATCCATTTGATATAATTTGAAATTATTATAATTAGCGAAAGCAAGTAGAATTCTTATAGCTTCTAATCTTACTACGGGGGCAAAGGTTTCATCATAGTCAATTCCTTCTTCTTGACAATAACCTTGTGCGACTAAACGAGCTTTATTTCCTACGACCTCACCGAGTTCATTCATTTTATTTTTATAAACCCATTTAGTTCCAGTTATACTTTTATCCTCAGGTTTAGGAACAAGTTCCAATACATCATTTCTGGTAAATTGATTCAATTCCTCTTGCATAGCAAGAATCCATGAATCATCTGACGATGCTTCCTTTGGATTTTTAGGTTCAATTGTTGATATAAAGGCTACATTACTCATACTATTTAATTGATTTCTAGTTCTTACTACAGATTCAATATTTCCTAAAACATTTTCTATAGGATGATCTTTTGATATTTTAAATATCTTATTAGGTTGATTTATTTCACTAATAGTTTCATTAGATTGATTTAAATTTATAAAATCTTCTTCATCGTCTATTTGTACAATATCTTTAAGATTTTCATCAAAAGATACATGCATAGTTTCTTCAATAGTATTAGTTTTTAAATTAAAAACTCTAAATGCTTTGCTTCTATTAGAATAACCAATAAAGAATCCTTTATCAGCTTTTGGTTCAAATTTATCTAAATTATCTTTTGTATTAAGTATAAAACATTTACTCCCAAAGACTTTAAAATAAGCAACTATAGGTTTCTTATTATAAAGCAATTCATATGGAGTTTTATTTGTTAATGGTCTAACTAAAATTCTATTTAATATATAACAAGTTGTAGCAACTGCTTCATCCCAAAAATGTTTAGGTAAATTACTATCAGAAAGCATTGTACGAGCACACTCTTGAATCGCTCTATTCTTACGTTCTACTACTCCGTTTTGTTGTGGAGTTCTTGTAAATGAAAAGTTGTGAGTAATTCCCTTTTGAGTACAGAAATTCTCAAAATTTTCATTTTCATATTCACCACCGTGATCACTTCGAATAGTTTTAATTTTGAAAGAATGTTGTTTTTGAATTCTTTTAGAAAAGTTTTTAAATATTTCAAAAGCATCACTTTTATGTTTTAAAAAGATTGTCCAAGTATATCTTGAATAATCATCTACTATAACAAAAACATATTTACTATGGTTAATTGATTGAACTTGAGATGGACCAAATAAATCTAAATGAAGTAATTCTAGAGGACTAGAGGTAGAAATAGCATCTTCTAATTTAAATGAACTTTTCTTAAGTTTTCCTAATTGAATGGCATCACAAATACTATCTACTTTAAAGTTTAACTTGGGTAGATCTCTAACTAAGTCAAGTTTTGATATCCTAGATAATAATTTGAAATTCAAATGGCCAAATCTTTTATGCCAAATCCAAGGGTCACTTGTATTAGCCAAAAGACATATATTATCATTTGAAATTTTCATACTAAGGATATAGATATTTTTCTTCCTAATACCTTCAAAAATTATATTAGACTCATCATCTCCAATGTGACATTTATCTTTTCCAAATTTAATTTTAAAAACTTTATCGCAAAGTTGACTTATACTAAGCAGATTATGTTTTAAGTTCCTAACTAATAAAACATCAAAAATAAGTAAAGTTTTAGAGTTACCGACATTACCGACGCCAACCACATATCCTTTAGAGTTGTCACCAAAATTGACTAATCCACCATCTTGATAAGTAATGTCCTTGAGTATCTCGGGATTTCCAGTCATGTGCCTCGAACAACCACTATCAAGTATCCATTTATCTTTCTCAATTTGCATAGTTTGTCCATCGGGTGTTGATTCGTCAAAAGCCATATAACATGTCTGTCCCTGCATAACACACCAATTCGGTAGATAACTTGATTTTTCAAAATAACTATATGCAGACTTATGATACTTTGATGAAATGCATAGATTCAAAACAGTTTTAACACAATTTTCCAAAAATGCCATTTTTATATTTTTCAAGTTTCAGATTATGAAAACAATGAAAACCTGGCTCTGATACCAATTGTTGGGGATGCAGATTAAGGATCTTAAGGCAGAAATAACACTAGAGGAGGGGTGAATAGTGTTTTAAAGAATATATGAACTATATGACTAAATTAAAACTTTCAACACAAATCTAAACAGCATTCTAACACAGAATGATCAGAGAACATATAACAAATGCAAATAGTAAAGTAAAGCAAGTAAAAGGAAAGAACACACCGGATTTTACACTGGTTCGGAATCCTCCTACATCCAGTCCTGCACCAAGGCAATATCCTTGTACAGATTTTTATAAGCCAATATCCAAATTACAACCCTCAATTTCTAAGGCCTTGAGGAACCTTCCTATCTCCGAGTCTGGGGTAAACTCTCTTGATTTACGGGACACAAGATCACCCTTATACTTCTTAATAACAATCCTTTTGAATGGATAGACTCTATGGACTTTTTGAATACAAATTAATCCTATAACTCTGAATAGCACTTTGATCTTTAGTAGAATGATAGAGAATCAAATAGAGAGAGTATCTAAATGATTTCCTATTGAGAATTTGGCAGAATGATGGCACGATCTTGAAAATATGAAGTTTTATGGATATGGAATGGTGGAGAAGAAAGAGTGAAGAAAATAAGAAAGTAGTTGTTTAAAAAATCCTTTTGGAAGCCTTTATATAGATGCACAACAGTCATAACCATTGGCGAAAGGTTTTTGAACGAATGGACACTTCTTTTGAAATTTGAATCCAACTGTCACCATGTCAACATGGGGTATCCCCATATGTCGACATCCTTTAGTTCAAAATTGTAGAGATGTTGTTTTGTAATAGCATTTGAATTTAAAACAGGTTGAAACTTCTCTGAAGCAAAATAAAGTGTTTAAACAATATTTTGAGATAGAGAATGAATATAAAATATTATTTTAAATATATATATATATATACTTGATATAGACCGTCAATTATATAAGTAATATTTAAAATCAGAATAAGTTTTGATGTTTTAAAAATAGAAGTTTTTAAAATCAGAATGGAGGAATATTTCAAGGCTAAAACAAAGTTTGAAAACATTTTTGAAAACATGATTTTGAAAGCTAAAACATTTTGAAAACAGATTTAAAAACATTTTGAAAAATCTATTCAAACTGAAATTGTAAGAACCTTCCTACAGAGCTCCTCCATAGGACTCGAGAACTTGTACAAAGTAGTTTAAATAATTTTGATTTTCGTGGGTTTGTAAGCCACTTGTCGTAGGTTTGTAAGCCACTTGTCGTAAGTTTGTAAGCTACTTGTCGTGGGTTTGTAAGCCACTGGTTTCGATAGAAATTGGGTTCCATCCCAAAAGAAAATTGGAAGAAAGATGAGAGTGCTATTATGAAGTTTTAACAAAATACTAGACACTTATCTTGAGATCTTGAAATCTTGATTCTCTAGAATCTTGAATCTTGAATCTCTAATCTTCATCTTGATGCTTGAGTCTTTATACTGATCAGTCTTCGATGATACCTGCATATACTTCCTATATACATACATACATACATATATATATATGGAAATGTTAGTATATATTTTATAAAGTAAAGTATAATAACTATATAAGGTTGTTGTCATCAAAACATCATCAACTCAGTTCCTAACAGTTAATGCATATTGTCAAAAGAAGGTGTTTTGTATTTTTGATACATATTAAATAATTCTCATAGATATGTATATATGAATGCAAATTATTTTACCAAACACTTTATTTTAAAATTTAAATTCAAATTGAAAATCAATTCAATATATAAATTCAAATCTACCCATGTATGCACACATACACATGTATATTTATATATATGAACAAAGGTTAAACTCAAATGATTTTAAAACTTTTAATAATTCAAAATTTTCAAACTTAAAACAAATTTGAAATTCTTTTTCATTTATATCAACATCTATTTATTTATTTATTTTGAAACTTTTCAAATTTTTATCATAAAAGTTCAAAATTTACCAATTTTAAATTGATAAATTTTGGTATGTTACAGTAATGTAATGTGATGTAATTTAATAACAGATATGATTCTTTGTTTTAAAGATTATTCATTTATATATTATATGTTGTTCCGCTGCGAAATGTGAGATTCTGTTATTGTTTATGTTGCTTTTTCTTTCTTTCTTTCTTCCTCTATCTTCTACCTCTTCTTTTACCCTAACGGTTGGGTTTTTCGGCCTTCGATTGCTCGGCAGTTGATACAGTGGGCGTATTAATGTCGACTTTCGTGAGTCGAAAATCTCTAGTCGTTACACTTGCAATATCATATCCATAGGAATCAGAATTTATAACAATTTCATACTAATATGTAAAATGCATGATGTACTATTACCAAGAATTTCTTCCGATCAGAGGAACAGAGGAAAAGCGACATTTTGAAGAGCGATGGTCAGTCGATGCATGGTCGAAGTAGTGATAAAGTTTGTTTCATCGAATTTGACTTTGTTTGGATTAATTTTCCATTCTATAAAAGCAAAATTAGGGTTTGTAGATTTGGGTGGATTTGTAGATTGTCTATGGAAAAACGATGATATTTTTCAACAAAAGAAAGGAAAAGGGAGGACTATTTGGGCTTCAGATTAGTGTTTAGATAAATGGGTTTGACCCTGTCGTAAACGGGATGATTGCTTTATGATCTGTCACCTGCCTATAAATACAGGCAATTACGAAAATGCCGCAAACCCATTCTTACTCTTAGTGAAACCCTAGAACAGCTGTTACAAAATCATCGCGATGAGCTTCAAATTAATGTGCCAAAATTGAATAGGATTGAGCGGAATTTGGAAGGATTGTTTAATGTTTAATTGAGCATTGGATCTAAATTGGGGCAAAATTTTGTACATACTTCGGGCCTTGTAAATCAGGAGCTTGGGAGCTTTTTTTATTCAACATCGGGAGCTTGGGAGCTGTAAACAGCGGTACCTTTTTAAACATGTATTTTAAATTTAAGAAAATTGGTAGCGGAGTATTGCATGATTTAATACTTTTAAACATTATGTTTAGATGCGATTTTTGATTGGAAATACAGATAATCGAATCTGATTGTAAATTGGTTCCGATTGATGTTTGTGTTTGATTAGAAGGTATTGTATGGATCATATTGCAGTTCCATCTTCTTCTGTAATGAAGCATGCAGTTTTAGGCGACTCTGAACTGGGGCAGCAATCAGATGGCTTGCATGCAAACAACAAAAAAAGGTTTCTAGTATGCCTTGTGAAAATATCTGTGATGGAGGAACAAATAAAAATTAAGGCCTATCAGTCATCACACATAATAGTTTGGCCTAGCCCAATACAAATTTAGGTGATGGGACGAATATTGCAGGAAATTAGTTTTGATGAATTTGAACAAGTTTGATAATTGGGCTTTGGACCTTCCCCCTTAGTTCAGGCCTAGGGCCGGCTTGGACGATAACGAACGTAAAAATACAAGACGTATTTACTCTACAACTTTATAGTCCAGCTAGACTCAGTTGATATTAATGACCAAATTTTTGTGTTTTAAAATTCAGTTATCGACAAACAGGCCCGACCCACTATTTGGGTTGCCCTACCCCAAACAAAAACTATAGCTCACGTTATAATCTCAGCCCAAAAAATTAGTGGTTTTCTAGAAACAAAACTTTAAACCCAAGAAATATGCTCATGCAGGAAATAATCCTCATAATTGTTCTAAGAGTGTTGGACGGTATGATACAATCGTTAATGTAGGAAAATAGTTCTCGTTTGTTAATATCAATTATTTTGCATATATTTTTGTATTGCCCTTGGCCCAATGGGTTGCCATTGCCCATGGGCTTGGTGGGTTGCCCTCCAGACCGGCCCAGTCAAAGATGTGGATTCCTAATGGATACAGGGACCATTGCTAATGGTAATGGATACAGGGCCAGAAACGAATTTAATCTTCATATTTTATTGTTCATACACACACACACACATTTATGAACAATAAAATATAATTAATTGGACACAAAATTACATTACTTGTAAATCATTTCGTAAAAATGGATAATAAATATTGTTAAATACAATAAATATTATAAATAACCGTTAAACCGATTGTCATAAAACTTCATACATAAGATTTAATATAATAAATATACAACACTAAAATGACTGTAAGACGTTAAAATCAACAGCTCCTGTAAATTTTAAGAAGAGAAAAGCGCAAGATATCTATTGTTTTTAACAACTATTCAGAACAACTTTGTAGAATTTTGTTTTATTACAACATCTATTTAGAAAAAGTTGTTTGGAAAAATTAATTACAACTTCTTCTTCTTCCCGTGATCAAGAGAAAATGAACAGCAAATACGAGATGAAAACAACAAACGTTTTATGTTCGACCAACTACTGTTTGGCATACTCTTGTGGTTGCCAGCTGCATCGCTGCTGCGCTTCAAAGCTGTTTTTCAAGTCATGGTACAACGTTATTGAAAGCAGGACATTCGTCTCTAGACATTGTAGTGATAATAGCCGTGAAGGAAAATTGATCGCTTAGTACGGTTGGTCGAATGCTTCGGATTACAGGTTGTGTTTGTTGAGTGGTAAAAGGTACGATGTTGTTGAAGACTTGGAACTCAAGTATGACCAGTATCCCTTAGAGGAAGCAAAAATTATTGGATCGTGCAAAGGATTGATGTGTTTGGAAAGCAACATGCATGGACAGCTTGCAATGTGCAATCCTGCTACGAAAAAAAGGTACTCATACCCCAATTGGAGTTCTATAGTGAGTTTATTTTCCTTCATGGTTTTGAGGACGTTGCATCAGTTGTTGTGTTTGGGTTTGACCCAAAGAGCCGTGATTTCAAGATTGTGAGAACGATGACTTCATCTGGAAAGACCGGGGATAGCTATTTATTCGAAGAATTTGAAAATCTAAAAACCATGTTGGAGACTTGGATGATCGGAAGAGCATTTCAGGTTTTGTTTTCATTATGGGATATAGAGCAATTTCATGGGCTTCGAAAAAGAAGCCACTAGTGAGCCTATCAACTAGAGTAGCTGAATACATTGTTGCTGCACTTTGTGCTTGTCAATGTATTTGGCTTAGGAGAATCTTGGAACAACTTGGAGCCGAAGAAAGTGGAAGCATAGAAATTTATTGTGACAACAACTCTACAATTCAGTTGTCCAAAAATTCAGTTTTCCACGGACGAAGCAAACATATTGGTGTAAAATTTCATTTTCTCAAAGACCTGGTAAATGATGGAGCTATGAAGTGAGTTTTTGTAGCTCTGAAGAGGAGAATGCAGACATAATGATACAGCCTCTCAGATTAGAGCAGTTGTGTAGCTCCGTGGGATGCTTGGAATAATTGATGCAGCAGAAGTTTAAGCTCCATGCAGATGCATTAGCTTAAGGGAGGGAATGATGGGAAAAATTAGTCATTCACGTTCTTAATAGGCCATAATCTTATGGATGCCTTATTCTTAAAAGTTAGCAGTTTTTAGATTTCCATGTAACTTGTCCTGAAATGTGGCTTTCCTATTTTTTGCTTTTGTATGTGTAAAAGGCAATGTAACAACCCGCATATTTATCGAATTTTTTTATATATTTAAATATTTTATTTAAATATAAAATCGATACTCGAAATTTAGTCCGAAAAGTTACTTTTTGCAAACAGTCGAATTGGGACTCGAGACCCCTTCCATTGAGTTCAAAATGCCGTTTGCGACCTTTTTGAGTATAAGCTTCGATATGTTTGGAGAAAGTTGATTTTTGCTACTTTATCACTTTGGGTTTGGGTTTGGGTTCAGCCCTATGTTTAACTTATACTCAAATTTGAGCCACTCTTCCCCATTCACCCTCACTTTCTTCTCTTTTCAGTTTTAAAGCATCAATGGTGGGAGAGATGGGAAATTAAAACTCCAAAACCCTAGTTTCCTTTTGCAAATCAAGCTCTAGCTCCAAACTAATAGAAGAACCCATTAGTAAGCTTTTCTTCTTCTTCTCCAACTCTTTCTCTCTTTGATTTCAGAAAAATTCCTAAACCTAATTTGGGAAATGTTTCTCCTTTTAGCTTAGAATCAAGCTTCTTGAGTTGGATTTGAAGAGTGGTTGATTCTCCTTTGCTTTCAAGCATCTTCTTCAACCGTTTGGGTTCAAAGGTGAGATTTTTATCTCACATATATGACTATAATTATCTTTGGTTGTTGGGTATGAATTCCTAACACTTCTTCATGTGCATTTGCTCTTAATTTGGATTGGTTTTGTGAATATTTCAATCTTTGGGTTTTTAAGTCAATTTGTGTGAAAGTCCTTTTATGGATGTTTGATCATGCTTTTGGTGATGCATCGAGGAGCATATAGGGCCGAGTTGCCGATTGGCATAAACCCTTAGAGCCAATGTTCGTCCGATTGCATTTTGGAAGAATTTGCTCTCCATTTGAATAGGCTGAGAAACAGCCCAGGCATGATTCAGTCGACTGAATCTTCTGTTCAGTCGACTGAACCTGGAACCCGAAAGTTTCCAAGCATGATTCAGTCGATTGAATGTTCTGTTCAGTCGACTGAACCTGGAAACAGAAAGTTTCCTGAACCTGGAAAATTTCAAGGTACAGGGTCAGTCGACTGAAAACTCTGTTCAGTCGACTGAACCTGATGTTTGAGTCCATTTTGCCTTTTTATATTGAATTTCCAACGTTAATCGATTCATGTTGATTCCCTTTGTTACTATCACTTATCATCGACTTTGATGACATTTTCTTCGTGATTTTTGGGAATATCCATTTTGATGGATTCGGTATCGATTTCTTTGGATTTTATTCACGTCTTCGAATGTGAATTTTTGTGATTGATTGTTCTTACAATCTTCTTTGTGATTTGTCGCTTTAAAAATATAAAGGTTTTCTATACTAGTAGTAAATATCAAAACTCTTTCTTCAAATGGTTTCAAACACTATTTTATTACAAAGCTCGTTTCTTAGAACCGTTTTCCAATCTACTAGTATATACAAACCTTTACCTCACTCGTATGAGAAATCTAATTAAACGGCTTCGTAAAACAAGTGGTATGAAACGCCTGCGTTTACTTCGTCGGTTAATTCTTGGACTTGTTCGATTGAACCACTTGTGACAATTTTCTAGTGGAGATCTACAATTTGTTCGTAAATATTTAAGTTAAGCTAGTGGTTATGGGACATGAAGCTAAATTTATATATTTACTAGCTTAGTGTAATTGACGCTTTCTTGATGATCATGACGATCATTTTTGTGATTTAGACTAGCAATGTGCGATGTCTCTTTGTCTGCGAGGGAGACTAAACCCCGTTTTGTGGAGTTTCGACTCAAATTGATGTGGTAGCGCCCTATGGTTCTCGGGCCGTTCGTGTGTCAAAAATTAATGGCTAGCTACCATGAGATAACGTCTCGTTCGTGTGATACATATATTGGTGAGTTTTTATGCTCCTGTTCGTGTGATAGGCCTCCCCCCCATTTTGTGTGATTTTTGGATTTCGTGTGTCGAATTCTGGGATTTTCTTCTTCACCTATTTTTGTTATTTCTATTGATATGATTTATCAATTTTTGTGAGTAGGTGAATTCCTGTGTCATTGACTTTTGTGATTGACATTGATATAATTGTCAATATTTGTGGTTTGATGAACGAAATAAGGAGTATGACATTTCTTTGATTCTTGTGTAGATTTTGTGATATTGATTAATCTCTTGTTGATTTTCAATTACTTATATATATATATATATCACAGTTTGGCATTGTGATTATTATGTGTTTAGTCATATCTCTTATTTTATATCGTTTCATCTGATGTTTATAGTTAGACTGATCCGTTTATTATTTTCTTATTAAATAATACTCGGGTCAGACCGAGATGTTACAGGTGCTTCTGCTTGACTTTACATCCGAGATTACCTCCTTGACTTTTGGTTAACTAGTTAGATTAGTAGTTTTTGTTGTATACATTTGAGATATAGACTCCATAATGTATACTTATTCTTTTGTGTAGTTCGTGTAACTATTCTTTTGTGATATTGTGGATCTTTTTAGACCACTACTCTGATGTACACTTCCTAGTGTAATATTCATATCTATTTCCGCCTTTGTGATATGAATTGTCTGTGACTGATTTATGTTATGTTTATTTCTATATTTGTTTCTGAAGATATTATAGCCACTGTGTAGTAGCTTTGAGTTTGTGTCGGTATGTCGGATTTCCCTCTTGATAAAGAAATGCATGTTATACTATCTAACATATCGATGCTTGCGCAAAGCAATTACACGGATGGTCGCTCCTCAACAGCCTTATTCTCCGTGCTAGTTGACAGCATTACATCGTAGTGTTCTTGGCTAGCGTGGGTATAGAGGTGGGGCGTCACAGGCAATAAATGCCTGATGTTTATTTTCAAGAATTTAAACAAGCAGATAACACTACGAAGAATTATATTGGCGTCCTATCATTTGGAATTCAATTAACAGTAAGAAGATGCCTTGTTGCGCCTACAGGGTATTATTAAGGCGTATTAACACTACAGATCACCTACGACAATGGGGAATTAGTTACGATGACATTTGTGTATTATGCATCGAAATGCCAGAAAGTATAAATAATTTGATTTTCAACTACAGTTATTCTATATATATGTGGGTGCTTATGAAGTTAAAACTAAGTATTACGAATAACGATACCGCCCTGAATCTTGAAGATGAAGTCAACTGACTCAGACAACGATTCCAGTGCACCTACAAGAATGAGCAGATCTCGTAGAAATAGGGCATTGATTTGAGTGATGCTGGATGAACACTTGTCGTCCCTCAATTTTCATCTCTAGAAGCAGCCACGGTAGAGAGGACAATTGTTTTGTTCGAGTTAGACTTGTTTTATCTTTTATCCGACGTGATAATTGTTAGCCATGTGGTTATGGCTTGATCAAATGATGGACTGTCATGGGTCTATATGTTTGTACTTAACGTTATATGTTTTTATTAATAAAGGAACCAAATTTCATAATGTATGTATATGTGTGTATTACGGTACAAACAAAAGTTTGATCAGGCATGTAATCCTCTTTTTCTTAAAAGTAGAGGAAATTTTATTAGTACTGCAAATATTGAACAGATAATGCGAACAAGATTCTAACATAAATATCAGAATATTGTAACCCAATTGGGCAATTAGCAGGCTAGCGCTTCAAACAAACATTAAGACCACCCGTCATAAAAAATCTTTGCGGTTGGACATGTAGGAAAATGAGATGCTGCTATGACTTTCGAGAAATCTTATTTATTATGATCATAAAGTGACCATTATTCAACTTTTTATAGATGACCATATTCTTATATAATGAATTTCATGCCTATAGTCCAGCAAACTAAAGAAGATAATCTTTTCTTTTTCTCACAACTACCAATAACGTACCTTTCTCACTATGCTTCATAAGAAATTTGTGGACAGAGAGTTTATTTCATTACGAATGAAAATTATATAAATACTTATATTACTCGAGAAATTTTGTGAGCTATGAATATATTCTTCAACGGGTATCAGACTTTTCTTTGGGTATCTAAGTTACTATGTGTTTATGCATTTTTTGATGAATTTTGGTCATAAAGGTTAGGTACAAATATGCTAAGATGAATAAAAATTACTTTTGTTACCATACAGTTTTTAGGCATTTGCTTTCTTCCTCAAAGTACACTTCAAGAAAAAACATCATTTACAATGGTTGAAAAAAGTTGTTTAAAGACTTTAACAACATTTTGGTTGTAATATCCATGGCTCCAAACAAAAAGTTTAAAGTTTCGACGTATAATTAATGTTGCATAAGCAGTTGTAGATCATGTATTTACAACAATTTTCGACCATGGTAAATATTAATATATTAATTTTAAAACTTCAAACAATGTATCCAAAATATTGTGAAACAAGAATTATTGAATCAAATATCAAACATTACCAAAAAAAAGGACGACAGGTATAAGTGGCATTGTATTTTGCATTGCAACATTTTGACCTGTTGAAAATAAAGCACATGCAGCAAAACCCAAAGCACATGCAACAAAACAAAAATGTGCCAAAAAAGTAAATTATGTATCTTTTTTAAGTGTTATTATTAGATTTTATAAAACAAATATGAAACATCGCATTCAGGTTTAATACAATCTTTCTCGGACAATATCTTTGTATTTCAACCACATTTGTTGCGCACTATTTGTTGAACCCTACAGATCTATAATATTAATAATATATATATATATATATATATATATATGTTTGCGCCAAAATTGGTCACAAACACCCAATATCACGAAAGCACCTGTTTGCGTATTCAACTTGATAATAATCAACACAGAACTCAGCAACAATCAATATGAAATTCAGCTCTAGGTAATAAATCACAATAGTTCACAAACAACAATCACAAACACAGGGTTTATAGTGGTTCGGCGTTCGTGCCTACGTCCACTTTGAAGGATTTCTCTTTATTGCTTTGCTCGATTCAATCGATTACAATGGATTACAGTAGATAATAGCTTTGAAATCTGAATACAACAGTGATTCTGATCAATAGACGTTAATCCGGCAGAGTCTCAGCGTTCAATGGAAGAAGTTTTCGGAAGATCCCCCTTTCTGAAGGCTTCAGGGTGCTATTTATAGGCGTTGGAGGCCCAGATCTGGCTGAAACTTCGTGAGACTTCTTCTGGCACGTGAGTGGGCCCACGCGACCGATCCCACCAAGTTTCGTCTCGATCTGACATCGGTTCGAAGTGATTTCGAACCCATCAAGAATTGGTCCAATCGAGCTGAAACTTGGCAGGGACAATCTTTACCTCATATGGAAGCTACTGTGAAAATTTGGTTGCATTTGGATTTGTGGTTGAGGAGATATTCTCGGTTCGAAATGGGGTTTTCTTGGTTGGCTGTGTCGTTCGAACCCATGATTTCGAACCCATGATTTCGAACCCATGAATGCACGTGGGTTTGCAGTGACATGGCGCGTATCTCTCGAATCGATCCTAACTTATCTCCGAATGGACCGCTTCTACTCCGTGAACTACGGCGAACACGTCATCCAAACCAACTGACTCGGTGGATTCGAACTAAGGAGTATTCCTGGCTTCGAACGTGACCGATTCGAATCAAGGAATCCCTATGGGTTCGAACTCGATCGGTTCGAACTGGGTCGCTCGATGGGTTCGAATTAAGGGCTTGCATGGGTTCGAAGTAAGGATGCGAAGCTGAGCGGCGCCATGGATTCGAAGGTAGGCCATTGTGGTGGAGTCGAAGGCGATGGAGTCGAAGCAGGTACTAGCTGATGGGTTCGAACGTGGCTTGGGTTCGAACTTCACGGTTTCGAAGGCAAGCGCGTGGATGGGTTCGAACTATGTGGGTTCGAAGGGGATGGTTTCGAAGGTGATGGGTTCGATGTACTCCAGTGCGATGGGTTCGAAACAGACAGTGACCACCTTCCTCAATTTGAATCCATCATATCTCGAGCATACGAACTCGGATTGTCTTGAAATTTGAAATGATGACTCCTACGACCTTTCTTGTCATGTCCTATCAATTGTGGCCTGTTCCGGACTCGAACAAAATTCATCGATATCCATAGCAAAGTGAAGTATAACCAATCTCTGAGACGAACTGTCTTTCGTTTTCGACCAATCTTTTGGAATCACGGCTTTGCCAAAAAGCGGGATAACATTTTGCCCCCCAAAACATGCCTTGCGGTAGGAAGGTGTGTTTTGTAATGCCTCGAGTTGGATGTTCGTATCCGATCATCAACCTGCAAAGAACTTGATAGTTTTCATATGGCTTCAAATGACGATCGTTCGGGATCAAGCCATTTGGGATGAAGCGCGGCCGTTCATGGTCGAGCGCTTAACGTCAAATGACGATCGTTCGTGATCGAGTCATTCGAGGTGAAGTGCGACCGTGCGCGGTCGAGCGTATAAATCCATGCATCGATCATTCGGGATCATATGCTGTTTGAGGTGAACTGGGACCGTTCGCGGTCCGTGCCGTTCGCGGCATAGGATGGAATAGGACCGTTCGCGGTCGATGCCGTTCGCGGCAAATGAAGAGAATAGGACCGTTCGCGGTCGATGCTATTTATGGCAAAGGATTGAATGGGACCGTTCGCGGTCGATGCCGTTCGTGGCAATTGATGATCGTTCGCGACCAAGTGCCGTTCAAGGCGAATGGCGACCGTTCGAGGTCGGGTTTCATAATTAATGAGCCATGACCGTTCGCGGCCGATGGCGTTCGAGGCAGAAAGTGATCGTTCGCGATCGTGTGCCGTTCGAGGCGAATTTGTGACCGTTCGCGGTCGTGTGTCGGACCTCAAGTGATGATCGTTCGCGATCAAGCCATTTGAGGTGAGGCGAGTTGTGACTGTTCGAAGTTGGGTTGTGATCGTTCGCGATCGGGCGCCGTTCGAGGCGAGTTGTGTGTGCCCGGGAGGGCTTGGTGTTACCGATGCCAGGGTCACGTTCGGGTGAGTTCCTGGATCGTTTATAGGGGCGGTTCATCGCCGTCTCAGAGCATACCTAAGGATCGTTCGCGACCCCATACATGTATAAGTAGCTTAGTCATTCCAGAGTTATCAGAATCAAATAACTATTAAACGGATGAGCTCCAAAAACAATGTCCAAACAAACAAAGTCCAAACGTTCAAATTGAAATGATATGAAAGCAAAGCATGGATGTCGAAGTGTAAGTTCCCACTACGAAACGATCATTGATCATCCAGAGCATGCCTGGAGATCGTTCGCGATCTCGCACATGTGTAAATGATTTGATTGCGTTAGTGGAAGCTTACAACTTGTCCATCGTTATCTCACTCAATTGATAACCAAACGGTGCCTGGATTCGGGGTCGCCTCTAGCTGATGTGGACGGTGGTCGCTCTGGTTCCGCCGCAGGAGCTCGCCTCCTTACATATTGAAGGAGCATACCGTTCCTGATATGCCCTTCCACCTCGTCCTTCAGGTGCCTACAATCATTAGTGTTATGACCATTTAATTCATGGAATACACAGAACTTATCTGATTTCCTTTCGTCAGAGGTAGGATCCCTTCGCATTGGCCTACGATATGGAATCTGTTCTTTGGTATCCTGGTAAATTCGCTCCAGGCTCTCGTTCAGCTCAGTGTAGGTGGTAAATCGCGGCTCCCTCCGTTGCCGCTTTGATCTGTCTCCGTTATTCTCAATCCTTCTTTTACCTTTATCCTTGTCCGAGTCCCTTCTAGGGAGCTTTTCGTCTTTGAGTGCATAAACATCTACCCCATCTCCTTCTTCTCTTTCTGCATTTGCATCCTCTAATCGCAAAAACTTTTCTGCTTCATGATAGAATTCCTCTAGATCTATGGGTGGATCTTTAGTCAATGAATTCTTGAACTCTGTGCCGTCAGCTATTCCGGACACAGCTGCCATTACCACCATGGACGGATCCGCTCGATCCACCAAAGCTGCTACTGCATTGAATCGTGCTAGATAACTTCTCAAGGTCTCTCCGGCTTTTTGCTTTAGGGTTGCCAAAGTCATCACATTCTTGGGTCTTGTAATATGAACCCTGAATTGCCTCATAAATCTCTCCACTAAACCACTCCATGTTCCGATGGATCCATTCTCCAATTGTCTAAACCATAGTGCTGCGATATCTGTCAAGTATAATGGAAAGCAGCGGGCCATAACCTCCTCCGATGCCCCCAGCACTTCCATATGTCTCATATATTTTGTCAGATGGACCGTGGGGTCCGCTCTCCCGTCATACATATCCAACGATGGTAGTTTGAAATCCGGTGGGTTCCTAGCTTGCCTGATTGCTGAAGTAAAAGGACTTCTATTAACATCCTCTAGGTCTTTGTTCACCATACCGCCTCTCAAAGCTCTTCTAATCATCTCTGCTAATCGGTCATTGTCTCCGAGATGTAACCCTTGTTCACTACTTTCAGCCTGCCTCCCGAGTTCACGAGGTAACTCCGGGATTTGCCCCCTTGACTGAGCGTTCGCTCCTCTACTACTACCGGGTTGCGCAGATCCTTCTCTCTCTCTTTCCAAGATTGGGTCAACATTTTCCATACGCGTGCCCCCTAGCTCTGGTGCTACGCCGGATGGTCCTGCTCCGTTCTGGACTCCGTTGGCTTCCCTATTCTGTGCTCCAAGCTGTCCTATCTGTTGGAATAAACTCTGGATCAATTCCTCTTGCCTCTTCATCATCGTCTCCATCTCGTCCCTAGTGATGTATATTGATGGTTGATTCGCTCCCGAGGAAGCCTCTTGACTTCCTTGTGGTTCGCTTCTCTCAGGCCTTGGCTTTCTACTCGATTGTCTTGCCATAATTCCTAGATCTGAACTCCTGGATTTTCAAATTCAACTTCTTCCTGAATCAATTCTCAGTGAAAGCACCAAAATGTTTGCGCCAAAATTGGTCACAAACACCCAATATCACGAAAGCACCTGTTTGCGTATTCAACTTGATAATAATCAACACAGAACTCAGCAACAATCAATATGAAATTCAGCTCTAGGTAATAAATCACAATAGTTCACAAACAACAATCACAAACACAGGGTTTATAGTGGTTCGGCGTTCGTGCCTACGTCCACTTTGAAGGATTTCTCTTTATTGCTTTGCTCGATTCAATCGATTACAATGGATTACAGTAGATAATAGCTTTGAAATCTGAATACAACAGTGATTCTGATCAATAGACGTTAATCCGGCAGAGTCTCAGCGTTCAATGGCAGAAGTTTTCGGAAGATCCCCCTTTCTGAAGGCTTCAGGGTGCTATTTATAGGCGTTGGAGGCCCAGATCTGGCTGAAACTTCGTGAGACTTCTTCTGGCACGTGAGTGGGCCCACGCGACCGATCCCACCAAGTTTCGTCTCGATCTGACATCGGTTCGAAGTGATTTTGAACCCATCAAGAATTGGTCCAATCGAGCTGAAACTTGGCAGGGACAATCTTTACCTCATATGGAAGCTACTGTGAAAATTTGGTTGCATTTGGATTTGTGGTTGAGGAGATATGCTCGGTTCGAAATGGGGTTTTCTTGGTTGGCTGTGTCGTTCGAACCCATGATTTCGAACCCATGATTTCGAACCCATGAATGCACGTGGGTTTGCAGTGACGTGGCGCGTATCTCTCGAATCGATCCTAACTTATCTCCGAATGGACCGCTTCTACTCCGTGAACTACGGCGAACACGTCATCCAAACCAACTGACTCGGTGGATTCGAACTAAGGAGTATTCCTGGCTTCGAACGTGACCGATTCGAATCAAGGAATCCCTATGGGTTCGAACTCGATCGGTTCGAACTGGGTCGCTCGATGGGTTCGAATTAAGGGCTTGCATGGGTTTGAAGTAAGGATGCGAAGCTGAGCGGCGCCATGGATTCGAAGGTAGGCCATTGTGGTGGAGTCGAAGGCGATGGAGTCGAAGCAGGTACTAGCTGATGGGTTCGAACGTGGCTTGGGTTCGAACTTCACGGTTTCGAAGGCAAGCGCGTGGATGGGTTCGAACTATGTGGGTTCGAAGGGGATGGTTTCGAAGGTGATGGGTTCGATGTACTCCAGTGCGATGGGTTCGAAACAGACAGTGACCACCTTCCTCAATTTGAATCCATCATATCTCGAGCATACGAACTCGGATTGTCTTGAAATTTGAAATGATGACTCCTACGACCTTTCTTGTCATGTCCTATCAATTGTGGCCTGTTCCGGACTCGAACAAAATTCATCGATATCCATAGCAAAGTGAAGTATAACCAATCTCTGAGACGAACTGTCTTTCGTTTTCGACCAATCTTTTGGAATCACGGCTTTGCCAAAAAGCGGGATAACAATATATATATATATATATATATAGTTAATAATTTTCTAGTTATTGTACAAATGATATTTACATCATTAATCATCAATAAGAATAATATGAATAGGACCGAGTTGGTTGAAATTCAACCCAACGCAATTTATATAAATACAAACCCAACCAAAGAGATCCAACTATTAAACGAGTCAACCCAACCAAACCGGCTAATTTAATGGATCATCCCAGCCCAACCCGTTGAACCTATTTTGAACAAAACTGAAAAAGACATCATAATTGAAGATGCTCATCAACAAACGGTAATCTAAACTGAAAACATGTGAGTTTGCAAACAATAGAAGAGCACATCGGTTTAAAGATTTAAACCGGTGATCCAAACTAAAGGGTAGAGGCACGCACATAATACAAGTCAAACCAGTAATTCTTCTCATGATATGAACTGTATACAAACACCTGTTTAAAGAAGACTTGCAAACGAATAAGGTTTTATAAACTGAAAGTTAAATTAAAATAAAAGAAGCTCGTCAAACTGAGTTTGAAAGCAAGCTAATGCCAGGAATTTTGAGAGTTTTCACACCTAATCCTATTATAAGAAGATTCTTGACCTGCAAATGATTAAGAAAAGATATCAGTATTGCCAAATCACACGCTGGATCATGATTCAACAAATAGTGGCACATGTATTTCAGACTCTTTATTAAGTTAAAAGCTTCAAGATTCTTGCTACTATATGAACATGGCCACACTTCCTAATTAAAAGTTTGTAAATCTTTACAAATAAAAGATAGAATGACGTAAACTTTTAAATTGATAAGTACATCATTTTTGTTTCAGGATAACCATGGTCAAATTGATGCAATGACTGTTTTCATGCAATATTGATGCAGATCATGCATGTATAAATTAGCTCTTCAAATAGATTAAGCTAAATACATTTTATAGCTATGTATTCCATTGCTTGATTCACACATAACTATTTGAACACTTTTAATAATAAATATATCAGGGATGAAGTAGAACAAATTTTCTAAATCCATGTAGCATCAAGCTTCATAAATTGACAGATTCAGTGGCCGACAATGGCATAAAATTAGGATGTTAGTTTGTAATAAAAAAAAGCATTTGTTCAGAAATAAGCACAAGCAAAGAAATAAGGATAAAGTTATCTTGTAGAACCAAGGATTTTTAACTCATATCTTGGTGCCAAAAGGTGTAATAAATGGAACATGTGATCATAGAAAACCTGAAATAAGCACATCTGTTTCTTGTAGTCATTGATACATTAACTTGATATAACTTGACCATTACATTTAATCAAAACTAGTCAACTGTATATGTTCATTCCTCCCTAGGGGAATCTAAGAAAAAGAAAACTAATACGCTAATCTAACAATATTATGTTAAAGTACTTAATAAATTAACAACATGAAAGAAATTACAGCTTTGATGAAATTAAAATGTAAATTTTCTGCCCCCTTTTTGTTTGGACTGCATCATATTCCATTACAGGTTATAATCGTCAAATCTTTAGATGTAAAATTTAAAAGAAAAGTTGAACCATATCTTTTAAAAAGAGAATGGGCAGGCGTGAATGCAATGCAGTTTTATGTCATCACGTATCAAGTGATATGTTTTATATCATCCCGTATCAAGTGGTAAGTTTTATATCATCATGTATCATAGAAGAAAAAAAGACGAAGAAGAAGATAGAGAACTGAAAAGGAAGGAATTTAAATTAGCATCATTCTGATACTAAGATGTTCGTGGAAATTGGCAACATTTTGTATTAAAGTTGCAAACAAGACTACTCAATGAATCTTTCGTTACAGTCAAATCTTATGTTTTTACATTTACATGTTCAGTTGAATTCATGTTCTACAATATCAAATATTAACAAGCATTAGCTAATACAGCTATGTGTTACTAAAGCAGTTCAAAACATTGACATTAGCATTAGCAAAAGAATGAATTTTAAAAAGGAATATACCTGTAACTATCAAGAGATGGGAGTAGCAATAGAAAGCGCGAGTCAGCAACTACAAATATCATGTTTGTAAGAAAGAACAACTGCAAATGTCAAGTTTATATTAAAATGCAGGCAAAAAAAAAAAAGAAACTATCAAGCTTGCATTTAAAAAAAGCATATTTATTCTTTGGCTCCAAGAATGAAATGAAGGCAAGTACTGCCATGCATGATATCAATAATATCAGCAAATGCAGCCTACAAAAACAATAAGCATCAGGCAGTTTTTCTTCTACGATCAGATTTGGTTTCAATGGTGTACTCCAACCTGGAGGAATTCAGTAATGCATGACTGTAGATTTTAGGAAACTTATTCAAAAGGGCCAAGGCTATATTTATACAGTCGAAGTTTTAATAAATGTCTAAGTATAATACTTGTTTAAGCAGAAAGCGAGCAAAACCTTCTATGCCTTCACTTATGCATTAGTGTTTTTTTTTTCAAATGTTGAAATACCTACTCTGTGAACACAGCAGACAAAAGGCAATGGCTCAATATTGTCATATGTTACGACTGATGTAAATTTGATAACAAAATAATCGATTTATGTTATAATATATGTAAATATAAAAGTGAATATGCTTTATGTTTTTATATTTAGTCCCACACCGTGGGATATGTTCAATCTCATGCTTCAAGGCCTATATATAAAGAAGTTGATGTAATGTAATTATACTAATCTATCTCTATGTAATTGATATCACAGTGAATAACATTTTCTCCACTCTCCTCTTTTCTAATGGCTTCTTATCTCTTTTTAGTTTATAACACGTTATCAACACGATCTCTGTAAAAAATATATTATACATCTACAATTGTGATAATCTATGAAACCAGATCTATTCTTTTCCAGATCCAATTATAGATCTCAAAACGGTAAGTCATTTTTTTTGATCTTATTGATCTTATGTTCCAAATCATTTTTTCTATTTCTTTTAGATCTCATTCCATTCTAGATCTGCTTCTTCAAATCTGAATCTATTGTGTTATCTTTTATATTTTATTATATTAGTCTTACAATTTTAGATCTTATATAGATCTGAACTTTGAGATCTCATTCTTATTTTGTTAGTTATTATATTTTAGATCTATTTCTTTTTGCTATTTTTGTGATCTTATTATGTTGTATATCTCAATATCATGCTTATTTTTATGTTTTGAGTTCATTTATTTTGGAATGCAAGTTTGAACTTGACCAAATTTGTTATTGTTGATTCAAGCAAATTTATCGAATTTGATTATATTCAGTTTGGACATAAATCAAACATGGTTGGTAAATGGAGTTTTCATTTTGAAAACCTTTTGATTTGATTTAGATTTAAATGAAGGTTTTGAAAATTATTTTGACATATGATTTATATTTCCAGAAGAAATATTTTATTATTTCTTATAGAAACAAATATAAAGATAATACGCATCTAGAAGATCGTATTAAGTTTAGATCTAACATTGATTTTGATTAAGCACATCTGAAGTGAATGAAAACATTAATAAAAGTTTGCATGATACGCTTAATATCATCCAATACTTCCTTAAAAAAAAGAAAAGGAAATAAGAATTGAGAACGTTCCTATAATGACAAAAGGCTGATTATTCACTAGTAAATAATAAAGGATATTTAAGTACTTTCAAAAGCTTCAAATCAAGCTATTCACATTATATATAGATTATTCATTTACAATATAAGTTACACTTATCTTAGCGGATAACAAACTGATTATGGTTTAAAAAAATAACATCCCCTTGATTTGTTATTGATTGATAATCGATTTCATGTGTAATCACATTTATTTTACAATATTAATGAGGTGTATTAATCTCTAATTTCTTCAAATAAAAATCCCCTTGGTTTGTCATTAATCAATTTAATGTGCAATCAAATTTATTTGGCAATAATATTGATGTCATCTAGCCTCCAGTTCCTTTAAATATGCATATATAATATAACTAAGCAATCAACTAATTGTCTTTAGGTTCACAATTTGCATCCAACTAATGAAAATTATTTCTTTCTAATCAATTAAATTAAATCATATACGTTTAGAGGCAAAAAAATTTTACATTTAATTTAAAATATTTTTGAGTTATAAAATTTCAATACCTTGGCTTCATTTAAGAACTTAAAGTCAAGAATCCACTTTGTTAAATACTATGGAACTGGGGATATTATTAATATGAAAGCTTATAAAACTTGAGATAAAATTGATATTTTGGTGAGCTTTCATGAAATATTCAACGAAAATAATTTAAAATTTGGATTTCCTATGTATTTGGAATTGAAAATTGTGGATATTGCTTGACGTATACAAATTAGTAATAGGAGTCATAGGACCGGTGAAGCATGAAGAGGTACTGAGAATTTTGACGTGTTCCTCAAAATGTTTTCACTGTAAGTATTCTTTAAGTACTAATGACAAAAATCTACTGAGAGGTAAATACAAAGATGCAGGCTATCTTACAGTTACATACAACTAATTTGGCAGGTGATATAAAGGTAAAAATTGTCAATTGCAATTTAACACGAATTATTTGATAATGAAATTATCTATATTTATTGTCTTTTAACTAAATATACTAATCTTCAATTTCTTCAAATATGCATATTGTATACCATGCATCTTATTAATAAATTAATACAGTAGTTAATTCTCTGAGTATCTTTCCATCACAAATTTGCACCTAATTAATGAAACTTATTTCTCTTCAATCAATGAATTAAAGCATGCATATTTGAAGGGAGCCAAACCAATATTTTAATAAAATGGAAACATTTATACAACATCTACATCTTGAGCTTCATTTCCAGAATTTGCAGTCAAGAATCCACTTTATTAAACCCTATTGCACGAAAAATATTATTGCTATAAAGGCTTATGGACAATGGAAACTTGAGAATTAGTAGGTAAAATCAGTATTTTAATGAGGTTTCATGAAACATTCAATGAAACTCATTTTAACACTTTGATTTTATTGTGTACCAGTCATACTTTTTATATATTTCGAGTTTCCTATTATTATAATAACATTTGAAATAAGATGAATTAAATCAAACAATACAAATCACTATAACGTTATGTGCTTGCTGTATAAAAGTCAAAACCATATGCAGGAGGATTTAAGAGGGCTCAGTGCTTTCGTCCTAGGATCATTGCCCTTTGGTGATTATTTTGCATCAGTTATCACTGTAATTGGTCGATATTAATAAAAACTTAAAAATACTTAAATGGGTTTGCAGGAGATTTGCAAGTATAAGCTGAGTACAGTCTTCTGCTAAAGAAGCTTCCATTTTAGAGGCTTGTTAGAGAAATTTCTCAGGAATTTATGGTATTGTTTATTTCAAACCAAAAGAGATTGATCAAAAGTGTACTAATTTAAGAAAATATGTTGAATATAGTCAGAGAAAAATTCATGTTGATCTTTGGAAAAATCCATTATGCAATTTATGTTTTGGTAATCAAATTTATAAACCATCCAAAATAATGGAGTTTTTCAACAAAGTGCGAATAGAATAACAATTTTTTCCAATCTCAGTTTTGGATTAAATTGAAGTAACATTAATTTTAAGTGAAATATAGTCACAAAATAAAACATATGTGAAAGGATTTACTAAAGCTAAAACCAAAAGCCTAAGTCTTTTATTTCACTGACAAAGAAATTGAAAAATTATAGGGTATTTTCGATTTATAAGTGACACAATGAATGGTCAACATGTACCTGCCAACCTCAAAGTCTGTTTCAGCCACCACATTGTCTCCATCAACCACATGGCTCGGCATCGCCCATCACTGGCCGACTATTTTCGTTGTCACCCATCGTCTAGGGCAACCACAACAGACTTTGATGTCGCCCAAAACCTCATGCCTCCACTGCCTCCAACAATACTCATGACTTCCTTTATCTCCAGCCACAATTCCCATCATCGTCGTCGGACTCGCAGTATCAAATATTTCCACGCGCTGCCCTTGATAGTCATGCCGTTGCCCAGCCCGCACACGCCAATGCATGACTCGAAGAACACAAATTCCTCATTCCTCTCATCGCCTACCGCTATGCCAACATATGGTAAATTAAAGGAGGCTGTAAAAAAACAAAACCTTCTATCAATATTCAACAAAATTAAGGTCCAAAAACCACTAATTACAACAATAAACTTTATCAAATGCGGAATAGTTTTCCACTTACGAAGGTGAGGGTTGAGAATCATCAGATCTGTTGTAAGTACCTAATCGATAGCCTACACAAAGCATCAAAGAAAAAAATCAAATTTAAAAAAGGATAAACTGGGAAATGATTACGAATGAATTTTAGCAAGGGTACGGAGTTTGAGATCTCATAAGCGACTTTGGAAGAAGAGATTCTATTACCCTTTCCAACACGAAATATTTTTTGTAATTTTTCTAATAATTGTTGTAGTTTTCTTTTGAAATGAGGTTTGGTTGACGTTCTGATCTCAGATTCTCAGATACAAATAAAGAAATAACAACAATGAAAGTGGAGTGGTGGTGTGGGACGTGGGACTGAACGTGAGCAAAGGATAATAAAGTGACAAAAGTACCCTTTGTACCGATAGGTTTCAAGCAGCTCATGAGTAAGGTTATTCCCGGAAGATTGAAAAAAGCTTCACTTGGGAAGTATTTTGAATGCAATAAAAATTAATTTAGGCAAGTGACGCAAAGTTTAGGATAGAGAATTTTTTTCTGTTGGATGTGGGTGTAGGCTTTCATATAATATTGTGTTTTGAATACCTAAGACTGAAAGAGAAGTACTTTTAGCAGATAAAGTACAAAGAAGACAGAGGATCTAATTCAGCTTCTATTAATATAGAACAGATATATAGAATAGATTACGTACATAGAATAGATATATAATGGATTACATACATAGAACAGATATATAGAATAGATTACATACATAGAACAAATATATAATAGATTACATACATAGAACATATATATTAATATAATAACATACTCCAATGCATATTAACCATTTAACCAAATTAAATAAATAAATCAAACCGTCCATTAAAATAGATCAACTTTAGCAACCCGTCCTCATTTCCCTGCATCTCCCTTCACAGCTTCGCCTATGATTGATATTAAACTTTCACTGTGATGCATCAATTGACGCACGAATGGTCGAAAGGGCTGTCCAACACCAAGTTGTTTCAGAGTAATCAAATCATACACATGAAGTCTTCCAGATTCACGTATGTAAAATTTTCCCGCTTTGAGTAATAGAAAGTGGGCATTCCTCGATAAACCAAGAGGCAGAAAATTGTATCCATAACCATTTATGGGCCCAACATGAAATTTTTGGCTCCATATGGCATGCTTTTCCAGCACCCATACGTCTATGCATTGTGCACAGCCCACAACCTTAATATATGCTAGATTATCTTCCAAGAAATATAGCACAGACAAGGACATGTTCGGAAAACCATCAGATGGCAATGAAATGGTAGAAAAAGTTTCTAAAGTCAAAACAAAGAAACAAGAACGTCATCCTTAGCTATCCAATGGCAAAGTACGTTCCTAAATGTCGTAGGACCAACGAGAATATCCTAAAAAGGCAAAATCAAATTTTCATGATGACCCTTCAATGTTTTGATTTCAAGCTATAAACCTCAACGAAATTTTCATGCAAAGTTTTTAAATTTTCAAATTCTTCGAATAAATAGCTATCCCCGGTCTCTACAGATGAAGTCATTGTTCTCACATTCTTGAAATCACGGCTCTTTTGGTCAAACCTAAACCCAGCAAATGATGCAATGTCCTCAAAACCGTGAAGGAAAATAAACCCACTGTAGAACTCCGATTGGGGTATAAGTACCGTTTGCTTCGTAGCAGGGTTGCATATTGCAAGGTATCCATGTACATTGCTTTCCAAACACATCAATCCCTTGCACGGTCCAATAATTTGTGCTTCCTCTAAGGGATACCGGTCATACTTGAGTTCCAAAACTTCAACAACATCGTACCTTTTACCACTTAGCGAGCACAACCTGTAATCTGAAGCATTCGACCAACTGTACTGTGCGACCAATTTTCCTTCACGTCTATTATCACTGCAATGTCTAGAGACGAATGTCCTGCTTTCAATAAGGTTGTACCATGACTTGCAAACAACTTTGAAGCGCAGCAGCGATGCAGTTGGCAACCACAGGAGTATGCCAAACAGCAGTTTGTCGAACATAAAACGTTTGCTGTTTTCATCTCGTCTTTGGTATTAAGTATATTTTTTACTTCTTTTGCATTTAGTTCAAATATACTTGAAATTAAAAGGATTTGAAGAATTAATGATGTTACACATTGAATATTTGTCTGTTTTAATGATTAAGCCGAGTTGCAAAAATTAGGGGTATAATTCAAAAAGGTTTTTTCATACTTGCCTGTATTTATAGGCAGGCGACAGATCCTAAGGCAATCAGCCCGTTTACGACAGGGTCAAACCCAATTATCTAAACTCTAATCCGCAGTCCAAATAGTCCTCCCTTTTCCTTTCTTGTGTTGAAACAATATCTCCTTCCGCTTCTCCTGCTCCTTTCTTCTCGATTCATAATCGTGGCTTCTGTTTCCCTAATATTTTTTGCCACCCTCCTAAGAAATCATTCTCTCTTCCCCATTTCCTTTTTCTACATATATTCTCGTTTTTCCATCGACAACCTACAAATCCACCCAAATCTGCAAACCCTAATTTTGCTGTTATAGAATTGAAAATTAATCCAAACAAAGTCAAATTCGATGAAACAAACTTTATCACTACTCGACCATGCAGCGACTGACCATCGCTCTTTAAAATGTCGCTTTGCCTCTGTTCCTCTGATCGGAAGAAATTCCTAGTAATAGTACATTATGCATTTTACATATTAGTATGAAATTGTGGAGGACCAATTCTTAATTGCTCACATCTCTTTTGAAATTTCGAGGATTCTATTTCTAGCCAAGAAAAACCAATTCTAGCGTGTCGATTGGCGAGATAATATTTTTCGGCGATTTCCTTTCACCGTCTAATAACTGGTTTTATTATATTACCTTATCATATGGACCGGATTCTTAACTTTGTTTCTATCAATAAGTTTATTTTATTGATAGACGTAGATACTACGGTCTGCATATATATGAGGTAACAATTTGACATGGATAATTTGTGCATGATATAGATATAAAATAAGGCACAAATTAGCATGGATTTATGAGTCTTTCACATAAATTAATATTGGCCTAAACTAGCAGTGTTAAATCTGTATAGAAATATTAGGGAAAAAATGGCTTAAGTACCACACCATTTATACATGGATCTTGAAAAGGGAACTTTTGGAAAACGTCGTTAAGGAGTTTCAAAATAAGTAAATCTCTCCTCCCTTTTTTTATTAAAAAAAACATTTTTGAATTATACCCCTAATTTTTGCAAATCAGCTTAATCATTAAAACACAAAAATATTCAATGTGTAATATCATTAATTCTTCAAATCATTTTAATTTTAAGTATATTTGAACAAAATGTAAAAGAAGTAAAAAATATACTTAATACAAAAGACAAGATGAAAACAACAAACGTTTTATGTTTGACAAACTACTGTTCGGCATACTCTTGTGGTTGCCAGCTGCATCATTGCTGCGCTTCAAAGCTGTTTGCAAGCCATGGTACAACCTTATTGAAAGTAGGACATTCGTCTCTAGACATTGCAGTGATAATAGCCGTAAAGTAAAATTGGTCGTGCAGTACAGTTGGTCGAATGATTCGGATTACAGGTTGTGCTTGCTGAGTGGTAAAAGGTACGATGTTGTTCAATATTTGGAACTCAAGTATGACCGGTATCCCTTAGAGGTAGCAAAAATTATTGGATCGTGCAAAGGATTGATGTGTTTGGAAAGCAACAGGCATGGATACTTTGCAATATGCAACCCTGCTATGAAGCAAACGGTACTTATACCCTAGTCGGAGTTCTATAGTGAGTTTATTTTCCTTCATGGTTTTGAGGACGTTACATCAGTTGCTGGATTTGGGTTTGACTAAAAGAGCCGTGATTTCAAGATTGTGAGAACGATGACTTCATCGGTAGAGACCGAGGATAGCTATTTATTCGAAGAATTTGAAAATCTAAACATTGTGTGTGATAATTTCGTTAAGGTTTATAGCTTCAAATCAAAACGTTGGAGGGTCGTTCATGAAAATTCGATTTTGCCTTTCAAGGATATTCTCATTGGTCCTACAACATTTAGGAACGAACTTTGCCATTGGATAGCTAAGGATGACGTTCTTGTTTCTTTGGATTTGAAATTAGAAACTTTTTCTGCCATTTCATTGTCATCTGATGGTTTTCCGAACACATTCTTGTCTGTGCTAGATTTCTTGGAAGATAATCTAGCATATATTAAGGCTGTAGGCGATCCATAATGGATAGGCATATGGGTGTTGGACAAGCACGCCATGTGGAGCCAAAAATTTCATGTTGGGCCCATAAATGGTTATGGATACAATTTTCTGCCTCTGGGATTATCGGGGAATGCCCGCTTTCTGTTACTCAAAGCGGGCGAATTGGACATACGTGAATCTGGAAGACTTCATGTGTATGATTTGATAACTCTGAAACAACTTGGTGTTGGAGAACCCTTTCGACCATTCGTGCATCAATTGACGCATCACAGTGAAAATTTAATATCAATCACAAGCGAAGCTGTTATGGGAGATGCAGGGTAATGAGGATGGGTTGCTAAAGTTGATATATTTTAATGGACGGTTTGGTTGATTTATTTAATTTGGTTAAATGGTTAATATGTATTAAAGTATGTTATTAATATAATATATCAGTTCTATGTATGTAATCTATTATA
Organism: Allium cepa; assembly: GCA_030765085.1. Taxonomy (NCBI): domain Eukaryota; kingdom Viridiplantae; phylum Streptophyta; class Magnoliopsida; order Asparagales; family Amaryllidaceae; genus Allium; species Allium cepa. Next base: position 238,809,715 of record CM060930.1, read on the forward strand.
TATTTGTTCTATGTGTGTAATCTATTTTATATATCATTCTATGTATGTAATCCATTATATATATATTCTATGTATGTAATCTATTCTATATATCTGTTCTATATTAATAGAAGCTGGATCAGATCCTCCGTCTTCTTTGTACTTTGTCTGCTAAAAGTACTTTTCATCCAGTCTCCGGTATTCAAAACACAATATTGTATGAAAGCCCACATCCACATCCAATAGAAAACAATTCTCTATCCTAAACTTTGCGTCACTTACCCAATTAAATTTTTATTGCATTCGAAATACCTCCCAAGTGAAGCCTTTTGAAATCTTTCGGGAATAACCTTACTCATGAGCTTCTTGAAACCTATCAGTACAAAGGGTACTTTTGTCACTTTATCGTTTGCTCACGTTCAGCCCCACGTCCCACACCACCAATCCACTTTCATTTTTGTTCTTTCTTTATTTGTACCTGAGAATCTGAGATCAGAACGTCAACCGAACCTCATTTCGAAAGAAAACTACAACAATTATTAGAAAAATTACAAAAAATATTTCGTGTTGGAAAGGGTAACAGAAGCTATTCTTCCAAAGTCGCTTATGAGATCTCAAACTTCGTACCCTTGCGAAAATTTATTCGTAATCATTTCCCAGTTTATCCTTTTATTTAATTTGATTTTTTCTTTTATGATTTTTGTAGGATATCGATTAGGTACTTACAACAGATCCGAAGATTCTCAACCCTCACCTTCATAGGTGGAAAACTATTCTGCATTTGATAAAGTTTATTATTGTAATTAGTGGTTTTTAGCCCTTAATTTTGTTGAATATTGATAGAAGGTTTTGTTTTTTATAGCCTCCTTTAATTTACCATATGTTGGCGTAGCGGTTGGCGATGAGAGGAATGAGGAGTTTGTGTTCTTCGAGTCATGCATTGGCGTGCACGGGCTGGGTAACTGTTGCTGCAGGTAAAGGAAGTCATGACGTACTGTTGGAGGCAGTGGAGGCGTGAGGTTTTGGGCGACATCGAAGTCTATTATGGTTGCCCTAGACGATGGGTGACAACGAAAATAGTCAGCCAGTGATGGGCGATGCCGAGCCTTGTGGCTGATGGAGACAGTGTGGTGGATGAAACAGACTTTGAGGCTGGCAGGTACATGTTGACCATTCATTGTATCACTTATAAATCGAAAATACCCTATAGTTTTTCAATTTCTTTGTCAGGGAAATAAAAGATTTAGTCTTTTGGTTTTAGCTTTAGTAAATCCTTTCACATATGTTTTGATTTTGTGACTATATTTCACTTAAAATTAATGTTACTTCAATTTTGTCCGAAACTGAGATTGAAAAAAATTGTTATTCTATTCACATTTTGTTGAAAAATTCCATTATTTTGGATGGTTTATAAATTTGATTACCAATACATAAATTGTATAACAGATTTTTTCAAAGATCGACATGAATTTTTCTCTTACTATATTCAACATATTTTCTTAAATTAGTACACTTTTGATCAATCTCTTTCGGTCTGAAATAAAAAACACAAAAAATTCCTGAGAAATTTCCCGAATAAGCCTCTAAAATGGAAGCTTCTTCAGCAGAAGATCTGTACTCTACTTATACTTGCAAATCTCCTGCAAACCCATTTATGTATTTTTAAGTTATTACTAATATAGACCAATTACAGTGATAACTGATGCAAAATAATCACCAAAGAGCAATGATGCCTGTGATATCCCGGAATTTTTGACAATATCAATTTAATAATCTTTATATAAAATTAAATTAATATTGACAATATTGATTAGTAAAATATGTTTTGGTTTAATAATAAGAATAAATAATAATTAATTTGTGATTTATCTTTTAAAAGCTGAAATAAATGTTTTTAATTATAATGTGTATATATATATATATATATTTGTATATATATTATAGATAATCTTTGTTTTGGAATTTAATAAATAAATAAAGTTTTGGTTTTAAACTCTAATAATATATTGAGTAATTGGGAAATTATGTTTAAAATTAATTTTAAGTTTTTCAATGTTATTCAAAATTAATAATTATATGATTTGTAATATTTAAGATAAATATTAAATTGTTTAAAATTTGTCTTAGCTTAATTTTTTTTTAAATTTAAATAAAAGTTGATTTTTATTTCTTTTTAATTATTATTTGATTAATATGATTTGGAAATTTTTTATATAAGTTTAAAATATAAGATAGCATATGATTTAAATTCATTTGATAATAAAAGTGGTTTATAATCTTTTTATAAATCATATAAAAATTTGTTAAATTGATTATTTTCAAGCCATATTAATAAATGTATTACTTTTCCATAAATATAAAGAAGAATTAAAATAAGAAAATAGTATTATCATTTTAAATTAAATGAATTGATTTTAATTTGGGATTCAAAGGATTAATTTGAATTTGGAAATTTATTTTGAAATTCAAATTAATCGATTCTTTAAAATATTTTTATAAATTTTAATTTATAATTTGTTTTATTTACATTTTCCTAAAATAGGAAAATCATATATATTTACATAAGTATAAAATGAATTAAGGAAAACCCTTTACAAACATTTAAAAATATAACTTAATTAAATAAAGACAAGTGTTAACATATTAGTAACCTTAAATACATGTGTTAAGTTGTAAAACAAACAAAACGACAAGTGTCATTTGATTTTAATATTTTCTTTATTTTAATTAAATTTATTTCAGCCTTATTAAAACATTTTTTTCACTTTCCTTTATTCTCTTTTTAAAATCAAAAAGCTAGTTGAAAACAAGAAGAAACCATTACACTTAAATCTGAAATTCCTCAAATCATTTCCTGCATATAATCAATCTCTTGATCACCTGCATTTCATCTCTGGAAATCAAGTGTTTGTATATCTAAATCACTCCTCAAAATTTCAACTGCATTTCTTTACAACCCTACATATCAAGTTCCTGCAAAAGAAAAAAATAATATAAATCAACCTGAAGATCACTGCATTTCTATGGAATTGATCATCAGCTTAGTAAATAAAAATGACCTGCATGCATCTAATTTTGGTTGGAGTTTCAAATGCAAGCATTCTTCAATCTGGGATCATAAAAGGAAAACCTGTATTTCTTAAAGCCTGAAGCATGCAAAGCATTTTCATCTCTGTTTTCAAGTATCATGCTTCAGCAACTCAATTCTATTTTCAAAGAAAGTTCAAACCAAAATCCTATCATCATCAAATCAGTAGTTTGAAGCATTTTCTTTTCAACCTGGATTCAATGCTTTTCAAGATCTATAAACTGCTCTGTTCTTCAAATTTAAGGTGAGTAACCTTTTATTTAAATATAATTAAGTAAATGTAGGTTGCCTGATTGTTTCTGAAAAAAAAATTTGCTTGTGAATAACATAATCATCTTCCTAAAACTTTAACCATAGATGCATGATAATATTGAAGTAACTTGTTTGTATGTATATGAGTTTCTGGAAATTACTTTGTACTTATATAAGAATGTATACTCTGTTAGTATTAGTAATTGCTGATGTTCTTGACTTAAGCCTTTAAATCCAGATTTTAGGTAGTCTCATGACTTAACCATTATTGTGAAAGTGGTTTACAAACAAATTGGTCTGTTAAACATAAATCTGAAGCATAAAAATTTTAATAAGGTAAATTAAACCCAAACCTTCTCTGAAAACCAAAATGTTCAGTAAACATGAATTTGTTTAAAACATAAATTCCTTAATTTATTAATTTAAGATTATGATTTGAAAGCCCATATGAAAACATGATTTTCAAATCAGAAAACATAATATTTAGTTGGAATTTGGGGGAGTAGTGCTGTAATGAACTAAAAAGAAGTTTTTGGGAAATTTTAATGATTTGAAACATTTGGGAGTCTGAAGTTTCTTGTGAATGAAGATGAGTGATCAGGAACATCATAAAAATTATCAACCTGATGAATTGATTTTTGGATTAGCAGTGGTGAGGATTTTTGTTCTGTAACCCTAAGTTTTTAACAAGTAAGAAATTCGATCATCATTACCTCTACGATTGTTCGAGTGTGAAGCTGTTTTGGGGAAGTGTAGCTGGAACTATGATAAGGTTGTGGCCGAAGTTTCGACTCAAACGATGGTCGAGGGGGAAGAACACGCCGTTGACAGGTTTTGGGGTTTGGGTTTGCACTGTGTTTCCAAGTTTGTGAAGAGGGGTTGGTTTTGATTTTCAGGTGAATGGGATTGTTTTGATGATTGTGTTGATGAGTGGGGTTGTATTCTGGTGTGTTGACGTTGCCGGGGTTGGCTGGAGGAGGTCAGAGCCACCGTGCATGTGCACGGTGCTCATAGTTCTGATGATCAGAAAATGTTGGGTGTTGTTAAGTTTGGAAAGTGTAGAATTTACTCGAGTAAACTCGAGTCAATTGAGGGTTTACCCGAAGATAGATGGTGCATGACTCGAAGTAAAAGAGTGTTGAGCTCGAGTAGTTTGTTAGTCTCAGGTTTTGTTCAGTAACCTGACTGTTTTAGGTTTTCAAAATTTAAATTAAATTTAAATTAAAGAAACAAAGTAAGTTTGAATTAGGTTTAAGCAAGTTTAAATTATGAATTCAAATAGATTTGAATTTCAGATTTCAAATAGAAAAATTTGCAGAAATAAATTATTTAAAAACTATAACCTGTACAGTGTTTTATAAATGATTTATAAATCTGGAAATGAAATTTAAAATAAGATTTGAAATTTTAAGTTAAAATCTGGATTTGAAATCCTGAATTCAAATTTGAAATTTGAATCTGAAAGTATTAAAAGGGAATAAGTTGATAAATTCAAATGTCATAATCAAGTCGAATATTTTAGTATTTTATAACATATGTTTTATAAATCTGAAATGAAATTTAAAACATGATTTAAAATTTAAAATTTTTGCATCTGAAAACTGAAACACAATTTGAATTCTGGTTTGAAATGAAATAAGATTTGAATTTAAATGTTTCAAAAATCACTTAAATATATTTAAAGTATAATTTAAATTTATTTAAATTGATTATGGGTTAAACTATTTTTTTTAAAATACCTTAAGTAATTCTTTAATATGAAATAAAAAGGTTTTAAATAGTTAAATCTTGTTTAATTTTGATTTCATTTTAATTTTAATTTAAAATGGAATTTAGAGAAAATATAAAAGCAAACTATTTTGAATTACTTTAGTAATGATATTTAAATCAATAATGAGATTAATGATTTTCATTAAGTTGACTTAAACTTAATAATTTATTATTTGATCAAGGTAATTAAGTTTATAATTAATTCATTAATTTAATAAATAATTTAATAAATAATTTGGATAATTAATTAAATAATTAGGGGTTTTATTTAATTAATTAAAGGGTTAAGTAAGTTAATTAAATTTGATTAAATTGTAATTAAGAAATCAATTAATTAAATAAGATTTGATTTGATTTAATTAATGATTGGTATTTATTAATCAAGTAATTAATAATTAATTAATTTTTTGATTATCACTTGATTTATTTAATAATTAGAGATTAATTAATGAGTTTTATAGATAAATTAATTTGTAATTAACATTGATTAATTCAGTTAATTACTTAAAAAAAAGAATTAAAGTTTTGTTATTGGTTAATGAAGGTCATTAACATAGTATTATTTAATAATTAATTAATGTAATTAATTTTAATGATTAATTGGATTAATTAATTTAGAGATAATCATTTGAGAATTGTTTAAGTATGATTACTTAATGAAAGTAATTAAGAAAATTAATTACTGATTGTAATTATTAAATTTTATTTTGATTAATTAAGTTAATTAATTAAGTTTAAATAATTTAAATTAATCACTGGTTAATGTGAGAAGTAATTACTAATGTAATTAAAAATGAATAATTACTTAGTGAAGTAATTAAGAAGATAAATTACTTGATGAAATTTAATTGAAGGATACTTGAATAATGGAAGAATCTTGGAAAATTAATTACTTTGTGTAATTAATATGTAATTTGTATGTTGAATAATTACTTAAAGTAAGTAATTAATAATTAATTACTTAGTGTAATTTATTTTAGGTTTTGATAATTGAGTTATATTGAAGATAATAAAGAGATGTAATTAATTAAATATAGTTAATTACTTAATGTGATTAATCAAGAATGATTAATCAATAGGGATAAGTGATAATTAATTTAATGGGGTAATTTTAAAATATAATAATTTAGGATCATTAATTTAAATAATTAATGATGTAATTAAGGATTGATTAATAAGAACAATAAATCAATGAAGGAATTAATTAATGTAATTAATTAAGGATTAATGTAGTTAATTATAATTAATTAATGAATGAAGTAATTACAGGTTAAATACTGAATTTGGTTTGGAATAATTAATTTGTGAAATTAATTGGAGGCTAATTAATTGAATGTATTTAAAGAATAATTAATCAAGATGATTAATTAGGGTAATTTATTTAAGGGTAATTAATTAATTGATTTGTATTTAATTAAGGAATATGTAAGCAAGATTTATATGGATGAGTAATTAATTTAATTCATTTTAAATTAGTTAAGGAAGAAGTAATTAATTTAATTCATTTCAAATTAATTATAGAATGGTGATTTTTAAGTCATTGCTTGTGAATGTTGTTTAATAACTGATTACCCTGAATGGTTGAGATCTCAGTTATGTGATAAGTGATGTTGTGTGATTTGGATGCTATGGTTGCATTGAGTTGATGATATGAATTATCTGTTTGGAATGATAATATAGATTTTCTGTTGTGATGTTAATATTGATTATCTATTGTGATGTTGTGTATTATCTATCTGTGTGTATATAGATAATATTGAATTGAATTGTTTTAAACAATTAAAACAACTTGGACCTAAAAGACACGTTTTGGATTTCGATGAGACCGGGATCGGGTTTCAATATTTGGATATCCAAAAACCACATCGATCCAAATTAACGATAGGTCGTGAATCTCAAGTGAAGATGAAGATTCAGAGTGCAAGGGTTGTCGTCGTTAACTCTGAGGGTGATTCCAAAATGAGTGTAACGAGATAATGCTTTCGGTTTCGTTCGAACCCGGAATGAACTAGTATGGATCGAATGCTTTCAGAACATCGTCAGGTGGACGATGAGCATTCTAAGAGATGTGTTCTCTAAAGGTAATCGTAGCCTCAAGCCTCATCAACCAGGAATGGCTAAAACATGGGAGGTGCAGCAAGGCTTCGTGGGTAGCTCCCACTGGAGAGCGCGATTTACCCCTGTCTAGAAGTCCCTTTATATTCGGCTGTGTGGGCAGTTGGTTGCAAACAACTGCGGGGTTGTCTTGTTTGGAACTGTTCAGTAAGGAATGGTTCCGGCCTTGTGTTGCAGGGGGGCGGGCGTACTCCTCGGTACGGTGATCTAGGCCACGTAGTGTGACGGGCGGTACCCCAGTAGCCCTGCCATTGTATGGAATCCAAAATTCAATAAGTGCCAACAGTTTTGATTGTATTACCCACTTTTGTGGCTAGTAGCTGGAATTTAATAGATGTAACAATTTTGGCTATTTCTTATTTACTTGAAAACCCTAGACACTATTATAATATTATCAGATTTCCTATCAAATGTTTTGGTTAGCGTAAGGTAAAAGCTTTTCCATGTTTATGTGCGGGAAGTCTTACGTGATACCTTTCTTTTCAAAGGCTTTTAAAGTTAAGCAACCTTAACCTGTTACTCACACTAGACCCATGTCTGACCTGGAGTTTATCTTTGTTTTCTTAAACTCTTGGGTACTCAAATTTTTACGAGTAGCCAAGGGATTCAGGTTGGCTTTGACGAATATTGGAGGAGCAATGGAGCAGGAGGCTTCTGCGTTATATATATCTAGTTTTCCGCTGTGTGTTCTCTTTATTATGTTTATATTAAGTTGTAAATACTAGACAGGTGTTTATAACTGTCTAGTATATGTGATGTGTATGCTGTGTATGTCTGGTTGATATTGTATATTATGTAAATACTTTTGTTATTTATATAATTTATTCGTTCCGCTGTTGAGATTCCAGTGTTGTTTCTTCTTTCTCTTCTTTCTTTTCTTCATCTATCACTTTCTTTCTTAATAGATGATGCAATTTTCTGGGAGTAGAAAGTCGGATCATCACAGTTGGTATCAGAGCATTAGGTTGAATGAACACCTAGGCTCTAGAGTGGTGTCTATCTTGAGAGAGCGTATTTGTAATTTTTAATATATATATATATATATATATATATATATATTTCTATCTATCTATTGGGTTACCTGTTCGGGTTTTCCAATATAGGTTATAAAGGTAGATAAGGTAGTGGTGTGTATAACGCGATTACCATTGGTTGGAGTTTGAATATTTGAGATTGGAAGTGTATCTGTCGAGACTGTAGACCTAATACCGTCTCGAGTAAACTTTGCAGTGGTGTAAGGACTTCATTGATCTCTGAAGGTAACCTGTTAAGGTTCGGAGTTCATTTTTGAAGATGGATGAGTAGAGTTTGGATCTGTTGGCTGAGCAGAAGCGAGTGATGGTATCTTGATAACTCAGGAAGTAGTAGCTGCATGATGAGATGCAGTGACTATGGATATTTCTGAAGATATTTCTTTGGAACAAGTTTAAGGAAGTGAGTCTACTTCGATGTTGTAGCTGAGTTCAGCAGGGAGTCTTTGTGTGGTTTGAAGTCTGAGTTTCTCGAAGAGCTTTGGAATAGGAATTCTTTGGCATTGGTGTCAACAGTGTAGTTAGGAGTGTTCAGTGTGTCGGCTGAGTTTTCTGCCTTAGCAGTTTTCTGGAGATGGAATTCAGAAGCAGTTGAGTAGAATCCATTTCTTCGATGGATTGGCAAGACTAGTATAAGCTGTTCTGATGGGTAAAGAGAAAACAGTTTTCTTTGGATTTTAGTTTGAATTGATCGCAAAAGTGACTTGCGATAATTGAGTATTCCCTTGTATTGTTGAAGATTTTTCTGGATATTTTCAGGGAAGTCGAAGGTTGTTCACATCTAGAGATTCAGTATTCTTAATGTGGTACCGGTGGTTCAACTAGTTGAAGGTTGGTTCTTTGAGATGGAGTTGTTAAAGTAACTCAGGATTTGAGGAACTTCTGAATTTTCTCTGGGTTATCAAAGATCTTCTTGGTTATGCTGTCCAGTGTTCTTGTGTTCTTCATCAGCATTCTTTTCTACTCCAGAGTTACGCAGTGGAAGCATGTTTGAGAGTGCATCTGCTTTTCTTTTCCGGATAGAAGAAGTTTGTTTTCTTTTGATGGTTGTGAGTGGAGTTGTTCTTGAGCTTGGTTGATCGTAGAGGATCATTCTAACGGATTGGGTTTGGTCATGTTTGTTTCTAGAGACATCAGTAAGGATTGAGATGATCAGGTAGGAGGTAGGTAGCCCGAGATCGTCCGAAGAGTTTTGTGAATCTGAAGTCGGAGATCTGATTTTGGATAAGTTTCTCAGTTTTAGGATCTATAAGTTTTGGTAAGGTTGGGTAAGCTAGCTCTAAGATGTTTGGATTTATTCCGTGTTCTGTTTTAGATAAGTGTTTGATTTTCTGGATTGAATTGCCAGTTTGGACAACTGGAATTCGATGTGTTACACGTATCTCTGAGGGAGTACGTGTATGATCTATTTCTAGTTTTCATTTTAAATTAATTAGAGATAGAGATAGTTAATTTAATTCATTTTAAATTAATTATATTGTGATGAAATAAATCATTTCTTATGTATGAATGGATGACATTGATTATCTTGGATGCTTTGAGATCTCAGAAATGAGATAAGTATTGTTGTGTGGTATGAATGCTTAGTTGCATTGTAATGATAATATAGATTATCTATTGTGATGGTGATATGGATTATCTATGTTGATATTCACTGGATTTCCTATCAAAGTTACACTCTAACATTACACAGTACAACAGAAACACGCAACACAAAACACGGAAACGTCACGAGTTCTTCCCGAAGCAATCCAGCAACCCCCTTCTTCGAGACGCCCCCGAGTACAACATGAGCACCCACCCGAGTTCCATTCGTCTTCTCCAAAGCTTCGAATACCCAGTGTACACGACCCAACGCGTGCACGTACCCTAACACGTCCAGCCACCGTAGGCAACCACGACCATCGCCGACGACCACTCGAATGCATAGGAACACGACCGTACGCCCAGATCCAACAATTAGCAATCGAATCAAATTTTGATCGATAGAACCAAAAACTGCAGAAACAACACGAGCCCAAAACTCCGCCGCCGTTGACCATCTCGACAATGATTACCTTCGCCGACCACACTACCAAGTCGCCACACCCAAGCACAACATCCACCCCAAAAGCGATCAACTCCGATCACCAATACCAAACACAATAGCCTCTACAAACAACCCGAAAACAACACTATGCTAAACCCTACTTTAATCTAATTCGATCAATTAAGACATTTGAAATTTTTTTATAGATATTTTCCCATCATCTTCAACCTACAAACAAGCTTCGATCCATGTTTCACACCAAATTAATGTATGGATAATCGGCAATTGCCAAAACCCCCTTTTTCGAACAAAACCAAATTTCTAATCAATTTGTCAACTAAATTTTTTGATATTAACTCCTAAATTCATTTTTTTCTTCCATGATTACAATTATGTAATCCAAATCCAAAATTATATAAGTTGATTTTTAACATACATAAATGTTTCACTGTTTATTTCAAATTTAAACATTTATTTGCTAAATTATAATTCCAAAATTTATCTCTTACTTGATATTATACTGCACAAACATCTTTAATTCAAAAATCCAAGATAAGTATAAGTTTAATTTGAGTTAAGAATTCTTTTTTTAAAACAACAGAACCCTGGAGTGTATAACAGAGAAGCATATGTACTGATAATTTCACATACCCAATTTTAAATAAACATGCATTCACATTATCGAACATGTAAACACATTAAATCTATGTTACTGCAATATTTATCACTAATATCAATATAACTTCAGATCTTAAAACTGTCTTTAAAATAAAATTTACTCACCTTTTAAATTTTGCAGAGCAAGATTCAAGGGGTTTTCAACATCTTTTAAACATCAAATTGGAAGCATGCATTCTATTACAACAGTATAATCAAAGCATTCTTTTCTAATTTACATATTCAAGCCTGGAAATCAAATATGCTCTGCAAAATTCAAAGAGGTGAGTAAATCTTCATTTTAAAAACAGATTTGAACCTGTTATTTATCTAGATTTGTGTGACTATTTATATAGTAGTTCAGTTATAAATTTGTTGCGAAGATGATTGCATGTTTGTATAAAATGATGATATGTATGTATGTGAATGTATAGATATGCTCTGTTGAATTACGAGTAATTATCATTCAAACTAATTCAAATCTTTTAAAAACAAACATTATTTGGCTTTGATAATTTAATGGTAGTTGTAGTTAATGGATGATGACTGTTTTAAAAATCAATTCAGGATTCTGTTGAAGTAAATAAAAATTTACAGAGGAATTTGAATTTTGGTTAAAAATTTATTATCTTAAATTCAAAATTTGACTACATATATGTAATCTGGATGTCAAATCATGAATTTAGATATGAAGTTTGTAATTTTTAGTGTGGTAATTATTCGAATTTTGGGTTTGAATGTTTTGGGAACTTTGGTGAATTGCCATTGATTCGATTGTTGTTTTGAATCGAATTTGTAGGTGCAGCAAGGCTTCGTGGGTAGCTCCCACTGGAGAGCAAGATTTACCCCTGTCTAGAAGTCCCTTTTTATTCGGCTGTGTGGGGCGGTTGAATTCCGGACAACCGTCGGGGTTGTCTTGTTCGGGACTGTCAAGTAAGGGATGGTTCCGGCCTTGTGTTGCAGGGGAGTGGGTGTACTCCTCGGTACATTGATACAGGCCACGTACTGTGACGGGCGGTATGCCAGTAGCCCTGCCTTTGATGGAATCCAAAATCCAATAAGTGCCTGTACGGTTTTGATTGTGCCCAACTATGTTGGAACGTGAGATGTAAGCATTCCAGCTATTTCTGTATTTTATTTTGAAAACCCTAGACACTATTATAATATCACTGGATTTCCTATCAAATGTTTTGGTTAGCGTAAGGTAAAAACTTTTCCATGTTTATGTGTGGGAAGTCTTACGTGATACCTTTTCTTTTCAAAGGATTTTCTAAAGTTAAGCAATTTTAAACCGTTCACTCACACCAGATCCCTGTCTGACCCGAGTGTTTATTTTCTGTTTTATTAAACTCTTGGGTACTCATATTATGTATGAGTACTCAAGTGATTCAGGTTAGCTTGACGAATTCTGGAGGAGATATCGAGCAGGAGACTTCCATGTGTAGATATATTATGGTTCCGCTGTGTTTGTTGTATCTGTATCTGTTGTTTCTTGAGTTGTATGGTTAGACAGATGTTTATAACTGTCTAATATGTGTTGAATAAGTTGTGTACTCTGATGTAATAAGGTACTATGTAATATTTTATGTGATATATTATATTTTATTCATTCCGCTGTGAGTTCTCTGATATTGTTGTGATTTGAATTTAATTATTAAATCAAAGATTTAAGTTAAAGTTTGAAGTAATGTTTTAACAACAAATTTTCAATTTGTATTGAAATAAATTAGTTTAAAACTTGATAATTTAAAGTGTTTTAAATTTGTAAATAATTTATAAATGCTTTATCTTCAAGTAAGGTTATTATTATGATTGTATGAACCAAATTTAATAATTTGTCTTTGAATTAATAAGATTTAAATTATTCAAATAATTTATTTAAGGAAATAAATAAGGTTAAATTATTTGGGTAATTAACTTAAGAATACATATTTAATATGATTTGTTAAGTTTAATTTAGAATAATGTTTTCTTAACTAATTAAGGATTTTAGATAAAATAAGTTAATTAATTAATTGTTTAATTAATTTTAAAATAATTAGTTAATTGTTTATTTAAATTTAAATAATCACTTAATTATGGATTGATTAAGTGTGAATTACTTAATGGAGTAATCAAAGACTAATGTTTGATTTACTTCCATTTTTAAAATAACAAGTTTACCTTTATTTTTCACCCCCTTTATAAACTTGTTCTTATAATTTTAACTTGATTTCTACTTAATGCTAGATTTCATTAGTTCAAACTCAAGTTCATATTCAATTTGACCTAAATTTGCACACAAATAAAATCTACATTTGCAAATTACAGAACCCACCCAAAAACCCGAGACGAGCACGGTAACTTCACGCGTCACCCCCGAAGCAACCCAACGCTCCATCCACTTCGAGACGACACGCGAGAAACACGAGTCAAGCTTCGAGCAAAAGCTCGTCTTCTCCAAATCACCATTTCCCAGTGTACAGCATGTACACACGTGCACTTGCACCACAGCCTCCGGCCAGTGTCGGTCAACGCGACAGCCAACCACCATCACACGCGACTTTGACAACTCGATTCACAACCCAGAATCAAAATCCAAGCGTGAATCCAAAATTCGATCCCTTCAGCTAAAAACTGCAGCATCCCCAATCCACAAAACCCCATCACCGCCGACGATCCTATCGACAGGCAGCTCCAACACTCCTTCCAGAGCACCTCCATACCACCATGCTACCATCCTTCCACTCGCGATCGCACTCGATCAACTCCACGGCAACGCAAAATCCATGAACCCATCAAAAAGCAAAACAGACCAGAAAACCCTACTCGACCCAAATCCTATTGACTAAGCCATTGGAAAATTTTAATTGTATTTTTCCCATCTTCAACAACACAAAAGCTTGCTTCACCCACAAATTTGATTCAAAACAACAATCGAATCAACGACAATTCACCAAAGTTCCCAAAGCATTCAAACCCAAAATTTGAATAAATTACCACACTAAAAATTACAAACTTCATATCTAAATTCATGATTTACATCCAGATTACATATACGTAGTCAAATTTTGAATTTAAGATAATAAATTTTTAACCAAAATTCAAATTCCTCTGTAAATTTTTATTTACTGCAATAGAATCCTGAATTGATTTTTAAAGCAGTCATCATCCATCAACTACAACTACCATTAAATTATCAAAGCCAAATAATGTTTGTTTTTGAAAGATTTGAATTAGTTTGAATGATAATTACCCGTAATTCAACAGAGCATATCTATACAGTCACATACATACATATCATCATTTTATACAAATATGCAATCATCTTCGCAACAAATTTATAACTGTACTACTATATAAATAGTCACACAAATCTAGATAAATAACAGGTTCAAATCTGTTTTTAAAATGAAGATTTACTCACCTCTTTGAATTTTGCAGAGCATATTTTATTTCCAGGCTTGAATATGTAAATTAGAAAAGAATGTTTTGATTATGCTGTTGTAATAGAATGCATGCTTCCAATTTGATGTTTAAAAGATGTTGAAAACCCCTTGAATCTGCAGGTTGAAGTTGTAGCTTCATTCTTTATCTTAGTTGCAGACTTCAATTTGCAGGTTGAAGTAGAACTTCCATTTAGTTGCAGGATTGAAAACTACAGACTGAAGTTTTGTAGATTTTACTTTGTTTTGGGTTTAATTTCAGATTTGAAAAAGGATTTTCTGTTTGCCATTAAATTTTAAAGGAATGAAGGAAAAAGAAATTTGAGAAGAAGAAGAAAGATTTGAAAAAAAATTGAAAGAAAAACAATTTTCTCTTATGTTTAAAATTTTCAAATAATTTGAGATGAAGCCACTTGTATTAAGATTTTACATTTGTCACAATTTGCTAAATTTCCTTACATGTGTTTGTAAGGGTGTTAACTTGTTTACGCATGTTTTAGTGTTTTTAAATAAATTTTCATTGAATTCAAATGTAAATATAAACTTACATATTTAAATTACTTTATAAACAAATTCTTATATATGTGAAAATAAATTTACTTTTAAAAGAAAATATTATAAAACTAGTTATAATATAAATATACATCTTATAACCATTTTAAATTTTAAGCATTTTAAAATAAAACAAAGCTTGTTTAAATTTTTTCAAACTATCATATTTTAAATACTTTAAAAGAAAGACAAAGCAAAACTTTTGTTTAAAACCTTTTTAAATTATCTTATTTAAAAACAACCAATTTATCTTATACTTGAAAACAAATGAATAAATCTTAAATTTACTTTTTTTTTTGAAAAATATAAATAAAAATAAAGCTTCAATTTACAATATTCATACATATATAGATTATTAAATAGATTTAAATTAAATTTCAAAATAACTCAAATTATAACATATACAAACATATATATTACAATTTGAAAATTCATCTTTAATTTAAAACAAAAGATCTTCTATTCACAATATATATCAAATGTATATATTATAAACAGAATAAAATTTCATTAGCTTTGAAAAGATAAATCTTATCAATATTTAAATTGTCAGAAAGATATTGATCACAATTATCAAACTAAATATTTATTAACCATTAAAAGATTACATTTATCAATTTAAATTAAAAATTATAAAGAAAATTATCAAATCAATTTAATTATTATTGCAGATTATTAAATTGATATTGCCTCAAATTTCGGATAGTTACAGTTACTAGAGGCTTGTACAACATTCAGCTTTCCCTCTTTCTTCCTTTGAATTTTGGGACATGAAGATTTATGATGACCCAAACTTTTGCAATAGCGACAAGTAAGGGGCATCAGACACTTATTTGCATGGTGGTCCTTACATATACAATTGTAGCATTCTCCATGATTAGGGGTAGGAGTCTTTGCTGCCGAAGTTGCTTGCTTCCCTTTCTTGTTGGGATTAGGGACTTTGAACTTACTATCGAGTTGCCTCTTCTTGTTATTATTGAAATTATGTTTGGCATCCTCAACATCACCATCACTTTCTTTATCGGCCTCTTCAAGTCGAAGAGCAATATCCACAGGCTGTTCGAAAAGAACTTCTAGTTTCATAAGTAAAGCCTTTTTGAGGATTTTATCAACCCATAGATAAACCTTTGATTTTTCTTCAATGGCTTTAAGATACTCGACCCCATATTTAGAGAGGGATTCAAAAGATGCAACATAATCTGTCACAGAAGATTCACCTTGAACAAGGTTAATAAAGCATCGAGCTATTCAGCTTTGGGCACAAACTTCAACTCAAATTTGTCCCAGAAATGCTCCCAAGTAAGATCCGCTTCAAAAATTTTCGAAAACTAAAGCTCATACCAATCTAATGCTCTCTCTTGGAGCATGCTAGAAGCCACTTGGACTCGATGTAGATCCACAAGATTCATGCGAGAAAAGATGTGGTTGCATGTTCTAAGCCAAGCTTGGACTTCTATAACACCTTAGGAACACTTGAATGGCCTTCCATCTAATTGGTATAATCGTTGCACAAGCGTGCAAACCCGGATTTAGGACGAGTAGGCTCAAGAATGGGACCGACAGCTTGGGCATTCTTTGCAAGATCCAAAAGCTATTGGGCAATCATGAATACACCATTCTGAGGAGTAACACTGGATTGACCAGCGTTGGGATGGCCAGGTCTAACCATTTCTCTTTTTTACAAAAGAAACAACGAAGAGGAAAAAGGTGATTCTTAGAATGAATATCAAACAAACCTGATTAATAAAACAAGGCATCATAAAAGAAAATAGGATCAAATGGGTCCTATGACTCGAATTAAATCCTAAGGCATGATTCTTAAGAAAGACTTAGGACAATGATCTTTGCTAGATTATTCTACATTGTTTCGAAGTTTGGCTTCGATACCAAGTTGTGATGCCCCACCTCTATACTCACATTAGCCAAGGACACTATGGGTAATGCCATCGACAAGCACGAAGAATAAGGCTGTTGAGGAGCGACCATCTGTGCAAATTGCTTTGTGTGGGTACCGATATGTCAAATAGTATGACACGCATTTCATTTCAAGAGGAAATCTAACAAATCAAATACAAACTCAAAGCCACTACAAAGTAGCTATGTGGCCTTCGAAAATAAATATAAAATAAGCATAACCCAATTCAATCACAGATATTCATATTACTAAGGTGAAAAATGATTTGAATATAACACATAGAAGTGAACATCAAAGTCGTGGTCATACAAGATCCATTACATAACAAAAGAATAGGTACAAGTGTTAGGCAAAAGAATATGTATACATCAAGGACTCTCCATCTCGAATGTATAAAACAAAAACTACTAAGCTAAAGTAGTTAGCCAAAAGTCAGAAGCTAGTCCTTGCTAAGAAGTCAAGTGGAAGTACCTGAAACACCTTGGTCTGACCCAAGTATTATTTAAGAAGAAAAATAATAAACGTATCAGTCTAGCTATAAATATCATACGTGATGAGATAAGATAAGAGATATGACAAAAATATATGATAACACTAATGTCATACCATGAAAAGTATATATTTGATAACAATGAAAATCATAAAACATCTCAAATCTCCTCAGATATACAAAAAGAATATCATATTCTTTAGCTTATCCACCAAACCTCAAATATTGAAAAAACGTATTAATGCAAATTGAAAAATTTAGTGAAAAACAAATTCCAGAAATCAATAATTAGAAATCCAGAAAACACAAAGGGGGAGGCCTATCAAAAACGGGAGCATGAAAACTCACCTACACGTGTATCGCAATCGGAATGCTATTCCGTGGTCGCTAACCCATCAAATTTGGGCCTAAGCTCCACAAACGGACCAAAGAGCATGGGTCGCTACCCCACATATTTGCATCGAAGCTCCACAGAAACGGGGTTTAGTCCCCCATGCAGCAAAGAGACATCGCACAACACTAGTCTAAATCACAAAATGATCATCATTGATCAATAAGTGTAATTAACATTAAGCTAGTAAATAAATGAGTTTAGCTTCATGTCCCATAACCACTAGCTTAACTTAAATATTTACAAACAGATTATAGATTTACACTCGAAAATTATCACGAGAGTTCAATCGAATAAGTCCAAGAATTAACCAACGAAGTAAACACAAGTGTTTCGCACCACTTGTTTTGCTAAGTCGTTTAATTGGATTTCTCTTACGAATGAGGTAAAGGTTTGTATATACTAATAGATTGGAAAACGGTTTTAAAAACGAGCTTTGTATTAAAAGAAATGTTGAAATCATTTTTGTCAAAGAGTTTGAGTATTTACAACTAGTATAGAAACTTTGTATTTTAAAGTGACAAATCATAGAAACGATTGTAAAAACAATCTACCACCAAAATCCAGATTCGACAACGTGAATTAAAACCATAAAAATTGATATCAAATCCATCAAATGAATATTCATAAAAATTCATAAAAGAAGTCATCAAAGTCGATAATAAATGACAACAACTATCCGGATCAACAAAAATCGATAGAAATTGGAAATCCATTAAAAAACAGTTAAAATTGGAAAAATTCAACTGGACCAAACGTCTGGTAGGTTTAGCCAGACGTTGGAACTTCGGTTCTGGAAGTTCATACTTTGTTTCCTCTTTTTCCTTTTTATTTTGAAGCCTCCTAGATGTCTGGTTGGGTTTAACCAAACATCTAGTCATAGGCTCTGCCATTTTATTTTTTTACCGTTTCTTTTTTTCCTCGGGAACCCCAACCAGACGTCTGGTTGCCTATGCTGGGCAATAATTTGCCTAGGTCAATGATGGCCAAATCAATTCGGAAGTGATTGAATGAGCGATAGAGGCTAGGGATTTATACCAAGCGATAGCCCAGCCCTATAGGCTCTTCGATACAGCCCATATAACACGTCCAAACATCCATAGTAGGATTTTCATAAACTTTAAATTCAAAACCACAAATTGGAAATTTCACTGGACCAATTCAAATCAGAAGCAATTAAACATGAAAAAAATGTTAGGAATTCATACCTAACAACAATGAAAGCTATAGACATAGATGTGAATTCAAGAACTCATCTTTAAAATTCGAAAACAAAAAATGAGAAGCTCTGAAACAAGCTTAGACCAATTCCTCTTCACTACACCTCTAGAATCTTCAATCTATTGTCAAAGATAATTTTTTTCCTAAGTTAGGTTATAGAAAAAATCAAGAATTGAAGAGGGATTGAGATGGAGAAGATGAAGATGATTCTTACCTAAGCTTCTCCTGATGTTTTTGGAACTTGAATTTGGATTCCCTAAGAGAACTAGGGCTTAGGAATTTGTGATCTCCTCTCTTCCCCCCATTTTTCATTTAGCTTAAGTGTTAGGAATTATTATTAGTAGAATGAATGAAGTGGAGAGGAGTTAGGGTATTTGGTAGAAGGTTTGGTTTAGCTTATTGGGTTAATGGGCTAGAATCCAAACCAAAGCCCAAATGAAAATACCAAAATCATAATCAACTCCAAATATATCGATGTTTATACTTAAAAAAGTTGTAAACATTGTTTTGAACTCAATGGAAGTGGTCTCGAGTCTGGATTCAACTGTTTACAAAAAGTCACATTACAGACTTTAAATCAACTAACGATGCTATATTTAAACAAAACATTCAAGTATGTAATCGTAATACATGCGGGTTGTTACAGACTCCCCACCTTGAAGAAATTGCATCGTCGCAATACTTAAGAAGAAAATAAAGAGTAACAACCACTCTAAGGCATAATAACACAAAAGAAAATTTTAAAGTGAGAAGTTCGCCATAGAGAGCACGAAAGAGTAAGTCTAGATGTGTTCGCTCGATGAATTCTCTGGATTTCCAAGAACAATCCTTAGGATTTACGGACCATTGAAATTTCACAAATAGAACATCTTTATTTCAAACGCATTTAACTTCCGTAGCAATGATACAAATAGGATGTTGCTCATATGTCAAATTAGGCGAAACTTCAATTTCTTCAATAACACTGGGCTCAAGAATAGAGTCGGAATCTCTAAGGCATTTACATAGTTGAGAAACATGGAATACATTATGAATAGCAAAAAATTGAGTTAGTAATAAAAGGTGATAAGCCATGGAACCAATGCATTCGGTGATGGGAAATGGGACGATATATCGAGGTGCTAATCTTCCCAAACGATTGAAATGCATAACACCCTTCATAGGTGAAACACGAATGAACACCAAATCTCCCACAGAAAATTCTAAATTCTTCCTTCGGTTATCAGCATAGAATTTTTGTCTAATTTGAGCTTCTCTCATACTATGACGAATAAGGTCAATCTTTTCTATGGAATCTATAATAAAATCTGGACCTAAAACCTGCTTCTCACAAGCTTCGAGCCAACACGAAGGAGATTGGCATGGCCTTCCGTAGAGTGCCACGAAAGTTGTCATACCAATGCTATATTATTATAAGAAAACTCAACAAAAGAAATATAATCTTCCCTACTTCCACCAAAAATCAAGAACACATGCGCGAAGAAGATCTTCAAGAGTTTGATTCACATACTTTGTTTGTCCATCAGAATGAGGATGATAAGCGGGGCTAAAATTTAGCTTTTTTCCCAAAGCTTTTTGAAGACCCTACCAAAAACCAGTAGTACATGATCACTAACAATAGAAGTAGGAACTCCATGCAATTTAACAATATCTTTAACATAGAGTTTAGGCAAAAGAGGTGTGGTCCGGTTGGACCGAACGGGAATAAAATACGCTTATTTTGCAAGTCTATCTACAATCACCCATGAACTGTCATGACCTGAACGTGAACAGAGAAGACCGTAAATAAAGTCCATGGAAACTTGATCCCACTTCCAAACAGGAATGTCCAAAGGTTGTAATAACCCACCGGGCGTTTGATGCTCGGCCTTTACGAGTTGGCAAGTCGTGCAACGGTTAATAAAGTTAGCAATACAGATTTCACTCCATCCCAATAATAAAGTCGCTTCATGTCCACGTACATTTCACTACTACAGGGATGAATGATTAATTTAGAACGATGAGCGTCTTCTAAAATGTCCTCACGGAGATCACTAATATTAGGCACAATAAGTCTACCAAATTTTCGAATGCCTCTACGAGCATAGATTTCAAAGTCTTTCAAACCATCAACCTTATTTTCATCCCTACAACTTTGGCTAAGAAGAGCCAATTTGACATCATGCTTTTGAGCTTTAAGAATGCGGTCTAAAAGAGAAGGATGAGGCTCAAGGCTACATAAAACAAGAGACGAGCATGAATCTGATTCACGGTCTCGAATCACACAAGTAGACAAAGGCACAAAATCATTCCATTTGGATATCATCATGGAAACAACCGCTTGTTGCTTATGACTAAGGGCATCAGCAACACGATTTCCTTTTCTGCGAGTATAAAGAATATCAAGACCATAAGATGCAAGGAATTCGAGCGAACGTTGTTGACGAAAATTAGTTCATTTTGAGAGAATAAATGCTTCAAAGATTTAAGATCGGCGTAGAGAACAAATTTCTCTCCCAAAAGATAATGACGGAAAATTCTAAGGGGGAAAACAATGGCCATGAGATCTAAATCATGAGTGGCATATCTAGTCTCCGTAGGCTTTAATTACCTAGAGAATAAGCGATAACACATTCCCTTTGCATGAGAACGGCTCCCAAACCAACACGACTAGCATCGGTATAAACAATCAAGTCTTGGTTCCCTTCGGGAATAACAAGAATAAGAGCATCGGAAAGGAGTTCTTTTAATTTCTGAAAGGCAACTTCACATTTGTCTAACTAAATGTACTTAACTCCCTTCTTTGTCAAACTAGCAAGAGGTGTAGAAATTTTAGAGAAGTCTTTTTATGAACTGAAGGTGATAGCCTGCCAATCCAAGAAAGCTATGAATTTCCATCACACTATCCAATCTCTTCCAATTTTGAATCGCCTCACTTTTTGCTTTGTGCTTCGTCTCAGTTGCTTGATGGATACGGACAGGTCAATTTTCATTGGTTGATGGAGTAGGCCATTTCAATCGGTTAGCTCGTACTGAGAGACGAATAGACACTATCCAAGTATAAATACTTTGGTACTTAAAATTTTTCTCACTTGCTCACTTCTTTCTTGCTTTCGTGTCACTTCGGGTTAGTGGAAATTGAAATTGCTCCTGCCTTCGCACCGAATCAATCTTCCAATTCTCTAAACCAACTGCCAAATCTAGGTAATCCATTGGACAAATCCAATGCAAAAGCGATGAGACTCGAACTCTTTGCCATTCCATTTGCCGTTGCAGCCTATTCTAGTGAAGTGGAGGCCGGAGATGGGCCCGAGCGAGGTTGAGAATGATGGAGGTGATGCCTGGATGGGTTTGGAGAATAAGAAGTGCGGGGATATGAAGTGCTTATGGAAGAAGAGCTCGGCATCAACTTCATACCGATGGAAAGGAGAAGGAGATCACACATTCGTATCGATTTTGGGGAGTGAGCTTTGTATCGATCTGTAACCGATGAATACGAGTAGGAAATTCGTATCGGTCTAGAGCTATGGAGCTTTGTATCGATCCAAAATCATCGATACGAAGTGATGGAAACACATTCGATACGAATGAGTACAAGGTGACCGAGACAATTACATCCAAATGGATATGCACTGTTGAACAGTCTATTCATCATTTTCGTGGAACACCTCTTTCGACTCCCGACTTCGGAAGAAGTCAGATACTTGTTTAATGTTAAGAGTTGGGGAGAAAATCATTCCCTCACATTTCTAGAGGCAGTTAGGTATTTCCAAGTGGTGATGGGATCTTGGATTAGGCTTAGTTATTTTAAGACGGAGAGGTTTAACGTTCGATGCCCTCCAGGGTTCCTCAACCGATGGTTAGTCAGACGTAAGTGTTGCATCTGTTCCAATAGCTAACGAGATAGTCATAAATGACATTGAAACTAATATCTTCTTTCCTTTACAGCCACTTTTCCATGACCCGAAGGTGCCCGTTTCAAAGAAATAGTACAGATTCTTCAAGAAGTGCCGTGCGAGATGAGAGACATGGACCCGGCGCTCATAGGTAGAAATTTGGGTACTGTTGGCCGGTTGATCGAAATCAAAGCATAAGACTGAAGGGATCGCTTACGGCATCCCTGATGAGACGGGCTAAACATAAAGCGCCTGGGATCGTAATTGATAAGGAGGGCGATGAAGAGAACAAGCCCATTGATGACGAACCCGTAGCCGAGCCTCCTATCAGTTTTCAGGATTTGGAGGAAAGGAGGAAAGGCAAGTTAGCAGCACATAAGTGTCATAAGTCTTTGAGATGGAACTCTGTGATTGTGTCTTTGCCAGTTTTCGGTGATAGAATCTCGGAGGCTCATCCCTTGCAAATAGAGAATCCTTTTGAAGGGCTTTCCGACATTCAAATTCCAGACTGTGTCGCTCCAATACAACACCGGATTGGAAGTGCTTAAAAGTTCCTTAGATTTAAGCGAGTCACTTCCTACAAGTGTGGCCGACATATCCGATTGGTCAGGGGGTTTAACACATGCATACATACACTTCACGACACAACATGATTTTTAATCATAAGTTATTCATTTCTAGAGATTACTTATCCTACTTTTCTTTCTATTTTACAAATACGATGACTAGGCGAGAATCTATGTTGGGAAGCCTCCGCTCCATACGCCAGTCGTCCAGTTCAAACTATGAGTCTCATAGGAGGGATACTGGCAGAGACCACGATCGTGGTTATTCTAGTTAAGAACGTTACGAGAGGGAGAGGGATAGAGATAGAGAATATAGATATCGCTTCCGATCATGCTCTCTACCTCCTCGAGCTCCAACACAACCCTCGGGACATGACAGACAACCCTTAGAGCCTTCACGCCAGAAACTGCCTTCTCAATTAGCCAGGTCTGATTCGAAGTGTCGTAGGTCTGAGGCTGAAGCTCCCACTATTACTGAAAACGCGATCATCGAGCCTACTGGTTAGGAGCAATCAGAATCCCCCAATTGAGAAAAGATTTTTTAAACATTGATTTCAACGCCTTTATCTTCCCTCCACATTTAGAGAAAATTCCAACTAAGGTGGAACAAACGATGCATGATTACATCCATGATATTTATACCCAATACAAGGAGTGGATGAAAGCTGTGGATAAAGCATCGGTGGTGGTTTTTGATCGAGCAAAAACAATTGAGAAGTTAGTAACTGACCTTGGACAAAAAAACCGTATAATTCAAGTGCTAAATAATAAAGACGAATCTTCCTGAAAATCCAAAATAGAGGCTATCGAGAAAGCTGATGAGGCAAATCAATCCATGGAAAGGATGTGACAGACGTATTTTGCTTTGATCGAGGAGACGGGCCACCGAAACACCACTATCACAGCTAAAAGGGATGCTATGCTGAAGGAACTTAACGAGCTTAAAGCCAAATTTTTTGAAATCTTCAAGGAAAAGGATGATGCAAATAAAGCAGCCCAAGAGGTGTGCGAACAAGCTGTGGTGCTTCAGGATGAAAGGTATGCGGCAGTACTTAAAATTCGAGAGGCTGAGGCCAGGGTTGCATACGAAGTTAAGATGGAAGAGACTAGGTTAGAGACCAATATTAAAGACCTTCTGATCACATACAATGCCAATGTCATGAAGCACAAAAATCTAGCCTGCCTCGATAATTATCCAACACATCTGTATAACGCTTGAGGCTGATTAGTAGAAGATGAAAAGGAAGAACTCAAGCGGAATCAGTTGATAAGTTCGAATCTAAGAACCGGGTGTTGAATGAAGATAAAAGTGAAGTTCTCCATGATATCACGATCGCATATGAAAAGGAGAAGCTTGGAACTCAACATTCGAAAGCTGGAGAAGGTTCTGGTGTTGAGCACCATGATGTAAGTTCTGAAACTCTTACTCCAATCAGCCTGAATCTATACCTATGGTTGATCCTTAGTTCGTTCCTGCTTATAATCCTGATCAACCACGGTTATCTCCAGTTCGCGAGCACGTCTCTAAAGCTGCTACACCACCCGCAAGCCAAATTGTGAAAGGTATTCTAAGCATTTATTGTGTTCATCCAAAGTTTGGAAAAGTAATCGGAGTAATTGCTAACTCTTTTTATTTGTCTCTATTCAGTGACAGGAGCTTCATCTACTATGCCTCTTGTAACCCACAAGTTATATCACGAGCAGGAGGCTATCATAAAGGAAGCGACCACGACAATGGCTACTACACCTACAGATGGGGTACAAGAGAGCACACTTACTTTCAATGAACAGATGATGAAGTAGCTTCTCGGTCATCACAGTGACCCCTTTGCTGATCTGTCGTTTGTCATGAGCGGAGGCACACCTGTGACTAGCTCTTCAGGCCCAACTACAAAAGTTCCCAACGAGGCTTAGACAATTCACGAAGAGGAAATAATAGCCGAAATTAACATCGAAATGGAAGTAGCTGCCCAGGCTAGTAGCTTTGGAGGTGGAATGGTAGGCCCTGGTCCAGCCCCGTTATGAATGATTTCTCCTGGTGGTACGATCATCGACACCAGTGTGCCTCTCCCACCTCCTACTTTTGATCTTGTCCCTCCGACTCTACCTTCAAGAAGCACTCTAATACATGTAAGTTCGGAGGAGAAAGTTAATATAATGCCTCTGTCTGGAGATCAGCTGCCAAAAGGTAAGGGATCAAAGAGGAAGCCAAGTGGCAGCTCCAACAGGTCAGCGTCGAAGAAGAATCCGAGAAAAAAGAAAGAATAGATATTCCATCTCGACTCATTTTTGGTAGATAGGTGGGAATCTACTTTTGCTTTCTATTTGTAGGCCATGTATAAATGAGGGTTCGACCCCTGCTAGTAGGAATCTTGGTATAGTTTTGTACTTATCCATTTTCTTCAAAGAATAATTGAAATAAAAATTCATTTTCTCTAGCTCAATTTGTGCTCATTTGTTAAAGTGCTTAGCATTTGAACTTTCATTTAATACACTTGTGGAGTTTTGTCTTTAAATCATGCCTGGGTTTATTTGCAAAGTTCTGAAGTCATGGTTTCGGATTGCGATCGAGTTCTAAGTCGAATTTTGATATTGCACTGTCTCAATTAATGACTGGCACTTAAGTTATGCCCCTAGTTCCGAGGATAAATTGAAAAGATTAGTTAACAATAATTGATTGCCTTTAATATATCGAGCTTAACTTTGCTGAAGCAGAATTGAAAGAAGACGAGTTCGGGTGGTCAAATCACACTTGCTCGTCTATTAGTGATCGAACCCACACTCTGGGGATTGCACTTGTAGATCAGTGGTCTGTCACACCCGCACAAGGTTTTGAAGGGAGGGTTCCCTAGTGGTTTCGATAGGTTTAAATCGAAGGTTTCCAATGTTTTCGAAAGGTAATGTTTAAGTGTTTTAAAAGAAGGATGTCTAAGGTTTTAATGCTTTCGAAGGAGAGGTTTTTAAATGTTTTGAAAGGATGATTATGAAAGGTTTCGAAAGGTTTGTTTTGGCCTTCGGCCTAAGGTTATTAACCAAAGTGGTTTACTTGGTTTCAAAAGGGGTGCTTTCAATAGGTTCAAATGGGGTACTTTCAAAGGTTTAAATGTTTTCATCAATAAAGATTTGTGTAAAGAAAATATAACATGGCAAGGTGATTTGAGCAAAACATAAAGTATATTTTCCTTGTTTAAAGTATGATTTAAATGTTTAAATCAATTTGAAAAGAAATGTTTTTAAAGAAAATCGTAAAGGAATATCACCCTTAGTAAAGTGACTCATATAATTGTATACCAGGTGGGACTGGTATAGGGTTGCGCCCTACACATTAGCTATTAACCCTTGATAAATTTAGTCCAAAATTCTAGTGTATGGGGCTTAGTCACATGTAAAGATGAATTGATGGTTACACACAGAGAGGAATATATTTGTACAGAGATAGGTTATTGGTGCAAAACCATTAGGATTAGATGATCCTGGGAGATGTTAAGTTAGGGCAGACCATCCAGAAGAGGAGTATCTAATAGATGTTAGATTATTTTGTTTATGTTGTCTAATATGCTCGATTCAGCCAAAGGATAGTAATTAGCCAAACAAAACTATAGTGTTTGGACAGAATGTAACGACCCAGAAATTTTCGATCCCAAAAATTTCAGATAGTTAGAGAAAAGAAGGAAGAGAAAGAAGAAGAACAGAAAAGAAACACGCAAACTCACATTCGCAGCGGATAAATTATAATATCAATAATAGTCATACCAAAGAAAACTGTATCTATCAGTTTACATCGATATATCAGAGTTACAATAATTTCATACAACATTAGACAGATACACTTTAACATGTCTCAGACATATACAATATCATAGAGTAAACTCTCCATACGTCCCTGCCATCCAGCTCGCCTCCTGAGCTCCAGAACGTCCTTACCTGAAAATCTGTAATACTCGGTCTGACCCGAGCATTACATCAAAGTAACACCCGGGTCAGGCTGGAAACCAGCGTGAGTAAACCCATTTAACTTGGAATACAAAAGCATACAATTTATATAAACCCGGGGTAACTTATATCAATTTCAACTTCATAAAATATTATAGACATTAACTATTTCACACATTAATTTTTAAACGCCAAAACTTATTAAATGGTCCAATTCACTTAAATCCTTCCATAACAGCCTATTGATTTCACATATCAAATCTATATAGAATCGAAGTGGTTTCGGGTATTTCTAATACCCGACTCCGGTCTCTTCGAATCCAATGACATTTAAAACCAAGTTATCCAATTAAATACAATTCAATTTTAACCATCGGATAACGTTTTACACAGCAATTCCTAATTGATTAATAATCACCTTATCATTGCCCATCCATCATATCATATCACAAATCAATTCATAATAGAGATATCCACCAATTCAAAGTACTCCTCATAATTCAATCATTTAATAAGCAAGATTGATCACTTCCATTAATTACCATAAATTCAATAATCTTCTAATTGCTTTTGTTAGCGAGTTATTCTTAAATTTCATATAATAATTAATCCTTTAACTTAATTACATTCATTAATAAATCTTGATTATTCATCAATAGATATCAATTCAATAGATATCATCCAAATCAGACATTCAACAACCAATCATCCATAAGAAAACATTAACAATTCATATCACAATTAATTTAATTACTTAAATTAAATTAATTCCTTAAGAATTAATCACATAATCTTGCTTATACAATTAATTACCAACCTTAATTAATTAATCATATCCTTGATTAACTCAATCAATCAATTTATTAATCCCTAACCCCATCAATTATCCTTTATTTATCAATTAAGAATCCTTAATTAACTATTAACCCATCCTTAATTAACAGATAATCAATCCTCAATTACCATTTGATTAATCCTTTAATCACCATTGATTAATCAATTAATTACCACTTAACAAATTTCTTAATTAATCCTTAATTTACAGATTAATTATTCTTTAATTATTAATTAAATAAACCTTAATTATTAATTAATAAAACTTAGTTAAGCACTTCTTAATCATTAGTTAAGCAACCTTTAATTACTTAATTAATTACTCACTAATTACTTAATTAGTAAATCTTGATCCTTAGACTTAATTAAGTAATTATCTACTTCATAATTTTTTCACATAAATTAACTATTCATTTAATTACCCTAATAATTAAATGAATAACAAATCATTAACTTCTAAATTAACTTCAACAAGTTTAACATTAATTTAAATCCTTTAAATGATAAATAATACTTTCCTTATAAAAGGAATTTTACAAGATTTAAAACAAATTCCTTTTTAAATTCAAACATTTAAATTTATCTTTATCATTCAAAATTGTTTAGGCGCTTAAATTTATAAAACTTTTAAATTTAATTTAAAACAAAGATTCAAATTCAGATTTGAATCAGATTTAAAATTTATTTAAAACATTTCTTTACATTTCAATTCTAATTTAAATTCAAATTTCTTTAAAATTTTTTTTAACAATAAACCTTTCTTCTAAAGAATTTTAAACAAAATTTGATTTTAAAACTAATTCATTTCCAACTATGATTCAATTTACTTGAATCCATAAATTTAAAGTTAGATTTAAAACTTGTTTTAAATTCTTTTTTAATATTTTAAATTCAGTTTAAAGTTTGAAAATAAAACAGGTTTCTAACCTGTAACTCAACTAACTCGAGCAACACGTAATTTACTCGAGCAAAACACTAACTAACTCGAATAAAAACTCGAGTAACATTCCATTTTTTGAAAACATTCAAATAATACTGTCAGGTTTACACATAAACCTATATCATTTGACATTTCCAAGACCACAACACGGCTACTCCGAGTCCACTGTCCCAAAACTTCGAGCAAAAGCATGAAACTACTCGTAACACTCGCGTATTTTTCTTTCCCAAAATAAACTGCTGACACACGATGAACTCGTGCACCTGTACCATCAAGACAGCCATTTCCGACCGTTCTCGACCCTACTCGCAAGTCATCGATCATCACCCACTACGTTTCCTACCATCAAATCTACTGTAGAACCCCTAACTCGAAAACGATCATTCGAGCTCAAAAACCGTAACAATGTCGAACCAGAACTACGCCTCAATCACCAAACACCGATCACCTGAGAACTTTCACCTCCTTCCACAATCCTTTCCATATCCCTTCTATCTTCTCCCTGAATTTGGGACAACTCGGTCCCCTAAATAAGTCGCGACAGTCAAATTTCCTGATCACTGAATACTAGGGTTATGAAATTCAATTCCAAATCACACTGCCTCAAAGCTTGAATCCAGTATTTTCCCATCAACTACGATCCATCCTCCATCATTACCCCAAAGTCTCGACCCATACTAGTATTTGGATCACCAGAAACTTAGAATTCTCATTTTCAGTTCACACCAGAACTGCACCACCATTCTTAGTTTAAAATTTTTGATTTTAGTGTAAAAAATATCATGAATTTGTTTATGAATTTAATTCATCAAATGGAATTTACAAATTACAAGGTTTGGGTTTTTATTTTATCAAACATTCACATATGTTTTATGTTTTACAGAGACAAACAAACTTCAATTTTACTTCCTTAAATTTTTAAACCTCAACCTAGATAAATCAAACAGCTTTTGATTTAAATATTACATCTTATCTAAAACTAATTAAAAAAAAGGATTTTAAACAGAAATTTTAAGCCTGGGAAACCCAAACAAACAGAGTAAATATTTACAACTTGCACACGATTATATATTCACACCAGACATTTGCTATATATACATGCAATTTACACATTTATATTCAATCATGCTAGCATGCAACCAAATTCATTTTAAATTTAAAAAGTACTCATTGTCTCAGTTAAAATAGGGACTTATCTCTTGTACCACAGTGATGAATATAAATATTCACACCCATTTATGTACTTAAAATCATTTTAAGTAACATGCACAGTTAAATTCAAATCATACTTATAGGATCATAACATGCTAGTTCAAGGTGTAACATTTTTTGTCAAGTTTTACTCACCTTTATGATGAAACAGAGGAGCACACAGCTTGAAACTGAAGCTGCTAACTTGATTTAGATTTGATCATTGAACTTGATTCAGTTTGTTTTTAAATTTCCAGTTTTGAATAGGACTTAGCTGCTTTGATAATGAATTGTAATCTGATCATATTTGAGCTTCCAGATTTTCGATTGTAATGTTTTGTAGAAAGAATTGCTGCTCTATTTTTCTATATCTGGTTTTATTTATGTTTGAGAAGATTATGAAGTTTTGAATTGATAAAGAATCAGATTTTCCCAAATTACTATCCTGTATGCTTTGTTTTAAAAGAAAACATAACCTGCCATTTTTCTCTTTTCAGTTTATTCATTAATCCTAGAAAGAATAAATGACACTTGTTACATTGTATGATACTTACCTTACATTTGTCTATGCATGATCTTATTCTATTACACTTGTAATTTTACATAAATTTATATAAAATAATTTTTTCTTTCATTTTCATACTATATTCTTATATTAACATTTTTACACATATATGACTTGTACATGTATAAAAAGAAGGTATTAATCTTTGTTAAACTTAAGTTATTAACTAAATTTTATTCATTAGTGTTTTATTTTTTTAATTTATATATATATATACATATTTATTTATTCACTAAAAAATTCATTATTTTAATTCAACTATTATTATAGTTTTCAAATTTACTTATACATACATCCAAACATCTTTATTTATCACATTTTATTGGTTCA
The DNA here is from genome assembly GCA_030765085.1 of Allium cepa. Lineage (NCBI taxonomy): Eukaryota > Viridiplantae > Streptophyta > Magnoliopsida > Asparagales > Amaryllidaceae > Allium > Allium cepa. The sequence goes on from CM060930.1 coordinate 238,840,864, forward strand.
AATGAATAAAATCACTAAATTAATTCAATTATAAGATGACTAAAATCTGGGTTGTCACATTCCTTCCCTCTTAGATTCTTTTCGTCCTCGAAAAGGAACGAAGCCAGAATTTATTAAAATGCTTAAAATCATATAGATTTTCTTTGATCGTTTTTAAAACACCTTAGAAATCTATATAATATTACTAAAATAGTTTTTTTATAAAAATTCTTTTATTACTCGATGGTTCAATAAGTCCGTCTTCGTTCTCATAGAAATTCGGTCATACGTTGATCAGGCGTAAGACTGAAAATATATAAGTACTTAGCAGACCCATTTTCAACACCCAGTGAAAATACTTGAAAAATAATTTTATTGAAAATATTGAAAATAGTTTTTGAAAATAGAGGAAATATCTTTAGTGAGGATGCTATGGAAATCATCACCCCCATCCATGGTCGCAGTTAACCCGTTGGTTACGTTGCCATCCCGACAAAATCCATAGATAACTGTAGGCCTCCGCGCCCCTCGATTACACCATGGAACCCGCTACAGATCGCAGTTACAACTGGGGTTACGTAGCTATCACAACAAAAACCCATATAACTGTAGGCATCAGCGCCCTCGAATTTCGCTGCCAAAAGAATGAAACTTCTCCACTCCACTTGACCATAGATCGCAGTCTACCTATGTTGCGTTGCCTTCCCGGCAAAATCAAGTGTAGACCGTTGACACTCATCCTCCACACGATTTTCGCTATGGTCCCCACAGTAGATCGCAGTGACAACGAGTTACACTGTCGTCACAGCATAACCCAAATGCCCCTGTAGGCATCAGCGCCCTCGACTTTCGCTACCCAATAATCCTCAGGAACTAGTTTGTCCGGACTCCTCACAGGATCAACTTTAGAACCCCCCTTGGGGCTCAAGGCAGCACCACCCGGTGGTACTCCTGAGAAGTCCATTCTAAAGGAGCGCCTTTTTCCCTAGAGCCATCATCAAATTTTTTTATACTATACATATATAGTATCTTTAAATCATACACCTAGTATGATCTCATACAAAGCTCCTTTACACAAAATCGATTATTCCAAAATCGATAATTCTCAAACTAGGCTTTCCAAATTCTCATATTGATTTTATCCAAAAATCAAAAGCCTTTTACAAATCCAAAGGTTCCCAAAACCCTTTTTCCAAAATCTACATATGATCTTTTATATATATATTCAGATATATAAAGTCTTTTAAAACTTTGGATCATTTCAAACTTGTATAAACTCCTTTTATACTTCAAAACACCTACAAAATCTTTTTCTTCTGGCAAAGGATTCAACAGGGGAGTTTCATTTTATAAAACAAAGATATTTAACTTTGTTTATTCAAAATCAAATATTCAAATTTGATTACTCGTTACAAAACCACTTACCATATCACTTACTTCCATAAATAAAATTCCAACCATAGAAATATCAAATTTCCACTTTACTTCATATATTTCACAAAATATATTTTTCATTTCAAAAACCATTTCACATTTCTTATCCACAAATTCCCAGTATCAATTTTATTCAAATCCGTACGATGTACACATATCATCCGTACGCTATACCAATCTGATCGCTCACTCGATCACACAATTTCATTTCCGAACTAGTATTGTACACCCGACTTCCTAGTGCGGACTCAGATCTGGTTCCTTAATCAGAAACTGTCATTCTCCTTACATAGTCATAACTATGATAGAGAATATCCAGAACCAATCAACAATCCATATCCAGGTTCGTCGTCGAAAATCGAGTGAAAAATCCCACTCGGATCGATATAACTATCTCGAAATACTGTGCTCGAATCTGAATCAAATCACTATGCGAATAGAATAACATACGTACATCCTACGTATTTTTCTTCATTTTTTATCAACTAAATCAATTTCTCTTATCTATTCACATTTCCTTTAATTTTCATTCACTTACTCACAATTCTTCAATCCATTTGGATTATCACATCTATTCTTATCTCGATTGGGTACAATAACAGTTTGAACTCCGACCAGTTTATTTAGAAAATAGCTTGAATTATTTAAAAATAGATAAGTAGTTGGAAAATAATTACTAGTTTGTAAAATAGGTGTAAAATAGTTAGAAAATAGTTAAAATAATTATAGAAAATTTAGATAATTGCAAAATAATAGTAAGGTAGTAATTTAATAAAACGGTTGGGAAATTGTTAAACAGTTTCAAAAATAATTGTAAAACAAGTATAAGATAGTTTGGATTTTAAAAGAATGGTTGTATATATAATAATATCTTGGAAAAATAGGTCTATATATTAAAACAATTTATGTTAAAATAGTCCAGAGTCAAAACTGTTCACTTCCCAATCTTCATTCTCAATCAGTTCAATTTAAATTTCCTCTTCCATTTAAATTGACTTAACTCTTATTTAAATAACTCCAATTTCCATTGGACTTGATTTATTCCCAATTCAAGTTGAATTAATTCTCAATTCCCTTTCAAATTAAATCAAATTCCATTTGATTTTAAACATATTCAACTTTAATTACAATTCCAAGTTATTCCAATCACTTTGGACTAATATCCATTCAATTGAACCCACTTCAATTCCAATCCATTTCAACTCCAGTTTGAATTAATTCCAATTTCAAATTCCATTTCCAAATCAAGTTGAATTATTCTTGACTTCCTCCCAAATTTAGTTCAAATTCCATTTAAATTTAAAACCATTCAACATTAATTATAATTCCAAATTATTCCAATAAATTTGGACTAATTTCAAATTGAACCACTTCAATTTCAAATTGTTTCAAATTAATCCAATTCAAATATTCCATTTGAATTTTATACTCATACATCTTCAATCACAATTTCAATTAATTCAAATCAAATTCAATTTTGAACTAATTTCAAATTTCAAATTTAGACCATCTCGAATTATATAAATTCGAGTTAATACTTCAAATGTTGATTTAATTCATTTAAATCAATTTACCTTTTTATCCCAACAATGGATTACCATACTCCATTTCTCATTCATTTAAAAAAATCCAATTCACAACTTAAAGATTTTTAACAACAATAGGATCATATTATCTAATTCATCTTAAAACATCCATTAATTTACAATTTCCAGATCTCAAACCCATTTTGAGATCATACAAATTCCCAATTCAGATTAACCATTTAACTCCCCAAATTAAATTCCAATTCCATCTTGAAATTCCCAAATCAGGTTGATCGTTCCAACTTATTTAACCTTTTCCAAGTTAAACTCAATTCACTTAATCCAGTCAGCCTTACCCTGTTTGAACTTCTATTTTAAATTTTAAACTTCACATAAATAATCTTCCCACTTATTAAGTTCAAAAGCTCATCACCTTTGGCTATCACATCTTATTCCAAATTTAAAACTCACCATTTAGAGTTTATTTCAAACCACATTTGATATTATGTATATCCACGAATATACATATTAATTTCTTTTACATAACAAGTTATACTTTGAAATTTTAAACCACCTTTGGTTTTTAATTCAAAACAAATTTCTTTAAATTTTCAAACTACTCTTGTTTGAAATATGACCATTTCATTCAAATTCATTAAATAATATTATTTATTGTTTCTTTAAATTAATTACATCATTAATTAATTCCAATTAATCTCATTTGGTAATTAACTTATTTCTTAATTACCTTCATTAAGTAATTGCCCCTCAAATTACTTATCTCCGGTTACTTCATTAAGTAACTCCCTCTTTATTTATCATTTCCAATTATAATTATCTTATTCTAAAATTCTTCTCCAATTCAAGATTTCAATTTTAGTTTGAATCCATTTCAAACTTACCTTTATTCAATTTAAATTTCAATTTGGTTATATTTTATAACTTCTTAATTTAATTCAATAATTTAACAACCAATTACTATAATATTCATTAGAAAGATACATTGCTATATATATCAAAATATATTCTTGTATAAAATCATTTAAAATCATTATATAAGAAAAAAACAAGTACGCTCTCATATATTTATACACTCAACTCATTATAGGGTACCATTTACCCTATCCTTAATGAGTAATCCCACCAGAGCCAATGTTCTCGCTTAACCTTCAGCTCTGATACTAAATGTAACGACCCGGAAATTTTCGATCTCGAAAATTTCAGATAGCTGGAGAAAAGAAGAAAGAGAAAGAAGAAAAACAGAAAAGAAACACACAAACTCACATTCGCAGCGGATAAACTATAATATCAATAATAGTCATACCAAAGAAAACTGTATCTATCAGTTTAAATCGATATATCGGAGTTACAACAATTTTATACAACATTAGACAGATACACTTTAACATGTCTCATACATATACAATATCATAGAGTAAACTCTCCATACGTCCCTGCCATCCAGCTCGCCTCCTGAGCTCCAGAACGTCCTTACCTGAAAATCTGTAATACTTGGTCTGACCCGAGCATTACATCAAAGTAACACCCGGGTCAGGCTGGAAACCAGCGTGAGTAAACCCATTTAACTTGGAATACAAAAGCATACAATTTATATAAACCCGGAGTAGCTTATATCAATTTCAACTTCATAAATTATTATAGACATTAACTATTTCACACATTAATTTTTAAACGCCAAAACTTATTAAATGGTCCAATTCACTTAAATCCTTCCATAACAGCCTATTGATTTCACATATCAAATCTATATAGAATCGAAGTGGTTTCGGGTATTTCTAATACCCGACTCCGGTCTCTTCGAATCCAATGACATTTAAAACCAAGTTATCCAATTAAATACAATTCAATTTTAATCATCGGATAACATTTTACACAGCAATTCCTAATTGATTAATAATCACCTTATCATTGCCCATCCATCATATCATATGACAAATCAATTCATAATAGAGATATCCGCCAATTCAAAGTACTCCTCATAATTCAATCATTAATAAACAAGATTGATCACTTCCATTAATTACCATAAATTCAATAATCTTCTATTTGCTTTTGTTACTGAGTTATTCTTAAATTTCATATAATAATTAATCCTTTAACTTAATTAAATTCATTAATCAATCTTGATTATTCATCAATAGATATCAATTCAATAGATATCGTCCAAATCAGACATTCAAAAACCAATCATCCATAAGCAAACATTAACAATTCATATCATAATTAATTTAATTACTTCAATTAAATTAATTCCTTAAGAATTAATCACATAATCTTGCTTATAAAATTAATTACCAACCTTAATTAATTAATCATATCCTTGATTAACTCAATCAATCAATTTATTAATCCCTAACCCCATCAATTATCCTTTATTTATCAATTAAGAATCCTTAATTAACTATTAACCCATCCTTAATTAACAGATAATCAATCCCCAATTACCATTTGATTAATCCTTTAATCACCATTGATTAATCAATTAATTACCACTTAACAAATTTCTTAATTAATCCTTAATTTACAGATTAATTATTATTTAATTATTAATTAAATAAACCTTAATTATTAATTAATAAAACTTAGTTAAGCACTTCTAGATCATTAGTTAAGTAACCTTTAATTACTTAATTAATTACTCACTAATTACTTAATTAGTAAATCTTAATCCTTAGACTTAATTAAGTAATTATCTACTTCATAATTTTTTTACATAAATTAACTATTCATTTAATTACCCTAATAATTAAATGAATAACAAATCATTAACTTCTAAATTAACTTTAACAAGTTTAACATTAATTTAAAACCTTTAAATGATAAATAATACTTTCCTTATAAAAGGAATTTTACAAGATTTAAAACAAATTCCTTTTTAAATTCAAACATTTAAAATTTTCTTTATCATTCAAAATTGTTTAGACACTTAAATTTATAAACTTTTAAATTTAATTTAAAACAAAGATTCAAATTCAGATTTGAATCAGATTTAAAATTTATTTAAAACATTTCTTTACATTTCAATTCCAATTTAAATTCAAATTTCTTTAAAAACAATTTTAACAATAAACCTTTTTTTTAAAGCATTTTAAACAAAATTTGAATTTAAAACTAATTCATTTCCAACTATGATTCAATTTACTTGAATCCATAAATTTAAAATTAGATTTAAAACTTGTTTTAAATTCTTGTTTAATATTTTAAATTCAGTTTAAAGTTTGAAAATAAAACAGGTTTCAAACCTGTAACTCAACCAACTCGAGCAACACGTAATTTACTCGAGCAAAACACTAACTAACTCGAATAAAACTCGAGTAACATTCCATTTTTTGAAAACATTCAAATAATACTGTAAGGTTTACACATAAACCTGTATCATCTGACATTTTCGAGACCATAACACAGCTACTCCGAGTCCACTGTCCCAAAACATCGAGCAAAAACATGAAACTACTCGTAACACTCGCGTATTTTTCTTTCCCAAAATAAACTGCTGACACACGATGAACTCGTGCACCTGTACCATCACGGCAGCCATTTCCGACCATTCTCGACCCTACTCGCAAGTCATCGATCATCACCCAATACGTTTCCTACCATCAAATCTACTGCAAAACCCCTAACTCGAAAACGAGCATTCGAGCTCAAAAACTGTAACAATGTCGAACCAGAACTACGCCTCAATCACCCAACACCGATCACCTGAGAACTTTCACCTCCGGCCACAATCCTTTCCATATCCCTTCTATCTTCTCCCTGAATTCGGGACAACTCGGTCCCTTAAATAAGTCGCGACAGTCAAATTTCCTGATCACTGAATACTAGGGTTATGAAATTCAATTCCAAATCACACTGCCTCAAAGCTTGAATCCAGTATTTTCCCATCAACTACGATCCATCCTCCATCATTACCCCAAAGTCTCGGCCCATACTAGTATTTGGATCACCAGAAACATAGAATTCTCATTTCCAGTTCACACCAGAACTGCACCACCATTCTTAGTTTAAAATTTTTGATTTTAGTGTAAAAAAAAATCGTGAATTTGTTTATGAATTTAATTCATCAAACTGAATTTACAAATTACAAGGTTTGGGTTTTTATTTTATCAAACATGCATATATGTTTTATGTTTTACAGAGACAAACAAACTTCAATTTTACTTCCTTAAATTTTTAAACCTCAACCTAGATAAATCAAACAGCTTTTGATTTAAATATTACATCTTATCTAAAACTAATTAAAAAAAGGATTTTAAACAGAAATTTTAAGCCTGGGAAACCCAAATAAACAGAGTAAATATTTACAACTTGCACACAATTATATATTCACACCAGACATTTGCTATATATACATGCAATTTACACATTTATATTCAATCATGCTAGCATGCAACCAAATTCATTTTAAATTTAAAAAGTACTCATTGTCTAAGTTAAAACAGGGACTTATTTATTATACCACAGTGATGAATATAAATATTCATACCCATTTATGTACTTAAAATCATTTTAAGTAACATGCACAGTTAAATTCAAATCATACTTATAGGATCATAGCATGCTAGTTCAAGGTGTAACAGTTTTTGTCAAGTTTTACTCACCTTTATGATGAAGCAGAGGAGCACACAGCTTGAAACTGAAGCTGCCAACTTGATTTAGATTTGATCATTGAACTTGATTCAGTTTGTTTTTATATTTCCAGTTTTGAATAGGAGTTAGCTACTTTGATAATGAATTGTAATCTGATCATATTTGAGCTTCCATATTTTCGATTGTAATGGTTTGTAGAAAGAATTGCTGCTCAAGTTTTCTATATCTGGTTTTGTTTATGTTTGATAAGATTATGAAGTTTTGAATTGATAAAGAATCAGATTTTCCCAAATTACTATCCTATATGCTTTGTTTTAAAAGAAAACATAACCTGCCATTTTTCTCTTTTCAGTTTATTCATTAATTCTAGAAAGAATAAATGACACTTGTTACATTGTATGATACTTACTTTACATTTGTCTATGCATGATCTTATTCTATTACACTTGTAATTTTACATAAATTTATATAAAATAATTTTTTCTTTCATTTTCATACTATATTCTTATGTTAACGTTTTTACACATATATGACTTGTACATGTATAAAAAGAAGGTATTAATCTTTGTTAAATTTAAGTTATTAACTAAATTTTATTCATTAGTGTTTTACTTTTTTAATTTATATATATATACATATTTATTTATTCTCTAAAAAAATTCATTATTTTAATTCAACTATTATTATAGTTTTCAAATTTACTTATACATACATACAAACATCTTTATTTATCACATTTTACTGGTTCAAATGAATAAAATCAATAAATTAATTCAATTATAAGATGACTAAAATCTGGGTTGTCACACAGATAGTCTAATTGTTATCTAATATGTATGTTTACATGATAATTTTTTACTTTTAACCAGTTTTGGTTGTAGGATTAAAGATTTGCAAAAGATGTGTTTTTATAGATATTTGTGAGGGGAAAACCATTCCGCTAAGCAACATGGTCTCACTTAATATCAAATAAACGAGCTGTATGGTTTATTCGCACCTGACTTTATGTATGATTCAAAGTTTATGTTTTACCCTTTAAACTCTCGGGTGCTTAAAATTGATTTGAGTAGGCTGAGGGTTGAGGTTTACATGTTTTCAGTAGGAAGACGAATAAAGCTACCGAAGACGAGCAGGAGGCTGACAGATAGCTATTTAGGAGTTTCTCTTAATTTGTTTGTACCCGTTGAACCTTGTTTATCTTTTTCAAAACATAGGATAGGTTTTTTTTATGTATGATCAACCTTCATTCACAGACCTTAGTCCCATTTCCATAGATTTTATAGAAACCATTGCCTTTGGAAGATTCTCGGTGAGTGGGTCAGCCAAGTTTTCTTTGTTTCTATGTTGTCAACAGTTATTACTCCTCTTTTGAGTAATTGTCTTATCATTTTATGTCTTAGACTTACATGTCTAAACTTCCCATTATATGTCTTATTAAAGACGTTATATATAGCCTGATTATCACGGTTAAGCAAGACTACTAGAGATGTCTTTCTATAGTGGAATTTCTATTAATAAACTCCTGAGCCATTCTGCTTCCTTGCATGCATCTGCTAATGCATTCTACTCTGATAACATTGCTAAGTCAAATATACAGGTTTACTTCTTGGAACACTAAGACATAGCAGACCTCCTAGTGTAAAGATCCATTCAGTCGTAGACTTAGATTTGGACTCTACATTGTTCTAAGTCACATTACTATATCCTTTTATTATAGCTAGATATCCTTTATAAGATATACCATAGTTAATTTTTCCTTTCAAATAAGCTAGAACTCTATAAATTGTTTTCCAATGTTTGTAACCTAGATTACTCGTATATCGTCACAACATACTTATATCATATGCAATGTTGGGTCTAGTGCAATGCATAGCATATATAAGACTCCCAATAACACTGGAATACTCAAGTTGAGAAATGTTATGCCCAGTGTTCTTTACTAATTCAACACTATATCTAAAGGAGTTGGTGCTGGTTTGTCATTTTAATGACACAAACTTTTTAAGGAACTTCTCAATGTAATGAGATTGGGTTGGTAACAACTCTCTCTCTTTCCTAATAATTTTAATTCTTAAATTTATGTCAATCTCTCCTAGATCTTTCATATCAAACTTAGAAGATAGAAACTTTTTAGTTTCATTCACACGGGATATATTAGAACCAAATATTGGCATTTTGTCAATGTATAAACATATTATAACATAACAAGTGTTATACGATTTGCTATAAATACATTTTTCAGCATTATTAACAATGAATCCATATGGCAATGCTACTTTATCAAACTTCTCATGCCATTACATGGGAGCTTGCTTTAGGCTATAAAGAGAATTTACTAATTTGCAAACTTTCTTTTTTTGGCTTGTGGTTTTGAAACCTTCAAGTTGTTCCATAAAAGTCTCTTCTTCTAAATCTCCATTTAGAAAAGCAGTCTTTACATCTATTTGATGTATAACCAATTTTTGAATGGATGCAAGTGCTATTAAACATCGTATAAAAGATATGCGGGCAATTGGAGCATATGTATCAAAATAATCTACTCCATGTCTTTTCTTATAACCCTTAGCATCTAATCCGGCATTGAATTTATCGATGGATCCATTTATATTCAACTTTTTCTTGAATATCCATTTACATCCTATAGGTTTAGCACCAAGAGGTAAATCAGTTAAAACCCAAGTTTTGTTTGACTGTATTGAACTCAATTCATTATTGGTATCATCTTTCCAGAAAATGGAATCTTTGGAATTCACAGCCTTAAATAAATTTTAGGATTATCACCATATTCATCACATATCTAGTCTTATTAAGGACTTCATCCTTACTACCTTATACAAGATAAGTTATGAAGTCATGATCATAGTCCTTCTCTATTCTTTCTCTTTTACACCTCCTTTGTTTGGTACTATTACTAGTACCGATACATCCTTGTTGTTTTGAGCAGAAGCAAAGTCATCGTCATTGATATCATTAGCCATATTAGGTTCGTGACTAGATGGTCTCAAAGGAATCTCAACTGTTTGATTTTCAATGAAGTCTACATCTACAGATTCTATAACTCCTAAGGTGTCAATATTTAGGAACCTATATGTTATATCGTTAAAGGAATAACATATAAAAACACATTTAAATGCCCTATTACCTAATTTCGATCTAGGTTCTGGTTTTCAAACATATGCTAAACAACCCTAAACTTTAAGTATTGTAAGATTAGGTTTCCTATTAAACTATAATATATAAGGTAAACATTATTCTTTTTAAGTGGTACTCTATTTAAAATATAACTTGCAGATAACATAGCATCACCCCATAAGTTATTTGGTAAATTTGAACTTATACGCACTACATTAACCATTTCTATTGAAGTTCTATTTTTTCTTTCAGCAATAACATTTTGTTGTGGTGTATGAGGGGCAGTGTATTGGTGAACTAAACAATACTGTTTACAAAACAAGGTGAATTCATTTGAGAAATATTCACCACCATGATCTGAATGTAATACTTTGATTTTAATTCCTAACTGTGTTTTCACTTCAGCTTTGTAAATTTTAATTTATCAAAAGCCTTATCTTTAGTTTTCATTAGATACACAAAATCATATCTAGTATAATCATTAATAAATGTGATATAGAATTGGTTACCACCGTAGGTGATATAACCTTTAAGTCACCCACATCACTATATACCAAATCAAGCAAACCGGTTTTCCTTTACATAGATTTAAAAGATTTTCGGTGCATTTTTGCTTGAAGACATATTTCACATTAGAGATAGAATCGAAATCACAATCAGAAATCAATTCTAATTTGTACATGTTTTTAGGGAAATTATAATTAACATGTCATAATCTACCTTGCTATAAACTAAAAGAATCAACGATATAAGCAGAAGATTTCTTTATTAAATTCAACTTAATCATGCCATTATAAGATTGTCCTCGTCTAATGAATCTATCGTTGTTAGACAACACCAACTTTATCAAACTCATATGTTATCTTGAATCCTCCTTTGTTAAGAAGCTATCTAGAGATCAAATTCTTACATATGTTAGGTACATAAAATACATTGATTAGTGTAAGAAATTTTCCAAAGGTGAGTGGAAGTTCTATAGTGCCTTTTCCCATAACTTTGCTTGGAACCTTATTTGCTTCAGTAACTTCGTTGCATTCTCCATTGTTTGCTTCATAATTCTTTAACACGGTCTTTGTAAATATGAATGGTTGCTCCAATATCAAGCCATCAATCATTTTCTATGCCACTAATATAGTTTGCCTATTGCACTACAACAAAAAGTGGGTCTTCGACCACATTTACTTTTTGTTGTCTCTTCCGCAAACGACAGTCTTAGGCATGGTGACTGGGCTTGTTACATGTAACAAGCACCTTTTGTTTTGTTACTCTTGGGATGTTTTTTCTTTTTAAATGGTGTCTAATTCTTAGGCTTTAGCTTGCTAATTATTTCTACATTATTCGACTTAGAACGGGACTGGTTTGTTGATTATTATCTAGTTCTCGTTTATTAGTGTCCTCTTCAATATAAAGATGACGTTGTAAACCATCTAAATCATAATCCATTTTCGCGTGCTTCAATTTTTTCTTATAATCATTCCAAGAATTAGAGATTCTAGAAATTATGACTCCAACAACATAATATTCAGGGAGATCTATTTTAGCGTCTATATGTTGATTCACCAACAGTAAGATTTCACTTACTTGTCCTATTATGCACTTATTGGCAACCATTTTGAAATCCATAAAATTGAAAGTAAGAAATTTCTTGTTACTTGATGCTGATATGCGGTACTTGCTTTTCAGTGCAGTCCAAAGAGCCTTCGCAGTTTCCAAGGTCCTATGTGCGTTGTAGATAGAAATAGATAGTGCATTCAAAATGTGCCCTCTACAAAATCAACTTCTTTGCCCGTTGCACATTCCGCTTTTAGAGCAACATAATTTGCTGCAATTTCCTACGGTATTACCTGTAAGAATCTTCCAAAATTTAGAATAATTTTGCGATGATAAGAAAGAGCTTCATCGTCCCTTGGCAACGAGTAAAATTATCTCCATCAAAATGCTCCAATCGAGTTAAGTGCTAGTTCATGATTTTGCTGGGTGCTTGCACTTTCCATGATTAAAAGATATTGTCTAAAATCTTTCAGTAAATTTGTGGTTCTAGATGTGGAAGATGAGATAATGTCGTACTTTTGACTTCAAGGATCTAGAGTATAGATTCTTTTAGACATCAGTTCAACCCATCGAGTACGAACGAGTTATCAAACTATTGACTTCAAGATTCAATGACGCCTTTGAATAGTGTAACCAGATTCAAGATTTGTATATCATGATCTGGCCAAGAACACTTTATTATAGTTTGCGACGATGCAAATTTGTAGAGAATGGAATGGAAAAGAAGAAGAGAATAGATTTGCAACGTTTCTACATTTGCAACACCTCACAGGCATCGTAAAATATGGTTGTGATGAAAGTGTTATGCAACACTTTTTGGCATTGCAAAATTTAGAAGAAGAAGATAAGAGTTGTTGCTGTTTTTTGTTGAAATAGCAATGTTTTTGGACATCACTATTTATAGGATCGGAGAGATTTAATCGTCTAGAGATGCATGAGTTTCCTTCTCACAATAAAGCAAACATTTGGGTGCCCCAAAGAACCCAACATTCTTATGAGGAATCTATATTTAAACAAATGTAATATCATATTTCCTAAAATGTGGGACTACTCTTCTTTCCCTCTTCTTCTCACTTTAAAATAGAAAAAACTATGGAGGCAATGTTGAAAATATCCAACTTGTCGGATTACCTCCACCCGCATCCACCTCGTCTTCTAAACACCTCTTGGTCAATCCTGTAAGAACATCAACATAGTGGTTCCTACCTGTAACATTTTTAAAATGGAGCTGGTATAAGATAAAAAGTCGATGTTCAAATCAACTAACAGAAACTTTAAACACACACACACACACACACACACACAAACACATATATACACACACTAGTGCGAACCCATGCTTCGCACACGGAAGTTGCAAAATATAGTCGTATAAGAAAATAACCGTAAAATACGAAAGCATATACTAAATAAGTAAAATAAGCATTGGTCTTATAAAATAGGATTAAAGGTGTATAAGAAAATAACGAGTCCACTACATAACATGTAGTTCTTTAAGTAGAAACCTATTATAATGCAACATAGAATACGTGTTATATAATAGGTTGTGCAAACCTCTCTTGTTAAATGCTTTCATAACATAGATAGAACAATCAGCATAAGATACTGTTGATATATATGATAAGTGTTAACAAATAAGAGAGATAACTAATAAATCAATATCACAATAGTTAATAGGAAAATCATACTTAAAGTAATGTATTTCTTCAAACAATTTAGTTGGAAAACATTTATGTACAGTCGTACATCAGTAAGAGACTATCAAAACATTAATGGATCTAAAAGTAACAATGAAGGTAGACTTTAGCAGCAAAAAATATGATTTATTTCTCTATATTACAGTAGAACCAAAAATTTGGATACTTATAATTTTATTTTTAGGAACATGTTGATGTCAAAAAGCAAGCAAGTGAGCAAAGAGAAACAATTTTTCATGTTTTTCTATGACCTTAGATGTAAGTTGTCTAATCAGTTGATCTCATTTGTTGTTTTCATACAATTTAATTATACTAAAGTCGGTAATAATGGCAGTAGTAAAGGATGCTTTAACAACCTGGCAAAAAGAAATAACAATGTAAGTTACTATTTTTAGATAAAAAATCCTAAATAGTTCGATACACAATAGACTCGGTAACACCAAAACACTGACAATTTTAAGATTTCTGCTCGTGGGATTTGTGACGCCCCACTCCGAGAGCCTCGTTAATAAAGAGTATTATATAGATAATACTATCGGCTAACGCGGACAATAGAGTATAATGGAAGCGACCATGTGTAATCTTACCTTAACTATTCACTAAATACGTCGAAAAGTAGAATCACAAACAATTCGACCTATTCAGTAAATATTTAAAGCAAAACTACAATGGCTATAGGATCTATCAGAAGAAAATATAACAAATCAAATGTAATCCACATCACAGAATCAGTCGATCATAATGTACACATAAACAGATACACAACAGAGTATACAAAATAATACATGTCAAGTGGTACAGGAGACCACAATATACAGACGAGACGAAAGAGTATAAATCAGAGTTACAACAGATAAGGACTACAAAAGACGCTATAACAAAATGAAGCTAGCGAATAGTCCATGCGGAAGCAAAATAGGCTAAGTCCCCAAAAGCACCTAACCTGAAACATCTCGGTCTGACCCGAGTATAAAATACACGGGTCAGTCTAGATAATAAATCAGTTAGATAAACTAAACAATAATTAACCTGCAAGGTCATACAGTATAATAAATATCTCTAGGGGAGATAACACAATCATCAACAAGAGATGAATCATATAGAACAAGCCTCATATCATCGACAACATATAGAAACAAAGGATACAAATATCCCAAAACAAGCCAATAGGCAAACAACAAATACCAATAAGGTATACAAGTTCCACAAGGTAAACGCTATACTCCATGCGGCTCAAAAAGACCAATACCGAAGAGCGATACCAAGGGAATATACATATCAATGAAACATCATAAAATTTGCTCGAGCTCAGTACTGTACAAACAAGGATCCATGAGCCCGAAGACTCCAAACCCAAGTATCACCCATGCGGCACATAAGGCCAACATCAGAGCGAAACTATATAGGGCAACAAACCCGAAGGCACACACCCGAAGGCAACATACCCGAAGGCAACAAACCTAGGGAGACAGTCCGAAGACACTATCCCAGAGGCAACAAACCGTAGTGGTGAAGGTCGAAGACCCAGTACTGGACACCACTAACTGGCGGAATGTGTCACAACTCTCGAAAAGGAATCTGAAAAGTGTTAACGTATGTCCCATAACCACTCGTTCGCACCAAACGGTTTACTATCCGTCAGTCCCTTTCACACTCAAAGCAGTACAATGTTTACCTCATATCATCGATAAACCAAACCCGAAGGTCAAAACAATCAATCGAATAGGTCGAGGATTAATCGGAAAGATAAACGCACAGATTCATGGTCCGTGTTTTGCCCAACCATTTAATCACCCTTCCACTTCGTTTGAAGTGCGAAAGTGTGTGTGTTTTAAATAGAATTTATAAATTAGAGAAACGAACTTTTAAATGCGATTCGAGAGATTATTTTATAAAAACCCATGGATTAAAATTAAAAGGAACCATCAAAGTCAAAACAATTGATAATCATACATAGGATTATCATGAATCGATTCAAATTGAAATTTCCATCCAAAAAGGCAAATTGGAATCAAACAGCAGGTTCAGTCGACTGAACAGAGTTTTCAGTCGACTGACCCTGTGCCTGGAAATTTTCCAGGTTCAGGAAACTTTCTGTTTCCAGGTTCAGTCGACTGTGCAGAGTTTTTCAGTCGACTGAATCATGCCTGGAAACTCTCGGGTTTCAGGTTCAGTCGACTGAACAGAGATTTCAGTCGACTGAATCATGCCTGGGCTGTTTTTCAGCCTTATTCAAATGAAGAGCAAACTCTCCCAAAATGCAATCGGACGAACATTGGCTCTAAGGGCTTATGCCAATCGACAACCCGGCCCTATATGTTCCTCGATGCTTCACCAAACATGATTAAAACATCAAAGTTAGGATTTCAAAGATTTGAACCCAAAACACTAAAAATTGGATTATTCCCCAATTCAACCCAAACCAATTGCAATTGCATATGAACAAGGTGTTAGGAATTCATACCTAACATCAATGAAATCAAGAGAAGTAGATGTGAGTTCAAAACTCACCTTTGTACACAAAACAAAGAAGATGAAGAAGCACAATTGCAAGGAATTAACCAAGTACACTCCACTTCAACACTACAAGCTTCAATCTAGAATCAAAGCAAGTATTTCCTAAGTTAGGGTTAGGAAATTACTGAAATTGAAGAGGAGAAAAGATGGAGAAGGCGGAGATGAACTTACCAATGAATTCTCTTTGATTTTGGAGAAAGAATCAAGCTACAAAGGAGAAACTAGGGCTTGCTAATTTCTATTTCTCTTTCCTTTCCCCCATTTCAGTTTTTAGATTAAGAAATAAAATGAAATGAAGATGAAATGAAGAGAAGGGTTGAGCTAGGGGGTTAAGTGAGCTAGTGGGCTGAACCCAATCCCAAACCCAATAGAAAAAGTAGCCAAAATTTCACAAACTCCAAACATATCAAAGATTATACTCAAAAAGATCGCAAACGCCATTTTGGACTCAATGGAAATGGTTTCGAGCTCCAATTCGGCCATTTGCAGAAAGTAACATTTCGGACCCCAAAATCCGAATAACGACGCTATATTTAAATCAAACATTTAAATATAAAATCGTTAAATATGTGGGTTGTTACAGATCTCCCCTCCTTACAAAATTGCGTCCCCGCAATTCCTAGAGACGATATTTGTAACAACTACATACATACAACATACAAAAGAAAGAAGTAAATAAGCTAGAGATGAAAAGACATACTCACCGGTTTCAAGCTAAGAAAGAAACCCCGGATAAGATCGCTCGATATACTCTCTGGTTTCCCAAGTACAGTCATTGGGATTAGCGGACCATTGAACTTTAACGAGCGGCACGTCCTTATTCCGAAGGTGTCGCACCTCCGTGTCAAGCACGCGAATAGGTTGCTGTACAATAGATAAGTCCGGTGAGATCTCAAGCACTTGCAAATCAGGAGAAGTAATAACAGAATCCGACTCCCGAAGACACTTCCGAAGTTGCGAGACGTGAAACACGTCATGAATGCCAGATGAATGAGCTGGAAGTGAAACTCTATAAGCCACAGGGCCAATACGTTCAGTAATAGAAAACGGTCCTATATAACGAGGAGCCAATTTTCCAGTCGCACTGAAACACATAACCCCTTTCAAAGGAGACACACGAATAAAAACAAGATCGCCGATCGAGAACTCGAGAGGCTTCCTACGGTTGTCTGCGTAGGATTTTTGACGACTCTGCGCCTCTTTCATTCTCAACCGGATAAGATCAATCTTCTCGGAAGAATGACGAATGTTATCCCGCTTTTTGGCAAAGCCGCGATACCAAAAGATTGATCGAAAGCGAAGGACAGTTTGCCTCAGAGGTTGATCGTACTTCCTTTCGCCATAGATATCACTGAATTTTATCCGAGTCCAGATTGAGCTACAATTGATAGGACACGGCAAGAAAGACCACAGGAGTCAGCATTTCGAATTTCAAGTCAATTCAAGGTCGTATGCTCAAGTTATGATGGATTCAAGTTGAGAGAAATGAACCTTACTCGGTTCGAATCCATCACCTCGAATCCATCCGGAACCTTCCCTAGCTCGAACCCAAGAAGCTTAGCCATGCTTCGAATCCATCCGAGCAGGCACCGTGTTCGAATCCATAGCACAGTCACGCCACCTTCGAACCCATCAGGTTCGACTCCATCCAGTTCGAAACCATCCCATGGTCATCCTTCGTATCCATCAAGAGAAAGTGCTTCGAACCAACCAATGTTCGAACCCAGCATTCCTACCTTCGAACCCATCCTCCTGAAGACATGCTTCGAACGCATCACAGAGGCCTTCTTCGAACCCATCTGTGATGCCATCTTCGAAACCATCCTGCATAACTTCGTTCGAACCCACTAGGACAACCAGCCACGATGACGTGTCTTCCATCGGTTCGAATGCGCCGAGATACATGGAGTCGATGCGATCAACACGGAGTGAAGTTCGGATCGGTTCGAAGTTTGCGCTCCACGTCACCACGAAGCCGCGTCCCATGATGGATTCGAAACCATTGTTTCGAATACATGGGTTCGAACCAGACAGCTATGCCGAAAACCCAATTTCGAATCCATCATATCTCCTAACCTATTGATCCAAATGCCACGAAATTTTCACTGAAGCTTGTGTACAAGTTGAAGAATGTCCACGCCAAATTTCACCTCAATTGGATGAATTCTTGATCGGTTCGAATGGAGTTTGAACCGATGCCAAAGTGGGCCCAAACTTCCTGAGACCGTGCATGTGGGCCCCCTCACGTGCCAGACGTGGTCTCCCGAGTTTTCAGCGAGATATCAGCAGCCTACGCCTATAAATAGAGCCCCAGGGCCAACAGAAAAGGGATCTTCTGACTCTGAGACGCCGAGACTCTGCCGAATCAAGATCTCCATCATCCTATATCATAACTTGATTGTTGATTTCGAATTTCCAGTTGTAACTTGCTATGGATCGCTGTAACAACTTGTAATCATTGAAAGAGAATCAATAAAACATCAAAAAACTTCACAGTGGACGTAGGCAACACGCCGAACCACTATAAATCGCTTGTCTACGCATTTATTTTACTGTTGATTGGATTTTTTGTTAGATAGTATCTGTTTTGAACTTGTATTCTTGACTATTATCTCTTCAATGACTCCCGAAGAGTGTTGTGCCCAATTTTGACACAAACACTTTGGTGCTTTCACTGAGAAAACCCAGATTTTCTCCTGCTCGTTGGATCTGTCATCGATACCGGATTGAATAAATCTAAGAGAGAGATCCAGATCGTTAAATCCAACTTCCTTCCCTTCTATTCAGATTTGCATAAAGTCTAGGAAAGGAACTCAACTGTAAAGATGGTTAGCACAAGAACCACCTCAAACGCCGTCAATCAAGAAGGACAGGATAGGCAGAATCCTGCCCCTCTACCTCCACCTAATCAAGATGCCGCTGGGCACTCAGAACCGTCGGGTCCGGTTACCCGACAAGAATTGCAGTTGTTACTTCAAGAGCTAACCCAGAGTCGGCGACAACTAGAAGAACAGCTACGCGCTAACGCTGAGCTAATCAACCAGCTGGATCGCCAGAAACGCAAACGATCCACGAGAGATCGTGCTTCTCGCTCTTCTAGCGAAAGTTCTTCATCTTCTGATTATCATAACCGACCTCCACGACCCCGGTTAGATGAGGGTCGTATGCCATCCGCCGGAAACCAACCAACATTGACCGTTGGACAAATAAGAGTTGGTCCGTCAGCCAGTTTCCGAACCGGACCCTCCTCCCGAAGGGGTGCCCTTCCTCACCACGCCGCTGAATACCGCACCGCTAGCGTTGCGGCTGAACCAGGGGTCGACGCTCGAGATCAGTCAGACCTGGACCGCCGTCAAAGCGGTCATACTCCTGAACCGTACGTCCCAGAGGACTATGAGCCGAGAAGGCAAGATGCGAACCGTCGACGATATCCGGTTCAAACCCAAAGTATGGAACGTGACCATACTCCGGCGCAAATGCCAGATCTTTCCACTATGATACGTCAGATGATCCGTGAGAGTCAGGGATTCACAAACGACGATTGGGGAGTTTCCCGAAGTCACACTCCCTTTACGGAGGACATTCTTAATGCTGAACCCCCACGGCGATTCCGAATGCCAACTCTGCCCATGTATGAGGGAAACTCCGATCCCAACCAACATATTCTAAAGTATGAGTGGTCGATGACAGCTGCCAGAGCCGACGACGCTGTGAAATGTCGTAGTTTCCCCATATCCCTGGGGGGCATCGCCACCATGTGGTTCACCCGATTGCCTCCTCGATCCGTCTCCTCTTTCGACCAGCTGGCCACAAAATTCGTTGAGCAATTCCGCATGCACGTCGCAAGGCCGAAAGATGTCAACACTCTATCTAGTGTCACGCAAGCTCCCGGAGAGACACTCAGACACTACTTAGAAAGATCCCATACTGCATGTGCAGAAATTAGTAATCCAAACGATAACTCCATCCTTATGGCGTTAACTAAGGGGATCGACCCCGATTCTGAATTTGGCAATTGGTTACCTGGGAAACCACCTGCGTCATTGGACCGTTTCCATGCCAAAGCAGCTCAATTCCTGAGGCGGGAAGACGCGAAACAGTCTAGGAAGCAAACTGACGCAGGATCAAATGCGGGAGGAACCCAAAGCAATGTTGCAATAAAACAATCCAGTGAGAGCTCCAGAAAAGTTCAGTTGAACATTAAAAATAAACAAGCTCGGCGAAGAGAGAGCGTGAATCTACTTAAAAAACAAGATCAAAATCGCGGTCTGCAACGCAAAAATCCGAAGTTCGACAGTTATACTCCTTTGAATATTTCATTGGAGGACTTGTATTTGCGGACCTGTAATGCGATTCAATATGAAAAACCTGCTCCAAGACCGTCGTCGGAGAGGCAAATCCAGACGGGAAAATTTTGCAGGTTCCATGAAGGCTACGGGCACGATACGAACGAGTGTCGTCACCTACAGGATCTTGTTGAAAAACTGGTCAGGGAAGGAAAACTAGAACAGTTTGTGCGGACACCGCAGCCCAGAGATGCGGGCCCATCCAATCCAATCAATGAACCCAATCGACCGAGGCAGGAGGACTCGACTTGTCCCCGTGGGAGATTGGTGATAAACGCCATCAGTGGCGGGCCTACTCATTTAGAAGCCTGGAACGACGAAGAACCTCGTCACTGTCACACATGACAGGCTCCTTCAATCCATGACTACTTTACAATTTCTTTTATGTTCTGAATTTTAAATTTGTAATAAGGCACTGACTTTGCCACATTTTCTCATTTCAGCAAATAAAATGCTATCTCTTCAAGCTAAAGCTATGATTCACCGAATACAACATTCAACAATCACGACACACGAAGAGCTAAGTTCCATCGAACAATGGAATTTATTCAAATAGCGAGTGACTGCGTTACAACCGGCCACTCACTAAGTGAAACCCCAGCTCGGGGGCAAGCCAACACATCGAAGGCTGAACTGGACCAACACACGACAGTCCACTCAATAATTCGTTCCCGGAGTGTGAACGGACTCCAACTTCCCACAGCGTGAATTGGAGTATAAACATTCCATAATTCGTTCCCGGAGTGCGAACGGACTCCAACTTCCCACAGCGTGAATTGGAGTATAAACATTCCATAATTCGTTCCCGGAGTGCGAACGGACTCCAACTTCCCACAGCGTGAATTGGAGTATAAACATTCCATAATTCGTTCCCGGAGTGCGAACGGACTCCAACTTATCACAGCGTGAATTGGAGTATAAACATTCCATAATTCGTTCCCGGAGTGCGAACGGACTCCAACTTCCCACAGCGTGAATTGGAGTATAAACATTCAATAATTCGTTCCCGGAGTGCGAATGGACTCCAACTTCCCACAGCGTGAACTGGAGTATAAACATTTAACAATTCGTTCCCGGTGTGCGAACGGACTCCAACTTCCCACAGCGCGAATTGGAGTATAAACATTTAACAATTCGTTCACGGAGTGCGAACGGACTCCAACTTCCCACAGCGTGAATTGGAGTATAAACATTCAACAATTCGTTCCCGGAGTGCGAACGGACTCCAACTTCCCACAGCGTGAATTGGAGTATAAACATTCCATAATTCGTTCCCGGAGTGCGAACGGACTCCAACTTCCCACAGCACGAATTGGAGTATAAACATTTAATAATTCGTTCCCACTGCGCGAACCAACCCATCAATGCGGACTCCAAATTCCCAGAGTGTGAATTGGAGTATAAACATCAATTCGAAGTTCCCGGAGTGTGAACCGAAGTATCAACACCGACTCCATGATCCCCAAAACATGAATTGGGGGATGAACATAAGTTACGGGTTCCCGAAGCGCGAACCGAAGCATCCGTGCAAACTCCAGATTCCCGAAGTGCGAGTTGGAGTATAAATGTCAATTCCGGGTTCCTGAAGTACGAACCCAAACATACATGTTTTATCCAAGTTCTCGGCGTGTGAATTGGAGCACCAACACCAAGTCAAAGTTCCCGTAGTGCGAACTAAAGCGTTAATACTAACTCCGAGTTAGTAGAGTGCAAGTTGGAATGTGAACATCATTCCCAAGTTCCCGTAGCGCGAACCACGTTACAAGCATCAATAACACTCGAACTCTTGGAATGCAAACCAAGTTATCGATCTCAAATTATTCTAAGTCCCCGGAAGGCGGACGTGTGCTCAAGACTTGCAACAAGTGCGATCAACCATCATAAATACAAGTGTTGTTCCCCAAAACTGGGGGGCACGAAAGCTAAATATTAATCACTAACCGAAGTGATACAACGTCCGAAGTTCAACTCATTCATCAATCACAACGTGTGACCAAGGTCTTTAGACTTGGAAAATGAGACGAACTCTACTTAAACGATAAAAACACCACAAGTACATCGGACCGAAAACAAGGCGTTGCCAGTACTTAAGCACAAATAAAACAAGAGTTGAAACAAAGAAATAAAATTTTATTTCAACTAACTTAAAATGTAGGTAAGTTCTTCCAAAAAGAATGCCTACTAGCAGGGGCCGAACCTGCATCTATACACGACCTACTAACAAAAAACGAAGACAAGTACCTATCTACCAAAACATCTACTTGAGAAGCTGATTTATTTCTTCTTTTTCCTTCTAACTAGTGGTACATCATCAGTGTCACTAGGGATAGAAATTCTTCGTTTTGAATGTCTCCTCTCCGGCGGTGGCTCTTCGGCAGGAGGCATGATGTCAATATCCTTCTCGGAGCTTGAGTCTACATGGAGGCTACCTGCCGGAGGAGTAGGGGGAACTGGATCCGTAACGGAAGTTGAGACCATGCCACCCGATGGTGCTACCGTAGCAGGTGCTGGACTCTGCGCCGCCGTGCTGCCATTGACGGTACCGCTATGCCCCGCAGCCTCTATTTCGGCGTTAATCTCAGCCAAAATTTCCTCATCACGAGTCGCATGGGCTTGGCTGGGGGCATCTACGGCCTGCATCGAAGAACTTGAGGACGGCGGGAGGCTACTAACGATGATAAATGGCAAGTCAGAGAAAGAACCACCCTGCTCACCGAGCAGTTCGCTCACCATTTGTTCGTCAGCAGATAAGGATCCCCCCTGCACCGCCTCAGCAGATACCGCGGTTACAACGGTAGTCTCGGTAGCGATGGCCTTATCTCCTCTGCTTAATTCTTCAGCCACAACAGTCGGCGCAACTCCAGTCACTATGCAAAAGATAAGAAGTTATTAAAAAACTGCTATAAAACAAACACTCTATTCAGAGAACGCTTGAGATAACTTCGAAATACCTTCCCCAGTTTGGCTCGCAGACGGCTGAACGGCCTCGGGAGTACGCTCATGAATAGGAGATAAGCGTGGTTGTTCCGGGTCGTAAGCAGGAACAGGTTGCAAACTGACCACAGATACAGGCACCGACGAAGATGGTGTGCTAACTTCAGTGACAGCAGAATGGTGCTCAACGCCTGACCCCTCTCCGACTTCCAGGGAACGACCACCAATCATTTCCTTCTCATGAGCGATGATAGCGTCATGAAGAACCTTCTTCTCATCGTCTGTGAGCAGCCGATTCTCCAGTTCGAATCGGTCGACCGCTTCGCCTGGGTGCGCTTCCTCTTCCTCCTCGACCAATCGGTCCCAGGCGCTACGAAGATGAACTGGATAATCTTGAAGCCAGGCCAAGTTTCTGTGCTTCAATACATTGGCGTTGTAAGTTATGAGCAAATCTTCGATATCGGCCTCTAGCCTGGCCTCTGCATTCTGAACCTTCTCCTCCACCTCTGCTTCGACCGCCTGAACTTTGGCCACGGCCGCATCTCTCTCAGTGCGAAGCACTACGGCTTGCTCGCAGGCCTCTTGCGCCGTGTTATGCGCGTCATCTCTATCTTTAATAATCTCGGCAAATTTAGCCTTGAGCTCATTAAGTTCTTTTAACGCCGCATCCCGCTCAGCAGTGACGACAGTATTCCGGTGGCCCATGTCTTCCACCGTAACATAGTGCTCCTTTTTCATTCTATCCATGGCTGCTTGAGCTTCGTCAACCTTTGTAAGAGCCTCCATCTCCGACTTTCGAGACGATTCAGCCTCGGTATTCAGCACTTGTATGATGCGGTCTCTTTGAGCCAGCTCGGTTTGAAGCTTTTCAATGGTAGCAGCTCGTTCGAAGGCCAACGCCGATTCCTTATCGGCCGCCCTATACCACGCCTTGTATTGGGAGTAAAAGTCATGAACATAGTCGAGCGCTAACCGCTCAGCCTCCGACGGGACTCTTTTCAGGTTCGGGGGAAAGACGTAGTTGTCGAAGCAGATATTCGGGAACTTCCTCTTTAATTGCGCGAGTCTAATTGCCCCTTCTCCCGAGATCTCTGTAGGAGGATGCTCTGTGACTATCGGGGTCATCGCCTCGGATCGGGAAGCTTGAGAACCCGACGTATATCGAGAAGACTCGGAAGGATGAGGGACATGAGCAGGAGGTTGTACGGGATCTCTGGAAGGAGGAGGAGTACGCGACCGCGATCGACGCTTATAACCCCTGTCCGTGTCATATCTCTCGTGACTAGAATACCCAGAACGTCCCTGGTGATAATACCCAGGACGCCTCTGATCATAACCTCTATCCCCTTTACGTCTACGCGAATCGTAATATGAAGGCTTGCGGGCGTGTCGAAAACTCCCAAGCATCGAACCTCGCTTAGACATGATATCTGCGAAGCAAAATAAGATAGAATTAATCACCTTTCAAAACAGATAGTTTTCAGTCAAAGGTTATGCAGTGTCGTGAAATGTGTATGAATATGCATTCCCCCCGACCAACCGGAAGTGTCGACCTCGCTAGTAATAAGAGGCTCGTTCAATTCTAAGGTGCGATGGAATTCCTCCAACCCGGCATCATGCTGAAAAGACACATCGTCCGGGATTGGAAGATTGGCAAGCCCTTCAAAAAGATTTTCAGTTCTCGGAGGAGACGTCTCCGAGATTCTAACTCCGGGAGCAGAACGGGCCGTGACGACCGATTTCGATCTCCCTTTCTTACTTGACTTAACCATGGCAGCCTTGCCTTTTCTCTGCTCCACGACGTCCGGAGCTGCGTCAGTAGGCCCGGTCAGCGGCTCATCATCGGTGTGGGTTCTTTCAGAGTCCGCTTCCTCAGCTGTGGTAACTCTGGGTTTCTTGTGCTTGACTCGTTTCTTCGAGACGACCCTTAGTGCCACTTCAAAACTTATGCTCTGCCCTTGTTCGATCAAACCGCAGGCCCGGAGATTCCTATCCGTCAATAACACATCGATATCCCTATCTCCATCCGGGACTTCTCGAAGCACTCGCACCATCTCCCTAAAGTGCTCGCCTTCAGGTCGCTGAATCACCGCTGCAAAAAAGGATAAAACATAAGTTCCACTTCGGCTGCGATTGCCATAGTAATTATTTACAAACTCAACTATACTCACGTCTGAATAGCCATCGTCGGGCGAATTCAGGAGGACATCTGACATAAAACCATTATGTCCTATAATAGCTCAACTTGGTCCAAGACCCGGTAACCACTTGGCAATTTCTCACCGCTTCTAGGAATGTGAAGGAGGGATAATCACCTCGAGTTTTGAAATTGAACAAGTATCTGATCTCAATTGGGAGCGGTGGTCGATGGAGATATTCCATAAATGCGATGAACATGCTATTGATCGACGCATATCCGTTCGGGTGCAGCTGAGATAGGGCGATCCTCAAGAACGACAATACTTCCCTTATGTACTCGTTGAATGGGGGAAGTGTCCCGGCCGCGCACGCGTGGCGGTTAAATGCCGTATATCCTTCCGGTGGATTATGCGGTCTATCATTCGGCCTCGGCAGTAGCACATCGTCCAGCGACAGGCCGTGTCTCAAACATATTCTCCCCAACATGTCTTCAGAGATATTGGACGGAACGGAATCTGATGGATTGGCAATGAACGACGCATCGGGAAGTTCATCCGGAGCTGGACCAATAATCTCAGGATCAATATCAGGAATCTCTAGCCTCGGAGAGACGGTAACTTGAGTTTCCTGCTGCTGTGAACTTGACGGTTCCATAACTAGCTAACTCACGAGAAACCATCGTTAGACGACAAAAGCCCGTGCGTTCCCCAGTGTAGCGTGTATGAGTGTGTGTTGTGCAGTGACATGCATTACTTGAATAAATGTTGCAGAGTTAAAGGAATATGCAAACGACAAGGTTACGGAGTCCAGCTATAATGACCGTCATCACTGACCATCATCACCAGTCCGTCTCCATGATGGAAGTTGGTTCGGGTAGAGGTTGTTATAGTTCCATCGACGAGCTTCAGAAGGTAGTCATGTATGCAGTTTAATATTCAAGTCCAAATATGCAGGAATGAAGCTCGTCGGAATTATGCTTGGAGAATTTCAAATTTTGGTATCCATCATGTAGGGTTCGAATCCATCACCAGGACGTCTTTCGAACCCATCCTGACGTTGCTTCGAAACCATGCGCTCGAACCCATCCTGGCGCCGCTTCGAACCCACGTGTTCGAAACCATTCTGGCGCGCTTCGAACCGATAGACAGATGACTAGTTCGAACCGATAAGAAAACCTCAACTCCGCATCACTCACATTCGAACCGATCCACTTCGTATCGATACGAAGCTGTGGACTTCGAAACGATAGATTATGGATTCGAACCCATCGGTTCGAATGAACCCCTCGAATCCCTCGATCGATGCGAACTACACATCCCAACAAGGACATTCCAAGGATCGATTCGAAATCCAGTAAGAAGACACCACCGTCATCGATTCGAACTCGAGCCTACGTATCGGTTCGAATCCCTCCCAAACCAGATCTGGTTTTGCCAATCTCGAAGCTACGCAATCGATAAAAAGAAACAGGTTCGAAGTAACTTCGCCGTTCGAATCCAAGGCTAATTACCTAGTTTGGATGATGAATTCAAGGAATTGAAGATTCAGATCTTGAATGGTTCGAAAGAGTGACGCTGTGTTTTCTCTTTTGGAGCTCTGAAACGATGAAGAGCACAGTAACAAGCAGGCAACAGTAAATGTAAAAAGTGAAAACGTGCCGTGGTCTTGGCTATTTATATGGGGGGGTTAGAGATGACTGAATCGATTCGCGTGCCGGTGGACTTGACCGATTACAACAGGTCAGAATGCAGAATCGGTTCGAAATCCACTTTCGAACCCATACGTTTGAGGCTCCATCGTGTGAAGCGCACGAACCACTGCCGCGAACACAAGCCTCGAAACCATCCCTTCACATCGGTTCGAATGTCAATTTCGAACCCATCACTACACAAGTGTACTCCATCCCTTCACATCGGTTCGAATGTCAATTTCGAACCCATCACTACACAAGTGTATTCCAGCCTTTCAGACCGGTTCGAATGACAATTTCGAATCCATCATAGCAGCAAGCGTACCGCGTCCATGCAAACGTGGATTTCGAACCCATCAATGCTCGAATGCATCGGTTCGAAACATTACGCTCACGCAATACAAATTCGATTCCTTTAACCTTCTACATCGATTCAGGAGAGGATCGATACGAAGGAAGCTTCCAAAACAACCACCAAGCGTTGTCCAATTCAAATTTCAAAGTTGGTTCAGGAGAGAATCAATACGAAATTCTATAGCAAACCAAACTGACGACAACTCGTGGACGCACGATGTTAACAAGGGTCAAATTAACATATGCACATACATGTTGGACTAACTTTCGATTTTGAATATTCACAGGGATCAAACACTCATCCTGCTACAAATGCGACAGCCAACGGCTAAGCACTATTATACAGCAATCAATCATATCAACGCAAGGTTACAACAGTACAACATGCGAGTTACGACAAAAAAGAGAGCAATGATTGTTCAGATAGAGATTGCAGCTATTCAAAGCACGTCATGTTCCCACAAGACGTACTTTGGGGGGCAAAATGTTATCCCGCTTTTTGGCAAAGCCGCGATACCAAAAGATTGATCGAAAGCGAAGGACAGTTCGCCTCAGAGGTTGATCGTACTTCCTTTCGCCATAGATATCATTGAATTTTATCCGAGTCCAGATTGATCTACAATTGATAGGACACGGCAAGAAAGACCACAGGAGTCAGAATTTCGAATTTCAAGTCAATTCAAGGTCGTATGCTCAAGTTATGATGGATTCAAGTTGAGAGAAATGAACCTTACTCGGTTCGAATCCATCACCTCGAATCCATCCGGAACCTTCCCTAGCTCGAACCCAAGAAGCTTAGCCATGCTTCGAATCCATCTGAGCAGGCACCGTGTTCGAATCCATAGCACAGTCACGCCACCTTCGAACCCATCAGGTTCGACTCCATCCAGTTCGAAACCATCCCATGGTCATCCTTCGTATCCATCAAGAGAAAGTGCTTCGAACCAACCAATGTTCGAACCCAGCATTCCTACCTTCGAATCCATCCTCCCAAAGACATGCTTCGAACCCATCACAGAGGCCTTCTTCGAACCCATCTGTGATGCCATCTTCAAAACCATCCTGCATAACTTCGTTCGAACCCACTAGGTCAACCAGCCACGATGACGTGTCTTCCATCGGTTCGAATGCGCCGAGATACATGGAGTCGAAGCGGTCAACACGGAGTGAAGTCCGGATCGGTTCGAAGTTTGCGCTCCACGTCACCACGAAGCCGCGTGCCATGATGGATTCGAAACCATCGTTTCGAATACATGGGTTCGAACCAGACAGCTATGCCGAAAACCCAATTTCGAATCCATCATATCTCCTAACCTATTGATCCAAATGCCACGAAATTTTCACTGAAGCTTGTGTACATGTTGAAGAATGTCCACGCCAAATTTCACCTCAATTGGATGAATTCTTGATCGGTTCGAATGGAGTTTGAACCGATGCCAAAGTGGGCCCAAACTTCCTGAGACCGTGCATGTGGGCCCCCTCACGTGCCGGACGTGGTCTCCCGAGTTTTCAGCGAGATATCAGCAGCCTACGCCTATAAATATAGCCCCAGGGCCAACAGAAAAGGGATCTTCTGACTCTAAGACGCCGAGACTCTGCCGAATCAAGATCTCCATCATCCTATATCATAACTTGATTGTTGATTTCGAATATCCAGTTGTAACTTGCTGTGGATCGCTGTAACAACTTGTAATCATTGAAAGAGAATCAATAAAACATCAAAAAACTTCACAGTGGACGTAGGCAACACGCCGAACCACTATAAATCGCTTGTCTACGCATTTATTTTACTGTTGATTGGAGTTTTTGTTAGATAATATCTATTTTGAACTTGTATTCTTGACTATTATCTCTTCAACGACTCCCGAAGAGTGTTGTGCCCAATTTTGACACAAACAACGAACAAAGTCCGGGTCAAGAATAAGCTTCTCCCCAGATTCCAACCAACAAGAAGGTGATCGACATGGCCTTCCGTATAAGGCTTCGAAAGGGGCCATACCGATACTAGACTGAAAACTATTGTTGTAGGAGAACTCTACAAGAGGTAGGTGATCCTCCCAACAACCACCGAAATCAAAAATACAAATACGAAGAAGATCTTCCAAAATACGATTCACCCGTTCAGTCTGTCCGTCAGACTGCGGATGATAAGCTGTAGAAAAATTAAGCTTTGTTCCCAAAGCTTGCTGAAGACTCTTCCAAAAATGACTCGTGAATAAAGGATCACGATCACTCACAATAAAACTAGGAACACCGTGAAGTCTCACGATTTCCTTGACATACAACTTGGCCAAATGCGAAGCTGTTCTATTAGAATTAATAGGGACAAAATGAGCAGACTTAGTGAGACGATCAATAACCCAAATACTAGAATGACCTGATCTCGAACGAGGTAGGCCGTCAATAAAATCCATAGAAATTTGATCCCACTTCCACAATGGAATCTCAAGAGGTTGAAGAAGTCCAGAAGGACGCTGATGTTCGGCCTTCACACGTTGACATGTCATGCAGTTGCTCACATAACTCGCTACATCGCGCTTCATGCCTTCCCAATAATAAAGACGACGCATATCGACATACATCTTACTACTACCGGGATGAATGGTATACTTAGAACGATGGCAATCATCAAGAATGTCATGCCTAAGTGCAAAATCAGAAGGCACAAAATGACGGTTCTTCTTACGAAGACACCTATGAGAATCAATGCTAAAATCTTGCAACGCCTCATCACAAGATCCAGACTCACAAAGCTGAATAAAATGCAACAAATCAGGATCACGCCGCTGAGCATCGGCAATACGATCCAATAAAATAGGTCGAGCTCCCAAACTAAATAATAGAATAGGAGAATCAGAAGATGAACCTCGATCACGAATTTCACAAAAAGATAGAGTCTCAAGAACATTCCATTCGGCAAGCATCATAGAAATAACAGCCGAATGTTTACGACTAAGCGCATCTGCAACACGATTACCCTTACCAGGGGTAAACTGGATATCAAAGTCATAGGAAGCAAGAAACTCAAGCCAACGTTGTTGTCTCATATTGAGTTCCTTCTGAGTAAACAAATACTTCAAAGATTTGTGATCGGTATAGAGAATGAAGCGCTCGCCCAATAAATAATGTCGCCAAATCTTCAAGGCAAAGACAATGGCGGCTAACTCAAGATTATGAGTGGCATAGCGAACTTCATTCGGACGCAGTTGCCTAGAAGCATAAGCAACTACCCGATCTCTCTACATAAGCACAGCACCGAGACCACTACCACAAGCATCGGTGCAGACAACAAGATCATGATTCCCTTCGGGAACCACAAGAATAGGAGCATTAGTGAGAATTTCTTTCAATGTCTGAAAGGAAGCTTCACACTTGTCGGACCAAATAAAATGAATGCCTTTCCGAGTAAGGCAAGTGAGAGGAAGCACAACATGGGAAAAGTTCTTAATGAACCGCCGGTAATAACCCGCCAATCCAAGGAAACTACGAATCTCAGGCACATTCTCAGGCCTCTTCCAATACTGGATGGCTTCGATCTTTGAGGGATCGACAGAAATGCCATCGGAAGATACAACATGGCCTAAGAACTTAACCTTATTCTCCCAAAAGTGGCACTTGGAGAATTTGTCTTTAAGCTGATGATGACGGAGAGTACTCAAGACAATTCTCAAGTGATTAGCATGCTAAGCTTCAGACTTAGAATAAATAAGGATATCATCAATGAAGACAAGAACAAACTTATCGAGATATTCCCGAAATACCCAATTCATGAGGTCAACAAAGAAAGCAGGAGCGTTCGTCAAACCGAACGGCATAACGAGCCACTCAAAAGAACCATAACGAGTACGGAAAGCGGTAAGAGGTATGCTATCCTCCGCGACTCGTAATTGATGAAAACCTGTGGCAAGGTCAAGTTGAGAAAAGACCTTAGCACCACTCAATAGATCGAACATATCATCGATCCTAGGCAATGGATACCTATTTCTAATGGTCAACTCGTTAAGCTTGCGATAGTCAATGCAAAGCCTAAGAGTTCCATCAGACTTCTTCACAAAAACGACCGCGAATCCCCACGGAGAAAAACTGGACTGAATCAACTGCTTGGACTCAAGCTCTAAAAGCTGCTTTTTGAGTTCCTCATTTTCCTTTGTAGACATCCTCGTGGGAGGACGACTAACTGGCTGCGCGCCTGGAATGAGATCAATGCGGAACTCAATTGCCCGTTTGGGTGGCAAACCCGAAACAGGTTCAAAAACATCAGAAAAGTCACAAGCAATAGGAATACGAGATACATCATTACCATCTCGCGAATCAAGAGAATACAAAGCCATCTCAGAATTATCCACATCCCCAAGAACAAGAGATAACTGAGAGGGCGAATCAGGATGACAAAGATATAAAATTCTCTCGGAACAAATAATCCTGGCATCGTACCTCACTAGCCAGTCCATACCAAAAATCATATCAAAACCCAAATGAGAAACAACGTGCAGATTCGCACGGAAAGAAAGGCCACATAAAACAATCTCAATATCATCACAAAGCAAACTAAGGGTCACGGATCCCCCAATTGGATTCGCAATCCTTAAAGAAGTAACCATACAAGAAACATCCAAAGATAAATCATCTACAAGCTTCTTCGATACGAAAGAATGTGAAGCACCCGTATCGAAAAGAACTCGTATACTATGATCATGAAATAGAATTGAACCCTCCAAAATAGATGGAGTCATACCTTTGGATTGAGAAGGACCTCCAGAAGCATTAACCACATTGAGCTTGCCAGATTTTACATTAGCAGGAGCAGTAGGACAAGCAGAAACATGATGACCTTCCTTCTTGCAATAACGGCAGAAGAGAGGCTTTGGACAAGCTCGAATAATATGATCCGGAGAACCACAATTAAAACACTTTCGAACGAAAGGTGTTCCGGAAGATTGAGGCTGAGAGCTAGGACCACCGGTCTTCTTCTTCTTAGAAGGAAAAGGCTTCTTCTGAATTGGAAACTGCTTCTTGTTGGGGTTTCTGGAAACCTCAACATTAACATCACTATCACACTCCTTCTTGACGGTCTCGAGATGAAGCGCCGAATCAACCAATTCCTCAAAAGAAAGTTTAAGCTGGAGCAACAAGGACTTCTTAAGATATTTCTTAAGGCCAAAAACAAACTTCAAATTCTTCTTGTAAGAAGTGCTGATGAATTCAAGACCATACTGAGATAAAGCCTCGAACGATGCGACATACTCAGAAACAGAAGATTTTCCTTGCTTCAACTCAAGGAAGCGACGGGTCAATAAAACTTTTTCAGATTCAGGAACGAACTTGAGTTCAAATCGTCCCCGAAACTGAGTCCAAGAAAGAGTAGACTCATCAATTTCAGCTACAAGAAGCTCATACCAGTCAAGAGCACGCTCTTGTAATAAAATAGAAGTTACAAGAACTCTATCATGGTCAGAAAGATCCATGCGAGAGAAAATACGCTCGCACGTGCGAAGCCAAGCTTGGACTTCAAGAACAGACTCAGAGCCCTTAAACGACTTTCCTCCAAGATGAGCAAAATCACTGCACTGACGTGCAAAAGCAGACTTGCGAGGTGGAGACACTCGAGGAGGAACGGGAGGCTGAGTGCTCCTAAACAATTCCAAAAACTGATCGGCAGACATATATACGCCATCCGGATGCGAGCCACTAGATTGCCCAGCATCCGAACGTCGACCTCTGCCTCTTCCAGACATAAGCTGAAAGTAAGATAAGAACAAGATTATTCACAAGGTGGATATTACAATATGGGATACTACGGAATAATCCTAGACGTATTCCCAAACTCTATCTAACCTTGATGGAATAAAGAGACACGATGATTCAAAGATCTGTATCACTTGTACACTTTAATGTACCATAATATGTGCATCTATTCTGTGTTTATCATATTTTGTTCTGAACTCTGCTTCGACACCACGCTGTGACGCCCCACTCCGAGAGCCTCGTTAACAAAGAGTATTATATAGATAATACTGTCGGCTAACACGGACAATAGAGTATAATGGAAGCGACCATGTGTAATCTTACCTTAACTATTCACTAAATACGTCGAAAAGTAGAATCACAAACAATTCGACCTATTCAATAAATATTTAAAGCAAAACTACAATGGCTATAGGATCTATCAGAAGAAAATATAACAACTCAAATGTAATCCACATCACAGAATCAGTCGATCATAATGTACACATAAACAGATACACAACAGAGTATACAAAATAAAACATGTCAAGTGGTACAGGAGACCACAATATAGAGACGAGACGAAAGAGTATAAATCTGAGTTACAACAGATAAGGACTACAAAAGACGCTATAACAAAATGAAGCTAGCGAATAGTCCATGCGGAAGCAAAATAGGCTAAGTCCCCAAAAGCACCTAACCTGAAACATCTCGGTCTGACCCGAGTATAAAATACACGGGTCAGTCTAGATAACAAATCAGTTAGATAAACTGAACAATAATAAACCTGCAAGGTCATATAGTATAATAAATATCTCTAGGGGAGATAACACAATCATCAACAAGAGATGAATCATATAGAACAAGCCTCATATCATCGGCAACATATAGAAACAAAGGATACAAATATCCCAAAACAAGCCAATAGGCAAACAACAAATACCAATAAGGTATACAAGTTCCACAAGGTAAACGCTATACTCCATGCGGCTCAAAAAGACCAATACCGAAGAGCGATACCAAGGGAATATACGTATCAATGAAACATCATAAAATTTGCTCGAGCTCAGTACTGTACAAACAAGGATCCATGAGCCCGAAGACTCCAAACCCAAGTATTACCCATGCGGCACATAAGGCCAACATCAGAGCGAAACTATATAGGGCAACAAACCCGAAGGCACACACCCGAAGGCAACATACCCGAAGGCAACAAACCTAGGGAGGCAGTCCGAAGACACTATCCCAGAGGCAACAAACCGTAGTGGTGAAGGTCGAAGACCCAGTACTGGACACCACTAACTGGCGGAATGTGTCACAACTCTCGAAAAGGAATCCGAAAAGTGTTAACGTATGTCCCATAACCACTCGTTCGCACTAAACGGTTTACTATCCGTCAGTCCCTTTCACACTCAAAGCAGTACAAAGTTTACCTCATATCATCGATAAACCAAACCCGAAGGTCAAAACAATCAATCGAATAGGTCGAGGATTAACTGGAAAGATAAATGCACAGATTCATGGTCTGTGTTTTGCCCAACCATTTAATCACCCTTCCACTTCGTTCGAAGTGCGAAAGTGTGTGTGTTTTAAATAGAATTTATAAATTAGAGAAACGAACTTTTAAATGCGATTCGAGAGATTATTTTATAAAAACCCGTGGATTAAAATTAAAAGGAACCATCAAAGTCAAAACAATTGATAATCATACATAGGATTATCATGAATCGATTCAAATTGAAAATTCCATCCAAAAAGGCAAATTGGAACCAAACAGCAGGTTCAGTCGACTGAACAGAGTTTTCAGTCGACTAACCCTGTGCCTGGAAATTTTTCAGGTTCAGGAAACTTTCTGTTTCCAGGTTCAGTCGACTGTGCAGAGTTTTTCAGTCGACTGAATCATGCCTGGAAACTCTCGGGTTTTAGGTTCAGCCGACTGAACAGAGTTTTCAGTCGACTGAATCATGCCTGGGCTGTTTTTCAGCCTTATTCAAATGAAGAGCAAACTCTCCCAAAATGCAATCGGACGAACATTGGCTCTAAGGGCTTATGCCAATCGACAACCCGGCCCTATATGTTCCTCGATGCATCACCAAAACATGATTAAAACATCAAAGTTAGGATTTCAAAGATTTGAACCCAAAACACTAAAAATTGGATTATTCCCCAATTCAACCTAAACCAGTTGCAAGTGCATATGAACAAGGTGTTAGGAATTCATACCTAACATCAATGAAATCAAGAGAAGTAGATGTGAGTTCAAAACTCACCTTTGTACACAAAACAAAGAAGATGAAGAAGCACAATTGCAAGGAATCAACCAAGTACACTCCACTTCAACACTACAAGCTTCAATCTAGAATCAAAGCAAGTATTTCCTAAGTTAGGGTTAGGAAATTACTGAAATTGAAGAGGAGAAAAGATGGAGAAGATGGAGATGAACTTACCAATGGATTCTCTTTGATTTTGGAGCAAGAATCAAGCTACAAAGGAGAAACTAGGGCTTGCTAATTTCTATTTCTCTTTCCTTTCCCCCATTTCAGTTTTTAGCTTAAGAAATAAAATGAAATGAAGATGAAATGAAGAGAAGGGTTGAGCTAGGGTGTTAAGTGAGCTAGTGGGCCGAACCCAATCCCAAACCCAATAGAAAAAGTAGCCAAAATTTCACAAACTCCAAACATATCAAAGATTATACTCAAAAAGATCGCAAACGCCATTTTGGACTCAATGGAAATGGTTTCGAGCTCCAATTCGGCCATTTGCAGAAAGTAACATTTCGGACCCCAAAATTCGAATAACGACGCTATATTTAAATCAAACATTTAAATATAAAATCGTTAAATATGCGGGTTGTTACAGGATTCAACTCACTTTCATCTTCCTTTAATCTACCTAGTCAGAAACAAAACAAATCTTCAACTTATAGAACCACGTGGATAATACTAAATGGATGATATACCAATCTGAATTCTGAGGTTGTTAGAAATATGTAGTTAGAGTTAACTCATGCAAGTATGGACGTGGAATGAAATAGTATGATTTCAACATTGAAGAAGCAGTGAACAAAGTGGAAAATAAAATATACCATACTTTAGTTCCTTTCAATAGATTAATAGAAAATACTTTTAGTTATATTTTCGAAATAAGCTAACATCGAGATACAAATCAATCTAAGTACACAAAACGCTGTGCGAATCTACAAAATAATTCAATAAAAAAAACAAAAATCAAACTTTTTCATGTTTCTTCTACTTGTTTGTTGAACTGTCATTATGTGTTTAAGTTAGAAATATTTCATTTCAATTTTGAAATTTAACTGTTAGTTGTAAAATATATGAGGCGTATCATTCATTACATAACTTGAATTGAACGAGTGCTATTTGTCTCATTAGAGTGGATTTTATATGTTAGCGCTGCACCTTTCAAAATGATATAGACTGATCGATAACTTCTAATTATGATGTTAGTCTACCCCTAAACTATCATGCTATAGCTCTGTGTGTATGTGTGTTAGTCAGCTAACTGTTGAGTAAGAAGCATGAGTGGCAAACTGTTTATCCATAGCTATTTCTTGTAAGAACCTATATGAATGGTAACCTAGTATTAGACGTTCAGTAATAAATCATGATACATTAGTGGTCAAGTGTAACGACCCGGAAATTTCGATCCCGAAAATTCCAGATTGTTACTGGAAAGTAGAAAGAGATAGAAGAAGAAGAAACAAAAACAGAAACTCAGAATCTCACAATCGCAGCGGATAAAATATAATATCACATAAATAATAGTTATACAAAGGAAACTATACTTGTCAAATTACACTTTATTAAATCAGAGTTACAATAGATTTACAATCACATAACAGATAAATCCATCTGTTTCAGATACTATAATATATTAACATCAGAAGCTCTCCATACGTTCCTGCTCTCCAGCTTTCCTCTTGAGCTCCAGGACGTCCTTACCTGAAAATCTGTAATACTCGGTCTGACCCGAGCATTACATCAAAGTAACACCCGGGTCAGGCTGGAAACCATCGTGAGTAAACCCATCTAATATGAAACACACCAAAACATTAACCAATTCTTAACCCCGGGTAACTCATAACAATTTTACAAATCCACAGGTTTGGTATAGACAACACTTATTATACTCATCAATTTCTAAGTGTCAGAACTTAGATTTTATGGTCCAATTCGCTCAAATCATTCCAACCCAGCACATTGATTTCCACATATCAATTTTATAAAGAATCAAAGTGGTTTCGGGCATTAACTAATACCCGACCCTGGTCTCTTCGAATATAATGTCAACTTAACTTAAATTATTCAGGTGAAATACAATTCTACTTAAAATACAAGATGCCACAGTAATTCATTATCAATAGATAACCACACCTTCACAGTTTAAATCAAACATATCATATCACGAACCACCTATTAGGGATAATAACTAAACAAGGCTTCCAATATTATTCTATTTATCCTTTAATTACATTTAAGTAATTAACCCTTAATTAATTTCTCAAACTAATTATCCTTAACCCAAAACAGTAATTATCCTTTAATTAATTACTAACCATAACTATTAATCTTGGTTAATAACATCAGTAATTAACCACCCTTAATTACTTCATCAAATAAATTAATTACTCCTTAATTAATTATTTCTAATTAATCCTTTGATTAATTATACAGGGAAATCTAATCCAAATTCCTCTCACTAATAATTCGCTTATTCAATTAATTACATACAGTAACTATCCATTAATTTCTTACCTAAGTAATTTATTTATCAAATCATCAAGTGATTCTTTTTAAAATAAAACAAACTGAATTAACTAGTTTAAACTAATCAGATTAAACTCAATTAATTACAATGAGTAATTAATTCCTTAATTACTCCCATTAAGCAATTACACATAAACAACTTCACAAATGATTATTCTTAATTAATTAATCTAATTAATTATTAAAAATTAATCACATTAATTAATTATTAAATAATCCTAAACTTTTAAGTTTAAACCTTTAAATGATAAAGAATACTTTTCTTATAAAGGAGATTTTACAAGAGTTAAACAATTTTTTTTTTCAAACATTAAAATTTTTCTTTATCATTCAAAATTTGTAAAACACTTAAATTTAATAAACAAGGATCCAAATTTGGATTTGAATCAGATTTAAACTTTGTTTAAACATTTCTTTACATTTAAATTTCCAATTTAAATTCAAATTCTTTCAAAACACTTAACCCCTTTCAAGTTATTAAACGAATTTAAATTTAAAAACTTCATTCACTTCCAGCTATGATTCAAATTTAAGCTTGAATCCATAATTTAAAATTTAGATTTAAAATTCATTTAAATCTTTTGCTTAATACTTTTAAATTTAAGTTTAAATTTGAGAAATAGGTTAAGTTTCAAACTTGAGCAAACTAACTCGAGTAACCCATAATTCACTTGAGGAAAACACTAAATAACTCGAGTAACACTTCACTTGAATTCATTTTACAACAAAAACAGAAAAAAAAAATTAAAAAAAATCCTGGATCTAGATTACACGAAACAAACACATGACTCTCACTTCAAAATTCATGAGCACCACTCGCGTGACTAATAGCCTGAGTCTCCCCCGAAATCATCACGAGCACCGCTACGAGGAAACTAGGCCAACTCCATCTTCCCAAACGTTCAGATACAGCCATTAATTCGTGCATATGCAGGGAGGCGGCGACCTTCTCTGGTCGCCTCCGATGATCTCAACATATCCATAATCACCCATTCAACCCATCACGATCATCAGATCGTGATTATCAACTCGAAATCGATTCCGAGTGGTCTAACCCAACCTGAAGTAAAAACTAGAGCACCTCTCCATCCTAAAATCGTCACGACCGCGTTCATCCTATCACCGGTGGCCAGACAATTCTGGCCACGTCTCGCTGACCGCACCCGCAATCATCCCTTCGAATCTCAAAGCACTCGATCAACCAGAGCCCACGTGGTGACTCAATTCCCAACCGAGAAAAAACTAGGGTTAAATACCTATTTACGATCACCGGCGTCAACACCGCCCACTATCCCCTCAACCCCCATTTTTACTAAGCTTCCTAACCATGAATCTTGCTTTAGCCAGAAGCTCGGCCACTTAAATATCGCCGATCACCAGAAGATGACCAGGATCCAATTTCCAGAAAATGTCAAAATGTACATTCTATTCAATATCAGAAATCTGGATTTTTGTTTTAAAATTCCTAACTCCTATAGATGATTCGAGATATTTGCTTAAATCGACATAATTCAACATTCCATTTATCACTTTATTTGAGTCCCCCTGTGTTTCTTGATTACAGGCAAATTTTCCAGAAAATTTTCAACTTATTTCTTGTAAATAAAATTCTAAAACTTAATTATGTTTAAAACAAACAATATGAGTTTGATTTCCTTAGCCTAAAAAAAAATCACATGAAGTAAACTTTGTATAAATTCTTTTTATTGAGTCTATTAGGAAATAACAGAGTTAAACACCAACTTGCATACCATTATGTTCAGGCCTAAAATCATGTGTCCAGTTTTAAACAACATGCATACAGAAATCTGAACATGTATCACAAAATTCACTTCAATCATGTTACATACAACAATTTAAAACTGATTTTTGGTTTAGGACTACTCACCTCTCCCTGGAACCAGACTTGCATTTGCATTGTTGATTCTGGAACTTTAATTTTTGATGTTGAAAACTGCTTTCAAATATGCAGATTTTTAAACATGCATTGCACTTGATTTTCCAGATTTTGATTGCAGATTTTGAATCAAATTTGGGTTTTGCATTTGGTTTTCAGATTTGGTTCTAAGGAGAGTTTCAGCTGAAGTTCTGTTTTTTTTTTAAGAAATGAAATGAGAAAAAGAAAATGAAAATGGAAGATGTGTGTTTATAAAACTTATTTTATGTTTTCGAAGAAAATGAAAATAAATCAAGACACTTGTCTTCCCTTCTATTTCATTTTCTAACACTTGTCATCAAGTGAATTTATATACTAACACTTGTTTAACAAGCTCTTAATAAATTTACACATGTTCTTTAAGTAGTTTGTATATATATATATATATATATATATATATATATATATATATATATATATATTTTAAAGTTAGTATAAACTTATACGTAACTAATTAGTTTATAAGTATTTGTTTATATATATAGAAAATTTTAAATAAATAAAACCAAATACATTCATAAATAAAAGTTTATATTTATATTTAAAAATCCAAAACAATTTGAATATCTACACCTAGAATTTCAAAACTTTAAATTCAAATTCAAATAAAATTCTAAAATCCAAATCAGGTTATACATATATACATATGTAACTACCTATTCAATTAAAAATTAACAATTCTATTCCTATAAAATCTATTTATATCTACATATATAAGCAATCATTTTTTTTTTACTTTGAATTTCAAATTTAATTCAAATTACAAAGGAAGGGCTTGGGTTACACAATAGCTTCCTCTATATATATGTATAGATATGAATAATATCAAATTTATTTGTTTAATCTATAAATCTGTATTTCTAAAAATTAATCCAATTATATTACTAATTACAATGCTCAGAAATCCGGGTTATTACATTCCTCTCCCCTTAGAATCTTTTCGTCCTCGAAAAGGAACGAAAACCAGAATTTATTAAAATATTTTAAAATCAGTTAAAATATTCTTTGATCATTCCAAAATACTTAAAAATCTATATATAGTATTATTATTATTTTTTTAAATTTTTTTTATAGAAATTATCATTTTATAACTCGATGTTTCAATAAGTCCATCCTTGTTCTTACAGAAATTCGGTCATACGTTGATCAGGCGTACGACTGAAAATCTATAAGTACTTAGCAGACTCGTTTTCAACACCTAGTGAAAATATTTGAAAATAATTTTATTGAAAATTTAGAAAACAGTTTTGGAAAATAGAGGATATATCTTTGGTGAGAATGCTCTGGAAATCATCACCCCCATCCATGGTCACAGTCACATTCCAGGGTTACGTTGCCGTCGCAGCAAAAGTCTATGTAACTGCAGGCTCTCCGCGGCCTCTCGATTACGCCATGGAACCCACACAACAGATCACAGTTACATCCAAGGTTACGTTGCCGTCGCAGCAAAGTCCATGTAACTGCAGGCTCTCAGCGGCCTCTGATTTTCGCTGTCCAAATGAAACTTCTCTACTCCTACATAGGTCGCAGTCTACCGATAAAAAATCAAACGCAGACTGTTGGCTCTCAGCAGCACACACGACTTTCACTATGTCATACCATAGGTCGTAGTTACATCTTGGGTTACGTTGCCATCGCAGCAAAAGTCCATGTAACTGTTGGCTCTCAGCGGCACACACGACTTTCGCTATGGTATACTCTACTCAAGATCCCCAGGAACTAGTTTCGTCCGGACTCCTCACAGGATCAACTTTAGAACCCCTCCTTGGGGCTCAAGGCAGCACCACCCGGTGGCACTCCTGAGAAGTTCATTCCAAGGGAGCGCCTTTTTCCCCAGAGCCATCATCAAAACATTTTATACTATAGACATATAGTATCTTCAAATCATACACCTAGTACGATCTCATACAAAGCTTCTTTACACAAAATCGATTATTCCAAAATCGATAATTCTCAAACCAGGCTTTCCAAGTGTAATATTGATTTTACAAAAAAAATCAAAAGCCTTTCCAAATCCATAGGTTCCCAAAACCTTTTTCCAAAATCCTCATATGATCCTTTACATGTATATATATACAGATATATATAATTTTTAAAACTTTGGATCATTTCAAACTTGTATAAAACTCCTTTATACTTCAAACACTTCCAAAAACCATTTTCTTCCGGCAAAAGATTCATCAAGGGGAGTTTTATCTTATATAACAAAGATATATAACTTTGTTTCAAATATTCAAATTTGATTACTCTTTACAAAACCACTTACCATATCACTTACTTCCATAAACAAAATTTCAACCATAGAAATATCCAATTTCCACTTTACTTCATCATGTATTTCACAAAATATATTTTTCATTTCAAAAACAATTTCACATTTCTTATCCACAAATTCCCAGTATCGATTTTATTCAAATCCGTACGATGTACACATATCATCCGTACGCTATGCCAATCTGATCGCTCACTCGATCACACAATTTCATTTCCGAACTAGTATTGTCCACCCGACTTCCTAGTGCGGACACAGATCTGGTTTCTTGATCAGAAATCGTCATTCTCCTTGCATAGTCATAACTATGATAGAGAATATCCAGAACCAATCAACAATCCATATCCAGGTTCGCCGTTGAAAATCGAATGAAAAATCCCACTCGGATCGATATAACTATCTCGAAATTCTGTGCTCGAATCTGGATCAAATCACTATGCGATAGAATAACATACGTACACCCTACGTATTTATTTCTATTGGTTATTAGCCAAATGAATTCCATTTCTATTCATATTTACTTAAATTTTCATTTACTAACTCACAATTGCTTCAATCCATTTGGATTATCACCTCTATTCTTATCTCGATTGGGTATTTAACCATTAATAGTTTGAACTCCGACCAGTTTATTTAGAAAATAGCTTGAATTTTTTATTTAAAATAGAGAAGTAGTTTGAAAACAATTACTAGTTTGTAAAATAGGTATAAAATAGTTAGAAAATAGTTAAAATAATTTTGGAAATTTTAGATAATTGCAAAATAATAGTAAGGTAATAATTAGTTTCGTAAAATAAATGAAATATAGTAATTGGTTTATAAAACAGTTGGAAAATAGTTAAACAGTTTCAAAAATAATTGTAAAACAAGTATAAGATAGTTTGGCTTTTTAAAAGAAAGGTTGTATCTATAATTAATAGCTTAGAATATAGGTTTATATTAAAACAATTTATATTAAAAATAGTCCAGAGTCAAAACTGTTCACTTCCCAATCTCCATTCTCATTAATTCAATTTAAATTTCCCCTTCCATTTAAATTGACCCAGTTCCAATTTAAATAACTTCAATTTCTATTGAAATTGATTCAACCCCAATTCAAGTTGAATTAACCACAGTTTCTTTCCAAATTTAATTTTATTCAACCTTGATCTCAAATTCTACTAATTCAAATAAATTTCAATTGAACTAGTTCTAGTTCCAATTCATTTCATCTCCAGTCTGAATTTATCTCCATTTCAAACTCCATTACCAAATCAAGTTGAATTATTCTTGATTTTATCCCAAAATTTAATTCAAATTCCATTTGAATTTTATACTTACACATCTTCAATCACAATTTTAATTAATTTGAACTAATTTCAATTCAAATTCCAGATTTAAACCACCTCGAATTATATAAATTCGAGTTAAATTTACTAAGGTCATTTTAACTCTTTAAACCAATTTAACCTTTATTAAAAGCTTTTAAACAATTTAATTTCAAGTCAAATTCTCAAAATTCCATTTTAAATTATCTCTATAATGGATATATTACCACACTTCACTTCATATTCATTCAAACAAATCCAATTTACAATTTAAAGATTATTAATAACAATAGGATGATATCATCCAATTCATCTAAAAACATCCATCAATTTCTAATTTCCAGATCTCAAACCCATTTTGAGATCACACAAACTCCCAAATTCAAATTAACCATTTAACTTTCCAAGTTAAATTCCAATTCCATCTTGAAATTCCCAAATCATGTTGATCATTCCAACTTATTTAACTTTTTCCCAAATTAAACTCAATTCACTTAATCCAGTCAACTTTACCCAATTTGAACTTCCATTTCAAATTTTAAACTTAACATAAATAATCTTCCCACTTATTATGTTCAAAAACTTATCACCTTGGGTATCACATCTTATTCCAAACTCAAAACTCACCATTTAGAGTTTATTTCCAACCACCTTTGATATTATGTATATCCACATGTATACATATTAATTTCTTTTACATACCAAGTTATAATTTAAAATTTTAAACCATCCTTGGTTTTTAATTCAAAACAAATTTCTTCTTTAAATTTTCAAACAACTCTTGTTTGAAATAGGACCATTTCATTCATATGCATTAAATAATATTATTTATTGTTTCTTTAAATTAATTATGTCATTAATTAATTTCAATTAATCACATTCGGTAACTAACTTATTTCTTAATTACCTTCATTAAGTAATTGTCCCTTAAATTACTTACCTCTAGTTACTTCATTAAGTAACTCCATCTTTATTTATCATTTTCAATTATTATCCTTTAATTAATCTCATTAAATAAAGTTTA
This sequence comes from Allium cepa, assembly GCA_030765085.1. NCBI lineage: Eukaryota > Viridiplantae > Streptophyta > Magnoliopsida > Asparagales > Amaryllidaceae > Allium > Allium cepa. The sequence continues at coordinate 238,885,824 of CM060930.1, forward strand.
ATTAATTACATAAATTGATTATCCTGAACCCTTTCCCAATTTCAAAATTTAATTCCAGTTTGAATCCACTTCAAACTTGTCATAAATTTAATTTCAATTTGGTTGTAATTCTATTACCACTTAATTCTTACTATTACTTTTAGTTTAATTAATACTACAACCATTTTCTTTTATATAGTAGATAATCTATTTCCTATATAAGATTCATTTACTTTTGAAATCATTTTAAAAACCTTTATATAAGAAAATAACAAGTACGCTCTCTTATATTTATACACTCAACTCATTATAGGGTACCACTTACCCTATCCTTAATGAGTAATCCCAACAGAGCCAAGGTTCTCGCTAAACCTCCAGCTCTGATACCAAATGTAACGACCCGGAAATTTCGATCCCGAAAATTCCAGATTGCTAGTGGAAAGTAGAAAGAGATAGAAGAAGAAGAAACATAAATAGAAACTCAGAATCTCACAATCGCAGCGGATAAAATATAATATCACACAAATAATAGTTATACAAAGGAAACTATACTTGTCAAATTACACTTTATTAAATCAGAGTTACAACAGATTTACAATCACATAACAGATAAATCCATCTGTTTCAGATACTATAATATATTAACATCAGAAGCTCTCCATACGTTCCTGCTCTCCAGCTCGCCTCTTGAGCTCCAGGACGTCCTTACCTGAAAATCTGTAATACTCGGTCTGACCCGAGCATTACATCAAAGTAACACCCGGGTCAGGCTGGAAACCAGCGTGAGTAAACCCATCTAATATGAAATACACCAAAACATTAACCAATTCTTAACCCCGGGTAACTCATAGCAGTTTTACAAATCCACAGGTTTGGTATAGACAACACTTATTATACTCATCAATTTCTAAGTGTCAGAACTTAGATTTTATGGTCCAATTCACTCAAATCATTCCAACCCAGCACATTGATTTCCACATATATATTTTATAAAGAATCAAAGTGGTTTCGGGTATTAACTAATACCTGACCCCGGTCTCTTTGAATACAATGTCAACTTAACTTAAATTATTCAAGTGAAATACAATTTTACTTAAAATACAAGATGCCACAGTAATTCATTATCAATAGATAACCACACCTTCACAGATAAATCAAACATATCATATCACGAACCACCTATTAGGGATAATAACTAAACAAGGCTTCTAATATTATTCTATTTATCCTTTAATTACATTTAAGTAATTAACCCTTAATTAATTTCTCAAACTAATTATCCTTAACCCAAAACAGTAATTATCCTTTAATTAATTACTAACCATAATTATTAATCTTGGTTAATAACATCAGTAATTAACCACCCTTAATTACATCATCAAATAAATTAATTACTCCTTAATTAATTATTTCTAATTAATCCTTTGGTTAATTATACAGGGAAATCTAATCCAAATTCCTCTCATTAATAATTCACTTATTCAATTAATTACATATAGTAACTATCCATTAATTTCTTACCTAAGTAATTTATTTATCAAATCATCAAGTGATTCTTTTTAAAATAAAACAAACTGAATTAACTAGTTTAAACTAATCAGATTAAACTCAATTAATTACAATGAGTAATTAATTCCTTAATTACTCCCATTAAGCAATTACACATAAACAACTTCACAAATGATTATTCTTAATTAATTAATCTAATTAATTATTAAAAATTAATCACATTAATTAATTATTAAATAATCCTAAACTTTTAAGTTTAAACCTTTAAATGATAAAGAATACGTTTCTTATAAAGGAGATTTTACAAGAGTTAAAGAATTTTTTTTTCAAACATTTAAAATTTTCTTTATCATTCAAAATTTGTAAAACACTTAAATTTATTAAACGAGGATCCAAATTTGGATTTGAATCAGATTTAAACTTTGTTTAAACATTTCTTTACATTTAAATTTCCAATTTAAATTCAAATTCTTTTAAAACACTTAACCCCTTTCAAGTTATTAAACGAATTTAAATTTAAAAACTTCATTCACTTCCAACTATGATTCAAATTTAAGCTTGAATCCATAAATTAAAATTTAGATTTAAAACTCATTTAAATCTTTTTCTTAATACTTTTAAATTTAAGTTTAAATTTGAGAAATAGGTTAAGTTTCAAACTTGAGCAAGCTAACTCGAGTAACCCATAATTCACTTGAGCAAAACACTAAATAACTCGAGTAACACTTCACTTGAATTCATTTTACATTAAAAACAGAACAAAAATCAAAAAAAAAATCCTGGATCTAGATTACATGAAACAAGCACACGACTCTCACTTCAAAATTCACAAGCACCACTCGCGTGACTAATAGCCCGAGTCTCCCCCGAAATCATCACGAGCACCGCTTCGAGGAAACTAGGCCAACTCCATCTTCCCAAACGTTCAGATACAGCCATTAATTCGTGCATATGCACGGAGGCGGCGACCTTCTCTGGTCGCCTCCGATGATCTCAACATATCCATAATCACCCACTCAACCCATCACGATCATCAGATCGTGGTTATCAACTCGAAATTGATTCCGAGTGGTCTAACCCAACCTGAAGTAAAAACTGGAACACCTCTCCATCCTACAATCATCACGACCGCGTTCATCCTATCACCGGTGGTCAGACAATTCTGGCCACGTCTCGCTGACCGCACCCGCAATCATCCCTTCGAATCTCAAAGCACTCGATCAACCAGAGCCCACGTGGTGACTCAATTCCCAACCGAGAAAAAACTAGGGTTAAATACCTATTTACGATCACCGGCGTCAACACCGCCCACTATCCCCTCAACCCCCATTTTTACTAAGCTTCCTAACCATGAATCTTGCTTCAGCCAGAAGCTCGGCCACTTGAATATCGCCGATCACCAGAAGATGACCAGGATCCAATTTCCAGAAAATGTCAAAATGTACATTCTATTCAATATCAGAAATCTGGATTTTTGTTTTAAAATTCCTAACTCCTATAGATGATTCGAGATATTTGCTTAAATCGACATAATTCAACATTCCATTTATCACTTTATTTGGGTCCCCCTGTGTTTCTTGATTACAGGCAAATTTTCCAAAAAATTTTAAACTTATTTCTTGTAAATAAAATTCTAAAACTTAATTATGTTTAAAACAAACAATATGAATTTGATTTCCTTAGCCTAAAAAAAAATCACATGAAGTAAACTTTGTATAAATTCTTTATATTGAGTCTGTTAGGAAATAACAGAGTTAAACACCAACTTGCATACCATTATGTTCAGGCCTAAAATCATGTGTCCAGTTTTAAACAACATGCATACAAAAATCTGAACATTTATCACAAAATTCACTTCAATCATGTTACATACAACAATTTAAAACTGATATTTGGTTTAGGACTACTCACCTCTCCCTGGAACCAGACTTGCATTTGCACTGATGATTCTGGAACTTTAATTTTTGATGTTGAAAACTGCTTTCAAATATGCAGATTTTTAAACATGCATTGCACTTGATTTTCCAGATTTTGATTGCAGATTTTGAATCAAATTTGGGTTTTGCATTTGGTTTTCAGATTTGGTTCTAAGGAGAGTTTCAGCTGAAGTTCTTTTTTTTTTTTAAGAAATGAAATGAGAAAAAGAAAAAGAAAATGGAAGATGTGTGTTTATAAAACTTATTTTATGTTTTCAAAGAAAATGAAAATAAATCAAGACACTTGTCTTCCCTTCTATTTCATTTTCTAACACTTGTCATCAAGTGAATTTATATACTAACACTTGTTTAACAAGCTCTGAATAAATTTACACATGTTCTTTAAGTAGTTTGTATTTATATATATATATATATATATATATATATATATATATATTTTTTAAAGTTAGTATAAACTTATACGTAACTAATTAGTTTATAAGTATTTGTTTATATATATAGAAAATTTTAAAGAAATAAAACCAAATACATTCATAAATAAAAGTTTATATTTATATTTAAAAATCCAAAACAATTTGAATATCTATACCTAGAATTTCAAAACTTTAAATTCAAATTCAAATAAAATTCTAAAATCCAAATCAGGTTATACATATATACATATGTAACTATGTATTCAACTAAAAATTAACAATTCTATTCCTATAAAATCTATTTATATCTATATATATAAACAATCATTATTATTTGTTTTTACTTTGAATTTCAAATTTAATTCAAATTACAAAGGAAGGGCTTGGGTTACACAATAGCTTCCTCTAATATATGTATAGATATGAATAATATCAAATTTATTTGTTTAATCTATAAATCTGTATTTCTAAAAATTAATCCAATTATATTACTAATTACAATGCTCAGAAATCCGGGTTATTACATTAAGTTTGCTTACCATTGAAGTTATGATAATTTGATACCCATATTTGACATTCTTTCCACCAACCAAGCTATAGATTCACCTTAGTTCAATGGAATTAAAAAAAAAAACAGATTAGCTAGCCTACATCAAATAATAGGTTTTCTTACTCTTGAATGGGTAAAAAAGGTAAAATGTAGATCATGGTAGGAGAACATGTAGTGGGAAGAATGTATATATTCCATTAACATAGCAGACCCACCGTCGAAGCAATAATCTATACTATAATATTATTATTGAGTTAGATTTCAAGAGCACACAGACCTCCTTTATATTTTGGAAAATGAACAGTCATATTTTTAATTTCTTTCTATTCCAAACTTTGAAACGTGATAGCTTTTTCTACATTAATTGGATTTAAGAATCGATTTCACTATTAAATTTCAAATTTAATATGCTTTCCAATGATATCCATTGTTGTTAGCTAAAAATAAAATTTTTAAAGACATAGTTTTTCGGATTATTCATATTATTAAAGTTATAAAATCTGTTTTGACTTTATTTCTTTTAATTAATCTATGTCGTTGATTGTTTTGAAAATTCCAGCCTCTGATTCCACTTTCACAAATTGCAGTCAAGTTTGGTGAAATCCAACATTACCAAAATACAGTAACAATGTTAGATGGAATTAGAAATGGAACTAGAAAGCTCAAAAGCATTAAATACAATTATATGCTTCTTATTATATTGAATTTGCTTTGACCCTAAAAGAAATACAATGATATTCTTCACATTAAAATAAATATTGTTGAATAATGGCTGTTAGTTCCAACACTTCAGACATAAAATATGTATGCTTTAGATTTAACATATTTTTCACAAGAATCATTCAAAAACAGAAATAAATCTCTTTATCCTCTGATCTTATCATACTACAATAATATGATGCTGCATAATGTGTTCCTAAACATAGTCAGTTATGGGATCATCATCAACACTTGCGTTCTGTTGAATCATGTCAATGTTGCTTTTGGCATTTTTGGATCAATGGTCAAGTGTAAACCAAATGTTGTTACCTACACTGCTCTTATAGATAGTTATTACCGAAGCAGCGAATGGAATCAACAACATCAAGTATTAAATGAAATGATTGCTAAAGGTATCTCACCAAATGAAGTTACATATAATATGGCTGATGCATGGAGCAACAGCTGATGCACACAATAAATTTATATGTGTATAATTTATATGTGTATTGTATGGAAATTTTATCTTTGAAATCATTTTTGCTCGATATTTTGCAATTGTTTATCAAGCACCAGTATTATTTGCATTACCGTTTTCAAAGATTTATACACAAGTTTTAGACAAAATGCAAACTTATTTGAAAATTGATAAAAAATGATCACTATTTCTTAATCAATGAACCATATAAATCATTTAAACATGTTAGATGATAAGAGGTTGAGTGCGGTCCGTATGCGAAGCACGGGTTCGCACTAGTACTATTTTATTTGGCTAGTGGAAGTAGGCAAACCTCCCTAACAGTCGGTTTGATAAAGATAGTATTTAATGTTCGAATGAAAATACTATTTGTAGCCAGTCAAGCACATTTTTGTAGTTACTGAAATTAAAAGAAGGCAGTCCTATCTTGTGCGGAAAGCATATGAAAGAGATATTAATGTATACCGAACCAATTAGCATACCTCGTACTAAATATATTTCAACCAAGTATGAATAGTTCGAATTATTTTAAGTTCCGTAGACCAGAATGTTAGCCATTAGGTCATGTACTAATTATTATTGAAATGTGGCATAAATACCTTATCATTCATTAACCATAAATTATTTGTTTGCATTGTACAACTAGCTAGAAATTTTTGTATATGCACATTTTGTATGGTTGAAATACACAACCACAAAAAAATTGCATGTCAGCTGTATAAGTTAGAAAGAAAAACAGCCAAAAAACGTGATAGCTATCGGTTTCATCAGTAGTCCATACCATGATAGTTTTAACTATTTCAGGAAGACTGTCATACAATTCCAGTATTACAACTCTGAAAATTTTGGTATGAAATTTCTACGTCACATTTCATAGAATTTGCATCATAGCGTAGAAAATGAAATTTCTACATCATAATTATAAATATTTTAAACATAGAGGTACATGCTTCTATTTTCATTGCATGGAATTTAAATATTGTCTGTTTTGAATCCACTTTTAGAGCTTTAGTTACAACAATTTCCACCCCACTTTCAATGCTTTCTTTCATTTCTTTGCAGTAATGTTATTGTATCAGTGGCAGCGCCATCAAGTCGAAGCGATGCAATTTTAATAAAGCAAAAATAGCAGACGATCTATCACATAAAGCATAATATAAATATGAAACACTGGAAATGGAACCAACAACTATAACAGTACACAGGTGACAGCTGATAAAAAATAGTATAATATAAAACTAATTTACTTTGCTCAGAGGTATTCAATCTATGAAAAAGTTAACGTAGACAGCAATCCAATAAGCATGAGTATAGAAGCAAATGATAGAAAGGGAAAGGAAGCCAAAATTAGTGAAAATAAAATAAAATGATGATGGTGATGGGAAAAAAGTTGCTTTCAGTGCATTGTTTTTTAGTTCCGTTATCTTATTTCATTTAAAGATGGCAATAGTGGAGAAAGTATATACAAATTAAAATAAATATACTGGAAAGGAAACACTTTTTAAACGTATACAATTACAAATGCATTCTAGAAATTTGAGCGTATAGTTTTGGTTTTGATCGTCTAGTAAGCAAACAAACTAATGACAACTGTATAAAATAATGCAACCCTTCCAGCAAGTACAGTGGCCGAAATTTTAACCTAAATTTATAAATTTACCGAGTTGAGTATATTATTGTTCATCAAATATACATATCCATGTAACCTCCAAACGAAGAAGTTTTTATTAAGATAATAAATGTCACTGCAGCTAACATTTTCATTTCAACTTCAATGTCCAACTAATATTAGGAAAAAATGTCAAGTAAATATACTAACAATTATATACATGCTAATGTAATTTTATTAACCAAAAACACATGAGTTGGATGCCGTTTGTATTAAATTTTGTACAGAAAATGGTTCATGCCAAGATAAAGCAGTTATAAGAGAAGACGTAATATAAGAAAACCCATGGACTCCTATGGAACAAAGATACATTGAAGGAAAATCCACTTGACTTTTTGAATCTATTTCCAATGAAAAAAACATTAGAACAGACTTAAGTGTCTTTGGTGAACTTTGAATAATTTGTACCACGTGCATGATTCCTATCAACATAAGCCAATTCAGCAACATTTTTTTTAAATGTTGTAAAATAATAAGTTAGGTTTAGTAGTATGATTACGAAATAGCTTAGAGATATGAACTTCAATGATGTACACAACTGACATTGTTAAAATAAAGAACGAGTATGAAAACTAAGGAGAACATCCATAAGCTGAGTCACTACATGCTCATCTGACTTAAAATATAGTTAGCAGAGCAAAAGGCTATGTAATAGTTTATGTAACGATCCCAGTTTTTGAGTAAAATTTATATTGATAATTAAAATAATTTTTTGAATTTAAATTGTGAATTAATTTGAAATTTTCAAATTAAATAAAATATGTGCCTATTTATTTATACAAATTGTAAATTGAAATTTAATTTTAAATTCAAAGATAAATATATTTTTTATAATAAATTGAATTTAAATACTCTATATTTTCAGATTTATAAAATTTGTTTCTAATTATAAATACATATATCTTTTGAAAGTTAATAAGATAAATATAATTTGAATAAGATATTAATAAAGGAATGATGTTCTTTCTCTTTAAAATAATACATATATAAATAATTTTCAAAAGTTGTTTAGAATTAAATTGTAAAACTTATATATATAAAAATGCACTTGTTTTTATCAAGTGTAAACAAGATATAATACATATGTGAATAAGAAGAATTTAAATTGTACAAACATTAATATATAAGATATAGTTTATAAAATGATAAGGGTTTAGAACAAAATTTACAAATAAAATAAAGAAAAGGTTTTGAACACAAATTTACTTATTTTTAACAAGTGTAAGATTTTTAAAATCATGTTGTGACAAATTTTTAATAAGTAACATAATTATTTAACAAGTTTTTGTTTAGTAATACAGGTGGCATAACTATTTCTTTAAAATCAAATGTTAATATCAAATAAAAGAAACCAGGCCATTTTTTCAAAAGCTTCTCATATTGTTTTCTCAACTTATTCTTTCATCTTCAAATTTAAACATGGAAAAGGAAATCAAAACCAAATTACAAATCTGGAAATAAAATTCAAGAAAACAATCTTTATCAAGTTCAAACAGTTTTCAATAGCAATCCAAAGCTTCAGATTTAAATTCAAAACCTGGAAAGGAAATTTAAAATTAGGAAAAAAAGAATTAAAACCAAATCAAAAGCCTGAGAATCAAATCAAAACAACCTAGAACTCAAAGTAGGGATCAAACAAGATTCAACTCAGTGTAGACCAGATCAGGTTCAACTAAAACCAAATCAATATTCACCAAGCAACAGACTAAAGTTTCAGATCAAATTTAAAATGCATTTCCAGATTTTTCAACATATTTTCCCAGGCTTTGTGTTCTCTGTGAAACTATCCAGGTGAGAAAAACTAACCATTTAAGCTTGAATTTGTGAATTGTCTTGATGTAATTGCTCGTTGTTATTGAGATAAATGCATGCATTTACAGATATACATATAAATAATGGTGTGCATGTCAATGGATATATGTTTCAAACTCTGTTCTTTAGTTTTCCAGTTTAACTCAATCAAAAACAAATGCATATTTCACCACATATACAATATTAGGTTATGATATTTGAAAGAGAATTGTTTGTATTTGATATATGTTGTTTTTAAAAATTATTAGTAAAATCAGTAAGTAATTTTACTAGAGGAAGAAAATGTTTGCACCAAAATTGGGCAACACCCTTCGGAAGTTTTTGAAGAGATAATAAATGAAGAAATTAAATTGAGAATGAGGGTTATCTAACAAAAACTCCAAGTCACAGAAAAGTAAAATGCACGGAAGACAACAATTTAGAGTGGTTCGACAATTTGCCTACGTCCACTATGAAGTTTTATCTCTTTATTGCTTAATTCTTGAAGATTACAAGTGTTCTCGAGCAAAATACAGCAGATAATAGACTTAAATTCGAAATCAGCAGCAGAGGAGATGGTGTAGAATGACTCTGGCAGCGTCCGTGCGTGCTTTATCTCTAAAATTCTCTCCTCCCCTTTCTGAATGACCAGGGGATCTATTTATAGGTGTAGGAGGCTGATATTTCGCCTAAAATTCAGGGAGACCGCTTCTGGCATGTGTGGGACCCACATGGCCGAATTCTGGAGATCCGGGCCCACTTTGGGATCGATTCGACCCTTGGTTCGAATCGATCAAAAAGGTATCCAATCGTGATGAAACTAGGCGTGGACATTCTTCTATGTATATGCAAGCTCCTGTGAAAATTTCATAGCATTTGGACTTGTAGATCTCGAGTTATGATCGATTCAAGATGGAGTTTTTCGCCCCATGGATCCGTTCGAATCGATACGGTTCGAACCCATAGGGTCGAATCCATGCTTCTGCACATGAAAGTGATGACATGGTGCGTATGCTTCGGGTCAATCCTCCTTTTTCTCCGAGTTTTCTGGGTCATATTCCTAGGTTTTAGCTGTGTGGACTTGATGGATTCGAGGTTATCGATTCGAAGAGTCGCTTCCTTCGAATCGGTCAAATACGTGTTCCTTCGTATCGATCGTGGAAAGCCATGGTTGATCGATACGAAGTTTCCTTTGCTTATTGGATTCGAAGACAATTACGGCATGGAGTCGAAGCCATAACGGGTTCGAACGTGGGCATGTGAAGATGGATTCGAAGCAAGGCTACTTGGACGGATTCGAACAAACGTGTGGTCGATGGATTCAGAGCATGGCTTACTTCTGATCGATTCGAACCTATGCTATTCCTGAGGGATTCAAACCTATATCATTTGATCCATCTCCCATTGGCGATAACTTGAGCATACTAACTCGGATTGCCCCGAAATTTGGAACGTTGGTTTCTACCACTTTGCCTGACGTGCCTTATCAATTGTAGCCCAACCCAGACTCGGGTAAAATTCGTCGGTATCTGCAGTTGCCCAACAATAATTCAAAGCTGGGGACGTGTGATCTTGTCTTTTTCCAGTCATTTCCTTGGTATCTCGGCATTGCCAAAAGGCGGGATAACATTTTTCCTCCAAAGTATGTCTTGTGTAAACATGACGTGCTTTGGGAAGTTGCAGTCTTGCGTTGGACAACCATGATATGCTCTGCTGAAAGTTGCATTCTTTATTGCTGTAACCAACCTTTATATGATTGTGATCGGATGTTTGTTGTCGAAATCATGACGAAATGGTCATTTGATTCCTGTGAATGACAAAGATCAAATATTAGTCAGACATATGTGCATACATGTACCACTTTGACTTTGGTTAACATTGCACGATTGCAAGTCGTTGCCAGTTCGGCTTGTTATCGAATTCTGCATCGGTCCTCTCCTGAACCGATTTGAGATTCGAGTTAAAACATTGTTTTTATGATTGTCTATGATCATCCTCTTGTATCGATCCTCTCCTGAATCGGTATAAAAGGTAGACAAGTAATTTCTCAAATTGAAGCGATTCGTCCGTTCTCATCGGTGGACTTTGATGGATTCGAAGTCATCTATGTTCCAATCGATAGCTTTCGAATCAATGGTTTGATGGTCTTCGTGCTTCAAATCGGTACAATTTTCAATCCAACCTTTGTACGATGGTTTCTTCGAATCGATAATGCCTCGCATCGATCCTGCAGGGATGGATTCGAACATGTAAAGGATTCGTGGGCAACGGATTCGAAGTGATATATGGACTCAGCCGTGTGATGGATTCGAACACGATAGGTGATTGAGAGATCTTTCGAATCGATAGGATATTGCGAGTGACTGGTGGTAGAAGGTCAATATGACCGGGAGACGAAGAGCCACAAGCGTTTCCTCGAACCCATATAAATACGCAAGGTAAGCCTCACTTTCACTTTTTACTTTTTACTATTACCATCGTCGCTTCTTCGAATCGATCCTCCAGAGCTAGAAACAACCGTGTCTTTGCACGAAACGATAAAATTCCACCAAGTCTTCATTTGCAATCGAATCTAATCAGGTAACCATGGATCGATTCGAGTGTAGAACGATAAAATTGGAATTTTTTATCATTGATTTCGATGCTTTCTTCCGAAAATCACGAGGAATAATGGGATCTGAAATGGGTTGACTCGATGGTTTCGAGAAACAAAGCTTTTCGAATCGTAATGATCCGGAGTATTATGTTGGAGAAGCGCAGATACCATTGGGTGTTATCTTCCTTCATTGCTTCACATCGATCTAGGAACGAACAGTTCGAATCGATATCAAGTGCGGGGCTTCGAATCGATGGTTGCAAAAAGAAAAAAGGCATCGAATCGATCGATTCGAAGTAGTGATACCCCGGTTGATTCGTAGGTATATAATACTGATAGATTCGAAGCTATGCAGCGCTTACGGATTCGAAGGGCTTCTTCTCCCCAAGGTATCATCGAGTCGAACTTCATGGATTCGACCCTATGGATTCGAACTTCATCGATTCGACTCGTATTGATTTGAGTCGATCGATTCGAACGTTCTGACTTTTGAAGCTTCTATTCTTCTTGTTTGCTTCAACATCTGAACTACGACCAATTTCAAGTTGACTTTAACGAAATCAATGAACTTTAGCATATTTGACTCCGGCGAGCTTCGGCCCTGCATAATTGAATTTGGCTTGACCTCCCTTTTGAAGCTCGTCGATGGAACCATGACTTAACCAAAATATGATAGACTTATACTTGAATTGGTCAGTAGCATCTCGATGGTGTGGGAGTGATGGTCAGTGATGATGGTCATTTCCATCCTCCAATTCCAAAGTTTCGTCATTCAGACATCTTATTCCAACTTGTAAAATCTGTTTAAGTTATGCATAGCACTTGCACTGCACGACATATTCATATACTTCACACCGGGGAATACACGGGCTTCTTTTCTACTTAACGCTGCTTTCTGGTGAGTTAGTTAATTATGGAGTCTTCAAGTTCTCAACAACAAGAGGTACAAAGTTCGCCTCCTCCAGTGCTTGAGATTCCAGACATCCCTCCTGAAGTAATAGATCCGGCTCCGGACGAATTGCCGAAGGCTTTATTTGTCGAGGACCCCGTTGATTCCGTCCAGTCTAATATTTTCGAAGCATTATTGGGTCGGATATGTTTGAAGCATAACTTATCCCCAGACGACGTTTTGCTACCGGGCGTTGATGACAGACCTCACAATCCGCCCGAGGGGTATACTGCTTTCTATCGCCATGCCTGCACGGCTGGAACTCTCCCTCCATTTAACCAATATATCAGGGAGATGTTATCGTTCATTGGAATCGACCCCTCACAACTTCATCCCAATGGACATGCATTGCTGAACAGTGTTTTCGTTTTATTTATGGATGATCTCTTTCGTCCGCCAAGGCCAACTGAGATTAGACACATATTCAACTTCAAGAGATTGGGGCGATAGTCCATCTTTCACCTTCTTGGAAGCAGTTAGAAACTGCCAGATCGTGACTAGGGCCTGGACCAGACTCAGTTATTTTAAGAATGAATGGTTTTTTGTTCGATGCCCCCCCAGGGTTCGCTAGGCGATGGCTGTCTAGACGTAAGTGTCGTAGATCGCACAATCCTTCTTTAATAGTCGTTGCCAACACTTGAACTAATATCAGGCGTTTTTCTTGCAGCTATCATCTCAAGGCCTGACGATGGTCACTACAAAGGCATTGTACGAAGTTTACAAGGGGTCCCGAGTGATTTGCGGCACATCGACTCGGTGTTAACTGATGATAACTTAAGGATGCTGGGTTTAATTGAGACGAATCAGAGTATTGTCATCGAGGGGTTGGCAAAACCGGCTTCAAAGACAAAGAAGAAGACGGTGAAAAGGAAACCCGTCATAGTGATAAGAGAAATGAGCGATGATGAGAGGACGCCTGCTGATACCGAGTTTGCGGCTGACCTTTCCCGAGTAGAAGAAAAGCGGAAAGGCAAGGCTGTTGTCCCTAAACTTAAGAGACGGAAGTCTGTCGTCGTATCTCGTTTGACCCCCGAAATTATTACCTCTGACGCTGCTCCTTGTTAATCAAGAAACGTTTTTATAGGACTGGATGACATTCCCATCCCGGAATACGTATCTCTCCACCACGAGTCCGGGTTGGATGAACTCCGGGAAGCGTTAGAATTAAGCGAGCCTTTACCTGTTAGTGCAGTCGACACTTCTGGTTGGTCGGGGGTTTTGCACATTTGCATACACTTTCATAACACTACACGACTTCCGCACAAATCATACTGCTTTCGCCTGGTATTTAACTGAATTGTTTCTCTTTTTCAGGTGCTATGTCTGGCCGTCACTCCACATTGGACAAACTCCAACGAGTACATCACCCTTCGTCTTATTACGAATCTCGACGTGGAGACTCCGATCGCGATCGTGAAAGGAGGCATCATGGCCAGGAATATTATGCCAGGGATTATCATCGCAGTTATTCCAGTCAGGAGCGATTGGATAGAGATCGGAGACACCGCTCCTCCTCTCGTTCTCCTCCGCCACCCCGAAGCCATATTTAGGTGTCTGAGCCTCTGCGACATCAACCATCTTCGTAGGTTTCGAGGCTCAAGCCACACCGTTCTGGAACTGAGGTCGCTACGACCACGGCTGCGGAGGAGGCCCCTATTGAACCATCTGGTGAAGGGGCCATATGACTTGCTCAACTGAAGAAGGACTTTCCGGAGATTTGCTTCGACGCCTATATCTTTCCTCCCAATCTTAAAAGAATCCCCGAAGACGCCGTGACCACAGCACTTAGCTATACCCGTGACTTCTATGCTCAGTACAAAGAATGGTATAAAGCGGATGTTAAAGCTTCAAAAGCAGCCTTTGACCGGGCCAAAATTATCGAGAAAATGGAAGCCGACTTGGCTCAGAAGACTCGTATTGTTGATATACTCCAAGCTGAGGCGGAATCTTCCCGTAAGGCCAAAACCGAGTCATTAAAAAAGGTTGATGAGACATTAGTTGAGATGGCGAAGATGCAACAGGCACATTGCACTTTAGTTGAAGATTTGGGCCATCGATACAAAAATGTTGAAGCCGAGCAGGATGCGGCATTCAAAGAACTAGAGGAATTAAAGGCTAAGTTTGCTAATATGAACAAAGAAAAAGACGATGCTAATACGGCTGCGCAAGAAGCGTGTGAGCGAGATGTGTCTGTCTGAGCTGAGCGTGATGCGGCAGTTGCAAGGGTTAAGGAGGTTGAAATGGAGGTGGAGGAGAGAGTTCAGGTAGAGAGGTTTAAGATGGAGGCCGAATTTGACAAACTCTTGGACACATATAACGCCAATGTGTTAGAGCATAGAAATCTCTCCTGGCTAGGAGATTACTCAATGCTTCTCTACAATGCTTGGAAGAAACTATTGGAGAACAAGAGGACGTCCTGTCCGGATGAAGTATTAGATGAGTTTGAGCTTGAGTCGCGTCTGCTTAGCGAGGATGAAAGGAGAACCCTTCACGAGGCAATGATTTCTATTGAGAAAGAAAGACTTAGCATCCACCAAACGGAGATCGGCGAAGGTTCGGGTGTCGTGCATCATAGTGAGAACATAGAAGTCCCTATCCCGACTTCGTCCGAAGTTATTGCCGCGGTCGATCCACAAGTTATTCCTGCTTATAACCCGGACCAGCCGGAGTTGTCTTCTGGCAAGACTGCTGTCTCCGAGCCTGTTCAAGCTCCAAGGCAAGGTAAAGAAGGTACTTTGATTATTTCTCTCATGTCTTAAAGTATCGATTTTCGAGAGAATTTTCTGGACTGATTACTTTTTCTCTCCATTGTTCAGTGACTGAGAGTGTCGCATTCGTGCCGCCAGTCCCTCCGGTTTTATATCCTACGTGTGGAGTTATTGTCACCGAGGCGATCTCAACTGCTGCTATGGCCGGCGATATGGGAGAGGGGAGCTCAATGTCATTCGATGTCCAAATGATTGAAGAGCTACTTGGTCACTCTCTTGACCCTATTCCTGATCCTTCATTTGCGACGAGTGGAGCTGCTCCAGTTTTCAGTTCTGTTGTTACGACCACCAGCGTATCCAGCGCAGCTCAATTGACTCAAGAAGAATAGATTTTAGCTGAGATAAGCGCTGAAATGGCCATGATGGTGACGGTTGGTGGTCCTGGTAGCGACTTTGCTCCTTCAAATTTATCTTCTTTAATGGTGATCTCTCCCGGTGGCACGGTAACTGTCTCGAGCGTTGCTGAACAAACACCTGTCACCGCCCCCATGCCTTCAGTTCGCCCTCACAAGAGGATCTCCATCCCTTCCAGCTCTGAGGAAGACGTTGATATTTTGCCAGATCCTGAGGATGTTCCAAAGAAGGACAAAAAGTCTCGCAGGAAGCCGGGTAGTGGGTCTAGCAGCTCAACTCCGAAGAAGAAACCTCGGAAGAAGAAGGAGCGAACTCCTCGTTTTATCATGTGGTTGTGAATAGCGATTCTTTTACCTTTTCTTTTGTTCTTTCAGAGCCGTGTATATATGTGGATTCGGCCTCCACTTAATTGAAACTTTTTGACTTGCCATGTAATCAAACTTGTTTTTGTTAGTTGATTGAATGGGAAGTTGCTCTTTTCTTTTACTTTAGTGTTTTGCAATGTTTGTTTTTTTATATATGCCAAGTATGGAAATATAATTTCGTGTCATGATTTGATGAATGAGTTGAACTCCGGATATAGTATCACTTTGGTTAGTGATTAACACTTAGCTTTTCTGCCCCCTAGTCTCGGGGAACAACATTTGTATTTTGGTGGTTGATCGCATTTTCTGCAAATCTTAAGCACATGTCCACATTCTGGGGACTTAGGATAATTTGAGATCGATAATCCGGTTCGCATTCCGGGAACTTGAGAGTTATCGATACTTGTAACACAGTTCGCGCTCCGGGAACCTGGAATTGATGTTTATACTTTGTTCACGCTCTGGGAACGAGTTGTTGAATGTTTATACTCCAGTTCACACTCTGGGAATTTGGAGTCCGTTCGCACTCCGGGAACGAACTGTTGAATGTTTATACTCCAATTCACACTCTGGGAATTTGGAGTCCGTTCGCACTCCGGGAATGAATTGCTGAATGTTTATACTCCAATTCACACTCTGGGAATTTGGAGTCCGTTCGCACTACGGGAATGAAGTGTTGAATGTTTATACTCCAATTCACACTCTGGGAATTTGGAGTCCGTTCGCACTCCGGGAACGAACTGTTGAATGTTTATACTCCAATTCACACTCTGGGAATTTGGAGTCCGTTCGCACTCCAGGAACGAATTGCTGAATGTTTATACTCCAATTCACACTCTGGGAATTTGGAGTCCGTTCGCACTCCGTGGACGAATTGTTGAATGTTTATACTCCAATTCACACTCTGGGAATTTGGAGTTCGTTCGCACTCCGAGAACGAATTGCTGAATGTTTATACTCCAATTCGCACTCTGGGAATTTGGGAGTTAGTAAAAGGATTGTCGTGTATCAATCCTTGTAAATGCTGGTGTAGTTTCTGTCCCCAAGCTCGGGTTTCACTTAGTGAGTGACCGGTCGTATCACAGTCACTCCCTATTTGAATAAATCCCACCGCATGATGGAATTTAGCTCTTCGTGCATCGTGATATTATGCGTCATTTTCAGCGGATCACAACTTTTGGCTCGAAGAGATGGCATTTTATTGCTGAAATAAAAGAAATATGGCATAATCAGTTGCCTTATTACAAGTTCAAACTTCAAAATGCAAAAATAAAATGCTAAGGAAGAAATTGACTAAAAATAGACAAATAAAGCCTGTCATGTGTAGTAGCGACGAAGACTCTCTCTATTCCAAGCTCTTGGTAAAGTAAGACCGTCAATGGTTGATAACTTGAACGTGCCATCTCCGAGCTTTTGTGAAATCACATACGGCCCTTCCCAATTTGGCTTCATGTGTGAAGGGACCGGATAAATTCTCTTGAGTACGAGATCGCCGGGTTCAAAGGTTCGCGGGCGGACCTTGGCATTGTATATTCGAGCGACTCGACCCCGATATGCGGCTGCCTTCATATCAGCTTCTTCACACTTCTCATCAAGTAGATCTAGAGATTCAGCAAGTAATATGGCATTCGTTTTCGGATCATAATATGTCACACGATGAGAGCGGACTTCCAATTCGACTGGAATAACGGCTTCAGAGCCGTAGGATAGAGAAAACGGAGTATGTCCAGTTGTAGTCTTGTGAGTCGTTCGGTAAGCCCATAGAGCCATAGGCAGTTCATCTACCCACTTACCCCTGCCTTTTTCCAGTCTTTTCTTCAAAATAGACTTGATAACTTTATTGACGGCTTCAACTTGACCATTTGATTGAGGGTGTGCTACTGCAGAGAATTTCTTGTGGATGTGAAATCGTTGACAGAAGTTCTTGAATTCAACACTGTCGAACTGGGCTCCATTGTCGGTGATAATAGTATGCGGGAGACCAAACCGACAGATGATGTTGCGTACCACGAAGTTGATCACTTTCTTTGTTGTAATTGTTGCAAAAGGTTCAGCTTCATCCCATTTGGTGAAGTAATCAACTGCGACGATGGCGTACTTCGCACCACCTTTAGCTAAAGGTAATGCACCAATTATATCAACTCCCCATATTGCAAATGGCCATGGGCTGACCATTTGGGTTATCTCAGTAGGTGGATCTCTGGGAATCCGAGCGTGTTTTTGGCATTTATCACACCTTTTGGCGTAGTCCATAGCATCAAGATTTACGGTAGGCCAATAATATCCATATCGAAGTATTTTCTTGGCAAGTGCTTGCCCCCCAGTGTGATCGCCACATTCTCCTTCGTGTACATCGTGTAACACCCGTTTGACTTCGTCGTGTGCGATACACCGGAGAACGGGAACGGAATATCCACTTCGATACATAAACCCATTCTGAATGACAAATCGTGAAGCTTTTCAAAGAATTTGCCTTTTCTCACTTCATCATTCGGGTAATATACCACGCTCAATGTAATCCCGGTAGGGGGTCATCCACGATTCCCTGCTGGAAGTAGCTTCAAATGTGAATTCATTCTCTGCTCGATCAATGCTTGGAGAGGATAAAGTCTCGACAGGAATGAGTCCCGAGTGTTGAGCTTTGCCTGTACTTGCCAACTTTGCCAACGAATCAGCTTTCTGATTGTGCTCTCGAGGTACGTAGAAAATGGTATAATAATCGAACTGATCAAGTACTTCCCGGACCCGGGCTAAATAAGCGGCTAATCTTCGAACTTTGGCCTGATATTCCCCCCGAACTTGGCATACTACCAACTGGGAATCATAGTAGATTTCCACAGCAATAATTCTTAAGTCACGGGCCAACTTCAACCTAGCAAGCAGAGCTTCAAATTCGGCTTCATTGTTGGTTGCACGGAAATCAAACTTTAAAGCGTAGCATATGGATCGGCCCTCGGGAGTTTCGAGCACTATCCCTGCACCCGAGCACCGATCGTTGGATGCACCATCAGCATATAGCTTCCATATGTATTCGGCGGATTTACTAGTTTCAGGTAAATCTTCAGGTACAGTGAATTCGGCAATGAAATCCGCTAGGACTTGACCGTGTATGGACCTTCTCGGAGTATATGTGATGTCGAATTGACTCAGTTCAATGTTCCATTTTAGTACCCTGCCGGACGTCTCAGGTCGTGTGAGGACTTGTCGTAACGGCTGATCGGTGTACACGGTGATGGGATGAGCCTGAAAATATGGATGGAGCTTCCTTGAGGCGATGACTAGGCAGTATGCCAATTTTTCTAATCTTGGATAATTCCTCTCGGCTCCGGTTAATCGTTTGCTAACATAATAGACTGGTTTCTGTACTCGGTCTTCCTCCCGAACTAACGCAGCACTGATTGCGTTTTCAGATACAGACAGATAGAGGTATAATTGTTCATGATCAACAGGTTTTGTAAGAATTGGCGGTGTGGAAAGATGCTGAATCAGTGATTGAAATGCGCCCTCGCATTCCATAGTCCATTCGAAGTTTCGTTTCCCTTTTCGGATCAGGTCGAAGAAGGGTATGCATTTGTCAGTTGATTTCGAGATGAACCTGCTCAGTGCTGCAATCTTTCCATTAAGGCTTTGAACCTGTTTTATAGTCCTTGGAGTTTGAAGATTCCTGATCACCCAAATCTTTTCGGGATTGGCCTCTATTCCCCGGGCGTTGACGATGAACCCAAGGAATTTTCCGGATGCGACTCCAAAATGACATTTTAGCGGATTAAGCTTCATCCCGTATCTCCGGAGGACATTGAGCATTGACTCTAAGTCTTTGACGTGATCAGCGGAGTATCACGATTTTACCAACATATCATCTACATAAACTTCCATAGTTTTCTCGATCTGGTCGGCAAACATTCGATTGACTAAGAGCTGGTAGGTTGCTCCGGCATTCTTTAATCCATAAGGCATGACCTTGTAGCAGTATAGTCCCAGGTCAGTTACCAAGCTCGTTTGTTCTTGGTCAGGCACATGCATGGGTATCTGATTGTAACCAGAATAAGCGTCCATGAAAGACAATAATTCGTGCCCGGCCGTTGAGTCCACAAGTTGATCGATTTGGGGAAGTGGAAAGCTGTCTTTCGGACAAGCCTTATTTAAGTCAGAGTAGTCGATGCACGTTCTCCATTTCCCATTCGGTTTTCGGGCAAGTACAGGGTTGGATACCCACTCCGGGTATAAAGCATCTCGGATAAACCCATTCGTCTTTAGCTTATCAACTTCTTCTTTGAGGGCGGCAGATCTCTCTGGATCCATACCGCGTCTCTTTTGCTTGACCGGGATATACCGTGGGTCAATATTTAAGGTGTGGCTTGCGATGTCTGGCGAGATTCCACACATATCAGAGTGTGTCCAAGCGAATGCGTCTAGATTTGCTTGGAGAAATTCGACCAATTCCAGTTGCGCTTGTGGGTTCAGTTGAGACCCAATTTTTAACATTTTTGAATCATCATTATCATCATTAACTGGGATATCAATTGTCAGTTCGGCGGGGGAAGCTTGACTTTCTTTAGACTCATCATTTCCTACAGTGTCTCTGGGGTCTAGATCTTTCTGGAATTGGTCGTGGTGCCCGGGCCGAGGCCCAGACACTAATTGTCAATCATCGGCGAAACGGACGCAGAGAGATTCCTCCACGCCCTTTCCTTTCTCCTTTCTTTGCGCTTCTCGCAGTTCGGCAACATAACATGCTCTCCCAGCAGCCTGATCTCCTTGAATGACCCCAATCCCGTGATCAGTAGGGAATTTCAAAGTTAAACACCATGGGGCGATTGCTGCCCTGAATTCAGCAAGGGCCGGTCGGCCCAAAAAAGCACTGTACGGAGAGTGGATATCTAAGACAACAAATTGTAACATTCGGACTCTTCGGCGTTCTCCAGCTCCCAACTCCACTGGCGATTCCACCACTCCAGTGGGTATATTAGCACTTCCATCAACAAGGTTTTAAATCTTTGGCTTCCATCTTCATTTGATCATATGCTCTATTAAACAAGAATTTACTGAACTCCTACTGTCCACCAGGATCCTCTTCATCCAAGCAGGACCAACCTGGGCGGATATGACTAGTGGGTCAATAGTTGGAGCTTCGACTTTATCAGCATCTCGGTTTCTAAATATGATGTCATCTGCCATCGTGACGCAGCGGATAATAACAAAACGATATAACTCGATGAAAGTAGCAATCGGTGGATTGAAGATACTGAAATGCCCAAATTCGTTGATCATAAAGATACCGAATTCTAGCTACCTTCGACATGTTGATCGCGCACGATACCGTGAAAGAAGATCTACAATTCTTCAAACGTTGATCAAGCGCACTTGATACCGTGAATTGGCTTCAACGATCGTTGGTTCGAGCGCACTCGAATAACCGAAAGTGGAGATAGGAGATTACACTCAACTACCAATTTAGGATGAAAGCACACAACAATCAAACAAGAATTTTATTCAACAAAAAACAACCCCCCAAATGTATAACACACTTGCTATTTATAGTAGTTTCCACACCCTGACCTTAAGCCGTTGCCGACTTAAATCCCTTGACTTACGACTCAACTAAGTCATTGCCGTCCTAACTGACTCGAGTTACCCTCATAGCGACTTAGACCCAAGTACAACACAGTACAACAAATGACAGGGCTTACGACTTAAGTCTATCGACTCAACAAATTACAACACAGCACCCATTCGGCCGACTTATCTACATGCTGACCTACGACTCATCACATACGAGTTAAGGACATAACAAGCTCCAGCGACATAATGACTTAACAAATGCAATATTACAACACAACACATAGGTCGGTGACGACCTAAAATTCAACACGACTTAAAGAAATTCAAACTCCTCACTTAGGTCGTAGGCGACCTAACGACTCAAATCTTCACCGAGCTAACTCTTCTAACGACTTAACTCTTCTTCATTAACTCGCATCTCTCCCCCATGTGATTCCATAGGTCGGGAACGACCTATATCTTCCTTCTTAAGTCGCGGACGACTTAGGACCATGCCGCTAGCTCGCATATGACTCATCCATCCCGAACGACTTAAGCCCCCATTAAGTCGTAACTCCTTTTCATCTTCTTTGTTAGGTCGTGGTTCTTTCTCACGTACTTTGTTGAGTCGTAGACGACTTAAGACCGCCTTCTTAGGTAGTGGTCGACTCAAGTCTTGAAGGTTTGGGCCTTACACTGATCCAACTCTGTCCTGGACTGCATCATCCTCCCCAGGTTGAGAAAAATTCGTCCTCGAATTTGTAAATTCTCCCACATCGGATTGTTCATCCCCATAATATGGTACAAGATGCTTAACATTGAACACGTCAGAAGTGTACATATCCTCCGGCAGCTTCAACTTATAAGCATTTTCATTAATCCGTTTCACAACTTCTACATTCCAATTTGTCTGGCTTTTAACATGTTACAAGCGCCTACTGGAAATCGATCCTTGGTTAACACGGCGTAGACCAAATCACCCTCGTTAAATTTAACACTTCGTCGCTTCAAATCTGCAGTTCGCTTATACTTCTCATTTGCTTTCTTCAATCGCTCCTGAACGATTTTATGGCATTCAGTCAAACCATCAACAAAGTCTACAGCTCGTTTAACTGTCTCCTTTGGTTGTGGCACTACCGCTAAATCCAACGGTCCCCTGGGTAAATCTGAATATACAATCTGAAATGGGCTGAATCCCGTACCACAATTCACTGCATGATTATGTGCAAACTCTGCCTGGCATAACTTCATGTCCCAACTCTTCAGATTGTCCTTCACAAGACATCGCAACAAATTTCCCAATGATCTGTGAACAACTTCTGTCTGTCCATCTGTTTGCGGATGATAGGCACTGCTAAAGTTTAACTTCGTTCCAACCATCTTCCACAAACTTAACCAAAAGTGACTCAGAAAACGAGTATCCCTATCCGATACAATAGATTCTGGCAATCCATGAAGTCGATAGATCTCCTTGAAAAATAACTGAGCAACATGAACAGCATCCGCCGTCTTCTTACACGCAACAAAATGTACCATCTTTGAGAAACTATCCACCACAACATATATCGAGTCATTTCCCCTTTGCGTTCTCGGCAAACCTAATACGAAATCCATACTAACGTCCACCCAAGGTTGTGTAGGTACAGGTAAAGGCATATACAAACCCGCTTTTGTAGCTGTCCCTTTCGAAACTTGACAAACATGACATCTCTGAACAAACTTTTCAACTTCCTTCCTCATCGATGGCCAATAGTAGGATTGAGAGATTAACTGCAATGTTCGGCCTATACCCACATGTCCTTCCTCATGAAGCTCCTTTACTATCTTCATTCGCAAGCTACAATCCGGTACACACAATTGATTCCCCTTAAATAAGAAACCATCAATCAACACAAATTCATCAGAATTTCCCTCCTTGACTTTCTCAACAAATTCCTTAAAGTAAGGATCTTCTTCAATAAGCTCTGGCAATAATTCAAAACCTGTCACTTAAACTTTCATTGTTGTTAATAAATGACTCCTCCTACTCAAAGCATCAGCTACACGATTCGTTACCCCAGATTTGTGCTTCACAACAAAAGTAAACTGCTACAAATAGGCAATCCACGATGCATGTCTTGATGAAATCTTATCCTGCCCTTGCAAATGTAGGATCTAGATTAACCCTAGAGGGGGGGTGAATAGGGTTATGGCAAATTTTCTCGATTTAAACACAGAAATAAACTGCAGAAATAAATATGCTGAAAAGTAAATCACACACAAAATTTACCCAGCTTCGGCAACCCCTGCCTACTGCTGCATTCACAGATTTCTATTAGAATTAAACAGTATCACGCTTACAACAACTCTACTAGACTCGCAGACCCTTTTGCTCCCGCTCACAAACACTCTACTAGACTCGCACACCCTGCTCCCGCCTACAGAGTTTCGCTCACTCGCAAACACTGCTCCCGCCTATAGAGCTTTGCAAACTCGCACTCCCTGCTCACTGAACTAATTCTAAATAGACAATCTGACACTACCTAAACTCTAGGTGGTGATTTACAAATTCTTTGACACGAAAGAAAAAACAACTTCAAAAATAACCGCAGGAGCAAAAAATTAAAATACGAATGTGAATGCGTAATTTTTGCTCAATTACAAAAACTAAAAAACCCCTTTTATAAAATTTAAAAGCTAAACCCCCTTTTTAATAATTAGGCCGGCCCACTATTCTTTCAACCCATTCCCTTCTTTTGCTTGTGAAAAATGTCGGCCTCTCTTTGTTGAATTAGGGCTTCGGCTCTTTCTCGAATTAGGGCTTCGTTCTGATGCTCGATTCTCTGATTTGATGGCTTGCGTCGCTTGTTCTCTGATATTCGATTGTGGTTAACTTTGAAATTGTGAATTGTTGCAGCTGCTTCTTCTGATGACCGAGTTCGTTGAATTTGCGGTATGTAATTCTTCGTTTGCTGGTTCAATTGCTTGCTTTAACTTGATTGCTCTTGATTGAACTCGATAGTCGATGATGTGAATTTGGGATTGGATTTATATGAATTTGAGACACTTGAATTCGTTCGAATTAACTTGATACTTTCCTAAATTCTTAATTGCCTGAAGCGCACGTCGTTCCTGATTTTGTTACACGTGATACTCACGGCTTTCCTGATATGTTTTAACTTGATAATCACGGTTTTGATTTCACGCGTTCGATTGTCACTGCAGAAACTTTCCCTTTTTCATTTCTGACTTTTTCAAAGACGTATTGATACACTGTCATCAATTCGAATTCACTGGTTCTTCCATGATTTCGACTTCACTGTGAATTGCCACTGCTTCTTTTGTACTACTTCACCATGTCACTTGGTACTGCTGTTGCATGCTTCATTCTGATTCACTTGCACCTGTACACGGTCATTGCATTTGCTGTTGCACTTTTGTGCTTTGTGTCAGTGTAGTCATATACATTCATTAATGTTGACCTGAAGTGTATGTTGGCAACTTGTGATGTTCTTGTAATTGAATTTGTGTACTTGATGTCCACTATTTTCACTGGTTCCTCTGGTCTGCACTTGAATTTGAAGTCGTTGTTCACCTGTACTTACACTGTCTCTGGCTTCATCTGTAGTCTTCAAACATTTGTATAATTCTCGACCATTATCACTGCTGACTTCATTTGGTCTTTGTTCTCTTGTAATGTTGTACTGTCTTGGTTACATGCATTTGGTATTGGCACACATGTAAACTTGTGTATTTCTGACCTTTTGGTTGCAGTCTTGTGTTGGTAACCATCTTCAAGCATGTTGCAGTTTGTAGCTTTCATGCATTTTCTTTGACATGATTTACTTCACCTGTACTTGGTCATTTGTGTAGTCTTCGAGCATGTTGCCACTGTGTCGTTGTTTTGCATTGTTCATGTCATGTTGTTCATGTGCATATATGTTTACTGAGTTTGCATTTGTTAGTTTAGTCATGCACTTGGTATATGTACTTGTGATAATATGCATTTATCCTCCTGTACATGTATTCTGGTTCTTCATGTAGCTTGGTACTGGCTGCATCACTGTAGTTTGCTACTGTATCATTGAGTAGCTGTCGTGACTTGTCCATTCTCGAGTGTTCATCCCTGCTAGTGATACATTTTCTCCAGTGGCATGTGGTATTTGCTGTTATGTTGTTTGATGAAGAGAATGGACTTGCATACTTCATGTAGCCTTTTGGTCTGACTGTTGCTTCATGTTGCCTTCAGTAGCTTCACTGCAGTTTCATTATGACTGCTCTATGTGTCTGCACTTGTGAACTTTGTTGCATTCATGTCTTCGACTGTTTGGTCTGAACTTGAATTTCTGGTTGGAGCTGTGCACACGAGTTGGCGAGGCAATGCACACGTGTATGAATGTACACGTGTGTATTGCAGCCACTTATGATTACCTGTCCCTGTAATATCTATGTGCACTACTTTGTGATGAAATCAAGTGTGAATAATGACGAACAACCCAAATAACTGAGGCAAACCATTTTTTCAAAAATCGTATTTCATTTTATATTGCAAAAATATTTCTTTTTCAATTTTACTGCGTTAGTGAATATTTTTGCAGATTGCTCAGATGCTGGATTCAAACTGGAATGCAGTTGAAGACAAAATACGAGTGTGAGTGATATATAGTGAGGTTATAAATGTAAATTGAAATATTTGTGATGTAATCGTGATGTAATCAAAAATGTATATGTATAGTGAGAGCATGAATTTGTACTATTCAAGATTGTAATAAATATTTGTTTGAATAAAATTTCTGTTTGAATTCAAAATCTGTGTAACTTGTTCTGTTTGAATTCAAATTCAAATTCTGTATAATTTATTTTATTCAACAAATATTTATTTAATCTATGCAAAACAAAATAGTACATAACCAAATACATTTAAATGAATATATATGTTTATTATCATCAAACAAAAACATATAAGCGCATATTCAACAATCTCCCCCTTTTGATGATAACAAACATATATTTAAGATTTTGACCGTGTTAAATGTATTTGACCAATTATATACTCTAATTGCTCCCCCTATTTAAATGCTTCCTCTCTACATGATGCTCCCCCTACATATATGCATACAAATAGAAATATATTCAAATGATCCTAGTTGCATATGGAAAAATTATTTGACCTTTGCTTGATTCTATTTTACAAAATCTTAACTTTTCTCTCCCCCTTTTTTATCAGCAAAAGAATAATAGTGTGAGAGAAAAATAAAGATAAAGTGATCGATATTAATCCAACATTAATCTCAAATTGAATATAAATATTAAACTTCAATAAGAATCAAACAAAAACCATAACTACCCTTGTTAGACGCATATTCCAATTTTAGAAATGATGGATATGGTGTTCATATAAAATCATACAGTTGAATCAACTTGTGGTATTTATATCAGGAATTTGAATATCTACTAATCATGCATAACCGTTAGGACTTTTACATGAGATTAGTAGTATTCGAATTTAATTTTAAAAAAAACGAAATCAAGTATCTTCTAACCACGCATGACCGTGAGGACTTTTAAATGGGATTAGAATCAACTTGTCTATTTAAACAATTTAATTTTGATATGCGTTCCATACATGCATAACCGTAAGGACTTTTAAATGAGCATGGAAGCACATAATAATAAAAAAAATTCAAGTAATTCACCCATGCATAACCGTGAGGACTTTTAAATGAGAGTGAATACTTTGAATATTTATTTATTTATTTAAAAAATATGACATGAAAAAACAAATGATTCCTGATTATAGTACCACATATCGACAAACTATATTGAATATTTGATAAACCATGGTCGATAGAAATAATGATAGATATAGAAATGGTCATGGAATCTTTACCCAACAAAAAGTTTTATAATTCTTGTTTTAATTCCTAAAGAAATTTTCCAAATATACTCTCTTGAGTAATGTATGTTAAATATCAACACTCATCACTTTTTCAATCACTATTTATCTCTTTGATAATTAGTAGGGAGTCGGATCAGTCAAAATTTGTCATTTAAAATTAACTAATCTGAAAAAAATGGTCAAACAATTATTTTCTCGAAGGGGTTATATGAGAAAAAAAATTCTGCTAAATGAAAAATTATTTCAAGTGAAAAATATGCAGATATTTTCTTTTAAAAAGAAAACGATGCAGCAAATGAATAAATCACGTTCAACTCGTAAGTTTTCTATCAACTAGATTACTAGTATGAATTGCATCTGAATTTCTTTTTCAATCCAAAATATCACTAACTGGATTTGGTAAACCATACATGAAGTGTGCATCAAAAATTTCAAACCCAATTTTAGCAACAATTTAAATGACATTCTTTGGATTTTGAATTGAAGCCATGTTCACACTCAAACAAATATCATGGTGTTAATTTCAGAAACCATAGGATAAACAATTATATTCATGAGTAATCAACAGTCAATCAACATCTTAATTATTTCAAAAACAATTTCTTGAAGTTTCAACAATTTCTTAAAATCCTTTTTCACATGAGTTTGAAATCGTGCAAATTTACAAGCAGTGATCAAAATGTCAAAATATGTCTAAGTGTAGCACGAGTAATCAAGGATCAATAAGATACCATCATTTGACTAAACAAATTAAATTCAATGATGAAAGGATGGTTGGTCTTCTTTTAAACACAAATCAAGGTAAGAACAAGTCAAAAGAAATCATATCAATTGAGAATAAGTCAGAATTAAAGACATCATCTCATTATCACAATTTTGGATGATTTAATTCAGAATATGGTGCATATTATCACAGAATTATACCTTCACCTGTTTTACCTTTACGATAATTTTACGTGATTGCCCATTGTGATTCTGTCACCTTTATACTAGGCTAAGGAACTTTGCTTTGTTGCCCGTTGTGTTTCTAGAACAGCCAAAATCCAGAGAACACCGTTGTCGTTCCTTAGCTTGCCACCACACCTACACGATGAAAGATTTTTGTGACCTATTTCTAGGTCCATGATTGTTAGTGGCAGTAACATTATGAATAAACAAACCCTTTGGAACCCAAACTTGTTTAGACTTTTCATTCTTGTTCCAATAGACATGAAATTTGTTTGTAGAATTCTTAGGAACCCAAACTTGTATAAATTTTATGTTCTTGTTCCTATGACTACAATTTTCAGAATGATGTCTAATTATTTCACATATATCAAAGACACTTTTCCCTTTTGCATTATCCTCAGCTTGTGTTTTCCCAAAACCAAGTCCTTTTCTGTTGTTAGCAAAAATTTGATTTCCCAATAGCATGTTGAAAGATTTTTCGCCTCTTGAAAAGTTATTCAAAGATTTCTCAAGATCTTGGACTTTGGTTTTTAGTGTTGTATTTTCAGTGACAAGTGAGGTGCATCGATTTATAAAATCCTTTTTCCTAGTGTCGATGGTTTTCTTAAGATTCAAGTTTTCTTTTTCAAGATTCTCAGAGTTATTCTTAAGTTTTGTCAATTCTGAATCTAAGACTTTACATCTTTTACATTCTAGGTTTTGAATATTTTCAAGTTCAGTTTCTAACCTAAAATTTTTACGGGCAAGTTCTCTCCTATCAGTTTTCAGTTTTTCAATTTTAGATTCAAGAGCATCAACTACTTTAGTAAGATCAGAACACATAAAAACAAGATCTCTATAGGAATACTCACCTTCCTCACTAGATTCCTCTGAGCTTGAATCTGAATTTGATTTCGCCATAAGACACAAGTTAGCCTCCTCTACGCTGCTATCCGAAGCTTCTTCTCCTTCTTCATCATCCCAAGTCGTTGCAAATACCTTCTTCGCCTTTTTCTTTCCTTTGTTGTTTTTGAGAAGTGGACATTTTGGTTTGATGTGGCCAGGCTTGTTGCAGTTATAACATGTCGGTTCATTATCGGAATTGTCAGAATCTTTTGGCCTATTACGATTTGTTTTCTTCTTGCGTGGCTTGAATTTCGACCATTTTCTAAGATTATTGACAGCCATTGCAAGCTCTTCAATTGGATCTTCTTCATCGCTTTCTTCTTTGCTCTTTAAGGCAATCTTCTTTTTCTTTGGTTCGGAGTTGTTGCGCTCTTCCTTTGCTTTTAGCTCAAGCTCATATGTCATCAAGTTTCCAATCAACTCCTCCATGCTTAGCTTACTCAGATCTTTCGATTCTTGGATTGCCGTGACTTTTGCCTCAAAGTTCATTGGTAAGACTCGTAGTATCTTCCGCACAAGCTCTACCTCAGTGAATACCTTCCCAAGTGCTCTAGCGTTGTACACCAAAGTTGAAAAGCGTCCAAACATGTCTTTTATGTTCTCGCCTTTGTCCATCACAAAGTTCTCGTATTCATTGCTGAATAGGGCTAGACGAGACTCCTTGACTTGAGAAGTTCCTTCGTGTGTCACCTCCAAAGTGTGCCAAATTTCCTGTGCTGTTGTACAATGAGAAATTCTATTAAATTCATTTTTATCAAGAGCACATATCAAAGCATTCATGGCTTTAGCATTTGTTGTTTTCAATCTCTTATCGTTAGCATCCCATCTATCCTTAGGTTTAGGAATCTCAGTACCACCAACGATTATAGTGGGAGGTTTATAGCCAGTTTCAATAATATCCCAAACATCATAATCAACGGAACTAAGATAAATACTCATCCTAACTTTCCAATAAGCATAATCATTCCCGTTAAACATGGGTGGCCTAACGATAGATTGCCCCTCAGAAAAAGCATTATTTGACGGATTCATGACTCTAGAGTTAAATAAAATATATACCGGGCTCTGATACCACTTGTAGGATCTAGATTAACCCTAGAGGGGGGGGGGGTGAATAGGGTTATAGCAAATTTTCTCGATTTAAACACAGAAATAAACTGCAGAAATAAATATGCTGAAAAGTAAATCACACACAAAATTTACCCAGCTTCGGCAACCCCTGCCTACTGCTGCATTCACAGATTTCTATTAGAATTAAACAGTATCACGCTTACAACAACTCTACTAGACTCGCAGACCCTTTTGCTCCCGCTCACAAACACTCTACTAGACTCGCACACCCTGCTCCCGCCTATAGAGTTTCGCTCACTCGCAAACACTGCTCCCGCATATAGAGCTTTGCAAACTCGCACTCCCTGCTCACTGAACTAATTCTAAATAGACAATCTGACACTACCTAAACTCTAGGTGGTGATTTACAAATTCTTTGACACGAAAAGAAAAAACAACTTCAAAAATAACCGCAGGAGCAAAAAATTAAAATACGAATGTGAATGCGTAATTTTTGCTCAATTGCAAAAACTAAAAAACCCCTTTTATAAAATTTAAAAGCTAAACCCCCTTTTTAATAATTAGGCCGGCCCACTATTCTTTCAACCCGTTCCCTTCTTTTGCTTGTGAAAAATGTCGGCCTCTCTTTGTTGAATTAGGGCTTCGGCTCTTTCTCGAATTAGGGCTTCGTTCTGATGCTCGATTCTGTGATTTGATGGCTTGCGTCGCTTGTTCTCTGATATTCGATTGTGGTTAACTTTGAAATTGTGAATTGTTGCAGCTGCTTCTTCTGATGATCGAGTTCGTTGAATTTGCGGTATGTAATTCTTCGTTTGCTGGTTCAATTGCTTGCTTTAACTTGATTGCTCTTGATTGAACTCGATAGTCGATGATGTGAATTTGGGATTGGATTTATATGAATTTGAGACACTTGAATTCGTTCGAATTAACTTGATACTTTCCTAAATTCTTAATTGCCTGAAGCGCACGTCGTTCCTGATTTTGTTACACGTGATACTCACGACTTTCCTGATATGTTTTAACTTGATAATCATGGTTTTGATTTCACGCGTTCGATTGTCACTGCAGAAACTTTCCCTTTTTCATTTCTGACTTTTTCAAAGACGTATTGATACACTGTCATCAATTCGAATTCACTGGTTCTTCCATGATTTCGACTTCACTGTGAATTGCCACTGATTCTTTTGTACTACTTCACCATGTCACTTGGTACTGCTGTTGCATGCTTCATTCTGATTCACTTGCACCTGTACACGGTCATTGCATTTGCTGTTGCACTTTTGTGCTTTGTGTCAGTGTAGTCATATACATTCATTAATGTTGACCTGAAGTGTATGTTGGCAACTTGTGATGTTCTTGTAATTGAATTTGTGTACTTGATGTCCACTATTTTCACTGGTTCCTCTGGTCTGCACTTGAATTTGAAGTCGTTGTTCACCTGTACTTACACTGTCTCTGGCTTCATCTGTAGTCTTCAAACATTTGTATAATTCTCGACCATTATCACTGCTGACTTCATTTGGTCTTTGTTCTCTTGTAATGTTGTACTGTCTTGGTTACATGCATTTGGTATTGGCACACATGTAAACTTGTGTATTTCTGACCTTTTGGTTGCAGTCTTGTGTTGGTAACCATCTTCAAGCATGTTGCAGTTTGTAGCTTTCATGCATTTTCTTTGACATGATTTACTTCACCTGTACTTGGTCATTTGTGTAGTCTTCGAGCATGTTGCCACTGTGTCGTTGTTTTGCATTGTTCATGTCATGTTGTTCATGTGCATATATGTTTACTGAGTTTGCATTTGTTAGTTTAGTCATGCACTTGGTATATGTACTTGTGATAATATGCATTTATCCTCCTGTACATGTATTCTGGTTCTTCATGTAGCTTGGTACTGGCTGCATCACTGTAGTTTGCTACTGTATCATTGAGTAGCTGTCGTGACTTGTCCATTCTCGAGTGTTCATCCCTGCTAGTGATACATTTTCTCCAGTGGCATGTGGTATTTGCTGTTATGTTGTTTGATGAAGAGAATGGACTTGCATACTTCATGTAGCCTTTTGGTCTGACTGTTGCTTCATGTTGCCTTCAGTAGCTTCACTGCAGTTTCATTATGACTGCTCTATGTGTCTGCACTTGTGAACTTTGTTGCATTCATGTCTTCGACTGTTTGGTCTGAACTTGAATTTCTGGTTGGAGCTGTGCACACGAGTTGGCGAGGCAATGCACACGTGTATGAATGTACACGTGTGTATTGCAGCCACTTATGATTACCTGTCCCTGTAATATCTATGTGCACTACTTTGTGATGAAATCAAGTGTGAATAATGACGAACAACCCAAATAACTGAGGCAAACCATTTTTTCAAAAATCGTATTTCATTTTATATTGCAAAAATATTTCTTTTTCCATTTTACTGCGTTAGTGAATATTTTTGCAGATTGCTCAGATGCTGGATTCAAACAGGAATGCAGTTGAAGACAAAATACGAGTGTGAGTAATATGTAGTGAGGTTATAAATGTAAATTGAAATATTTGTGATGTAATCGTGATGTAATCAAAAATGTATATGTATAGTGAGAGCATGAATTTGTACTATTCAAGATTGTAATAAATATTTGTTTGAATAAAATTTCTGTTTGAATTCAAAATCTGTGTAACTTGTTCTGTTTGAATTCAAATTCAAATTCTGTATAATTTATTTTATTCAACAAATATTTATTTAATCTATGCAAAACAAAATAGTACATAACCAAATACATTTAAATGAATATATATGTTTATTATCATCAAACAAAAACATATAAGCGCATACTCAACAGCAAATGCTTCAAAGCCTCATGATCAGTGTAAAGAACAAACTCTTTCTGAAATAGATAATGTCTCCAGTGTTTCACAGCTTGAACAATTGCATAGAATTCAACATCATAAGTGCTATATCTCAACTTAGCTCCAGATAACTTCTCACTGAAATAAGCAACCGATCTTCCTTTCTGACTCAAACTCCACCAACCCCAACCTTCGACACATCAGTATGTAACTCAAACAACAACCAAAAATCCGGTAAAACTAGAATTGGTGCTGTCGTCAATAGTGTCTTGATTTTCTCAAAAGCAACCCCTGCTTCCTCTGACCATTCAAACTTCTTTCCTTTCATGCAATCGGTTACAGGTGCTATCACACTACTAAAATGTGGAATGAATCTTCGATAGAAAGATACCAATCCATGAAAACTCTTCACTACAGTAATTGTCTTTGGCTGTGGCCAACTCCTGATAGCTTCTACTTTACTTTCATCCACTTGAATTCCTTCCTTCGATAGAACATATCCCAAAAACAAAACACTGTCCGTCATAAACATGCACTTCTTTGTTGCAGCATAAAATTTCTCCTGTCGTAGAATCAACAATACTTCACACAAATGCTGGACATGCTTTTCCACGCTTCCACTGTAGATCAAAATATCATCAAAGTAAACTACCACAAACTTCCCAATGTATGGTCTGAAAATCTGGTTCATCACTCTCATAAAAGTACTCGGTGCATTCGATAAACCAAATGGCAAAACCAACCATTCGTATAAACCTTCCCTGGTTTTGAAAGCAGTCCTCCATTCATCACCCGGTCTAATACGAAATTGATGGTATCCACTCTTCAAGTCAATCTTTGTAAACACAACAGCTCCACTCAACTGATCTATCAAATCATCAAACCTCGGCATAGGAAATCTGTAACTTATAGTGATCTTGTTTAGAGCCCGACTGTCCGTACACATTCTCCACGATCCATCCTTCTTTGGCACCAATAAAGCTGGCACTGCACAAGGACTCAAGCTCTCATGAACATGCCCCTGTTCTAACAACTCCTCCACCTGCCTTCTCAGTTCCTCATGCTCTTTAGGACTCATCCTATAAAGTGGCCTGTGTGGTATTACAGCCCCTGGCACAAGATCAATCTGATGTTGAATATCCCGCAACGGTGGTAACTCCGTTGGTAATTCTTCAGGAAACACATCTCTGAATTCTTCCAATACCGGTTTTACTTCCTCTGAAACTTCTACAGATTCAGTGGCTTCATGTCCAATCAACAAAAATACCTCTGGACTCTCTTCTACTTCTTCAATAAATTCCTTTAAAGTCAATAAGGTTTTCAGTTCTCCAATCTCCTCCAGCTTGCTTTCTTTCTGTTGTTGCTTCTTAGGAACTAAAATAATCTTAGTACCTTCAAACATGAAACTGTAACTATTAGCACGACCATCGTGTTGTACTGCTCTATCAAACTGGCATGGTCTGCCCAACAACAGATGACACACATCCATGTCTACAACATCACACCAAATTTCATCTTTGTATTTCTTCCCAATTGAAAAATTCACACAAGCTCTTTGTCCAACTTTCACCTCACCACCTTTCCTTAACCATGCTAACTTGTACGGTTTAGGATGCTTCTCAGTTTTCAAGTTCAACTTCCATACTGCTTCTGTAGAGATAATATTGTCACAACTCGCAGCATCAATGACGAACTTGCAAACCTTTCCCAGAATAGTGCATGTGGACTGAAATATGTTATTCCTCAACCAACTGTTTTCCTCTTCTTGTTTCGGTGCCAAATAACTTCTCCTCATCATCAAATTACACCCTTAATCTCCGGACAACTCTTCTTCCTTCTCAACATAAGGTGCATTAGAACATTCAGCTTCCACCTCCTCTTCTTCTATCTCTACGACCATTGCTCTCCTCTTTGGCTTCGAACATTCATTGCTTTTGTGACCCAACTCCTGACAATTGTTACATTTGAAACTGCTATTAACCATTGCCTTCTCAGCCTCCTTCACCACTGGTTTACTGATAGGTTTAGGAGCATTAGAACTTCCACTGGTACCCTTCATTGGATTATTGGAATTAGTAAACACACCACCTCCACGCCTTCCCTGCTTCTCCCAAGCCAACGCTTTCTGATGTGCCTCTGCCACAGATCTTGGATCAAACATATTAACCATATCCTGAATCTGCATTCGCAACTCTCCAACAAACCTAGCAGTCAGCTGTTCTTCTGTCTCCATTATGTCATTTCTAGCGATGAGTTGATAAAATTCATCTGCATAATCATTAACTGACTTCGTCCCCTGCCTTAGATTCTGCAATCTCTGATACATGAGTGATTGATAATTATAAGGTAAGAATGTAGCCTTCATCAACTTCTTCATCTTCTCCCATGATTCAATCTTTGACTTTCCCATTCTCTCCCGTGTAAATTTAGTTTGTTGCCACCATGCTAAAGCTCTTCCCCTCAATCTAGTAGCAACCAACTTCACCATTCTATGCTCAGGAACCTCCTTGAAATCAAAGATCTCTTCAACATTAGACAACCAATCAAGAAATTCTTCTGCTACCATTCCACCCTTGAATTCTGGAATTTCCATCTTCATACCCGATTCCCATCGACGATCATCATCTACATCTCGATATGAATTTCGAATTTGGTCTCGATCTCCATAATGAATGCTAGCTCTATCACCCTCTTCATCAAAATCAAATGTACGTCTATATCGATCTCGACCATCAACATCCCTTCGATCACGCATGTCTCTTCTACTATGTCTCTCTTCATCTCTATATGGCTCATTTTCAAACTCTCGTGGAGTTCTCCTCTCTTCATGTCCATAGTCATGGTGATCTCTCCTTGATGAAATTGATGTTTCTCTTCTTTCTCTAAAAGATTGCGGTGATACCCTTCTCGCTTCCGTAACCGATGGTGAAACTCGGTTTCCTCCATGGTTCGAGATTAGTGGTCTCCTCCTTTGATTTTGATTCGAATCATTCATCAATTTCTCTAACTTTCCAATGCCTTCATCAAATTTCTCATTAATGCGTTGTTCCATTTGTTCGGCTTCTTCTCTTCTATACAACGCTTCAACATTCTGATGACGATTAGCTCTCCTTGGTGGCATGGTTGAACTTCACAACACCTCAACTAATACTTCAAAAATCTACAACACAAGTCAAACAAACATGGCCCCAACTCAACTTGGCTCGGCCTCAATCACTTCAACACAAATCAAACTCAAACAACTTCCACACTTTGATCCAAAATAGAATGGATCGAAAGTTCTCCTCTTTTTGCAACTTCAAGAGGAACACGATGAACACCAAACTTTAAACTCCTTGGCTCCAAGACTCGTCTTAGCTATGATTGGCTAAGTCAAGCTCTGATACCAAAAACTGACGCAGCGGATAATAACAAAACGATATAACTCGATGAAAGTAGCAATCGGTGGATTGAAGATAATGAAATGCCCAAATTCATTGATCACAAAGATACTGAATTCTAGCTATCTTCGACACGTTGATCGCGCACGATACCGTGAAAGAAGATCTACAATTCTTCAAACGTTGATCAAGCGCACTTGATACCGTGAATTGGCTTCAACGATCGTTGATTCGAGCGCACTCGAATAACCGAAAGTGGAGATAGGAGATTACACTCAACTACCAATTTACGATGAAAGCACACAGCAATCAAACAAGAATTTTATCAACAAAAATCAACCCCCCAAATGTACAACAAACTTTCTATTTATAGTAGTTTCCACACCCTGACCTTAAACCGTTGCCGACTTAAATCCCACGACTTACGACTCAACTAAGTCGTTGCCGTCTTAACTGACTCGAGTTACCCTCATAGCGACTTAGACCCAAGTACAACATAGTACAACAAATGACACGACTTACGACTTAAGTCTATCGACTCAATGAATTACAACACAGCACCCATTCGGCCGACTTATCTACATGCCGACCTACGACTCATCACATACGAGTTAAGGACATATCAAGCTCCAGCGACATAATGACTTAACAAATGCAATATTACAACACAACACATAGGTTGGCGACGACCTAAAATTCAACACGACTTAAAGAAATTCAGACTCCTCACTTAGGTCGTAGGCGACCTAACGACTCAAATCTTCACCGAGCTAACTCTTCTAACGACTTAACTCTTCTTCATTAACTCGCATCTCTCCCCCATGTGATTCCATAGGTCGGGAACAACCTATATCTTCCTTCTTAAGTCGCGGACGACTTAGGACCATGCCACTAGCTCGCATACGACTCATCCATCCCGAACGACTTAAGCCCCCGTTAAGTCGTAACTCCTTTTCATCTTCTTTGTTAGGTCGTGGTTCTTTCTCACGTACTTTGTTGAGTCGTAGACGACTTAAGACCGCCTTCTTAGGTCGTGGTCGACACAAGTCTTGAAGGTTTGGGCCTTGCACTACTCCAACTCTGTCCTGGACTGCATCATCCTCCCCAGGTTGAGAAAAATTCGTCCTCGAATTTGAAAATTCTCCCACATCGGATTGTTCATCCCCATAATATGGTATAAGATGCTTAACATTGAACACGTCAGAAGTGTACATATCCTCCGGCAGCTTCAACTTATAAGCATTTTCATTAATCCGTTTCACAACTTCTACAGGACCAAATTTTCTGGCTTTCAACTTGTTATAAGCGCCTACTGGAAATCTATCCTTGGTTAACACGGCGTAGACCAAATCACCCTCGTTAAATTTAACACTTCGTCGCTTCAAATCTGCAGTTCACTTATACTTCTCATTTGCTTTCTTCAATCGCTCCTGAACGATTTTATGGCATTCAGTCAAACCATCAACAAAGTCTACAGCTCGTTTAACTGTCTCCTTTGGTTGTGGCACTACCGCTAAATCCAACGGTCCCCTGGGTAAATTTGAATATACAATCTGAAATGGGCTGAATCGCGTACCACAATTCACTGCATGATTATGTGCAAACTCTGCCTGGCATAACTTCATGTCCCAACTCTTCAGATTGTCCTTCACAGGACATCGCAACAAATTTCTCAATGATCTGTTAACAACTTCTGTCTGTCCATCTGTTTGCGGATGACAGGCACTGCTAAAGTTTAACTTCGTTCCAACCATCTTCCACAAACTTAACCAAAAGTGACTCAGAAAACGAGTATCCCTATCTGATACAATAGATTCTGGCAATACATGAAGTCCATAGATCTCCTTGAAAAATAACTGAGCAACATGAACAGCATCCGCCGTCTTCTTACACGCAACAAAATGTACCATCTTTGAGAAACTATCCACCACAACATATATCGAGTCATTTCCCCTTTGCGTTCCCGGCAAACC
Organism: Allium cepa; assembly: GCA_030765085.1. Lineage (NCBI taxonomy): Eukaryota > Viridiplantae > Streptophyta > Magnoliopsida > Asparagales > Amaryllidaceae > Allium > Allium cepa. Next base: position 238,924,387 of record CM060930.1, read on the forward strand.
TAATACGAAATCCATACTAACGTCCACCCAAGGTTGTGTAGGTACAGGTAAAGGCATATACAAACCCGCATTTGTAGCTGTCCCTTTCGAAACTTAACAAACATGACATCTCTGAACAAACCTTTCAACTTCCTTCCTCATCGATGGCCAATAGTAGGATTGAGAGATTAACTGCAATGTTCGGTCTCTACTCACATGTCCTTCCTCATGAAGCTCCTTTACTATCTTCATTCGAAAGCTACAATCCGGTACACACAATTGATTCCCCTTAAATAAGAAACCATCAATCAACACAAATTCATCAGAATTTCCCTCCTTGACTTTCTCAACAAATTCCTTAAAGTAAGGATCTTCTTCAATAAGATCTGGCAATAATTCAAAACCTGTCACTTAAACTTTCATTGTTGTTAATAAATGACTCCTCCTACTCAAAGCATCAGCTACACGATTCGTTACCCCAGATTTGTGCTTCACAACAAAAGTAAACTGCTGCAAATAGGCAATCCACGATGCATGTCTCGATGAAATCTTATCCCGCCCTTGCAAATGCTTCAAAGCCTCATGATCAGTGTAAAGAACAAACTCTTTCTGAAATAGATAATGTCTCCAGTGCTTCACAGCTTGAACAATTGCATAGAATTCAACATCATAAGTGCTATATCTCAACTTAGCTCCAGATAACTTCTCACTGAAATAAGCAACCGATCTTCCTTTCTGACTCAAACTCCACCAACCCCAACCTTCGACGCATCAGTATGTAACTCAAACAACAACCGAAAATCCGGTAAAACTAGAATTGGTGCTGTCGTCAATAGTGTCTTGATTTTGTCAAAAGCAACCCCTGCTTACTCTGAACATTCAAACTTCTTTCCTTTCATGTAATCGGTTACAGGTGCTATCACACTACTAAAATATGGAATGAATCTTCGATAGAAAGATACCAATCCATTAAAACTCCTCACTACAGTAATTGTCTTTGGCTGTGGCCAACTCCTGACAGCTTCTACTTTACTTTCATCCACTTGAATTCCTTCCTTCGATATAACATATCCCAAAAACAAAACACTGTCCGTCATAAACATGCACTTCTTTGTTGCAGCATAAAATTTCTCCTGTCGTAGAATCAACAGTACTTCACACAAATGCTGGACATGCTTTTCCATGCTTCCACTGTAGATCAAAATATCATCAAAGTAAACTACCACAAACTTCCCAATGTATGGTCTGAAAATCTGGTTCATCACTCTCATAAAAGTACTCGGTGCATTCGATAAACCAAACGGCAAAAACCAACCATTCGTATAAACCTTCCCTGGTTTTGAAAGCAGTCTTCCATTCATCACCCGGTCTAATACGAAATTGATGGTATCCACTCTTCAAGTCAATCTTTGAAAACACAACAGCTCCACTCAACTGATCTATCAAATCATCAAACCTCGGCATAGGAAATCTGTATCTTACAGTGATCTTGTTTAGAGCCCGACTGTCCGTACACATTTTCCACGATCCATCCTTCTTTGGCACCAATAAAGCTGGCACTGCACAAGGACTCAAGCTCTCATGACCACGCCCCTGTTCTAACAACTCCTCCACCTGCCTTCTCAGTTCCTCACGCTCCTTAGGACTCATCCTATAATGTGGCCTGTGTGGTATTACTGCCCCTGGCACAAGATCAATCTGATGTTGAATATCCCGCAACGGTGGTAACTCCGTTGGTAATTCTTCAGGAAACACATCTCTGAGTTCTTCCAATACCAGTTTTACTTCCTCTGAAACTTCTACAGATTCAGTGGCTTCATGTCCAATCAACAAAAATACCTCTGGACTCTCTTCTACTTTTTCAATAAATTCCTTCAAAGTCAATAAGGTTTTCAGTTCTTCAATCTCCTCCAGCTTGCTTTCTTTCCATTGTTGCTTCTTAGGAACTAAAATAATCTTAGTACCTTCAAACATGAAACTGTAACTATTAGCACGACCATCGTGTTGTACTGCTCTATCAAACTGCTATGGTCTGCCCAACAACAGATGACACACATCCATGTCTACAACATCGCACCAAATTTCGTCTTTGTATTTCTTCCAATTGAAAAATTCACACAAGCTCTTTGTCCAACTTTCACCTCACCACCTTTCCTTAACCATGCTAACTTGTAAGGTTTAGGGTGCTTCTCAGTTTTCAAGTTCAACTTCCTTACCGCTTCTGTAGAGATAATATTGTCACAACTCCCAGCATCAATGACAAACTTGCAAACCTTTCCCAGAATAGTGCATGTGGACTGAAATATGTTATTCCTCAACCAACTATTTTCCTCTTCTTGTTTCGGTGCCAAATAACTTCTCCTCATCATCAAATTACACCCTTCATCTCCGGACAACTCTTCTTCCTTCTCAACATAAGGTACATTAGAACATTCAGCTTCCACCTCCTCTTCTTCTATCTCTGCGACCATTGCTCTGCTCTTTGGCTTCGGACATTCATTGCTTTTGTGACCCAACTCCTGACAATTGTAACATTTGAAACTGCTATTAACCTTTTCCTTCTCAGCCTCCTTCACCACTGGTTTACTGATAGGTTTAGGAACATTAGAACTTCCACTGGTACCCTTCACTGGATTATTGGAATTAGTAGACACACCACCTCCACGCCTTCCCTGCTTCTCCCAAGCCAACGCTTTCTGATGTGCCTCTGCCACAGATCTTGGATCAAACATATTAAACATATCCTGAATCTGCATTCGCAACCCTCCAACAAACCTAGCAGTCAGCTGTTCTTCTGTCTCCATTATGTCATTTCTAGCGATGAGTTGATAAAATTCATCTGCATAATCATTAACCGACTTCGTCCCCTGTCTTAGATTCTGCAATCTCTGATGCATGAGTGATTGATAATTATAAGGTAAGAATGTAGCCTTCATCAACTTCTTCATCTTCTCCCATGATTCAATCTTTGACTTTCCCATTCTCTCCCGTGTAAATTTAGTTTGTTTCCACCGTGCTAAAGCTCTTCCCCTCAACCTAGTAGCAACCAACTTCACCATTCTATGCTCAGGAACCTCCTTGAAATCAAAGATCTCTTCAACGTTAGACAAACAATCAAGAAATTCTTCTGCTACCATTCCACCCTTGAATTCTGGAATTTCCATCTTCATACCCAATTCCCATCGACGATCATCATCTACATCTCGATATGAATTTCGAATTTGGTCTCGATCTCGATAATGAATGCTAGCTCTATCACCCTCTTCATCAAAATCAAATGTACGTCTATATCGATCTCGACCATCAACATCCCTTCGATCACGCATGTCTCTTCTACTATGTCTCTCTTCATCTCTATATGGCTCATTGGCGCAGCGGATTAATCAAACAAACTTCAATCGGTGAAATGTAACAATCGGTGAGTTGAAGATACCAAAATGCCCAAGTTCGTTGATCCAAAGATACCGAACTCTAGCTATCTCAAACACGTTGATAGCGCACTATACCGTGTTCTAAGATCTACGATTCTTCGCACGTTGATCTAGCGCACTAGATTCCGTGAATCGGCTTCTACGATCGTTGAATCGAGCGCACTCGATTAACCGAAAGAGGAGATAGGAGATTACACTCAACTACCAATTGGTATGAAAGCACAAAGCTAACAAAAGAGAATTTTATTCAAAAAAAACAACCACCAAAAAAATGTACAACACACGCGTATTTATAGGAGTTACAACCCTGCCTTAAGTCGTTCACGACTCATCTTCCACGACTCACGACTTAAGGCTCTCGACTCAACAATACAACACAACGCTGTACAACTCATAGGTCGGCACCGACTCAACGCAAGCGACTCAAACATGACCGACTTATCATAAGTCGTTACCGACTTAACTACACAACACAGTTGACACGACTCACACATATCCGACTCAAAAGTAAACGACTCAACAAGCCAAGCCTCATCACCTCCGACTCAAGAAAACATGACGACTCACGACTCAACTTCCTTGCGGCACATCCCTTCCAACCGAGTCAACACCGAACGACTCATCTAGGTCGTAACTCGTCCCCGCCTTATGGATTTCAATTACTGGAACCCCTCTTTGTCTCCTGATGAGTTGTGGACGACTCATAGTCATGCAGTTAGCTTTTCCCTTCTTCATCTTAAGTCGCTGACGACTTATACGTTGAGTCGTGGACGACTCAATTCCTCCCCCTTGTAACTCCTTAAGTCGGAAACGACTCATGCCTTTAGTGAATCGTGGACGACTTAATTCCGTTGCCTTGTTATCTCGGTTTAACTTCTCCCATGGCTCGTTAGATCGTGGACCTCCTTCCTTAGCTCGGAACCGACCCAAACCTTCACTGAGTCGTGGACGACCCAACACACTACACCACAAACTCATGTTTTCAGAAATTAAAGTTTGCGCAACTTCTTCTCTGGCCTTAGCTGCATCATCCTCCCCTGGTTGAGAAAAATTCGTCCTCGAATTTGCAACTTCTTCCATAACAATCTCACCTCCATGATACGGAACTAAATGTTTGGCGTTGAAAACATCAGAAGTATAAACATCATCTGGTAACTTTAATCGATATGCATTCTTATTGATTTTCTTCAAAACTTCAACTGGACCAATTTTCCGTGCTTTCAATTTATTGTATGTTCCTACCGGAAAACGGTCTTTTGTCAACACTGCATAAACCAAATCGCCTTCGTTAAATTCAAAATTTCGTCGCTTCAAATCTGCAGTCTTCTTATATTTCTCATTCGACTTTTCCAATCGTTCCTGAACGATCCTGTGGCACTCCGTTAAACCTTCAACAAAATCAGCAGCTCGTTTAACTAACTCTTTCGATTGAGGTACCACTGCTATGTCCAACGGTCCCCTGGGTAAATTTGAATATACGATCTGAAATGGACTGAATCCCGTGCTACGATTCACTGCATGATTATGGGCAAACTCAGCTTGGCATAATTTCATGTCCCAACTTCTCAAATTATCCTGTACAAGGCATCGCAACAAATTTCCCAATGACCTGTTAACAACTTCTGTCTATCCATCAGTTTGTGGATGATAAGCACTACTAAATTTCAGCTTCGTTCCCACCATCTTCCACAAACTCAACCAAAAGTGACTCAGAAAACGAGTATCTCTATCCGACACAATAGACTCTGGCAATCCATGGAGTCGATAGATCTCCTTGAAAAATAACTGTGCTACTCGAACTACATCCGCTGTCTTCTTGCAAGCAACAAAATGTGCCATCTTCGAAAACCTGTCCACCACAACAAATATCGAATCATTTCCCCTTTGAGTTCTAGGCAAACCCAAAACGAAATCCATGCTAATATCAACCCATGGCTTAGACGGTACAGGTAATGGCATATACAACCCTGCATTCGTCGCTGTTCCCTTTGAAACTTGGCAAATATGACATCGCTCCACAAATCTTTCTACTTCTTTTTTCATCGACGGCCAAAAGTAAGATTGTGAAATCAATTGCAAAGTACGATCACGGCCCACATGCCCTTCCTCGTGTAACTCTTTGACAATTTTCAACCTCAAGCTACAGTCTGGAATACACAAACGATTCCCTTTAAACAGAAAACCATCAACCAACGTAAATTCATCGGTACTCTCACCCTTCACTTTCTCAACATATTTCACAAAGTAAGGATCTTCGTTAATCATCTCCGGTAACATCTCAAAACCCGTCACTTCAACTTTCATTGTCGTTAATAAATGACTCCTCCTACTCAAAGCATCAGCTACTTGATTTGTCACCCCTGATTTGTGCTTAACGACAAAAGTAAACTGCTGTAAATATGCAATCCATGATGCATGTCTCGCTGAAATCTTATCCTGCCCCTGTAAATGCTTCAATGCCTCATGATCAGTGTACAGAACAAATTCTTTCTGAAATAGGTAATGTCTCCAATGTTTAATCGTTTGCACCACAGCATAGAATTCAACGTCATATGTACTGTATCTCATCTTTGCCCCTGATAACTTTTCACTAAAATATGCAATAGGTCTCCCCTACTGACTCAACACTCCTCCAATCCCCACCTTTGATGCATCAGTGTGTAGCTCAAACAACAACTGAAAATTAGGTAAAACAAGAATTGGCGCTGTCCTCAACAGTTCTTTAATTCGTTCAAAAGCAATCCCGGCTTCTTCTGTCCATGAAAACTGTTTACCCTTCATGCAATCAGTAACTGGTGCCATCACACTACTGAAGTGTGGAATGAACCTTCGGTAGAATGATGCCAATCCATGAAAACTTCTAACTTCAGTGATAGTTCTCGGCTGTGGCCAATTTCTAATAGCTTCAACTTTACTCTGGTCAACTTGAATACCTTTCCCTGAAACAACATAACCCAGAAATAAAACAGTATGCGTCATAAACACACATTTCTTCATAGCAGCATAAAATTGTTCCTCACGAAGAATAATCAATGCTTCCCTCAGATGTAGAACATGCTCCTCCGTACTTCTACTGTAAATCAGAATATCATCGAAATAAACCACGACGAACTTCCCAATGAATGGTCTAAAAATTTGATTCATCACCCGCATGAATGTACTAGGTGCATTTGACAAACCAAATGGCATAACCAACCATTCGTACAACCCCTCTCTCGTCTTGAAAGCTGTCTTCCATTCGTCTCCAGGTCTGATTCGAATTTGATGATAACCACTCTTCAAATCAATCTTCGAAAATATAGTTGCCCCACTCAACTGATCTAGCAAATCATCCAACCTTGGCATAGGAAATCTATAACGAACAGTAATCTTGTTCAAAGCTCTACTATCTGTGCACATTCTCCATGTTCCGTCCTTCTTTGGTACTAATAATGCTGGCACGGCACAAGGACTCAAGCTTTCCTGAACACGTCCCTGTTCCAACAACTCTTCCACCTGCCTTCGTAACTCCTCATGTTCCTTCGGACTCATTCGGTAATGTGGTCGATGTGGTAACACTGCTCCCGGAACAAGATCAATTTGATGCTGAATGTCTCTAAGTGGCGGTAACTCCTTAGGCAACTCCTCTGGAAAGACATCTTCGAATTCTTTCAAAATTGGTTTTGCTTCATCTGGAATCTCAACTTCTTCACTACTCTCTCTCCCAATCAACAAAAATACTTCAGGCTCCTCTTCAACTTCCTTAACAAACTCTTTCAAAGTCAACAGAGTTTTTAATTCCTCAATCTCCTCTAGCTTGCTCTCCTTCTGCTGTTGCTTCTTAGGAACCAAAGTGATTTTCGTACCCTCGAACATGAAACTGTAACTATTGGCACGACCGTCATGTTGAACTGCTCTATCAAACTGCCACGGTCTGCCCAACAACAAGTGACAAACATCCATGTCCACTACATCACACCAAATTTCATCTTTGTACTTCTTCCTAATAGAAAAATTAACACAAGCCCTTCGACACACTTTCACTTCACCACCCTTCCTTAACCATGCTAGCTTGTACGGTTTAGGATGTTTCTCAGTCTTCAAGTTCAACTTTCTTACTGCTTCTGTAGAAATAATATTATCACAACTTCCCGCATCAATAACGAACTTGCAAACTTTTCCCAGAATAGTGCATGTTGACTGAAAAATATTGCTTCTCAACCAACTAGAATCCTCCTCTTGCTTTGGTGTAAGACAACTTCTCCTCATCATAAGATTACAACCTTCATCTCCAAACAATTCTTCTTCCTCCTCAACATAAGGTGTATTTGAACATTCTGCCTCCTCACCATCATCCTCCTCAACTTCTGCAACCATGGTTCTCTTCTTCGGCTTCGGACATTCATTACTCTTATGACCCAACTCCTGACAATTATAACATTTGAAAACATTGCTAACCTTCGCCTTCTCAGCCTCCTTCACCACTGGCTTTGAAACAGGTTTAGGAACATTAGAATTTCCACCAACACCCCTTGCTTGATTATTGGAATTAGTAAACACACCACCTCCACGCCTTCCTTGTTTCTCCCAAGCCAACGCTTTCTGATGTGCCTCCGCAACTGATCTAGGATCAAACATATTAACCATATCCTGGATCTGCATTCTCAATCCCCCAATGAATCTAGCAGTTAGCTGTTCTTCTGTCTCCATAATATCATTCCTGGCAATGAGTTGGTAAAATTCATCAGCATAATCACTAACAGACTTTGTCCCTTGCCTCAGATTCTGCAACCTCTGATACATAAGTGATTGATAGTTGTAAGGTAAGAAAGTAGATCTCATCAACTTTTTCATCTTATCCCATGATTCTATCTTTGACTTCCCCATTCTCTCCCTAGTAAGTTTAGTTTGCTGCCACCATGCCAAAGCTCTCCCCCTCAACCTAGTAGCAACCAACTTCACCCTTCGATTCTCAGGAACCTCCTTGAAATCAAAGATCTCTTCAACATTAGAAATCCAATCTAAGAATTCTTCAGCAACCATCCCGCCTTTAAACTCTGGAATCTCCATTTTCATGCCCGATTCCCATCGACGATCATCTTCAACATCCCGATAAGAATTTCGAACTTGGTCTCGATCTCGATAATGAATACTAGTTCTATCACCTTCTTCAACAAAATCAAAGGTACGCCTACATCGATCTCGACCATTATCATCCCTTCGTTCATGCATGCTTCTTTGACTATGTCTCTCTTCATCCCTATATGCTTCATGGTCAAATTCACGTTGACTTCGTCTCTCGTCATGTGCATAGTCATGATGATCTCTTCGTGATGAAATTGATGTTTCTCTTCTATCTCTACAAGAATGTGGCGATACCCTCCTCGCTTCCGTAACCGATGGCCAAACTCGGTTTCCTCCATGGTTCGAGTTTGGTGATCTCCTCCTTTGATTCAAATCATTCATCAATTTCTCCAATTTTCCAATGCCTTCATCAAACTTTTCATTAATACGTTGTTCCATAAGCTCGGCTTCTTCTCTACGATACAAAGCTTCAACGTTTTGATGACGATTAGCTCTCCTTGGTGGCATAATTGAAAATTTCACAAAACTTCAACAATTCGAACACAAAACTCCAAAGCTTTCACAAACAACAATTTCACAAGGCTCGGCCTTGAACTTAACTCGGCAACACTTAGATCGGCTCAACAATTCACGGCTCGACCTTACTACAACCCTTCACTAGGCTCGGCTACTTCCCAAGTATACACGACCTTCTTCAATTTCAAACTCCTTTGCTCACTTTGATCCAAAATGTAATGGATCAAACAATTCAAACTTGTTGCAACTTCAATATGAACACAATGAACAACTTCAAACTTCAAAAACTTCAAAAACTTGGCTCCAAGAATCAACCTAGCTATGATTGGCTAAGTATGGCTCCGATACCAATAATGGCGCAGCGGATTAATCAAACAAACTTCAATCGGTGAAATGTAACAATCGGTGAGTTGAAGATACCAAAATGCCCAAGTTCGTTGATCCAAAGATACCGAACTCTAGCTATCTCAAACACGTTGATAGCGCACTATACCGTGTTCTAAGATCTACGATTCTTCGCACGTTGATCTAGCGCACTAGATTCCGTGAATCGGCTTCTACGATCGTTGAATCGAGCGCACTCGATTAACCGAAAGAGGAGATAGGAGATTACACTCAACTACCAATTGGTATGAAAGCACAAAGCTAACAAAAGAGAATTTTATTCAAAAAAAACAACCACCAAAAAAATGTACAACACACGCGTATTTATAGGAGTTACAACCCTGCCTTAAGTCGTTCACGACTCATCTTCCACGACTCACGACTTAAGGCTCTCGACTCAACAATACAACACAACGCTGTACAACTCATAGGTCGGCACCGACTCAACGCAAGCGACTCAAACAGGACCGACTTATCATAAGTCGTTACCGACTTAACTACACAACACAGTTGACACGACTCACACATATCCGACTCAAAAGTAAACGACTCAACAAGCCAAGCCTCATCACCTCCGACTCAAGAAAACATGACGACTCACGACTCAACTTCCTTGCGGCACATCCCTTCCAACCGAGTCAACACCGAACGACTCATCTAGGTCGTAACTCGTCCCCGCCTTATGGATTTCAATTACTGGAACCCCTCTTTGTCTCCTGATGAGTCGTGGACGTCTCATAGTCATGCAGTTAGCTTTTCCCTTCTTCATCTTAAGTCGCTGATGACTTATACGTTGAGTCGTGGACGACTCAATTCCTCCCCCTTGTAACTCCTTAAGTCGGAAACGACTCATGCCTTTAGTGAATCGTGGACGACTTAATTCCGTTGCCTTGTTATCTCGGTTTAACTTCTCCCATGGCTCGTTAGATCGTGGACCTCCTTCCTTAGCTCGGAACCGACCCAAACCTTCACTGAGTCGTGGACGACTCAACACACTACACCACAAACTCATGTTTTCAGAAATTAAAGTTTGCGCAACTTCTTCTCTGGCCTTAGCTGCATCACTCATTTTCAAACTCTCATGGAGTTCTCCTCTCTTCATGTCCATAGTCATGGTGATCTCTCCTTGATGAAATTGATGTTTCTCTTCTTTCTCTAAAAGATTGCGGTGATACCCTTCTCGCTTCCGTAACCGATGGTGAAACTCGGTTTCCTCCATGGTTCGAGATTGGTGATCTCCTCCTTTGATTTTGATTCAAATCATTCATCAATTTCTATAACTTTCCAATGCCTTCATCAAATTTCTCATTAATGCGTTGTTCCATTTGTTCGGCTTCTTCTCTTCTATACAACGCTTCAACATTCTGATGACGATTAGCTCTCCTTGGTGGCATGGTTGAACTTCACAACACTTCAACTAATACTTCAAAAATCTACAACACAAGTCAAACAAACATGGCCCCAACTCAACTTGGCTCGGCCTCAATCACTTCAACACAAATTAAACTCAAACAACTTCCACACTTTGATCCAAAATAGAATGGATCGAAAGTTCTCCTCTTGTTGCAACTTCAAGACGAACATGATGAACACCAAACTTCAAACTCCTTGGCTCCAAGACTCGTCTTAGCTATGATTGGCTAAGTCAAGCTCTGATACCAAAAACTGACGCAACGGATAATAACAAAACGATATAACTCGATGAAAGTAGCAATCGGTGGATTGAAGATAATGAAATGCCCAAATTCGTTGATCACAAAGATACCGAATTCTAGCTATCTTCGACACGTTGATCGCGCACGATACCGTGAAAGAAGATCTACAATTCTTCAAACGTTGATCAAGCGCACTTGATACCGTGAATTGGCTTCAATGATCGTTGATTCGAGCGCACTCGAATAACCAAAAGTGGAGATAGGAGATTACACTCAACTACCAATTTAGGATGAAAGCACACAGCAATCAAACAAGAATTTTATTCAACAAAAATCAACCCCCCAAATGTACAACACACTTGCTATTTATAGTAATTTCCACACCCTGACCTTAAGCCGTTGTCGACTTAAATCCCACGACTTACGACTCAACTAAGTCGTTGCCGTCCTAACTGACTCGAGTTACCCTCATAGCGACTTAGACCCAAGTACAACACAGTACAACAAATGACACGATTTACGACTTAAGTCTATCGACTCAACGAATTACAACACAGCACCCATTCGGCCGACTTATCTACATGCTGACCTACGACTCATCACATACGAGTTAAGGACATAACAAGCTCCAGCGACATAATGACTTAACAAATGCAATATTACAACACAACACATAGGTCGGTGACGACCTAAAATTCAACACGACTTAAAGAAATTCAGACTCCTCACTTAGGTCGTAGGCGACCTAACGACTCAAATCTTCACCGAGCTAACTCTTCTAACGACTTAACTCTTCTTCATTAACTCGCATCTCTCCCCCATGTGATTCCATAGGTCGGGAACGACCTATATCTTCCTTCTTAAGTCACGGACGACTTAGGACCATGCCGCTAGCTCGCATACGACTCATCCATCCCGAACGACTTAAGCCCCCGTTAAGTCGTAACTCCTTTACATCTTCTTTGTTAGGTCGTGGTTCTTTCCCACGTACTTTGTTGAGTCGTAGACGACTTACGACCGCCTTCTTAGGTCGTGGTCGACTCAAGTCTTGAAGGTTTGGGCCTTACACTGATCCAACTCTGTCCTGGACTGCATCATCCTCCCCAGGTTGAGAAAAATTCTTCCTCGAATTTGTGAATTCTCCCACATCGGATTGTTCATCCCCATAATATGGTATAAGATGCTTAACATTGAACACGTCAGAAGTGTACATATCCTCCGGCAGCTTCAACTTATAAGCATTTTCATTAATCCGTTTCACAACTTCTACAGGACCAATTTTTCTGGCTTTCAACTTGTGATGCAGCAAGGCATATAGGAATTCAGAAGTTAAACCATATTCAATCGTGCACGAGTCAAGGAGCTTCGGATTTAACTCATGAGTCGGCATGCTTGTTGAGTCGGACACGAGATAAAGGAAGCATGAGTCGGAGCCGGTTTAACAAAGCTTGGAAGAGTTCGAGTTGGATGAGTCGTTCACGGGTTAATAGATGCATGAGTCGTTTCCGACCTAACGAAACTTGGAGGAACGAGCTACGACTTAACAAAAGGGGAGATGAGGCATCGAGATTGAGTCGTCTACGACTTAATGGGGCACGAGATAGCAAGGTCCGAGTTAACAACAATTCAAGCTGTATAAAGGAGGCAGATTTGAGTCGTATACGACTTAACGAAGAGGGCTTGAGTCGTATACGAGTTAACCAAGATCAGGAGAAGATGCTACGACCTAAAGATATTCGCATAAGTCGTCTACGACTTAACAGGAAGCGGCAAGGAGATGAGTCGGCCATAGAAGCAGATGGTTGTTGGCCTTGAGTCGTTAGGTCGGCAACGACCTAACTGCTGTAGTTTGAGTCGTGAGTCGTTATGTTTTTCTTGAGTCGTATGTAGTGAGTTTTTTAAGTCGGCATGTATGATGAGTCGTACTTGGTTGAGTCGGTCACTTTGTACAGTGTTGTAATGTGTTGAGTCGTCGGGTCTTGAGTCGGAGGAGTTGTATTGGTGTTGGGCTTGCTGAGTCGTGTAAGCGGAGTGGTGTAGTTAAGTCGGTGCCGACCTTGTATGAGTCGCTTGTAGTTCGGTCTGTTGTAAAAGGGTGGAGGCGCATGTGTTAAGTCGGTCACGACTTAAGTTGAGTCGTAAGTCGCTTGCCGACTTAAGGCACTGGGTCAGAAAAGTCTATAAATAGCGTATGTGTTGTACATTTTTTGGTTGTTGATTTTGAATAAAATTTCTCTTTTGTTAGCTTTGTGCTTTCATACCAATTGGTAGTTGAGTGTAATCTCCTATCTCCACTTACGTCATTCGAGTGCGCTCGAATCCACGTTTGTTGAAGCCGATTCACGGAATCTAGTGCGCTAGATCAACGTGCGAAGAATCGTAGATCTTTGAACACGGTATAGTGCGCTATCAACGTGTTTGAGATAGCTAGAGTTCGGTATCTTTGGATCAACGAACTTGGGCATTTTGGTATCTTCAACTCACCGATTGCTACATTTCATCGATTGAAGTTTGTTTGATTAATCCGCTGCGTCAGTTTTGGTATCAGAGCCATTCTTAGCCAATCATAGCTAAGTTTGATTCTTGGAGCCAAGTTTTTGAAGTTTTTGAAGTTGAAGGAGTTCATCGTGTTCATATTGAAGTTGCATCAAGTTAGGAGTGTTTGATCCATTTCATTTTGGATCGAGGAGTTGGACTTTGTTTGGAATTTGACTTGGAGTTTTTGCGCGCCAAGGAGTTTGAATTTGAAGAAGGCCGTGTATACTTGGGAGTAGCCGTGCCTTGTTGATTGCATTTAAGTGTTTGTAGTAGGTGGCCAAGACAAGTCATAGCGAGTCAAAGTAGAGCCGACCTAACTTGAACCGAGTTAGTGTGAGCCGTGAACATCTATTGCCGATCTAAGGTTGAGCCTAGATTGCTTTATTGTGTGAAATTTTGAAGTATTGTGTTCAATTTGTTGAAGTTTGTGAAGTTTACAACCATGCCACCAAGGAGAGCTAACCGACATCAAAACGTTGAAGCTTTGTATCGTAGAGAAGAAGCCGAGCTTATGGAACAACGTATTAATGAAAAGTTTGATGAAGGCATTGGTAAATTGGAGAGATTGATGACTGATTTGAATCAAAGGAGGAGATCACCAAACTCGAACCATGGAGGAAACCGAGTTTCGCCATTGGTTACGGAAGCGAGGAGGGTATCACCACATTCTTGTAGAGATAGAAGAGAAACATCAATTTCATCACGAAGAGATCATCATGACTATGCACATGAAGAAAGAAGAAGTCATCGAGAATTTGACCATGAAGCATATAGAGATGAAGAGAGACATAGTCAAAGAAGCATGCATGAGAGAAGGGATGATGTTAGTCGAGATCGATGTAGGCGTACCTTTGATTTTGTTGAAGAGGGTGATAGAGCAAGTATTCCTTATAGAGATCGAGACCAAATTCGAAATTCTTACCGTGATGTGGAGGATGATCGTCGTTGGGAGTCGGGTATGAAAATGGAAATTCCAGAATTTAAGGGCGGAATGGTTGCTGAGGAGTTTTTAGATTGGTTGTCTAATGTGGAGGAAATCTTTGATTTCAAGGAGGTGCCGGAGAATCGAAGGGTGAAGTTGGTTGCTACTAGGTTGAGGGGAAGAGCTTTGGCGTGGTGGCAGCAAACTAAACTTACTCGAGAACGAATGGGGAAGTCAAAGATAGAATCTTGGGAGAAGATGAAAAAGTTGATGAGATCTACATTTTTGCCTTATAACTACCAATCACTTATGTACCAGAGGTTGCAGAATCTGAGGCAAGGGACAAAATCTGTTAGTGATTATGCTGATGAATTTTACCAACTCATCGCCAGGAATGATATCATGGAAACAGAAGAACAGCTAACTGCTAGATTCATTGGGGGCTTGAGAATGCAGATCCAAGATATGGTTAATATGTTTGATCCTAGATCAGTAGCAGAGGCACATCAGAAAGCGTTAGCTTGGGAGAAACAAGGAAGGCGTGGAGGTGGTGTGTTTACTAATTCCAATAATCAAGCAAGGGGTGTTGGCGGAAGTTCTAATGTTCCTAAACCTATTACAAAGCCAGTGGTCAAGGAGGTTGAGAAGGCGAAGGCTAGTAGTGTTTTCAAATGTTATAATTGTCAGGAGTTGGGTCACAAAAGCAACGAATGTCCGAAGCCGAAGAAGAGAACCATGGTTGCAGAGGTTGAAGCAGATGATGGTGAGGAGGCAGAGTATTCAAATGTACCTTATGTTGAGGAGGAAGAAAAAGTGTCGGGTGATGAAGGTTGTAATCTTATGATGAGGAGAAGTTGTTTGACACCTAAGCAAGAGGAGGATTGTAGTTGGCTGAGAAGCAATATTTTCCAATCGACATGTACTATTCTGGGAAAGGTCTGCAAGTTTGTTATTGACGCGGGAAGTTGTGATAATATTATTTCTACAGAAGCAGTGAGAAAGTTGAATTTGAAGACCGAGAAGCATCCTAAACCATACAAGCTAGCATGGTTAAGAAAAGGAGGTGAAGTGAAAGTGTGTCGAAGAGCTTGTGTGAATTTTTCGATTGGGAAGAAGTACAAAGATGAAATTTGGTGTGATGTTGTGGACATGGATGTTTGTCACTTGTTATTGGGCAGGCCATGGCAGTTTGATAGAGCAGTTCAGCATGACGGTCGTGCCAACAGTTACAGTTTCATGTTCGAGGGTACTAAAATCACTTTGGTTCCTAAGAAGCAACAGCAGAAGGAGAACAAACTGGAGGAGATTGAAGAATTGAAAACTCTGTTGACTTTGAAGGAGTTTGTTAAAGAAGTGGAGGAAGAACCGGAAGTGTTTTTGTTGATTGGGAGAGAGAGTAGTGAAGAAGTTGAGATTCCCGAAGAAGCAAAGCCAGTTTTGGAAGAGTTTGAAGATGTCTTTCCAGAGGAGTTGCCAAAGGAGTTACCACCACTTAGAGACATTCAGCATCAGATTGATCTTGTTCCGGGGGCAGTGTTACCACATCGACCACATTATCGTATGAGTCCGAAGGAACATGAGGAATTGAGAAGGCAGGTGGAAGAGTTGCTTGAACAGGGTCGTATTCAGGAAAGTTTGAGTCCATGTGCTGTGCCAGCATTGTTGGTACCCAAGAAGGACGGAACTTGGAGGATGTGCACTGATAGTAGAGCTTTGAATAAGATCACTGTTCGTTATAGATTCCCTATGCCGAGGTTGGATGATTTGCTGGATCAGTTGAGTGGGGCAACTATATTCTCGAAGATTGATTTGAAGAGTGGTTACCATCAAATCCGAATCAGACCTGGAGATGAATGGAAGACAGCTTTCAAAACAAGAGAGGGGTTGTACGAATGGTTGGTTATGCCATTTGGTTTGTCAAATGCACCTAGTACATTCATGCGGGTGATGAATCAAATCTTTAGACCATTCATTGGAAAGTTCGTCGTGGTTTATTTCGATGATATTTTGATTTATAGCAGGAGTACGGAGGAACATGTTCTACATCTGAGAGAAGTGTTGTTTATTCTTCGTGAAGAACAATTTTATGCTGCTACAAAGAAATGTGTGTTTATGACACCTAGTGTTTTATTCCTGGGGTATGTTGTTTCAGGGAAAGGTATTCAAGTTGACCAGAGCAAAGTTGAAGCAGTCAAGAATTGGCCACAGCCAAAGACAATTACAGAAGTGAGAAGTTTTCATGGGCTAGCGTCATTCTACCGAAGATTCATACCACACTTCAGTAGCGTGATGGCTCCAGTGACTGATTGCATGAAAGGGAAACAATTTGTGTGGTCAGAGGAAGCGGGGGTTGCCTTTGAAAGGATCAAGGAATTGTTGACGTCTGCACCAATTCTTGTTCTACCTAATTTTCAGTTATTGTTTGAATTGCATACTGATGCTTCGAAGGTTGGTATTGGAGGAGTTCTGAGTCAGAATGGGAAGCCAGTTGCTTATTTCAGTGAAAAGTTGTCAGGGGCGAAGATGAGATACAGTACATATGACGTTGAGTTTTATGCTGTTGTACAGGCTGTTAAGCATTGGAGACATTACTTATTTCAGAAGGAATTTGTTCTGTACACTGATCACGAAGCTTTGAAACATTTACAGGGGCAAGATAAGATTTCTGCGAGACATGCGTCATGGATTGCTTATTTGCAGCAGTTTACTTTTGTCGTTAAGCACAAATCAGGGGTGACAAATCGAGTAGCTGATGCTTTGAGTAGGAGGAGTCATTTACTAACGACAATGAAGGTTGAAGTAACGGGGTTTGAATTACTACCAGAGATGATTGAAAGGGATCCTTACTTTGTGAAATATGTTGAGAAAGTGAAGGATGGAAGTGCGGATGAATTCATGTTGGTTGATGGTTTTCTGTTTAAAGGAAATCGATTATGTATTCCGGATTGTAGTCTGAGGATGAAAATTGTGAAGGAATTGCACGAGGAAGGACATGTGGGCCGTGATCGTACTTTGCAGTTGATTTCACAATCTTACTTTTGGCCATCGATGAGAAAAGAAGTTGAGAGATTTGTGGAGCGATGTCATATTTGCCAAGTTTCAAAAGGAACAGCAACGAATGCGGGGTTGTATATGCCATTACCAGTACCATCCAAGCCATGGGTTGATATTAGCATGGATTTCGTTTTGGGTTTGCCGAGAACTCAAAGGGGAAATGATTCGATATTTGTTGTGGTGGACAGGTTTTCAAAAATGGCACATTTTGTTGCTTGCAAGAAGACAGCAGATGCAGTTCGAGTAGCGCAGTTATTTTTCAAGGAGATTTATCGACTTCATGGATTGCCAGAATCTATTGTTTCTGATCGAGATACTCGTTTTCTGAGTCACTTTTGGCTGAGTTTGTGGAAAATGGTGGGAACGAAGTTGAATTTCAGCAGTGCTTATCATCCACAAACCGATGGACAGACAGAAGTTGTTAACAGGTCATTGGGAAATTTGTTGCGTTGTCTTGTACAGGATAATTTGAGAAGTTGGGACCTGAAACTATGTCAGGCAGAATTTGCTCACAATCATGCAGTTAGTCGAAGCACAGGATTCAGTCCGTTTCAGATTGTTTATTCATGTTTACCCAGGGGACCGTTGGATTTAGCAGTTGTACCACAGTCAAAGAAAACAGTTAAACGAGCTGCTGATTTTGTTGATGAGCTGACGGAATGTCATAAAGTCGTTCAGGAACGATTGGAGAAATCGAATGAGAAATATAAGAAGTTTGCAGATTCGAAACGACGAAATGTTGAAATTAAAGAAGGTGATTTAGTTTATGCTGTGTTAACAAAGGATCGATTTCCAGTGGGTGCTTATAACAAGTTGAAAGCGCGAAAAATTGGTCCAGTTGAAGTTTTGAAGAAGATTAACGAGAATGCTTATCGATTACAATTACCAGATGATGTTTATACTTCTGATGTGTTTAACGTTAAACATTTAATTCCGTATCGTAGAAATGAACATTTTGATGAGAAAGAATTTGCAAATTCGAGGTCGAATTTTTCTCAACCAGGGGAGGATGATGCAGCAAGGCATATAGGAATTCAGAAGTTAAACCATATTCAATCGTGCACGAGTCAAGGAGCTTCGGATTTAACTCATGAGTCGGCATGCTTGTTGAGTCGGACACGAGATAAAGGAAGCATGAGTCGGAGCCGGTTTAACAAAGCTTGGAAGAGTTCGAGTTGGATGAGTCGTTCACGGGTTAATAGATGCATGAGTCGTTTCCGACCTAACGAAACTTGGAGGAACGAGCTACGACTTAACAAAAGGGGAGATGAGGCATCGAGATTGAGTCGTCTACGACTTAATGGGGCACGAGATAGCAAGGTCCGAGTTAACAACAATTCAAGCTGTATAAAGGAGGCAGATTTGAGTCGTATACGACTTAACGAAGAGGGCTTGAGTCGTATACGAGTTAACCAAGATCAGGAGAAGATGCTACGACCTAAAGATATTCGCATAAGTCGTCTACGACTTAACAGGAAGCGGCAAGGAGATGAGTCGGCCATAGAAGCAGATGGTTGTTGGCCTTGAGTCGTTAGGTCGGCAACGACCTAACTGCTGTAGTTTGAGTCGTGAGTCGTTATGTTTTTCTTGAGTCGTATGTAGTGAGTTTTTTAAGTCGGCATGTATGATGAGTCGTACTTGGTTGAGTCGGTCACTTT
The DNA here is from genome assembly GCA_030765085.1 of Allium cepa. Classification (NCBI taxonomy): domain Eukaryota; kingdom Viridiplantae; phylum Streptophyta; class Magnoliopsida; order Asparagales; family Amaryllidaceae; genus Allium; species Allium cepa. The sequence goes on from CM060930.1 coordinate 238,943,588, forward strand.
GTACAGTGTTGTAATGTGTTGAGTCGTCGGGTCTTGAGTCGGAGGAGTTGTATTGGTGTTGGGCTTGCTGAGTCGTGTAAGCGGAGTGGTGTAGTTAAGTCGGTGCCGACCTTGTATGAGTCGCTTGTAGTTCGGTCTGTTGTAAAAGGGTGGAGGCGCATGTGTTAAGTCGGTCACGACTTAAGTTGAGTCGTAAGTCGCTTGCCGACTTAAGGCACTGGGTCAGAAAAGTCTATAAATAGCGTATGTGTTGTACATTTTTTGGTTGTTGATTTTGAATAAAATTTCTCTTTTGTTAGCTTTGTGCTTTCATACCAATTGGTAGTTGAGTGTAATCTCCTATCTCCACTTACGTCATTCGAGTGCGCTCGAATCCACGTTTGTTGAAGCCGATTCACGGAATCTAGTGCGCTAGATCAACGTGCGAAGAATCGTAGATCTTTGAACACGGTATAGTGCGCTATCAACGTGTTTGAGATAGCTAGAGTTCGGTATCTTTGGATCAACGAACTTGGGCATTTTGGTATCTTCAACTCACCGATTGCTACATTTCATCGATTGAAGTTTGTTTGATTAATCCGCTGCGTCAACTTGTTATAAGCGCCTACTGGAAATCGATCCTTGGTTAACACAGCGTAGACCAAATCACCCTCGTTAAATTTAACACTTCTTCGCTTCAAATCTGCAGTTCGCTTATACTTCTCATTTGCTTTCTTCAACCACTCCTGAACGATTTTATGGCATTCAGTCAAACCATCAACAAAGTCTACAGCTCGTTTAACTGTCTCCTTTGGTTGTGGCACTACCGCTAAATCCAACGGTCCCCTGGGTAAATTTGAATATACAATCTGAAATGGGCAGAATCCCGTACCACAATTCACTGCATGATTATGTGCAAACTCTGCCTGGCATAACTTCATGTCCCAACTCTTCAGATTGTCCTTCACAAGATATCGCAGCAAATTTCCCAATGATCTGTTAACAACTTCTGTCTGTCCATCTGTTTGCGGATGATAGGCACTGCTAAAGTTTAACTTCGTTCCAACCATCTTCCACAAACTTAACCAAAAGTGACTCAGAAAATGAGTATCCCTATCCGATACAATAGATTCTGGCAATCCATGAAGTCGATAGATCTCCTTGAAAAATAACTGAGCAACATGAACAACATCCGCCGTCTTCTTACACGCAACAAAATGTACCATCTTTGAGAAACGATCCACCACAACATATATCGAGTCATTTCCCCTTTGCGTTCTCGGCAAAGCTAATACGAAATCCATACTAACGTCCACCCAAGGTTGTGTAGGTACACGTAAAGGCATATACAAACCCGCATTTGTAGCTGTCCCATTCGAAACTTGACAAACATGACATCTCTGAACAAACCTTTCAACTTCCTTCCTCATCGATGGCCAATAGTAGGATTGAGAGATTAACTGCAATGTTCGGTTTCTACCCACATGTCCTTCCTCATGAAGCTCCTTTACTATCTTCATTCGGAAGCTACAATCCGGTACACACAATTGATTCCCCTTAAATAAGAAACCATCAATCAACACAAATTCTTCAGAATTTCCCTCCTTGACTTTCTCAACAAATTTCTTAAAGTAAGGATCTTCTTCAATAAGCTCTGGCAATAATTCAAAACCTGTCACTTAAACTTTCATTGTTCTTAATAAATGACTCCTCCTACTCAAAGCATCAGCTACACGATTCGTTACCCCAGATTTGTGCTTCACAACAAAAGTAAACTGCTGCAAATAGGCAATCCACGATGCATGTCTCGATGAAATCTTATCCTGCCCTTGCAAATGCTTCAAAGCCTCATGATCAGTGTAAAGAACAAACTCTTTCTGAAATAGATAATGTCTCCAGTGCTTCATAGCTTGAACAATTGATTAGAATTCAACATCATAAGTGCTATATCTCAACTTAGCTCCAGATAACTTCTCACTGAAATGAGCAACCGATCTTCCTTTCTGACTCAAAACTCCACCAACCCCAACCTTCGACGCAACAATATGTAACTCAAACAACAACTGAAAATCCGGTAAAACTAGAATTGGTGCTGTCATCAATAGTGTCTTGATTTTCTCAAAAGCAACCCCTTCTTCCTCTGACCATTCAAACTTCTTTCCTTTCATGCAATCAGTTACAGGTGCCATCACACTACTAAAATGTGGAATGAATCTTCGATAGAAAGATACCAATCCATGAAAACTCTTCACTTCAGTAATTGTCTTTGGCTGTGGCCAACTCCTGACAGCTTCTACTTTACTTTCATCCACTTGAATTCCTTCCTTCGATATAACATATCCCAGAAACAAAACACTGTCCGTCATAAACATGCACTTCTTTGTTGCAGCATAAAATTTCTCCTGTCGTAGAATCAACAGTACTTCACACAAATGCTGGACATGCTTTTCCATGCTTCCACTGTAGATCAAAATATCATCAAAGTAAACTACCACAAACTTCCCAATGTATGGTCTGAAAATCTGGTTCATCACTCTCATAAAAGTACTCGGTGCATTCGATGAACCAAAGGGCATAACCAACCATTCGTATAAACCTTCCCTGGTTTTGAAAGCAGTCTTCCATTCATCACCCGGTCTAATACGAAATTGATGGTATCCACTCTTCAAGTCAATCTTTGAAAACACAACAGCTCCACTCAACTGATCTATCAAATAATCAAACCTCGGCATAGGAAATCTATATCTTACAGTGATCTTGTTTAGAGCCCGACTGTCCATAAACATTCTCCACGATCCATCCTTCTTTGGCACCAATAAAGCTGGCACTGCACAAGGACTCTAGCTCTCATGAACACGCCCCTGTTCTAACAACTCCTCCACCTGCCTTCTCAGTTCCTCATGCTCCTTAGGAATCATCCTATAATGTGGCCTGTGTGGTATTACCACCCCTGGCACAAGATCAATCTGATGTTGAATATCCCGCAACGGTGGTAACGCCGTTGGTAATTCTTCAGGAAACACATCTCTGAATTCTTCAAATACCGGTTTTACTTCCTCTGAAACTTCTACAGATTCAGTGGCTTCATGTCCAATCAACAAAAATACCTCTGGACTCTCTTCTACTTCTTCAATAAATTCCTTCAAAGTCAATAAGGTTTTCAGTTCTTCAATCTCCTCCAGCTTGCTTTCTTTCTGTTGTTGCTTCTTAGGAACTAAAATAATATTAGTACCTTCAAACATGAAACTGTAACTATTAGCACGACCATCGTGTTGTACTGCTCTATCAAACTGCCATGGTCTGCCCAACAACAGATGACACACATCCATGTCTGCAACATCACACCAAATTTCGTCTTTGTATTTCTTCCCAATTGAAAAATTCACACAAGCTCTTTGTCCAACTTTCACCTAACCACCTTTCCTTAACCATGCTAACTTGTACGGTTTAGGATGCTTCTCAGTTTTCAAGTTCAACTTCCTTACTGCTTCTGTAGAGATAATATTGTCACAACTCCCAGCATCAATGACGAACTTGCAAACCTTTCCCAGAATAGTGCATGTGGACTGAAATATGTTATTCCTCAACCAACTATTTTCCTCTTCTTGTTTCGGTGCCAAATAACTTCTCCTCATCATCAAATTACACCCTTCATCTCCGGACAACTCTTCTTCCTTCTCAACATAAGGTGCATTAGAACATTCAGCTTCCACTTCCTCTACTTCTATCTCTACGACCATTGCTATCCTCTTTGGCTTCGGACATTCATTGCTTTTGTGACCCAACTCCTGACAATTGTAACATTTGAAACTCCTATTAACCATTTCCTTCTCAGCCTCCTTCACCACTGGTTTACTGATAGGTTTAGGAACATTAGAACTTCCACTGGTACCCTTCAATGGATTATTGGAATTAGTAAACACACCACCTCCACGCCTTCCCTGCTTCTCCAAAGCCAACGCTTTCTGATGTGCCTCTGCCACAGATCTTGGATCAAACATATTAACCATATCCTGAATCTGCATTCGCAACCCTCCAACAAACCTAGCAGTCAGCTGTTCTTCTGTCTCCATTATGTCATTTCTAGTGATGAGTTGATAAAATTCATCTGCATAATCATTAACTGACTTCGTCCCCTGCCTTAGATTCTGCAATCTCTGATACATGAGTGATTGATAATTATAAGCTAAGAATGTAGCCTTCATCAACTTCTTCATCTTCTCCCATGATTTAATCTTTGACTTTCCCATTCTCTCCCGTGTAAATTTAGTTTGTTGCCACCATGCTAAAGCTCTTCCCCTCAACCTAGTAGCAACCAACTTCACCATTCTATGCTCAGGAACCTCCTTGAATCAAAGATCTCTTCAACATTAGACAACCAATCAAGAAATTCTTCTGCTACCATTCCACCCTTGAATTCTGGAATTTCCATCTTCATACCTGATTCCCATCGACAATCATCATCTACATCTCGATATGAATTTCGAATTTGGTCTCGATCTCGATAATGAATGCTAGCTCTATCACCCTCTTCATCAAAATCAAGTGTACGTCTATATCGATCTCGACCATCAACATCCCTTCGATCACGCATGTCTCTTCTACTATGTCTCTCTTCATCTCTATATGGCTCATTTTCAAACTCTCATGGAGTTCTCCTCTCTTCATGTCCATAGTCATGGTGATCTCTCCTTGATGAAATTGATGTTTCTCTTCTTTCTCTAAAAGATTGCGGTGATACCCTTCTCGCTTCCGTAACCGATGGTGAAATTCGGTTTCCTCCATGGTTGGAGATTGGTGAACTCCTCCTTTGATTTTGATTCAAATCATTCATCAATTTCTCTAACTTTCCAATGCCTTCATCAAATTTCTCATTAATGCGTTGTTCCATTTGTTCGGCTTCTTCTCTTCTATACAACGCTTCAACATTCTGATGACGATTAGCTCTCCTTGGTGGCATGGTTGAACTTCACAACACTTCAACTAATACTTCAAAAATCTACAACACAAGTCAAACAAACATGGCCCCAACTCAACTTGGCTCGGCCTCAATCACTTCAACACAAATCAAACTCAAACAACTTCCACACTTTGATCCAAAATAGAATGGATCGAAAGTTCTCCTCTTGTTGCAACCTTAAGATGAACACGATGAACACCAAACTTCAAACTCCTTGGCTCCAAAACTCGTCTTAGCTATGATTGGCTAAGTCAAGCTCTGATACCAAAAACTGACGCAGCGGATAATAACAAAACGATATAACTCGATGAAAGTAGCAATCGGTGGATTGAAGATACTGAAATGCCCAAATTCGTTGATCACAAAGATACCGAATTCTAGCTATCTTCGACACGTTGATCGCGCACGATACCGTGAAAGAAGATCTACAATTCTTCAAACGTTGATCAAGCGCACTTGATACCGTGAATTGGCTTCAACGATCGTTGATTCGAGCGCACTCGAATAACCGAAAGTGGAGATAGGAGATTACACTCAACTACCAATTTAGGATGAAAGCACACAGCAATCAAACAAGAATTTTATTCAACAAAAATCAACCCCCCAAATGTACAACACACTTGCTATTTATAGTAGTTTCCACACCCTGACCTTAAGCCATTGCCGACTTAAATCCCACGAATTACGACTCAACTAAGTCGTTGCCGTCCTAACTGACTCGAGTTACCCTCATAGCGACTTAGACCCAAGTACAACACAGTACAACAAATGACACGACTTACGACTTAAGTCTATCGACTCAACGAATTGCAACACAGCACCCATTCGGCCGACTTATCTACATGTCGGCCTACGACTCATCACATACGAGTTAAGGACATAACAAGCTCCAGTGACATAATGAATTAACAATTGCAATATTACAACACAACACATAGGTCGGTGACGACCTAAAATTCAACACGACTTAAAGAAATTCAAACTCCTCACTTAGGTCATAGGCGACCTAACGACTCAAATCTTCACCGAGCTAACTCTTCTAACGACTTAACTCTTCTTCATTAACTCGCATCTCTCCCCCATGTGATTCCATAGGTCGGGAACGACCTATATCTTCCTTCTTAAGTCACGGACGACTTAGGACCATGCCGCTAGCTCGCATACGACTCATCCATCCCGAACGACTTAAGCCCCCGTTAAGTCGTAACTCCTTTTCATCTTCTTTGTTAGGTCATGGTTCTTTCCCACGTACTTTGTTGAGTCGTAGACGACTTACGACCGCCTTCTTAGGTCGTGGTCGACTCAAGTCTTAAAGGTTTGGGCCTTGCACTGCTCCAACTCTGTCCTGGACTGCATCACATCGTCCTTTGTTGTTTGGCCGGAGCCCCTTCATCAATTGTACTACAACCTTCAAAATTCACATGCCTGATCAAATTGGCGTATGATTCCATTTCCCTCTAGCTTTGGTCCGCTGGATGAGGACCACCACTAACTATATTAATGACCAACCTCCCGCCTGTACGAGCGGGCTCTTCCTGTCTCTCTTGGTTTTGTGCACGATTTTGGTTTGACGGGCCCACACCACCAGCCTGCGGTGCCCGCACGAATTGATCTAACTTCCTTTCCCTGATCAATTTTTCAATAAGGTCTTGCAAATGCCTGTAATCATTGGTATTGTGTCCATAACTTTCATGGAATCTACAGAACTTCCCCGTTTGAATCTGTCTCTCCGATGACGGTTTCGGAGTTGGCTTCTTATACTGCATCGCATTACAAGTTTGAAGATACACGTTTTCCAGTGACGTATTCAGTGGTGTATAGCTTTCAAACATTTGCGCCCTACACCGCGGGCCACGATTCTGATCCTGCTTCTTATTTCTATTATCGCCGTTCCTCGGCTGGGTTTGCTTGTTTTGAATATTCAACTGTACTTTTCCTGAGCTCTCCCCTGATTGTTTAATCGCCACATTGCTTTGAACCCCTTCATTGCCGGGTCTCGCATCGTCCTGCTTCCTAGATTGTTTCGCATCCTCACGCCTTAAGAATTGGGCGGCTTTGGAGTAGAAACGATCCAACGATGCGGGAGGTTTTCCAGCTAGCCAATTTCCAAATTCAGAGTCGGGGTCAATCCCCTTGGTCAATGCCATCAAGATTGAATTATCATTGGGGTTAGTGATCTCTGCACAAGCGGCATTGAATCTTTCCAAATATCGCCTGGGTGTCTTTCTTGGAGCTTGAGTGACACTAGATAAAGTATTTACGTCTTTAGGCCTGGCAATGTGCATACGGAACTGTTCAACAAATTTAGTGGCCAATTGGTCAAATGAAGAAATGGATCGTGGTGGTAATCGTGTAAACCACATTGTCGCAATTCCCCCCAAAGAAATGGAAAAACTACGGCATTTTACTACATCATTAGCTCTTGCAGCAGTCATCGACCATTTGTATTTCAAAATGTGTTGGTTAGGGTCGGAATTTCCTTCATACATGGGAAGAGTCGGCATCCTGAATCGCCGAGGAGGATCAGCATATAATATGTCATCGGTGAACGGGGTATGACTTCGGGAGATTCCCCAATCGTCATTTGTTAAGCCCTGACTTTCGCGGATCATTTTGCATACCATAGCTGAGAGGTCAGGTGTTGCTATATTCGGAGGGTGGTGAGCCAAAGTGTGGTCGGGTTCCACAGTGCGAGGTAGGATCGGGCGCTGTCGACGATCCATATCTCGCCTCCTTGGCTCGGTGTCTTCTGGGACATATGGCCCCGGAGTATGTTCCTGTTGGTGGTAATTTTGATTGGAGTGATTTCGGGTATCAATTCCTATGTCAACTGCAGTGGAGGTGGCTTGGTTGTCCATGGTGTGTTGTGGAATAGTGCCTCCTCGTGAGGAGGGTCCTGTGTGAAAACTAGCGGAAGGGCCAACTCTTATCTGCCCAACAGTTAATGCTTGTTGGCGACCAGCGGTATGCGCATGGTTTCCGTCTAGCCTGGGACGGGTAGATCTGCCGCTATAATCAGACGAGGCAGAGCTTTCAGTGGAGGAATGAGGGGCGTGGTCCCTTTTGGATTTTCTACGCCTTTGGCGGGTTAGTTCATTAGTCAACTCAGCATTGGCACGTAGTTGTTCAGTCAGCTGTTGTCGACATTGGGTTAATTCCTGGAGTAATGCCTGGAACTCTTGTCGAGTGACCGGTCCTAATGGATCTGAGTGCCCGATATCATTTTGATTGGGTGGAGGGAGTTGCGGGGGATTTTGTCTATCTCGGCCTTCTTGGCCGACGGCAGTAGAAGTGGTTCTCGTGCTAACCATCTTGAGGTGTAGAATCCTTTCCTAGATTTTGGTAAATCTGAATAGTATGGAAGGAGTCTGAAATTGAAGTTTGGATCTCTCTCTTAGATTTATGCAATCCGATATCGATGATAGATCCAATGAGCAAGAGAAAACCTGGGTTTTCTCAGTGAAAGCACCAAAATGTTTGCACCAAAATTGGACAACACCCTTCGGAAGTTTTTGAAAGGATAATAAATGAAGAAATTAAATTGAGAATGAGGGTTATCTAACAAAAACTCCAAGTCACAGAAAAGTAAAATGCACGGAAGACAACAATTTAGAGTGGTTCGGCAATTCGCCTACATCCACTATGAAGTTTTATCTCTTTATTGCTTAATTCTTGAAGATTACAAGTGTTCTCGAGCAAAATACAGCAGATAATAGAATTAAATTCAAAATCAGTAGCAGAGGAGAGAATTTTAGAGATAAAGCACGCCCGGAGGCTGCCAGAATCATTCTACACCATCTCCTCTGCTGCTGTTTTCGAATTTAAGTCTATTATCTGCTGTATTTTGGTCGAGAACACTTGTAATCTTCAAGAATTAAGCAATAAAGAGATAAAACTTCATAGTGGACGTAGGCAAATTGCCGAACCACTCTAAATGATTGTCTTCCGTGCATTTTACTTTTATGTGACTTGGAGTTTTTGTTAGATAACCCTCATTCTCAATTTAATTTCTTCATTTATTATCTCTTCAAAAACTTCCGAAGGGTGTTGCCCAATTTTGGTGCAAACAGAAAATACAGTAGAAATTGGTTCAAGTCAGTAAAAATTAATCACCTTAAATTCAAGTTTTGATTACACTAACCAATTCAAATTTGAATATGATGATTTTTAACAACATTATCTAGATTTTTAAGTATGGGGTTGTGGTGAATTTCCGTGTTAACCTGAATTTGGGCTTTCATCAATTGTTGACGAAGGGGGAGGTAATAATGTTAGAAATCAAGGTTGGAGGTAGAGTGATGATTATGGGAAAATAGTGGTAGATTTTATAGTTGAACGTGGTGGTTGTTCATAGTCGAACTAGGATTCGAAGACTCGTTTTGGTCGAGGTAACTTATGAGCTTCGTGCAACTTCGATGGATCATCGGAGGCATTCGTTTGTGATGGGATCGAAGCATTGCGACGTGGTGAATCTCTGGTGAGGTCGGCAAAGAGTCTCGAGGTTGGGATCGTCGGCGTAAGGTAATTTTTTCGATGGGTCTTGGTTCCAGTTTTAGTTCGAGAGGCTCGATTTAGTTCTCTGGCAAGTTTATCAGAATTAGGTGATCAGGAGGTTAGGGTAAGTTGCCAGCGGTATGTTGAGGGCTTCAGCGATGATCGGAACGATGGCGTTCATCTGTACATGTGTAAATGAGATGTGTGTGTCAGTGATAAGGAAAGGGAGGAGAAGAAGGACAGGCTGCGGGGTTGTCTCGGGGATTTACGAGTTTGGCTCGGGTATGGTGATGAGATAACTCGAGCATTGCAGCGGGTGATTCAAATTTTTTTTTACAGATTTAAAATTTTAAATATACAACAATGTTTTAAAAAGAGAGAAGGGGTAGCTCGGGGGTTTGAAGTTTAACCCGAAGTAGGGCTCGGGTAAAACAAGAGTTGGCCCGGGTTATCTTGCACAAATGTTCAGGTTTTAATTTTTCAAATAAACCAAGTTTTAAAATTTTAAAACAACCAAGTTTGAACCATCTTCTTAAAATAAATTACTTTTAAATAAATAATGTTGATTTAAAAAGTTTGGATAAATAAGAGTTGAATAAATTATTTTAACTTGGACTAATTAAGTTTATTTAAAAAATTTCCTAAGTTCTCAAATGGGATTTAATTATGTTTAATTAAATGTGATTAAGATGAATGGCTAATCTTAAATAATATTTTAATTCAATTAATTAACTTAAGAGTCTTATAGTTTATTATTAAAGGTTTAAATAATAATTAAAGTAATTAATTAAGACTAATGGTTTGTCTTTAAATTAATAAAGGTTAATTAATAAATGTAATTAATTAAAGGTTTATCTTATAAATGAAACTAATTAAGGAAAATTAATTCCTTAAAGATAACTAATTATTGAAAGTAATTAAAGATAATTACTTAATTAAAAGTAATCAATTAATGATTAAGGTTGATTAATCAAATGATTAAAATTGATTTGTGATTTAATTAATATAAGTAATTAGTAGTAATCACTTATGGTAATTAGTTGAGAATAATTAATTAATTAAGGATAATTAAATAAGGAAATTAATTTGGGCATAATTAATTAATGAAGATTAATTAATGATAGGCAAATCAAAAGTAATTAATTACTTAAGAATAATTACTTAATTAAAAGTACTTAATTGATAATTAAGGTTGAGTAATTAAGTAATTAAAGAATAATTACTAGATGTAATTAATTTATGATTAGGAATAATCACTGATTATAATTAATTAAGGACAATTAATTAAATGGTAATTAATTAAGGATTAATTGATTAATGTGATTAATTAAATAATAAAAGGATAATTAATTATTAAATAAAGGTTAATTCTTTTATTAAAGGATAATTAATTAAATGGGTTGTAATTAATTAATATTAATTAACAAGGATTAGTAGTTTATTTATAAGTAATTAATCTGATATAAATTAATCAGATAATTAATTGTTCTTACTTATGGATGTTTGAATTCTATTGATTGTTGAATTGTTTGATATCCCGGATATGTTATGCTTTGTGCTATGAATTGTTTTGGTGTGATCTGTGATGAATGTAATTTATTTATCTGTGATAAATTTATATTTTTTATCTGTGAATCTATGAATGTAGATGAGCGTTATAAATTATACCGCTTCTCGATATTGATGTGCTTGAACCTATGATGATTGATGATGTTGCACTATTTGAAAAAGTGTACGTGCTAATATAGTACACATGGATCGTGTAATATGATTTATAACACACAAAAATATGACTAATCACAGATAATAGAAAATTCAGTAAAATAGAAAAAGCACACCAGAGATTTTTATACTGGTTCGGAGCACCGTCCTACGTCCAGTCCCAGACTTCTATCTGGATTTTCACTACCAACTACCTCGCTTCACCCGGAGGAACATGTTTACAGCACCCGAGCAGACGAACGGGATTTCACGCCTCTAATACACTGAGGACTTCAACACTTTCCTCTTACAACACCGAGGACTTCAACACTTTCCTCTTACAATACCGAGGACTTCAACACTTGCCTCTTACAACACCGAGGACTTCAACAAAGATGAAAATAATTGTTTGTTGACGGTATGTGTTCTTGCTAACACTATTTTGTCACTTGCAGCACAAACTTCCTATAATCTTATCCTCAAATAGAATATTTGTATATATGAAGATTTGGAAGTGGATATCGTATTGAATCAAAAGAATGTTAAATAAATTTCAGGATTCAAAAACGATATATGATAGAATATGGGTAATTTGAGCGCTTGAAAGTATAAGATTGAGATCAATAGAATAGAGATTAGAATAATAGAAATTGGTTAATTGGAATAATGATTTCATGATGTTTATATAAGAAATAAACAATTGTAACCCTTTGTGAAAAGGTACAAACAAAGGTCATGATCATTGGTGAAGAGAAAGAGAAGCAACCGTTGAAGAAAAGGAAGTGTCTATACGAAAGGTTGATTTCTGTTTGAAAACGATCGACATGTCAAAAAGGACAAGTAGAAAGGAATTTGAATATATATATATACGTTATGTACACTTGTGCACATTAACTGAGAATTCTGGGAAAAAACGGTCGACTGCCTTGTTTTAACCGGTCGACCGGTTTAGCCCAGATTGCACAGTTAATGTGCACTAATTCATATATATATATATATATATATATATATATATATATATATTCAAGGATTGAAGGTATAAGATTATTTGAGGATAGATTTTAACATAATAACATTACTAACATACCAAATAATCAACTTCTAATATATGGAGCTCTTTGTGACTCTTTAATGAATAACTTCTTTTTATCGATCACGGCTTATCCCTTTGTCTTGTCGATCACGGCTTATCCCTTTGTCAGAAATCAAAACTCTATAAAAATCTTGACTCAACATTCTCCCCCTTTTTGATTGATGACAACATAGTTATGAAACTCCCCCTGTATATGATATCCCCCTGAGATTGTGTCCTGCATATATACTGTTAGCACAATTTTCTCCCCCTTTGTCATCGACGAAAAGGAGTTGTTAAATGGAGGATGTAAATGAGATTATAAGCAACATAAAACTACTACCATAGATCAAGAGTAACATTCACACAAGATGATAATAGACACAAGTCTAGTGCGAATTAAAACACGACACTATTTAGTACAAGTGCCAGATAATGTCTTTAAAGCAAAAACTAAAGTCATAAGAACGCAAAAAAAACTAAAAGAGACTTAATCTGACTCCGTCTCACCCTCTTCTTCTTCTCCTTCTTCTTCAACAAGCTGAGATTTTCCGTGTCCACGTTCATGACTAGTTCCCAAGCTTGTACCCTCCTCCGAAGATGTCCAAGCAAAAGTAGGAGGAGCTGGGCGCTTGCCAAGGTCTGGAGCTTGCATTGATGAAGATGATGCACCACATGATATTGCTTCCCATATAGAAACGAAGAAAGACTTAAGTTTGTCAAAGCGTTTATCCATTTTTGTATTCATGCGCTTAAGTCGTGCTTCGAGAAGGAATTGATTTCGAGCAATAGTGTAAAGTGATTCTTTTGTTGAGGAAGATGGTCGTAAAAGTTTAACTTCTTCAGGTTTAGGGCGGGATGATCGTGATGAAGCTTCTTTATGTCCTTGTTCTTTCCATTGTTCATAAGGCATAATATTAAAGTATGGAGCGGGAAGCTTCATTCTTTTAATCGATGCTTTGTTGATGACTTTTGGTTTGGAAATTGAAGACTTGGGAGGTTCAACGCCACAATCAAGCAAGAGACGCATAATATACTCGTTATAGAACAAGTGTGGCCTAGAGCAATCATTTACTTTCAAGATCTCATCAAAGATAATACCAATCCAATTTATACGAATACCCCCATAGATTGAGTATAATACCTTGAAATTTTCTTTATACACGGCATCAAAATTTCCTATTCTTGGTAATAGAGAGTGCATAAGAGTATGATGAAGAATTTTTGCAGAAGGCCGTAAACCAATAGACGTAGTGCTATCCTTGTCATCTTCAATAAATTGATGGCTAATTTGATTACGGACATGAACATTGCAAAAATTACTTGAAAATTTTTCACCGATAAACAAAGAACCAAGAACGGTTGCCATCCTATCACATGAGACAAACACTTCTTTGCCACAAACAATGGACCAAAGACAATAATTAGGATTCTCTGGCTTGTTTTTCTCTAAATTTAGGTTAGCATAGAATAATTTGATCATTACATGGTTAATTTCCACATTGTTTTGATCAAAGTCAATTAGGTTTTCAATGTCGACATCCTTTGCTAAACCAAGAATACGATAACTAGAGAAATCTGAAAATTTAATAAAAGAACCTGGATGGATTGTAAAATCCTTCATCTCATTCCACCTTTTGACTGCGATTGGATCCACAGGCCACTTCCTGACAGAGAGATCGATTGGTTGAGTTTCGGAGGTAGAAGCTTGCTTTAATTTCTTTTGTGGAGGAGCCATTTGGGTGAGATTGGTAGAAGAATTTAGTTCTAGGGTTACGAGAGTTTGTTGAAAAAAAAATGAAGAGATGGAGTGAAAGAAAATAACTGTATGTGCCTTTTAAAAAAAACAAAACTGCTCGAAACCTGTCGACCGCCCTGAAATCATCGGTCGACCGTTTGCATACAGAAGCAAAAACGGTCGACCGGTGGTATCTGGCCGGTCGACTGGTATGCCTGTGAGTTGTCTTTCCTTCTTCTTGCTTGTATTTCTGAGTGTTAACGGCCCATATAATATTGAGTTTATTCAAAACATGATATATGTACACATATATATCAGTTCATAAAAACAAATACGAGAATACAATCATAATATTGAAACAAATTTAATGAGAGGTAGAGGAATTATGGTCGGAAGTCTCTTCTTTGACATCGGTAATGCGTGGTTTCCATGGCGACCATTTTTCTTTCGCTCCTTCATTCTGAGCATAGTTTTTATCCCATGAATTTAGGCTTCTAGAGGATGAAGGTGCATGAGGCATTGGCTCGTATACGCCATGTTTGTTTGAACCACAAAAGAATGATGCCATTCTTTCTAGAAGAGATAGTCGTTCCGAAGTCAGTTGTTGCTCATAATGCAGCTGTCTTTGAAGATCGATTTGATGTTTTTGATAATGATGAATCTCATTGATCTTCTCTCTGGTACGGGGTGAACAAAACAACACCTTCTTTGCTCGTTTCGAAGTTGGCGTATTGCCAGGAGTATGAATGCATTGGTGATGACACTTTGATTTGTGTTTTGGAGTTTCAGGAGAGTAATATTCTTCTGGCTCAGAACTTGTGACCGAAATATGGGACTTTTGAGCACACTCATCACAAATATGTGCCATAATGAACTATATGTATAAACTTTTAGGCTTAGATAGGAAGTGATAAAAACAATATTTTTTGTCAAGCTTATATAAAAAAATTCTTATATATAAGCTTGTGGATGAGAATTGTCATGCAAACTTGGTCGTAGAAAAAATTAGAAGCTCATATTCAATTTCCTAATATACCAATAGCAAAAATAATCTGAAAAGAACTTAAGAATATAACATTAGTGATTACTTATCAAGTTCTTTTCTAGAAATTAAACCAAGTTCTCTACGAAATTTAATGAAACTAGACTCAAGTAGAGGCTTAGTAAAAATGTCCGCTAGTTGACTATCAGTTTGGACATATTCGAGACATATATTTCCTTTTTCAATATTGTCTCTAAGGAAATGATGACGGATATCAATGTGTTTGGTTCTGGAGTGATTCACTGGATTCTTAGAAAGATTTATAGCACTTGTGTTATCACAGTATATAATAGAATTTGATAAATGAATATCAAAATCTTGAAGTGTTTGTTGCATGTATATTACTTGAGTACAAGCGAGAGCCGCTGATATATATTCAGCTTCACATGTTGATAGTGAAACACAATTTTGTTTCTTACTAAACCAATAAACAAGTGATTTTCCAATAAAATGGCACGTACCACTTGTACACTTTCCATCCGTTCGAGAGCCTCCAATATCAGCATCACTATATGATACTAATTCAAATGGACATTCTTTTGGATAAAAAAGACCGAAATCTTTGGTATTATGAAGATAACGAATTATACGTTTCACTGCTTGTAGATGTGATTTCTTTGGATCTGCTTGAAAGCGTGCACATAGACAATACTCATCATTATATCTGGAGGACTTGCTGTAAGATAAAGAAGAGAACCAATCATGCTTCGATATAGTTTCTGGTCAATATTCTTACCATTTTTATCTTTTTCAAGATGTGTAGTTGTACTCATAGGAGTAGGTTTACCAGATGTGTTATTTAACCCGAAGCGTTTGATAAGATTTCCGCAGTATTTTTCTTGATTAATAAAGATACCATTCGGAATTTGTTTGATTTGAAGTCCAAGAAAATATGGCAGTTCTCCCATATGAGACATTTCTAATTCTTTGGTCATAATATTTGTAAATTCCTTGCAGAGTTTATCGTTTGTTGAACCAAAGATGATATCGTCTACATATATCTGAATAACTAGAATATCCTTTTGAGAATGTTTGATAAACAAAGTTTGATCGACTTTGCCTATTTGAAATCCTGAGTTAATAAGATTGCTACGTAGTCGTTCATACCAAGCACGAGGTGCTTGTTTTAAACCATACAGAGCTTTCTTAAGTTTGAACACATGGTCAGGATATTTTTCAGGTACGAACAAAGGAGGTTGTACGACATATACATTCTCTTTGATAAATCCATTGAGAAATGCACTTTTGACATCCATCTGATAAAGTTTGAAATTATGGTGACAAGCAAAAGATAATAGGATTCTAATGGCTTCTAATCGAGCAACTGGTGCAAAAGTTTCTTCATAATCGATACCTTCTTCCTGATTATACCCTTGTGCTACTAATCTTGCTTTATTTCTGGTGATATTTCCTTGTTCGTCAGCCTTATTTTTATAGACCCATTTAGTACCAATAACTGACTGATCAGTTGGTCTTAGAACAAGTTCCCAAACGTCATTGCGCTCGAACTGATTTAGTTCTTCCTGCATGGATCGTCTGCAGCAGCTTCTTTTGGATTCTTAGGTTCGATATTTGAGAGAAAAGCGACATGACCCATTTGGTTGAGTTGACGCCTTGTTCTGACATGTGATGTTACTTCACCGATTATATTTTGGGCCGGATGGTCTCTTAATATCCTTGGTGGTGATTGTAACTCACATATTTGAGGAATATTCTCAATAATTATTTCCGAGTCAGAATCAATATTTGTGATGATTGGATTATCAGTGACTATTGTTTCGTCATCATCTGATATATTTTGAGGATGCTGATAGAATTCATCGAAAGAGACATGAAGTGATTCTTTAATAGTTTTGCTTTGTTTATTAAATATACGATAGGCCTTGCTTCGTTCCGAATAACCGACAAATATTCCGTCATCGGCTTTTGGATCGAATTTGCCAAGCTGGTCTTTCGTATTTAAAATAAATCACTTGGAACCAAAAACTTTGAAGTATGAGATTTTAGGCTTTCTTTTGTTAAATAATTCATAAGGAGTATTCTTGTAAGAGGTCTTATGGACACACGATTTAAAACATAACAGGTAGTTGCGACGGCTTCTGCCCAGAAATGTTTTGGTAAGGTGGTTCCATTCAATAATGTTCTTGCACATTCTTGTAAAGTTCGGTTCTTCCGTTCTACAACTCCGTTTTGTTGTGGAGTTCTGGAAAACGAAAAATTATGATATATACCTTTATTTGTACAAAAATGTTCAAATTCATTATTTTCAAACTCTCCGCCATGATCACTTCTTATATATTTAACTTTAATCCCTTTTGATTTTTGAATTCTTTTGACGAAAGATTTGAAATGATCGAAAGTGTCACTTTTGTTTTTTAAGAAAATTGTCCATGTGTAACGGGAGAAATCATCAACAATTACAAGCACATATCGACTGTGATTTATTGACTGAACCCTAGTAGGTCCAAATAAATCCATATGTAGTAACTCAAGGGTTTGTAATGTTGATATGACTTTCTTGGATTTAAAAGATGATTTGGTCAATTTTCCTAATTGACATGCGTCACAGATGTTGTTAACCTTAAAACTTATTTTGGGCAGTCCTCTAACTAGATCGTTTTTGGCTAGCTTGTCAATAGTTCTGAAGTTTATATGACAGAAGCGTTTGTGCCATAACCATGGATGACTATCATTAGCCACAAGACACATATCTGAATTATGATTAATATTCATATTCGGAATATATATATTTCTGTCTCTATAACCTTCGAAAGCTAAATTATGGTCTTTATCTAAAATACTACACTTATTATCCGAAAAGAAAATTGTAAAACCCTTGTCACATAACTGACTAATACTAAGTAAATTGTGTTTCAAATTTCTAACTAGCATGACATTAGTAATGAGAGGTAAGTTAGATGTACCGCAATTGCTCACATCGCCTTTGCCGATGATATAGCCTTTTGAATTATCTCCAAAAGTGACGGAGCTACCATCTGAGTATGTAATATTTGTCAATAAGCTCTTGTCTCCGGTCATGTGCTTCGAGCAACCACTGTCCAATATCCACTTTCCTCTTTTCTTAAGTGGGACCTGCAAAAAATAAAATTAGGTCCATGGTACCCACTTTTTATGGGGTCCTAAGAGTTAGGTCTTAGGAGCCCAAACCCATACGGGTCCGGTATCCCCTTTATATATATAATTTGTATTAAGATGCACAGTATTCATGAAATTCTGAATATATTTGTTCCTAATCAAATTGTTATTTGTTTTAGGAACCCATATTTTGATAGTCTTGACATTTTTCTTATGAAATTTCACAACCAGTTTTGGTTTGGAATATAATAAACTAAGATTTTTCTTAGCTTCAATCTTTTGTACTTTCTTCTTCCTTTCATTACCAAGATGTTTCTTGGTTTCTTGTTTCTTATATCCCAAACCTTGTTTATTTGAAACAGATTGTGAACTTTCAATGATTTTTGTCAAATTTTCTCGTCCTTTGTTAAAGTTAGAAAGATTTTGAGTAATGTTATCTAACTTAGTTTGTAAACTAGCCTTTACTAGGTCTAGAATTTTTACTTTTTCCTTAAGCTCATGATTTTTAGTAGTGAGAGTATCATTTTTCTCTTTTTGAGTTTCAATTTCTTGACTCAAAAGAGATAATTGAGAGTCAGCATTAGATGATGATTCTTGAAGTTTTTCAAGTTCTTTTTCTAATATTTTCTTCTCGTCTTTTAACATATCTCGTTCAAATTCTGCTCTACTCAAATCTGCTTTGGCTTCTTTTAGCTGTCGTTTTATGTCTTTATATTTGACTATCAATTCAGCATTAATATCAAGTACTTCATCAAATGTAGGAATTTGTACCTCATCTTCTGTTGCCATGAAACAGACATTTGCTTGTTCATCTTCCGTATCATTATCACTTTCTGATGAGTCCGTATCATCCCACGTTACCGAGAATGCTCGTTTCTTTGATTTGTCCTTCTTATATTTTAATTTGTCATTTTCTGACTTCATCTTTTGCTCCGGACAATCCTTGTGCATGTGCCCCTTTTTGTGACAGTTGAAGCATTCTATAGCGGATGATGTTGGTTTACTTGATCCAGATTTCTTTCCATTATAACGACTGGCTTTTCGATGTTTTAGGAATTTTTTGAAACCTTTTGCTATGAATGCCAGATCTTCATCTTCAGACTCTGATTCATTTTCGTCTTTTCAGCATGGAATGCCATGTTCTTCTTTTCTTCTTTTTGTTCCTTTCTAGTCTGCAAGTTAGCTTCATAGGACATTAGATTTCCTATCAATTCATCTGGCTTCATAACGGAAAGGTCATTAGCTTCTTCAATTGCTAAGACTTTTCCTTCCCATTAACTAGTTAGAGAATGTAGGACCGTTGAAACAACATCAAAATCAGAATACTTTTGTCCTAAGCCAATAAGTGCATGGTGGATAGTTTGAAAACGTGAATACATATCATTGATTGTCTCATTTGGTTTCATTTTGAAATTTTGAAATTGACTTTTCAGCATGGCTATTTTGGCTTGTTTAACCTTGTTAGTACCTTCATGAGTGGTTTTTAGCGTTTGCCAAATTTGATATGCTGTAGTGCAGATACTAACACGGTTATAGTCATTTTGGTCTAATGCACAAAACAACATATTTATTGCTTTTGCATTTACGGCTGCTGCCGTTTTCTCAGCTGCTATCCATTATGAATAATCAGTTGTTGGATTCACTATTTCTTTTTGAGTAGCATTCCAGGCATCATAACTGTTTGATTGCATAAAGAATGACATACGTGTTGCCCAATAATTAGTTGTCGATTGACCTTCCGTGTAAGTGGTATTTTGAGTGATAGTACTTGCGTTATTTTCCATATTATAAGAATATACCAAATAACTGTGTTACGGTTATATGATGACCGTGCTCTGATACCAAATGAGAATATGTACGTGCTAATATAGTACACACGGATCGTGTAATATGATGTATAACACACAAAAATATGACTAATCACAGATAATAGAAAATTCAGTAAAATAGAAAAAGCACACCAACGATTTTTATACTGGTTCGGAGCACCATCCTACGTCCAGTCCCAGACTTCTATCTGGATTTTCACTACCAACTACCTCGCTTCACCCGGAGGAACAGGTTTACAACACCCGAGCAGACGAACGGGATTTCACGCCTCTAATACACTGAGGACTTCAACACTTGCCTCTTACAACACCGAGGACTTCAACACTTGCCTCTTACAACACCGAGGACTTCAACACATGCCTCTTACAACACCGAGGACTTCAACAAAGATGAAAATAATTGTTTGTTGACGGTATGTGTTCTTGCTAACACTATTTTGTCACTTGTAGTACAAACTTCCTATAATCTTATCCTCAAATAGAATATTTGTAGATATGAAGATTTGGTAGTGGATATCGTATTGAATCAAAAGAATGTTAAATAAATTTCAGGATTCAAAAACGATATATGATAGAATATGAGCAATTTGAGCGCTTGAAAGTATAAGGTTGAGATCAATAGAATAGAGATTAGAATAATAGAAATTGGTTAATTGGAATAATGATTTCATGATGTTTATATAAGAAATAAACAGTTGTAACCATTTGTGAAAAGGTACAAACAAAGGTCATGATCATTGGTGAAGAGAAAGAGAAGCAACCGTTGAAGAAAAGGAAGCGTCTATACGAAAGGTTGCTTTCTGTTTGAAAATGGTCGACAGGTCAAAAAGGACCAGTAGAAAGGAATTTGAATATATATACGTTATGTACACTTGTGCACGTTAACTGAGCATTCTGGGAAAAAACGGTCGACTGCCTTGTTTTAACCGGTCGATCGGTTTAGCCCAGATTGCACAGTTAATGTGCACTAATTCATATATATATATATATATATATATATATATATATATATATATATATTCAAAGATTGAAGGTATAAGATTATTTGAGGATAGATTTTAACATAAATAACATTACTAACATACCAAATAATCAACTTCTAACATATGGAGCTCTTTGTGACTCTTTAATGAATAACTTCTTTTTGTCGATCACGGCTTATCCCTTTGTCTTGTCGATCACGGCTTATCCCTTTGTCAGAAATCAGAACTCTATAAAAATCTTGACTCAACACTATTGTGTAAAACCCCTAGACTACACCATACACACACAAATATGGATTGCACGAGGAAATTGGTTAAGTCACAGATATTTGAACCTAATGAAAGTGTTTTAAAGTTAAATTTTTGAATCCAAATGGTTTTGGAAATGAATTTGGGTTAAATATGAAAAGCTTCTGAAAAGGGTTTTTAAAGATAATAGTTATTTTGAATAACTTGATAAAGTTTTGAAATTTAAATATTTTGATTTGAATTTAAATTCAAGATTTGAAATTTAATTCTATGTTTGGAAATTATGGTTTAAAGAGGGTATACAAGTTATAAATGTGTTAATATGAATTTTAAACCATTTTAAAAATATTGTTTTGGGAATTTGAATTTAATCCAGGTTCTATACTTGAAGGGCTTTAACTCATGCAAATGAAATCGGATATTTTCGAAACGAAAACTATTTGTTTTCAAATAGTAATAGCTTTCATACAAAGAAAGGATTTCCAATTTATGTTGAAAAGATTTCGAATTTGAAATAGAATTGTTTTGGAAGCTATGAATAAATCTTTGTGAAAGATTGTTGAACTTTGTTTTGAAATTGGAAAGGTGTATCTTTTGTACAAAAGATTTGAAATGGAAGTGGTTTTAAAAGCTATGAATTGAATCTTTGATTTAAAGATTGGATGAGTTAATCCAATTTAAAATGGAATTGTTTTGAAAGCTATGAATTAATCTTTGTGAAAGATTGGTGAACTTTGTGAAGTGAATATTTTTGTTTAAAGATTTGAAAATGGTAATTTGTTTAAACCATTTGAAGAAAAGGTTCGGGGATTTAAAATTGTGACTTAACTAAGATCCCAATATCCATATGTTTTTAAATATTGCGCTCATTATTCAGTTTAGCTGGGAGAGGACCTTGTGTCATATAACTCATTCCGTATAATGATACGACGATATGGATAGCATTTGAAGACCGGTGGTGAAGACCGGGTATTTTCGAGAACGAAAGGATAACCCATCGAATGTCTCTGCAATGAGTCGTGCTGGTATAGAGATCTCCATATGTGATGGGGAGTGCGATCGGGATTGGGAATTCCCGGAGTGCAAGGGATTCTTTGGAAGTGCCTTTGGTTATGTTCAAACCCGGAACAACTTGTATAGATGTGTGTCTAACGTTACACTTTGAGATGTAAAGCTAGTTTCTATCAAATACATTTATGTTTGGTGGCGGAGAATTTATTCTCTTAGCTTAACACCCTTCTTTGAGACGTACAAGCTCAGAGGTTATGTAGTTGATATTTACTAGTGATGCATTCCCAATTTGGTAATGTGGCATACGAAGTGCAGCTGATCATTTGTTGATCGAAGCATGGCTTTTGTGTAAAGCGTAGCTTTGTGGACGAGACTGCATCAGGACCTCACACCCCGGAAATGGTCGAAACAGAAAGGATGCAGCAAGGTTATCAGGGGTCGCGCCCCTAGGGTATGTCCATTTCTTCTGGAAAAGGGTGGTATCATGGTATGGAGCCCAGATACTTAACTCATGTGGACATTGTAAATTTATTACTGTGTGGTTGTTACTTTGTGGTTGAGGATCCTCGAATAAAGGTCGTAAACGACCGTGGATGGCATACTTGTAGGTGCTACTCCCGGGCAAGGAGTAAACTGGCCTTGTGCTGGTAGAGATCCAGGTAGCTTATAACGACCCAACTTTTTGGATAGTTTAAACCAACGATCAAATACACATTCCGATTACAAACCATTCAAAAGGGCAGATGGTTATTGGGGTAAATAAGAAAAGAAAAGGAAGGGAAATAAAGGAAATGAAACAACACAGAATCTTGCAGCGGAACGATAAAATATAATAGTCAAATAAACAGTTCATGAAGCTGTTTACTATACTTTGATCATTATTTATACAACATATATAAGAGTTATACATATACACCTAAACAAGTAAAATAATGCAACAGATAGCATGATGCAAAGATAATAATAGTAATAGTTTACCAAATCTTCGTCTTCGTCCTCCAGAAAAGATCTTCAATAAGCTGAAAAACTCAGGTCTGACCTGAGCGTAATGAAAAGATAAAACACTCGAGTCAGGACTAAAATATCCTCATGTAAGTTAAATCAATCGTAAATAAATATGAGGGTAACGGCGTAAGAGATGTTTACGGGGTTTGACATCTCCTATCCAGTGTCAACGTGAGTGTAATAACTTAAGAGATGTTACGGGATTTTCCATCTCTCAAGGATCCGTTAAACTATCTACTATGTAGTACAATACGCTATTATAATATGTCTACAGTAAAGTAAAGTATTAAAATAGCGTTAAGGAGTTACCATAATTCCCCTTAACACATTTTATAATGCCATAGTCTATATAGCACCGTAAACCCCACCGTAAAATAGTGGTTATCAGAGGGTACCCCATAAGTATAACACAAAACAAAACGTAGTGGTCGCGAATAAGATAATCAGTATGACAAGGTACATGAGGCGATACCAACTAGGATACTAGTAGTTGCGTGATCCAGACTGATGTTGAGCATAGCCAGCAGTTACCTCAACACCGCGAAACAACACTCCCAAATCGAGGGGTGCACCCAAAACGAATCACAAAAGTAATAGATATGGTATCGAAGAAGTGTGTCCGCTAGAGATGGCGAACCTCAATGGCCCGGCGCGGCACCTGTTTTAGTCATGTCAGGGGTCATCCAATATCGTTCTCTTTCTTCAGTCTACGCGTTCACCAAACCATCCACTTCATTTTGGATCAACACTCCGCGTACACTAGTTATTAAAGTGGTTTTCGGTATCGACAGAGAGTATGTCCATATCCGATCCCGGTTTCTTTAATAACTACGTACTAGTGTGAACCCGTGCTTTACATACGGATTGCACTCAACCTCTTATCATCATAGCATGTTTAAATGATTTATATGGTTCATTGATTAAGAAATAGTGATCTTTTTTTATCAATTTTCAAATAATTTTGCATTTTATCTAAAAATTGTGTATAAATCTTTGAAAATAGTAATGCAAATAGTACTGGTGCTTGATAAAAAATTGCAAAATATCGAGCAAAAATGATTTCAAAGATAAAATTTCCACATAATACGCATATAAATTATGCACATATAAATTTATTGTGTGCATCAATGCATCAGCTGTATTATATGTAACTTCATTTGGTGAGATTCCTTTATCAATCATTTCCTTTAATACTTGATGTCGTTGATTCCATTTGCTACTTCGGTATACTATCTATAAGAGCAGTGCAGGTAACAACATTTGATTTACACTTGACCATTCATCCAAAAATGCCAAAAGAAACATTGACATGATTCATGAGAACGCAAGTGTTGATGATGATCCCATAACTGACTATGCCTAGGAACACATTATGCAGCCCTGTGCAGTTAATGCGCTTGGTAGATTCAAAGCGGTGGAGGTGCAAGAAGTCATAGCGGGGATACAGCGAGATATAGAGGATGGCACTAAAATAGCATATAAAACTCGTACTTAATGTTTTTACAAATATATAAATGGTAATTAAATGAAAATTTATCATTCAATTGAATTATAAATAATACATAAATAATTTTAAATAAAAACATGTGCCAATATACTTTAAATAAATGAAAAACTGTTATATAACATAATTAAATTTGGTAGAATATTAGTGTATTTTCATTTCTGAAAATATATTAAAAATTAAATCAAATAGATTAGTTTCATAATTTTATAATGTATAAATGCAATTTTTCAGTTCATTTTATTAAAAAAGATATAGCGGGAATAGCGGAATATAGCAGAAATAACGGGATATAGCGGAAATAGCGAGGATTAAAGCGGAAAGGCTATATTCTGGGGCTATATGAAAAAATCGTAGCGGTAGAAATCCTCTATGAGATATAGCGGGGTTGTAATGGGGTAATAGCGGGGCATTAACTACACATATGCAGCATCATATTATTGTAGAATGATAAGATTAGAGGATAAAGAGATTTATTTCTATTTTGAACGATTCTTGTGAAAAATGTGCTAAATCTAAAGCATACATATTTTATGTCTGAAGTATTAGAACTAACAACCATTATTCAATAATATTTATTTTAATGTGAAGAATATCATTGTATTTCTTTTACAGTCAAAGAAAATTCAATATAATTAGAAGCATATAATTGTATTTAATGCTTTTGAGCTTTCTAGTTCCATTTCTAATTCCATTTAACAATGTTGCTGTATTTTGGTAATGTTGGATTTCACCAGACTTGACTGCAATTTGTGAAAGTAGAATTAGAGGCTGGAAATTTTCAAAACATTCAACGACATAGATTAGTTAAAAGAAATAAAGTCAAACAGATTTAATAACTTTAATAATATGAATAATTCAAAAAACTATGATTTTGAAAAAAATTACTTTTAGCTATCAACAATGGATATCATTGAAAAGAAAATTAAATTTGAGATTTAATAGTGAAATCGATTCTTAAATCCAATTAATGTAGAAAAAGTTATCACATTTAAAAGTTTGGAATAGAAAGAAATTAAAAACGTGACTGTTCATTTTCCAAAATATGAAGGAGGCCTGTGTGCTCTTGAAATCTAACTCAATAATAATATTATAGTATAGATTATTACACCGATGGCTCTTTTACATTTCAAATCAACTCATAATTGATATCAAAATATCATATTCGCTTCAAAAATCAAATCCATTTCAAATATCATCATATCTAATCAAAATGTAGGATTCCGCTTCAAAAATCATTTTTCGCCTCAATATATCATTTCGATTTCAAAATCACTTCGAATTTCAATTTAGGTTGCAACTTCATTTAACCCAATTCGTATTTAAATTCAAGATTTAAATATAAACATTTCACCTTATTGACCAGCTTGAAATTTTAGAAAATAGTTTTAAGTAGTTTAAAAGTAGTTTTAAATAATTAAAATAGTTAAAATACTTAAAATATTTAAATGGGTTTCAAATAGATAAATTAATTTAATATAGTTAATGTAGGTTAAAATAGTTTAAGTATTTAAAATGGTTTATGTAACAGGGAAATTTGGAAAACAAAATGAAACAGGTTCAAAACCAAACCATTTCAATTATAACTTCCCAATTCAAATCAATTTCAATTTCCATTCCACCGATTCAATTTCGATTTCAATTCAAATCAATGTCAATTTTGACTTCAAATTAATTCAATTCCACATTCACCTTCAATTAATTCAATTTCAATTTATATCGATTTGGAGCTTGATTTTTCAAAATATCAATTTATACACTCAACAAAATTTTCCTTCAATATTCAAATTTAAATCCAAATTTCAAATATGATTCAATTCCAAGCTCAATTTCAAAATATCATTTTTATATCACTTTTACTTAGTAATACTCAAAGCTCGAAATAATGTTCCATTTTTAAAACAAATAAATTTTCGAAATTCAATCATATCCAAATTTTAAATTTCAAAGTCTCAACTTAAATTATTTATAACCAAAATTTATTTCAACATTCCAAACTCAATTTTTGATAAATTTGATTTCTATAAATCGATTTTATTTATAACTTTTAAATCAAAACTTATAAATAAATTTCAAATCAACAATTTTAAAATTTATAAATTTAACCAATCCGGTGTCCGTATATAATTGTCTATCCTATGGCCAAGTGATTAGTTATTTCAATTTAATGTCAGGGATGAATATATATCACTTAAATCAAATCATAGTGTCATATGCATGTATAACAGGATATATATAAGCAAATAAACTTCCAAACATTAAAATATCAACCAATAGCATCCATCGAAATAAATCATCCAATAGACAATACAATTTACGGCAATTTTATAGTTCTCAATATCCGATAATTTAATCGCAATTCAATTTTAATTTCAATTTGACTGTCAATTTAATTTTTTAACGGTGAATTCAAATGACAATCTATATGACAATTAAATTTTATCTAACAACGACAAATAAAATTCATACCACTTCATAATATCAAATTTAACTTCCAGAAAGATATTCAGTACGTTGTGAGCGTTATAAAACACTCACCTTGATTTTCCGTTGACACCGAGACGTTTCGGTTTGGAACTAAACCGGACGACTCCCGATTTTAGCCCAAATTTCAACTGTCTCCAAATTCATCCAAACAAGTTTCATTTCGAAGCTCTCATCATCACGATCGTAATGCAAAAAGTTTCGTCTCAATCGGACCTAATATGTAGAAGTCATACATTTTTAAGTTATAGACATTTAAATTTAAACAATTTATATTATAATTAAATAAACCAATACCCAAAGCAAAGAAGCCTAGCCCACTAACTCTATCTTCCCCAAATTCCTGTACGTGCACGAGAAAAACAACCCACCAAGCCGTGCACCAATCTCCAGTGATACGGAGCTACAGGCGATGAAAATCGAAACTGTTCGCCCCGCCAAGCTTCTCCTCTCGATCTCTATCTCCCGGACCCCTCACCTCGAAGCTCGCACCTACCAATCAAAACGCATGCGAACCACTCCTCTTCGGCCAAGGCCAGGTTGAACGACCCAATACGCCACCGAGCTTCACCAAAACGCGTGCCTTGATGCCATTCGGCGAGGAGAATCCAATTACGAGCTTTATTTCTCGAATCGATGAATGAAAACGAAGTGAAGCTTAACGCTAGCTTCAAAATCTCTCCTGTCTTCACTGTCGTACTCCCATACTCCAAGTTGCACCAGGCCAAAAGCATACAGGATCAAAGCAAACGATGAAATAGGATTTTTAGAGAAGGTTTCGTGATTTTTAATCGAGTATTTGAAGAGAAAGAAACTTTTGAAGTTTCGATTTATTATTTTCTTACTCTCTGAAGCTTGCATGCAAATGAAGAAGAAGGAGAATATGCGTATAAGAATAGGAAATAGGTACTAGGGTGTCGTCTGATAAGAAGAAACAGACAGATGTGAAGGGTATGGTCAAATCAACTTTATAAATATATTAATTAAAATTTCAAACCGTCTTAATTACACAACTCAAAATCTTGAAACCCATATCGAGGCGTGCCGCCAGGCGTTTATAATGTTTTACCCACATTCCAAACACAATGGAACATGTTTCAGGGCCTAATTCGATCGTATGTGCGAGTTACGGAAATAAACGATCAATTTTAAATTAAATCGATTAAATTAATTTCTATGCATTTTGAGTTGCCACGGTGAAATGACAACTCCGATTGCTATGGAAATTTAAACCCGATAATAATAAACTATTACGGATCTAATGGGACTAGTTTCGTCGAATTCTGAGACTGTCCCCCGAAAGCTATTTTAACCCATCGATTAAGTCGACGACTTTTCAAAATTTACAGAATTGCTAAAAATTCCAATTTTTAAAATCTTATTAACTCTATTATAATCCAATTATAACTTACATTCACTTTGGAAACAATGTAGAATCATATTAAATCAAATTTCACTTATTCACTCTATTTTCATATATTAACTTTCAATATCAATTAATCATATCAAATTCGAAATTTAATTATTCAAACATTTGTAATATTAAATTTAAACAAATTTGATTATTCTTAAATCACTATCTTTCGAAATATTCAAAAATGAACTTATAAAATTTAACTTTTAAAACAAATTCAAATTATAGAACAACCATTTCCATTTATCAGTTATTCAATTTCCGTTAGTAAATTATTCAATAAATTCCAAATATTAAATTTAAACAATTTCGATTATCCGATAATTCATTATCTTTTGAAATATTGAAATTTAACTTATAAGATTCAACTTTTAAAACCAATTCACATTTTAGAACACTATTTCCATTTTACAGTTATTCAATTATTCAATAAGTTTTAAATATTTAATTTAAACAATTTACCTGTTCAATATTCAATTATTTGATTTTAAATAGATTTTACTTATCAATCAATTACTCTATTATACCCAATGAATTCAACATTTATCATCCTATCGAACTATTGATTGCAAAGGCATTCACTAAGTAGCATTTATTTTTCAATACTTATTACTATTCAAATCTTCGAAACCAATCTATTAAAATTTGTATTTCTACCTAAACAATTCACAATTCTTATTCACTTATTTACATTTGTTTTTCCATATATTCCCTTACAACCAAGTTACAACATTCGAGTCAATTCAATTAGATTGAAACTCCATTCAGTGTATTAATAATTACTTGGATAATTATTGTTGCAACTCATTCCAGTTATTATTATTCCAAATAAATTACAATTTTTTTCTAACATTAAATCACGAAATCTTATTAAATTAGCTATTTTAATTATCGAAAATTTACGGGTCGTTACACTCTCCCCCACTCAAAACTTTTCGTCCCTGAAAAGGAAAAACAAGGGAAAAGGAACTAAGTATAGAATTCAACATTAGGTACATTTTATTCAAAGTTACCAACTTATAAAACAATGAAATTCCATTTATAAAGTCATAACTACGCTTCCACTAAGTTACCCCGAACGGCTTTCTAAATTTAAAAGTTAGTTATCAAAACAAATTATAAAATTTTAAAACTCGAAAAATTTTCTAACACCCGGATTTACGAAAAATTTCGATAGAGTCTCCTTTGCGCGGCTCGATCGGTACAACTACAAAATTCCTCTACGGGCCCCAAACCAACAAAAGAAAATCAAAAGCCAAGTGGCTCATCAAAAATCACCAAATCCAATGACAAAATAAACATGTACCTTTTGTCGGGCAATCCACATTTTCTTGATTTTAAATACCTGCATCTCATTTACCAATGACATCCAATTATATAATTTAAAAGAATCATTTTATATTTGGCATCTTCAATTTCCAATATTAGCTTTTAATTAAGTCCGTAAGCCATACATATATCATAAGTGAGCAATATCAAATCTAATCGCTTATTCGATCACACAATTTCACTTCCAACTAGTATCGTTCACACGACTCTCTAGTGCGGACTTAGATTTGGTTTCTTGATTGGAAACTGTTACTCTCCTTGCATAGACGTATACTATGATAGAGAACTCCAGAATCAAATCAAAAATCCCTATCCAGGGTTCGCCGTCGAGAATCGAGTGAAAAATCCTAACTTGGATCGATATAAATCATCTTGAAATTTTATGCTCGAATTTGGATCAAATCGTTATGCGAATAAAATAATACTCGTACAACTTACGTATTACCTTTCAATAGATTTCAATACAATGTATCTATATTATATTTCTTTTGCTTACCTTCATTTCATTTACAGTTAATGATTTACAGTACAATATTCATATCCCTAATTTACTTAGTATCTATTTCTTTACCAAGTATATTCTTTAATACTATCATTTCTTAAACATTATTCTATAGAATTTGCTTACTCAAGTCCATTTTTAAACATTATAAAATTTTAAATTTAAATTCAATTTCCTTTCTAATTGATTCTTAGCCATACCAAATTCTTTTGTTTACATTTACTTCATATTCAGTTTCAGTTAATAACAAATTTATTTGTGGAACATTTTATTAATCATCGCTTTAATTTATAGTCATTCTATAAAAGTCTAACTTCTTATATATGACTTTTCTTAGTTTATAGTTATCTCAAAAGTTACAAATTTATCTTCACATATTTTTCTTTTTGTTGCAAATTTATATATAATTCTACAACCAGTTTACAAAGACATTACTTGACTCAATGGCCTTTTTCTTAAGTTCACTTACTTGTTCCATTTATCCATTCATCATTTCATGTTATATTTAAGTATATAACATTTTTATCACAACCAAATTTCCATTTATATACATTTTAATTCTTTTTGAGTTTTTCTTACTTGTATACTTCAATTATTTTAAGGTTCTTTTTATTTGTACAACATCTCATTGCATATCCAAAACATCATTTCAACTTCTTAATATTTGGTAAGTCATATTATATGTCATTAGAAAGCAAATTTTGTATTATACAAATTTATAGAATTTCATTTTACTTAATTAGAATGTTCACAAATTTAATTTATTTAAATCCTCTTTACCTTTTAACTTTAAAGGTACACTACAACTCTAAAGTTTTCCCAAAACATAGGCTTAGATATCTTAATCCTCTTATTTTATAAATTCTGATTATTCACATTTCATTCAAATAATTAGAAAATTACTAATTAATATAACTTAGAGATTTAAATGCCCGGTTCTTTTCAAATCATTTGAAATAAACATATACACTTATATCTTTAATATATCAAATCATACCTTTGGAGCTTAAACCAAAACCCATTTACCCAAAATAATTTCGAGGAAAAGCAAAGCTTCTTAGAAGTCTCCCCCACTTTGGGACTCGAAAATGAACGTCGATGATGCTGCGCAGTCATCACCGAAATTATTTTCCAGCGACAGAAGAGAGGAGTACTGAATTCATTGCTTCTTAAAAATCCTTTCAAAATATTTCTCATAAATATTTTCCAACTAATATCACAATATATTTTCTTCAAAGCTTTGAGAACCATTGTCAAAACCTCCGGGTATTAAATTCAATATTTTCCAATTTAAATCTATTTTAATTTGTAAGTCACCTTTATAAAATATTCTTATAGGATTTTCTTTCTTAAAACATTCCACAAGTGTTTTATCACTGTTCATTTTGTAATTCACCTTATTTATTAAATTACAATATCCAATTAATGATAATAACTAATATTATCATTCCTAACAACCAGGTAAGCTAGATAAGTCACGATAATTTCTGAAAATTTTCTTTATATAAAAAATATAATTAGAGCAAAATTATTTCATTTACCCAATTTCAAAACAATACTTTGTCGATTTGTTATATTTAAGTGTTTAGAGATCCCTATCAATGACGTTAATTACTCGTATTGACCAGAATCCATAAGCCACTCAATAAATCAACCGACACAATATAAAACATTTTATATCATTAACAAATACGCTCTCTCATATGTATACACTCAGCGACTCATTATAGGGTATTACTACCCTATTTATAAAGAGTCAGATTCCACAAAGCTAAGGTTATCGCTAAACCAAAGCTCTGATACCTACTGTAACGACCCACCTTTTTGGACAGTTTAAACCGACGATCAAATACACATGCCGATTCCAAACCATTCAAAAGGGCGGATGGATATTGGGGTAAATAAGAAAAGAAAAGGAAGGGAAACAAAGGAAATGAAACAACACAGAATCTTGCAGCGGAACAATAAAATATAATAGTCAAATAAATCGTTCATGAAGCTGTTTACCATACTTTGATCATTATTTATACAACATATATCAGAGTTATACATATACACCTGAACAAGTAAAATAATGCAACAGACAGCTTGATGCAAAGATAATAATAGTAATAGTGCACCAAATCTTCGTCTTCGTCCTCCAGAATAGATCTTCAATAAGCTGAAAAACTCATGTCTTACCCGAGCGTAATGAAAAGACAAAACACTCGAGTCAGGACTAAAATATCCTCATGTAAGTTAAATCAATCGTAAATAAATATGAGGGTAACGGCGTCAGAGATGTTTACAGGGTTTGACATCTCCTATCCAGTGTCAATGTGAGTGTAATAACTTAAGAGATGTTACAGAATTTTCCATCTCTCAAGGATCCGTTAAACTATCTACTATGTAGTACAATACGCTATTATAATATGTCTACAGTAAAGTAAAGTATTAAAATAGCGTTAATGCGTTACCATAATTCCCCTTAACACATTTTATAATGCCATAGTATATACAGCACCGTAAACTCCACCATAAACTAGTGGTTATCAGAGGGTACCCCATAGGTATAACACAAAACAAAACGTAGTGGTCGCGAATAGGATAATCAGTATGACAAGGTACATGAGGCGATACCAACTAGGATAATAGTAGTTGCGTGATCCGGACTGATGTTGAGCATAGCCAGCAGCTACCTCAACACCGCGAAACAACACTCCCAAATCGAGGGGTGCACCCAAATCGAATCACAAAAGTAATAGATATGGTATCGAAGAAGTGTGTCCGCTAGAGATGGCGAACCTCAATGGCCCGGCGCGGCTCCTGTTTTAGTCATGTCAGGGGTCATCCAATATCGTTCTCTTTCTTCAGTCTACGCGTTCACCAAACCATCTACTTCATTCTGGTTCAACACTCCGCGTATACTGGTTATTAAAGAGGTTTTCGGTATCGACAGAGAGTATGTCCATATTCGATCCCGGTCCCTTTAATAACTACGTATTATTACACCGATGGCTCTTTTACATTTCAAATCAATTCATAATTGATATCAAAATATCATATTCACTTCAAAAATCAAATCCATTTCAAATATCATCATATCTATTCAAAATGTAAGATTCCGTTTCAAAAATCATTTTTCGCCACAATATCTCATTTCGACTTCCAAATCACTTCGAATTTCAATTTAGCTTGCAACTTCATTTATCCCAATTCGTATTTAAATTCAAGATTTAAACATAAACATTTCACCTTATTGACCAGCTTGAAATTATAGAAAATAGTTTTAAGTAGTTTAAAAGTAGTTTTAAATAATTAAAATAGTTAAAATACTTAAAATATTTAAATGGGTTTCAAATAGATAAATTAATTTTATATAGTTAATGTAGTTTAAAATAGTTTAAGTATTTAAAATGGTTTATGTAACAGAGAAATTTGGAAAACAAAATGAAACAGGTTCAAAACCAAACCATTTCAATTATAACTTCCCAATTCAAATCAATTTCAATTTCCATTCTACTAATTCAATTTCGATTTCAATTCAAATCAATGTCAACTTTGACTTCAAATTAATTCAATTCCACATTCACCTTCAATTAATTCAATTTCAATTTATATCGATTTGGAGCTTGATTTTTCCAAATATCAATTTATATACTCAACAAAATTTTCCTTCGATATTCAAATTTAAACCCAAATTTCGAATATGATTCAATTCCAAGCTCAATTTCAAAATATCATTTTTATATCACTTTTACTTAGTAATACTCTAAGCTCGAAATAATGTTCAATTTTTAAAACAAATAAATTTTCGAAATTCAATCATATCCAAATTTTAAATTTCAAAGTCTCAACTTAAATTATTTATAACCAAAATTTATTTCAACATTCCAAACTCAATTTTCGATAAATTTGATTTCTATAAATTGATTTTATTTATAACTTTTAAATCAAAACATTTAAATAAATTTCAAATCAACGATTTTAAAATTTATTAATTTAACCAATCCGGTGTCCATATATAATTGTCTATCCTATGGCCAAGTGATTAGTTATTTCAATTTAATGTTAGAAAAACAACCCACCAAGCCGTGCACCAATCTCCAGTGATACGGAGCTACAGGCGATGAAAATCGAAACCGATCGCGCCGCCAAGCTTCTCCTCTCGAGCTCCATCTCCCGGCCCCTCACCTCGAAGCTCGCACCTACCAATCAAAATGCACGCGAACCACTCCTCTTCGGCCAAGGCCAGGTCGCACGACCCAATATGCCACCGAGCTTCACCAAAACGCGTGCCTAGATGCCATTCGACGAGGAGAATCCAATTAAGAGCTTTATTTCTAGAATCGAAAATGAAAACGAAGTGAAGCTTAACCCTAGCTTCAAAATCTCTCGCGTCTTCACTGTTGCACTCCCAAAATCAAAGTCGCATCAGGCCAAAAGCATACAGGATTGAAGCAAACGATGAAATAGGATTTTTAGAGAAGGTTTCGTGATTTTTAATCGAGTATTTGAAGAGAAAGAAATTTTTGAAGTTTCGATTTATTATTTTCTTACTGTCTGAAGCTTACGTGCGAATAAAGAAGAAGGAGAGTATGCGTATAAGAATAGGAAATAAGCACTAGGGTGTCGGCTGATAAGAAGAAACAGACAGATGTGAAGGGTATGGTCAAATCAACTTTATAAATATATTAATTAAATTTTCAAACCGTCTTAATTACGCAACTCAAAATCTTGAAACCCTATCGAGGCGTGCCGCCAGGCGTTTATAATGTTTTACCCACATTCCGAACACAATGGAACATGTTTCAGGGCCTAATTCGATCGTATGTGCGAGTTACGGAAATAAACGATCAATTTTAAATTAAATCGATTAAATTAATTTCTAAGCGTTTTGAGTTGCCACGGTCAAACGACAACTCCGATTGCTATGGAAATTTAAACCCGATAATAATAAACTATTACGGATCTAATGGGACGGGTTTCGTCAAATTCCGAGACTGTGCCCCGGAAAGCTATTTTAACTCGTCGATTTAGTCGACGACTTTTCAAAATTTACAGAATTGCTAAAAATTCCAATTTTTAAAATCTTATTAACTCTATTATAATCCATGTATAACTTACATTCACTTTGGAAACCAATTAAAATCATATTAAATCCAATTTCAGTTATTCACTCTATTTTCATATATTAACTTTCAATATCCAATTTATCATATCAAATTCGAAATTTAAGTATTCAAACATTTGTAATATTAAATTTAAACAAATTTGATTATTCTTAAATCACTGTCTTCTGAAATATTCAAAAATGAACTTATAAAATTGAACTTTTCAAACAAATTCAAATTATAGAACAACCATTTCCATTTATCAGTTATTCCATTTCCGTTATTAAATTATTCAATAAATTCTAAATATTAAATTTAAACAATTTCGATTATCCGATAATTCATTATCTTTTGAATTTTGAAATTTAACTTATAAGATTCAACTTTTAAAACCAATTCACATTTTAGAACACTATTTCCATTTTATAGTTATTCAATTATTCAATAAGTTTTAAATATTTAATTTAAACAATTTACCTGTTCAATTTTCAATTATTTGATTTTAAATAGATTTTACTTATCAATCAATTACTCTATTTTACCCAATGAATTCAAAATTTATTATCCTATCCAACTATTGATTGCAAAGGCATTCACTAAGTAGCATTTATTTTTCAATACTTATTACTATTCAAATCTTCGAAACCAATCTATTAAAATTTGTATTTCTACCTAAATAATTCACAATTCTTATTCACTTATTTACATTTGTTTTTCCATATATTCCCTTATAACCAAGTTATAACATTCGAGTCAATTCAACTAGATTGGAACTCCATTCAGTCTATTAATAATTACTTGGATAATTATTGTTTCAATTCATTCCAGTTATTATTATTCCAAATAAATTACAATTTTTTTCTAACATTAAATCACGAAATCTTATTAAATTAGCTATTTTAATTATCGAAAATTTACGGGTCATTACATAGCTTCTCGGGGGCATCCCTCAGAGGCCTACCCATGTGGCAATAGGAAGTTCCTTAGCCTGACCATTTGTTGGAAATCCAATCACCAATACGCGCCTTGTACGGTTTTAGTTGTAGAACCTGTCATTTAACTTGGTAGCTATAGTAGGCATACTATAATCGTACGTATGCATATCAAGCAAATGCTTGATATGTTTTCCACTATGCACTAATAATAATATAAAAAGGTTTTCGCATATCAAGCATGTTTGACTATCATAAGGAAAAATCTCCCCCAAGTGTGCGATTGCATGGTGTGTGTGCCGGGAGGCCTTATGGTAGTTTCATTTTCCAAAAAGCATTGCGGATTTCAACTTTAAAATCTTTTGTTGTTTATTGTAACAACCCTAGATTTTTGTATATTATTAAATTGGACTTTCTTTTGTTTTTAAATTATTTTAATTTTTTTTTATTTCGAACATTTTATTTTTAAATATAAATGATGATTATTAAATGATTTATAGTTCAAACCAGTATAATTTGAATATTTTACTGTAAAGTGGATTTCTGGTCAAGCTGTTCAAACTGTGACTTTTAAACTTCAAATTTAAATTATTTAAAATCTTAAATTTTATCTTTTATTATGAAAATAGATGTAATAAATTGAACACTGCTTTTCGTTTCGTTGAAAACGGAGTTAAACTGTAAAAGTTATGAACATTTCAATTTTGAGTGTAATTTGATTTATTTAACAATTTTGTCTATTATAAATTAAAAAAAATTCTTTGTCATACTTATTTTAATATTTTATTGTATGTATATTTTTGTAATATAATAATTTTAAAATGGAGTAAACAATTTTTCAAAGTCAATGGTGATTTATTTGTAATTTCTGGACACTGTTTTGGATTTTTAAGCAATTTCATTAAATCTTTTCCTATTTTCTTTAAATTTAATTTTTTTTTATATGTGTTAATATGTTATTTTAGGTATATTTTGTCTTTTAAATGCTTTTAAAGTGATGTTTGAATTTTTCCAAAGCTTATTGAATCTATTTCCAAATTTTAAAGCCTAGTTTCCATTTTTCTGCTATTTTCTTTATTTAAATTATATTTAAATTTAAAATTTATATATTTATTTGTGAATGCATTTTATTTTATGTTATTATCTTTATAAATATTTTTACAAGTCCATATAAATTTTCCAAAGCTCATTCTGTTTATTTTCCATTATTCTAGACTAGTTTGCAAATTTGTGCTATTTTCTTATTTTAACCTTATATAATTAATAAATATTTATATATATTTTATATTTGGTTATATTTTCGAAATTTTGACTGGAAGTATTATTACTTTCAGTAATTTAAACTTATATTAATAAATTAAGGAAATTTGAAAGGTTTTAAAAGCTTTTGAAACGTAAAGTCGTTTCACCTCCTAAGTCGTTTCTTTTACTGTTTCTTCATTTACTCTTTGGCAGTTTTTTTATTTATTAGCCACATCTTTCAGCTACATACTCTATTTCCTATTCACGTACCTTCATTTTCAATTATGAAATAAAAAATTATCGGCTATGTCTATTGAGAAGAGTTTGGGTAATGATTTTTCAACTTTTCTTATTCTTCTTCCTTCTTTACATTGATTTTTGCACTTGTTCTCATCTAGATTTGATTGGCTCCTCCTCCTCCAGCTCTGACCTGACCTCCACCGCCCCCTTCCTCTGACCATCACCCATCCTACTACCTCTCCATTTCAGGCCGAGCCAATCCAAGGTGAAGATCATCACCAAAATCCGCAAATACATCACCTATTCACACAAACCGACCCTAGTTTGCTAGCACCACCTTCACCATCTTTTAGCCGCCACTTCCACCACCACCACCAGCCCAGATCTGACCACCACCCTCTGCCACATAACTCATCACCATCTGGAAACCTGAGCATGCCCCTATAGCTTGAGGGCCGAACCCTATGGTGCAACAAAAGCCACCATCTGCCTTAGAACCCTTTGTATTCCATTGCCTTCTCTACTTGTAACTCCCACTCACCATTCAAATCCATGTTGTGACGCCCCACCTCTATACCCACGCTAGCCAAGAACACTACGGTGTAACGCTGTCAACTAGCATGGAGAATAAGGCTGTTGATGAGCGACCATCCATGTAATTGCTTTGCGCGAGCACCGATATGTCAGATAGTATAACATGAATTTTATTTCAAGAGGAAATCCGACATACCGATACAAACACAAAGCTACTACACAGTGGCTATAATAATCTTCGGGAACAAATATAGAAATAAGCATAACACAAATCAGTCACAGATAATTCATATCACAAAGGCGGAAGAAGATATGAATATATAACTAACACATGAAAGTGTATATCAGAGTAGTGGTCAAAAAGATCCACAATAATACAAAAGAATAGCAACTATGAGTCCATATCTCAAGTGTATACAACAAAATAAACTACTAATCTAAGTAGTTAGCCAAAAGTCAGAGAAATCAATCCCCAGTGAGAAGTCAAGCTGAAGCACCTGTAACATCTCGGTCTGACCCGAGTATTATTTAATAAGAAAATAATAAACGGATCAGTCTAACTATAAATATCAGATGAAGCGATATAGAATAAGAGGTATGACTAAACACATAATAATCACAATGCCAAGCTGTGATATATAGAAGTAATTGACAATCAACAAGAGATTAATCAATATCACAAAAATCTACTCAAGGATCAAAAAGAAGGTCATACTCTTTATTTCGTTCACCAAACCATAAATATTGACGATTATATCAATATCAATCACAAAAGTCAATGACACACAAATTCACCAATGCACAAATATTGATAAAACTTATCAATGAAAATCACGAAAATTGGTGAAGCACAAATTCTAGAAATTATCTCAAGAAATCCAGAAATCACAAAAGTGGCGGGTAGGCCTTTCACAAACGGGAGCATAAAGCTCACCAACACGTGTATCACAAACGGAACGCTAATTCCATCGTTGCTAACCATCAAAAATTGAGCCGAAGCTCCACAAACGGCCCGAAGACCATGGGTTGCTACCCACCAATTTGAGTCGAAACTCCACAAAACGGGGTTTAGTCTCCCTCGCAGACAAAGAGACATCGCACATTGCAAGTCTAAATCACAAAAATGATCGTCATGATCATCAAGAAGTGTCAATTACAGTAAGCTAGTAAATATACGAGCTTAGCTTCATGTCCCATAACCACTAGCTTAACTTAAATATTTACGAACAAATTGTAGATCTCCACTAGAAAATTGTCACAAGAGATTCAATCGAACAAGTCGAAGAATTAACCAACGAAGTAAACGCAAGCGTTTCATACCACACGTTTTACTAAGTCGTTTAATTAGATTTCTCATACGAGTGAGGTAAAGGCTTGTATATACTAATAGATTGGAAAACGGTTTAAGAAACGAGCTTTGTAATAAAATAGTGTTGAAATCGTTTTGATGAAAGAATTTTGATATTTACTACTAGTATAGAAAACCTTTATATTTTTAAAGTGACAAATCACAAAGAAGATTGTAGGAACAATCAATCAGTAAAATTCACATTCGAAGACGTGAATAAAATCCAAGGAAATCGATACCAAATCCATCGAAATGGATATTCCAAGAATTCCCGAAGAAAATAAGTCATCAAAGTCAATAACAAATGATAACAACAAATAGGGAAATAACACGAATCGATTAAATTTGGGAAATCATGCAATATAGGCGAAATAGGCAAAACAGCAACAGGTCGGTCGACCGGCTACAAAGCTCGGTCGACCGGACCCTGTTCTACAAAAATTCTCGGGAAGCAGGTCGGTCGGCTGAGCCCTGTAGCCCGTCGACCGGACCAGAGACAGAAAGGTGCTTATGCACTTTAGTAGTAGGTCGGTCAACCAGCCCAGGGGTTCGGTAGGCCGAACCTGATGTTCTGCCACTTGAATCCTATTTCAAATGAGGTGCAAATCTCGACCAAATTGCAATCGCACAAGCAACGGCGCTAAGGATTTATGCCAATCGACTACCCGGCCCTATATGCTCCTCGATACATCACCAAAAACATGTTCAAACATCAAAATTAGGATTTTTAAAGATTTGAACTCAAAACACTAAAAATTAGAATATTCACCAAATCAATCCAAACCAAAAGCAATTGCACAAGAATAAGTGTTAGGAATTCATACCTAACAATCGAAGATAGTTATAGACTTAGATGTGAGATAAAAATCTCACCTTTGAACCCAAACAAATGATGAAGAAACTTGAAAGCAAAGAAGAATCAACCACTCTTCAAATCCAACTCAAGAAGCTTGATTCTAAGCTTTAAAAGAAGAACATTCCCAAAGTTAGGTTTAGGAATTTCTGAAATTGATAAGAGAATGAGTTTGAGAAGAAGAAGAGAAGGCTTACCAATGGGTTCTTCTATTAGTTTGGAGCTAGAGTTTGATTTGCAAAAGAAAACAAGGGCTTGGAGTTTTAATTTCCTCTTTCACTCTCCATTGTTATGAAAGCTTGAATATTAGGAATTAGAAATGAACAGGAGAAGGGGTTGGGACTGAATACATAAGTGGGGTTATTGGGCTCAGCCCAAACCAAAGCCCTAAGTGAAAAAGTAGCAAAATTCCACTAACCCCAAACATATCAAAGTTTACACTTAAAAAGATCGTAAACGGCGTTTTGAACTCAATGGAAGTGGTCCCGAGTCCTAATTCGGCCGTATGCAAAAAGTATCTTTTCGGACTAAATTCCGAGTATCGATAAAATATTTAAATAAAATATTTAAATATAAAATCGATAAATATGCGGGTTGTTACAGACTCCCCTCCTTAAAGAAATTGCGTCCTCACAATATTTAAGAATAAAAATATAAAGTAACAACCGTAAAAGCATATTCAACACAAAAGAAATTTGAAATAAAAGGTTCACCTTAAAGAGCACGGGAAAGCAAGTCCGGATGTGATCGCTCGATGAACTCTCTAGATTCCCAAGAACAATCCTTAGGATTTGAAGACCATTGAACTTTCACAAGCGGAACATCTATATTTTGAAATCGTTTGACTTCCGAAGCAATAATACGAACAGGATGTTGCTCGTAATTTAAATTAGGCGAAACTTCAATCTCTTCCACAACTCCGGGCTCAAGAATAGAATCGGAATCTCGAAGACATTTCCGTAATTGAGAAACGTGAAACACGTCATGCATGGCAGAAAACTGAGCCAGTAATGATAGGCGATAAGCCATGGAACCAATACGCTCAGTGATAGAAAAGGGCCCAATATATCGAGGCGCTAACTTTTCCGATCGACTGAAACGTACAACACCTTTCATAGATGACACACGAATGAACACAAGATCTCCCATAGAAAATTCTAACTTCCTTCTCCGGTTATCGGCATAGAATTTTTGTCTACTCTGGGCTTCTTTCATCCTATGTCGAATAAGTTCAATCTTTTTTGTGGAATCACGAATAAAATCTGGACCTAAAACCAGCTTCTCACCGGCCTCAAGCCAACAAGAAGGAGATCGGCATGGCCTTCCATAGAGTGCCTCGAAAGGTGCCATACCAATACTAGATTGGAAGCTATTATTATAGGAAAATTCAACAAGAGGAATATGATCTTCCCAGCCTCCACCGAAATCAAGCACACAAGCACGAAGAAGATCTTCAAGAGTTTGATTCACACGCTCGGTTTGTCCATCAGACTGGGGGTGATAAGCGGTGCTAAAATTAAGCTTCGTTCCTAAAGCTTTTTGAAGACTCTTCCAAAATCCATTAGTAAACAATGGATCACGATCACTAACTATAGAAGTAGGAACTCCATGTAACTTAACAATCTCTTTAACAAAGAGTTTGGCCAAAAGAGGAACGGTTCGGTTAGACCGAACAGGAATAAAATGGGCAGATTTAGTAAGTCTATCAACAATCACCCATAAGCTATCATGATCCGAACGAGAACGGGGAAGGCCGTCTATAAAATCCATGGAAATTTGATCCCACTTCCAAATTGGAATTTCTAAAGGTTGCAATAACCCGCCGGGCCTTTGATGCTCGGCCTTAACGAGTTGGCAAGTCATGCAACACTTAACAAAGTTAGCAATATCAAGTTTCATTCCCTCCCAATAATAAAGCCGCTTCATATCCGCGTATAATTTACTACTACCGGGATGAATGGTAAATTTAGAATGATGAGAATCTTCTAAAATATCTTTATGAAGATCACTAATATTTGGCACGATAAGTCTACTAAATTTCTGGATGCCGCCACGAGAATCGATATTAAAGTCTCTCAAACCTTCAACATAAATTTTATCCTTAATATTTTGGCCAAGAAGAGCCAATTCGGGATCTAGCCTTTGAGCTTCAAGAATGCGGTCTAAAAGAGAAGGATGATCCTCAAGGCTACAGAAAACAAGAGATGGACATAAATCGGAAACACGGTCTCTGTAACGACCCAGAATTTTTGATAACTTAAATTTGAATATTTAATTTATTTTTAATATTAATAAGTGAAAATTTTAAGTTAAATAATTTATTTCTTGAATATTGGATTTAATTGGTCATTTAAATCGATTAATTAATAGCGAAATTCCGTAGATAATTGAATATTGGGTTAAATATGATTGAAAATGATTTGGAAAATTTTATTTTATCATATTAAAGTTATAGAAATATTTTAGAACTTGTAAAATTGAATTTGGAGTTAATTTGTAAAAATTGAATATTTTAATATTTAATTATCGACTGAAAAATAGCCATTTTTCAAACGGTCTCGGATTTCGACGAAACCAGTTTCATCGGATCCGTAATGTGATATTATTGCAAGATTTCAAATTTCAAGTCGATCGGATTTGTCGTTTGTCCGGTACAAGCCAAAACGCCTAGAAATCGCTTAAATCGGTTTAAATTTAAATTGATCGTTTATTGCCGTATCTCACACATACGATGGAATTAGCTTCCGAAACCTGTTCCATTGCGTCCGGAATGTGGAAAAACCTTAGAATCGCCTGGCGGCACGCGTCGTTTGGAGTTCGTTTGCAAAAGTGTTAAATTGGATATTTTATTATTAAAATAATATTTGTATATATATGTTATATTCTCTTAAAACCCTAATTTGCATGGGCCGGCCGCCACTTCAACATTAATGGCCAGAAAATGTCGTTCCTTCCTCCTTCGATTCCACCAAATCCATCAGCTATTAGCTTAAACTTTCAACTGGAAAATCGTAGATCTCATCGAACACATCGAATCCAACGGTCGAGATGGAGAACGGAGCTGCGGATTGATGGGAATTCGTGCTTAAAGCTACTCGGTTGCGCACATTTTTCAGGGTGCCTAAGGGGGCCGAGTTCGACCGCATCCCTGGTGGTGGTGGAGTTTGTGACGAGCAAGAGTATGGTAGTCTCCGATCGAGTTATCGGTGTTCGTGGTGGTGGCGTTTCTAAACCCTAGAAACGGCCTTGATGGGTTCAAGTCACGTATTTTGGCCTGGGAAGAGAATGCGAACGGGAGAGATAGAGCATGGGGCCCACGCACGTGTAAGGTTGGAGGTGATTTTCTTTTGTTTTTTTTTAGTTTAAAATTTAAAATTCAAATCGTGTAACTTAAAAACGTGATAACTTTTTGCTGCGAGGTCCAAATTGAACGAGATTTTTTGCGTTGGCTTCGTATCGCCGAGCTCTTCGCAATGCAGCTGGTTTGGAGTCGATTGGAGCTCGTTTGAATTTCGGGTAAAATTAAACGTTCGTTTAATTTTATTCGAAACGAACGCCGAAAACGGAAATAAAATCAAGGTGAGAACTCCTCACTCAATCGAAAGGTTTTGTTTAAAATTTTAAATAGTTGGTGTTGATTGATGATTGCTGTTTGATTGTGGTAGTAGATATAATAGGACATATACTATATATAGCGATATATATATATTGGCATATGTAT
The DNA here is from genome assembly GCA_030765085.1 of Allium cepa. Classification (NCBI taxonomy): domain Eukaryota; kingdom Viridiplantae; phylum Streptophyta; class Magnoliopsida; order Asparagales; family Amaryllidaceae; genus Allium; species Allium cepa. The sequence goes on from CM060930.1 coordinate 238,987,943, forward strand.
ATATCGGATTTGATTTCCCGCCTCGTATAGCGGATGAGACCCTATTGCGCCGCCTATTAAGCGGAATATTTATAAAATCCCATATACCGCGATATTCCACCTTGAAGTGGAATTGGTATTGTGCTAACGTCTGTGGATGTAGGGTAACAGGTTGGAGGGATCCAACTGGATTCCTCACATATTTATTTGTTTATAAATATTATGTTGATTGTTGATAATCATATTGATATATGACACTTATTCCCGTGATTGACCATCTGATGTTGTTGCATCATCGGATTCAAATTTTTAAAAATTTAAAAAAATAACGGTTTTGAATTTAAAAGGGGTTTTAAATCGATTTTTCAAAGAATATGGTTTATTAAAAATTTTGAATTGATTAAATTTTAAAATAAATAGATGGATAAAATTTTATGTTTTAAAAATTTATATTTTTATAAAATATAACTTAAAAGAAATTTTTAACAATAATAGGTTTTTATAAAATAGTTAAATTTGGTTTTTGGGAAGTTATGATTATTAATGGTTTATATAAAGGATTTTATAAATGGGTGTTTTTAGATTAAATCATTGAAGTTATAGAATAAATTTATAAAATGCTGAGTTGATGTATAACATGAATTTCATTATAAATCTATAGATATATAATTTGTGAAATTTATTAAAAGAATGGTTATTGGTAAGTGAAGTTTTATAAGTTATTGATTTATAAAAATGAATTCGGGGCAAAAAAAAAAAAAGAGGGGTTTGTCGAAATTGTTAATAAATGAAGATTTCATTAGTTGAAATTATTATAAACCATAAAGAAATCTTGTAAGTGATAAGATTTTAAATTGGTGAAGTTCAAAGGAACGATTTGGTAAATAAATAATATTATAAGTATTTAACTTACAATATGGCTTTTGGGTATGAAATTGGGTTATGTAAATTGCATCGGATTAATAAAGGAATTTATAAAATTGGGGTTTATAATAGAAATGGAATTTATAAACTATGTTTATAAATTTGAAATTCATCGAATTTGATAAATTGAAATATGGGAATTTGTTAAGTGGGCTATATTCACTATTTTGAATATTGAATAGATTATTAAATAAAATGGGTTTTTTTTTGGGAAAGGAATGTTTTAAATGGAATTTAAAACGAATTAAAGGTGTTTTAAAATGTATTGAGTATTGAAAACATAGATTTCAACATTGATTGTTGAAATAGACGTTTTCGAGAAACAGAAGGGGATAATTTGTATAGTATTGGATTTATATATCTATTTTTAATTTCAAATCCATATACTAGTGTTTTTGGGTTGTCGTAACGATGTTTTACGCAACATTCGTTTTTAATCCAAATAAATGTGAATAAAGGAATGTTTTCTTAAAGAGAATGGAATAAAATACTTAACGGTAACTTAAGTATGTGGAATATTTTCAAATCGTTGAAAATAAATAAATTTGTGAACTACTTATTTTTAAAATAAGCATGGGAATGGTTTTCTAATATGAAATGGAACGGTTTTTGTGAATTCACCTTTAAGGTAATTGAAAGCAAATAACTTGAAATCGATTTGGGAATCGTATGCTAGTAGATGCTTGGAATTTAAATTCACTTTGGAATTTATAAATATGAAGGGAAATTTGTTTAAAAATAAATGTTGATTTATTTTTAAATATGAAAATATAATTTACGAATTTGGAACGTAAGTTAAAATAAATCGGTAAAGATTTATTAGGTGATTTGAAATTAGTTTTCAAATGGTTAAGGTGATTTGAAATTGGTTTGCAAATGGTTAATGTAATTTGAAAATTGATTTTCAAATGGTGAAGGTAAATTGAAAATTGGTTTTTCAATTGGTTAAGTGTGGAAAATTTTATCGTGAAGTGGTTTTGGTAAAACAAATAACTGGGGCAATTATTTGTAAATGGTGTATATATATATATATATATCTTGTAAAGATATTTTGGGACTTAATAATTTTGAAAAAAATTATTTGGAATCTGATGATGTGGCGCATCTTTATTGATAGTTAAATAACCGACTATCAATATTTACCCTTGGATGGTATTGATTGTGTTTGTTTGGAATTGAATGCACACTTTTTTTTTTTTTTTTTTAAATAAGCGCTCGCTATTCGGTTTAGCCGGGAGAGGACCTTTGTGTCATATATCCCATTCCGAATATGCGATACGACGTTTGGATTGCATTTGAAGACCGGTGTTGAAGACCGGGTATTTGTGAAAACGATAGGATGACCTATCGATTGTCTCCGCATCGTTAGCTACGATATGGAGATTTCCTTTGTGATGGGAAATTTTATCGGGATTGTGAATACCCGGATTGCAAGGGCTTCTTTGGAAGTGCCTTCGGTTCTGTTCGAACCCGGAACAGACTTGTATGGTTACGTGTCTGACATTACATTTTGAGAGATAGAGCAGATTTCTTTCAAATACATTTCTGTTGGTGGCGGAGAATTTATTCTCTTAGCTTAACACCCTTCTCTGAGACGTACGAGCTCAGAGGTTATGTAGTTGAAGGTTATCAGCGATATTTCCCAATCTGGTAATGTGGCATGCTGAGTGCTGCTGTGTGATGATCATTGGTTGATCGTTTGGATTGGATCATTCGTTTGATCATTTATCTTTGTGATTATTGCTTTGGTCATCTGTGGACCCGAAGCATGGCTTTGTTACACAAAGCGTAGCTTTGTGGACGAGACTTCGTCAGGACCTCACTCCCCGGAAATGGTCGAAACAGGAATATGCGGCAAGGTTATGAGGGTCGCGCCCTTTAGGGTATGTCATTTCCTTCTGGAAAAGGGTGGTATCATGGTATGGAGCCCAGATGCTTACTCATGTTGATACACTATATATATTTCTGTGTGTGGTGTTGTTGTGAGCGCTCGGATAAAGGTCCCAAAGGACCGGGGGATGACATATTCGTGTAGTAGTTACCTAGTTACAGAGGTAACCCGGCCTTGTGTTGGCAGAGATCTAACCGTAACGTTAGTTTCTCGGGACGTCCCGCCAGAGGCGATCCCATGTGGCAGTAGGAAGTTCCTTAGCCTGACCATTTGTTGGAAATCCAATCAAAACAATACGCGCCTTGTACGGTTTTAGTTGTATTACCTGCCATTCACTTATGGTGGTCACCACTGTTTGGATGGTAGCTATAGTAGGCATAGTTCGGAATGTCTATGTTGGCTAGGATTTATATTCTACTTTCGAAATTGTTTTCTACACTATGCACTAGTAATAATATCAAAAATGATTTGATTTTCGCGTAGTAAGCATCTTTGACTATCATAAGGAGAAATCTCCTCCAATTCTGCGTTTGCATTGTGTGTGTGGCGGGAGGCCTTATGGTAGTTTCATTTTCCAAAAAGCATTGCGGATTTCAAAATTTAAATTTTCTTGTTGCTTGTTTAAAGATAAACTGTTTTTGAGTTCTCACACCAGTCCCATGACTGACCTGGAGTTTATTGTTCCTTTCCTAAACTCTGGGTGCCCAATATTTTCCACACGGGCAGTCTAGAGTTAGGTTGTCAGGTTATTCTGGATTCGGGAGTTGCTGTGCAGGTCTGGAGGCGAGCCAGATAGCGTAGTCTATTATCTATTGTATATATATCTTTTCTTTTTCCGCTGTTGTTGTTGTACACTCTGATTGATGTAATGTAATGTGATGTAATGTATAAAAATGTATAGTTCTTTTGTTTTAATGAATATTCATTTATCTATTATATGTTGTTCCGCTGCGACTGTGAGATTCTGATATTGTTCCTATTCTGTTACTTGTTTTTGTTTTCTTCTCTCTTTTCTTTCTTCTATCTTTCTCTCTCTTCTCCTATTTTTTTTCTTCTTCTTCTTAAACCCTAACGGTTCGATTTTTCGGCAACGAAAAATCCCGATCGTTACATTTGGTATCAGAGCATATGGTTAAGCGACAACCTGCTCTGTTGGGTATTACTCATTAGAGATAGAGTCAGCAGTACTCTAGAATGAGTGTGAGTGTAATAATAGATATGAGTGCGTATTTGTTAGTGAGTATAAAATTGTTTTATATTGTGATGATTGGTTTATTGAGTGGTATATGAACCTTCGTCGGCGCAGCCTCGAAAACTGAATCGAAGGGGTTCCTAAACACTTGAATAGAACAATTCGACACAATATTGTTTTAAATTGGGTAAATGAAATAATTTTACCTCGATTATATTTTATATATAAAGAGAAAATAATTTTTCAGGAATTATTGAAGTGTGTATATAATTGATTGCTTGGTTGTTGTAAATGATATATATATATATATAAAATAATTAAAAGTTGTTTGAATAAGCTGATAAAAGCAACTATTGTAAAAGAATAATGGTATAAACCAATGAATCATAAGATGAAATTATAATTAATAATGATTTACAATTGTAAGATAATCATGTATGTATATAAAAAGTAAAATTATATAAGTAAAAGGTTTATAAAAGTGATTTATGAATAGAAAGAAAACTTTTTGAAAGAATAATTAGCATTGATTTCACTATTGTCACTGGGAAATAATAAGGGTGATGACTGCAGCATCATCAGTATCATTTTCGAGTTTCTATGTGATGGATTTGCTACAAAAATGAATTTAAAATTGAAGTTTTGTTGTAATAAATCAATTTGAAATTAAAATTCAACTTGAAGTTGATAAGTATAAGCGAAAAAAGGTTTTGAACTTATAATATAAGTTAGAAGTTGAATAATAAGTTTTATAACTTATAGAATGGGAAAATGTAAGTGAAACCAGTTGTTGAAGTGGTTAAACAATTAAGTTAAGTAAAATGGAATATGAATTTGAATATTGATATGAATTTGACTTAAGTAAAAGTTAAATAGGATTTACTTTGGAATTTAAAATCCGAATTGAATTGATAAGTAAAACTTAAGTTTAATTAACAAATGATGTTTAAATGGAATAACTTAAGCAAAGTTGAATAAAAATTGATATTTGTATCAAAGTTAAATAATCAAGTGAATTAAATGAGGTAAATAAAGTTGAAATGGAATGCAAGTTAAGTAATGTTGAAAGAATTGATGTTAATATCAAAGTAAGTGAATAAAGTGAGTAAATGAAATTGTTAAAGATGTGAACTTAAATTATATAAATGAAATTCAATTTTATTTGTAAAAAGAACTAGCAATTGAGTTAAAGTATGAATTGAATGTTAATCAATAGAATATGAATAAGTTGATATGAAATGATGCATGCAAGTGTAAATTCATTTGAAAATAGTTGAATAGTAGAATGAAAATCAATTGAATGTTAAACCAATTGAAATTAAAACAGTTGAACCAAATTGAATGTAAGTAAAATGGATAAAATTTGGTTGTATTGGATGTCCATTGGTTGTTATTTGCTTGTTGGTTGATTGTATGAAAATTCATTAAGTGTTAATGAAATTGAATTAGTAAAATTTGAAAGCTATGTAATTGAATTCAAATGAAAATTGGAATGCAAAGTTGAATGAAAATGAATATGCAACTTTAATAGTAAACTAAAAGTGGTATAAGAAGCATGCATTGGAAATTTTGAACTTGAATTGGCAAAATAGTTTGAATGTTGGAATTGAATACTATTACTAGCAGGATATACAGGTTATAAAGGAATGGGGATTTTGATTTCAAAGTTAAAAAATTGAATTGCTCGACAAAAAGGTACGTATTTCAGTTTTTATATGAGATTTGATGATTTCCTTCTCCAGCCACTTGGCTTTCTCTTTTCTTTTTGATTCTGAGGGGCCGTAGAGCCGTTTTGTAGTCGTACCGATCTAGCCGCGCAAAGGAGACTTTGGCGAATTTTTTTTTGAAAATTTAGGGAGTTAGTAAAATTTTGAGAAATTTTGAAAGTTTGAAATTTGAATTTAAATTTAAATTTGAATTGTTGAGTAAACAATGTTGTTTGAAACCTATAATTGAAGTTGGAAAGCTAATTGAAATGATAGTAAATCTTTAATAAAAAGATTGGTGTTAGAAGGTTGATAAAACTATTAGTTTTGGAAAAATAATAAACGGATTATGAATTATTCTCCTTAACTTGCAATTTCGAGGACGAAATTCTTTTAAGGGGGGAAGATTGTAACGACCCAGAATTTTTGATAACTTAAATTTGAATATTTAATTTATTTTTAATATTAATAAGTGAAAATTTTAAGTTAAATAATTTATTTCTTGAATATTGGATTTAATTGGTCATTTAAATCGATTAATTAATAGCGAAATTCCGTAGATAATTGAATATTGGGTTAAATATGATTGAAAATGATTTGGAAAATTTTATTTTATCATATTAAAGTTATAGAAATATTTTAGAACTTGTAAAATTGAATTTGGAGTTAATTTGTAAAAATTGAATATTTTAATATTTAATTATCGACTGAAAAATAGCCATTTTTCAAACGGTCTCGGATTTCGACGAAACCAGTTTCATCGGATCCGTAATGTGATATTATTGCAAGATTTCAAATTTCAAGTCGATCGGATTTGTCGTTTGTCCGGTACAAGCCAAAACGCCTAGAAATCGCTTAAATCGGTTTAAATTTAAATTGATCGTTTATTGCCGTATCTCACACATACGATGGAATTAGCTTCCGAAACCTGTTCCATTGCGTCCGGAATGTGGAAAAACCTTAGAATCGCCTGGCGGCACGCGTCGTTTGGAGTTCGTTTGCAAAAGTGTTAAATTGGATATTTTATTATTAAAATAATATTTGTATATATATGTTATATTCTCTTAAAACCCTAATTTGCATGGGCCGGCCGCCACTTCAACATTAATGGCCAGAAAATGTCGTTCCTTCCTCCTTCGATTCCACCAAATCCATCAGCTATTAGCTTAAACTTTCAACTGGAAAATCGTAGATCTCATCGAACACATCGAATCCAACGGTCGAGATGGAGAACGGAGCTGCGGATTGATGGGAATTCGTGCTTAAAGCTACTCGGTTGCGCACATTTTTCAGGGTGCCTAAGGGGGCCGAGTTCGACCGCATCCCTGGTGGTGGTGGAGTTTGTGACGAGCAAGAGTATGGTAGTCTCCGATCGAGTTATCGGTGTTCGTGGTGGTGGCGTTTCTAAACCCTAGAAACGGCCTTGATGGGTTCAAGTCACGTATTTTGGCCTGGGAAGAGAATGCGAACGGGAGAGATAGAGCATGGGGCCCACGCACGTGTAAGGTTGGAGGTGATTTTCTTTTGTTTTTTTTTAGTTTAAAATTTAAAATTCAAATCGTGTAACTTAAAAACGTGATAACTTTTTGCTGCGAGGTCCAAATTGAACGAGATTTTTTGCGTTGGCTTCGTATCGCCGAGCTCTTCGCAATGCAGCTGGTTTGGAGTCGATTGGAGCTCGTTTGAATTTCGGGTAAAATTAAACGTTCGTTTAATTTTATTCGAAACGAACGCCGAAAACGGAAATAAAATCAAGGTGAGAACTCCTCACTCAATCGAAAGGTTTTGTTTAAAATTTTAAATAGTTGGTGTTGATTGATGATTGCTGTTTGATTGTGGTAGTAGATATAATAGGACATATACTATATATAGCGATATATATATATTGGCATATGTATATATCGGATTTGATTTCCCGCCTCGTATAGCGGATGAGACCCTATTGCGCCGCCTATTAAGCGGAATATTTATAAAATCCCATATACCGCGATATTCCACCTTGAAGTGGAATTGGTATTGTGCTAACGTCTGTGGATGTAGGGTAACAGGTTGGAGGGATCCAACTGGATTCCTCACATATTTATTTGTTTATAAATATTATGTTGATTGTTGATAATCATATTGATATATGACACTTATTCCCGTGATTGACCATCTGATGTTGTTGCATCATCGGATTCAAATTTTTAAAAATTTAAAAAAATAACGGTTTTGAATTTAAAAGGGGTTTTAAATCGATTTTTCAAAGAATATGGTTTATTAAAAATTTTGAATTGATTAAATTTTAAAATAAATAGATGGATAAAATTTTATGTTTTAAAAATTTATATTTTTATAAAATATAACTTAAAAGAAATTTTTAACAATAATAGGTTTTTATAAAATAGTTAAATTTGGTTTTTGGGAAGTTATGATTATTAATGGTTTATATAAAGGATTTTATAAATGGGTGTTTTTAGATTAAATCATTGAAGTTATAGAATAAATTTATAAAATGCTGAGTTGATGTATAACATGAATTTCATTATAAATCTATAGATATATAATTTGTGAAATTTATTAAAAGAATGGTTATTGGTAAGTGAAGTTTTATAAGTTATTGACTTATAAAAATGAATTCGGGGCAAAAAAAAAAAAAAGAGGGGTTTGTCGAAATTGTTAATAAATGAAGATTTCATTAGTTGAAATTATTATAAACCATAAAGAAATCTTGTAAGTGATAAGATTTTAAATTGGTGAAGTTCAAAGGAACGATTTGGTAAATAAATAATATTATAAGTATTTAACTTACAATATGGCTTTTGGGTATGAAATTGGGTTATGTAAATTGCATCGGATTAATAAAGGAATTTATAAAATTGGGGTTTATAATAGAAATGGAATTTATAAACTATGTTTATAAATTTGAAATTCATCGAATTTGATAAATTGAAATATGGGAATTTGTTAAGTGGGCTATATTCACTATTTTGAATATTGAATAGATTATTAAATAAAATGGGTTTGTTTTTGGGAAAGGAATGTTTTAAATGGAATTTAAAACGAATTAAAGGTGTTTTAAAATGTATTGAGTATTGAAAACATAGATTTCAACATTGATTGTTGAAATAGACGTTTTCGAGAAACAGAAGGGGATAATTTGTATAGTATTGGATTTATATATCTATTTTTAATTTCAAATCCATATACTAGTGTTTTTGGGTTGTCGTAACGATGTTTTACGCAACATTCGTTTTTAATCCAAATAAATGTGAATAAAGGAATGTTTTCTTAAAGAGAATGGAATAAAATACTTAACGGTAACTTAAGTATGTGGAATATTTTCAAATCGTTGAAAATAAATAAATTTGTGAACTACTTATTTTTAAAATAAGCATGGGAATGGTTTTCTAATATGAAATGGAACGGTTTTTGTGAATTCACCTTTAAGGTAATTGAAAGCAAATAACTTGAAATCGATTTGGGAATCGTATGCTAGTAGATGCTTGGAATTTAAATTCACTTTGGAATTTATAAATATGAAGGGAAATTTGTTTAAAAATAAATGTTGATTTATTTTTAAATATGAAAATATAATTTACGAATTTGGAACGTAAGTTAAAATAAATCGGTAAAGATTTATTAGGTGATTTGAAATTAGTTTTCAAATGGTTAAGGTGATTTGAAATTGGTTTGCAAATGGTTAATGTAATTTGAAAATTGATTTTCAAATGGTGAAGGTAAATTGAAAATTGGTTTTTCAATTGGTTAAGTGTGGAAAATTTTATCGTGAAGTGGTTTTGGTAAAACAAATAACTGGGGCAATTATTTGTAAATGGTGTATATATATATATATATCTTGTAAAGATATTTTGGGACTTAATAATTTTGAAAAAAATTATTTGGAATCTGATGATGTGGCGCATCTTTATTGATAGTTAAATAACCGACTATCAATATTTACCCTTGGATGGTATTGATTGTGTTTGTTTGGAATTGAATGCACACTTTTTTTTTTTTTTTTTTTTTTTTTTAAATAAGCGCTCGCTATTCGGTTTAGCCGGGAGAGGACCTTTGTGTCATATATCCCATTCCGAATATGCGATACGACGTTTGGATTGCATTTGAAGACCGGTGTTGAAGACCGGGTATTTGTGAAAACGATAGGATGACCTATCGATTGTCTCCGCATCGTTAGCTACGATATGGAGATTTCCTTTGTGATGGGAAATTTTATCGGGATTGTGAATACCCGGATTGCAAGGGCTTCTTTGGAAGTGCCTTCGGTTCTGTTCGAACCCGGAACAGACTTGTATGGTTACGTGTCTGACATTACATTTTGAGAGATAGAGCAGATTTCTTTCAAATACATTTCTGTTGGTGGCGGAGAATTTATTCTCTTAGCTTAACACCCTTCTCTGAGACGTACGAGCTCAGAGGTTATGTAGTTGAAGGTTATCAGCGATATTTCCCAATCTGGTAATGTGGCATGCTGAGTGCTGCTGTGTGATGATCATTGGTTGATCGTTTGGATTGGATCATTCGTTTGATCATTTATCTTTGTGATTATTGCTTTGGTCATCTGTGGACCCGAAGCATGGCTTTGTTACACAAAGCGTAGCTTTGTGGACGAGACTTCGTCAGGACCTCACTCCCCGGAAATGGTCGAAACAGGAATATGCGGCAAGGTTATGAGGGTCGCGCCCTTTAGGGTATGTCATTTCCTTCTGGAAAAGGGTGGTATCATGGTATGGAGCCCAGATGCTTACTCATGTTGATACACTATATATATTTCTGTGTGTGGTGTTGTTGTGAGCGCTCGGATAAAGGTCCCAAAGGACCGGGGGATGACATATTCGTGTAGTAGTTACCTAGTTACAGAGGTAACCCGGCCTTGTGTTGGCAGAGATCTAACCGTAACGTTAGTTTCTCGGGACGTCCCGCCAGAGGCGATCCCATGTGGCAGTAGGAAGTTCCTTAGCCTGACCATTTGTTGGAAATCCAATCAAAACAATACGCGCCTTGTACGGTTTTAGTTGTATTACCTGCCATTCACTTATGGTGGTCACCACTGTTTGGATGGTAGCTATAGTAGGCATAGTTCGGAATGTCTATGTTGGCTAGGATTTATATTCTACTTTCGAAATTGTTTTCTACACTATGCACTAGTAATAATATCAAAAATGATTTGATTTTCGCGTAGTAAGCATCTTTGACTATCATAAGGAGAAATCTCCTCCAATTCTGCGTTTGCATTGTGTGTGTGGCGGGAGGCCTTATGGTAGTTTCATTTTCCAAAAAGCATTGCGGATTTCAAAATTTAAATTTTCTTGTTGCTTGTTTAAAGATAAACTGTTTTTGAGTTCTCACACCAGTCCCATGACTGACCTGGAGTTTATTGTTCCTTTCCTAAACTCTGGGTGCCCAATATTTTCCACACGGGCAGTCTAGAGTTAGGTTGTCAGGTTATTCTGGATTCGGGAGTTGCTGTGCAGGTCTGGAGGCGAGCCAGATAGCGTAGTCTATTATCTATTGTATATATATCTTTTCTTTTTCCGCTGTTGTTGTTGTACACTCTGATTGATGTAATGTAATGTGATGTAATGTATAAAAATGTATAGTTCTTTTGTTTTAATGAATATTCATTTATCTATTATATGTTGTTCCGCTGCGACTGTGAGATTCTGATATTGTTCCTGTTCTGTTACTTGTTTTTGTTTTCTTCTCTCTTTTCTTTCTTCTATCTTTCTCTCTCTTCTCCTATTTTTTTTCTTCTTCTTCTTAAACCCTAACGGTTCGATTTTTCGGCAACGAAAAATCCCGATCGTTACAGTCTCGAATTTCGCAAGTGGATAAAATCTCGAGATCGTTCCATTCGGATATCATCTTAGAAACAACAACTTGTTGTTTACGGCTAAGAGCATCGGCGACACGATTACCCTTATCGGGAGTATAAAGGATATCAAGATCATAAGGAGCAAGGAACTCGAGCCAACGTTGTTGACGCAAATTAAATTCCTTTTGAGAGAATAAATACTTCAAAGACTTATGATCGGTATAAAGAATAAATTTCTCTCCCAAAAGATAATGACGCCAAATCCGAAGAGCAAAAACAATAGCCGCGAGTTCTAAATCATGAGTGGCATATCTAGTCTCAGTAGGCTTCAATTGCCTAGAAGCATAAGCAATAACACGTTCTCTTTGCATAAGAACGACACCCAAACAAACACGAATAGCATCGGTATAAACAACGAAATCTTGATTCCCCTCGGGAATAACAAGAATAGAGCATTAGAAAGAAGTTCCTTTAGTTTCCGAAAAGAAGTTTCACATTAGTCCGACCAAATGTATTTAACACCTTTCTTCGTTAAGCTAGTGAGAGGCACTGCAATCTTAGAAAAGTCTTTGATAAAACGGCGGTAATAACCTGCCAATCCAAGGAAACTACGAATCTCTGTCACACTCTCCGGTCTCTTCCAATCTTGAATCGCTTCAATCTTTGAAGGATCCACGGAAATTCCGGATTTGGAAATAATGTGACCGAGAAACTTCACACGAGATTGCCAAAAATGGCATTTAGAAAATTTTTCTTTTAATTGATTACTCCTAAGAGTTTCCAATACAATCCGAAGATGCTTTTCATGCTCCTCCTCGGTTTTTGAATGCACAAGAATATCATCAATAAAGATGAGAACAAATCGATCGAGAAAATCTTTGAAAACTCGATTCATTAGGTCAACGAAATAAGCTGGGGCATTCGTCAACCCAAATGGCATAACAAGCCATTCATAAGATCCATACCGAGTACGGAACGATGTCAAAGGAATGCTATCCTCTGCAATACGAAGCTGATGAAATCCAGTAGCTAAGTCTAATTGTGAAAATACTCTAGCACCAATAAGTTGATCGAATAGATCATCAATCCGAGGTAAAGGATATTTATTTTTGATAGTAAGATCATTAAGCTTGTGGTAGTCAACGCAAAGTCTAAGTGTACCATCGGATTTCTTTACGAAAATAGCCGAAGCTCCCCAAGGCGAGGAACTAGAGCGAATAAATTGCTTCATCTCCAATTCGGATAATTGTTTACGCATCTCTTCATTTACTTTATTGGACATACGATAAGGAGGACGAGTAATTGGTTGAGCTTCAGGGATAAGGTTAATTCTGAACTCAATTGCTCGCTTAGGTGGTAATCCTAAAACGGGCTCAAATATGTTGGAAAATTCACGAACAACGTGAATAAGAGAAATAATATCTTCCTCGTCATCATTATCGTCATCATGAGGATTTAAAGAGTATAACGATGCAACCAAACTGGAATCCGAACCTTTAAGATTAATAGAAATCTGCTTAACAGATTGAGGGTGTCGGAGATAAATAGTCCGCTCGGGACATAGGATATGAGCTTCATAACGGTTAAGCCAATCCATTCCCAAAATCATTCCAAAGCCTAAATAATGCATGACATACAAATCGGCTAGGAAAGAAAAATCACACAAAATAATCTCCACATCTTTACACAATAAACTGATTGTTGCGGATCCACCAACCGGATTCGCAATTCTCAAAGAAGTCATTAAAGCAACAACACTTAAAGAAAAAGTATCAACAAGCTCTTTTGATATAAAAGAATGGGACGCGCCCGTATCAAAAAGAACTCGAATAGGATGATCACGAAATAAATTAATGCTATCAAGGATAGAATGAGAAATAGGCCACGAGATGTGTTGCCAGGGGCTTGAGCAACATTTAACTTTCCCTCCTTCCTGCCCTGAAGCTTGGGGCATGAAGATATAACATGACCGGGACCTTTGCAGTAGCGACAAGAGAGAGACTTTGGGAACTTGTTCGCGTAATGGTCCTTCGAACCACAATTACAGCATTCCCCATGACCAAAGGAAGAAGTCTTTGCTACCGGGGTTGCTTGCTTCCCTTTCTTATTGGGATAAGTTCCTTTGAATTTATTAGGCCTTTTCTTGTTGTTGAAGTTTTGTTTGGAACCCACCACTTCAACATCATTCTCCCTATCCGCCTCTTCAAGACGAAGAGCGATATCAATGAGTTGGTCGAAAGAAACTTCTAATTTTAGAAGTAATGGCTTCTTGATATTTTTGTTTAAGCCATAGACAAATCTTTGGTTCTTCTTCAATGGGGTGTTGATGTAGTCAACCCCATATTTGGAGAGAGATTCAAAAGACGCGACATAATCTGCCACGGAAGATTCACCTTGGACAAGGTCTATGAAACGCCGAGCCAATGTCACTTTCTCTGCTTCTGGCACGAATTTTAATTCGAAGCGTTCCCGGAATTGCTCTCAGGTGAGATCCGCTTCATTAATCTTAGAAATAAGAAGTTTGTACCAGTCCTATGCTCTTTCTTGGAGCATACTAGAAGCCACCTGAACTCGGTGAAGATCAATGAGGTTCATGCGAGAAAAGATTCGATCGCATGTCCTTAACCAAGCCTGGACTTCAATAATAGTTTCAGAACCTTTAAAAAGCTTCCCACCTAGGTTGGTGTAATCATTGCACAAACGTGCAAACCCAGATTTAGGGTGAGTAGGTTCCGGATTAGAACCAGCTGCTTGAGCATTCGTGACAAGGTCAAGAAGTTGCTGGGTAGTCATAAAAACTCCATCTTGGGGTGTAGCACTAGATGGTCCAGCTCTGGGACGGCCTTGTCTAACCATTTCTTTTCTTTAAGAAAGAAAGAAAGAAGAGGAAAAGTTATTCTCAAAATAAATATCAAGCAATCTTGATAGATAAAACAAGGAATCATAAGGAAAATAGGATGAATCGGTACGAAGACTCGAATTAAATCCTAAAGCACGACTCCTAAGAAAGACTTAAGACGATAATCCTTGTTATAATATTACATATTGTTCCGAAGTTTGGCTCTGATACCAAGCTGTGACGCCCCACCTCTATACCCACGCTAGCCAAGAACACTACGGTGTAATGCTGTCAACTAGCACGGAGAATAAGGCTGTTGAGGAGCGACCATCCATGTAATTGCTTTGCGCGAGCACCGATATGTCAGATAGTATAACATACATTTTATTTCAAGAGGAAATCCGACATACCGATACAAACACAAAGCTACTACACAGTGGCTATAATAATCTTCGGAAACAAATATAGAAATAAACATAACACAAATTAGTCACAGATAATTCATATCACAAAGGCGGAAGAAAATATGAATATATAACTAACACATGAAAGTGTATATCAGAGTAGTGGTCAAAAAGATCCACAATAATACAAAAGAATAGCAACTATGAGTCCACATCTCAAATGTATACAAAAAAATAAACTACTAATCTAAGTAGTTAGCCAAAAGTCAGAGAAATCAATCCCCAGTGAGAAGTCAAGCTGAAGCACTTGTAACATCTCGATCTGACTCGAGTATTATTTAATAAGAAAATAATAAACGGATCAGTCTAACTATAAATATCAGATGAAGCGATATAGAATAAGAGGTATGACTAAACACATAATAATCACAATGCCAAGCTGTGATATATAGAAGTAATTGACAATCAACAAGAGATTAATCAATATCACAAAAATCTACTCAAGGATCAAAAGGAAGGTCATACTCTTTATTTCGTTCACCAAACCATAAATATTGACGGTTATATCAATATCAATCACAAAAGTCAATGACACACAAATTCACCAATGCACAAATATTGATAAAACTTATCAATGAAAATCACGAAAATTGGTGAAGCACAAATTCTAGAAATCATCTCAAGAAATCCAGAAATCACAAAAGTGGGGGGAAGGCCTATCACAAACGGGAGCATAAAGATCACCAACACGTGTATCACAAACGAAACGCTAATTCCATGGTTGCTAACAACCACAAATTGAGCCGAAGCTCCACAAACGGCCCGAAGACCATGGGTTCCTATCCCACCAATTTGAGTCGAAACTCCACAAAACGGGGTTTAATCTCCCTCGTAGACAAAGAGACATCGCACATTGCTAGTCTAAATCACAAAAATGATCGTCAAGATCATCAAGAAGTGTCAATTACAGTAAGCTAGTAAATATATGAGCTTAGCTTCATGTCCCATAACCACTAGCTTAACTTAAATATTTACGAACAAATTGTAGATCTCCACTAGAAAATTGTCACAAGAGATTCAATCGAACAAGTCCAAGGATTAACCAACGAAGTAAACGCAAGCGTTTCATACCACTCGTTTTACTAAGCCGTTTAATTAGATTTCTTATACGAGTGAGGTAAAGGCTTGTATATACTAATAGATTGGAAAACGGTTTAAGAAACGAGCTTTGTAATAAAATAGTGCTGAAATCGTTTTGATGAAAGAATTTTGATATTTACTACTAGTATAGAAAACCTTTATATTTTTAAAGTGACAAATCACAAAGAAGATTGTAGGAACAATCAATCACTAAAATTCACATTCGAAGACGTGAATAAAATGCAAAGAAATCGATACCAAATCCATCGAAATGGATATTCCGAGAATTCCCGAAGAAAATAAGCCATCAAAGTCAATAACAAATGATAACAACAAATAGGGAAATAACACGAATCGATTAAATTTGGGAAATCACGCAATATATGCGAAATAGGCAAAATAGCAACAGGTCGGTCGGCTGGCTACAGAGCTCGGTCGACCGGACCCTGTTCTACAAAAATTCTCGGGAAGCAGGTCGGTCGGCTGAGCCCTGTAGGTAGTCGACCGGACCAGAGACAGAAAGGTGCTTATGCACTTTAGTAGTAGGTCGGTCGACCGGCCCAGGGGTTCGGTCGGCCGAACCTGATGTTCTGCAACTTGAAACCTATTGCAAATGAGGTGCAAATCTCGACCAAATTGCAATCGCACGAGCAACGACGCTAAGGATTTATGCCAATCGACTACCCGGCCCTATATGCTCCTCGATACATCACCAAAAACATGTTCAAACATCAAAATTATTATTTTTAAAGATTTGAACTCAAAACACTAAAAATTGGAATGTTCACCAAATCAATCCAAACCAAAAGCAATTGCACAAGAATAATTGTTAGGAATTCATACCTAACAATCGAAGATAGTTATAGACTTAGATGTGAGATAAAAATCTCACCTTTGAACCCAAACAAATGATGAAGAAGCTTGAAAGTAAAGAAGAATCAACCACTCTTCAAATCCAACTCAAGAAGCTTGATTCTAAGCTTTAAAAGAAGAACATTCCCAAAGTTAGGTTTAGGAATTTCTGAAATTGATAAGAGAATGAGTTGGAGAAGAAGAAGAGAAGGCTTACCAATGGGTTCTTCTATTAGTTTGGAGCTAGAGTTTGATTTGCAAAAGAAAACTAGGGCTTTGAGTTTTAATTTCTTCTTCCACTCTCCATTGTTATGAAAGCTTGAATATTAGGAATTAGAAATGAAGTAATGAAGAGGAGAAGTGGTTGGGACTGAATACATAAGTGGGGTTATTGGGCTCAGCCCAAACCAAAGCCCTAAGTGAAAAAGTAGCAAAATTCCACTAACTCCAAACATATCAAAGTTTACACTTAAAAAGATCGCAAACGGTGCTTTGAACTCAATGGAAGTGGTCCCGAGTCCTAATTCGGTTGTATGCAAAAAGTAGCTTTTCGGACTAAATTCTGAGTATCGATAAAATATTTACATACAATATTTAAATATAAAATCGATAAATATGCGGGTTGTTACACATGTGTAGGCCGACCCTATAGGGACCCAAACTTGACCTAAATCCATGCCTTGGTTGTGCTATTTCAGTTCATAACTGAAGTATGTGAAGTTGAGAACAAGTGCAATTCATTCGATGTTGTTTTGGGCTTTGAATTTTAATGTTATTTGATGTTTAAATCGTGTTGAAACTTACATATATTTGTATTATTTTGTGTAAATGTTTGAACAAGGCTATTAGATTTGGCTCTCCACTCTCTTGTCGTATCCGTGTTGTCGTGCCTTTGTAGTGTCGGTATGTGTGCTTTGGCAGCAATCTCCAGCTTTAAACATGTGAGTTATTCTCACCAGACAATATGTACATATATAACTAGTAAATTGTCCCCTTTTGAATCTGTAAAATGCATTATCATGTTACACCTGCTATATTATGATTTTATGATGTTCACCCATGCTTAAACACCTGTTATAACATCTGTTACTGTTATATTATCTTGTTCTGCCATTTTTATCAGTTTATCACACTGGAAGTTCCCTTTAGATTAGAATCACTATGGGTTGAAATGAAACATACCCGAACGGACTTTAGAATAGGGGAAAATCGTTATGGGATGAAATGATAAGCCTGAACGATTTTCAACTTATTTTATTTACTTGGGACTGCGGGTTTGAAATGATAAAACTCGGATTTTTCTTTGTAAATTACGGGTTGAAATGATATATTACCCGTATCACTTTACCTAGCGTAGAAAATTATATACAGGCCCGTAGTTAAAATATGTTTTCTAAATTTTTTAAAATATTTTAGAAATTTAATTATTATAATATTTTGATTTAAAATTAAATAAAAATATAATTTTTGTAAAGTATTATTGATTTTCTAGAAATCTATAAGTTAAATAAATTATGGAAAAGTTAGAAAATCTGAATGTAAGTTATCTTGGAAATTTTGATTTAATTTTTAATGGAATTTAAATTAACTTTGAAAATATGATAAATTTATGATATTTTGAATTTTAAATTAATTTAAAATTATTTGTATAACATATTAATGATTTTTGAATAAAGTTAAAATGTTAATGAGTGAATATTGAGTTGAATTTGGAAATATAACTTAAATTGGAATTTATGAATTTGGTTTAAAAGTGAAATTTTAAGTTAAGTTAAATAAAATGGAATTAAGTTATATTTGAAATTTTAAACTTAAGTGTTAAGTTGAAATTTAAAGTAATGAATTTAAATTTGAATGTTGAAATTTAATAAGTGAATTATTAATAAATATTGATTTTGGGAAGGAAACTTAACTTTATAAAATCATGAATTTAAGGAAAATTAAATGATGCTTATAAATGTGAAAATGTATAATTTTATAAGTTAAAAATGATTTAAATAAAAATATAAGTGTTTGTGAAATTCTATTTAATATTTGAAGTTAATTAACAGCATTTTTAATATTGTCTTTTGTTAAATTTAATTGTTTTTTGAATGTAACTTTCTGTAGCATTTTCTAAATGCTATGAAACTTGAATTTTCATTGTTTTAATAAATTTAAGTGCATAAATGAATATTGAAAAGTTTAAACTTTTGGCATTTAATAATTTAATTATTAAATTTAATAACTTCATTTTTATGATTTAATAATGAAGTAATTTGTTTTGAAATATAACTATTTGATATATTAAAATGATTGAAATGTGGTTTCGAAAGATATGATATTTTGATATACTAAAGTGATTGAAATGTGGTTTCGAAAGATATGATATTTTGATATATTAAAATGATTGAAATGTGGTTTCGAAAAGATACGATATTTTGATATATTAAAATGATTTGAAACGAAGTTTTGAAAGACATGATATTTTGATATTAAATGATTTGAAAAATGGGGTTTTGAAACATATGATATTTTGATATTAAATGATTTGAAAAATGGAGTTTTGAAAGATATGATATTTTGATATTAAAATGATTTGAAAAGAAGTTCTGAAAGATATGATATTTTGGAAATGAAGCTTTGAAAGGTTATGATATTTTGATATATTAAAATGATTTGATAGGAAGTTTTGAAAGGATATGATAATTTAATATATTGAAATGGTTAGAAATGACTTGATATTTATTTTGATACATATTTGAATTAAAAGATATGGTATGATGATATATTGAAATGGTTTGGAAATGATTTAATCTTTATTTTGATAAAGATTTGGGTTGAAATGATATTTTATTTTGAAGTATATAATATTGTTTTAAAGTTATAAATACGGGTTATAATAACGATTGGTTGTTAAAGAGACCACGATCGGATATTGTCTTATAGCCGACCAATACCGAAAACCACTTTAACAACTGTGTACGCGGTGGAGATTCCATAATGAAGTAGTATGATGGCGACGTTCTCGAGGTATATTACGTGGACCCAACTCCCGCGAGTTGACATATATGACTAAAACAGGAGCTATACAGGGCTACACAAAGGGTCGCACCCTTTCATAGAGCATGCTCCATCAGAAACCATTCTATTACTTTTGTGATTCGATACGTGGATCCACTTTGATTCGAGGGTATGTCTCGAGGTGGGTGAAAGCTGCTGGCTTGCCGTCACCACCGGTCCGGGAGTGCAAACGGTGTATCCACCCTAGCATTGCCTCGCGTGCCGTGTCATATCCTTATATCGAGCCCACTACGATTTTGGTTTTAAAGATCCGACCGCGTTAAGGTTCACCATCCCCTTAACGCTATTTTCTATATGATTATACTTTACCGATCAGACACTACGGTATATAGCGTATATTACTACATAGTAAATAGTTTAACGGATCCTTAGAGGATGGGCGGTCCCAAGCATCTTCTAAGTTACTTGTACCTTTACTACAGTTCACTTGAGTTGGTTTACATTGTATAAGTATGTATGTCCTGACTCGAGTGTTTGTATTTTTATTTACGCTCAGGTCAGCCTGAGTTATTCGCATATTTGGATTTCCATTTTCTAGAGATTGGAATCGCTGGAGATTATCTACTTGTCAAGTTTTATCTTTTGCAGTCTTTTGTTCCTTTTAGCTCTTGTATTAGCAGACTTTTATGTAGTGAGACTCCCTTTGTACTTTATTTCTTCTGTTGTATCTAATGTAACTCTGATATATTATGTAGTAGCTTCATCAACTACTATCTCTTTTACTTCCGCTGCATTATTATTATTCTGTGTCTGTGATCTGTGATTTTATTTACTGTATATTCTGAGATTTGCCAAAATATTTATTTACAACACGGTATTTTGAGCAATTCAATTCCAGCATGAGTGTCTACCTATACACTTATAATGGATGTGAATGGTTGAAAATACCAGGTTGTTACATTTATTTTAAAGATAAATCGGTTTTGTTTGCTCATACCAGTCCCATGACTAACCTAGAGTTTATTGTTCCCTTCCTAAACTCTGGGTGCCCACAATTTTCCACACAGGCAGTCTAGAGTTGGGTTTTTCAGATAATCAGATAGTAGGTGTAGATTCGACAATCTTTGAACATTGGCAATCGCATTAGGATTAAGGTGCTTCACTTCATTGTTGATGGTGGTTCTTCCTTTTTGGTTTGGAGACTTTCTAGTCTTGGAGCATTGGCAATGGTGTTGTAATTAATTGAAGTATCAATTTAAGGACTTCTGAAGATATTATCTTTTGGAGGCTTTCTTCCGCTGTTATTTTTGTATCTATGTTGTTGATATCAATTGTATCAATGTGTTATATCATTGTAATCAACTGTTATGTATCAATGATATTATTCTTTTCCTTCTGCTGTGTTGTTATACTTAATGTGTTATAAGCTCCGGCGAACCAGATTCAGCGTATGAGTCTGCGACATTCGAGTACAAGTGAAGTACGGGTGCTGATTTTCGAAGGTCGAACCAAGGTCGTTACAGTTTATGTTTGGATGGATAAAAAGTCAATGTTTCAATTACAGAAGAAGTTAGCAAAGTAATGATTTTCTTTTCCTTTTTTGTTGCTGTTGTGGATAGTCCTATAACTTGCAAGTTAAAGGAAGATAAAAAATCGATTGAATGAGGAAAATTGGGATTCTTGCACCGATTGGTCATTGATAAGTTTATTTTTATAGATTAATTTTTAGTGTAAAATTGGTAAAAGTATAATGCATTAGGCAGTTACAATGGTAAACGTGTGATGCATCCAGCTGCCACGACCGTGTTACTCTAGAAATGAATAAGCATTTGGTTGAATAAGGAAAATGAGAGGAAATCATACTAATTGATGATGCAAATATATCAAGTGCACTACTTAGGTCCAAAGTAAAAGCATCAAATGATACAAAACCTCCCACAGTGGTATTGCAAAATTAATACATGTGTTGGCCAAAACGTTCATTGATAGCCAGAGAAAAATATTGGGTGTATTACATATGTGTGCAAATTCAACACTTACATCACAATTATTGGTAAAGTATATTTTCAAACGCATACCTACATATACTCACAGTATCCAACCATCGGGAATTAGTCTCGACCTTCCAATCGTGGATGTGTATGAAATAATGGATCAGCAGTAATTCAAAACTGAATTGACCGAACTTTGTAAATAAACAAAAATAAGAATAAGCTGTCACACTGTTAGAAGAAAACAAAAGAGCAAACATAGTTATTTGTGCTCAATACAATAGTAATAGTTAATATTGACATGTTTAGGCAAAAACATACATGTTTTTACATATTTGTTCTAGAGAACATCTTCCAAACTATTGTGAGATAAAGGAGTCTGCAATCCTCTTTGCTGTGTTTGTTTTAAGTTGGTTGTACAAAGGTATAAGGGACTACAACATTACCTTCTTACCAACTTCTAAATATCAAATTATGGGCATCATTGTTAACGAATGGCAATACCCTCAGTTAGTTGTGCATGAATAGTATCATTATATATATGCCTTCTTAATAAAAATTACATTTATTTCTAATACTTCTATTTATAATTATACCACTGAAAATTACCTATATAGTTAACAGTGGGCATACACAGCATATACAATAGCATAAAATAGAATAGTGTTTGTTTACCATAAAGCGTAAGGCAATGGGAACATGCAGCATATAAAATACGCAGCATAGTGGGAATGCATTTTTTTATAATGTGTTTTTCTACCATATAGTTAATAGTGGTAAGAGCATAGGTAGTAACGATATAGTTAGCTTTAAATAAGCAGTAGTTTAATACCATCTAAAATAGAATAACTAATTTAAAATGGGTAGACGGTATGCTAAAACTCAAATTAACTGTGTACACATTGCAATGTTTTATGATTAATATGCTGGTGTGATCATTTTGCTTTTACAGATCAAATACTATTGGGCAGTAAACATAAAAGGCACACTTAGTTGGAAAAAAGCACATACATTGTCTATAAAACATGGAAAGTCTACAAAAAGGTCAATTAAAGTGGAAGAAAGCATGCTAAATGTCAAGGATTCCTGCAAATGGTGGATATTTGTCTCTAAATGCATATTTCTGTAGCCTAGGATTCGTTTTCTTTGACTTGTACTAAGTAAAAGGTGTTGCAAAACCCGTGAAACAAAACAAGTATTGATTTTCAGTGTAGGTTGATGTATGCAGTAAAAGAATCATCTTTGTTAATGAAATCATGGAAAATTTAAAGTCCTAAGCACCTAATACACTAATTTTCAGCCTACAGTAAACTTAACGAAGCAAAAAAAATTGGTTTATGATAACGGAAATCCTATTATTGTTTCCAAGTTATACAATAAAAGGAAATTTCTTATTAATAATCAATTTTCTCACCATATGAAGCTCATGGAAAAACTACCTGAATAGTATCCAGAATATATGTTTTTATTTAGTCAAGCCCGCCAACTTCTTCCTATTATACATTAGGCACCTAAATTGCAGCAATCTGAATTAAAAAAATATGCTACATAGATAAACAATATGGTTTATAAGTAGACATGAAAAATGACAATAAAGTATGAACTATGTAAAAAAAGGAATTTGTGCATACTTACTTTCGATGTACCTAATGAAGATGCATTCTTTTTCTTTGATCTCTCCAAGGCTTTGAAGATATCTACCTTGTCTAAACATTTTGCAGTATCATTGAGCAAGCTATTGCCATATCTGTGATTTATACTTCTATTTATGAAATTGGCAATAACATCAACAACTAAAGCGTTTACATCCCTAGCCATAAAAACTGATGTTTGGCCAATGATACCTTTTACCAAATTATCTTTGATACTCTGCATAGAACGAATTACTCAAGCCAAGATAAAAGTGGGTTTTTAAAAAAGAACTACTCAAATTGGACAACTAAGACTATGTTCTCAAGTTGATGCAAAAATTATTATTTAATACGAAACAACTAACACACATTTTTTATTTTGACCATACACTTTATGCATATTTCCATTGTAATTAACAAAAAAAGCAGCTCGTTCATTGCTTAACTTACCATGATTGGAAACCAAGTTAGAACCAAATCAAAAAAGCATGAAAATGATGAATGTAAAATAAATTTACAATTGTGAAAATTTCAATTTTCATTCAAATAGTAAGACTACAAAACTTATACTCACTTTTTTATAAGGTGCAAAACTTGAAAACAAAATAAGCATTTTCGGAAAAAAGCATTCAAAATTATTACTGTAATTTCTCCTCATCCATAATTGTGTGAAATACAAACATTTTGTAAATACAAAAAGCTACTTTTGAAAGATGTAAGTATATCAACAAAACCTTAATAAATACTCCATTTGTTTGTATGGTAGGAAACCTAGAATTTGAATCATCCATTGAACAAAATTGTGAGTAAAACTACTACTATGTACTTTCTCATTATCCAAACATGAGAAATTAGTAGAAAACATAACTGCATAAACGAAGCATAAGTGGAAAAATTAATTTATGCCTCATGGAGTGTTGCTTACTAACAGATGTAATACATCAACAAATCCTTATAATTTTGCTACAATCAAATTGCAAACTGAAAAATAAAGCTCATATAAGATATTAGATTTTTACAATCTCCATAAAATATTGGACTACAATTATACATACAAAGTATTCACGTCATGGTAATATATTTCAAAACTGGTGTATCATTTCCTTGTTTTCCTAACATAATAATCAATTTTAAAAAAAACACAAACTAAAATTAGTTCAAGATCACAAATCCCTATAACCAAGTATACGGTTAGAGGATAACCAAATGACAACACAAAGTCTAGTTTTTTATAGCTAAAAGGAGACGATTGTTGGATCTTAAGCAATCCAAAGAAAAACACACGATGTAGATTGTTCATTTATTATTGATACACAACTTATTCCCCACTGAAGACGATGAATCAACAAAGCCAAAACATAAAAAGGTTTAAGATGATGTGTTTTGAGATAATTGCTTTTAAGAGTGATAATTTGCATTTTTAAAGAAGTTATAGAGTTGTCGTCTTTAAGAAAAATCAAGATAAAGAGAGTTTTACCAAGCAATAAACATAAACATTTGTAAATTCAATACCATATATTGAACATGGTATTATATAAACGTTCAAGAAGACATTACGTACTTACATAGACTAATAAAGTCTTACCAAAGCCTATAATCTAAATGGACCGTAAATTAAAAGTCGGATATAATGAACATAGGTGATTATTTTTAATTAACAGTTTGATATAATGAACATAGGTGATTAGTTTTAGTTAAAATTTCAGTAACAAATGTAACCATGTGGTAAATTTCTGAGAGAAATAGGGATAAAGAGAGTTTTACCAATTAAACATATATGAAACACATCATTCTATTCACATTGAAGAAGCCCTAGATAGACTAATGGACTATACCCAACACCCATAATCTAAAAGTACCATCAAGTAAAAGGTAGATATAATGAACTACATAGGTGATTAATTTAGTATTACAAAGGTTAATAATGATTGTATTATGCAATACACCACTGCCATTGACAACTGATCTAAAAATATTCAGTTAGTTGAGTTAAACAACCAAAGGATTCGATCTTACATAATAACTATAATCCACTTAAGAAATATAAGTGGTTAAAAATGTGAAAAAAAAACTAACTAAACTTATAAAACCTGATAAAGAATCTTTGCATTGTCATATATTTCCCTATTTGATAAATGTAGCATATAGTAAATAATCCAAAACTGATCAACAATGGATTCATAACCCTACATAAATCAACAAATTAAATACCATTTTGGAAATATATTACAATTTAACATCATGAAATCAAGCTAACATATACCAAAAATACCTTCCAAAAGAACACGAAACTCATGATTAATATAGAAGAATACTACCAAAAAATAGATGAAAGGGGTATGTTACTGTGACTGATGGAGAGGGAAATTGATGGTTTTCCTTACATGAGATAAAACTAATTATTTATACTAACTAATCTGGTAAAAATAAATAATAGCTATAAAATTACCTGTTTAATAAGCTTAAAATGGCAGCCATTGACATTGCATATTGAATGACACAACTGCGATTGGTGAGGCTGCAAGAAAAATTAAGGAGGCCTCGACTTCATTTGTTCCCTAGAATAAACTTACTCTATTGAAACAGTACATATACTATACATATCCAATGGCAGTCAATAATCTGAATTCATCGGTGCATATACTATATCGACCTTCAATCAGTTAAATATTGGCCTTAAATTTCAAAAATTATGATTCAACCATGATCATCGTGAGTAATTAAGAAATTCAATACAAGAATGTAGTTGAATATTTAACATCATTAACATACAACACGAGAGGAGTAGGCACAGTGGAGGTAAATCTGGAGACACTGAGTTGCCGATGGCAGTTCCTAATGGAAGGAGAAGACGACCGCCCGTCGATGATGGGAGCACGAACAACGATGTGATTCAATGATGACGGGGAAGAAAAGGCGTAAATTTAGGGCGAAGCGATTCAATGGGTATATGTTAAATTAGGGAAATGAATATTTAGGGTTAGATAAGAAGATGAAAGGAGAGAACAATCAAAGATTGATCTTTTGGTCCAGGATGAATCCGCGTGACAGAAACGACATGATAGACGTAGAGAAAAGAACCGCGACATGATAGGGTTTTCATGAGAATCATATTATTTCAGTTGGAAGAAAAGGGAGGAAGAGGAGATTAGCAATAGTGAGAAATAAATTTTCATCTGGACAAAAAGATGTAGAGCTCGGTATAATAAAAAGAATGAAAAACGTGACTCTTGATTTCACAAATGACTCAGGAGGCCTATGCGCTCTTGAAAATAAACTCAGTAATAATATAATAGTATATATATATGTGTATGTATGTATGTATATATGAGATAATGCATTAACATGTATATACAAGATTTCAAACTAGGAAAATGCCAACCTTTTGACTACATATTATATATGTGAAATGCCACTACCGCAGTACAAACCTACTTTAAAAAAAATTGTGTGAGAATACATTGTCAAAAATGTTAGCTTATGTTTTATATTTGAATAAATCTCTCAATGGAATAAAATTTTGAAAGAGTAAGAAATAAAGAGTGATGTCGGCTGAAGGACAATTGCTTTGTTTTTTAATTTGTATATAGGATATATGGTAAAATGGGTTTACTTTGCCCAATTAGCCCATATAAGAAATTCTCTATATTTAAATACAATAGCCTTGTAACCGAAGTTTGTAATAATATCTGTATCAAACATACAACATTTCAAAGCAACGAATATCATTCTTTCTTCATTCAAACACCAAAATCATTCAGATTTTATAAGAATCAGAGCCAACATATTAGAAACTTAACAGGATTCACCATGTCTAAATTCAAAAAGACCGATCCGTTAGAGAAATCTCATCATCTGGATCTATTCTACCCATCATTTTAAATTTCAACATTTGGGTAAGGAATTTGTCCAAGCAATTTATTTCCATTCCAAGCAAAGTCACCGGTTGCAATAATATATTTGAAAATTCAAGACCGAAGGAAAGCCAGAAAATCATTCAGAAAAGATCAAGAAATTCATCAACTCGGCAAAAAGAAGTAGGTGCCATACCAGAAACAATTAGAGAAACCTCATCGTATTGCTTGGTTGCAACATACCTTGTCCGTATGGAATAATTTCTTGCTTTTATCATAATTCTTTGATTTCACCACATATTTCTTGTTTCAAGAAGAATCTTCATGGTAGAGGTTAGCTCTGCAACATCCAGTAATGCATCAGATTCATCTTAACAGACCATGGCAATGAGAAATAGCCTTATCAAGACTATCATCAACCCCCAAACTCATCTCTTTACTACACAGCTAGAAGAAGACAACTATCTTCTTTGGAAAGTTCAAGTTGAAACCATAACCAAAGAATATGATCTAGAAGGATACATCCTTGGCACTATTATCACTCCACCCAAATTTGTTACTGATCAAGAAAACAAAACTGTTAGCAATAATGAATATGTGAAATATCAAAGATAAGACAGTTTAATAAGTTCTTGGTTGTTGTCATCAATAAGTATGAAGTTATTACCACAAGTGATAAGGTGCAAAACTACAAATGAAATGTGGAGAACCTTGGAGATGATATTCGATACTCAATCAACAGCCGAAATCATGCATTATAAAATGTAATTACATAATATAAAGAAAGACAACCAATCTATGAGGGAATATCTTACAAAGATCAAGAATACTTGTAATCAACTTGAGACAGCTGGTTATAAAATGTCAAATACAGAGCAAGTCTTAACAATCTTGAGTGGTTTAAGTGATGAATACGAGGCTATTAACAACCTCATCATCATAACAAACCCTATCCATCAATTGAAAATGTTCATTCCATTCTCCTATCACATGAAGGAAGACTTAATTACAAGAAACCTCTATAGAGTGGCATGTCAATTAACTTTGTAGCAAATAATAAAAGCAGAAATCAAAGCTTTGGTAGAACCGATCAGCAATATCAAGGGGAAGTAAGTCAGTCAGGGGAAGAGGTAGAGGGAGATGGAGTGGGAACAACAAACCAAAGTGTCAAACGCGTGAAAAAAAGTGGGTCACAATGGCCTAAAGTGTTATTTCATGTTTAATGCAAGTTATATTCTTGGACAAGGATCAAACAATCAGAGAAATAGTAATTACAGTGTTATGGCACAAGTGCAACAAGAATCAAATAAACAATCCAATGGGAACAAGAATCAGAACCTGGATGAAATCACAAAGACTGAACACATTCAAGATGAGGCATGGTACCCAGATTCAGGAGCAACCAATCACTTAGCAAGCAATTTAGATAATCTGAATCTGGATACTGAAGTATACAGAGCTAAACGGTCCATTTTCTTGGGAAATGGTTAGTCAATTGAGATCACACACACACTGCTAATGCCTACGTCAGAGGTAAAAAACAATTATATCTTAATAATTTATTAAGAGTACCAAGCATAGAGAAAAATCTTACGAGTGTCTCTCAATTAGCCCATGATAACAATGTTAATTTTGAATTTTATTTAAAGTATTGCTTGGTTAAAGATATAGTACCAAAAGAAATACTCTTGTAGGGTGATGCAATGAATGGGCTTTACAAGTTTACTTTGATTACTTGCAAAAGTCCCATTCAAAAAATTGAAAATTTGTAACAATACTGAATTGCAATCAAGTGAAAGTGACAAAAAAATAAATTGATCTTCGGCACTACAAGTTAGGTCATCCTAATGCAAATGTTGTAAAACAAGTTCTTGTAGAGAATAAAATTTCTTTTGATAATATTATTCTATCATATGTCTGTACTTATTGCCAAATGAGAAAAAGTCATAAACTAGCTTTTGCAGACTCTGTAACAGTATATAAAGTACCCCTAGAATTAATTTCAACAAATCTCTTGGGTCTAGCACCAATTAGTTCAAATTATGGTTATAAGTATTATATATAATTTGTTGATGCATACACTAGATACACTTGGATTTGTTTTCTAAAAATAAAAGCAGAAACCTACAATGCAGTTAAAATTATCCAAAGTGATGGTGGTGTTGAATATAACTCCCTTAGTAAATTTTTCTTGGACAAGAGTATAGTCATAGAACAACATGTCCTTATAAATCTGAGCAGAATGGTCTAGTTGAAAGAAAACATAGACACATTGTTGAAACTGGCCTAACACTTCTTTCACAGGCATCATTACTGAAACGATCCTGACTCAACCTTCGACAATCGGCACCGAACATGACACTCATATTCAAATGTGCAGATCCAAATGTCGAATCTGGTTCACCGGAGCTTATAACACATTAAGTATAACACAGCGGAAGAAATGAATAATACATTTGATATACAACATTGATACAATATCCAGATACATAGATGATACAACAGATGATACAATAGATATCAATATACATCAGAGATATGATACAAGACAATAGTAGTGGAAAGAAAAGATAACACCAGCAGTGGAACGATATCTCCAATATGGTCTTCAAGAGAGAACTCGAGTATCGGTAATCTCCATGTCCAAGGCACCAATTCAGAAATAGCTCGAACTCCCAATTAAGATGAAGTGAAGCAAATCGATCCAAATGTGATTGCCAAATCCTAAGGCTGAAATCTATCGAATCTACATCTACTATTGATTATCTGAAAAACCCAACTCTAGACAGCCTATGTGGGAACATTGTGGGCACCCAGAGTTTAGGAAAGGAACAATAAACTCCAGGTCAGTCGTGGGACTGGTATGAGTAAACAAAAATAGTTTATCTTTAAAGCAACAAAAGAATTTAAGTTTGAAATCCGCAATGCTTTTTAGAAAATGAAACTACCATAAGGCCTCCCGGCACACACACACAATGTAATCGCATACTTGGGAGAGATTTCCCCTTATGATAGTAAACTATGCCTAATACGAGAAAAATTCTTTGATATTGTTACTAGTGCATAGTGGAAAACCTTTCGAAAGTATAATATTAATCCTAGCCAGCATAGGTACCATGATATTATGCCTACTATAGCAGGTTCTACAACTAAAACTGTACAAGGCTCGTATTGTTTTGTTTGGATTTCCAACATATGGTCAGGCTAAGGAACTTCCTACTGTCCCTGGGTACGCCTCTGGCGGGACGCCCCAATAGCTTAACCAGCTCTCTGCTAACACAAGGCCGGGTTACCTCTGTAACTAGGTAACTACTACATGAGCGAGCCATCCCCCGGTCCTTTGGGACCTTTATCCGAGGTACCTCTAATCCAACAACCACAAAGCAATCACAAAGTAATAGATCTGCAGTATCCACATGAGTGAAGTATCTTGGCTCCATAGCATGATATCACCCTTTTCCAGAAGGGAATGACACACCCTAAAGGGCGCGACCCTCATAACCTTGCTGCATCTTTCCTGTTTCGACCATTTCTGAGGTGTGAGGTCCTGATGCAGTCTCGTCCATAAAGCTACGCTTTATACAAAAGCCATGCTTTGATCAGCAAATGATACACAGCAGCACTCAGCATGCCACACTTCCAAATTGGGAGTATATCACTGATAACTATCAACTACAAAAACTCTGAGCTCGTACGTCTCAGAGAAGGGTGTTAAGCTAAGAGAATGAATTCTCTTCCACCAAGCAGAAATGTATTTGATAGAGATCAGTTTAATATCTCAAAGTGTAATGTCAAACATATAACCATACAAGTCTGTTCCGGGTTCGAACAAAACCGAAGGCTCTTCGTCCAATAAAGGAAGAAGCCCTTGCAAATCTGGGCATCCACAATTTCGATCAGACTCCCCATGACATATGGAGAACTCTATACCGGAGCAACTCAGTGCAGAGTCAATCAACAGGCTATCCTATCGTTCTCGAAGACACCCGGTCTTCACACCGGTCTTCAATTTCAATCCATAACGTCGTATCACTATACGGAATGGGTTATATGACGCAAGGTCCTCTCCCGGCTAAACTGAATAGTGAGCGCAATATTTAAAAACATAGGGATATTGGGATTTCAGTTAAGTCACAACTTTTAAAAATCCAAAGCTTTTCTTTCAAATGGTTAAACAAATTACCATTTCAAATCTTTTTTACACAAAGATTCGTTTCACAAAGTTCACCCAGTTTCACAAAGATCTATTCATAGATTTTCAAAACGATTTCCATTTCAATTAGGATTAACTCATCCAATCCTTAAATTAAAGATTTAACTTATAGCTTTCAAACCCGTTTCCAAAGATTTATTCATAACTTGGAAAACTATTTTCATTTTAGACTTTAAATCCTTTTAACACAAATTGGAAATTCATTACTTATATGAAAGCTTTTATTATTTGAAAACAAATGGTTTCCGCTTCAGAAAAATCCAATTATATTTGCACGAGTTAAAACCCTTGAATTATGTTCAAATTCCCAAATTAATATCTTTAAAATGGTTTAACCCATATATAACTTGTATAACATCATTAACCCCTAGTTTCCAAACATAGAATTCAATTTCAAACTTTTGAATTTAAATTTAAATCAAATTATAAGACTTAATCAAGTTATTAAACAATAAATTTTATCTTTGAAATTCCTTTTCAAAAACTTTTCTACTTCAAACCCAATCCATTTCCAAAATCATTTGGATTCCAAAATTCAATTTTTAAAACTATTTCAAAAATCTTGGACTTAACCCATTTCCACGTGCAATCCATATTTGTGTGTGTATAAGTGTGGTCCAGGGGTTTACACAATAGAAGTGCAAATTCATCAATCAGTACATATTCAAGTACAGCAATATATTTGATAAGCGGTATAAACTATAACGCTTATCTTTCATTCACAGATCACAGATATATATCACAGATAATAAATTACATTAAACACAGCTCAAATCAAAACAGAGCATCACATATCAGGGATATCAAACAATTCAATCATCCAATAGAATCCTAACATTCATAAGTAAGATCAGTTAATTCTATGATTAATTCAAATAAGATTTAATTACTTATGAATTACTAATCCTGGTTAATTAATATTAATAAATTACAATCATTTTGATTAATTATTCTTTAATCATTTATTTAACCATTTATAATAATATTAATTAACCCTTAATTAAAATTCATCAACCTTTAATTATAAAATGATTAACTTTTAATTATTTAACTCACCTTTTAATTAATTATCTTTAATTAATAAATTAACCCTTGATTAATTATCCTTTATTAATTTCACTAAGGAATTAGCTTTTATTTAATTACAAAAAGTAATTATCTTTTGTTTAATTATACAAAGTAATTAGCCTTCATTTGATTACACAAAGTAATTATCTTTAATTAATTACAATAATTAATTAAATAATCCTTATTTAATAATCATCCCTTAATCATTTTCGTAAATTAATTAACTTTTAATTAATAAATTATTTTCAATTCAACTACCTTTATTAATTAATCACATTAATTAATTATTCTTTAAATTAATTAACTTTTAAACACTTGATTAATCAAGTTTAAATCATTAATTATTCGTCCTTAATGACTTCAAATCAAGCAATTAGTTTTAAGTAATTAGTCATCTTGTAATTAATCATTCTTCAATTACTTGATTAATTATACTTGAATTATTAATTAATTTATCTTAATTACTTTCATTTAGTAATTATCTTTAAGTAATTAGTTACTTTTTAATTACTTATCATTAATTAAACTTAATTAATCAATTATCCTTAATTAATAAATCAGTTAACCTTTAATTAATCACATTAATTAATTAATTATCCTTTAATTAATTATTCTTACATAAACCAAGACTTAAATTAATTAAAGATAAATCCTATCCTAATTAATGACTTTATTTCATTAGTTAAATCTTATTTAATTAAATGCTTGAAAATTAGTTTATACAAATATCTTTTGAAATCTTCTTAATAGTTTAATACCACGTACCTTAATCACTTTTTCATATCATCATTTTTGCAAAACAATTTGAGATTAAATAAGATAATCAACTTAATACATAATAATATAAACTCAAAACAATTTTTAAACAGTTAACTTTAAAGTTTTAAATCGTGAAACTTGTTAAACATTTCCTTGGTTAAAACAATTTTTTTTTAAAACTTCAATTCCTAGTTGCTTTGAAAACCTGGTACCAAGATTAAAATTGACATGCCTGGTATCTGTTAATCAAACCAAACTCGAAGTGGAACTCGAGTCGGTACCTTCTTTCCCCGAGATTGCCCCCGAGCCACCCAATACTTCGTTTTTTTCTTTTCTCTTTAAATTTTATAACTGTTTAATATGTTAACCCATTCCTGAATATGCTCGAGTATGAACTGGAGCCAAAAACAAAGTTTCACGACGTCTACTTCGAGTTAAACATGATTCACCATGTATAAGAACTTAGGCCATTGCTCTTCTTCCCCGATCCCAAATTCACCTAGATACACGAAGATACTCGTGCATGTGCACGATCATCAGAAAGCTCTCCAATCGTTGCCGTAGCCACCATCGTGTCGATGATGACCTCGTCATTCAAATTGACAACCCAGAAATTCGAAACAACAATGAACTCGTGATTTCGCTTTTCATCTCAAACTGGAAGCATTCGATCATCAGAAAAATCATCTCGCTTGATTGCCTCAAGCCACCATCAACGTTGCAACTTTGCTCGAAGCTCTGCTACCTCTCACTATCCCATCGCCACCGGTGCGATCGACCCAATATCCTGGATGACGCCGCAAGAACCAAAATTACGACATCGTTTTCGAACTAGGCTAAAAACCTAGTTTGCCATGGGCCGATAACCACAGTACATTACAAAATTAACTGTTATTTTTCCCATGATCTACCTCCTTCCAACTAACTTCGACCCCAAACACAACCCACCATTCGATGTCAATTGCCATAGATCGGCAAAAATGTAAATTTCTTTCAACATTCAATTTCTCACAAGTTATTAAACAAAAAATTATGAAATGATTTTCTAAATTCATCATTTCCCAAGTTAAAACTGTTTATGTGATCCAATTATGAAATTAAAACATTTAATTCTAGGCTAAATTTAAAGCATCACTGTATGATATCATTCTCTAAGTAAATGTTTAAATTAAATACCTGAATTTGCTTTTAAAAGTGATGTTATACCCATACAAGTATGCTTCATTCAAAGATCAAAGCTTAAAAAGGTTTGGATGGAATGATTTTTAAATTTCCTATCAGGTTTTTAAAAAAACCTATTGTTAGACAGAGATAGCTCTGTATATATACACATACACACATCTAATCATTTCAATACATATATAAACATATAAACCGGCAAACACATTCACATCCATCCACACTATCATCTCAAGCATGGAATTCCAAAGAAACAGGTTTAAGAACTTAAGTTTGCTCACTTGAAGTTTTTGTTGACAGAGAACAAAAGATAAATTTGAGCCGTATTCTTTTTCCCTTCTTTAAATCTTGATGTTAAATCTGTAAAGTTTGTTAATACAAAACTTTGCTCAATTTCTGTTGTATTCATTTGTTTATTTCACCAATAACGAACAATAAAATTCGTTTTACTTACAGTTGAATTAGATGCAACAGAGAATATGGTCTGCAGTTGCAAACCACAAATTATTTTATCCTTTAAACTTGATTTGTTTCCTGCAATTTAGATTGATACAATTGCTTTAAACCTTTGCTTTATCACTGATTAACAAATCAAACTCAAATCTTTTGAAAATAAATTTTACTTGCCTTAATTTTTTTGAGAGAATCTGCACTATCTCTGGCCAAAAACCGAAGCATTGTTCCCTTTTTTTTTTATAAATCTGCAGTTTTTTGTATTTGTGTTAAAATTTGATTTTAAAATTACAAATTCATTAAAATTTAAAGTTAAAAACTTACCTGAGAGATGGAGTACAAATCTACTGCTTGATTGTTCAAGAAGATTTCCAGATTGCACTTGAATGTTTTATTTCAAATTTGAGAAGCTAATGGAAGATTTTTTTTTCTCTGGTGTTCAGATTTGAAATGCCCAAATCTTTTTTTACTGCATTTTCAGATTTGCTGAGATATTATATGATTGCATATGGGGAGATGAAAAGTTTCTTTATAATTTTAAATTTCATTATTTTATTCAATTAAATATATTGGATGCCATTTGTTCATTCTCCTTATTACACTGTGACACTTGTAAATTTTTACTCCCTTATGTATGTTGATTCTTTATCCCATCTCTTTGATGTTTGTTTATCATTTGTGATTTAAAAAGGCAAGTGGGTTTTTTAAATAAATTGTTTATATCATATTTACTTTATAATCAAATGTACTTCTTTATTCACTTGTGTGTGTGTGTGTGTGTCTATATATACAATGTTAAAAGAATTACTCTAACCAATATTTACATTATGTAAAATATAAATTACTCCTTAATGGTTTTTTAAATGCCACTTATTTTTAAAAATATTTATTTTAAATTTCAATTCAAATTTCAATTCAAACTTGAAATATAACCATCTTTGTCCATTTATATATTCACATATTTCTTGAATAAATTTAAATTCAATCTCAATATATATACAATTCTACTCATATATGCAATATACATATATGTATAAAATTTTAAACTTAAATGACTTTTTAAAACACTCATTATTTCAAAATTTTAAACTCAAAATAAATTGGAATTTATTTATATATTATTATCACTTATTTTATTTGTTTGAGATTTTTCAATATATTTTTCAAATTAAATTTCAAAAGTTTAAATATGTTACTAATTTAAATTGATAAATTTTGGGATGTTACTTTTTATTTATAAGATATTAAATATAGCATTTCAAATCCACAGTTAAATTTTAAAATAATATCCAATAAATAAATACCCTATTAAATTTGAAAAATCCAAATTAATTTACAATTTTATTCAAAAATTTATTTTAATTATCAATTTAAATTTAATTAAAAATTGGGATCGTTACAAATTCCCCCTTTAAAAAAAATTTCGTCCTCAAAATTTGGAAGGGGGTTGAGAAAGAATAAATGATAGATAAAGAAATGAGTGATCGGATTAGATTGAAATTTTTATTCTGCATTCGGTTTACCAAATCAGAGTATCAACAATATGAGAACAAACTCATACAATTATTTCACAAGATTCTTTGGTCCACCGGACTACGAATATGCAAGGGCATTGATTGGTTCGAGGGGATAACTAATCGTTCGTTGAACCCATCAGATCCCAGAGAATAGATAGATAGATTAAATCTTCTACAATTTCTCAAACACTAGATATGGATTCCAACTTTGGTTTTTTTGACCGATATCGTTTTATTAAGACAATTCAAATTTAGCCCTATATTTGTTAACCAATTTAATTTAATTTAAAATTTTCAATTTATTTAAAAATTATAATTT
Organism: Allium cepa; assembly: GCA_030765085.1. NCBI lineage: Eukaryota > Viridiplantae > Streptophyta > Magnoliopsida > Asparagales > Amaryllidaceae > Allium > Allium cepa. Next base: position 239,024,672 of record CM060930.1, read on the forward strand.
CAAATTTCAAATTCATTAAAGTTTAGATGGAAAAACTAATAAGAAACCGATGAAGATACGAAGTAAGAATTTTCTACAATGATTCGTAGGGCCACCATCACACCGAATCTTCTTTCTCGAGTTGCTACGAAGATATCAAAGAATTATGAAATCGAATCAAAGGAGATTGATAGAGAAAGTTATTTCCACTGTTGCAGGGTATTGACCATTTATAGTGGTACTCCCCTGTCCCCTATCTCGTTCTCTTCTCGCACTCATACTCACTATCAGTGGATAGTAAGAGGATTTACTGAGGCATTCGAACAGATATCTTAGAGGCACACTCATTCTAGGGTATACTTCGCCATATTTCTAATGAGCCACTTACTATGTTATACTCCTGAGCTAAAGTTTTAACCTTCAGCTCTGATACCAATTGAAATAGTCTAGGCTTTCAACCATCGACAGCGGCCAATCTTGACTGGTAGGCTTTTCAAACATCCCAGCCCCGTCGTGGCTTTCACTGGTACCGTGACGCTCCACCTCTTATCCCACTCTAGCCAAGGAGACTACGGGGTAATGCCGTCAACTAGCGTGGAGAATAAGGCTGTAGAGGAGGGACCATCCGCGTAACTGCTTTGTGCGTGCACCGATATGTCAGATAGTACAACATGCATTTGGTTTGAGGAGGAAATCCGCCATACCGATACAAACTCAAAGCTACTACATTGTGGCTATATATATATATATTCTTCGGAAACAAATATAGAAATAAACCTAACATAAATCAGTCACAGACATCCATATCACAAAGGCGGAAATAGATATGAATATATATAACACATAAAAGTGTTCATCAGAGTAGTGGTCAAACAAGATCCACAATATCACAAAAGAACAGTAACAAGTTCTAGACAAAAGAATATGTATACATCAAGGAGTCTATATCGCAAAGGTATTCAACAAAATAAACTACCAATCTAAGTAGTTGGCCAAAAGTCTGGATAATAATCCCATATGAGGAGTCAAGTAGAAGCACGAGTAACAACTCGGTCTGACACGAGTATTATTTAACAAGAAAATAATAAACAGATCAGTCTTGCTACAAATATCAGATGAAATGATATAGAATAAGATATATGACAAAAACGTATGATAACCATAAAACCATACTGTGATAAGTAAGTAATTGAAAATCAACAAGAAATTAATCAATATCACAAGAATCTTATCAAAGATAAAAAAGAATGTCATACTCTTTATTTTATTTCACCAAACCATAAATATTGACAATTATATCAATGTCAATCACAAAAGCTAATGACACACAAATTCACCAATGCACAAATATTGATGAAACATATCAATGTAAATCACGAATATTGGTGAAACACAAGTTCTAAAAATCATCAATGGAAATCCAGAAATCACAAAAGGGGGAGGCCTATCACAAAACGGGAGCATGAAAACTCACCAACACGTGTATCACAAAATGGAACGCTATTCCTTGGTTGCTAACCATTAATTTTTGAGCCGAGGCTCCAAAAAATGGTCCGAAGACCATGGGTCGCTACCCCACCAAATTGAGCCAAAGCTCCAAAGAAACGGGGTTTAGTCTTCCTCGTAGACAAAGAGACATCGCACATTTGCTAGTCTAAATCACAAAAATGATCATCAACGATCATCAAGAATTGTCAATTACAGTAAGCTAGTAAATATATGAGCTTAGCCTCATGTCCCATAACCACTCGTTTAACTTAAATATTTACAAAAAAATTGTAAGTTTCCACTAGAAAATTGTCACAAGAGATTCAATCGAACAAGTCCAAAAATTAACCAACTAAGCATACGCAAGCGTTTCATACCACTTGTTTTACTAAGTAGTTTAATTAGATTTCTCATACGAGTGAGGTAAAGGTTTGTATACACTAGTAGATTGGAAAATGGTTTAAGAAACGAGCTTTGTAATAAAATAGGGTCGAAATCGTTATGATGAAAGAGTTTTGATATTTACTACTTATTGAAACCTTTATATTTTTAAAGTGACGAATCACAAAAATGATTGTAGAAACAATAAATCACAAAAATTCACATATGGAGACGTGAATAAAATCCAAAGAACTCGATTCCAAAAACTCATGCGACTCTACGACATACGACCTAAGGGATAAGCGACTTAAGGAATAGCTTGCGGCCTAACTGAGCGACTTAAGAAGATAGCGGCATAAGTGAACGACTTAAGGAGCTAGCGGCGTAAGAAGCAAGCGACCTAAGGAATGTGTGACGTAAGTGTCATAGGCGACCTAGGCATCAGAACGACTTAAGGGGGTGCGACTTAAAGCAGGCCAAGCGACTTAAGTTGGTGCAGTTCGAATGATTTAAATGGTTGCGACCCAACATGGTGCGACCTAACTGCAGGCCGAGCGACCTAAATGGTTGCGACTTATCAGGCCGAGCGACCTAAGTTGGAGCGAGCTAACGAGCCGACACATAGCAGGACGAGTGAATTAAATGGTTGCGACTTACCAGGCCGAGCGACCTAAGTTGGAGCGACCTAACAGGCCGACACATAGCAGGCCGAGCGACCTAAGGAACATAAGTGCAAACTCTCACTCAATTTGCAATCGATCGAGCAACGGCGCTAAGGGTTTATGCCAATCGACAACCCGGCCCTATATGCTCCTCGATGCATCACCAAAAGCATGATCAAACAACAAAGCTATGATTTTTAAAGATTTGAACCCAAAATACTAAAAATTGGAATATTAACAAAACCAATCCAAATCAAAATCAAATGCACATGAATAAGTGCTAGGAATTCATACCTAACAATCAAAGATAATCATAGATCTAGATGTGAGATAAAAATCTCACCTTTTTACAAAATCAATGAAGGTGAAGCTTAAAAGCAAAGGAAGAATCAACCACACTTCAATCTCAACACAAGAAGCTTGAATCAATGGTTCTCATAGAATTAGGAGCTAGAGTTTGGATTTTGCAAATGAACTAGGGCTTGGAGTTTTAATTTCCCATTCCTCTCTCCATTTTTGATGAAGCTTGAGTGTTAGGAAATGAAAGTGAAGTAATGAAGAGAAGAGGGGGTTGAGCTAGAGTTAATAGTTTAGGCTAATGGGCTGAACCAAACCCAAAGCCTAAAGTGAAGAAGTGGCAAAATTCCACTAACTCCAAACATATCAAAATTTGTACTCAAAAAGATCACAAACAGCGTTTTGAACTCAATGGAAGTAGTCCCGAGTCCTAATTCGGCCGTATGCAAAAAGTAACTTTCGGACCAAAATCCGACTAACGATAAAATATTTAAACAAAAATATTTAGATATTCAATCGTAAAATATGCGAGTTGTTACAGACTCCCCTCCTTAAAGAAATTGCATCCTCGCAATATTTAAGAAGAAAATATAAGGTAACAACCATGTAAGCATATCAACACAAAAGAAATTTGAAATAAGAAATTCACCTCAAAGGGCACGGGAAAGTAAGTCCGGATGTGTTCGCTCGATGAACTCACTAGATTCCCAAGAGCAATCCTTAGGATTTGAGGACCATTGAACTTTAACAAGTGGAACATCTTTATTTCGAAGGCATTTGACCTCCGAAGCAACAATACGAATAGGATGTTGCTCTTATGTTAAATTAGGCGAAACTTCAATTTCTTCCACAACACCAGGCTCAAGAATAGAATCGGAATATCGAAGGCATTTTCGTAATTGAGAAACGTGAAACACATCATGAATAGCAGAAAACTAAGCTGGTAACAAAAGGTGATAAGCCACTGAACCAATACGTTCGGTGATAGGAAATGGCCCAATATATCGAGGCGCTAATTTTCACGATCGACTGAAACGTACAACACCCTTCATAGGTGAAACACGAATAAACACAAGCTCTCCACAGAAAATTCTAATTTCCTTCTCCGGTTATCGGCATAGGATTTTTGTCTACTCTGGGCTTCTTTCATCCTATAACGAATAAGGTCAATCTTCTATGTAGAATCACGAAAAAATCTAGACCTAAAACCAGCTTCTCACCGGCCTCAAGCCAACAAGAAGGAGATCCGCATGGCCTTCCATAGAGTGCCTCAAAAGGTGCCATACCAATACTAGATTGGAAGCTATTATTATAGGAAAACTCAACAAGAGAAATATGATCTTCCCAACTTCCACCAAAATCAAGAACACATGCACGAAGAAGATCTTCAAGAGTTTGATTCACACGCTCAGTCTATCCATCGGACTGAGGATGATAAGCGGCGCTAAAATTAAGCTTCGTTCCCAAAGCTTTTTGAGGAATCTTCCAAAATCCACTAGTAAACAATGGATCACGATTAATAACAATAGAAGTAGGAACTCCATGCAATTTAACAATTTCTTTGATAAAGAGTTTGGCCAAAAGAGGCATGGTCCAATTGGACCGAACGGGAATAAAATGTGCGGATTTAGTAAGTCTGTCGACTATCACCCATAAGCTTTCATGACCCGAACGAGAACGGGGAAGGACCTCTATAAAATCCATGGAAATTTGGTCCCACTTCCAAATTGGAATTTCTAAAGGTTGCAATAACCCACCGGGCCTTTGATGCTCGGCCTTAATGAGTTGGCAAGTCATGTAACACTTAACAAAGTTAGCAATATCAGATTTCATTCCCTCCCAATAATAAAGTCGCTTCATATCCGCGTACATTTTACTACTACCGGGATGAATGGTAAATTTAGAACGATGAGAATCTTCTAAAATGTCTTTACGAAGATCACTAATATTTGGCACGATAAGTCTACCAAACTTTCGAATACCGCCACGAGAATCAATATCAAAGTCTTTCAAACCTTCAATATCCATTTTATCCCTAAAATTTTGGCCAAGAAGAGCCAATTCGGGATCTATCTTTTGAGCTTCAAGAATGCGGTCTATAAGAAAAGGATGAGCCTCAAGGCTACATAAAACAAGAGATGAACATAAATCGGAAACACGATCTTGGATCTCACAAGTGGATGAAACCCCGAGATCGCTCCATTCGGATATCATCATAAAAACAACCGCTTGTTGCTTATGACTAAGTGCGTCCGCAACACAATTTCCCTTTCCGAGAGTATAAAGAATATCAAGATCATAAGCTATAAGAAATTCGAGCCAACGTTGTTGACGCAAATTAAGTTCCTTTTAAGAAAATAGATACTTCAAAGATTTATGATCGGTGTAAAGAATAAAATTTTCTTCCAAAAGATAATGACGCCAAATACAAAGGGCGAAAACAATAGCCCCGAGCTCTAAATCGTGAGTGGCATACCTAGTCTCGGCTGGCTTCAATTGCCTAGAAGCATAAGCAATAACACGTTCTCTTTGCATAAGAACGGCACCCAAACCAACGCGACTAGCATCGGTATAAATAATAAAATCTTGGTTTCCCTCGGGAATCACAAGAATAGGAGCATCGGAAAGGAGTTCTTTTAATTTTTGAAAAGAAGCTTCACATTTGACCGACCAAATGTATTTAACTCCCTTCTTGGTCAAACTAGTAAGAGGCACAGAAATTTTTGAAAAGTCTTTTATAAAACGACAATAATAGCCCGCCAATCAAAGGAAGCTATGGATTTCCGTCACACTCTCCAGTCTCTTCCAATTTTGAATCACTTCAATCTTTGAAGGATCCACTGATATTCCGGATTCGGAAATAATATTACCGAGAAACATCACACGAGATTGCCAAAAGTGGCATTTTGGAAAATTTTCTTTCAGTTAATTGCTCCTAAGAGTTTCCAACACAATCTGAAGATGCTTTTCATGCTCCTCCTCGGTTTTTGAATACACAAGAATATCATCAATAAAAATGAGAACAAACCGATCGAGGAAGTCTTTGAAAACTCTATTCATAAGGTCAACGAAATAAGTCGGAGCATTCGTTAAACCAAATGCATAACAAGCCATTCATAAGATCCATAACGAGTACGGAACGATGTCAAAGGAATGCTATCCTCTGCAATACGAAGCTGATGAAAACCGGTTGCTAAGTCTAATTGTGAAAAGACTCTAGCACCACTAAGCTGATCAAATAAATCATCAATCCGAGGTAAAGGATATTTATTCTTGATAGTAAGATCATTAAGCTTGCGGTAGTCAATGCAAAGCCTAAGTGTACCGTCGGATTTCTTCACAAAAATAGCCGAAGCTCCCCAAGGAGAGGAAGTTGAGCGAATAAATTGCTTCGTCTCCAATTCGGATAATTGTTTGCGCATCTCCTCATTTTCTTTATTGGGCATACGATAAGGAGGACGAGTAATAGGTTGAGCTCCAGGGATGAGATTAATTCTGAACTCAATTACTCGTTTAGGTAGTAATCCAAAAACGGGCTCAAATATGTCGGAGAATTCACGAACAACGTGAATAAGAGAAACGGCATCTTCCTCATCGTCATTGTCATCATCATGAGGATTTAAAGAATATAAAGATGCAGCCAAGCTGGAATCCGAATTTTTAAGACCAATAGTAATCTGGTTAACAGATTGAGGATGTAATAACCCGAATTTTTGGATATATGTAATTGTTAATATAATTGGATTAATTAATAGAAATACTGAATTGTAAATTGAATAAGTAAATATGATAATAAATATTTATTTGAAATCTCCTAATATAATAATATAGTGGGAAAACTTATAATATTCAAACAAATTAGATATGTGTTTGTTTAAAATATATATATATATATATATATATAAGATTTTAAATTAAACTTGAATTTGAGATTGGAATCCAAAGATAAATATCTTAAAGTAAATTGGATTTAATAATAATGCTGGGTTTTAAATATTGGATAGATATGTATTTGATAATCTCCTTTATAATTATTTAAAATTGGTAAAAAATTTTGTTTTCAAAACAATAATATTGTGTTATTTTTATTTATATAAATGGATTTTAAATAGAATTATCATTTACAAATTAAATTTGTGTTTGTTTAAAATATATTTATTTATATGAGTGATTTTAAGTTGAATTTGAATTTCGAATTCTAAAGACAAATGTTTTTGAAGTAAATTAGAAATATATATATATATATATATGATTTTATTAAGTATAAAATTAGTTTTAAAGGATTTTCTAAGTATAAATTAAGAAAGGTATTAACTAAATAGAAATTAAATATAAGGGTTTATAAAACATTTAAAGATGTATTTATACATACAAAACACAAAAGACATATAATGTAAGTTTAAAACATTTGTAAATCTTTCATTCTTGCATATTAACATGGGTAAGAAAATGATTTCATGTATTGACAAATGTAGGAATAATTTAACAAGTGGCAAAAATATTTTTTTTTCTTTTGATTTAGGATATTTAAAAAAAAAAAAAATCAACAACCTCGGCCTGTATCAAAAACCAGCTAAAATTAATATGATCAAGTAACTGATCATATTCTCCACCTGAAGCAAATAGATCTAATAAGCAAATTCAAAAAAAAAAAGAGAGAGAGAATCAAAGACAAACTTGGAAATCAAAAACAGAGAGAAGAAGAATATCAACAACAACACTTTGAGTTTCAAAGTTCAACTTGAAGCAATACAAGATCAACTTCAGAATCAATCATCTAAAAAAAAATCTCTCAAACAAAACAAATCAAAGTTCTACATCCAGATAATTTCCAGTTTTTCAGAGTGAATTTGCTCTTCTGATTCAAGCCAGACAGGTGAGTAAATCGACTCTGTTTCATATAAAATTGATGCATGTGATGATCCTTGGATTGTATGGAATGAATGATGATAAGTAGCATGTTTTTGCATGTTCGTTTAGATTTGATTGTATATATGAATGTGAGTATGGATCTGCATGTCTGTATATAGTATTATCTCTATTTTTACTCATAGACAAAAACCAATTTAAAGAAAGAATCATTATCTCCTTATATACATATTTTTATATTATGATCATTGAAGGAAATTTGGGAGTAATTGTCAGATTTGACTTTTGAAAATAGTTTCAATTATATACGTGAAGTAATTATGTCCAAATTTAAGGTATACAGTGGTAAATGGATTTAAATCAACAATCAAAGTTGATAAATTTTCAAGATTAACTTATATGATCTGAATAGACTTAGGAAACGATGATTTTTAAGAGTATAATCGAGATTTGTAATCATGTATTGATTGAGTAAATGGAGAATGAATGATGATTGAAGTTTTACTGTTTTTTGGCGATAGATGGACTTAGGATGTTCGAGGTCGTACCAGAAGATGGCTGGAAGGGAGGAGGCCATGAAAAAATTAGTTAGAGTGTCCATCGACCATCGCGGCGGCGATACTGGGGCATTTTAGGGTTTAGTGTTTTGATGGGTGGTCGTTGATCTCGTGAAAATTGTGGTAACAAGGTGACATCGGGGTTTTTGGGTCGTAGGTGAAATGAAGTAGGGGTCATCGGGGAAGCCGTAGACGAGGGGACATAGATTCCGGTGATCGGAATTGAGTGGCGCTTGGAGGTAAGGTAATCTAGTTTTACCTGCTTGTCTCGAAAATGTTCGATTTTGATTTCGGAATGGATTGTGGGGTCTGGGTGATGGGATGTTTGAGGAAGGTCTCTGGCGACTTGTGTGTGATATCGGCGGCATCCAGCGACGATCGGCGTGGTCGTGCAAGTGCACACGTGCACGAATGTGTCAGGATTGGGGATAATCGTTCTTGCTCGAGTTCATACTCATGAAATTTTTGGGTAGACTCGAAGTAAGGGTCGTGAGGAAAATCTTGGGTATGGAGCATAGTTGTTTTTTTTTTGTAATATTAGTATGGTACCGGGTTTTGCTTGAGCATTTACAGTCATGACTCGGGTTGCTTGTTTTCTTAACAAGTCTTTAATATACAGAAGAGGATTAGCAAGTTTAAGTTCATAGTTGATCAGGTATAATCCATGTATCAACCTTTTAAATTTGAAATAAGGGTTGTTTTAGATGAAGCTTATTTAGGAATTTGAGAAAAGAATAATTTTGGATTTAAAGAGATTTCAATATGTGTAACCTAAATTTTTTTTTTAAAATAAACTTGATAATTTAATTAAATAGTTTAAGAATAAATTAAATTATGATAAAGAAAAGGGGGTTAATTAATTAATGTATTGATTAAAGGGTTAATCAAGTTGATTTAATTAAAGATAAATAATTAGTGGAATTAAATAAAGGTTAATTGCTTAATGTAATTAATTAGGAAATTACTTGAGTAATAAATGGATAATTGATGCTGAATATGAGTAATTAAAGATTAATTAATAGTAGTAATTAATTTTTGATTTAGAGTTAATTAATCAATTAACCAATAAGTACCAATGGTACAATTACTTGATGAAGTAATTAAGGATCAATTACTTGATGTAATTAATTAGTTTAATGTGATTAGTTTAGATTAATTAATTAAGATTAAATAATTTAAACACTTTTTAATTTGATGAATAATTACTTATCGTAATTAATGGGATTGCAATTACTTAGGGAAGTAATTAATTGATAATTACTAAATGTAATTAAGGTGTTAATGATGGAAGTAATTTGGATTAAATTATTCTGTATAATTAATCAAGGGGATTAATTAGAAATAATTAAGGAGTAATTAATTTATTGACAAGGTAATTAAGGGTAGTTAATTACTGATGTTATTAATCAAGGGTGATTAATAGTTATTATTAGCGATTAATTAATGAAACAATTAAAGATTAATTACTGTATTTGGTTAAGAATAATTATTTTGTGAAATTAATTAAAGATTAATTTCTTAAATGTAATTAAAGGATAAATAGAATGTTATTGGAAGCCCTTGATTAATTGTTATCCCTAGTATGTGGATCGCGATGCTTTGTGATATGATTTGTTTGATTTAAACTGTGATGATGTTGTTATCTATTGATGATGAGTTACCGTGCCCTGTATTTAAATTGAATTGTATTCCTCTTAAATAAATTGGGTTAAGATAACATTGGATTCGAAGAGACACGAGTCGGGTATTAGTAAATACCCGAAACCACTTCGATTCTTTGCAATTTGATATGAGAAACTAATAGGCTGAAGTGGAATGACTTGAGTAAATTGGACCATTTAGTCTAAGTTTGGCACTTGGGAAGCGATATGTGAAATAGGGATGCCTATAACAACTTGCAAAGTTGTAAATTGATATAAGCTACCCCGGGTTTATATAAGTTGTATGTTTTGTATTCCATGTTAAATGGGTTTACTCACGCTGGTTTCCAGCCTGACCCGGGTGTTACTTTGATGTAATGCTCGGGTCAGACCGAGTACTACAGCTTTTCAGGTAAGGACGTTCTGGAGTTTAGGAGGCGAGCTGGATGGCAGGAACGTACGGAGTGGTTTCCGCTGTGTAAATTATTGCTGTTTAGTTGGGACATGTTTTCAAATTTGACCTGTTTTGTGTAATAGTTTGTAACTCTGATGTATGATTGTATAAGAGTATTGATACAGTTCTTCTTTGTAAAACTGATATTATTTATTATTATATTTTGATCCGCTGCGAATGTGAGGTTTTCTGTGTTTTGGTGTTTCTGTTCTTTCTTCTTTTCACTAACTATCTGGAAATTTCGGGATCGAAATTTCTGGGTCGTTACAATTTGGTATCAGAGCTGAAGGTTAAACGAGAACCTTGGCTCTGGTGGGATTACTCATTAAGGATAGGGTAAGTGGTACCCTAGAATGAGTTGAGTGTATATATATGAGAGAGCGTACTTGTTATTTTCTTATATAAAGGTTTTTAAATGATTTCAAAAGTAAATGAATCTTATATAAGAAATAAATTATCTATTATATAAAGGATATTGGTTGTAGTTTTAATAAAAGTAAAAGTAATAGTAAGAATTAAGTGGTAATAGAATTACAACCAAATTGAAATTAAATTAAAGATAAGCTTGAAATAGATTCAAACTAAAATTGAAATCTTGAATAGGAGAAGAGTTTTAGAATAAGATAATTATAATAGGGAATGATAAATAAAGAGGGAGTTACTTAATGAAGTAACCGGAGATAAGTAATTTAAGGGACAATTACTTAATGAAGGTAATTAAGAAATAAGTTAATTGCCAAATGTAATTAATCGAAATTAATTAATGATGTAATTAATTTAGAGAAATAATAAATAATATTATTTAATGCATTTGAATGAAATGGTCCTATTTCAAACAAGAGTTGTTTGAAAATTTAAAGGAAATTTGTTTTGAATTAAAACCAAAGGTGGTTTAAAATTTTAAAATACAACTTGGTATGTAAAAGAAATTAATATGTATACATGTAAATATACATAATATCAAAGGTGGTTTAAAATAAACTCTAAATATTGAGTTTTAAATTTGGAATAAGATGTGATACCCAAAGTGATAAGTTTTGAACTTAATAAGTTGGAAGATTATTTATGTGAAGTTTAAAATTTGAAATGGAAGTTCAAATTGGGTAAGGTTGACTGGATTAAGTGAATTGAGTTCAACTTGGGAAAAGTTAAATATGATGGAATGTTCAACCTGATTTGTAAATTTCAAGATGAAATTAAGATTTAACTTGGGAAGTTAAATGGTTGATTTGAACTGAGAGTTTGAGTGATCTCAAAATGGGTTTGAGATCTAGAATTGAAAATGAATGGATGTTTTAAAATAATTTGAATGATACCATTCCATTGTTATTAATAATCTTTAAGCTAAAGTTAGATTTGATAAATGAAGAAATTGACTATAGTAATATATCTATTATTGAGATAAAAAGAAAATTTAACTTTAGTTTGGAAATAGAGAAATGGAATCACTTTGGACTTGAGGTTTGGTTGTTTAAAATAGAGTTTCAACAGGAATGGTTGAAAATTGGTTTTAAGGTTGAATTTGGATAATAAATTGGTTTTTGAAAAATTAAATTGTTTAAAAGCTTTTAATAAAGGTTAACTTGGTTTAAAGGGCTAAACCAACCTTAGTGAATTTAACTCGAATTTATATAATTCGAGATGGTTTAAATTTGGAATGTGAATTAAAATTAGTTCAAATTAAATTTGATTTGAAGTAATTGAAATTGTGATTTATGATGTATGAGTATAGGATTCAAATGGAAAATTTGAATTGGATCAATTGGAAACAATTTGAAATTGAAGTGGGTTCAATTTGGAAATTAGTCTGAAATGATTTGAATAATTTGGGATTGTAATTAAAGTTGAATAAGTTTTAAATTAAAATTGAATTTGAATTAAATTTGGAAGGAAATCAAGAATAATTCAACTTGATTTGGAAATGGAGTTTGAAATTGGGATTAATTCAAACTGGAATTGAAATAAACTAAAATTGAGATCAAGGTTGAATAAAGTTAAATTTTGGAAAGAACTGAGGTTAATTCAACTTGAATTGGGAATAAATCAAGTCCAATAGAAATTGAAGTTAAGTCAATTTAAATGGAAGTGGAATTTAAATTGAATTGATTGGGAATAGAGATTGAGAATTGAACAGTTTTGACTCTGGACTATTTTTAATATAAATTGTTTTAATATAAACCTATTTTTCCAAGCTATTCATTATACATATACAACCTTTCTTTTAAAAAGCCAAACTATCTTATACGTGTTTTACAATTATTTTTGAAACTGTTTAACAATATTCTAACTATTCTATAAACTAGTTACTATTTCCAACTACTAATTACTATTTTATAGCTATTTTGCAATTATTTAAAATTTCTACGACTATTTAACTATTTTCCAGTTATTTTGCAATTGCTGAAACTATTTTACAGCTATTTAACAAACTAGTAATTATTTTTCAACTGCTTATCTATTTTTAAAATTTTCAAACTATTTTCTAAATAAATTGTACGAAGTTTCAAACTGTTAATGATTAAATACCCAATCGAGATAACAATAGAGGTGATAATCCAAATAGATTGAAGCAATTGTGAGTAAGTGAATGAAAATCAAAGTGAATGTGAATAGAAATGGAATTGATTTGGCTGATAACCAATAAAGGTAAATACGTAGGGTGTACGTATTTTATTCTATTCGCATAATGATTTGATCCAAGTTCGAGCACAGAATTTCGTGATAGTTATATCGATCCGAGTTGGAATGTTCCACTCGATTTTTGAAGGCGAACTTGGATATGGATTGTTGATTAGTTCTGGATATTCTCTATCATAGTTATGACTATGCAAGGAGAATGACGGTTTCTGATCAAGAAACCAGATCCGTGTCCGCACTAGGAAGTCGGGTGGACAATACTAGTTCGGAAGTGAAATTGTGTGATCGAGTAAGCGATCAGATTGGTATAGCGCACGAATGATATGTGTACATCGTACGGATTGGAATGAAAATGATAATTGAAAAGAGTAATCAAATTTGAATATTTGGTTTTTGAGTAAACAAGGTTAAATATCTTTGTTTTATAAAATGAAATTTCCCCTTGTTGAATCTTTTGCCAGAAGAAAGGATTTTGAAAGTGTTTGAAGTATAAAAGGAGTTTTATACAAGTTTGAAATGATCCAAAATTTTGAAAATTATATATATCTGTATATATATGTACAAAGGATCTTATGAGAATTTTGGAAAAAGGTTTTGGGAACCTATGGGTTTGGAAAGGCTTTTGATTTTTGGGTAAAATCAATATTAAATTTGGAAAGCCTAGTTTGAGAATTATCGATTTTGGAATAATCGATTTTGTGTAAAGGAGCTTTATATGAGATCATACTAGGTGTATGATTTAAAGATACTATATATGTATAGTATAAAATGTTTTGATGATGGCTCTGGGGAAAAAGGCGCTCCTTTGAAATGAACTTCTCAGGAGTACCACCGGATGGTGCTGCCTTGAGCCCCAAGGGGGGGTTCTAAAGTTGATCCTGTGAGGAGTCTAGGCAAAACTAGTTCCTGAGGATTATGAGTAGAGTATACCATAGTGAAAGTCGTGTGTGCCGCTGAGAGCCAACAGTTACATGGACTTTTGCTGTGACGACAACATAACCCAGGATGTAACTGCGATCTATGGTATAACATAGTGAAAGTCGTGTGTGCCGCTGAGGGCCAACAGTCTGCGTTTGATTTTATATCTGTAGACTGCGACCTATGTAGGAGAGGAGAAGTTTCATTTTGACAGCGAAAATCAGAGGCCGCTGAGAGCCTGCAGTTACATGGACTTTTGCTGTGACGGCAACGTAACCCTGGATGTAACTGTGATCTGTTGTGTGGATTCCATGGCGTAATCGTGAGGCCGCGGAGAGCCTGCAGTTACATGGACTTTTGCTGTGATGGCAACGTAACCCTGGAATGTAACTGTGACCATGGATGGGGGTGATGATTTCCAGAGCATTCTCACCAAAGATATATCCTCTATTTTCAAAAAAATGTTTCCTAAATTTTCAATAAAAAAATTTATTTTCAAATAGTATTTTCACCGAATGTTGAAAATGAGTCTGCCAAGCACTTATAGATTTTCAGTCATACGCTTGATCAACGTATGACCGAATTTCTGTGAGAACAAGGATGGACTGGTTGAGACATCGAGTTATAAAAGTATTTTTATAAAACCATTTTGTAAATATTATATAGATTTTAAAGTATTTTACAATGATCAAAAAGTGATTTATCTGATTTTAAGTATTAAATAAGTTTTGGCTTCGTTCCTTTTCGAGGACGAAAAGATTCTAAGGGAATGTAATAACCCAAATTTTTGGATATATGTAATTGATAATATAATTGGATTAATTAATAGAAATACTGAATTGTAAATTGAATAAGTAAATCTGATAATAAATATTTATTTGAAATCTCCTAATATAATAATATAGTGGGAAAACTTATAATATTCAAACAAATTAGATATGTGTTTGTTTAAATATATATATATATATATATAAGATTTTAAACTAAACTTGAATTTGAGATTGGAATCCAAAGATAAATATCTTAAAGTAAATTGGATTTAATAATAATGTTGGGTTTTAAATATTGGATAGATATGTATTTGATAATCTCCTTTATAATTATTTAAAATTGGTAAAAAAATTTATTTCCAAAACAATAATATTGTGTTATTTTTATTTATATAAATGGACTTTAAATAGAATTATTATTTACAAATTAAATTTGTGTTTGTTTAAAATATATTTATTTATATGAGTGATTTTAAGTTGAATTTGAATTTCGAATTCTAAAGACAAATGTTTTTGAAGTAAATTGGAAATATATATATATATATATATATATATATATATATATGATTTTATTAAGTATAAAATTAGTTTTAAAGGATTTTCTAAGTATAAATTAAGAAAGGTATTAACTAAATAGAAATTAAATATAAGGGTTTATAAAACATTTAAAGATGTATTTATACATACAAAACACAAAAGACATATAATGTAAGTTTAAAACATTTGTAAATCTTTCATTCTTGCATATTAACATGTGTAAGAAAATGATTTCATGCATTCACAAATGTAGGAATAATTTAACAAGTGGCAAAAATAATTTTTTTTCTTTTGATTTAGGATATTTAAAAAAAAATAAAAAAAAATCAACAACCTCAGCCTGTATCAAAAACCAGCTAAAATTAATATGATCAAGTAACTGATCATATTCTCCACCTGAAGCAAATAGATCTAAGAAGCAAATTAAAAAAAAAAGAAGAAGAGAGAATCAAAGACAAACCTGGAAATCAAAACTAGAGAGAAGAAGAATATCAACAACAACACTTTGAGTTTCAAAGTTCAACTTGAAGCAATACAAGATCAACTTCAGAATCAATCATCTAAAAAAAATCTCTCAAACAAAACAAATCAAAGTTCTACATCCAGATAATTTCCAGTTTTTCAGAGTGAATTTGCTCTTCTGATTCAACCCAGACAGGTGAGTAAATCGACTCTGTTTCATATAAACTTGATGCATGTGATGATCCTTGGATTGTATGGAATGAATTATGATAAGTAGCATGTTTTTGCATGTTCGTTTAGATTTGATTGTATATATGAATGTGAGTATGGATCTGCATGTCTGTATATAGTATTATCTCTATTCTTACTCACAGACAAAAACCAATTTAAAGAAAGAATCATTATCTCCTTATATAAATATTTTTATATTATGATCATTGAAGGAAATTTGGGAGTAATTGTCAGATTTGACTTTTAAAAATAGTTTCAATTATATACGTGAAGTAATTATGTCCAAATTTAAGGTGTACAGTGGTAAATGGATTTAAATCAACTATCAAAGTTGATAAATTTTCAAGATTAACTTATATGATCTGAATAGACTTAGGAAATGATGATTTTTAAGAGTATAATCGAGATTTGTAATCATGTATTGATTGAGTAAATGGAGAATGAATGATGATTGAAGTTTTACTGTTTTCTGGCGATAGATGGACTTAGGATGTTCGAGGTCGTACCAGAAGATGTCTGGAAGGGAGGAGGCCACGAAAAAATTAGTTAGAGTGTCCATCGACCATTGCGGCGGCGATACTGGGGCATTTTAGGGTTTAGTGTTCTGATGGGTGGTCGTTGATCTCGTGAAAATTGTGGTAACAAGGTGACATCGGGGTTTTTGGGTCGTAGGGGAAATGAAGTACGGGTCATCGGGGAAGCCGTAGACGAGGGGACATAGATTCCGGTGATCGGAATTGGGTGGCGCTTGGAGGTAAGGTAATCTAGTTTTACCTGCTTGTCTCGAAAATGTTCGATTTTGATTTTGGAATGGATTGTGGGGTCTGGGTGATGGGATGTTTGAGGAAGGTCTCTGGCGACTTGTGTGTGACATCGGCGGCATCCAGCGACGATCGGCGTGGTCGTGCAAGTGCACACGTGCGTGAATGTGTCAGGATTGGGGATAATCATTCTTGCTCGAGTTCATACTCGTGAAATTTTTGGGTATACTCGAAGTAAGGGTCGTGAGGAAAAGCTTGGGTATGGAGCACAGTTGTTTTTTTTGGAATATTAGTATGGTACCGGGTTTTGCTTGAGCATTTACAGTCATGACTCGGGTTTCTTGTTTTCTTAACAAGTCTTTAATATGCAGAAGAGGATTAGCAAGTTTAAGTTCAGAGTTGATAGGGTATAAGCCACGTATCAACCTTTTAAATTTGAAATAAGGGTTGTTTTAGATGAAGCTTATTTAGGAATTTGAGAAAAGAATTATTTTGGATTTAAAGAGATTTCAATATTTGTAACCTAAAAAAATATATTTAAAATAAACTTGATAATTAAATTAAATAGGTTAAGAATAAATTAAATTATGATAAAGAAAAGGGGGTTAATTAATTAATGTATTGATTAAAGGGTTAATCAAGTTGATTTAATTAAAGATAAATAATTAGTAGAATTAAATAAAGGTTAATTGCTTAATGTAATTAATTAGGAAATTACTTGAGTAATAAATGGATAATTGATGCTGAATATGAGTAATTAAAGAATAATTAATAGTAGTAATTAATTTTTGATTTAGAGTTAATTAATCAATTAACCAATAAGTACCAATGGTACAATTACTTGATGAAGTAATTAAGGATCAATTACTTGATGTAATTAATTAGTTTAATGTGATTAGTTTAGATTAATTAATTAAGATTAAATAATTTAAACACTTTTTAATTTGATGAATAATTACTTATCGTAATTAATGGGATTGCAATTACTTAGGGAAGTAATTAATTGATAATTACTAAATGTAATTAAGGTGTTAATGATGGAAGTAATTTGGATTAAATTATTCTGTATAATTAATCAAGGGGATTAATTAGAAATAATTAAGGAGTAATTAATTTATTGACAAGGTAATTAAGGGTAGTTAATTACTGATGTTATTAATCAAGGGTGATTAATAGTTATTATTAGCGATTAATTAATGAAACAATTAAAGATTAATTACTGTATTTGGTTAAGAATAATTATTTTGTGAAATTAATTAAAGATTAATTTCTTAAATGTAATTAAAGGATAAATAGAATGTTATTGGAAGCCCTTGATTAATTGTTATCCCTAGTATGTGGATCGCGATGCTTTGTGATATGATTTGCTTGATTTAAACTGTGATGTTGTTGTTATCTATTGATGATGAGTTACCGTGACGCCCTGTATTTAAATTGAATTGTATTTCTCTTAAATAAACTGGGTTAAGATAACATTGGATTCGAAGAGACACGAGTCGGGTATTAGTAAATACCCGAAACCACTTCGATTCTTTGCAATTTGATATGAGAAACTAATAGGCTGAAGTGGAATGACTTGAGTAAATTGGACCATTTAGTCTAAGTTTGGCACTTGGGAAGCGATATGTGAAATAGGGATGTCTATAACAACTTGCGAAGTTGTAAATTGATATAAGCTACCCTGTGTTTATATAAGTTGTATGTTTTGTATTCCATGTTAAATGGGTTTACTCACGCTGGTTTCCAGCCTGACCAGGGTGTTACTTTGATGTAATGCTCGGGTCAGACCGAGTATTACAGCTTTTCAGGTAAGGACGTTCTGGAGTTCAGGAGGCGAGTTGGATGGCAAGAACGTACGGAGTGGTTTCCGCTGTGTAAATTATTGCTGTTTAGTTGGGACATGTTTTCAAATTTGACCTGTTTTGTGTAATAGTTTGTAACTCTGATGTATGATTGTATAAGAGTATTGATACAGTTCTTCTTTGTAAAACTGATATTATTTATTATTATATTTTGATCCGCTGCGAATGTGAGGTTTTCTGTGTTTTGGTGTTTCTGTTCTTTCTTCTTCTTCTTCTTACTCTTTCTTCTTTTCACTGACTATCTGGAAATTCGGGATCGAAATTTCCAGGTCGTTACAGAGGATGTCGAAGATGAATAGTCCGCTCAGGACAAAGGATTTGAGCTTCATAGCGGTTAAGCCAATCCATTCCAAAAATCATTCCAAAGCCTAAGTAGCGCATAACATGCAAATCGGCTCGGAAAGAAAAATCACACAAGATAATCCCAACATCTTTACACAATAAACTGATTGTTTCGGATCCACCAACCGGATTCGGAATTCTCAAAGAAGTCATTAAACACAAAACGTCCAAAGAAAAAGTATCAACAAGTTCTTTTGAAATAAAAGAGTGGGACACACCCGTATCAAAAAGAACTCGAATAAGATGATTACGAAATAAAATAATGCCATCAAGGATAGAATGAGAAATACCTTGACCACGAGAAGTGTTACTAGGAGTTTGCACCACATTAAGCTTTCCCTCCTTTCTGTTTTGAAGTTTGGGACACGAAGATATATAATGGTCCACGCTTTTGCAATAGCGACAAGCACGGGGATTTGAACACTTATTCGCATAATGGTCCTTAGAACCACAGTTGTAGCATTGCCCACCACTTGAGGTAGAAGTCTTGGTTGCCGGAGAGGCTTGCTTCCCTTTCTTATTGTTGGGATAAGGACCTTTGAACTTATTAGGATTTTTTTTGTTGGTGAAGTTCGGTTTAGCACTCCCAACCTCAACATCACTTTCTCTATCAGCCTCTTCAAGTCGAAGAGCGAAATCAATGAGCTGATCAAAAGAAACTTCTAATTTTAGAAGTTATGGCTTCTTGAGATTTTTATTTAAGCCATAGACAAATCTTTAGTTTTTCTTCAATGGAGTATTTTGTACTCGACCCCGTATTTAAAAAGTAACTCGAATGATGCGACGCAGTCTGCCACGGAAGATTCACCTTGAACAAGGTCTATGAAACGACGAGCTAAAGTCAACTTTTCATCTTCTGGCACAAATTTTAACTCGAAGCGTTCCCAAAATTTCTCCCAAGTAAGATCTGCTTCATTTATTTCAGAAATCAAAAGCTCATACCAATCTAATGCTCTTTCTTGGAGCATACTAGAGGCCACCTGAACACGGGGAAGATCAATAAGATTCATGCGAGAAAAGATTCGATCGCACGTTCTCAGCCAAGCCTGGACTTCAATAATAGTTTCAGATCCTTTGAATGGCTTCCCACCAAAATTGGTATAATCGTTGCACAAACGTGCAAATCCAGACTTAGGGTGAGTAGACTCCGGATTAGATCTGGCTGCTTGAGCATTCTTTTCTAGATCAAGAAGCTGCTGGGCGGACATAAATACTCCATCTTGGGGAGTAGCACTAGATTGACCGGTGTTGGGACGGCCAGGTCTAACCATTTCTCTTCCTATAGAAAGAAAGAACGAAGAAGGAAAAGGTTATTCACCAAATGAATATCAAGCAATCTTGATAGATAAAACAAGGAATCATAAAGAAAGTAGGATGAATCAGTACGAAGACCCGAACTAAATCCAAAAGCACGACGCCTAAGAAGGACTTAGGACGATGATCCTTGCTAGATTATTCTACATTGTTCCGAAGTTTGGCTCAGATACCAAGCTTTGACTCCCCACCTCTTATCCCACTCTAGCCTAGGACACTACGAGGTAATGCCGTCAACTAGCACGGAGAATAAGGCTGTTGAGGAGCGACCATCCGCGTAATTGCTTTGTGCGAGCACCGATATGTCAGATAGTACAACATGCATTTGGTTTCAGGAGGAAATCTAACAAACCGATACAAACTCAAAGCTACCACACAGTGGCTATATATATATTCTTCGAAAACAAATATAGAAATACACCTAACACAAATCAGTCACAGACATCCATATCACAAAGGCGGAAATAGATATGAATATATATAACACATAAAAGTGTTCATCAGAGTAGTGGTCAAACAAGATCCACCATATCACAAAAGAATAGTTACAAGTGCTAGACAAAAGAATACGTATACATCAGGAGTCTATATCGCAAAGGTATTCAACAAATAAACTACCAATGTAAGTAGTTGGCCAAAAGTCTGGATAATAATCTCAGATGAGGAGTCAAGTAGAAGCACGAGTAACAACTCGGTCTGACCCGAGTATTATTTAATAAGAAAATAATAAACGGATCAGTCTAGCTATAAATATCAGATGAAATGATGTAGAATAAGAGATATGACAAAAACGTATGATAACCATAAAACCATACTGTGATAAGTATGTAATTGAAAATCAACATGAAATTAATCGATATCACAAGAATCTTGATGCAGCTCAGAACAGAGAAGAAATGCAACCAAAATTTCTAACAAGGATGAGTCGTACACGACTCATAGAGAGGTTAAGTCGTACACGACTTAGGAAGGCAGGGTTAAGTCGTTTCCGACTTAATGGTGCACGGGATAGCAAGTTTCGAGTTAACAACAATTTAAGCCGCATAAAAGAGGCATCGGGTTTGAATCGTTCGAGCTTGAGTCGTATACGGGATAATGGAACAGGGTTACGACTCAAGGGAAACTTGGAGTGTTCATACTTGATGAGTCGTACACGACTTAACAACGTATCCGTAAGTCGTGGCCGAGATAGCATCAAGAAGGAGAAGGGTTCAACTGATGGGAACTTGAGTCGAAGGAAGGATGTTGAGTCGTGAGTCGTAGGTCGTTGCCGACCTAGTATGAGTCGTGAGTCGTTCATATGAAATGATGAGTCGTGTACTATGACTGATATGTTGTAACCATGAGTCGGTTGAGACTTAAGTCGTTTATAAGTTGAGTCGTAAATTGTTCTTGAGTCGGAGGCGGAACTTACATGAGTCGTTGGCTTTGTGTTCTGTTGTAAAGGGTTGGAGTTATGTATGTTGAGTCGGTAACGACTTATGATGAGTCGGCCGAGATGAGTCGTGTATGTTGAGTCGGTGCCGACCTAAGAGTTGGGTGACGAATGTTGTGTTGAGTGTAATGCCTATAAATAGCGTGTGTGTTGTAATTTTTGAGAAGGTTGATTTTTGAATAAAATTCTCTTTTGTTAGCTTTGTGCTTTCATACCAATTGGTAGTGGAGTGTAATCTCCTATCTCCACTTACGTCGTTCGAGTGCGCTCGAATCCACGTTTGTTGAAGCCGATTCACGGAATCTAGTGCGCTAGATCAACGTGCGAAGAATCGTAGATCTTTGAACACGGTATAGTGCGCTATCAACGTGTTTGAGATAGCTAGAGTTCGGTATCTTTGGATCAACGAACTTGGGCATTTTTTGGTATCTTCAACTCACCGATTGCTACATTTCATCGATTGAAGTTTGTTTGATTAATCCGCTGCGTCATTATTGGTATCAGAGCGATACTTAGCCAATCATAGCTAAGTTGATTCTTGGAGCCAAGTTTTGAAATTTGAAGGAGTTCATCGTGTTCATATTGAAGTTGCATCAAGTTTGGAGTGTTTGATCCATTTCATTTTGGATCGAGGAGTTGGACTTTGTTTGGATTTTTAATCGGTGTTTGCGCGCCAATTTTTGGAGGGTTTTGGAGTAAGTGTGAAGCCAAGCCGTGAAATGTCAAGGCCGAGACAAGTTGGAGCCGACTTTACTTGAATCGTTAACTCGTTGCCGAGTTAGTATGAGCCGAGACAAGCATAGCCGTGTATTGTTGAGCTTAGATTGCTTTGTTGAAGTGGAAAGTTTGAAGTCTTGTGTTGAATTTTTTTTGAAGTCTTGAGAAGTTTACAACCATGCCACCAAGGAGAGCTAATCGTCATCAAAACGTTGAAGCTTTGTATCGTAGAGAAGAAGCTGAACTTATGGAACAACGTATTAATGAAAAATTTGATGAAGGCATTGGTAAATTGGAGAAATTAATGATTGATATGAGTCAGAATAGAAGGAGAATTTCACCTGAATCAAACCGTGGAAATAGTAGAGTTTCATCACATTCGGAACGAGAGAGAAGAGAAAGTCAAGAGCATAGAAGTGTTGACAATCGAAGTAGGAGGAATGTTGATGATCACGATAGAAGGGATGTTGGTAGTAGAAGTGGTGTTAGAGATGTTGGAGGACGAGATCGACAACGCTATACACCTGACTTTGAGGATGAGTTTGACGGTGAAAGAGGAAGTGTTCATTACAGAGACAGAGATCAGGGACAACGTCAGTATCGGGTTATTGATGATGATCGACGTTGGGAATCGGGTATGAAGATGGAGATTCCGGAGTTTAAAGGCGGGATGGTTGCTGAAGAGTTCTTAGATTGGTTGTCTAATGTGGAGGAAATCTTTGATTTCAAGGAGGTCCCGGAGAATCGAAGGGTGAAGTTGGTTGCTACTAGGTTGAGGGGGAGAGCTTTGGCGTGGTGGCAACAAACTAAACTTACTAGGGAGAGAATGGGAAAGTCAAAGATAGAATCGTGGGATAAGATGAAGAAGTTGATGAGATCTACTTTCTTACCTTACAATTATCAGTCACTTATGTACCAAAGGTTGCAGAATCTGAGGCAAGGGACGAAGTCTGTTAGTGATTATGCTGATGAATTTTACCAACTCATTGCCAGGAATGACATTATGGAGACAGAAGAACAGCTGACTGCTAGATTTATTGGAGGATTGAGAATGCAGATCCAGGATATGGTTAATATGTTTGATCCTAGATCTGTAGCGGAGGCACATCAGAAGGCGTTAGCTTGGGAGAAGCAAGGAAGGCGTGGAGGTGGTGTGTTTACTAACTCTAATAATCAAGCAAGGGGTGTTGGTGGAAGTTCTAATGTTCCTAAACCAGTTACAAAGCCAGTGGTGAAGGAGGCTGAGAAGGCGAAGGCTAGTAGTGGGTTCAGATGTTATAACTGTCAGGAGTTGGGTCACAAGAGTAACGAATGTCCAAAGCCGAAGAAGAGAACCATGGTTGCAGAAGTTGAGGAGGATGATGGTGAGGAGGCAGGATGTTCAAATACACCTTATGTTGAGGAGGAAGAAGAATTGTTTGGAGATGAAGGATGTAATCTTATGATGAGGAGAAGTTGTTTGACACCAAAGCAAGAGGAGGATTGTAGTTGGTTGAGAAGCAATATTTTTCAATCGACATGCACTATTTTGGGAAAAGTTTGCAAGTTCGTTATTGATGCGGGAAATTGTGATAATATTATTTCTACAGAAGCAGTAAGGAAGTTGAACTTGAAAACTGAGAAGCATCCTAAACCGTACAAGCTAGCATGGTTAAGGAAGGTGGTGAAGTGAAAGTGTGTCGAAGAGCTTGTGTTAATTTTTCTATTGGGAAGAAGTACAAAGATGAAATTTGGTGTGATGTCGTGGATATGGATGTTTGTCATTTGTTGCTGGGCCGACCTTGGCAGTTTGATAGAGCAGTTCAACATGACGGTCGTGCCAATAGTTACAGTTTCATGTTCGAGGGTACTAAAATCACTTTGGTTCCCAAGAAGCAACAGCAGAAGGAGAGCAAGCTGGAAGAGATTGAAGAATTGAAAACTCTGTTGACTTTGAAGGAGTTTGTTAAAGAAGTTGAGGAAGAGCCTGAGGTGTTTTTGTTGATTGGGCGAGAGAGTAGTGAAGAAGTTGAAATCCCGGAAGAAGCAAAGCCAGTTTTGAAAGAATTTGAAGATGTCTTTCCAGAAGAGTTGCCAAAGGAGTTACCGCCACTTAGAGACATTCAACATCAGATTGATCTTGTTCCAGGAGCAGTGTTACCACATCGACCACATTACCGTATGAGTCCGAAGGAACATGAGGAGTTACGAAGGCAAGTGGAAGAGTTGCTTGAGCAGGGGCGTATTCAGGAAAGTTTGAGTCCATGTGCTGTGCCAGCATTGTTGGTACCCAAGAAGGACGGAACTTGGAGAATGTGCACTGATAGTAGAGCTTTGAATAAGATCACTGTTCGATACAGATTTCCTATGCCGAGGTTGGATGATTTGCTGGATCAGTTGAGTGGGGCAACTATATTCTCGAAGATTGATTTGAAAAGTGGTTACCATCAAATTCGAATCAGACCTGGAGACGAATGGAAGACAGCTTTCAAAACTAGAGAGGGGTTGTACGAATGGTTGGTTATGCCATTTGGATTGTCCAATGCACCTAGTACATTCATGCGGGTGATGAATCAAATTTTTAGGCCATTCATTGGGAAGTTCGTCGTGGTTTATTTCGATGATATTCTGATTTATAGCAGGAGTACGGAGGAGCATGTTCTACATTTGAGGGAAGTGTTGCTTATTCTTCGTGAAGAACAATTTTATGCTGCTACAAAGAAATGTGTGTTTATGACACCCAGTGTTTTATTCCTGGGTTATGTTGTTTCAGGGAAAGGTATTCAAGTTGACCAGAGCAAAGTTGAAGCAGTCAGGAATTGGCCACAGCCAAAGACAATTACAGAAGTGAGAAGTTTTCATGGGCTAGCGTCATTCTACCGAAGATTCATCCCACACTTCAGTAGCGTGATGGCTCCAGTGACTGATTGCATGAAAGGGAAACAATTTGTGTGGTCAGAAGAAGCGGGGGTTGCCTTTGAGAAGATCAAGGAATTGTTGACGTCTGCACCAATTCTTGTTCTACCTAATTTTCAGTTATTGTTTGAATTGCATACTGATGCATCGAAGGTTGGTATTGGAGGAGTTCTGAGTCAGAATGGAAAGCCAGTTGCATATTTCAGTGAAAAGTTGTCAGGGGCGAAGATGAGATACAGTACATATGACGTTGAATTTTATGCTGTTGTTCAGGCTGTTAAGCATTGGAGACATTACTTATTTCAGAAGGAATTTGTTCTGTACACTGATCACGAAGCTTTGAAACATTTACAGGGGCAGGATAAAATTTCAGCGAGACATGCATCATGGATTGCTTATCTGCAGCAGTTTACTTTTGTCGTTAAGCACAAATCAGGGGTGACAAATCGGGTAGCTGATGCTTTGAGTAGGAGGAGTCATTTACTAACGACAATAAAGATTGAAGTGACGGGGTTCGAAATGTTGCCTGAGATGATTGAAGGAGATCCTTACTTTGAGAAATATGTTGAGAAAGTGAAGGATGGGAGTACCGATGAATTCATGTTAGTTGATGGTTTTCTGTTTAAAGGAAATCGTTTATGTATTTCGGATTGTAGTTTGAGGATGAAGATTGTGAAGGAGTTGCACGAGGAAGGACATGTAGGCCGTGATCGTACTTTACAGTTAATTTCGCAATCTTACTTTTGGCCGTCGATGAGGAAAGAGGTGGAAAGATTTGTGGAGCGATGCCATATTTGCCAAGTTTCAAAGGGGACAGCAACAAATGCAGGGTTGTATATGCCATTACCTGTACCGACTAAGCCATGGGTTGATATTAGCATGGATTTCGTTTTGGGTTTGCCGCGAACTCAAAGGGGAAATGATTCGATATTTGTTGTGGTGGACAGGTTTTCAAAGATGGCACATTTTGTTGCTTGCAAAAGGACAGCAGATGCAGTTCGAGTGGCACAGTTATTTTTCAAGGAGATTTATCGACTTCATGGTTTACCAGAATCTATTGTTTCTGATCGAGATACTCGTTTTCTGAGTCACTTTTGGTTGAGTTTGTGGAAGATGGTGGGAACGAAACTGAAATTTAGCAGTGCTTATCATCCACAAACTGATGGGCAGACAGAAGTTGTTAACAGGTCATTGGAAAATTTGTTGCGTTGTCTTGTACAAGATAATTTGAGAAGTTGGGACATGAAGCTATGCCAGGCAGAATTTGCTCATAATCATGCAGTAAATCGAAGCACAGGATTCAGTCCGTTTCAGATTGTTTATTCAAATTTACCCAGGGGGCCGTTGGATTTAGCAGTTGTACCACAGTCAAAGAGAACAGTTAAACGAGCTGCTGATTTTGTTGATGAGCTGACTGAATGTCATAAAATCGTTCGGGAACGATTGGAGAAATCGAATGAGAAGTATAAGAAGTCTGCAGATTTGAAACGTCGAAATGTTGAATTTAAAGAAGGAGATTTGGTTTATGCTATATTGACAAAGGATCGTTTTCCATTAGGTGCTTATAACAAGTTGAAAGCGCGAAAAATTGGTCCAGTTGAAGTTTTAATGAAAATCAATGAAAATGCTTATCGATTAAAGTTACCAGATGATGTCTATACTTCTGATGTTTTTAACATCAAACATTTAATTCCATATCATGGAGGTGAGATTGTTGAGGAAGAATTTACAAATTCGAGGTCGAATTTTTCTCAACCAGGGGAGGATGATGCAGCTCAGAACATAGAAGAAATGCAACCAAAATTTCTAACAAGGATGAGTCGTACACGACTCATAGAGAGGTTAAGTCGTACACGACTTAGGAAGGCAGGGTTAAGTCGTTTCCGACTTAATGGTGCACGGGATAGCAAGTTTCGAGTTAACAACAATTTAAGCCGCATAAAAGAGGCATCGGGTTTGAATCGTTCGAGCTTGAGTCGTATACGGGATAATGGAACAGGTTTACGACTCAAGGGAAACTTGGAGTGTTCATACTTGATGAGTCGTACACGACTTAACAACGTATCCGTAAGTCGTGGCCGAGATAGCATCAAGAAGGAGAAGGGTTCAACTGATGGGAACTTGAGTCGAAGGAAGGATGTTGAGTCGTGAGTCGTAGGTCGTTGCCGACCTAGTATGAGTCGTGAGTCGTTCATATGAAATGATGAGTCGTGTACTATGACTGATATGTTGTAACCATGAGTCGGTTGAGACTTAAGTCGTTTATAAGTTGAGTCGTAAATTGTTCTTGAGTCGGAGGCGGAACTTACATGAGTCGTTGGCTTTGTGTTCTGTTGTAAAGGGTTGGAGTTATGTATGTTGAGTCGGTAACGACTTATGATGAGTCGGCCGAGATGAGTCGTGTATGTTGAGTCGGTGCCGACCTAAGAGTTGGGTGACGAATGTTGTGTTGAGTGTAATGCCTATAAATAGCGTGTGTGTTGTAATTTTTGAGAAGGTTGATTTTTGAATAAAATTCTCTTTTGTTAGCTTTGTGCTTTCATACCAATTGGTAGTGGAGTGTAATCTCCTATCTCCACTTACGTCGTTCGAGTGCGCTCGAATCCACGTTTGTTGAAGCCGATTCACGGAATCTAGTGCGCTAGATCAACGTGCGAAGAATCGTAGATCTTTGAACACGGTATAGTGCGCTATCAACGTGTTTGAGATAGCTAGAGTTCGGTATCTTTGGATCAACGAACTTGGGCATTTTTTGGTATCTTCAACTCACCGATTGCTACATTTCATCGATTGAAGTTTGTTTGATTAATCCGCTGCGTCAAATCTTCTCAAAGATCAAAAAAGAATGTCATACTCTTTATTTTATTTCACCAAACAATAAATATTGACAATTATATCAATGTCAATCACAAAAGCTAATGACACACAAATTCACCAATGCACAAATATTGATGAAACATATCAATGTAAATCACGAATATTGGTGAAAGACAAGTTCTAGAAATCATCAATGGAAATCCAGAAATAACAAAAAGGAGGAGGCCTATCACAAAACGGGAGCATGAAAACTCACCAACACGTGTATCACAAAGTGGAACGCTAATCCTTGGTTGCAAACCATTAATTTTTGAGTCGAAGCTCCACAAAACGGTCCGAAGACCATGGGTCGCTACCCCACCAAATTGAGTCGAAGCTCCACAGAAACAGGGTTTAGTCTCCCTCTTTGACAAAGAGACATCAAACATTTGCTAGTCTAAATCACAAAAATGATCATCAACGATCATCAAGAAGTGTCAATTACAGTAAGCTAGTAAATATATGAGCTTAGCCTCATGTCCCATAACCACTCGCTTAACTTAATTATTTATGAACAAATTGTAAGTTTCCGCTAGAAAATTGTCACAAGAGATTCAACCGAACAAATCCAAGAATTAACCAACTAAGTAGACGCAAGCGTTTCATACCACTTAGTTTACTAAGTAGTTTAATTAGATTTCTCATACGAGTGAGGTAAAGGTTTGTATATAATAGTAGATTGGAAAACGGTTTAAGAAATGAGCTTTGTAATAAAATAAGGTCAAAATCATTTTGGTGAAAGAGTTTTGATATTTATTACTAGTATTGAAACCTTTATATGTTTAAAGTGGCGAATCACAAAAATGATTATAGAAACAATAAATCACAAAAATTCACATACGGAGACGTGAATAAAATCCAAAGAACTCGATTCCAAAAACTCATGCGACTCTACGGCATACGACCTTAGGGACTTAAGGAATAGCTTGCGGCCTAACTGAGCGACTTAAGAAGATAGCGGCATAAGTGAACGACTTAAGGAGCTAGCGGCATAAGAAACAAGCGACCTAAGGAATGGGCGACGTAAGCGTCATAGGCGACCTAGGCCTTAGAACGACTTAATGAGGGTGCGACTTAAAGCAGGCCGAGCGACTTAAGTTGGTGCAGTCCGAGCGACTTAAATGGTTGCGACCCAACATGGCGCGACCTAACTGCAGGCCGAGCGACCTAAATGGTTGCGACTTATCAGGCCGAGCGACCTAAGTTGGAGCGACCTAACAGGCCGACACATAGCAGGCAGGCTTAGTGACTTAAATGGTTGTGACTTACCAGGCCGAGCGACCTAAGTTGGAGCGACCTAACAGGCCGACACATAGCAGGCCGAGCGACCTAAGGAACAGAAGTGCAAACTCCCACTCAATTTGCAATCGGTCGAGCAACGACGCTAAGGGTTTATGCCAATCGACTACCCGACCCTATATGCTCCTCGATGCATCACCAAAAGCATGATCAAACAACAAAGCTATGATTTTTAAAGATTTGAACCCAAAACACTAAAAATTGGAATATTAACAAAACCCATCCAAATCAAAATCAAATGCACATGAATAAGTGTTAGGAATTCATTCCTAACAATCAAAGATAATCATAGACCTAGATGTGAGATAAAAATCTCACCTTTTTACAAAATCAACGAAGGAGAAGCTTGAAAGCAAAGGAAGAATCAACCACACTTCAATCTCAACACAAGAAGCTTGAATCAATGGCTTCTCATGGAATTGGGAGCTAGAGTTTGGATTTTGCAAATGAACTAGGGCTTGGAATTTTAATTTCCCATTCCTCTCTCTATTTTTGATGAAGCTTGAGTGTTAGGAAATGAAAGTGAAGTAATGAAGAGAAGATGGGGTTGAGCTAGAGTTAATAGTTTTGGCTAATGGGCTGAACCAAACCCAAAGCCTAAAGTGAAAAAGTGGCAAAATTCCACTAACTCCAAACATATCAAAGTTTATACTCAAAAAGATCGTAAACAGTGTTTTGAACTCAATGGAAGTGGTCCCGAGTCCTAATTCGACCGTATGTAAAAAGTAACTTTTTGGACCAAAATCCGACTAACGATAAAATATTTAAACAAAAATATTTAGATATTCAATAGTAAAATATGCGGGTTGTTACAGGTACCCTGCCCTTGCTTTTACGGCCAGCTTTTCGGCTGTCATGCCTTACGGCTAACCAACCCTGTAAAGAGGACATGTGGGGGTAAGAGTCTCCTGCTCTCCACCTAACAAAAAGCGAGAACCCTCCATCACGTTTCACCTAAATAAGCAAGGTCAGTCGTGGGACTTGTATGAGCAAACAAAAACAGTTTATCTTTAAAACAACAAAAGAATTTAACTTTGAAAACCACAATGCTTTTTAGAAAATGAAACTACCATAAGGCTTCCCGACACACACACAATGCAATTGCACTCTTAGAGGAGATTTCCCCTTTTGATAGTCAAATATGCTTAATACGAGAAAAATTCTTTGATATTATTACTAGTGCATGGTGGAAAACCTTTCGAAATTATAATATTAATCCTAGCCAGCATAGGTACCATGATATTATGCCGACAATGGCTGTCATGTTAAATGGTAGGTTCTACAACTAAAACTGTACAAGGCTCGTATTGTTTTATTTGGATTTCCAACAAATGGTCGGGCTAAGGAACTTCCTACTTTCCATGGGTACGCCTCTGGCGGGACGTTCCGAGAGCTTAACCAGTTCTCTTCCAACATAAGACTAGGTTACCTCTATAACTAGGTAACTACTACACGAGCGTGCCATCCCCCGGTCCTTTGGGACCTTTAACCGAGGTACCTCTAATCCAACAACCACAAAGCAATCACAAAGTAATAGATCGGCAATATCCACATGAGTGAAGTATCTGGGCTCCATACCATGATATCACCCTTTTCCAGAAGGGAATGACACACCCTAAAGTGTGCGACCCTCATAACCTTGCCGCATCTTTCCTATTTCGACCATTTCCGGGGTGTGAGGTCCTGGTGTAGTCTCGTCCACAAAGATACGCTTTATACAAAAGCCATGCTTTGATCAACAAATGATACACAGCAGCACCTCAGCATGCCATACTGCCAAATTGGGAGTATATCAGTGATAACTATCAACTACAAAACCTCTGGGCTCGTACGTCTCAGAGAAGGGTGTTAAGCTAAGAGAATGAATTCTCCACCACCAAGCATAAATGTATTTGATAGAGATCAATTGAATATCTCAAAGTGTAATGTCAGACATACAGCCATACAAGTCTGTTCCGGGTTCGAACAGAACCGAAGGCACTTCGTCCAATAAAGGAAGAAGCCCTTGCAAATCCGGGCATCCACAATTTCGATCGGACTCCCCATCACATAAGGAGAACTCTATATTGGACCAACTCAGTGCAGAGTCAATCGACAAGTTATCCTATCATTCTAGAAGACACCCGGTCTTCACATCGGTCTTCAATTGCAATCCATAACATCGTATCACTATTCGGAATGGGTTATATGACACAAAGTCCTCTCCCGGCTAAACCGAATAGTGAGCGCAATATTTAAAAACATATGGATATTGGTATTTTAGTTAAGTCACAACTTTTAAAAATCCAAAGCTTTTCTTTCTAATGGTTAAACAAATTACCATTTCAAATCTTTTTTACAAAAAGATTCGTTTCACAAAGTTTACCCAGTTTCATAAAGATCTATTCATAGATTTTCAAAACAATTTCCGTTTCAATTAGGATTAACTCATCCAATCCTTAAATTAAAGATTTAACTTATAGATTTCAAACCCGTTTCCATAGATTTATTCATAACTTGGAAAACTATTTTCATTTTAGACTTGAAATCCTTTTAACACAAATTGGAAATTCATTTTTATATGAAAGCTTTTATTATTTGAAAACAAATGGTTTCCGCTTCGGAAAAATCCAATTATATTTGCACGAGTTAAAACCCCTGAATTATGTTCAAATTCCCAAATTAATATCTTTAAAATGGTTTAACCCATTTATAACTTGTATAACATCTTTAACCCCTAGTTTCCAAACATAGAATTCAATTTCAAATTTTTGAATTTAAATTTAAATCAAATTATAAGACTTAATCAAGTTATTCAAAAATAAATTTTATCTTTGAAATTCCTTTTCAAAAACTTTTATACTTTAAATCCAATCCATTTCCAAAATCATTTGCATTCAAAAATTCAATTTTTGAAACTATTTCAAAAATCTGTGACTTAAACCCATTTCCACGTGCAATCCATATTTGTGTGTGTATAAGTGTGGTCCAGGGTTTTACAAAATAGAAGTGCAAACTCATCAACTAGTACAAATTCAAGTACAACAATATATTTGATAAGCGGTATAAACTATAACGTTTATCTTTCATTCACAGGTCATGGATATATATCACTGATAATAAATTACATTAAACACAGCTCAAATAAAAAATAGAGCATCACATATCAGGGATATCAAAACAATTCAATCATCCAATAGAATCCAAACATTCATAACTAAGATCAGTTAATTGTTTGATTAATTCAAATCAGATTTAATTACTTATGAATTACTAATCCTGGTTAATTAATATTAATAAATTACAATCATTTTGATTAATTATTCTTTAATCATTTATTTATTTAACCATTTATAATAATATTAATTAACTCCTAATTAAAATTCATCAACCTTTAATTATAAAATGATTAACTTTTAATTATTTAACTCACCTTTTAATTAATTATCTTTAATTAATAAATTAACCCTTGATTAATTATCCTTTATTAATTTCACAAAGGAATTAGCTTTTATTTAATTACACAAAGTAATTATCTTTTATTTAATTACACAAAGTAATTAGCCTTCATTTGATTACACAAAGTAATTATCTTTAATTAATTACAATAATTAATTAATTAATCCTTATTTAATAATCATCCCTTAATCACTTTCGTAAATTATTTAACTTTTAATTAATAAATTATTTTCAATGCAATTACCATTATTAATTAATCACATTAATTAATTATTATTTAAATTGGTTAACCTTTAAACACTTGATTAATCAAGTTTAAATCATTAATTATTCGTCTTTAATGACTTCAAATCAAGCAATTATTTTTAAGTAATTAGTCATCTTCTAATTAATCATTCTTCAACTACTGATTAATTAAACTTGAATTATTAATTAATTTATCTTAATTACCTTCATTTAGTAATTATCTTTAAGTAATTAATTACTTTTTAATTACTTATCAATAATTAAACTTAATTAATTAATTATCCTTAATTAATAAATCAATTAACCTTTAATTAATCACATTAATTAATTAATTATCCTTTGATTAATTATTCTTACATAAATCAAGATTTAAATTAATTAAAGATAAATCCTATCTTAATTAATGACTTTATTTCATTAGTTAAATATAATTTAATTAAATGCTTGAAAATTAGTTTATACAGATATCTTTTGAAATCTTCTTAATAGTTTAATACCACGTACCTTAATCTCTTTTTGATCTCATCATTTTTGTGTAACGATCCCAGTTTTAAAGATGAATTTCAATTTATAATTTAATTGAATTTTAGATTAAATTATGGATTTGGTTGAATTTTTCAAATTTAATAAGAAATTTATATTTATTGGTTTTTGGATTTGATTTGAAACTCAAAAATGAATATTTCCAGTTGAATTGAATTATAAATAAAGTGTTTAAAATAAAATAAAAATACGTATCAATATTGAATATAAGTGATAAGTGTAAAATATATATAAAATAAAATATACGTTATACATTTAATGTTTGAAAAATTTAAAGTTTAGATAGATAAAAATAACAACATTGAATTCATTCATATTGTAAAGCAATAAGACAAGGCAACATAAAAGATCAAGTAATATGTTAATAAAACAAATATGTACACTTAAAGACAATGCTAAAAATATCTCAGTAACATAATCACAAGCTTGTAACATATACTCACAAAATAAATAAAGTGTAATATAAAATGCAGTGTGAATAAAATATGAATCAAAAGTATATAGGCTAGAAACAAAACAAGCTTCAGCCGAGTACAAAGTAGAGCAACTTGGAAAGCAAAACAAAAAGTTATAAACAAAAGTACATATAAAATATATAGCATTGGAGAGTAAAACAAAATGAGAAAAACACAAACAAAACAAGTCTTGAAATCATCTCAGCCAAGTACAAAGTAAAATAATGAACTGTACAAAGTAAGCTTGTAAACATGAAGTTAGACCAAGGCATTTAATGCCAATCTTCTCAGCAAATAAATAAAATCTCTCAGCCGAGATTTGCTTTATAACATAATATATGTAGTTGACAAAAGAAGAAACAAAATATTCTAAAAAATAATAATAATAATAATAATAATAAGTATTCACGAGTTGTACCGGTGTAAACAAATTAACAGCATATGCTGTAAGTATTTCAAAGCAAAGAAAAAAAATCTATTAACAAGTCAACAGCATGTACATGTAGACTTAGATGGGAACACCTGCATTTATTGACATCAGCTGCTATAGCCACCAAAAACAGATCTATCAGCTGAAATAGCATAATATTATATCAATAAACAAAGAAGAAAAATGATGATCTGACCCAAAGAAGAAAGCCTAAGTAGATAGCACCTTCCCCTGTATACAAACAATCTGTTGCTATATCAACTCTATTCCAGTTCGAGACTAAGTAGACCAGAGGAAAATTCATAAATATCATTATCTTTAAATTCAAAGTCATTCAACAAAAAGAAAAAAAGAAAGAAAGACAAAGCAAGTTCAAACCTGCAAATCAAAACCAGGCCTCTGTCTTCAACATGAAGGTGAGTAAACTTCACCCTCATTATTTTTGAAGTGAGTAAACATGAGTTGTAAAGGATTTTAAGTTTGTTTAAAATAGTTTAAACTTCAATTATAAACTGCTTTGGTTCATGCTTCACTATGATGATTTCCCAGTGATGCTCTGTCTCTGTAAACATTTATACAGAGGTTGTAGTTGTTTCCAAACTAAAGTCCATTTGCTTAAAACACTGGCAAGTTTGGGTTTTTTTTTTCAAGTGAATCATGTTTGTCTTAAACCCTCAATAAGTTTTTATAAAGATTTTAAACATACCGTAAGTTTATCACCACTGTAACTTTAGTTACAGGTATTCCACTAATGTGGAAAAAAACATAAATTGTTGAAAAATATAAATTCAAGAATATTTATTGAATCCTTACTGCAAAACGTGAATTTTAAAACACAAATTTGAATTTTTAGTTTAATTTTCTCAAAGGAATTTGTATATGAACAAAAAATTGTTTTTTTCGAATTCTAGACGAACGAATCAATTAAAAATCCTAAAAATTTGGTTGAAGCATGCTGAAACAGTTAGGATCTGGGGAAAATTATCAAGTTATTTTTCTATTGCGTGAATTGGGAGAACAAATTAAAACTAGGGTTTAAGGACTGTTAAAAATGGCGTTGGGAATTTGGGTTCGTTCTCGTTCATCAGTGCATCAAGTAGCGCACGGCTTTGTGAAGTGGTTGAGGGGAGGACGACAAGATCGCGGCCAGAGTTTTGCGTGTTCCGGTGGCTTGTGTGATGATTGTGATACGTTTTTAGGTGATGGGCGAGTCCCAATTTTTTCGAGGAGATGGCAAATTTTCGTTTTCGAATATTTGATGACGAATTGGGTTTAAATTTCGAACGAAGGAATGAATTGCGACTTGTTCGATAGGGGAACGTTGATTGAAGGCGCGCGGCAGCGCCGTGCACGTGCACGGTGGCGCAGATATGTCAGAAGGGTCGCGTGATGACTTGACTCGAGTGATACTCGAGAATTTGGGACGTTGCTTCGAGTGTGGTTGGGTGCGTGCGTGAGTTAGTTGGGTACAGCAGTTTGTATAAAAAAAAAGGAAAGGAGAAGGAAGGAAGAGTGGAAGAAGTAGAGGGAGGAGAAGAGAGAGGGGACTTGGGAAGGAACAGGGTTGTTCTTGAGTTTTAATCGAGTAAGTGGGATTTTGGGCTCGAAGCAGGAAGGGTTAAATCTCGGGTAGAACTATGTTGCAGGTTTTAAACCTGTTCTATTTTTACAATTTAAAATTTTCATTTTGAATTTATAAGGCAAAAATTAAAACTAAGTTTTAAATCAAAAGTTTAAAAATGAATTTCAAATTTAGTTTCAATCTTAGCTTAGGAATAAATAAAGCTTTTAAATTTTAAATTGTTTAATAAAAGTGTTTAAGTAATCAAAAGTATATTTAAAAGAATTTGAAATTTAAATGGAATTTGGAATTGTAAAGGATGGATTAATTAATAAATGAGATTTATTAAAATTAAAGATTAATTACTTAATGTAATTAATGTAATTAGAGTAATTTATTAAAGGAGTAATTAGAGATCATTAATTAATATAATTAATGATATAATTAAGGGTTGATTAATTAAGATTAATTAATCAATGATAAGTGATTATGAAGTAATAAATTAATATAATTAATTAAGGATTAATGTAATTTAGTTTTAGTTAAC
This sequence comes from Allium cepa, assembly GCA_030765085.1. Taxonomy (NCBI): domain Eukaryota; kingdom Viridiplantae; phylum Streptophyta; class Magnoliopsida; order Asparagales; family Amaryllidaceae; genus Allium; species Allium cepa. The sequence continues at coordinate 239,061,255 of CM060930.1, forward strand.
TAATTAATAAAGTAATAAAAGGTTAATTACTATAATTGGTTGAAAATAATTAATTTGTGTAATTAATTAAGAATAATTACTTAAGGTAATTAGAGTGTAATTAATCATTGATTTAAGATAATTAACTAGATGGTGAAGTAAATAATAAAAGGTTAATTATTTAATAATTAAATGTTGATGAATTATAATAAAAGGTTAAGTAATTGGTTATTAATGATTGATTAATAAAGTATTAAAGGATAATTAATTAAAATGATTTGTAAATTATTAATGTTAATTAACTAGGATTTGTAATTAAATTCATAAGTAAACGATCTGATTAAATAAATCAGATAATTAAATTAATCCTACTTATGGGTGTTTGAATTGTATTGGATGTTGAATTGTTTGATACCCTAATATGTGATACTTCGTGATTATCCTGATTTGTGTTGTGGTCTATGATGTAATTTATTATCTGTGATATAGTTATTATCTGTGATATATATATATATATATATATATATATATCTGTTAATCTGTGTATGAAAGATAAGCGTTATAATTTATATCGCTTATCGAATAAATTGTTTTATTTGATCTGTGATGATTGAATGATGTTGCACTATTGTGTTAAACCCCTGGACCACACTTATACACACACAAATATGGATTTCACGAGGAAATTGATTTAGTCACAGATTTCGAAATGATTTTTGAAGTTGAATATTTTAAATTCAAATGTTTTGGAAATGGATTGGGTTTAAAGTGAAAAGCAATTGAAATGGAATTTCAAAGATGAATTTATTTTGAATAACTCGATTGAGTTTTGGAATTTAAATATTTTGATTTAAAATTTGAATTCAATACTTGAAATTGAATTCTATGATTTGAAACTAGGGATTAACGATATTATACTAGTCATATATAAGTCAAACCATTTTTAAAGTATTGTTCTTTTGAGAATTTGAAGTAAACCAAAGATTGTAACTTGTATAAATGGAATCGGGTTTTTCCGAAATAAAACTATTGTTTCTAAGTGATAAAAAGCTTTCATATGAGTAATGAACTTCCAATTTATATTAAAGGGATTTCAAGTTTGAATTGAAAAAGATTTTTCAAATTATGGACGAATCTTTGGAAACAAGTTTTGAAAGCTACGAGATAAATCTTGATTTAAAGATTAATGAATTAATCCAATTGAAACGGAAATTGTTTTGAAATCCGAAAATGAATATTCGTGAAACTATGTAAACTTTATGAAATAAATCTTTTTGTTAAAAGATTTAAAATGGTAAATTGGGTTAAACCATTTGAAGAAAGTTTGAATTATTAAGTTGTGACTTAATTGAAATCCCATATCCATATGTTTTAAATGTTGCGCTCACTATTCGGTTTAGCCGGGAGAGGACCTTTATGTCATATATCCCATTCCGAATATGTTATACATCGTTATGGATAGCATTTGAAGACCGGTGGTGAAGACCGGGTATTTGCGAGAACGATAGGATGACCTGTCGATTGTCTCTGCACTGAGTTGCTCCGGTATAGAGATTCCCTAAGTGATGGGAAGTCCGATCGGGATTGTGAATACCCGGATTGCAAGGGCTTCTTTGGAAGTGCCATCGGCTCTGTTCGAACCCGGAACAGACTTGTATGGATTGTGTGTCTGACATTACATTTTGAGATATAAAGCAGATTTCTTTCAAATGCATTTCTGTTGGTGGCGGAGAATTTATTCTCTTAGCTTTACACCCTTCTCTGAGACGTACGAGCTCAGAGGTTATGTAGTTGAAGGTTATCAGCGATATATTCCCAATTTGGTAATGTGACATGCTAAGTGTTGCTGTGCAATGATCATTGCTTGATCATTTGTGATAGGATCATTTGTTTGATCATTTATCTTTGTGATCATTACTTTGATCATTTGTTGACCCAAAGCATGGCTTTGTACCAAAGCGTAGCTTTGTGGACGAGACTTCGTCGAGCCTCACAAATCGGTAATGGTCGAAACAGGAATCGTGCGGCAAGGTTTCAGGGGTAGCTCCCCTAGGGTATGACCATTCCTTCTGGAAAAGGGTAGTATCATGGTATGGAGCCCAGATACTTACTCATGTGGACACACTATATTTATTTATGTGTGATGTTGGATTAGAGGTACCTCGTTTAAAGGTCCCAAAAGACCGGGGGTGGCATATCTGAGGGTTTATAATATCCCTTGGGAAAAAGGGTTCCCGGCCTTGTTTGGCAGAGAACGGTTTGGTTCTCGGGGCGTCCCGCCAGAGGCGTTCCCATGTGGCAATAGGAAGTTCCTTGGCTTGACCATTTGTTGGAAAAATCCAAAGAAACAATACGCGCCTTGTACGGTTTTAGATGTATAACCTGCCATGGAATGTGGCGGTAACCCGCTATTGAACATGGTAGCTATAGTAGGCATAGTTCGAAATGTCTATGCTGGCTAAGATTTATATTCTACTTTCGAAATGTTTTCTGCACTGTGCACTTATAATAATAATATCAAATAAATTTGTGTATCAAGCATGTTTGACTATCATAAGAAGAAATCTCCTCCAATTCTGCGTTTGCATTGTGTGTATGGCGGGAGGTCTTATGGTAGTTTCATTTTGCAAAAGCATTACGATTTAGAAATTTAAATCTTTGATTGTTTTTAAAAGACCAAATTTTTTTGTTTGCTCATACCAGTCCCACGACTGACCTGGAGTTTATTGTTCCTTTCCTAAACTCTGGGTGCCCACAATTTTCCACACGGGCAGTCTAGGGTTTATTTTTCAGATAATTAGGTTCAGTAGATTATCTGGAGCTAGTTCAGTCTCTGGATCACACCAGACTTGCTTATCTTTATGCATTGTGATGCTGGATCGAGCTGCTTCTGATGGAGTTCTCTTATGGAGATTATCCGCTGCTGGTGTTGTTTATGTTCTTTTCCGCTGCTTTTTCTTGTATTAGATCTCTGATGTATATCGATATGTATTGGATCATCTGTTGTATCAAATATTGTATCAAAGTTGTATATCTATATATTATTCTTTTTTCCCGCTGTGTTGTTTACTTAATGTTGTTATAAGCTCCGGCGACTCGGATTTGAACGATCGAATCTACGACATTCGAATACGATATGAAGTATGGATGTCGATTTTCGAGCGGGCAAAATCTGAATCGTTACAAGTGGTATCAGAGCTAAGGTGAAACTTTAGCTCAGGAGTATAACACATTAAGTAGCTCATTAGAGATAGGGTGAAGCAAACCCTAGAATGAGTATCCCTAAGATTCCATTCAAATGCCTCAGTAAATTCTCTTACTATCCACCAATAGTAAGTATGAGTGCAAGAAGTGAATGAGTTAGGGGATAGGGGAATATGACTATAAATGGTCAATTTCTTGCAGCAGTGGAAACAATCTTATCTCTATCAATCTCTTTTGTTCAGCGTCTCTTCTCAATTCTTTGATAGATCCTGGTAGATCCAGGAAGGAAATTCGATATATTAATATGGGACATAAACTCCAATTTAGCCAGAATTGTTTGTTTGGATGAATTGGTTGCTTTGGTTGTTATGGTTGATAAGTATACTTTAGTTTTAAACAAAAGAAAGTTTTGAAATTATATCCATATCGGTCTATTTCACTGGGTTCTGATATAATCTACGAACGGTTAGTTATCCCTTCGGACTAACCAATACCCTGTATACTTCGTAGATCAAATAACCCAATTGTTTCGTAGTTGATGGAGTTTTTTCTTATATCTATTGTTGATAATTCTGATTTGGCAGGCCAAATGCAGAATTGATATCCAGTTTGATCTGGAAAAATATTTCTCTATCTTTCATCTATCTTTGTTATCTCCTAGGCGAATTTCGAGGACGAAATTCTTTTTAAGCGGGGAAGTCTGTAACGATCCCAGTTTTAAAGACGAATTTCAATTTATAATTTAATTGAATTTTAGATTAAATTATGGATTTGGTTGAATTTTTCAAATTTAATAAGAAATTTATATTTATTGGTTTTTGGATTTGATTTGAAACTCAAAAATGAATATTTCCAGTTGAATTGAATTATAAATAAAGTGTTTAAAATAAAATAAAAATACGTATCAATATTGAATATAAGTGATAAGTGTAAAATATAAATAAAATAAAATATACGTTATACATTTAATGTTTGAAAAATTTAAAGTTTAGATAGATAAAAATAACAGCATTGAATTCATTCATATTGTAAAGCAATAAGACAATGCAACATAAAAGATCAAGTAACATGTTAATAAAACAAATATGTACACTTAAAGACAATGCTAAAAATATCTCAGTAACATAATCACAAGCTTGTAACATATACTCACAAAATAAATAAAGTGCAATATAAAATGCAGTGTGAATAAAATATGAATCAAAAGTATATAGGCTAGAAACAAAACAAGCTTCAGCCGAGTACAAAGTAGAGCAACTTGGAAAGCAAAACAAAAAGTTATAAACAAAAGTACATATAAAATATATAGCATAGGAGAGTAAAAAAAATGAGAAAAACACAAACAAAACTAGTCTTGAAATCATCTCAGCCAAGTACAAAGTAAAATAATGAACTGTACAAAGTAAGCTTGTAAACATGAAGTTAGACCAAGGCATTTAATGCCAATCTTCTCAGCAAATATATAAAATCTCTCAGCCGAGATTTGCTTTATAACATAATATATGTAGTTGACAAAAGAAGAAACAAAATATTCTAAAAAATAAATAAATAATAATAATAAGTATTCACGAGTTGTACTGGCGTAAACAAATTAACAGCATATGCTATAAGTATTTCAAAGCAAAGAAAAAAATCTATTAACAAATCAACAGCATGTACATGTAGACTTAGATGGGAACACCTGCATTTATTGACATCAGCTGCTATAGCCACCAAAAACAAATCTATCAGCTGAAATAGCATAATATTATATCAATAAACAAAGAAGAAAAATGATGATCTGACCCAAAGAAGAAAGCCTAAGTATATAGCACCTTCCCCTGTATACAAACAATCTGTTGCTATATCAACTCAATTCCAGTTCGAGACAAAGTAGACCAGAGGAAAATTCATAAATATCATTATCTTTAAATTCAAAGCCATTCAACAAAAAAAAAAGACAAAGCAAGTTCAAACCTGCAAATCAAAACCAGGCCTCTGTCTTCAACATGAAGGTGAGTAAACTTCACCCTCATTATCTTTGAAGTGAGTAAACATGAATTGTAAAGGATTTTAAGTTTGTTTAAAATAGTTTAAACTTCAATTATAAACTGCTTTGGTTCATGCTTCACTATGATGATTTCCCAGTGATACTCTGTCTCTGTAAACATTTATACAGAGGTTGTAGTTGTTTCCAAACTAAAGTACATTTGCTTAAAACACTGGCAAGTTTGGGTTTTTTTTTTCAAGTGAATCATGTTTGTCTTAAACCCTCAATTAGTTTTTATAAAGATTTTAAACATACCGTAAGTTTATCACCACTGTAACTTTAGTTACAGGTATTCCACTAATATGGAAAAAAAAAATTGTTGAAAAATATAAATTCAAGAATATTTATTGAATCCTTACTGCAAAACGTGAATTTTAAAGCACAAATTTGAATTTTTAGTTTAATTTTCTCAGAGGAATTTGTATATGAACAAAAAATTGTTTTTTCGAATTGTAGACGAACGAATCAATTAAAAATCCTAAAAATTTGGTTGAAGCATTCTGAAACAGTTAGGATCTGGGGAAAATTATCAAGTTATTTTTCTATTGCGTGAATTGGGAGAACAAATTAAAACTAGGGTTTAAGGACTGTTAAAAATGGCGTTGGGAATTTGGGTTCGTTCTCGTTCCTTAGTGCATCGAGTCGCGCACGGCTTTGTGAAGTGGTTGAGGGGAGGACGACAAGATCGCGGCCAGAGTTTTGCGTGTTCCAGTGGCTTGTGTGATGATCGTGATACGTTTTTAGGTGATGGGCGAGTCCCAGTTTTTTCGAGGAGATGGAAAATTTTCGTTTTCGAATATTTGATGACGAATTGGGTTTAAATTTCGAACGAAGGAATGAATTGCGACTTGCTCGATGGGGGAACGTTGATTGAAGGCGCGCGGCAGCGCCGTGCACGTGCACAGTGGCGCAGATATGTCAGAAGGGTCGCGTGATGACTTGACTCGAGTGATACTCGAGAATTTTGGACGTTGCTTCGAGTGTGGTTGGGTGCGTGTGTGAGTTAGTTGGGTACAACAGTTTGTATTAAAAAAAAGGGAAAGGAGAAGGAAGGAAGAGTGGAAGAAGTAGAGGGAGGAGAAGAGAGAGGGGACTCGGGAAGGAATTGGGTTGTTCTTGAGTTTTAATCGAGTAAGTGGGGTTTTGAGCTTGAAGCAGGAAGGGTTAAATCTCGGGTAGAATTATGTTGCAGGTTTTAAACCTGTTCTGTTTTTACAATTTAAAATTTTCATTTTGAATTTATAAGGCAAAAATTAAAACTAAGTTTTAAATCAAAAGTTTAAAAATGAATTCCAAGTTTAGTTTCAATCTTAGCTTAGGAATAAATAAAGCTTTTAAATTTTAAATTGTTTAATAAAAGTGTTTAAGTAATCAAAAGTATATTTAAAAGAATTTGAAATTTAAATGGAATTTGGAATTGTAAAGGAAGGATTAATTAATAAATGAGATTTATTAAAATTAAAGATTTTAATTACTTAATGTAATTAATGTAATTAGAGTAATTTATTAAAGGAGTAATTAGAGATCATTAATTAATATAATTAATGATATAATTAAGGGTTGATTAATTAAGATTAATTAATCAATGATAAGTGATTATGAAGTAATAAATTAATGTAATTAATTAAGGATTAATGTAATTTAGTTTTAGTTAACTAATTAATAAAGTAATAAAAGGTTAATTACTATAATTGGTTGAAAATAATTAATTTGTGTAATTAATTAAGAATAATTACTTAAGGTAATTAGAGTGTAATTAATCATTAATTTAAGATAATTAACTAGATGGTGAAGTAAATAATAAAAGGTTAATTATTTAATAATTAAATGTTGATGAATTATAATAAAAGGTTAAGTAATTGATTATTAATGATTAATTAATAAATGATTAAAGGATAATTAATCAAAATGATTTGTAAATTATTAATGTTAATTAACCAGGATTTGTAATTAAATTCATAAGTAAATGATCTGATTAAATAAATCAGATAATTAAATTAATCCTACTTATGGGTGTTTGAATTGTATTGGATGTTGAATTGTTTGATACCCTAATATGTGATGCTTCGTGATTATCCTGATTTGTGTTGTGGTCTATGATGTAATTTATTATCTGTGATATAGTTATTATCTGTGATATATATATATATATATCTGTGAATCTGTGTACGAAAGATAAGCGTTATAATTTATATCGCTTATCGAATAAATTGTTTTATTTGATCTGTGATGATTGAATGATGTTGCATTATTGTGTTAAACCCCTGGAGCACACTTATACACACACAAATATGGATTTCACGAGGAAATCGATTTAGTCACAGATTTCGAAATGATTTTTAAAGTTGAATATTTTAAATTCAAATGTTTTGGAAATGGATTGGGTTTAAAGTGAAAAGCAATTGATATGGAATTTCAAAGATGAATTTATTTTGAATAACGCGATTGAGTTTTGGAATTTAAATATTTTGATTTAAAATTTGAATTCAATACTTGAAATTGAATTCTATGATTTGAAACTAGGGATTAACGATATTATACTAGTCATATATAAGTCAAACCATTTTTGAAGTATTGTTCTTTTGAGAATTTGAAGTAAACCAAAGATTGTAACTTGTATAAATGGAATCGGGTTTTTCCGAAATTAAACTATTGTTTCTAAGTGATAAAAAGCTTTCATATGAGTAATGAACTTCCAATTTATATTAAAGGGATTTCAAGTTTGAATTGAAAAAGATTTTTCAAATTATGGACGAATCTTTGGAAACAAGTTTTGAAAGCTACGAGATAAATCTTGATTTAAAGATTAATGAATTAATCCAATTGAAACGGAAATTGTTTTGAAATCCGGAAATGAATATTCGTGAAACTATGTAAACTTTATGAAATAAATCATTTTGTTAAAAGATTTAAAATGGTAAATTGGGTTAAACCATTTGAAGAAAGTTTGAATTATTAAGTTGTGACTTAATTGAAATCCCATATCCATATGTTTTAAATGTTGCGCTCACGATTCGGTTTAGCCGAGAGAGGACCTTTATGTCATATATCCCATTCCGAATATGTGATACGTCGTTATGGACAGCATTTGAAGACCGGTGGTGAAGACCGGGTATTTGCGAGAACGATAGGATGACCTGTCGATTGTCTCTGCACTGAGTTGCTCCGGTATAGAGATTCCCTAAGTGATGGGAAGTCTGATCGGGATTGTGAATACCCGGATTGTAAGGGCTTCTTTGGAAGTGCCTTCAGTTCTGTTCGAACCCGGAACAGACTTGTATGGATTGTGTGTCTGACATTACATTTTGAGTTATAAAGCAGATTTCTTTCAAATGCATTTCTGTTGGTGGCGGAGAATTTATTCTCTTAGCTTTACACCCTTCTCTGAGATGTACGAGCTCAGAGGTTATGTAGTTGAAGGTTATCAGCGATATATTCCCAATTTGGTAATGTGACATGCTAAGTGTTGCTGTGTAATGATCATTGTTTGATCATTTGTGATAGGATCATTTGTTTGATCATTTATCTTTGTGATCATTACTTTGATCATTTGTTGACCCAAAGCATGGCTTTGTACCAAAGCGTAGCTTTGTGGACGAGACTTTGTCGAGCCTCACAAATCGGTAATGGTCGAAACAGGAATCGTGCGGCAAGGTTTCAGGGGTAGCTCCCCTAGGGTATGACCATTCCTTTTGGAAAAGGGTAGTATCATGGTCTGGAGCCCAGATACTTACTCATGTGGACACACTATATTTATTTATGTGTGATGTTGGATTAGAGGTACCTCGTTTAAAGGTCCCAAAGGACCGGGGGTGGCATATCTGAGGGTTTATAATATCCCTTGGGAAAAGGGGTTCCCGAGCTTGTTTGGCAGAGAACGGTTTGGTTCTCGGGGCGTCCCGCCAGAGGCGTTCCCATGCGGCAATAGGAAGTTCCTTGGCCTGACCATTTGTTGGAAAAATCCAAAGAAACAATACGCGCCTTGTACGGTTTTAGTTGTATAACCTGCCATGGAATGTGGCGGTAACCCGCTATTGAACATGGTAGCTATAGTAGGCATAGTTCGAAATGTCTATGCTGGCTAAGATTTATATTCTACTTTCGAAATGTTTTCTGCACTGTGCACTTATAATAATAATATCAAAGAAATTTGCGTATCAAGCATGTTTGACTATCATAAGAAGAAATCTCCTCCAATTCTGCGTTTGCATTGTGTGTGTGGCGGGAGGTCATATGGTAGTTTCATTTTCCAAAAGCATTGCGATTTAGAAATTTAAATCTTTGATTGTTTTTAAAAGACCAAATGTTTTTGTTTGCTCATACCAGTCCCACGACTGACCTGGAGTTTATTGTTCCTTTCCTAAACTCTGGGTGCCCACAATTTTCCACACGGGCAGTCTAGAGTTTATTTTTAGATAATTAGGTTTAGTAGATTATCTGGAGCTAGTTCAGTCTCTGGATCACACCAGACTTGCTTATCTTTGTGCATTGTGATGCTGGATCGAGCTGCTTCTGTTGGAGTTCTCTTATGGAGATTATCTTGAAGATTATCCGCTGCTGGTGTTGTTTATGTTCTTTTCCGCTGCTATTTCTTGTATTAGATCTCTGATGTATATTGATATGTATTGGATCATCTGTTGTATCAAATGTTGTATCAAAGCTGTATATCTATATATTATTCTTTTTTTTTCCGCTGTGTTGTTTACTTAATGTTGTTATAAGCTCCGGCGACTCGGATTTGAACGATCGAATCTACGGCATTCGAATACGATATTAAGTATGGAAGTCGATTTTCGAGCGGGCAAAATCTGAATCGTTACATTTTGCAAAACAATTTGAGATTAAATAAGATAATCGACTTAATACATAATAATATAAACCCAAAACAATTTTTAAACAGTTAATTTTAAAGTTTTAAATCGTGAAACTTGTTAAACATTTCCTCGGTTAAAACATTTAGTTTGGTTTAAAACTTCAATTCCTGGTTGCTTTGAAAACCTGGTACCAAGATTCAAATTGACAAGCCTGGTATCTGTTAATCAAACCAAACTCGAAGTGGAACTCGAGCCGGTACCTTCTTTCCCCGAGATTGCCCCCGAGCCTCCCAATACTTCGTTTTTTTCTTTACTCTTTAAATTTTATAGCTGTTTAATATGTTAACCCATTCCTGAATATGCTCGAGTATGAACTGGAGCCAAAAACAAAGTTTCACGACGTCGACTTCGAGTTAAACACGATTCACCACGAATAAGACCTCAGGCGATTGCTCTTCTTCCGCGATCCCAAATTCACCCAGATACACGAAGATACTCGTGCACGATCATCATAAATTTCTCCAATCGTTGCTGTAATCACCATCTTGTCGGCGATGACCTCGTCATTCAAATTAACAACCCAGAAATTCGAAACAACAACGAACTCGTGATTTCGCTTTTCAACTCAAACTGGAAGCATTCGATTATCAGAAAAATTGTCACGTTTGATCGCCTCGAGCCACCATCAACGTTGCAACTTTGGTCGAACCTCCGCCTACCTCTCACTATCCCATCGCCACCGGTGCGATCGACCCAATATCCTCGATGACGCCGCACGAACCAAAATTACGACATCATTTTCGAACTAGGCTAAAACCCTAGTTTTCCATGGACCGATCACCACAGTACATTATAAAATTAACTGTTAGTTTTCCCATGATCTACCTCCTTCCAGCTACCTTCGACCCTAAACACAACCCACCATTCGACGTCAATTGCCAGAGATTGGCAAAAATGTAAATTTCTTTCAACATTCGATTTCTCATAAATTATTAAACAAAAAATTATGAAATGATTTTCTAAATTCATCATTTCCCAAGTTAAAACTGTTTATGTGATCCAATTATGAAATTAAAACATTTAATTCTGGGCTAAATTTAAAGCATCACTGTATAGTATCATTTTCTAAGTAAATGTTTAATTTAAATACCTGAATTTGCTTTTAAAAGTGATGTTATACCGATATAAGTGTACTTCATTCAAAGATCAAAGCTTAAAAAGGTTTGGATGGAATGATTTTTAAATTTCCTTTTAGGTTTTAAAAAAACCTGTTGTTAGACAGAGATAGCTCTGTATATATACACAGACACACGTCTAATCATTTCAACACATATATAAACTTATAAACCAGCAAACACATTCACATCCATCAACACTATCATCTCAAGCATGGAATTCCAAAGAAACAGGTTTAAGAACTTAAGTTTGCTCACCTGAAGTTTTTTTGACAGAGAACAAATGATAAATTTGAGCCTGTATTCTTTTTCCCTTCTTTTAATCTTGAAGTTAAATCTGTAAAGTTTGTTAATACAAAACTTTGCTCAATTTCTATTGTATTCATTTGTTTATTTCACCAATAACAAACAATAAAATTCATTTTACTTACAGTTGAATTAGATGCAACAGAGAATATGGTCTGCAGTTGCAAACCAGAAATTATTTTAGCCTTTAGACTTGATTTGTTTCCTGCAACTTAGATTGATACAATTGATTTAAACCTTTGCTTTATCACTGATTAACAACTCAAACTCAAATCTTTTGAAAAGAAATTTTACTTTCCTTAATTTGTTTGAGAGAATCTGCATTATCTTTGGCCAAAAATTGAAGCACTGTTTTTTTTATAAATCTGCAGTTTTTTGTATTTGTGTTAAAACTTGATTTTAAAATTATAAATTCATTAAACTTTAAAGTTAAAAACTTACCTGAGAGACGGAGTACAAATCTACTGCTTGATTGTTCAAGAAGATTTTCAGATTGCACTTGAATGTTTTGTTTCAGATTTGAGAAGCTAATGGCAGATTTTTTTTCTTTAGTGTTGAGATTTGAAATGCCCAAATCTTTTTTTTACTGTACTTTTAGATTTGTTGAGATATTATATGATTGCATATGGGCAGATGAAAAGTTTCTTTGTAATTTTTAATTTCATTATTTTATTCAATTAAATATATTGGATGTCATTTGTTCATTCTCCTTATTACATTGTAACACTTGTAAATTTTTACTCCCTTATGTATGTTGATTCTTTACCCCATCTCTTTGATGTATGTTTATCATTTGTGATTTTACAAAGACAAGAGGGTTTTTTAAATAAATTTTTTATATCATATTTACTTTATAATTAAATGTACTTGTTTATTCATTTGTATATAATATATATAAAATGTTAAAAGAATTGCGCTAACCAATATTTACATTATATAAAACATAAATTACTCCTTAATGATTTTTTTTAAATGCCACTTATTTTTAAAAATATTTATTTTAAATTTAAATTCAAATTTCAATTGAAACTTGAAATATAACCATCTTTGTCCATTTATAATTCACACATCTCTTGAATAAATTTAAATTCATTCTCAATATATGTACAATGCTACTCATATATGCAACATACATATATGTATAAAATTTTAAACTTAAATGACTTTTTAAAACACTCATTATTTCAAAATTTTAAACTCAAAATAAATTGGAATTTTATTATATATTATTATCACTTTTTTATTTGTTTGAGATTTTTCAATATATTTTTCAAATTAAATTTCAAAAGTTTAAATATGTTACTAATTTAAATTGATAAAATTTGGGATGTTACTTTTTATTTATAAGATATTAAGTATAGCATTTCAAATCCATAGTTCAATTTTAAAATCAATGTCCAAATGAATAAGTACCCTATTAAATTTGAAAAATCCAAATTAATTTACAATTTTATTCAAAAATTCATTTTAGTTATCAATTTAAATTTAATTAAAAATCGGGATCGTTACAATTACCTTTAAAAATTTGACTAGATTATTTCAGTACAGCAGTAGACTTAATCAATAGATTACCAACTGAAGTACTGAAAGGACTAAGCCCATTAGAAAAGTTCTTAGGTGTAAAACCAAACTATCAAAGTTTAAAAGCTTTAGGGTGTTTATGTTTTCCCCACTTAAGACCATATAACAATCACAAGTTATACTTCAGATCACAACCATATACCTTTATAGGTTATGCAATTAAACAAAAAGGATATAAGTTCTTAGACGGTACTGGGAAAATATTTAGAAGTAGACGTGTTGTGTTTAATGAGAAAGTATTTCCATTTGCTTGTACAAGTGTTAAGACAGCATAGAAAGTATATAATCCAAGAGTGTCCATGCCCACTGTATCTATGCATTCATGTATATGGTATCAAGCTGAAACTAAGAAGGAAACAAGAGTCTCTAGACCACAACACAGTGTCACCTGAACTAGGTCATGATGTAGAAGACCAACGTGATACACATGCTCAGTCACCTACAAGATCAAGTTATCAAAATCAAAGCATTCATGAAGGACAATCTCTGGACAACAATGATTAGGACAATAATTCAGCATCATCAAACACTGAGTTACCAACCAAAACAGGCCATCACATGATAAACAGATCAAAGAGTGGAATATTTAAACCAAAGATCTATATAACAACTTAAAGTATTACAAAGCCTGAAACATTTGCGCAAGCATTTAGAGATGAAAACTGGAAAGCTGTAATGAATAAAGAGTATCAAGCGCTTATGAAAAATAAGACATAGAGTTTAGTTCATCCACCAACCAATAAGAATTTAATAGGATGCAAATGGACTTACGAACAGAAAAGAAATCCAGATGGAATAGTATCAAGATATAAAGCACGACTTGTTGATACACACAACTATATAGGTTTGACTTTATTGAGACCTTTTCACCAGTCGTGAAACCAACAACTATTAGAATAGTTCTCACAATTGCACTACACAAACACTAGAACGTAAGATAGTTAGATGTGAATAATGCTATTCTGAATGGCATTTTATAGGAAGAATCTATATGGAGCAGCCAAAAGGATACAAACAAGATACTCATCTTGTGTGCAAGTTAAATGTAACAACCCTAATTTCTTTTAACATTATTCAGGACATTTAATTGGATAAATTAAATTGAATAAGGTGGTTAATTAAGGAGTTGAGATTTAATTGTCAATTAACTTGGCCATGACTAAACAAATGAATGTATATGTATGGTTTATAATTTATAAGTTAGGAAAAAAAGAGAAGGACAATATGGGAATAGCCACATCCATATACCCTTAAACCCTCCCTTATTCTCACCTACCATTTCACAAACAAAAATACACATAAAACAGAAGATATAGTCATCCATTAAAACACCTTAGGAGATCAGCAAACTTGGAAGATCCAAGAGAGAAATCTAGAAGGTTAAAGCTAAGGCAAATCTCAAACTCCAACAACTTAATCAAGGTGAATAATAGTGTAAATTGTGACGACCCAGAATTTCTGGTATTTGAAATTGAAATATTTAATTGATTTCAAATATTTGATAGCTAGTTTAATTTGAATTTCAAATATCACTATTTATTTGGCAATTGAATTATTGAATTGAATTATTGAAGATTGGAAGGACGAGATATTGTAATCATCCTGAATTGTGTTGTTGATTGTATTGAACTCTGATGTTGAATTCTGATGATGTATGTATAAAACAGATATAATTTTTTTTGTATAAAGATCTGTTATCATCTATTATATTTTATTCCGCTGCGTGGTAAGATTCTGATTTTTTTCTATTTGTTCTTCTACCTACTTCTTTTTACCCTAATGGTTCGGTTTTTCGAGCGTCAAAAAATCGAGTCGTTACATTAGGTATCAGAGCAGAAGGTTGGCGATAACCTTGGCTCTGGTGGGGATTACTCATTAAATAGAGTCTGTAGTACTCTGGAATGAGTTTGAGAGTATTAATAGATATGCACGCGTATTTGTTAGTAAATATAAAATTGTTTTATGTTGTGTTGATTTATCGGTTGAGTGTTTATGAATTCGGGTCGATGTGTGGGACGCCATGGCATCGATAGGGATTTCTAAACTCTTAAACAAGATAAACCGACACAGTATTGTTTTAAAATAGGGTAAATGAAATAATTTTACCCAAATTGTTTTTGTATATAATTTTCCGTAAATTATTATAGCTAAATATGGTTGCTTGGTTATTAGGGGATGATAATATTAAGTTATTATCATTATTTTGTGGAAATTGAATAAGAAATTGAAAATCATTACAAAAGCTAAAAAAATTAAATTCATATTATATAATTAAATTATAAGTTAGAATTATATATGTAATTTATAATTTAAAATAATATTTTTGAGTAATATTTGAATATGAATTGAAAGAATTTGGAATTTGGAATTTTGGGAAAAGTTTAAATTCCTTTGGGTTGAAAATGGTTTTCAAAAGTTTTGGAAAAATAAGGGTGATAGTATTTGAGAAATATTTTGAATTGGATTTAAAATATGGTGAGATTTGGAATTTAAAAATATTTGAAGGGTTTTAAAGAGATAAAAGCATTTAACTCTCTTTGGTCGTTGGAAAATAACTTCGGTGATGACTGCAGCACCATCGATGTTCATTTTCGAGTTTCCAAGAGAGGAATTGCTACCCGAATGATGTAAATTTGGAGTTGTTTGTAGAATTGGGATGGTTTTAAAATTCAAGGAATAATTAGATATGCAATTGAATTATGGATTTCAAAAATGGTTTTTGAAATGTTGAAGTTTTGGTTTGGTAAAACCTTTTGATTTTAAAATTCAAAGGACAATTTGATCCAAAGGATTTTGGATATAATTGATTTCAAAATGATTTTGAAATACTTAAATGATTGTTGAAGACTCTGGAATTGGATTAAAAAGTTTTGAGTGTGTAAGTAGCAGTTCGAACTCTGGAAGTTAATTTAAAATGTTTATGGCATTTAAATAAGTCAAAACTTATAGAAGTTTAAAATTTAAATCGAAGGGAGTGTAATTGAATAAAGTTAAGTAAAAGTGAAATTAGAGGAAGTCTAAAGAAACTAAGAGAAATAGTTACTTAAATAAATTGTGGATAGACAAATGAATTAGTATTTGTAAGAAAATAAATTTGGGAACTTATAAAAGTTCGAAATTTGTTTAGAATAAAAAATTTAACTTAAGAAGAGTTAAATTAAAATAAGTGGGAAAGCTTATAAAAGTTTAAAATTTGAATTGAAATAGAGCATAACTAAATCTAGTTAAATCAAAAGGTGAATTTGAGGAAAAGTCTAAGCGGACTAAGTGAAATGATTACTTAAATAAATTTGCTTACAATCGCAAGTAAATGAAATTGAATGTTGAAATTCATTTTGGATTTGTAAGTAAATGGAAAATTAGTCAAGTTGGACTAAATAAAATAAAGGATTGAAAATAAAATTTATTAAGATGGAAATAAACTTGTGAATGAACAAATTAATTTAATTTGTAACTAAATGGAAGTGAAATTTAATATTTGAATTAAATTTAAACTGTGCCAAATCAATGAAATGGAAAATAAGTCTAGTTGGGCTAACGAAAGCAAAACATTGTAATTAAAATTAGTAAGTAAACTGATTTATTTAAATGGTAAGAAAATGAATTAAAATTGAATATTAGGATGCTCTTTTATTTAAAATTTTGCATAGTAAAGCGAAGTTGAAATTTTTTAGTTCTAAGTGGACTAGAATAATTTAAAGTTTGGAAATAATTCCATTGAGATTTAATAAATTAGTAAGTGGAACTAATTTGAGTAATGGATTAAATAAATATGGGTTGAGATCAGATGAATAGAATTCAATATTTAAAATGGAAGGGAAATTGAATTCAAATCAATTTGAAAATGAAAATTTGAATAAAATAAGTATAAGGCTTAAGTGGTGTAGTTATAGTAGTTATAAGAACTATATATAAATCTTCATAATTGACTTTAGAAAAGAAAAGGATGTAATTCTTAAGTAAATTTGGTATTGGTAATACTAAGTAATTTTTGAATAGAGATTAAATAAAGTTGTGAAATGGAATAATTGAGGTTATACGAATAGAAATCAAAATAATGTAAATAAAGAGAATTGATTTAATTAATAATCAATGGATATAAATACTAAGATATATGTATATTATTTTATTCGCATAGCAATTTGATCCACATTCGAGCATAGAATTTCGAGGTAGTCATACCGATCCGAGTTGAGATTTTTCACTTGATTTTCGAAGGCGAACCCTGGATATGGATTTTTGATTAATTCTAGAAATTCTCTATCATAGTTTGTGGCAATGCAAGGAGAATGACGGTTTTTGATCGAGAAAACAGATCTGAGTCCGCACTAGGAAGTCGGGTGGACGATACTGGGTCGGAAATGAAATTGTATGATCGAGTGAGCGATCGAATTAGGTATTGCGTACGGATGATATGTGTGCATCATACGGATGTGAATGAAATAGATATGAAACTTTTGAAAAGAAATGTATAAAATGATTTTGGGATTCTATAATTGGATGTTATGGTTAAGTAGGACTTACAGGTGTTATAAAGGCAAGGGATAAATTCGGATTTTTGTTTTTTGAAGATAAATTGAACTTTGCCCGGCAAAAGGTATGTATTTGAATTTGTGTATGAAATTTGATGGTTTTCTTGTTTATCCATTTGGCATTTTGTTTTCTTTTGAAATTTGGGGGCCCGTATAGGCATTTTGTAGTTGTACCGAGCTAGCCGCATAAAGGAGACGCTGGCAAAAAAATTCGGAAACTTAGGGAGTAGAAAAATTTTAAGGAAATTTTGATAATTTAAAATTTGGTTTTAAATTTAAATTTGAAATGTTGGGTTAGTGGTTTTGTTTGGAAACTTTGGGAAGAAGTTTGGAAAGTTAGTGGAGGGTGAGAATGTCTTTATTAAAAGATTGTTTTGGATGGTGTTAAAAACTATTGGTAGTGGGATTTTTAGTTAGCGGGTTAAGGATCATTCCTCATAACTAGTAATTTCAGGGATGAAATTCTTTTAAGGGGGAGGAATGTGATGACCCGGAATTTATGGTATTTAAAATCAAAATATTTAATTGATTTTAAATATTTGAAAGCTAGTTTACTTTGAATTTCAAATAGCACTATTTATTTGGCAGTTGAATTATTAAATTTAATTATTGAAGATTGGAAGGATGAGATATTATAATCGTCCTGAATTGTTTTGTTGATTGTATTGAACTCTGATGCTGTATTCTGATGATGTATGTATAAAACAGATATAATTCTTTTGTGCAAACATCTGTTATCATCTATTATATTTTATTCTGCTGCGTTGGTAAGATTCTGATATTGTTTCTATTTCTTCTTCTACCTCCTTCTCTTTACCCTAATGGTTCGGTTTTTCAGGCGTCCAAAAATCGAGTCATTACATTTTTATTTACTAATTTTAATTTACAAATAAATAATAAGTTACATTGCCAGCAGACACGTCTCAGAATTTTAAAAGCACTTGTCACATTTAGAGACACGCTTTAGAGCAAATAATAGTAGATTTCAAAACAACATTCTTTCTTCGTTCTTTTCAAATGCAATCGAGAAATTAAAAAAAACAACGAAATGTTGTTCTCTTAGAATGGAAATGCCTGTAGATCTCCTCCTCTCTGGTCATATTTTCGATTCCCTCCTCATAAGTTAATCAAATTCAAATATGGCGACCGAAATCAATCTTGTAAAAAAAAGAGGGAAAGCACGGGAACTTTATCGCGATCATTCAGGGCGCTAGCGTGGGATGGCTCAGCATTGGCGAAGGCGAATGTTCGATTCTCGAGGTGGTGGGAAGGAGATTGGCAGCGGCTCGTTTAGGGTTTCTCAAGCTCGAGGAGGGATGCTACAACAAAGGATGTCGCGATCGACTTAGGTCATGGTGGTGAAGGAGTCGGCGATACTCGGGGTGGCGAGTGTGGAATTCTCTGATACATGCGGTAGGAGTTTCAATGCGCTATGGACGAGAGCGACTCTGGCGAGGGATGTCGGGGAGAAGTGTTCGTGTCTGCTGTTGCTTTAAGGAAGGTATAGGATCTTTGTTTTGGTTTATTTTAATTTAATAAATACATATAGGGTGTGTGTGTGTGTGTGTGTATACATATATATATATATATATATATATATATATATATATATATATATTAGGAATTATACTGTATATACAGAAGAAAGAATCTTATTTTCACTAGGATTTAATAAATAGGTATATATGATTTATTTCAGTTTAAATTTGAGTATGTTTAGGAAGCAGAAATTTTATTTTTCAGTAAGGTACTTTCCAACTTAAAATTAAGTTATATATCCGAAAAAATATATATCATAGTGAGTATAAAACATTTCTGTTTTAATATATAGGTTAGGAAGAAACTTTATTTTCATTAGAATTGACTAGATATACACACACACACACACACACACCAGATTTTGAAAATGGAAATTTTAAAATGGTTATAGAGTTTAAATATAAACTAAGATTTTTAAATCTATATAATTTGTTTTTATATAAGTATACGTAGCTTCAAAATATATATATTCATTTTCCCATTCTGAATTTACTGTTTAATTTTAAAAATAGAAATAATATTATGTATCATGGGAATTAATTGTTTTGTTTAGTTCAAATATTAATAAATTATATAATGATAATACAAAGTCTAAAATCATGATGAAACCAGTCAAGATTGGAAAGGACAGCAAATAAAAAAAAGGTGAGTTAATCTCACTCATCTGGGTTATTTAAATTTAAATAGTTAAATTTAAATATTTGGTTGAATGATTGGATTGATTGGATGCGGCATATTATATAATAATATATAGTATATATTGGATTGATTGATTCCCACATTATATTGCGGATGAGACCCTATGCGCCACATAATAGCAAATGATATAAATATTATCCCATATACCGCGATATTCCAGATCGAAGTGGAATTGGTATTTTATATTGTGTTACCATCTGTGGATGCAGGGAAATAGGTTGGTAGGATCCAACTGGGTTCCTCAAAGTAGTGTAATTTATTTTTATAGTCTATGTTTTATTTGACAATCTATGATAGGATATTGATTATATTGGGAATTGGAATATTGGATGTTATGTTTGGATTAAATATATTTGGGTATTGAGTTATTAAATAAATAATAATAATAAAGATTGGATTTTTGAAAGGGAATAATAGAGAGAATTTTTAAAACAATTTTAGAGAATTTGGCTAATTAAAGAATGAATTATAAAAAAAATAAAAGTTGATTTTAAATTCAAATAAATAATTCAGGGTATGGGAAAGAAGATTTATGGATAAATGGGAATAAATGAATTCTTAAAATTAAATGATATTATTTAAGGGAATAAAGAATTTATTTTAAAAATTCGAGGTTTAAATTTTGTTTGGAAGAATAAGGATAGATTTGTAAAAGTATGAAATTGGTATTCGGTTTAAATAAGATTTTAGATTTTAATAAAGTAGTTAAATTTTGAAAATTAATGGGTTTTGAAATAAATTTGGATAGTAAAGGAATTTATTTTAATGAAGTAAATTTTGGAAATCAATTTGGAAATTGATTTAATATTCGAAACCGTGTTTTGAAAGAAGGGTGAGACCATGGAATTTATAAACTAAGTTTATAAAGTAAAATGGATATCAGTGGATATTTGAAGTATAAATTCACGGTGGGAATTTATAAAGGAATGGGAATTTGTTTTAAAAATAAATAGTGGTTTATTTTTAAAGGTATGGAAATGGGAAGTATGTTTCCCTGGAAAGCCAAGTATATTTAAAAGGAGATTTTTTATGAATTAAAGGCTTTAAAAATTTGTTTAAAGAAAAGTTTTAGAATATTTATTATTTTTGAAATGTTTTAAATTTTAAAGTAAATATTTTTCAAAATTTATTTTAGTATTAATTATTTAAAGGTCAATTGGTATTATGTTTTAAAATATTTATTAATATTTTATAAAGTAATTTTATTTTAAGATAGTTTGGGTAAAGTTTTATTTAAAAACTTGTACAGAATTTCATAATTCTTATTTTATAATTTAGCCTGGCTTAACTTTTATTTTAAAATTAGTTTTATATTTTATAAAGTAGTTTTATTGTAATTATTTTTAAAGCATATATTTTTGAACAAAGCGTTTAAGTAGTTTAATTTAAATGTTTTAAAGTATATTTCATAATAAAGTGTTTTAAATTATTTTAAAATCTAAAGTATTTGTACTTGGTTATTTCAGTGGAAATAGAAAATATTGGAGAATTTATTCCGTGAATGGAAGATGGTTTGAAACTGTTTTCAAAGGATTGAATAGTGGAAATATATCTTTTGAAGATATTTTGAGGATTATAAATAATTTGGGAGAAATTATTATGGCTTGACGATTGTTTGTGAATGTTATTTGATAGTTAAATAACCGACTATCAATATTGGCCAATGCGCTGATCGTTTCGAAGAGACCGTGATCGGAATTTATTTTTCGAAAACCACTTCGATCCGGTTTGAATGTTTTCGTGAGGAAGACAAGTACTGGAAGCCGAAGATGGAACAGTGAAGTGCAAGGGCTAATTGCTACTAATCCTGAGAGTGATTGTAACGACCCGCCTTTTTGGAAAGTTTAAACCGACGATCAAATACACATGCCGATTCCAAACCATTCAAAAGGGCAGATGGTTATTGGGGTAAATAAAAAAAGAAAAGAAAGAGAAATAAGGGAAATGAAACAACACAGAATCTCGCAGCTGAACGATAAAATATAATAGTCAAATAAACAGTTCATAATGCCGTTTACTATACTTTGACAATTATTTATACAACATTTATCAGAGTTATACATATACAACAGAACAATTAAAATAATGCAGCAGATAGCATGATGCAAGGGTAATAATAGTAATAGTATACCAAATCTTCGTCTTCATCCTCCAGAACAGATCTTCAAAAACCTGAAAAACTCAGGACTGACCCGAGC
Organism: Allium cepa; assembly: GCA_030765085.1. NCBI lineage: Eukaryota > Viridiplantae > Streptophyta > Magnoliopsida > Asparagales > Amaryllidaceae > Allium > Allium cepa. The sequence continues at coordinate 239,083,311 of CM060930.1, forward strand.
GTAATGAAAAGACAAAACACTCGAGCCAGGACTAAAATATCCTTGTGAAAGTTAAACCAATCGTAAATAAATATGAGTGTAACGGCGTCAGGGATGTTTACGGGGTTTTACATCTCCTATCAAGTGTCAACGTGCGTGCAATAACTCAAGAGATGTTACGGGATTTTCCATCTCTTAAGGATCCGTTAAACTATCTACTATGTAGTAATGTACGCTAAGTAGATAATGCCTATCAGTAATATAAAGTATCAAAATAGAGTTAAGGCATTACCATAATCCCCCTTAACACATTTTTATAATGCCATAGTCTATACAGCACCGTAAGCCCCACCGTAAACTAGTGGTTATCAGAGGGTACCCCATAGGTATAACACAAAACAAACGTAGTGGTCGCGAATAGGATAATCAGTATGACAAGGTACATGAGGCGATACCAACTAGGATGCTAGTAGTTGCGTGATCCGGACTGATGTTGATCATAGCCAGCAGCTACCCCAACACCGCGAAACAACACTCCCAAATCAAGGGGTGCACCCAAATCGAATCACAAATGTAATAGATATGGTATCGAAGAAGTGTGTCCGCTAGAGATGGCGAGCCTCAATGGCCTGGCGCGGCTCCTGTTTTAGTCATGTCAGGGGTCATCCAATATCGTTCTCTTTCTTCAGTCAACGCGTTCACCAAACCATCCACTTCATTCTGGATCAACACTCCGCGTATACAAGTTATTAAAGTGGTTTTCGATATCGACAGAGAGTATGTCCATATCCGATCCCCGTCTTTTTAATAACTACGTATTATTACACCGTTGGCTCTTTTACATTTCAAATCGATTCATAATGGATATCAAAATATCATATTCGCTTCAAAAAAAATCAAATCCATTTCAAATATCATCGTATCTATTCAAATGTAAGATTCCATTTCAAAATCATTTTCCGCCTCAATATCTCATTTCGATTTCAAAATCATTTCGAATTTCAATTTAGATTGCAACTTCATTTAACCCAATTCGTATCTAAATTCAAGATTTAAACATAAACATTTCACCTCATTAACCAGCTTGAAATTTTTAGAAAATATTTTTAAATAGTTTAAAAGTAGTTTAAATAATTAAAATAGTTAAAAATACTTAAAATCTTTAAACAGATTTCAAATAGATAAATTAGTTTAAAATAATTTAAATTGGGTTAAGTAGATTAAAAATAGATTAAAATAGTTTAAGTATTCAAAAGTGGTTTATATAACTGAGTAATTTGGGAAACAAAATAAAACAGCTTCAAAACCAAACCATTTCAATTATAACTTCCCAATTCAAATCTATTTCAATTTCCATTCTACCGATTCAATTTCGATTTCAATTCAAAACAATGTCAACTTTGACTTCAAATCAATTCAATTCGACATTCACCTTCAACTAATTCAATTTCAATTTATATTGATTCGGAGCTTGATTTTTCAAAATATCAATTTATGATACTTAAAAAAATTATCTTTCAATATTCAAATTTAAAACCCAATTACAAATATGATTCAATTTCAAGCTCAATTTCAAAATATCTTTTTATATCGCTTTTACTTAGTAATACTCAAAGCTCGAAGTAATATTCAATCTTTAAAGCAAATAAATTTTCGAAATTCAATCATATTCCGATTTTAAATTCCAAAGTCTCCACTTTAATTTAATTTTTTTTTTAACAATTTCTTTTAACCAAAATTTATTTCAACATTCCAAACTCAATTTTTCGATAAATTCGATTTCTATAAATTGATTTCTATTTATAACTTTTAAATCAAAACATTTAAATAAATTTCAAATCGACGATTTCAAAAATTATTAATTTAGCCAATTCAGTGTCCGTATATAATTTTCTATCCTATGGCCAAGTGATTAGTTATTTCAATTAAATGTCAGGGATGAATATATATCACCTAAATCAAATGTAGTTTCATATGTATGCATAACAGGATATATATAAGCAAATAAACATCCAAACATTTAAATATCAACCAATAACATCCTTCAAAATACATCATCCAATAGACAATAAAATTCATGGCAATTTCATAGTTATCAATGCCAGGTAATTTAATCGTAATTCGATTTTTATTTCAATTTAACTATCAATTTAAATTTCAACGGTTAATTCAAATGACAATTAAATTTTATCGGACAACGACAAATAAAAATCATAACACTTCACAATGTCAAATTTAACTAGCATAAAGATATTCAGTACGTTGTGAGCGTTATAAAACACTCACCTTGATTTCAATGTAGTTCCAGCGTTTTATTTTGAATAAAATTAAACGAGCGTTTAATTTTACCCGAATTTTCACTAGCTCCAAATGACTCCAATCAAGCTCCATTGCGTAGTGCCCGACAAAACGAACCCGTCGCAATTCGTTTCGTCACAATCGGACCTCGTATCAACAAGAAATCGTATTTTAAACATTTCACAATTTATAATATAATAAATTTTCAACAATTATTTTTATTATTATACCCAAGACATCTCGGCCGCATGTTCTGCTTGATGGAGATCTGACCACTTGCTTCTTCTTCTCAGGCGCGTGCTCCCTCTCCAAGTCGCGTTCTTGCTCTAATAAAACAACGAAGCCGAACCCATCTAGGGCTTTACATATCCACCTCCGTTCGACTTCGCTCCGATCAAGTACCACCACTCAAAACGCCTTCGCAAACTCCATCTTCAACCGTGATATAGGCGAGCTCGGCCCTCCGTACTGCACGCAAAACGAGGCCGAACGGCCATGGTTCCAGCCCCAATTGCCGTTGAATCTCAACTCCATATTCGATTTCGACCGTTGAAGTTACAGTTCGAGATGCGCTCTACACCTTTCTAGTTGGAAGTATTTCGATTCGATTAGCGGATTTGAAGAAATCGAGGGGGAAAGAATAGTGTTTTCCGGCCATTGATAGATATCAACGGCGGCTGGCTTTAGAAAACCCTAGGGTTTAGTTAATTTTGAAAAAAATAAAATAATGAAGTGCTTTTATAGAAAAACGACGAACACTTTTCATCCCGGATTTTCCGAACTCCGATTTACGCGTGGTGACCGGCGTTTCTAGGGTTTATCCCGCGTTCCGGACACAATGGAACAGGTTTTGGGGGCTAATTCGATCATCTGTGCGAGTTACGGAAATAAACGATCAAATTTAAATTAAACCGATTAAACGAATTTCTATGCGTTTTGGCTTGCCCCGGACAAATGGTAAATCCTATTGACATGAAATTTGAAAGCTTACACACGTTACGGATCCGATGAAACTAGTTTCGTCGAAATCCGAGACTGTTTGAAAAATGGCTATTTTAACTCGTCAATTAAATATTAAAATACTCAATTTTCACAAATTTACTTTAAATTCAATTTTAAAAGTTCTACAACATCATTCTAACTTTAATATGATAAAATAAAATTTTACAAATCATTTTTAATCATATTAAAACCGTTATTCAATTATTCAGTAAATTCCAATTTTAAAATCTTATTAACTCTATTATAATCCCAATATAACTTACATTCACTTTGGAAACCACATATTAAATCAAATTTTAATTATTCACTCTATTTTTATATATTAAATTTCAATATCGAATTAATCATATCAATTCGGAATTTAATTATTCAAACATTTGTAATATTAAATTTAAACAAATTTTATTATTCTTGAATCACTATCTTTTGAGATATTCAAAACGAACTTAAAAATTTAACTTTTGAAACGAATTAGAACTATAGAACAACCATTTCCATTATACGGTTATTCAATTCCCATTATTCAAGTATTCAATTAATTCCAAATATTAAATTTAAACAATTTCGATTATCCAATAATTCATTATCTTTTGAAATATTGAAATTGAACTTATAAGATTCAACTTTTAAAACCAATTCACAATTTAGAACACTAATTTACATTTTTTTCCATATATTCCCTTATAACCAAGTTATAACATTTGAGTCAATTCAATTAGATTATAACTCCATTCAATCTATAAATAATTACTTGGATAATTATTGTTGCTATTCATTCCAGTTATTATTATTCCAAATGAATTACTATTTTCTTTCTAACATTAAATTACGAAATCTTATCAAATTAGCTACTTTAATTATCGAAAATTTACGGGTCGTTACACTCTCCGCCACTCAAAACTTTTCATCCCCGAAATGGAAAAAGAAGGGAAAAGGAACTAAGTATAGAATTCAACATTTGATATTTTTTTTTCAAAGTTACCAACTTATAAAACAATGAAATTTCATTTATAAAGTCATAAGTACGCTTCCACTAAGTTACTCCGAACGGCTTTCTAACTTTAAAAGTTAGTTATCAAAACAAGTTATAAAAAAAATTTAAAACTCGAAATTTTTCTAACACCTGGATTTATGGAAAATTTCAGCGGAGTCTCCTTTACGCGGCTCGATCGAAAAAAAATGACAGTATATATATCACAAATATACATCTCATCAAGTGACGAGACACCCCGTAGGGAAAAGTATAAAAGTAAGTTATGTAATCCGAGATATGTACCTTATATATTATTATTGAGCGTATACGGCTAATATAGCACGAAAGCGGGCTCCAAATGCGAAGCAAGCGCAATCCGCACCTACTAAACACTCAACAAACCATGAGAAACATGCATATATGAAAATAATATCAATATACACAATATTGCAACATAACAACTACATGTGCCTACATAGCAAATGCAACAAAACAACAAATGCATCCACCAAATCAATTATCATCCAACTATCATCCAACAAATCCATAACCAATCAATATAAATTCACTTCTCATTAATATTTATTGACTTGGGTTTCAATTTTAATCACAGTTGATTCATTAACGTTGGATTTTACTAACATTCATTCTCAATACAATTAGTTAACATTAACTAATTTATATTTTCATTAATTCACTTCCAATTTGAATCAAATTAAATTCTATTTAAATTCATTTAACTTCCAATTTGATTTCAATGATTTATAGCTTTCAATTTCGTTAATAATCAACTAACAATCATATAACAACCAATCATATAATTTTAAAAGAATCTTTTTATATTTGGCATCATAAATTTCCAATATTAACTTTAATTAAGTCTGTAAGCCGTACATATATCATCCGTGAACAATATTAATCTAAACGCTTATTCGATCACACAATTTCACTTCCAAACTAGTATCATTCACACGACTCTCTAGTGCGGACTCAGATTTGGTTCCTTGGTTGGAAACTGTTACTCTCCTTGCATAGCCACATACTATGATAGAGAATTCTAGAATCAAATCAAAAATCCATATCCAGGGTTCGCCGTCGAGAATCGAGTGGAAAATCCTAACTTGGATCGATATAAATCATCTCGAAATTTTGTGCTCGAAATTGGATCAAATCGTTATGCGAACAAAACAATATCCGTACAACTCACGTATTACCTTCCAATGGATTTCTATCCAACTTATCTATACTAAATTATTATTGGCTTTTATTTTTTTATTTACAATATATTATTCACAATCCATTATTCAGTTAGTATATTCATTTCTTTGCATAGCATGTTCTTTAACATTATCTATTCTTAAACATCATATCAAAGAATTTGCTTACTCAAGTTCATTTTAAACATTCTATATAATTTAATTAAACTTAATTTCTTTTCCCAATTGGTTCTTAGCTATACCAAATTATTTTGTTTACATTTACTTCATATTCATAGTTTCAGTTAATACAAATTTATTTGTGGAACATTTTACTAATCATCACTTTAGTTTATAGTCATTCCATAAAAGTTTAACTTCTCATATATGACTTTTCTTAGTTTATAGTTATCTCAAAATTTACAAATTTATCTTTACATATTTTTATTTTTTGTTGCAAATTTATATTTAATTTTACAACCAGTTGACAAAGACATTGCTTGACTCAATGGCCTTTTCTTAAGTTCACTTACTTGTTCCATTTATCCATTCATCATTTCATGTTGTATTTAAGTTTTTATAATTTTTATCACCACCAAATTTTCCCTTATATACATTTTAATTCCTTTTGAGTTTTCCTTACTGTATATTTTAATTACTTTCAGGTACAGTTTATTTGTACAATATCTCATTACAAATCCAAAACATCATTTTAACTTTTAACATTAGGTAAGTCTTGTTATATGTTATCAGAATGTAATTTGGTATTATAAAAATTTATAGAATTTCATTTTACTTAATTAGAATGTTCACAAATTTAATTTGTTTAAATCCTCTTATTCTATAAATTCTGGTTATTCACAACTCATTCAAATAATTTGAAAATTACTAATTAACATAACTTAGAAATTTAAATGACCGGTTCTTTTCAAATCGTTTGAAATAAACATATACACTTATATCTTTAATATATCAAATCATACCTTTGGAGTTTAAACCAAAACCCATTTACCCAAAATAATTTCGATAAAAACAAAGCTTCTTAGAAGTCTCCCCCACTTTGAGACTTGAAAATGAACGTCGATGATGCTACGCAGTCATCACCGAAATTATATTCCAGCGACAGAAGAGAGGAGTACTTAATTCATTCCTTCATAAAAATCCTTTCAATATATTTCCTATAAATATTTTCCAACTAACATCACAATATATTTTCTTCAAAGCTTTGAAAACCATTTTAAAAATTCCGGGTCTTAAATTCAATATTTTCCAATTTAAATCTATTTTAATTTATAAGTCACCTTTATAGAATATTATTATAGGATTTTCTTTCTTAAAATATTCCACAAGTTGTTTTATCACTTTTCATTTTGTAATTCATCTTATTTATTAAATTACAATATCCAATTAACGATAATAACCAGTATTATCATTCCTAACAACAGGTAAGCTAGATAAGTCACAATAATTTCTGAAATTTTTTCTTTATATACAAAATATAATTAGAGAAAAATTATTTCATTTACCCAATTTCAAAACAATACTATGTCGAATTGCTCTGTTCGAGTGTTTAGAGATCCCTATCAATGACGTTAATTACTCGTATTGACCGGAATCCATAAGCCACTCAACAAATCAACCGACACAATATAAAACATTTTATATCACTAACAAATACGCTCTCTCATATATATACACTCAACGACTCATCATAGGGTATTACTACCATATTTATAAAGAGTCAGACCCCACAAAGCTAAGGTTATCGGTAAACCAAAGCTCTGATACCAACAGTAACGACCCGCCTTTTTGGACAGTTTAAACCGACGATCAAATACACATGCTGATTCCAAACCATTCAAAAGGGCAGATGGTTATTGGGGTAAATAAGAAAAGAAAAGAAAGAGAAATAAGGGAAATGAAACAACATAGAATCTCGCAGCGGAACGATAAAATATAATAGTCAAATAAACAGTTCATGAAGTTGTTTACTATACTTTGACAATTATTTATACAACATTTATCAGAGTTATACATATACAACAGAACAATTGAAATAATGCAGTAGATAGCATGATGCAAGGGTAATAATAGTAATAGTATACCAAATCTTCGTCTTCATCCTCCAGAATAGATCTTCAAAAATCTGAAAAACTCAGGACTGACCCGAGCATAATGGAAAGACAAAACACTCGAGTCATGACTAAAATATTGTGACGCCCCACCTCTATACCCATGCTAGCCAAGAACACTACGGGTGAATGCTGTCAACTAGCACGGAGAATAAGGCTGTTGAGGAGCGACCATCTGTATAATTGCTTTGCGCGAGCACTAATATGTCATATAGTATAACATGCATTTTATTTCAAGAGGAAATCCGACATACCGACACAAACTCAAAGCTACTACACAGTGGCTCTAATGTCTTCGGAAACAAATATAGAAACAAGCATAACACAAATCAGTCACAGATAATTCATATCACAAAGGCGGAAGAAGATATGAATATATAATTAACACATGGAAGTGTATATTAGAGTAGTGGTCAAAAAGATCCACAATAATACAAAAGAATAGCAACATGTGCTATACAAAGAATACAACTATGAGTCTATATATCAAGTGTATACAACAAAATAAACTACTAATCTAAGTAGTTTGCCAAAAGTCAGAGTTATCCCAGGGAAGAAGTCAAGCAGAAGCACCTGTAACATCTCGGTCCGACCCGAGTATTATTTAATAAGAAAATAATAAACGGATCAGTCTAACTATAAATATCAGATGAAACGATATAGAATAAGAGATATGACTAAACGCATGATAATCACAATGCCAAGCTGTGATATATATAGAAAATCAACGAGAGATTAATCAATATCACCAAATCTACACAAGAATCAAAGAAATGTCATACTCCTTATTTCGTTCACCAAACCATAAATATTGACAATAATATCAATGTCAATCACAAAAGTCAATGACACACAAATTCACCAATGCACAAAAATCGATAAGGCTTATCAATAGAAATCACGAAAATTGGTGAAGCACAAATTCTAGAAATCATCTCGAGAAATCCAGAAATCACAATCAAAGGGAACAACGACATCGTACAGCGTGACATCCGATGAACCCAAACACAATCAAAGGGAACAACGACGTCGTACAGCGTGACATCCGATGAACCCAAACACAATCAAAGGGAACAACGACGTCGTACAGCGTGACATCCGATGAACCAAATCACAATCAAAGGGAACAACGACGTCGTACAGCGTGACATCCGATGAACCAAAACACAATCAAAGGGAACAACGACGTCGTACAGCGTGACATCCGATGAACCAAAACACAATCAAAGGGAACAATGACGTCGTACAGAGTGACATCTGATGAACCAAAACACAATCAAAGGGAACAACGACGTCGTACAACATGACATCCGATGAACCAAAACACAATCAAAGGGAACAACGACGTCGTACAGTGTGACATCCGATGAACCAAATCAAAAAGACATCGCACAATGCTAGTCTAAAACATAAAATGATCGTCATGATCAAAGAGAAGTGTTGATTACAGTAAGCTAGTAAATATATGAGCTTAGCTTCATGTCCCATAACCACTAGCTTAACTTAAATATTTACGAACAAATTGTAGGTATCCACTAGAAAATTGTCACAAGAGATTCAATCGAACAAGTCCAAGAATTAACCGACGAAGTAAACGCAAGCGTTTCATACCACTCGTTTTACTAAGTCGTTTAATTAGATTTCTCATACGAGTGAGGTAAAGGTTTGTATATACTAATAGATTGGAAAATGGTTTAAGAAACGAGCTTTGTACTAAAATAGTGTTGAAATCATTTGAAGAAAGAGTTTTGATATTTACTACTAGCATAGAAAACCTTTATATTTTTAAAGTGACAAATCACAAAGAAGATTGTAGGAACAATCATTCACTAAAATTCACATACGAAGATGTGAATAAAATCCAAAGAAACCGATAAAGAATCCATCGAAATGGATATTCAAAAATCCCTAAAAGGAATCATCAAAGGCATAATAAATGATAACAACAAATAGGATCATCACGAATCGATTTAAATTGGAATTTTCAAGCGAATAGGCAAATAGGCAAAACACTGCAATTTCAGACGTCTGAAACAAGTGGTTAAGACGTCTGAATCTGGAAATATAAAAATTTCCAGAACACAATTCAGACGTCTGAATCAAGTATTTCAGACATCTGAAATAGACACTTTTTAGCCTATTTCCTTTCTGGTCCCAATTGAACCAATTCAGACGTCTGAAACCATATATTCAGACGTCTGAAACCATATATTCAGACGTCTGAATCTGGGAATAGAAATCTTCCCAGAACAATATTCAGACGTCTGAATGAATGGTTCAGGGCATTCCCTGAACCTAGGCCAAAAATGGCCAAACGAATGTCGTAAACGATCGAACGAGCAAATGACGATGACTAAGGAATTACGTCGAACGACAACCCAGCCTAAACGGCTCTTCGATACGCCTCAAATATCAATGTCCAAATATCCATAATAGGATTTTCATAAATTGGACCAAAGCACCAAAAATTGGAATATACACCAAATCAATCCAAACCAAAATCAATTGCACCCGAATAAACGTTAGGAATTCATACCTAACAATCGAAGATAATTATAGACAAAGATGTGAGATAAAAATCTCACCTTTAAACCCAAATTAATGAAGGAGAAGCTTTAAAAACAAGCTAAGATCAATTCCTCTTCAATAACAACTCAAGAAGCTTTAATCTAAGCTTAAAAGAGAAACATTTCCTAAATTAGGTTTAGGAATTTTCTGAAATCAAAGAGAGAATGAGTTGGAGAAGAAGAAGGAGATGCTTACCAATGGATTCACTTGAGTTTGGAGCAAGAAGATGGATTTGCTAATGGAAACTAGGGCTTAGGAATTTCTATTTCCCGTTCTCTTCCACCATTGTTGCTAAAGCTTGAGTGTTTAAGCAAAGAGGAGAAGTTATGAAGAGAAGGGGGTTGGGCTGAGCTAATAAGGGTGCAGTCTAAACCAAAGTCATAAGCGGGAAAAAGTAGCAAAAATCAACTATCTCCAAACATATCGAAGCTTATACTCAAAAAGGTCGCAAATGGCATTTTGAACTGAATGGAAGTGGTCCCGAGTCCTAATTCGACTGTTTGCAAAAAGTAGCTTTTCGGACCAAAATCCGACGAACGATAAAATATTTAAATAAAATATTTAAATATAAAATCGATAATATGCGGGTTGTTACAGACTCCCCTCCTTAAAGAAATTACGTCCTCGCAATACTTAAGAAGAAAATAAGAAATAACAACCATAGAAGCATATCAACACAAAAGAAAATTTGAAATAGGAAGTTCATCATAAGGAGCATGAAAGAATTAGCATGAACGGGATCGTTCGATGAATTCTCAGGATTCCCAAGAGTAATCCTTAGGATTTGAGAACCATTGAACTCTCACAAAAAGAACATCTTTATTTCAATGGCACTCAACCTCCGAAGCAATGATGCAAATGGAATGTTGCTCATAAGTCAAATTTGGTGAAACTTCAATTTCATCAATATCACCGGGCTCAAGAATGAAAACCGGAATCCCTAAGGCATTTCCATAGATAAAAGACGTGGGGAACGTCAAGAATAGCAGAAAATTGAGCCGGTGCAATGGCGTAGTACAAAAACGGTATGCCCGAGGAACTAGAAACTCAAACAATTTGGGACATCAGCGTAGTACAAAAACGGTACGCCCAATGAACCAAAGCAAAGACATTGATGTAGTACAAACGGTACATCCAATGAATCTAATAGCAAAGACGTTGATGTAGTACAAATGGTACATCCAATGAATCAAATAGCAAAAAACGGTACATCCAATGAATCCAAAAGCAAAGACATTGATGTAGTACAAACGGTACATCCAATGAATCCAAAAGAAAAGACATTGATGTAGTACAAACGGTACATCCAATGAATCCACCACTTGTTGCTTACGACTAAACGCATTGGCAACACGATTTCCCCTTTCGGGAATAAAAGAATATCAAGATCATAAGATGCTAGGAACTCGAGTTGACATGAAGTTCCTTATGAGAAAATAAATATTCCAAAGATTTATGATCGGGATGGAGAACAAGTTTCTTCCCCAAAAATGATGATGCCAAACTCTAAAAGCGAAAACAATAGCCGCGAGCTCTAGATCATGAGTGGCATACCTAGTCCCAATCGGCTTTTAATGATTTAGAAGCACAAGTGATAGCACGTTATCTTATGTAAGAGAACGACATCCAAACCAACACGACTAGCATGGGTACAAAAGATAAAGTCTTGGTTCCCATCGGAAATCACAAGAATAAGAGCATCGATAAGAAAGAATTTCTTTTAAATAATCTTCTTTTTCGAAAAGCTAAAACTTTCAAAATTACATTTATCATTATGTAATAATCTTTCTAGAAAAATTTACTATTTTCAAGTTAATATACTATGTCTGATTGTCTCATCTAAGCGTTTAGGAGATTCTTATCGATTACGTTGATCAAGCGCATCGACCAAAATTCTTAAAACACTAAATGGGCAATACAATCACAAAATCGTATTCTATAGGATAAGTAAGTTTCTCAAAAACTTCTAAGAATATTCTTTGTTCGTTTTAAGAACAAAAATCCAGTTATACTTCTAAATAAATCTTATGAAAAAGATTTACAAAGATTTTTAAATTGCTATTTTCATCCAAAACCAATAAATACAAGAATGGTCTCATCGAAATATTCATAGAATATTTGATATATAAAATGGATGAAATAAGCTGGACAAATTGAATGACAAAATAAGTCATTCATTAGAATCATAACGAGTGCGGAGTGCGTAAGTGGAATGCTAACTCACGCGACTCATAGCCAAATGAAAATCGGTGGCAAGGTCGAACTAGAAAGACCTTATCACCACACAAGATATTGCTTAGGTGATAATCCTAAGACAAGTCCAAATAAACCGGAAAATTTCACAAACTATTTAGATGAGAGAAATAAAACTTTCCTCATCATGAGGGTTTAAAGAATAAAATGATGCCATCAAATTGGAATCAAAATCACAAAGAGAAATAGAAATCTGCTTAACAGATAGAAAATGTCGAAGATGAATAGTCCATACGGAAAATAGGATATGGGCTTCACAACGAGTAAGCCAATCCTTACAAAAATCAATTCCGAAGCCTAAGTAAAAATATCGGCTCGGAAAGAAAAACCACATAAAGTAGTTTCGACATCAATAGAAAGCAAATTGAGTGTTGCGGACCTACCATCCGGATTCACAACTCTCAAAGAACTCATCAAGCCCAAAAATATTTTTAAACAAAAAGAATCAACAAGTTCTTTTGATATAAAATAGTGAGATGGAACCCATATCAAAAAGAACTCAACTAAGAAGACCACGAAATAAAACAATGCCATCAAGGATTGAGTGAAAAATACCTTGACCACGAGAAGTGTTACCAGGAGCTTGCACAATATTCAGCTCTCCCTCTCTTCTGCTTTGAAGAATGGGACATGTAGATATAAGATGACCCGAACTTTTGCAATATCGGCAAAAGAGAGTTTTCGGGCACTCCTTTGTATAGTGGTCCGTGGAACCACAATTGTAGCATCGTCCACGACTAGAGATAGGAGGCTTTGCTACCGGAGTTTGTTGCTTCCCTTTCTTGATGGGATTGGGGCCTTCGAATTTAATAGGCCTCTTCATGTTGTTGTTGAAGTTCTATTTGGCCCGCACAACTTCAATATCGCTTTCTCTATCGGCCTCTTCAAGGCGAAGAGCGGTATCAATAAGCTGATCAAATGAAACCTCAAGTTTCAGAAGTAATGGCTTCTTAAGATTCTTATTCAAGCCATAGACGAATCTCTGATTTTTCTTCATTGGGGTGTTAGTGTATTCAACCCCGTATTTGGAAAGAGATTCGAAAGATGCGACATAGTCTGTCACAGATGATTCACCTTGAACAAGGTCAATAAAATGCCGGGCCAAAGTTACTTTTTCGGCCTCCGGCACAAATTTCAATTCGAACCTTTCCCGGAATTGCTCCCAAGTGAGATCCGCTTCAATGATTTCAAAAATTAAAAGCTCATACCAATCTAGTGCTCTTTCTTGGAGCATGCTAGAAGCCACTTAGACTCGATGAAGGTCAATAAGGTTCATGCGAGAAAAGATGCGATCGCATGATTTGAGCCAAGCTTGAATTTCAATAACACTCTCGGATCCCCTGAACGGCCTTCCACCCAAATCGGTGCGGTCTCTGCACAAGCGTGCAAAACTGAATCTTGGATGAGTAGGCTCTGGAATGGGTCCGGCTGCTTGAGCATTCTTTACTAGATCAATAAGTTGCTGGGCAGACATAAATACCCCATCCTGGGGAGTAGCACTAGATTGACCGGCGCTGGGACGGCCTGGTCTAACCATTTCTCTTCTTTAAAAAACGAAAGAAGGAGAAAAGTTATTCTCAAAATAAATATCAAGCAGTCTTGATAGATAAAAGAAGGAATCATAAAAGAAAATAGGATAGGACGGTACGAAGACCCGAATAAAATCCTAAAGCACGACTCCTAAGATGGACTTAGGACGATGATCCTTGTTATAATACTCCATATTATTCTGAAGTTTGGCTCTAATACCAAGCTGTGACGCCCCACCTCTATACCCACGCTAGCCAAGAACACTACGGGTGAATGCTGTCAACTAGCACGGAGAATAAGGCTGTTGAGGAGCGATCATCTGTATAATTGCTTTGCGCGAGCACCGATATGTCAGATAGTATAACATGCATTTTATTTCAAGAGAAAATCTGACATACCGACACAAACTCAAAGCTACTACACAGTGGCTATAATGTCTTCGGAAACAAATATAGAAACAAACATAACACAAAGCAGTCATAGATAATTCATATCACAAAGGCGGAAGAAGATATGAATACATAATAAACACATGGAAGTGTATATCAGAGTAGTAGTCAAAAAGATCCACAATAATACAAAAGAATAGCAACACGTACTATACAAAGAATACAACTATGAGTCTATATCTCAAGTGTATACAACAAAATAAACTACTAATCTAAGTAGTTTGCCAAAAGTCAGAGTAATGAATCCCAGGGGAGAAGTCAAGCAGAAGCATCTGTAACATCTCGGTCTGACCCGAATATTATTTAATAAGAAAATAATAAACGGATCAGTCTAACTATAAATATCAGATGAAACGATATAGAATAAGAGATATGACTAAACGCATGATAATCACAATGCCAAGCTGTGATATATATAAATAATAGAAAATCAACGAGAGATTAATCAATATCACCAAATCTACACAAGAATCAAAGAAATGTCATACTCCTTATTTCGTTCACCAAACCATAAATATTGACGATAATATCAATGTCAATCACAAAAGCCAATGACACACAAATTCACCAATGCACAAATATCGATAAGGCTTATCAATAGAAATCACGAAAATTGGTGAAGCACAAATTCTAGAAATCATCTCGAGAAATCCAGAAATCACAATCAAAGGGAACAACAACGTCGTACAGCGTGACATCCGATGAAACAAAACACAATCAAAGGGAACAACGACGTCGTACAGCGTGACATCCGATGAACCAAATCACAATCAAAGGGAACAACGACGTCGTACAGCGTGACATCCGATGAACCAAAACACAATCAAAGGGAACAACGACGTCGTACAGTGTGACATCCGATGAACCAAAACACAATCAAAGGGAACAACGACGTCGTACAGCGTGACATCCGATGAACCAAAACATAATCAATGGGAACAACGACGTCGTACAGCGTGACATCCGATGAACCAAATCAAAAAGACATCGCATAATGCTAGTCTAAAATATAAAATGATCGTCATGATCAAAGAGAAGTGTTGATTACAGTAAGCTAGTAAATATATGAGCTTAGCTTCATGTCCCATAACCACTAGCTTAACTTAAATATTTACGAACAAATTGTAGGTCTCCACTAGAAAATTGTCACAAGAGATTCAATCGAACAAGTCCAAGAATTAACCGACGAAGTAAACGCAAGCGTTTCATACCACTCGTTTTACTAAGTCGTTTAATTAGATTTCTCATACGAGTGAGGTAAAGGTTTGTATATACTAATAGATTGGAAAATGGTTTAAGAAACGAGCTTTGTACTAAAATAGTGTTGAAATCTTTTGAAGAAAGAGTTTTGATATTTACTACTAGCATAGAAAACCTTTATATTTTTAAAGTGACAAATCACTAAGAAGATTGTAGAAACAATCATTCACTAAAATTCACATACAAAGATGTGAATAAAATCCAAAGAAACCGATAAAGAATCCATCGAAATGGATATTCAAAAATCCCTAAAAGGAGTCATCAAAGGCATAATAAATGATAACAACAAATAGGATCATCACGAATCGATTTAAATTGGAATTTTCAAGCGAATAGGCAAATAGGCAAAACACTACAATTTCAGACGTCTGAAACAAGTGGTTCAGACGTCTGAATCTGGAAATATAAAAATTTCCAGAACACAATTCAGACGTCTGAATCAAGTATTCAGACGTCTGAAATAGGCACTTTTTAGCCTATTTCCTTTCTGGTCCTAATTGAACCAATTCAGACGTCTGAAACCATATATTTAGACGTTTGAATCTGGGAATAGAAATCTTCCCAGAACAATATTCAGACGTCTGAATGAATGGTTCAGGGCATTCCATTAACCTAGGCCAAAAATGGCCATACGAATGTCGTAAATGATCGAACGAGCAAATGACGATGACTAAGGAATTACGTCGAACGACAACCCAGCCTAAACGGCTCTTCGATACGCCTCAAATATCAATGTCCAAATATCCATAATAGGATTTTCATAAATTGGACCAAAGCACCAAAAATTGGAATATACACCAAATCAATCCAAACCAAAATCAATTGCACCCGAGTAAACGTTAGGAATTCATACCTAACAATCGAAGATAATTATAGACAAAGATGTGAGATAAAAATCTCACCTTTAAACCCAAATTAATGAAGAAGAAGCTTTAAAAACAAGCTAAGATCAATTCCTCTTCAATAACAACTCAAGAAGCTTCAATCTAAGCTTAAAAGAGAAACATTTCCTAAATTAGGTTTAGGAATTTTCTGAAATCAAAGAGAGAATGAGTTGGAGAAGAAGAAGGAGATGCTTACCCATGGATTCACTTGAGTTTGGAGCAAGAAGATGGATTTGCTAATGGAAACTAGGGCTTAGGAATTTCTATTTCCCATTCTCTTCCACCATTGTTGCTAAAGGTTGAGTGTTTAAGCAAAGAGGAGAAGTTATGAAGAGAAGGGGGTTGGGCTGAGCTAATAAGGGTGCAGTACAAACCAAAGTCATAAGCGGGAAAAAGTAGCAAAAATCAACTATCTCCAAACATATCGAAGCTTATACTCAAAAAGGTTGCAAATGGCATTTTGAACTGAATGGAAGTGGTCTCGAGTCCTAATTCGACTGTTTGCAAAAAGTAGCTTTTCGGACCAAAATCCGACGAACGATAAAATATTTAAATAAAATATTTAAATATAAAATCGATAAATATGCGGGTTGTTACAAATATCCTTATGAAAGTTAAATCAATCGTAAATAAATATGAGTGTAACAGCGTCAGGGATGTTTACGGGGTTTTACATCTCCTATCCAGTGTCAACGTGCGTGCAATAACTCAAGAGATGTTACGGGATTTTCCATCTCTTAAGGATCCGTTAAACTATCTACTATGTAGTAATGTACGCTAAGTATATAATGCCTATCAGTAATATAAAGTATCAAAATAGCGTTAAGGCGTTACCATAATCCCCCTTAACACATTTTTATAATGCCATAGTCTATACAGCACCGTAAGCCCCACCGTAAACTGGTGGTTATCAGAGGGTACCCCATAGGTATAACACAAAACAAAACGTAGTGGTCGCGAATAGGATAATCAGTATGAGAAGGTACATGAGGCGATACCAACTAGGATACTAGTAGTTGCGTGATCCGGACTGATGTTGAGCATAGCCAGCAGCTACCCCAACACCGCGAAACAACACTCCCAAATCAAGGGGTGCACCCAAATCGAATCACAAATGTAATAGATATGGTATCGAAGAAGTGTGTCCGCTAGAGATGGCGAACCTCAATGGCCCGGCGCGGCTCCTGTTTTAGTCATGTCAGGGGTTATCCAATATCGTTCTCTTTCTTCAGTCAACGCGTTCACCAAACCATCCAATTCATTCTGGATCAACACTCCGCGTATACAAGTTATTAAAGTGGTTTTCGGTATCGACAGAGAGTATGTCCATATCCGATCCCGGTCTCTTTAATAACTACGTATTATTACGCCGTTGGCTCTTTTACATTTCAAATCGATTCATAATTGATATCAAAATATCATATTCGCTTCAAAAAAAATCAAATCCATTTCAAATATCATCGTATCTATTCAAATGTAAGATTCCGTTTCAAAATCATTTTCCGCCTCAATATCTCATTTCGATTTCAAAATCATTTCGAATTTCAATTTAGGTAGCAACTTCATTTAACCCAATTCGTATTTAAATTCAAGATTTAAACATAAACATTTCTCCTCATTAACCAGCTTGAAATTTTTAGAAAATAGTTTTAAGTAGTTTAAATAATTAAAATAGTTAAAAATACTTAAAATCTTTAAATGGATTTCAAATAGATAAATTAGTTTAAAATAATTTAAATTGGGTTAAGTAGATTAAAAATAGATTAAAATAGTTTAAGTATTCAAAAGTGGTTTATATAAATGAGTAATTTGGAAAACAAAATAAAACAGCTTCAAAACCAAACCATTTCAATTATAACTTCCCAATTCAAATCAATTTCAATTTCCATTCTACCGATTCAATTTCGATTTCAATTCAAAACAATGTCAACTTTGACTTCAAATCAATTCAATTCTACATTCACCTACAATTAATTCAATTTCAATTTATATCGATTCGGAGCTTGATTTTTCAAAATATCAATTTATAATACTTAAAAAAATTATCTTTCAATATTCAAATTTAATACCCGATTACAAATATGATTCAATTTCAAGCTCAATTTCAAAATATCTTTTTATATCGCTTTTACTTATTAATACTCAAAGCTTGAAATAATGTTCAATCTTTAAAGCAAATAAATTTTCGAAATTCAATCATATCCCAATTTTAAATTCCAAAGTCTCCACTTTAATTTAATTTTTTTTAACAATTTCTGTTAACGCTCAAATTTAAACGCTAACACCCTGGTGTATAAGATGTGATTGTGAAAGCACCACCCGTTCGTACGGGAAACAGAAATAAGCAGAAAGTATGCAGAAAAACAGTAAGAGACACAGTATTTATAGTGGTTCGGCTTATAATCCAGCCTACGTCCACTTTAATCTTTTTATCACTAGTTTGATTACAATTCTTTACAAGATCTTTCAATTACAACACACTTCAAGTGATAGGATATGTGAAACAAGTAGCTCAAGCTTTGATGTTGACAATCATCTTCAAATCCATGGCGAATGTGGATGATTCCTTCATGGAGTTCCTTTAGAAGTTTGTTGGATCTAAAAAGCTTTGAAGTAGTCTGGAATTCGGCAGAGTAATGGCGCTTGAAGAGAATGAGCCAAAAAGTCCTTTGCATGTTGGAGATGGTTTCATATTTATAGAGAGTTCTGGGCGGAAAAAGTGCTAAGTCCTAACTCGTGGCCGACTTAAGATAAGTCGTGTTCGACTTAAGGTAAGTCGTCCCCGGGTCACTGAGCCGAGTCTATGGCAGTTCCCCTTTTTTGAACCCATCCCTAAGTTCTAAGTCGTGTGCGAGTTATCTGGCTGCAATTGCTAATTTCCTTTCTTAAGTCGTATACGACTCTTTTTATGTCGTAAGTCGTAGTCGACTTAACTAATTGCAACTGGTTTAAAGCAAGTCTTAACTCGTAGACGAGTTAAGAGGTGTGTCTTTAGGTCGTATCCTCCTTAAGTCGTATAACTTCTTTAAGTCGTAAGGGTCTTAAGTCGTACAAACTGCAGTTATCATTAAGTCGTAGGCCATCAATTTCCTTAAGTCGTAAAGACCTTAAGTCGTTAGCTTTTCTTAACTCGTATGCCTGCTAACTCGTAGAAGATCTTAACTCGCAGAGGATTAACTCGTAGAGGCTTAACTCGTGGAGGATTAACTTGTGGAAGATCTTAACTCGTACACTTGCTAATTTATAGATATGCTAACTCGTAAAGGCTTATCTCGCAAGTAGCTTAACTCGGGTACTCCTTAACTCGTAGGCTGCTTATCTCGTAAGCTTGCTAACTCGTAGAGGTCTTTAAGTTGTAGGAAGTTGCTGACTCATGTATCCTTTAACTCGTACATGCCTTGAGTCGTACATGCCTTAACTCGTGGACCTGTTAACTTGTGAACGAGTTAGGGTTAACATTTGCCCCTCGAAGCACACGCTTAAATCGTAAGTCGTGTGCTTCGACTTATCATAACTCGGTCATGTCGTTTCAAATCCCAACCTTTCCAGATATAAAAGCCTGAGTCGTCCTTCTTCTCATCACTTAACCTTTTAAACTGCTTTCTGCCATTAACGCATCTTCAAGCTCTCCGAGGCGATTTCGACCCGATTCATCTCTGATTCTTTCTAGCATCAAACAATCGTAAGAGATCTTGCTTCAAACTTCGACCGTTAACCATTGTTACTTTATGTATTCAGTTCATCATCTTTGGTTTGCCCCATTCAAACCCTGCGAATTCTATTCGAATTGATTACCGATGAACTAAAATTCATCTGATTTGGCCTATGGTGATTCGCGCTTTGGGGCGATTCATAGTGTAACGGGTTAAGGTTGTCGCTGCTGAAGAAGCCAAGGATGAACAGGTTAAGAGATTTGAAAGGGAGGTGAGTTGGTCGAATAGGTTGATTGAAAATAACAAGGGATCGTCTCATATATGACTCGGCTTCTTCCATGTGACTTAGCGATTTCCATGAGCCGTAGCCGGGTTAAGACTTGGAGGATTTCTAGTTGTTTTGGATCAGAGCCTTTCTCCTGTTCCCCGAGTTACGACTTAGGACTTAGAGGATAAGCAGCTTGATGTGTTTGATGGCTGAGGATAGGAACGACTCATCCCTTGAGTCGGTTGCGACTTAGTACTTGAGTCGGTTTTGACTTAGCACTTGAGTCCGATACGACTTAGCACTTGTGTTCGATACGACTTAGCACTTGTGTTCGATACGACTTAGCACTTGTGTTTTTTTTAGGATCTGCTTAAACCTTGAATTGTTGCAGTGATGTTGAACTGTTGAACTTTGATGCCTTCTTTTACAAATTACTTTGACTCGCAAGTTAACAACCTGTCCAATACAACATTTACAGAAAAACCGGGGCGAATATACTGCCATTGATCGCCCTCTTCGAATGACAGATTAGCTAATAACAGTCATTAAACTTAAACAGATTGTGTGAATGAAGTGCTCAACTTATTAACTTCAAGTAAAATACTAAAGCAATACTGAAATAGTCAATTAAAATTGACCAGCTCGCATTAATATTATACTTGAACTAAAGACTAACAAGTTCTGAAATTTTTGTAATCGATCAATCGTCGACTAGTCTTATTTCAGTTATATTTACTTGTTATTTTTTTTTATTAGTTTTTTGCACAACACTTCACACTTTTTTAGGAAACGTGCACCTTCATATTTGAATATCCAGTTGTTTGTGTAGAATGACTTCTCAGGAAGGTGATGCAACAGTTCGGACTGGAGAGGTAACTGTTCTTCCGGCTCCACTGGTTAATCCTCCCGAAAGAGCTCCTACTTCACTATCATACAAAGTTTTTCGCCAGTTGTGTGCTCAGTTTGGTATCGTTGAATCAGATGCCATTCTTCCCGAAAGAAATAACACTGCCGATATAGCTCCTTCTGGCTTTGTGACAATTAACCGGCAAATGTGCCTAAGTGGAGGCATTCCTCCTTTCAACGACTTTTTCCAACAACTTCTCCGTCAACTGGCCATTGCTCCATCCCAGCTACACCCCAATGGCTATGCCATTCTAATGGGGTTGTGTGTGCTTTTTAGGAGAACACTTGATCGACTTCCAAGCTTTGGTGAAGTTTGTTATCTATGCTCTTTTACTCGGACTAAGGATCATCCTTCCATTACTGTTGTGAGGAGCGCCCGAAACCGCAAACTGATTGTTGGCCTCCCTGATACTGCTCACGGGTTTTTAACCCAATTCTTCTATGTTCGTTGCCCTCCGGGGTTTTATGGTGTGTGGAGAGTTGGAAGTAAGGGCGTTCAGCTTTATTCCTGACACATGTTTTCCTTATAAAATCTTTTCATAGCCTGAGTAGTTAGATGTTAATTTCCCTTTTTACTTTTCAGCGCTTCCACCTCCTTCTAGAGACCCAGGCTATAAGCAAATTTTTGAAAGATTGAATGCTGTGCCAGTAGAAGAGAGGAGTATAAAGTTTTTGCTGAGAGATGACTTTTTACATCAATACGGGCTTCTTCACTCTTCTCGCTATACTCAGCCTCATGAAGCCCCGACTGAAGTTCCCGATTCCCCGACTGAAGCATCGGATGCCCCCGTTACTATCGAACAACCTTCATCAAAAGAGTCTAACATCGAAGCTTCATTGGTGAAATGTTCCACCCCTACCGACATTATGGGGTCATCTAGTAAGACGGCACTTGCCCCGATTGAGGAAGAAGAAGAACCTTCACAGCCTCTCGGGGGATTAGCTGATGTAGGAACTGAGAAAACAAGTCTCACCGAGCATGATGGTGACGATGTTTATGATGGGTTGAGCGACATAATAGTGACCTCACAGGAGCTTTTTAGAGATGACGTGTCTAAAACTATCTCTCCTATAATTGAGGCGACGTCCCTTCTTCGACTAACACCAACACAAACACCAACTCCTCATACCCAAGCTATCATCACCTCTACACCAATGAGTGGTTTGTAGCTTAATGCGCGTAGCTTGCACATCACACAACACTTAGGATTTTTTGGCATTTGTTCATATTTAACTTCTTTTCTCCGGAAGTTTCTAAGACTTGCTATTTTTGCCTTTTCAGATTCCTCTATGGGGCGCAGCGGCAGCGGTTCTTATTACAAAGACTTTCGACGCTATGGAGGGCGTGGCAGCTATGATTACAAGCAATACTATACCGATCCCAGAGAGACCAATGAGCAGAGAGCTGCGCGAAAAGCTGAAGAGAGGAGAAGGTATGAAGAACGTCATGAGGGAGCGGGCACGCGACATGAATCCTTCCCAAGGGATGATGATTCCCATAAACGTAAAACGCACGATGATAGGGGGAAGAGCCATATTGAGGATTCGAGAAAGCGGACCAAACTTGGCGAGGAGCACGTGCCCGTGACATCTGAGAGACCTGGTGCCTCAGTTTCTATTGACATCCCTTCCAAATCTCCTGCTCTTGAAGGAAGTGCCATCCAAACACTTCTCAACAGGCCTTCATACCATGTTGAAAGGGGCCCCCCGACTTTGCAGAGCCGATTCCCGAACTGGTGTTTGAGGGGGGTACGCTTCGACCTTGATTTGGTCCCCATCGACAAAGAAGCTATGTACAGAAATCTCGATGCTGTCAAGCTTGATATTGATAGAATGTCTGGATGGCAAAAGCTGGTTGATGAACTTCAAAGAGTTAATCGGGCTAACATCGAAGCAATGCTGACCATGGAAAATGACAAATCAGAATGGCAGAAGATTCTTGATCAACACAACGCTGAGATGAAGGAGATAGCCGAATACAATGAAAAACTCGAAGCTGAAGTAAAGCAGCTCAAAGATGATCTTGCCTCTTCTACTAGTACTTACACCCAAAGAGAAGAGGTATTGCAAAAACAAGTGCGAGATGCGCACGCCAGCCAGAGGGACGCTGAAGCTAAAGCTGAGAGGTTGGAACAAGCTGTAGAGAACCACCGCACTGATGTCACCCAGCTGCAGAATAAACTGAGCGCCCGGGACATGGAGATTGAAGCGCTAAAAGCCCAACTTGCTCAGACCGAAAAAGATCGAGATGAGGCCATGGCTGGCAAAATTGCAGCCGAAGAAACTGCTCAGACCATGGAAAACGATATCAATTCGACTTTATTCGATTTTTATTTACATTGTGTCTTGGGACGCGGCAGCCTCTCTTTTCTTGGTCCTAAGTATGAAATCACCCTGGCCGAGGTGTGGGAAGCTGCTCTTAACATGTTTAAAGACGCCGGGTATGGCGATGAAGATTTTGAGGCGCGTTACCTGGATGAGGGAGCTCGCGCTGCTCTTGCGAAGGGGCGAGAACAACTTGCCAGGATGAGAACTGGAATGGCGGAAGAGGAACGTTCTGGAAAGGAATTAACGCTTACTTCCTCTGTCCAACCTCCAGTTTCTCCTGTGGTTGACATCACGGGTTCTAGCTCCTCTACTCCGCCTGCAACTAAGACAGTAACTGAAACTACAAGTGCACAAGGCGGGGATGAAGGTGGTGAAAGCAACGAAGCACAGCGATATGAAATCAGCCTCAGAGATCCAACTGCCCCAGGTAAACTTGACACCGGACCAGCCCAAGTGGTGAACTGCTCGTTCGCTCCTTGTGAACTTGACGATCTTCTTGATTATTTTTCAAATGTCAATGAATTCCCGACTTTTGATTATTCCTCAAATGTTAATGAATTCCCGACTTTTGACGAGCCGTCATCCCCTCTCTTTTCGAAAGATACTGATATTTTAAGTTTTTTCTCCTTTGTAGAGAAAGCACCGAGTCAAACTCAAGCTTCTTCTCCCCCGGTGATCCTTCCTCCATCTCTTCAAGTGGCGCCTCCTTCTGCCTCGCAACCTGGGTCACAAGAAGAACAAATAGAAGCTCTCCATGGCCTGGATGATCCCATTGCTTCGCAAGAGCAAAAAGATGAGGGACTTGAGGGAGGTGACATATCTCCGGAGCGGACTCCTTCTGACGATATAACTTTATCTAAACTTGTCACTCCAGGAAGTGAGTCTTCCTCAAAGAGGAGAAGGAAGCAAGGAGCATCAAGGAGGAGAGGGAAGATAATCACTGCCACTGAAGAGGAGCCAGAAGTTGGGCCAGCTGCGCCTACCTCTCCTTCCTCCCTTATACCCACTGGCCGACCTGAAAAGCTGGTCATTCGGTCGGGTAAAGGGTCCAAAGGCAGTAAAAAGAAGTGAAGACTTTAGCTTTTTGTCTTTTGTATGAACTGGCCGAGAGTTGTGCGGGTATCGGCCCCCGCTTTTATTTTGAGAACCTGTATCTGCATTATAGTTGAATAAAATGATTCTTCGTTTGTACAAACTTCTGTTTGAATTTGAGAATGCATTTACTATTTATTTTTGCACAAGTTTGTTTATATAGTGTTGCAGCGGGCTTATGGTATGTTGCTTGAGTATTACTCTGCTGATGCATCTATACTACTATACCATGTTGCCCCCATACCTTAAGCTTGCTGCAATATTTTATACTTCGAGGGGACTTGCACTCTTATTTGCTAAAGAATAATTATTTTATTCTTTAAAGAAAATTTTTATAGAGTACAACTCCCTTCGTATAAGTTTTTACGCTTGGTCGTTCGAAGAAATCACTTTTTTCTTTTGCTTATGTGCATATTTCATCAAGTGAATTCCTCTATGTGGTAAAGCGGACCTCTGAAGGGTACTTTAACTTCTTTTCTTTTTACGATCATTTCCCATAGTAGGCAAATTACTTTTCCTTTGAAAGTTAAAGTACGCTTTTGATGAGGATTTTTTTTATAGAAAGTTGTACCTCTGAGGAGGGATTTTTTCACGTTTCAACACTTGGAAGTTTTATTTCAATCTCGGTGAAACGTGTACCTCCAAAGAGTTATGCTTTAGAAATACTTTTCACGTTTCAACACTTGGAAGTTTTATTTCAATCTCGGTGAAACGTGGGTTTCCAAAGAGGTCTTTCTTCTTAATTGTGTTCCCGGGAGGGGGTTGTACCTCTGAGGAGGGATTTCTCACGTTCCAACACTTGGAAGTTTTATTTCAATCTTGGTGAAACGTGTACCCCCAAAGAGTTGTGCCTTTGAAGAAAGCCTTTTCACGTTTCAACACTTGGAAGTTTTATTTCAATCTCGGTGAAACGTGTGCTTTCAAGAAGGTCTTTGTTTTTGCATTTCAACTTTGGTGAAGTGAAATTCCGAAGAGCGGTTGCTACACTTCAACTCCTGGCGAAATGGGCCTCCGAAGAGGGCTTTTATTTTGTTTACATTTCAACTCTGGTGAAGTGAAATCCCGAAGAGCGGTTATAACACTTCAACTCCTGGTGAAATGGGCCTCCGAAGAGGGCTTTATTTTGTTTACATTTCAACTCTGGTGAAGTGAAATTCCGAAGAGCGGTTATAACACTTCAACTCCTGGTGAAATGGGCCTCCGAAGAGGGCTTTATTTTGTTTACATTTCAACTCTGGTGAAGTGAAATTCCGAAGAGCGGTTATAACACTTCAACTCCTGGTGAAATGGGCCTCCGAAGAGGGCTTTATTTTGTTTACATTTCAACTCTGGTGAAGTGAAATTCCGAAGAGCGGTTATAACACTTCAACTCCTGGTGAAATGTGCCTCAGAGAGGGTTTTCATCGCCTGGAAGTTACTCTCTCATGGTTGGAGGGTCATGACTCCTCCAATCTTGTTTTGTTGAGTAGAGAACTTTCTTTTTTGTGGCATATGACCCATTAGAGGTCTTTTATTATCCGAAGAGTTGCGCCTCCGAAGAGGACTTGTGGCGCTGATGGTAGCTTTGGTTGTTCCTCTGTTCACTTGCTTATGCCTTTTCAGCGATCCTTTTTTTTTTTTTTTCTTTTCAAGTTTTCATCCCCCTTTTTCTCACAAGTGGCTTGTTTAATCCAAGGAAGTGTACTTCATTGCCAGGCAAGTTCGTGAGAACGGGCACTAGCTTCCTAATTGGATGTTTGTTTGTTTAAACAATCTCAATTTATCAGCAAGGGCTCGTTCCTATCGAAATCATTAGCCGTTCAATTGAAGTATTTCCTATCTAGGATTTGAATTCGGGGTCTTTGTGACTTGAAATTTGTTTGTTGAATGATGGTGAGAATCGCTCGGTCTTATTATGCGCAAGTTTTATCTCCACTGTCTGCAAAAATTTAAATCGATATTTCAGCAATACATTTTATGTATTTTTATATCGAAAACAAAGCAAACATATAATGATAATAAGGAACACAAGATTTATAGTGGTTCGGCCATGAAATTGGGCCTACATCCACTTTATATTCTTTCATTATTTACTTGCATCAGTTTCACAATTGCTTTCAATTACAGGAATCATACATTCATAATTCTTTTTACAATGTTTCAACAAAATTTTCAAGTAAAGTATGGACGCAAGTGATTGCTGTTCCATGCCCTTGGAATTTGATCTCCATCAACTGTGGTGAGCTTGAATGTGCCGTCAAGAAGTTTCTGACCTATTACATACGGTCCTTCCCAATTTGGCCCAAACACACCTGTCGCAGTCATAATTCTTTTTAGGACTAGATCTCCAATTTCAAAGCTGCGTTGACGAACTTTGGAATTGAAATGCCTGGCTATCCTTTGCTGATGAGCTGCAATTCTGAGGTTAGCTTCATTTCTTTTTTCATCAAGGAGATCCAGCGCTTCAAGTTGCAGCTTTTCATTTTCTGCTTGATTGAAATGGATTCTTCTGTGTGAAGGGACCTCTGTTTCAACCGGGATCATTGCTTCCGATCCGTATGCTAACGAAAAAGGAGTATGCCCAGTTGCAGTTTTGTGAGTAGTTCTGTATGCCCATAGTGCAAGTGGTAGTTTATCGACCCAACCACCTTTTGCTCTTTCGAGTTGCTTTTTGATGGTTGATTTGATGATCTTGTTCACTGCTTCCACTTGCCCGTTTGCCTGCGGATGAGCTACTGCCGAAAAGCTTTTCTGGATTTTGAATCGCTTGCAAAAATCCTGGAATTCCTCGCTTTCAAACTGAGTACCATTGTCTGTGATTATTTTCTGAGGCACACCGTATCTGCAAATGATATTCTTAGTCACAAAATTTATCATCTTTTTGGAGGTGATGGTTGCCAATGGTTCAGCTTCAGCCCATTTAGTGAAATAATCTACAGCAACAATGGCATATTTGATTCCAGATTTGGCGGTTGGTAATGGTCCGATCAAATCTATTCCCCAAATTGCAAACGGCCACGGACTGATCATTTGTGTGAGTTCAGTAGAAGGTGCTCTAGGAATTTTGGCAAATCTTTGACATCTGTCACATTTTCGAGAGTAATCTGCAGCATCTCGATTAATTTCTGGCCAAAAATATCCATATCGGAGAATTTTCTTTGCTAAAGTTTGACCACCTGAATGATCCCCACATTCTCCTCCATGTACCTCTGATAGGATTATTTTGGTTTCTTCTTTGGATACACATCGAAGTAGTGGCATTGAGAATCCTCGTCTGTATAATTGACCATCCTGGATTATATATCGAGAAGCTTTTCTCAGTAGCTTTTGTCGTTCTTTAGAGTTTTCTGGTAAAGAGCCATTGAGTAGATACTTTGTTATTGGAGTCATCCATGATTCTTGCTCTTGCGACATACTCATAACCCAATCGATATCCATTTCATCAATGCTTGGATTTGACAAAACTTCCACTGGAACTAACCCTAAGGATTGGGCTTCGCCAGAACTTGAGTATTTTGCGAGAGAATCTGCTTTCATGTTTTCTTCTCGAGGAATATGACTTATCGTGTAATGGTCGAATTCACATAAAAGTTCCCAAGCCTTTGACACATAAGCGGGCAGATTTCCTCCTTTCGTTTGAAACTCCTTCTTGACTTGGCATACTATAAGCTGAGAATCACTGAAGATCTGTAACGCTCGAATGTTTAGTTCTTTAGCAATTTTCAAACCAGCAATCAGAGCTTCATATTCTGCTTCATTGTTTGTTGAAGGAAATTCTAATCTTAGCGCATAGCATAATGACCGGCCTTCAGGAGTTTCAAGAACAATTCCAGCACCTGAACAGTAATCATTTCTTGCGCCATCTACAAATAACTTCCATTGGATTGGGGAGTTCTCGATTGTTTCTTCCTCGCTGTTACCCTTGTCTGTAAATTCTGCAATAAAATCTGCCAAAGCTTGTCCGTTGATCGCTTTTCTAGGATGATAAGTGATGTCATATTGGCTCAATTCAATATTCCACTTTAAAAGGCGGCCCGAAGTCTCGGGGCGAAACAAGACTTGCTTTAAAGGTTGATCAGTGAGGACTTTGATAGGATGAGCCTGGAAATATTGCCTCAACTTTCTTGAGGCAATCAATAGACAATAGGCGAGTTTTTCCAACTTGGAGTAATTCATTTCTGCCCCAGTGAGTCTTTTGCTGATATAGTAAACTGGATGTTGAATCCTTTTGTCTTCCCGTACCAGCGCTGCACTTAAAGCATGAGATGAAACTGCCAAGTATATAAGAAGATCCTCGCCATCGCCGGGCCTAGAAAGTATTGGAGGCGTTTCCATATGTTGAATCAATTCTTCAAAGGCTTTCTGGCATTCGGGAGTCCAGTCAAAGTTTTTCTTTCCTTTCTTTAGAGCGTCGAAGAATGGAATGCATTTATCAGTAGCTTTGGATATGAACCGACTTAAGGCGGCAATTTTTCCATTGAGACTTTGCAATTCCCTCTTTGTTTTAGGAGCTTTGACTTCTTTTAAAGCAGTGATTTGAGCTGGACTAGCTTCAATGCCCCTAGCGCTCACGATGAAACCCAAGAACTTCCCAGATTCTACCCCGAAAGAACATTTTAAAGGGTTAAGCTTCACTCCGTATCTTCGGAGAATTGCGAACATTTCTGCTAAGTGTTCGATGTGATCCACTGCTTTCTTAGATTTTACTAGCATGTCATCAACGTAAACTTCCATAGTCTTTCCCAACTGCGGTTTGAACATAGCATTGACCAGTCTTTGGTATGTTGCCCCCGCATTCTTCAACCCAAAGGGCATAACTCTG
Source organism: Allium cepa (assembly GCA_030765085.1). NCBI lineage: Eukaryota > Viridiplantae > Streptophyta > Magnoliopsida > Asparagales > Amaryllidaceae > Allium > Allium cepa. Next base: position 239,112,883 of record CM060930.1, read on the forward strand.
TAACAGTAAAGACCGACATCGGTGATAAAGCTTGTGTCTTCCTGATCTGGCTCATGCATCATGATCTGATTATATCCGGAGTAGGCATCCATAAAAGACAACAATTCATGACCCGCTGTTCCATCTACCAGTTGATCGATCCTGGGTAATGGGAAGCAGTCTTTGGGACAGGCCTTGTTTAGATCTGAAAAGTCGATGCACACTCTCCATTTACCATTGGCTTTCTTGACCAGCACTGGATTTGAAACCCAATTTGGATAGGTAGATTCTCTGATGAAATTATTCTCCATGAGCCGGTCAACTTCCTCTTTCAATGCTGTCGACCTTTCTGGACCTTGGATTCTTCTTTTCTGCTTTACTGGCGTGAACTTTGGGTCAATATTCAGAGCATGTACCGCAACTTCTGGGGATATTCCGCACATATCGGCATGGGTCCAAGCAAAAACATCCAGGTTTGCTTTCAAAAAAGATATCAAGGCATTCTGAACTGACACATTAAGTTGTGAACCCACATTCAGCACCTTGTTTGGGTCCTTCAGATCAACGGGCACCGGTATCGTTGTTTCTGCTGGTACCACCCTACTCTCCCCCGCACTGGCCTTTCTAGGATCCATCACTTTTCGTGCCCCGCTATGCTCGCCAGTGCAGGGTCCGCCCTGTAGTTGCTATAGGGTTGGTGTTTTGATGCGGATTGGGGTTGCCGCATCTTTTCCCATTTCTCTTTTTCTTGACTCTCGCAGCTCTGTCCAATAACATTCTCGCGCAACATTTTGATCCCCTTTTATAACTCCTACTCCATTGTCAGTAGGAAATTTAATAGTGAGGCACCACGGGGCTAGGATAGCCTTGAATGCTGCGAGTGTTGGTCGGCCAAGAAAAGCATTATAAGCAGAATATTCATCGACGATCACAAAAGTTTGTCTGCGGACCACTTTCCTTTCTCCTTCTCCAAGTTCAACAGGTAGATCAATGGTCCCAACTGGTTGCTTTGGCTCCCCAGTGAAGCCAACAATCTTCTGAGATGAGGCTTGCACATCCGCCATCGGGATTTTCATCTGGTCAAACGTTTTCTTGAAGAGGATGTTGCAAGATGCGCCGCAATCAATAAGAACTCTTCTGACAATAGCCGGTCCAATACCGGCCGAGATGACTAACGGGTCCAAAGTAGGGGCCTCAATGCCCGTGGAATCTCTAGCCCTGAACACAATATCATCATTAAAAGTCCTTTGTTGTTTCAGGGGTGTAGAGTCCTCTAAAACAAAGACATTCTCTTCAGTTGGCACATGTTTCAGAGCTCGAGTGTACCTCTCCATTTCACCCCAGCTTCTGCCTGCTGGGTGGGGTCCTCCTGTGATGACATTAATAACTGGCCTTCCAGATTCATGTCCTGCGGCCTTCTCATTTGTCCTGGGCTGATGAGCAAGAGCTTGTTGCCCCTGACTTGACGAAGCAGGATCATTACCACTCTTCTTCACAAATTGCTGCAGCTTATTTTCTCTTAGCAATTCTTCGATTATATTTTTCAATTGACGGCAGTCGTCTGTGTCATGACCAGGCTGATTATGGAAGCGACAGAACTTCCCACTTTGCACAGCTTTTCTTCCGGTTCTGAGAACAGGAGGTTTGGGATACTCAAAAGAATCTTTTGTAGCCAGGTAGATGCGCTCTGGTGTCTCTAACAAAGGAGTATATTCTGATGGCTTGAAGGATCGAGGCTTCTTTGAATTGTGTTGTTTCCTTCCATCATTATTTTCTCTTTTCTGTCCCACAGATCCATTCTTACGTGGCGCAGCAGTGTTGTCTTCAGCTTTCTCTACTGTTGCCTTTGCCGGGACAGGACGGCTTTCCAAACGCATGAATTCATCCGCCTTTTTGTAGAACTTTTCCAGAGAATTTGGCTCCTTCATGTTCAGCCACTTTCCGAATTCACTTGACTTATCAATAGCTCTCATCAAATAGGTCAAGACCATGCGGGGTTCTGCATTATCCACCTCAGCTAACGCTATATTAAAGCGATTTAAAAAAGACTTGATAGTTTCCCCCGGATTCTGTTCCAAACCGGATAACGACATGATGTCTTTTGCCTTTGAAGCATATAGCCTAAATTGCTCTTTAAATTTCCTGGTTAGGTCTGAAAACTGATCGATGGACCGGACAGGCAGTTTTGTGAACCAAAGCAGAGCTACCCCTTCCAAATACACAGGAAAATAGCGGCATTTTATCTCGTCAGAAGCTCTGGCACCTGTCATGTGCCAATCATATTTGTACAGGAACTCATTTGGATCACTTGTCCCTTTATAAGCTGGAATGGTCGGAGGGACGAACTTCCTTGGGAATTCAGCTTTTAGGATCTTTTCAGTAAACGGAGTCTTGCTCGGAGCGAAACCCCACTCTTTCTCATCTTCGACCCTTTGCATACTTTCTTTCATAATCTGTCGAACCATACCAGAAAGATATTCTTCGTCATTCCTATTTCTGGATCCTCCAGCCTCAGGCAATGTCCGTTCAAAGGGGCTAGCAGCCCTTTCGGGAATGTTTCTAGTTTCAGCATCATGGACATTACCGACAAAGTTCCTTTCATTATTCGCAGGTTGACGGTTTGCCCCGAGCAAATCGTTTAACCTATTCAGAATCAGAGCATTCTGAGCATTCTGAGCTTCCAATTGCGCGTTCTGGGCATTTATTTGCTGATTCAACCCAAAGATAGCAGCGTCCAATTCCGCTTTTGAAACTCCAACAGCTGGAGTGGCTTGATTTGGTGTTGGGGAAGCGGAGGTTCCCTCTTGAATGTTTGCAGATCTCACAGATTTACTTTTCCTTCCAGGAGCCATGATTTCGGATAGACTTCTGGTTCTTAAAGAAACTTTATCTACAAATCTTTCTGAAGCAATGATGATAGATGTCCTGAGTTCAATTCTCAGTGAAAAGCACCAAAATGTTAACGCTCAAATTTAAACGCTAACACCCTGGTGTATAAGATGTGATTGTGAAAGCACCACCCGTTCGTACGGGAAACAGAAATAAGCAGAAAGTATGCAGAAAAACAGTAAGAGACACAGTATTTATAGTGGTTCGGCTTATAATCCAGCCTACGTCCACTTTAATCTTTTTATCACTAGTTTGATTACAATTCTTTACAAGATCTTTCAATTACAACACACTTCAAGTGATAGGATATGTGAAACAAGTAGCTCAAGCTTTGATGTTGACAATCATCTTCAAATCCATGGCGAATGTGGATGATTCCTTCATGGAGTTCCTTTAGAAGTTTGTTGGATCTAAAAAGCTTTGAAGTAGTCTGGAATTCGGCAGAGTAATGGCGCTTGAAGAGAATGAGCCAAAAAGTCCTTTGCATGTTGGAGATGGTTTCATATTTATAGAGAGTTCTGGGCGGAAAAAGTGCTAAGTCCTAACTCGTGGCCGACTTAAGATAAGTCGTGTTCGACTTAAGGTAAGTCGTCCCCGGGTCACTGAGCCGAGTCTATGGCAGTTCCCCTTTTTTGAACCCATCCCTAAGTTCTAAGTCGTGTGCGAGTTATCTGGCTGCAATTGCTAATTTCCTTTCTTAAGTCGTATACGACTCTTTTTATGTCGTAAGTCGTAGTCGACTTAACTAATTGCAACTGGTTTAAAGCAAGTCTTAACTCGTAGACGAGTTAAGAGGTGTGTCTTTAGGTCGTATCCTCCTTAAGTCGTATAACTTCTTTAAGTCGTAAGGGTCTTAAGTCGTACAAACTGCAGTTATCATTAAGTCGTAGGCCATCAATTTCCTTAAGTCGTAAAGACCTTAAGTCGTTAGCTTTTCTTAACTCGTATGCCTGCTAACTCGTAGAAGATCTTAACTCGCAGAGGATTAACTCGTAGAGGCTTAACTCGTGGAGGATTAACTTGTGGAAGATCTTAACTCGTACACTTGCTAATTTATAGATATGCTAACTCGTAAAGGCTTATCTCGCAAGTAGCTTAACTCGGGTACTCCTTAACTCGTAGGCTGCTTATCTCGTAAGCTTGCTAACTCGTAGAGGTCTTTAAGTTGTAGGAAGTTGCTGACTCATGTATCCTTTAACTCGTACATGCCTTGAGTCGTACATGCCTTAACTCGTGGACCTGTTAACTTGTGAACGAGTTAGGGTTAACAATTTCTTTTAACCAAAATTTATTTCAACATTCCAAACTCAATTTTTCGATAAATTCGATTTCTATAAATTGATTTCTATTTATAACTTTTGAATCAAAACATTTAAATAAATTTCAAATCGACGATTTCAAAAATTATTAATTTAGCCAATTCGGTGTCCGTATATAATTTTCTATCCTATGGGCAAGTGATTGGTTATTTCAATTAAATGTCAGGGATGAATATATATCACTTAAATCAAATCATAGTTTCATATGTATGCATAACAGGATATATATATATATATATATATATATATATATTTATATATACATATATATATGCAAATAAACATCCAAACATTTAAATATCAACCAATAACATCCATCAAAATACATCATCCAATAGACAATACAATTCATGCCAATTTCATAGTTATCAATGTCAGGTAATTTAATCGTAATTCAATTTTTATTCAATTTAACTGTCAATTTAAATTTCAACGGTTAATTCAAATGACAATTAAATTTTATCAAACAACGACAAATAAAAATCATAACACTTCATAATGTCAAATTTAACTAGCATAAAGATATTCAGTACGTTGTGAGCGTTATAAAACACTCACCTTGATTTCCATGTAGTTCCAGCGTTTTATTTCGAATAAAATTAAACGAGCGTTTAATTTTACCCGAAATTTTCACTAGCTCCAAACGACTCTAATCAAGCTCCATTTCGTAGTGCTCGACAAAATGAACCCGTCGCAATTTGTTTCGTCACAATCCGACCTCGTATCAACAAGATATTGTATTTTAAACATTTCATAATTTATAATATAATAAATTTTCAACAATTATTTTTATTATTATACCCAAGACATCTCGGCCGCACGTTCTGCTTGATGGAGATCTGGCCACTTGCTTCTTCTTGTCACGCGCGTGCTCCCTCTCCAGGTCGCGTTCTTGCTCCAGTAAAACAACGAAGCCGAACCCATCTAGGGTTTTACATATCCAGTAAAATCTACAACATCATTCTAACTTTAATATGATAAAATAAAATTTTACAAATCATTTTTAATCATATTAAACCCGTTATTCAATTATTCAATAAATTCCAATTTTAAAATCTTATTAACTCTATTATAATCCCAATATAACTTACATTCACTTTGGAAACCAATTGGAATCATATTAAATCAAATTTCAATTATTCACTCTATTTTCATATATTAAATTTCAATATCAAATTAATCATATCAAATTTGGAATTTAATTATTCAAACATTTGTAATATTAAATTTAAACAAATTTTAGTATTCTTGAATCACTATCTTTTGAGATATTCAAAACGAACTTAAAAATTTAACTTTTGAAACGAATTAAAATTATAGAACAACCATTTCCATTATACGGTTATTCAATTCCCATTATTAAATTATTCAATAAATTCCAAATATTAAATTTAAACAATTTCGATTATCCAATAATTCATTATCTTTTGAAATATTGAAATTGAACTTATAAGATTCAACTTTTAAAACCAATTCACAATTTAGAACACTAATTTACATTTGTTTTTTTCCATATATTCCCTTATAACCAAGTTATAACATTTGAGTCAATTCAATTAGATTAGAACTCCATTCAATCTATAAATAATTACTTGGATAATTATTGTTGCTATTCATTCCAATTATTATTATTCCAAACGAATTACAATTTTTTTTCTAACATTAAATCACGAAATCTTATCAAATTAGTTATTTTAATTATCGAAAATTTACGGGTCGTTACAGTGATTCCAAAATGGATGTAATAGGAGTAGTGCCTTCGGTTCCGTTCGAACCCGGGACAGACTTATATGCATGAATGCTTTCAGAACATCGTCAAGAGGATGATGAGCATTCTAAGTGAAATGTTCTAACAAGGTAATGCTTAGGCTCGAGGCTCATCAACCAGGAATGACTGAAAATCATGGGTTATGCAGCAAGGCTAAGTGGGCCGCGCCCATTAGGGTAAGGTCATCCCTGTCTAGATGTCCCTTTTTATTCGACTTAGTGGACGGTTGCTGATCCCAACCATGGGGTGATCATACTCGAGATTATCCAGTAAAGAATAGTCTCAGTCTGGTGTTGCAGGGGATCGGGAGGGATCCTCGGTACGCTGATCTTGACCAGGTACTGTGACAGGTGGTACCCCAGTACCTGGTCATTAGTTGGAAACTCATTCCCCCTACATGCCTTTACGGTTTTGTTTGTATACCTATTAGTTGGAATTTAATAAATGTAACAATTTCGACTATTTGAATAAGTATTTGTATATAGACCCTATTATAATATCAGAGGATTTTATAAGAAATGTTTTAGCTATCGTAAGGTAAAAACCCGACATGTTTATTTATGTCGTGGTCTTACGAGATGCTTTTGATTTTCATAGAATTTTTGAAACTTTAATAATCCAATCGAGTGTGTTTTCTCACGCTGGTTTTCCAGACCGACTCGGGTGTTATTTAACTATAATGCTCGGGTCAGACCGAGTATTATAAAGTGTAGAATCTGGATGGACTGTTGTGGGGCTCTAATGACGAACTGGATGGCAAGACATATCAGACGTATTTGATGTATATTCCGCTGTGTATTCAGCTTTAGAAGGACGAGATATTATAATCGTCCTGAATTGTGTTGTTGATTGTATTGAACTCTTATGCTGTATTCTGATGATGTATGTGTAAAACAGATATAATTTCTTTTGTGTAAAGATATCTTGTCATCTATTATATTTTATTCCGCTGCATTGGAAGATTCTGATGTTGTTTCTATTTCTTCTTCTACCTCCTTCTTTTTACCCTAATAGTTCAGTTTTTCGGGCGTCGAAAAATCGGGTCGTTGCATAAATCGTCTCATTTTCCTTGTTTTGACTTGGTTATGGGTAGTAACCGAATGTATTTTGATGTATTAGTCAGGTTTGGATCAAATAATCTTTGTTTGAATAAAAAATGAATTATGGTGATTTATTGGAATTTTTATGGAATTAAAATGATGGATTTTAAAGTAAAAACCTTAGTAAATGACCTTAAAACATCTTGATTTTTGGATATGTTGTGTAAAATGTAATTTTGGAGATGAATTTTTAATTTCATAATTTTCGGAGTTAATAGAAATATTTTATGAATTTCCTAAGGTGAAAAAGGCATTTATTTTGGGTTTTAATTATTAAAAATAAGAATGATGAATTTTACCTCGAAGTTTTTATGTGATGTAGGAAATGTTATTTGAGATTTTTGGTGAATTTTTGGGATTTTTCCCAAGTGATTTCGATTTATTATGAATTATATAAGCTAAAAAGGCTTAATAATTATATAAAAATATTAATATAATTAATTATTTTGATCTATAGCAGTTTGTATGCAAATAAAGTGTTAAAGTATGTCATTAACTAATAGAAATTTGACAAAAATAGGAGTTGGTGAAAAGAATATACTTCAATTAGCAAAATAACAATTTTCAAGTTATTTACGACTTTGTCATTTGACCTTGTCAAAAGCTCCTTTCGGCTACATCATTCTGCAGCTGTTCTGAACCATTCTATAGCACTTTTGGAAGAACCTTTCGACTTAGTCACCTTTCGACCTTGTTGAAAGCACATTTCGACTGCATCATTCTGCAGCAGTTATGGGCCCTTATGTAGCACTTTTGGAAGAACCTTTCGACTTACTAACCTTTCGACTTAGTCACCTTTCCACCGCAGCGTTCTGCAGCGGTCTGGACCCTTCTATAGCACTATTGGAAGAACCTTTCGACATAGTCACCTTTCTGTAGCACTTTTGGACCTTTCAACTGCACTATTCTGCAGCAGTTCTAGACCCTTCTGTAGTACTTTTGGAACACCTTCCGACTTAATAACCTTTCGACTTAGTCACCTTCCGACCTTGTCGAAAGCACCTTTCGACGGCAGTTGTAAATATAGCTAAAGCCCTTTTGTAGCAGTTTTCTCCAACTTTGTTTGCAAACTTCAAACCGACATAACTCTCAAACCGTAAACCCGTTTCTCTATTATGACCAACCTACAGAAAGAAAAACGATTATTTTAACACAATGGAATAGGTTAGAGACCTTAATTCTACACCTATAAAAAGTTATAGATAAAACAAAGTTTTATATTTCTGAAGGAGTTGATTTCTTTGCTTTCGAATATGTTTGCTTGGTTTTCTTTGCCTTCGAAGTGGATACTTTCGAAGGGGTTGTAAAATTGTTTTCTTTTTACCAAATTTTATACTTTCGAAAGAGGTACTTTCAACGAGTTTCGAAGCTAAGCTTCTAAAGTTAAATGCTAATACTTTAATATATTCGAAAGGTTTAGAAAGGTAGAATTTAAAGTATTATAAGGCAGGAGCCTAATGTTTTTAAGAGCTTTCGAAGGAGATTATCCTATGAAGTCGAAAGCTAGGTTTCAAAGGCACCGAAAGGTTTTATGACCCAAACTCTACTTTTAAAGGAAAAACCTATGGCTGTATTAAAGAAGTTTTTGTAATGGTTTAAGAAGAATCTATCTTTGATAAATTAAACCCAGAGGAGTGGTATTACTATGTTGTTATATTGCTTCTTCTAATATGAATATATTCACTTTAGAATGGATCTATAACTGCATTTTACGAAAAAATGGTAAGAGAACCAGTTGCGTTAACCCCGTAGTGAATATAAATTGAATAAAATTCTGAATGAGTAGAATTGCATCTAGGAGGTCAAAAAGATCAGAATATAGGATGCTAAAATATGAAGGAAAAATATTGGCCGTGGCCAATAGGTTTACAGTAAGCCCTTGAAAACAGTATGATATTAGCATGGACAAATTGGTTCATAGTTAGCCCTTGAAAACTATGTATAAAAAGGATGTCAGATAGATAGGTTCATAGTTAGCCCATGAAAACTATGTGTAAATGAATATGTCAGATAGACAAGTTCATAGTCAGCCCTTGAAAACTATGTAACCGGATAGGGAATCCTTAAGTATTTAACCGGTTATTAGTTAGTCCATGAAAACTAATAGATTAATAGTAATCCTAGAAACTATAATTGAGACACATAGTCAGAATGAATGATGATGCGTAATTCAGATTTGATTTGCTTATTTTGCATATCACCATAATATTTTGAAATAATATGTATTTAACCATTGTGGATGCATGAGCATAGTGTATGGTTTTATAAAGGTTTTAGGACACTAGTGAGGGAAAAACCCATTCCACTATGCGGCATGGTCTCATAAGATATCTATTTGGTTTGAAACGATAGACTATTGTTCATACTAGGCTTTATGTCTGACTCGAAGTTTTTGTTTTCCCCTTAAACTCTCGGGTATTCAATTGATTTTGAGTAGTTTGAGGTTTAGAGTTTTTAGGTTCTTTTTTTGGACGAATAAAGCGTTCGGAGGCATGCAAGAATCAATTAGTTATTTAGAGTTATCTTTTTTCCATTGTGTATTTGGATGTAAAGGCAGATTTATTAGCCTTATTATATACTTTGATCAACCAAGGGGACATCTTCATATGTCACTCTTGACGTATGTGTAACAATTATATTTTGCTGAACGTGGTTAACATTTTTGAAATTATGTAACGAAAATGAAATGTTTTGAATGAAAAGTCGAAATATGTTTTGAATTGTTAATTTTTCCATATTCTTGTGATTTGTGTATCAATGAATCTAGCACCAATGTATTTAGTCGTCGAAGATTGATAACTATGGATGCCTGCAACATCCGTAGCCGATAGTTTTGGGCATCCACAGAAGGGGATGTTATATTAAACAAATCCATATATAGAATAAAATAGACTCGAAGATTACGGTTTGATAGACTGAAAGCCACTTTGGCTAATCTAGGCTATCCATCCACCAAATCAGATAACTCTTTATTTGTCCAAATTAATAGCAATCTTATCATTTATATACTGATATATGTTGATGATTTAACTATAATAGGCACTGATGAAAATGAGATCAACAACATCATTCAGTATCTCCATAAACAATTTTCAATTAAAGACCTTAGCAGTTTAAACTACTTTCTACGTATTCAAGTAAAGAGGAAATCTAACTCAGAAATAATATTAAGTCAAAAGAAATATATCAAAGAGATACTGATCAAGTCGAAAATGGATGGAGCCAAACCACAACCAATGCCTATGATATGTCATTAATAACTCTCAAAATATAGGGGATAACCAATATTAAATATTAAACAGTATAGAAGTACTGTAGGAGCTCTAAAATACTCTACTATAACTAGATCAGATATATCATTCAGTGTTAACAAAGTTTTACAATTTATGCAGGAGCCTCATGATGAACACTGGAAAGTAGTTAGGAGAATTCTTAGATACCTTAACGACACTGCAAACTATGGGCTTACACTTGAGAAATGCAACAAATTAAATATCACAACATATGCAGATGCAGATTGATCAATAGATGTTGATGGCAGGAAATCAGTGACTGACTACTACATATATATTGGAGACAACCCATTATCATGGTGCTCAAAGAAACGAACAACCATCTCCAAATGCAGCACAGAGGACAAATATAGGAGTGTAGCAAGTGCAGCAGTAGAATTCATATGGATATAGTGATTGCTATCAGAATTACAAATCAAAATAGAGATCAAACCAATGCTATGGTGCGACAATCAAAGTACAGTGTACATGACAACAAATCCGGTGTTGCATTCAAGAACAAAGTATATAGAGATTGATTTATACTTCTTTCGAGAACCGATTTAAAAAGGGAAATTACAAGTAAATCATTCACCTTCGCCTTACCAACCTGCGCATCCTTACCAAGGCATTGTCGGCAAGGAACTTGCTACGATTCAGAATGGATTTGAAGGTAGAGCTAATCGAAGAGAAACAGATCCAATGCTCTCTTCAGATCTACAGCCATATTTCTCTCAGATCTAATATATAGGAAGTATTGAGCGAACAGATCCAACCCTCATCAGTATAGTGATCGCTCAACCTCTTTTGCTGCAAATCCGCAAAATAATATTACTTAATCACTGTATTCGAACAAATAGAAGTATTTAAAGCAGAGATTGAAGAAGAGAAGTTCGATTTCAAAGCAGTGCACTTGAAGCCCTAATTTGTTCGAAGAGATGAAACCCTAACCCTAGCATTAGTTTGTGGGGGGAGTAAGAAATAAGGAGTGACATCGGCCGAAGGATAATAGTTTTGTTTTGTATCTGTACATAGGATATAGGGTAAAGCGGGTTTACTTGGCCCAATCAGCCCATACAAGCAATTCTTTGTATTTAAATACGATAGCCTTATAACCGAAGTTCGTAATAATCTCTGTATCAAACAATCAACATTTTAAAGCAATGAATATCATTCTTTCTTCATTCAAACACTAAAATCGTTCATATTATTAATTCTTTCTAAAAGTCCTTAATGTAAAGAAGTTATTAATGTGACCACTCTCAAAACATGACCATAACACATATGTTAATCAATCGTACCATATATATAAAAACTCAGTTCAATTTGTTCAAATAGAAATTTATCATAATGGTAAATGACATAATTTAAGAAGTAAGCTTATTTTTCAATTATTAATAGGTCAATCCCTATAGGTGAAGCAAAATATCTCGGTGAGGACACATACAACAAGCATATTTTAAAAAATGTGAGCATTTGACATCGAACAGTGCCTACTTTTCACTCCCTTATTGAACGAATTCCTACACCCGACTTCATAGAAAATTTGAGCACTTGACATCAATTATTTATTAAACAACTAGGCATTATATAGCTACTGTAAATTTATAATATATATTACTGCAACTAATTAAAAGACTATGCATACCTGATGAGGGAAACTATCATGGTCTTGAACTTGTCGGAGATGATTCTATGAGGAAGAAGCAGGCCTACTAGATGTCTATACACATAAAAAAATGCACCTTTGTATGAATCTTAAATCTGAGATGAAAACTGTATGTTTAAATCAATAAATAACAAAAAAAATTAATAGGAAACAATTATGAGAATAATTAAGAAGTATGCTATAATAATTTTTCTTTAGTTATGTGTCACATGTGCATGTCTGGATTCACAAAGTGGCTCTGACTCCAATCTTATACACTCGTGTCATTCTCCTTGCCTACAACCCAATGCACAGCCATATGCCCATGCTCGCCATGGATGACATGTGTTTCTGCATTTTGATCTTGATTTTCTTCCTCTTGTTTGAGCTCGTCTCCTCATTTCCTTCTCTCCTCTCCTATACATAACAATGTTCTTCATGACTAATCTGTGCTGCTATGTATAGATGTATACTAAAAAGTGAAACAAGATTTTATTTATTTATTATTTATACATTATTCTAGTCTTCTAAAAAATCTTATAACAAAATCCAAAGCTCATATTAAGCCTTACTATAGTTACCCAATTTTTTCATGTTGCACTTTTATAAGGTGTTGGCATAAAACAAATCCGAACAAAACTACTTTAGGGCAAATCCAAATTGAGCAAGAGAAAATTGATGATTTGTCCCCAAACTTGTCAAATGTGCATATCTTGGTATATTTTGGAGCATGGCTTAATTTGTTTTATGTTTTTGAATAGTGGCTAAATGATAAAATACTTTTTAAAATACATACATAAAACAGTTTTTTTCCTATTTTAAAAAGTGATATTTCATACTTAAATTTGTACTTTTGTGGTTCCAAATAGCCTGGTTCATAATACCAATTTTTACCTCATTTTAAAACGTTTAATTAGTTTATATAAATTTTCTTTACTGCTGCAATTTGCTTCAGCTATAACTATCCTTGCATAGCATGACTATGCTCGTCCCAGTTCAACGTCCACCCCTAGCGGCTGCTTTTCTTTGTCAATTGCTCATCCCTAATCTGTTTTCCAACAACAATTTAGAGTACATGTATTATGTATAGATGTTAAAACACGAATGGAAGTTGTTTATTTGCTTAGATAAACTGAATCATTATTGCTATAAATTGACAATAAAGAAACTAAAGGTAATGTTGTAAACTAAAGATGTTGTAAATTGATAATGAAGAAACTAATGATATTGTTGTAAACTAAATATAGAGATTTGTTGTAAATGAAATGAAATTTGATTTGCAGAAAACTACCTTAAGTTCAATCTATTCTGCAGTATGATTTTCATGTCAATCAAACATGTCTCACGATTGAAAGTGCTTATTTTAGTTAGCAAATATAAAGCAAAACTAGTGACTGTTAAAAGATTGAACACATTTATGAGCTAGTATTTACCGTTTATAGGTGAAGCACGGCTATAGTGAATAAAACATTGGTGAATTATTGAGGGTCTTTTATGAATATATTACTTAAAATGATTATATTTACTAATTGCACAATTCAATTTTCTAATGCTAATCAACTTTCTTATGCTGGTCAATTAATGATATATAAAATGAATTAACTTCTAAATTCGCAGTCATTTAGCATGTTAATGTGCAACTAGAGGTCATTGAATGATATGCTAACACCCACAGATGATAATAGTCTTCGGACACAAAACATTTATTAATAGTTGTTAAAATTAGCATTACCAATATGTTATCCTCTATTCGGTATCCTCTATTCAACAACTAATCAATTTTGATGTTTGTTTCTGTCTAAACATTCATTTCCTCATATCCACTAAAAACTTAAAACCCATAAGCATAACTTGGATAGTGTTTGGTCTAAAAACTAATTCTGTGTTTTCGGTTTTCAATATGAATGTCAAATATGAGAAGACTAGAGGGATGATGGAGGGGATGAAAGAAAGACGGATGGAAGGCCGAAGGGGATAGCAGGATGATAGAAGAATTGATTATTTCACGTGCTTGTGATATTTTCCAAAACACGAAAAATAAAAAAAGCTGTTTTCTCTTCTGTATGTTAAGTTTGTTTTCTAAATCGGTCGTTTTTGGCAACATACATGCATTATATGTATTTTTGTATTGATGAAAACTCAAAACTAATAACAACAAACCAAACACTGCCTTATGTTTTCTATTTATTATCGCCAAATAATATATTATTGTTTTAATGAAGTAATAAACTACAAAAGAACCCAGACAGTCTTATTTGGAAGCTTAGTTCACTTATTAAATGAGCCAAATCAAGCCCATAATATTGAAATGGGAGTGAAATAAAAATACAAGTCTTATCAGAGGTAATTTTTAAGCTTGTAGTCGAACCAATAGATAAACTCAAGACAAACCAGGTTCAAGTTAAACTGAACAAGGCGAAACCAACTTGAGACCACTTAACCTTGGCTTGCACTGATTGGGCTTATCAAGCAGATAAATAAAATTCATGTACGAACATTTATTTAACTACTTATTTCTTTGAGTTTATTCTCAAAATATAACTCAATTAAGATAATATGTAACTTTGTAAAATATTCAATTATATGAGTGATTTATTTATGTGTTTTATTCCATGTTATATACCATGGAACTATGACATAATCTTTCGTGGTGCACATAAAAAAAAATTGTTATGTCAAATATAACATTTAGTTAAGAAACAATTTTGTAAGAACAAACCCACCCTAAGATTATTTCTACAACTATTTGAAACGAGTATTTTTTATTTGAATAAATTTACAACACTAATACCTGTATTATCATTTGTTCACTATTTGAGTTTGCAAAATTACACCTGAACAAACCAGTACATCTACCACTGTCCATTGGTACAAAATAATTAAAATAAATTAATTAAGAACCAATGCAAAAACTAGTTTCAGGAAGTGTATGTTTTTTGAGTGTTGACTTTCCAATATCATATTTGTTCTTTAGCATAGATGAGTAATTACAGAAGTAACCATAAAATGCTAACACGTAAAAATCATTATAAATACAATTTAAAAAGCATCTTGTAGAGTTCCCTAGTAATGGAAGATCCAAAAATCCCTGTGTAACTTGAATTAGGACTATCTACCATGCATTTGAATTGCAATTATAATTGGCTAGGGTTTTAACCTAGTTTCTCGTGGTTCTTTTCCACCTTGGAACAGTTTCGAAGAACCCTCGAATAGGGAAAGGTAGAAATGGCGACAAATTGGATTGAAGAAACTTCCTATTAAGTTTTTTCTTCAATTGGAGGAAGAAGGTAATAAAAATAATTTAAGTGTTAAACGGGAAAAATAAGCGGCCTACAAATAAATTCCTCAAAATTTCAAAAACAATCGGCTAGATTGCTCGGTTGCGTTTGTTTTTTGGTTTTTGGTTTTTTTAAATAACTACCAGTTGCATTCAACGCTAAACCACCCAATCAATGCAACTAATAACAACTTTTCTTATAGTGTAAATTTATCATTCATAGAAAGTAATTAAACAACTAAGCAAACAATCATGTATACATGTAAATAAGCAACAATCAAGCAAATAAGTAAATAACTACATGATTAAATAAAGCACAAAAATTAAGAAATTAGCATAATAAAAACAAATAAAAGAAAATGAAACAAGGATGACATTAATTAATAACACTAAAAGCCAACAAGAAAATAATTAAAACATACTATCAACAATGACCAATACAAGTAAAACATATTAATCTGAACACATATGGCATGCGTCGATAGGTGAACATCAAACAAACAATATAGTACAACAAGGGATTAAATATAATTTTACAAATAACAAATCAATGCAAACAACTCAATCAAAGTGAACAAATACAACAAAAAATGTTACTATCCCAAACGTCAAAATGAGAAACCTCTTCATCAACGCACAAGTCTCTCATAGAAGGCTATAATAAGATATCCTCATACTCATTACAAAAAGTATGCAATAGTTGTAGGAATAACATCTTGATAACGAGTGTTGGAATAACTCAAAATCCATCTGACCCTGTCATCTTACACCACATG
The DNA here is from genome assembly GCA_030765085.1 of Allium cepa. NCBI lineage: Eukaryota > Viridiplantae > Streptophyta > Magnoliopsida > Asparagales > Amaryllidaceae > Allium > Allium cepa. The sequence continues at coordinate 239,128,911 of CM060930.1, forward strand.
TTGCAAGTTTAGTTCTATAGTCCTCAATTTAAAATTTCCATATTAAGCATCTTTTTAATGAAATAACTTATAGTAAACAACTTCAAACTCTGTTATTCAATTGAATAATTTACATTTTCAATCATGAACTTCAAAATATAACCATGCTCATTTTAATAAAATATTTTCTTAAAGAATTGTAAACTAGGTACTATAGTACATTTCATATCCATTATAATAATAAAAAATTCAATTTTTTGTTTTTTAAACCAAAACTCTTTAGCCAAAAATATTTTCTCTTCGAAACATCGTTTTCCTACTATATTTTGTATTATTTTTGATGAGGCATTTATGTTATCAACATCTCAACACACGAGTGTCCCGACCCGATTTTTCAACTTTCGAAAGTCGACATTAATACCTCCACTGTATCAAATGCCGCACAATCGAATGCCGAAAAATCAAACCGTTAGGGTTTAAGAAGAAGAAGATAGAAGAAGAATAGAAACAATAACAGAATCTCACATTTCGCAGCTGAACAATATATAATAGATAAAGAATAATCTATAAAACAAAAACACTATATCAGTTTATACATCACATTATCAGAGTTTTACAACAACGACACACAAATTAAACAATGGCAGTTATAATAACCTGCCCCTATAATTGAATACACAACGGAATGATAATAATATATGGAAGTACGTCTCGCCATCCAGCTCGAACTCCAGATCTCCAAAGCATCTCTTTTTTCGACTTCGCTCCAGAATAACCGATAACCTGACTCTAGGCTGCCTGTGTTTAAAATTTTGGGCACTCAAAGTTTAGAAAGGGAACAATAAACTCTAGGTGAGTCATGGTATTGGTGAGAGATCTTAAAACAGTAATTCTTTTACCAAAGAAAACAGAAGAATTTAAAAGAAATCCGTAATGCTTTTGGAAAATGAAACTACCACAAGGCCTCCCGGCACGCACACACAATGCAATCGCACACTTCGGGGAGATTTCTTCTTATGATAGTCAAACATGCTTAATACACAAAATCTTTTTAATATTATCATTAGTGCATAGTGCAGAAAACATTTGCAATTATTATATTAATCTTAGCCAGCATACGTACCATTATAGTATGCCTACTATAGCTACCATATAGATGGCAGGTTCTACCACTAAAACCATACAAGGCGCTTATTGGTGATTGGAATTCCAACAAATGGACAGGCAAAGGAACTTCCTGGGCCACATGGGTATGCCTCTGGAGGGACGCCCCGAGAACCTAACCGGATCTCTGCCAACACAAGGCTGGGTTACCTCTGCAAAAATAGGTAACTACTGACACGAGTATGCCATCCCCAGGTAGTAAACAACCTTTATCCGAGGATCCTCAATACCAACAACCACAAAGTAATAAATTTGCAGCAACCACATAAGTTAAGTATCTGGGCTCCATACCATGATACCACCTCTATCCAGAAGGAAATGAACATACCCTAAGGGGCGCTACCCCCTATAACCTTGCTGCATCCTTTCTGTTTCGACCATTCCGGAGTGTGAGGCTCGACGAAGTCTCGTCCACAAAGCTACGCTTTTCACAAAAGCCATGCTTTGATCAACAAATGATCAGCAGCACTTTGTATGCCACATTACCAAATTGAGAATGTATCACTAGTAACCATCAACTACATAACCTCTGAGCTCATACGTCTCAGAGAAGGGTGTTAAGCTAAGAGAATAAATTCTCCGCCAGCAACAGAAATGTATTTGATAGAAACCACCTTTACATCTCAAAATGTAACGGCAGACACACATCCATACAAGTCCGTTCCGGGATCGAACGGAACCAAAAGCACTTCCAAAGAAGCCCTTGCAAATCGGATATTCACTAATCACGTCCGGAATCCCCATCACAAAGGGTGATAAAATCTCTATACCAGAGCAATCCGGTGCAGAGACATTCGACAAGTAATCCTTTCGCTTTCGAAAATACCCGGTCTTCAACACCATCTTCAAATGCAATCCCATTTCGTCGTATCGTTATTCGGAATGGGTTTTATGACACAAGGTCCTCTCCCGACTAATCTGAATAACGAGCGCTTATTTTAAAAACAGGTGTTACATTCAGATTTAAACAAATCACAACAAATTCCACTTTGATATTTTAAATAAAAGATCCATCACAATCACAAAGGTTCGATGTGGGTTTCGAATATCCAGTTGGAATCCGACCTCCGGTCGCATCAAAATCAAATGCCATTTAAAGGCCAATATTGATAGTCGGTTATTTAACTATGAATCATCATTCACAACAATCACTAGATTTCAAATAATTTTCCCCCAATTATTGCTTTTAAAACATCTTCGCAAGATATAGTTTCACATTTCATCCATTTGAAAACAATTTCAAATCATTTTCCAACTTTCAATCCTTTTTGAAAAAAAAATTCAAATCACTTTTCTCACGCGGAATACATTTCCAAACATTTATTCATTTCCACTGGAAATCTGCCGAGTTCAAATACTTATCCAAACACATATACTTGGAAATATTTAGTCTAAAAACTATTTCAAAAATACTTTATTTTAGAATATTAGTTATAAAAATACTATATCAATATCACAGATAAAACTTCAAGTCCAAACTAATTTAAAATAAAATTAGTAGATAGTGTATAAATATTTAAATAACTATTTTCTAAATCAAATATCAATTTAAATCTTTAAAACAAACCCTTCTATACTTAATTAAATAAATCTTTACTTTTAAAGATACAAAACAATTTTCAAAAATGATCTCTCCAACAATATTCTTTTAAAACCAAATCTAGAACTTTTAATTTTATTTCAAAAGCTATTTTAAAAATATATTCGGCTTTCCAGGGAAGTACATCTTTTATTCTAAAATGGTTCATTCAAATCAATTTATAAATCTTTCAGGGTTTATTTTAAATTTACGTTCCAAATTCGTAAATTCCTTTCCACAATTTTTTTAACATAAACAATATTTAATTTTAAAACAAATTTCCCTTTCTTTTATAAAATTCCTATGTTGAATTTTAATTTTCAAATATCCACAGATATACGATTTTTCAAATCGTTTTCTAAATATTCACTTTCAACACCAAATCAATTCTCAAATTGATTTCCAAATTATTTCAATTACCAAATCCAATTCCAAATTGTTTTCTAAATTTATTTCAATCAACAAATCAATTTTCATATTGATTTCACAAAGATTTATTTTTAAAAACATAAAATTAATTTTGAAATTTAATTTCTAAATTTATTTCAACACCAAATCGATTTTCATGCAAACACTAAATCAATTTTCATATTGATTTCCTAGAGAATTATTCTTTTAACACCAAATAAATTTCCGAATTTATTTTTAAAATAAATTCCTTTATCTTTTCCATATTATTTAAAAATCATATTTTTAAAATAAATTCTTCACCTTTTGAATATTATTACTTGAAATCCATTTATTAAACCTTTTTCCATATTTTGGAATTTTATTCAATAAGATTTCACTATAGATTTTCTACCTAATTTTAAAGATCCAATTTTATTTACTTCTGATATCCTACAATACCAAAAATATATTCGGCTAAATTTTAGCCTTCAATGGTTTCAATCACAAATAATCACACACAGATTATAAATAATCAACACAAAATTTTGAAAACAAATCAAAATGTTTTGAGGAATCCAGTTGGATCCCTCCAACCTGTTTCCCTACATCCACAGACGTTAGCACAACAAATTAAATACCAATTCCACTTCGAGGTGGAATATCGTGGCATATGTAATTTATAAAACATCACCCGCTATTATGCGGCGCATAGGGTCTCATCCGCTATATAATGCGGGAAATCAACAACTCCAAATACATATATAATACCAATTCCACTTAGAGGTGGAATATCGCGGTATATGGGTTTAATAAAATATCATCCGCTATTATGCGGCGTATAGGGTATAAACTAATATAACTGATAATAAATTAATTATCCAAACACACAATCAATCAATTTTAAATTTAACTATCAAAATTAAATCAGCGATTGAGTGAGAAGATCTCACTTGTTATTTGCAATTCGATTCCAATCACGAGTTGTCTTCTTCACAGTATTAGACCTTGTATAAACAATTATACAATTTTATTAATATTCGAATAAATCGAACTATTCAATTTGCCATTTAATGATTTTAATCCAACTAATGATTTAGTTTAGATTAATGATTTAAATTTTAAACAAATAACCAAATTTTAAACAAATTTTCTTTTAATAATTTTATTTAACTAACAATTTGATTTCAAACAAATTTCTCTTTAAAAAAAATATTTAGCAACCAGAATAATTACCTAAGTTAACTAAACAATTTAATTACTAAAATAAATTAGTAAATTGTATTTTGTCTCTATTTTCCATTTTTGAAACTGCATATATAAAAATAGGCTATATGGGTTATAAATATCTTATCGTCATACATACATTCTTATTATATATAATTTTTCCCAAATCTTATCTACAAACATATATATATATATATATATATATATATATATATATCCTAAAAAATCCCTTTATCACACTTATATATATATATATATTAAATCAAAACAGAACTTTTTAAAATATCTTACCGCAAAAACTTTTTTTGTTTATTTACTTACAATTTATTTTCATTTGATTTGAACTAAAATCAATAGCATTACCTTCTTCCCTAAAAGCCCAGGCAGAACTTGCAACTTCATTATCACCGTGAATCGCAACTCCTTCACCTTTGCCCCCAGATTGCATGCGAACCCTACCACCCTGATAAACTCGCCATGCTCTACCTCTACGCGCATGCACGAAAATTTCCAGAGTTGCCTTTTGCCTTATCATCGCGGCCCTGCGACGCTGCCCCCATTCCTCGCGAAACCCTATGTCGTCAATCGCGATACAATGCCACGACTCTTTTCTGTAATTCGAACTCAAGTTCAATCGAGATGAACAACCCACAGCCGCGACCACGCTTTCGAGATCGAAACCCAGATCGCAACTCGATCGACGAAGTACGTACGATTCCACGCGCCCAAAGCCTCCCTCTGCTTTTGAATTTGCCGATTTGATTTTTTTTTAAATGGCTTCAAACTGCTCGAATTTTGACTTGAAAATGAAGAGAGCGGGCGGCCATTATTTTAATTTTGTTTTGTTTGCCGAGAATCTTGTTTTGATTCATAAAGAGGGAAGGAAAAAAATCAATTGTATATTTTTTTCTTTTGATTCATAAAAAAAATTATTAATTAAATTGCAAAGAAAATTAAAGGAAGACGCTTGTTGCAATTCTGCAGAGAAAATGAAACACGTAGATAAAATTCCTATACATGTTGCAAAGGTTTGCACAATAATTATATTAATTGTTTTTAAATTTAAATTCAAATTCAAATCGCTTTGATAAACACAACTCAAAATCTCGATCTCCAATCGAGGCGTGCCGCCAGGTGTTTATAATGTTAAACCCTTATTCCGAACACAATGGAAAAGGTTTCGAGACTAAATTTGATCGTATGGAGAATATAGCTTTTTGAACCCAGTTATTAATTTAAATTTCAGTTAAATTTTCAGCGCGTTTGCAATCCGTACGATCATCCGATAACTCCATATGCTACGGAAATTGAAATCTGATAATAATACAATATTATGGACTCAATGGAACTGGTTTCGTTGAAATCCGAGACTGTGCCTTAGAAGGCCATTTTTAAGTATCGATTTAAATGATATAAATTCAAATACCGAACAACTTGCTTTCAAATTCAATTCTGAAGCTTCATTTATCTACAGTATTGTCAATATGAATCTCCTAAGCCATCAATTTTTTTTAACAGACTCAAAATTGAAGATTTGCAAATTTTACCAAAATTTCTATAATTGAATTCGATAACTAAATTTCTAAATTCATAGTTAAAATTGAAACTCAAGCTTAAATTAACAATTCAGATATTTGAAATCGATTAAATATTTCAATTTCAAACGTTGAAAATTCTGGGTCGTCACATCCACCCCTCTTAAAAGAATTTCGTCCCGAAATTACAAGTTAAGAAGAACGATCCTTAACCCATTTGCTATCTTTCCAAAACTAAACAGTTTTATCAACTTGCCAAACAAATCCTTTTTATTAACAACTGCCTTTTCAACTAACTTTCCAAGTCTTCCATGATTTCCAAACAACCTCGTTTTCTTTAACAATTCAAATTTAAATGTGAATTTAAATTTTTAATTTTCAAAATTTTCTCAAAATTTTTCCAACTCCCTATATTTTCGAAAAATTTCGCTAGTGTCTCCTTTGCGCGGCTAGCTCGGTACGGCTACAAAAATGGCATCACGACCCCCAAATTTCAAAAAGAAACAAAAAGCCAAGCTGCTGGACAAGAAAATCATCAAATTTCATACTGAAATTCAAATACGTATCTTTTTGTCGAGCAATTCAAAATTTATCTTCGAAATCATAATCCCAATTCCATTTCCTATAATACACCTGTATATCCTGCTAGCCATAATATCCAATTACAACATTCAAATTTATTTTGCATATTCCTTTACGAAATTTTCAATATACTTCATTTACCATTTTAACTTTACCATTGAAGTTATATATCCATTTTCATTCAATCTTACATTTTCAGTTTCATTTGAATTAAATTTACAATTTCAATTCTATTTGGATTCAATTTACCTTCAGAATATTGAATTTTATCAATCATCTTTCATTCCCAACTGATTCATATCACTATTTTAAATTAGTTTCATTTACTAATTCATTTCAAATTCCAATTCATTTTATTTCACACAATTCAAATTGGTTTTCAATATTCAATTTCAATTCCAATTTTATTCTTTTGTTCATTCCCAAACACAATTCAATTGACTATTTTTGTTTATAACCACTTATATTTAAATTGGATTTCAAATTCCATACGAATTTAATTTATCTTTCATTTATAAATATTGAATTCAATTCATTTCAAACCATATTAATTTGTCATTTCTTCAATTAGTTTCAGTTACTAATTTTTATTTCCGTACTTCGCTTTGTTTATCACAAATCAAATTCAATTCCAACTCCAGTTCTATTTACTTATAAATTCGAAATGAATTTCAACATTCGGTTCACTTTTATTAACTTGTGATTGCGAATTTATTTATTCATTCACAATTTATTTTTCACCTTAATAGATTTTATTCCAAACATTTAGTCTATAAGACTTCTCAAATTCACATTTATTCAAATTAACTCAAATTTTCAATTTCAATTCTTTTATTCAATTTTCATTTTTGAATTCCACTTGAATTAAATTTTCCTTCCAACTTATTTTGTTTCCACATTTACTTTTATCTAACTTCTCTTTAAGTTAGATTTTTATTTTATCAACTTTGTTAACGCTTAAATTTGAACGCTAACACCCCGGTGTGTGAAGTGTAGTTGTGAAAGCACCACCCGATAGATCGGGAAAGAATTATAAGCAAGTAATAGCGGAAAAGCGGTAAACAACAGCAGTTTTATAGTGGTTCGGCTTATGGGTATAGCCTACGTCCACTTTAAGTACTTTTATTGATGATCACGTTACAAATTGATACAAATCTTTCCAAGTACAACACACTTTGAATTACAAAAGACTTAGAACAAGTAGCTCAAACTTCGATGTTGACAAAAATCTTCAAATCCATGGTGGATGTAGATGATTTCTTTATGAAGTTCTTTTAGACGTTCTTTGAATCTCAAAAGCTTTAAGTGTTGAAGTAATCTGGAATTCGGCAGAGTAATGGCGCTTGAAATTGATCGACCAAAAGTCCCCTTCATGTTGGAAACGGTCGTGTATTTATAGGGGTTTTCGGTCTTAAGTCGTGAGTCGTACCCGACTCATGGGTTACTCGTGGCCGAGTCAGGTTGGGTCGTGGACGACTCACCATGTTGAGCTCAAACTCGCCTTCGGTCTTCTGAATATAGCACAAGTTCTAACCCGTTCACGAGTCATCCTTTTTTAGTATGGACATCATAGCAGTGGACTACGACTTAGTGACCTTAGGTCGTGGACGAGTCATGGTGAATTGTCTCATATGATAAGTCGCGGGCTTGTCAGTGGTTCATGGTAGGTCGCGGCCGACCTACTGGATTTGACTCTCGGCTTGGTCTAATGTTATCTCCTGTTCGAATGAACGATACAAGTGATAAGTCGTTCCCGAGTTAACCAAACATGACTTCCTTCGTTCTAGCATGAGTCGTACACGACTCATCATAAGTCGTAAGTCGTCAACGACTTATGTGTTGTTGATCCTTCCTTCCAATGTTTTGAGTCGTTACTCCTTTAGGTCGCATAGCTTTCCTTAGGCCGTTCAACCGTAGCCATTGTTAGGTCGCAACATGTTTTAGGTCGTAGGCCGTTCATCTCCTTAAGTCGTGCCATCCTTAACTCGTAAGGTTCCTTAACTCGTAAAAGCCTTAAACCGTGGAGGCCTTAAGTCGGAGACTGCTTAACTCGTAAGTCCTTCTAGAACTGTTTGCTGCCTTAAGTCGTAGGTCGTAAGCTTCCTGAGTCGTAGTTCTTAGGTCGCAGGCTCCTCAACTCATAGATCTTACCTTGTGGGCTCTTATCTCGTGGACTCTTTAACTCGTTGGTGAAACGGGATTAACACTTGCCCCTCGAAGCACACGTCTTAAGCCGTAAGTCGTGCGCTTCGACTCATCATAACCCGTGCCGATTCAAGTTCCAATGTCTCCAGATATAAGAACGCTTGAGTCGTTTCTCCTCTCCCACTTCTTATCTCACAGACGCATCCGCCATTAGAGACTCTCCAAGCTTACTGATCATTAATCCATCCTTTCCTCCACATCGCGTAAGTCATTTTGAACTTCAATCCAACCACGACCATTGCTAAGGCATAAATTTTTGCTTCCTGTTCCCAAATCGCCGCCGTATGTCGTACTCGGGCTTTGAATTGAGTTGTGAACGACTCTGACCATTGTTGGCTACGTTGTTGTTGTGATCCTTTAGATTATAACATTGCGCTTGATTCGCCGTACACTTGAAGCGATTCGAATTGGTTTTTGGGTGCTTTCTGGTGATGTGAGGAGAAGATGATGAATTACAATATCTCGATTTGACCGGCCCGTGGGTTCGGAGGAGATGAGGAAGTTCTTAACGGGTTAACGGGTTAGAAAGGGGTTGACTGGTTGAGGAAACGACTTAGGATCTCACGACTTAGTTGGTTTTGCTTTTCGGCCACTGATTCTGAAATACCTTGCAATCACAACCGTACACGACTTAATGCTTTTAGCCATAAACCACAAACGACTCAAGCTATAAGTCGTGAACGACTTAAGCCATAGGCCGTGAATGATTCAAACCATGAGCTGTCAACGACTCAGTACTTGCTACTTTCCCGTGACTTATCCTTTAAACCGTGCACGACTTAAACCATAAGCCGTGTACGACTCAGTGGCTTCCATGCGACCCAGTAGCCTTTACTATCGACTTTAATCCGACTTAGCAAATTTTACGACAAAATCCATGAGTCGTAACCGGGTTAGAACTTAGAAGGTTTCTTATTGCTTTGATCTGGAGCCTTCCTCCTGTTCTTTGACTTACGACTCATAGTACTGCCGACTTATAACATCAGCGGTTTAGAGTTGGAGTAACCTAACTTAACTCGCCTCACTTTCCTTAGGTCGTAGTCGAGTCACCTAAATAGCCAACGACTTAGCTTAACCCGTACAAAGAATCCTTGAGTCGTTTACGACTTAGTACTTGTAAATTTTGTTTGAACTCCGAATTATTGCATGGACTCTGAACTGCTATACTGCTGCATTCTTTTACAGATTACTTCAACTTGTAAGCTAATAATCTGTTAATACAACATTCACAGAAAACTGGGACGAATATACTGTCATTGATTGTCCACATCGAATGACAGATTAGTTAATGATATATAATTAACTTAAATAAATCGTGTGAACGAAGTGCTACCAATTTCAAGTGGAATATTAAAGCAGCACTGGATTAGTCAATTGAAACTGACCAGCCCGCATTAATATTATGCTTGAGCTTTAAATAACAAGTTTCGAAATTACCATAGTCAATCAATCGTCAACCAGTTTAATTCCAGTTATCTTTACTTGTTATTATTATTATTTTTATTAGCTTTGCACGACACTTCACACTTTTTAGGAAACGTGCACCTTCGCATTTGAACATCCAGTTGCTTGTGTAGAATGACCTCTCATCAAGAAGAGCCGATGGGTCAGGCTGAAGATGTCTTTCCAGTAGCCATCCCTATAGACAACCCTCCGGAGAGAACACCCACAACTTTGAATCAGCGGGTGTTTAACCAACTGCGCATCCAGTTTGGCATTGATGATGCTGACACCTTATTTCCGGGGCCAAATGACACTGCTAACAATCCTCCCTACGGCTTTGTTGCAGTCAATCGCCAAATGTGCTTAAGTGGGGCGATTCCTCCTTTTAACGACTTTCTCCAACAGCTTCTGCTTCGGTTGTCTATCTCTCCATTCCAATTACACCCCAATGGCTACGCCATTTTGATGGGGTTATGTGTTCTATTCAGGAGAGTTTTGGATCGGTTACCAAGCTTCGAGGAGATCTGCTATTTTTGCTCATTCGCGAAAACTAAAGACCATCCCTCCATCGTGGTTGTAAGAAGCGCTCGAAATCGCAAACTTATTACTGATCTCTCCGAAAGCGCTCACGGATTTTTGAATCAGTTTTTCTTCGTTCGCTGCCCTCCAGGGTTTTATGCCATCTGGAGAGTGGGAAGTAAGATTTCCTGTCTCTACTTTTTCCGTTTTGAAACTTTCTCGAGATCTGAACTCTCAGCTGCTAATTTCATTCTTTTTCTGTTTTTAGCACTACCACCCCCTGCTAGGGACCCAAGTCTCAAGCAAATTTTTGAAAGATTAAATGCCGTGCCGGTAGAAGAGAGGAGCATAAAGTTTCTGCTAAACGATGAACTTTTACATCAATACGGACTCCTCCATCTCTCTCGCTTTACTCGGCCTCGTGAAGCTCCAACGGAGGTTCCTGACTCTCCGGTGAAAACTCCTGATCTTCCGATCTCCACTAAAGAGCACATACGAGGAGAAATTTCTACAGAAACCTTATTAGTAAAGTGCTCTACTCCCAGAGACGATACGGGACCCTCCGAAAAGCCCGCACTTGCTCCCATTATTGAAGAAGAAGAGGAGCCCCTTTCCCAAACCAGGGAGAGTGCTGACAAAGGAGATGATGGAGGGAATCAGGTTGGGCATGCCGGTGATGACGTCTTTGGGGATTTAAGTGACATAATTATTACTTCCCAAGAGCTCTTTAAAGAAGACCCTGCTCGTGGTAAAGCTATACCTCCGACGATTGAAGCAACATCTGCCCTCCAACAGACTCTTACTCCTTCATCTCAAGAATTGTCATCAACAGTGAAATCTATCACTTCCCCCCAACAGAGGAGTGGTTCGTTAGTCCAACGCGAGTAGCTTGCACTTCACACACAACTAAGGATTTTCCAGCACATTTATGCACTTATCTTCTTATACTTTAGAGATTTCTAAAGCTTATCTTTTCTTATTTCAGATTCTTCAATGACACGCGGCGGATCGTATTATCAGGATTTCCAACGCTACGGGGGGCGTGGTCAATATGATTATCGGCGTTACTTTCCCTCTTATAGAGAGTCTGACGAAGAGAGGGCTGCTCGAAAGGCTCGTGAAAGGAGGGATGCAGAAGAGCGTTATGACAGAAGGGATAGGGATGATCACCATGATTCTCTGCAAAGGAGTGACGACTCTCACAAAAGGAAATCTTACGACGACCGGGGAAAAGGTCATGTAACTGAAGATTCAGGCAAACGAGCCCGACATGGTGAGAGACATACTTCCACTATTCCCGAAAAGCCTACTGCCCCTGCCCCTCTTGACATTACTTCCGACTCTCCCGCTCTTGGGAAGGAGGACATCCAGACAATAATAAGCAGGCCTAAATTTCAAGTGGGACCTGGCCCAGCCACTTTACAAAGCCGTTTTCCACAATGGTGCTTAAAGGGCGTGAGATTCGACCTAGACTTGGTCCCTATTGACAAGTCTGCTATGTTGCGCAATCTTGATGCAGTCAAGCTCGATATCGAGAGGATGTCAAACTGGCAGAAGCTTGTTGATGAGCTTCAAAGAGTTAATCGTGCCAACTTAGAGGCCATGCTCACCATGGAAAATGATAAGGCTGAGTGGCAAAAGGTCCTTGAGCAGCACGACACTGAAATGAGGAGCATTACTTCCTACAACGAGGAGCTCGAAGCAAAGGTTGAGAAGTTGAAAGATGAGCTTGCTGCTTCCTCTACTTCATACTCTCAAAAAGAAGAAGTGCTTCTCAGACAAGTTAGAGATGCTCATGCCAGTCAGAGGGATGCCGAAGATAGGCTCGAGGCACAAAAAAGAATCAGTGAAGGCTATGTCTCTGATATTGCTGAGCTTCGAAAGAAAAACAACTCCCAGGAGGCGGAGATACAAATGCTTAAGCTTCAGCTTGCCAGAACTGAAAGGGAGCGCGATGAGGCTGTCGCCGGCAAAATCGCAGCCGAAGAGTCTCATGAGGCGACCAAAAACAGCTTCGGCTCAACATTATTCGACTTCTACTTGCATAGCGTCTTGGGGCGTGGAAGCCTCGCCTTTCTTGGTCCCAAGTATGAGATCACTTTAGCTGAAGTGTGGGAGGCCGCCCTCGATATGCTTGGTGCTGAAGGTGCTGGTTATGACGAGCCAGCCCTGGAAAGGCATTATTTTGATGAAGACGCTCGCGCTGCTCTCGCCAGGGGAAAAGAACAACTTGCCAAACTAAGAACCGAAGTGACGGAAGGGGACCAGCTGGGGAAAACCACTTCAACTACTCTAGTCCAGCCACCTTCTTCGTCTGAAGTCGACATTATTGGTTCCAGTTCCCATCTCGCATCTCCCACCAAAGTTACCGCTGATATTACAAGCACACAAGGTGGAGACGAGGGTGAAGAGAGCGCTGATGCGCAAGCTTATGAAGTCGATATCAGGAAACCAGCTTCTCCAGGTAACTTCACTGTTAATCTCGCTACTGTCAATTCTGCTCAAGCTGGTTACTCGTTTATTTCTCATGAGTTTCACGAGCTCCTTGGCTATTTTCTCAACCTTGACGAGCGTTCATCTCCTCTCTTTACTGACTTCATTGGTGAACCCTCATCTCCTCTTTTTACTGACTTTAACGTTTTTTCTTCTGTAGAGAAAGTACCAAGCACTGCTCAAACTTCTACTCCTCCGGTCATCCTTCCTTCATCTCTTCAGGCGGTGCCTCCTTCTGCCTCGCAACCTGGATCACAGGAGGAACAAATAGAGGCTCTTCACGGCTTGGATGATCCCATCACTTCGCAAGAGCAGAAAGATGAGAGACCTGAGGAAGGTGACATTTCCCCGGAACGGACTCCTTCTGACGACATTGTTCTATCAAAACTTGTCACTCCGGGGAGTGAGTCTTCCTCACAAAGGAGAGAGAAGCGTGGGACATCAAAGAGGAGGGGGAAGAAAATCACCGCCACTGAAGAGGAGCCGGAAGTTGAACCGGTTACACCTGCCTCTCCTACTTCCCTTATACCCACTGGCCGGCCTGAAAAGCTGGTTATTCGACCGAGTAAAGGGTCCAAAGGAGGGAAGAAGAAGTGAAGATTTTAGCTTTTTGCCTTTTGTATGAACTGGCCGAGAGTTGTGCGGGTATCGGCGCCCGCTTTTATTTTGAAAACCTGTATCTGCATTATAGTTGAATAAAATGATTCTTTGTTTGTACAAACTTCTGTTTGAATTTGAGAATGCATTTACTATTTATTTTTGCACAAGTTTGTTTATATAGTATTGCAGCGGGCTTATGGTATGTTGCTTGAGTATTACTTTACTGAGGCAGCTATACTACTATACCATGTTGCCCCCATACCTTAAGCTTGTTGCAATATCTTATACTTCGAGGGGACTTGCACTCTTATTTGTTAAAGAATAATTATTTTATTTTTTTAAAGAAAATTTTTATTGAGTACAACTCCCTTCGTATAAGTTTTTACGCTTTGTCGTTCGAAGAAATCACTTTTCTCTTTTGCTTATGTGCATATTTTACCAAGTGAATTCCTCTATGTGGTAAAGCGGACCTCTGAAGGGTACTTTAACTTCTTTCCTTTTTACAATCATTTTCCATTTGAAAGTTAAAGTACGCTTTTTGATGAGGAATTTTTTTTTCCAGAATTGTACCTCTGAGGAGGGATTTTTCACGTTTCAACACTTGGAAGTTTTATTTCAATCTCGGTGAAACGTGTACCCCCAAAGAGTTGTGCCTTCGAAGAAAGCCTTCTCACGTTTCAACACTTGGAAGTTTTATTTCAATCTCGGTGAAACGTGTGCTTTCAAGAAGGTCTTTGTTTTTGCATTTCAACTTTGGTGAAGTGAAATCCCGAAGAGCGGTTGTTACACTTCAACTCCTGGCGAAATGTGCCTCCGAAGAGGGCTTTTATTTTGTTTACATTTCAACTCTGGTGAAGTGAAATTCCGAAGAGCGGTCACAACACTTCAACTCCTGGTGAAATGGGCCTCCGAAGAGGGCTTTTATTTTGTTTGCATTTCAACTCGGGTGAAGTGAAATCCCGAAGAGCGGTCACAACACTTCATCTCCTGGTGAAATGGGCCTCCAAAGAGGGCTTTTATTTTGTTTGCATTTCAACTGTGGTGAAGTGAAATCCCGAAGAGCGGTTATAACACTTCAACTCCTGGTGAAATGTGCCTCAGAGAGGGTTTTCATCGCCTGGAAGTTACTCTCTCATGGTTGGAGGGTCATGACTCCTCCAATCTTTTTTGTTGAGTAGAGAACCTTCTTTTTTGTGGCGTATGACCCATTAAAGGTCTTTTATCCTCCGAAGAGTTGCGCCTCCGAAGAGGACTTGTGCCGCTGATGGTAGCTTTGGTTGTTCCTCTGTTCACTTGCTTATGCCTTTTCAGCGATCCTTTTTTTTTTTGTTTCTTTTCAAGTTTTCATTCCCCTTTCTCTCACAAGTGGCTTGTTTAATCCAAGGAAGTGTACTTCATTGCCAGGCAAGTTCGTGAGAACGGGCACTAGCTTCCTAATTGGATGTTTGTTTGTTCAAACAATCTCAATTTATCAGCAAGAGCTCGTTTCTATCGAAATCATTAGCCGTTCAATTGAAGTATTTCCTATCTAGGATTTGAATTCGGGGTCTTTGTGACTTGAAATTTGTTTGTTGAATGATGGTGAGAATCGCTCGGTCTTATTATGCGCAAGTTTTATTTCCATTGTCTGCAAAAATTTAAATCGACATTTTAGCAATACATTTTATGTATTTTTATATCGAAAACAAAGCAAACATATAATGATAATAAGGAACACAAGATTTATAGTGGTTCTGCCATGAAATTGGGCCTACATCCACTTTATATTCTTTCATTATTTATTTGCATCAGTTTCACAATTGCTTTCAATTACAAGAATCATACATTCATAATTCTTTTTACAATTTTTCAACAAAATTTTCAAGTAAAGTATGGACGCAAGTGGTTGCTGTTCCATGCCCTTGGAATTTGATCTCCATCAACGGTGGTGAGCTTGAATGTGCCGTCAAGAAGCTTCTGACCTATTACATATGGTCCTTCCCAATTTGGCCCAAACACACCTGTCGCGGTCATAATTCTTTTCAGGACTAGATCTCCAATTTCAAAGCTGCGTTGACGAACTTTGGAATTGAAATGTCTGGCTATCCTTTGCTGATGAGCTGCAACTCTGAGGTTAGCTTCATCTCTTTTTTCATCAAGGAGATCCAGCGCTTCAAGTTGCAACTTTTCATTTTCTGCTTGATTGAAATGAATTCTTCTGTGTGAAGGGACCTCTGTTTCAACCGGGATCATTGCTTCCGATCCGTATGCTAACGAAAAAGGAGTATGCCCAGTTGCAGTTTTGTGAGTAGTTCTGTATGCCCATAGTGCAAGTGGTAGTTTATCGACCCAACCACCTTTTGCTCTTTCGAGTTGCTTTTTGATGGTTGATTTGATGATCTTGTTCACTGCTTCCACTTGCCCGTTTGCCTGCGGATGAGCTACTGCCGAAAAGCTTTTCTGGATTTTGAATCGTTTGCAAAAATCCTGGAATTCCTCGCTTTCAAACTGAGTACCATTGTCTGTGATTATTTTCTGAGGCACACCGTATCTGCAAATGATATTCTTGGTCACAAAGCTTATCATTTTCTTAGAAGTGATAGTAGCCAATGGTTCAGCTTCAGCCCACTTAGTAAAATAATCAACTGCAACAATAGCGTATTTAATCCCTGATTTAGCAGTTGGTAGCGGCCCAATGAGATCCATTCCCCAAATTGCAAATGGCCATGGACTGACCATCTGTGTGAGTTCGGTAGAAGGTGCTCTAGGAATTTTGGCATATCTTTGGCACTTGTCACATTTTCGGGAGTAATCTGCAGCATCCCGATTAATTTCTGGCCAAAAATATCCGTATCGGAGAATTTTCTTTGCTAGTGTTTGACCACCTGAATGATCACCGCATTCTCCTCCATGCACTTCAGCTAGGATTGTTTTGGACTCTTCCCGGGATACACATCGAAGCAATGGCATTGAGAATCCCCGTCTGTACAATCGACCGTCCTGAATTACATAGCGAGAGGCCTTCCTTAGAAGCTTTCGTCTTTCTATCGAGTTTTCTGGCAGAGAACCCCTGAGTAGGTAATCCAGTATTGGAGTCATCCATGACTCTTGTTCTTGAGATACATTCATAATCCAGTCTATATCCATCTCGTCTATACTTGGCGCTGAAAGGACTTCTACAGGGACCAATCCCAATAGTTGAGCTTCACCAGAACTTGAATACTTTGCGAGGGAATCTGCCTTCATATTCTCTTCCCGAGGAATGTGGCTTATTGAATAGTGATTGAGTTCATATAGGAGTTCCCAAGCCTTTGACAAGTAGGAAGGCAGGTTTCCACCTTTCGCTTGAAATTCCTTCTTGACTTGGCATACAATAAGCTGAGAATCACTGAAAATTTGTAATGCTCGAATGTTTAGCTCTTTAGCGATTTTCAGACCTGCAATAAGAGCTTCATATTCTGCTTCATTGTTTGTTGAAGGAAATTCCAGTCTTAGTGCATAACATAATGATCGACCTTCAGGAGTTTCAAGTATCACTCCGGCTCCTGAACAGTAGTCATTTCTTGCGCCATCAACATACATCTTCCACTGGATTGGAGAATCATTGATCGCTTTTTCCTCACCATTATCTTTCTCTGTGAATTCTGCAATGAAATCAGCTAAAGCTTGTCCGTTGATTGCTTTTCGGGGGTGATAGGTAATGTCATATTGACTAAGTTCAATGTTCCATTTTAGAAGACGACCCGAAGTTTCAGGGCGAAACAGGACTTGCTTCAGAGGTTGATCAGTGAGTACTTTGATAGGATGAGCTTGGAAATATTGCCTCAGTTTCCTCGATGCAACTAGTAGGCAATAGGCGAGTTTTTCCAACTTGGAGTAATTCAGCTCTGCCCCAGTGAGTCTTTTGCTGATATAGTAAACTGGATGTTGAATCCTTTTGTCTTCCCGTATCAGCGCTGCACTTAGAGCATGAGATGATACTGCCAAGTATATAAGAAGATCCTCACCATTGCCTGGCCTAGAAAGTATCGGTGGCGTTTCCATATGACGGATCAACTCTTCAAAGGCTTTTTGGCATTCGGGAGTCCATTCAAAGTTCTTCTTTCCTTTTTTCAGGGCATCGAAGAATGGGATGCATTTATCAGTAGCTTTGGAAATGAACCGACTCAGGGCGGTGATCTTTCCGTTGAGACTCTGCAATTCCTTCTTTGTTCTAGGAGCTTTGACTTCTTTCAAGGCAGTAATTTGAGCTGGGCTAGCCTCTATGCCCCTAGCACTGACAATAAAACCTAAGAACTTTCCGGATTCGACCCCAAATGTACATTTCAGAGGGTTAAGTTTCATTCTGTATTTCCGGAGGACTGCGAACATTTCTGCTAAGTGTTCAATGTGATCCACTGCTTTCCTGGACTTCACTAACATGTCGTCGACGTAGACTTCCATAGTTTTTCCCAATTGCGGTTTGAACATAGCATTAACAAGTCTTTGGTAGGTTGCCCCTGCGTTTTTCAATCCGAAGGGCATAACTCTGTAGCAATAAAGTCCAACACCCGTGATAAAGCTTGTATCCTCCTGGTCTGGCTCATGCATCATGATTTGGTTATAACCGGAGTAGGCATCCATGAAGGATAACAATTCATGTCCCGCAGTTCCGTCTACCAGTTGATCGATCCTGGGTAATGGGAAGCAATCTTTGGGGCAAGCCTTGTTTAGATCAGAAAAATCGATGCACACTCTCCATTTTCCATTAGCTTTCTTGACCAACACAGGATTCGAAACCCAATTCGGATATGTAGATTCTCTGATGAAGTTATTTTCCATGAGTCGATCAACTTCTTCTTTTAATGCTGCTGACCTTTCTGGACCTTGGGTTCTCCTTTTCTGTTTAACTGGCGTAAATTTTGGATCAATATTCAGAGCGTGTACTGCAACTTCTGGAGATATCCCACACATATCGGCATGAGTCCAAGCAAAGACATCCAGATTTGCCTTCAGGAAAGATATCAAGATGTTCTGAATTGACACATTAAGCTGTGAACCCACATTCAACACCTTATTTGGATCTTTTGGGTCAACAGGTACCGGAACTGTCGTTTCCACCGGTACTACTCTATTCTCCCCTGTACTGGCTTTTCTGGGATCCATTTCTTTCCGTGCCCCGCTGTGCTCGCCAGTGCAGGGTCCGCTCTGTAATTGCTACAAGGCTGGTTCCTTGATGCGGACTGGGGTTGCCGCACCCTTTCCCATTTCTCTTTTTCTTGACTCTCGCAGCTCTGTCAAATAGCACTCTCGCGCAGCATTCTGATCCCCTTTTATAACTCCTACTCCATTGTCAGTAGGGAATTTAATAGTGAGGCACCACGGGGCTAGGATAGCTTTGAATGCCGCGAGTGTTGGACGGCCAAGAAAAGCATTATAGGCAGAAATCTCATCGACAATCACAAATGTTTGCTTTCGGACCACTTTCCTTTCTCCTTCCCCAAGTTCTACAAACAAATCGATGGTTCCTACTGGTTGCTTTGGCTCCCCTGTGAAGCCCACGATTTTCTGTGATGAGGCTTGCACATCGATCATAGGGATTTTCATCTGGTCAAATGTCTTTTTGAAGAGGATATTACATGATGCTCCACAGTCAATGAGGACTCTTCTGACAATGGCTGGTCCAATACCAGCCGAGATGACCAAGGGATCTAAAGTAGGAGCTTCAATACCTGTAGAATCTCTGGCTCTGAAAATAATATCATCACTGAAAGTTTTTTGTTGTTTAAGGGGCGTAGTGTCTTCTAGAACAAAGACGTTTTCTTCGGCTGGAGCATATTTCAAAGCCCTGGAATATCTCTCCATCTCACCCCAACTCTTGCCAGCTGGGTGAGGTCCTCCGGAAATGACATTGATAACGGGCCTTCCAGATTCATGCCCCGTAGCTTTCTCACCTGCCCCAGGCTGATGAACAGGAGCCCGCTGCCCCTGACTCGATGATGCAGGATTGTTGCTATTCTTTTTCACAAATTGCTGCAACTTGTTTTCTCTTAGCAACTCTTCAATCAGATTCTTCAGCTGGCGGCATTCATCAGTTTCATGACCTGGTTGATTGTGGAAGCGGCAAAATTTCCCACTTTGTATGGCTTTTCTCCCAGTTCTCAAAGGGATAGGTTTAGGGAAATCGACGGAATCTTTGGTGGCAAGGTAGATGTGCTCCGGCGTATGTGATAATGGAGTATATTCTGATGGCTTGAAGGACCGGGGCTTTTTCAGATTACCCTGTTTCTTTCCATTATTATTCTCCCTTTTCTGCCCCACCGACTCATTCTTGCGTGGAGCGACAGTATTGTCTTCAGCTTTTTCCAACACTGCCTTTACTGGCAAAGGACGACTTTCCAAGCGAATGAATTCGTCCGCTTTTTTGTAGAACTTCTCGAGAGAGGTTGGCTCCTTCATATTTAACCATTTCCCAAATTCGCTTGACTTATCAATAGCCCTCATCAGATAAGTCAATATCATTCGTGGTTCAGCATTGTCCACTTCAGCCAATGCTATATTGAAACGGTTCAAGAAAGATCTGATAGACTCACCAGGATTCTGCTCTAAACTGGACAATGACATGATATCCTTGGCCTTCGAAGCATATAGCCTAAACTGCTCCTTAAATTTTCTGGTCAAGTCTGAAAACTGATCGATAGATCGAACTGGCAACTTGGTGAACCACAGTAAAGCCACGCCTTCCAGGTATACGGGGAAATATCGGCACTTTATTTCATCGGAGGCCCTGGCACCTGTCATGTGCCAATCATATTTATACAAGAACTCATTCGGATCACTTGTCCCTTTGTAAGTTGGAATAGTTGGAGGGACAAACTTCCTTGGAAATTCCGCCTTCAAAATTTTTCCAGTAAACGGAGTTTTACTTGGAGCAAAACCCCATTCCTTCTCATCTTCAACCCTTTGCATACTTTCTTTCATGATCTGCCGGACCATTCCAGAAAGATATTCCTCATCATGCCGAGTTCTAGATCCACCGGCGTCAGGTACTGCCTGCTCAAAGGGACTAGTAGGCCTTTCAGGAGCATTCCTTTCATTAACATCATGAATGTTGCCAGCATAGTTCCTTTCATTGCCATCCGGTTGATTGTTTGCCCCAAGTAAGTCGTTCAACTTATTCAGAATCAGAGCATTCTGGGCACTTTGAGCCTCTAGTTGTGCATTTTGGGCGTTTATCTGCTGGTTTAGCCCTAGAATCACAGCATCCAATTCCGCTTTTGTAACTCCAACAGACGGAGTGGGTAGATTAGGCACAGGGGAAGCGGAGGTTCCCTCTTGAATGTCCCCAGATCTGATAGATCTACTTTTCCTTCCAGGAGCCATAATCTCAGATATACTTCTGGTTTTTAAGGAAATTCTTTCTTCTAATCTCTGCGAAGCAATGATGACAGCTGTCCTGAGTTCAATTCTCAGTGAAAGCACCAAAAATGTTAACGCTTAAATTTGAACGCTAACACCCCGGTGTGTGAAGTGTAGTTGTGAAAGCACCACCCGATAGATCGGGAAAGAATTATAAGCAAGTAATAGCGGAAAAGCGGTAAACAACAGCAGTTTTATAGTGGTTCGGCTTATGGGTATAGCCTACGTCCACTTTAAGTACTTTTATTGATGATCACGTTACAAATTGATACAAATCTTTCCAAGTACAACACACTTTGAATTACAAAAGACTTAGAACAAGTAGCTCAAACTTCGATGTTGACAAAAATCTTCAAATCCATGGTGGATGTAGATGATTTCTTTATGAAGTTCTTTTAGACGTTCTTTGAATCTCAAAAGCTTTAAGTGTTGAAGTAATCTGGAATTCGGCAGAGTAATGGCGCTTGAAATTGATCGACCAAAAGTCCCCTTCATGTTGGAAATGGTCGTGTATTTATAGGGGTTTTCGGTCTTAAGTCGTGAGTCGTACCCGACTCATGGGTTACTCGTGGCCGAGTCAGGTTGGGTCGTGGACGACTCACCATGTTGAGCTCAAACTCGCCTTCGGTCTTCTGAATATAGCACAAGTTCTAACCCGTTCACGAGTCATCCTTTTTTAGTATGGACATCATAGCAGTGGACTACGACTTAGTGACCTTAGGTCGTGGACGAGTCATGGTGAATTGTCTCATATGATAAGTCGCGGGCTTGTCAGTGGTTCATGGTAGGTCGCGGCCGACCTACTGGATTTGACTCTCGGCTTGGTCTAATGTTATCTCCTGTTCGAATGAACGATACAAGTGATAAGTCGTTCCCGAGTTAACCAAACATGACTTCCTTCATTCTAGCATGAGTCGTACACGACTCATCATAAGTCGTAAGTCGTCAACGACTTATGTGTTGTTGATCCTTCCTTCCAATGTTTTGAGTCGTTACTCCTTTAGGTCGCATAGCTTTCCTTAGGCCGTTCAACCGTAGCCATTGTTAGGTCGCAACATGTTTTAGGTCGTAGGCCGTTCATCTCCTTAAGTCGTGCCATCCTTAACTCGTAAGGTTCCTTAACTCGTAAAAGCCTTAAACCGTGGAGGCCTTAAGTCGGAGACTGCTTAACTCGTAAGTCCTTCTAGAACTGTTTGCTGCCTTAAGTCGTAGGTCGTAAGCTTCCTGAGTCGTAGTTCTTAGGTCGCAGGCTCCTCAACTCATAGATCTTACCTTGTGGGCTCTTATCTCGTGGACTCTTTAACTCGTTGGTGAAACGGGATTAACAAACTTCAAACTTACAAGTTATCAAACTTAATGATATTCCTTAAATATTTTATAAAGTATTCCAGAGTCTTTTCAACCTTTCAAAAATCATTTTTGAAAGCATTTCAAATTATTCTTTGAATTCAAAAATCCAAACCAGTTTTGCAAACAACTTTCATTTAAAACAATTTGGCAGCAATCTCTCTTTTGGAAACCCAAAAATGAACATCGATGATGCTGCAGTCATCACCGAAGTTATTTGCCAACGATCGAAAAGAGTTTAGTGCTTTTATCCCTTAAAAAACATTTTTTCCAAAACCTTTGAAAACCATTTCCAAACTTAAAAGGAATTTAATCTTTCCCATATCTCAAAACTTCAAATACTTTCAAATTCTTTTAAACATTCCTCTGGAATTTTGTTATAAATCACATTTACATTTACATTTACAATTCCCATTTGTATATAAATTTTATTTCTCAACTTTTAATTATGATTTCAATTTCTTATTCAATTTCAATGATAATAATTTAATATTATCTCTTCCTAACAGCCAAGCAACCATATATTTTATAATAATTTTCGAAAAATGATTTCTTTTCTATACAAAAATAGTTTTGGGTAAAATTATTTCATTCACCCTTATTTAAAACAATGTCATGTCGAATTGTTCTATATGAGTGTTTAGAGATCCCTTTCGATAGAGTTGTACAGACTATACCGACCATAATCCATATGCTACTCAACGAACTAATCATCACAATATAAAACAATTTTTTTTTATATTCACTAACAGATACGCGCTCATATCTATTATTACTCTCAAACTCATTCTAGAGTACTATTGACTCTATCTCTAATGAGTAACTCCCACCAGAGCCAAGGTTGTTGCTTAACCAATGCTCTGATACCAAATTGTCACGACCCAATTTTTCGACCTCCAAAAGTCGACATTAATACATCCACTGTATCAAATGTCGCACAATCGAATGCCGAAAAATCGAACTGTTAGGGTTTAAGAAGAAGAAGATAGAAGAAGAACAGAAACATTAACAGAATCTCACATTTCGCAGCGGAATAATATATAATAGAAAAAGAATAATATTTAAAACGAAAACACAATATCAGTTTATACATCACTTTATCAGAGTTTTACAACAACGACACACAAACAATGGCAGTTATAATAACCTGCCCCTATAATTGAATACACAGCGGAATGATAATAATATACGGAAGTACGTCTCGCCATCCAGCTCGAACTCCAGATCTCCAAAGCATCTCTTTTTTCGACTTCGCTCCAGAATAACCGATAACCTGACTCTAGGCTGCCCATGTGGAAAATTATGGGCACCCAGAGTGTAGAAAGGGAACAATAAACTCCAGGTCAGTCATGGGACTGGTGTGAGATCTTAAAACAGTTATTCTTTTACCAAAGAAAACAAAATAATTTAAAAGAAATCCGCAATGCTTTTGGAAAATGAAACTACCATAAGGCCTCCCGGCACACACACAATGCAATCGCACACTTGGGGGAGATTTCTCCTTATGATAGTTAAAAATGCTTATACGCAAAATCTTTTTAATATTATCATTAGTGCATAGTGCAGAAAACATTTACAAGTATAATATTAATCTTGGCCAGCATACGTACCATTATAGTATGCCTACTATAGCTACCATATTAGATGGAAGGTTCTACAACAAAAACCGTACAAGGCACATATTGGTGATTGGATTTCCAACAAACGGTCAGGCAAAGGAACTTCCTGGGCCACATAGGTACGCCCCTGGAGGGACGCCCTAAGAACCTAACCGGATCTCTACGAACACAAGGCCGGGTTACCTCTGCAAAAATAGGTAACTACTAACATGAGTATCCCATCCCCCGGTTGTAAACAACCTTTATCCGAGGATCCTCAATACCAACAACCACAAAGTAATAAATTTGCAGCAACCACATAGGTTAAGTATCTGGGATCCATACCATGATACCACCTCTATCCAGAAGGAAATGAACATACCATAAGGGGCGCTACACCCTATAACCTTGCTGCATCCTTCCTGTTTCGACCATTCCGGGGTGTGAGGCTCGACGAAGTATCGTCCACAAAGCTACGCTTTTCACAAAAGCCATGCTTTGATCGACAAATGATCAGCAGCACTTCGTATGCCACATCACCAAATTGGGAATGTATCACTAGTAATCATCAACTACATAACCTCTAAGCTCATACATCTCAGAGAAGGGTGTTAAGCTAAGAGAATAAATTCTCCGCCACCAATTTAAATGTATTTGATGGAAACCAGCATTAGATCTCAAAGTGAACGTCAAACACACATCCATACAAGTCCGTTCCGGGATCGAACGGAACCGAAGGCACTTCTAAAGAAGCCCTTGCAAATCCGGATACACTAATCACGTCCGGAATCCCCATCACAAAGGGTGATAAAATCTCTATACCGGAGCAATCCCGTGCAGAGACATTCGACAGGTAATCCTTTCGCTTTCGAAAATACCCTGTCTTCAACACCATCTTCAAATGCAATCCCATTTCGTCGTATCGTTATTCGGAATGGGTTTTATGACACAAGGTCCACTCCCGGCTAATTCGAACAACAAATTCCACTTTGATCTTTTAAATAAAAGATCCATCACAATCACAAAGGTTAGATGTGGGTTTCGAATACCCAGTTGGAATCCGACCCCCGATCGCATCGAAATTCAAATGCCATTTAAAGGCCAATATTGATAGTCGGTTATTATACTATCCATCATCATTCACAACAATCACTAGATTTCAAATAATTTTCTCCCAATTATTGCTTTTAAAACATCTTGGCAAGATATAATTTCACATTTCATCCATTCGAAAACAATTTCAAATCACTTTCCTTCTTTCAATCCTTTTTGAAAACAAATTTCAAATCACTTTTCTCACGCGGAATACATTTCCAAGCATTTATTCATTTCCACTGGATATCTGCCGAGTTCATATACTTATCCAAACACATATACATGGAAATATTTAATGTAAAAACTATTTTAAAAATACTTTATTTTAGAATATTAGTTATGAAAATACTATATCAATATCACAGATAAAACTTCAAGTCCAAACTAATTTAAAATAAAATTAGTAGATAGTGTATAAATATTTAAATAACCATTTTCTAAATCAAATATCAATTTAAATCTTTAAAACAATCCCTTCTATACTTAATTAAATAAATTTTTACTTTTAAAGATACAAAACAATTTTCAAAAATGATCTCTCCAGCAATATTCTTTTAAAACCAAATCTAGAACTTTTAATTTTATTTCAAAAGCTATTTTAAAAATATATTCGGCTTTCTAGGGAAAGTACATCTTTTATTCTAAAATGGTTCATTCAAATCAATTTATAAATCTTTCTGGATTTATTTTAAATTTACGTTCCAAATTCGTAAATTCCTTTCCATACTTTTTTTCAAATAAATAATATTTAATTTTAAAACAAATTTCCCGTTCTTTTATATAATTCCCATTGTTAATTTTAATTTTCAAATATCCACAGATATATGATTTTTCAAATCGTTTTCTAAATATTCACTTTCAACACCAAATCAACTCTCAAATTGATTTTCAAATTATTTCAATTACCAAATCCAATTCCAAATTGTTTTCTAAATTTATTTCAATCAACAAATCAATTTTCATATTGATTTCCCGAAGATTTATTTTTAAAACACCAAATTAATTTTCAAAATTTATTTCTAAATTTATTTCAACACCAAATCGATTTTCATGCAAACACTAAATCAATTTTCATATTGATTTCCCAAAATTTGTTCTTTTGACACCAAATCAATTTTCAAATTTATTTTTAAAATAAATTCCTTTATCTTTTCCAAATTATTTAAAAACCATATTTTTAAAATAAATTCTTCACCTTTTGAATATTATTACTTGAAATCCATTTATTAAACCTTTTCCCATATTTTGGAATTTTATTCAATAAGATTTCACTATAGATTTTCTACCTAAATTTAAAGATCCAGTTTTATTTATTTCTGGTATCCTACAATACCAAAAATATATTCGGCTAAATTTTAGCCTTCAATGGTTACAATCACAAATAATCACACACAGATTATAAATAATCAACACAAAATTTTGAAAACAAATCAAAATGTTTTGAGGAATCCAGTTGGATCCCTCCAACCTGTTTCCCTGCATCCACAGACGTTAGCACAAAAAATTAAATACCAATTCCACTTCGAGGTGGAATATCGCGGTATATGGGATTTATAAAACATCACCCGCTATTATGTGGCGCATAGGGTCTCATCCGCTATATAATGCGGGAAATCAACAACTCCAAATACATATATAATACCAATTCCACTTAGAGGTGGAATATCGCGGTATATGGGTTTAATATAATATCATCCGCTATTTTGCGGCACATAGGGTATAAACTAATATAACTGATAACAAATTAATTATCCAAACACACAATCAATCAATTTTAAATTTAACTATCAAAATTAAATCAGCGATTGAGTGAGAAGATCTCACCTTTTATTTGCAATTCGATTCCAATCACGACTTTTCTTCTTCACAGTATTAGACCTTGTATAAACAATTATACAATTTTATTAATATTCGAATAAATCGAACTATTCAATTTGCCATTTAATGATTTTAATCCAACTAATGATTTAGTTTAGATTAATGATTTAAATTTTAAACAAATAACCAAATTTTAAACAAATTTTCTTTTAATAAATTTATTTAACTAACAATTTAATTTCAAACAAATTTCTCTTTAAAAAAATATTTAGCAACCAGAATAATTACCTAAGTTAACTAAACAATTTAATTACTAAAATAAATTAGTAAATTGTATTTTGTCTCTATTTTCCATTTTTGAAATTGCATATATAAAAATAGGCTATATGGGTTATAAATATCTTATCTTCGTACATACATTCTTATTATATATAATTTTTCCCAAATCTTATCTACAAACACACACACACACACACACACACACACACACATCCTAAAAAAATCCCTTTGTCACTTATATATATATATATATATATATATATTAAATCAAAACAGAACTATTTAAAATATCTTACCGCAAAACTTTTTTTTGTTTATTTACTTACAATTTATTTTCATTTAATTTGAACTAAAATCAATAGCATTACCTTCTTCCCTGAAAGCCTGGGCAAAACTTGCAACTTTATTATCACCATGAATCGCAACTCCTTCACCTCTGCCCCCAGATTGCACGCGAACCCTACCACCCTGATAAACTTGCCATGCTTTACCTCCACGCGCATGCATGAAAATTTCCAGAGTTGCCCTTCGCCTCACCATCGCGGCCATACGATGCCACCCCCTTTCCTCGCGAAACCCTATGTCGTCAATAGCGATACAATGCCGCGACTCTTTTCTTTAATTCGAACTCAAGTTCAATCGAGATGAACAACCCACAACGGCGACCACGCTTTCGAGATCGAAACCGAGATCGCAACTCGATCGATGAAGTACGCACGATTCCACGCGCCCAAAGCCTCCCTCTGCTTTTGAATTTGCCGATTCGATTTTTTTAAATGGCTTTGAACTGCTTGAATTTTGACTTGAAAATGAAGAGAGCAGGCGGCCATTATTTTAATTTTTTTTCGTTTGCCGAGAATCTTGTTTTGATCCATAAAGAGGGAAGAAAAAAAATCGATTGTATATTTTTTTCTTTTGATTCGTAAAAAAAATTATTAATTAAACTGCAAAGAAAATTAAAGGAAGACACATGTTGCAATTCTGCAGAGAAAATGAAACACGTAGATAAAATTCCTATACGTGTTGCAAAGGTTTGCACAATAATTATATTAATTTTTTTAAATTTAAATTCAAATTCAAATTGCTTTGATAAACGCAACTCAAAATCTCGATCTCCAATCGAGGCGTGCCGCCAGACGTTTATAATGTTAAACCCCTATTCCGAACACAATGGAAAAGGTTTCAAGGCCAAATTCGATCGTATGGAGAAGATATCTTTTCGAACCCAGTTATCAATTTAAATTTCAATTAAATTTTCAGCGCGTTTGCAATCTGTACGGTCATCCAATAACTCCAAATTCTACGGAAATTGAAATCTGATAATAATACAATATTGCAGACCCGGTGGAACTAGTTTCGTTGAAATCCGAGACTGTGCAGCGGAAGGCTATTTTTAAATATCGATCTAAACAATATAAATGGAAAAACTGAACAATTTGCTTTCAAATTCAATTCTGAAGCTTACATTATCTTCAGTATTGTCAATATGAATCTCCTAAGCCATAAAATATTTTTAACAGGCTCAAATTTGAAGATTTACAAATTTTACCCAAATTTCTATAATTAAATTTGATAATTTAATTGCTAAATTCATAGTTAAAATTGAAAATCAAGCTTAAATTAACAATTCAGATATTTGAAATCAATTAAATATTTCAATTTCAAATGTTGAAAATTCTACGTCGTCACAACGAGTCTTCATCACTAGAATAGTTCATGAATCTCCCTATGGATTCTAGCATAAGTTGTTCGACGAATGCTAACTTAATCCTCATGCTTGGAATCGACTTTAAGATAAAAATTACCCTTGCTAGAACATTTGAAATGTTAATGCCAACTTCTCTCTCGACGTATCTTAGGATAGATAGTTCAACTCTATAACATTTCATTCCACGACTCCTTCTATAGGACATAGCTCGTATATTGGTTTTGAAGTGTATATAGGTTCTGAGTCATCTTATATAAGTATACTCTACCCGAAACCAGACTCTTCAAAACCAAATCAGTGAATTTCTCATTAACTCAACTCTGGTTCTTTCAAAAACAAACAAACAACACACAAGGTACAGTATCACCTTTTATTTAGACGAATATCCTTATAAAGACGAGTTTATATGTAGAGTAGAGCATCACCAAATGAATAACCGTACCGTATATTTATGTTTTTCCACATATATTTCCTATGTCAATTTTGGCCAAATTTGATAGCGATGAAAATGATCGCATATGGAAATCAAATCATATATACTTATCACCCTTTTCGTATTTCTTAGTATACGCTTTCCTGGGTTAAGAGTGAAAAAAAGTAGGTTAGACCACCGACTGCGTTAAAGCCCACCTTGACATATCATTTTTAACTCTCATAAATAGAAGTCTACATTGTTGGCTTTTAATGTTAAGTGTAGGAGTAAATATTTTCCATAGAAGAATAAACACACAAACACGACCAAATCACACAAATGACCTACAATCCCCTTTTATCAATTCAGTTATCTTTTAGAAATAAGTGGACTATATACAAGGCTCCTCCTCAGGAGATCCTGAATATACATTCCACAAGCAGGAGAAATTTAATACGAATGAGTCCTCTCGGGGGGATCTCAAATCAATAGATCCGTAAAGCTTTAGTTTGCTACTTTTTCCTATTTGTATATACATTTAAAATACTTTTGTTGAATTTAGCGACACTATATGGAGAAATTCAAGATGTTGAAAGTAGCTTGGTGATGGAGAAAATAGTTCGCAAATCGAGGCTTGGATGAGGAAGATATGGCGATGACGGAGAGTGTTGTGGCTAGCATCAGGCGACAGACTTTTGTTAAAAGGAGACAGGCATCTATGACTTCAAGGTTTGAAACTTGTGAGTTTGGAAAAATGTCTATCAACCTATGATAGACGTCTATAGTGTCAATGTATGTTTCCTGAGACCTACGACAAATGCCTGTCACTTGAGACAGATATTTTTAATGACTTTTTGCCTAATTTTTGGTTCGAGCTTGGTGTGAAGATGTATGATATTCGAAGAGGCAATTTTGGAATCTTGCTTATGTTTTTATTCTCCTACATAAGCTATCTTTAGGTTTCAAAGAGGCATTCGGCGATGCAACCGAAAAGCGACTGCAAGTGTTTTTACCTTCATTAATTAAAGTTTTATCTAAACCTAGTTTTCTTCGATTCTCTTCTCCGTAAATCAATTCTATTAGAATTTTGATCATTGTATTCAATCTCTTGTACTCTTCACATTGATCTTAATAAAATCTCTCTCTCAAAGTGCATGTACACTAACAAGACGTTAGTGGAATCGCTATAATTCGGTGTGTGATTTACTTTTCATTATTGCTTTGATTATCCATTGCTTGTTTGATGATTCTGATTGGTTTTAGATTGGATTGAGATTGGGATTGAGATATTGATTGGTTATTTCTACACTTCTTACCATGATCTCATTTTCTACTATGCTTTGGGTATTGATTTGAGTGGTCTCGAGTTAGAATTTCCCACAACATTTTGTATCAGAGCTTTGGTGTTGGTAGGTAGTTGTAGAAATGTCGAAATTACATCGAGTAGTTCCTTAATGGTTAATCCAAATTATGTAATGCCTTATGTACGTGGCTCATACGCGGCTTCAGGATCATAATTGGTTATAGACAAGTGGAATGGCAGTATTGATTTTGAAAAGTGTCAATTGAAGATGAAAGCAGTTATAAGGAGGAGTCGGGTGCATCGGGTAATGTTTGGTACACATTTGTTGCCAGCGGACATCTTGGCTATTGAGAGTGGAAATTGAAGAGTGGGCATTCACTACACTTTCTATGGGGGGAATGTTAACTCTGAAAATAGTGGTGAGACTACAACTAAGAATGTTTGTGACAAGTTGGAGGAGTTATGCACGAAGAAGTCACTAACTATTAGTTTGATCTTATTGCAAATGTTCTTCACCTATAAGATGCAGGAAGGTAATTCGCCAAAGGAATACTCGAATACTTTTGATGATTTACAAATGAAGATGAAGGCTGTAGATATGAAGATTAAAGAAGAGCAAAAGGCGATGAAATTGCAATGTTCGTTACCAGACTGTTATAGGGGTTTCTCAATAAGTTTTATCTATAGCGGATACATGGACTTTAGATGATGTCAAAATGGGTCTTTTTAATGAGAAGTTGAAGGATCAAATGAAGAAGTCAGGTGATGGAAGTAGTGGTGCTAGTAGTGGTCATGGTTTATTTGTGGAGAAGGAGGAATATGTAAAGAAGAAGAACCGTAGGCATTCTAAATCAAGGAACCCCAGTTGGAGAGGAAAGTCGAAGGAAAGAAAGGATATATTCTGTATTTGTAAGAAGCCCGATCATTGGGAGACTAAGCATCCAGACAAGGAGAAGGCAAAGAAGGAAGTAGCATCTTTATCTATAGTGGTGGACTGTGGAGTTGGTGAGGGAGACATAGACGTGCAAACGAAGTAGCATCGGAAGTTTCGGTCAGCGAATGGGTGCTTTATTCGGAGGCATCTTATCATATGACACTAAGTAGGAATTATTTTTCTTCTTATACAGACAAAGAAGGAAATTCAATTGTTATGGGTAATGGTGCTATTTGTAAGTCAAACGGCATTGGTTCCTTGCAAATTTGGATGTTTGATGGAGTGGTTCATACTCTTACTAATATGCGCTATGTTCTGGGACTTCAGAAGTCTCGTATCTCTTTGGGGTAGCTGGATTCATTAATTTGTAAGATGTCAATTGAGAGTGATAACTTGCAGGTTTCGAAGGGAGCACTTATGGTGATGAAGGGCGCTAGGACTTATGATGTTTATTTGCTTCAAGGTGTGACTGTAGAAATTGAAACTTGGGTGGGAGTTGATATTTCTTGTGGCTCAGATGCGACTAGGTTGTGCCATTTGAGGTTAGGTCATATCTTGGAGAGGAGTTTGGATATTCTTCGAAAGAGGGAGATGATCGATGGAGAGAGTTTTGACAACTAGAGTTTTGCAAGGAATGTGTCATGGGGAAGCAAACAAAAGTTTCATTTGGTGAGGGAAAACATTATTCAAGACGGGTTCTTGAGTATGGTCATATCGATTTTTGGGGAACGACACCGGTAGCTTCTTTGGGTGGAGCTCGTTATTATATTTCTTTTATTGATGACTTTTCTCGAACGGTATGGGTGTATGTAATAAAGGCCAAGTCAAAGGCATGTGCAAAGTTCAAAGCATGGAAAGCGCTTGTTGAGAATGAGAGTGGCAAGTCTTTGAAGGTTCTAAGGTTCGATAATGGTGGAGAGTATATTTTTGGAGAGTTCTTGGAGTTTTGCAAGCACCATGGTATTCAGCGGCATTTTACTTTACCAGATGATCCACAGTCGAATGATGTTGCGGAGAGGATGAATTGTACTCTACTTGAGAAAGCTCGATGCATGAGATTGACATCGGGTTTGTCTAAGAGATTTTAGGCCGAAGCTTTGTCAACCGTGGTGCATATTATTAATCGAATTTCATGCTCGGCTACTGGTAAAAAATTTAGAAGGAAGTGTGAAAGGTAAAGAGCATTGACTTGAGTTGTCTTCATGAGTTCGGTTGTCTGGTTTATGAGCATGATCTAGGAAATGATAAGCTTGAGCCTAGAGCTTTCAAGGGGATTTTGCTTGGCAATACAGATGGTGTAAAAGGCTATTATATTTGGTATCTGAAAATGGAGAAGGTTATCAATTCTCATCATGTTACTTTTGATGAGTCAACTTTGTTCAAGGAGAATAAGAGCTCATCAGTTATTCCGGATTTGGTTCATGGTGAATCAAAGGAAAAGGAAGTTATTTCCACATTTTTCCCAAGGAGTGGAGAGAGTAGAGTGGTTGGAGATGCTTGCGAGGAGGAAGCAGTTGACGTTTCATCACATAGTCTACATGGTGCCTCTAGTAGTAGTGTTGGTGATGTGTGTGATTCTAGAGAAGATTTAGTTCAAGGTGGAGCCAAAAGGAGTTTGGGTGATGGCATTGCTAGTCGGGTGGGTCGTCATGCTATAGGGCCACCCAATGATATGGTGATTAGAACTATCTTAGCTTTTGTGATAATTTGGACTATGCTCTTCACGTAGTCTAAGGTGAGATGATGGACCTTGATGATGTCATGAAGTCCAATGATAGCTTGAAGTGGATTTACGCCATGGAGGAAGAGATGCAATCATTGTTGAAGAATCATACTTGGGATTTGGTTCCACTTCCTAAAGGAAATTGTGCTATTGGGTGCAAACGGGTATACAAGGTGAAGGAGGATAGTAGATAAAAAGTTAGGTTAATGGCTAAGGGGTTTCCACAAAGGAAGGGGAAGGTGTATGATGAGATATTCGCACCGATTGTGCGCCACACTTCAATCTGTATATTACTTTCTATAGTTGCTATTCACAACTTGGAGTTGGAACAACTTGATGTGAAAACTGCCTTCTTGCATTTTGACTTGGATGAAGACATCTACATGGAGCAACCGGAAGGTTTTTTTGCAGATGGTAATTGAAATTTGGTTTGCAAGTTAAATAAATCACTATATGGATTAAAGTAACCACCTAGACAATGGTGCAAGAGATTTGATCATTTTATGCTTAAAAATGGTTTAATAGAAGCTTCAAGGATGATTGTATATATTTCAAGAAGTTGAAAAATGATTATTGAGTGTATTTAGCCTTGTATGTGGATGACATGCTCATTGCTTCTAAGGAAAAGAATGAAATCAACAGGCTAAAACTAAGTTTGAGATCTAAGTTCGAAACGAAGGATCTTAGAGAAGATAAAGGATATTGATCATGGAAAAATAAATGGATTGAAAGTATTTTGAGTAAAAATTGACTCAAAAGGAGTACATAGAGAAAGTGCTTTGTCAATTTAGCATGAAGAATGCAAAGGTGTCCAATACACCATTACATTTGCATATGAAGCTTTCGAGTAATGGATCGTCTATCTCGGAGAAAGACAAGGCTTATATGGCAAAAGGTGCCATATGCTATTGTAGTTGGAAGTTTAATGCATGCTATGGTGTGTACAAGGCTCGATTTGCAAATTTCATCGGGATGGTTAGTCGGTATATGGCTAATACGAGAAAATCGCATTGGAAAGATGTGAAGTTTATGCTGAGATACCTTATAGGTACATCATCTCATGGTCTTATTTTTAGCGGTAGTGATGGAAAGAATTGAAAATTGGATGGTTATTGTGATTCGGACTACACCGGCGATAGGGATCGAAGAAAATCACCTCCGGATATGTCTTCACACTTGGTGGTATAGCCATAAGTTGGAGATTGAGATTGAGATTGCAGATCATAGTTTCTTTATCCAATATGGAGGCAGAGTTGATAGCCGTGGTGGAGGGGGCAAATGAGGCAATTTATTTGAGGAAATTGTTGTGTGACTTGGAATAGGAGCATGATAGTATCGATGTTCGATGTTATATCTAGAGTGTTATTCACTTGGTAAAGAATATGGCGTTTAGCTCATGGACTAAACATATTGATGTGAGAGAGTCATTTCTAGTAGCCATGGATGTGGATAAGCAAGTTTATCTTTAGAAAGTGCACACAAATGATAACACATGGGTTTTTTCACTAAGGCATTGCTATTTGGGAAGTTCGAGCATTGCTCAAACTTGATTTGCTTATTGAAGTGCTAAGTGCCATGTGGTGGCACAGTTGAGAGAGGAGCTTGGTTGTAGATAAGGAAGAGTATCAGTGAAAGATTGAGGTTCTATCTTCTTGGTGATTGCTAGTATTTGGTGAGAATTCTTATGATTTGGATGTTTTCATCACTTCGTTAGTGGACGAGGGCTTTGCCTTAGCTCGTTGATGAAGTGCAATAGGCGATGACGTTGCCAGAGCTCATTGGAAAAGCATGTATGTTTGGTTGAAGGTAGTAGTGGTGTTAGT
This sequence comes from Allium cepa, assembly GCA_030765085.1. Lineage (NCBI taxonomy): Eukaryota > Viridiplantae > Streptophyta > Magnoliopsida > Asparagales > Amaryllidaceae > Allium > Allium cepa. Next base: position 239,164,041 of record CM060930.1, read on the forward strand.
TGGTGCTATCGGTTGTTGATAATGGTATGGTGCCATTGGAGTTGGAGAAGGATATAGTGTCGAGGTGAAGTGTTGAATTTTGATGGCATTATATGGAGAAATTGAAGAGATTGGAAGTAACTTAGTGAAGGAGAAAATGATTTGCCAATCGGGGCTCGAAGGAGGAAGCTATGGCCATGAAGGGGAGTGTTATGACCAGCATCAGGTGATAGACAACTGTCAAAAGGTGACAGACGTCTTTGACTTTAGGGTTTGGAACCAAAGAGTTTGGTAAAACGTCTGCCACTCTATGACAGACATCAGTGATGTCAGGGAATGTTTCTCGAGACCTATAACAGACATCCGTCACTTGTGATAGACGTTTGTGATGTCGTTTTGCCTAATTTTGGTTCGGGCTTGGTGTGAAGATTTCTGATATTTGAAGAGGAAGTTATGGAATCTTGCCTAGGTTTTCTGTTCTCCTATATAATCAATCTTCAGGTTTCAAAGAGGCACTTGATGATGCGACTTAAAAGCGACTACAAGGGTTTTAGGCTCTATTATTTAGGGTTTTATCTACACCTAATTTTCTTCAATTCTCTTCTCCACGAGTCAATTCTATCAGAATTTTGATCATTGTAATTAATCTCTTGTACTCTTCTCATTGGTATTAATAAAAGCTCTCTCTCAATGTTGATGTATTTAACGAACCGTAAGTTCGCTACTTTGAATATGATAGATTTCATTTGTTTTAAATTTAAAAAGGTTTAAAACTTAAATAAATAAGTTATATATAATAGATAATAATAGAGAAATTATTTATTCTTATAGTTAATAATTTAAAAAGTATAAATTTGGATGTTTGAACAAATCAACAGAAGTTAAGTTTTGTTAAAAATAAATAAATTCTTAAATAAATAGGTTTAAATATTAATTTAAAAAGATAATAAAAGTATATTAAAATATTTAAAAGTATGTTAATAATCGTTTTACAAAAATAATCAAATTTTGTCACATTTTGTCTCTTTTACATACACTGTATAATTAGATATTTTGATATTATTTAAATATGATTTTAATATAAGGATACATGTTTTAATTTATTTAAAGAAGTAAAAACTTCATTTTTAAATTTGGTTTAATAAATAAATAGTTAATTAAAATGTCAAAATGTGACCATAAAACATTTGGTCGAAAATCAATGCTTTATCGATTAAAAGTTGTCGCAACGTCGTCGCACCTTTATTTTCTTATATATCAACATATATTCAAATGGTATAAGTACTAATTAATTAACTAATCAAGTTTACTTTTACTAAACATGCTTAGAAAATTCTAGAATATAATTAGAAAAAAATAAGCACAAAAAGACAAACATGTCATTTCAAAGAAAAAAGTAAACATCAAATCAAACCAAACATAATTATTATATTCTTTACTTAATACTTAAGTGAAAATGACATAAAGTGATGATTTGAAATGTGATGTTAAGTGTTAAAATAATAAGGTTACTTAAAAAGTAAGTAAAGGGTATTTTGGTCTTTTTACAAAATATAATTTTGATCCAAAACTTTTTCTATAAATAAGCATCAACTTTCTCACTTTTTGCACTTCTTCTACTTTATTTTTCAAGCTTTTCTTTCACTCTCTGATGGCTTCTTCTCTTTCCTCACTAACTTTTTCAAAAGCATATCAAACAAAGTCAAAACTCCACCAAACTTTGCCAAAGACCTTAGAATATCATCAAAATATGGTTTAGCATCTAAGAAGAGAAGAAATGATGGAGGAAGGGGAGGATCAAGATGAGGCCGAACCTATGGAAGCGGAGGAGCAAGTTCAAGGATCTCCAAAGCGAGAAAAAGAGAAGGAAGTGCTGCCGGAATCAAAAGGAAAGTCTACGAAAAAGATATGGTGAAGATAAGAGGATTTAGTGACGTGTTGGATTAAACGAATGTTGGTAGGAAGTGAACAATTTAGTTAAATGTGAGTACTCAAATCTTAGTTTTATTTTAATAAAAACTTATGTTGATAATACACATATTAAATTAGAAATTAATATGTTAAATATTGATTGATATTAGATGATAACTTGGTTGATATTATGGTTGATTATATGTTTGTGATATGGATGATTACTTGGTTTGGTAAATGATAAGTGAAATGGTTAGTAAGTATATTTAATTCAATGGAAATTAAATCCATACAAATGTGTGTATAGAAATTATTTAGCCTCTTAATGATTTCAAGATATCTAAAAATATGAGAAATGATATTATAATAATATAATATTATAAAATTAAATGAAATGGAATATGAGTTTGAAATATAAAAATATTGTTTAAAATGAGTTTAAAATAATTTAGAATTGTTCTATAAAAATTTAAAAGTGTTTCCAAGAAGTTTGAAAATAAATTGAAAAACAAGTCAAAACTAGGCGCGTCGCGTAACGGTAGTTCGCGATTTCGCGCCATAAAAGTTAAATGAGTGTACAAAGTGGAATATAGCTTGGAATTTGAGATAATAGTTTTCCGGTCAATTATATCCATAGTTTTCCATTAAAGAAAGAAAATTCAACTTTCATCAAGTAGAGTTCGAAATATGTCCAAAATAATTTTCTAAAAACATCGCGATTTTGCGGTTCGGAATCCAGAAAGGAATTTCTTTATAAATGATGTAACGACTCGGTACTTTCAACCATTCGCATCCATTATCAGTGTATAGGTAGACAATCATGCCGGAATTGAATTGCTCAAAATACCGCGTTGTAAATAAAAATTTGCCAAATCTCAGAATATACAGTAAATAAAAATCACAGATCACAGACACAGAGTATATAAAAATGCAGCGGAAGAAAAAGAGATAGTAGTTCATGAAGCTACTATATAAATATGAGATACATAAGAGTTAAATAAGATACAACAGAAGAGTAATAGGATACATCAGGTACAAATCAGATACATCACTGAACCACTGGATACTGAAACAAAATAGATGGCTGGATCTTCAAGGAAAGCTCCAACGCCGATGGTGAATCTGGAATGCTAACTCACTCAATCTGACCCGAGCGTAAAGCAAAACACAAAACCCTCGAGTCAGGACATAAATACTTATAAACTGTAAATCAACTCAAGTGAACAGTAACAAAATGTATCAGTAACTTAAAGGATGCTTGGGACCGCCCATCCTCTAAGGATCCGTTAAACTATTTACTATGTAGTAATATACGCTATATACGGTAGTGTCTAATCAGTAAAGTATAATCATATAGAAAATAGCGTTAAGGGGATGATGAACCTTAACGCGGTCGGATCTTTAAAACCAAAATCGTAGTGGGCTCGATATAAGGATATGACAAGGCACGCGAGGCAATGCCAGGGTGGATACACCGTTTGCACTCCCGGACCGGTGGTGACGGCAAGCCAGCAGCTTCCGCCCACCTCGAACAATACCCCCGAATCAAAGTGGCGCCACCGAATCGAATCACAACAGTAATAGAATAGTTACCGATGGAGCATGCTCGATGAAACGGTGCGACCCTTTGTGTAGCCCGGTATAGCTCATGTTTAAGTCATATATGCCAACTCACGAGAGTTGGGTCCACGTAATATACCTCGAGAACGTCGCCACCATCCTACTTCATTTTGGAATCTCCACCGCGTACACAGTTGTTAAAGTGGTTTTCGGTATTGTCCGACTATAAGACAATATCCGATCCCGGTCTCTTTAACAACCAATCGTTATTATAACTCGTAGTTATAACTTTAAAACATATTTTATACTTCAAAATAAAATATCATTCCAACCCAAATCTTTATCAAAATAAAGATTAAATCATTTCCAAACCATTTCAAATATATCATCATACCATATCTTTCAATTCAAATATTTATCAAAGCAAATATCAAGTCATTTCTGACCATTTTTATTATCAAAACATTTTAATATCGAAATGTCATATCTTAAAAAACTTCGTTTCAAATCATTTTAATATACCAAAATATCATATCTTTTCGAAACCACATTTCAATCATTTAATATATCAAAATATCGTATCTTTAAAATCCTTTAAATTCAAAGATAACATTCATTCATTTCGATTCAACCCACTCTTTAAATGATTTATATTTCAACGATTTAATTCAATTAAAATCATTTTAAAAGTGTAATTATTATACTTTCAAGTCCAGTATTCAATTTTCAAAGTTCCAAACCATTCTGAGTTCGTTTGCTAAGTCAAAAACCATAATTAGTACAATTTCAGCATTTCACAGCATATAGAAAAAGCTATTACAAGTTATACTTGAAAACACTTTGATTCAGCAAAGACATCATTTAAAACTGCTGTTTAAACTCAGCTTTTAGTTGAATTATAGTTCAAACAGAAAAGACGGCATTTCAGAAGTGCTGCGGTAGTTCAGATTTCAAAACAAAGATTTTATTTGATTTCAGCAAAGGTTGCAGACCACTATGGCATTTCCAGAGAATGCTATAAGAGACCTGAGTTCAATATTAGCCTATATGTTCAACTACAGCAACTACAGCATTTCAGACGTGCTGTAATAGCTCATTTTTTTACAGTTTTAGTTCAATTCAGAAACCATAGCATTTCTGAATGCCATTAAGAGTAAATTCTAGGTTTTGTTGTATTTCCAGTAATTAAATATCTTTAATTCAAAACAAATAAACATTTTAGAAAATTCATTTTCAACATTTAAATGTTCATTAACATATCATTTGACATATTATTTTTATACAATAAATTTCATATAACTAAGTCCAATTTCAACAATTTACCAAATAAATTCAAGTGTAAAAGTTTCCAATTCTTCACATTTCGACAAATAAACTTAACACATATATTTTATTTTCATTTGACAAAATTTTAACCAAATTTCCTATTTTTATTTAATTAACTTAAACCTTTAATTAAAACCAAATTCACCTTTTCCAATCAAGTTATATCTTAAAATTTCACCTTTCAACAGTCATTTATTCAGCCACTTAAATTCATAGAAAAGTTCGATAATACTTTAACAAATCATCTAAATTAAGATTTAAATCAAAAATCATATTTACCAATTTCCAGATATAATTAAAGTCCATTTTATTTATATAGCTTAAACATCATTTTAACCAAAATTCCACATTCCAAACTTAGGGCATTTTCACAAATCAAATTTTAACCATTCATAAATTACATTTTTAACACATAGAAAAATCACAATTTATTTATTTAAAACATTTCACAATCCATTTGAATCAAATTTCATAAATTTATATTTTAAAAATACTTAGAAATATTCAAAACACTTTATAGAATAACCACGGGTCTGTATATAGTTTTCTAACCTAGGTCAAGTGATACGGATATGTATCATTTCATTTGCATTTTAAAAAGAAAAATCCAGGTTCTATCATTTCAAACCCGCAATCCCAAGTCAAAATGAAAAATAAAAAAACCATTCACGCCTATCATTTCAGTCCGTAATGATTTTATTCTAACAGGGAACTTGCAGTGTGATCATATACAAAAATAATATAAACAATGTCAATATCGTAATATACAGTCATATATCAGATGTCATGTGAAAATTAACAGTTTTAACATGGTAATAACATGGCATAACATATCATATGATACTCATTAACTTGCATAAACATTTTTATTACCAAATACTTGTCATCAATTCACTTTCCATAAGTATAAATGTCAGAGTGAGAAAGACTCACATTTTTCAAAGCTAGAGACCAAAACAATACACAAGCACGACTCCAAAGGCACGACAAGCACAATTGCACGACTTTTGATTTGAGTTGAAAGATAGCCAAGATATGATTTTGTATAAACAACCCAAAAAAAAACAAACAAGACAATATATAAACATTCAACATAAAATAACATTGAAACAATTTTGAAATACAAAGCAAAATGAACAAGATAGATTGGATCTTGCTTCAACCACTTCAATGCTTGGCCTAAGGGACACTTATGCTTGGCTATGATGATGCTTTGGCTCAGGTATGACATCATATAGGTCAGGTTTAACATCATATAGGCAAGGCAACAAGTGGAGATGAAGGTGTAGTGGTGCAACATAAAGCATATATAGGGTCAAGGTTAAATAAGTTGAGTTTTTGTGACATTCTTGGATCGGCCATGGGCATGTGGTGGCTTGGCCATGCTTGTACAGGTCTGGACAGTAGTGGGGAGGGGTGTGTTGTGGTCAGGTCTGGGGAGTGGCAGCGGCTATGGTGGTGGTTTGGGTGGTGGTTGAAGTGGATGAGCATGTAGAGGTCAAATAAGCATGGATCTAGGCATCTAGGTTGTAATTTGAGGGATTTGACCATCAAAAGGGGTTCGACCATGGTCAGATCTGATGGGGAAGATGGTGGTGATGGTTGGGAAGAGGTGTAGGAGGTGGTGACCGTGGCTATGGAGGAGAGGCCAAGCAATACACATGAGAAAACAAGGCAAAATATAAGAAAACAATGGAAAAAGAAGAGCAAAAAGAAGAGGAAAAGAGGAGCCATTACCAAACCTTTTTAGCCGTGAAAAATAAAGTGGAGAGGAATGTTTTCATGTGAAAATGAGGTAAGAAATGCACAGCTACAATAAAGAAAGGAACGGTTAAAGGAAATTAAATCTATTAATTGGAAAAGAAACGGAAGAAGAAACGTTAAAACGGTTTTACGTTTCTTTGCTTTCAAACCTTTTAAACTTCCTATATATATATTCATATACATCTTAAATAACTGAAAACACTTATAAATTTCAGTTAGAATTCGAAAATATAGCAGATAAACAAAATATTAATAATTAAATATTAATTAGATATGATTAAAATAAGAAAAATAGCACAGAAAGTGAAAACTTGACTTAAGAATTAGAAATAACTTCAATACACTTTGGAAAAATTTACTTTAATTTAAATACATGTAAAATGAATAAAATAAAGTAAAACACAACAAATAAAAGTGAGTGCATAAAATAAGTAAATAAATTTTAATTATATATAATTAAATTAAGAAAATGGCTTAAAATTGTAGACTAGGCTTTTAAAATTAGAAATAAATTCAAATGAACTTTAGAAAAATTATATTATCATTTTAAAAATACTTAAAAGTCAAAATATACATAATATAACATATTATCACATATTAAAATAAAATATAACAAAGAAGAAGTAATTTATACAATTTAAAATAGTCATTGTTAAATAACCTTATATACGCACAATATTGTAAAGGGTATAACTTTCACAATTTACATCCAAATTCAACGAAACGAAAAGTGGTGTTCTTAGAATTTTATGTACTTTCATAATAAAAGAAAAAATTAAAATTTTAAACTTTTAAAATTTTAAGTTAAAAGTCACAGTTTTACTATTTTGACCAAAATCAGCATTTCAGGCAAATATTCAACTTACACAAGTTTGGAATTATAACTCATATAAAAATCAAGATTATATTTACATAATAAATTTAATCATTTCAAATCAGTAAAATAAGTTTTTAAATCAAAATCTTACATTAAAAATAATTAAAATATACAATAAAATAATTACAAAATACAGGGTTGTTACTCTCTCCCCCACTCAAAACTTTTCGTCCCCGAAAAGGAATTAGGTATGGAAGGGCACAGAAAAGATAGAGTGAAATAGGATTAAGATAAGATGACAAGAAGATTGAAGTTATACCTGATAACTGTTGTTATAGGTAAGTTCAACAAGGTGGAGGTGATCTTTCCAAGATTCTCCAAAATTAAGAACACAAGCACGAAAAAGGTGGATTCAAAATGATTACCAAAGATCTATCAGAGATTATAGAAAGATTCCTATACCAATCTATAGCAAGATAAGGAGGAGGAGGATAACAAAAATAGTTTGGAAAACAAAATAAGGAAATAGATTTGAAAGCATGGAAATTTCAACTTAAATAGAGAATAAATCTTTACACAAGTTAAATAATCTTAACTATCTCGAATTTCATTATCTTATTATCCAATCATCATAAATTAACAAATTTCAAAACCATGGGTTTGAAAAATAATCATTTATTACACTCACAATGTATTTAATAAATTTAATTCTTCTTTATTCCAAGTAAAAATTAGATTTATTCCTCTCAATATATTTATCACTCGTGTTAAATATATTTACATTTTTTTATAACTACTTTCTTTTATTCTTAGTTCTTTTACCATCATTTTATTGTAAGTCATTCAATTACCCTTTATTATATTTACCTCTGTTAATCATTTTATAATTAAAATTTAAGTGTATAACATTTATTATAACTACTCAAATTTTATTTATAAAATCTTTTTATATTGTATATTATCCAATTACATTGTTAACTTCTGAAATTTTGGTAAGTTATATTTGAATGCAATTGTATTATACAAATAAAATGTCCAATTCAATCATTCCAAGCTTAAATCATTTATTCAAATTTTTTCTTTTCTTTTTATAATTGAAATTATCATTTAAAAATAGAATTTAAGAATTAAATTTCTGATTTCTTCAGACCATTTAGAGATAAGAAATAATATATATACATATATAATATGTCAAATCAAATTTCAATCATATATCTATATATATATATATATATATATATATTATAAACCAAGTCATATTTTAAAAATTCAAATCAATTTAATTTCCCAAAACAAAGCTGTAGCAAGACTACAGAACAGTCTCCTAACTTCGAAACTCGAAAATGAACGTCGATGATGTCGCGATCATCACCGAAGTTATTTTCCAGCGACAAAGAGAAGAGAACTAATTTTAAACCTTTAAAATTCTTTGGAAAAAAAATGCTATTCAAAATACTTTAAATAATATAACCTTTTAAAACATTAAACACAAGGTTTTGAAACCATCGGAAATTAAATTCTCAAATATCTTGTTTTAAATTCATTTCAGTTCCCAAGTCAATTTATAAACAACTATTTATAAATTCATTTATAGAACAATAAATGATAAATAAAGATTATCATTTCAAGTAATCAATTTAAATCAGTATATTAAGTTTCATAAATATACTTATATATCAAAATTTATTTCATTTACCAATTTTTTTTTAAAAATATATTGTGTCCGTTTGTTTTGTCAAAGTGTTATGGAAATCTTATTGGTAGCACTGATTAGACGTATCGGTCAGAAACCCAACTCAACATCAACAACTCAAACAACACAATATATAAAACATTTTAATTTTAAATACTAGTTTACAAATACACTATACATGAATAGATTTTCAAAGAAGGATAGAGATTCAAATTTTTTTGATTAACACAAATCAAAGGAGATTATGATTTAAAAATAAGCTGGAAACAAGGATGACATGATTAAATAACAGAATAGGAAGATGGATAAGCTTATATAAATCACGGGCAACCTTAACCGGGTCAACCGTGACTTAAAGAATAAGATCAATGTTGATTTTTCTAGGGTAAATCTACATTCGATCTCAAGAGTTAGAGTTTGAAATAACAAAAGATATTAGCATCTAAACCAAGGATAGATAAGAATCTCTGGTGAATCGATGCTAATTGTAAAGGAGTTTTCCCCTTTTTTCAATTCAATTTGAAATTGGCGTAACCGCCGACTCACTAGAAAGATCATTCGAAGCGGTGTTGTGGAATGCTCCAGAGTCAAAAGAAGATGAATAGTGAGGGATACGAATGGATTTTGGAACTGTAGGGAACGTTCCAAAATTCAAAGGAATCGAGTCAAAAGAAAAAGATTCAACTCGAATGAAAGTGATTCTGTAATTACATCTACTCCATATGCTGAGTTTTGCCTAGAGCTACCAAAGCTCTGATACCAACTGTAACGACTCAGTATTTTCAACCATTCGCATCCATTATAAGTGTATAGGTAGACACTCATGCCGGAATTGAATTGCTCAAAATACCGCGTTGTAAATAAAAATTTGCCAAATCTCAGAATGTACAATAAATAAAAATCACAGATCACAGACACAGAGTATATAAAAATGCAGCGGAAGAAAAAGGGATAGTAGTTCATGAAGCTACTATATAAATATGAGATACATCAGAGTTAAATAAGATACAACAGAAGAGTAACATGATACATCAGGTACAAATCAGATACATCACTGAACCACTGGATACTCAAACAAAATAGATGGCTGGATCTTCAAGGAAAGCTCCAACGCAGAAGGTGAATCTGGAATGCTAACTCACTCAATCTGACCCGAGCGTAAAGCAAAACACAAAACCCTCGAGTCCGGACATAAATACTTATAAACTGTAAATCAACTCAAGTGAACAGTAACAAAATGCATCAGTAACTTAAAGGATGCTTGGGACCGCCCATCCTTTAAGGATCCGTTAAACTATTTACTATGTAGTAATATACGCTATATACGGTAGTGTCTAATCAGTAAAGTATAATCATATAGAAAATAGCGTTAAGGGGATGGTGAACCTTAACGCGGTCGGATCTTTAAAACCAAAATCGTAGTGAGCTCGATATAAGGATATGACACGGCACGCGAGGCAATGCCAGGGTGGATACACCGTTTGCACTCCCGGACCGGTGGTGACGGCAAGCCAGCAGCTTCCGCCCACCTCGAACAATACCCCCGAATCAAAGTGGCGCCACTGAATCGAATCACAACAGTAATAGAATAGTTTCCGATGGAGCATGCTCGATGAAACGGTGCGACCCTTTGTGTAGCCCGGTATAGCTCATGTTTAAGTCATATATGCCAACTCAAGGGAGTTGGGTCCACGTAATATACCTCGAGAACGTCGCCACCATCCTACTTCATTCTGGAATCTCCACCGCGTACACAGTTGTTAAAGTGGTTTTCGGTATTGTCCGGCTATAAGACAATATCCGATCCCGGTCTCTTTAACAACCAATCGTTATTATAACCCGTAGTTATAACTTTAAAACATATTTTATACTTCAAAATAAAATATCATTCAAACCCAAATATTTATCAAAATAAAGATTAAATCATTTCCAAACCATTTCAAATATATCATCATACCATATCTTTCAATTCAAATATTTATCAAAGCAAATATCAAGTCATTTCTGACCATATTTATTATCAAAACATTTTAATATCAAAATGTCATATCTTAAAAAACTTCGTTTCAAATCATTTTAATATACCAAAATATCATATCTTTTCGAAACCACATTTCAATCATTTAATATATCAAAATATCGTATCTTTAAAATCCTTTAAATTCAAAGATAACATTCATTCATTTCGATTCAACCCACTCTTTAAATGATTTATATTTCAACGATTTAATTCAATTAAAATCATTTTAAAAGTGTAATTATTTTACTTTCAAGTCCAGTATTCAATTTTCAAAGTTCCAAACCATTCTGAGTTCGTTTGCTAAGTCAAAAACCATAATTATTACAATTTCAGCATTTCACAGCATGTAGAAAAAGCTATTACAAGTTATACTTGAAAACACTTTGATTCAGCAAAGACAGCATTTAAAACTGCTGTTTAAACTCAGTTTTTAGTTGAATTATAGTTCAAACAGAAAAGACAGCATTTCAGAAGTGCTGCGGTAGTTCAGATTTCAAAACAAAGGTTTTATTTGATTTCAGCAAAAATTGCAGACCACTATGGCATTTCCAGAGAATGCTATAAGAGACCTGAGTTCAATATTAGCCTATATGTTCAACTACAGCAACTACAGCATTTCAGACCTGCTGTAATAGCTCATTTTTCACAGTTTTAGTTCAACTGAATGCCATTAAGAGTAAATTCTAAGTTTTGTTGTATTTCCAGTAATTAAATATCTTTAATTCAAAACAAATAAACATTTTAGAAAATTCATTTTTAACATTTAAATGTTCATTAACATATCATTTGACATATTATTTTTATACAATAAATTTCATATAACTAAGTCCAATTTCAACAAATTACCAAATAAATTCAAGTGTAAAAGTTTCCAATTCTTCACATTTCGACAAATAAACTTAACACATATATTTTATTTTCATTTGACAAAATTTTAACCAAATTTCCTATTTTTATTTAATTAGCTTAAACCTTTAATTAAAACCAAATTCACCTTTTCCAATCAAGTTATATCTTAAAATTTCACCTTTCAACAGTCATTTATTCAACCACTTAAATTCATAGAAAAGTTCGATAATACTTTAATAAATCATCTAAATTAAGATTTAAATCAAAAATCATATTTACCAATTTCCAGATATAATTAAAGTCCATTTTATTTATATAGCTTAAACATCATTTTAACCAAAATTCCACATTCCAAACTTAGGGCATATTTCACAAATCAAATTTTAACCATTCATAAATTACATTTTTAACACATAGAAAAATCACAATTTATTTATTTAAAACATTTCACAATCCATTTGAATCAAATTTCATAAATTTATATTTTAAAAATACTTAAAAATATTCAAAACACTTTATAGAATAACCACGGGTCTGTATATAGTTTTCTAACCTAGGTCAAGTGATACGGATATGTATCATTTCATCTGCAGTTTAAAAAGAAAAATCCGGGTTCTATCATTTCAAACCCGCAATCCCAAGTCAAAATGAAAAATAAAAAAACCATTCAGGCCTATCATTTCAGTCCGTAATGATTTTATTCTAACAGGGAACTTGCAGTGCGATCATGTACAGAAATAATATAAACAATGTCAATATCGTAATATACAGTCATACATCAGATGTCAGGTGAAAATTAACAGTTTTAACGTGGTAATAACATGGCATAAAATATCATATGATACTCATTAACTTGCATAAACATTTTTATTACTAAATACTTGTCATCAATTCACTTTCCATAAGTATAAATGTCAGAGTGAGAAAGACTCACATTTTTCAAAGCTAGAGACCAAAACAACATACAAGCACGACTCTAAAGGCATGACAAGCACAATTGCACGACTTTTGATTTGAGTTGAAAGATAGCCAAGATATGATTTTGTATCAACAACCCAAAACAAAACAAACAAGACAATATATAAACATTCAACATAAAATAACATTGAAACAATTTTGAAATACAAAGCAAAATGAACAAGATAGATTGGACCTTGCTTCAACCACTTCAATGCTTGGCCTAAGGGACACTTATGCTTGGCTATGATGATGCTTTGGCTCAGGTATGGCATCATATAGGTCAGGTTTAACATCATATAGGCAAGGCAACAAGTGGAGATGAAGGTGTAGTGGTGCAACATAAAGCATATATAGGGTCAAGGTTAAATAAGTTGATTTTTTGTGACATTTTTGGATCGGCCATGGGCATGTGGTGGCTTGCCCATGCTTGTACAGGTCTGGACAGTAGTGGGGAGGGATGTGTTGTGGTCAGGTCTGGGGAGTGGCGGCGGCTATGGTGGTGGTTTAGGTGGTGGTTGAAGTGGATGAGCATGTAGAGGTCAAATAAGCATGGATCTAGGCATCTAGGTTGTAATTTGAGGGGTTTGACCATCAAAAGGGGTTCGACCATGGTGAGATCTGATGGGGTAGATGGTGGTGATTGTTGGGAAGAGGTGTAGGAGGTGGTGGCCGTGGCTATGGAGGAGAGGCCAAGCAATACACATGAGAAAACAAGGCAAAATATAAGAAAACAATGGAAAAAGAAGAGCAAAAAGAAAAGGAAAAGAGGAGCCATTACCAAACCTTTCTAGCCGTGAAAAATGAAGTAGAGAGGAATGTTTTCATGTGAAAATGAGATAAGAAATGCACAGCTACAATAAAGAAAGGAACGGTTAAAGGAAATTAAATCTATTAATTGGAAAAGAAACGGAAGAAGAAACGTTAAAATGGTTTTACGTTTCTTTGCTTTCAAACCTTTTAAACTTCCTATATATATATTCATATACATCTTAAATAACTGAAAACACTTATAAATTTCAGTTAGAATTCGAAAATATAGCAGATAAACAAAATATTAATAATTAAATATTAATTAGATATGATTAAAATAAGAAAAATAGCACAGAAAGTGAAAACTTGACTTAAGAATTAGAAATAACTTCAATACAGTTTGGAAAAATTTTACTTTAATTTAGATACATGTAAAATGAATAAAATAAAGTAAAACACAGCAAATAAAAGTGAGTGCATAAAATAAATAAATAAATTTTAATTATATATAATTAAATTAAGAAAATGGCTTAAAATTGTAGACTAGGCTTTTAAAATTAGAAATAAATTCAAATGAAATTTAGAAAAATTATATTATCATTTTAAAAATACTTAAAAGTCAAAATATACATAATATAACATATTATCACATATTAAAATAAAATATAACAAATAAGAAGTAATTTATACAATTTAAAATAGTCATTGTTAAATAACCCTATATACGCACAATATTGTAAAGGGTATAACTTTCACAATTTACATCCAAATTCAACGAAACGAAAAGTGGTGTTATTAGAATTTATGTACTTTCATAATAAAAGAAAAAATTAAAATTTTAAACTTTTAAAATTTTAAGTTAAAAGTCACAGTTTGACTATTTTGACCAAAATCAGCATTTCAGGCAAATATTCAACTTTCCCAAGTTTGGAATTATAACTCATAAAAAATCAAGATTATATTTAAATAATAAATTTAATCATTTCAAATAAGTAAAATAAGTTTTTAAATCAAAATCTTATATTAAAAATAATTAAAATATACAATAAAATAATTACAAAATATAGGGTTGTTACAAATGATATTTTTAAATGATTAAAAATATGAAATAAATTTTATAAATCTATTAAAATTGTTTAAAAGAGATTTGGAATGGAAAATATGAATTTTCAAATATTAAAAAGTTGTTTAAATGAAATAAGCTTATATAGCACTTACCGCAGCACTTTTATGCTGCGAATTCTATAACATTTTGAATATTAGTTTTAAACCACAATTCTTTCCTAAATCTTTTGTGAATGATTTTAAAAGAATAATTAAGTAATGTAAAGGTGGTTTGGAAGTTTTAATAAGAGTTTGAATCAATGGTTATGGTGAATTGCTTATACCACTTAAACAAAAAAGTGAAGATTAGTGAATGTAATAACAAACTGAGTAGGCGAAAACAACTAGTACATTTGTCCCGTCTATGAGATTTGAGAAAATAAAACAAAGTGTTTGACTATGGTTAGGAATGGAGCAACCAGTGCCCTGAACTTACCTAGCCTATGTTTTCTCTTCTTAGGCGAGGGGTGGAATAGATCGAAAGGAAAACTCGAATGCTCTAAAAGATCATATTTATGTTTTTACAAGATAAAAGAAAAGAAACAGATTCTTTGAATGTTATTAACCACTTAACATCTTTTATTCGATGGTTGGTACGAAGGAACCGGGATCGGATTTAGGTGATTCCTATCCGAATAGCCGGGATCGGATTTGGGTGATTCCTATCAGAAAACCCCTTCAAACTAATTTTCAAAATAAAACATATCAAAGACAAATATCATTGAAGATGAAGATCTTCATGATGTAGGATTACTTTCCATTAGTCCTTGGAGGTGAAACTTACCATATCTAAGGTGGTAGTAGTGCTCTATTATGAAAATCTTCGATTTGCAAGAATATGATTTGAAGTTCAGAAAGATATCTTTGATTAAGATTTAATGAATGATTTGGGAATATTTTCCCTAAGTTAAAAGTTATAGTTTGAATATAAGAAATATTTGATTAAGATTTAATAAATGATTTTGAAAGGTTTTCCTAAGTAAAAGAGAAAATGATTTGGAATTACTCTAGGATTTAAGAAAGGTTTAAATAAATCAAATGATTTGATAAAGGAGGCTTAATGATTCCATATACCCTTGAAAAGAAAATGGAATAAATTGAAGAGAATATATCTAAGAAAGATATTTTATTTAAATAAAAGATGAAGTAATTGATTGATGATTAATATCCGCATATGAACTTAACATTTTTTAAATCGATAATTGGCTTCAAAGGAATCAGAATCGGATTTGGGTGATTCCTATCTGAGAACCACTTCGAACCAATGTACACGTTCGAAAGTGAAGACATGTTGAAGATGATGATTATTGTAGACCGTGGATCTTCATAGCATGGGAACTGCTTGTTGACATGTTATAGGTTGCTCCCATTATAGAGTTATTTATAGCAGTGGTCTCCTCGTTGTGGAACTTTTTCGGATTGCATGGACTACTCGCTACTAGTGGGAGTAGGAGAGTGCCTTCGGTTTCGTTTTGTCCCAGAATGAAATTGTATGGACGAATGTCTGACATTGCATTTCTGAGACACAACATTTGACTTTTATAAACATACATCTGCTTGTTGGTGGAGAAGGCAACTTCTCTTAGCTTAACACCCTTCTCCGAGACATATGAGCTTAGAGGTTGTATGCTTGTGGGGGTAAAATGGCGATCAAAGGAATGGCAGTGTGGCATTCAAAGTGGAACCTGTTATGATCATAGCGTGGTTTAGTATGAAAAGCGTAGCTTTAAAGAAATTGAGCATAGCCTCTTTTGCCTTACATCCCTCAAGATGATATGGTACACTATGTGGTACGATGGACACAAATTCGAAACAAGTGAGTATGTATAATGGTGTCTAATACGTTGGGCCCTTTGCGGGATACGTCGTCAAGGAATTTATTGCCCCATTTGGATAAAGTGGTTAGCTTGAGAAAAGCATGGAATTATCAGTAGTAGTGTAGCAAGTATAGTTCCAAGTGACTAGTCTGAGAAAAGCGATTAAAGCACGTGGAAATTATGTTTGTAATGTGTGGATTGGAGAAAAGGTCACTAGTTCTTTATCATGTTGGAAATCCAATCCCAATACGAGATTTATGGTTTTGATTGTATTCCCAAAATAGTTGTAATGACTTGCAAACATTTCAGCTACCCCTTTGGTATCATATATTCCGTTCGGTATATTCTGTTGATCCAGTCCGAATATATTCCCTTAGATTAGTCCAGATATTGATACCTTATTTGAAAAGTATTTTTCAAAAGAATGTCATTAAAAATAATATCAAGTGTATTTTGGTATAAAAGCGTTTTGGTTATCATAAGGTAAAAACCTGTCAGTATTTGTGTGTGGGCGTGGTCTTATGAGATACCGTTCTTTTCAAAGGTTTTGATAACATCGTCATGAACTATAAATTTTAAATTTCGAGTATCTCACACTAGTTTATCTAGCCTGATCCGAGTATTTTTAATACTCGGGTCAGATGCGAGTAGTTCAGGTTAAGTTGAAGACGGTTGGAGTTTCTAGAGGAGAGCTGGAGTTCTTCATCATCGTATGGACGTATTCTATTATCCGCTACATCTATTGCATTTGTTTTGTTGTTTTCAGCATTTGTAAGGACTGGGGTTTATAACTGTCTAGGATGAATCTAGGTTAGACTCCGATATTGTATTTTAAAATTTTCCACTGCAAAGATTATTATTGAAATAACATATGTTATTCCATTCATGTGAGATCTTGTTTTGTCTTTATTTTCTTTCTACCCTTAATGATCCCCTTATACATGCAATTTGAGTTGGACAAGTGTGGTTTATTGTCGATTCAAAGAGTACGAAAAAATGGGCCATCACAATGTACACTGACAAGACCTTAGTGGAACCACTATAAATCGGTATGTGGTTTACTTTTCATTATTGCTTTGATTATCTATTGCTTATTTGGTGATTGTGATTGGTTTTGAATTGGATTGAGGTTGGGATTGAGATATTATTGGTTGTTTTACACTTTTTAGCATGATCTCGTTTTTCACCGTGCTTTAGGGTATTGATTTGAGTGGTCTCGAGTTAGAATTTCCTACAACACTTTTATAAATAACATAATAATGCATACCAAACTTCACCATTTATTCCACTCTTTTCATTCTTTAAAATGTATTTAGATACTTATCTCAAAGGTCAAAGAAAATTCATAAATGATTTCACAAGATTTCTTATTCAAAAGAATAATGAAGGTGGTTAAAAACAAATTTTGCTCAAACATTATTACTATGAACCCTTCTCTCATTTCTAAAATTATTTATTAATAACATAAGATTATATATATATATATAATTTTTAATGCTTGTAAATAAGTATTAAATATCCGTATTAAATAATTATGTAAAAAAGATAAATTTAGAATTTACTGAAAACCATTTTAGAGAAGTGTTACATATAAAGATAACCCTTTACTTCAAGATTTCATACACACACACATACATACATACATACATATATGTATATTTCTAAAAAATAATTAAACTTTAAATTACTTGTAAAATACTCTTACACATGCTATTAGCCGTTTTTAAGATGTCACAAAAATAAGATAACTATTATTTCAGATGCATTTTAATCGTCTAAATTGTTAAAATATCACGAGACAATGCTATAAAATGTCCAGTAAAGCTGTATAGGTTCACTACTAAAAATCCTGCTTAATGATAGTTTGAAATACTTGATTTTTTTTCGTTTTCTCTATGTCATCAAATGATTTAAGGCTTGATTTTTTTTACAGTACTTAAATTACCGAGGTTGCATAATAACTTTGTGAAGAAACGCCTAACGATGCCTATTAAATCATAAGTACAAAATATTTTAAAGTGCCCAAATAGGGATCTTTTTGCCCTTTAATTTTCGTATATTTTATCTGCATGTTCTTTAATTTTGCAAACTGTTTCTTTGTTGTCACATACACTATTATAAAAGTAGAGCACGCCGAAATACTTTTTATCACTATACATTTATATACCACAGCTTTAAACCCATTTTACATCAAGGGGTTATAAAGTGTGCATATAACGACCTTTCTCACTTCAAACAATTACACACACTTCAACTTCACAAAAACCAAACCAAACTTGAAAAAAAAGTCTGGGCCACGAGACATGTTGTAAAGGGTAATAAAAGTAATTGTAACAGCCCACAAATCCGTACCCCTTGAGTCAACACTATTCTACAACAATCAACTCAAGTTGTACAGAAATACGAACCATTTGGGTTAAAGAAGAAGAGGTAGAAGAAGAGAAAAAAAAATCAACATTCAGAATCTATCCATCGCAGCGGAATAAAATATAATAGATAGTAAATAATCTTTACTCAAAATCAAATATATCTGTATACATACATTACATCATCAGAGTACATCAGTCACAGCTCACATCAATAACATACAATGGATACACAATAACTCACAGTGGAATATATATATAAACAAGTACGAATGTACGTATCGTCATCCAGCTCGTCTTCTGAGCTCCACAACATCATATCCTGTATCCTATAATACTCGGTCTGACCCGAGCATTACAGTTAAATAACACCCGAGTGAGTCTGGAATACCAGCGTGAGAAAATCACACCCAATTGATTATTAAAGTTTCAAAAATCCTTTGGAAATAAAAGCATCTCGTAAGACCATGCCACAAATAAACATGTCGGGTTTTTACCTTACGATAGCTAATACAATTTTATAGAAATCCTCTGATATTATAATAGGGTCTATTTACAAATACTTATAAAATAGCTGAAATTGTTACATTATTAAATTCCATCTACTAGCCACAAAAGTGGGTAATACAAACAAAACTCGTACAAGGCTCGTAGGGAGAATGGATTTCCAACTAATGACTAGGCACTAGGTACCACCTGTCACAGTACGGGGCCTAGATCACCGTACCGAGGAGTACGCCCGCTCCCTTGCAACACAAGGCCGGGACTATCCCTTACTGGATAATCCCGAGTGAGATCACCCCGCGGTTGGGATCAGCAACCGCACAACTAAGCCGAAATAAAAGGGACATCTAGACTGGAATGACCTCACCCTGCTTGGGTTCTACCGACCTAGCCTTGCTGCATAACCCCTGATTTTCAGTCATTCCCATTTGATGAGGCTTGAAGCTAAGCGTTACCTTTTTAGAACGTATCCCTTAGAATGCCCATCGTCCACCTGACGATGTTTCGCAAGCATTCATCCATACAAGTCCGTCCCGGGTTCGAACGGAACCGAAGGCACTATTCCTACTACATCCATTTTGGAAATATCCTCAAGATTAGTTGCGACTAGCCCTTGCACTTCACTGCTCCATCTTCGAATCCAAAATCGTTTACACGAAACGTACAAACCGGATCGAAGTGGTTTTCGAGAAATTAATCTCGATCCCGGTCTCTTCGAAACGATCAACGCATTGTCCAATATTGATAGTCGGTTATTTAACTGTCAATTAGTATTCACGAACAACCATCAACCAATAGTTTTCCAATTTTTTTTATTAATCCCAAAATATCTTCACAAGATATATTTCTATTTTTCAATCCTTTGGAAACAGTTTCAAAACCATCCTTCCTTTCAGAATAAACTTTCCCAACTATTTTCTATCTCGTCTGAAATTACCAAGCACAAAATAGATTTTTTTTAAATAATTTAAAACACTTAACTTTGAAATTTATACTTCAAAACATTTATTTGAAAACGCACTTCAATAAAAATGCATACCATTTGAATATTTGAAAATAAGATTTACTTAGTAAAATATACAACTAGATTTACACTTTTAAAACACATACTAAATCACTTTTTAAATAATTATTGTTACAATAGATTAAAAGGAAATACTTACTTTTGAAATTAAATATTAGAAATAATAAGTTTTACAAAACTTGCTTTCTTTTAAAAAACATCTTTAAAACATTTAATTTATATTTAAAATTTACTTTTAAAAACGTTTACTTGGCCATCCAGAGAAAATTCCAACTTCAAGCACTTAAATCAATTTTCCCCAAATTGATTCCCAATTTAATTTATTTGAAATAAGTTTCTTAAATTTCTCAATTTATTTCAAAATTCATTAGTTACGGACTTATTATTATTGTTGTTATTTTCCGTTTGATGTAAAATCCTTTAAGGGAAATATATCAATTTCAGGCTTTTCCCAAATTCTCCTTTATTCCTTTCCATAATTTAAATCTTAAAATATTAAATAAATATTTTGTTCTATTAAATAATATCACTGAAGTTTCAAACTTCACTAACTTTCTGTTTATTCAAAAATTCCTTTCCATATACAGAATTTGATTAATTAGTATTTTGAAACTACTAATATTCTTATCCAATTCACTTTAATTTATATACATTCGTTATAATTATTTCTTAAGAGTTCGCTTCCTTATTTACTTTCAAAATCCAATTCTATATATTTGGATAAAACCGAGTACCAAAATATTCAAGCAGACGATAACATTCGATATTCTAATATAATCCATCACAGAATTTCAATCAATCACATCAGTGGATATTAAATAATTTAAATACATGTTGAGGGATCCAGTTGGATCCCTCCAACCTGTTTTCCCTGCATCCACAGACGTTAGCACAATATAATCCATCAATTCCAAATATATACCACACTACAGCGCATCAATCAATTCAACCATTTCAAACAATTATTTAAATTTAATCATTTAAATTTAAATTTAAGTTCACTGAGTGAGATTAACTCACCTTGAATCCGTTTGCAGCCCATTTCAATTTCAACCTGGTTTCCCGGGTTATAACCTTGTATAACATTTAAATTTTGTATCAATATTCGAGCCAATAGAACGATTAAATTTCCATTTAACAAAAATAAATTTTCTTCTTTTTATTTAAGTTAATCTTCCTATAATAAATATTTTAAATAATGAAAATAATTAAAGAAGTTTATGAAGCAAATTAATTTCTACAACACATCATTATATTTTCTTCCAAAATCATATAACCGGACTTATTTTATTTCAGTAAGTATAAAAGTAATATTCAACTTCTCTTTTTTTTTAGCAAGCCACTACTATCAGTTTTAAACTCCAGAATCTTTTTTTTTTAACTAAAAGTTGATTAAATAAAAACTTAAGTAGTAAAAACAAAACAGACCTCCCATCACGAGTACCAAATTTCCAACAGCCGAACTTCATCTCCCACCTTCTCTGAGAACAGCTCCCGTACACGCATCTCCTCCAAACCCTAACTTGCCCAAATTGGTCGCACCCATCAATCATCGCTCATTCCAGCGAGTAGCTTCTCTCGACCTATTGCCTTCCCCCATGCGCTTCGAATTACGCTTCCACCATCACCGATCGAACCGTAGCCCTCAGCCGACCACACCTCGCTCTCGAGTCTCGCGCTTATCGCCATAGCAGCACACGATAATCACGTTTCCCTAACCGAGAATTATTAGATCGCAGTACCCTTTTTTCTTTTTTTTAGAAGCGAGATTTGTTTTGGAAATGAAAAAGGGGTTCGGCCTTTACCTTGTTCGAACGAGGAAAGAGGGGATTTTTTTTTCTTTTTGAAATCACGGAGTGCTTTGGGTTTTCGGAAAGAAGAAAGGGTTCGTTCCCCATTGTGTTGCCCTCTTTTTTTTTTTAACGTGACTTAAAGCTTCCCCTTGAAGCTTCTCCTTTTATTTCTTTATTATTATTATTATTATTATTATTATCATTTTTATTATTTTTTTATTTTTTTCGATCATTTTGATTGTTGATTGAACGGCTTAGAATTGGAAAAGTATGTGATTAAATGACAGGAAGATGGCGTATACCAGAAGCTTGATTAACTAAATTAAATTTCATCAAATTATTACCAATTAAATTTTCAGTGTGTTTATATATCTTACGCTCACACAACAACTCCAAAAGCTATGAAAATTGAAATCCGATAATAATTCAATATTACGGACTCAATGGAACTGGTTTCATCGAGTTCCAAGACCGTGCCTCGGAAGGCTCTTTTTAAATTCAATTTAAACAATTAAATTTCAAAACTTAACAAACCATTTTTAAATTTGATTTCATCACTTCTGTTCTCTTCAGTATTATGAATATAAATATTAAAAGTCTTCAAATCATTTTTAACAGGCTTAAAATTCCCGATTCAACATTTTACTCAGCTTCAGATTATTTAATTTAATAATTTAATCGTCAATAAATTGTGATATTCGTAATTTAAGTTAAAATTTCTTTTATTGAATATTTAAAATCAATTAAATATCCTGATTTCAATTGCTTAAAAATTTCGGGTCGTCACGGTAATTATACTATATATAAAGTTATTATTTGTTTTCCAAAGCAAGAGGGATCAATTTAATTAGTTAATGTCCTAAGGTTTTATTTACACACATTATATACACAATATATATTTTCAACGTCGAGTTAACTCATATAGCTCCTTTCTGACACAAGCCCTTAAGAACACATGAACACTTCCTACCATCACCCAAAGCAAGCATACTCCATCAAAAGCGTCACAAAGTCCACAACACTCCACCTACCATGCCCACGACAACATCCACCTTCCTCCCTTTAGCTCACAGCCTCCACTCTTTGGTTTTTTTTCAAGCTTCCTACGCTGCATCAAGAACTAGGCCTTAGTTTGGTGAAGTCTAGAGGTGCATGTTGTGTTTAAAAATTATAAAGAGGAGAAAGAAGGAGAGAGAGCAGCCATTTATTTCCTCTAAGACATAATTTTTGCATATCAATTTTTATGTATGCAATGTATTTATAAAGATTTTAAAGATGTAAGCATCGCCTCCTCTACCGTCTATGGCTAGCCACAAAGCACGCTCCTTCTCATATGCATCCAACAGATCTTCATTTGAAAATATCTTTCCTCTTTCACAAAGTAGACAATCACTCACATGATCCTTTTATGATGCACCATTTTAATGCTCACTAATTATAGTAAGGCTGGGTACACCATTCATCTTTCTCAACACTAACAAATATGGTAGTAAACTTAAAACAAAATTAAAAAAATTAATCAAAGATGCTTGATCACTAAATGTAACAATTACAATAATTTATTTAAGGTAATATTCATATTCATCATTATAATTTCGACTTTAGATAATTATTGTTATTATTGTTATATAAATTTTTTGAAACTATGAGAAAAACTATAGTACTATATTATATTATGGTATGTCAAATTTACTGTTACAATACGATTACCAAGAAAATGGTAACCAATATGGAGCAACATCAACATATCAAAGTTATTAATATGATAGTGGTCGTACCTTATTAATGGTAGTGATATTAGTTTTAATAGTTGTGTTAATATATATTTTCACTATTTAAAAATTCTAACAATGGATATTTTTGGAAACGTAGATGTTTGTTATTTTATTTTTATGTTGTTTCTTTTAGGTTTTTCCAGCTTCGAAAATTAAAGTTAGCAAATATGTTTATTCGTAAATAGTTCATAATGAATCATGATTTTTTTTTACTATTAATTAAAATAACTAAGAACAATATTATATGCATTGGTAGCATAATATATTTATTTTTTTCATTATCAAAGTCTTAACGCAAAAAAGTTTTGTGTCGTTGTATTGATGGATTGAACATTTTTAAAAACAAAGGAGAACCCAGCAGGTCGGTAAACTCTTGAGGATGGCATATTAAAGCCATGTGCTATTCCAAGTCTCCATACCCTCTGGTAAATTTATAAATTGAACATTTTCAACCAATGGTTTACCGCACTATCAATATACTAATAATAATTCAATAATGGTAATAAAGCCTTCGTAGCTATGTTTGACTTGCCTATTTTATTGTTTTTGTAACGACTTCCACTTGTTGGTAACGGATACCAATAATATGACAACTGTACTTATACTCACAACTAAAATAGATATTACCATTTAAAACTATATAGGTCTTATTTTATTTACAATCCAATTTTTATCCATGAATATCTATAATTCAAATTGGTTTATAATATGAAATTTACTTATCAGCAATACAGACTATCAACATTCGTATGGTTACAAGCAAAAGTTCATTACTATTATTAAGTAAAAAACATTTTCAACCTACATATTGTACTACTAGATTTTTTTTAGTCTTATTTACCTCTAGTTCTCCAAAATACATATGAAAAGATGATACTTATATTTTCTGTCGTTTATTTTCATTAGTATAGGAAATGAAAAATACAAATCATATTCTTATGAAATAACTATACGGTTATTGGCCCTAAAGTGCATAGTTTTATATTTGCTATCTAATTGCACTATTTTTACAAATATGTATTCAAAATGAAATGCAAGCCAAGATTATTCCATGTAATGAAAAAAATGAATAGTATCAAAATGTATTGCTCCATCATGTATTGAATATATCAAACCAATCAATGATGCCATCTATACAAAAGGCATCACGGTAATATTTGTTATATATCTTACAACCTTTGTTGGCCTTAAAAATAAATGTAGAACAATACTATAAAGCAAGATTATTTGGAATATATAATTCTAAGAACTTAATCTAAACTAGGGGATGTGAAGGCCACTAACACGTAGTTAACGATTTGATTTAGTTTAATTGAAATAGATTTTTTTATTCATCATAAATTATATACTGTAGAATAAAAGCGTTCATTTCCTAACTCCAAGCTTGAATTTAGATAAACTTAAAAAGAAACAATATCAAAAATAAAACTACAAAACACTTCTTGAATAATATGCAATACTCTAGAAATTATCAATGGTTAGGATTAATAAAAGAGCAAAAAATATATATTAGCATGATTGGTAAAATTATTATCACCACTAGTTTCTATATTTATTTACTACTACATTAAACACTAGTAATGCAATTTATTTTACTATAATGATAACAATAATACATAGATGTAGCTCAGTGTTGATCATCAACTTTTTAATAACATTATGGTAATGGTAGATTTACCATTATCATAGTAGTATAATATAGTAAAATTGTGATATTCTTATAATTTCAACATTTTCTTTAGAAAAAAAATATAACAATTGTTCAAAGAAATTGAAATTGTAGTGACGAATATGAATACTTCTTTTAAATAAATAATTGCAAACGAGGCATTTAGTGGTCAAGCATGTTTGTAAAAAAATTATTGCTTCAATTTTTTTACAAATAAATTATTATTCCAATATTTTTATCATATTCATTGAAATAGAGAAATTTGGATGGTATGACTGTATAATCAATAAGTATGGAAATGGTGTGACGTAAAGAAACTTCTCAAAGTTAATCATCAAGGTATGCTGACGTCATCCTATTTTGATGCTTGGTTATAGTATTCTTCATTTAGGAATAGCTATGATGTGTGTCACATATTGTTTCAATGATTTTAAAGCTCATTTTTCATTATCCTGAAATTGATTAAATAAAATAACTTTTAGGAGTTTCATATCTATGATTAAATGCCCTCGAACCTCCAAAACTTTTTACTTTCTTGAAATTAGGTATTTAGATGATATTATACATTAGTACTACATGTCAATGTACACAGTTTGAATCATGCTACATAAGTTTCAAACCTATGACCTATCACATCAAAGCTAGAGCGTCTAACCACTAGGACAGTGGTTAATTATTGTAATGTTAATTAAGTTGCATCAGAATGTCCTTTGATAAGATTTTTTTGCACCCAATTGATGGACGATGATGTAACACTTCCGTAACATTAGTTTCATGATTTTATTACATTTGGAACACATTAAAGCCTTCCAGAAGATTGATAAAGAGATTCTTTAAAAATATTAGAAAAGTTAAGTGTGAACTTTTTTGTCACACTTTTTTGAAAATGACTTAGACTTTACGATCCAAAAATATGATATTAATAAGTCATTTGAGCATGAACACGTAAGAAAAACAACTTAGTAGTAATCAGATCTTGTTGGTCATTTTAACTCTTTAATCCTCAACCAATGAGGGGATATGTGAATTAGTAGTTAAAGAGAAACAAAATGGAATATATTAATACAAGAAATTTCCAATAATCAATGCATTTGCAAGTAAAACGGTGGTATGAAAATTAATTATAAATATATATAATTATCCTTCACAAAATTTTCTAAAACACTAGAGAAAATGTTACATTAATTTTCAAAATCTTCAAAAGTGAATTTTGAATTAAAATTGATCTGCGGACATTATAGTATATTTGAAGCCTTCTCATATAATTTTGAATTAAGAAATCAATCGATCAATTATGATAACTTCTATTACATATAAAATTATACATATGATTTTTCCTTACCCTGTCTCTCATTCCTTTTCAATCCAAATTCTTGATCCTCATTTGTTCCTGGTTCATTTTTTTTTTCATTTTCATCCATCAATTTTTCTTCTTCTACATAAATGTTAATGCTGGATATTAATGGCATTGCCTTTCCGTATCCATTTGCTAAAATATACATTCTTAACACATCAATTTCTTAAATGCTTCATGAGCTTACCAATAACTAGATAGTAAATTAAACTGATGTTCCTTTCCCACCTCCTTACATTCTTAATTCCAATTATCTACATAAATTTTTCTTAATTCAACTTTTTCAAGCTTTTTTCATTTTTATGCATGCATGTTACATGTATTTTTTTATGTAATCTTATATTGGGATCTTTCATAAGTCAATTAAGCTCATCTAAGAACCAATCATTTTGAGAATAAAAATGTTTTCTACGTAAAGCTTTTCTAATATGGTTTACTTGTTTTATTTGTGTTTAATGGAATTCAGGCCCCAATAACAAATTTGGCTTTAAGATTTTTTTCAAGTGTTGTACCTTTTTGATATTAACATGACTATTATATTGCAATTGGCTAATTCTACTATAAATAAATGATATGAGATATAATGGTTTATTTTTGAATAGTTGTATATTTATTGGAATTTTTTTGATATACCGATGAACATTTTTTTTGTCACGGTTACAGTTGATCATTGATTAAGCTTACATTTCAGTTTCTAGGATTTTAGATTCTAATTCATAAAGGGAATCGATGGCCTTGGTAAAAGGTAATTATGGTTGTAGAATCTCCATATTATATTGAAAATTCATGCTCTCGTGTTTGTAAACAAATGCACAAGCTGAAACATGTTTAGGAGCCCAAAATTATCTACAATGTATCGTTTGTCGCTTGATGACTTGCCTCCCCAGAAATATTAATTGTTACTTCTTCCATCTTTAATACCACTATCAACGATAGTAGTATAGCTCTTATTTTGATAATGATGTTGACTTTTGGGTTTATGTTTCCTTAACCTAATGGGAAAATAACAGTAATTATGTTACATTTTAATTTATATAGTCTCATTATCAAAATATAAAAATACTTCTACTTCTTAAAATCAGAATTTCCAACAATAAAAATCAAGAAAATTCAATGGTTTATCTTTTAAAACAATTATCCGCATTTTATATTTCTATTTAGCACCAGCTGTTTATGGTTTCTAATTATTTCTTTTAAAAAAAAGACAAGCACCATTGTCCCGGTGGTTAAGTGATTGGGCTTCGGTGCAAGAGGTCACAAGTTTGAAACTTGGTGTGATTCGAACGTTTATTGACATGTGACATGTTGTCACAGTGATTTGTTGTATATAAAGTACCATTTCAAAAAAAAAAATTTACATTATTAGAAGAAATAAATATATTCGAAATTAAAGATAATGATTCCTCTTTAAAGACAGTGGTCCATACTTTATTTTCACCCCCAATCAAAATCCTCAAAGTTTGTTGTAATTACCTTCTTAAATTTTATTCCTAAGTGTGGGTTCATATAATTTATAGCTTTAGGTCATTTAGAATACCAATAACGTTTTTTCTATCTTAAGTTACTCATTCTGAGTTATTTAGTAAGATGGAACAAATAGTTATAATAATCACCATATTCAAATTTAAATCTTCGTTATAAGGGATATTTAGCATTAGATACAAGTTATCATCAACATCAACGAATTTAATTTGACCAAATTTGAGTTTACCAGTAAATTAATCCTATTATTTCTAAAGGAACAATAACAATAATACAAAAGGGTTATCCCTATTAAAATATCAAAATAAATACCTTAGTTTTGCACAATACAGTTGAATAATGTTGACAAGAAATACACCACCAATTTGTAAAATCATGAATAGAAATTACCGTTTAAGAACTTATGATAGACATGTTATTCATAATGATTTCCTCAAAGATGAACGAGGCGATAACTTAGTGAAAAATTATAGTACCATTGACTAGAAGTTTATTTGAGTCCATAAATGCATTTTTAAATATATTTTTTCATTAATGTCTCCATTTTGATATACATCCAAAATTTCTATACAACAATATTCAAAATCAAAAGCTAGATACAACCCAGGTGACTCTAAAGTTTTTTAGTGAACCAAAATATTCTCTTTAATAATAATTTTTTTCCATTTAAGAATAATCTTTTCTACAAGATGATCCTTATGTCTTTCCATGTTATCTATTAATCCCTCTTAATTTTGAATATTCACTTATAACCATTGGTCCTCATACCTTAAAGCATGGGGAAAGATCATAAGCCTTATTGCGTTATACCACTAATTTCTATCTTGATCCTCTTTTGAGAACCGATATCATTCATGTACTTATGTAAGTTGGCTATATAATCTTTGAAAATCCATTATTTTTTTGTGAAGAAATATTTGAAATAATATTTTTCATTTTTAAGTTGATTTCCTTAACAGAATTTATATTGAGATTACTAAGCTTGTTTTGTTAGCCTTAAGCTAAAGAGAATTTTGATTACCATTGCCTTATTATGGTTATTTGTTTATTCCTTGCTCAACAAAAGAAATGAAAACCTATGTATTATCGGAAGAAGCGACCACGGTTGAAATTAAAGATAATGATTCTTGTTTAAAGACTGTTGTGATAACCCGGATTTTGTGGCATCTATTTATTAAAATTTAACATGATTTAATTTATTAAAATACTAATTTGTTAATTGAAAAATAAATTTTGGTAATTAATAATATCTAGATGTATATAAATGGATTTGAGTTATAATAAATACTGGATTATAAATATTAGAAAATTTATAACTCTTGTAGTAAATTAATAAAATATATAATAGATATTTGCAAATTTTATGATATTAAAATTGTAAGCGTTTACATATACAAGTATAAGTGTGTGTATATATATATATGTGGTTATTAATTTAAGTGTTAATAACTTAAGCCTATAAGAATCAAATTAATGTAGGGTTTTTAATTAGTTCTTCTAAATAATATCTTGAAATTAAATTTACAACTAATATTTATATATATGATTTTTAATTGATTTTAAATCTTTTTCTTTAAAAGTTATAAAGATAAATAAGAGGGAAAAATTTAAAACATATATAAATTTAAAGCAAATGAGAAATATAATTTGAAAACATTTGTAAACTTTGTATGCATTCAAATTGACATGGGTAAGCTAAAAGATATCATGCAATTACAAATGGCCTTAGTTTTCTTTAAATTAAATTATAATAAAATGTTGAGAACCAAACTATTCCTCAGTTCAAAACTTTGATTCTAAAAAAAATTAAAAGGAAAAGGAAGCCTAAAGCAAAACTAAATGAAAAATTGAACAAATCCTTTCAAAAATGGAAAAAATGCAAAGATTCAAACAACAGTGCAAATCTCAAAAGGGGCATAACAAGATTTCGGGTTTCAGGCATTTTATTTTCATATTAAGAAAACATGAAATCAACTAAGCAAGCAAAGAACTTCAGTTTTCAAATCAAGGTAGGAATCTCAAATACAACAAGATTTCCAGCAATTCTAATTCGAAATTGCAGGCAATATATCAAATCCAAGCTTGGATTAAATTAACAATTCGGACCAGAGCAAGAATTTCCCGACTTTTAAATCAAAAAGCCTATTCCTCTGTCATTCTCAGACACAGGACAGTAAACAAATTTTGATTTTGATTTTTTTTTAAAAATGAAAAAAAGAGCTTTAAATTTGTTTAAACCCTGATTCATGCAATAAACTTGAGTTTAAATTGGAGATAATGTTTTGCATGTTGATCTCCTGATGGTATGTATATATGTTTGAGGATATATCTGTGTGCATGTCAATGTAGTGCTATGTTCTTTGTTTGCAGACACAAAACTTAAAAAAAAAACAATAACTCTTTGTATAAATACTTTTATGTTAGGATCTTTGAAGAAAAAATGTTTGTAATTGTTAGATTCGATTTTTAAAAACAATTTCAAGTATACTGATAAAGTACTGATGACAAAAATTGAAATTTACAATGGTAAGTCAACTTATATCAAAATTTAAAGTAGTTTAATTTCAAGTTTTGAGTTGATGATCTAGATCGATCTTGGAAACAATGATTTTTAGAGATGAAATCAGGTTTTTAAAGCTTGTAGTTAATGAGCGTTTGAGGGTTGATCGGGAAATGAATTTTCTTTGTTCTCTGGCGACGGCGAAGTCCAGAAGCCTTGGGGTATGGACTAGGGATAGCTAGTTGGTCGACGATTGAGGGGAATTTGATCGGAAGGTTAGTTTTTGCCTTGGTGGTGTGGCAGGGTGGTTGTAGGGTTTATAGATGTAATTGTGACGATGAGGATTTTGGGGTTCGTCGCGACGAATCGAAGCATCGGACTCGACTTAGTGTGGTCATCGATGGAGCTATGAATGGAAATTCGAGGGACATAGTGATCAGTGGAGTCGGATCGAGTAGTTTCTGTTCGAGGGGTTTCATTCCAGTAGATGCATTTTGGTTCGATTTTGATTTAGTGGCAGATCTAGAAGTCTAGGTGGTCGGGTAGTTGGAGGAGGTGGTCGATGACATGGAGTTGGTCGCGGAGTTGATCGAAGTGGAAAGTTTCTGGTGTACACGTGCACGCGTGTCAGTAGTTGGAGGTAGATCGCTGTAGTTTTGGAAGAAGGTATCATGTCGAGTAATAATGACAGTGACCCGTGTTTTAGTTCGTGTAGGATGGGTTTTGTATCGGGTTAAAATGTAAAGGTCAACATGCTTTTATATGCAACAGTTCGAAATTTTAATAAAGAAGGGGGAAAACCAGTAAGTGAAGGAACTCGAGTCAGAACTCGAGTAAGCACCGGGTTTAACCCGAAGTAGGAAATCAGGCAGGTTTCTAAACATATTTTAAAAGTTTCAAATGGCATAGGGCTTGGAGTTTAAATGAATTAGGTTTAAACTTCTTAAATAAATTTCCTTTATATAAATAAGTATTTATTTTAACTTATGATTAGAAGTAGTATGATTTGTTAAGTTAGTCTTTAAGTTATCTTTAAACTTAATCTTTAATATAAATAAGTGATTTAAAATATGTGATTAGAAAAATCAATAAACGTAACGATTTTATCTTAAAATTTAATTAAAGTTTGAAAATTGATGAGGTAAATAATGAAAAATCAATTAATTTAATTAGTTAATAATTAAGAATTAATTAATTAACAATCAAGGGTTTTAAGTTAATTAATTAGTGATTAATTAAACTATAATTAAGGATAATAAATTAATAACTAGAAATAATTAATTAATAATTAGTGGTCAATTAATTATGCAATTAAGGGTAATTAAGATTTATTAAGTAGGTAATTAAGATGTAATTAAGAATAAATTAATTGGTTTATAGGGTAATTAAGGGATGAATTACCAGTTGAAATTGATAAGGAGAATGTGATTAATTAATTTGTTAATTAATTAAAGATAGTCGCTTGGTAATTGATTAAGTATAATTACTTAATGAGATTGGTAAGTGTAATTACTTGGTGAAGTAATTGATGGATAAATTACTGGATGTAATTAATATAAAAGGAATTTCTTAATGGGAAATAATTAAGGGTTAATTACTCAATAGAAGTAATTAAGGATTAATTACTTAGTGTAATTAATTAAGGATTAATTGATGAAGGAAAAAACTAACTAAGGGTTAGTAAATAAATCCAAAGATTTTCAAAATTATATATATCTATGTATATACATATATAAAGGATTCCATGAGGATGATTTTGGAAAGGTTTTTGGAACCTTTGGATTTGGAAAGGCTTTTGATTTTTGGGTAAAATCAGTATTGGAATTTGGAAAAGCCTAATTTGAGAATTATCGATTATGGGATAATTTATTTTGAGAAAGGAGATTTATTTGAGATTCATACTACGTTTATGATTTGGAAGATACTATATGTGTATAGTATAAAGTGTTTTGAAAATGGCTCTTGGGAAAAAGACGCTCTCTTGAAATGAACTTCTCAGGAGTGCCATAGGTTGGTACTACCTTGAACCCTAAGGGGGGTTCTAAAGTTGATCCTGTGAGGAGTCCGGACAAAACTAGTTCCTGAGGATTATGTGTAGTGTGTAGCGAAAGTCGAGGGCGCTGAGGCCTACAGAGGCATTTGGGTATGCTGTGACGACAGTGTAACTCGATGCCACTACGATCTACTTCAGACCATAGCGAAAGTCGTGTGTGCCTCTGAGAGGCAACAGTCTACATTTGATTTTACATCGGTAGACTGCGACCTATGTCAGAGTGGAGAAGTTTCATTTGACAGAGAATTGAGGGCGTTGATGCCTACAGTTACATGGACTTTTGCTGCGATGGCAACGTAACCCTGGAATGTAACTGCAATCTGTTGTGGATTCCATGGCGTAATGGAGGGGCGCGGAGTGCCTACAGTTACATGGACTTTTGCTGCGATGGCAACGTAACCCAGGATGTAACTGCGACCATGGATGGGAGTGATGTTTTCCAGAGCATTCTCACAAAAGATATTTCCTCTATTTTCAAAAATGTTTTCTCTATTTTCAATAAAATTATTTTCTAAATATTTTTACCGGCTGTTGAAAATGGGTCTGCTAAGTACTTATAGATTTTCAGTCATATGCCTGATCAACATATGACCGAATTTCTGTGAGAACAAGGATGGACTGTTGGAGACATCGAGTTATAAAAAGTATTTTTTATAAAACTATTTTAAAATATTTTGTAGATTTTAAAAGTGTTCTAAAAAGTGATTTAAAATATCTTAATAAAAAAAGTTTATGGTAAAATTTGTCAAAGAGTAATTTTTCTGATAATTATCATTTTATTAAATTCTGGCTTCGTTCCTTTTCGGGGATGAAAAGATTCAAAGGTGGGAGGAATGTGATAACCTAGATTTTGGGGCATCTATTTATTGAAATTAAACAGGATTTAATTTATTAAAATACTAATTTGTAAATTGACAAATAAATTTTGGTAATTAATAATATCTAGATGATACAATTGGATTTGAGTTATAATAAATATTGGATTATAAATACCAGAAAATTTATAACTCTTGTAGTAAATTAATAAAATGTATAATAGATATATGCAAATTTTATGATACTAAAATTGTAAGTTTTTACATATACAAGTATAAGTGTGTGTACATATATATGCGGTTATTAATTTAAGTTTTAATAACTTAGGCCGATAAGAATCAAATTAATATAGGGTTTTAAATTAGTTCTTCTAAATAATATCTTGAAATTAAATTTACAACTAATATTTATATATATGATTTTTAATTGATTTTAAATCTTTTCTTTAAAAGTTATAAAGATAAATAAGAGGGAAAAATTTAAAACATATATAAAATTAAAGCAAATGAGAAATATAATGTAAAAACATTTGTAAACTTTGTATGCATTCAAATTGACATGTGTAAGCAAAAAGATATCATGCAATTACAAATGGCCTTAGTTTTCTTTAAATTAAATTATAATAAAATGTTGAGAACCAAACTGTTCCTAAGTTCAAAACTTTGATTCTCAAAAAAATTAAAAGGAAAAGGAAGCCTAGAGCAAAAATAAATGAAAAATTGAACAAATCCTTTCAAAAATGGAACAAATGCAAAGATTCAAACAATAGTGCAAATCTCAAAAGGGGCATAACAAGATTTCAGGTTTCAGGCATTCTATTTTCATATCAAGAAAACCTGAAATCAACTAAGCATGCAAAGCACTTCAGTTTTCAAATCAAGGTAGGCATCTCAAATACAACAAGATTTCCAGCAATTCAAATTCAAACTACAAGCAATATATCAAATTCAAGCTTGGATTAAATTAACAATTCAGATCAGAGCAAGAATTTCTAGACTTTTAAATCAAGAAGCCTGTTCCTCTGTCATTCTCAAACACAGGTAAATTTTGATTTTGTTTTTTTTTTTAAATGAAAAAAAAGAGCTTTAAATTTGTTTAAACCCCGATTCATGCAATAAACTTGAGTTTAAATTGGAGATAATGTTTTGCATGTTGATCTCCTGATGGTATGTATATATGTTTGAGGATATATCTGTGTGCATGTCAATGTTGTGCTCTGTTCTTTGTTTACAGACACAAAACTTAAAGAAAAAATCAATAACTCTTTGTATAAATACTTTTATGTTAGGATCTTTGAAGAAAAAATGTTTGTAATTGTTAGATTCGTTTTTTAAAAATAATTTCAAGTATACCGATAAAGCACTGCCGACAAATATTAAAATTTACAGTGGTAAGTCAACTTATATCGAAATTTAAAGTAGTTTAATTTCAAATTTTGAGTTGATGATCTGGATCGATCTTGGAAACAATGATTTTTAGGGATGAAATCAGGTTTTTAAAGCTTGTAGTTAATGAGCGTTTGAGGGTTGATCGGGAAACGAATTTTCTTTGTTCTCTGGCGACGGCGAAGTCCAGAAGCCTTGGGGTTTGGACTAGGGATAGCTAGTTGGTCGATGATTGAGGGGAATTTGATCAGAAGGGCAATTTTTTTGCCTTGGTGGTGTGGCAGTGTGGTTGTAGGGTTTAAAGACGTAATCGTGACGATGAGGATTTTGGGGTTCATCGCGACGACTCGAAGCTTCAGACTCGACTTGGTGTGGGGGAAAATGAAGTGTGGTCATCGGTGGAGCTATGAACAGAGATTCGAGGATCATAGTGATCAGTGGAGTCGGATCGAGTAGTTTCTGTTCAAGGGGTTTCATTCCAGTAGATGCATTCTGGTTCGATTTTGATTTAGTGGCAGATCTAGAAGTCTAGGTGGTCGGGTAGTTGGAGGAGGTGGTCGATGACATGGAGTTGGTCGCGGAGTTGATCGGAGTGGTAAGTTTCTGGTGTACACGTGCACGCGTGTCAGTTGTTGGAGGTAGATCGCTGTAGTTTGGGAAGAAGGTATCGTGTCGAGTAAAAATAAGAGTGACCTGGGTTTTAGTTCGTGTAGGATGGGTTTTGACTCGGGTTAAAATGTGAAGGTCAACATGCTTTTATATGCAATAGTTTGAAATTTTAATAAAGAAGGGGAAACAAAAAGAGTAAGTGAAGGAACTCGAGTCAGAACTCGAGTAAGTATCGGGTTTAACCCCAAGTAGGAAATCAGGCAGGTTTTTAAACATATTTTAAAAGTTTCAAATGGCATAGGGTTTGGAGTGTAAATGAATTAGGTTTAAACTTCTTAAATAAATTTCCTTTATATAAATAAGCGTTTATTTTAACTTGTGATTAGAAGTAATATGATTTGCTAAGTTAGTCTTTAAGTTATCTTTAAACTTAATCTTTAATATAAATAAGTGATTTAAAATATGTGATTAGAAAAATCAGTAAAGGTAATGATTTTATCTTAAAATTTAAAAATTGATGAGGTAAATAAGGAAAAATCAATTAATTTAATAATTAAGAATTAATTAATTAACAATCAAGGGTTTTAAGTTAATTAATTAGTGATTAATTAAACTATAATTAAGGATAATAAATTAATAACTAGAAATAATTAATTAATAATTAGTGGTTAATTAATTATGTAATTATGGGTAATTAAGATTTATTAAGTAGGTAATTAAGATGTAATTAAGAATAAATTAATTGGTTTATAGGGTAATTAAGGGATGAATTACCAGTTGAAATTGATAAGGAGAATGTGATTAATTAATTTGTTAATTAAATAAATATAGTCGCTTGGTAATTGATTTAGTATAATTACTTAATGGGATTGATAAGTGTAATTACTTGGTGAAGTAATTGATGGATAAATTACTGGATGTAATTAATATAAGAGGAATTTCTTAATGGGAAATTATTAAAGGTTAGTTACTTAATAGAAGTAATTAAGGATTAATTACTTAGAGTAATTAATTAAGGATTAATTGATGAAGGAAAAAACTAACTAAGGGTTAGTAAATTAACGTGTGAGATTAATTATAGGATATAATCTATGTAAGTGATTGTAGGGTGATTAATTTTTGTAATTAATTAAGAGTTAATTGTTTATTGTAATAATTAATCAAGGGTGATTAACTAAGAAGGATAATTAAAGGATGATTGATTAATTAGTTTATAATTAATCAATATTAAGTAAAGGTAAACTAGGTGATTAAGATTAGTAATTAATTTAATTAGAGATAAATTAAATTAATTTTTGGAAGTGATCAATCTTGATTATTAATGATTGATTGATGTTAGAAGCCTTGAATTGGTTAATATCTTTTATATGAAATGCATTGTGATATGATATATTTGGGTGATAGTGATAATGTGGTTATTTATTAATGATGAATTGCTGTGTAAAAAAAATGTCATCCTGTATTTAAAGTTGAATTGTATTTAATTTAATAACTTGGGTTAAGATGACATGAGATTTGAAGAGACCGGAGCCAGGAATCAGTAAATACCTGGAACCACTTCGATTTGTAATCTACAAAATTCTTTATATTGGATATAGGTTATTAAATAGGCTGGAATGGAATGAATTGTGTGATATGAATATTTAACTTGAAACTGTTGTGTGATAAATGTTGACTACGAGAATTCGTAAAGGATACGAGTTACCTTAATATTCTCATGTGTTATGGTTTGGTATTTCTTATTATGTGGGTTTACTCACGCTGGTTTCCAACCTGACCCGGGTGCTACTTTTATGTAATGCTCGGGTCAGACCGAATATTACAGATTTTCAGGTAAGGACATTCTGGAGCTCAGGAGATGAGCTGCATGGCAGGAACGTACGTAGTGCTTCCGCTGTATTATATTTTTGTATATATCTAAGACATGTTGATTGTATCTATCCAATGTTTGTATATATGTTGTAACTCTGATGTATTAAAGTGAAATTTGACAAGTACAGTTTTCCTTTGTATAACTATTTATTATTATATTTTGATCTACTGCGAATGTGAAATTCTGTGTTTCATTTCTGTTTCTTCTTCTATCTCTTTTTCTTCTTTTCCTAACTATCTGGAATTTTCTGGATCGAAATTTCTGGGTCGTTACAACAGTGGTCCATACTTTATAAAATTTTCAACTTATCTTATTTTGGTTTTTGATTTACTTTTTTTCCAACGAAAGGAAGGAAACTTATTGTTACAAGAAGTAACTATGCTTAAAATCAAAGATAATAATTCTGCTTTAAAGATAACGATTCACACTTTATTTTCTTCCCCATCCCAAACTCAAGAGCCTTAAGAATTGATGTGGTTCCTATCTTAATTTCTATGTTCTTAGCGTGGGTTCGTAAAAATTATAGCACTTAGGTCACTTAGAATATCAATAAAAAAATTCTATCTTCAATGCCTTATTCTAGAGTTCTTAGGTAAAATATGGAATAAATAATCACGGTAATTGTAGTATGCAAATTTGAGGCTTTATTATAAGGGTTACTTGATATAAAGAAGATATTAGTTATCATAAAAATCAAGGATTTAATTCCAACTAAGTTTTAACTTATTGATAAATTAAACTTATTATTTCGAAAAGAACAATAATAGCCAAAAAATTCACATCAGAAATAGATATCTTAATCTATAAAAGTGAGTGTATAAAAAATATAAAAATATATGAAAATAATAATTAAAATCCTAGTAATAAATTAAACATTCCCTATTTTACTTATTCTTCTACTAGTTTTCGATTATTTATATAGTTGTCTTTCGAAGTTTGCAGGAATTCAATAGTTTAAGTATTTTAGCCATTATGTAAACATTTATATGAATAGATGCACCAATATCAAACCACCAAATATTTTAGGTACTAAACCCGAACTTACATCTGAAAATACCAAAGTAAGGGGTGTGTGTGTCTATGTGAGTGCATTATTTGATACGGTATGCATGATATTTGGTATAATTCTCTTTGTATGTCCTTACATTTCATAAAAGAAACTATCTGCATCCTTTTGTAATTTCTTTTATCTCGAACCATAAGCAAAATTTTCATCCGTAAAATAATTAATTAATTAATTTACAATTTTTGTTAAATGGGCACTTTCTACCTTATCATGCTTTGGTATCTCTTCATCTTAAACATAGCACAAAGTGAGTCTAATAAGAAGTTATTTTATTCTTCAAAAAATAATTAATAATAAAATTAAGTTGGTTACTACAAATAAAGGGAGTATACCAAAACGCTAAAACAAAATAAACTTTAGTGTTTTCATTGGTTGGCATTTCTATCTAGTACATATTTGTGTTTCCATACTTGCACTTCATACGATTTATCATTAAACAGCATGCTTGTTCTCTTAACCTTTTTAGAAAAACAATTTTCAATCTCGATGACCTTAAAACTGACTAACCTCTTGGACATCGCTACATGAAGTCTTTGGAATATTGTACCTTATGATCCTTTGGCTTTTGCTTTTTATATTATTTCACCACTCAATGTTCGTCTTAACAATAGAAGAACATCAACCACAATAAGGGTAGGTGTGATCCTCCTAAATGCGAGAGGTAGACGCACGCTGTCAAGAGCATATATTTATTAATACTTAGAGTTAATCTCAAATAAGATGAGAATATTAACAAAATTGGTAGATAATTTAGTCAAATTACTTGAAAATGGAAAAAAAGTATATAATATAGATTGATCGTGTATGCTCATATCCAAAAATCAACTGTAATAAATTCAGAAAATTGATAAGTTTCTTCTCAAGGTACTAGCACAACATTAATATCAAGTCTTTAGATAACAATATTAATTGTAAGTAGTCCTCTTGTTGTAATGACTAGACACTAACAATATTCAAGTCAAATAACAATCTTATAATGAGTCAATAATCAATTATAAAGCCTTACAATAATCATATATTTATCATCATAAATGTATAAGTAATTCAAACAAAGACTAGTACCACTATCCCGGTGGTTGCACACTTTGACTTTTGCATGAGAGGTCACAAGTTCGAAACTTGCATAGCATGATTCGAACAAGCATTGATATGTAGTGTCTTGTATGCTATCTAAAACTCATAGTACTAATATATACTATCATCTAAGCACCCAGTTTAAAAAATTCAACCAAATGTTAACCTTCCTTTGGGCTAACTAACATCCATATGAATACATACACATAAATATCAAGTCTCTTCTTGAAAAATCAAAACAAGAGAAGCCATTTTAGTGACTTATTGTTTCAATTAGCTCATTTAGAATGTAAAGTAGGTATAATTAATTTGCAAAGATACACCAAAAATATGTGAATTTATTTTCATATTAACTTTATTCATTCATTTCGATATTTTCCATTAATTATAATATGTAAATACTAAATAATTACAATGAATATTGACCTAAAATAGTCCCATTTCTTATTAAAATGTTGCTCTTTCCAAGACCTGAAAGTGAAATAGTTTCAACGAGCATGGGTTACTTATAAAAATAATCTATAACTTTCAAACATAAATGCATCAAACGACAATTAATTTGTCTTTTGTTCCAAACACAAAGGTACTAATGCAATTGGCCATTATGGGTGTAATAAACCGGAATTTTGAACACTTCATATAAGAGTATCTGAATTATTTAAATATTTGAAACTTGAATTAATGTGAATAAATATGATTTAATAACCTCCTTAACCTCTTTTTAAATAATAACTAATGATAAGAAAATCGTTTTCAAAATTTGTTTACAAAAATAAATAGTTCGAAGAAATATCGATAATACGACCAAAAATGGTTTTATCAGTAATTGACTTTTTGCTAAACAAAATATGTTCAAACTCTTTTTTAATTGTGTAGTAACATATGAAGAAATTTACATGTTTTCAAATCACCTAACTTCTTAACCAAGGATTAATTAAACATAAGAAGAATGAATGTAACGTCCCAATATTTTCAACCATTCGCATCCGCACATTGTCGGACTTGAATTGTTCAAAATACTGCGTTGTAGAATAAATTTGGCAAAACTCAGAATATACAATAAATAGATCACAGAATCACATACACAGATATCAGAATCTCGCAGCGGAAATTAAAAATTTAGTGGTTCATGAAGCCACTGATATAACTTCAACAAAACAGAACTTACATTGTCTATAATCCTCAATACAAATTTTAAGACATAAATAGAGATAGAGTCTTCAAAGTCTTGAATTCCAGAAAAGATAAAGGCTGAAACAACTTCCAGCAGCGCGAATGATCTACTGAGTGTCCTAGCTACGGAGAAGAAATTGAAGCTGCAACTCAGGCTGACCCGAGCGTAAAAATAAAACATAACACTCGAGTCAGGACATACATACTTATATAATGTAAGCTAATTCAAGTGTACTGTAATATAGAGCAAGTAACTTAAAGGATGCTTGGGACCGCCCATCCTCTAAGGATCCGTCAAACTATTTACTATGTAGTATATTGCGCTATTATACTAGTGTCTATTTATAAAATAAACTTACTTTTTAATAGCGTTAAGGGGTTACCCATATAGCCCTTAACACGTAATAGTCCCAGTAGTCCATCCAATATCATAGTCCCTCCTGATCGGGAAGCCACTAGAGGATACCACACGGGCTACGGGAGAAAACCAAACTCGTACAAGGCGCGATAGGGTAGGTGACACGGCACAACTAGGCAATGCCAGGGTAGATATACCAATTGCTATCCAGGCTGATGGTAACGCGCAGCGCGCAGCTGCCGCCCACCTCGAACTAACTCCCCCAAAATCAAAATATAGAAGTGGCCACTGAATCAATCCAAGATCATAGTATAATATCGAAGAGGAGCGTCCGATCAGAGGAATGACCTCATTGGCCTGGAATTGCTCCTGTTTTAGCCACCTTATGCCAACTCACGGGAGTCGGGTCCACGTATTTACCTTACAGGAAACGCCACCACCGACCTACTTCATTCTGGAATCTCCACCGCGTACACGGTTGGTCAAAGTGGTTTTCGGTATCGACAGAGAGTATGTCCATATCCGATCCCGGTCTCTTTGCCAACCCATCGTTATTATAACCCGTGGTCATTTAAAAACAATTTATACTTTAAAACCAGTATAAACATTTCCATTTCAAAACTATAAATACGATATCATTTAAAACCCAAAACAACATGATATCGTTATATTCAAATATAATTCTTTTCCAAAACCATACTGCTTAAAATTTATAATATCTGGAAACCAAATATTTGAATTATACCTTTAAACCATAATATATTGGAAATTTTTCTTTTAAAAAAAAACATAACTCCCAAAACACAAATGGTTTGGATATAAATGGTTTAACTTTATGGTTACTTTGTAAAGAAGATAATTTACATAGCTTTACAAATATATTTCTTTATTTTAAACCATAATTTAAATATCACTTCATGTTCCCAAGACCATTTCAATTCCTATATATATATCCAATTGGAGTATTAATATTCAAAACTAAGGTTGGATATTTTTTCTTTCAACAAATTAGTGTTTATTATTTCGTCTTGAATATTCCCATAAATTCCATAGATAAAACTCCAAAATTATGCCATTAAATAATTTCAAAATTTACTTAACACTAGAATGTTCATCTTAAATTTATTAAGAAAAATCCAGTTATAAATCTCATATCTTAAAGGTCTCCAAAACTTAAACATAAATATAATTTATCAAATTCCTTAAATTTCAAAACAATCAAATTCCAGATTCTATAGCACTTAGGAAATGCTACCTAAAGTTACGGGTAAAACTAGTCCAATTTCAAAAGACAGCATTTAAATGCTTTAGTAGATTGTTTAACTTAATAAATATTTCCAAATATAACTTATATATATATTTCTTAACTGAAATCTTATCCTTTCAAAAATCCAGAATTTCCAAAATAAGTTATATTCCAAAATTTTATTCAAATATTTATTTATTTATTTATTAACATTTATAACTCATTCAAAATCAATATAAAATCCTTTAAAGATATTAAATCAAATATTTAACTTCCAAAATAATTTTAAATATTTCAGAAAATATTATAAGGACCACGGGCCTGTATATAGTTTTCTAGCCTAGGTCAAGTGATACGGATTTATATCATTTCAATCCGTAATTTACAAACCCCGGGTTCTATCATTTCAAACCCGCAATCCCAAGTTAACAGTTAAACAGTTAACATAATAATAGCACAGTAATCATCATTTAGGCCTATCATTTCAGCCCACAACAATCTAAATTTAACAGGGAACTTGCAGTGGTGATTTAAGCAGTAAATAAACAATAATATAATATAACTGCAGAAATAATACAACAGATAATAACTGATGAGGTGTCAATTTAAATGGGATTCATCATTCTACGTTATACTACAGACAGATAATATTTAAATAAAATTTTAAAACATACACTTGCGATAATTCACAAAATATATGTACATATGTCTGGTGAGAAATACTCACCTTAAACGCTGCAGTGGATCTAAATCAAACACGGTATCTACTTCGGAAAAAAAAAACGGAAAGCACGATCAAACTTCGGCGGATGCAAAGCCTTGACTTAAATCTATAAGATCCAAATACCAAGTATGCGAATTTAAAAATTACGGTCAAAGCAAAATTTCAGAACAACTGGAACGAATAGAATAAAAGAAATTTAGTTCAACTTGCTCGACTACTACAACCCGCTAACCGTCTCAACATATCCTAGGCCCATACTTCAACCGTACGCATGCATAAAATAAATTGAATAAATTGCAAAATAAATTGCAAATTTAATACAATTGATTGAATAAAAAGATGTTATGCACCCAAACAAAACAAATACATGTTTAGACATTATTAAATTATTTCTCACATTTTTAATCATATTTATCATGATCAATTATTTTCATTCTCATATATATTTATTTAAATAAAATGACAATATTGGCAACAAACACAATACTGTTCAAATTATTCGATTTAATCAAATGTAGCCACTAACTACATTCGAATTCATTAAATAATACTTTATTTCACATACATGTTCATCATGTTTAGGCAAATTATTTCTTCTTTTACTTTTATTATTAAACATTAAAAGGTGATTATTGGTATACATCACCAATATCCTTTTATTAACCATAATAAATACAATCCATTGATATTTATCCACCCAAATTCTCAAATAAGTAGTTAAATTTATTTTTAACCATCTTAAATTTATTTCAACCATTAAAAATTGAAATAAATGTCATTTTATTATATTCACCCAAGATTTATTCATACAATATTGTTTATTTGAATTAAACAACATTTCATATCATTTT
This sequence comes from Allium cepa, assembly GCA_030765085.1. Classification (NCBI taxonomy): domain Eukaryota; kingdom Viridiplantae; phylum Streptophyta; class Magnoliopsida; order Asparagales; family Amaryllidaceae; genus Allium; species Allium cepa. The sequence goes on from CM060930.1 coordinate 239,208,286, forward strand.
CTCCTTATCAATTTATCTTCTCCATTATTAAATTGTAATTCTTTTTTTTTTTTTTTTTCTTTCTATGCCTTCCTCTTCAAACTGCACTTATCCAAATCCACAATACCACTAACTACATCATAACTACACTAATTCCATAGTCTAGCTTCCTACAATCAATTTATATCATTTCTTCCAGCCTACTACTAACAAAGTTCTATATGTATTTATAAATGGCACGGCATGATGGGGAAGTAGCCGAGCAAGGAAATCAGAGAACACAAGAAGGAGGAAGGAAAATTGGAAGAAGCAAAGAAATAAACAATGCAAATTATTTACCTGATAGAAGCTTGTACCAGAGAGGGACAAACAAGGAGATATGAAAACTTATGTGAATGAGGCAAAGTATTTATAGATAAACTTGCGAAATAAAAAGGGGAGATAAATAGGCAGGTTTGAAAACGTAAGAAATAAATGCAAGCGTTGATTTTTGAGTGCATGCGTTTAGGCAAGAGATTTATTTCCAGTTCTTCTTGTTTGAACGCTACACGAAAATTGTGATAAATGCATGCGTTGATTTCTCTTTCCAGTTTTATGTTTGAACGATATCACTCTTTTGGATTTTTTTTTTTTAGATAGCTTGCGTGATTTATACCAGTTATAATCTAAATTTAAAGCATGCGTTACTGCAAATTTGAACAGATTTGATTGAGGAAGCAAAACTTGAGCTCTTGCGTGATTTATGGTAAGCAATGAAAAAGCTTTTAACTGAAAAGGCAAAAGTAATAAATGCTTACATAAATATTTACTTGATCAATGGTTCGAAAAATTTATTTATTGCAAAACAAACGCAGTGGAAACAGAGAGATATAATGGGTATGCGAAAATTTGCAAAGATAGGCAAGATTAAATTTTGAATGCATTTAATTTAGGTGAGAGGAAAAATGGCAATTGGAAGAGTTGATATTTTTGTGGATAAGGCTGCGTGAATAAATGAATACAGTGACATGCTCAAGAAACAAATGGTAAGAGGCAAATGTCAAAATGTTAAAAGAATAAAATTTTGTGTCACGCGCAAAGGAAGGCAAATTTGATTTCCATATTCTTCTAATCAATTAATTCCCCTTTAATTGCCTTTAATTGATTTCAATTGATTACCTTATCCCTTTTAATTACCCTCCTTAATTGATTTCAATTAATTACCATATTACCAATTAATTATCCTCCTTTAATTACATACTCAAATTTGGTTACTAACTTAATTAGTTAATTAACCCTTTTTGTTAATTATCAATCCTGCGACGTCTCACATTAATCCGTCCGCTTTGTAGGCACTGGTAGCCGGACTGGTTACACGGGCAGATTTCTCCTACAAAATGGGGATTAACCTCGTGTCCTCATGCCATTAACCAAAAGAATTAACTTATTTATCTTTCATCAATTTTATTAATTTGCATTAATTATTCAATAAATTAATTCTGGTCAACTACTGAAATTTTACAATTAATTTCTCTATTAATTGTCATAAATTTCTTTTTGAAATATCTATTAATTGTCATTAACTCCATTTTAAAATATCCGTATGTGCCTTTATTCAAGTTTTGAATTGCTAACTAGGAATAAGGTAGATTTATCAAATAAATTGATTGTAAGTTTCATTGTTTTAAATTGCTTAACAATGTTCACTGCTAACATAATTAATATGTCAAAATTGAGAATATTCCACCAACATGATTTGCATGTCATAACCTACCAAATTAACATAATTAATTAACTACTTTAATACGTTACAAATTTTCTCCTTTTCATTATTTTTAGGGAATGGGTATAACAACAGATATTATGATAATATCCAAAACATTTAGTTACCACACACTTCATTATACATTATAAAAATTTCCTTTTTTTTTCTTCTTCTTAAATTTAGTTACAAAAATCATATTAAATTAACGAGTTTAATTCTCTAAATTAAATATTTAAACAATATTGGTAAACACAATTTATATAAATTATATTCCTAAAACAAAAAAAATAAAAGAAATAAATAGCTAAAAACTAGGGCTGTTACACTCTCCCCCACTTAAGAACTTTTCGTCCTCGAAAAGGAACAAAAGAAAAGAAACAAAGGAAGATAAGCTAGACAAACAAGAACTTTAAACGAATAGTTCCGGATTTGAAGCACGAAGAAGATCTTCTAGAATCGGTTTTACTCTTTTCAGTTCGACCGTCGGTCTATGGGTGGTAAGCGGTGCTCAGGCCCCGATGAGTAACAAAGATTTTTAAAGATTATAGAAAAGATTTCTAAATAGACTGGTATAAGCAATAGCCTCCTCATTCTGTAGCAGATAGGGAAACCAAGGACACTTAAAGATAGTTTGAAAACAAATAAGATAATAAATTTGCAATCATAATGCTTTGAAATCATTAAATTTATAAATTTGGAAATCATGCTACTAAAATCATAATACCTTTAAAATAATCTTCATTTATACCTTTTAAATTCAATGCCAAACAATATTCATTTCAAGGTTGAAATATTCCTAAGTTCATTTATAAAAAAAATTTCCAAAACATTTTATTTTTAGAAACAGCAGCACTCATAATATGCTATAGTAGATATAATAGTATTCCTAATCAGTTTATTATGTACTTAACTCTGAATTTTAACAAATAACCTAACACTTTATTAAAAATACTTATCTTATAAATAAGATATTCCTTCAATAAGTTACCCTTGAATTTCCATTTGAAAACCAATTCTCAATTATCAAAATTTAGTGATATTAGAATACGTCTTAACTATTTATTTAGACATCAATTAAACTATGATTTGAAGATATATAATCCTTACTCCAAAAATATCCCTTTCAAATATATTTTCCTTATTCAAAGATACCTTGTTTATTACACAAACATATTCATTTCAGGAAATAACCTTTTATTAAAATCTCTTGGTTAGATTTACGGCTCCATATTAAATTAATTTGATTATTAAGACATTTGAATAAAATTCCTTAAATTCCTTTTCCTTATTTATCCCCATTAATCTTTTATAACTAAAATTTAAGTGTATAATATTTATTATAACCACTCATAAAATCCTTTTATATTGTATATTATCCAATTACATGTTAACTTTTGAAAATCAAGGTAAGTTATATTAAATGAAATTGGGTGTTATACAAATAAAACTTTCAATTTAATTATCTCCAATTGGAACCTTTTTATTCAAATTTTTGTTATTATATTTATTTTCCTTCCTCAAGATAACTTTAAGAATTAAATTCCTGATTCCCTTCAAACCATTTAGAGATAACTAAATATATAAACCTAATATGTCAAATCAAATTTAAATTATATATCTATATATATTAAGTCATACTTTAGAAATTCAAATCAATTAAAATCTCAAGGAAACACTGTAGCCAGACTACAGAATGGTCTTTTCACTTCGAAACTCGAAAATGAATGTCGATGATGCTGCAGTCATCACCGAAATTATTTTCCAGTGACAAAGAGAAAAGCACTAATTTTAAAATTTCTTTGGAAACAAATTTCTATACAAAAATACTTATTACATCCTTTTAAAATTTAAACACAAGGTTTGAAATCATCAGAAATTTAATTCTCAAGTTTTAGTTTTAAATTCATTTCTGTTTCTAAATTAATTTATAACCATTGTTTTATATTCACTTATTTATTAGACAAACACATGGCTTACAACACCATAAATAAAATCAAAACTATTATCTCTTGACAACTAGTTAAATTAATTATAAAATTTTGAAAATTATACTCATATATATAATATTAGATTTTAATTTCAAATATAGGAATAAACTTCTCAAACCAGGATAGAGACTCAAATTTGATGAACTCAAATCAAATAGAATTCAAGATAAATTGAAATCAGAAGATCAGAATAAGGAAACTGGGTAAGTCTATATAAGTCGCGGACAACCTTGACCTAGTCATCCGTGACTTAAAGAGCCATATCGATGTGGTTGGGGTAAATCTACATTTGATCCGAAGAGATAGAATTTGGAATAACCAAAGATACTAGCATATAAACCGAGGATAAATATAAATCTCCGGTGAATCAATGCTAATGGTAAAGGAGTTTCACCCCTTTATTAGAATAATGGCGAGACCGCCAATTTACAATAAAGATCATCCGAAGTGGAGTTATGAGATACTCCAGAATCTAAAGCAGATGAAAAAGTGAGGGATACGAATGAGCTTTGGAACCGTAGGGAATGTTCCAAAATTCGAAAAGAGAGTGGTTCAATCTCGAATGAACGTGATTCTGTAAATCAAATTTACCATACATTCTAAGTTTTGCCTAGAACCAAAGCTCTGATACCAAATGTAACGTCCCAATATTTTCAACCATTCGCATCCGCACATTGTCGGACTTGAATTGTTCAAAATACTGCGTTGTAGAATAAATTTGGCAAAACTCAGAATATACAATAAATAGATCACAGAATCACATACACAGATATCAGAATCTCGCAGCGGAAATTAAAAATTTAGTGGTTCATGAAGCCACTGATATAACTTCAACAAAACAGAACTTACATTGTCTATAATCCTCAATACAAATTTTAAGACATAAATAGAGATAGAGTCTTCAAAGTCTTGAATTCCAGAAAAGATAAAGGCTGAAACAACTTCCAGCAGCGCGAATGATCTACTGAGTGTCCTAGCTACGGAGAAGAAATTGAAGCTGCAACTCAGGCTGACCCGAGCGTAAAAATAAAACATAACACTCGAGTCAGGACATACATACTTATATAATGTAAGCTAATTCAAGTGTACTGTAATATAGAGCAAGTAACTTAAAGGATGCTTGGGACCGCCCATCCTCTAAGGATCCGTCAAACTATTTACTATGTAGTATATTGCGCTATTATACTAGTGTCTATTTATAAAATAAACTTACTTTTTAATAGCGTTAAGGGGTTACCCATATAGCCCTTAACACGTAATAGTCCCAGTAGTCCATCCAATATCATAGTCCCTCCTGATCGGGAAGCCACTAGAGGATACCACACGGGCTACGGGAGAAAACCAAACTCGTACAAGGCGCGATAGGGTAGGTGACACGGCACAACTAGGCAATGCCAGGGTAGATATACCAATTGCTATCCAGGCTGATGGTAACGCGCAGCGCGTAGCTGCCGCCCACCTCGAACTAACTCCCCCAAAATCAAAATATAGAAGTGGCCACTGAATCAATCCAAGATCATAGTATAATATCGAAGAGGAGCGTCCGATCAGAGGAATGACCTCATTGGCCTGGAATTGCTCCTGTTTTAGCCACCTTATGCCAACTCACGGGAGTCGGGTCCACGTATTTACCTTACAGGAAACGCCACCACCGACCTACTTCATTCTGGAATCTCCACCGCGTACACGGTTGGTCAAAGTGTTTTTCGGTATCGACAGAGAGTATGTCCATATCCGATCCCGGTCTCTTTGCCAACCCATCGTTATTATAACCCGTGGTCATTTAAAAACAATTTATACTTTAAAACCAGTATAAACATTTCCATTTCAAAACTATAAATACGATATCATTTAAAACCCAAAACAACATGATATCGTTATATTCAAATATAATTCTTTTCCAAAACCATACTGCTTAAAATTTATAATATCTGGAAACCAAATATTTGAATTATACCTTTAAACCATAATATATTGGAAATTTTTCTTTTAAAAAAAACATAACTCCCAAAACACAAATGGTTTGGATATAAATGGTTTAACTTTATGGTTACTTTGTAAAGAAGATAATTTACATAGCTTTACAAATATATTTCTTTATTTTAAACCATAATTTAAATATCACTTCATGTTCCCAAGACCATTTCAATTCCTATATATATATCCAATTGGAGTATTAATATTCAAAACTAAGGTTGGATATTTTTTCTTTCAACAAATTAGTGTTTATTATTTCGTCTTGAATATTCCCATAAATTCCATAGATAAAACTCCAAAATTATGCCATTAAATAATTTCAAAATTTACTTAACACTAGAATGTTCATCTTAAATTTATTAAGAAAAATCCAGTTATAAATCTCATATCTTAAAGGTCTCCAAAACTTAAACATAAATATAATTTATCAAATTCTTTAAATTTCAAAACAATCAAATTCCAGATTCTATAGCACTTAGGAAATGCTACCTAAAGTTACGGGTAAAACTAGTCCAATTTCAAAAGACAGCATTTAAATGCTTTAGTAGATTGTTTAACTTAATAAATATTTCCAAATATAACTTATATATATATTTCTTAACTGAAATCTTATCCTTTCAAAAATCCAGAATTTCCAAAATAAGTTATATTCCAAAATTTTATTCAAATATTTATTTATTTATTTATTAACATTTATAACTCATTCAAAATCAATATAAAATCCTTTAAAGATATTAAATCAAATATTTAACTTCCAAAATAATTTTAAATATTTCAGAAAATATTATAAGGACCACGGGCCTGTATATAGTTTTCTAGCCTAGGTCAAGTGATACGGATTTATATCATTTCAATCCGTAATTTACAAACCCCGGGTTCTATCATTTCAAACCCGCAATCCCAAGTTAACAGTTAAACAGTTAACATAATAATAGCACAGTAATCATCATTTAGGCCTATCATTTCAGCCCACAACAATCTAAATTTAACAGGGAACTTGCAGTGGTGATTTAAGCAGTAAATAAACAATAATATAATATAACTGCAGAAATAATACAACAGATAATAACTGATGAGGTGTCAATTTAAATGGGATTCATCATTCTACGTTATACTACAGACAGATAATATTTAAATAAAAATTTTACACATACACTTGCGATAATTCACAAAATATATGTACATATGTCTGGTGAGAAATACTCACCTTAAACGCTGCAGTGGATCTAAATCAAACACGGTATCTACTTCGGAAAAAAAAAACGGAAAGCACGATCAAACTTCGGCGGATGCAAAGCCTTGACTTAAATCTATAAGATCCAAATACCAAGTATGCGAATTTAAAAATTACGGTCAAAGCAAAATTTCAGAACAACTGGAACGAATAGAATAAAAGAAAGTTAGTTCAACTTGCTCGACTACTACAACCCGCTAACCGTCTCAACATATCCTAGGCCCATACTTCAACCGTACGCATGCATAAAATAAATTGAATAAATTGCAAAATAAATTGCAAATTTAATACAATTGATTGAATAAAAAGATGTTATGCACCCAAACAAAACAAATACATGTTTAGACATTATTAAATTATTTCTCACATTTTTAATCATATTTATCATGATCAATTATTTTCATTCTCATATATATTTATTTAAATAAAATGACAATATTGGCAACAAACACAATACTGTTCAAATTATTCGATTTAATCAAATGTAGCCACTAACTACATTCGAATTCATTAAATAATACTTTATTTCACATACATGTTCATCATGTTTAGGCAAATTATTTCTTCTTTTACTTTTATTATTAAACATTAAAAGGTGATTATTGGTATACATCACCAATATCCTTTTATTAACCATAATAAATACAATCCATTGATATTTATCCACCCAAATTCTCAAATAAGTAGTTAAATTTATTTTTAACCATCTTAAATTTATTTCAACCATTAAAAATTGAAATAAATGTCATTTTATTATATTCACCCAAGATTTATTCATACAATATTGTTTATTTGAATTAAACAACATTTCATATCATTTTCTCCTTATCAATTTATCTTCTCCATTATTAAATTGTAATTCTTTTTTTTTTTTTTTTTTTTTCTTTCTATGCCTTCCTCTTCAAACTGCACTTATCCAAATCCACAATACCACTAACTACATCATAACTACACTAATTCCATAGTCTAGCTTCCTACAATCAATTTATATCATTTCTTCCAGCCTACTACTAACAAAGTTCTATATGTATTTATAAATGGCACGGCATGATGGGGAAGTAGCCGAGAAAGGAAATCAGAGAACACAAGAAGGAGGAAGGAAAATTGGAAGAAGCAAAGAAATAAACAATGCAAATTATTTACCTGATAGAAGCTTGTACCAGAGAGGGACAAACAAGGAGATATGAAAACTTATGTGAATGAGGCAAAGTATTTATAGATAAACTTGCGAAATAAAAAGGGGAGATAAATAGGCAGGTTTGAAAACGTAAGAAATAAATGCAAGCGTTGATTTTTGAGTGCATGCGTTTAGGCAAGAGATTTATTTCCAGTTCTTCTTGTTTGAACGCTACACGAAAATTGTGATAAATGCATGCGTTGATTTCTCTTTCCAGTTTTATGTTTGAACGATATCACTCTTTTGGATTTTTTTTTTTAGATAGCTTGCGTGATTTATACCAGTTATAATCTAAATCTAAAGCATGCGTTACTGCAAATTTGAACAGATTTGATTGAGGAAGCAAAACTTGAGCTCTTGCGTGATTTATGGTAAGCAATGAAAAAGCTTTTAACTGAAAAGGCAAAAGTAATAAATGCTTACATAAATATTTACTTGATCAATGGTTCGAAAAATTTATTTATTGCAAAACAAACGCAGTGGAAACAGAGAGATATAATGGGTATGCGAAAATTTGCAAAGATAGGCAAGATTAAATTTTGAATGCATTTAATTTAGGTGAGAGGAAAAATGGCAATTGGAAGAGTTGATATTTTTGTGGATAAGGCTGCGTGAATAAATGAATACAGTGACATGCTCAAGAAACAAATGGTAAGAGGCAAATGTCAAAATGTTAAAAGAATAAAATTTTGTGTCACGCGCAAAGGAAGGCAAATTTGATTTCCATATTCTTCTAATCAATTAATTCCCCTTTAATTGCCTTTAATTGATTTCAATTGATTACCTTATCCCTTTTAATTACCCTCCTTAATTGATTTCAATTAATTACCATATTACCAATTAATTATCCTCCTTTAATTACATACTCAAATTTGGTTACTAACTTAATTAGTTAATTAACCCTTTTTGTTAATTATCAATCCTGCGACGTCTCACATTAATCCGTCCGCTTTGTAGGCACTGGTAGCCGGACTGGTTACACGGGCAGATTTCTCCTACAAAATGGGGATTAACCTCGTGTCCTCATGCCATTAACCAAAAGAATTAACTTATTTATCTTTCATCAATTTTATTAATTTGCATTAATTATTCAATAAATTAATTCTGGTCAACTACTGAAATTTTACAATTAATTTCTCTATTAATTGTCATAAATTTCTTTTTGAAATATCTATTAATTGTCATTAACTCCATTTTAAAATATCCGTATGTGTCTTTATTCAAGTTTTGAATTGCTAACTAGGAATAAGGTAGATTTATCAAATAAATTGATTGTAAGTTTCATTGTTTTAAATTGCTTAACAATGTTCACTGCTAACATAATTAATATGTCAAAATTGAGAATATTCCACCAACATGATTTGCATGTCATAACCTACCAAATTAACATAATTAATTAACTACTTTAATACGTTACAAATTTTCTCCTTTTCATTATTTTTAGGGAATGGGTATAACAACAGATATTATGATAATATCCAAAACATTTAGTTACCACACACTTCATTATACATTATAAAAATTTCCTTTTTTTTTCTTCTTCTTAAATTTAGTTACAAAAATCATATTAAATTAACGAGTTTAATTCTCTAAATTAAATATTTAAACAATATTGGTAAACACAATTTATATAAATTATATTCCTAAAACAAAAAAAATAAAAGAAATAAATAGCTAAAAACTAGGGCTGTTACAATGAAGGAGACAAAGACCTTGAAAGCAAGGGGTGATTTAGAGAAGGTATGACATGTAAGAGGCATGGACTTGCATGATAATGGGGGACATTTGGCCAGACAAAGGTAGGGGATGTGGGGGGGGGGGGGGGGGTTGGGAAGGACTTCTTTTGTGCTATAATATCCTCCGTTTTTTATCTTTATTCATCTCATTGTATTATATTTAAAATGTTGTGCAAAAAGAAAATAAATTCAACACTTATTTCTCCTCTTTAAATCTGCAAAATAATATTAGAAATTCTTCAATCTCCTCCATATGGTTTATCGTCCAAGAAGTTGAATAATATTGGAGTAAAAGGGTGAGCCAACAGGGTGTGAGCACTTCATGATGGAGATAGGTCTTGGCTTCTGTTTTGGCCAGCAAAGGTGGTAGGTTTCTCTTCGGGTTATGGCAGGAAGTTTTGTTTTGATTCTAGTGGATTGTGATGGTTGTTAAATTGGTTTTGAGGTGATTTATCTCACCATCTAATTTGTGTATATGTGACATAATGTTGTTATGCAAAAATATAAATATTTATATAAAGTACAAATGCAAGTTATCACTTTTTGGATCCTTCTTACTTTTGAAAGCAAATGACTGCATACATGTATTATACCTTCTCTTATAATCTCTCTAAAACCTATGAGATGTCCACGACTTGATGTATACATGTTTGAATATGTCGTATATCATGTAAAAGTGTGTATGTGAATGTTGTAGTAGGAAAGTTGCTACGGAAACACATTGAAATCCCTTAACTTTAACTTGTATTATTTGGTGACTTATGGAAATATGTTTATATAACTTGGTTTGGTTGTTCTCTACAATTCTTGAACTATTTTGAACAGCATAGAAAATGTTTCATAAATTGTGGAAAATGTTGAACAAAGTTGTAAAAGTTAATAGCAAAATAGTTGCTATATCGATACTTTTAAATACCTTGTTTTTGAAAATTAATGTTTATTTTTATAGAGACATCATTAAGGGTTTCTTTACTATTTTAACAAGTAATTAATGTATTATTCTTATTGTAAAAATTAAAAGCTTAAATCATTTAATAGCTAGTTGAACGAAGTGTCAAAAATTATAACGAAATAGTCGTTACACGAGCACTTCGAAGAAATACCTTGTTTTCATAAATTTCTATAAAATAATTAAAATATATTTTTTAGGGTTTTCCACATGGTTTTTAAGTACCTAAATTATACTAACTAATACAAAAAGAATGGATCAAAAATAATTTGCTAAGGGATCGAATACTAGTCACAAAGTTGTAGCTAAACTGAAAATTTTAGCCTAGAAAATTTAGATAGCATTTTTGTAGTGCTTTCTTTCTTTTTGAAACTTTAGATTGTGTTAAGATGATATTTAAATTAAGTATTTTTCTTTTTAGGGTTGTTTGCTGACTTATATTAAAGGTTTTTAAATTTATTCATATTTAAAAATATTTTTAAAAACTAATTATGAGTTTTTAAAGTAAGTGGCTTTTAAAATAAAACATGTTAATTTTGGTTTTTCTGTTTACTTCAAAATTTATTATTTTTACATATATTCTATATAAATAATTATAATGTGTTTTTAATTAATTTAATATTGTTTTTATGTGTGTGTGTAAATAAGTTTTAAAAGTTAAGTAATTTAAATATATTAAAAAAGGCTTAGATTTTAACACTTAAGTTAAGATATATTGTTTTGTGAAATTAATTAAAAGTGTATTACCTTAACAAATAAGCGTAGATATGCTTTGATTTTTATATTACATGTTTTAAAGTTAATAATAAGTATATAAATGGTTTTAAGTTAATGCAAACAATGTTTTAGCAACATTTAGTTTTATTCTTTATTATTAATTACACTTAGGAATATAATTAAATATTTGATAATGATCAAAGATAATTGTAAAAGAAAATTGGGTTGTAGCAGACATAGTTTGAGTAACAATGGCCTTTAATGCCTAAAATGAAATTAGATCTCTAAAAAGCAAGTTTTAGTGGAATGTTTAAGTGTGAAGTGGATTTGGGTTTGTTATGACAATGTTTAAATAACACTTGTCTTTAACCCTTAAGAAAATACTTAGATAATTAATAATGAAGTTTTAAAGATAATAACAAGTATGAAATATTTTTACATAAGATAGAAAAGTAAGGTAATTTTTGGATAGAAAATGCATTTTATGTTTTGAGTTTTCAATATTCATGTCAAATGTCATGGTCCTAGAGGATGAGTTGGAGAATCAAGTCATTACAACAAAGGAGAATTGTTAAGAAAGAATACAAATTTTGATATTTCCTAAAAGTTTGGAAAACACTAAAAAAGATATTCAATTTTATGCATTAAAACAATTTCCAAATTGAATGGTTTCCATCCCCTCTGCCTCTTTTATATATTTTAAAGTAGACGGTTGGAAACGCAAAAGACAAAACTTATTTTCAAACCAAACACTACCTAAAAGTTTAACTTATGAAAGAGAAGAGGTTTATAGTATTGATATTTAAATAACACTTTTTTCATCTCTTTGATTATATTTTGAAGTAGGTAATTCTTTTAATGATTTGTGAATATACTTCTACCATTTGAGATAAGTGTATGAATTATTTCGAAGTATTGAAAATAGTATAAATGAAAAGTAAATACCTGAATAGTATAAATGAATAGTAAAATACATGAGTAGTAGAATACAAGTATAACTACAAAGGAATTCTCTAAAAGCTTCATGGCTTTATACTATTTGCGAACCCACTAGGAGAGCATTGGAACGAACCGTCTTTTGCTTTAAGAACTTAGTTTACTTACTTTTGAAGAAAGTAGTAATTAATAGATGAATTTTTCCTAATTAATAACCGAGTTTAATAAATAAATGAGTTTAATAAATAAATGAGTTTAATTAATATGGGTGTTTAATTAATAAAGATGTTTAATTAAAAGAAGTTTTAATTAAAGGAAGAAGTGTTAACTAATAAATGAAATTTTAATTAATGAAGAAATTTTAATTAGATGAAGAAGTTTTAGTAATAAAAGAGTTTTTAATTTATGAAAGATTAACTAAATATGAAGGGGATTAAAATTCGTTCATGTGAATTGATCATGCGTTTTGTGATTACGCGTCTATAAGAAATATATAATCATGTACTTAGCACTAAAAGCCAATGAAGTAGACTTGATTGTTTCTATAAGAGTTAAGAATGATGATTAGAGTAGGGTGTTGAAGTAGTTGCCGTCTAACCTATCAGGCTTCCGTCTTGATCGAGGGATAGTATAAGTTGAAAAGGTTGGAAATGTGATAAGTACAAAACTTAGTTTCCATATGTGATCATTCTTAATGTTATTGGAATTGACGATTCAGTCTTGAAGAGACAAAGTGTTCACTTATCGAAAACCAATTCAAGATGTAGATACATGTTTTATCTCTTAGAAGTGGATCTGTTCGAGATGTTAGAATCAATTTAGGGTTTCATGATCTACTTTAGTAATGTTGGTAACGATGGATCATGTGTAGGATGATGGGCGTAACTTCACCATTTGGAAATGTTTAAAGATAGAGTATAATGCATAATACAGTGTTTAGCTAATTGAAGGGAGTACATCAACTCCATTATGTAGAGTATGCTTATAGATGTTGCGCGCGACGAGTTATTGATACTTGGTCCATGTTGTTTACGAAAGTACGTTGCGCCTATTGTGTTTCTCTTATGGTATATTTTATCTAAATATTTACGATGCTTGGAAGGTAACTTCTGACCCTTGTCATAGGAGATCAGGCGGTAGTTTACTAAGGTGGTCTTCATGGAAAATCCATCATGTGAATGCGCCTCGGCGTTTTTGTTTGTATAACTATTGTTGTTGTGGTGTGATCATGGTAAGCATCACATCTATTTTCTTATTATATTCTTCACCTAATCATTATATATATTTTGCAATATGTACTTATTAAGTGGTGGTTCTTTTGAGAACATAACCATTATGGCATTTCATGCGGTCTCAAAAGTACTATTTTATGTTGGCAGCATATATCTTGAATTTTTCACACCTGACTTATGTCTGATCCGTGGTTTGATTTTTCCTTATTTCATTAGTGATCCTTTGGGCACTTTTAAAAAAGTAGGTTTTCCTTAATGTTCATTGAGCTATTGGAGAGGAGCCATATATTTACCTACCATAGTATTCATATTTTCTTTGCATTACTTTTTGTACATATATCAGCAATTATAAGGACATGCTGTTATAGCTATCCAGAATGATGATAGTACTTTGATTAATAACTCTAAAATGCTATATATATATTAGAGTACCTTTGTTTATTATCTTTTGATATTATATGTTGTCATTCCACTATGAAATTCAGATTCTTTTATTTTCCTCTTTCTTATTCCTTTTTTTTTTTACTCTAACGTTCCACCTTTTCAGTACTTGGATGCTCGACGTGTAAATACTATGGATGTATTAATGTCGATGTTTAGGGGTTGAAAAGGCATATCATTACATCTGAAAATTCAAATTAGTGTCATAATAAATTGATTTCATTGCAAATATATAAATTAACTGAACAAAAATTACTTAAAGCAAAACAACCTCATCTCAGATCTAGGGTTGATATTACTCAATAACAAAATCAACATAAATACCTTAAAGGAACAAATTCTATTTCTAACTAATTAGAATTTTGAAATACATAAAATATCTTATATATGTATATATTACTCAATTAAAATTTAAGTAAAGCGACATAATCAAAAAAACTGAGATTTTTTTTCCGCATAAATGGTTCAAAGTTATATAAATTTATCCGTAACATTAATAATCATTACGAAAAATAATTATACATTTCAAATTCAAACTATTTTTCATATCAAAATTCGTAGCTTATTTACAAAATAAACAATAACGATTATGTAGATGTTTTAACCGATATAAGTTGTTTTTGAAATTTTGTGCAGTTTAGATTATTATCAAAAAAATAAGGTCAAAATTTAATTTAATGTTTGGATTATTTTGATCTATCTTCCTATACTAAAATAGTTTTATAAATCCACCTTTAATTCACAAAAAAATGAATAGGTTTATACTAGGCCAAATTTAGAATGAGTAGAAAAAATAATTAATAAATAAATCAAGCAGGTTTGAAATTTGGGTACGATATCACATGAATTTATTGACTTGTAGATGAAGTACAATTCAAAACTATTCATAAAAGTGCATAAAAATTCTAATTATGAATTAATTTAGAATGAGCTATTGAAAAAAAAACTAATTCTGAAAGAAGTGAGCTATATTAATTCAATGAGAAGAAATGTAACATAAATGGTTGTGAAAGTATACCTCATTTCGTAAACTATTTAAAGAAAGAGATGGATCTGAAAAGATGATTATGGATCTAATCTTCCAAATTATCACAATCCTACATTAGTATTTCACTTTAGAAGAGGTTTAGGATTAAACATATGAAATTTAGAACCATAACCCCATATATGTAGTAGTATGGCATTTTCAATTTGGCCCTTTAACAAATTAAAAATCGCTAAGGTCTTTATACATCTTGCCATGAAAGTTACATCCTTATGCCTTACATGTTTCATTAGTTTCTTTGATCTCATTAATTAGGCTTTACATGAAAATAGCATAACATATTTTATTTCACACCTATGACCCGCATATTGAAATTACTAACATTTCTTACATGTGTAACCATTATGCTTAATACGGTGCTTGATGATAATCATGTAGGTCATTTTAGACCTATATGTACCATCAAGGAAAATTACAAATTATTTTGAATTTTAATTAAGATTGTGCAATGTTTTGCCTTTAGGTTGTTGGACTCCTGTGATCCCTCTATTAAAAATGATAAATTTAATTCTAATGTTACGATACAACCTTTATTTCTTTTCCATTAATGCATGGTTCAAATACAATCTTGGCTTTACTTTTCTTTTGTTTTAGAAATAATTTTGTAAGGTTAAACTATTAATGTTACATGGGATTTATCAGTTTAGCAATATATTTAAAACTTAAGAATTAAGCGTTGCTCTTCCCCTCAAATAAGGAAATTGGTTTCACATGTTTTGTTTATGAATTATATTTTATATTTTAGAAAACACAATGATTATAATATAAAATTTTCAATCAATACTCACAAAATTTATTATAATAACATATCGTTGAAATTTAAATTGTGTCTCTTTGTGTGTTTTTTAATCTATACCGTAATGTTAATTCATTACCAAAAGCATTGAATTAGAGACAAAAATTCAATTTCTAATCAAGCAATTCAGTTTTTAAATCATATTTGAAGGCTGTTCAAAAATAAAAACTTCAGTCTTCGAGTCTCTAATCGTAAAAAAGTTAAAACTTACATTTCAGTTTCAAAATTTAAAGACAGATGTTTTGGTCCAAAATATAGTACATATTGAATTTTAAAGACTTGAATTCAATCTTTATTCAGTCTTCACATTCAAATGTAGCTAGGACGCAACATCTATTTTGGACCAAACTATGAGAGATTACAAACTTTAATCGATCTATATACTAAATTTAAAGACTAATTTCAATGTAATTAAAAAGCAAAATGAATTCACTATCAGTTTAGTTTCGGTCTTTAAACTATTGAAACTAAAGAAACAATGTCCAAATTATTATTTCATGTTTACATACATAAATATATATCTGTGTATGTAACTAATAAGACTTTCATATATAATATCCATAACAGTAAATAACGTTGATAATAGAACACCATTGTTATAACAACCCATACAATTTAATAAGGAGTTAATAAATTAATAATAGGGCTAAAAACAAAATACCAAAAACATTAGAATTTGTCCATGAAATTTACACCATTGCGTTCGCAGTGATTTTTTTAATCAACTTTCATATATAAAGTTTCATGAAGTTATTGGTATTCAAAGTTTATGAATTTAATATAACTCAAATGATTTCAAATTAATAAATGTTAACATTTGAAATTTAAATAAGTAATAAACAATGGAACATTAAGTAAACATTAATGGTAGGGTTAAATAAAGAAATATATAATATGATATAAAAAAGTTAATGTTGGTAATAAATATTGGCCAGAGGAAGAAGGCCGGTCAACCAGCTAAAGTAAGTCGATTAGGGTTTTGCTAGGCCATAACAACCTCGATTTTGTCATAGTAAACTAATTTTGATTCCACGATTCAAACGCTTTCTATCCACTATAAATAAGAGGCTAGCCACCTTATTTTTATTCACAAAAAAAGAGAAACGCTAGCGAAAAGCCACCTATATTTCTATTCGTCCCTATGAGATGAATTCTGAATCTAATATATATATATATATATATATATATATATATATATATATATATATAGACACACACACAATTGAATGGTTGTATGCTAAAAATTAAACAGAAGATAATTGGAAGAGGGTATAAGTAAAAGCCTGGAATCGATTCCAAAGGAACCCGAGAAAAGCTATCTATAAGGAATTTTTAATATTACACATTTTAGTAATTTGTTTAGTAAAAGTTTAAATTTATTTTATTCTTTGGTGAATTTTTTGTACGAAAATCCTAAATCTAAAACCCCAAAATTCCCCTGAAATTGTCAAAATCTTGGATTATTGGAATTATAATTATTCCATGTTAATATAGTAGCATATAATATGTTATTTTAATATAAATAATTTATGTACTCTTCAATTTCATCCAAGTTCTATTTGTTATGATAAAGGATTCAACAAGGAAAAAAAGTAGGAAAGAATAAGCAAAATATGGATTTTTCTTTCTCTAGTTTGCACCGTCTATTCATGTAATCTAAGTGAAAATGGACCCTTTTTCACTTTAACCTTATAAAAGTAAAAATCGAATAGAATATAAAAGATTTGTTACAAAATTTGTTCCCTTGAAATAGAGGCGCTAATTCTACCATGTTAAATTAAAATAATTTGGATATTTTGATTCTACTCTTTGGAATAGATTTACAGGTCTGTTCGTATACTAACTTTGGATTGTGATACTAACTCTTTTGTAGTCTATTAGGTTAAATTGAGATTTTATGGATAATGGAACTCGATACTAAAATTATCCTGATAACTCATATTGGAAGGCTTAGTATAACAATATTTTTAAGCATGATTAAGAATATTGTTATAAATTAGTTAGCCTAAAAGTTACATTAAGTATAAATATATTAATAATATATAAATACTAGCTGTAAATAGGTTAATAAATAGAAAATAAAGCCCACAGAAAGGAAATTAGGGATAATTATGAAATTAATTGATAATTAAAGGTGAAATAAAGAGTTTTCCTTAATGATCTTAATGCGTAAATGCAAGTGAGGTATAATATATATGTTGTAATGACCCGGGTTTTTCCGACGTTTTATTTGGAATATTTAAATTGTTTTAAATATTGAATTTGAATTCATAGATTAACTTTGAATATGAAAATTTTGGTTTTTATTTATAAAATAAATTCAGGATTTAAGTATAGCGATTTATTGGATAAGTTAATTTTTGAATTCTTATAATTGAATATTTGTTAGATTACTGTATCTTGAGTTTAAGCTCGATAAAAATAATGTAAAGGCTTATAAAATTCATAGTGATAATAATGAAGATAATAAAAGTTTTAAAATTGAATTTAAAAGTAATCTGTTCAATTTTAAAAATAGCTTATTTAAATTGACAATCAAAAATAGCCTTCCAAGGCACAGTTTTGGAATTCGATGAAAAAAGTTCCATTGGATCCGTAATATTATATTATTATTGAATTTCAAATTTCGTAGTGTTTGGAGTTATTGTTTGGTCGTATGGGATAGAAATGCGTTGAAATTTACAACGAAATCTAATATAATAATTTGGTTCAAAAGCTATGTTCTCCATAAGATCGAATTAGGACTTGAAACCTTTTCCATTGGGTTTGGAATAAGGTTATAACATTATGAATGCCTAGCGGCATGCCCCGATAGAGATTCGAGATTTTGGGTTACGAGATTGAGATGGTTTGAAATTTAAAATAATATATATTTATAAAATCGGATAAAATTCAAAATCAAAAGCTGCCTTACAGTCTTGAGCATGCTACCATCATGTACGAGTTCTTTTCCTCGTTAAATCACGTTGCCCTCTTTCTTATTATTTCAGTTCAATTTCATTTCAAACCAAAAGAAAGAAAAAAACGGCGGAACGAAAATTTAAAATCATTTGAATACTAAAATTCGAATGAAAAAACTAAAATCGTTCCGTAAGCAATTTTCATCATCCTGATATCGTTCTTAGAAAATTGGGTCGCGTTCGAAATTGAATAACATGGCTCGATGTTGTTTCAGTCGTGATTTTTTGGGCTCAAACTCGAGCGCGACGACATCGCGATGGTGAAGCGGCGATATCCTGGAGTTGATTTGGGGCAAGACGTGGGGTGGTAGTAATCGTTGCGACATGGTTGAGCATAAGGATTGGGTCGCAATGCTAGAGTGTGGCATGGGTCGCGTTGGCAATTGGAGGCGGTACTGGAGAGGTTGGAAGTCGAGGCTCTGTTGTAGGTTTCGATCGAAGCTAGGTTTCGCGTTAAGGTTGGATTCGATTGGAGTGTGGTCGGGGTCGTAGGCAGGCATGGTCAAGTGGGGAGATGGTCATGAGGTGGCGATGGTGGTGGATTGCTCCCGTGGAGGCACGATGTAACAACCCATAGATTTAACCGGTTTTAATAACGTTATTAATTGAAATTTTATGGAATTTTAAGCGATAAAATTTTTAAGTTTAAATTTGATATTTGAAATGCGTCTAGTTAAACATAGCAACTGGTAAATTTTCGTCCGAAAATATGAAAGTTTATTTCGTGCGTAAATTTACTTCAATTTAATCAGTTAAAAATCGATGAAAATAAAACGTTTTCGAAACCTAAATATTTTTACATAGAAAAATTCTAAATCATCTTCTGAACAAGTCTTCATTTTTCGTTTTTCCAAATTCGGACTTCTTTAGCTCTGTCGATCTTATTTTTTTGTGTTTTTCTTGCATTTTCCACTAGTAGAAAATTTGAATTTTTATAATTCAATTATACCACTGATATCCATATATCATTGTGATTGTCTCATCGTGCTGATCTCCACGGTATATTTATTTGTGCCTTTTGGAGTCTGATACATGATGAAATCGGTGAAACGATCAGTCGTAGCGGTTCCACGTTTCGAGCCTTTTTGTTTCCTTTTAAGTCATTTCGTGTATCATCTAGTGAATTTAAAACGCTACCTGTTTTTTTCATATGCCCAAAAAAATTTGTATCTAATTTTTTTTCAATTCCACGTTTTCAAGAAAGAAAATTTATTGGCCTCTGACCTTCATTTAGTTACGGTGTCAATTCATTTTTCATTCTTCCACCCTGCTTCCTCTCTCCACCATGCAAATTTGCCGCAACCTACCAAATCCCTTTGCACTAGCAGCTCGAACCCACAACCCGTGTCTCCTCCACCTGACCCACACCACCATCCCCACTAGTCAACCCAGCTGCCGCCCATCAACACCTTCCTCCGCCGCCTATCACCACCTTCCTCCGCCTCGCCCATCACCGCAACCCCGATCTCTCCCTCCTCCATACCTTAGCCCAAGCCGAGCCTCGTCCACCATGCCCAAGCCCTTGGCGCAGTCGACCCTGCACCATCCATGGATGCTGCCATGCGGACACGCCACGACCCACCATTCAACGGCGCAGCATCCCGCAAACCTAAAGCCGATCCTCCTATTTTCGCCCCAACGTGCTCAGCCATTCCTTCGACCAAGACAACCAGCAGCCTCACCGACTGGAAGCAACAGCAACCCAAGCCTTTATCACCACCCTGACAACCAAATGCACCATTACCGCTCTCATCTCCCACTGCTCCATGCACATCTCCTATTCTTGTAATCTATTTTCTCTTCCCTGCTTCTATTTGTTTTATTTATATTTTGTTATTATTCTTAGCGTATGAAAATAACTATTTTGTAAATGATTTAAGTATATGAATGCCGCAGTTCTGTTAATACTTGTTATATATAATTATATACACATACACAAAATATGTTAGTTTTACCCAGTTAGTTTACATAAACTATGTATATGATATGTTAGTTATACGGTTTTGAAATCTGTAGTATATATATTGCATGATATATGAATAAGCGCCTATATGCGATCTGGTGTGTTTGATGTTGAATTGTGCATATATAAATATTGTTTAAATGATTTCCTGTACTGTTTTGTTTTATATTTAAAGCAAGTGTGTGTGTGTGTGTGTGTGTGTGTGTGTGTGTGTGTGTGTGTGTGTGTGTGTGTATGTTTTAAAAGGTCTACTTGCTTAGCCGTGAAAAAAGAAAAAAAAGACGGGGTTTCGTGCCATACAAAGTGTGTGTGCATTAGTTGTTCAAACTATATAAAACAATGTAATTACAGTAGTACAAACTGTTGTAGCATTGATTCTTGTTAGTTATTTATAGTAGTATTATATATATAAATTTTATACTAGAGATAAGTCGGCACGCCTATTCAAGCTGCAACTTCCTCTTTGACTTTATATGTACGTGTTTTATTGTGTATATATGTTTTGATTGTAGTTTGGACACTATATCCATTATATATGTTGATATAATAGATTTGAAGTATCATTTTATGCTTAAGGTTTTTTCGTTTGACATAAATGGAGTAAATAAATTTTATGAATTAATAGAAGTGAATAAATTGTTTTTTAATCAATTTGGAGTGAATATTAATTTGTTTAGTACAAATGTGAATTGAATATAAGCAGATTGGGTTGTAAATCATTTCAGATTGAATGAAATGATGTATGGATTGATTAAATGTAATAAAATGAATGTCAGAACCTTATAATTGCTTATAGTACATGTTTAGTGTGATTGGTCATTGAAATTCATGCATTTAGCTGTTAAAATAACTGTAATGTTAGTGAATTTCATATATATGGTACTTACATGTTTAAATTGAGTAAGTACATGTACCTGGAGCTGTTGTGCTTGACTTTGAAAGCGCATATTGCAAAATAAATAATTCGCTAGCTTAAAAATGCTAAAATAAGGTATATTTTTGGATTAAATACTACAAAATATAAAAATATTTTTATATGTTTTGTTTTCTGACCGTGTGGGGCGATGTATATATATTTATCTCTCTTTTCATATTGCAAAAGGTCCTCCATACAAAGGAGACTCTGTCGGAATTTTCAAGAAATTTAGGGTGTAAGAAAATATTGAAAATTTTTGGAAAATTTTGTTAATGACAATATGATTTCGAATTTATAATCGAAATAAAGGGTTTGAAGTTAGAATTGAAAAAAAATTGTTTTGGTAAAGACTAAAGAGATTAGAAAAGTGAATATCGAATTTTCGCGTAGGATTTATAAAGGTAAATGGGTTTGGAGCATTCTTTCTGCCTTAGCAATTTCAGGGGCGAAATTCTTTTAAGAGGGAAGGAATGTAATGACCGGGTTTTTCTGGCATTTAAATTGGAATATGTAAATGGTTTTAAATATTTAATTTAAATTTATAGATTGACTTTGAATATGGAAATTTAGGGTTTTATTTATAAAATAAATTCATGATTTAAATATAGCGATTTATTGGATAAGTTAATTTTTGAATTCTTATAATTGAATATTTGTTAGATTATTGTATCTTGAGTTTAAGCTCGATAAAAATAATTTAAAGGTTTATAAAATTCACAGTGATAATAATGAAGATAATAAGTGTTTTAAAATTGAATTTACAAGTGATCGGTTTAATTTTAAAAATAGCTTGTTTAAATTGACAATCAAAAATAGCCTTCCGAGGCACAGTCTTGGAATTCAACGAAACTAGTTCCATTGGATCCATAATATTATATTATTATCGTATCGAAATCTAATATATTAATTGGGTTCAAAAGCTATCTTCTCCATACAATCAAATTAGGACATGAAACCTTTTCCATTGGAATCGGAATAGGGGTATAACATTATAAACACCTAGCGGCATGCCTCGATAGAGATTCAAGATTTTGGGTTACGAGATCGAGACGGTTTAAAATATAAAATAATATATATTTATAAAATCGGATAAAATTCAAAATCAAATGCTGCCTTACCATCTCGAGCATGCCACCATCACATAAGAGTTCTTTCCTCGTTAAATCATGTCGCCCACTTTCTTATTCTTTTAGTTCAATTTCAATTCAAACGAAAAGAAAGAAAAAAATGGTTGAGCGAAAATTTAAAATCGTTCGAATAATAAAAATAGAATGAAAAAAAACTAAAATCATTCCATAAGCAATTTTCATCGTCGCGAAATCGTTCTCAGAAAATGGAGTCGCGTTCGAAATTGAACGGCGAGGCCCGATATTGTTTCAGTGATGATTGTTTGGGCTCAAACTCGAGTGTGAAACGTCGTGATGGTGAAGCAGCGATATTCCAGAGTTGATTTGGGTCGAGATGTGGAGAGGTCATAGTCATCGCGGCAAGGCTGAGCACAAGGATTGGGTCTCGATGCCAAGGTGCGGCGTGGGTCATGTTGGAAACTTGAGGCGGTAGTGGCAAGGGTTGGAGGTTAAGGCTCTGCTGTAGGTTTCGATCGAAGCTAGGTTTCGCGTTAAGGTTTGGTTCGATTGGAGTGTGTTCGAGGCCGTGGGCAAGCATGGTCGAGTGGGGAGAAGGCCGCGAGGTAGCGATGGTGGTGGATGGCTCCCGTGGAGGCTGGAGGTCGCGAGGGTGCCGCGTGGACTTGGGTAAGAGACCAGAGGTGGTTCTCGGTGATGGTGGAGGCTCTTGTGAAGGGTTTACCAACTCGTGGTGATGAGTCTTGCGGCAACAGCAGGCGAGTGAGGGAAATGGTCGTTAGGGAAGGTATATTAATTTAGAAAACATTCTTTTTAAATTTAAGTAATCATCGATTAATTTGTTTTAAGTTCGTTAATCTATATAAACTCTATTCGAGGTCCAATAAATAAAACAAGACGAGTTGGATTCTTGGATGAGAAATATACGAGCTGAAATTAATGTGGAACGATCAACAATTTCGAAAAAAAATCAAGATGAGAATTTTTACTCATTTGGATTACCCTATTTAAATTTAAATGTTTAAAATTTAAATTATTGGATGCTTGATTGATTGATAAATTTATAATTATCTGTTGGTTGACTATATATATAATAGTATATTTGTTAGTATTTGGAGTCATATTCCCACACATTATAGCGGATGACCCTATATACCGCGATATCCCCCTCGAAGTGGGATTAGTACTGTTTTTATGTTGTATTAACATCTGTGGATGCAGGGAAACAGGTTGGAGGGATCCAACTGGATTCCTTAAATTTATTGTTTATTTTCATATAGGGTGATATATGATTTGTGTAGAATAATCTATTATAGATTATTGTAGTGGTTGAATTTTTTAGATGTTCCTGTATTTTGATAATTCAAATATTATAAATATATTTTTAAATATTTATGAAACTAAAAGTAATTTGATATAAAAATTTATATACTGGAAATGGGAGTTATTTTAAAGAAATTGAATTAGGAAGAAAAAATATATATTTGAGTTTGGTTATACTTAACCATTGCGAATTAGTAAACAAAGATTTTAAAAATAAATTATATAAAATAATTTATACATGATATTCTTGAAAATAGAAAAAGGGGTTAAAGCCAATATTAAAAATAGATTGGAAGTAAAAAAAAAGAATTTATAAGAAATAAATGGATATAATGGAATTTTATAAATAAGGTTTGTTTTATAAACCGGTAAAACCAAAGGGGTTATAAAATTGATAAACGATGTTTATAAATTAAGGAATTCAATATCAGATGATAATTAGGGATATAAATTCATAGGGTGAATTTATATTAGAATTTTAAAAAAGGGTTGAAAAAATAGTAGATTCTATTTTTGAATTGGGAATGGTTAAGAAAACCGACAAATGATTCTATATGTTGTGGAATCAAGAGGAACTTATAAATCAAAATTGGCCATCGAGATTTTAAAATATTTTTTTAAGAAGTTAAGTTTGTTTGGAAAACTTTATTATTTAAACTATGGAATTTTAAACTAGTTAGTATCGGAATACTTTGAAAAATGGATATTTCAAATATTTAATAATTATTGAAAAAAATTTAACTTTTATAATCAGCTTTGTAAATTGATTTGTTTCATTTAAATGAGTTATTGACAGTTTATTAAAAAGTGTTTAATATTCTAAGTAATAACTTAAAACATATTTTAAAAATAAAAATAAATTATTACTCTTTAAAAATGATCTTGAATATATATAGTTTGAAATGTTTAAAATTTTATTTATAAAATTCTCTCGAGATGTGTAGACAGGTTTTATTTTGATGGAGGAGATTTTATATGAGAAATCTTGTAAACAAGATTCTAGAGACTTAGGAGAATTTTAAATGCTTAGATGCGATAACTTTGGAAAGAATGTGAATTCATTTAATGGAGTTAAAAATGGTTGGTTGGGATTATAAATAAGTATAATCCATTCAGAAAACGTAGGAGGAATTTATTAAAAGTTCCACAAACTTATGAGATAAGTTGTGAAATATTTCCAAGTTAAATCCTAAAAACAATTTTGGAAATTTACATATAAATTTTTTCCTAAGTATTGGAAGAAAGGATTTTTGAAAAATATTTTTGGTGGTAAAGATTTGGAAAAGAAATAATTTCTAAGTATGGAAGTGGAAATATTTCTAAGTATTGGAAATGGTGAAATATCCTGTTATGGATACAAGTGTTGAAATTTGTTTTCAAATATATAAATATTGAAGAGATTATATATATATATATATACATGCCTTGGTGAAGATGTTTAAAATAAATATTTTGGAGATTTAAAAAATTTAGTCTAGTGACTACTTATGGATATTATTTGATAGTTAAATAACCTACTATCGATATTGCCAATTCCGTTAATCGTTTTGAAGAGACCAGGATCCGATTTAAATATCTGAAAACCACTTCGATCCGGTTTGAACAAAACGAATGAATACCGTGAAGATGACGAAGACGGTGATTTGTCTTGTTCAGACCTAGGACAACTTATATAGATGAATGCTATCAGAACATCGTCATTGGAGGCCGATGAGATTCTAAGCAAAATTGTTCTTCAAAGGTAATGCGTAGCCTCGAATCTCATCAACCGGAAATGACTAAAACAGGGGAGATGCAACAAGGCTAAGTGGGTCGCATCCAAGTTGGGTATGTTATCAACTTTCTAGATGTCCTCGGAAACCTATTATTTATGGATATGGTTGTCAATAGAAGGAGCGCTCAATATTAAGGGTAGGAACACCTGGGGTGATAACATATTTGGTGTATCCAGGTTAGGGGTAGGCTGGTCTTGTGTACCACCCCGGCGTGGTCCTCGGTACATTGTTATAGAGGTGTACTGTGACGGACGATACCCCTGTGGCCAGTCATTCGTTGGAATCCATTCTCCAATACGAGCTTACAGTTTTGTTTGTAGAGCCTAGTATGCTGGAATTTAATTAATGTAACAATTTCAGCTATTTGAATAAGTATTTGTATTTAGATCCTAATATAATATCACTGGATTTTCTATAAAATGTTTTGGTTATCGTAAGATAAAAACCCATCGTGTTTATATGTGACGCGGTCTTACGAGACCCCTTTGTTTTTCAAAGGATTTTGATGAAACTAATAACTCAAATTGAGTGTTCTCATGCTGGTTTTCCAGACTGACTTGGGTGTTATTTTATTATAAGGCTCAGGTCAGACTGAGTATTACAGATTCAGGTTTAAATTATGTAGAGCACAAGAGATGAGCTGGAGGAGTTTTAAGGCGCAAATCCATACTTGACTTATATTCCATTATGAAAGGACAAGTTATATAACTGTCTAGTTGATGTATTGATTGTTGTACTCTTATGATTGTAAGTATAAACAGTTACATATTCTTTTGTATATAAAAATCTATTATTATACATAATATTTTGTTCCGCTGTGATTGTGAGATTCTATGTTGTTGTTTAATTTTCTTCTATCTCTTTCTTTTCTTTACCCTTGTAATTCACTCTTTCATACACTTTGGGTTGAGAGAGGAAGAATTAAGATCAACTCAAGGGAAACGTAAGCACAGGTCACTACATATGTATTATATATACAGTAGCATATTTTGTATTATCGAAGAGCGAAATATGATAAATTGTAGGGATGCGAGGTTAGTTAAAAGAAAATAAAAGTCTGCTTAGCAAATTTTGCTACCAACGGTGTGGCTTTTTGACTAATGTAAGGTATCACCTATGATAAGTACCTATGGTGTAAAGAACCGTAAATCCGTACTCCTTGAATAGACACTAATCTCCATTGATTTACTCAAGGTGAACGAAAACACGAATCCTTATGGATTTTTAAGAAATAAGAAAAGAAAAAAAGAAAAAGGAAGAAGAGAGAAGATAGAAAAGATAGAAAATAGAGGGAAAAGAAAATAGAACATAGAATGGAACAGAAATAACAGAACAACATCAGAATCTCACAATTCGCAGCGGGACAACATATAATAAATAAATGAATAATCTTTAAACAAAGAACTATATCAGTTATTACATTACATCATATCATCAGAGTGTATAACAACAAACTAACAGCGGAAAAGAAAGTACTATATACTAGTAATACGCCAATGCCATCCATCTTGCCTCCAGGAACTCCTGAATTCCAGAATATCCTGATAAACCTTAACTCTTGACTGCACGTGTGGAAATTGGTGGGCACCCAGAGTTTAGGAAGGAAAACAATAAACTCCGAGTCAGTCATGTGACTGGTGCGAGAACTAAAAACAGTTTATTTTTCTTTAAAGTCAAATAGAGGAATATTTTTAAATTCAATTCGCAATGCTTTTAAAAATGAGACTACCATAAGGCCTCCCGCACACACACACATGCAAACGCAGAATCGGAGGAGATTTCTCCTTATGATAGTCAAAGATGCTTGATACGTATTTAAAAGAACATTTTGTATTATTACTAGTGCATAGTGTAGAGAAAATTCATTTCGAAAATAAAGATATAAATCTTAGCCAGCATAGACATTTCGCACTTATGCCTACTATAGCTACCATGTTCAATAACGGGTTACCGCCATATTCCATGACAGGTTATACAACTAAAACCGTACAAGTCTCGTATTTGAAGAATGGATTTTCCAACAAATGGTCAGGCCAAGGAACTTCCCATTGCCACATGGAAACGCCTCTGGAAGGACGCCCCGAGAACCACCGTCCTCCGCTAAACAAAGCCGGGAATCCCTTTTCCCAAGGAATATTACAAACCCTCAGATATGCCACTCCCGGTCCTTTGGAACCTTTCACCGAGCGCTCGTCACCATCATCACACAATCATAAAGTGTTTTCAACATGAGTAAGTATCTGGGCTCCATACCATGATACTACCCTTTTCCAGAAGGAATGGCTATACCCTAGGGAAGCGATCCCTGGAAACCTTGCCGCACAATTCCTGTTTCGACCATTACCGGTTTGTGAGGCTCGACGAAGTCACGTCCACAAAAACATACTTTATACAAAAGCCATGCTTTGGGTCAACAAATGATCATAGAAATGATCACCAAGATAGACGATCAAACAAATGATCCTATCACAAATAATCAACACAATGATCATTTCACAGCAACACTCAGTATGTCACATTACCAAATTGGGAATATATCGCTGATAACTTCAACTATATAACCTCTGAGCTCGTACGTCTCAGAGAAGGGTGTTAAGCTAAAAGAATAAATTCTCCGCCACCAACAGAAATATATTTGAAAGAAATCGGCTTTATATCTCAATTTGTAATGTCAGACATATTATCCATACAAGTCTGTTCCGGGCTCGAACAGAACCGAAGGCATTTACAAAGAAGTCCTTGCAATCCGAATAATCTCTAATCACGTTCGGATTTCCCATCACATATGGAGATCTCAATACCGGGGATCAGCCAGTGCAGAGACAATCAACAAGAAACCCTTTCGTTTTCGAAAATATCCAGTCTTCAACACCGGTCTTCGAATGCAATTCATAACGACGTATCACATATTCGGAATGGGTTATACGACCCCAAGGTCCTTTCCCGGTTAACCCGAATAGTGAGCGCTTATTTTTAAAAAAATAAGTGTGGCATTAAATTTCAAACAAATCACAACAAATACCTATTTAAAGGTAAATATTGATAGTCGGTTATTGAACTATCAATAGATATGCACAACATCACCAGATTCCAAATAATTTTCTAAATTATTTATTTCCCAAAAATATCTTTATAAGATATACATTCTCCATTCTTCAAAAATAAATCAATATTTATTTTTAAACCCAATTTCCAATTTCATTTATAAATTCTATATTGAATTTACATTCCAAAATATTTATGAATATACGATTTCCATTCAATTTCTAATATTCATTTTCAATTTATCTTCAAAAAGATAAATTCCAAATATTCACTTAATATTGGAAAAGCATTTCTATACTTATTAAAAATAAGTAATTCACAGATCTTTTTATTTTCTATACTTAGAAAATATTTAATATACCCTAATCGAAATTAAGTATATATTTCATTCTTTAAGGAAATCATTCACTTAACCATATTTATTTGGGCCAAAACGAATGTTGCATAAAACATCGTTACGACAACCCAAAATCACTAGTATAGGGATTCGAATTTAAAATAGATATATAAATCCCAATACTATACAAAACATTTCCTTTCGGAAAATCATCTATTATAACAACAGTGTTATAATCTATCATTTCCTTTTATTTCTCGAAAACGTCTATTTCAACAATGAATGTTGAAATCTATGGTTTCGAATCTCAATACATTTTAAAACATCTTTAGATCGTTTTAATTCTATTTAAAACATCACATCCAAAATAATTTCTTTAACATGATATTCACTATTCAAAAACGTGAATATACTTGTTAATAAATTTCATCACTTCTATTCATTTTATTTTAAAGAATTATTCACTGTCTAAAACATGAATATAACTCCATAAATAAATTACAACAATTCACTTATCAAAATAAGTCGTTGTGGATTTATAAAACAATGTTTATAAATTCTATTTCTATTTATTTTATAACAACTTCCTTTTTTAAATTTCCTTTATAAATCTATTCAATTTCATATCTCAATGATATACTAAAATTTCATATTATAAGTTAAATACTTATAATTTATTTGTTTATAAAATCGTTCCTTTAAACTTCATAAATTTATAAATCTTATAACTTATAGGATTCTTTTATTTATCCAAAATCTATTCTTTTAAATAACTTTACAAATTTTATAAACCTACTGTTTATAAAATTCCATTTATAACTTCACCGTTATAATTCTATAATTCCAATTTATGAAATTCATTTACAATTCATTCTAATACTTGTAAAAGCTCGTTTTATAATTCCAATATTTTTAATTTCTTAATACCAATTTATAAATCCTTTAATATAAAACAATTTATATTACTATTTTTAAAACGACTTTAAACTCTTTTATAATTTCATCAACTGATTTATAAAATAATCAAATTCCATAAATTCTATAGATTTCATTCCTTTATGAAATTCATTTATAAATCATTCTATCACTTATAAAAGCTCGTTTTATAATTCAAGATATTCTAAATTTATAAATATCAATTTATAAATCTTTTAATATAAATCAATTTATATTATTACTTTAAACATCTTTAAACTCTTTTATAGTTTCATCATTCTGATTTATAAAATAAAAGTTTTATAAATCCTATTTTTAAACTTCTTATAATTAATTCAGAAATCCCAGTTCAAACTATTTTATAAAATCACTAATCCCATATTTTCAAAAATCAACTTTTAACTGTATTTCTCAAAAATCATAATTTTATAATATTAAAATTATAACGTTTATTTATTTAAGATGAATCAATTCCAAAAATATTTTATAAACGTATACTTTCAAAAAATCACTTTAGAAATTAAAATCGTTATTTTAACTTCAAAAATTGGATTCGATGATGCAACACATCAATAGTCAATCACAACTTTCAAACATCATATATCATCCATGATAACAATCAAATATCACAATATATGAATCAAATAAATATTTGTGAGGAATCCAGATGGATCCCTCCAACCTGTTTCCCTGCATCCACAGACATTAGCACAATACCAATTCCGTTTCAAGACGGAATATCGCGGTATATGGGATTTTATAAATATTATCCGCTTACTAACGGCGCAATAGGGTCTCATCCGCTATACAAATGCGGGAAATCATCAACTGCAATATATACATATGCCAATATATATATATTGCTATATATATAATATAATACCAATTCCACTTCGAGGTGGAATATCGCGGTATATGTGTGTAATAAATAACCTCCACTTACTAACGGCGTATAGGGTCTATTCACATCCAATATATATATCAATCATCATTTAATCATTCAATCAACACAGTCAAGCAAATTTTAAATCTAACTATTTAAAATTTAAATAAACAATAAAATTCCTTTTGAGTGAGAAGTTCTCACCTTTGCTTTTATTATCAATCCATTTCCATCTTGACTCGATTTTCTTGATTTATACCTTGTATAAATATTTACACAATTTATTAATATTCGAATCAATCGAATATATTAAATTTCGTTCTTGATTGTTTAATTATCAATAGTTTTATTTAAACCAATCTCTTCTTAAATAAATTTATTTTAACTAAAAATTAAATTTTATTAACCAAATTCTTCTTTAATAAATTAATCAATTATAAATTCAATTTTTTTAACTACAATTTAATTTCCCTTTGAACTTAATTTCCTTTTTAATAAATCGTTTTTGGCTTTCAAACAATTTCTTTTTAAAACTAAATTTTCTTCTCAAATAGATTTAATTAACTTACCCTTAAATTAAATTTATCCAACTAATTATTTCAATCTCAAGTTAATGATTTTTATTTTTAAACTAAAAATTAAAGATTCAAACTGATTTTCTTTAATTAAATTTGTTTAACAAAAAAATTTAAATTTCTTTTAATAAACTTTCTTAACTAACTATTTATTTAAATAAATTTTTCTTTTAAAAATAATCCTTACTAGAAATTTCCCATTGAACTTAATTTCCTTTTTATTAATTCAAATCAACTAATTTTTCTTAAATAAAATTATTTTCCTTTAAATAAATTATTTTAACTAAAATTTTACTTTAAACTAACTTTCCCTTTTTAATAAATTGTTTTTGGCTTCCAAACAATTTCTTTTTAATATTTTGATTTAACAAAAATTAAATTCAAAACAATTCTTTATAAATTCTAATCTTTATCGAACAAATTTAATTTCTATTTAAATAAATTTTATTAACTAACTATTTAATTTAAACAACATTTTCTTTTATAAAATATCCTTTAGTCCTTAATTACCCATTTTTTTCCAATAATAAATAATGTTTCTTTTGATAAGTCATTTTATTAAATAAGTAAAATTTCCGACTAATTTTCTTTTACAAATTAAATTAACTAGTGGTTTCTATTTTAAATCAATTTTCTCCTTTAATAAATTAATTTAACTAATTATTAAATTTCTCCTTTTTAATAAATTTAATTAACCAAAAATTATATTTAAACAAATGGTTTTAAATCTTTAGCTAGCTTCTTTTTAACAAATTCTAAAATCGTTATACAAGTTAATTTACGGTTAAATCTTCTAATCCATTATTTTAATTTCAAACTAATTTTCTGTTTATAAAATATTTTCTAATTATCAAATAATTATATAAGTTAACTAAATCTTTATTTAAACAAATGATTTAATTTAACAAGTTAATCACCGAAATAAATTATTTAAAATAAACCGGTCAATGAATATATATATAACCGCATTTAAATTCTTTGCTGTAATTAAATTATATATATATATATATATATATATATTCTCTGCTTGAATATTAAAAACTGCAAAATGCATATTATATTATATTATATATTTTTTTTAGTCAAAATAACTTGCTGTAAAAATCAAAGGCTGTGTTATATCTTTTTCTCTGTTTTTTTTTTTACTGTGTATATATTTTTCTATACGTTTTACTCACATAATTTTATAAATTAAAATTAATAAAATTAAAAAAAATACCTTACTGTGAAATCAGCTCGAACTCGAGCTCCACTTCGTCGCTGTCGCACAGTTGCCGCCATCGCCTTCGAGTTGACACACGACCCCCCCCCCCCCCCACTGACTCGCGCGCCGCCTCCAGTAGTCGCCGCTGTGCCACCCTCGAGCGCGCGCCTCTAGAAGCCATCGCCTCGTGACTGACGCTGCCTCGTGCCGCGCGACACTGCAGCTACTCCTAGTCGCGACCCACAGAGTGCCGCCCTGCCCAATCGCCGCTTCCACTTGCTTCGCCCTCCTCCTCGAATTTGCGCGGCACCCCACGCGACATCGCCCCATTTTGATTTGTTCGGTCCCCTCCTTTTTTTTAATTTTTTTTTTTGAAGTGAATTCATGCGAACTTGAAGAGAAGGGGGAAGAGGGCACGGCATTTTTTCTATTTGAACGATTTCGTGAATAAGGAGTTTGAAGGGGGGAAACGAGATGGACATTAACGTTTTTTTTTTCTCGTATGATTTGAACTGAGGAACGAATTGAGGGGGAGAGGAAGATTTTAAACGTGAAGGAGTATGCTCTGCACGATTTTGTATCGTGATTTATCGGCATGATTTTAGGCGTGAGTTTAGGAAGAACGTGCTGTGTTTATCTCAATTTAAATTTAAGTTTAAATTTAAATCGTTGAAAATTTCAACGCGTTTAGGTGTCGTATTCTCACACGATAACTCCGATTGCCACGAAATTTGAAATCCGGTAATAATTCAATATTACGGACCCAATGGAACTGGTTTCGTCGAATTCCGAGACTGTGCCTCGGACAGCTATTTTAAATATCGATTCAAACGATTAAATTTCAAAACTGAACAATTCACTTTCAATTTCAATTCTGAAGCTTCTATTATCTTCAATATTATCAATATAAATTTTACAAGCTTTTGAAATATTTTTAATCGGCTTAAAATTGAAGATTCAAATTATGATTCAACTTTCAATAGATTAAATTCTATAATTTAATCGCCAAATTCATTCTGATAATATGGAATTCAAGTCAAACCATCATTAAAATATTTAAAATTAATTAAATATTTCCAAATTAAATTGTTTAAAATTCTGGGTCGTTACAATCTTTCCTCCTTAAAAGAATTTCGTCCCGAAATTACAAGTTAAGAAGAATGCCCTTATCCCGTCTATCATTTTTCACAATCCAATAGTTTTATCAACTTACTAACCTAAATCTTTTTAATAGAGATTCATTATCGTTTCAACTAGCTTTCCAACTCCAATTATAAGTTTCAATCAACATTGTTTCCTAACAATTTAAATTTAAATTCAAATTCAAATTTCAAACTTTTAAATTTTTCTCAAAATTTTTCTAACACCCTAAATTTTCGAAAAATTTCGCCAGCGTCTCCTTTGCGCGGCTAGCTCGGTACGACTACAAAATGGCACCACGGCCCCTCAGAATCAAAAAGAAAAGAGAAAAGCAAGTGGCTAGAGAAGAAAATCATTAAATTTCATACTGAAATTCAAATACGTACCTTTTTGTCGAGCATTTAAATTATCTTCAAAAATCAAAATCCAATCCCTTTATAATATCTGTATATCCTGCTAGTCATAATATTCAATTCCAATATACAAACCATTTTGCCAATTCATTACAAAAATTTTCAACATATGCTTCTTATACATTTTTCACTTCACTATTGAAGTTACATATTCAATTTCATTTGAATTCAATTCAAAATTTCAACATCTATATTCAATTCATCTTGAATTTACTGAATTACTAACAAAGGGAATTTCAATTTATTTCTTTTACTTACTTGAATTTATATACAAATTCAAATCTAGCTTCAAATTTAGCTTACGACTAAACTTTTATTTAACTAATTCGAATTCCAATTCATTAGTCCATGAATTAATAATTTATCAAGTTAATTTACTTGAATTCAATCCATTTTATTTTATTATTTAATTCCATATAATAATGATATTAACAACCATGCAACCATATACTATAATAATTCATAGAAAATCATTTCTTTTCTATATAAAATAGTTTTGGCCAAAATTATCTTATTTACCCAATTCAAAAACCATTTTATATTCACTAACATATACGCGCTCATATCTATTATTACACTCAAACTCATTCTAGAGTACTGCTGACTCTATCTCTAATGAGTAACACCCAACAGAACCATGGTTGTCGCTTAACCATAAGCTCTGATACCAAATGTAAAGAACCGTAAATCCGTACTCCTTGAATAGACACTAATCTCCATTGATTTACTCAAGGTGAACGAAAACACGAATCCTTATGGATTTTTAAGAAAGAAGAAAAGAAAAAAAGAAAAAGGAAGAAGAGAGAAGATAGAAAAGATAGAAAATAGAGGGAAAAGAAAATAGAACATAGAATGGAACAGAAATAACAGAACAACATAGAATCTCACAATTCGCAGCGGGACAACATATAATAAATAAATGAATAATCTTTAAACAAAGAACTATATCAGTTATTACATTACATCATATCATCAGAGTGTATAACAACAAACTAACAGCGGAAAAGAAAGTACTATATACTAGTAATACGCCAATGCCATCCATCTTGCCTCCAACAACTCCTGAATTCCAGAATATCCTGATAAACCTTAACTCTTGACTGCCCGTGTGGAAATTGGTGGGCACCCAGAGTTTAGGAAGGAAAACAATAAACTCCGAGTCAGTCATGTGACTGGTGCGAGAACTAAAAACAGTTTATTTTTCTTTAAAGTCAAATAGAGGAATATTTTTAAATTCAATTCGCAATGCTTTTAAAAATGAGACTACCATAAGGCCTCCCGCACACACACACATGCAAACGCAGAATCGGAGGAGATTTCTCCTTATGATAGTCAAAGATGCTTGATACGTATTTAAAAGAACATTTTGTATTATTACTAGTGCATAGTGTAGAGAAAATTTATTTAGACAATAAAGATATAAATCTTAGCCAGCATAGACATTTCGCACTTATGCCTACTATAGCTACCATGTTCAATAACGGGTTACCGCCATATTCCATGACAGGTTATACAACTAAAACCGTGCAAGTCTCGTATTTGAAGAATGGATTTTCCAACAAATGGTCAGGCCAAGGAACTTCCCATTGCCACATGGAAACGCCTCTGGAAGGACGCCCCGAGAACCACCGTCCTCCGCTAAACAAAGCCGGGAATCCCTTTTCCCAAGGAATATTACAAACCCTCAGATATGCCACTCCCGGTCGTTTGGAACCTTTCACCGAGCGCTCGTCACCATCATCACACAATCATAAAGTGTTTTCAACATAAGTAAGTATCTGGGCTCCATACCATGATACTACCCTTTTCCAGAAGGAATGACTATACCCTAGGGAAGCGATCCCTGGAAACCTTGCCGCACAATTCCTGTTTCGACCATTACCGGTTTGTGAGGCTCGACGAAGTCACGTCCACAGAAACATACTTTATACAAAAGCCATGCTTTGGGTCAACAAATGATCATAGAAATGATCACCAAGATAGACGATCAAACAAATGATCCTATCACAAATAATCAACATAATGATCATTTCACAGCAACACTCAGTATGTCACATTACCAAATTGGGAATATATCGCTGATAACTTCAACTATATAACCTCTGAGCTCGTACGTCTTAGAGAAGGGTGTTAAGCTAAAAGAATAAATTCTCCGCCACCAACAGAAATATATTTGAAAGAAATCGGCTTTATATCTCAATTTGTAATGTCAGACATACTATCCATACAAGTCTGTTCCGGGCTCGAACAGAACCGAAGGCATTTACAAAGAAGTCCTTGCAATCCGAATAATCTCTAATCACGTTCGGATTTCCCATCACATATGGAGATCTCAATACCGGGGATCAGCCAGTGCAGAGACAATCAACAAGAAACCCTTTCGTTTTCGAAAATATCCGGTCTTCAACACCGGTCTTCGAATGCAATTCATAAGGATGTATCACATATTCGGAATGGGTTATACGACCCCAAGGTCCTTTCCCGGTTAACCCGAATAGTGAGCGCTTATTTTAAAAAAAATAAGTGTGGCATTAAATTTCAAACAAATCACAATAAATACCTATTTAAAGGTAAATATTGATAGTCGGTTATTGAACTATCAATAGATATGCACAACATCACCAGATTCCAAATAATTTTCTAAATTATTTATTTCCCAAAAATATCTTTATAAGATATACATTCTCCATTCTTCAAAAATAAATCAATATTTATTTTTAAACCCAATTTCCAATTTCATTTATAAATTCTATATTGAATTTACATTCCAAAATATTTATGAATATACGATTTCCATTCAATTTCTAATATTCATTTTCAATTTATCTTCAAAAAGATAAATTCCAAATATTCACTTAATATTGGAAAAGCATTTCTATACTTATTAAAAATAAGTAATTCACAGATCTTTTTATTTTCTATACTTAGAAAATATTTAATATACCCTAATCGAAATTAAGTATATATTTCATTCTTTAAGGAAATCATTCACTTAACCATATTTATTTGGGCCAAAACGAATGTTGCGTAAAACATCGTTACGACAACCCAAAATCACTAGTATAGGGATTCGAATTTAAAATAGATATATAAATCCCAATACTATACAAAACATTTCCTTTCGGAAAATCATCTATTATAACAACAGTGTTATAATCTATCATTTCCTTTTATTTCTCGAAAACGTCTATTTCAACAATGAATGTTGAAATCTATGGTTTCGAATCTCAATACATTTTAAAACATCTTTAGATCGTTTTAATTCTATTTAAAACATCACATCCAAAATAATTTCTTTAACATAATATTCACTATTCAAAAACGTGAATATACTTGTTAATAAATTTCATCACTTCTATTCATTTTATTTTAAAGAATTATTCACTGTCTAAAACATGAATATAACTCCATAAATAAATTACAACAATTCACTTATCAAAATAAGTCGTTGCGGATTTATAAAACAATGTTTATAAATTCTATTTCTATTTATTTTATAACAACTTCCTTTTATAAATTTCCTTTATAAATCTATTCAATTTCATATCTCAATGATATACTAAAATTTCATATTATAAGTTAAATACTTATAATTTATTTGTTTATAAAATCGTTCATTTAAACTTCATAAATTTATAAATCTTATAACTTATAAGATTCTTTTATTTATCCAAAATCTATTCTTTTAAATAACATTACAAATTTTATAAACCTATTGTTTATAAAATTCCATTTATAACTTCACCGTTATAATTCTATAATTCCAATTTATGAAATTCATTTACAATTCATTCTAATACTTGTAAAAGCTCGTTTTATAATTCCAATATTTTTAATTTCTAAATACCAATTTATAAATCCTTTAATATAAAACAATTTATATTACTATTTTTAAAACGTCTTTAAACTCTTTTATAATTTCATCAATTGATTTATAAAATAATCAAATTCCATAAATTCTATAGATTTCATTCCTTTATGAAATTCATTTATAAATCATTCTATCACTTATAAAAGCTCGTTTTATAATTCAAGATATTCTAAATTTATAAATATCAATTTATAAATCTTTTAATATAAATCAATTTATATTATTACTTTAAACATCTTTAAACTCTTTTATAGTTTCATCATTCTGATTTATAAAATAAAAATTTTATAAATCCTATTTTTAAACTTCTTATAATTAATTCAGAAATCCCAGTTCAAACTATTTTATAAAATCACCAATCCCATATTTTCAAAAATCAACTTTTAACTGTATTTCTCAAAAATCATAATTTTTATAATATTAAAATTATAACGTTTATTTATTTGAGATGAATCAATTCCAAAAATATTTTATAAACGTATACTTTCAAAAAATCACTTTAGAAATTAAAATCGTTATTTTAACTT
Source organism: Allium cepa (assembly GCA_030765085.1). Classification (NCBI taxonomy): domain Eukaryota; kingdom Viridiplantae; phylum Streptophyta; class Magnoliopsida; order Asparagales; family Amaryllidaceae; genus Allium; species Allium cepa. Next base: position 239,247,190 of record CM060930.1, read on the forward strand.
TAAGAATTGGATTCGATGATGCAACACATCAATAGTCAATCACAACTTTCAAACATCATATATCATCCATGATAACAATCAAATATCACAATATATGAATCAAATAAATATTTGTGAGGAATCCAGTTGGATCCCTCCAACCTGTTTCCCTGCATCCACAGACATTAGCACAATACCAATTCCGTTTCAAGACGGAATATCGCGGTATATGGGATTTTATAAATATTATCCGCTTACTAACGGCGCAATAGGGTCTCATCCGCTATACAAATGCGGGAAATCATCAACTGCAATATATACATATGCCAATATATATATATTGCTATATATATAATATAATACCAATTCCACTTCGAGGTGGAATATCGCGGTATATGTGTGTAATAAATAACCTCCGCTTACTAACGGCGTATAGGGTCTATTCACATCCAATATATATATCAATCATCATTTAATCATTCAATCAACACAGTCAAGCAAATTTTAAATCTAACTATTTAAAATTTAAATAAACAATAAAATTCCTTTTGAGTGAGAAGTTCTCACCTTTGCTTTTATTAGCAATCCATTTCCATCTTGACTCGATTTTCTTGATTTATACCTTGTATAAATATTTACACAATTTATTAATATTCGAATCAATCGAATATATTAAATTTCGTTCTTGATTGTTTAATTATCAATAGTTTTATTTAAACCAATCTCTTCTTAAATAAATTTATTTTAACTAAAAATTAAATTTTATTAACCAAATTCTTCTTTAATAACTTAATCAATTATAAATTCAATTTTTTTAACTACAATTTAATTTCCCTTTGAACTTAATTTCCTTTTTAATAAATCGTTTTTGGCTTTCAAACAATTTCTTTTTAAAACTAAATTTTCTTCTCAAATAGATTTAATTAACTTACCCTTAAATCAAATTTATCCAACTAATTATTTCAATCTCAAGTTAATGATTTTTATTTTTAAACTAAAAATTAAAGATTCAAACTGATTTTCTTTAATTAAATTTGTTTAACAAAAAAATTTAAATTTCTTTTAATAAACTTTCTTAACTAACTATTTATTTAAATAAATTTTCCTTTTGAAAATAATCCTAACTAGAAATTTCCCATTGAACTTAATTTCCTTTTTATTAATTTAAATCAACTAATTTTTCTTAAATAAAATTATTTTCCTTTAAATAAATTATTTTAACTAAAATTTTACTTTAAACTAACTTTCCCTTTTTAATAAATTGTTTTTGGCTTCCAAACAATTTCTTTTTAATATTTTGATTTAACAAAAATTAAATTCAAAACTATTCTTTATAAATTCTAATCTTTATCGAACAAATTTAATTTCTATTTAAATAATTTTTATTAACTAACTATTTAATTTAAACAACATTTTCTTTTATAAAATATCCTTTAGTCCTTAATTACCCATTTTTTTTCCAATAATAAATAATGTTTCTTTTGATAAGTCATTTTATTAAATAAGTAAAATTTCCGACTAATTTTCTTTTACAAATTAAATTAACTAGTGGTTTCTATTTTAAATCAATTTTCTCCTTTAATAAATTAATTTAACTAATTATTAAATTTCTCCTTTTTAATAAATTTAATTAACCAAAACTTATATTTAAACAAATGGTTTTAAATCTTTAGCTAGCTTCTTTTTAACAAATTCTAAAATCGTTAAACAAGTCAATTTACGGTTAAATCTTCTAATCCATTATTTTAATTTCAAACTAATTTTCTGTTTGTAAAATATTTTCTAATTATCAAATAATTATATAAGTTAACTAAATCTTTATTTAAACAAATGATTTAATTTAACAAGTTAATCACCGAAATAAATTATTTAAAATAAACCGGTCAATGAATATATATATAACCGCATTTAAATTCTTTGCTGTAATTAAATTATATATATATATATATATTTTCTCTGCTTGAATATTAAAAACTACAAAATGCATATTATATTATAATATATTTTTTTTTTAGTCAAAATAACTTGCTGTAAAAATCAAAGGCTGTGTTATATCTTTTTCTCTTTTTTTTTTTTACTGTGTATATATTTTTCTATATGTTTTACTCACATAATTTTATAAATTAAAATTAATAAAATTAAAAAAAATACCTTACTGTGAAATCAGCTCGAACTCGAGCTCTACTTCGTCGCTGTCGCACAGTTACCGCCATCGCCTTCGAGTTGACACACGACCCCCCCACTGACTCGCGTGCCGCCTCCAGTAGTCACCGCCGTGCCACCCTCGAGCGCGCGCCTCTAGAAGCCATCGCCTCGTGACCGCCGCTGCCTCGTGCCGTGCGACACTGCAACTACCCCTAGTCGCGACCCACAGAGTGCCGCCCTACCCAATCGCCGCTTCCACTTGCTTCGCCCTCCTCCTCGAATTTGCGCGGCACCCCACGCGACATTGCCCCATTTTGATTTGTTCGGTCCCCTCCTTTTTTTAAATTTTTTTTTTTTTTGAAGTGAATTCATGCGAACTGGAAGAGAAGGGGGAAGAGGGCTCGGCATTTTTTCTATTTGAACGATTTCGTGAATAAGGAGTTTGAAGGGGGGAAACGAGATGGCCATTAACGTTTCTTTTTTTCTCGTATGATTTGAACTAAGGAACGAATTGAGGGGGAGAGGAAGATTTTAAACGTGAGGGAGTATGCTCTGCACGATTTTGTATCGTGATTTATCAGCATGATTTTAGGCGTGAGTTTAGGAAGAACGTGCTGTGTTTATCTCAATTTAAATTTAAGTTTAAATTTAAATCGTTGAAAATTTCAACGCGTTTAGGTGACGTATTCTCACACGATAACTCCGATTGCCACGAAATTTGAAATCCGGTAATAATTCAATATTACGGACCCAATGGAACTGGTTTCATCGAATTCCGAGACTGTGCCTCGGACGGCTATTTTAAATATCGATTCAAACGATTAAATTTCAAAACTGAACAATTCACTTTCAATTTCAATTCTGAAGCTTCTATTATCTTCAATATTATCAATATAAATTTTACAAGCTTTTGAAATATTTTTAATCGGCTTAAAATTGAAGATTCAAATTATTATTCAACTTTCAATAGATTAAATTCTATAATTTAATCGCCGAATTCATTCTGATAATATGGAATTCAAGTCAAACCATCATTCGAATATTTAAAATTAATTAAATATTTCCAAATTAAATTGTTTAAAATTCTGGGTCGTTACATATGGTGGACACGAGGTTAGTCCCAATTCTTTAGGGCAAGTCCACCCAACTAATATGGTTACCAACTGCTAGGAATGGTTGAACTAATGTGAGATATTACAATCCGGTTATGGGTCACAGAATGGGTCTACTTCTAGATTAGAGGTATTAAGTGGCTATTGTTGGGTCTACCTCTAACAAAGTATTATATGGTTTGGGTTATCCTTTATTTACAAATAGTGGAAATATCTAAAGGAGGTCCGAATTGGTGTTGAGGTATTAAATGACTACTGAAGGGTCTATCTCTTCACAATTTAAGAAGTATTAAGTGGCCTTGTGGGATTTCTTATTATGTCAACTATGAAGTACCAAGGAGCGGTCCATCTTAGGTCAAGGTATTAAATGATGGGGTCTGCCAAAGATATAGTATTAATTAGTCAGATTCTGCCTATTTCCTATTAAAGAGGTATTAAGTAGCTCAAATACGTTCTCTCGAGTTGTTAAGACATAGTTGAAGGAGATGGGTCATTGGGCCGAATATATTCCATAGTTGTGTTACACTCGCGTTATAGTTACGAAGCTGGTTTGGAAAGGGTCACCGGCATACATTTGGAAATATGTTATAGAGCTAGACTAAAAGGGCCTTCGGTTCACACTTGGAGGTATACTTGGTAAGATATAGTGTATGATGCATATGACATAACACTTATCTAAATGATTCTGTACAATTACAATTGTGGTAAGACTTGAGATATTTACTCAGTAAACTTTGTTATTCTAACTCCCTCTTTAGTAAAACCCATAGATTAAGGAGAATGATGTCGATGAAGATTATAAAGGAGGTGGTGAAGGCCCATGGAAGTTTATTGCTTATCCATGTTTTGATTTATTCTGATGTACCCAGATTGTAGACATGATGAAGTTTAATTTTAAGACAAAGTATTAATGATATTTGGGACGTTATTGTATTTTCTAAGATTTGGAATATGTTAACGGATACTTATTTTTTTAATTATATTTTATCCCTTCCACTGTGAGATTTTGAAAGCATAGATGGATGCTCAGTATATTGTTTGTTTTAGCAATTTTACCAACCAATAGCTAGCTCTAGAATGTACCTAAGTTCGATGGGTTTTATTAGATTGGAAACTAGGTCCATTTCAGAGAGGGTTGTTACATTTTGTATCAGAGATTACGTCACTCGATCAGTGGGAATCGGTATACACGAGAGTGTGTATTTTCTATTTTGGAAAGTAATTTTCAAACTACTATACGTATATGTATGTATGTATATACTTAAATGAACATATGCAAACACACTAGGAAAATTTAATTCAGCAAATGACACTATCTTAGGATGTTATAAATTAAAAGCTCGAATGTACATATAGTTGATTATTGTTGAAGGAAACTGCTCTGAGGCAAGAAACCCCACCAACGAGGAAATACCTACCAAACAAGGTATGCCGGAGTGGTTTAAGAAATACCTAAGGCACATAGGTCAAGTTCCCATCCTTAATAAGCTGCACTAGCAACACCAATTGCTCTGCCCATTGAAATAGCACCCCACCCACTAGACTTTCCAAGATTGTGTGAAGATTTTCAAAATATAGTAAGATGAGCACATAAGGCGACAATTTTTTTTGCAAAAACCAAGGCTTGGATTATTGATTGTGAATGTATTTTCTAGGCGCTGGGATGGGACTACTAGATCAAGAGGAGGATAGTTACATGGCATTTAATGGCAAAGGCGTTGGATTGGTGGATCATAGTTTTTGATGAGAATGCATAGCAATAAATTACTTGAGCTGATTACATGGCTCGCCTCGAGTCATGATTCAAGTCCAAAGCAGAAGTAAGTTTACAATTGGGAAATTTACCAACTGTGGCAAGCAGACTCCACGGTAAAGAAGTATATCAATAATTTCATGGAATTAGGAAAGTTTGAATTGAGTTTGATTGATGCCCTTGCAAAGAAAACAATAAAGTCTGTAAAAGGCCTAAATTCTCTACTTAGGAAGCTACTTTGTAACATCCCGATGTTTCAACCATTCGTATCCAAACATGTTGGACTTGAATTGCTCAAAATATTAGATTGTTAATTTATATTTGGAAAACTCGGCATATACAGTAAATAAATAAATCACATAATCACCGACATAGAGTAATATAACAATAAGCAGCGGAAAAAAATGAACAGTAGTTCATGAAGCTACGATATATATATGTATATCAGAGTTAAAAACAAGATACAACAGAAGTTTTGAATACATAGAAGTCTCAATACAGTAGTCAAATAACAAATATGAACATATCTGTGGAGTCAACTGAATAACTAAAAGCTGGATAGATAGATGGATCTCAATTGAAGCTCTAACTTCAAAGGAGAGTCTCAAATGCTATGACACCCAGTCTGACCCGAGCGTAAAGCAAAACACAAAACACTCAAGTCAGGATTAGCATTCTTATATCAATAAATCCAACTCAAGTGAAATATATCCTGAAGTAAAAGTAACTTAAAGGATGTTTGGGATAACCATCCTCTAAGGATCCATGAAACTGCGACGCCCCACCTCTATGCTCACTCTAGCCAAGGACACTACAGAGTAATTCCGTCAACGAGCGAGAAGAATAAGGCTGTTGAGGAGCGACCATCTGTGTAATTGCTCTATGCAATTATCGATATGTCAGATAAAATGTCACTTTCATTTCAAGAGGAAATCCGACATACCGATACAAAATCAAAATTACTACACAGTGGCTATGTGGTCTTCGGAAACAAATATAAAGTAAGCATAACACAAAATCAGTCACAAATATTCATATCACAAAGACGGAAACAGATATGAATAAAACATATAGAAGTGTACATCAAAGTAGTGGTCATGCAAGATCCACTACATCATAAAAGAATAGGTACAGGTGTTAGACAAAGAATATGTATACATCAAGGAGTCTCTATCTCGAATGTATAAAACAAAAACTACTAAGCTAAGTAGTTAGCCAAAAGTCAGATGGCGGACCCTGATAAGAAGTCAAGTTGAAGCACCTGAAATACCTCGGTCCGACCCGAGTATTATTTTAAGAAGAAAGTAATAAACGAACCAGTCTAGCTATAAATATCAGATAAAATGAGATAGGATAAGAGATATGACAAAAACGTATGATAGCCGTAATGCCATACTGTGACAAGTATACATTAGATAACAAAAAAACCATACAATGTCTCAAAAATCTCAAACACCAAAAAGAATGTCATATTCTTCATATTATTCACCAAACCACAAATATTGACAAAACCTATCAATGTCAATCGCAAAAATTGGTGAAACACCAATTCCAGAAATCATCAATTAGAAATCCAGAATCACAAAGGGGGAGGTCTATCACAAACGGGAGCATGAAAACTCGCCAACACGCGTATCACAAATGGGTCTCTATCCCATGGTCGCTAACCATAGAGCCGGTGCAACGACGTAGTACAATAACGATACGCCCGAGGAACCTGAAACTCAAATGAGCCGGAACGACGACATAGTGCAATAACGGTATGCCCAACGAACTTAAAACTCAAATAATTCATAACATCGACGTAGTACAATAACGGTACTCCCGATGGACCTAAAACTCCAACAACTTGGAATAGCGACGTAGTACAATAACGATACGCCCGATAGACCTGATATGCTGAGACATCGATGTAGTACAATAATGGTACGTACGATGAACTGAACACAATAAAAGAACATGGTCGCTAGCCCATAAAAAAATGAGTCGAAACTCCAAAGAACCAATAGATCATTAGCCTATAAAAGAAACGAGACAAAGCTCAATAAAACGAGGTCCCCCATGTGGACAAAGAGACATCGCATATCGCTAGTCTAAACCATAAAAATGATCACCATTGGTCAACAAAGAGTGTGAATTACACTAAGCTAGTAAATAAATGAGTTTAGCTTCATGTCCCATAACCACTGTCTTAACTTAAGTATTTACAAACAAATTGTAGATTTCCACTCGAAAATTGTCACAAGATTTCAATCGAACAAGTCCAAAAATTAACCGACGAATTAAACGTAAGCGTTTCATACCACTTTTTTGACTAAGCCATTTAATTAGATTTCTCATACGAATGATGTAAAGGTTTGTATATACTAATAGGTTGGAAAGCAGGTTTAAAAACAAGCTTTGTATTAAAAATAGTGTTGAAATCATTTTTGCGGAAGAGTTTGAATATTTACTACTAGTATAGAGACCTTTACATTTTAAAGTGACAAATCACAGAAATGATTGTAGAAACAATCAATCACCAGAAATTCACATACGAAAACGTGAATCAAACCATAGAAATCGATATCAAATCCATCAAAGTGGATATTCCCAAAAATCTAGAAAGAAGTCATCGAAGTTGACAATAAATGACAATGACAAATCCGATCAACCCAAAAATCGATATAAATGAAAACCCATCAAAAACAAGCAAGATGGCTGAAAGTAGCAGCTTTAGACGTCTGGTGGTACTCCTAGACGTTTGAGCCAAGAGACTGGAAATTTTATTCCAGATAGCCCAGACGTCTGGGAAGTAAGCTCAGATGTCTGAGCTGATGGTCTGGAATTTATATTCTATAGCTCCAGACGTCAGAGCATATTACCAGTCATCTGAGGTGAAGCTCAGGGCAATATTTTTCCTTGGCCAATAATGGCCAATTCATCTCAAAAGCGATCGCTCGAGCATGATGGCTAAGGATTTATGCCAAGCGACAACCTATCGCGATAGGCTCTTCAGTACACTCAAAACAACATGTCAAAACATCCAATATAGGATTTTCATAGATTTTGACTTTCAAATACCAAAAGTTGGAAAATTAATCAAACAAATTCAAATCAAAAGCAATTGGTCATGCAATAGATGTTAGGAATTCATACCTAACAACAATGAAGACTATAGACATAGATGTGAGTTCAAGAACTCACCTTTAAACCCAAAAACAACGAATCAGAAGCTCAAACAACAAGGAAAGATCAACCACTCTTCAACTTCAACTCTAGAAACTCCATTCTAGGATCAAATGCAAACATTTCTTAAGTTAGGGTCTAGGAATTTCTAAAATTTGAAGAGAGATTGAAGTGGAGAAGAAGAAGATTGCTTACCTAAGCTTCACCTTGATTTATGATGCGGCACGATCTAAGGATACAGGAGGAGCACCATGAGATAACAAAGTAGCAGCACGAGTCGAGAATGCACAAGGCTAAAGTCGGCTACGACCTAAGGAAAGGGTTTTAGGTCGTCTACGACCTAACGGGTCACGAGATAAGGAGCTGCGACTTAACAAAGCTCGGGGAAAAGAGCTAGGAACTAACAGATTAGATGGAAAGGAGTTACGACTTAATGGAAGCTTAAGTCGTTCGGGTTTGATGAGTCGCACACGATCTAACAGCATGGCTATAAGTCATCCACGACTTAACAAAAAGCAGGAAGAAGTTCCAATTGTTGAAGGCCTTAAGTCGGAAGAGGGTTACGACTTAGCTGAGTCATGGGAAGTTACCGTTCCTTCAAGCTGCCAACGAGTTACGACTCATGTTAAGTCGTTGAAGTATTAAGTCGTCAATGTTTAAGTCGCATGAAGATGTCCTGAAGCTGTTTCTTAAGTCGTTGCTGTTTTATGTCGTGGCTTGGTTAAGTCGTATCATTTTTAAGTCGTCGTATGCTGAGTCGTTAGTAACAGTTAAGTCTTGTTGTGATGTATTTTCTTAAGTCGTAACTCATGTTGTAAATATGTTAAGTCGTATGTCGTGTATTTGTTAAGTCGTGTACTATCTTAAGTCGTTGTTGTTGTTGAGTCGTCATACTGTCATGTCGCTTGTTTTTGTAACCTGTAAGCCGACAAGGAGTTGAGTCGGCATTGGGTTGTAACTGATGAGCCGTGTACGATGAGTCGCTGCCGACTCATGATGAGTCGTAAGTCGTAAACGACTTAAGGCATAGGTTGCGAAATGCTATAAATAGGGAGTGAGTTGTACATTTTGAGTTGTTGATTTTTGAATAAAACTTTGTTTGATTGCTGTGTGCTTTCATCTAAATTGGTAGTTGAGTGTGATCTCCATCTCCACTTTCGGTTATTCGAGTGCGCTCGAATCAACGATCGTTGAAGCCAATTCACGGTATCAACTGCGCTTGATCAACGTTTGAAGAATTGTAGATCTTCCTTCATGGAATCGTGCGCGATCAACGCGTCGAAGATAGCTAGGATTCGGTATCTTTGTGATCAACGAATTTGGGCATTTCAGTATCTTCAATCCACCGTTTGCTACTTTCATCGATCTATATCATTTTGTTATTAATCCGCTGCGTCAGTCTTGGTATCAAAGCTAGACTTAGCCAATCATAGCTAAGCCGAGTCTTGGAGCCAAGGAGTTTGAAGTTGGTGTTCATCGTGTTCATCTTGAAGTTGCAACAAGTTAGAAGTTTTCGATCCATATTCTTTTGAATCAAAGTCCGGAAAGTGTTTGAATTTTTGCAGAAGAGTTTGAAGTTTTGAAGTGTTTGTATTGATTTAATCATGCCACCAAGGAGAGCTAATCGTCATCAAAATGTTGAAGAGTTGTATAGAAGAGAAGAAGCCGAGCAAATGGAACAACGTATTAATGAGAAATTTGATGAAGGCATTGGAAAGCTAGAAAGTTGATGAATGATTTGAATCAAAATCAAAGGAGGAGATCACCAATCTCGAACCATGGAGGAAACCGAGTTTCGCCATCGGTTACGGAAGCGAGAAGGGTATCACCGCAATCTTTTAGAGAGAGAAGAGAAACATCAATTTCATCAAGGAGAAATCACCATGACTATGGACATGAAGAGAGAAGAACTCCGCGTGAGTTTGAAGATGAGCCATATAGAGATGAAGAGAGACATAGTAGAAGGGATATGCATGATCGAAGGGATGTTGATGGTCGAGGTCGATATAGACCTACATTTGATTTTAATGAAGAGGGTGATCGAGCTAGCATTCATGATCGAGATCGAGACCAACTTCGAAATTCATATCGAGATGTAGATGATGATCGTCAATGGGAATCGGGTATGAAGATGGAAATTCCAGAATTCAAAGGTGGTATGGTAGCAGAGGAATTCTTGGATTGGTTGTCTAATGTTGAAGAGATCTTTGATTTCAAAGAAGTTCCGGAGAATCGTCGAGTGATGTTGGTTGCTACTAGGTTGAGGGGGAGAGCTATGGCGTGGTGGCAGCAAACCAAACTTACACGAGAACGGATGGGGAAGTCGAAGATTGAATCATGGGAGAAGATGAAGAAGTTAATGAAGGCTACATTCTTACCTTACAATTACCAATCACTCATGTATCAAAGGTTGCAGAATCTGAGACAAGGGACGAAGACTGTTAATGATTATGCTGATGAATTTTATCAACTGATTGCTCGAAATGATATAATGGAGACAGAAGAACAGTTGACGCTAGGTTTGTTGGAGGTTTGCGAATGCAGATCCAGGATATGGTTAATATGTTTGATTCGTGGCGGAAGCGCACCAGAAAGCGATAGCCTGGGAGAAGCAAGGGAGGCGTGGAGGTGGTATGTTTACTAGTTCCAACAATCAAGTGAAGGGTGTTAGTGGAAGCTCTAGTGTTCCTAAATCTATCAGTAAACCAGTGGTGAAGGAGGCTGAGAAGGCAAGGGTCAACAACAGTTTCAAATATTATAATTGCCAGGAAGTGGGTCACAAGAGTAATGAATGTCCGAAGCCGAAGAAACGTACTATGATTGCTGAAGTTGAAGGTGAGGATGATGGTGAAGGTTATTCTAGTCCAGTTGAGGAGGAAGAACAGGATGTCGCGTCGGGAGATGAAGGATGTAATCTAATGATGAGGAGATCTTGTTTAATACCGAAGCAAGAAGAAGAAGCTAGTTGGTTGAGGAGTAACATCTTTCAGTCAACATGCACTATTCTGGGAAAGGTTTGTAGGTTTGTGATTGATGCAGGAAGTTGCGACAATATTCTTTCTACTGAAGCCGTGAGAAAGTTAAAGTTGAAAACGGAGAAACATCCAAATCCTTACAAGTTATCGTGGTTGAGAAAAGGAGGAGAGGTGAAGGTGGATAGGCGAGTTCGAGTTCCATTTTCCATTGGGAAGAAGTATAAAGACGAGATTTGGTGTGATGTTGTGGAGATGGATGTTTGTCACTTGCTTTTGGGAAGACCATGGCAGTATGATCGAGCAGTGCAGCATGACGGTCGGACCAATAGCTACTGTTTTATGTTTGAAGGTGTTAAGATTATTTTGGTTCCAAAGAAGAGACAACAAGAAGAAAGCAAGTCAGAGGAGATTGAGGAGCTCAAGACTTTGTTGATTTTGAAGGAATTTATTGAAGAAGTAGAGGAGAGTCCAGAGGTGTTTTTGTTGATTGGACATGAAGTCACTGAATCTGTAGAAGTTCCAGAGGAAGTCAAGCTGGTATTGGAAGAATTCAGAGATGTATTTCCTGAGGAGTTACCAACGGAGTTACCATCGTTGAGGGATATTCAGCATCAGATTGATCTTGTGCCAGGGTCAGTATTAACTCACAGGCCACATTACCGAATGAGTCCCAAGGAGCATGAAGAACTAAGGAGGCAAGTGGAGGAGTTGTTAGAACAGGGGCGTGTTCAGAAGAGCTTGAGTCCTTGTGCAGTGCCAGATTTATTGGTGCCAAAGAAGGATAGTTCGTAGAGGATGTGTACGGACAGTCGGGCTCTCAACAAGATCACTGTGAAATATAGATTTCCTATGACGAGATTTGATGATTTGATTGACTAGTTGAGTGGAGCTGTTGTGTTTTCAAAGATTGACTTGAAGAGTGGATACCATCAGATTCGTATTAGACAGGGTGATGAGTGGAAGACTACTTTCAAAACCAGGGAAGGTCTATACGAGTGGTTGGTTATGCCGTTTGGTTTATCGAATGCACCGAGTACTTTTTTAAGAGTTATGAAACAGATTTTCAGACCATTCATTGGGAAGTTTGTGGTTGTTTACTTTGATGATATTTTAATCTATAGTGGGAGTACGGAAGAACACATCCAGCATTTGCGTGAAGTACTATTGATTCTACGACAGGAGAAATTTTATGCTGCAACAAAGAAGTGTGTGTTCATGACGCACAGTGTTTTGTTTCTGGGATATGTTTTATCGAAAGAAGGAATTCAAGTGGATGAAAGTAAAGTAGAAGCTGTCAGGAGTTGGCCACAGCCAAAGACAATTACTGAAGTGAGGAGTTTTCATGGATTGGTATCTTTCTATCGAAGGTTAATTCCACATTTTAGTAGTGTAATGGCACCTGTAACTGATTACATGAAGGGAAAGAAGTTTGAGTGGTCAGAGGAAGCAGGGGTTGCTTTTGAGAAGATCAAGAGACTATTGAAGACAACACCAATTCTAGTTTTACCGGATTTTTAGTTGTTGTTTGAATTGCATACTGATGCATCGAAGGTTGGGGTTGGTGGAGTTTTGAGTCAGAAAGGAAGACCAATTGCTTATTTCAGTGAGAAGTTATCTTGAGCTAAGTTGAGATATAGCACTTATGATGTTGAGTTTTACGCAATTGTTCAAGCAGTGAAGCATTAGAGACATTATCTGTTTCAGAAGGAGTTTGTTCTTTATATGGATCATGAAGCTTTGAAGCATTTGCAAGGGCAGGATAAAATTTCAGCTACTCACGCTTCATGGGTCACGTATTTACAACAGTTTACTTTTGTTGTTAAATACAAATCAGGGGTGACGAATCGTGTAGCTAATGCATTGAGTAGGAGGAGTCATTTGTTGACGACAATGAAAGTTGAAGTGACAGGGTTTGAACTATTGCCAGAGTTGCTTGAAGAAGATCCTTGCTTTATGAAATTTGTGGAGAAAGTCAAGGATGGGAGTACTGATGAATTCATGTTGGTCGGTGGGTTGTTGTTCAAGGGGAATCAATTGTGCATACCAGAAGGTAGTTTGAGAATGAAGATTATCAAAGAGTTACATGAAAAAGGACATGTTGGACGGGATCGCACCTTACAATTAATTTCACAATCTTATTTTTGGCCGTCGATGAGAAAAGAGGTAGAGAGATTTGTGGAGAGATGTCATGTTTGTCAAATTTCGAAAGGGACAAGGACAAATGCGGGTTTGTATATGCCCTTACCTATTCCAGCAAGACCATGGGTGGACATTAGCATGGATTTCGTGTTGGGTTTGCCGAGGACTCAAAGGGGAAATGACTCGATATACGTTGTGGTAGATCGTTTTTCGAGGATGGTACATTTTATTGCTTGTAAGAAGACGGCGGATGCTGTTCATGTCGCACAGTTGTTCTTTAAAGAGATATTTAGACTTCATGGTTTACCTGAATCTATTGTTTCGGATAGAGATACTCGTTTCCTGAGCCATTTTTGGTTGAGTTTGTGGAAGATGGTTGGAACGAAGCTGAATTTTAGTAGCGCTTACCATCCGCAAACAGATGGGCAGACGGAGGATGTGAACAGATCATTGGGAAATTTACTACGGTGTCTTGTGAAAGATAATCTGAAAAGTTGGGACATGAAGTTATGCCAAGCAGAGTTTGCACATAATCATGCGGTTAATAGAAGCACAGGTTACAGTCCATTTCAGATTGTATATTCAAGTTTACCAAGGGGACAGTTGGATTTGGCGGTAGTACCACAACCGAAGGGGATGGTTAAACGGGCTGTTGATCTTGTTGATGGGTTGACCGATTGTCATAAGATCGTTCAGGAATGATTGGAGAAGGAAAATGAGAAGTATAAAAGATCCGCAGATATGAAGCGAAGAAGTGTTGAGTTTAATGAAGGAGATTAGGTATATGCTGTGTAAACAAAGGATCGTTTTCCAGTGGGCACTTATAACAAGTTGAAAGCCAGAAAAATTGGTCCTATAGAAGTCGTGAAACGGATTAATCAAAATTCTTATAAGTTGAAGCTACCGGAAGATGTGTACACTTCTGACGTGTTCAATGTTAAACATCTCGTGCCCTATTATGGGAATGAACAATCCGATGTGGAAGAATTTACAAATTCGAGGACGAATTTTTCTCAACTCGGAGAGGATGATGCAGCACGATCTAAGGATACAGGAGGAGCATCACGAGATAACAAAGTAGCAGCACGAGTCGAGAATGTGCAAGGCTTAAGTCGGCTACGACCTAAGGAAAGGGTTTTAGGTCGTCTACGACCTAACGGGTCACGAGATAAGGAGCTGCGACTTAACAAAGCTCGGGGAAAAGAGCTACGACCTAACAGATTAGATGGAAATGAGTTACGACTTAATGGAAGCTTAAGTCGTTCGGGTTTGATGAGTCGCACACGATCTAACGGCATGGCTATAAGTCGTCCACGACTTAACAAAAAGCAGGAAGAAGTTCCAATTATTGAAGGCCTTAAGTCGGAAGCGGGTTACGACTTAGCTGAGTCGTGGGAAGTTACCATTCCTTCAAGTTGCCAACGAGTTACGACTCATGTTAAGTCGTTGAAGTATTAAGTCGTCAATGTTTAAGTCGCGTGAAGATGTCCTGAAGCTGTTTCTTAAGCCGTTGCTGTTTTAGGTCATGGCTTGGTTAAGTTGTATCATTTTTAAGTCGTCGTATGTTGAGTCGTTAGTAACAGTTAAGTCTTGTTGTGATGTATTTTCTTAAGTTATAACTCGTGTTGTAAATATGTTAAGTCGTATGTCGTGTATTTGTTAAGTCGTGTACTATCTTAAGTCGTTGTTGTTGTTGAGTCGTCATACTGTCATGTCGCTTGTGTTTGTAACCCGTAAGTCGGCAAGGAGTTGAGCCGACATTGGGTTGTAACTGATGAGCCGTGTAAGATGAGTCGCTGCCGACTCATGATGAGTCGTAAGTCGTAAACGACTTAAGGCATAGGTTACAAAATGCTATAAATAGGGAGTGAGTTGTACATTTTGAGTTATTGATTTTTGAGTAAAACTTTGTTTGATTGCTGTGTGCTTTCATCTAAATTGGTAGTTGAGTCTGATCTCCTATCTCCACTTTCGGTTATTCGAGTGCGCTCGAATAAATGACCGTTGAAGCCAATTCACGGTATCAAGTGCGCTTGATCGACGTTTGAAGAATTGTAGATCTTCCATCACGGAATCGTGCGCGGTCAACGTGTCGAAGATAGCTAGAATTCGGTATCTTTGTGATCAACGAATTTGGGCATTTCAGTATCTTCAATCCACCTTTTACTACTTTCATCGATCTATATCATTTTGTTATTAATCCGCTGCGTCAATTTATAACTTGAAGTTGAATTTCCTAAGAGAAGTAGAGCTTAGGAATTTCTAATCTCTTTTCTTTTCCCCCATTTTTCTAGGGCATGGGAGTATTAGGAAACAAGGAATGAAATGAATGAAAATGAGTGGAGTTAGGTTATTAGATAGAGAAGTTGGGTTATTAGGCTGAAACCCAAACCCAAAGCCCAATAGAAAATAGAAAAATTATACTCAACCCCAAACATAACGATGTTTATACTCAAAACGGTTGCAAACATCATTTTGAACTCAATGGAAGTAGTCTCGAGTTCTAATTCGATAGTTTTTGAAAAGTAGCATTTTGGACTTTAATCC
Organism: Allium cepa; assembly: GCA_030765085.1. Taxonomy (NCBI): domain Eukaryota; kingdom Viridiplantae; phylum Streptophyta; class Magnoliopsida; order Asparagales; family Amaryllidaceae; genus Allium; species Allium cepa. The sequence continues at coordinate 239,263,008 of CM060930.1, forward strand.
GACAAACGATGCTATATTTAAATAAAACATTGAAATATACAATTGTAAAATATGTGAGTTGTTACAGACTCCCTCCTTAAAGAAATTGCGTCCTCGCAATACTAAAGAAAAAACAAAAAGTAACAACCATAAAAGCATATCAACACAAAAGAAAATTTGAAATAAGAAGTTCACCTCAAAGAGCTTGAGAGAGTAAGTCCGGATTTGTTCGCTCGATGAATTCTCTAGGTTCCCAAGAACAATCCTTAGGATTTGAGGACCATTGAACTTTCACAAGTGGGACATCTTTATTACGAAGACGTTTAACCTCCGTAGCAATGATACAAATAGGATGTTGCTCATAAGTCAAATTAGGTGAAACTTCAATTTCTTCAATAACACAAGGCTCAAGAATAGAATCAGAATCCCTAAGGCATTTCCGTAGTTGTGAGACGTGGAAAACGTCATGAATAGCAGAAAATTGAGCCGGTAATAAAAGGCGATAAGCCATGAAACCAATACGTTCGGTGATGGGAAATGGACCAATATATCATGGTCCAAGTTTTCCCGATCGACTGAAACGTACAACACCTTTCATAGGTGAAACACGAATAAACACCAAATCTCCCATGGAAAATTCTAAATTCCTTCTTCGGTTATCGGCATAGGATTCTTGTCTACTTTGAGCTTCTTCCATCCTATGACGAATAAGGTTAATATTTTCTTTGGAATCACGAATAAAATCTGGACTAAAACCAGCTTCTCACCGGCCTCAAGCCAACAAGAAGGAGATCGGCATGGCCTTCCGTAAAGTGCCTCGAAAGGTGCCATACCAATACTAGATTAGAAGCTATTATTATAAGAAAACTCAACAAGAGAAATATGATCTTCCCAACTTCCACCAAAAAAAAGAACACATGCACGAAGAAGATCTTTAAGAGTTTGATTCACACGCTCGGTTTGTCCATCGGACTGAGGATGATAAGTGGTGCTAAAATTAAGGTTCGTTCCCAAAGCTTTTTGAAGACTCTTCCAAAATCCACTAGTAAACAATGGATCACAGTCACTAACGATAGAAGTAGGAATACGATGCAAATTAATAATTCTTTCACATAAAGTTTGGCCAAAAGTGGTGCGGTCCGATTAAATCGAACGGGATTAAAATGGGCGGATTTTGTAAGTCTATCAACAATCCCCCATAAACTGTCATGACCCGAACGAGAATGGGGAAGACCGTCAATAAAGACCATGAAGACTTGATCCCACTTCCAAACAGGAATATCCAAAGGTTGCAACAACCCATCGGGCCTTTGATGCTCGGCCTTTATGAATTGGCAAGTTATGCAACGCTTAATGAAGTTATCAATATCAGATTTCATTTCATCCTAATAATAAAGTCGCTTCATGTCTGCATACATTTTACTATTACGGGGATGAATGGTAAATTTAGAACGATGAGAATCTTCTAAAATGTGTTTACGAAGATTGCCAATATTTGGCACGATAAGTCTATCAAATTTTCGAATGTCGCCACAAGCATCGATTTCAAAGTCTTTCAACCTATCAATATTTCCATCCCTACAACTTTGGCAAAGATGAGCCAATTCAGAATCATGCTTTTGAGCATCAAGAATAGGTACTAAAAGAGATGGATGAGCCTCAAGGCAACATAAAACAAGTGATGAACATGAATCGGATTCACGATCTCGAATCTCACAAGTGGATAAAGTCTCGGTATCATTCCAAACGGATATCATCATAGAAACAACTGCTTGTTGCTTTTGGCTAAGGGCATCGACAACACGATTTCCCTTTCCAGGAGTATAAAGAATATCAAGATAATAAGATGCAAGGAATTCGTGCCAACGTTGTTGACGCAAATTAAGTTTCTTTTGAGAAAGTAAATACTTCAAAGATTTATGATCGGTATAGAGAACAAATTTCTCTCCCAAAAGATAATGGCGCCAAATTCTAAGTGCGAAAACAATAGCTGTGAGCTCTAAATCATGAGTGGCATATCTAGTCTCGGCAGGCTTTAATTGCATAAAAGCAAAGCGATAACACACAATTAGCATCAGTATAAACAATAAGTCTTGGTTCCCTTCGGGAATCACAAGAATATATGCATCGAAAAGGAGTTCTTTTAATTTCTGAAAAGCAGCTTCACATTTGTTTGACCAAATGAACTTAAATCCCTTCTTTGTCAAACTAGTAAGAGGCACGAAAATTTTAGAAAAGTCTTTTATGAACATACGACAATAACCGGCTAATCCAAGAAAGCTATGAATTTCCATCACACTCTCCGGTCTCTTCTAATTTTGAGTCGCTTCAATCTTTGAAGGATCCACGAAAATTATGGATTCAAAAATAATATGTCCTAAAAATTTCAAATGAGATTGCTAAAAGTGGCACTTAGGAAATTTTGCTTTCAATTGGTTGCTCCTAAGAGTTTCCAATACATTCCGAATATGTTTTTCATGCTCTTTCTCGGTTTTATAAACAAGAATAACATCTATAAAGATGAGAACAAATCAATCAAGGAACTCTTTGAAAACTCGATTCATAAGGTCGACGAAATAAGCTAGAGCATTAGCTAAACCAAATGGCATAACAAGCCATTCATAAGATCCATAACGAGTACGGAACGATGTCAAAGGAATGCTATCCTCCGCAATACGAAGCTGATGAAAACCAGTTGCTACGTCTAACTATGAAAAGACTCTAGCGCCGCTAAGTTGATTGAATTAATATTAATCGGAGGTAAGGGATATTTATTCTTGATGGTGAGATCATTAAGCTTGCGGTAGTCAACGCAAAGCCTAAGTGTACCATCGAATTTATTCACAAAAATAGCTAAATCTCCACAAGGAGAGAAACTAGAATGATTAAACTGCTTCGCTTCCAATTCGTATAATTGCTTATGCATCTCCTCATTTTCCTTATTGGACATACGATAAGGAGGACGAGTGATAGGTAGAGCTCAAGGAATTAGATTAATTCTGAACTCGATTGCTCGCTTAGGTGGTAATCCTAAAACAGGCTCAAATGTATCGGGAAATTCACGAACAACATGAATGAGGGAAATAACATCTTCCTCATCATCATTATCGTCATCATGTGGATTTGGAGAATATAAGGATGCCATCGAATTGGAATATGAATCTTTAAGAAAAATAGATATCTGCTTAACAGATTAAGGATGTCGAAGATGAATAGTCCTTTCATGACATAGGATATGGGCTTCATAACGGTTAAGCCAATCCATTCCCAAAAGCATTCCGAAGCCTAAGTAATGCATAACATGCAAATAAGATCGGAAAGAATAATTACATAAAATAACCTCAACATCTTTACAGAGCAAACTGAGTGTTGCGGATCCACCAACCGGATTCGCCATTCTCAAAGAAGTCATCAAGCACATAACATTTAAGGACAAAGTATCAACAAGTTCTTTTGATATAAAAGAGTGGGATGCACCCATATCAAAAAGAACTCGAATAGGATGATCACGAAACATAATAATGCCATCAAGGATAGAGTGAGAAATACCTTGACCAAGAGAAGTGTTACTAGGTGCTTGCACAACATTTAGCTTTCCCTCTTTCTTGCTTGGAAGTTTGGGACATGAAGATAAAAGATGACCCGAAATTTTGCAATAACGACAAAAGAGGGGTTTCAGACACCTATTAGCATAATGGTCCTTACAACCAAATTGTAGCATTGTCCACTATTAGAGGTATGAGTCTTTGCTACCGAAGTTGCTTGCTTCGCTTTCTTGTTGCGATCTAGCTTGCACTTAATAGGCCTCTTCTTATTGATGTTGAAGTTCTATTTGGCACCCACAACTTCAACGTTGCTTTCTTTATCCGCCTCTTCAAGTCGAAGAGCAATATCAACAAGTTGATCAAATAAACTTCCAGTTTCAGGAGTAGAGGCTTTTTGAGGTTCTTATTCAACTCATAAACAAACCTTTGATTTTTCTTCAATGGGGTATTAATATACTCGACCCCATGTTTAGGGAGAGATTCAAAAGATACGACATAGTCCGTCATAGAAGATTCACTTTGAACAAGGTCAATAAAGCGCCGAGCTAAAGTCACTTTTTTAGCTTTCGACACAAATTTCAATTCGAATCTTTCCCAGAATTGCTCTCAAGTAAGATCTGCTTCGATAATCTTAGAAACCAAAAGCTCATACCAATCTAACTCTCTTTCTCGGAGCATGCTAGAAGCCACTTGGACTCGATGTAGATCAATAAGATTCAAGCGACAAAAGATGCGGTCGCATGATTTAAGCAAAGCTTGGATTTCTATAACGCTTTTCGAATCCCTTGAATAGCCTTCCACCCAAATCGGTATAATCTCTACACAAGCGTGCATACCCAGATTTTGGATGAGTAGGCTCTGGAATGGGTCCAACAGCTTGAACATTCTTTACGAGATCTAAAAGCTGCTGGGCAGGCATATATACTCCATCCTGAGGAGTAGCACTGAAATGACTGGCGCTGGGACGGCTAGATCTAACCATTAGGAAAAGGGTCATACTCGGAATGAATATAAAACAATCATGATTGATAAAACAAGGCATCATAAAAGGAAATATGATAAAATGGTACGAAGACTCGAATTAAATCCTAAGGCATGATTGAAAGACTTAGGACAATGATCCCTACTATAATATTCTATATTGTTTCAAAGTTTGGCTCTGATACCAAGCTGGGACGCCCCACCTCTATACTCACACTAGCCAAGGACACTACATAGTAATGCCATCGACTAGCGTGAAGAATAAGACTGTTGAGGAGCGACCATTTGTGTAATTGCCCTGTGCGAATACCGATAAATCAGATAAAGTGTCACTTTCATTCCAATAGGAAATCCGGTATACCGATACAAACTCAAAATTACTACACAGTGGCTATGTGGTCTTCGGAAACAAATATAAAATAAGCATAACATGAAATCAGTCATAGATATTCATATCACGAAGGTGGAAACAGATATGAATAAAACACATAGATGTGTACATCAAAGTGGTGGTCGTGCAAGATCCACTACATCAAAAAAGAATAGGTACAGTTGCTAGACGAAGAATATGTATACATCAAGTAGTCTCTATTTCGAATGTATATAAAAAAAACTACTAAGCTAAGTAGTTAGCCAAAAGTCATATGACAGACTCTGATAAGAAGTCAAGTTGAAGCACCTGAAATACCTCGGTCTGACCCGAGTATTATTTTAGGAAGAAAGTAATAAACGGATAAGTCTAGCTATAAATATCAGATAAAATGAGATAGGATAAGAGATATGACAAAAACGTATGATAACAGTAATGCCATACTATGACAAGCACACATTAGATAACAACAAAACTCATACAATGTCTCAAAAATCTCAAAACACCAAAAAGAATGTCATATTCTTCATTTTATTCACCAAACCACAAATATTGACAAAACCTATCAATGTCAATTGCAAATATGGTGAAACACAAATTCCAGAAATCATCAATTAGAAATCCAGAAATCGCAAAGGGGGAGTCCTATCACAAACGGGAGCATGAAAACTCGCCAACACGTCTATCACAAACGGGTCGCTATCCCATGGTCGCTAACCATAGAGTCGGTGCAATGACGTAGTACAATAACGGCACGTCCGAGCAACCTGAAACTCAAATGAGCCGGAACGACGATGTAGTGAATTAATGGTACGCCCGACGAACCTGAAACTCAAACAATTCATAACATCGACGTAGTAAAATAACGGTACGCCCGATGGACCTAAAACTCCAATAATTCAGAACAACAGCGTAGTACAATAACGGTACACCCGATGAACCTGATAAGCCGGGACATCGATGTAGTACAATAATGGTACATCCAATGAACTGAACACCATAAAAGAACATGGGTCGCTAGCCCATAAAAAAATGAGTCGAAACTCCAAAGAACCCATAGGTTGTTAGCCTATAAAAGAAATGAGACGGAGCTCAATAAAACGAGGTACAATCCCCCCACGTGGACAAAGAGACATCGCATATCGCTAATCTAAACCATAAAAATGATCACCATTGATCAACAAAGAGTGTGAATTACACTAAGCTAGTAAATAAATGAGTTTAGCTTCATGTCCCATAATCACTGTCTTAACTTAAGTATTTAAGAACAAATTGTAGATTTCCACACGAAAATTATCACAAGATTTCAATCGAACAAGTCCAAGAATTATGTGACGAAGTAAATGCAAGCGTTTCATACCACTTGTTTTACTAAACCTTTTAATTAGATTTCTCATACGAATGAGGTAAAGCTTTGTATATACTAATAGGTTGGAAAGCGGGTTTAAAAACAAGCTTTGTATTATAAATAGTGTTGAAATAATTTTTACGAAAGAGTTTGAATATTTACTACCAGTATAGAGACCTTTGCATTTTAAAGTGATAAATCATAGAAATGATTATAGAAACAATCAATTACCAAAAATTCACATAAAAAAACGTGAATCAAAGCGTAGAAATCGATATCAAATCCATCAAAGTGGATATTCCCAAAAATCCAGAAAGAAGTCACCGAAGTCGATAATAAATGACGACGACCAATCGGATCAACCGGAAAATTGATGGAAATGGAAACCCATCAAAAACAAGCAAGATGGCCAAAAGTAACAGCTCCAGACGTCTGGTGGTTCTCCTAGACGTCTAAGATGAGAGACTGGAAATTTTATTCCAGATTGCCCAGACATCTGGGAAGTAAGCTCAGACGTTTGAGCTGATGGTCTGGAATTTGTATACCGTAGCTCCAAACGTCTGAGCATACTACCAGATGTCTGAGTTGAAGCCCAGGGCAATATTTTGACTTGGCCAATAATGGCCAATTTATCTCAAAAGCGATCGAATGAGCACGATGGCTAAGGATTTATGCCAAGCGACAACCCAACCCTATAGGCTCTTCAATACACTCAAAAAAACATGTCAAAACATCCAATGTAGGATTTTCATAGATTTTGACTTTAAAATACCAAAAATTGGAAAATTCAACAAATCAATTCAAACCAAAAGCAATTGGTTATGCAATAGATGTTAGGAATTAATACCTAACAACAATGAAGAATATAGACATAGATGTGAGCTCAAGAACTCGCCTTTAAACCCAAAAACAACGAATGAGAAGCTCAAACACAAAGGAAAGATCAACCACTCTTCAACTTCAACTCTAGAAGCTCCAATCTAGGATCAAATGCAAACATATCCTAAGTTAGGGTTTAGGAATTTTTGAAAATTAGAGAGAGATTGAAGTGGAGTAGAAGAAGAGGATGCTTATCTAAGCTTCTCCTTGATTTATAACTTGAAGTTGAATTTCCTAAGAGAATTTGAGCTTAGGAATTTCTAATCTCTTTTCTTTTCCTCCATTTCTCTAAGGCTTGAGAGTATTAGGAAATAAGGAATGAAATGAATGAAAATGAGTGGAGTTAGTGGGCTGAAACCCAAAGCCCAATAGAAAATAGCAAAATTCTACTCAACCCAAAACATATCGATGTTTATACTCAAAAAGGTCGTAAACATCGTTTTGAACTCAATGAAAGTAGTCTCGAGTCCTAATTCGACTGTTTATGAAAAATAGCATGTCGGACTTTAATCTGACTAACAATGCTATATTTAGATAAAACATTTAAATATACAATCATAAAATATGCGGGTTGTTACAGAAACTATCTACTATGTAGTAGTATACGCTATTAACAATCAAACGTCATTATAACACCGCGGTCATTTCCAAATATCATACTTCAAAACGAAAATATCATATCCATTTCAAAACCATATCAATAAGATATCATTACTCACTTAAAATGATATTCATTTCAAAAATCATAGCACTTCAAAGTTCTAACACTTTTGAAATTATAAAGCTTAGAAATTATAGCACTTTGGAAATCATAACACTTGATATCATAATACTTTGAAATTCATAACTTTTAAATTTTAACTTCCCACTTGAACAATTTAGATATTAATAATAGTATATATAGTATAATAGTATATAAAATAAAATAATTTATATAAAATAGTTGTAAGTTAAATAGTTTCATTAAAATAATTGATGCATAAAAATAGTTATATTAAAAATGGTTTATATTAAAATGATTTATATTAAAATAGTTTATTTTAAAATAATTTATAAAGTAAAATATAAAATACTTTCCTCAAATTCCATAATTCTATTCAGATCAACTCGGATTCCAAAATTTAATTCAATCTCAATTCATCGATTCAAACTCAATTCAGTTTCTCAATATACCAATTTAAATTATATCGGTTTCTAATACAGATTTGAACCATAAAATAAACCACTTCAATTTCAATATATTTCAAAGCTTTAAGTATTCAACATTTTCAAAACTAAATTTGATAATTTCATATATATCTAAATTTCACTTCATTATTATTTAGTTTTGAAATATTCACTTAATAAATCCAATATCGTCTAAATAGAAACCCCAAATTACAAATAAACTAAATATTTCCTTCAATTTATTTTTACTTGAAATATTCATTAATCCCTTAAACCAAAATCAAGTTATAAAATTATATCCTTTAAAAAATCTCAAATTCAAAATGTTTCAAATCGATTTAATTAAATAAAATCCTCAATTGAACACAATTTCAAATAAATTCAAATTTATCTTCCGAACCTTAACTTATAAAAAAATCATTATAAAAATCTATTTTAAAATGTAATTTTAAAATAAATACTTAAACATTCTAGATATTAATTAAATCAAACTTTATTAAATTAAATCTTATTATTAAACTTACTTTATATTAAAACTAATCTATACATATTTTAAAATAGTAAATTTATGAGTATATTCTTAAAATTTGTAATTTCAAAACTAACTTATAACTTTAAAATTTCAAAACATATAACTTTTAAAAATCAAAATTTTAAACCTTTATAAAATATATTTATATATATAATATTCAAAAAATCAATATTTATATATAAAACCATATATTTCCTTTCAAAACTTTTGGAAATCGATTTCAAAATATTTATATATAGACAAACGATGCATGTATATAATTTCTATCCTATGGTCAAGTGATACAGATATTTATCATTTCAATTTGTAATTTAAATATATATGGGTGTATATCTTTTCAACCCACAATCCCAAATTCAATTAAATTGAAAATCGCTTGGGTTTATCTTTTAAGCCCATAACGATTTTTTCCTATTCTATAGATTGTTCGGGTATGTATCATTTCAACCCATAGGGAATTTGCAGAGTGAAAAAAGATATGATAATAATATAACAGTCAACAACAAGTATGTATCATCAATATAAATAACGGATAATGGTGTCCGATGTCACAGGTGAACTGATATAATAATAGCATATATAAAGCAATGTAAATAACTAACAACAGCATATTTCAATTGTCGTTCCAATTGAAATCAAATCTAATAGATATAGGAATGTTAATTGTGAGTGATTGCTCACCTTTTGAGGCTAGAGAAGAACAAGAATGAGATGAGTTATGAGTCCAAGCACGAATTCCAAAGAAATGCTAGATTAGCATAAAATTGACGAACAGGGCTGATAGATAGGAATTTATGAAAAAAACAATCAATTTGATAGAAACAGAAAATATATATATTATTATTGTTTCTTTATTAAAAATCAACACAACAAATATTAGAATAAATATATATATGATTCAAACTTATTATATTAAAAACCGATTAACACCCAAGATATAAAAAACTTAGATAAACTTAAATATATACAAAATTATAGTTTAAAGTCTATATACATTTAAAAATTAAAAATAACCATATATGTAAATAGTTTAAAATCAATAGTTAATAAATAAATATACTATGCAGACTAATAATGGAACAAAACAAAATAGATGAACAAATTAAACAAAATGCAGCCAGACTATATATGAGTAGATTATATATCCCAAAATATCTATGCAACTTATAAACCTTATACAATATATAAACAACAGAATATATAACCAACATACATTTTTCTGTCATATCAAATATGTATTAAAAAAACTATTCTATATATTATACTAAAACCGAGCTTGATAAATTTTTTAATATTTACAAAATACATACAAGTAGATACGTAAAATCATAACCGTTAATAAAATAAAAGAATAAATATAGATATAGATATACACTGTAACTAAAAGAAATACCAGACTATGCAAAGACATATAGTTCTAACAAAAATAAAAGCAATATATATCATACATATGAATCTGTATATATAAAGCATATATATATATATATATAACTAAACTCAAAAGCTTAAATAGAAACTAATGTAACAATATATATTTTTACAGTAAAATAAATAAACTTATGTAACTTTATATACTAAAACATATATACTATATAACAACAGACCAACTTAGAATACATACTTAATATATATAATAATAACTTCCTTATAACATATAACCTATATATATACTACACAATTTATAAACCTGGACAACATATATGCAACAGTATGCTACATATGATATCAAAACATGTTTCATTCAAAGCATATTTCCTTCAAATATTAAAACAAGTTTCAGCAAACATATATATAGATTCACATATTTTTATACTTAAATCTATAAACAAATGATATAGACTCAACAGAATATATATATAGACACACACACTAATATATATGTAAAACACACAGATATATATATATATATGTATGTTTGTATGTATGTATGTATGTATGTATGTATGTATGTATGTATGTATGTATGTATGTATGTATGTAAAAAGAAAGAAGATGGAGCTCAGCGAGAAGACAGAAGAGGAAGTGATGGTGAACGGTCGGTAGGCGGGTGATGGACTTTGGGCTACGTGCTTTGGCTTTACAACATCGTGGAGGTGCGTGCACGTTGAGGGTGAGAGGAGATGGAGGGTGGAACAGTGATGTTTGGCCATGGATGTGTTGCGTGTGTTTCATTTGCGAGGAAGGGCAGTGAGATGGTGGAGCGTTGGTGGTTGAAGTCAGGCCGTAGTTCGATGAGGTGGAGATCTAGGTGGTAGACTGCTATGAGGCATGCATCAAGCGGAAATGATGGGGAAGGTAAGGAGAGGTTCCAACATGTCCTCTGATATACTAACTCGCGCAATTTATATATTTTGGAAGAAAAGATAAACATAGAAGAGGAAGGACAGCCGTAAGCAATATAATATAAACTTATATTATAATATACTGTAACAACCCGATATTTTTAGCCATTCGCATCCACACATGCCGGACTTGAATTGCTCAAAATACCACATTGTAACTAAAATTGGAGCAAATGAAATATAAATCATAGAATCAAGGACACAGAAATATCAAAATAACTTGTAGCGGAAATTTAAAATACCATAGTAGTTCATGAAGCTACTATAACAAACTCTCAAAAACATAATACATAATATCAGTCTGAAACATATACAATAGAAATCCAAATACATAAAGTTTATAAATACAAGAACTGAAATAGAACAACTGAAACTGAAAGGGAATAGATAACTAGACAAGCAGAATCTCCAGCGATTCCTAGCTCCAGAAAAATAAATCCAAAGCTAAGCTATAAATACTTAGGCTGACTTGAGCGTAAAGTAAAACACAAAACACTCGAGTCGGGACATATATACTTATATAATGTAAACCAACTCAAGTGAACTGTAGTAGTAATGCACTATAACTTAAAGGATACTTGGGATCGCCTATCCTCTAAGGATCAGTTAAACCATAAATTTATTACATCCCGTGGTTAAAGTTTCAAAATAGTAATTTATACTTCGAAATCAAATATCATTTCAAAATTCAATATCATTCAGAAATCCATTTCAAAATATCAAAATATCATATCTTTCAAAACCTCATTCAGTTTTATTTAATTTAAATACCATTTCGAATCACAATTCAAAATGGTTTATATTTCAAATCAAAATACTCCATTTAAACCAATTAAATATTCCAATTAAACCAATTAAATATTCCATTTAAATCGTTTAAATATTCCATTTAAATCGTTTAAATATTCCATTTAAATCATTTAAAGTGAAGTTATTATATTTAATAATCAAATATCAAATTCTCATAAATTTAGCCTTTTCAAAGTTCATTTATTCTTTTAAATTTATCAAAATGGTATAAATTCAACTATCACAGCACTTAGAAGATGCTACGGAAAGTTATGTTTTAAAACAATTCATTTAACAAAAGACAACATTTAAATTGTTGTAATAGGTTTAATTTAGTTCAAATAAAACCTCATTTAATTTCAGCAACTACAGCACTTACAAAGTGCTATAATAACCCTTAATTCAATTTAGTCATTTAGTTCATTTCTATCAACTACAGCATTTACAAATGCTGTAATATTCTTTACATTAGAAATCATAGCATTTCAAAAATGTTGTTAATTAAATTACAAATATTCAATATAATTCACAAACAATTAAATTTTTATTTGAACCACTTTAAACTTATAAAATCATATATTTTCACTTTTTAAAACAATCATTTAAATACCCTTATATTCATGATTTTATAAAGTTAAATTTTCATTCAAAAATCAATTTAATAGTAATTTACTTATATAATTCAACATTCAATTTCAATTCTTTATAATTAAATTTTTAACTTAACACTTAAGTTTAAATTTCCAAATATAACTTATTTTTCATTTTATTTACTTAACTTAAAATTCATTTTGAAACAAAATTCACAAATTTCCAACCTAAGTTATATTTCAAAATTCAACTTAAATATTCATTTATTTAACCTTTTAACTTATTCAAAAATCATTAACACTTTATAAAATCATTTTAAATTCATTTTAATTCAAATTTTAAATCTATTTATCATATTTCCTACTTAATTTAAATTCGATTTATAACCAAATCATTATTTCCAAAATAACTTATATTCAAATTTCTAACGTTACCATTAATTTATTCCACTTATAAATTTTTAGAAAATCAATAATACTTTACAGAATCATTTTTTATTAAGTTTAAATCAAAATATTATAATATTTACATTTCTAAAATACTTTAAATTTTTTAGAAAAATATATATTAACCATGGGTCTGTATAAAATTTTATAGCCTAGGTAAAGTGACCTCGATAATATATCATTTCAATCCATAATTTACAAAGAAAACCCCGGGTTTTATCATTTCAAACCCGCAGAAATAATTAAAAATCGTTCAGGCCTATCATTTTAGCCCATAACGATTTTTCCCTATTCTAAAGTCCGTTCGGGTATGTATCATTTCAACATGTAGTGATTCTTATCTACAGAGAACTTGCAGTGTGATAATTGATATAAATAATCAGAATAGCATAATATAACAGTAACAGATGATATAACAGGTTTATAAACAGGGTGAACATCATCTGATCATAGCGGTAGCAGTTATAACATGATGATATGGTTTACAGATTCAATTGCGATCAGTTTACTAGTTATATGTATAAATTGTCTGGTGAGAATTACTCCCTTGTATAAGCTGGAGATAACAACCAAATACACAAAACAAAGATCTTCAAAGGCATGAAAGCACGACTACAATTTGAGTGTGGGAGAGCCAAAGTTAATTGCCTTGTCAAATATCAAACAAAACAAATATAACATGAATTTTCAAAACAAAATATTAATAAACAATGCTAGAAATAAATGCACAACACAAAGCCAAAGCTTTTGCACTTGCATTCAACAACTTATGCTTCAGCTATAGGTCAGAAACAAATGACTAAGGAGTGGGTTTGGATCTAGTTTTGGGTTGAATAGGTCGGACTAGCATGGATGGTGATGGAGCAAAAGTAGCGATGCATGAAACTACACAAGCTATAAGGCAATACAACAATGATTCAATGGACCAATGGGCTCGGCCAAAGCAAGTACAGTCACGGCCATGGCTCAGGTGGGTCAGGTGTGACATGGTAGAGGGTGTCAGGTCAGGAAAAGCTGGTGGTGGTGATGTAGGTGGCGGCCAAGGGAAGTTTGGAGGTGATGGAACGAAATGATGCTCGTCTTGGTATACACAAGTGAAGTTTGTAGAACTTGTTGGATTTGGTCATCAAGGTGCACGACTATGGGTTGGGGTTGGACTGGAGGTGGTGGTGGCTAGTTCAGGTGGTGGTGGAGGTGGACATGGTGAAGGAGGAGCAAGGGCTGAGATACAAAGGTGAAGGCAAGTGCAACATAGAATAGAAAACAAGAAGAAATTTCATAGAAAAGAAGAAGAAGTTTACCAACACTTTGCTTCAGGAAATGGTCGTGAATTTTAGGGTTGAGAAACCTTGTGATATGCGTGAAAATGAAATGAGGAAGTCGATTGAAGATAGGATAAGGAACGGCCAAAAATTGAAGTGGTGTTGGTTGAAAATAAAAAGGCAAGAATACAAAAAGTCAAGGCATACAAAAGGTTTCAAAAACTCTTCAAATTTCCAATATTTATGTTGCAATTTTAATTGCATGTAAAATGATGATAAATAAAGATAAAAACTCAGAAATAAAAATGAATGCATAAAATAAAAAAATAATTTTTAATTAAATTTAATTAAATTAAGAAAATAGCAAAGAAAATAAAAACTAGGCTTTAAAAATTAAAAATAAATTCAATAAGCTTTGGAAAACTTTTTATCATCACTTTAAAAATATTTTAAAGACAAAAATATATGTAACATAACATATAATACAAATTAGAATAAGATATGAAAAATAAAAATGTTATTTATATAATCTAAAATAAACAATATTGTGAAATAAATTAATGTACACACGATATTGTAAAATGCATAACTTTCACAATATAAATCAGATTTCAATGAAAGCAACAGAAGCTTTCTCAACATTTAATATATTTTCAAAATAAAAGATAAAATTAAAAAATTCAAATATTTAAGTTTTAAATTTAAAAGTCAAAGTTTTATCAGATTTACCAAAAGTCCACTTTTTTGGAAATATCCTATTTAATCAGGTTTGAAATTATAATTCACAAAAAATCAAAATATACTCTTAAAATAACAAAATTTATCCGTTTTAATAAATGTAATAAAGTTTTTAAATCAGGAGTTTCAATTTAAATAATTAAAATATACAATTAGAAATAATCACAAAATACTGGGTTGTTACACTCTCCTCCACTCAAACCTTTTTGTCCTCGAAAGCACGAACAGGGAAAATAAAGGAAACAAGATAGACAGACAAATAGTACCTGGAAAAATGATTCTGGATTCGAAGCACGAATGCTCTCCACCGTTTCCCAGATACAATACTAATCATCAGTACTTCACAGTACTTTGATCAAACTAACAGATTTCCTTCTTAGCTGCTTCGTACCTCTGTCGACAATACGAAGTGGCTTACTCTCGACAGTCAGATTAGGTTAAACATCCAAACTATCAAAAGCAGAAGGCTGAACAATAAGATATGAGTCAAAAGGATACTAGAGGAGATGTGAGACTTAGAATACATCATACACTCTAGAAAGTTTCTCGTGCAAATCCAAACGATAAGCCAAAGAACCAACTCGTTCCATAATACAGAAAGGTCTCTCAAAGAAGAAGAAGGTGGAAATAGCTAGAAGGGAGAATAGGTTCAAAGAAAAGGATGAACCATATTTAAAACTATATAAGTTTCAATTTAAAATTTTATATTTAACATTTTGAACATTTTATAATATGATGAATAGTCATTTGATTCAAGTCTGACAGTTCGAAGTAAATAATATTTAAAACATTTTAAATTATATAGAAAGGAAAAACAAATGACCAAACATATCATTTATATAATACTTTATAAAAATACTTTTATAACTCGATGTCTTAACAAGTTTACTTTCGTTCCTGCAGACTCTAGCTATGCATTGATCAGGCGCAAAGCTAGAATTCTCTAAGTACTTAGTAGACTTGTTTCAACACCCAGTGGAAATACTGGAAAACCTTTTAAAACAACAGATATGGAAAGTACAATCCAAACAATTCAACCAAGCCAAACATTTGTCTAACCATGGATCGTAGATACACAATGGTTACGCCTGGATCCCCAAAGAAAGATCTGTATCCGTAAGCTATCTCAGAACTGCGAATTACGCTATGATGACTAGTAGACCGCAGATACACAATGGTTACGTCTGGATCCCCATGGAAACATCCATACCCTTAAGCTATCGCAGCCAGCGGATTTCGCTACTAGTACGACCTACAAAGATCGCAAGATACACAATGGTTACGCCTGGATCCCATAGGAAACATCCGTTCCCCCAGGCCATCTCAGCCAGACGAATTACGGTATGCAGTCATAAACATAAGACCATGGAGATCTCCATGGAATTCGATGGACACTCGAGCATCATATCCGGAAAACACAAATCAAAGAGAGAATAATATCGATAGAGTGAATCAACAATGTGGCCACAAAGCGGATATCAAGTAGAAGCCACTTTCCATATCTTTACTTCGAAAATATGTGTCATATAGTACCTTTCAAAAACACTTTCAAATATCCTACTTATATAAAGTCCATGTAAGATTCCATTTCAAATCGAATATTTTCCAAATCCATAATATATCAAATCACACATATAGAGACTTCCATTATATAAGATTTCAATTTACATATTGAGTATGAGTACCTTTTCGAATCAACAGTTTTCAAATCAATTTCATACTTACACGAATCAATTTTGTATTAGTTCGATAACTCCCAAATCACAGTATTTAGTAAAAAAAGGTTTTCAATTTCAATTCCTTTTCAATATAAATTCAGTTTCAAAATCATATATGATTTCGCCAAATCATTTCTTCCTAATTACATATATTCAGTTTCAAAGTTTCTTAAAACAATAGATTTAGAAAATAATCCAAATTTCCAAATCAATAAAAAAAATTTCAAACAAATTCATTTCCGTTTCAAACATATATTCACTTTCAAAAATCATAATACTTTCAAAGTTATAAATCTTTCGAAACCAAAATACTTGAAATCATTACACTTTGAAAATCATAACTTTTGGAAATCATACATTTGACATCATAAAACATTCCTTTAATTCTTTACATTTCACAAATTTATTCAATTTGAACCCAGATCTAAAATTTCCAATTTTACTTCAATTCAAACCATCAGTTTCAATTCAATTTTGTTTTCCAACAAAACCATTTCAAATTTAATCAAATTTCAAATAAAGATTTGATCCATAAAATGAACTATTCAATCTCTAATATTTTCAAAGTTTATATACCATATTCCAAAACTAAATTTTAAAATTTCATATATCTCAAATTTTACTTCATTATTACTTAGTTTTTGAAATATTCATTTCATAAATCCATCATTTTTAAATGAACTCAAATTACAGGTGAACCAAATATCGTTTCATACAAATATAAACTTCAAATATTCATTTATCAAAATCAATTACCATTTCAAATTCACATTCTTTATCAAAATATGATTAAATCATTTCCAAACCATTTCAATCATCAAAATATCTAAAATGGTTACTAAGTTTAAAACCATCTCTTTTAAAACCTTCAAACTATTTATTTCTGTATGAAAAATCCAATTTACCATTGGAAGATTATTATTCTATATATATTCAAAACATTTCAAATCTTTATTTCATACCAGTATAATTCAAAATAGTTTAATTTATTTCACTCAACAAACAGTTTCAAACTTATATAAATCATATTACTTTATACTTTAATCATACCAAACTAAACTTATATTCTTTATCAAATACCTTAAACTTTTCATAATTACTTAGATTTGAAAAGTTAACCTTGATTTGGAAGTGCTCGAACCTTCAAAATAGTCGGAGAAATCATATTTTCAATCCAAGAGTTGGAAATCATCAACAAATTTCAAAAGATGGGTTACATCAAAATAAATCTGAATCTCGAGGACTGAACACCGGCTTACTTTAAATCATTCCAAATATACATATATCTTTCGAATATCAAACCATACTTCAAAATCTAAAATCAAAATTTGGCTTCACCAAATCACTCGCATAGCAAAGATACTAGAGTGGCCTCTCGCCCACTCAGAAACTCGAAAATCAATGTCGACGATGCATGCTTCATCACCGAAATTATTTTCCAACGACATAAGTGGGTTCTGGACTTTTATTTTCTTGAAACTTCTTAGAAATCGCTTCGATATCATTGGGATTAGTTCGAATACATTTGAAACATTTATTAATTCAGAGAAATATCTTTAAATCATATTATTATTATAAATTTTCCAAAATCTTAAAACCGATTTCAAAACACCGGAGTTCGATTCCTCAAGATTCAAATTCAAAACCCTTCAGTTATAAATCCTTTTTTTATTTAAGTCAAATTCTATTAAAATTTTAACATCTCAAATCCTTTCAAAGCTTTAAATTTTCATTTTTAAAAGATATAAAATCCTTATCAAAAACATTTCACCTTTATATACAAAATATGGTCATCCTTATCAAATAATAATTTCGATGTATGCATAATTTCAACATACAACCAAACACAAATTTTCAAAGAATGATTCAAGGATAGATTTCAAACGAACAGAGATGAAAATTTAGAGGACTCTAATCATATAGAATTCTAGTTTGAAGTTAAGCTCGAATGAAGATATGATAATCTAATTACCAAATAGAAGATGGATAAGCCTATATAAATCACGGGCGACCTTAACTGGTCAACCGTGACTTTAGGAATATAATCAATGCAGAAATCTAAGGCAAATCGACATTCGATCGTCAGAGATAGAATCCAGGTAGAGGAGGAGATAAATAGCATCGAAATCCGAGGATACCGAAATCTCCGGTGAATCAATGTCAATTGTAAAGGAGTTTCACCCCCTTACAAATCATTCAAAGATTTACGGAATCACTGATCTTTATAGAGGTCATTCCAAAGTGGAGTTACGGAATGCTCCAAAATCAAAAGGATAAAAGTAGGGAAGACAAGACTGGATTTCAGAACCAGTGGGAGCATTCCAAAGTTGAAGGAATCCTAATCAATAAGAATCCTAACCAAGAGATTACTAACAAGGTGGATACCGAAGGGATGAACTTTAGAAGATCTTGATTTCAAAATAAGAAGATTTTTATACCAATATAATCTTTGAAAATACTTTAAAAATCATTTGGAAATCATTTTATGCTTCGAAAACACGTTCTCTCACAAAGAAAGGATTCTGAGATTGATTTCACTCATTCTGGGGTATTTCTATCCTATCTCTAATGAGTTTTTACTCCGTAGGCTAGGGTTTGCCTAAAAACCAAAGCTTTGGTACCAACTGTAACAACTCGATATTTTCAGCCATTGGCATCCACACATGTCGGACTTGAATTGCTCAAAATACCGCATTGTAAATAAATTTGGAGAAAATGAAATACAAATCACAGAATCACAGACACAGAAATATAAAAAGAACTCGCAGCGGAAATTTAAAATACCATAGTAGTTCATGAAGCTACTATAACAAACTTTCAAAAACAAAATACATAATATCAGTCTGAAACATATACAATAGAAATCGAAATACATAGAAGTTTATAAATACTAGAAGTGAAATAGAACAACTGAAACTGAAAGGGAATAGATAACCAGACAAGCAGAATCTCTAGCGATTCCTAGCTCCAGAAAAAGAAATCCAATGCTAAGCTGTAAATGCTCAAGCTGACCCGAGCGCAAAATAAAACACAAAACACTTGAGTCAGGACATATATACTTATATAATGTAAACCAACTCAAGTGAACTGTATTAGTAATGCACTATAACTTAAAGGATGCTTGGGATCGCCCATCCTCTAAGGATCAGTTAAACCATAAATTTATTACATCCCGTGGTTAAAGTTTCAAAATAGTAATTTATACTTCGAAATCAAATATCACTTCAAAATTCAATATCATTCAAAAATCCATTTCAAAATATCATATCTTTCAAAACCTCATTCAGTTTTATTTAATTTAAATACCATTTCAAATCAAAATTCAAAATGGTTTATATTTCAAATCAAAATACTCCATTTAAACCAATTAAATATTCCAATTAAACCAATTAAATATTCCATTTAAATCATTTAAATATTCCATTTAAATCATTTAAATATTCCATTTAAATTATTTAAAAGTGAAGTTATTATATTTAATAATCAAAAATCAAATTCTCATAAATTTAGCCTTTTTAAAGTTCATTTACTCTTTTAAATTTATTAAAACGGTATAAATTCAACTATCACGGCACTAAGAAGATGCTATGGAAAGTTATGTTTTAAAACAATTCATTTAACAAAAGACAGCATTTAAAATACTGTAATAGGTTTAATTTAGTTCAAATAAAACCTTAGTTAATTTCAGCAACTACAGCACTTACAAAGTGCTATAATAGCTCTTAATTCAATTTAGTCATTTAGTTCATTTCTATCAACTACGGGATTTACAAATGCTGTAATATTCTTTGCATTAGAAATCATAACATTTCAAAAATTCTGTTAATTAAATTACAAATATTCAATATAATTTCACAAACAATTAAATTTTTATTTGAACCACTTTAAACTTATAAAATCATATATTTTCACTTTTTAAAACAATTATTTAAATACCCTTATATTCATGATTTTATAAAGTTAAATTTTCATTCAAAAATCAATTTGATAATAATTTACTTATATAATTCAACATTCAATTTCAATTCTTTAAAATTAAATTTTTAACCTAACACTTAAGTTTAAATTTCCAAATATAACTTATTTTTCATTTTATTTACTTAACTTAAAATTCATTTTTAAACAAAATTCATAAATTTCCAACCTAAGTTATATTTCTAAATTCAACTTAAATATTCATTTATTTAACCTTTTAACTTATTCAAAAATCATTAACACTTTATAAAATCATTTTAAATTCATTTTAGTTTAAATTTTAAATCTATTTATCATATCTCATACTTAATTTAAATTCCATTTATAACCAAATCATAATTTCGAAAATAACTTATATTCAAATTTCCAACTTTACCATTAATTTATTCCACTTATAAATTTTTAGAAAATCAATAATACTTTACAAATTCATTTTTATTAAGTTTAAACCAAAATATTATAATATTTACATTTCTAAAATACTTTAAAAAATTTAGAAAAATATATATTAACCACGGGTTTGTATAAAATTTTCTAGCCTAGGTAAAGTGATACGGATAATATATCATTTCAATTTGTAATTTATAAAGAAAACACGGGGTTTAATCATTTCAAACCTGAAGTCTAAACTAAATGAAATAATTAAAAATCGTTCAGGCCTATTATTTCATCCCATAACGATTTTTCCCTATTCTAAAGTCCATTTGGGTATGTATCTCAACCCGTAGTGATTCTTATCTACAGAGAACTTACAGTGTGATAATTGATATAAATAAACAGAATAGCATAATATAACAGTAACAGATGATATAACAGGTTTATAAACTGGTGAACATCATATGATCGTAGCGGTAGCAGTTATAACATGATGATATGGTTTACAAATTCAATTGCGATTAGTTTACTAGTTATATAAGTATAAATTGTCTGGTGAGAATTACTCACTTGTATAAGCTGGAGATGACAACCAAATACAAAAAACAAAGATCTTCAAAGGCACGAAAGCACGACTATGATTTGAGTGTGGGAGAGCCAAAGTTAATTGCCTTGTCAAATATCAAACAAAACAAATACAACATGAATTTTCAAAATAAAATATTAATAAAAAATGCTAGAAATAAATGCACAACACAAAGCCAAAGCTTTTGCACTTGCATTCAACAACTTATGCTTCAGCTATAAATCAGAAACACCTGACTAATGAGTGGGTTTGGATTTGGTTTTGGGTTGAATAGGTCGACCTAGCATGGATGGTGATGGAGCAAAAGTAGTGATGCATGAAACTACACAAGCTATAAGGCAATACAACAATGTTTCAATGCACCAATGGGCTCGGCCAAAGCAAGGACAGGTACGTCCATGGCTCAAGTGGGTCAGGTGTGATGTGGAAGAGGGTGTATTGTCAGGAAAAGCTAGTGGTGGTGATGTAGGTGGCGGCCAAGGAAGTTTGGAGGTGATGGAACCAAATGATGCTCGGCTTGGTATATACAAGTGAAGTTTGTGTAGATTTTGTTGGATCTGGCCATCAAGGTTCATGGCCATGGGCTTGGGGTTGGAGTGGAGGTGGTGGTGGAGGTCGCCATGGTGAAGGAGGAGCAAGGGCTGAGCTACAAAGGTGAAGGCAAGTGCAACATAGAATAGAAAACAAGAAGAAATTTCATAGAAAAGAAGAAGAAGTTTACCAACACTTTGCTTCAGGAAATGGCCATGAATTTTAGGGTTGAGAAACCTTGTGATATGCATTAAAATGAAATGAGGAATTAGGCTGAAGATAGGATAAGGAACGACCAAAAATTGAAGTGGTGTCGGTTGAAAATAAAAAGGCAAGAATACAAAAAGTCAAGGCAAACAAAAGGTTTCAAAAACTCTTCAAATTTCCAATATTTCTTTTGCAATTTTAATTACGTGTAAAATGCTGATAAATAAAGATAAAAACTCAAAAATAAAAATGAACGCATAAAATAAATAAATTTTAATTAAATATAATTAAATTAAGAAAATAGCAAAGAAAATAGAAACTAGGCTTTAAAAATTGAAAATAAATTCAATAAGCTTTGGAAAAAATTTATCATCCTAAAAATATTTTAAAGACAAAAATATATGTAACATAACATATAATTCAAATTAGAATAATATATGACAAATAAAAATATTATTTATATAATTTAAAATAAACAATATTGTTAAATAAATTAATGGACACACAATATTGTAAAATGCATAACTTTCACAATATAAATCAGATTTCAATGAAACGAAGAGCAGTATTCTCAACATTTAATATATTTTCATAATAAAATATAAAATTCAAAAATTAAAATATTTAAATTTTAAATTTAAAAGTCAAATTTTTACCAGATTTACCAAAAATCCAATTTTTTTGGAAATATCCTATTTATTCAGGTTTGAAATTATAATTCACACAAAAATCAAAATATACTCTTAAAATAACAAAATTTATTCATTTTAATAAGTATAACAAAGTTTTTAAGTCAGGAGTTTCGATTTAAATAATTAAAGTATACAATTAGAAATAATGACAAAATACTAGGTTGTTACATATATATTTCTCTTAAGAGAAACGTGCATCACCCAACTGAAAAGCCAAGAAATGTATGTGAAAGGACAAGTCATAAATTTTATATTAAAAATAGAGAATATTAAAGGACAGAGACTAAAAAGACAGATGGAAATCAAAAGGTTTTAAAACTGGTACGGATACGAAATTGTTTTCGCGGACTCCGCTGCGTATCGGACTTCAAAACACAGAATGGAATATACCGCAGAGATTAGCGTGCCAAGATGATCAAAACGGGATACAGATATCAGCAGTACAATCATCCGATCTAAAGTTGATAATCAATAACAAAAATGCTGTTAAAAGCTGAAAAAAGGTAAACGGAGCAATAAAAGTTCTAATTTGAAGAAACGGAACATGGCGTCTCACTCAAAAGATGATTTACAAATTTATTATATAAAATATTCAATTTTGAAAAATATTTCATTATCATCAATTATTAACTGATTTGAATTAAAATAGAATTTA
This sequence comes from Allium cepa, assembly GCA_030765085.1. Taxonomy (NCBI): domain Eukaryota; kingdom Viridiplantae; phylum Streptophyta; class Magnoliopsida; order Asparagales; family Amaryllidaceae; genus Allium; species Allium cepa. The sequence continues at coordinate 239,286,716 of CM060930.1, forward strand.
CATAAGAAAATAAACTTCTATATAATCAAATGAAAATTTACCATTTACCATGTTTGAATAGACGTATTCCTAATATTAAATTTTCAATTCAAAATTTTATTATCAAAATTTCAAAAAAAATCCAGTTAAATATATTATTAAAACCATCAAAATTTACGGGTCGTTACACTCTCTGCCACTCAAAACTTTTCGTTCCCGAAAAGGAAGGAGATAGGAGAATAGTAGCACCAGAAAGAAAAAAAATAGATTGAAAAAAAAGATAAAATAATTAATTTAAAACCACATAAATTTCAATTTAAATTAATTTATATTCAACAATTTGGCTTAATCCATTTTATTAAATCAATAAATAGTCATTTAATTCAAATGTGTTAGTTCAAACAACCCATTCAAATCATATAAATCCCATTTAGATTTTAAATTGATTTCTATTCAATAATTTCAAGTTTTAAATATTTATTCAAAATTTTTGGCTTCGTTTAAAATTGAAATCATCCTTTATCAAAATTTTAAGAATTTAAATTTCCGATTAACCTCAATAATTTAGAGATAAATATATTCATACATATATATATATATATCTGTTAACCCAGTTTCCTCTACGAGTTAAGGAGTCTACGAGATAAGGATCTACGACTTAAGGCCTCTACGAGTTAAGGAGTCTACGAGATAAGGATCTACGACTTAAGGCCTCTACGAGTTAAAGAGTCTACGAGATAAGGATCTACGACTTAAGGCCTTCACAACCTAAGAACATTACGGCCTAACGACCTAAGGTCTGCACAATCTTACTAGTTAAGGATGGCACGACTTAAGGAAGTTTACGACTCAAAAGATAAGTCGTTCACGACCTAAGACTTAGAAACAAGTTCAATACCATGCTGTAATGAGGTGACTCGCTGACGACTTACGACCTATGATGAGTCGTGTACGACTCATGCTAGCATAAAGAAAGCTGCATTTGGTTAACTCGTGAAAGACTTAGAACTTGTATCATTCAATCAGATGGGTTCATAACTTTGGACCAAGCCGTGAACCCAGTAAGTCAGCCGCAACCTACTATGAGTCGTGAACGGGTTATGGCTCATCATGAGTCGTGTACGAGTCATGACCTAATTCCGAGAAATACCTATAAATACGACCCTAGCTCCAACTAGAAAAGGACTTTTTGGCTCATTTTCTTCAAACGCCGTTACTCTGCTGCATTCCAAACCAATCCAATCCAACACTTGAAGCTCTCAAGACATTAAGAACGCTACAAACAACTTCAAGAAGAGATCACATACATCCAACATGGATTCGAAAACTCTCATCTTCATCGAAGTTTAGGCTACTTGTTCTAAGTCTCTTGTAATTCAAAGTGTATTGTATTTGGGAAGAATTGTATCCGCTTGTAACGAGATTATTAATAAAAGTACTTAAAGTGGACGTAGGCTATACCCTTAAGCCGAACCACTATAAAATTGTTGTTGTTTACCACTTTTCTGCTATTATCTACTTGTAATCTGTTCCCGAGTCGTCGGGTAGTGCTTTCACAACTACAACTCATACACCGGGGTGTTAGCGTTCAAATTTTAGCGTTAACATTTTTGGTGCTTTCACTGAGAACTGAACTCAGGCAAGTTATCATCATTGCTTCACAGAGGTTTGTAGAGAGAATTTCCCTGAAAACCAGAAGTCTATCCGAGATAATGGCTCCTGGAAGGAAGAGTCGATCTGTCAGATCTGGGAATATTCAAGAGGGAATCTCCGCTTCTCCTGTACCTAATCAACCCACTACGTCTGCTGGGGTTACGAAAGCGGAGTTGGATGCTGTAATATTAGGGCTGAACCAGCAGATAAACGCCCAGAATGCACAATTAGAGGCTCAGAGTGCCCAAAATGCTCTAATTCTGAATAAGTTGAATGATTTGCTCGGGGCAAACAATCAACCGGCTGGTAATGGAAGGAATTATGCTGGCAACATTAATGATGCTCAAAGGAATGCTCCAGAAAAGGCTTCCAGTCCCTTTGAGCAAACGCTTCCTGAAGTTGGTAGATCTGGAACTCGACATGATGAGGAGTATCTTTCTGGAATGGTCCGGCAAATCATGAAAGAAAGTATGCAAAGGGTTGAAGATGAGAAAGAATGGGGTTTCGCCCCAAGTAAAACTCCATTTACTGAGAAAATCTAAAAGGCGGAATTTCCAAGGAAGTTTGTCCCTCCAACTATCCCAGCTTACAAAGGGACAAGTGATCCGAATGAATTCTTGTATAAATATGATTGGCACATGACAGGTGCCAGAGCCTCTGACGAGATAAAGTGCCGATATTTCCCCGTGTACCTTGAGGGTGTGGCTCTACTGTGGTTCACCAAGTTGCCAGTCCGATCTATTGATCAGTTTTTAGACTTGACCCGAAAATTCAAGGAGCAGTTCAGACTATATGCTTCAAAGGCCAAGGACATCATGTCATTGTCAAGTATAGAACAGAATCCCGGTGAATCTATCAGATCTTTCTTGAACCGCTTTAATATAGCGCTGGCAGAGGTGGACAATGCTGAACCGCGAATGATATTGACTTATCTGATGAGGGCTGTTGATAAGTCGAGCGAATTTGGGAAATGGCTAAACATGAAGGAGCCAGCCTCCCTCGAAAAGTTCTACAAAAAGGCAGATGAATTCATACGCCTGGAAAGCCGTCCTGTACCGGTGAAGGCAGTGTCGTAAAAAGCTGAAGATAACACTGTTGCTCCACGCAAGAATGAATCTGTAGGGCAAAAAAGGGAAAATAACAATGGGAAGAAACAGAGTAATCTGAAGAAGCCCCGATCCTTCAAGCCATCAGAGTATACTCCTTTATCAGATACGCCGGAGCATATCTACCTTGCCATTAAAGATTCTGTTGACCTCCCTAAACCTATCCCTTTGAGGACCGGAAAAAAGGCTATACAAAGTGGGAAGTTCTGCCGCTTCCATAATCAACCCGGTCATGAGACCGATGAATGCCGCCAGTTGAAAAATCTGATTGAAGAATTGCTAAGAGAAAACAAGCTGCAGCAATTCGTGAAAAAGAGTAGCAACAATCCTGCATCGTCAAGTCAGGGGCAACAGGCTCCTGTTCATCAGCCTAGGATAGGTGAGAAAGCTACGGGGCATGAATCTGGAAGGCCCATTATCAATGTCATTACAGGAGGACCTCACCCAGCTGGCAAGAGCTGGGGTGAGATGGAGAGATATACCAGGGCTTTGAAATATGTTCCAGCCGAAGAAGACGTCTTTGTTTTAGAAGACACTACGCCCCTGAAACAACAGAAAACTTTCAGTGATGATATTATTTTCAGAGCCAGAGATTCCTCAGGTATCGAAGCTCCTACCCAAGATCCCTTGGTCATCTCAGCTGGTATCGGACCGGCCATTGTCAGAAGAGTTCTCATTGACTGCGGAGCATCATGTAATATCCTCTTCAAGAAGACATTCGACCAAATGAAAATCCCTATGGTCGATGTACAAGCCTCATCGCAGAAGATCGCTGGCTTCACCGGGGAGCCAAAGTAACCAATAGGAACCATCGATCTGCTTGTAGAACTTGGGGAAGGAGAAAGGAAAGTAGTCCGCAAGAAACATTTGTGATTGTCGATGAATTTTCTGCTTATAATGCTTTCCTTGGCCGTCCAACGCTCGCAGCGTTCAAAGCTTTCCTAGCCCCGTGGTGCCTCACTATTAAATTCCCTACAGACAATGGAGTAGGAGTTATAAAAGGGGATCAAAATGCTGCGCGAGAGTGCTATTTGACAGAGTTGCAAGAGTCAAGAAAAAGGGAAATGGGAAAGGATGCGGCCACCCCGGTCCGCATCAAAGAGCCAGCCTTGTAGCAATTACGGGGCGGACCCTGCACTGGCGAGCATAGCGGGGCACGGAAAGAGATGGATCCCAGAAAAGCCAGTGCAGGGGAGAATAGAGTAGTGCCGGTTGAAACGACGGTACCGGTACCTGTTGACCCGAAGGACCCAAATAAGGTGTTGAATGTGGGTTCACAGCTTAATGTGTCAATTCAGAATATCTTGATATCTTTCCTGAAAGCAAATCTGGATGTCTTCACTTGGACTCATGCTGATATGTGTGGAATATCTCCAGAAGTTGCAGTACACGCTCTGAATATTGACCCAAAGTTTACACCAGTAAAACAGAAAAGAAGAACCCAAGGTCCAGAAAGGTCAGCAGCATTAAAAGAGGAAATTGATCGACTCATGGAAAATAACTTCATCAAAGAATCTACATATCCGAATTGGGTTTCAAATCCTGTGCTGGTTAAGAAAGCTAATGGAAAATGGAGAGTGTGCATCGATTTTTCAGATCTGAACAAGGCCTGTCCCAAAGATTGCTTTCCTTTACCCAGGATCGATCAACTGGTAGATGGAACAGCGGGACATGAATTGTTATCTTTCATGGATGCCTACTCCAGATATAACCAGATCATGATGCATGAACCGGATCAGGAGGACACGAGCTTTATCATCGATGTTGGTCTTTATTGCTACAGAGTTATGCCCTTCGGATTGAAGAATGCAGGGGCAACCTACCAAAGACTTGTTAATGCTATGTTCAAACCGCAATTGGGCAAAACTATGGAAGTCTACGTCGACGACATGTTAGTAAAGTCTAAGAAAGCAGCGGATCACATTGAACACTTGGCAGAAATGTTCGCAGTCCTCCGGAAATACAGAATGAAGCTTAACCCTCTGAAATGCACGTTTGGGGTCGAGTCTGGAAAGTTCTTAGGGTTTATCGTCAGCGCTAGGGGCATTGAGGCTAGTCCAGCTCAAATTACTGCCTTGAAAGAAGTCAAAGCTCCTAGAACAAAGAAGGAATTGCAAAGTCTCAATGGAAAAGTTGCCGCCTTGAGTCGGTTCATTTCCAAAGCCACAGATAAATGCATCCCGTTCTTTGACGCCCTAAAGAAAGGAAAGAAAAACTTCGATTGGACTCCCGAATGCCAAAAAGCCTTTGATGAATTGATTCGCCATATGGAGACGCCTCCAATACTTTCTAGGCCTGGCGATGGCGAGGATCTTCTTATATACTTGGCAGTATCATCTCACGCTTTAAGTGCAGCGCTGATACGGGAAGACAAAAGGATTCAACATCCAGTTTACTATATCAGCAAAAGACTCACTGGGGCAGAAATGAATTACTCTAAGTTGGAAAAACTCGCCTATTTCTTACTAATTGCGTCTAGGAAATTGAGGCAATATTTTCAAGCTCATCCTATCAGAGTCCTCACTGATCAACCTTTAAAGCAAGTCCTGTTTCGCCCTGAAACTTCGGGTCGTCTTTTAAAGTGGAATATTGAACTCAGTCAGTATGACATCACTTATCATCCCCGGAAAGCAATCAATGGACAAGCTTTAGCGGATTTCATTGCAGAATTTACAGATAAGGGTAACAGTGAGGAAGAAACGTTCGACAATTCCCCTATCCAGTGGAAGTTATAGGTCGATGGTGCAAGAAATGATTACTGTTCTGGAGCCGGAGTTGTACTTGAGACTCCTGAAGGTCGGTCATTATGCTATGCACTAAGATTGGAATTTCCTTCAACAAACAATGAAGCAGAATATGAAGCTCTTATCGCAGGACTGAAAATCGCTAAAGAACTAAACATACGAGCATTACAGATCTTTAGTGATTCTCAGCTTATTGTATGCCAAGTCAAGAAGGAATTTCAAATGAAAGGGGGAAACCTTCCCGCTTACTTGTCAAAGGCTTGGGAACTTCTGTGTGAGCTCGATCACTATTCAATAAGCCACATTCCTCGGGAAGAGAATATGAAGGCAGATTCCCTCGCAAAGTATTCAAGTTCTGGTGAAGCTCAACTATTGGGATTGGTCCAGGTAGAAGTCCTTTCAGCACCAAGTATAGACGAGATGGATATTGACTGGATTATGAATGTATCTCAAGAACAAGAGTCATGGATGACTCCAATACTGGACTACCTACTCAGAGGTTCTCTGCCAGAAAATTCGATAGAGAGACGGAAGCTACTAAGGAAAGCCTCTCGCTATGTAATTCAGGATGGCCGATTATACAGACGGGGATTCTCAATGCCATTGCTTCGATGTGTATCCAGGGAAGAGTCCAAAACAATCCTAGCTGAGGTACATGGAGGAGAATGTGGTGATCATTCAGGTGGTCAAACATTAGCAAAGAAAATTCTCCGATACGGATATTTTTGGCCAGAAATTAATCATGATGCTGCAAGCTATTCCCGAAAGTGTGACAGATGCCAAAGATTTGCCAAAATTCCTAGAGCGCCTTCAACTGAACTCACACAAATGGTCAGTCCATGGCCATTTGCAATTTGGGGAATGGATCTCATTGGGCCTCTACCAACTGCCAAATCAGGGATTAAATATGCTATTGTTGCAGTTGATTATTTTACTAAATGGGCTGAAGCTGAACCATTGGCTACTATCACCTCTAAGAAGATGATAAGTTTCGTGACCAAGAATATCATTTGCAGGTATGGTGTGCCTCAGAAAATAATCACAGACAATGGTACTCAGTTTGAAAGCGAGGAATTCCAAGATTTTTGCAAGCGATTCAAAATCCAGAAAAGCTTTTCAGCAGTTGCTCATCCACAGGCAAACGGGCAAGTGGAAGCAGTAAACAAGATCATCAAATCAACCATCAAAAAGCAACTTGAAAGAGCAAAAGGTGGTTGGGTCGATAAGCTACCACTTGCACTATGGGCATACAGAACCACTCACAAAACTGCAACTGGGCACACTCCTTTCTCATTAGCATACGGGTCGGAAGCAATGATCCCGGTAGAAACAGAGGTTCCTTCACACAGAAGGATCCATTTCAACCAAGCAGAGAATGAAAGGCTATAGCTTGAAGCGCTAGACTTCCTTGATGAAAAAAGAGATGAGGCTAATCTCAGAATTGCAGCTCATCAGCAAAGAATAGCCAGACATTTTAATTCCAAAGTTCGCCAACGCAGCTTTGAGATTGGAGACCTAGTCCTGAAGAGAATTATGACAGCGACAGGTGTGTTTGGGCCAAATTGGGAAGGACCGTATGTAATAGGTCAGAAGCTTCTTGACGGCACATTCAAACTCACCACTGTTGAAGGAGATCAAATTCCAAGGGCATGGAACAGCAACCATTTGCGTCCATACTTTACTTGAAAATTTTGTTGAAATATTGTAAAAAGAATTATGAATGTATGATTGTTGTAATTGAAAGCAATTGTAAAACTGATGCAAGTAAATAATGAAAGAATATAAAGTGGATGTAGGCCCAATTTCCTGGCCGAACCACTATAAATCTTGTGTTCCTTATTATTACATGTTTGCTTTATTTTCGATATGAAAGGTACATAGAATGTATTGCTGAAATGTCGATTTAAATTTTTGCAGACAATGGAAGTGAAACTTGCACATAAAAAGACCGAGTGATTCTCGCCAAATTTCAAGTCACAAAAGCCCCGAATTCAAATCCTAGATAGGAAGTACTTCAATTGAACGGCCTATGATTTCGACAGAAATGGGTCTTTGCTAATAAATTGAGATCGTTTGAACAAACAAACGTCCAATTAAGAAGCTAATGCTCGTTCTCACGAAATTGCCTGACAATGAAGCGCACTTCCTTGGATTAAACAAGTTACTTAAAAAAAAAAAAAAAAGGAGGAGGCAGAGGATCATTGAAAAGGCATAAGCAAGTGAACAGAGGAACAACCAAAGCCATCATCGGCAGCACAAGTCCTCTTCGGAGACACAACTCTTCGGAGGATAAAGACCTCTAATGGGTCATACGCCACAAAAAAGAAAGTTCTCTACTCAACAAAAAAAGATTGGAGGAGTCATGACCCTCCAACCATGAGAGAGTAACTTCCAGGCGATGAAAACCCTCTCTGAGGCACATTTCACCAGGAGTTGAAGTGTTATGACCCCTCTTCGGGATTTCACTTCACCAGAGTTGAAATGCAAACAAAATAAAAGCCCTCTTCGGAGGCCCATTTCACCAGGAGTTGAAGTGTTATGACCGCTCTTCGAGATTTCACTTCACCAGAGTTGAAATGTAAACAAAATAAAAGCCCTCTTCGGAGGCACATTTCGCCAGGAGTTGAAGTGTAACAACCGCTCTTCGGAATTTCACTTCACCAAAGTTGAAATGCAAAGACAAAATAAAGACCTTCCTGAAAGCCCACGTTTCACCGAGATTGAAATAAAACTTCCAAGTGTTGAAACGTGAAAAGGCTTTCTTCGAAGGCACAACTCTTTGGAGGTACACATTTCACCAAGATTGAAATAAAACTTCCAGGTGTTGAAACGTGAAAAATCCCTCCTTATAGGTACAACCCCCTCCCGGGGACACAGTTCAAAGGAAAGACCTCTTCAAGGGCACAATCAAGAAGAAAGACCTCTTCGGAAGCCCACGTTTCACCAAGATTGAAATAAAACTTCCAAGTGTTGAAACGTGAAAAGGCTTTCTTCAAAGGCACAACTCTTTGGAGGTACACGTTTCACCGAGATTGAAATAAAACTTCCAAGTGTTGAAACGTGAAAAATCCCTCCTCAGAGGTACAACTTTGTATATATAAAAAAAAAGAAGTTAAAGTGCCCTTCAGAGGTCCGTTTTACCACATAGAAGAATTCACTTGGTAAAATATGCACATAAGCAAAAGGAAAAAGTGATTTCTTCGAACGACAAAGCGTAGAAACTTATACGAAGGGAGTTGTACTCTACAAAAATTTTCTTTAAAAAGAATAAAATAATTATTCTTTAGCAAATAAGAGTGCAAGTCCCCTCGAAGTATAAAATATTGCAGCAAGCTTAAGGTATGGGGGCAACATGGTATAATGGTATAGCTGCATCAGTAAAGTAATACTCAAACAACATACCATAAGCCCGCTGCAATATCATATAAATAAACTTGTGCAAAAATGAATAATAAATGCATTCTCAAATTCAAACAGAAGTCTGTACAAACAAAGGATCATTTTATTCAATTGAAATGCAGGTACAGGTTTCAAAATAAAGAAAAGCGGGGGCTGGTACCCGCACAATTCTCGACCAGTACATACAAAAGGAAAAAAAGCTAAAATGTTCACTTCTTTTTACTACCTTTGGACCCTTTTCCCGGCCGAATGATTAGCTTTTCAGGCCGGTCAGTTGGCACAAGGGAAGAAGGAGGGGTAGGCGCAGCTGGTCCAACTTCTGGCTCCCCTTCAGTAACAGTGATTATCTTCCCCCTCCTCTTTGACGTTCCGTGCTTTTTCCTCCTCTTTGAGGAAGACTCACTTCCCGGAGTGGCAAGTTTAGACAAAGTTATGTCATCAGAAGGGGTCCGCTCCGGAGATATCTCACCTCCCTCAAGTCCCTCGTCTCTATGCTCTTGCGAAGCGATGGGATCGTCTAAACCGTGAAGGGCTTCTATTTGTTCCTCTTGCGACCTGGGCTGAGAAGCAGAAGGAGGAGCCACCTGGAGAGACGAAGGAGGGATAACCGAAGGAGGAGAAATCTGAGCGGTGCTTGATACTTTCTTTGTAGAAGAAAAGAGGTTAAAGTCGGTAAAGAGAGGAGATGAAGGCTCATCAAGGTTGAGAAAATAGTCAAGGAGCTCATTAAACCCATGTGAAATAAATGAGCAATCCACTTGAGCGAAATTTACAGTGGAATTACCTGCAGAAGTTGTCTTTATTACGTCAATTTCATAGTCCGGGGCTTCAGCACTCTCTTGTGATTCATCTGTGACTTGAGTAATTTTGGCCCCGGTATCAGTTTGAGCAGGGATCGGTACATAAGAGCTAGAGCCAATAATGCCAGCATCGGCCGAAGTTGAAGGAGGGACAGGAACAGTCAAATTTGTTTCTTTTTCTTGATGCTCTTCCCCCACTATTTCAACCCGCGATCTGGCGAGTTGCTCCTTCCCTCTGGCAAGGGCTGCGCGAGCCTCAAAGTCTAAGTAGTGCACCTCCAACTCCTCTTCAGTGTATCCGGCCCCTTTAAACATATCTAGTGCGGCCTCCCACACTTCGGCCAGGGTAATCTCATACTTGGGGCCCAGGAATGCAAGACTGCCACGCCCTAATATACATTGCAAGTAGAAATCAAATAGTGTCGAGCCAATATCAGCTTTGGTGGCTTCATGGGCCTCTTCAGCTGTAATTCTACCCGCAACAGCCTCATCCCGCTCTCTCTCGACTTTGGATAACTGGGCTTTCAATTTTTCAATCTCTGCAGCCTGAAGGACAGTTTGTCCTCGTAACTGAGTAATATTAGTACGGTTGCCCTCTATAATCTGCTCCAACCCATCAGCCTTGGCCTCAGCATCCCTTTGCGCGGCATGAGCATCCCGCACCTGTTGAAGAAGCACACTCTCCCTTTGGGAATAAGAAGTGGAAGAAGTAGCAAGCTCCTCTTTAAGTTTCCCAACTTCTGCCTCAAGTTTCTCATTATAATCGGCAATACTCCTCATTTCTGCATCATGCTGTTTAAGGATCTTTTGCCATTCAGTTTTGTCGTTCTCCATGGTAAGCATAGCTTCGAGATTGGCCCTATTCACCCTTTGGAGCTCATCAACGAGTTTCTGCCAAGATGACATCCTCTCAATATCGGTTCTGACTGCATCAAGGTTCCGTAACATAGCACTTTTATCTATGGGAACCAGATCGAGGTCAAAGCGAACTCCTTTTAAACACCAATTAGGAAATCGGCGTTGAAGAGTGGCTGGACCTGGCCCAACTTGGTAAGATGGCCTATTGATGATTGCTTGGATATCAGTAGGGGAAGGGGCAGGAGATTGAGAAGAAGTAGGAGCAGTAATCTTCTCTGAAGGCGCAGGCATTGGCTCCTCAATAACTTTGGCTCGTTTGCTCGAGTCATCAGTTGTGTGACTCTTCCCTCTATCATCATGAGATTTGCGTTTAAGGGAGTCACTCTCTCTGTGGGAGGAATCATGTCGACTATCTGGTCTTCCAAAGCGTTCTTCATAATCACGTCTTTCCCGAGCCTTCCGGGCTGCCCTTTCTTCATCAGTCTCTCTATGAACAGGAGGATAGGATTGATAGCCATACTGGCTGCGTTTCCCATATCGCTGAAAGTCATCATAGTACGAGCTACCTCGCCTCATTGGAAAACCTAAAATTTAAAAAAAGAAACAAAACTTGAGAATCCTTCAAATGTTAAAAAAAAAAGAGAGCATAAAAGTGCCAGGAATTCTAAGTGTGTGTGATGTGCAAACTACGCGCATCAATCTACGAACCACTCTTTAATTGGGGAGTAGTTGTGGGTGTAATAGATAGCGTCAACTCTTGAGTCGACGGCGACTGTTGCAAAGTAGAAGTAGCTTCAACTACTGAAGAAGAAATCCCGGCAGTGATAGGATCTTCTTTAAAGATCTCTTATGAAGTAGCAAAAAGGTCGCTCAGTCCTTCGAAAGTATCGTCCCTGCTCTGCTTAACAGGACTGGATTTCTCAACTTTTTCACCAGATTCTTGTGAATGATGGGAAGATCCCTGAGGCTCTTCTTCCTCGATAACCAGGGCAAGTTTGTCAAATGGCCCCGCAGCATCAACAGAAGTGGAACACTTCACTAGCGAAGCCTCAGGAGCAGGTCCTTTAGATTTGGATGTGCTAGTAGAAACTGAGGCATCCAACACTCTAGCTGGGGAGTCTGGAATTTCATGAGGACGCGTAGAACGAGAAGTATGCAAAAGTCCGTACTGATGCAAAAATTCATCTTTCAACAGAAATTGAATATCTCTCTCCTCAACCGGCACGGCCTTAAGCCTCTCAAAAGTCGACTTGTGACTGGGATTCCTAGAGGGAGGAGGCAGCGCTGAAAATAAAAAGAAGCAGAGTTAACACTTAGCAGGTCAGTCTCACAAAGGCCAGATAACAAACGAAGCAAGGATGGGTGATCTTACTTCCTTCCCTCCATAAAGCATAAAACCCCGGGGGGCAACGAACGAAGAAGAACTGGGTTAGAAACCCGTGAGCAGTGTCAGGAAGGCCAACAATTAATTTGCGGTTTCGGGCGCTTCTCACAACAGTAATAGAAGGATGATCTTTGGTCCGGGTAAAGGAGCATAAGTAACAAATTTCATCAAAGCTCGGAAGTCGATCAAGTGTTCTCCTAAATAGCACACACAACCCCATTAGAATGGCGTAGCCATTGGGGTGTAGTTGGGATGGAGCAATGGCCAATTGATGAAGAAGTTGTTGGAAAAAGTCATTGAAAGGAGGAACGCCCCTACTTAGGCACATTTTTCGGTTAACTGTCACAAAGCCAGAAGGTGCTATGTCAGCAGTGTTACTTCTCTCAGGAAGAATGGCATCTGATTCAGCAATGCCAAACTGAGCACACAGCTGGCGAAAAACTTTGTATGATAGTGTAGTAGGAACTCTTTCGGGAGGATTAACTAGTGGAGCTGGAAGAACAGTTGCCTCTCCCGTCTGAACTGTTGCATCTTCTTCCTGAGAAGTCATTCTACACAAGCAACTGGATATTCAAATATGAAGGTGCACGTTTCCTAAAAGTGTGAAGTGTCATGCAAAACTGATAAAAATAACAAGTAAATATAACTGGAATTAAACTGGTCGACGATTGATCGACTACGGTAATTTCAGAACTTGTTAATTTAAAGTTCAAGCATAAGATTAGTGCAGGCTGGTCAGTTTCAATTGACTATTTCAGTGTTGCTTTAATATTCTACTTGAAATCGATAGCACTTCGTTCACACAATTTATTTAAGTTAATTATCTGTTATTAACTAATCTGTCATTTGATGTGGGCGGTCGATGGCAGTATATTCGTCCCAATTTTCTGTAAATATCATATTAAACAGATTGTTAACCCACAAGTTAAAGTAATCTGTAAAAGAATGCAGCAAAGTTCAACAGTTCAAAATCCATACAACAGTTCAAGGTCTAAGCAGAGTTTAAAAATGCAAGTGCTGAGTCGTAGACGACTCAAGAGCTAAGTCGTAAACGACTCAAGTGCTAACTCGGCAACAACTTAAGTGCTAACTCGTCTACGAGTTAAGAATTTTTCCTTCGGGTTAAGTTAAGTCGTTGGTTCTCTGGTTGACTCGTCCACGACCTAAAGGATTATGAGGAGAGACAGGATAGGTCGCTTCACTTTTGAGTCGTTGATGCCTTGAGTCGGTAGTCCTTTGAATCGTGAGTTATAAAAGAGAGACAAGACTTCAAGTCAGAAAGATACGAATTCTTCTAAGTCTTAACTCAGTTACGACCTAAAACTCATGCCTCAACTAGTCGAATAACCTTATCTCCACTCCTAAACCCATAAACCGTCTCACCCCTAAACCGATGAACCCACTAACTATTATCTCGTCTTCTCCAAACCCCTAACAGCCTAAAAAAAAAATATAATATATTGAAACCCATTATCTTCTCCTCGCGAATTATCCAAAACCTAATCAAACTTCCTCGAGCTCACCAGCAATCGATCGTGGCAACAATCGTGATGAAGCGTGGTATAAGGAACTGGATTAAAGTTGTCAATGAGGAGTCCAGATTCGCAAGTTAATGGCTATCGCGGAATCAAATGAACTGCGGATTTACTTACGCGATGCGATGATGAGGATTATAGGGACTGAATCAACGGTAGGATGAACTGGTTGAATTTGTTTCCGAAAGCTCGAGGACATGTTAATGGCAGAAATAGCTCAGGGGTAAGTAATGAGAAGAAGGAAATAGGAGGAACGACCCAAGCATTTTATACCTCAGGGAAGTGGAACTCGAATCGGCACACCCGGGTTATGATGAGTCGAAGCACACGATTTACGACCTAAGGCATGTGCTTCGAGGGGCAAGTGTTAACCCAGTTTCCTCTACGAGTTAAGGAGTCTACGAGATAAGGATCTACGACTTAAGGCCTCTACGAGTTAAGGAGTCTATGAGATAAGGATCTACGACTTAAGGCCTCTACGAGTTAAAGAGTCTACGAGATAAGGATCTACGACTTAAGGCCTTCACAACCTAAGAACATTACGGCCTAACGACCTAAGGTCTGCACAATCTTACTAGTTAAGGATGGCACGACTTAAGGAAGTTTACGACTCAAAAGATAAGTCGTTCACGACCTAAGACTTAGAAACAAGTTCAATACCATGCTGTAATGAGGTGACTCGCTGACGACTTACGACCTATGATGAGTCGTGTACGACTCATGCTAGCATAAAGAAAGCTGCATTTGGTTAACTCGTGAAAGACTTAGAACTTGTATCATTCAATCAGATGGGTTCATAACTTTGGACCAAGCCGTGAACCCAGTAAGTCAGCCGCAACCTACTATGAGTCGTGAACGGGTTATGGCTCATCATGAGTCGTGTACGAGTCATGACCTAATTCCGAGAAATGCCTATAAATACGACCCTAGCTCCAACTAGAAAAGGACTTTTTGGCTCATTTTCTTCAAACGCCGTTACTCTGCTGCATTCCAAACCAATCCAATCCAACACTTGAAGCTCTCAAGACATTAAGAACGCTACAAACAACTTCAAGAAGAGATCACATACATCCAACATGGATTCGAAAACTCTCATCTTCATCGAAGTTTAGGCTACTTGTTCTAAGTCTCTTGTAATTCAAAGTGTATTGTATTTGGGAAGAATTGTATCCGCTTGTAACGAGATTATTAATAAAAGTACTTAAAGTGGACGTAGGCTATACCCTTAAGCCGAACCACTATAAAATTGTTGTTGTTTACCGCTTTTCTGCTATTATCTGCTTGTAATCTGTTCCCGAGTCGTCGGGTGGTGCTTTCACAACTACAACTCATACACCGGGGTGTTAGCGTTCAAATTTTAGCGTTAACAATATCAAATCTATAAACATATTCCTATATATATTATACATCAAGTGTGACAACCCGAAATTTTTGGATATTCGAAATTGGAATATTTAATTGATTTTAAATATTTGAAAGTTAGTTTAACTTGAATTTCAAATATCACTGTTTATTTGGATAATTAAAGAATTGGATTTAATAATTGGAAATTGATTGAAATAGTGAATCTTGGTTTTAGGCGGGTTAAAAATATTTCAAAGGCTTGTAAAAATTTATATTGATTATACTGAAGATAGGAAAAGCTTTAAATTTGAATTTGGAAGTGGTTTGTTCAGTTTTAAGAATATATCGTTTAAATTGATATATAAAAAATAGCCTTCCGAGGCTCAGTCTCGGATTTCGAAGAAGCCAGTTCCATTGGATCCGTAACAATGTATTATTATCGGATTTCAAATTTCATAGTGTTTGGAATTGTCATGTGATCATACGGTAGGTACACGCGCTGGGATTTCATATCGAAAATTTAGTATAATAACTTAGTCCAAAAGTTATGCTCTCCATACGATCGAGTTAGGCCTCGAAACCTTTTCCATTGTGTTCGTAATAGGGGTATAACATTATAAACGCCTAGCGGCACGCCTCGATAGGAAGTCAAAATTTAGAGTGGTGATTTCGTGACGATTTAAATTTGAATTTAAATAATTTATACAAATGTTTTGAATGGTCAATTAACTTTCACCTCAGCACTTTTTCATTTCACTATAGCTTGGGAATTCCAATACGCAAGAATTTTACACGTCTCCTACCTTTCCAAACACGTGTATTTTTTTGTTCCCTTCGTCTTTATAATTTATGCGAGTAGATTTTTTTTAAAGCACAAAAATAATAAGGGCCGCTCCTTTGTTTTTTCCTTTCCAGTTAATATGAACGAAATCATACCTATCTTTTCTCCCTCTCCACCTTTTAATCAATAGAAATGGAACATCTTGCTTTTCTCCAAATCGAATCTCATATCCTCCCTGTATTTCTTCAATTCAAATCGCTCGAGAGTGGAATCGCAACCTTCTCGACATCGAAGAGGTTGGAGGTCTGGAAGCTTACTAGTGTTGTCGTGATGGCTTTGAGGGTAATCGAATAGGTAAGGGTCGATGCCTAGAGATTTCGAGAAAGGAAGTGGCATGTCGCGGAGGAGTTGAAAGCAGTTCAACGGGAAGCTACGGCATTGTCGTGAAGAATTGGGTAGGCGGCTCGTTTGGGGGAGGTGGTTGAAACATCGGCGAAATTAGGCTTGGGTCGCAGTCGTGAATCGAGGTTGTGAGGTAGTTGCTCGAGTTCTGGGGTCTGGTAGTGATTGTCGCATGTGTGCTGGTGGGCACGCGAGCGAATGGGGCATGCAATGAGGTATTCTCGATTTTACCTTTTCAATTAAAACTTAATTTATATAAATGAAGATATATATATATATATATATATGTATCTATGTATATTGGTAAATTAGAAAATTAAATTTAAAGAAGGAAGTACTACAGTAAAGTGAATTTCTGTTTTTATATTTATAGAAGAAATCTTTCATTGGAAGTTTTACCTTTACAATTTATTTTTCAATTTAATATTAATATAAATATATGCATATGCATATGCATAGAAATAATAATATAAATACAAGTATGTATATATAAATACACATGCATATTTTTTTAGTTCAAAACAGTAAATGTATCTGGATAAGATTTTGGAAAAGGAAACATGGGTTTTTAAATGTTTGGAGAATTTATAAAAGGTCGGATTTTTTTGAAATATATAATTTAATTTTGTAAGCTTATATGAGTTTCAAAAGGAAAATTTATTAAGTTTAAAATTAAATTATTTTTTAAATTTATCAAATGGTAATTTATTTGTAGACTATTTCAAATGTTAATAAAATCATAAATTGTTTATTTAAGGTCGAAAAATGGTGAAAACAAGCCAAGATGGAAGTGGATTGCAAACAACAAAATAAATGTGAGTTAATCTCACTCACATCAGGATTACCTATTAATTTAAATAGTTGAAAATTTAAATTATCGATTGATTGTTTACATTGATAATTTATTATCAGTCTAGATGTGGTAATATATAGTACTGCATATATATATATATATATATATATATATATATATATATATATATATTGGATTGATTGATTGATTTCCTGCATTATATAGCGAATGAGACCCTATGCGGCCCGCATAATAGCAGATGACTCTTTATACCGCGATATCCTCCTCGAAGTGGGATTGGTATTTTTATATTGTTCCAACGTATGTGGATGTTGGGAAACAGGTTGGAGGGATCCAACTGGATTCCTCAAAATATTGAATTTGTTTTGATTATCTATGATAGATTATTGATTATGTTGGGAATTGAAAATATTGTATGCTATGGTTTGATTGAATATATTTGGATATATTGAGTTATCAAAAATATAAAGAATGAATTTTTAAAGGAATTAAAAAGAAAATTTTTCTGTAAAATAATTTAGCTAATTTGGATAAATAAATTCCAAGTATGGGAAAAGAAATTTTTGAATAAATGGAAACAAATGAATTTTAAGAACTTAAGTGGTATTATTTAAAAATTAAAGAATTTATTTTTTAAATTCAGGATTTAAATGGTTTGGAAAGAAATAAAAGAGGAATTTTGAAATAAAGTGTGAAATCGATAACTTCAGTTGTAAATAAGATTTTAAATCATAATTTAGAAGTAAATCTGGAATTAATTGATCTTGAATAAACTTGAATAAATAGAGAAATAATTCTATGGGGAATTAAATTTAGAAAATCAATTTTTAAATTGATTAAGTGATTGAAACAATATTCAATAGAGAATGGGGTATGGAAATTATAAACTGGGTTTATAAATAGGGTGGAATATTTATCAGTGGATAAATTTAAAAGTATAAATTCACGGTGGGAATTTATAAGGAGATGGGAAATGTGTTTTAAAAATAAAAGTGATTTCATTTTTAAAGTGTTAAAAGAAATGTACACGATGGGGACGTAAATTAAATTATGATAAATCGAGCAGGATCTATAAGTGATTAAATGGTTATATTTAAATGGAAAGTGTATTTCCCTGAAAAGCTAAGTATATATTCAAAGAAAGATTTTTAATTATAAATTAGAAGTTTTAAAATGTTTTTAAAAAATGTTTTTTTTGAGAAGTTTATTACTTAAATTGTTTTAAGATTTTAAAGTAAATATTTATTAATTTAGTTATAGTAGTAATTATTTTAAAGGTTAAACTAGTATTGTGATTCGAAAGATAGTTACTAAATATATATAATTTATATAAATAACTTTTTTTAAAAGGTAATTTTGGCTAAGTTTTACTTGGAAATCAACTATAGAATTTCATAACTAATATTTTGAATAAAGTCTTTTAAGTATTTTTTATTTTAAATGTTTTAATGTATATATATCTTTGAATAAAGTGATTTAAATTATTTAAAATCTAAGTTATTGGGACTTGGTGCTTTTAAGTAGAAATAAAACAATTGTTGGGATGATTGTGTGATTTGATAGTTAAATAACCGACTATCAATATTGGCCAATGCGCCGATCATTTCGAAGAGACCGGGATTGTGATTAATATCCCAAAAACCACTTCAATCCAGTTTGAACGTTTTGCTGAGGAAGACAAGCGCTTGGAGTCGAAGATGGAGTAGTGAAGTGAAAGGGTTAATCGCTACTTATCCTGAGGGTGATTCCAAAATGGATGTTGTAGGAGTAGTGCCTTCGGTTTCGTTCGGACTGGGAATGGACATGTATTGACGAATGTTATCAGAACATCGTTAGGGGGATGATGAGCATTCTAAGTGTATGTGTGCTAAAAAGGGAACGATAGCCTCGAGACTCATCAACCGGGAATGGCTAAAACAAGGGAGGTGCAGCAAGGCTAAGTGTCTAGCAACTAATTAGGGTAAGGTCATCCCTGTCTAGATGTCCCTTTTTTCGGCTGTGTGGACGATTGCTGAACACAACCGCGGGGTGATCTTATTCAGATTATCCAGAAAGGGGTAGCTCTAGTCTTTTGTTGTAGGGGACCAGGGTGGATCCCTGGTACGCTGATCTAGGCCAAGTACTATGACGGGAAATACCTCAGTAGCTCTGCCATTGTATGGAATCCAATCTCCAATAAGCGCCTGTACGGTTTTGATTGTGCCCAACTATTGCTGGAACGTAAGATGCAAACATCTCAGCTAGATTCTATTTTACTTTCAATAGACACTTTTACAATATCAGACGGATTTGATGAAAAGTGATTTGGTTATCGTAAGGTAAAAACCCGACATGTTTATTTGTGGCGTGGTCTTATGAGATACCTTTGATTTCAAAGGATTTTTGAAAACTTTAATATCCAATTGAGTGTGTTTTCTCACTCTGGTTTTCCAAACTGACTTGAGTGTTATTTCACTATAATGCTCGAGTCAGACCGAGTATTATAGAATAAATGATGTTGTGGAGCTCAGGAGACGAGCTAGACGGCGAAACATATCACACGTAATTGATGTATATTCCGCTGTGTATGGTTAACTACTTAGTCAGCTTTTGTGAGGACAGGTTATGTAACTATCCAGTTGTGTGCTATGAATTTTATTGTACTCTGATGATGTAATGTACATAGCATTTACAGTTCTTTTTGTATAAAGATTTAGTCATTTATCTATTATATATTGTTCCGCTGTGATTGTGAGATTCCGATGTTGTTTTCTATTTTTCTTCTTCTACCTCCTTCTTCTTTAACCCTAATGGTTTGTATTTCTGTTCACTTTGAGTTGATATGATGGAGAATAGTGTCGACTCAAGGGGCACGTATTTGCGGGCTGTTACAGTGGTATCAAAGCAGAAGGTTAAGCAAGTACCATGGATCTGGTGGGGATTGCCCATTACAAATAGAGTCCGTAGTACTCTAGAATGAATTTGATTGTATTAATAGATATGAGTGCGTATTATTTAGTGAATATAAAATTGTTTTATATTGTGTTGATTGGTTTGTTGAGTGGCTATGGATTCTGGTCGATATGAGTACTTAACGTTATTGATAGGGATCTCTGAACACCTGTATAGAACAATTCGACACTTTATTGCTTTAATAGGGTAAATGAAATAATTTTGCCCAAAATTATTTTTGTATATTAAAGGAATAATTTTCATAAATTTTTATAGTTATATATTGTTGCTTGGTTGTTAGGAAGTGATAATATTAAATTATTATGATTGTTGTGTGGAAATTGAACTAGGAATTGAAATTATAACTAAAAGCTAAGAAATAAATTCATATACATATGGAATTCATAAATGTAATTATAAATGTGATTTATAATTGAAATGAAATAAAATTCTTGAGTAATGTTTGAATATAGATTGGAAGGATTTGAAATTTGAAACTTTGGGAAAAGTTTAAATTCCTTTTGGTTTGAAAATGGTTTTCAAAGGCTTTAGAGGAATAACAGTGATATTATTTGAAAATATTTTTGAATCGGATTTAAAATCAGGTGAGATTTGGAATTTTAAAATATTTGAAAAGGGTTTTTAAGCATTGAACTCACTTTGGTCACTGGAAAATAACTTCGGTGATGACTACAGCATCATCGATGTTCAATTTTGAGTTTCCAAGAGAGGGATTGCTGCCAAAATGTTTTAAATTGAGGTTGTTTGCAAAACTGGGGATGGTTTTAAAATTCAAGGGATAATTTGATATGCAAATGAATTATGTATTTAATTGATTTCAAAAATGATTTTGAAATGTTGAGTAATTGTTTAAAAGACTCTGGAATCTTATTTAAAAAGTTTATGGAAATATAAATGGGTTTGATAATTAGTAAAATTTGAAATTTTCTAGAATAGAAAAATTTAACTTGAAGAAGAGTTAAAAATTTGAAGTAAGTAAGGAAACGAAATAAGTTAGAATGTAAGCTAACTAAATAAAGTAAATTAAAAGAAGTTAGAAAATGGAAAGTAAATAAGTTGGAAAACTTATAGAAGTTAAAAAAAAATTGAATTAAATTGAAGGGTAATTGAATCAAGTAAAGTAAAGGTGAATTTGAGGAAAAAGTCTAAGTAGACTAGACTAAATGGAATGGCCATTAAAATAAAAATTTATTAAGTGGGAAATAAATTTGTGAATTAACATATGAATTTACATTTGCAAGTAAATGAAATTGTAACTGAATGTTGAGATTCATTTTGAAATTGTAAGTAAAGAAATTAGTCAAGATTGGACTAAACAAAACAATGGATCGAAAATAAAATTAGTAAGTAAACTAGTTAATTTAAATGGGTAAGCAAATGAATTGGAAATGAATATTGAGATGCTAATTGATTTAAATTGTGTTAAGTAAGTAAAGTGGTAGAATTAGTTTGAAGTGAACTAAATAATAGGAGTTTGGAAAAATAAAATCCATTGAGATTTAAAATAAATTAGTAGTGGTACTAGTTAAAGAAATGATTAATTAAATATGGTTTGAGATAAAAGTGAATAGAATTCAATATTGAAAAAAAATAAAAGGTAAATTGAATTCAGAATGGAATTGAAAATTTGAGTCAAATAAAAATAGATAAAAACGCTAAAGTGGTGAAGTGGAAAAATAATATAAGAAGTGTATAAATTATTCATATTGAACTTAAGAAAGGGATGGTGAAATTCCTAAGTAAATTTGGTTTTGGGAAAAATATTCTAAGTCAATGTTTGAAGGAAGGTTTAATAAAATTGGTGAAAAAGAAACTTTGGATAAGTGGATGAAAATCAAAAATAAATGTGTATAAAAGAGAATTGATATAGCTAATAATTAATTGAGATAAATACGTAGGATGTACGTGTATTATTCGCATAGCAATTTGATCCACATTCGAGCATAGAATTTCGAGATAGTTATATCGTTCTGAGTTTGGATTTTTCATTCGGTTTTCGACGGCGAACCCTAGATATGGTTTTTGATTGATTTTGGGAATTCTCTATCATAGTAAATGGCTATGCAAGGAGAATGATAGTTTCTGATCAAGAAACCAAATCTGAGTCCGCACTAGAGAGTTGGGTGGACTATTCTAGTTCGGAAGTGAAATTGTGTGATCGAGTGAGCGATCGGATTTGGTATTGCGTACGGATGATATATGTGCATCATACAGGCTTGAATGAAATAGATACTGAAAATTTTGTAAAAAAGATGAATAAAATGATTTCGGTTTCTGTGATTAGGTATGGTTACTAAGTAGGGTGTAGGTATTTAAAAGTAAAAGGAATTTTATGTTTTGATTTCAGAAGATAAAATTTGAATTCCGCGACAAAAGGTATATATTTAAATTGTCTTATGAAATTTGATGATTTTCTGATCTAGCCACTTAGAATTTTTCTTTCTTTTGGAATTTGAGGGCCCATAGAGCCATTTTGTAGTTGTACCGATCTAGCTGCGCAAAGGAGACGCTGGTGAAATTTTTCAAAAATTCAGGGAGTTAGAAAAATTTTGAGAAATTTGATAATTTAAAATTTGGTTTAAGTTATAATTTGAATGGTTTACGAAATACTTTTTTTTTTTAAATCTATGGATGGGTTTGGAAAGTTTGTAAGAATGATAATTGGGTTTTTTATAAAAAGATGGTTGGTAAGTTGTTGAACTATTTGGATTGGGAAATAGTTAACGGGTTATGGACCATTCCTCTTAACCAGTAATTTCGGGAACGAAATTCTTTTAAGGGGAGGAATGTGACAACCCAATTTTTTTGGATATTTGAAATTGGAATATGTAATTAATTTTAAATATTTGAAAGTTAGTTTAACTTGAATTTTTCAAATATCACTTTTTATTTGGATAATTAAATAATTGGATTTAATAATTGGAAATCGATTGAAATAGTGAATCTTGGTTTTAAGCTGGTTAAAAATATTTCAAAGGCTTATAAAAATTTATATTGATTATACTAAAGATAAGAAAAGCCTTAAATTTGAATTTGGAAGTGGTTTGTTCAGTTTTAAAAATATATCGTTTAAATTGATATTTAAAACTAGCCTATCGAGGCACACTCTTGGATTTCGACGAAACCAGTTCCATTGGATCCGTAATAATGTATTATTATCGGATTTCAAATTTCGTAGTGTTTGGAATTGTCGTGTGATCGTAAGGTAGGTAAGCACGCTGGGATTTCAATATCGAAAATTTATTATAATAACTGAGTCCAAAAGCTATCTTCTCCATACAATCGACTTAGACCCCAAAACCTTTTCCATCATGTTCATAATAGGGGTATAACATTATAAACGCCTAGCGGCACACCTCGATAGGAAGTCAAAATTTTGAGTGATGATTTCGAAACGATTTAAATTTAAATTTAAATAATTTATACAAATGGTTTGACTGGTCAATTAACTCTCACCTCAGGACTTTTTCATATCACTATAGCTTGGGAATTCCAGTACGCAAGAATTTTACACGCCTCCTTCTTTTCCAAACATTTATATTTTCTTGTTCCCTTGGTCTTTATAATTCACCCTAGCAGATCTTTTTAGAGTACGAAAATAATAAGGGCTGCCCCTTGATTTTTTTCCTTCCAGTTCGTACGAACGAAACCATAGCTAATCTTCTCACCCTCTCCTCCTTTTAATCGATAGAAATGGAACATCTTGCTTTTCTCCAAATCGAATCTCATATCCTCCCCGTTTTTCTTCAATTCAAATCGTTCGAGAGAGGAATCACGACCTTCTCGACATCGAAGAGGTTGGAGGTATGGAAGATTACTGGTATTGTCGCGATGGCATTAAGGGTAATCGAATGGGTAGGAGTCGATGCCTGGAGGTTTCAAGAAAGGAAGTGAGCATGTCGCGGAGGAGTTGAAAGTAGTTCGATGGGAAGCTGGGGCATTGTCGTGAAGAATTTGGTAGGCGGCTCGTTTGGGGCAGGTAGTTGAAGCATCAACGAAATTGGGCTTGGGTCGCAGTCGCGAATCTAGGTCGTGAGGAAGTTGCTCGATTTCTAGGGTCTAGTGGTGATCGTCGTATGTGTGCTGGTGGGCACACGAGCGAGTGGGGCATGCAGTGAGGTATTCTCGATTTTGCCTTTTCAATTAAAACTTAATTTATATATATATATATAGGTAAATTGGAAAAAATTTTTAAAGAAGGAAGTATTACAGTAAAGTGAATTGCTGTTTTGATATTTACAGAAGAAATCTTTCACTGGAAGTTTTACCTTTGCAATTTTTTTTTCAATTTAATATTAATATAAATATATGCGTATGCATAGAAATAATAATATAAATACAAGTATATATATATATATATAAATACATATACATATTTTTTTAATTCAAAACAATAAATGTATGTGGATAAGATTTTGGAAAAGGAAACAGAGGTTTTTAGATGTTTGAAGAATTTATAAAAGTTCGAATGTTTTTTGAAATCTATAATTTATTTTTATAAGTGTATATGACTTTCAAAAGGAAAATTTATTAAGTTTAAAATTAAATTATTAGTTAAATTTATTAAACGGTAATTTATTTTTAGACTATTTCAAATGTTAATAAAATCGTAAATTGTTTATTCAAGGTCGAAAAATTGTGAAAACAAGCTAAGATGGAAGTGGATTGCAAATAACAAAATAAATGTGAGTTAAACTCACTCACAAATGGATTACCTGTTAATTTAAATAGTTGAAAATTTAAATTATTGATTGATTGTTTGCATTGATAATTTATTATCTGTCTGGATGTGGTAATATATATAGTAGTATATGTATATATATATATATATATATATATATATATATATATTGGAGTGATTGATTTCCCGCATTATATGGCGGATGAGACCCTATGTGCCCCGCATAACAGCGGATGAACCTTTATACCGCGATATCTCCCTTGAAGTAGGATTGGTATTTTTATATTATGCTATCATCTATGGATGCAGGGAAATAGGTATTGAATTTGTTTTGATTATCTGTGACAGATTATTGATTATATTGGGAATTGAAAATATTGGATGCTATGGTTTGATTGAATATATTTGGATATATTGAGTTATCAAAAATATAAAGAATGGATTTTTGAAGGAATTAAAAAGAGAATTTTAAGTCAAATAATTTAGCTAATTTGGATAAATAAATTCCGAGTATGGAAAAAAAGAGTTTTGAATAAAAGGAAATAACTTAATTTTAAGAACATAAGTGGTATTGTTTAAAAATTCAAGAATTTATTTTTAAATTGAGGATTTAAATGGTTTGGGAAGAAATAAAGAAGAATTTTTAAATAAAGCGTGAAATTGATATCTTCAGTTTTAAATAAGTTTTTAAATCATATTAAGAAGTAAATCTGGAATTAATGGATTTTGAATAAACTTGAATAAATTGAGAAATAATTCCATAGGGAATTAAATTTAGAAAATTGATTTTTAAACCGATTAAGTGATTTGAAACAGTAATTAATAGAGAATGAGGTATGAAAATTATAAACTGGGTTTATAAATAAAGTGGAATATTTATCGGTGGATAAATTAGAAAGTATAAACTCACGGTGGGAATTTATAAGGAGAAGGGAAATTTGTTTTTAAAAAAAAAAGTGGTTTCATTTTTAAAGTGTTAAATGAAATGTATAAGATGGGGATGTAAATTAAGTTGTGATAAATCGAGCAGGATCTATAAGTGATTAGATGGTTATATTTAAATGGAAAGTGTATTTCCCTTAAAAGCCAAGTATATCTTCAAAGAAAGATTTTTAAGTATAAATTAGAAGTTTTAAAATGTTTTTAAAAAAAATTGTTATCTTTTGAGAAGTTTATTATTTAAATTGTTTTAAGATTTTAAAGTAAATATTTATTAATTTAGTTATAGTATAATTATTTTAAAGGTTAAACTAGTATTATGATTTGAAAGATAGTTACTAAATATTTATACTTTATATAAATAACTTTTATTTTGAAGGTAGTTTTGGCTAAGTTTTACTTGGAAATCTACTATAGAATTTCATAATTATTATTTTGAATAAAGTCTTTTAAGTAGTTTTTATTTCAAATGTTTTAAAGTATATATATCTTTGGATAAAGCGATTTAAATTATTTAAAATCTATGTTATTAGGACATGGTGCTTTTCAGTAGAAATAAAAATATTGTTTGGATGATTGCGTGATCTGATAGTTAAATAACCGACTATCAATATTGGCCAATGCGCTGATCGTTTCAAAGAGATCGGGATCAGGATTAATTTCCCGAAATCCACTTCGATCTGGTTTGAACGTTTTCATGAGGAAGACAAGAGCTTAGAGTCGAAGATGGAGCAGTAAAGTGAAAGGGCTAATCGCTACTAATCCTGAGGGCGATTCTAAAATGGATGTAGTAAGAGTAGTGCCTTCGGCTCCGCTCGGATCGGGAACGTACTTGTATAGTCGAATGCTATCATGACATCGTCAAGGGGACGATGAGAATTGTAAATGTATGTGTGCTAAAAGGGTAACGCATAGTCTCGAGCCTCATCAACCGGGAATGGCTAAAACAGGGGAGATGCAGCAAGGCTAAGTGGCTAGCAACCAATGAGGGTAAGGTCATCCTTGTCTAGATGTCCCTTTTTTCGGCTGTGTGGGCGGTTGTTGATCCCAACCGCAGGCTAATCTTATTCGGACTATCCAGTAAGGGGTAGCCCCGGTCTTGTGTTGTAGGGGATCAGGGTGGATCCTCGGTACGCTGAGCTAGACCAGGTACTATGACGGGCCGTACCCCTGTAGCCCTACCATTGTATGTAATCCAATCTTAATTAAGTGCCTGTACGGTTTTGATTGTACCCAACTATTGCTGGAATGTGAGATGCAAGCATTTTTGCTAGATTCTATTTTACTTTCAATAGACTATTATAATATCAGACGGATTTGATAAAAAGTTTTTTGGTTATCGTAAGGTGAAAACCCGGCATGTTTATTTGTGGCGTGGCCTTACGAGACATTTTGATTTCAAAGGATTTTTGAGAACTCTAATAATCCAATTGAGTGTGTTTTATTACTTTGGTTTTCCAAACTGACTCATGTGTTATTTCACTATAATGCTCGGGTTAGATCGAGTATTATAGGATACTGGAAAGGATGCTGTGGAGCTCAGGAGACGAGTTGGATGATGAAACATATCACACGTAACTGATGTATATTTCGTTGTGCATGGTTAACTGCTTAGTCAGCTTTTGTGAGGACAGGTTATTATAACTGTCCAGTTGTGTGCTATGAATTTTATTATACTCTGATGATGTAATGTACATAATAGATACAGTTCTTTTTGTATAAAGATTCAGTCATTTACCTTTTATATATTGTTCTGCTGCGATTGTGAGATTTTGATGTTGTTTCCCATTTTTCTTCTTCTACATCCTTCTTCTTTAACCCTAATGGTTCATATTTCCGTTCACTTTGAGTTGATATGATGGAAAATAGTGTCGACTCAAGGGTTATGGATTTGCGGGCTGTTACATCAAGTCGTACTTTAGAAATTCGAAATCCAATTTATTTTCCAAAACAAAAGTGTAGCAAATCTACTGCTCTCCACTCTGAAACCCAAAAATGAATGTCGATGATGATGCAATCATCATTGAAATTATTTTCCAGCAACAAAAGAGAAGTGTACTAATTTAAAACTTCTAAAATTCTTTGAAAACAATTTCTACTCGAAAATAATTTAAATAATATACACTTTAAAACTTTAAAACCAAAGTTTGGAATCACCGAAAATTTAAATTTGTCTTATATTCATTTAAATTCCAAACCAATTTATAAACCGTGCCGTACAATAAATAGAAAAATTTAAAACATTTTAAAGTATATAGAAAAAAATGATCAAAATGTCCTTATATAATACTTTATCAGAATACTTTTATAACTCGATGTCTTATCAGGTTTATCCTCGTTCTTGTAGACTCTGGTCGTACCTTATCAGGCATAAGACTAGAAATCTCCAAGTACTTAGTAGACCTGTTTCAACACCCAGTGAAAAATATATAAAAACAGGTATGAGATGTACCGCTCAAAATCAAACGTCAAACAATGATGTTACGATAGCAATGGCCCGCCGCTGATCTAGTATTTATGCAATGGGCACAAAACTTTCTAGAAGATCCTTCCACCTTTCGGATTCCAAAATAATATCGTAGCCATTTCGTAACCAAGGGACCATCGACCCCTGCTGCAGTGGTACGCTGCTGATTCAATGATTTATGCAATGGATGCACTTCCTTCTCGGAAGATCCATAAACAACAGATCCCAGGATCAAAAGGGCCTCCATTAGGTAAACTGAAGAACCATCTACCCGAAAAAAAATCGAGGAACTCATGATATTAAGTCCAGACATCCATATAAATTCGAATCCATTTCTGAATTCACCCAAGTCCGTTAGGGTTTATCGGAAGAATCCATTCCTCGATTCCCTAAGTCAATCTGGGTCGAAGCATATCATACTGTACTTCTTCGCAGAGGGTACTTCCCTATACCTCTTACTTCAAAATATAACATACCATATACAGTATCCTTTCAAAATTATAGCTTCAAATATCACACTTATATAAATTCCATTATATATGAGATTTCATTTTCAGATAAAGTATATTCCAAAATCAATAATCTCGAATATATCAATCATTCTCATATAAATTCCAATATATATAAGATTTATCCTTTTAAATCGAATACCTTCCAAAATCAACAGTTTTGAAAATCACCTTGTACTTATATAAAGTACGTCTTATACAAGAATAAAAAAGATTTCAAAATCAATTTTGTTGTATGAAAAGCTAGATGAGATTCAAAATTAGAGTAGTCCTAATCGAAGAGAATTCTAATCAAGAAAACGGACTCGGTAGGAAGATATGATAATTAAATTGCAAAAGATGAAGTTAGATAGCCTTATATTAATCGCGGGTGACCTTAACCGGGTCAACCGTGACTTCAAGAATAAGATCGATGCAGAATTCTGAGAAAAATTAGCATTCGATCGCAAGAGGTAGAATTCGGGCATAGCAAGAGATAGTAGTATCTAAACCGAGGATATAAAAATCTTTGGTGAATCGATGCCTGCTGTAAAGGAGTTTCACCCCTTTACTATTCATATATTGGAGCTTTGGGATACTTTAGAATCAAGGAAACACTAATTAGGGCAGAAAAGAAAGGATTTCAGAATGAATGGGGAAGTTCCCAAAATTCAAAGGAAATCCGAATCAAAGAGGAAGAGATTCAAACTCGAACATAGGTGATTTTGTAATTAAATTTGCTATACATGCTAAGTTTTGCCTAAAACCAGAGCTTTGATACCAACTGTAACATCCTGATATTTTAACCATTCGTATCCATACATGTCGGAATTGAATTGCTTAAAATATCAGATTGTTAATTTATAATTGGCAAACTCGGCATATAAAGTAAACAAATAAATCACAAAATCACCGACACAGAGTAATATAACAATAAGCAGCTGAAATAAATGAATAGTAGTTCACGAAGCTACTATATATATATATATGTCATAGTTAAAAACAAGATATAACAGAAGTATCGAACAAATAGGAGTCTCAATACAGTGTCAAATAACAAAACTGAATATATCTATGGAGACAAATGAATAACTAAAAGCTTAATAGATAGATGGATCTCCAATCAAAGCTCCAACTCCAAAGGTGAGTCTCAAATGTTGTGACACCCTGTCTAACCCGAACATAAAGCAAAACACAAAACACTCATATCAGGATTAACATTCTTATATCAATAAATCCAACTCAAGTGAAATATCAACTGAAATACAAGTAACTTAAAGGATGTTTGGGATAACCATCCTCTAAGGATCCGTGGAACTATCTACTATGTAGTAATATACGCTATTAATAATCAAACGTTATTATAATATAGTGGTAATTTCAAAATATCATACTTCAAAACCAAAATATCATATCCATTTCAAAACCATATCAATAGGATATCATTTCTCACTTAAAATAATATTCATTTCAAAAATCATAGCACTTCAAAGTTATAACACTTTCAAAATTATAAAGCTTAGAAATTGTAACACTTTGGAAATCATAACACTTGATAACATAATACTTTGAAATTCATAAATTTGAAATCATAACTTCCTACTTGAACAGTTTAGATATTAATAATAGTACATAAAATAAAATAGTATATAAAATAAAATAGTTTATATAAAATAGTTATAATTTAAATAGTTTATATTAAAATAATTAGTATATTAAAATAGTTATATTAAAAATTGTTTATATTAAAAATTATTTATATCAAAATAGTTTATATTAAAATAATTTATAAAGTAAAATATAAAATAGTTTCCTCAAATTCCATAAATCGATTCAGATCAACTCGGATTCCAAAATTCAAATTTAATTCAATCTCAATTCATCAATTCCAATTCAATTCAGTTTCTCAATAAACCATTTTAAATTATATCGGTTTCAAATACAAATTTGAACCACAAAATAAACTGTTTAAATTTCAATATATTGCAAAGCTTTAAGTATTCAACATTTTCAATACTAAATTTGATAATTTCATATATATCTAAATAAAAATTCATTATTATTTAGTTTTGAAATATTCAGTTAATATATCCAATATCAACTAAATAAAACCCCAAAATTACAAATAAACTAAATATTTCCTTTAGTTTATTTAAACTTGAAATATTCATTAATCCCTTAAACCAAAATGAAGTTATAAAATCATATCCTTTAAAAAATCTTAAATTCAAAAAGTTTCAAAACGTTTTAATTAAATAAAATCCTTAATTAAACACAATTTCAAATAAATTCAAATTTTTCTTCCAAACCATAACTTATAAAAAATATCATTATAAATATCTATTTTAAAATGTAATTTTAAAATAAATACTTAAACATACTATATATTAATTAAATCAAAATTTATTAAATTAAATCTTATTATTGAACTTCTTTTATATTAAAACTAATTTATACATATTTTAAAATAGTAAATTTATAAGTAAATTCTTAAAATTTGTAATTTCAATGCTAACTTATAGCTTTAAAATTTCAAAACATATAATTTTTAAAAATCTAAATTTTAAACCTTTATAAAATATATATATATATATATAATATTTAAAAAAAATATTTGTATATAAAACCGTATATTTCCTTTCAAAACTTTTGGAAATCAATTTCAAAATAATTATTTATAGACCAACGGTGTTTGTATATGATTTTCTATCCTATGGTCAAGTGATACGGATATTTTTCATTTCAATCCGTAATTTAAATATATATGGGTGTATATCTTTTCAACCCGTAATCCCAAATTCAATTAAATTGGAAATCGCTTGGGTTTATCATTTCAACCCATAACGATTTTCTTCTATTCTACAGATCGTTCGGGTATGTATCATTTCAACCCATAGGTAATTCTATACTAACAGGGAACTTGTAGAGTGAAAACAGATATGATAATAATATAACAGTCAACAACAGGCATGTATCATCAATATAAATAACAGATAATGGTGTCCGATGTCATAGATGAACAGATATAATAATAGCATATATAAAGCAATGTAAATAACTAATAGTAGCATATTTCAATTGTCGTTCCAATTGAAATCAAATCTAATAGATATGAGAATGTTAATCGTGAGTTATTGCTCACCTTTCGAGGCAAGAGAAAAACGAGAATGAGATGAATTACGAATCCACGCACAAATTCCAAAACAAAGCTAGATTAGCATGAATTCAACGAATAGAGCTGATAGATAGGAATCAATGTGAAAAACAATTAGTTTGATAGAAACAGAATATATATATATTATTATTATTTCTTTATTGAAAATCAACACAACAAATATTAGAATATATATATATATATGATTCAAACTTATTATATTTAAAACTAATTAAGACCCAAGATATAAACAACTTAGATAAACTTATATATATATACACACACAAAATTAAAGTTTAAAGTCTATATACATTTCAAAATTGAAAATAACCATGTATGTAAATAGTTTAAAATCAATATTTAATAAACAAATATACTATGCAGACTAAAAATGGAATAAAACAAAATAGACGAACAAATTAAACAAAATGTACCCAGACTATATATGATTAGATTATATATCCCAAAATATCTTTGCAACCTTTTAAACCTTATGCAATATATATACAACAGAATATATAACTAACATATATTTTTCTGTCATATCATATATATACTAAAAAAAACTATTGTATATATTATACTAGAACCGAGCTTGATGAGATTTACAATATTTATAAAGCACATACAAGTAGATACATAAAATCATAGCCGTTAATAAAATAAAAGAATATATATATATATATACAGATATACATTGAACTAAAAGAAATACCAGACTCTGCTGAGACATTTAGTGCTAACAAAAATAAAAGCAATATATATCATACGTATGAATCTGTATATATAAAGCATATATATATATACATATATATATATACATATATATATACATATATATATATAACTAAACTCAAAAGCTTAAATAGAAACTTATGTAACAATATATATTTTTATAGTAAAATAAATAAACTTATGTAACTTTATATACTAAAACATATATACTATATAACAACAGACCGACTTAGAATACATGCTTAATATATATATATATATATATATATATATATATATATATATATATATATGACAACAACTTCCTTGTAACATATAACCTATATATATATACTACACAATTTATAAACAAGTGGACAACATATATGCAATAGTATGTTATATATGATATCAAAACATGTTTCATTCACAGCATATTTCCTTCAAATATTAAAACAAGTTTCAGGAAACATATATATAGATTTACATATTTTTATACTTTAATCTGTAAACACGTGCAAATTATAAACTCAACAGAATATATATACTAATATATATGTAAAACGTGTATATATATATACCTCTAAGAAGAAAGACGATGGAGCTCGGTGAGAAGATAGAGGAGGAAGTGATGGTGAACGGTCGGTAGGCTAGTGATGGACTTCGGGCTGCGTGCTCTTGGTTTTCCAAGATCATGGAGGGGCGTGCGCATTAAGGGTGAGAGGAGATGGAGGGCGGAACAGTGATGTTTGGCCGAGGGTTGGGTTGCATGTGCTTCATTTGCGAGGAAGAGCAGTGAGATGGTGGAGCATTGGTGGTTGAAGTCGGGCCGAAGTTCGGTGAGGTGGGGATCAAGGTGGCGGACTACTGTGAGGCATGCATCGAGCGAAAATGATGGGAAAGGCAAGGAGAGGTTCCAACATTTCCTCCGATATACTAACTTGTGCAATTTATATATTTTGGAAGAAAAGAAAAAAACATAGCAGAGGAAGAATAGCTGTCGGCAATATAATATAAACTTATATTATAATATACGTTTCTCTCAAGAGAAACCTGCAGCACCCAATTGAAAAGCCGAGCAATGTATGTGGAAGGAAAGTCATAAATTTTATATTAAATACAGAGAATATTAAAGGGCGGAGCCTGAAAAGACAGATGGAAATCAAAAGGTTTTAAAATCGGTACCGATACCAAATTGTTTCTGCGGATTCCGCTACGTATCGGACTTCAAAACACAAAATAGAATATACCACAGAGATCAACGCCCCGAGATGATCAAAACAGTATATTGATGCATCAGTATGATCATCCTATCAAACATCGATAATCAATACCAAAAATGCTGTTAAAACGCTGAAAATATGGTAAACGGAGCAATATCACTTCAAATTTGAAGAAAGGAAATATGGCGTCTCACTCAAAAGATGATTTACAAATTTATTATATAGAAATATTCAATTTTGAAAAATATTTCATCATCATCAATTATTAACTGATTTGAATTAAAATAGAATTTACACAAGAAAATAAACTATCATATAATCAAATGAAAATTTACCATTTACTATGTTTAAATAGACGTACTCCAAATATTAGGCCCCGTTTGGCTTGTCGTTTTTAGTTTTGTGTTTTCGTCTATACAAAAGCGCGTCCGTTGTATGTATTATTGAAAAACAAATAATTTTGGAAAATGAAATTAACATGTAAAATGGAAAACAAGTTTATTTTGTTTTTCGTGTTTTGAGAGATAACAAAAGCACGGAGAACAATCCAACTCTTTCGTTGTCCGTTGGTCATTGCAATGGCTAAGAATTATAAATTTTCATCTTTTATTTTTTGCTATCTCTTAGTGCAAGCTGGAAACACAAAAATAAAATTACAAAATGAAACTAAACGAGCCCTTAAATTTTCAATTCAAAATTTTATTATTAAAATTTGAAAAAAATTCTAGTTAAATATATTATTAAAACCATCAAAATTTACGGGTCATTACATACTTTTAGCTTAAGTTCTCATAGGCTCCACATATGAGATATGTTGAAATGGCCCTGCTTAAGGCAGTGAACGTAGAAAAAGAAAAGAAAGCAGGGCAGGCGCAAAATCAAGGTGGAATGAAGAAAGGGGGATTATAGGCTGACAAGAAAGCCAATGGGAAGATCAAGAATGGAGGTGTAACATTTCATAGATGCCAGACGAAGGGCACGTCGCCAAAGACTCCAAAGAGAGTTTCGTGAGGGTAAAATTCAAGGGGAGATGCTTTCACTGCCATGAAGAATGGCACACAAGAATAGGTGACCGAAAGTAGCAAAAGAGGGACAAAGCGGGCAAGCATATGCCATCGAAGCTTTACCGTCTCAAGCAAACCTACTTCTGAAGATAAAGGAAAAATTGCAACGGAAGGTACAAATATTATCTTTAGAAATATTATTTATCCTTTATTTGACTCAAGAGCATCACTTTCATTCAAAGCTGGAAATGGAGTCAACTCCTTGAGTCTGAAAACCCAATTTGTCACCAAGACAATAGTACTGTCAAATCCTATTAAGGTGTTGACACACCTTTCTATGATTTGTAAGGACTTAGTGGTGGATATTTGTAACTTTGGTTTTACATGCAATGCATATGTTCTGGGTTTTGATGGGTATCGACTTATCTTAGGGAAGGATTTGTTGTCTTAGATTGTGATAAATGGTTAAATGTTAAGGTGTTGTAGGCGGTGAGATATAGATGTTTGTTGTAAACCTCAAAACTTAGTCAATTTAAGCTATTTATATTCTCTTAGCCTATCTGTAACAACCCAAAATTTTGTCATTTTATACTAAATGTTTAATTAATTTTAAATATTTAAATAGGTGGATTCTTGGAATTTAATAACTTATAATTCAAATATAGGGAATTTTGAAATATTTGAATTATGAATTAAATGTTAATTAAATGGATTTAATTATTTTATTTAACTCCTTTTAATTAATAAATAATATTGGTGAATTCAATTTGTAAATTTATTTACAAATGTAAATAGACAGGATAAATATTGATAATTAAATATTTAAATTTGTAAATTAGCCTTTCGGGGCACAGTCTTGGATTTTAGTGAGACAAATTTCATTGCACTAGTAATAGTGTAATATATTACATCGTCGAATTCAAGGACGATCAAACATATCATTTGGTCGTGCAAGTTCGAAATGGAATGATAATAATATTGGAAATTTGATATAATAACTAGGTCTAAAAACCTATCTTCTGCATACAATCGGATTAGGGCTCGAAACTAGTTCCATTGCGTTCGGAATATGGGTATAACATATAGAATGCTAGGCAGAATGTCTCATTTGGAGTTCGAAATTTTCGAATGATGTGTAGCTTGATAATTTAAATTTAAATAATATATAAATATATATATATATATATATATATATATATATATATATAAATGTGTGTGTGTACATATTCACCTCAACCTTGGCCATACCACCACTTTTGAAACGGTACTCCTGCCCATGCTCTTATATGAAGACCCATGCCCCTCCCTCCTTATAGATTCTCCACCTTGTTCTTCATTTTCCATTTCCAGAGATTGTATAACACTCGATTCACCTTGTTTAAAAATCATAATCTCCCAAACCATCAACAATTGCCCTGATTTCCAACATGGAAGTTGTACAGGAGAGGCTATGGTATTTTTTAGAAAAGATTGCTTGAAGTTTTGTTAGGTGGAGTGGTTGCAGTCGTCCAACGATCGATGGTAGCCGAATTTTGAACATAAACTCAAAAATTAATTTCATCCAGTTCGAAAGAATTAGACGACACATTTTGCGCCGTTGGCTTCCAAAGACGACGTAGTATTTTTCATGAAGTTTTGGCATGATCTAGTGATGATTATTGTAAATTGTCGGAACTAGGGTTAGGAAATTTGGAGCGCATGGTGGATGATTGGACGAACAAGGCTTGGATTCAGACTCATGGAAGATTTTAGCACCTTGACGCAGCGGATAATTCGAAATAAACTTCAATCGATGAATGTAGCAATCGGTGAGTTGAAAATACCAAAACGCCCAAGTTCGTTGATCCAAAGATACCGAACTCTAGCTATCTCAAACACGTTGATAGCGCACTATTCCGTGTTTAAAGATCTACGATTCTTCGCACGTTGATCTAGCGCACTAGATTCCGTGAATCGGCTTCTGCAATCGTTGAATCGAGCGCACTCGATTATCCGAAAAAGGAGATAGGAGATCACACTCAACTACCAATTGTATGAAAGCACAAAGCTAACAAAAGGAAATTTTATTCAATATTCAACAACTCAAAAATTTACAACACACCCGCTATTTATAGGCATTACAACTCAACACAACCTACAACACTCAACTCCTAGGTCGGCACCGACTCACCATGTACGACTCATCTCGGCCGACTCACCATAAGTCGTTACCGACTCAACACACGCAACTCCAACCCCTTACAACGGAATACAAAGTAAACGACTCAACATGACCGACTTAACAGTAAGACCTACATATAACAACTCACCCGGTTCAATACATTACCGACTCAACGTATAACGACTCAAGGATTTGCGCCTTAGCACCCAACACAAACCATAGGTCGGTAACGACCTAACATACAACAGTACACGACTCAAAAATATACTGCTTATCTCCTTGCCGACTCATCTTAGGTCGTAGCCTGTTAGCTCGGTCCCGACTCATGCCTTCCTCATTAACTCGCACCTTTCCCACACATGCTCCCTTAGGTCGGTCTCGACTCAAGGCCGCCTCAAGTTCCTGCTCAGTGACTCGTGCCGTTTCTTCCCATGTCTTGTTGAGTCGTGGACGCTTTATACTGAGTCGTAGACGACTCAAACCAAGTCGGAGACGACTCAACACCGAAGTCCATTTTACTCTACTTTTGTTATCCCGGAAACGACTTAGGGCCTCCTCCTTTGCTCGTAACCTATGTCCCTTAAGTCGGTAACGACTTAAAATCTCCGAGTTACCCAACTCCACAGCTTCCCCCACACGACCTAGAAGCATGTTAACTCGTGACCGACTTATCTCTTGGGAAATTGTAGATCGTGCTGCATCATCCTCCCCTGGTTGAGAAAAATTCGACCTCGAATTTGCAACTTCTTTCCCAACAATCTCATCTCCATGATACGGAATTAAATGTTTGACGTTAAAGACATCAGAAGTATAAACATCATCTGGTAACTTTAATCGATAAGCATTCTCATTGATTTTTTTCAAAACTTCAACTGGACCCATTTTTCGTGCTTTCAACTTGTTATAAGCACCCACCGGAAAACGATCCTTTGTCAATACGGCATAAACCAAATCACCTTTCTTAAATTCAACATTTCGACGTTTCAAATCTGCAAACTTCTTATATTTCTCATTCGATTTCTCCAATCGTTCCTGAACGATTTTATGACATTCATTCAGCTCTTCAACAAAATCAACAGCTCGTTTAACTGTTCCCTTTGACTGTGGTACTACTGCTAAATCCAACGGTCCCCTGGGTAAATTTGAATAAACAATCTGAAACGGACTGAATCCTGTGCTACGATTTACTGCATGATTATGAGCAAATTCTGCCTGGCATAGCTTCATATCCCAACTTCTCAAATTATCCTGTACAAGACAACGCAACAAATTTCCCAATGACCTGTTAACAACTTCCGTCTGCCCATCAGTTTGCGGATGATAAGCACTGCTGAAATTCAACTTCGTTCCCACCATTTTCCACAAACTCAGCCAAAAGTGACTCAGAAAACGAGTATCTCGATCAGAAACAATAGATTCTGGCAATCCATGAAGTCGATAAATCTCCTTGAAAAATAACTGCGCTACTCGAACTGCATCTGCTGTCTTCTTGCAAGCAACAAAATGTGCCATTTTTGAAAACCTGTCCACCACAACAAATATCGAATCATTTCCCCTTTGAGTTCTCGGCAAACCCAAAACGAAATCCATGCTAATATCAACCCATGGCTTGGATGGTACTGGTAATGGCATATACAACCCCGCATTCGTTGCTGTTCCTTTTGAAACTTGGCAAATATGACATCGCTCCACAAATCTCTCAACTTCTTTTCTCATCGATGGCCAAAAGTAAGATTGTGAAATCAACTGCAAAGTACGATCACGGCCCGCATGTCCTTCCTCGTGCAATTCCTTCACAATTTTCATCCTCAGACTACAATCCGGAATACATAATCGATTTCCTTTAAACAGAAAACCATCAACCAACATGAATTCATCGGTACTCCCATCCTTCACTTTTTCAACATATTTCACAAAGTAAGGATCTTCTTCAAGCATCTCTGGCAACATTTCAAACCCCGTCACTTCAACCTTCATTGTCGTTAGTAAATGACTCCTCCTACTCAAAGCATCAGCTACCCGATTTGTCACCCCTGATTTGTGCTTAACGACAAAAGTAAACTGTTGTAAATAAGAAATCCATGATGCATGTCTCGCTGAAATTTTATCCTGTCCCTGTAAATGTTTCAAAGCTTCATGATCTGTGTAAAGAACAAATTCCTTCTGAAACAAATAATGCCTCCAATGCTTGATAGCCTGAACAACAGCATAAAATTCAACGTCATATGTACTGTATCTCATCTTCGCCCCTGACAATTTCTCACTGAAATATGCAACTGGCTTCCCATTCTGACTCAGAACTCCTCCAATTCCAACCTTCGAAGCATCAGTATGCAATTCAAATAACAACTGAAAATTAGGTAAAACAAGAATTGGTGCAGACGTCAGCAATTCCTTGATTCTCTCAAAGGCAACCCCCGCTTCCTCTGACCACACAAATTGTTTACCCTTCATGCAATCAGTCACTGGAGCCATCACGCTACTGAAGTGTGGAATGAATCTTCGGTAGAATGACGCTAGCCCATGAATACTTCTCACTTCTGTAATTGTCTTTGGCTGTGGCCAATTCCTGACTGCTTCAACTTTGCTATGGTCAACTTGGATACCTTCTCCTGAAACAACATAACCCAGGAATAAAACAGTAGGTGTCATAAACACACATTTCTTTGTAGCAGCATAAAATTGTTCTTCACGAAGAATAAGCAATACTTCCCTCAGGTGAAAAACATGCTCCTCCGTACTCCTGCTATAAATCAGAATATCATCGAAGTACACCACGACGAACTTTCCAATGAATGGTCGAAAGATTTGATTCATCACCCGCATGAATGTACTAGGTGCATTAGACAAACCAAATGGCATAACCAACCATTCGTACAACCCCTCTCTAGTTTTGAAAGCTGTCTTCCATTCGTCTCCAGGTCTGATTCGGATTTGATGATAACCACTTTTCAAATCAATCTTTGAAAATATAGTTGCCCCACTCAACTGATCTAACAAATCATCCAACCTCGGCATAGGAAATCTGTAACGAACAGTGATCTTATTCAAAGCTCTACTATCAGTGCACATCCTCCAAGTTCCGTCCTTCTTTGGTACTAACAATGCAGGCACAGCACACGGACTCAAACTTTCCTGGATACGACCCTGCTCTAGTAACTCTTCCACCTGCCTTCGTAACTCCTCATGTTCTTTCGGACTCATTCTGTAATGTGGTCGGTGTGGTAACACTGCTCCTGGAACAAGATCAATCTGATGTTGAATGTCTCTAAGTGGTGGTAACTCCTTTGGTAACTCATCTGGAAAGACATCTTCAAACTCTTTCAAAACAGGCTTTACTTCTTCTGGAATCTCAACTTCGTCACTACTCTCTCTCCCAATCAACAAAAACACTTCCGGTTCTTCCTCAACTTCCTTGACAAACTCTTTCAAAGTCAACAGAGTTTTCAATTCTTCAATCTCCTCTAGCTTGTTCTCCTTCTGCTGTTGTTTCTTAGGAACCAAAGTAATTTTAGTACCCTCGAACATGAAACTGTAACTGTTGGCACGACCGTCATGCTGAACTGCTCTATCAAACTGCCATGGTCTGCCCAACAATAAGTGACAAACATCCATATCTACGACATCACACCATATTTCATCCTTATACTTCTTCCCAATCGAAAAATTCACACAAGCTCTTCGACATACTTTCACTTCACCTCCCTTCCTTAACCATGCTAGCTTGTACGGTTTCGGATGTTTCTCGGTCTTCAAGTTCAACTTTCTAACTGCCTCTGAAGAAATAATATTATCACAACTTCCCGCATCAATAACGAACTTGCAGACTTTCCCCAGAATAGTGCATGTCGACTGGAAAATATTGCTTCTCAACCAACTACATTCCTCTTCTTGTTTTGGTGTCAAACAGCTTCTCCTCAACATAAGATTACAACCTTCATCACCCGACACTTCTTCTTCCTCCTCAACATAAGGTACATTTGAATACTCTGCCTCCCCACCATCATCTGCCTCAACCTCTGCAACCATGGTTCTCTTCTTTGGCTTCGGACACTCATTGCTTTTATGCCCCAACTCCTGACAATTATAACATTTGAAAACAGTACTAGCCTTCGCCTTCTCAACCTCCTTCACCACTGGCTTCGTAATAGATTTAGGAACATTAGAACTACCACTGGCCCCCTTCACCGGATTATTAGAATTAGTAAACACACCTCCTCCACGCCTTCCTTGTTTCTCCCAAGCCAACGCTCTTTGATGTGCTTCTGCAACGGATCTAGGATCGAACATATTAACCATATCCTGGATCTGCATTCTCAGTCCCCCAATGAATCTAGCAGTCAGCTGTTCTTCTGTCTCCATGATATCATTCCTGGCAATGAGTTGGTAGAATTCATCAGCATAATCACTAACAGACTTTGTCCCCTGCCTCAGATTCTGCAACCTTTGGTACATAAGTGACTGGTAGTTGTAAGGTAAGAAAGTAGATCTCATCAACTTTTTCATCTTCTCCCAAGATTCTATCTTTGACTTCCCCATTCGTTCTCGAGTAAGTTTAGTTTGCTGCCACCATGCCAATGCTCTTCCCCTCAGCCTTGTAGCAACTAACTTCACCCTTCTATTCTCCGGCACCTCCTTGAAATCAAAGATCTCCTCCACATTAGACAACCAATCAAGAAACTCCTCAGCAACCATCCCGCCTTTAAACTCCGGAATCTCCATCTTCATACCCGATTCCCATCGTCTATCATCTTCAACATCTCGATAAGAATTTCGAATTTGGTCTCGATCTCTATAAGGAATACTTGCTCTATCACCCTCTTCAACAAAATCAAAGGTACGCCTACATCGATCTCGACTAACATCATCCCTTCTCTCATGCATGCTTCTTTGACTATGTCTCTCTTCATCTCTATATGCTTCATGGTCAAATTCTCGATGACTTCTTCTTTCTTCATGTGCATAGTCATGATGATCTCTTCGTGATGAAATTGATGTTTCTCTTCTATCTCTACAAGAATGTGGTGATACCCTCCTCGCTTCCGTAACCAATGGCGAAACTCGGATTCCTCCATGGTTCGAGTTTGGTGATCTCCTCCTTTGATTCAAATCAGTCATCAATCTCTCCAATTTACCAATGCCTTCATCAAACTTTTCATTAATACGTTGTTCCATAAGCTCGGCTTCTTCTCTACGATACAAAGCTTCAACGTTTTGATGTCGGTTAGCTCTCCTTGGTGGCATGGTTGTAAACTTCACAAGACTTCAAAAATTCAACACAAGACTTCAATCAACAAGTCACGGTTCAACAATGTCTCGGCTCCAACTGGTCTCGGCCTTGACACTTCACGGTTCAACTTAGGTCGATTTCAACAATGCACAACTCAATCACTTGGCACGGCTCAAACTAGCTCGCACCAATCTATCTCGGTTCACTTGCTTAGCTCGGCCTACAACTCCAAAACCCCTTCAAAATTTGGCGCGCAAAACTCCAATTCAAAATCCAAACAAAGTCCAACTCCTCGATCCAAAATGAAATGGATCAAACACCCCAAACTTGTTGCAACTTCAATATGAACACAATGAACAACTCCAAACTTCAAAAACTTCAAAAACTTCAAAAACTTGGCTCCAAGAATCAAACTTAGCTATGATTGGCTAAGAATGGCTCTGATACCAATAATGACGCAGCGGATAATTCGAAATAAACTTCAATCGATGAATGTAGCAATCGGTGAGTTGAAAATACCAAAACGCCCAAGTTCGTTGATCCAAAGATACCGAACTCTAGCTATCTCAAACACGTTGATAGCGCACTATTCCGTGTTTAAAGATCTACGATTCTTCGCACGTTGATCTAGCGCACTAGATTCCGTGAATCGGCTTCTGCAATCGTTGAATCGAGCGCACTCGATTATCCGAAAAAGGAGATAGGAGATCACACTCAACTACCAATTGTATGAAAGCACAAAGCTAACAAAAGGAAATTTTATTCAATATTCAACAACTCAAAAATTTACAACACACCCGCTATTTATAGGCATTACAACTCAACACAACCTACAACACTCAACTCCTAGGTCGGCACCGACTCACCATGTACGACTCATCTCGGCCGACTCACCATAAGTCGTTACCGACTCAACACACGCAACTCCAACCCCTTACAACGGAATACAAAGTAAACGACTCAACATGACCGACTTAACAGTAAGACCTACATATAACAACTCACCCGGTTCAATACATTACCGACTCAACGTATAACGACTCAAGGATTTGCGCCTTAGCACCCAACACAAACCATAGGTCGGTAACGACCTAACATACAACAGTACACGACTCAAAAATATACTGCTTATCTCCTTGCCGACTCATCTTAGGTCGTAGCCTGTTAGCTCGGTCCCGACTCATGCCTTCCTCATTAACTCGCACCTTTCCCACACATGCTCCCTTAGGTCGGTCTCGACTCAAGGCCGCCTCAAGTTCCTGCTCAGTGACTCGTGCCGTTTCTTCCCATGTCTTGTTGAGTCGTGGACGCTTTATACTGAGTCGTAGACGACTCAAACCAAGTCGGAGACGACTCAACACCGAAGTCCATTTTACTCTACTTTTGTTATCCCGGAAACGACTTAGGGCCTCCTCCTTTGCTCGTAACCTATGTCCCTTAAGTCGGT
The DNA here is from genome assembly GCA_030765085.1 of Allium cepa. NCBI lineage: Eukaryota > Viridiplantae > Streptophyta > Magnoliopsida > Asparagales > Amaryllidaceae > Allium > Allium cepa. Next base: position 239,329,975 of record CM060930.1, read on the forward strand.
AACGACTTAAAATCTCCGAGTTACCCAACTCCACAGCTTCCCCCACACGACCTAGAAGCATGTTAACTCGTGACCGACTTATCTCTTGGGAAATTGTAGATCGTGCTGCATCACACCTAGATATGTTTTCTCGGGGGGTTCGGCGATGTTTTTTGGTCACAAAACCTGATGAGGCGTGAAAGTGGGTGAGCGGGTCGGTTTTTTCAAGAGGGTGTAGTCGTTTCATCATGGTGTTGAGCTTGTGCGGCTCATCGAGAGAAGTTCATTGGCAAAGACAGATTCGAGTGTAGTAGTGCACAGCTCCGTGTCATCCGTATCCGTGCATGTTTTGGAAAGGGTTATGCACGGTAATTTGGGGGAAGAAAAAGATGTTAGAGTGGAGGGTAATGTTTTAATTTTATAAAGTTGCTATTTATTAATTTAAAATTACTGATAAATAATAAATGTTGTATCTCGCTCATACGAGGTCGAATTCGAACGCCGTTTTTTTCTTTTGAATGGTATCTTCAAGATCTTCGCATTGGAATTGGTTTGGTTGGATTTGGAGCAAGTAAAAATTTAGGCTAAAATTGGACGACAGTTCTATTTTAGTCCAAAATCGGGACGTTTCAGAGAGAACGAAAATAATGTAAGTTTAACTCACACTCAATTTTATTATAGCATATCTATGATATTATAAACGCTTATTAATTGTTTGGATATTACTTTAATTGTTTGATTGCTTGTTTGGTTGAATTATGATTGGAAAATGGATGACATGTTAATTTGATCGTTATAAACCTATATGATTATCTATATATTATCCATAACCATTGTTTTGCAAAAAAAATATACAGAGAGACCCAAATGGAGTTTCTCACCAGTAAATTATTTATTTACATCATTATGCTATTATATTGATAATTAATTGAAATAAACCTAATATTCCATTGAACTTGTTAATTTTCGTTATAGCAATTTCGCTATATTATCATTGATTAAATTCCATCTGCAAAACCTTATCATATGAACTTGAGATTATGTTTCTGCTAAATGTTAAAATTCGTTAATCATTTGGTTAATGATAATTTAAAATAGTTAATCATTCTAACTAATGATTTTGAGATTAATTAACCAATTTAACAAATGATGATTAAAATTGGTTTATCTTTAGATTTAATTAATCATTTTCGCTAATGATGTTTTATACTTAATTAATCATTTTAACTAATGATTATTTGAGTTTACTTTATTATTTTAATTAATGATGATAGATTTTTAATTAATTATTTTAAATAATGATAATTGAATTAATAATCATTTTCATTAGTGGTATTTAAAAGTAATTAATCATTTTAATTAACGATTGTTTTGAATTTAATTAATTGTTTTATATTTTAACTAATTGGTTTAACTATTGATATTTGGAATTTAGTTAAATCATTTTAATTGACGATGTTTTATAAATAAATAAATAAATCATTTTAATAAATGATATTTTAATTAATCCATTTAACAAATTAGGTTTGAATTTAATTAATCCAATTAATTTATGATTATTTGAACTTAAATAATTTTTTTAATTAACGGAATTTAAAATTATTTATTATTTTAATAAATGATGTTTGGGATGGTTTATTCTTTTTAATAAATGATTATTTGTACTTAATTAATCCTTGTAATTAATGTTATTTAAAGTTAGTTTATTAATTTAATAAAAGTGATTAAACTAATTTATCTAATACAATAAAATTGTTTTAATGAACTGATTTAAAATTAATAAACCGATTTAATAAAGATTTTAAAGTTAATTTATCAATATTATACAAGAGTTTGGAAATAATTATCTAATTTTTTCAATAATGTATTTGTTAATTTAAAAGAGATTTTAAATGTTATTAATTATCTTTCGGGATAATTAATATTTTTTATAGTTATGAAAATAGTTGGAACTCGATTATTAGGATGGTAAGTTGAATAATCTTCTGGGTGTTCGGTCTGATGTTGGTTTAGTCCTTCGGGGTTAGGCACTTGGAAAGATTTTTCTATTAACGTTTCAACAATCAAGAACTAATTCTAAAAGTGTTTTACCAATATAGAAATATGGAAATCAAGTACAAGTTCAGTTTTTAAAAGTAAAGATTTGATTTCGGTTATGGAAAGATAGTCATGTAACCAATATTTCTTATATCGAAAGGACCTAGTCATACATTTAACACTAAAGGTTGAGACTTGGACTCATTTTTATTCAAAGGTTAAAAATGTCATCAAGGCGATGCCTAGAGGTGACACTGCCTTAACCTACCCGGCTTCATTTTCATCTGAGAGATAGGACTTGTCTGGATTCAACAACTAGCAGTAAATATATGAAATTTGATTTCCATATAAGATCATTTTAATTATCCCTATTAGTTGATTTATTAATTTTCGGATTCAACTTTCTTCATGGTGTATCGTTACCTTAAAAAAGATTGCTGCTCTTTGAGCTTTTTTATCCTTTTTCGGAAATGAATTAACTAATAGTGAGTTGGGGGCCAAGTTATGTAGGGTTGCTCCCATCAAAAGAGTATTTTCACAACTCATCTAATTTGGATTTGGTTGTGCATTTAGATGTAGAAATATTGGAATTCTCGGTAAGGTATGGCGAGGTCCGGTTTGGAGGGTCCCGAGAAGTGTCACAAAGTAAATGTGCTTAACATGAGTATATTCCTAGAGATATACTTTAAGGGGTGTACCTTCCTTGTCATTTGTTGGAAAATTTCCTTTCCTTGTTTGATTCAAAAATTCCTGAGTTTGTTTTGTCTTTAAATTTCCAAGAGTAGAGCTAACTTCTCATCACGGCATTTAACTATTAATTTTGTCCATTTTACCAAGTTTGGATTGTTACCTTATTTAGTCCATTCTATGAAGTTGGATCATTTTCCTTGTTTTATCCATTCTATCCAGTTTGGATTTTACTCGATTTATTTCCATTCTTTCAAGTCTGGTTTTATGTTATTTATGCTCATCCATATTTATATTTGTTTCAAGATATTTATTTTTTCTCTTGCCTGTATGGATGTATAACATCCCCTACATGAAGTAAAAATAACCAATTTTTAAATAATAAACATAACACATAATAGAAAAACAATCGACATAGTCTAGTGTTATGGATAAAGTATGTAGTTTACCTATCACCATGAGTATTGTTCTGACCCGTTCTTATTACAACCAATATGATAGATTTAGAAGGACAATGCCTAGTATAAGGCAGGAATGGTGGAAGGCCAGATTTCATTATGCATGCTAACATATACAAGGGCACTAGATACCAAAAATATTAGCCTAGGTCAGTAATTATATGTTTTCTTATACTTTATTATTTTGTTGTGAATTCTTATCAATAGCTGCGGTGATCACTCTATACCACCAGCATCAATAATTCAAAACATTGTGGTGTAGCTATGCCCAGTCGATATAGACTAATCATCAGGGTTGAAACGAAACAGATACATCATATACCCTGTCGTATAACTCATGCATGGACAATATATTATATCACATATATAACAAAAGAGACAGTCATAATAATGTGAACAAATCATCAAAATATAAGATCCGTAGAGTAACATATCAATAATCATATAGTATATACAATAGAATTAACTCAAATAACTGTCTCAACAAAAGGAAATAAGCGGGCACAACCAAGGCTCTAGGTGTTGCTCAATAAAAAGCATAGAAATCCATATGTATATAATACGAGATAGCTTCATCCAACTCATCCTTCGTGCAACTATAGTGTCATCTAAAGCTGACATCCAGTTTACCCATTTATAGGTACCCATGATAATAAGAAACAAAGTATAAAAACTTGGGTCAGATAATAATCGAGTGTGAGAGGTAAATGAATCTCAAAATACTATGCACGTAAATATAGTAAGGAATAGAGATACACGAACCATACCTAACTTGTCCCTACAACCAAAGAGTTAGCACATAACGTTATAGTATGCTACTCTACAATATCATAAAGGTATAATATAGAATGGAATGGTGGGTGTAACGACCATGAATGTTTAATGTTTCCAATGGGAATGTTTAATTTATTTAGATATTTAAATTTGATTCAAATTTAATATATAATAAGAAAATCAATTTTTAATACAGCGACATGATATTTAATGATGTATTTTTATTTTTATTTATTTGAATTTTCCATATTTTTAATTTGGAAAATATTTAAATTATCATTTGGCCATTTTTCGGTGAATAATGATATTTTCTAAAAGTTATAGAACAAGATAACCAGTGTAAATTATACTGTTTTAATATCATAATGCATTTTTATGCACGATCGTATTTTCTTTTGTCATTTGTGGTTCACATGAATGAAATGCTATGCAACGACGTGCTAGAAATATTTGTATACATTAAAATCAAGCATTTAGGAAATTCAACCCATTTTACTTTCTTTTCCTCTTTCATTTTTCTCTTTATCACGTCCTATAAGCTAAGAAAAATTAAATCCATATCTTTAAAAATCATTATCAAATAATCCACTTAATGAAAAAATTCAAAACAAGGATCTTTGGGTTTGTTGAGACTACATTCTAAGGGTGTTTGGATTGGTGTGGTGATGTTCTTGATCATTCAACGGTTTTGTCGAGGCTAGGCTTAAACTAGGGCTTGGAACTTTAGTCGATTTAGAAGGAAGTATGGCTGAGCATAGTTTTTCGTTTGTGGGGCAGAGGAGAGTCGATGGCCAGGTTTGGGTAGAGTGCGACGGCATGTAGGAAGATGCGACATGGTTAGGTCAAGGGGAGGAGCAACCCAGTCGCTTTTCGCTGGAGGCCATCAAGCTGGAAGATAAAGAGATGGGACGAAGCTTCTGCAATATGGAGCAATTTGCAATAGATGGGAATCATTTTAGTTGAATATCGATTGAGAATAGGAAGAGAAAAGGAGTGGATGTGCATAATCATGTTGTATCTATACCAATATGTTGGAAAGAAGAAGATATTTTGGGGAAGGATTAGTTTAAAACTAGGAGATTAATATTTAATTAAGAGTTAAGTGTAATTTATTATATTTTAATCTCAAAATATTATAAAATATGTATCTCTCTCATACAAGGTCCGATTGAGGTGAGATTTTTTTGCATTGCGCTCGTAGGAATGTTGACTACGTATTGGAGTTGGTTTAGTTGAGTTTGAAGCTAGTCAAATTTTAGGCTAAAATCGATTTTAGTTTAAAACGGAACGCTTAGTTGTCCATAGATTTTCAGTGAGCTAAACTCACCTTTTTGGATAATCAATGTTATGTAGTAGATAAAAATTATTTGCTTTGTGCGTGAATGATTGTTGGTTTGGTTTGGTTAAATATCCGCTTTTAAAAGTGGATGACATTCAAAGTGAAATATAAAGTACATTTATGGAAAAATCAGGATTCCTCATCATTGTGATTTTTAATACCAATTACGTACATTTTGATTTTAATTTCAGTTATATACATGTTATATAGATTATTAATTGCTAAAATTTTATAGTTTAGCCATATTGGATGTGACACCGACATATGATAAAGGTTGAACCTTTTGGAGAAAAAGGCAGTAATAGTATTGGTTAAGTGCTAAAGTTACTATTAGCCTCATTGCAGTATTTTAGAAAATACTATTAATTACTATTTTCATCTGGGAAAGGTTTCGGTTTTTAAAAATAAGTTTTAAATTTGCCCTTTTTTAGATTTTCTAACATATTTTATATAAAAGTAGTTATTGAGCATCTCTATTTTACTTTGACTTCTTTTATTATTCTTTTCAAATAAATATATTTATCTTAATTTGACAGCATTTATTTTTATAGAAAATTTATTATAATAAGGAATGTTAATTTTAAAGGAAATAAACGGGTTTTATTTTTATTTTTAAGTGATTTTTGTTATAAAAGCAAGATAGCAGTAATTTGGAGTAAATATTTTTAAAACATTTTATATAAAATATAGTAATAAAAGAACAGATTTATAAATGGTATTTTATAAATTTAAGAGAGACTAAAAAGGGGTATTTTATAAATAAAAGAACAGTTTTAGAAATGGTAGTTTATCAAAAGGGAAAATATAATCATTTTGATAAACTGGAGTAATAAACCATGACAGTGAATTTATAGTAGTATATGAATGATCGTGTAATGAGAAGTATATGAAAAATATGATTACATTTGGAGGTTCATTTGTATTTGGAGTTTTTTTTTATAAATTTACAATTATATTTAGAAATTTATAAAAGAATTTTGTAAATGAATTAGAATTATTTTAAAAAAAGAGCTAAAAATAAATTTGGGGACTTATAGAATGAGTTTTATAAATGATATTTTATATAAGAGGTTTGTAAAGAGTGTTATAAAATAGTACAAAGGATGTTTATAATGGAGTTTATTAAATAAATATGGAGATTTACAGAAGGAGGTTTATTATTATGTTTTGATATTTATAAAGTGAATTTTATTATATATAAATAATATTTTACAAAAGGAGTTTGTAGATATAAGGAGTTTTATAAAGGCGTTTTAAAAAAGGGATTTAGAAAAAGACTAAGACCCACCATAAATGATCATTTTAAATTACGGTGGTATGGAAAAGGGTTTTTCATACTTAATACCAAATACTGAGGTGTGCAAACTAGTCTTTATCTTGAGGGGAATGCATGTCAAAGCAAGGATAGTTTTCTAATTTATCTGATTTCATTGTCAATCGAGAATTGGTACTATTTCAAATCGGAAAGTGATGTTAAGTATAATTGGTCAAATTTCCAAACGACTCGTTTACTTACAACAAAAGTGTTTTGAGTTATTTTTATCAACATTTAAGTCATATTGTGTTAACCCAAATAAATATGGTTTTTGAAATAAAATCTTTCTTAAGATTTGTGAATATGCTTATGCCGTTGAGATAAGTATATAAGTACATTTTCAAAGTACTGAAAATGTGTTGTTTTATGAATATTGTTGATGCTAAAAATGGGCATCAACGCCCAATAGAATCTTGTAGAGGCTAAATGATGAATGAAATTAAAACATAGTAGAAAAAGTAAATTAACACAACAATTTTTATAGTGGTTTGTCAATCTTGGCCAATGTCCACTTCATATTTGTATTGATCTTGCACTTTATTACGATTACAAGGATATTTAGATCGCCTAGGATTCGTTAGTACAAGAGTAAAGAATAAAAATTGCAAAGCCTAGGCAACAGAACGAAGGACCCTCTTTATGGAGAATGGTTTTTGTATTTATAGGAGAAGAGGTACATGGATTGGGCTGAAATTTTGCAAGAAGAGTCTCTAGATCCGTAGAGGCCCTCTGTAACGATCGGTGGACCTAACTCGATAATTTGGAGTGATTGGCCAAAGTTTAGTTGACCATTATTTTTGCTTTAAATCTACGTGTGATCGTTTATAGAGGGTCCTACATTTCTCTTGAACTTGTCCCTAAAATATGAAGTCAAACTGAGTTGTAGATTAGGAGATATCGATCAACCTTTGCTACACTTAGAATGTTCACCAATCGTTATGAACAATCGACAAATAACGATCGGCCAATAGTGATCTGCTATCTTCATTTCTCAAGGTATTTATGTGCGATCGTTTTATTGGCTCTGCACTTCAATATACCAAGGCTCTGAAAGTTTCAAGTGAACTCTCCTTGTGGATTCTGAAATATCGATCGATCTCTACTGATTTGAGCTGCTTTATGGGTCGTTCCCAATCACTCCAAATAAATTCTTGTTTTGTCCATAACACAAGCACTAGAACTCCGATTGACTTGAAATATGAAATGTAGCCTCATTAGATTTTGCTTATTACTTCATACTGATTGCACCTAGATCTGGACCCAGTCCAAATCTGCTCGACCATCATCCATAGTCTTGTATATCATTGATTCTCAAGGTTGGTAACCACCCATTTTTAGTCAAATCTATGGTATCATGGCTTTTCCAAAAGGTAGGATAACTAGTGTACTTATACTATTGATATATGTATATGAAATGGTTCTGCAACGTTTTTGGTAGTGAATTGTTTTGATAGTATACTTATATAGTTGAAATAAATATCAATATTTTTCAAGTACTGAAGAGAGTTGAGATGGTTTGTGAGTATATCTCTGTAAAAGTAGTTTTAATACAAAAATTTATAAAGTGGTCCAAATTAATGAAATAAAATTAAAGAGGCTATTTGCGCGAAAATTGGTCACAAACCCTAAATATCGTGAAAGCACCAGTGTATGAGTACAAATCAGTAATATTCTAACACAAATATCAGATCCAGACAAAGTAGAGAACAACAATTGAAAAATAACAAAGAGATACACAAGATTTATAGTGGTTCGACTATCTCCGGCCTACGTTCACTTCGAAGGATAATCTTTTTATTGATGTGCTTGCTGGTTACAGTGAACTACAGTAGTAGTTTTCAAGTACAACAATGGAGTTGGAGTGCAATCGTGATTTTGGAAGAGTTTGGATGTCGCAGGAACAAAAGTCCCTTTTTTGTAGGCTCTTGGGTGCTATTTATAGGTGCTCCATACAAATATCTCGCTCAAACTTCAGGAGACCTCTTCTGGCACGTGATCGGCCCCATGCGATCAATACCTTGCAATTTTGACTCGATCCATGATCGATACGAACGTAATTCATATCGAACAAAAATTTTTCCAATGGAGTCGAAATTTGGCATGAACATTCTTTAGCTTTTACGTAAGTGTTATCCCACCTTTTGGAAAAGCTGAGATACCCAAAAATTAACTGAAAATCGATAATAACAAGTCATGAATATCAACTATACATTGCAGGACAACCATGGATATCGATGAGTTTTGTCCTAGTCCAGATCGGGCTGCAATTGACGAGACATGACAAGCAAAGCCAAGGAAACCTGTATTCCAAATTTCAAGTCAATCCGAGTTCATATGCTCAAGATATGATCGATGCAAGTTGATGAAAAAAGTCACATTTTCGTATCCATCAAGCAGCATTAGCTTCGTATCGATGGAGTCCGTATTCACCATCACGTCTCCATTCGTATCCATCAACTTCGCACCAATCGAGTTCGAATCCATCGAGGAACCTCGGTTCGCATCGATCGAGTTCGTATCCATCAACAGGACATACGCTTCGTATCGATCAGCAACGTCCTGTTTCGTATCCATCCAGCTAAACACGGTCTGTATCCATGGATGAGTTTCCATTCGTATCCATCATCTTCGTATCGGTCAGGGATGCAAGTCCTTCGTATCCATCTATCTCGAGTCCATCAGATGACTTCGCATCCATCAGGCGCTGACCGCTTCGTATCCATCAGGAGTTCTTGTTCGAACCCATGAATAATTGCCTATTCGTATCCACTGAGTCAAACAAGCCAGAGATGACGCATGAGTTATGGATGCGACCGCGGCGAAATACTCGGAGTGACTCGATCAAACCGGAGTGAAAAGCGGATCGACACGAAGGACGCACGCCACGTCAACCTGCTCACGCGCATTGCCATCGAGTCGAAGTGATCGGTTCGAACTAATGGATTCGAACCAAACAGCCATCGAGCAATTTGAATTCGCATCGATCATATCGTTGATCCAAATGCAATGAAATTTTCACAGTAGCTTTCATACATGCTAAAGACTAATCCTGCAAAGTTTCAGCTCGATTGGATCATTTTTTGATGGATACGAAATCATTTCGTATCGATCACAGATCGAATCAAAACTTGGTGGGGTCGGTCGCATGGGCCCACTCATGTGCTAGAAGAAATTTCCCGAAGTTTGAGCGCGATCTCAGCCTCATACGCCTATAAATAGCTCCCTGAAGCCTATAGAAAGAGGATCTTTTGGCCATTCAACATACAGACTCTGCCGGATTCGATCCTATACCTTACTGCTGCTGTTATACTTGAAATTCTCCATTGTAACTGCTGCAATCACTTGTAATCAGCAAAGAACATCAACAAAAAGATAAAAAACTTCGAAGTGGACGTATGCCGGAGATAGTCGAATCACTATAAATCTTGTGTTTCCGACTGTTATTTCTGGATTGCTATTTGTTGCTTGCTTAGATCTGAGACTTGTGCTCGAATATTGCTGATTTATATTCATTTTTTGATGCTTTCACGATACCTGGGGTTTGTGACCATTTTTGGTGCAAACAGTAAGCTCCTGTGAAAATTTCATAGCATTTGGACTTGTGGATTGTGAGTTATGATTGATGCAAATTAGAGATTTTCGATTTCGGTTCTCTACATATCGATGTTGTTCGTATCGATCACTTCGACTAGATGTTGGTCACGTGCCTGCAAGTGACGTGGCGCTTGATTTTTGGATCGCTCCAATTTCGATGCCGAGTTGACCGAGCCTTATTCGTACCCAATATCGGAGCCTTGTTCGTATCGATCACTTTGTCTTGTTCGTATCGATGCTAGTAGTTATTCGTATCGATCGTCTTTTGTCTCATTCGTATCGATCAGCTATGTTACTTCATTCATGTCGATTAGCTACGTCGTTTTGTGTGTGCTTTGCATCAATCTTTCGATCGATACGAAATGCTTGAAGTTTGATCGATACGAAATGCTACGAAGTAAATAATATGGACACGAACTGGACGTTTGGGCGACCGATACGAATTGATCGTTACGAAATCATGTTTTACTGATGGATACAAACAAGATCGATACGACGCGGCCGCTTTTGGATCGATACGAAAAGCGTGATTCTGGATGGAGAACAGTGTCGATGCGAAGAGGGTGGAGCGATGGATACAAACTCCCAAGTTTACATCGATCATATCTTGAGCATACGAACTCTTATTGACTTGAAATTTGAAACGTTGGCTTTTACGGCTTTGCCTGTCTTTCCTTGTCAATTGTGGCCCGATTCGGACTCGAATAAAATTCATCGAATCCATAGTCAACCTGTGATGTATAATCGATATTTGGGATGAGCGATCACTAATTTTCAATTAATTTCTTGATATTTCGACCTTGATAAAAGGTAGGATAACACTTTGCACCCCAAAACATGCCTTTTGGTAAAAGGCGCATTTTGAATAGCTTCAAATCAAATGCCATGATTCCATGTTTTATCCACGACTATAGTATCGTCAATCAAGTTTATGGCTGTTCGAAGCCGAATCAGTGTCCATTTCCACCTATGAAGTCAAGAATTAAATTCTACAGCCTCTCTAGACTATCGATGGTCACTTCGGACCCTTGCTAAGTCCATTCTAGAATTAATGATCGAATAGAAAGATCCTATTGCGCTCGGCTGTTGCTTTCTATCCCTTGTACTCTGGTCCCAACGATGCCTTGGTCATTCTAGACCGGTCATAGCCTCTCGAGGCTCTTGTCGGATCCCATCCTATCACTCTACGGTGAAGGGGAAACAGCGTCGAGTGAGCCAATCATGTCGCTCTTTGGCAAAAAGGCAACACCCCCTAGACACTGGTTTAGTGTCCCTAAACATTAAGCGATGTAATGGCTTAAATCCTAGCCCGATCATAGCCACTTCGGGCTCTTATCGAACCCTGATCCAATCACTCTCCGTTGAATGGGGAATCAAGTTAAGTGATTTGATCCCGTTGCTCTCCGGCGAAGCAACTCACTTCTTGCACTCCGAACCCCGCCTCTTTGCGTAGGGTCATAAAGAGATCATTTTAGGTTGACTTTCAATATTCATCCTTTAACTCTTCATTCAAAGGTTTTGTCCCATAAAATTTAAGTTCATTTATCCAATTCAAATTCAAGATGTTCAATCTCAAAAAATAGGAAAAACTAGATACTGACTCTTTGGGCAGAGCGGTCTATTACCATCTCAGAGCATGCCCAGGGATCTCTCCGATTCCCGTACATGCGTAAGTGGAATAGTCGTTTTATTTTGAAATCAAATCTAAGGAGTTTAATCGACCAAAGTTCAAATCCTGAATTGGGCCATTGCCATCATGATCAATTGATGACGAGTCGTGATCCTAATCCAGAATCAGTTCTGTTAGGTGGAGGCGGTAGTAGCTCAGGTCCTACAGCCGCTGTCCGATATCTGATGTATTATGGAAATCTACCACTTCTGACATGCTCTTCCACCTCATCCTTCAGATGGCGACATTCATCGGTAGTATGCCCTTCCAACTCATGGAATAGGTAGTAATTTCCACTTCTACGTTTTCATTTTATGGGATCTCTCCTGGGTGGTTTTCGATAGGAGAGCTTCCCTCGAGTCTCCGTTTAAATCCGTTCTAGGTTTGCCATCAAGTCCGTGTATTGTCTGAACCTAGGTCCTTGGAATTTCTTTCGTTTGTCAGGACCATCGTATCTGTCATCCTGATTTCTCTTCCCTTTGTCTACTCTAGATTATTCTTTGGAGGTTCCTTCGCCTCGCATAGCGTTTGTTTCTTATCTCTCGGTGTGTGAATATTCTAGTCGAATGAATCTTTCAGCTTCATGATAAAATTCTCCAAGGTCTTGTGGAGGATCTCTTGCTAAAGAATCCTTAAACTTTGTGCCTTTCGCAACTCCTGCCATCGCCGCCATCAAAACCATCGATGGATCCGGGCAATCTACTGAAGCCACACTTGCATTGAATCACAATATAAAATCTTTTATGGACTCTTTGGTCCTCTGCTTTATTAAAGCTAACGTCATCACACTCTTGAGTCGCGTCACGTGAACCCTAAACTGTCTCATGAAGCATTCCACTAGCTCGCCCCACGTTCTAATTGATCCATTCTCTAGCTTCCTGAACCAAAGCATAACCAAATCTGTCAAATATAGAGGGAGACACTGTGCCATCACTTCCTCGGATCCCCCTAGCACTTCCATATGCTTGATGTATCTGGTAATACGCATGGTCGGGTATGATTTTCCATCATAAGGTTCCAGCATGGGTAACTTGAATTTTGGAGGGTTCCTTGCATTTCTGATATTTGGAGTGAACGGACTCCGACTAACTTCCTCTAAGCCTCTGCTTGGCAACACCCCTCATAATCTGTCGCACTAGTCCAACCATTCTTTCGTCTCCATCCAGGGGTTGTCTCCTTAGTATGTTTCCATCCTGCCCCCATGTCTCGAAGGGTAATTGGTTAATATTCTTCATGTGGCTCATTCATATTAGCGTTGGCTCTAGCTTGCAGAGATCCATCTATGGGTCTCCTAATGCCAGATCCCAAGGGCCCACCCTTAGGTCCTTGTTGATTGTCACGTCATTGCTTCCCAGATCTGATCCTTAAGCCTTCATGTCCAATATCTAAGCGGTAGAATCCTTGAGTTAGGCGTTCTTAGTGAAAGCGCCAAAGTATTAGTGCCAAAATTGGTCACGAACCTCGAATATCATGAAAGCACCAGTGTATGAATATAGATCATCAGTATTCTAACACAAATCTCAGATCCAGACAAAGTGGAGAACAACAATTGAAAAATAACAAACAGAAAGACAAGATTTATAGTGGTTCGGCTATCTCCGGCCTACGTCCACTTTGATGGATAATCTTTTTATTGATGTGTTTGCTGGTTACAGCGAATTACAGCAGTAATTTTCGAGTACAACAATGGAGTTTGAGGGCAATCATGATTTTGCCAGAGTCTAGACGTCGCAGGATCAAAAATTCATTTTCTGTAGGCTCTAAGGTGCTATTTATAGGCGCTCCATGCAAATACCTCGCTCAAACTTCGGGAGACCTCTTCTGGCACGTGAGCGGGCCCATGCGATCAATTCCATGCAATTTCGAGTCGATCCGTGATCGATACGAAAGTAATTCGTATCAATCAAGATTTTGTCCAATAGAGTCGAAATTTGGGATGAACATTCTTTAGATTGTACGTAACCTCCTGTGAAAATTTCATAGCATTTGGACTTGTGGATTGCGAGTTATGATCAATGCAAATTAGAGGTTTTTGGTTCGGTTCCATTTTCGTCAATGTTGTTCGTATCGATCACTTCAACTCGATGTTTGTCACGTGCCTGCGAGTGACGTGGTGCTTGATTTTTGGATCGCTCCTTTTTCGATGCCGAGTTGACCGAGTCTTATTCGTACCCAATATTAGAGCCTTGTTCTTATCGATCACTTCGTCTTGTTCGTATCGATGTTAGTGGTTGTATGTATCGATCATGTTTGTCTCGTTTGTATCGATCAATTGTGTTACTTCGTTCGTGTCGATCGGCTACGTTGTTTTGTGTGTTCTTTGTATCGATCTTCCGATCGATACGAAATGCTTGAAGTCCGATTGATACGAAATGCTACGAAGTAAACAATTTGGACACGAACTGGACGTTTGGGCGATCGATACAAATTGATCGTTACGAAATTGTGTTTTTCTGATGGATACGAACAAGATCGATATGACGCGATTGCTTTTGGATCGATTTGAAGAGTGTGATTCCGAATGGATTCAAACAGTATCAAAGCAAAGAGGGTGGAGCGATGGAAACAAATTCCCGAGTTTGTATCAATCATATCTTGAGCATACGAAATCAGATTGACTTGAAATTTGAAACGTTGGCTTTTAAGGCTTTGCTTGTCTTGCCTTGTCAATTGTAGCTCGATCCAGACTCAGACAAATTCATCGGTATCCATAGTGAACCTATGATGTATAATCGATATTTGGGATGAGCGATCTCTAATTTTCAATTAATTTCTTGATATTTCGGCCTTGCTAAAAGATAGGATAACAGAGGCTTAATGGTTGCTTTGTGCTTTACCATGCTTGGTTAAATCCCTGGTTGAATTGTGTGTTTATCTGATAGTTAAACAACTGACCATCAAATGTTGGTCAGTTTTTAAAACTATTATTTGTAGGTTCGGAGACACAGAGATCAAAACATTATTTGAAAACAACTTCGAACCTGCATAAGCGTTCAAATTGAATACATCTTAAGAGTGATGAAATCGAAGATAGAGCTCTTTGAAATGAAAGGACTACTTATTACTAATCCTGAGGGTGATTTCAAAAAGAATTTAGTAGAAGTAGTGTCTTTGTTTTGTTCATATCCTGAAAATCTTGTATGATTTAATACTGGCATTGAGTCATTGCTCGAAGGGTAATCTTGGCTTTCCAAGTGGGATTTGCTAAAAAGGTAAAACATAGCCTCTATCCTTAACAACTGGGAATGACTAAAAGAGGGGATATCCTTTAGGTCTATGTGGGACACACCCATGAGGGTATTGTCATCACCCTTCAAGATATATATATATATATATATATATATATATATGTGTGTGTGTGTGTGTGTGTGTGTGTGTGTGTGTGTGTGTGTGTGCATGTGTGTGTGTGTGTGTGTGCATTTTGTTGTGTATGAGAACTCTCAAGAAAAGGCTACAAAGCAACCGGGGTGATGAAATATTTGGTACTGTCCAATAAGGGATAGGCCGGCCCTGATTTGCTGAGGATCCATGTAAGGCCTCAAAACAATTTTTTAGAGTTGTACTGTAGCAGACGGTACCCCGATGCCTTGTCATTGCATGAAATACATTATCCAATAAGTGCCTTTCGAACTTAGTTATTTTGATAGAATTTAATTAAGTGAAAATAAGGGACACTTCCCTGTAATCAAACTTAATACACAAAACATCCTCCCCAAAAAAAGATACAAATTACATCGTTATTTTCAAATACTGCAATTTTATTTCCTAAATACGCCTCTGCTCCATTGCTAAACATTGATTCTTCGTATGTAGATGTTATTCTGACATCTATAATTAAAATTTGCACCCCATTAATTATCAATCTTTAAAACGTAATAACTTTTGGTAGAAATGACGGATTAACAAACCGTTTTCACCATCAAATCACAAATTTTATTATCTTTCTAACAAGCGCATTATGCATAGTTAAAACAATGGCAAGACAAGTTATCCGCAATAATATGCAATAATTGCATAAAAGTCTATGGTTATATAGTATGACTACCAACAATTCATTAATTATATGTAGTAATTGTAGAAAAGTCTGCAATTATATGGTAAAGCTGCACTTTTCTGTGATTACTTGGAATAATTGCATTCTATAATTATTCAATATAATTGCATAAAAGTATGCACTTATATGAAATAATTGCAGAAAAATCTGCAATTATTCCATATAATTGCATAAAAGTCGGCAATTACATGGAATAATTGTTGATATTTTAAGAAAAATTGATGATCATTTCATATAATTGCATAAAAGGGCAAGTATGCTAAATAATTGTAGAAAATTCAACAATTATATGGAATAATAGTACAGAAGTCTGCAATTATTCCATATAGTTACATGAAGTCTGCAATTGTATGGAATAATTGCTGAGATTTGAAGAAAAATCGATGTGTTCCAAAATTGCAGAATTCTCTACAAATATATTGTATAATTGCAGCCTTACTACAAGTATGGATTTTTGATATCAATAATAAATCTCATTTTAAAGATCATAAAATTTATGATTTTTCACCAAAAAAGGTACGCTTATATGATGTTTCTACAGAAAGTTATACGCATTTGAAATGCTAAAAATGTAAAGGGCATTTGGGTCTTTTGGCAAGGCGGATTTGAAAGCGGGACTAGAAACGTAAGTTTAGTTTAGGGGGATGATATTTCTTTTTTGAAACTAAACAGGGAAGTGAGCCAAACTATCCCTTTAATTAATGTAACAATTTTGACTATGATTCAATATTTATTTTAAACCCTAGACATTATTCTAATATTTGAACATCTCCTATGAAATGATTTGGTTATCGTAAGATAAAAACTCATTCGTGATTATGTATGGTGTGGTCTTATGAGATACCCTTTATTTTTGAAAGGTTTTATAACATTAAAATCTGTATGATGTGTGTTTCTCAGGCCAGTTTACCAGATTGATCCGGATATTATTTTCTTATAATGCTCGGGTCAGCCCAAGAATGTCTATCAGATTTAATTTGGATTCTTTGGAGCATTAGAAGATGACCTTGATGCCTCCAAAACGTATTCGCGTATAATTGATTTCCACTACATTGGTTCTTTATATTTATCAACATTTGTGAAGATAGGTTGCTATAACTGTCCAGGCTGACGATTGATAGTTACTATGGTTGATGAATGTGTATTACAGGTTTATTTTGCAAAGATCTATTGTACATTACATATAGCTCGTCACGATGTGAGATTTTATTCTATCTATTCTTTCTTTTTCCCATAAAAATATGTCGTTTCGGCACTTGGACGTTTGACTCATAAATAACGTGGATGTATTAGTGTCGACATTTAAGGGTCGAAAATGTGGGTTGTTATAGGCGGTATCAAAGATTAAGTTGAGCAAACACCTAGGCTTTGGTGCGGTGGACTCATTAGAACTAAAATTAGAATGAGTTTGAGTGTACATATACATGAGAGCATATTTGTTAGTGTCATAAAATGGTTTTATATTGTGTTGATTTATCTCTTGACTGGTGTATGAATTCTAGTCGCTATAGAAGGTAAAACTAGATCGATAGGGATTTCCAAACGCTTGAACAAGGCGAACTAACAAAGTAATGTTTTAAAATTGGGTAAATGAAATGATTTTAGCTAAATTATATATAATTTATAAAGAATAATTTTCAAAAATTGATATTGTAATTTGTGATGTGTTTGTTTGCTAGGAAATGATAATATTTATTTATTATCATTTTTTGTTTGATTGGTCATACTTGTCCTGTTTAGGAGCATTGACTATTGTTGTTGGTTGATTGTTGTGCTCAGATAGCTTATGAGCATTAATTATTTTGGTTGAATTAAATATGAACACCTTATGAATTAAGTTTCAAGATTTTGGTTTAAGGCATTCGGTAATAATGTTGAGTTAAAATTTTAATTTTAATAAAAGTTGTCTATTATAATCTAAACAAAGATAAACATTGTGAAATGCTTTTATATAAGAAAGTGAAATTATATAAGTATAGTTTATAAATTTGGTTAATAAATAAATGAGATTTAAACTGAGAATTTGAGAATTTAAGTCTTGATGCTTTTTGAAATTATTTTTCAAAGTTTTAGGGAAAAATAAAAAGAGTATTATTTTGAAAGTATTTTGGACTGGAAATATTTTAAAAGGATTTTTAAAGAGATAAGAAGCAGTGAAATCACTTCTATCGCTAGAAAATAATTTCGATAATGACCGCAGCATCATCCTTGTTTATTCTTGAGTTTCTAAATGAGAGATTGCTGCTATAGAGTTTTTCTGGGTAAAGCAGATTTTTATTTAATCTCAAAGGTATAATTTGATGTAAAAAAGAAGAGATGTATACTGTCATTATTACAAAATGAGTTGAAATAAAACTCGGATGTTTAGTTCTGAAGTTTTTGTTAAGTTATTGTATGGACTCATGTATACCAATCATTAGGATAGTTAGGTTTGTACGGCTCATTATGATTTGTTGTTTGGTAAATTTTTGATTCTTGAAATGAAATGAAATTTTCAATGATTTTGGACAGTCAAAAATTTTCGAGTTAATATAGGAATTGAAGCTAAGTATTTTCAGGAAATTATAAGCAAATATGTTTTTAACTTATAAATTTGAGAACAAAGTAAGAATTTAAAGATGTTTTAAATTGTTAAACATTCATACTAAGTAAAGTAAATTTATAATTTTTATTTAAATTTTTATTTAAATTTTTAGGATATAGAAAAGTATTATATGAATATGAACATGAGTTATGAAATGGATTTTAACGTAAGTAGGGATTAAATAAAATAATTTTATGAAATTGTTCGTAAACGGTTAGTATTAAAGGAAATTTACTATAAGTAAAAATGAATGTGATTTGAATTAAAAAGAAACCGATATAGTTAAGAAACCAATGGTATAAATATGTAAGTTGTATTTAGGTCATTTTATTCTTATAGCCATTTTGATCCAGATTCGAATATGCAATTTCGAGGTGATATTTACACTGATATAAGATAGGATTTTTTTTTACTCGATTCTTGATAGCATACACTTGATGCAGATTTTTCATCTGATTCTAAATTTTTCTATCATAGTATATGTGATGACCCAGATTTTTTAACATTTGAAATTGAAATATTTAATTGATTTTAACTATTCCGAAGTTGATTTAACTTGGATTTCAAATATCAGAATGAATTTGGCAATTAAATTATTGAATTTAATTTATTGAAGTTGGATAAAAATTTGAATCTCTAGTTTTAAGCTTATTAAAAATATTTTCAAGGCTTAGAAAATCTATATTGATAATACTGAAGATAATGGAAGCTTCAGAATTGAATTTGAAAGTATTTTGGTCAGTTTTGAATTTATATCTTTTAAATCGATATTTAAAAATAGCCTTTTGAGGCACAGTCTCGAAATTCGATAAACCAGTTTCATTAGATCCGTAATTTCATATTATTATCGGATTTCAATTTTCTTAGAATTTAGAGTGATCGTTTGGCCGTATGAAAAGCAAACGCGCTGAAAATTAAATTGAAACTTAAATTAATAATTGGATTCAAAAAGCTATCTACTCTGTACGATCAAATTTGGACCCGAAACCTTTTCCGTTGCATTGGAATAGGCGTATAACATTATAAATGCCTAGCGGCACACTTGATTGGAGGTCAAGATTTTGAGTTGCGTAATCATGACGGCTTGAATTTAAATTTAAACTCAAATTTAAATAGGACTGTTGCATTAAAAATATTGTAAAAGGACCCTGCATAAACACGTTTAGAATTCTTAGCACATGTCCTTCATCTCAACATGCGATCGTTCCTTAGTAAGATAAAAACAATAAAACAAGTAAAAAAAAATTCTTCATTCAAAAAAAACAAATAGCCGAGATTCAAAACAAAAATGGCAAATGAACCACCCAATATTCATCTACAATTCAATTTCTTCTCCTCCTCCCTTAAAATCAATTACTGAAGCATTCAAATCGAAAAAATAAATTAATTTAATTGTTTGATAATTGGCTGCATCAATTCATCGGCAAGAAGTGGATAGAGGAAGGCGCGATTCAGTGCATCGACTACACGAGGTTGGGGGAATGGCAGATCGAGGGTTGCGAACTCGCGCGCAGCGGCATAGGGGCATGAGCCGAATAGGGAGGTCGACGCTCGATGGTAGGGGTGCACGCACGCGTTAGGGTTGCGGCGATGTTTGTGGAAATGTGGGTTGCGATTTGGGGTGAGTTACGCCAGTATGATCGCGCGCGTCGAGGCAGTGGCTATCGATAGCAGTGTGGTTCGCATACGCTAGGAATTCGAACTCGACTTCGATGGAGTTGTCGACTGCCGTTCTCATTTTAGGGTATGTTTCTATTTTATTTAATTATATATATATATATATAATAGTTTATGAAAAAATGTTACTATGATAAATTTTTGTGATAAGGTAGAAGTATTTAAAAATAATAATAATAGTAGTAGTAGTAATAAGTTATAAAACAAAAAATATAAATATATATACATACCCTAAGATTTTGGGAAATAAAAGTTTATATAAAAAAAATTTGATTTTCAAAGTCTATAAATAGAGTTTCAAAATGAAATAAATAAACATATACATATTTTTAAATCTACCTGTTTAATTTTTAAAATTTTATATTATGAGGATAAATTTAAATTAATAAACGTATTCAATTTATATTAGTTACCCAAGATTATTTAAAAAGGAAATTCAATTTTAAATATTAATTAAATAAATTTGTTAAAAGGGATTTGTTTAGAAATTAAAAATATTGGTTTAAAATTAATGTATTTAATTATCTTAAGATACTAAAAAGGGAATTTTTGGTTTAAAAATTAAATTAATAAGATAATTAAAATTACCAAACGAAAATTGGTTATTCGATTTATTATGGATATTAATGAATTGTATAAATGTTTATACAAGGTCAAAACTGCAAAGGTAACAAACTGGAATGGAAAATGGATTGCATGCATTGTTTAAGGCGAGATCTTCTCACTCAAATTATAATAATTGAAATTTTCAGTTATTGATTGATTATTGTATGGTGATAGTTAAATTTGAATTGTTGATTGTGTGCTTGGATGGCAAATTATTATCAATTGTGTTGAAATAGACCCTATGCGCCGCATAATAACGGGTGATATTATATATTATTAAACCCATATACCAAGATATTCCACCTCGAAGTGTAATTGGTATTATATATGTATTTGGAGTGATTGATTTCCCGCATTATATAGCAGATGAGACCCCATGCGCCGCATAATAGCAGATGATATTTTATAAATCCCATATACCTCGAAGTTGAATTGGTATTAAATTGTTGAGCTAACGTCTGTGGATGCAGGGAAACAGGTTGGAGAGCTCCAACTGGATTCCTCAAATATTTGAATTTGTTTTAATGTTATGTGTTGATTATTGATAATCTGTGTGTGATTATATTTGTGATTGAAACTGTTGAAGGCTATAGTTTAGCCGAATATATTTTTGGTATCATAGGATACCAGAAATACTAAATTTATTTTAAGGACATAAATAAATCTAAAAGAAAGAAATTTTAAAAAATAAAGTTTTATTTTTGAATCCTGTTGAATAGAATTCCAAAATATGGGAAAATGGCTTGATGAATGGATTTCGGGTGATATTATTCGAAGGTTGAAGAATTTGTTTAAAATACAGATTTTTCAAAAGTTTGGACGAAATAAAGGAATTTATTTCAAAAAGAAATAAATTTAGAAATCAATTTGGAATTTAATTTGGTGTTTGAATTAATTTTTAGAAAATCAATTTGGAATTTGATTCGGTGTTTGAAATTTAAATCTTTGGGAAACCGATTTGAAATTGATTTGGTGTTTAAAAATAAATTTTGGGAAATAAATTTTGAAATCGATTTTGTTTTTGAAATAAATGTTTGAAAATCAATTTTGGGATTTGATCTGGTATTTGAAATAAATTTGGAAATCAATTTGAAAATCGATTCGGTTTTGAAAGTGAATATTTGGGAATCGATTTGATAATCGCATATTAATGGATATTTGAAAATTTAAATTCACAGTAGGAATTTTGTGAAAGGGAAATTTGTTTTAAAAATAAATATTTTTTTGCTTTTAAAAGTGTGGAAAGGAATTTATGGATTTGGAACGTAAATTTAAAATAAATCCA
This sequence comes from Allium cepa, assembly GCA_030765085.1. Taxonomy (NCBI): domain Eukaryota; kingdom Viridiplantae; phylum Streptophyta; class Magnoliopsida; order Asparagales; family Amaryllidaceae; genus Allium; species Allium cepa. The sequence goes on from CM060930.1 coordinate 239,352,033, forward strand.
AAAATATTTATAAATTGATTTGAATAAACCATTTTAGAATAGAAGGTGTACCTTCCCTGGAAAGCCGAGTATGTTTTCAATATAGTTTATAGATATAAATTGAAGTTGTAAAGATGATTTTAAGAAAAGAATATTTTGGAGAAATTATTTTCTTAGGTTATTTTGAAAATCTTTAAAGTAAAGATTTATTTTAATTTATTATAGAAGTGATTATCTAAAGCTTTAATTGACATTTGTTTTAGAAAATGGATATTTAAATAGTTATATCCTATCTACTAATTATATTTTAAAATTTGTTTGGACTTGAATTTTTATATGAAATACTAGTATAATATTTTCATAACTAATATTTTAAAATAAGTGTTTAAAAATAGTTTTTATTTGAAATATTTCCAAGTATATATGTTTGGATAAGTAATTTGAATTATTTTTAAGTATTTGAACTCGGCAGATTTTCAGTGGAAATAAATAAATATTTGGAAATGTATTCCACGTAAGGAAAAATGATTTGAAATTTGTTTTCAAAGGATTGAAATGTGGAAAATGATTTGAAATTTGTTTTTAAAGGATTGAAATGTGGAAAGTAATTTGAAATTTGTTTCAAATGGTTGAAGTGTGAAAATATATCTTGAGAAGATGTTCTGAAAATAAATAATTGGGGAAAATTATTTAAATCTGGTAATTATTGTGAATGTTGATTGAAAATTAAATAACCGACTATCAATATTTGCCTTTAAATGGCATTTGAATTTCGATGCGACCGGGGGTCGAATTCTAAATGGATATTCGAAAACTACATCGACTCTTTGTGATGGATCTTTTATTTATAAGATCAAAGTGGAAATAGTTGTGATTTGTTTGAAATCTGAATGTAACACTTATTTTTAAAATAAGCGCTCGTTATTCGAATTAGCCAGGAGAGGACCTGTCGAATGTCTCTACACCGACGAAATGGGATTGCAATTGAAGACGGTGTTGAAGACTGGGTATTTTCAAAAGCGAAAGGATTACCAATCGAATGTCTCTGCACCAAGTTGCTCCGGTATAGAGATTTTATCACCCTTTGTGATGGGATTACGGACGTGATTAGTGAATATCCGGATTGCAAGGGCTTCTTTGAAGTGCCTTCGATTCCGTTCGATCCCGGAATGGACTTGTATGGATGTGTGTCTGATGTTACACTTTGAGATGTAAAGCTGGTTTCTATCAAATACATTTTTGTTGGTGGCGGAGAATTTATTTTCTTAGCTTAACACCCTTCTCTCAGATGTACGAGCTCAGAGGTTATGTAGTTGATGGTTACTAGTGATACATTCCCAATTTGGTAATGTGGCATACGAAGTGCTGCTGATAATTTGTTGATCGAAGCATGGCTTTTGTGGAAAGCGTAGCTTTGTGGACGAGACTTCGTCGAACCTCACTACCCAGAAATGGTCGAAACAAGAATGTTGCAGCAAGACAATTTTGGGGTAGCGCCCTCAGGGTATGTCCATTTCCTTCTAGAAAAGGGTGGTATCGTGTTATGGAGCCTAGATACTTAACTTATGTAGTTACTGCAAATTTATTGCTTTGTGGTTGAGGATCCTCAGATAAAGGTCGGTAACGATCGAGGATGGCATACTTGTGGTAGTTACTTATGTTATAGCTGTATTACAACGTGAGGTAACTCAGCCTTGTGTTGGCAGAGATCCGGTTAGGTTCTCGGGGACGTCCCTCCGGAGGCGTTCACTTTCGGTGTTGGAAGTTCCTTTGTCTGACCATTGTTGGAAATCCAAAGAAACAATACGCGCCCTATGCGGCTTTAGTTGTATAACCTGCCATGGAATGTGGCGGTAACCTGTTATTGAACATGGTAGCTATGGTAGGCATACAATAATGGTTGTATGCTGGCTAGGATTAATATTATACTTTCGAAATGTTTTCTGCACTATGCACTAATGATAATATGAAGAAGAAGAAAATTTTGTATCAAGCATATTTGACTATCGTAAGGAGAAATCTCCTCCAATTCTGCGTTTTCAATGTGTGTGTGGCAGGAGGCCTTATGGTAGTTTCATTTTTCAAAAGCTTAGTGGATTTCTTTTCCTTTTCTTTGTGAAAATAACTGTTTTTTAAGATCACACACCAGTCCCATGACTGACCTGGAATTTATTGTTTCCTTTCTAAACTCTGGGTGCCCATATTTTTCCACACGGGCGTCCTATTGTCAGGTTATCATTATTCTGGAGCGAAGTCGAAAAAGAGGTGCTGTGAAGATCGGGAGTTGAAGCTGGATGGCGAGACGTATCATTATACTATGAATTATCCGCTACGTTGGGATTGCGGTAAGTTTAGTTTTAATATGGATTAGTTGTTGTAAATGCCTAGTGTTGAATGATGTCGTTGTAACTCTGATGTTGTATTGTATTATCATAGATGATTCTTTGTTTTAAAGATGATTCATTTATCTATTATATTTGTTCCGCTGCGAAATATGAGATTCTGATATTGTTTATGTTTCTTCTTCTATCTTCTTCTTCTTTAACCCTAACGGTTCGGTATTCCGGCATTCGATTGTGCTGCATTTGATACAGTGGACGTATTGATGTTGACTTTTGGAAGTCGTAAAATCAGACCGTTACAAAGTGGTATCAGAGCATTTGGTTAAGCGATAACCTTGGCTCTGGTGGGGAATACTCAATAGAGATAGAGTCAGTAGTACTCTAGAATGAGTTTGAGAGTCATAATAGATATGAGCGCGTATTTGTTAGTGAATATAAAAATTTGTTTTATATTGTGTTGATTGGTTTGTTGAGTGGTATATGGATTCTGGTCAATACGAGTAATTAACGTTATTGATAGGGATCTCTAAACACTTGGATAGAACAATTCGACACGGTATTGTTTTAAAATAGGGTAAATGAAATAATTTTACCCAAAACTATTTTGTATATAAAAGGAATAATTTTCCATAAAATTATTATAGTATATGGTTGCTTGATTTTTAGGAAGTGATAATATTAATTATTATCAGTAAATGATTGAATAAGAAATTGAAATCATAACAAAAAGCTGAGAATATAAATCCATATGCAAATGGGATTAAAATAAATTGTAAATGTGATTTATAATTGAAATAGAATTCCAGAGAAATGTTTGAAAAGAAATTGAAAGGATTTGAAATTTTGGAGATTTGGAAAAGTTTAAATTCCCTTGAGTTTGAAAATGATTTCTCGAAAGGTTTTGGAAAAAATGTTTTTAAAAGGATGAAAGCTCTAAACTATTTTCGGTCATTGGAAAATAACTTCAGTGATGACTGCAGCATCATCGATGTTCATTTTCGAGTTTCCAAGAGAGGAATTACTGCCAAATTATTGAAAAATTGAAGTTGTTTTGAAAAACTGGGGTTGGTTTTGGGAATTCAAAAGATAATTTGAATTGATTTCAAAAATGTTTTGGAATGTTGGAAAGACTCTGGTATCTGATAAAAATAATTATGGAATAAAATTTATTAAGGTGGAAAAATAAATTGTGAATGAATAAATATATTCACAATCGCAAGTAAATGAAAGTGAAATTGAATGTTGAAATTCATTTTGAATTAGTAAGTGAAAAGAATTGGAATGACAAATTTAATATGGATTGAAACAAACTGAATCCAATATTTATAAATGAAAGGCAAGTAAAATTCATATGGAATTTGAAATCCAGTTTAAATATAAGTGGTAATAAACCAAAATGGTGAATCAAAAATAATTTTTTTGGAATGAACAAAAGAATAAAACTGGAATTGAAACTGAATATTGAAAACCAATTTGAATTGTGTGAAATAAAATGAAGTTGTAAAAAAAATTAGTTCGAAGTGAACTAAAGATAATAAAGGTGAAAATAAAAAAATGGTTTTAAATAAAATGAATTGGAACTTGTAATGAATTAGTAAATGAAACTAATTTAAATAGTGATATGAATCAGTAGTGAATGAATAATAGTTGATAAAATTCAATATTCAGAAGGTAAGTTGAATCCAAATAAAATTGAAAGTGTAAACTGAATTCAAATGAAATTGAAAATGTAAGATTGAATGAAAATGGACATATAACTTCAATAGTGAAGTAAAAATGGTATAAGAAGTAAGTATTCGAACTTTTGTAAAGAAAAGTGCAAAATGGTTTGAATGTTGTAATTGGATACTACTGCTAGTAGGAGATACATGTGATTTAAATGCAAAGGGAAATTGGATTTGAATTTGAAGAAATTTATATTGCTCGACAAAAAGGTATGTATTTTAATTTCATTATGAAATTTGATGATTTTCTTGTCCAGCCGCTTGGCTTTTCGTTTTCTTTTGAATCTGGGGGGCCGTGGTGCCATTTTGTAGTCGTACCGGGCTTGCCGTGCAAAGGAGATGCTGGCAAAAATTTTCGAAAATATAGGGAGTTAAATAAATTTTGAAATTTAAAATTTGAATTTAATTTGAGTTTAAATTTGAATGGTTAAGAAAACAATGTTGTTTGAAATTTATGGAAGGTTTTGGAAAGTTAGTTGAAGTGATAATGAGTTTTTAATAAAAAGATTGTTCTGACAAGTTGATAAAACTGTTTGGTTTTGCGAAAATGATAAACGGGTTAAGGATCATTCTTCTTAACTAGAAATTTCAGGACGAAATTCTTTTAAGGGGGAAGGATGTGACGACCCAGAATTTTTAACATTTGAAATTGAAAATTAATTTTAACTATTTGGAAGTTGATTTAACTTGGATTTCAAATATCGGAATGAATTTGGCAATTATATTATTGAATTTAATTTATTGAAGTTGGATAAAAATTTGAATCTCCAGTTTTAAGCTGATTAAAAATATTTTCAAGGCTTAGAAAATCTATATTGATAATACTGAAGATAATGGAAGCTTCAGAATTGAATATGAAAGTATTTTGATCAGTTCTGAATTTATATCGTTTAAATCGATATTTAAAAATAGCCTTCCGAGGCACACTCTCGGAATTCGACGCAACCGGTTTTATTGGATCTGTAATACCGTAATATTATTTGATTTCAATTTTCGTAGTATTTGGAGTGAACGTTTGGCCATACAATAAGCAAAGGCGCAGAAAATTAAATCGAAATTTGAATTAATAACTGGATTCAAAAAGCTATCTTCTCCATACGATCAAATCTGGACCTAAAACCTTTTCCGTTGCATTCGGAATAGGCACCTAACATTATAAACGCCCGACGGCATGCCTCGATCGGAGGTCGAGATTTTGAGTTGCATAATCGTGACAGTTTGAATTTAAATTTAAACTCAAATTTAAATAGGATTATTGCATTAAAAATATTGTAAAAGGACCCTAAATAAACACGTGTAGAATTCTTAGCACGTGTCCTTCATCTCAACACGCGTTCGTTCCTTAGTAAAATAAAAACAATAAAACAAGTAAAAGAAATTTTCTTCGTCTGAAAAAAACAAATAGCCGAGATTCAAAACAAAAATGGCAAACGAACCACGCAGTATTCATCTACAATTCAATTTCTTCTCCTCCTCCCTTAAAATCAACTGCCGAAGCATTCAAATTGAAATAAAATTAATTTAATTGTACGATAATTGGCCGCATCAATTCGTCGGCAAGAAGTGGATAGAGGAAGGCGCGATTCAGTGCATCGACTTCACGAGGTTGGGGAAATGCCAGATCGAGGGCTGCGAACTCGTGTGCTGCAGCATAGGGGCGTGGGCCGCATAGGGATGTGCGAAGCTCGATGGTAGGGAGGTGCTCGCGTGCGTTTGGGTTGCGGCGATGCTTGTGGGAATGTGGGTTGCGATTTGAGGTGAGTTACGTCAGTACGATCGCGCGCGTCGAGGCAGTGTTGATCGACAGCAGGATGTGGTTTGGCGACGCTAGGGATTCGAACTCGACTTCGATGGAGTTGTCGACTGCCGTTCTCATTTTAGGGTATGTTTCTATTTTATTTAATTATATTTATATATATAAAAGTTTATAAAAAAAATGTTACTGTGATAAATTTTTGTGATAAGGCAGAGGTATTTTAAAATAATAATAATAATAAGTTATAAAACAGAAAATATAATTATATATACATACCTAAGATTTTGGGATATAAAAGTTTATATAAAAAAAATTTGATTTTCAAAGTATATAAATAAAGTTTCAAAATGAAATAAATAAATCTATACATATTTTTAAATATACCTTTTTAATTTTTAATCTTTTCATATTATGAGGATAAGTTTAAATTAATAAACGTGTTCAATTTATTTTAGTTACCAAAGATTATTTAAAAAGGAAATTCAGTTTTAAATATTAATTAAATAAATTTGTTAAAAGGGATTTGTTTAGAAATTAAAAATATTGGTTTAAATTAATCTATTTAATTATCTTAAGATACTAAAAAGGGAATTTTCGGTCTAAAAATTAAATTAATAAAAATCATTGGATAATTGAAATTACAAAACAAAAATTGGTTATTCGATTTATTTTGGATATTAATGAATTGTATAAATGTTTATACAAGGTCAAAACTGCCAAGGAAAACAGGAATGGAAAATGGATTGCATGCATTGTTTAAGGTGAGATCTTCTCACTCAAATTATAATAATTGAAAATTTCAGTTATTGATTGATTATTGAATGGTGATAGTTAAATTTAAATTGTTGATTGTGTGCTTGGATGACAAATTATTATCAGTTGTATCGAATTAGACCCTATGCGCCACGTAATAGCGGGTGATATGATACATTATTAAACCCATATACCGTAATATTCCACATTGAAGTGGCATTGGTATTATATATGTATTTGGAGTGATTGATTTTCCACATTATATAACGGATGAGACCCTATGCGTCGCATAATAATGGATGATATTTTATAAATCTCATATACCGCGATATTCGACCTCGAAGTGGAATTGGTATTAAATTGTTGAGCTAATGTCTGTAGATGAAGGGAAACAGGTTGGAGGGATCCAACTGGATTCATTAAATATTTGAATTTGTTTCAATGTTATGTGTTTATTATTGATAATCTTTGTGTAATTATATTTGTGATTGAAACCGTTGAAGGCTATAGTTTAGCCGAATATATTCTTTGTATAGTAGGATACCGGAAATATTAAATTTATTTTAGGGAATTGAATAAATTTAAAAGAAAAATTTTTAAAAGAATAAAGTTTTATTTTTGAATCCTATTGAATAAAATTCCAAAATATGGGGAAAATGCTTAATGAATGGATTTCGGGTGATATTATTCAAAGGTTGAAGAATTTATTTAAAATATGGATTTTTAAATAGTTTGGAAGAAATAAAAGAATTTATTTAAAAAAGAAATAAATTTAGAAATAAATTTGGAATTTAATTTGGTGTTTTAATTGATTTTTAGAAAATCAATTTGGAATTTGATTCGGTGTTTGAAATTTAAATCTTTGGAAAACCGAAAATTGATTTGGTGTTTAAAAATCAATTTTGGGAAATAAATTCTGAAATTGATTTGGTGTTTGAAATAAATGTTTCGAAAATCAATTTGGGATTTGAATTGGTATTTGAAATAATTTGGAAATTAATTTGAAAATCATTTGGTGTTGAAAGCGAATATTTGGGAATCGATTTGAAAATGTATAGTAGTCAATATTTGAAAATTTAAATTCACAATGGGAATTTTATGAAAGGGAAATTTGTTTTAAGAATAAATATTGTTTTATTTTTAAAAGTATGGAAAGGAATTTATGGATTTGGAACGTAAATTTAAAATAAATCTAGAATGATTTATAAATTGATTTGAATAAACCGTTTTAGAATGGAAGGTGTACTTTCCCTGGAAAGTCGGGCATGTTTTCAATATAGTTTATAAATATAAAATGAAGTTGTAATGGTGGTTTTAAAGAAAGAATATTTTGGAGAAATTATTTACTTAGGTTATTTTGAAAACCTTCAAAGTAAAGATTTATTTTAATTTATTATAGAAGTGATTATCTAAAGTTTTATTTGATATTTATTTTAGAAAATGGATATTTAAATAGTTATATCCTATCTACTAATTTTATTTAAAATCAGTTTGGACTTGAATTTTTATATGAAATAATAGTATAATATTTTAAAACAAGTGTTTCAAAGTAGTTTTTATCTTAAATATTTCCAAGTATATATGTTTGGATAAGTAATTTGACTTATTTTAAAGTATTTGAACTCGGTAGATTTTCAGTGGAAATGAATTTGGAAATGTATTCCGCGTAAGGAAAAATGATTTGAAATTTATTTTCAAAGGATTGAAATAAGGAAAATGATTTGAAAATTGTTTTCAAAGGATTGAAATATGGGAAGTAATTCGAAATTTGTTTTCAAATAGTTGAAGTGTGAAATATATCTTGAGAGGATATTTTGAAAATAAATAATTGGGAAAAATTATTTAAATCTAGTAATTGTTGTGAATGTTGATTGATAGTTAAATAACCGGCTATCAATATTTGCCTTTAAATGGCATTTGAATTTCGATGCGACCGGGGTCGAATTCCAAATGGATATTCGAAAACCGCATCAAATCTTTGTGATGGATCTTTTATTTAAAAGATCAAAGCGGAAATTGTTGTGATTTGTTTGAAATCTGAATGTAACACTTATTTTTAAAATAAGCGCTCGTTTTATGGATTAACGGGGAGAGGACCTTGTGTCTTAAAACCCATTCCGAATAATGATATGACGAAATGGGATTGCACTTGAAGATGGTGTTGAAGACCGTGTATTTTCGAAAGCGAAAGGATTACCTATCAAATGTCCCTGCACCGAGTTGCTCCGGTATAGAGATTTTATCACCCTTTGTGATGGGGATTTCGGACGTGATTGGTGAATATCCGGATTGCAAGGGCTTCTTTGAAGTGCCTTCGGTTTCGTTCGATCTTGGAACGGACTTGTATGGATGTGTGTCCGACGTTACACTTTTACTAAAGCTGGTTTCTATCAAAAACATTTCTGTTGGGGGCGGAGAATTTATTCTCTTAGCTTAGCACCCTTCTCTGAGACGTACGAGCTCAGAGGTTATGTAGTTGATGGTTACTAGTGATACATTCCTAATTTGGTAATGTGGCATATGAAGTACTGCTGATCATTTGTTGATCGAAGCATGGCTTTTGTGGAAAGCGTAGCTTTGTGGACGAGACTTCGTCGATCCTCACAACCCGGAAATGGTCGAAACAGGAATGTTGCAGCAAGACAATTTTGGGGTAGCGCCCTCAGTGTATGTCCATTTCCTTCTAGAAAAGGGGTGGTATCGTGTTATGGAGCCTAGATACTTAACTTATGTAGTTACTGCAAATTTATTGCTTCGTGGTTGAGGATCCTCGGATAAAGGTCGGTAACGACCGAGGATGGCATACTTGTGGTAGTTACTCATGTTATAGCTGTATTACAGCGTGAGGTAACTCAGCCTTGTGTTGGCAGAGATCCGGTTAGGTTCTCGGGGACGTCCCTCCAGAGGCATTCCATTTCGGTGTAGGAAGTTCCTTTGCCTGACCATTGTTGGAAATCCAAAGAAATGATACGCGTCCTGTACGGTTTTAGTTGTATAACCTGCTGTGGAATGTGGCGGTAACCTGCAATTGAACATGGTAGATATAGTGGGCATACAATAATGGTTGTATGCTGGCTAAGATTAATATTATACTTTCGAAATGTTTTCTACACTATGCACTAACGATAATATTAAAAAGATGTTGTGTATCAAGCATATTTGACTATCATAAGGAGAAATCTCCTCCAATTCTGCGTTTGCATTGTGTGTATGGCGGGAGGCCTTATGCTAGTTTCATTTTCCAGAAGCATAGCGGATTTCTTTTCCTTTTCTTTGTGAAAATAAATGTTTTTTTTAAGATCTCACACCAGTCCCATGACTAACCTGTAGTTTATTGTTCCCTTTCTAAATTCTGGATGCCCATAATTTTCCACACGGGTAGCCTAGAGTCGGGTTATCATTATTCTGGAGCGAAGTCGAAAAAGAGTTGTTGTGAAATTGGGAGTTGAAGCTGGATGGCGGGACGTATCATTATCCTATGTATTATCCGCTGCGTTGGGATTGCGGTAAGTTTTGTTTTAATATGGATTAGTTGTTGTGAATGCCTAGTGTTGAATGATGTCGTTGTAATTCTGATGTTGTATTGTATTATCAGAGATGATTCTTTGTTTTAAAGATTATTCATTTATCTATTATATTTGATCCGTTGCGAAATGTGAGATTCTGATATTGTTTCTGTTTCTTCTTTTATCTTCTTCTTCGTTAACCCTAACGGTTCGGTTTTCCGGCATTCGATTGTGCAGCATTTGATACAGTGGACGTATTGATGTCGACTTTCGAAAGTCATAAAATCGGACCGTTACAGTATATGGCTAAGAAAATATAATGGAGTGTATTAATTAAGAAACCTGATCGGTGTACAGACTAAGGAAGTTGAGTGAGTGGTATAGTTCGAAAGTTAATTTATATGATAAGACGAGTGATCAAATTTGATATTGCGTACGGATGACATATGTGCATCATACAGGCTATAATATAATTGTATGCATTTGAAATTAGAAATGCAAATTTTATGGTTTGATATCATTTGTAAGCGAGTACGGATGCATGGAAGAAAAGGCTAGTTTAGTGCTTTTGGTTTCATAAGTAGAGTAGGTTCGCTCGACTAATAGGTACACATTTATATTGTTGTTGATAGTTTTATGACTTAGATATATGAGGCTACTTTTGGGATTTTATTTTCTTTTGACGGTTTGGGCCAGTGATGTTGAATTGCAGTTTTTCCCGATCGAGTCGCATAAAGGAGGTGCTGCCAAAATTTTCCATAGCTTATAAGATTGTAAAAGTTAAATAACTCATTTTGGTAAAGAAAATTATAGGTCTAAGGGTGTGGGAACATTTTCTTCCTTTAGGAATTTCCGGGATGAAATTTTTATTAGGGGAAAGGGAGCAACGACCTAGAATTTTAAATATTTTGAATGAGAATATTTAATATATTTAAGCAATCAAATTTGATTCAAATTTAATAAATAATAAGAAAATAAAATTTTAATGTAAGGACTTGATTTTGAATGACATATTTTAATTTTAATATAATTTATTTTCAAATAATTTTTAATTTAGAAAATAATTAAATTATCGTTTGACAAATTTTCGGCAAACGAGGTTATACATGAAAATTAAAAAAATAAGATGACTGGTGCATATTATTATTATTTTGAGATCATATCGTATTTTTATGTGTAATCATATTTTTGTTTTGTCATTCGTGGTCCGTAAGCTAACGAAATGCTATGCAATTTATATAAACCAAATCAAGCATTTAGAAAATTCAACCCACTTTGCTTTCTTTTCATCTTTCACTTTTCTTTCTGTCACTTCTTTTAAACTAAGAAAAAATAAATCCACATCTTTATAAATAACTATCCGATAATCCACTCAATGAAAAATTCAAATCAAGGATAATTGGGTTTGTTAAGACTAGATCTACATTTCTAAAGATGTTTGGATGGGTCCAGTGGTGTTCTTGTTTTTTTTTGACAGTTTGATTGAAGCTAGTTTTGAACTAAGGTTTGGATTTTTAGTGGATTTTGGAGGAAGTAAGCATGGACGAGTGTGGATTTGTGTTCATAGGGTGGAGGAATATCGGAGACCGGGTTTGGGTGGCGTACGGTGGCATGTAAGGAGGTGTGGCATGGTCTGCTCGAGGGTAGGAGCAACCTAGTCACTTTTCACTAGAGGACATCGAGCAGAAAGACAAGGAGATGGGAAGGCAAGCTTCCGTGATGTGGAGCATTTTGCAGCAAACAGGAGTTGTTTATTTGAATATCGAGAGAGAATGGAAAGAGAGAAGGAAGGGATGTGCATGGCCATGTCGTATTTGGTATCAGCGTGTAGGCAGAAGAAGATGTTTTGGTAAGGAATTAGTTTAAAACTAGGTGATTAATATTCAGTTAAGTGTTAAGTGTAATATATATTTAGATCTCACGTTCTTATAAAATGTGCAACTCTCACATACGAAATCCAATTGAGGCAAGATTTTTTTGCGTTCGTAGGAACGTTTGCTATGTGCTGGAATTGGTTTGGTCAAGTTTGGAGCAAGTAAAATTTTGAGCTAAAATCGAATGTTGTTCGATTTTAGCTCAACCCGGAACGCCTAAGTGTTCATTAGAGTTACTTTCTTCTCAACGCAGAGATAGGTTTTCTAACAAATCTTCTACCAAATAAAGATGCTAAAATCCAAGATATTTATCTCTTTATTCTTTCTAGGCTACATACCTTCTTGAAGACCTCGACTGCTGCTCCTGTCCATCCATTGAGAGAAAGGAACTCCCCTCGTTCTCCCACTTCTTCTTTCACGAAACTATGAACTCTCATTCAAAAAGATTTATATCGTACAGCAGTGAGCCCAGTATAAACATAGGCGACCGGTTATTTTTTTTTCGTGTTAGAATTTCAGTGAGTTAAACTCATCTTTTTGGAAATCGTTGATATATAGTAGATAAAATATTTGATTTGTGCTTAAATGATGGTTGGCTTGGTTTGGTTAAATATCCGCTTTTAAAAGCGGATGATATTCAAAATGAAATACAGGGAAAATTTATAGAGAAATCTTAATTTCTCATCATTCCGATTTTTAATTCCAATTACATACCTATTTATTTTAGTTTTAGTTATATTCCATTAAATAGATTGTTAAATGCTAAAATTTGATATATTATCTATGTTGGATGTGACAATGACATATGCTAAAGTTGAACCTTTTTAGAGGAAAAGGTAGTGATAACATTGGTTAAGTAGTATATTAAATATTATCCTCTTTATAGTATTTTGAAAAATACTATTAACTGTTGTTTTGATTTGGGAATAGTTTTAATTTGTAAAAATGGTTTTTGAATCAACCATTTTGGATTTTCTACGATATTTTATATAGAAAATGTTTTTAAACATTTCTATTTTACTTTAACTTGTTTTATTATTCTTTTCTAATATATGTATGTTTTGAAAATATTTATCTTTCTAGAAAACTTATTATAATAAGGAATGATTATTTTAAAGGAAATAATAGGGGTCTATCTATTATTTTTAGGTGATTTATTTTTGAAAAGAAGATAGCAGTATTTGGGAATAAATATTTGTGAAACATTTTATATAAAATGTTCTAAGAAAAGAACAGATTTATAAATGGTATTTTATAAATTTAAGGGAGATTATTAAACGGTATTTTATAAATAAAAGAATAGTTTTAGAAATGGTATTTTATAGAAAGGGAAAATATTAGCATTATGATAAATTAGAACAATCGATCATAGTTGTGAGGTCGTAGTAATATATAGCATGGTTGTGTTATGGGATGTTTAAGGGATTTATAATTATATTCGGAGGTTTGTCTATATTTGGAGTTTGTTTTATAAAGGAGTTTTACAATAAATTTATAAATTTATAGAAGGAGTATTACAAATGAAGTTGGATTTTTAATGAAATAGAGTTGCAAATAAATTTGGGCACTTACAAAATGAGTTTTATAAGTGATATTTTCTATAAGAAGTTTAAAAAGAGTTTTATAAATAGAATAAGGGATGTTTATAAAGGAGTTTATTAAATAAATCAAGAGATTTATAGAAGAGGTATTATTATTTTTGGTTATCTATGAAATGAATTTTAGTACATGTAGGTAATATTTTATGAAATTAACATGTAAAAATAAGTAGTTTTATTAAGGCATTGTATAAAAAGGGATTCATAAAAAGACCGAGACTCGTTTTCCATAAATGATCATTTTGAATTATGATGGTATTGAAACTGTTCATTTCATAATTAACAATAAATTTCAAGGTATGGAGACTCGTCTCTTACCTGAGAATTAAGAATGTGTGTCGAGGCAAGGATAGTTTTCTAACTTGTCCGATTTTATTATTTGTCGAGGAATAGTACTTTTTGAAATCGAGAAGTGGTGTTTAGTATAATTGGTCTAATTTCAAATGACCCGTTTACTTACACCAAAAGTGTTTTATGTTTATTTTTATCAATGTTTAAGTTACATTGTTTTAACTCAAATGAGTATGGTTTTTGAAATAAAATCTTTCCTAAGATTCATGAATATACTTACACCGTTGAGATTAGTATATTAGTACAGTTTCTAATTATTGGAAATGTAGTGTTTTGTAAATATATTCATACTACTGATGTAAGTATATGTAATGGTTTTTCTAAGTTTCTAGAAGTGAAATGCTTTGAGTGTAACTTATACAGTTGAATTAAGTGTATCAATATTTTTCAAGTATTGAAAAAAGTAGAGATGGTTTGTGAACATATCTTTGTAAAAGTATTTTTTTGAAAATTGATTAATAGCTTTATTAATGGGCTATGCGACCTAAAGCTAATAATGCGACAACATCATTTAATATAACATATCAATTAATCTCCGACTGAACTGATTATTTAAAGAGGTCATGATTAATACAAGAATTTATAAAATTGTCATAATTAATGAAAATATTAATTAAAGAGGCTTAGCGTTTCTGTGTGCTTGACCATGCTTGGTTAAATCCTTGATTGGATTATTTATTTATTTAATAGTCAAATAACTGACTATCAAATGTTGGCCAGTTTTTTAGAATTATCGTTTGTCATTATAGAGAGATCGGGATCGAATATGTATTCGAAAACCACTTTGAATCGGCATAAGCATTGGAATTGATGACATCTTAATGATGATAAAATAGAAGACAAAGCCCTTCGAAGTGAACGGGCTACTTGCTACCAATCCTGGTGGTGATTCCCAAAAGGATGTAGTAGAAGTAGGGCATTCGGTTTTTTTATATCCCGAACAAATTGTATGGATTAATGCTAGTATTATATTATTGATCAGAGGAAAGTGTTAGCATTCCATATGGGATTTTCTAAAAAGGTACAACGTATCCTCTAGCCTCAACAGTCAGGGATGGCTAAAATAGGAGATATGCTTCATGGCTATGTGAGTCGCACCTACTAGGGTATAGTCTTCACCTTTCTAGATATATCTTTATTAATAGGGCATTTCACTAGAAGGACAAACTTTGCAGTCCAATTAGTTTCTAGGACACACATCCACAAGATTTAATTTCGAGGCCAAAGTCAGCAGAATAATTACTTTTAAGGACGAAGTCAGCAGTCCAATTACTTTCAAGGACATAATTTCATAGGTTTTTATGCCTTAGAATCTAATTATTTTACATTTTGTCCTTAAAAGTAATTATTTCAGTTGTTTGTCCAAGAAACTAATTGCACTTACTAAAGAGGCCCTTGTGGCTAATTTCCACTTTATTAATTTGGTGGTACATGAGAGCCCTCAGGAAAAGGTCGCAAAGCAACCGGGTGATGTAATATTCGGTACTAGCCAATAAGGTGTAGGCCGGTCCTGATTCGTAGGGATCCTTGTGAGGCCCTAGGTACGTTTCTAGAGGTGTATAATGGACGGTACCTCGATGCCTTACCATTGAATAGAAGCCATTCTCCAATAATTGTCTTTTGAACTTAGTTGTATACCTAGTATGCTGGAATTTAAATAATGTAACAATTTCGTATGATTAATTAACTACTTTAAACCATATATGTTATACTAATATCAGAAGATTTCCAATGAAATTGTTATTGTAAGGTAAAAACGCATCCGTAATTATGTGTGGCGTGATATTATGAGATACCCTTTTTTGAAAGGTTTTAAAACATTAAAATCTATATGATGTGTGTTTCTCATGCTAGTTTACCAAATTAATCCAGGCACTATTTTCTTATAATGCTTGGGTTAGCCAGAGCATGTCTTTCAGATTTAATTTAGAGGCTTTGGAGCTTTAAGAGACAAGTTGGATGCCTCCAATACGTATTCATGTATAATTATTTCTATTGCATTGGTTTTTTTATATTATTAGCTCTTGTGATGACAGGCTGTTATAACTATCCTAGTTGATGATATATAGTTACTCTTATCGATGAATCTGTATTATGGGTCTCTTTTGTAAAGATCTGTTGTATATTGTATATTACTCATCACGATGTGAGATTCTTTTCTATCTTTTCATTCTTTTTCCCATAAAAATATGTCTTTTCGGCACTTGGATGCTCGACACAAAAATAACATGAATGTATTAGTGTTGAATTTTAGCGGTCGAAAAGATGGAACATTAAAGGTAGTACCGGAGCTTAGGTTTAGTGAACGCTTAGGCTTTGGTGGGGTAGAACCGTTATAAATAGGGTTAGTAAAACCATAAAATGATTTTGAGTGTGTGTGTATATATATATATATGTATGTATGTATGTATGAGATAGCATATCTATTAGTGCTATAAAGGGTTTTATACTGTGTTGATTTATCTATTGAGTGATTTATGAATTATGGTCGATAGGATAGCTACATCTGTATCCATAGGGATTTCTAAACCCTTGAACAAGGCAAACCAACAAAGTAATGTTTTGAAATTTGGTAAATGAAATGGTTTTACCTAAATTATATTTTATTTTTAAAAGAAATAATTTTTTTAAATAGATATAGTAATTTGTGATATGTTTGTTTTGTAGGAAATGATAATATTTTTTATTTCATTGATCATGCATGTCCCATTTGGGAGCATTGACTAATTTTTTGATTGATTATTGTGCTCATATAGCTTGTAAGCATTTATTATTTTGGTTGAATTATATATGCACACCTTGTGAATTAAGTTTCATGATTTTGTTTTAGGACCTTCAGTGATAATGTTGAGTTAAAATTAAATTTTAATAAAAGGTGTTTATTATAATCTAAACAAAGATAACATTGTGAAATGTTTTTATATAAGAAAGTGAAATTACATAATTTATCAATATGGTTTATAAATAAAAGGCATTTAAACTGAGAATTTGAGAATTCAAATCTCGGTGTTTTGGAAATTATTTTTTAAAGTTTTGAGGAAAAATAATAATGAATTATTATTTGAAAGTATTTTTGACTCGAAATATGCTAAAAGGATTTTTAGAGAGATAGAAAGCAGTGGACTCATTTCTGCAGCTGGAAAATAATTTTTGTGATGACTTTGGCATCATCGATGTTCATTTTGAGTTTCTAAGTGAGAGACTGCTACCATAGAATTTGCTATAGATTTGTTTTAGGTAAAACAAATTTTTATTTAATCCCAAAGGTATGATTTGATATACAAAAGTGGAGATGTGTGTTATCATTATTCCAAAATGATTTGATATAAAACCCGGTGTTCAGTTCTATATTTTTCTATTGAATTGTATGGACTCATGTAACCTATGCATTAGAATAATTTGGTTTGTGTGTCTTATTATGATTTGTTGTTCCGTATTTCGATTCTCAGAATGAAATGAAATTTTCGATGATAAATTGAAAACTTTCGAGTTAATATAGGAATGGAAGCTAAGTATATTCGAGAAAGTATAAGCAAATAAGTTTTTAATGTACAAATTTAAGATGATGGTCAGAATTTTAAAAAAATTAAATAATTGAACAATCATAATAAGTAAAACAAATATGTAATTTTTTTATACTATTAGGATGTAGAAGATTATTATATGAATATGGACTTGGGTTATGAAATGAATTTTGACGTAAGTATAAATGAAATGATTTTATGAAATGGTTCGTAAATGGTTAGTATTAAAGGAAATTTAATTTAAGTAAAATTGAACGTGATTTGAATTAAAACGAAATTAGTATAGTTAAGAAACAAATGGAATAACTATGTAGGTTGTACGTAGGTCATTTTATTTGCATGGCTATTTTTATTCAAATTCAAGCATAGGATTTTGAGGCGATTTACATTGATTTGAGATAGGATTTTTCATTTGATTCTTAGGCAAACATTTGATATATATTGTTCATTTGATTTTGAAGTTTCCTATTATAGTACATGGGTATGCGAATAGAGCGGAGGTTTCTAATTAAAGAACTTGATTGGAGTCCACACTAAGGAAGTTGAGTGAGCGATAATAGTTTGGAAGCGATTTTGTATGATCAAGCTATTGATCAAATTTGATATTGCATATGGATGGCATATATACATCATACAAGTTGTAATCTAATTTTATGCTTTTGAAATTAGAAATGCAAGTTATATGGTTTGATATCATTTGTAAGTGAGATATGGGTACATGGAAGCAAAGGCTAGTTTGATGCCTCTAGTTTTATGAGTAGAGTTGGTTTTATTGACTAATAGGTATGTTTATTGTTATCCCATTTTTGGTCAAAACTGGAATATCAATGTTGTGTGCATTTCCACCACGACCGAACCAAGAAGAAGCAGCCAGCAAGCATATATAAGTCTAGGATTTCACTCAAGGTTCAAATATAAAAGTTCATTCGGTGAAACAATGCGAGAGTACATTCGGCACTCCAACACTCACGCCCATTCGGCAGTATGAAACGAGATCTCATTCGGCATTTGAAATACCATGGCTCATCTGGCATTCCCATTGCCGAGATTCATCCGGTATTCCCAATGCCGAAGTCCATTCGGCATTCCCAACTCCACTGCCGAGCCAAGCTGCATCCCTACCACCGATCCAGGAGAAGGAGACCACCGGTCCAACTCCATCTCCACACCACTACCGAACCAAGCCTCACCTCCAACAACTACCGAACCAGATCCCCTCTCCTCCATCACCGAACCAACCCACACCGAACCAGATCCCCTCTCCTCCATCACCGGACCAAACTCCACTTAGCCACTGCCGGACCAACGTCCCACCGAACCAACTCTCCACCCAAGCCATGCCGAACCAACTCCCTCCAACAACTACCGGACCAAGTGGATACCGAACCAACATCGCCAGACCAGATTGCTTCAGCCCAGGTCCACCAGCAGCTATATACATCCAGAACCCCTACCCCCAGCCTCACTCTATAAATAGACGGGCAGGGGTACAACAATGGCAGAAAAGTTTGAGAGCTCAAGCACGGATAGAACTTTCAAACAACTTTCAGTTACTTGTAATCAAAGCTTTGTACTTGTAATCTGAAGAGAAAAGGAGAATAACATATAAAGTGTACGTAGGCACTGTGTGTCTTTTACAGTTTAGTTCCTGCGTTTTACATATTTGCATAAATCACCCAAATCGCTAAGAACAACATATACTCAACTAAATCGTACAACTTTGAGGTGTTTGCCCATTTTTTGCGCAAACATTTTTAGTGCTTTCATTGAGAGTTGAACTCAGGACCTCCTGCTTGGAAGTTGAATTTGAGAGTTTAGAGATTTAGATTGGAAGAGTCATGGCGAGACAATCAAGTAGAAGGCCAAGGCCAGAGCAGAGTCAACAGGAAGGGAGTCAAGAGGCTTCCTCTGGAGCAAACCAAGCTTCAGCCTTCATCACCAGGGATGAGATGGAGGCTATGATGAGAAGACAAGAAGAGATGATCCAGAACTTGCTTCAGCAAATTGGGCAACTTGGAGCACAAAACCAAGGAGCAACTGGAGTTCAGAACGGAGCAGGACCATCTGGCGTAGCACCAGAGCTAGGGCGCACACACGCAGAGCATGTTAATCCGATCCCGGGAAGAGAGACGGGACCATCCGAACAACCTGGTGGAAATAGAGGAGTGAACGCTCAATCAAGGGGGCATATCCCAGAGTTCCCTCGTGAACTCGGGGGGCAGGTTGAAAGTGATGAACGAAGACTGCATCTCGGAGACGATGACAGATTGGCGGAGATGGTTAGAAGAGCTATGAGAGGCGGTTTGGTAAACAAAGACTTGGAAGATGTAAACAGGAGTCCTTTTTCTTCTGCAATTAGGATGGCTAGGAACCCACAAGAATTCAAGCTACCATCAGTAGAGATGTACGATGGGAGGACAGACCCTGCGGTCCATCTTACTAAGTATATGAGGGACATGGAAGTGCTGGGGTCATCACAGGAGATCATGGCCCGGTGCTTTCCACTGTATTTGACGGATATTGCGGCGTTATGGTTTAGGCAACTGGAGAGCGGCTCCATAGGAACGTGGGCAGATTTAACTGAGAGATTCATGAGGCAATTCAGGGTTCATATTGCGAGACCCAAGAATGTGATGACTTTGGCAACCTTGAAGCAGAAAACTGGAGAGACTTTGAGGAGCTTTCTAATGCGATTTAATGCGGCGGCAGCATCAGTGGATCGACCCAGATCCATCTATGGCCATGATGGCGGCTGTATCTGGAATAGCTGATAGCACAGAGTTCAAGAATTCATTAACCAAGGACCCGCCTATGAATCTGGGAGAGTTCTATCATGAGGCTGAAAAGTTTCTGCGTTTTGGAAGATGCTAGTGCAGAAAGAGAGGAAGAAGATGACGTTTACGCAATCAAGAGCGGAAACCCACCTGGAAGGGGTGCGGAGACTAGCAAAGGAAAGAGAAAGGCTGAGGATAATGATGACAGGTCAAAGCGGCAAAGGAGGGAGCCGCGATTCATCACTCACACTGAGATGAATGAGAGTCTAGAACGAATTTATCAGGATACCAAGGGCAGGTTCCATATCGTAGACCAATGCGAAGGGATCCAACCTCTGACGAAAGAAAATCAGATAAGTTTTGTGTATTCCATGAATTAAAAGGTCATAACACTAATGATTGTAGGCATTTGAAGGACGAGGTGGAAGGGCATATCAGGAACGGTATGCTCCTTCAGTACGCGAGGAGGCGAACTCCAGCAGTGGAGCCAGAGCGACCACCGTCTACATCGGCAAGAGGTGACCCTGGATCGGGGCACCGTTTGATTATCCATTGATTGCTTGATTAAAATAACGATGAACAAGTTGTAAACCTCTCGCTAACACGGTTAAATCATTTACACATGTGAGCGATCGTGCACGATCCATACGCATGCTCTGAATGACTACGAGCCGCGTTATAGTAAGAGTTTACGCTTTGACATCTTCATTCTGCTTTTTGCTTTGATTTTGATTTGAACATTTAAATTCTTCCTGTTTGGACATTTCTGCTGTAAGATTCATATGATTATTGCTTTAACATTTACAATTCTATGGAAAAATTACTTGTATGCCCGTGGATCGCGAACGGTCCACGAGCACCTCTTGCATGGCAGTGAACTGCCGAAGTCTTTGATTCAGAAACTCCCCCAAACAATAACTCTGGCACTGATAATATTAAGTCCCCCCCGGGCACACTCATTCGCCTCGAATGGAACCCGACTTCGAACAGTCACAATTCGCCTCGAACGGCACCCGACTTCGAACAGTCACAATTCGCCTCGAACACCCGACTTCGAACAGTCACAATTCGCCTCGAACGGCACCCGATCGCGAACGGTCACAACTCGCCTCGAACGGCACCCGACCTTGAACGGTCACAATTTGCCTCGAACGGCACCCGACTTCGAACAGTCACAAACTCGCCTCGAACGGCACAACTCATCTCGCCACAAATGGCTCGATCGCGAAAGGTCGCCATTTGAGGTCCACCCCCTGACCGCCAACAGTCGCACCTTACCACGAATGGCTCGATCTCGAATGATCGTCATCCGAAGTAAGGCGCTTGACCGCGAACGGTCTCATTTCATCTTTTGCTGCGAATGGCACCGGCCGTGAGCGGTCACATTTCACCCCAAGTGGCTTGATCGCGAACGGTCGCCATTTGAGGTTCGCCCTCTGACCGGGCTCGGTCGCACTTTACCTCGAATGGCTCGATCCCGAACGGTCGTCATTTGAAGTAAAGCGCTTGACCGTGAACGATCACATTCCACCACAAATGACTCGATCTCGAACGATCGTCGCCTGGATTTAGATGCTTGACCGCGAACGGTCGCACTTCACCTCAAATGACTCGATCGCGAACGGTCGTCATTTGAAGTTAGGCGCTTGACCATGAACGGCCGCGCTTCATCCCAAATAGCTCGATCCCTAACGGTCGTCATTTGGGGCCATATAAAATATCAAGCTCTTTACAGGTTGTCAACAGGATATGAACATCCAGCTCATGGCATTACAAAACACGCCTTCCTATCGCAAGACATGTTTTGGGGGGCAAAGTGTTATCCCATTTTTGGTCAAAACTGGAATATCAATGTTGTGTGCATTTTCACCACGACTGAACCAAGAAGAAGCAGCCAGCAAGCATATATAAGTCTAGGATTTCACTCAAGGTTCAAATATAAAAGTTCATTCGGTGAAACAATGCGAGAGTCCATTCGGCACTCCAACACTCACGCCCATTCGGAAGTATGAAACGAGATCTCATTCGGCATTCGAAATACCATGGCTCATCCGGAATTCCCAGTGTCGAGATTCATCCGGCATTCCCAATGCCGAAGTCCATTCGGCATTCCCAACTCCACTGCCGAGCCAAGCTGCATCCCTACCACCGATCCAGGAGAAGGAGACCACCGATCCAACTCCATCTCCACACCACTACCGAACCAAGCCTCACCTCCAACAACTACCGAACCAGATCCCCTCTCCTCCATCACCGAACCAACCCACACCGAACCAGATCCCCTCTCCTCCATCACCGGACCAAACTCCACTTAGCCACTGCCGGACCAACGTCCCACCGAACCAACTCTCCACCCAAGCCATGCCGAACCAACACACTCCAACCACTACCGGACTAAGTGGATACCGAACCAACATCGCCAGACCAGATTGCTTTAGCCCAGGCCCACCAGCAACTATATACATCCAGAACCCCTACCCCCAGCCTCACTCTATAAATAGAGGGGCAGGGGTACAACAATGGTAGAAAAGTTTGAGAGCTCAAGCACGGATAGAACTTTCAAACAACTTTCAGTTACTTGTAATCAAAGCTTTGTACTTGTAATCTGAAGAGAAAAGGAGAATAACATATAAAGTGGACGTAGGCACGTTCTGGCCGAACCACTATAAATCTGTGTGTCTTTTACAGTTTAGTCCCTGCTTTTTACATATTTGCATAAATCACCCAAATCGCTAAGAACAACATATAATCAACTAAATCATACGACTTTGAGGTGTTTGCCCATTTTTTGCGCAAATATTTATATTATTCTTGATGGTTTTATTCCACGGATATGGGTGTCCACTTTTGTACTTTTGGTTGTTTAGGCTAGTGGCGCTGGGTTGTTTTTTTCGGATAAGGTCACACAATGGAGGTGCTGCCAAAATTTTACATAACTTATGAGATTTTAAAGTTTAATAACTCATTTTAGTAAAAAATATAAGTCTAAGGGTGTGGGGACATTTTTATTCCTTAGAAATTTCGGGGACGAAATTTTTATAAGAAGGAAAGAGTGTAACGACCTATAATTTTTTGCATGAGATTGGGAATATTTTATTATTTAACTATTCACATTTGACTCAAAGTTAATAGATAATAAGATATTTTTTAATATATGGACTTGATTGTTAATGATACGTTTTAATTTTAGTTTATTGGATTATTCCATAATTTTTAATTTAAAAATATTTAAATCATCATTTGGCGATTTTTCAACAAACGATGATATTTTTGAAAATTTAGAGAATAAGATAAGTAGTGTATATTATTACTTTTTTGAGATTGTATCGCATTTTTATGCGCGATATTATTTTTGTTTTGTCGTGCATCGTTCGTATGCGAACGAAATATTGTGCAGTGATGTGCCGAAAATATTTTTATAAGCCAAAATCAAGAGCTTAGAAAATTCAACCCACTTTACTTTTTTCCTCCTTCGCTTATCTTTCTATTACTTCCTATAAGCTAAGAAAAATTAAATCCACATCTTTAAAAGTTATTATCAAATAATCCACTCAACGAAAAATTCAAATTAAGGATTATAGGGTTTGTTGAGACTAGATCTACATTTCTTTAGGTAATTGGATGGGTAGGTTAATGTTTTTATTGTTCGATAGTTTGGTTGAGGCTAGGTTTGAATTAGGGTTTATAATTTTAGTCAATAAGGAGGAAGTAAGCAGGGGCCAAGTATGGATTTGTGTTTGTGGGGTAGAGTAGCATAGGCGACCAAGTTTGGGTATAGTGCAACGACGTGTAGGGAGGTGCGACGTAGTCAAGTCGAGGGGAGGAGCAACCCAATCACTTTTCACTGAAGCCCATCGCGCAAGAAGATAAGTAGTTGGGGAGGAAGCTTCCATGATTTAGGGAATTTTTCTGCGAACGAGAGTCATTTTACTGGAATATTGAGAGTGTATATAAAGAGTGAAGGAGGGGATGTGTATGGCCATATCGTATCTGTTATTAGCATGTTGGTAGGAAGAAGTGTTTTGGGTAGGGATTAGTTTAAACTAGGTGATTAATATTAAATTAAATGTTAAGTGTAATTTATTTATATTTAAATGTCAATGTCTTATAAAACGTGTAACTCTCTCATACGATGTCTAACTGATGTAAGATTTTTTGGATTGTGCTTGTAAGAACGTTTGCTATACACTGGAATTGGTTTGGTCAAATTTGGAGTAAGTGAAATTTTGGGATAAAATCGATTTTAGTTCATAGTGGAATGCCTAAGCGTCCACTGGAATTCGATGAGTTAACTTCACCTTTTTGGATAATTAGGGTTTTATAGTAAATAAAAAAACTATTTGCTCTATGCTTGAATGATTGTTGGTTTGGTTTGGTTAAATATTCGATTTTATAAGTGAATAACATTTAAAATGAAATATAGGGAATTTTTTTAAAGCAATCTGAATTTCTCGTCATTGTGATTTTTAATTCCAGTTATATACATATTCATTTAAGTTTTAGTTATATACTTATTATGTAGATTGTTAATGTAGTGCACCATGATAATTCGCTCAACCATCTTATGTCGCTCGCCGGCCTTAAGTCGCTCAATGTTAAGTCGCCTGCGAGTTATGTCAATCGTATGCCATTTCCTTAAGTCGCTATTTCCTTAAGTCGCATGCTTAAGTTGCTCAACGACATACCTAAAAGATAACGGCTCAAAAAAACAAGGCCTCATTTCTATAAGTCGCTATTTTATGTTACATGGGTTCTTAAGTTGTAAGTCGTAGGCCGCATTTCCCTTAAACCGTTCACTTATGCCGCATTTCCTTAAACCGTTCCTGAAGTCGTGCTTTCTCTTATGTCGCTATGTCGCTAGGTCGCATGGTTTCTTATGTCGCATGAAGCCGTGTATCTTCTTAAGCCGTTCCTGAAGCCATGCTTTCTTCTTATGTCGCTGATTTCTTAGGTCGTGAGTCGTGAGTCATATGTTGTTATGTTGTATTTTTGTATTGTTAAGTCGCATGTATTGTTAAGTCGTACGTTATTATGTCGTATGCTGTTAGGTCGCTTGTGTTGTATTAAGTCGCGTGTGATGTTGTAATTTGTAATTGTGTTAAGTCGTATGTCGTATGGTGTTAAGTCGCGTGTGTTGTAATTTCCTATAAATAGGGGTGTGTTGTCATTTGTAAAGGGAGTTAATTCTTGAAATAAAATTGTGTGTGAGCTTTTGTCACCATTGTTGAAGTTGAGTGTGATCTCCTTCTTCTTTCCATCTTCGGGTTATTCGTGCGCGAATCAACGAAGTTGAAGCCAATTCTCGGTATCACTTACAAGTTATCAACGATCGAATTGTAAATCTTTCAACACGGTATCTTACGAGATCAACGGGTTGGAGATAGCTAGATTCCGGCATCATCAAGATCAACGTAATTGGGCATTTATCGTTCTATCGGTTTATTTGACATGAAATTATCATTTCGTGAGGAAGATCCTGGATAGATTGTAGCAGTTTGATATCTAAACTGTTCAAGCCTAAGTCGAGCTGCGTCAATTGGTATCAGAGCTGTGTCAATTGCTTCAAGCTGCGTCAATTGGTATCAGAGCCAAATAAGAGCCAAATCAAAACAAAATCAGAGACGGAAACGAGATTGTTTAATGATCATGCCTCCGAGATGTGCTAATCGCTATCATAATGTTGAAGATTTGTATAGAAGACAAGAAGCTAAGCAGATGGAGCAGCGTATCAATGAAAAGATCAAGGAGGGTATTGAAAAATTGGAGAAATATATGAACGACATGAATCGAAATCAAAGGAGAACGTCACCAGTTTCGAACCAGAGTGGAAACAGGGTTTCACCATCGGTTTCGGGAGAAAGGAGGATGTCACCCTATTCTTATCGAGATAGGAGAGAATCATCAGTTTCAATGAGGCGAGAACACCATGGGTATCGAAATAAAGAAAGAAGAACTCAACGTGGGTATGAGAATGAACCTTATCGTGATGCTGAAAGACATTGTAGAAGGGACATGCATGGTCGGAGAGACGTAAATGGTCATGATCGATATCGAAATACATCTGATTTTGAGGAAGATGGTGATGGAGGTGGTATTCATTATCGAAATCGAGGCCAAGTGCGAAATCAATATATGTATTAAGAAAATGATCGTAAATGGGAGTCAGGCATGAGGATGGAAATTCCAGAATTCGAAGGTTGTATGCAAGCAGAAGAATTTCTTGATTGGTTGTCGAATATTGAAGAATTTTGCAATTCAAGGATGTGCCTGAGAATCGCAGAGTCCAATTAGTTGCTACAAGACTGAGGGGAAGAGTTATGGCTTGGTAGCAACAAACTAAACTAACTCGGGAGAGAATGGGAAAATCAAAAGCTGTCACTTGGGAGAAGATGAGAAAGATGATGAAAGCAACTTTCTTGCCGTACAATTATCAATCTCTTATGTATCAACGTTTGCAGAATTTGGGACAAGGGACGAAGACAGTGAATGACTATGCAGATGAATTCTATCAATTGATTGCAAGGAATGATATTATGGAAACCGAGGAACAACTAACGGTTAGATATATTGGAGGGTTACGAATGCCAATTCAAGACATGGTTAATATGTTTAATCCAATGTCTGTTGCTGAAGCACATTAGAAAGCTCTAGCTTGGGAGAAACAAGGGAGACGAAGAAGTGGTGTGTTCGTGGGTTCTAACAATCAGAATAAGGTGCTAGTAGCAGTGCTAATGTTTCCAAGGCAGTCAATAAACCAATTGTCAATGGAGCCACTAAAGCAAAGGTCAATAACAGTATAAGTGCTATAATTGTCAGGAGTTTGGCCATAAAAGCAATGAATGTACAAAGCCAAAGAAGAGAGCATTAGTTGCAGAGGAATGTGAGTATAAGGATGTGGAAGCTGAAATTGATTATTCACAACCATCGAAGTTTGATGAAGATGAAGAAGTTGTGTCAGGAGACGAAGGGTGTAATTTGATGATAAGGAGGTCTTGTTTAATGCCAAAGCATGAGAATGATTCTAGCTGGCTGAGAAGCAATATCTTTCAGTCTACATGTACTATCTTGGGAAAGGTTTGTCGATTTGTTATTGATGAGGGAAGCTGCGATAACAATATTTCTGAAGAAGCTGTCACGAAGTTAGAGTTGAAGACTGAAAAACACCCTAGACCTTATCAACTGGCATGGCTAAAGAAAGATGGAGAAGTGACAGTAGGAAGTCGAGCATTTGTTACATTTTCTATTGGGAAGAAGTACAAAGATGATATATGGTGTGATGTTGTCGACATGGATGTGTGTCATCTACTATTGGGAAGGCCATGGCAATATGATAGAGTTGTACAACATAATGGTCGCACCAACAGCTATAGTTTCATGTACGAAGGGACCCAAATTACTTTAATTCCTAAGAAGCGTGAACAAAATGAGAGCAAGTCAGAGAAGAAAGTGGAATCAACTAGTCTATTATCTACGAGAGAATTTGTTGAAGAATTGAAAGATAGTGCTGAATTTTTTATGTTGATTGGGTATGAAACAAGTGAAGCTCTTGAAATTCCTGTGGAGGCTAGACCGGTGTTGAATGAATTTGAAGATGTCTTTCCTGCGGAATTACCCAAGGAATTACCACCACTAAGGGATATACAACATCAAATTGATCTTGTGCCAGGTGCTATTTTACCGCATAGGCCACATTATCGTATGAGTCCAAAAGAGCATGAAGAGTTGAGGAGTTGCTTGAGCAAGGGCGTGTTTGAGAGAGTCTCGGTCCTTGTGTTGTACCAGCTTTGTTGGTACCAAAGAAAGATGGTTCATGAAGAATGTGTACCGATAGCAGGGCACTCAACAAAATAACTGTCAGATACAATTTTCCTATGCCAAGACCTGATGATCTATTGGATCAACTTAGTGGATCTGTAATCTTTTCTAAGGTCGATCTTAAGAGTGGTTATCATCAGATTCGCATAAGACCAGGTGATGAATGGAAGACAACATGCAAGAAGACTGCAGATGCAGTTAATGTCGCACAGTTATACTTCAGAGAGATCTATCATCTTCACAGGTTTCCCGAATCTATTGTATCGGATAGAGACACTCGTTTTCTGAGTCATTTTTGGATCAGTCTATGGAGAATGGTCGGGGAAAAGCTGAAATTTAGTAGTGCTTATCATCCACAGACAGATGGACATACAGAAGTTGTGAATAGATCCCTAGGTAATCTATTGAGATGCCTCGTGAATGACAATTTGAAGAATTGGGATTCCAAACTGTGTCAAGCTGAGTTTGCGCATAACCATGCAGTTAATCGTAGCACCGGGTTCAGTCCATTCCAGGTTGTTTACTCAACAATTCCTAAGGGACCATTAGATTTATCTATAGTACCTTAGCAGAAAGGAGTGATCAAACGAGCTAGTGATTTTGTGAATGAATTGCAAGAGTGCCACAGGATTGGGCAGGAACGATTGCTTAAGGCGAATGAGAAATATAAGCAATCTGCAGATATTAAACGATGAAATGTTGAGTTCAAAGAAGGAGATTTTGTATATGCAATATTGACTAAGGATCGATTTCCTATTGGTACTTACAACAAACTAGCTGCTAGAAAGATTGGTCCTTTGGAAATCGTGAAAAAGATCAATGAGAATGCTTATCAGTTAAGACTACCGGATCATATCCATACTGCTGACATTTTCAACGTCAAACACTTGATTCCATATTATGAGAATAAATATGTCGAAGGAGAGGAAAGTGTAAATTCGGGGTCGAATTCTTTTCAACCAGGGGAGGATGATGCAGCGCACCATGATAATTCGCCCAACCATCTTATGTCGCTCGCCAGCCTTAAGTCGCTAAATGTTAAGTCGCCTACGAGTTATGTCAATCGTATGCCATTTCCTTAAGTCGCTATTTCCCAAAGTCGCATGCTTAAGTCGCTTAACGACCTACCTTAAAGATAACGGCTCAAGAAAACATGGCCGCATTTCTATAAGTCGCTATTTTTTGTCACGTGGGTTCTTAAGTCGTAAGTCGTAGGCCGCATTTCCCTTAAACCGTTCACTTATGCCGCATTTCCTTAAACCGTTCCTGAGGCCGTGCTTTCTCTTATGTAGCTATGTCGCTAGGTCGCATGAAGCTGTGTATCTTCTTAAGCCATTCTTGAAGTCGTGCTTTCTTCTTATGTCGTTGATTTCTTAGGTCATGAGTCGTGAGTCGTATGTTGTTATGTTGTATTGTTGTATTGTTAAGTCGCATGTATTGTTAAGTCATACGTTGTTATGTCGTATGCTGTTAGGTCGCTTGTGATGTACTAAGTCGCGTGTGATGTTGTAATTTGTAATTGTGTTAAGTCGTATGTCATGAGTCATATGGTGTTAAGTCGCGTGTGTTGTAATTTCCTATAAATAGGGTGCGTTGTCATTTGTAAAGGGAGTTGATTTTTGAAATAAAATTTTATGTGAGCTTTTGCCACCATTGTTGAAGTCGAGTGTGATCTCCTTCTTCTTTCCATCTTCGGGTTATTCGTGCGCGAATAAACGAAGTTGAAGCCAATTCTCGGTATCACTTATGAGTGATCAACGATCGAATTGTAGATCTTTCAACACGATATCTTGCGAGATCAACGGGTTGGAGATAGCAAGTTTCCAGCATCATCACGATCAACGGAATTGGGCATTTATCGTTCTATCGGTTTATTTGACACGAAATTATCATTTCATGAGGAAGATCCTGGAGAGGTTGTAGCAGTTTGATATCTAAACTGTTCCAGCCTAAGTCGAGCTGCGTCAATTGGTATCAGAGCCGTGTCAATTGCTTCAAGCTGCGTCAATTGTTAAGTGCTAAAATTTGACAGTTTAGCCGTACTGGATGTGACACCAACATATGTTAAAAGTGGAACCTTTTTAGAGAAAAAGATAGTAATAGCATTGGTTACGTGCTATAGTAACTATTGGCCTCGTTATAGTATTTTGAAAAGTACTATTAATTACTATTTTGATCTGGGAATGGTTTCGATTTGTAAAAATGATTTTTAAATCTGACCTTTTGGATTTTCTATGATATTTTATGTAAAGATAGTTATTGAATATCTCTATTTTACTTCGACTTCTATATTATTCTTTTTTAATATATGTGTGTGTATAAATATTTAATATTATTTTGAAAGTATTTGTCATTATAAAATTTATTATAATAAGTAATGATTATTTTTAAGGAATTAAAAGGGGTTTATCTTTAATTTTTAAGTTATTTCGTTTTAAAAAGAAGATGGCAGTATTTTGGAATAAATATTTTTGAAATATTTTGTATAAAATGTTGTAATAAAAGAATAGATTTATAAATGGATTTTATAAATTTAAGGGAGATTAATCGGTGGTGTTTTATAAATAAAAGAATATTTTTTGAAATGGTATTTTATGAAAAGGGAAAATATTATCACTTTGATAAACTGGAGTAATAAATCACAGTTATGAATTATAGTAATATATGGAATAATTATGTTATGGGAAGTATATGAGATTTATAATTATATTTGGAGGTTTGTTTATATTTGGAGTTTGTTTTATAGAGGAGTTTTATAGTTATATTTAGAAATTTATAAAAGGAGTTTTATAAATGAATTAGGATTTTCTATAAAAATAAGTTGCAAATAAATTAAGGAATTATAAAATGAGTCTCATAAATGATATTTTATATAAGAAGTTTGTAAAGAGTTTTATAAATAGTATATGGGATGTTTAAAAAGGAGTTTATTAAATACATTTGGATATTTTTAGAAGGAGGTTTTATATTATGTTTGGATATTTACAAAAAGAATTTTATTATATATAGATAATATTTTATAAAAGGAGTTTTTAAATATAAGAAGTTTTATAAAGGCATTTTATAAAATGGAATTTATAAAAAGGCTGAACCCTGATTTCCATAAATGATAGTTTTAAATTACAATGGTGTAGAAAATATTCTTTTCATACTTAACACCAAATTCCAAGGTGTGAAAACTCGTCTCTATCTTGAGAATTAAGAATGTGTGTCAGGGCAAGGATAGTTTTCTAACTTGTCTTATTTCATTGTTAATCCAGGAATGGTACTTTTGAAATCGGGATTTGGTGTTAAGTATATTTGATCTAATTTCCAAACGACCTGTTTACTTACACCAAAAGTGTTTTTGGTTTGTTTTATCAAAACTTTAGGTTATAATATTTTAACCCAAATAAGTATGGTTTTTGGAATAAATCTTTCTTAAGATTTATGAATATACTTGCACCGTTGAGATAAGTATATTAGTATAGTTTCCAAGTACTAGAAGTGTAGTGTTTTGTGAATTTACTTATACTAGTATAAGTATATGTAGTGGTTTTTCTAAATTTTTAGTAGTGAAATGCTTTGAGAGTAACTTATACATTATAAATAAGTATATCAATATTTTTCAAGCATTGAAAAGAGTAGAGATGGTTTGGGAATATATCTTTGTAAAAGTATTTTCAATACAAGAATTTATAAAGTGGTCTTAATTAGTGATATATTAAATTAAAGAGGCTTAGTGGCTACTTTGTGCTTGACCATGCTTGGTTAAATCCTTGGTGGAATTGTTGTTTATTTGATAGTTAAATAACCGACTATCAAATGTTAGCCAGTTTTCAAAATTATTGTTTATCACTACGGAGAGACCAGGATCGAATATATTATTCGAAAACCACTTCAAAGTGGCATAAGAGTTTAAATTGAAGAAATCTTAAATATGATGATATCGAAGACGAAGCTCTTTGAAGTGAAAGGACTATTTGCTACTAATATTGAGGGTGATTCCAAAAAGTACGTAATAGAATTAGTGCCTTTAGTTTCTTTATGTCCTGAACAATTTGTAAGGATGAATGCTGGCATTGCACTGTTTCCTAGAAGGCAGTCTTAGCATTCCAAGTGGAATTTTTTAAAAAGCTAAAACATTGCTCTTGCCTTAACAACTGAGAATGACAAAAATGGAGGATATGCTTCAGGTCTATGTGGCTCGCACCCAATGGGGCATTGTCATCACTCTTCTACATATATATTTATGGATTTGGTTATGCATGAGAGATCTCGAGAAAAGGTTGCAAAGCAATCGGGTTGATAAAATATTCGGTACTATTCAGGTAGGACGATCATGATTTGCAGAGGGTCCATGTGAGGCCCTCGGTACATTTTCTCAAGGTGTATTGTAGCAGGCGGTACCTTAGTGCCTTGTCATTATGTGGAATCCATTCTTGAATAATTGCCTTTCAGACTTAGATGTATACCTATTATGCTATAACTTGATTAAGTAATAATTTCGACTATGATTCAATATTTATTTTAAGACACAGACATTATTGTAATATCAGAAGATTTTCTATGAAATGGTTTGGTTATCGTGAGCTAAAAGGCCGTCTGTATTTTTATGCTACGTGATCTTACGAGATACCATTTATTTTTTAAAGGTTTTGTAACGTTAAAATCCATATGATGCGTGTTTCTCACAATGGTTTACCAAACTGATGTGGGCATTTTATAATTCTCGAATCAGCTCGAGCATGTCTTTCAGATTTAATTTTAATGATGTTGAGCTTTAGGGGACAAGATGGATGCCTTCAAGATATATTAATGTATATTTTATTTCCACTACATTGGTTGTTTATATTTATCAGCATTTGTCAGGACAAACTTTTATAACTATCTAGGCTAATGATAGATAGATATTCTGATTGATGAATGAGTATTATAGGTTTCTTTTGTAAAGATCTATTGTACATTATAAATTACTCATCACCGATGTGAGGTACTGTTCTATCTTTTCTTTCATTTTTCCCAAAAATTCTATCCTTTTGGCACTTGGATGCTCGGCACGTGAATACAGTAGATGTATGGGTGTTGACTTTTGAGGGTCAAAAAGGCAGATCGTTGTAGTGGGTGTCCAGATATCCCTATCTTCAATAACTACTCCTAATGAAGTCCTCGAGTGCCTAGAATGCAACTAAAGCAACCATAACATCGGTCAAGCAATCCCCATTATCGCTCCATGTGCTCTGAATCTATGATAACACGTACGACCTAATTACTACCAAGGACTAACAGAAATCCCAGTTTGCAGTGCAATCTCTTATAACATCCTGGAATTTTATCATTTTTATTTTGAATGTTCAATTAATTTTAAATATTTTTTTTAAAGTTAAATTACTTATATTCAAATGTAGTGATTATTTAGATATTTGAATTGTAAATTAAATATTAATTAAATGGATTTAATAATGTTATTTAACTTCTTTTAATTAATAAATGCTAATGGTGAACTCATTTTGTAAATTTATTAATAATAATAAATAGTTCAAATAAATAATAAGAAAATCAATTGTTAATAAAAGGAATTGATTTTTATTATAGTATTTTTAATTGAATTTATAGGATTTTCCATAATTTTTACAATGGATAATATTTAAATTTTTGTTTGACGCGTCAAACTTTGGTATCTTTAAAAGTTCACCAAATAAAATAATATGTGTATTATATTATTATTTTGGAACCATGCTGTGATGACCCAGAATTTCGGCAATGTCAATTTGATGATCTTCTTTTATAGTTATTTAAATTGGCAAAATTTATCTTTTTTAAAACAAGTAAAAATATGTTTTCTAATTATAATATATATATATATATATATATTGTGATTAGGAAGCATTATTTTATAATTCTTAAAAGATATTTAAAGTTAAGTTAAATATTTTTAAAAATACTATAGATAAGTATATATATATATTTATTAATTAAGGGAAGGATATCTTAAGCTTGAAATAGGATTTAAATAAAAGGTTTAATATTCTTTCTTTTAAAATTATACACAAACTAAATTTAGTTTGTATATATAAAAATATAAAACAATAAAACATAAATAAATATAAAAACATACGAAAATATATAACATATTGGAATTGACATTTGTAAGCTAGGAGTAACATGCAAATAACAAGTGGCATATTTCTTTTTCTTTAAAATTGAGAATAAATAATAAAAGGAGAAAGAAGGCTGTTTTCAGTTCAAAGCATTTTCATATTCATTTCTCATCTCTCCTTTCTTTCATCTTTCAAAATTAAAACTAAAAAGAAAATCAAACTTTAAGCCTTCAAAATGAAATCAAACAACTTCAAATTTAATCGAAGCAAGCAAAGATTCAAGCTTCCAGTTTCAGATCAAAGTAAATCAACTATCGGTTCTTAATCAAGAGAAGATTCCAAATTTTCAAGTCTTGTTCTCTGTTTAACAAAAATCTGGTGAGTAAACAATCTTTTTTTATGCTTAATCTGGTTTATATGTTGTTGCATGTGATAAATAATTAAAGTGAAGTTGTAGAAATTTTGCATGGATGTATTTTGTTTGAAATTTAGTGAATTGCTATGGGTATAACCCTTTGCATATCTGTGTATATGTATATTCAAGCTCTGTCCTTAAATTACAGGCTCAATCAACCTAAAGAAATTCATATCTCTTCATCTATACAATTTATGGCTATGATCTCTAAAGGAAAGATGTTTGTATGGATGTTATATTGCCTTTAAAAATAGTTCTAGGTGAATATATTGGGTAAATATTTCTAAAAGAAGAAATTACAGAGAAAATAAATTTAAGAAAGAAATTTGGTTTTTAAAATTCCAAATTTTAATTGTATAAACTGATTCGTATTGAAAAATGATGAATTTTGATATTCATATCATGAATTTTAAGTTTGTGGTTGTTGAGATTTCTCGAGTTGAATAGTATTGGGAATTTCACCGATTCTCCACGATAAGAGGGAGGTTAGGTGTCGCGCTTGATGCTGGAGGAAGCTGGTGCGATGAGGATCAGGGGAAAAATGATTAGTGGATTTCTAGACCACTGTTTGCACAAAAAATGGACAAATACCTCCAAGTCTTATGAATTAGTTGTTTTTATATTGTTTCTAGTGATTTGGGTGATTTATGCAGATATATAAAAAGCAGAGACTAAACTTTAAAAGACACACAGATTTATAGTGGTTCGGCCAGAACGTGCCTACGTCTACTTTATATGTTATTCTCCTTTTTCTTTCAGATTAAAAGTAAAAGCTTTGTATACAAGTACATGAAAGTTGTTTGAAAGTTCCTTCCGTGCTTGAGCTCTCAAACTTGTCTGCCATTGTTGTACCCCTGCCCCTCTATTTATAGAGTGAGGTTGGGGGCAGGGGTCTTGGATGTATACAGCAGCTGGTGGGCCTGGGCTGATGCAATCTGGCCTGGCAAAGTTGGTCCGGAACATCTTGGTTTGGTGGGACTTGGTCCGATGGTGAGTGATCCAGTGATGGTTGGATGGATGTTCATTCGGCTATGTATAGGAAGTGTGTTGGACCTGTGATGCTTGGAAAAGGAGTTGGTTCGGCGGTGAGGGTAGCTTGGTCCGGTGTTGGTTGGTTCGGCAGTGCCTCAGGGGCGAGATGGTGTCTTGGTTCGAAGGTAGATGGTAGCGAGAGGAATTGGACCGGTGGAAGGTGGTCCGGTGGTTAGTGGAATTGAGGGTGGTTCGGCGATGGAGAGGAGGGCCTTTGGTTCGGTAGTTGGGGTTTGGTTTTGATCCGGTGGTGCTGGAAACGTACCCAACATTTGCCCCCCAAAGTGGGTCATATGCAAGCATATGTCGCGCTTTGTTTTCTCGTAGTTTGGATAGCTTTATTCGGTTTCTAATGCCGAACCATCTGGTCTGGTTATTGTTTTTGTTTATAAATAGGGGCCACGTGCCTTCGTTCCACTTCCATCATTTGAGACAGCCGGATCACCTTAGTGCCGAATCATTTAGTGTCGAATCACCTTAGTGCCGAATCATCTAGTGCCGAACCAGGTGCATTTCCCTTGAGGTTTCTTTGTTTCACCGAATGAGCACAAGGACACATAGTACCGAATGAACTTACGTGCCGAATGACATTCAAACCTTGAATTTTTCCATGCTTCAAATTACAAGTGAAATTCCAGACTACATCGTTCATATGTTTACTTCCTTGTGTTACAGATAAATGTCTCGCAAAGTGGAAACTTGATCAGACAAGAGAAAATCTACGGACCG
This sequence comes from Allium cepa, assembly GCA_030765085.1. Taxonomy (NCBI): domain Eukaryota; kingdom Viridiplantae; phylum Streptophyta; class Magnoliopsida; order Asparagales; family Amaryllidaceae; genus Allium; species Allium cepa. Next base: position 239,388,285 of record CM060930.1, read on the forward strand.
AAGTGAGCCTCCCGTTGTGCCCCCTGCCCAGCCAGGACCAGCTCGACAGGGACCTGCCCCGAGGTCATTAGTGGACGGATATGGTCCTCAGGAGCTCTTGAATTCTCCTCCTGACTGCTTTCCTAGCTCTCTCAGAGAGGAGCAGCTTGATGTTATATCCCGATCCTTTGGGATTGATAGATCACTTATGCTGTTGCCGGGGGACGGAGTGATGCCGTACAATCCTCCTGAAGGATATTTCGCTCATAGCCGATACCACTGCATGTGCGGGGCCATTCCTCCGATCAATGCATGGATAGTCAGCTTCATTACCTATCTGAAGGTGGCCCCTTTCCAGCTCCAGCCCAATTCCTACGCTATCCTGGTGTGCTTATTCGTTATTTTCCAGAGAAAGTACGGGCGCCCCCTTCCAACCGGGATATTCGATATTTATATAACTTAAGGGGTTATAAGAAGGGGTCTTCGTACATTAGCTTGGAAGCGGCCATTCCCATTAAACCGGTCCTAGACCTGTATTCGAAGCTCAATATGTTTAAGAAAGAATGTTTTTTATCAAGGATGACTCCGTTTCCTTCCGCCTTTTCACTTCTGGCTGTAAGTTAAACTCCATTTGTAGCTTCTTTGTCTCGGCTGCAATGCTCCTTCTTATATGCTTTTATTTCTTGCTAGGGACAGGTGGCTTTGCAGTCGTGGAGAATGATTCCTTGGTTCTGATGGCTGCGGAAATAAGGGCTATTCCGGGACGGGATTGGTCGGCTTCTTACCTGATCAGGAACGCTACTCTCCTGGAGCACAACTTGATCCTACCACACCAGTACGTGGTTAAGCAGAGAGATACGGCTGAGGAGATGGCCGCCAAAGCCAAGGAAGGTGCCATGGTGAAAAGCGGCAAGAGGGAACCTTTCACAAAGCCTCCAGCTGTCAGAGGGAAGAAGCTCAAGAAGTCCGACGGCCCCTCTCCTAGCACTTGCCCAATTGCTCCGGGGGAGGAAGATGTGGAGGAGGATATAGGTGAGGGTGAAGGAGGCGATGGACAGAGCGGTAGTGGTGTTGGTGCCTTAACCTTCGGGCAAGCGGGAGAGATTCATGAGTGGAAGGATGATGCTTTCCGTCAAGCTTTCGGGGAGTCGGAGGGAGGATCGGCTTTGGTTGAGAAGGCAAAGGAGGCTAACAAGGCTGGGTCTGGAGCCGATCCATACTCTAAGAGCTCTTTTGCTAAGGCGACTCTGGCGATTCAAGGTGAACTTTTGACTTCTGCAGACTCCATTTACGATAGGGACTTAGGAATATCTTATGGTTCGCTCCCATCCTGGAATGAGATTCAGGACTTATTGCAGTATCCTACTCCTCCGCAGGGTTTGTATAATAGATGTGCCTTCTCACTCCTTTTAACTTAACATATTTCTTGAATTATGGACCATTGTATGTTCGTAACACTTGTTCTTAACTCCTGGGGCAGGCGGGGTGGCAAAGACCTCAGGCGTTCGACACCGCCTCGAATAATACAGACTTCTCAAAGCCTCTGCCAAGCCCAAGCCTCCTACTAACCATCCTGGAGACGTAGTTGGCTATCACCCCCTTCTCGGAGTTATCGAAGAAGACATTCAGAAGAGGAAGAGGAGACGTTCCTTGCTTGGTTCTCCACCTGGTCCTCAGCCCCCAGTCCAGCCTATTCACGATATTACTGAGGAAGATACTGGGTTTATGCCTTCCCCACATCCGTCGGAAAATCCAACCGTCACCCCGATAGATCGCCCTGGTTTGGCACGCAACCCATTTGCCGGTCACCCCGATCTGGACCCGAGTTCTCAGGATATTTCATTTGACGAGGCCACAGGTGAGCACCTTCTTCCCCGCAACCCCGTGGTACGGGTGCTTGATGAGGCCAAGTCCCTAGACCTTGATTTGCTTACTACTCAGATAGTTACCATGGGGGACGAAGCCAAGGCTAATATTGACCGAGTTGCGGAGGAGACCAGGAAGTTGATGGATCATCATGCCCGACTAGTCAAGGCTAGAGAGGAGATTGGGAGTGCCAACATCCGACTACGGTTAATGGTTTCTGATCAAGCCAAGCAGCTCGCCGATCAGGCCATTCAGATTTCTCACCACGAGGCAGCCTCCAGGCGGTTGAAGGAGACTATGGAAGAGGCTAGTAGGGCAGAACTACGAAAGATGGAGGCCGCCTGCAAGGAGCGGATTGACATAGCCATTGCTACGGTGGATGAGGTTCAGAGGGCGGATCTCGAGCAGGTAGAGGAGTTATCTGGGAGGCTTGAGGCCGCAGAGCTTGCTCAGGCCAGGCTAAAGGAAGAGATGGAGGAAATGAGGAGGTCTCTCCAGGCTGACCGCTTGAGATATCGATCGGAGAGGGATGTTGCTGTCCTCCGAGGCCTGGGTGAGGGAGTTTGAGGAGAATGAGGGGATGATGGATGAGATGTTGCAGGATATGTACTTCCATACTTAGAAGCATGGTAATCTATCCTGGATGGATGACTATCCCCGGATCTTGGCTAGGATATATCTCCGGGCTTTGGAGGAGGCCAAGGCCGATGCGGATAAGGAAGGTGGAGCGGCATTCAGGATGGACGTGGTTACCGCCCAGTTCTCAAAGGAGGAGAAGGTATCGGTGAAGGAGGGGATGCGGCTACTTGCTGCGGAGGAAGCCGGTGTGCAGTTGGGGGATGAGGACCAAGGAGCGGGTGTTGGTGAGTTTTCCCTTTTTAGCTTTTCATAACTTGATCGTTCGTTGTCGGTTCAATGGACTCTTTTCCTGAATTGGACAGGTGGGGCCTCTGGTCATCATGCTGGGAGCTCCGATCCTGCAGTCAAGTAGATTCGAAGAGCTGGTAGGACGAGGATGGAGCACTGGTGCAGTTGGTTATTTTTATTTGGCCTGCTTGACATTCCTGTACATGCTAGTTCAAAACATTAATGTACTCTCAAATTGTAATTATGCTATTGAACGTCTTTATGTAAGCTTATAACGTAAGCTGATTCTGTTATATTTTGAATGCTGTATAAAAAACATAGTTATGCATATGCCTGTGATTTAATTTTGTTCAATGTTAAGCTTTTGCTTGAAATATAGTCTCATGTTTTGCAATGTCACGAATAAGTCATAGCTACATGATTATGTACAAGAGAAAAGAGTACCGCCCCTTCATGTTCTGGTTGCGGGGGTAGCTTTGGACATCTTGTGTAATTGACCATGGATGCAGCTGAGTGCCTTGTCACCCAGTTTGCGGGCTCAGATTCTCGTGATCGAATGCCTCCTATTTAGTGTCCCGTACTTTGGGGACTGTTATGCAGGATGCAAGAAAAGTATTTAAATGGAATGGAAATAAAGGAAAAGTAAAACTTCCAGTCACGGAAGGCCGTCGATATGCTTAAGTTCATGGCAAACGGGTTTTGTAGTCACTTTCCCTAGCTGTGGGTCTTGGAGACATTTGTCACCCATCTTACGCCTCCGCCGGGAGTTTATCTTTTTTACCACAGCCGCACTTAAGACATATCGGAGCCGAGATCGCGCACAGTAACTACCCGAGCCATTATGGCCCGTAATCGTGGGTATTATTCAATTTACTGTGGCCGGCTAGCGTGGGTGCCGATCGTCAACCGTGGACTACCCCTGGCTGGCCACACCTTATGTTGGGGCTTAAAGGAGGTTCACAGTTGCCGGCGAGCCGAACGCTGTAATGATCTGCCATCGGCTATAGTCGGACTTCGTGATGGCTTATAATCGGCTCATTACAGTTGGCTTTGAGGGCAGTCGCGAGCACCGAGTTAACCCGCAGCAGAGGGATGCTGGAGCAAAAGTGTCTCATTGGCAAGTGCATAGAATCGCATAGTACCTATTGGGTATTGTCCAGGTGAGGTTGCGCCGCGAAGTTCCAGTACAGAAATGTCGTTATACATGATTTCGTTCAACAGAAAAGGATAACGCTTAACAAGCAGCCAAGATATAAAGGAATAAGTTAAAAAGAGACAAGATTTTTAAAGTGGTTCAGCACGAAAATGCCTACATCCACTGATTCTCTTTGTTAATTCACTTCATATGGGTAGTACAAGTTAAGAAAAGTATCGACGGAGGTGTTGGATGTTCCATGCCCTCTGGAACACCTCTCCGTCCACTGTTGACAAAATATAAGCTCCGTTGTGGAGATCTTTATGAATTACATAGGGTCCGTCCCAGATTGGATCTAGTGCTCCGGGGCGCGGGAAGATCCGCTTGAGGACAAGATCTCCTTCCTGTAAGCTGCGGTGCTTGACTTTAGAGTTGTATTGTGCTGCTACTTTTTTCTTGTGAGGTGCCGCTTTAAGTGCTGCATCATTTCTTCTTTCTTCAATTAGATCCAAAGACATGTGTAGGAGTTCTTCATTCTCTTCTGGGTTGTAGTGGATCCTACGGTGGGAAGGCACTATAGTTTCAACTGGGAGCATGGCCTCCGATCCGTATGCCAAAGAAAAAGAAGTATGCCCTGTTGATGTTCTGTAAGATGTGCGGTAGGCCCAAAGTGCCGTAGGAAGTTCATCCACCCAAGCGCCTTTTGACTTTTCAAGTTTCTTCTTGATTAGGGTTTTGAGGATTTTGTTGACAGCTTCGACTTGTCCGTTTGCCTAGGGGTAAGCCACAGATGAGAAGCTTTTGTGAATTCCGTGCTCTTGGCACCAGTCGGCGAATTCCTCGCTGTCAAATTTAAGTCCATTGTCCGATATGATTTTGAGTGGAACCCCGTACCTGCATAAAACATTTTTGATCAAGAAGTTAATAACTTTTGCCGAAGATATTTTATTTAGAGGCTCCGCTTCCACCAATTTGGTGAAATAGTCAACTGCTACTATGGCATATTTGGCTCCTCCTCGGCCCACTGGCAGTTCGCCAATCAAGTCAATTCCCCATATTGCAAAGGGCTAAGGGCTGGTCATTTGAGTAATCTCGTTTGTGGGTAGTCGAGGAATCTTAGCAAATTTCTGACATCTGTCGCATCTCTTGACGAAGTCCAAGGCATCTTTGTTTAAAGTGGGCCAGTAATATCCATATCGGAGTATCTTTTTTGCCAGAGTCTTCCCTCCAGTGTGATCTCCGCAACTTCCTTGATGGATGTTGGATAAGACTCTCCTGGCTTCCCTTCCAACGATACACCTTAATAAGGGATTAGAGAAGTCGCGCTGATAGAGGATGCCTTCTTGTAATGTATAGCGGGAAGCTTTCCTCAAGATTTTCTTGACTTCGTTACACCTGTCGGGCGGTGTGCCATCTTGTAAATATTACCGGATAGGAGTCATCTAAGTTTCTTCGTCGATCGCAGCTATCAGATTCGCTTGCTCGAAACTTGGTGCCAGCTGTTTTGAGATGGTCAATGCTCCGAAAATAGTGATGTTCTTCATACTAGCTTGCTTTGCTAGTTCGTCGGCCTCTTGATTCTCTTCTCGAGGAATGTGTTTGATTAGATAGTGATCCAATTGATTGAGCAGCGGCTTGGTCTTTTTTAGATATGCCGTGAGTCGTGCTCCTCGAGTCTGGAAGTCTCCCAGTATTTGATTCACAATGAGTTGAGAATCACTATGGAGACATAAAGAACCGACTCCAATCTCCAAGGCCAGTTCTAATCCAACTATCACCGCATTGTTGGTGGCAGCGAATTCCAACCTTAGGGCGTAGTGCAGCTTCCTTCCCCTGGGGGTGATTATCACAACACCTGCCCCCGAGCCTTGTTCGTTTGACGCTCCATCTACGAAGAGATTCCACTTGATATCTTCTGCTATTTCAGATTGCTCCTTACCTTTGTTAGTAGTGAATTCGGCAATGAAATCTGCTATGGCTTGCCCTTTGATAGCGGTGCGAGGATGGTAGGTGATATCATATTGACTTAGTTCAATTCACCACTTAAGTAATCGCCCAGAAGTGTCGGGGCGATGGAGCACTTGCCTTAGCGGTTGATCGGTTAAAACTCTAATGGAATGAGACTGGAAATAGTGTCGCAGTTTCCGTGACGTGATTAACAGACAGTATGCTAGCTTCTCAAGTTTAGGGTATCTGGCTTCTGCCCCTGTAAATCTCTTGCTTACAAAGTATACGGGCCGCTGTACGCGGTTGTCTTCCCTCACCAAAGTGGCGCTTAAAGCATGGGACGATACAGCAAGGTATAAGTATAGTTCCTCGCCTTCATCTGGAGTCGAGAGTACCGGTGGTCTCTGGAGGTGTCCGACTAAGTTAAGGAAGGCTGTCGAGCATTCGTCAGTCCATTCGAACTTTCCTTTGTCTTTCTTTAGAGCTTCGAAGAAAGGGATGCATTTGTCGGTTGCTTTGGAGATGAACCTACTTAGGGCGGCCACTTTCCCGTTTAGGCTTTGCATCTCTCTTCGAGTGGATGGTATCTTGATATCTTGCAAAGCCCGAACTTGTTCGGGGTTTGCTTCAATCCCCCTGGCATGAACGATGAATCCCAAGAACTTTCCCGACGATACTCCGAAGGAGCACTTTAAAGGGTTCAGCTTCATTCCATATTGGCGAAGTACTTGAAACATCTCATCCAGGTGGTTTATATGATCGTTGGCTTTCCTCGATTTTACCAGCATGTCATCCACATAAACTTCCATAGTGTGTCCTCTTAGTTCTGCAAACATCTTGTTGACAAGGCGCTGATAAGTAGCTCCGGTGTTTTTAAGTCCGAAAGGCATTACTTTGTAGCAGTACAATCCCCGGTCAGTGATGAAACTAGTGTGGTCTTGATCGAGAGCGTGCATAGGGATCTGGTTATATCCTGAGTATGCGTCCATAAAGGATAAGAGTTCGTGTCCGGCAGTGCTGTCCACGAGTTTGTCGATTCGGGGGAGTGGGAAGCAGTCTTTCGGTCAAGCGTCATTTAAGTTAGAGAAATCGATGCATGTTCGCCGCTTCCCGTTAGCTTTCTTTACCAGTACCAGATTGGCGATCCATTCTGGGTAGATGGCTTCTCGTATGAAGTCATTGGCAAGTAGGTTCTTTACTTCTTCCTCTAGGGCCGCGGATCGTTCTGCCCCCATGCTTCTCTTTTTCTGCTTTACTGGCACCTTCGTGGGATCGATGTTCACTATGTGGCATGCTACATCTGGGGAGATTCCTGTCATATCAACATGCGTCCATGCAAATACATCCGTGTTGTGGCGAAGAAAATCAATGAGTTGATCCTTTAACTCTTCTTTTAGTTGAGATTCGATTTTCAATAGTCTACTTGAGTCATGTTTGTCTACAGCTACGAATTCCATAGCCTCTACAGGCTCTGCGGTGGCCTCCTCCTCTTTGTCCCTGCGGTCTAATTCATTGAAAGGGTCACTGGTATATCGAAGAGGAGAGGCTTTCTTTAGTTTCTATGCTTCCAAGTTTTTCATGTAGAGAGTAGTCTCTGCATTTTTCCCTTTATCTTTTCTGCGGTTATTGCGAAGTTCAGTTACATAGCAGTCTCGAGCAACGTCTTGATCTCCCTCTATTTCTCCTATTCCGTTATCTGTTGGAAATTTCATCTTCAGGCACTATGGGGCTAGGACAATTTGGAAGTCAGACAAGGCCGGTCTCCCCAAAAAGGCGTTGTAGGCCGAATGGTTCTCTATCAGTACGAATGTTTGTTTTCGCACAGCGGAGCGGGGATGACTTCCCATTTCAACAAATAGGTCCAGTTGCCCGAGGGGCATCTTCGCATCTCCAGTGAAACCATGTAGTGGTTTGTTGCAGGGAGACACATCCTTCATTGACAGCTTCATTTTGTCGAAAGCATGCTTGAATAGGATATTTACTGAGCTTCCAGTGTCTATTAAAATTCGAAAAACTTTGGCTGGACCGAACCAAGCAGAGATGACCATAGGATCCATGTGTGGGAACTGTCTTCCCTCTAGATCACGCCTATTGAATGTGATGTCGTCACTCTCTTTCCGTTTCGGGTGGCGTTCTTCCATAACAGAATTAACGTAGCCTTCAGCGTTTCTAAGTGACTTACTGTATCTTTCCATCTCTGCCCAGCTTCTGTCAGCGATGTATGGTCCTCCTGATATGGTATGGAATACTATTTTCTCTTGAATAGAGCCGCTGGTGTTGCGATTTCCTCCGCCTTCCTCCGGGAGGGGTAACCCTGGGTTTTCATTGGCGGGAGCTGGAGTCCTGCTCTGGGTTTTTACATAGCGCTCCAGTCTCCTCCTTCTGATGTTTCTTCAATCAAGTCCAGGAGATGGTGGCATTCATTGGTGTCATGTCCATGGGATTCGTGGAAGCAGCAGAACTTTCCAGATTTGAGTGCGTTATCTGACTCCTTCTTGTGCGGAGGGCGCTTGCATCTAACTTCGTATTGAGTGGCTAGGAAGATGTTTTCGATCGTTTCATTCAAAGGATTGTAGGAGTCAAATCTTGGTCCATGTCGATATAGGCGCTTTTCCCCTTTCTTGCCCCCAGCATTGTCTCTAGAGTCATTTCTCCGAACATCCTTTGTTGCAGCGGAAACCCTGTTTGTGGCTGTTTTAACCTGTTGCCCTGACTGCCTCTCAGTGGCACCGTCTTCAAGTCTCATATACTTTCCAGCTTCATGGAAGAAATCAGGTAAAGTAGCTGGCTTTTCCTTGGTTAGTCTTCTAGCAAATTTAGTATCCGGGTGTACACCACTGCACAGGGCCATTAGGATAAGTTTCTCGTCGGCATCTTGGACTGCGGCCGCCGCAGCGTTGAATCCGGTGAGATATTGTTGCACTGTCTCTCCGGGTTTCTGCTTGATATTAGATAAGGAATAAGCATCCTTGGGTTGTTCCACATGAATGTTGAACTGGCTGATGAATTTTTCTTTCAACATTTCCCATGAGCTGATGGACCCTAGGGGTAGGTGGCAAAACCAGGAGGTAGCTAGGTCTGCCAAGAAGAGCGGGAAGCATTTACACCACACTCCCTCCGTTGCTTCGTTCATGAGCATATGCTGGGTGTATCTCTGTAAGTGTACGATGGGGTCAGAGGTTCCCTTGTAAGGTTCCATCGTAGGCATTTTCCATTCCCGGGGGGTGATGGCAGTTTCAATCTTGCGGGTGAAGGGGCTGGTTACCCTAGCACCTATCCCTCGATCCCTTTGCTCCCGTTGGACGCACTCCCTAAACAATCACGCCATTCTTTCATCAAAACTTGGAGTGGATAAAAATGAGTTTGGTTCTTCCCTGCGGGATTGACTCCGTCCAGATGACCTGTAGGGATGGTATCGTTTATCACTCCTGACATTCTCCAATGGCTGCCTCTGGTCTTCCAGAGGCATGTAGGGGTCAGCCACAGTTGGCCCTTGCCTTGATCTTCCCCTGCTGGGTTCTGTTCTTAGCACTTCCTCGGGTCCAACTTCGGCCTGGACTCCAACTCAGCCCCGTCTACTGGTGTTCCCATGGTTAGGTAGCATGACAGGCTCAGCTACATCCGACCCCTGCCTGGCACCTCCCCCGTTAGGTTCGGTTCCAAGTGTTTCCTCGGGTCGGAATTCGGGCTGAGTCCGGGCTCGGCTCCTACCATGGCTGTTTCTGTTGTTAACCTCTTCGAAGAAGAAAGGCCTTTGTCGCCTCCCAGATCCCCCAGATTGGGACTCACCCCATGATTCGGTGTTGCGGTTGGATTCTTCAGCGTCCCTTAGGCGTGACATGAGTTGGTCCACCAAGGCTTCTTGTTGAGATGCGAAGCGGTTAGTTACTTCAGCCACAACCCTGTCCAGGTCCGCCCTAGTAATTGGTTGTTCCGCGGCGGGGGCTGTTGGATTTGCCTGATTTTCATCTGGTACCCGCTGTTAAAACGAAATGATTCTCTTGATTTGGGGCCACTGGATATGGGATATTGCTAGTTGCGACGTTCTTTCCTTTGTTAACATCTCTCCTCTGCCTGGAAGTCATGTTGTCGGATCAAGGAACGATGCTGTTAGGAAGAAGGTTGGTAGGAGAAGCTGTAGCTTCTAGCTCGAGCTCTCAATGAAAGCACCAAAAATGTTTGCACAAAAAATGGACAAACACCTCCAAGTCTTATGAATTAGTTGTTTTTATGTTGTTTCTAGTGATTTGGGTGATTTATGCAGATATATAAAAAGCAGGGACTAAACTGTAAAAGACACACGGATTTATAGTGGTTCGGCCAGAACGTGACTACGTCCACTTTATATGTTATTTTCCTTTTTCTTTCAGATTACAAGTACAAAGCTATGTATACAAGTATATGAAAGTTGTTTGAAAGTTCCTTCCGTGCTTGAGCTCTCAAATTTGTCTGCCATTGTTGTACCCCTGCCCCTCTATTTATAGAGTGAGGTTGGGGGCAGGGGTCTTGGATGTATACAGCAGCTGGTGGGCCTGGAGTGATGCAATCTGGCCTGGCAAAGTTGGTCCGGAACACCTTGGTTTGGTGGGACTTGGTCCGGTGGTGAGTGATCCAGTGATGGTTGGATGGAGGTTCATTCGGCTATGTATAGGAAGTGTGTTGGACCGGTGATGCTTGGAAAAGGAGTTGGTTCGGCGGTGATGGTAGCTTGGTCCGGTGTTGGTTGGTTTGGCAGTGCCTCAGGGGCGAGATGGTGTCTTGGTTCGGAGGTAGATGGTAGTGAGAGGAATTGGACCGGTGGAAGGTGGTCCGGTGGTTAGTGGAATTGAGGGTGGTTCGGCGATGGAGTGGAGGGCCTTTGGTTCGGTAGTTGGGGTTTGGTATTGATCCGGTGGTGCTGGAAACGTATCCAACAACCACCGTGGTGGCCTTGCGACGACGATCTAGGGTTTTGAAGCATGTTTTGGCCGATGATGATGTCGAGGAAATTGCTACATCGTGGGTGCACTAGAATGGATCGAAGGTGGTGGAATCGAAGCGTGGTTTCGAGAAGAATCTTTGGGTTGGTTGGCAAGTGTTCTAGTGGTCATAGGTGGCGGCGCAAGGTGTTTTCATCGTTCGTTTTGGGTTCTAGGAAATGCTCGACTTGCTCGATTTTGATTTCCAGTTGGAATCGATGATATAGGTGGTCGGGATGATTGAAGAGGACGTCAGCGACTTACTGATGGTCGCAACGTTGATCGGAGCAGCGGCGATCTCATGTCCACGTGCATGTGTGTCCTTTATGTATCTGATGTTGCTGTGTTGATTTGAGCTCAGGAAGAAAAGGAGTTGCATTGGGTCAGGTTTGAAGTTGGATGTGAGTTTATCGAAGGGAAGAGATGAGAATTAGATCTGGATTGGCTCGAGAAATTTATGGATTGGGCTCGGGTTCTCATTTGTAAGTAGCAAGCTTAAAATGAAAGAAATATTAACCAATTTCCAAAATAAATTTATTAAACAAGTTTTAAAAGGCAAAAGAAAATGATCATGTTACGAGCAAATTATTAAACAGGTTTCAAACAAAGGTATTGATCAAGTTATCAAGCAAGTTTCAAAGGTTAAAATTTTAAAGTTAATTTTTTTATGATTAATTGATTTGGTTTTAAATAAATTATATATTGGGATAATTATTTAATTAAATCCCCAAGTCAAAAAAATAAAATGATGTAATTAAGTAAGATAAATGCGTTGAATTTTAATTAATCAAAAGGTCTCAAGTAATTTTGTATGTAAATAATAAATTATTTCAAGCATTTAATTTAAATAATATTTAAATGATAATTAAGTAATTAATAAAGATAATGGGTTGATCTTTAATTAATTAGGGTCTTAAGTAATTAAAGGATAATTAATTAATGTAAGTAATTAAAGGATGATTAATTAATTCCATTAATTAATTAAAATAATAATAAATGGTTGTAATTAATTAATGTTAATTAAGTAGGATTAAGTAATTAATTCAAAAGTAATTAATTTATTTGGTTTAAATTAAATGCATTACAAGTTATCTGATTAGTTAATCTTGCTTATGGATGATTAATTGTATAAAATGTTTGGATTGATTAATATCTCTAGTATGTTAATCTGTAATATTCTGTGATATGAATTGCTTTGGATTGAGTTGTGTTAAATGTGAGTATTTATCTATGATGAATTGTTGTGTGAATATAATATTCTGAATTGAATTAAATTGTTTTACTTAAACAACATGGCCTTAAAAGAAATGCTTGGATTTCGATGAGCCCGAGATCAGATTCCAAATGGTTATCCGAAAACCACATCGATCCAAAATAAGCGATAGGTCGTGAAATCTCAAGTAAATATCGAGAATTAAGATTTAGATTGCAAGGTCTATTTTTCGTTAACTCTGAGGGTGATTCCAAAATAATGTAATGGAGATAGTGCCTTCGGTTTCATTCGAACACGGAACGGACTTGTATGGATGAATGCTATCTGACCATAGTCAATGGAGGACGATGAGTGTTAACTCCTCTTCGTTAGCGACCTAACTACAGCAGCGACCTACGACCTATAGGGAGCCGAGATTTAACGACTCACAAAGATAACGACCTAATGGTATAAGCGACCTAAGGTGATCTAACGACCTAGTGCTCCAGCGACCTAAGGGCCAGAACGACCTAACGAGTCAACAAGACGAGCGACCTAACGGTTCGAGCATTCGGCGACTTAACAGATAGAGAAGGAGACAACCTAGCGACCTAATGGTTTAACGAGCTAAGCTATAGGTCGTGTTAACTTAGGTCGCAACACCAGACCATTCAACATACTTAGGTTGCCTCTCTTCTTAGGTCGCACACGACCTACCACTTGTCATCTTACTCAGTCAAACTCGATGCATCCTATCAAGCCACAAACCATACCACGTAGGTCGCTCGTGACCTACGTCTTACCATAGACCGTCACCGACCTATAACCCGCTAACCCGTTCCAGACTAGAGTGCAACCTCGTGCTACTGTAATTCTGACATTGCTCGCGACCTACGACCTATGATAGGTCGCTCATGACTTAAGAAGGCGAAGACGAAATGCAACAGATATGATAGGTCCGTTAGGTCGTTACCAACTTATGACCTACGACCTAACTTAGGTCATCCACGACCTAAGACTTGGAAGGTGAATCATGCCCAGAATCACACCTATAAATAGACGACCACTTCCAACTTTAAGAGGACTTTTTGGCTCATTCATTTCAAGCGCCGTTACTCTGCTGCCTTCTGAACTACTTCAACACCTTCAAGGAACTTCACGAGGAAATCAAACATGTCTAACATGTGTTCAAAGATTTGGATCGACATTGAAGTTTAGGCAACTTGTTCTAAGTCACTTGAAACTCAAAGTATGTTGTAATCAAAGTGTAACTGCATTGACTTGTAATCAAATCGTCAATAAAGATATTCAAAGTGGACGTAGGCTCTCTCTTAAGCCGAACCACTATAAAATTGCTGTTGTTTACTGTTTTTTCACTATTATCTGCCTATAATCTGTTCCCGAGCTATCGGGTGGTGCTTTCACAATCTCACTTCATACACCGGGGTGTTAGCGTTAACATTTTTGGTGCTTTCACTGAGAATTGAACTCAGGTGAACTATCATCTTTGCTTCATAGAGGTTTGTAGAGAGAATTTCCTTGAAAACCAGAAGTGTATCCGAGATTATGGCTCCTGGAAGGAAAAGTAGATTTGTCAGATCTGGGAATATTCAAGAGGGAACCTCCGCTTCCCCTATACCAAATCAAGCCACTCCAGCTGTCGGAGTTACAAAGGCAGAGCTGGATGCTGCAATCTTAGGGCTGAACCAACAGATCAATGCCCAAAATGCACAATTCGAGGCTCAGAATGCCTAGAATGCCCTAATTCTGAATAGGTTGAACGATTTGCTTGGGGAAAACCGTCAACCGGCAGGTAATGAAAGGAATTTTGCTAACAACATTCATGAGGCTGAAGAAAGGAATGCTCCTGAAAGGGCTGCTAGCCCCTTTGAGCAAACACTTCCTGAGGTTGGTGGATCTAGAACTCGACATGATGAGGAGTATCTTTCTGGAATGGTCCGACAAATCATGAAAAAGAGTATGCAGAGGGTTAAAGACGAGAAAGAATGGGGTTTCGCCCCAAGTAAAACTCCATTTACCGAGAAAATCTTAAAGGCTGAATTCCCAAGTAAGTTTGTCCCTCCAACCATTCCAGCTTACAAGGGGACAAGTGATCCGAACGAATTCTTATACAAGTATGATTGGCACATGACAGGTGCCAGAGCCTCTGATGAAATAAAGTGCCGATATTTTCCTGTGTATCTCGAAGGCGTAGCTCTGCTTTGGTTCACCAAGCTGCCAGTCCGATCTATCGATCAGTTTTCTAACTTAACCCGGAAGTTCAAGGAGCAGTTCAGACTATACGCTTCAAAAGCCAAAGATATTATGTCATTGTCAAGTTTAGAACAGAATCCGGGTGAAACTATCAGATCTTTCTTGAATCGCTTTAACATAGCGCTGGCCGAGGTAGACAATGCAGAACCACGGATGATCTTGACCTATCTAATGAGGGCCATCGACAAGTCGAGCGAATTTGGGAAATGGCTAAACATGAAGGAACCAAATTCCCTTGAAAAATTCTATAAAAAAGCAGATGAATTCATGCGCTTGGAAAGCCGTCCCGTACCGGTAAAGGCAGTGCTGGAAAAAGCTGAAGATAATACTGTTGCTCCATGCAAGAACGAATCTGTAGGGCAAAAAAGGGAAAATAACAATGGAAAGAAACAGAGTAATCTGAAGAAGCTCCGATCCTTCAAGCCATCAGAATATACTCCTTTATCAGATACGCCGGAGCGTATCTACCTTGCCACTAAAGATTCTATTGACTTTCCTAAACCTCCTCCTCTAAGGACCGGGAAAAAGGCTATACAGAGTGGGAAGTTCTGTCGCTTCCATAATCAACCCGGTCACGAAACCGACGAATGCCGCCAGTTGAAAAATCTGATTGAAGAGTTGCTAAGGGAAAACAAACTGCAGCAATTTGTGAAAAAGAATAGCAACAATCCTGCTTCATCTAGTCAGGGGCAACATGCTCCTACTCATCAGCCTAGGACGAGTGAGAAGGCTGCAGGGCATGAATCTGGAAGGCCCATTATCAATGTCATTACAGGAGGACCTCACCCAACGGGCAGAAGCTGGGGTGAGATGGAAAGGTATACCCGAGCTTTAAAGTATGTACCGACCGAGGAAGATGTATTCGTTTTGGAAGGTGCTACGCCCTTGAAGCAACGAAGAACTCTTGATGATGATATTGTGTTCAAAGCTAGGGATTCCGCAGGTATTGAAGCTCCTACCTTGGATCCCTTAGTCATCTCGGCTGGTATCGGGCCAGCTATTGTCAGAAGAGTTCTCATTGATTGTGGCGCATCCTGCAATATCCTCTTCAAGAAAACATTCGACCAAATGAAGATCCCTATGGCTGATGTGCAAGCCTCATTGCAGAAAATTGCCGGCTTCACTTGGGAGCCGACCAAATGAAGATCCCTATGGCTGATGTGCAAGCCTCATTGCAGAAAATTGCCGGCTTCACTTGGGAGCCAAAGCAGCCGGTAGGAACCATTGATTTGTTTGTGGAACTTGGAGAAGGAGAGAGAAAAATGGTCCGCAAGCAAACTTTTGTAATTGTCGACGAATTTTCTGCTTACAATGCTTTCCTTGGTCGTCCAACTCTGGCAGCGTTCAAAGCTGTTCTTGCCCCGTGGTGCCTCACTATTAAATTCCCTACAGACAATGGAGTAGGAGTTATAAAAGGGGATCAAAATGCTGGGCGAGAGTGTTATCTAACAGAGCTACGAGAAACCAGAAAAAGAGAAATGGGAAAGAATGCGGCAGCCCTAGTCCGCATCAAAGAACCAGCCTTGTAGCAATTACAGGGCGGACCCTGCACTGGCGAGCACAGCGGAGCAAGGAAAGAGATGGATCCTAGAAAACTCAGTGCAGGGGAAAATAGAGTGGTACCAGTGGAAACGACAATACCAATACCTGTTGACCCAAAGGACCCAAACAAGGTGTTGAATGTGGGTTCACAACTTAATGCGTCAATTCAGAATATGTTAATATCTTTTTTAAAGGCAAATCTGGATGTTTTTGCTTGGACTCATGCCGATATGTGCGGAATATCCCCAGAAGTTGCAGTACACGCTCTAAATATTGATCCAAAAATTTACACCTGTGAAACAGAAAAGGAGAACTCAAGGACCGGAAAGGTCGGCGGCATTAAAAGAAGAAGTTGATCGGCTCATGGAGGATAATTTTATCAAAGAATCTACCTATCCGAATTGGGTTACAAATCCAGTGCTGGTTAAGAAAGCCAACGGAAAATGGAGAGTATGCATCGATTTTTCAGATCTAAACAAGGCCTGCCCCAAAGACTGCTTCCCATTACCCAGAATCGACCAGCTGGTAGACGGAACAGCGGGACACGAATTGTTATCTTTTATGGATGCTTACTCCGGATATAACCAGATCATGATGCATGAGCCAGATCAGGAGGACACGAGCTTTATCACCGACACTGGTCTTTACTGCTACAGAGTTATGCCCTTCGGGTTGAAGAATGCAGGGGCAACATACCAAAGACTTGTTAATGCTATGTTCAAACTGCAACTGGGCAAGACTATGGAAGTCTATGTCGATGACATGTTAGTAAAGTCTAAGAAAGCAGTGGATCACATAGAACACTTAGCAGACATGTTCGCAGTCCTCCGAAAATACAGAATGAAGCTCAATCCTTTAAAATGTTCGTTTGGAGTGGAATCCGGCAAGTTTTTAGGTTTCATCGTGAGCGCTAGGGGCATTGAGGCCAGTCCAGCTCAAATTACTGCATTGAAAGAAGTCAAAGCCCCTAGAACAAAGAAGGAATTGCAAAGTCTCAATGGAAGGTCGCCGCCTTGAGTCAGTTCATTTCCAAAGCCACAGATAAATGCATCCCATTCTTTGACGCCATAAAGAAAGGAAAGAAAAACTTCGATTGGACTCCCGAATGCCAAAAAGCCTTTGATGAATTGATTCGCCATATGGAAACGCCTCCAATACTTTCTAGGCCTGGCGATGGCGAGGATCTTCTTATATACTTGGCAGTATCATCTCATGCTTTAAGTGCAGCGCTGATACGAGAAGACAAAAGGATTCAACATCCAGTTTACTATATCAGCAAAAGACTCACTGGGGCAGAGATGAATTACTCTAAGTTGGAAAAACTCGCCTATTGCCTACTAATTGCATCTAGGAAGTTGAGGCAATATTTTCAAGCTCATCCTATCAAAGTCCTCACTGATCAACCTTTAAAGCAAGTCCTGTTTCGCCCTGAGACTTTGGGTCGTCTTCTAAAGTGGAATATTGAACTCAGTCAGTATGACATAACTTATCATCCCCGAAAAGCAATCAATGGACAAGCTTTAGCGGATTTCATCGCAGAATTCACAGATAAGGGTAACAGTGAGGGGGAAACGGTTGACGATTCCCCAATCCAATGGAAGTTATATGTCGATGGTGCGAGAAACGACTACTGTTCTGGAGCCAGAGTTGTACTTGAGACCCCTGAAGGCCGATCATTATGCTATGCACTAAGATTGGAATTTCCTTCAACAAACAATGAAGCAGAATACGAAGCCCTTATCGCTGGCTTAAGGATTGCTAAAGAATTAAACATCCGAGCGTTACAGATATTCAGTGATTCTCAGCTTATTGTATGCCAAGTCAAAAAGGAATTCCAAGCAAAAGGGGGGAATCTGCCCGCCTACTTGTCAAAGGCTTGGGAACTCCTGCGTGATTTCGATCATTACATGATAAGTCACATTCCTCGAGAGGAAAACATGAAAGCAGATTCTCTCGCAAAGTATTCTAGCACAGGCGAAGCTCAATTTCTGGGGTTAACTCCAGTGGAGGTCCTGTCGACTCCTAGCATTGATGAGATGGACATTGATTGGATCATGAGCATGCCTCAAGAGCAAGAATCATGGACGACTCCGATAACAGAATATCTTCTCAATGGATCCTTACCAGGGAACTCAAAAGAACAACAAAAGCTACTGAGAAAAGCCTCTCGATATATAATCCAGGATGGCCGATTATACAGACGGGGATTCTCAATGCCATTACTTCGATGTGTATCCAGGGAAGAGTCCAAAGCAATCCTAGCGGAGGTACACGGAGGAGAATGTGGTGATCATTCAGGTGGCCAAACATTAGCAAAGAAAATTCTCCGATACGGATATTTTTGGCCAGAAATTAATCGAGATGCAGCAGAGTATTCCCGAAAATGTGACAGATGCCAAAGATTCGCCAAAATTCCTAGAGCTCCTTCCACTGAACTCACACAGATGGTCAGTCCATGGCCGTTTGCAATATGGGGGATAGACCTTGTAGGACCATTACCAACTGCCAAATCTGGAATTAAATATGCCATTGTTGCTGTAGATTATTTTACTAAGTGGGCAGAAGCTGAACCACTGGCTACTATCACCTCAAAGAAGATGATAAGTTTTGTGACTAAAAACATCATTTGCAGATACGGTGTGCCTCAAAAAATAATTACAGACAATGGTACTCGGTTTGAAAGTGAAGAATTCCAAGATTTTTGCAAGCGATTCAAAATCCGAAAAAGCTTCTCAGCAGTGGCTCATCCGCAGGCAAACGGGCAAGTGGAAGCCGTGAATAAAATTATTAAGTCAACCATCAAAAAGCAACTTGAAAAAGCAAAAGGTGGTTGGGTCGATAAGCTACCACTGGCACTATGGGCATACGGAACCACTCACAAAACTGCGACTGGGCACACCCCGTTTTCATTAGCATACGGGTCAGAGGCAATGATTCCGATAGAAATAGAGGTCCCTTCACATAGAAGAATCCATTTCAATCAAGCAGAAAACGAAAAGCTACAGCTTGAAGCGCTAGATCTCCTTGATGAAAAAAGAGATGAGGCTAATCTCAGAATTGCAGCTCATCAGCAAAGGATAGCCAGACATTTCAATTCCAAAGTTCGCCAACGCAGCTTTGAGATTGGAGACCTAGTCCTGAAGAGAATTATGACAGCGACAGGTGTGTTTGGGCCAAATTGGGAAGGACCATATGTCATAGGTCAGAAGCTTCTTGATGGCACATTCAAACTCACTACTGTTGAAGGAGATCAAATTCCAAGGGCATGGAACAGCAATCATTTGCGTCCATACTTTACTTGAAAATTTTGTTGAAATATTGTAAAAAGAATTATGAATGTATGATTCTTGTAATTGAAGGCAATTGTAAAACTGATGCAAGTAAATAATGAAAAATATAAAGTGGATGTAGGCCCAATTTCCTGGCCGAACCACTATAAATCTTGTGTTCCTTATTATTATTACATGTTTGCTTTATTTTCGATATAAAGAGTACATAGAATGTATTGCTGAAATGTCGATTTAAATTTTTGCAGACAATGGAAGTGAAACTTGCACATAATAAGACCAAGTGATTCTCGCCAAATTTCAAAATCACAAAAGCTCCGAATTCAAATCCTAGATAGGAAGTACTTCAATTGAACGGCATATGATTTCGACAGAAACGGGCCTTTGCTAATAAATTGAGATCGTTTGAACAAACAAACATCCAATTAAGAAGCTGATGCTCGTTCTCACGAACTTGCCTGACGATGAAGTACACTTCCTTGGATTAAACAAGTTATTTAAAAAAAAAAAAAGAGGATCGCTGAAAAGGCATAAGCAAGTGGACAAGGGAACAACCAAAGCCATCATCGGCAGCACAAGTCCTCTTCGGAGGCGCAACTCTTCGGAGGATAAAGACCTCTAATGGGTCATACGCCACAAAAAATAAAGTTCTCTACTCAACAAAAAAGATTGGAGGAGTCATGACCCTCCAACCATGAGAGAGTAACTTCCAGGCGATGAAAACCCTCTCTGAGGCACATTTCACCAGGAGTTGAAGTGTAACGACCGCTCTTCGGAATTTCACTTCACCAGAGTTGAAATGCAAACAAAATAAAAGTACTCTTCGGAGGCCCATTTCACCAGGAGTTGAAGTGTTACGACCGCTCTTCGGAATTTCACT
Source organism: Allium cepa (assembly GCA_030765085.1). NCBI lineage: Eukaryota > Viridiplantae > Streptophyta > Magnoliopsida > Asparagales > Amaryllidaceae > Allium > Allium cepa. Next base: position 239,408,212 of record CM060930.1, read on the forward strand.
TCACCAGAGTTGAAATGCAAACAAAATAAAGACCTCTTCGGAGGCACATTTCACCAGGAGTTGAAGTGTAACAGCCGTTCATCGGAATTTCACTTCACCAAAGTTGAAATGCAAAACAAAATAAAGACCTTTCTGGAAGTCCACGTTTCACCGAGATTGAAATAAAACTTCCAAGTGTTGAAACGTGAAAAGGCTTTCTTCGAAGGCACAACTCTTTGGAGGTACACGTTTCACCAAGATTGAAATAAAACTTCCAAGTGTTGAAACGTGAAAAATCCCTCCTCAGAGGTACAACCCCCTCCCGGGGACACAATTAAAAAGAAAGACATCTTCAGAAGCCCACGTTTCACCGAGATTGAAATAAAACTTCCAAGTGTTGAAACGTGAAAAGGCGTTCTTCAAAGGCACAACTCTTTGGAGGAACACGTTTCACCAAGATTGAAATAAAACTTCCAAGTGTTGAAACGTGAAAAATCCCTCCTCAGAGGCACAAATTTCTATTTTAAAAAAAAATCCTCATCAAGGGCATACTTTAACTTTCGAAGGAAGAGTGATTTACCTATTCTAGAAAATAACCTCCTTCAAAAAAAAAAAAAAGGAAGAAAGTTAAAGTACCCTTCAGAGGCCCGCTTCACCACATAGAAGAATTCACTTGGCAAAATGTGTACATAAAAAAATAAAGAGTGATTTCTTCGAAGGACAAAGCGTAAAAACTTATATGAAGGAAGTTGTACTCTACGAAAATTTTCTTCGAGAATGAAGTAATTATTCTTCAGAAAATAAGAGTGCAAGTCCCCTCAAAGTATACAATAGTGCAGCAAGCTTATGGTATGGGGGCAACATGGTATAGTTACATACAAAATGGTATAGCTACATCGGTAAATTACACTCAAACAACATACCACAAGCTCACCGCAATATCATATAAATAAACTTGTGCAAAAATGAATAATAAACGCATTCTCAAATTCAAACAAAAGTCTGTACAAATAAAGGATCATTTTATTCAATTGCAGATACAGGTTTCAAAATAAAAAAGCAGGGGCCGGTGCCTGCACAACATCCGACCATTACACAAAAAAGGAATCAAAAAGCCCGAAGCCCGACTCTTCACTTCTTATTACCACCTTTGGACCCTTTGCCCGGCCGAATGATTAGTTTTTCAGGTCTATCTATAGGCATAAGGGAAGAAGGAGAGGGAGGTGCAACCGGTGCAACTTCCGGTTCCTCTTCAGTAACAATGATTTTCTTCCCCCTCCTCTTCGATGTTCCGTGCTTCTTTCTTTTCTTCGAAGAAGACTCACTCCCTGGAGTAACAAGAGTGGACAAAACTACGTCATCAGAAGGGTCCATTCCGGAGAGATCTCGCCTCCTTCAAGTCCCTCGTCTTTCTGCTCTTGCGAAGCGATAGGGTCATCCACGCCATGAAGAGCCTCAATTTGCTCCTCTTGTGACCCGGGCTGTGAAGCTGAAGGAGGAGTCACCTGAAGAGACGAAGGTGGGATAACCAGAGGAGGCGAAGTCTGCACAGCACTTGGTGTTTCAACTGCAGAAGAAGAGAAATTAAAAATATTAGTATCTCCCCAAAAGAAGGGAGATATGGGTTCATCAAGATTCAAGAAATAATCGAGAAGCTCATCAAACTTTTGAGGAGCAAGCAGGCGATCCACCTGAATCAGACCAATGTCAAAATTACCTGAAGATGTTTGCTTCGTTAGTTCAATCTCATAATTTTGAGCCCCGATATCCTCCAAAGCCTCATCATCAGTCGGGGTAATTACCCCGGTTCTTGTCGGAGGCAGTGAATGAGCACTGGAACCTGTGATGTCAACTTCAGAAGAAACTAAAGGACGTTCAGAAGTGGTAGGTGGTATTTCTTTTTCAGAACGTTCCCCTTCCGCCATTCCGGCCCGCACTCTGGCGAGTTGCTCTTTTCCCTTGGCAAGAGCGGCGCGGGCATCATCATCAAGATAATGCTCTTCAAGAGCTGACTCAGCGTAGCCAGCACCTTTACCACCGAGCATATCGAGTGCTGCCTCCCAAACTTCAGCTAGTGTAATTTCATACTTAGGGCCTAGAAAGGCAAGGCTGCCGCACCCCAAAATGCTGTGCAGATAAAAATCAAATAATGTGGAGCCAATGTCAGCTTTGGTTGCTTGATGGGCCTCTTCGGCCGCAAGTTTACCAGCAACAGCCTCGTCACGCTCCTTTCGGCCTTAGCAAGTCGAGCTTTTAACATCTCTATCTCCAAGCTTTGAGAGCCGGTCCGTTCTCGCAGCTGTAAAGTTTCAGCGCGATATTCTTCTATGACCTTCTCCTGGTGTGTAAGCTTATCTTCGACTGCCCTTTGACTGGCATGCGCATCTCGTACTTGTTGCTGAAGCATGCTCTCCTTTTGAGAATAGAAAGTAGATGAAGTAGCTAACTCTTCCTTAAGCTTTTCTACTTCCGCTTCCAGCTTTTCATTATAGGAAGCAATACTTCTCATTTCGGCGTCATGCTGTTCGAGAGTCTTCTGCCACTCAGCCTTATCGTTCTCCATTGTGAGCATGGCCTCGAGATTGGCTCGGTTAACCCTTTGAAGCTCGTCGACAAGTTTTTGCCAGTTCGACATTCTTTCAATATCGGTCCTGACAGTGTCAAGATTTCGTAGCATAGCCGATTTGTCAAGAGGAACCAAGTCGAGATCAAATCGAACCCCTCTCAGGCACCACTGAGGGAATCGACTTTGAAGAGTGGGAGGACCTTACCCAACTTGGTATGCGGGCCGGTTGATGATTGTTTGAATGTCGGAACGAACGGGGGCAGGAGATTGAGCAGGAACATTTTGAGAAACTGTCGGCATTGTTTCTTCAGTAAGTTTAGCCCGCTTGCTAGAAGAATCGTCCATGTGACCTTTACCTCTCTCATCGTGAGTCTTCCTTTTTTGGGTATCATCATCTCTGTGGGGAGAGTCATGTCTTTCTTGTTCTCTTCGGTGACGTTCTTCATATGCTCGTCTCTCGTCTGCTTTCCTGATGGCCCTCTCTTCATCGGATTCTCTGTAAGAGGGGAGGTGACGCCTATAATCGTATTGGCTACGCCTCCCGTAGCGCTGGAAATCATCATAGTATGAGCTGCTGCGCCCCATTGGAGAATCTGGAATAAAAATAATAAGCTTTAGAAATCTTTAAAGTATAAGAAGATGAATGCGTAGAAGTGCTGAAAAATCCTAAGTGTTGTGTAACGTGTAAGCTACATCATCAAGTTACAGACCACTCTGTGGAGTAGAGGTAGTGATAACTTGAGTAGAAGGGGTTGACGTTTGTTGTAGAGAAGATGTCGCCTCAATTACAGAAGAGATAGTTTTGGAAACATCATCCCTAAAAAGTTCTTGAGAAGTGACCATTATGTCACTTAAACTCCCAAAAATATCGACTCCAAGATCAACGTTCTTATCAGTATGAGGAAGGGGCTCCTCTTCCTCAGTTATGGGGGCAAGTGCAGGCTTTTCAGATGGCTCCGCATCATCCCCTGGAGTGGAACATTTTACTAGTGAAGTTTCTATAGAGGTTCCTCCCCGCATGTGCTCTTTAATAGAGACCGGGGCATCAGGAGTTTTCATCGGAGAATCGGGAACTTCAGTCGGAACTTCATGCAGTTGAGTAGAACGGGAAGAATGTAAAAGCTCAAACCGATGAAGAAGTTCATCTGTCAATAGAAATTTTACGCTCCTCTCTTCAGCAGCCACAATGCTTAGCCTCTCAAAGACTGGTTTATGACTGGAATCTCTAGAAGGAGGAGGAAGTGCTGTAAAAATAAGGAATGGAATCAGCATCTAGCAATACGAACCATGAAAAACTTAAAATGAAATTGAAGAGAGAAGGGAAAAAAGATCTCACTTCCTATTCTCCAGTCTGTGTAAAATCCTGCAGGGCAACGAATATAGAAGAATTGATTCAAAAAACCATGTGCACTCTCCGGCAAATCCAAAATTAGTTTACGGTTCCTCGCACCTCTTACAAGTACAATCGAAGGGTGGTCCTTGTTCTTCGCAAAAGTGCACAGGTAACAGATTTCCTCAAAACTCGGAAGACGGTCAAAAGTTCTCCTGAACAGAACGCACAATCCCATCAAAATGGCATAACCATTGGGATGCAGTTGGAAAGGAGAGATCGTCAGTCGAAGAAGGATTTGTTGAAGAAATTCATTAAAGGGAGGAATTACTCCACTTAAGCACATTTGGCGATTAATGGCAACAAAACCGGAAGGTGGTCTATCAGCAAAATCATTTGGTCCAGGGAGTAAAACTTCTGCCTCGGCAATACCAAATTGAACGCATAATTGATTAAGCACCCACTGTTTCAGAAGGGTAGGAGTTCTTTCCGGAGGGTTCTCTAGTGGAATAGCAATCGGAGGAGCCCCTTCGACGTGTTCTATCATCTTTTCTTGTTGAGACGTCATTCTATACAAGCAACTAGATGTTCAGATGTGAAGGTGCACGTTTCCTAAAAGTGTGAAGTGTTGTGCAAAACTAATAAAAATAACAAGCAAAATAACTGAAATTAAACTAATTGGCAACTGATTGATTGTGAGATTTCAGGACTTGTTAATTTAAAACTCGAGTGCAGTGTTAATTCAAACAAAATTTTAGCTTTGCTTTAACACTTCATTTGAGTCGGTTGATTCACAGCATTTCACTCACACAGTTCATTTAAGTTGATTATTCTTTATCGACTAATCTGTCGTTCGATGTGGGCGGTCAGTGACAGTATATTCGTCCCATTTTTCTGCAAATGTTGTATTTAACAGGTTGACAGGTTTAAAAGCTAAAATAATCTGCAAAGAAGTACAACGAAATTCATGTCCAAACGACTCAGTCATATTTTTTAAGAAAATTTTTACAAGTCCTAGGTCGTCCAGCGACCTAGTATAGGCCTAGGTCGTCCAACGACCTAGTATAGGTCAGAGCTTCTTTAGGTCGCATTGTGCAAGTTAAGAGGTTCAAAGCAATGCAGATTTGTTCAAGTCCTGGCTCGGCCGCGACCTAAAGCCTATGCCGCAAAGAAGTTAGGTCGTTGATTTGTTAAGTCGTTCTGCTTGGAATTCATGTGCAAATTTGTTAAGACCTAGGTCGGCCGCAACCTAACTAACCCAGCAGTTCAAAGCAACGTGCTTTCACCTAAGTCCTAGGTCGCGAGAGTCTATAGGTCGCGCAGGTTCATGGGGCGGTTCTAATAGGATCTTGAGCAATCTCCTGCTCAAGCTAAAAACCTCGCTTCCCTCACCAATCACCTTCTTCTCCACTAACCCAGTAACCTGTTATTAACTACACATAGAGATCCATCATCCTCTTCGTGAAATTCATCATTCCTACATACCACCGAATCATCCGGGAATCAATTCGAAGCATCTCTGATCCATCATGGATTCAACTCATTGTTGTACTTTCGAAAATCACAACTAATGGCGATCAAAATCAACCATAACTTGAAAAAAAATGATGAAGTACGACATACAAAATTCTTCTGGGATGGAAATTCGTGGTTTGATGGTAATCATGGGATGGATAGAGATTAAGTGCAATTACATAATATGATAGCAGGGATGAATCGGTGGATGATTATACTTAAATTTGCTTTTGAAATCACAAAGTTCTGTTAATGGCTGAATGGAATATTAAAATAGATGAGGTGAAGGAGGAACAACCTAAGCTATTTATACCCTGGAGGAGTGAAATGCGAATCGGCACACACGACCTAGTTTCCTCGATAGGTCGCTTGCAACCTAACAACTCATCAGAGCACGAGTTAAGAAGATCGAAGCAAACGACCTACGACCTAGGCGTATACTTCGAGGGGCAAATGTTAACTCCTCTTCGTTAGCGACCTAACTACAGCAGTGACCTACGACCTATAGGGAGCCGAGATTTAACGACTCACAAAGATAACGACCTAATGGTATCAGCGACCTAAGGGGATCTAACGACCTAGTGCTCCAGCGACCTAAGGGCTAGAGCGACCTAACGAGTCAACAAGACGAGCGACCTAACGGTTCGAGCATTCGGCGACTTAACAGATAGAGAAGGAGACAACCTAGCGACCTAATGGTTTAACGAGCTATGTTATAGGTCGTGTTAACTTAGGTCGCAACACCAGACCATTCAACATACTTAGGTTGCCTCTCTTCTTAGGTCGCACACGACCTACCACTTGTCATCTTACTCAGTCAAACTCGATGCATCCTATCAAGCCACAAACCATACCACGTAGGTCGCTCGCGACCTACGTCTTACCATAGACCGTCACCGACCTATAACCCGCTAACCCGTTCCAGACTAGAGTGCAACCTCGTGCTACTTTAATTCTGACATTGCTCGCGACCTACGACCTATGATAGGTCGCTCACGACTTAAGAAGGCGAAGACGAAATGCAACAGATATGATAGGTCCGTTAGGTCGTTACCAACTTATGACCTACGACCTAACTTAGGTCATCCACGACCTAAGACTTGGAAGGTGAATCATGCCCAGAATCACACCTATAAATAGACGACCACTTCCAACTTTAAGAGGACTTTTTGGCTCATTCATTTCAAGCGCCGTTACTCTGCTGCCTTCTGAACTACTTCAACACCTTCAAGGAACTTCACGAGGAAATCAAACATGTCTAACATGTGTTCAAAGATTTGGATCGACATTGAAGTTTAGGCAACTTGTTCTAAGTCACTTGAAACTCAAAGTGTGTTGTAATCAAAGTGCAACTGCATTGACTTGTAATCAAATCGTCAATAAAGATATTCAAAGTGGACGTAGGCTCTCTCTTGAGCCGAACCACTATAAAATTGCTGTTGTTTACTGTTTTTCACTATTATCTGCCTATAATCTGTTCCCGAGCTATCGGGTGGTGCTTTCACAATCTCACTTCATACACCGGGGTGTTAGCGTTCAAATTTTAGCGTTAACAATGAGCATTCCAAGATATGTGTGCTATAAAAGTAATCATAGCCTCAAGCCTCATCAACCGAGAATGGCTAAAACGAGGAAGGTGCAGCAAGGCTAAGTGGATAGCACCCAAGTAGGATAAGATTTTCCCCTGTCTAGAGGTCCCTTTTATTCGACTGTGTGGGCGGTTATGGACCACAACCACGGGTTTATCTTATTCGGACTATCCCATAAGGGGTAGCTCCGGTCTTGTGTTATAGGGGATCAGGGTGGATCCTCGGTACTCTGATCTAGACCAGGTACTGTGATGGGCGGCACCCCAGTAGCCCTGCCATTGTATGGAATCCAATCTCCAATAAGTGCCTTTATGGTTTCCCAACTATGTTGAAACGTGCGATGTAAGCATTCCACCTATTTCCTATTTTATATTGAAAACCCTAGACACTATTATAATATAACTGGAATTCCTATCAAATGTTTTGGTTATCATATGAGAAAAACTTATCCGTGTTTATTTGCGGAGAGTCTTACGGGATACCTTTTATTTCAAATGTTTTTCAAGTTAAACAACGTAACCGTTTACTCACACCCGACCCATGTCTGACCCGGAGTTTATTTTCTGTTTTTCTTAAACTCTTGGGTACTTAAATTTTTATGAATAGCCAAGTGATCAGGTTGGCTTGACGTATTTTGGAAAGGACTTGGAGAAGTAAACTTGGTGTATCCATATATCTATTCTGCCGTGTTAGTATCATCTGTTTTGTATTTTGGGTTGTAATATATAGGCAGGTCTTCACGACTGTCTAATGTGATGTTGTGTAACTAAATACTCTGATGTTTGACTGCGTATCTCAAAGGATCATTCATGGAATTGATAAATATAGAATTGAGATATGAAGAACTTATGGAAAAGAAACCCTTGGCAATAGTGGCAGCACCGAGTGGGAATTCTTCTAATCCGAATAAAAGGAAATTCAACCCAAACTAGAAGAAGCAGGGTAAAGGGAAACCAGGAGGCAACAACGCTGCTCGAAAGTGTTATGTGTGCCAACAGGAAGGTCATTTGGCTAAGTAGTGTCCTAGAGGTAGAGCTCAGAAGCAGCATCCGAGTGGACCCATTTCCGCAATGGTTCAGAAGTCTTCATGTTCAACTGTCAGCAGCCAGGGCATATGGTGAAAGCTTGTCCACTTCTTCAGAGAGTTCAACCAACCAAAGTGTTTACTTTTCAAGGTGGACCGTCAACTTCTTCTAATGGGAAAGGCAAAGGCGTTCTTGAAGGTACTTTGCTTTTAGATGGCATTTATGTTAGAGTTTTGTTTGATTCTTATGCTTCCTTTAGTTTCATTTCTTTGGAAACGTTAGAGAAATTTCATCTTACCCCTAGTATCATAGACCACCCTATTTTTGTATCTAGTCCCATAGGGGGAGTGACCAAGTTAGATATGATCTGCAGAGGCCTAAGAATTTCTTAACTATCCCATAGTTTCTATTGCGACCTATTTGTATTGGATTTTAAAGGATTTGACCTCATTTTGGGAATGGATTGGTTAGACAAGCATAAGGCTGTTCTGATTTGTGAAGAGAGAATTGTGTCATTGGAAACTAAGCTGGGAAGGATTGCAAAAGTGATTTGCGATAATTCAGGAATTCACTTGGGTAGTATTTTACATGGAATCGAGGCATCTCAAGAAGATGTAGGATCCATCGAAGTGGATAGATACTTCCAAAATGTCTTCGAAGAAGTCAAAGGTTTGCCTCCACATCGGAAGATTAAGTTCTGTATTGACTTAGTTCCAGGAGCGATACAGGTGGTTCAACCAAGTAGAAGGATAGCTTCTAGAGAGAGAGAAGAATTGGTGAAGCAGACTCAAGATTTTTGGAGAGAGGATTTATCAGGCCTAGTCGTTCTAGTTGGGGTTCTGCTGTAATCTTTATGACCAAGTCGGGTGGGTCATTAAGATTTTGTGTAGATTATCGGGAGTTGAATAAGGTGACTATTAGGAATAAGCACACCTTTCCCCGTATTGACGATCTTTTTGATCAACTTCATGGAGCTTTCGTTTTCTCTCAGTTGGATTGAGCTTCGGGTTTTCACCAGCTAAGGGTAGCTGAAGATAGTATACCCCTGACTGCGTTAAGAGGACCCAACTGTTTTTATGAGTGGCTAGTTATGCCTTTTGGGATAACCAACGCTCCAACTTATTTTGTGGATCCGATGAACTGTTTTTACCGGGATGTGGTGAACAAGTTTGTGCTTGTGTTCATCGATGACATTCTCATCTACTCCTAATCCGAGGAGGAACATAAGCTTCATTTGTAGACAGTGTTAGGAACATTGAGGAGGCATGTCTTGAAAGCTAAGTTTTTGAAGTGCCATTTCTGGAAGTCGAAAGTAAGATTTTTGAGACACACCGTATCTGGAGAAGGTATTTCTATGGATTCAGCCAAGGTGGAAGCTGTTCAAGAGTGGAAGCAATCGCAGACTCCTACGGAAGTTCGCAATTTTCTTGGTTTGGCGGGTTAACACAGGAAATTTATCCCGAATTACTCTAAGGTTTCTTCTCACTTGATCAAACTGACTAGGAAGGGAGCAAAGGTTAAATGGACTCCTAAGTGTGAAGAAGCATTTTTGGATCTAAAGGCAAGACTGACGAGTGCAAGTTCTAGCTATTCCAGATGGAAGGAGAAAGTTTGAAGTCTACACTGATGCTTGTGGAGTAAGGCTTGGTGCTGTGCTAATGCAGAATGGAAGAGTGATTGTGTACGCGAGTAGGCAGTTGAAGCCGCATGAGAAGAACTACGCTACGCATGATTTGGAATTGCTGGCTATCGTTTTTGCTTTGAAGATATGGAGGCATTATCTGTTGAATGAGAAGATCGAGCTTTTCATCGACTATAAACCCTTAAAGTATCTTTTCTCCCAGAAAGATCTGAATTTGAGGCAGCAGAGATGGGTGGAATTTTCGGCATCATATGATCTGGCCATTCTCTATATTCCGGGGAAAGCAAATGTAGTGGTGGATGCTCTAAGTAGAAATGCGATTTTGGCTATTTTGAAGTTATCCCGTCTCTACAAGAAAGGATTGTAAGCAATCAGATGAAGGACAGAACTTTTTAGGAATTAATTCTTGGAGCAAAGGAAGGTCGATATTTAGATTTCAAGATAGATGGTCAAGGAGCTTTGAGAATCAATGGACGATTGTGTGTGCCAGATGTGGAAGGATTAAGGTAAGAAGTTTTGTTGGAAGGCTACAAATCAAAGTTGAGTATCCATCTGGCGATCTAGAAGATGTATAAGGATTTGAAAAGAGTTTTCGTGTGGCCGGGCATGAAGAAGGATATTGCTACCTTCGTCAATGGATGTGCGATCTGTCAACAAGTGAAGGGTGATCAGCAGAAGTCTGTGGGATTGTTGCAACCTTTAGAAGTCCGAAAATGGAAATGGGAAATGACATCAATGGATTTCGTCGATGGGTTGCCAAGGACTAGAAAAGGAAATGAGGGAGTGTGGGTAATCGTAGACTGCCTGACCAAGAGAGCGCACTTTATCCCAGTTAAGGCAACCAAAACTGTAGCTTCTTTATTGGAGATTTTCTTGAAAGATATCGTCAGGTTGCACGGAGTTCCTATCAGCATAGTAATTGATCGTGACCCAATCTTTACCAGAAAATTTTGGGAGGCTCTGTAGACATCTCATGTAACAAGGTTAAATTTAAGTACAACTTATTATCCCTAAACTGACGGTCAAACAGAAAGGCTGAATCATATTCTTAAGGATATGTTGAGGGCTTGTATTCTAGATTTCAGAGGGTCTTGGGAGGACCATCTGCACTTGGTGGAATTCTCGTACAATAATAGTTATTAGGCAAGTATTAAGATGGCACCCTACGAAGCTTTGCACGGAAGACCATGTAGATCACCTGTTGAGAATTGGTTTTGGTTCATCACACGAAGCTATCACTACGACATACAGATTTGACGATTGCTACGATAAAAAGAGACAAGGAGACGAGACTTTAAAAACCGATACATCAACTATGGTATTTTGTTTTTAAGTCTTAAGTCAATAATTGTTAAAATCTCTCCTCGATTATGTCTACATTAGCTTATATATTTAATCATCATATTTACTAAATATTTTATACATATAATCATACATTTAAATTATAAAAGTGTTTTAAAGTTATAGAAATTAATATATCTATGTAAATTGTGCAAACTGCACAAAATCAACCAGGTCTGTCGACTGACCTTCTGAACCAGTCGACTGACACTCGGATTTTTATGCAACGTGCACAGTTACATAAATATACGAATTTAAATTTAAAATTATTTTGAATATTCAGTCGATTGAACCAGAGGCTCAGTTGACTGAATTTCTATAACAGTCACTTTTCGAAAAGATACGACTTTTGTGAAGAGTTACGAACCTTTAACGAAAAGATTCAGACACAACACTTCGATCAAAACTCTTCACCAACAGTCGCTGCTTTCTAACTTTTATAAATAAAAACTCCAACTTGATTTCAAATCACTCAATCACAATCGAATTCTCTTATTCTCTGATCTACTTTTCTGAAATCTATTTACTTTCAGACTTTCAATTATTCTACATTAAAGCAATACTATACCTTTCTATTCTTCATATACTTTAAATATATATATTTATACTCGAGAATTAGATTATAGGAAGGGTGCACTACAAGTGACAAATCCATGTTATCAGAACACACATAAGTCAAAACTTTTTTCTGTAATTGTTGAAGTCCTGTTCTACTGCAGGCGAGTGATGTCCTCTTCGACTTTTGAGGAGAAATCATGTTCTGCTACTCAAGTCCCTATTCGGTTGCTCAGGGGTGTATAGACCTATTCCTTCGGGTTAAGTGGGGGTTTTTGTTTTAGTGAAATTCCAGAAAGATTCTGGGACTGGACGTAGGACGGTGCTCCGAACCAGTATAAAAATCTTTAGTGTCATTTTACTATACTGCTTTATATTATGCACTATTTACAATATCATCATCATCATCATTATACTCTGTATTGTCATACATCCATATTACACGATCCATAACACACTTTCATCGCCATCCTGTTGGGTAGAATCTGGAGATTCTCTTGTTATTGGTCCACATTTGATTCGAGTGGCATCTATGAAGGTTGAGCTGATCAAGAAGAGAATGAAGACAGCCCAGGATCGTCAAAAGAGTTATGCGGACAAGAGACGAAGACAATTGGAATTTGAAGTCGGCGATTTGGTATTTGTCAAAGTTTCCCCGATAAAAGGAGTGATCATATTTGGTAAGACGGGAAAGCTTGCCCCAAGACCGTATGCTCTAGAGAATTGGTGCTTTGGCTACAGGATTGAATTAGCAGATCGGATGGCTAGCATTCACAATGTATTTCACGTATCACATCTGAGGAAGTACGTGTACGACCCATCTCTAGTTGTAGAACCAGCACTGCATGAACCAGACCATGGTTCGACATCCAGTCGAGATTGTTGATCGTGATGAGAAGCAGCTCAGGAACAAAGTGGTTAAGCAGGTCAAGATTTAGTGGAGCGAGGATCACAGAGAGTGTACCTAGAAAACTCTAGATAGTTTAGGAAAGCCTATCCGAATTTGTGTAAGGATAGTTAGGAATGTTTGTTTGAATGAATTGTTTGCTTGATTGTTAGTATATGGCCGATATGTATGCTTGGTTGTTTGAAATAAGAGTTTTGATTTTCTTTTGTTTTAAATTATCTTTTCTTTTAAATTTTAGGGATAAAATTCTTTTAAGGGGGGAGGAATGTGATGACCTAGAATTTTGGCAATATCAATTTGATGATCTTCTTTTATAAGTATTTAAATTGGAAAAATTTATCATTTTCAAAACAAATAAAAATATGTTTTCTAAATATAATATATATTAATATATATATATATATATATATATACATTGTGATTAGGAAGCATTGTTTTATAATTCTCAAAGATATTTAAAGTTAAGTTGAATATTTTTAAAAATACTAAAGATAACTATTTATGTATATTTACTAATTAAGGGAATGATGGCTTAAGCTTGAAATAGGATTTAAATAAAAGGTTTAATATTCTTTCTTTTAAAATTATACATGAACTAAATATAGTTTGTATATATAAAAATATAAAACAATAAAACATAAATAAATATAAACACATACAAAAATATATAAAATAATGGTCTTGACATTTGTAAGCTAGGAGTAACATGCGTATAACAAGTGGCATATTTCTTTTTCTTTAAAATTGAAAATAAAAAAGGAGAAAGAAGGTTGTTTTCAGTTCAAAGCATTTTCATATTCATTTCTCAATCTCTCATTTCTTTCATCTTTCAAATTAAAACTAAAAAGAAAATCAAACTTTAGGCCTTCAAACCGAAATCAAACAACTTCAAATTCAACTGAAGCAAGCGAAGATTCAAGCTTCCAGTTTCAGATCAAAGTAAATCAACTATCAGTTCTTAATCAAGAGCAGATCCAAATCTTCAAGTCCTGTTCTCTGTTTAACAAAAATCTGGTGAGTAAATAATCTTTTTTTATGCTTAATCAGTTTTATATGTTGTTGCATGTGATAAACAATTAAAGTAAAGCTGTAGAAATGTTGCATGGATGTATTTTGTTTGAAATTTAGTGAATTACTGTGGGTATATCCTTGTGCATGTCTGCGTATATGTATATTCAAGCTTTGTTTTAAATTACAAGCTCAATCAACCTAAAGAAATTAATATCTCTTCATCTATAAAATTTCTGGCTATGATCTCTAAAGGATAGATGTTTGTATGGATGTTATATTATTTTTATGAATAGTTCCAGGTGAATATATTGGGTAAATATTTCTAGAAGAATAAATTACAGAGAAAATAAATTCAAGACAGAAATTTGATTTTTAAAATTCCAAGTTTTAATTATATAAACTGATTCGTATTGAAAAATGATGAATTTTGATAATCATATCATGATTTTTAAATTTGTGGTTGTTGAGATTTCTCGAGTTGAACAGTATTGGAAATTTCGTCGATGCTTGACGATCGAAGGGAGGTTGGGTGTCGCGCTTGATGCTGGAGGAAGCTGGTGCGATGAGGATCAGGGGAAAACGGATCGGTGGATTTCTAGACCACCGTGGTGGCCTGCTGACGGCGATCTAGGGTTTTGAAGCCTATTTTGGTCGATGATGGTGTCGAGGCGATTGCTTCGTCATGGGTGCACCAGAATGGATCGAAGGTGGTGGAATCGAAGCATGGTTTCTAGATGAATCTTTGGGTTAGTCGACGAGCGTTTTGGTGGTCGTAGGCGGCGGTGCGAGGTGTTTTCGTCGTTCGGTTTGGGTTCCAGGAAACGCTCGACTTGCTCGATTTTGATTTCCAATTGGAATCGATGATCTGTGTGGTGGGGACGACTGAAGAAGACATCGACGACTTACTGATGGTCGCAACGCTGATCGGAGCAGCAATGATCTCGTGTGCATGTGCATGTGTGTTCTTTACGTATCTGATGTTGCTTTGTTGATTTAAGCTCGGGAAGAATGGGAGTTGCATCGGGCCAGGCTCGAAGTCGGACACGAGTTTATCGAAGGGAAGAGATGAGAATTAGATCGGGATTGGCTTGTGAAATTTATGGTTTGGGCTTGGGTTTTCATTTGTAAGTGGCAAGCTTAAAAATGAAAGAAATATTAACCAATTTTCAAAGTAAATTTATTAAACAAGTTTTAAAAGGCAAAAGAAAATGATCAAGTTACAAGCAAATTATTAAACAGGTTTCAAACAAAGGTATTGATCAAGTTATCTAGCAAGTTTCAAAGGTTAAAATTTTAAAGTTAATTGTTTTAAAGATTAATTAATTTGGTTTTAAATAAATTATATATTGGGATAATTACTTAATTAAATCCCTAAGTGTTTTCAAAAATATAAAATGATGTTATTAAGTAAGATAAATGCATTGAATTTTAATTAATCAAAAGGTCTCAAGTAATTTTGTATGTTAATAATAAATTATTTCAAGCATTTAATTTAAATGAGATTTAAATGATGATTAAGTAATTAATAAAGATAAATGGTTTATCTTTAATTAATTAGGGTCTTAAGTAATTAAAGAATAAATAATTAATGTAAGTAATTAAAGGATGATTAATTAATTCCTTTAATTAATTAAAATAATAATAAATGGTTGTAATTAATTAATTTTAATTAAGCAGGATTAAGTAAGTAATTCATAAGTAATTAATTTATTTGGTTTAAATTAAATTAATTATAAATTATGTGATTAATTAATCTTGCTTATGGATGATTAATTGTATAGAATGTTTGGATTGATTAATATCTCTAGTATGTTAATTTGCAATATTCTGTGATATGAATTGCTTTGGATTGTGCTATGATAAATGTGAGTTATTTATCTGTGTTGAATTGTTGTTTGAATATAATATTTTGAATTGAATTAAATTGTTTACTTAAATAACTTGGCCTTAAAAGAAACGCTTGGATTTCGATGAGACTGGGATAAGATTCCAAATGATTATCCGAAAATCACATTGATCCAAAATAAGAGATAGGTCGTGAAATCTCTAGTAAAGATCGAGAATGAAGATTCAGAGTGCAAGGGCTATTTGTTGTTAACTCTAAGGGTGATTCCAAAACGAGTGTGGCAGAGATAGTGCCTTCGGTTTCGTTCGAACCCGGAATGGACTTGTATGGATGAATGCGATTAGACCACCGTCAATGGAGGACGACGAACATTCCAAGATATGTGTGCTATAAAGGTAATCGTAGCCTCAAGCCTCAACAACCGGGAATGGCTAAAATAGGGGAGGTACAGCAAGGCTAAGTGGGTAGCACCCAAGTAGGATAAGATTTCCCCTGTCTATAGGTCCCTTTTATTCGACTGTATGGGCGGTTGTAGACCACAACCACGGGGTTGTCTTATTCGGACTATCCTGTAAGGGGTAGCTCCGGTCTTGTGTTGCAGGGGATCAGGGTGGATCCTCGGTACTTTGATCTAGACCAGGTATTATGACGGGAGGTACCCCAGTAGCCCTGCCATTGTATGGAATCCAATCTCCAATAAGTGCCTGTACGGTTTTGATTGTGTCCAACTATGTTGGACCATGAAATGTAAGCATTCCAGTTATTTCCTATTTTATATTGAAAACCCTAGACACTATTATAATATAACTAGATTTCCTATCAAATGTTTTGGTTATCGTAAAGGAAAAACTTGTCCGTGATTATTTGCGGAGAGTCTTACGGGATACCTTTTATTTAAAATGTTTTTCAATTTAAACAACTTAACCGTTTAGTCACACCAGACCCATGTCTGATCCCGGTGTTTATTTTCTGTTTTTCTTAAACTCTTGGGTACTCAAATTTTAATGAGTAGCTAAGTGATCAGGTTGGCTTGACCTATTTTGGAAAGGACTTGGAGAAAGAGACTTAGCATATCCATATATCTATTCTGCTATGTTAGTATCATCTATTTTGGATTTTGGGTTGTAATATATAGACAGGTCTTCACGACTTTCTAATGTGATGTTGTGTAACTAAATGACTCTAATGTATGATGTATACTATGTAATATCTATGTGATGTAATATATTTTTCCATTTCGCTGTGATATTCTGATATTGTTTAGTTCTTTCTTTTTATGTTCTTTCTTTTCTACTTATTTCTTTCTAATCTACGATACGTCCTTCTGTCGAATGAAAGGCGGGTCGTCACACATGCTACGTTTTGTGCGCAATCGTATTTTTATTTTTTCTCTCGTGATTTGTATGTGAACGAAATTCTTTGTAGCAGAATACCGCAAAACCTTCTTTTCATAACCTTTTGAATCAAATCAAAATTCAAATTTTCAAAATAACTTTTTCATGGTGTGATTGGTTGCTTGAGAATCTTAGCTTGCTTGAAATTTTGGTTTGAGCCGAGTTTGAAGGAAAGTATATGGACTTGGGTATAAAATCAAAGAACAATACTTAACAAAATAAATTCACTTTTCTTTTTCCCATCCTCTTTGACATTTTCATTTCCTGGAAAAAAAAGTGCAAAAATAAATAACAAATAATACGTTCGACAAAAAAATACAAAACAAGTTTTTTGAGTACTTAATAACTAGATCTACAAACCCATATGTATGATGTCGCATTCGATCGTCGTTTCCTATAATCGATAGGAGAAGGCTTGAGTTAGGGTTTCGATTTAGTCACGTTTTTAGACACTGATAGGTGAAGGCAAGTGTTGATTTGAGCATCTCAAGTGATGGCGGTGATAGTAGGATTTTGGTAGAGCTCGGTCCATACAACAACTCATGGCCTAAGGTTTCATATTTGTGCGGCGTTCGGTCGCATTTAGATGTAGGAGGTTGAGTTTCCTGAATTTCGGATGGGTGTGTAACTCTTGCGAACAACGATGCGATGGCGCGAACAATGCTGATTTTCATTAAGAGTTGAGCGTGGGATAGGTTGGAGATGCACGACAAGGTAAGGTTTCAGCATGTGTCTTTGTGTCTTGCATGCACAGTAGTGTATTAGAGGATAGGGAAGAAGGTGATTAAGGGTAATTAATAATTAATTGAGTAATTAGTTTGCTAAGTTAATTCCAAATCTTATAAGATCTATATCTTCCTCATACGAGGTCATATTTGGAAATGATCCTTTGCGTTGGACTCGTATCGAAGTCATCCAAACGATGGAATTGATTCACTGGATTCGGAGCTAGTGAAATTTTGGGCTAAAATTTTAGACTAAACTGAACACAAAGTATCAACTGGAAATCTGGTGAGTTTACTTACTTCTAAATGAACTATTTGATATCTATGTTGGTATAGATTATTGTTGAATGCTCGGATGATAGTTGATAGTTTAAAGAAGTATAAATTAAAACTAATGTGATTTAATCTAATTATGTTTAAAGCAAATAAATTGGTTGTACTTCACTTGTGAAATCTAATTAGCAGAGTGTAACACTGTTCTGCTATAATTAAATTGAATACATTATTTTGGACATCTATCAAGCAGAATAAATCACTTTTCTATGCTTGCAAAGTAAAAAAAGAATATTTTTTAAATTTATTAATATGAGGATTAATTAATAAATGATATTTAGATATTGATTGCTAATTGCTGATAATAATATGTTTGTAATAATTGCTCGATTTGTTTGATTGAATTTGAATTCCCG
Organism: Allium cepa; assembly: GCA_030765085.1. NCBI lineage: Eukaryota > Viridiplantae > Streptophyta > Magnoliopsida > Asparagales > Amaryllidaceae > Allium > Allium cepa. The sequence goes on from CM060930.1 coordinate 239,426,326, forward strand.
CTTGAAAAGCGGATTGTATAAATAACCATTATTTTACATGAGATTTTTATAGAAAGACCCTAATGGGTTTCTCTCCATTATTAATTTAATGTTATATGCACTTTACTTATATTCCCATGTTTCTTATGTTTATGTTCAGTTGAAAAAATTGTGACATAGTATTTGTTTTCAGTAAGTGTTGTTAAAGCGATTATAGTTATTTCATAACTTATGAAATATCATTTCCTTAAACCCTTATATAAGAATTTATGCTTGTATTTTTACAAAATAACTGTTTGGTTGCACTTTTGCATTTTGAAAGTTGTTTAAACTATATTTTTAAGAATTTTGTTTAAATTTATAAAAAGAGTTATAAATTTGATTAATTATCTTTTTGGGATAACTAATGTCATATTAAAATCTATAAAAAGGTTATAAATTTGAATAATTACCTTTCGAGATAATTAATATTGGTCTAGATTTATAAAAAGGTTATAAATTTGATTAATTTTCCTTTAGGTAATTAATATGATTTTAAATTTGTAAAAGAGTTATAAAAGTATTTTAAATTGATTTATTATCTTTTGGAACAAAAAATTTATTATCTTTTGCACAATAACAATGAGAAAACTCAAGAAAAATTTCAGGAAAGAATTGGTAGCAATAAAAGTGAAAAAGTATTCAAATTTTAGAAAGGCAAATAGATTCAGAAAAGAGCAGAGAATAAAAATCAAAATGGTGCTCCTATTAGCCTTAATAACTCCGAAAAAGGTAAAACATCCAATGCAAGCAGTACCCAAAAATCTGAAACGATTATCACTTCTGTTTCAAATAAGTTCGATGCTTTAAATGAATTTGAGGATAAAGAAATCCCTCTCCATGCAGATATCCTGCTTGGTTCTAATGTACCTAGTTCTAACATTGATGTACATGGTAAATATAACTGGTTCGATCCTAATGCTCAAACTCTTCGTGATGCCAATGTTTCTGAATTTACTGCTAATATTAATTATTGTCATGAAACTACTTATGTTCACAATAACAATAAGTGCCCAAATAACCTATATGAATAAATGCGGTTGGTTCAAAATTCGGTGATGTCACTCACCTGGAAATAAATGCACATTGTTGTGCATATCAATCCGCATTCGAACCCTCGACCCTTAAACTCTTCAATGCACTCTGCTGTGCATATCAATCCCCATGCAACTGTTCCTCCAATAGACGATTCCTCCCATATTTCTTCGTCTCTTAATCAAACTCTTTTCTCCTCACTCAAACCTTCTGACCATCTCATCTTTTCTTCAAAACTAGCTAATTTGTTTCCCTTTTTGTTAAGCTCTTCCCGTCATCTTCCCCTCCATGTTCTTCTCTTTTTAAATCAGCCAGGAAAAAGGCTTAAGCAAACCAAAGGCTACAAATGATAATCATGCTCATGATAATGATCGGGACAATAGCAAAGAATTCAGTTTAGATAAAACCTCTCTCCATCAGTCTGAAATGCAACATGAATCTTCTTATGTCACTACTAGGAAGTCCGTCGGCAAAAAAAAATCTCTCGGTGTTAGACAACATATGTGCTTGGAATGTGAGAGGTGCTCACAAATTATCAAAACAAATGGAAGTCAGGAACTTGATAGTTGAAAATAATATTCAAATAATAGGAATATGTTAGACAACACTTAATCACGACAAAAGCATTTAGGCTGCTAACTTCGTTGCCCCATCATGGTCTTTTATCCACAATTTAGCTCAAGCCCCTTCTGGTTGTATTTTGATTCATTACAATCCTAGATTTTACTCTCTAGCTCCTCTTTCTGTTCAAAAGCAACTTATACATTGTAAAGCAATCCACATTCCTGCTTTTTCTCATCTCCTCTTACTTTTATTTATGCTGACAACAACATTTCATCCAGGCAAATCCTTCAGGACATTATTCTCACCATCAAATCTGATGCAGCGGATAATAACAAAACAATATAGATCGATGAAAGTAGCAAACGGTGGATTGAAGACACTGAAATGCCCAAATTCGTTGATCACAAAGATACCGAATTCTAGCTATCTTCAACATGTTGATCGCGCACGATACCGTGAAAGAAGATCTACAATTCTTCAAACGTTGATCAAGCGCACTTGATACCGTGAATTGGCTTCAACAATCGTTGAATCGAGCGCACTCGATTAACCGAAAGTGGAGATAGGAGGTTACACTCAACTACCAATTTAGATGAAAGCACACAGCAATAAAAACAAAGTTTTATTTCAAAATCAACCACCACAAATGTACAACACACTCCCTATTTATAGCATTTCACAACCCTGACCTTAAGCCGCTGCCGACCTTAAGCCGTTGCCGACTTAACACTCCTCCGACTCACGGCTCACTTAAGTCGTGCGCGACTTAACAACAGCGACTCAAATACACAAAACATGTTTACAACACTTAGGTCGTACACAACCTAACGACTCATGACTCAAAAGCAACGACTCAAAAAAAATACAAACATAACGTCACACTGTACAACATAAACGACTCAACTCTTCAGCGACTCAACAAACATTCGGCCGACTTAACTTCATGCCGACCTTCGACTTGAGTACTAGCGACTCAACGAATACGACATATTACATCACTTTGCGACTTACACTAGGTCATTGCCGACCTAACAGACCATACATTTCCAAAACAGGACGCAACTTAAACATAACCGACTTAAGAACATAGCGACTTAAAGACAACAACGAATTAACTTCGACCGACTTAGCAAGTTGACTCGTTCTCCATTAAGTCGCGAAATCCCACTAGGTCGTAGCCCTTTTCTCTTGCATTGTTAAGTCGTAGCCGACCTAAATCATCCTCAGTAGATCGTTGCTCTTTAGCTCTTGATTTGTTAAGTCGTAGCCAACTTGAGCCCTTAAGTCGCAGCCGACTTAAGTCTTCACTACAACAATGCGACAGATCATTAGGTCCTCGTCTTTTAACTCGCAGCTCCTCCTCACGTGACTCCTTAGGTCGGGGTCGACCTTCATTAACTCTTGAACGACCTATGTCTTGTGCTTTCGTAGGTCATGCTGCATCATCCTTCCCTGGTTGAGAAAAATTCGTCCTCGAATTTTAAATTCTTCCACATCAGATTGTTCATCTCCATAATATGACAAAAGATACTTAACATTAAACACGTCAGAAGTGTACACATCCTCCGGCAGCTTCAACTTATAAGCATTTTCATTAATCCGTTTCACAACTTCTACAGGACCAATTTTTCTGGCTTTCAGCTTGTTATAAGCGCCTATTGGAAATCGATCCTTGGTTAATACAGTGTAAACCAAATCACCTTCGTTAAATTCAACACTTCGTCGCTTCAAATCTGCAGTTCGCTTATACTTCTCATTTGCTTTCTCCAATCGCTCCTGAACGATTTTATGACATTCAGTCAACCCATTAACAAAATCTACATCTCGTTTAACCATCCCCTTCGGTTGTGGTACTACCGTTAGGTCCAACGGTCCCCTTGGTAAATTAGAATATACAATCTGAAATGGACTGAATCCCGTACTACGATTCATTGCATGATTATGAGCAAACTCTGCTTGGCATAACTTCATGTCCCAACTCTTCAGATTGTCCTTCACAAGACATCGCAACAAATTTCCCAATGATCTGTTAACAACTTCTGTCTGTCCATCTGTTTGCGGATGATAAGCGCCGCTAAAGTTCAACTTCGTTCCCACCATCTTCCACAAACTTAACCAAAAATGACTCAGAAAACGAGTATCCCTATCCGACACAATAGATTCTGGCAATCCATGAAGTTGATAGATCTCCTTGAAAAATAACTGAGCGACATGAACAGCATCCGTCGTCTTCTTACAAGCAACAAAATGTACCATCTTCGAGAAACGATCCACCACAACATATATAGAGTCATTTCCCCTTTGAGTTCTTGGCAATCCCAATACGAAATCCATACTAACGTCTACCCATGGTTTTGTAGGTATAAGTAAAGGCATATACAAACCCACACTTATAGTTGTTCCTTTCGAAACTTGACAAACGTGACATCTCTAAACCAACCTTTCAACTTCCTTCCTCATCGACGGCCAATAGTAGGATTGAGAGATTAACTGCAATGTTCGATCTCTGCCCACATGTCCTTCCTCATGAAGCTCCTTTACTATCTTCATTCGCAAGCTACAATCCGGTACACACAATTGATTCCCCTTAAATAAGAAACCATCAATCAACACAAATTCATCAGTATTTCCCTCCTTGACTTTCTCAACAAACTTCTTAAAGTAAGGATCTTCTTCAATCAGATCTAGCAATAATCCAAAACCTATCACTTCAACTTTCATTATCGTTAATAAATGACTCCTCCTACTGAAAGCATCAGCCACACGATTCGTCACCCCTGACTTATGTTTCACGACAAAAGTAAACTGCTGCGGATAAGCAATCCATGATGCATGCCTTGCTGAAATCTTATCCTGCCCTTGCAAATGCTTCGAAGCTTCATGGTCGGTGTAATGAACAAACTCCTTATGGAACAGATAGTGTCTCCAATGTTTCACTGCTTGCACCACAGCATAAAACTCCACATCATACGTACTATATCTCATCTTTGCCCCTGATAACTTCTCACTAAAGTATACAATAGGACGCCCCTTCTGGATCAACACCCCTCCGATTCCAACATTAGATGCATCAGTGTGTAGTTCAAACAACAACTGAAAATCTGGTAATACAAGAATTGGTGCTGACGTCAACAACTTCTTGATTCGCTCAAAAGCAACCCCAGCTTCCTTCGACCAAAAGAATTGTTTCCCTTTCATACAATCAGTAGCTGGTGCCATCACACTACTGAAGTGTGAATGAATCTTCGGTAAAATGATGCTAACCCATGAAAACTTCTCACTTTCGTAATTGTCCTTGGCTGTGGCCAATTCCTGACTGCTTCAACTTTATTCTGGTCCACCTGTATACCTTCCTCCGAAACAACATAACCCAGAAATAAAACACTATGCGTCATAAACACGCATTTCTTCGTAGCAGCATAAAATTGTTCCTCACGAAGAATAATCAGAATGTTGAACATGCTCCTTCATACTCCTGCTATATATCAGAATATCGTCAAAATTTATCACCACGAATTTCCCAATAAATGGTCTAAAAATTTGATTCATCACCCGCATGAACGTACTAGGTGCATTTGATAGACCAAACGGCATAACCAGCCATTCGTATAAACCTTCCCTTGTCTTGAATGCTGTCTTCCATTCATCTCCCGGTCTAATTCGAATCTGATGATATCCGCTCTTCAAATCAATCTTCGAAAAGATAGTAGCCCCGCTCAACTGATCTAGCAAGTCATCTAACCTCGGCATAGGAAATCTGTATCTCACAGCTATCTTGTTCAGAGCCCGACTGTCCGTACACATTCTCCACGAACCATCCTTCTTTGGCACCAATAAAGCTGGCACTGCACAAGGACTCAAGCTCTCCTGAACACGCCCTTGTTCTAACAGCTTCTCCACCTGCCTTCTCAGTTCCTTATGCTCCTTAGGACTCATCCTATAATGTGGCCTGTGTGGTAATACTGCCCCTGGCACAAGCTCAATCTGATGTTGAATATCCCTCAACGGTGGTAACTCCGTTGGTAACTCCTCAGGAAATACATCTTTGAATTCTTCCAATACCGGCTTGACTTCCTCTGGAACTCCTACAGATTCAGTGACTTCATGTCCAATCAACAAAAACACCTCTGGACTCTCCTCTACTTCTTCAATAAATTCCTTCAAAGTCAATAAAGTCTTCAGCTCCTCAATCTCTTCAGATTTGCTCTCTTCCTGCTGTCACTTCTTTGGAACTAAAATAATTTTAACGCCTTCAAACATAGAACTGTAGCTATTGGTTCTACCATCATGCTGCACTGCTCGATCATACTGCCATGGTCTTCCCAAAAGCAAGTAACAAACGTCCATCTCCACCACATCACACCAAATCTCGTCTTTATATTTCTTCCCAATAGAAAATGGAACTCGAACTTGCCTGTCCACCTTCACTTCTCCTCCTTTTCTCAGCCATGCTAACTTGTAAGGATTTGGATGCTTCTCCGTTTTCAGCTTCAACCTTCTCACAGCTTCGGTAGAAATAATATTGTCGCAACTTCCTGCATCAATCACAAACTTACAAACCTTTCCCAGAATAGTGCATGTTGACTGAAAGATGTTACTCCTTAACCAACTAGCTTCTTCTTCTTGCTTCGGTATTAAACAAGACCTCCTCATCATTAGATTACATCCTTCATCTCCTGACGCGACATCCTGTTCTTCCTCCTCAACTGGACTAGGATAACCTTCATCAACATCCTCACCTTCAACTTCAGCAATCATAGTTCGTTTCTTCGGCTTCGGACATTCATTACTCTTGTGACCCATTTCCTGACAATTGTAACACTTGAAACTGTTGTTGACCTTTGCCTTCGCAACTTCATTCACAACTGGTTTACTGACAGCTTTCGAAACATTGGAACTCCCACTAGCACCTTTGTTCTGAATATTAGAACTTGTAAACACACCACCTCCACGTCTTCCCTGCTTCTCCCAAGCCAACGCTTTCTGATGTGCTTCTGCTACAGATCTTGGATCAAACATATTCACCATATCTTGAATCTGCATCCTCAACCCTCCAACAAACCTAGCAGTCAATTGTTCCTCTGTCTACATAATGTCATTTCGAGCAGTCAGTTGATAAAATTCATCGGCATAATCACTAACAGTCTTTGTCCCTTGCCTTAGATTCTGCAACCTCTGATACATAAGTGATTGATAATTGTAAGGTAAGAATGTAGCCTTCATTAACTTCTTCATCTTTTCCCTTGTGACAATCTTTGAATTCCCCATTCTCTCCCTTGTAAGTTTCGTCTGCTGCCACCATGCTAAAGCTCTCCCCCTCAACCTAGTAGCAACCAACTTTACTCAACGATTCTCCGGAACTTCTTTGAAATCAAAGATCTCTTGAACATTTGACAACCAATCCAAAAATTCTTCTGCTACCATTCCACCGTTGAATTCTGGAATTTCCATCTTCATACCCGATTCCCATCGACGATCATCATCTACATTTCGATATGAATTTCGAACTTGGTCTCGATCTCGATAATGAATGCTATCTCTATCACCCTCTTCATTTAAATTAAATGTATGTCTATATCGATCTCGGCCATCAACATCCCTTTGATCATGCATGTCTCTTCTACTATGTCTCTCTTCATCTCTACATGGTTCATCTTCAAACTCACGTGGAGTTCTTCTCTCTTCATGTCCATAGTCATGGTGATCTCTCCTCGATGAAATTGATGTTTCTCTTCTCTCTCTAAAAGATTGCGGTGATACCCTTCTCGCTTCCGTAACCGATGACGAAACTCTGTTTCCTCCAAGGTTCGAGATTTGTGATCACCTCCTTTGATTCAAATCATTCATCAACTTCTCTAGCTTTCCAATGCCTTCATCAAATTTCTCATTAATACGTTGTTCCATTTGTTTGGCTTCTTCTCTTCTGTACAACGCTTCTACATTTTAATGGCGATTAGCTCTTCTCGGCGGCATGATTGAATCAACACAAACACTTCAACAAATACTTCAAAAATCTTCAACACAAGTCAAACAAGCACGGCTTCAAACTTCAAAACAAACTTCACCAAGGCTCGGCTACTTTTCACAAGTATACACGGCCTACCTTCAACAAATGATACCAAAGTGGTGCACGATCCAAACTTAACACAAAGTTATGCTCGGCCTTCACTCAAACACCTCAAACTCTTTTCCAAAAATTCAAACACTTTCCGGACTTTGATTCAAAATGAAATGGATCGAAAGCTTCTAACTTGTTGCAACTTCAAGATGAACACGATGAACACCAACTTCAACTTCAAACTCCTTGGCTCCAAGACTCGGCTTAGCTATAATTGGCTAAGTCTAGCTCTGATACCAAACCTGACGCAGCGGATAATAACAAAACAATATAGACCGATGAAAGTAGAAAACGGTGGATTGAAGATACTGAAATGCCCAAATTCGTTGATCACAAAGATATCGAATTCTAGCTATCTTCAACACGTTGATCGCGCACGATACCGTGAAAGAAGATCTACAATTCTTCAAACGTTGATCAAGCGCACTTGATACCGTGAATTGGCTTCAACAATCGTTGAATCGAGCGCACTCGATTAACCGAAAGTGGAGATAGGAGGTTACACTCAATTACCAATTTAGATGAAAGCACACAGTAATCAAAACAAAGTTTTATTCCAAAAATCAACCACCAAAAATGAACAACACACTCCCTATTTATAGCATTTCACAACCCTGACCTTAAGCCGTTGTCGACTTAACACTCCCCCGACTCACGACTCACTTAAGTCGTGCGCGACTTAACAACAGTGACTCAAATACACAACACATGTTTACAACACTTAGGTCGTATACAACCTAATGACTCATGACTCAAAAGCAACGACTCAAAGAAAAATACAAACATAACGTCACACTGTACAACATAAAGGACTCAACTCTTCAGCGACTCAACAAACATTCGGCCGACTTATCTTCATGCCGACCTTCGACTCGAGTACTAGAGACTCAACGAATACGACATATTACATCACTTTGCGACTTACACTATGTCGTTGCCGACCTAACAGACCATACATTTCCAAAACAGGATGCGACTTAAACATAACCGACTTAAGAATATAGCGACTTAAAGACAACAACGACTTAACTTCGACCGACTTAGCAAGTTGACTCGTTCTCCATTAAGTCGCGAAATCCCACTAGGTCGTAGCCCTTTTCTCTTGCTTTGTTAAGTCATAGCCGACCTAAATCATCCTCAGTAGATCGTTGCTCTTTAGCTCTTGATTTGTTAAGTCGTAGCCGACTTGAGCCCTTAAGTCGCAGCCGACTTAAGTCTTCACTACAACAATGCGACAGATCATTAGGTCCTCGTCTTTTAACTCGCAGCTCCTCCTCACGTGACTCCTTAGGTCGGGGTCGACCATCATTAACTCGTGAACGACCTAAGCCTTGTGCTTTCGTAGGTCGTGCTGTATCAAAATCCCATCCTCTTCCCTAGATTTGCTTAGGTGATTGGAATTGTATGCAAAAATCTGATGAAAAACAAGGAGGCACTCCTCTTTCTTTAATATCAACTACTCTAAGTAATGGTATTTATTCAACTAATCTACTTTCAATTCCCCCTTCTGGTTCAAAGTTTGCTTGGAACAATAAAAGCATATCGAGAAATCTCACTGTTTATGTCTTAGAAAGATCACATTACAATCCATTTTATCCAATTGGCCTAACTTCAGAACTCATATTCCTTCCCTCTATCTCTCCAACAACTCTCCTCTAATAGTAAACATAAAACAAGTTATTATAAAAGGGATCTCCTTGTCTTTCTTCAATGAATGGACTAAATTTCCTAATTATGATGATATACTGAAAACATCTTGGGAAACTAACGTCTTCAGTAACCCCATGTTTGTTTTGCAGGGAAAATTAAAGACTCTTAAAGCAAATCTAAAGTCATGGTCCAAAAATAAATATGAAAAAGGAAATAACGCATCAACTAAATTAAGAAGCAAGCTCCATATTATTCAAACTGCTATGATCAATCATTCTCTTCCTCTCTTGGTTGTATAAGCCGGTGAATTATCCAAACTTCGTAAATAAGCAAACTTCTGAGCTAAACATGCTAAGACAAATGAATAAGGACCGTTGGGATTCTCATGGTGATAGAAATACATCTGCCTTTCATAAGTCTTTGAAAATCAAAAAAGCCTCCAAAATAATTCTATCTATCAATGATCAAAATGGAATGAAATGCTCCAATGCTATGGATATTCGAGTGGCTATCCTTCACTACTTTACTTCTATACTTGCCGATCATAACCATATGTCTCTAGACCTAAATCCTTTAATTTCCCTATCTCTCCTAGATATCTCTAAAGAAAACAAAATTTTAATGAATAAAGAGGTGACAGATGCTAAAATCAAAGAAGTGAATTTTGACATAAACCCATCTAGCTCCCTTGGCCCATATGGATATTCTGCACATTTCTTCCAAAATGCTTGGTAAATAATTCGTTTTGATGTCATCGAAGCTATTAAAAACTTTTTCAAAACAATATCATGTCTTCTGGGATTAACTCCTCTAAACTAGCATTGATCCCAAAAGTATATAATCCTCAAAATGCCCCTCAACTTAGGCCTATAGCATGCTATATTGATATCTACAAATGCATTAAAAAGATTCTGGCTGCTAGACTTGAAATAGCCCTAACTTTAGTTATTTCCAAGAATCAAGCTATATTCCTTCATCGAAGGCACATTGTAGATAATTTAAATCTTGTTTATAAGATTTTAAAGGGGTTATGGAAGAAAAAACTTATCTCCTAGATGTGTGACAAAGCATGGCATTCAAAAGGTCTTTGATTCCATACAATGGTCCTCTATCATTATCATCCTTCAAAAAAATGAGTTTTCCATGTCTTTTTGTTGCTTGGATTCATTCTTGTATTTCCACTACCACATACTCTCTAATTTTAAATGATGCAAGCTTTAGCTACATGAAACTTACTTAAGGAATTAGGTAAGGGATCCTATATCCTCGTACTTCTTTATAGTTGTCACGGAATTCCTCACTTCCCTCCTTCTTGAAGGTGCTATCTTTAAATCCTTTGAGTTGCATCCCAGACGTAGAGTTCCAATGATTCCTTCTCTTATGTTTGTAGATGACCTATACATATTTTACAAACCCAACAATAATTCCATCAGCGACATTTCAAATATTCTTAACTTCTTCTTGTGGACTGGTCTTACAGTTAATTATGAAAAATCCAACATCATGATATCTGGCTTGTCTCAACAAGAAACTACACTTTTTTTCTCTCTGGCTAATTTGAAATTTGCTAATATTTCTACCTCATACTTGGGCATTCCTATTACTACAAAGAAATTACCCACCACCCTGTGCCTTCCTTTATATGACAAAATAACTTCAAAATTATGTGCATGGCCTTCTAACAAATTTTCCATTGTTGGGAGATCAGTGATAGCAAAATCCATCGGCATTGCCATGTGTCGGTACATGTCTAGCCTGTTTATTCTTTCGAAGAAACTCATTAATATGATAAACAATGCTATTAATAGATTCCTATGGCTTGCCAATCCATCTTAACTAAAACAAATTCACATACCCTTCAAAAAAATTACTCATCCATTCGATAATGGTGGACTAGGCATCATGAATATCCGTGTGTAGAATAAAGCTACAGTATCGAAACACTTAAACAAATTAATGTCTGGTGACAATGGTCTTCTTCAAATGTGGCAGAGGGTTAATATAATAAAAAAATCTAATTTTTTGACTATGGCAACTAAAACTGATAGTAGTTGGTTCTGGAGATCTTTACTACATGCTAGGCAATATATTCTACCCTATATCCAATGCTACATCACTATAATAACTCTTTTTGGAATGGTCTTTAGGCTTAGAATGGTTTTATCCTTTCTACTATAGTGATTCCAAAATTAAGAGCAATAGTATGTTAAATTTGGATGATTCAAATATTTGTTAAGGTGGAAAGAAATTGATTAATAGATTCATTCAAATCAACTAATTTGGCTGGTATATGGAAGGATATTTTGAAGGGAACTAATTGATTAGTCAATCAATTAATTAGTCAATACTTTTTCTATATAAAGAAATAAATAATTCGGCATGGAGAATCAATCAATCAAAGAATAGATATGGAAACCAAGATTACTCCATTTATTTGTATAAAAATCAAATCATGCAATTTGGAAAGATATTTGGTAATAAGGAAATTGATTTCCTTAATCTGCAAGCAACCCTTCATTATCAAGTCTATTTAAATGAAGGAATTTCATCTTCATGTGCAAGTGAGTGTGTGAGAGCATCCACCATTATTCTTTCCTCTCTTTTGTACACTTTTCTTTAATGAAATAAAAGAAGTTGTTGGATCTCCATGGACGTAGGATAATCATATCTGAACCACGTTAAATCTTCTATGTCTCTTTTTTCTGCTATTGTTTCTATAAGACTGCATAATTGATTTTTTTAAAGTTCCATTGGTATCTAAATAGACAATACTAGATCCTTATCAAATAATTTGCTTCCACTCAAATTAAAGCAAATTTCACTACGGTTTGGTATCAAAGCTAGTGTTACTGTTCCTATTTGGATATAAACGGCTACTTCTAGTACGTCTGTTGGTAGATCTGGTGTCAATTATGGAGTAACACATTTTGATGGAAAGGGAGATTTTGGTACTTCGAAGATGAAGATAGAGGCTGTATTAAAGAAGGAGAAGACTTATAAGGTTGTTTCTGCGCCTGAGTAATTGAAAGGTATTGCTGTAGCTGATTTGGAAGAGATGGAAGATGAAGCTCTCCTAACAATTCAGTTGAGTCTTTCAGATAATGTTCTTAGAGAATTCTCTCAGAAGAAGACGACGAAGGAGCTATGGGATGCATTATCGGATGAATATCAAGACAAGTCTCTCACCAATCAGATTATTCTTCAGGAACAACTCTATTCGTTCAAGATGAAGCATAGAGCTGATCTCATAGAGCATGTAGATGCTTTGACCACTTTGATTATGAACCTGAAGGTAGCGGAATATGATATTACCATTGAGGCTCAAGCTGTGATCCTCTTACGTTCCTTGCCTAAGGACTATACTACTTTTCTTAATTCCATGATTTATAGCCACGGTAAAATTAGCCTATTTGATGTAAAGGCAGATCTTTATAATGAAGTATTAAGAGGTAGATTGGCAAGCACTGGCTATGATAGTGATACCGAAGGCTTATCTGTTCAGAGAGGTAGAGGCCAAAGCAAGTCGAAGACAGGTGAAGGATGGAATTCTTCACGGTCTCAGTTTAGGGGGCCTAAAATTTTGACTTTTCATTAATGTAAGAAACCAGGGCACTTATATAGCACAATGTCCCAATCTTGAAGGTACAAGAAAAGATCCAAAACAAGCCTCGGCTTCTATAGCACAGAAATCAGATACAGAAAGTGACACCGATGTATTTGCAGCTTCTAACTTTTTTGGGAAGAGCAACTTATGGCTGATTGATTCTAGCGTATCCTATTATATGACACCTGATAGGAACTGCTTTTTCCACTTACCGTGAAATTGATGGAGGAGAAGTTCTGATGGGTAATGGTGCTTCTTGCCGTATGGTTGGTGTTCGTAGCATGATGATTAGGACGTTTGATGGTGTTATTCGTACGATCATCAATGTTAAAAATGTACATGATTTGAGGAGGAGCTTGATTTCTGTTGGGGCATTGAGTAGACTTGGCTTGAAGATTGTAGTGGAAAGAGAGAAAATGAAGATATCGATGGGCTCTATTATTGTTATGAGAGGCACGAGGGCATGAAATCTTTATCTATTAAAGGGCACTAATGTAATTGGTGAATCAGCTTCTGTTACATCTGTTGATTCGGATTCTTCGAGATTATGACACTTATGGATGGGTCACATCGGTGAGCGCAGCATGGATGAGTTGAGAAAACGAGGATTGATTGATGGAGTTCATCGTTTAAAACTTGGTTTTTTTGAAGAGTGTGTTCTTGGAAAGCAGACGAAGAATTATTTTGGTATAGGAGAGCATAAAGCAAAAGCTGTCTTGGAGTATATTCATACAGATGTCTGGGGTCCCTCCTCTTGTCAGTCTTTAGGTGGAGCCATGTATTTTGTTTCATTTATAGATGATTTCTCTCATAAAGTATGGGTATATTTTCTTCAGTCAAAGAGTGAAACCTTTGCCAAGTTTCGAAGGTGGAAATCTATGGTTGAGAAGCAGTCAGGGAAGAAATTGAAAGTTCTCGTTCAGATAATGGCGCTGAATTTGTATCACAGGAATTCATCGATTATTGTGAGTCCGAAGGCACTAAGAGGCATTACACTACACCAGACGACCCTCAATTTAATGGAGTTGCAGAAAGGATGAATCGAACATTATTGGAGAGAACAAGATGCCTCAGACTGACTGCAAAATTGAAGAAGGGACTTTGTGCTGAAGCTTTATCTATGGCTGCTTTCTACATCAACCGCACACCTTCTACCGCCATAGATACGAAGTTCCCTGAAGAAGTATGGAAAGGAGAGCCTGTTAGCTATTCATTTCTCAGAGTGTTTGGTTGCTCAGCTTACATGCATGAGAGTAAAGGTAAGTTGGAACCTAGAGCTCACAAGTGTATTTTTCTAGGTTATAGGAGAGGAGTGAATGGATATAGGTTGTGGTGTTCTATTAGCAAGAAGATCGTTATGAGCAGGCATATGACTTTTGATGAGAAGGCTATGTTTAAGGTAGAGCTTTCCTCATCGGATGACAATGAGTGGACATGTGAAGAATACCAGACACAGAGCAAGTCAGCTGTTGATTCTTTCCATAGATGTTCAAATGGCGTTTTCGATGACACCATGGTTGATGAGGATAATATCAATGTTGGTACAGAGGATCAAACTCAAGGTGGAGCTCATTCAGAACCTAGGCCTGTCAGACAAAGAAGAAAGCCTAAGTGGCTTGATGAGTTTGTTTGATTGAGCATCGAAGATATTAACTTCGATGATATGGCAACATATGCTTTGAATGTTGTCCATGACGAGCCTATGATTATAGAGAAGTTATCGCAACAGTTAACAGTTCTAGTTAGTTAATTACTATGGAGGAGGAGATTGAATCATTGTAGAGAAATCATAATTGGGATTTTGTGCCTCTTCCCACTGACAAGAGAGCTATTGGATGCAAGTGGATCTATAGAGTGAAAGATGGTGAAAATGGTAATCTCTGATACAAGGCAAGATTAGTCGCAAAGAGGTATGACAAGAAGAAGGGGGTAGTATCATGATATCTTTGCTCCAGTGGTTAGGCATACTTCTATTCGTATTCTTTTGGCATTAGGTGCTCATTATGATATGGAACTAGAGCAACTAGATGTCAAAATTGCATTCTTGCATGGTGATCTGGATGAGGAGATTTATTTAAAGCAACCAGAAGGGTTCATTGATAGTAGCAGACCAGACTATGTTTGCAAACTCAACAAATCTCTATATAGACTGAAGCAGTCTCCTAGACAATGGTATAATAGGTTTGATAAGTTTATGCTTTCACAAGGATACTCTAGAAGTTTCAAAGACTGGTGTGTTTATTTCAGGAGATGTGATGGTGATATGATTTATTTGTTGTATATGTTGACGATATGCTGATTGCATCTCGTAGTACGGTCAGAATTAAAGAGTTGAAAGCGGAGCTCAGTAGAGAGTTTGACATGAAAGATTTGGAAAAGGCACAAAGAATATTGGGTATGGGGATAAGTAGGGATAGGAAGCGGAGAGAGTTAAGGCTCACTCAAGCACAGTACATCGAGAAGGTCCTCGCTCGATTTGGAATGGAGAAATCCAAACCGGTTGGCACTCCATTAGGCTCTCATTTTAAGTTGTCAAAAGTCTTATTTCCCTTATCGGATGAAGACAAGAGGTATATGGCTGATATACCTTATTCTAGTGCTGTTGGTAGTCTCATGTATGCGATGGTGTGCGCAAGACCAGATTTGGCCCATGTAGTGGGTGTTGTGAGTCAATATATGCCTAGCCCAGGCAAAGAGCATGGGCAATCTGTGAGTGGATTCTTAGATATCTTCGAGGCATTTCTTCGATGGGCTTGTTATATGGTGGAGTGGATGGTTACATCATGTTTAGAGGATACCATGATTCTGATTATGCTGGGGATAGAGATGCTAGGAAGTCAGTGTCGGGCTATGTTCTTACACTTGGCATAGGCTTGATTTCATGGAGTTCAAAGCTGCAATCTATCGTAACTTTATCGACTACCGAAGTTGAGTTGTAATCGATTGTGGAAGCAACAAAGGAACGAGTATACTTACTTCAGTTGTTTGATGATCTTTCAATGGTGAAGCAGACAGTAGAGCTATTTTCAGACAGTCAGAGTGCAATTCATCTTATAGAGAATCAAGCTTATAGTTCGCAGACGAAGCACACTGATGTTAGAGGTTTCTTTCTAATGCTTGAAGAAGAATGAGCAAGATCAAATTGTTGAAGGTGAGTACTTTGGATAATACTTTAGATATGATGACAAAGTCACTTCCAAAGGACAAGTTTGAGCATTGCTCAAACTTCATCAGTTTGATACCTGTTACTTGAGCGCCATAGGGCGCTAGACCCAACAACTTATATGTTGATTGCTTGATGATAAGGTGTTGAAGAGAAATTGTTATATTTGAATGAAGGTGGATTGTTAAATTTGGATGATTCAAATATTTGTTAAGAAGGAAAGAAATTGATTAACTGATTCATCAAATCAATTAATTTGGCTGGTATATGGAAGGATATTTTGAAGGAAACTAATTAATTAGTCAATACATTTGCTATATGAAGAAATAAATAATTAGGCATGGAGAATCAATCAATCAAAGCAAAGATATGGAAACCAAGATTACGCCGTCTATTTGTACAAAAATCAAATCATGCAATTTGGAAAGATATTTGGGTAATCAGGAAATTGACTTTCTTAATCTCTAAGCAACCCTTCATTATCAAGTCTATTTAAATGAAGGGATTTCATTTTTATATGCAAGTTAATGTGTGAGAGCACCACCATTATTCTTCCCTCTCTTTTGTACTCTTTTCTTTAATGAAATAAAAGAAGTTGGGTCTCAATGGAAGTTGGATATTCATATCCGAACCATGTTAAATCTTCTATGTCTCTTATTTTTGCTATTGTTTCCGTGAGACTACATAATTGATTTTTTTTAAGTTCCATTGGTATCTAAATAGACAATACTTGATCCTGATCAAATAATTCACTTCCGCTCAAATTAAAACAAATTTCACTGCATATTAGGCATTCCTGAGAATGGAAAAGTCATCCCGTTCCTTCATGGAAAACAAATCATCCTCCCTCATGTCAGCTATCATAATGTTCGTTAGTTGTGGCATGAAATAAAAGGAAGGTGCTATGAAATATCCCCTTCTCTAAAATCGAATAACAAAGATCCTCAATTAAACTGATATACAATTCCCTTACTACTGATGGTTTCTCGGCCATTCAACCATGGCAGTCCACGATATGGTCTAATAATTCCAAAGCAAAAAAATTATAATGATGTGGAAAATCATAGTGAACGTGAACCATACCAAAGCCAACTTGTTGAATTGTGGTATATTGGTGAATGGGACTTGCACCCTTTGTGACAGGCTTACTGAATGCAATGTTCATTTGTTCTTCACTTGTAATTACTCATACAAGATTTGTTGAGTGGTTTTGAATCACTTTAGACTATATACTCCTAATAGAATCTCATCCTTAGAATGGTACACGATATTTAAGGCGACGAGATGGAAAACAAGCAATGCAAATATCTTATTGCGATATTTAAACATAGTGTTTCGCAAGATATAAGAAAAGAGAAATAGAAGGGCATTTTACAATGAAATGAAAACTGAGGAAGAAATGCTTAGATATAGGAATTATTTTCTATATTTGTTTATTTATGTTGTTTTTAGGTTTTAGTTTTCTTCCTTTACTTTTTTTTCTTTTCTTCCTAGATTTAGAAGCCTGTTTCTAAATCTATTGCTTTCCTTTAATATATCTGATAGGGGACCGGTCGCTCCATTAGGTTAGCTTAAAAAAATGTAGTTTTCAAGTTATAAATAATAGTTTATAAATGAGAAAATCTTAACAAAGGAATATTTAAAATATAAGCTAAGAGTAAATAGTTTTGGGATTCGTAGTAAATAATGCTTTTAATGATGTTTGGTTTTCACCCTTCTTTTTAACACACTTACATGTATTTTACAAATGTTTTATGATGTGCAAACCATGCAAATTTCAGTGTGAAAAGTATAAAAGTTTGATTTGTTATGGAAAGTATAAGAAATTTAATTTCCTAAAATGATATCACTTACATGGAAAGGATTTGATCATATACTTAGCACTAAGCATTGAGGTATGGAAACTTGTCTCTATCTTGAAAGTTAAAAATGCATGTCAAGGCAAGGCTTAGAGGCAACACTATCTTAACTTTCCGGGCTTCATTTTTAACCAAAGAATAGTACAAGTTTGAAATTAACGAGTAGTGGTAAGAATATGAGATTTACTCTCCATATATAATCATTTTGTTATTCCCAACAGTTGATTTATTGGCTGTTGATTCCACTACCTTTTGTGTTTCATCAATCTAAGATGATTTGTTGCCCAGTTTGAGCATTCATATTGACGCAGCGGATTAATCAAACAAAACTTCAATCAATGAAATGTAGCAATCGGTGAGTTGAAGATACCAAAATGCCCAAGTTCGTTGATCCAAAGATACCGAACTCTAGCTATCTCAAACACGTTGATAGCGCACTATACCGTGTTCTAAGATCTACGATTCTTCGCACGTTGATCTAGCACACTAGATTCCGTGAATCGGCTTCTACGATCGTTGAATCGAGCGCACTCGATTAACCGAAAGAGGAGATAGGAGATTACACTCAACTACCAATTGGTATGAAAGCACAAAGCTAACAAAAGAGAATTTTATTCAAAAATCAACAACCCAAAATATACAACACACCCTCTATTTATAGTTTGACACAACCGACCCCTTTAACCCGTTGCCGACTCATAGACTCTGACTCATCATAAGTCGTTGCCGACTTAACAACGCACCACAATTTACACGACTCATCAACCACACGGCTACAACAGTTAGGTCGTATACGACCTAACGACTCAAGGCCAACAAACTACAACACCTCAGCTCATATGGCCGACTTAAGCGCGTGCCGACTCAAGCCCAATCCCCCTGCGCTCCTCAACGACTCAGTTAGGTCGTGACTGCTTCCTCTTTTGTTAAGTCGTAGCCGACTTAGGCTCTTAAGTCGTAGCTTCTCTTCCTTAGGTCGGGGTCGACCTAAAATAGGCTCTTGTTCCTGTAACCCGTTGTCCTTTATCCCGTTAAGTCGTAAACGACTTAGATTGTCACAGTTAGGTCGGAAACGACTCATGCTTCTCTTGGGGCGTGGACGACTCAAACCCGATGTCTTGTTAACTCGGCCTACCTTCCCCCTTAACTTGTTAACTCGTGGCCCTCCTTCCTTAGCTCAGCAGCGACCCAAGCCTTCACTGAGTCGTGAACGACTCATCACACTACACCACAAACTCATGTTTTTAGGAACTAAAGTTTGCACAACTTCTTCTCCGGCCTTAGCTGCATCATCCTCCCCTGGTTGAGAAAAATTCGTCCTCGAATTTGTACATTCTTCTTCATCTGATTGTTTATTTCCGTAATATGGCACAAGATGCTTAATATTGAATACGTCAGAAGTGTACATATCCTCCGGCAGCTTCAACTTATAAGCATTGTCATTAATTTTCTTCAAAACTTCAACTGGACCAATTTTCCGCGCTTTCAATTTATTGTACGTTCCCACTGGAAATCGGTCTTTTGTCAACACTGCATAAACCAAATCGCCTTTGTTAAATTCAACATTTCGTCATTTCAAATCTGCAGACTTCTTATACTTCTCATTCGATTTCTCCAATCGTTCCTGAACGATTTTATGACATTCAGTCAACTCATCAACAAAATCAGCAGCTCGTTTAACTGTTTCCTTCGCCTGTGGTACTACTGCCAAATCCAACGGTCCCCTGGGTAAATTTGAATAAACAATCTGAAATGGACTGAATCCCGTGCTACGATTCACTGCATGATTATGTGCAAATTCAGCTTGGCATAACTTCATGTCCCAACTTCTCAAATTATCCTGTACA
Organism: Allium cepa; assembly: GCA_030765085.1. Lineage (NCBI taxonomy): Eukaryota > Viridiplantae > Streptophyta > Magnoliopsida > Asparagales > Amaryllidaceae > Allium > Allium cepa. The sequence goes on from CM060930.1 coordinate 239,446,184, forward strand.
AGACATCGCAACAAATTTCCCAATGACCTGTTAACAACTTCTGTCTGTCCATCAGTTTGTGGATGATAAGCACTACTAAATTTCAGCTTCGTTCCCACCATCTTCCACAAACTCAACCAAAAATGACTCAGAAAACGAGTATCTCGATCAGAAACAATAGATTCTGGTAAACCATGCAATCGATATACCTCCTTAAAGAATAATTGTGCCACTCGAACTGCATCCGCTGTCTTCTTGCAGGCAATAAAATGTGCCATCTTCGAAAACCTGTCCACTACAACAAATATCGAATCATTTCCCCTTTGAGTTCGAGGCAAACCCAAAACGAAATCCAGGCAAATATCAACCCATGGCTTAGATGGTACTGGTAATGGCATATACAACCCTGCATTCGTTGCTGTTCCCTTTGACACCTGACAAATATGGCATCTCTCCACGAATCTTTCAACCTCTTTTCTCATCGACGGCCAAAAGTAAGACTGTGAAATCAATTGCAAAGTACGATCGCGGCCCACATGCCCTTCCTCGTGTAACTCTTTGACAATTTTCAACCTCAAGCTACAGTCTGGAATACATAACTGATTTCCCTTAAACAGGAAACCATCAACCAACATAAATTCATCGGTACTCCCATCCTTCACTTTCTCAACATATTTCACAAAGTAAGGATCTTCATTAATCATTTCTGGCAGTAATTCAAACCCCGTCACTTCAACCTTCATTGTCGTTAATAAATGACTCCTCCTACTCAAAGCATCAGCTACTCGATTTGTCACCCCTGATTTGTGCTTAACGACAAAAGTAAACTGCTGTAAATAAGCAATCCATGATGCATGTCTCGCTGAAATTTTGTCCTGTCCCTGTAAATGCTTCAAAGCTTCGTGATCAGTGTACAGAACAAACTCTTTCTGAAACAGATAGTGCCTCCAATGCTTAACAGCTTGTACAACAGCATAGAATTCAACGTCATATGTACTGTATCTCATCTTTGCCCCTGACAACTTTTCGCTAAAATAAGCAACTGGCTTCCCATTCTGACTAAGAACTCCTCCAATACCAACCTTCGAAGCATCTGTATGCAATTCAAACAATAACTGAAAATTCGGTAAAACAAGAATTGGTGCAGACGTCAACAATTCCTTGATCTTCTCAAAAGCAACTCCCGCTTCTTCTGACCATACAAATTGTTTACCCTTCATGCAATCAGTAACTGGAGCCATCACGCTACTGAACTGTGGAATGAATCTTCGGTAGAATGACGCTAGCCCATGAAAACTTCTCACTTCCGTAATTGTCTTTGGCTGAGGCCAATTCCTGACTGCCTCAACTTTACTCTGGTCAACTTGAATACCTTCCCCTGAAACAACATAACCCAGGAATAAAACACTGTGCGTCATAAACACACATTTCTTCGTAGCAGCATAAAATTGTTCTTCACGAAGAATAATCAATACTTCCCTCAAATGTAGAACATGCTCCTCCATACTTCTGCTGTAAATCAGAATATCATCGAGATAAACCACAACGAACTTCCCAATGAATGGTCTAAAGATTTGATTCATCACCCGCATGAATGTACTAGGTGCATTAGACAAACCAAATGGCATAACCAACCATTCGTATAGTCCCTCTCTTGTCTTGAAAGCTGTCTTCCATTCATCTCCAGGTCTGATTCGAATTTGATGATAACCACTCTTCAAATCAATTTTTGAAAATATAGTTGCCCCACTCAATTGATCTAACAAATCATCCAACCTCGGCATAGGAAATCTATATCGAACAGTGATCTTATTCAAAGCTCTACTATCTGTGCACGTCCTCCATGTTCCGTCCTTCTTTGGTACTAATAATGCTGGCACGGCACAAGGACTCAAGCTTTCCTGAACACGTCCCTGTTCCAACAACTCTTCCACCTGCCTCCGTAACTCCTCATGTTCCTTCGGACTCATTCGGTAGTGTGGTCGATGTGGTAACACTGCTCCCGGCACAAGATCAATCTGATGTTGAATGTCTCTAAGTGGCGGTAACTCCTTAGGCAACTCCTCTGGAAAGACATCTTCGAATTCTTTCAAAATTGGCTTTGCTTCATCTGGAATCTCAACTTCTTCACTACTCTCTCTCCCAATCAACAAAAATACTTCAGGCTCCTCTTCAACTTCCTTAACAAACTCTTTCAAAGTCAACAGAGTTTTTAATTCCTCAATCTCCACTAGCTTGCTCTCCTTCTGTTGCTGTTTCTTGGGAACCAAAGTGATTTTAGTACCCTCGAACATGAAACTGTAACTATTGGCACGACCGTCATGTTGAACTGCTCTATCAAACTGCCACGGTCTGCCCAACAACAAGTGACAAACATCCATGTCCACTACATCACACCAAATTTCATCTTTGTACTTCTTCCCAATCGAAAAATTCACACAAGCCCTTCGACACACTTTCACTTCACCACCCTTCCTTAACCATGCTAGCTTGTACGGTTTAGGATGCTTCTCAGTCTTCAAGTTCAATTTCCTCACTGCTTCTGTAGAAATAATATTATCACAACTCCCAGCATCAATAACGAACTTGCAAACTTTTCCCAGAATAGTGCATGTCGACTGAAAAATATTGCTTCTCAACCAACTACAATCCTCCTCTTGCTTTGGTGTAAGACATGACCTCCTCATCATAAGATTACAACCTTCATCTCCAAACAATTCTTCCTCCTCCTCTACATAAGGTGTATTTGAACATTCTGCCTCCTCACAATCATCCTCCTCAACTTCGACAACCATGGTTCTCTTCTTCGGCTTCGGACATTCATTACTCTTATGACCCAACTCCTGACAATTATAACATTTGAAAACATTGCTAACCTTCGCCTTCTCAGCCTCCTTCACCACTGGCTTTGAAACAGGTTTAGGAACATTAGAACTTCCACCAACACCCTTTGCTTGATTATTGGAATTAGTAAACACACCACCTCCACGCCTTCCTTGTTTCTCCCAAGCCAACGCTTTCTGATGTGCCTCTGCAACTGATCTAGGATCAAACATATTAACCATATCCTGGATCTGCATTCTCAATCCCCCAATGAATCTAGCAGTTAGCTGTTCTTCCGTTTCCATAATATCATTCCTGGCAATGAGTTGGTAAAATTCATCAGCATAATCACTAACAGACTTTGTTCCTTGCCTCAGATTCTGCAACCTCTGGTACATAAGTGATTGGTAGTTGTAAGGTAAGAAAGTAGATCTCATCAACCTTTTCATCTTATCCCATGATTCTATCTTTGACTTCCCCATCCGTTCTCTGGTAAGTTTAGTTTGCTGCCACCATGCCAATGCTCTCCCCCTCAACCTAGTAGCAACCAACTTCACCCTCCTATGCTCAGGAACCTCCTTGAAATCAAAGATTTCTTCAACATTAGACAACCAATCTAAGAATTCCTCAGCAACCATCCCGCCTTTAAACTCCGGAATTTCCATCTTCATACCCGATTCCCATCGACGATCATCTTCAACATCCCGATAAGAATTTCGAACTTGGTCTCGATCTCGATAATGAATACTAGCTCTATCACCCTCTTCAACAAAATCAAAAGTACGTCTACATCGATCTCGACCATTATCATCTCTTCGTTCATGCATGCTTCTTTGACTATGTCTCTCTTCATCTCTATATGCTTCATTGTCAAATTCATGTTGATTTCTTCTCTCTTCATGTGCATAGTCATGATGATCTCTTCGTGATGAAATTGATGTTTCTCTTCTATCTCTACAAGAATGTGGCGATACCCTCCTCGCTTTCGTAACCGATGGCGAAACTCGGTTTCCTCCATGGTTCGAGTTTGGTGATCTCCTCCTTTGATTCAAATCATTCATCAATTTCTCCAATTTTCCAATGCCTTCATCAAATTTTTCATTAATACGTTGTTCCATAAGCTCGGCTTCTTCTCTACGATACAAAGCTTCAACGTTTTGATGACGATTAGCTCTCCTTGGTGGCATGATTGAAAAACTCTCACAAACACTTCAACAATTCGAACACAAAAATTCAAAGCTTCAACAATGCAATAAGTCACGGCTCAACAATGACTCGGCTACAATTTGTCTCGGCCTCCACTTGTCTCGGCAATATGAAACGGCTCAAGTGAGGTCGCCTCTAATTCAAGCACAAGGCACGGTTCAACACTTCTTTAGCTCGAACAAGCTTTCCAATGATCCTCCCTAGGCTCGGCTACCTCAATAGTATACACGGCCTAATTCAACTTCAAACACCTTCCAACACTTTGATCCAAAATGGAATGGATCGAAAGTTCTCCTTTCGTTGCAACTTCAAGATGAACACAACTTCAAACTTCAAATACTTGGCTCCAAGAATCAACTTAGCTATGATTGGCTAAGTATGGCTTTGATACCAAAACTGACGCAGCGGATTAATCAAACAAAACTTCAATCAATGAAATGTAGCAATCGGTGAGTTGAAGATACCAAAATGCCCAAGTTCGTTGATCCAAAGATACCGAACTCTAGCTATCTCAAACACGTTGATAGCGCACTATACCGTGTTCTAAGATCTACGATTCTTCGCACGTTGATCTAGCGCACTAGATTCCGTGAATCGGCTTCTACGATCGTTGAATCGAGCGCACTCGATTAACCGAAAGAGGAGATAGGAGATTACACTCAACTACCAATTGGTATGAAAGCACAAAGCTAACAAAAGAGAATTTTATTCAAAAATCAACAACCCAAAATATACAACACACCCTCTATTTATAGTTTGACACAACCGACCCCTTTAACCCGTTGCCGACTCATAGACTCCGACTCATCATAAGTCGTTGCCGACTTAACAACGCACCACAATTTACACGACTCATCAACCACACGGCTACAACAGTTAGGTCGTATACGACCTAACGACTCAAGGCCAACAAACTACAACACCTCAGCTCATATGGCCGACTTAAGCGCGTGCCGACTCAAGCCCAATCCCCCTGCGCTCCTCAACGACTCAGTTAGGTCGTGACTGCTTCCTCTTTTGTTAAGTCGTAGCCGACTTAGGCTCTTAAGTCGTAGCTTCTCTTCCTTAGGTCGGGGTCGACCTAAAATAGGCTCTTGTTCCTATAACCCGTTGTCCTTTATCCCGTTAAGTCGTAAACGACTTAGATTGTCACAGTTAGGTCGGAAACGACTCATGCTTCTCTTGGGGCGTGGACGACTCAAACCCGATGTCTTGTTAACTCGGCCTACCTTCCCCCTTAACTTGTTAACTCGTGGCCCTCCTTCCTTAGCTCGGCAGCGACCCAAGCCTTCACTGAGTCGTGAACGACTCATCACACTACACCACAAACTCATGTTTTCAGGAACTAAAGTTTGCACAACTTCTTCTCCGGCCTTAGCTGTATCACATATCCTTTGTTGGAAATGACTAAAACCAAAAAGAGAGTGGAAGCAAAGCTATCTGTGGTTGCTTCCATTAGGGTATCTTAGATTTAATTCAGTCATATGCGTACGGAGATGTGAAATACTTGGATTCTTAATAAGGTAGGCAGGGGTCCAGCTTGGACGTGTCCGAGAGCCATCGTAGTTTTCAAATATATTTTCTAGAGGTATACTTTTGGTAAAGGGGGTGCATCCTCTTAGTTATTGTTGAAAAATTCTTTTTCCTTGTTTTTAGTTCAAACCTTTGAATTATTTCTTTCTTAAATGCATCGAGAAGTGCTTAGAGCTCTTCTCGATGTTTAATTATTTGTGTCCATTCTTTAAGTTTGGATTTTGAAATTGTTTATACCCATTCTTTCTAGTTGGGTACCGTTCTAATTTGTTTCCAACCATTCATCAATGGATATTGTTCATGTGAGGTAAAAACTCGTTTCGTTTTTAACGGTGTGGTCTCATAGAATGATTATATGTGCACCATATTTCTTGAATTTTCTCATGCTACTTTTCCACACTGATTCGGGATCTATGTTATTATAGTTCCTGGGCCAGACATAGTATTTGTTGATTACATTGTTGTTGGGAGGACATAGAACTCATGGAGTAAAGATGGATGTTCAACTCTCATAGTGTTTTCTTATTTTCTACTATATATATATATGTATATATATGTATGTATATATGTATGTACGTATGTATATACCCATCGGCAATTGTAAAGTCAGGATTTATACCTATCTAAGATATTAAGGTTTGTTTTTAACTCTGATGTACCATATATTTCAGAGGTGTAGTTTTTACTGTCATTGTCATATTATCTATTGTCGTTCCACTTTGAGATTTTGTTTTTCCTATTCTTATTCTTCCTACACTAACAATCTGCCTTTTCGACACTTCGAATATTGTGGTTGTATTAAGTGGCCACTTTTGAGGGTGGAAAAGGTACGTCATTTAATCCCATACCATGTAGCCCAAAGCTAGACACATATCTCGTAGCCCAAAGCTAGCACTGATCCAAAGCCACTGGTTCATGAGGCATCTCCAATTATAATAACCTTGCTTCAAGTACAATTGAAAACACATCGAGTATCAACGATTCCTTAGTATATACATCCGAGCCCTTCTTTCTGCTCGATCCAGTTTCCATTATCCAGGAATCCTTCCATGTTCCTTATTCCATAGCTCCCTCCTTTATCTAGTCACTATCTTCTATACCTACTCCCTTTACGAATCACAAACAGAGGATACAAAGCTTTTATTATGCTGTTACTTTGTCATCCAATCCTTAAGCGAATGAGCCAACACCTCCAGCACGATCTATAGAGCTTTCACTTTATCTACTAAAAAATTCATCTCATTTCCATGCATAAAAACAACTGGGTACTAACTTGAATAGCTAGATATCGATTTTTTTACATAACCAACTTTTGGCTAACTCTCCTTCCTTGCCTTCGGTGTTCCATTCCTAAGCACTTTAGAGCTCGACCCATTCATCAAAACAACTTGGTCCTATGCCAAAGACTTCATCTTCAAATCATATAAAATAAGTCAGTATAACATCCAACACTTAGTGTAACATTCCCATTTTTAAATCAAATTTAAATTGGTAATTTATTTAATTTTAGCAATTTAATTTTGGATTAATTTGGTATTTTCCAAATTTAAATAGATATTTGTTTGTTTATTTATGTAAACGAATGTAAATATGATTTTAAAATCGAATTTTTAATTGGAAAATCAAATTAAATATTTTGAAAAAAAGTTGTAACAACTACAGATTTGATTTTGGATTTAATTTGGAAATTTGAATAAATATATATAGATTGAAAGTTAAAATGGTAAATGAAATTTTTATTTGGAAAATTCAAAATGTAAATATTTATAAATATATAGGATTCGGAAACTCTACAAATTTAAATACCAGTAGGAAAATTTGTTTGTACTTATAATATAATAAGTATAGATATAAATGGTAGAGGAATGTTTGAATATGTATATATATGTATATGTATATATTTATTTTATTATGAGAAGCAATTGTTCAAAATTAAATACTATTTTATATAAATGTTATTTATTAAAAGCATATTTAATTGAAATCCTTTCTTTCTTTAAATCAATATAAGTAGAAATAATAAAAAAAAATGCATATAAAAAAAGAAATAAAAGTTTAAAATAATATACATACATACATATATATATATATAGATGATTATTTATTTAAAAGATATAATGGTTTTAATTCAAAAGAAAAATATAATGAACTAAGCTTGAAATCATATTGGTTTAAAAGTAATATTACAAAATTGATATAAATAAAATTTACAAAAGCTATATAAAGAATTAAATTCCAATATATACGTATTATATACTTATTTATTTGTTTTGATAAAAAAGATTTAAGATACATCTTCTTTTGAAAATAAATATAGTTGTATATTCACAAAATTTAAAATGTAAAAATGTTTACAAATGTTAGAAATATGAAGATATAAATAATACAAATTACTTCCATATTAACAAATTAATAATACACAAGGGTGAAACATAAAAAGAAAAATACTGTATATATGTATATATCCAAACAAATGTAAACATACTTTAAAGAATCTCACATATCTACATATATACAAAATGGCATCATTACTTTTTTTAAGTAATGAAATTTAAAATTACAAGAAACCTTTCCATCTCCCCATATACCTTTATTAAACTTCTCACCAAATCTGAGTATACAGTAAAGAAGATTTGAGTATCTTATATCTCAACTCCCAAAGAAGAAAAAAAAAAGAGTGAAAACAAAGAAAAAAAAATCAGAAAAGAAGATGCCACCCGTTTGTCAAAAACTCAAAGCAAACCAACTTGTAACAAATCAAAAGATAGAATGCAAATCTTCAACATGGGATTGCAGATCACAAACAAATCTGAAAATAAAGATTTTTCAAAAACATTAGTTTTAACAAGTAGAAATTCCAGGCTTGGGTTCCTCTCTGATCATTATCTCAACAACATTCCAGATTTAAAACAAAAATCTGTTCAAAAAGGATTTGAGCAAGCAAGAGTTCAACCAGGAAGAAAAAAAGATAGTAGTTTAAAATTCAAGGATGCAAAAGTTTTCAATCTGAAGGCAATTCAATTCAAAGGCAAGTAATTTATTTTTACTTGAATCTTATGTTAGTAATCAGTAACTAAAACAAGATTTAAACAATAAATTACTTGCAGGAGAATCAAGTCCAAGACTTAAGTTAATTCTGTTTTCAAGTTGCAGAGAAAAAAAGAAAAACTTCTCTGTCATTAAACTGCAAGTAAAAAAAAATCAAAATTGTTATTAATGGATTAAGTGAATAAATACAAGAGTAAATAAAGACTGTATTTGCAATTTACAGAATCTAAACTCCAAGATTTAAGAAGAAACAAAAGAAAAAAATTTCAAGCAGGCTAAACAAAAATGAAAGCTTCCAGGCTCAAACACTTTGTTCTCTGTCAAAATTTCCAGGTGAGCAACCTATCCCTAAATTTATATATGTTTTGTTGAATGCATGAATGGATTGTCCTCTCTGATATGTGGTATGCTGGAATTTAAACTTGTATATAGGTATATGCAATGCATAGATGAGAAAAAAATAATTGAAATTGCCTCTATGTATATATTCCAGGTTTTTAAAACCTGTTCAAGGAAAAACAAATATTTCAACTTCAATCCGTCTGATTAAATTAAGGCTTTAAGAACTAAATGAGCTATGTTTGTGCTAACTTGTTTCAAGTTTTAAAATTTAAGTTGTGAAAGTTTAATCAAAGATATTCTGGGAATGTAAAGAAAACAGGAAAAGAAAAAAAAACTCAGTATATGTCAAAAAATCAACCATCATGCTTTCAGATTTAAGTTATATCATCAAAAACGTTTTTAAAATTAATGATTTTTAAAGGTAGAATCCTTGTTTTTAATCAAGTAATTCTTGAGAAAATTGGGGATGATCAGAATCGTCTTTTTCACCAAATTCGGGTGATCGAGGAAATGATTAATCTCGCGATCAAGGGTGGAGCACGTTCGAAGGTCTGAGATCATCGAAAAATTGCTCAATGATTTTATAATTTATTGTTGGTGGTGCACGAGAAAGAAATAGGGTTTAACAACCCAGTATGGTCGATGGCATTAAAAAGGGAAGCTCGTCATTATCGCGGCGATTCAAGTGATCGGTCAGTGGGGATCAGGAGGGGAAGGCTTTGGCGAGGGTGTGGACGCGAGGGTGTGGATGCAGATGGTCGAGTTCGTCGGTGCGAGTGGGTTTTGGGTTGATAGTTTGGTTCCAGGGAAATTTTTTTGGCTCGATTTTGAATACTGGAAGGGATCGATGATCTGAGTGGTCTAAGGGTTTGACTTGGTCGTCGACGACTCACTGGTGATGGCAAGGATGACCGGAATTCATCGAAGCACGTGTGCATATGCACGGGGTATTTGGATGTCTGGTAATGGTGTTGGGTGATGAGGAAGAAGGGTTGCTCGGGTATTAACTCGAGATCGATGGGGGGTTAACTCGAAGTGAGTGAGGAAGAGAATTTCTCGGGAACGACTCGGGGATTTTGCTGGGTTGACTCGGGTTTCTTTTGAAGGGTATCAGAGTTTAGAATTTGTAAAGCAAACAAGTTTTTTTTTAAATAACTATGTTAGTCAGGTTTTGTATGAAAGGTAAATTTGTTAACAAGTTTTTAAAGTAAAGCAGGAACAAGTTTTTAAGGTATAAAAAAAAATTAATTTTTCAAAGGTTATTTATAATAAGACTTAAATAATGATTTTGAAATTAAATAAGATAAATAGTTTATCTCAAGATAATTGGAGTCTTAATCAATTAAAGGGTCTTTGTTGATTTACAACGGGTAATTACTTAATGAAAGTAATTAAAAGATAAATTACTTAATTAATTTATTAAAGGTTAATTTGTTAAGGCGATTAATTAAAAGATAATTAATCAATGTAATTAAATAAAGGTTAATTAATTAAGTGATGGAAGGATAATTAATAATAAAAGGAAATTAATTAATTTATGTGATTAATTAATAAATGTGATTGATTACAAGATAATTAATCAAAGTGATTTATTTACGATTTAGGGATAATTAATTAATAAAAGTAATTAAGAGTTAACTAATTACCAATTAAGGACAAATTAATTAAGATAATTAATTAAGAAATGATTTATTAATGACGGTGATTAAGACTTAATCAATAGTAATTAATGTCAATTAATAATTGATTAAAGATAATTTATGAAAGTAATATGTGGTTAATTATTTTAAACCACACAATTTACTCATCTCAATTGTAGATGTTTGATTGTTACCGAATGATGTGTGATGGATTGATATTTTGATATGTGATGTGATGCTATTTGATGCTTTGTGCTAAGCTGTTATATCTGTGATATATATATATATATATATATATGATTATGTGAATATGCAAATCCTTTGACCCGTAAAACGACATTTGAAATTCGATGTGACAGGGAGTCGGATTCCAGTTGGTTATCCGAAACCCACATCGAATCGTAATGATTGAATCTGTGATGATTGATGATGTTGCACTATTGTGTAAAACCCCTGGACCACACTTACACACACACAAATATGGGTTGCACGTGGAAATGGGTTAAGTCGCAGATTTTTGGAATAGTTTTAAAAATAGTATTTTTGAATCCAAAATAGTTTTGGAATTAGAATTGAGGCTTTTGGGAAAGTTATTTTAAATAACTTGATTGGGTGTTGAAATTTAAATAATTTGATTTAAATTTGAATTCAATATTTGGGATTGAATTCTATGGTTTGGAAACTATGGGTTAAAAAGGTTATTCAACTAATAAATGAGTTTTATATGGGTTTTTAAACCACCTTAAAGTGAAGTTTTGTAATTTAAATTTAACCCAAGGTTTTCAACTTGTATAAATTAGATTTTTCTGAAATAAAAACTATTCGTTCTCAAAAAATAGAAGCTTTCACATAAGAAATGAACTTCTAATTTGTGTTAAAAGGATTTTCAAGGTTAAAATGAAATGGTTTTCCAAGTTATGAATAAATCTTTGGAAACGGTTTTGAAAGGTATGAATTAAATTTTGATTTAAAGATTTAGTTGAGTCAATCCAATTGAAATGGAAGTTATTTTGGAAATCTATGAATAGATCTTTGTGAAACTAGGTGAACTTTGTGAAATAAATCTTTTTGCCAAAAGATTTGAAATGGTAATTTGTTTAACCATTTGAAGGAAGGCTTTGGATTTTAAAAGTTGTGACTTAACTAAAATCCCATATCCATATGTTTTCAAATATATTATGCTCATTATTCGGTTTAGCCGGGGAAAGACCTTGTGTCATATAACCCATTCCGAATAATGATACGACGATATGGATAGCATTTGAAGACCGGTGGTGAAGACCGGATATTTCCATAAACGAAAGGATAACTCGTCGATTGTCTCTGCACTGGCTGATCCCCGGTATAGAGATCTCCATATGTGATGGGAAGTCCGGACGCGATTAGGGATTACCCGGATTTGCAAAGGCTTCTTCGGAAGCGCCTTCAGTTCTGTTCGAACCCGGAACAGACTTGTATGGTTGCGTGTCCGACATTACACTTTGAGATATTAAATTGATATCTATCAAATACATTTCTGCTTGGTGGCAGAGAATTTACTCTCTTAGCTTAACACCCTTCTCTGAGACGTACGAGCTCAGAGGTTATGTAGTTGATATTTATCAGTGATATATTCCTAATTCGGTAGTGTGGCATGCTAAGTGCTGCTGCGTGTTGATGATCATTTGTTGATCATTTGTGATCAAAGCATGGCTTTGGTATAAAGCGTAGTTTTGTGGACGAGACTGCATCAGGACCTCACTCCCCGAAAATGGTTGAAATAGGAAAGATGCGGCAAGGTTATGAGGGTCGCGTCCTTGAGGGTGTGTCATTCCCATCTGGTAAAGGGTGGTATCATGGTATGGAGCCCAGATGCTTACTCATGTGGATACTGCAGATCTATTACTTTGTGATTGCTTTGTGGTTTTGAGGCGCCTCGGATAAAGGTCCCAAAGGACCGGGGGATGGCATGCTCGAGTAGTAGTTACCTAGTTACAGAGGTAACTCGACCTTTTGTTGGCAGAGATCCGGTTAGGTTCTCGGGACGTCCCGCCAGAGGCGATCCCATTGACAGTAGGAAGTTCCTTAGCCTGACCATTTGTTGGAAATCCAATCAAAACAATATGCGCCCCATATGGTTTTAGTTGTATTACCTGCCATGGAATGTGGTGGTAACCTGCTTCTGAACATGGTAGCTATAGTAGGCATAGTGCGAAATGCCTATGCTGGCTGGGATTTATATTATATTTTCGAAATGGTTTTCCACACTTTGCACTTATAGTAATAATATCAAAGAAATTTTTCTCGTATTAAGCATATTTGACTATCATAAGGAGAAATCTCCTCCAATTCTGCGTTTGCATTGTGTGTGTGGCGGGAGGTCTTATGGTAGTTTCATTTTCTAAAAATCATTGCGGACTTCAAATTTAAATTCTTTTGTTTGTTTTAAAAGACCAAATGTTTTTGTTTGCTCACACCAGTCCCACGACTGACCTGGAGTTTATTGTTCCTATCCTGAACTCTGGGTGCTCACCATTTTCCCACACGGGCAGTCTAGAGTTGGGTTTTTCAGATAGTCAGGTTTAGTAGATTATCTGGAGCTAGTTTAATCTTTGGATCTGAACTGTACTTGCTTAGCTTTGTGCATCGTGATTGGGAGTTTGAGCTATTGCTGGATTGGTGCTTTGGAGATGGAGATTACCGATACTGGAGTTCTTTCTTGAAGACCATATTAGAGATTTTTGTTCCGCTGCTAATGTTATCTTTTCTTGTCGTTGTTATTTCTTGTATCTCTGATGTATATTCATTGTATCATCTATTGTATCATATTGTATCTGATATTGTATCAATGTCGTATATTGATATATGTTGTTCTGTTTCTTCCGTTGTGTTGTACTTAATGTGTTATAAGCTCCGGCGAACCAGATTCGGCGTTTGGACCTGCGGCATTTGAATACGAGTGTCGTATTCGGTGCCGATTTTCGAAGGCCGAGTCAGGGTCGTTAGAATTGGTATCAGAGCTGAAGGTTAAAACTTTAGCTCAGGAGTATAACACATTAAGTAGCTCATTAGAGATAGGGTGAAGTATACCCTAGAATGAGTATATCCATAAGATATTCGTTCGAACGCCTCAGTAAATTCTCTTACTATTCACCGATAGTGAGTATGAGTGCGAGAGGAGGACGAGATAGGGGACAGGGAAGTACCACTACAAATGGTCAATACCCTGCAACAGTGGAAACAACTTTCTTCTCAATCTCCTTTGATTCGTCTTTCCAAAATTCTTTGATATCTTCGTGATAGCTCCAGAAAGAAGCTTCTATGATGGTGGCCCTACAAATCGTTGTAGAAAATTCGTACTTCGTATCTTCATTCATTTCTTATCAGCTTTTCGATCTAAACTCTAATGAATTTGAAATTGAAAATTTAAATTAATTAAATTGGAAATTTTAAATTAAGTAAATTGGTTAACTAATATGAAGCTGAATTTGAATTGTATCGATAAAACGATCTCAGTTAAAACCAAATTGGAAATTTTATCGTAATTTCTTGTGAATATCAAAGTCCGAAGAGGGACAAATTGAAATATATTTTGGAGCATTCCGACCTGAATTTGGAATCCATACCTAGTGTTTGAGAGATCGTAAAAGATTGAATCCATCTATCTATTCTCTGGTATCCGATATGTTCTATGAACGATTAGTTATCCCTTCGAACTAATCAACGCCCTCGTATATTCGTAGACCGCTGGATCCAAATATCTCTTGTGTAATATTGTATGAGTTTGTTCTCATATTGTCGATATTCTGATTTGGTAAGCCAAATACAGAATTAATATTCATTTTGATTTGGAAAGATATTTCTCTATCGTCTATTCTTTCTCGTTTTCCTTGCAAATTTTGGGGACGAAATTTTTTTAAGGGGGGGAATCTGTAACATTCCCATTTTTAAATCAAATTTAAATTGGTAATTTATTTAATTTTAGCAATTTAATTGTGGATTAATTTGGTATTTTGCAAATTTAAATAGATATTTGTTTGTTTATTTATGTAAACGAATGTAAATATGATTTTAAAATCGAATTTTTAATTGGAAAATAAAATTAAATATTTTGAAAAAAAGTTGTAACAACTACAGATTTGATTTTGGATTTAATTTGGAAATTTTGAATAAATATATATAGATTGAAAGTTAAAATGGTAAATGAAATTTTGATTTGGAAAATTCAAAATGTAAATATTTATAAATATATAGGATTTGGAAACTCTACAAATTTAAATACCAATAGGAAATTTTTTTTGTACTTATAATATAATAAGTATAGATATAAATGGTAGAGGAATGTATGAATATGTATATATATATGTATATATTGATTTTATTATGAGAAGCAATTGTTCAAAATCAAATACTATTTTATATAAGTGTTATTTATTAAAAGCATATTTAATTGAAATCCTTTCTTTCTTTAAATCAATATAAGTAGAAATAATAAAACAAAATGCATATAAAAAAAGAAATAAAAGTTTAAAATAATATACATACATACATACATACATATATATATATATATATATATAGATGATTATTTATTTAAAAGATATAATGGTTTTAATTCAAAAGAAAAATATAATGAACTAAGCTTGAAATCATATTGGTTTAAAAGTAATATTACAAAATTGATATAAATAAAATTTACAAAAGCTATATAAAGAATTAAATTCCAATATATACGTATTATATACTTATTTATTTGGTTTGATAAAAAAGATTTAAGATACATCTTCTTTTGAAAATAAATATAGTTGTATATTCACAAAATTTAAAATGTAAAAATGTTTACAAATGTTAGAAATATGAAGATATAAATAATACAAATTACTTCCATATTAACAAATTAATAATACAAAAGGGTGAAACATAAAAAGAAAAATATTGTATATATGTATATATCCAAACAAATGTAAACATACTTTAAATAATCTCACATATCTACATATGTACAAAATGGCATCATTGCTTTTTTTAAGTAATGAAATTTAAAATTACAAGAAACCTTTCCATCTCCCCATATACCTTTATTAAACTTCTCACCAAATCTGAGTATACAGTAAAGAAGATTTGAATATCTTATATCTCAACTCCCAAAGAAGAAAAAAAAAAGAGTGAAAATAAAGAAAAAAAATCAGAAAAGAAGATGCCACCCGCTTGTCAAAAACTCAAAGCAAATCAACCTGTAACAAATCAAAAGATAGAATGCAAATCTTCAACATGGGATTGCAGATCACAAACAAATCTGAAAATAAAGATTTTTCAACAACATTAGTTTTAACAAGTAGAAATTCCAGGCTTGGGTTCCTCTCTGATCATTATCTCAACAACATTCCAGATTTAAAACAAAAATCTGTTCAAAAGGATTTGAGCAAGCAAGAGTTCAACCAGGAAGAAAAAAAGATACCAGTTTAAAATTCAAGGATGCAAAAGTTTTCAATCTGAAGGCAATTCAATTCAAAGGCAAGTAATTTTTTTTTACTTGAATCTTATGTTAGTAATCAGTAACTAAAACAAGATTTAAACAATAAATTACTTGCAGGAGAATCAAGTCCAAGACTTAAGTTAATTCTGTTTTCAAGTTGCAGAGAAAAAAAGAAAAACTTCTCTGTCATTAAACTGTAAGTAAAAAAAAATCAAAATTGTTATTAATGGATTAAGTGAATAAATACAAGAGTAAATAAAGACTGTATGTGCAATTTACAGAATCTAAACTCCAAGATTTAAGAAGAAACAAAAGAAAAAAATTTCAAGCAGGCTAAACAAAAATGAAAGCTTCCAGGCTCAAACACTTTGTTCTCTGTCAAAATTTCCAGGTGAGCAACCTAGCCCTAAATTTATATATGTTTTGTTGAATGCATGAATGGATTGTCCTCTCTGATATGTAGTATGCTGGAATTTAAACTTGTATATAGGCATATGCAATGCATAGCTGAGAAAAAAAAATTGAAATTGCCTCTGTGTATATATTCCAGGTTTTTAAAACCTGTTCAAGGAAAAAAAAAATTCAACTTCAATCCCTCTGATTAAATTAAGGCTTTATGAACTAAATGAGCTATGTTTGTGCTAACTTGTTTCAAGTTTTAAAATTTAAGTTGTGAAAGTTTAATCAAAGATACTCTGGGAATGTAAAGAAAACAGGAAAAGAAAAAAAAACTCAGTATATGTCGAAAAATCAACCATCATGCTTTCAGGTTTAAGTTATATCATCAAAAACGTTTTTGAAATTAACGATTTTTAAAGGTAGAATCCTAGTTTATAATCAAATAATTCTTGAGAAAATTGGGGATGATCAGAATTGTCTTTTTCACCAAATTCTGGTGATCGAGGAAATGATTAATCTCGCGATCAAGGGTGGAGCACGTTCGAAGGTCTGAGATCAACGAAAAATTGCTCAATGATTTTATAATTTGTTGTTGGTCGCGCACGAGAAAGAAATAGGGTTTAACAACCCAGTATGGTCGATGGCATTAAAAAGGGAAGCTCGTCATTATCGCGGCGATTCAGGTGATCAGTCAGTGGGGATCAGGAGGGGAAGGCTTTGGCGAGGGTGTGGACGCGAGGGTGTGGATGCAGATGGTCGAGTTCGTCGGTGCGAGTGGGTTTTGGGTTGATAGTTTGGTTCCAGGGAAATTTTTTTGGCTCGATTTTGAATACTGGAAGGGATCGATGATCTGAGTGGTCTAAGGGTTTGACTTGGTCGTCAACGACTCACTGGTGATGGCAAGGATGACCGGAATTCATCGAAGCACATGTGCATGTGCACGGGGTATTTGGATGTCTGGTAATGGTGTTGGGTGATGAGGAAGAAGGGTTGCTCGGGTATTAACTCGAGATCGATGGGGGGTTAACTCGAAGTGAGTGAGGAAGAGAATTTCTCGGGAACGACTCGGGGATTTTGCTGGGTTGACTCGGGTTTCTTTTGAAGGGTATCAGAGTTTAGAATTTGTAAAGCGAACAAGTTTTTTTTTAAATAACTATGTTAGTCAGGTTTTGTATGAAAGGTAAATTTGTTAACAAGTTTTTAAAGTAAAGCAGGAACAAGTTTTTAAGGTATAAAAAAAAAATTAATTTTTCAAAGGTTATTTAAAATAAGACATAAATAATGATTTTGAAATTAAATAAGATAAATAGTTTATCTCAAGATAATTGGAGTCTTAATCAATTAAAGGGTCTTTGTTGATTTACAACGGGTAATTACTTAATGAAAGTAATTAAAAGATAAATTACTTAATTAATATATTAAAGGTTAATTTGTTAAGGCGATTAATTAAAAGATAATTAATCAATGTAATTAAATAAAGGTTAATTAATTAAGTGATGGAAGGATAATTAATAATAAAAGGAAATTAATTAATTTGTGTGATTAATTAATAAATGTGATTGATTACAAGATAATTAATCAAAGTGATTTATTTATGATTTAGGGTTAATTAATTAATAAAAGTAATTAAGAGTTAATTAATTACAAATTAAGGACAAATTAATTAAGATAATTAATTAAGAAATGATTTATTAATGATGGTGATTAAGACTTAATCAATAGTAATTAATGTCAATTAATAATTGATTAAAGATAATTTATGAAAGTAATTATGTGGTTAATTATTTTAAACCACACAATTTATTCATCTCAATTGTAGATGTTTGATTGTTACCGAATGATGTGTGATGGATTGATATTTTGATATGTGATGTGATGCTATTTGATGCTTTGTGCTAAGCTGTTATATCTGTGATATATATATGATTATGTGAATATGCAAATCCTTTGACCCGTAAAACGACATTTGAATTTCGATGTGACAGGGAGTCGGATTCCATTTGGTTATCCGAAACCCACATCGAATCGTAATGATTGAATCTGTGATGATTGATGATGTTGCACTATTTTGTAAAACCCCTGGACCACACTTACACACACAAATATGGGTTGCACGTGGAAATGGGTTAAGTCACAGATTTTTGGAATAGTTTTAAAAATAGTATTTTTGAATCCAAAATAGTTTTGGAATTAGAATTGAAGCTTTTGGGAAAGTTATTTTAAATAACTTGATTGGGTGTTGAAATTTAAATAATTTGATTTAAATTTGAATTCAATATTTGGGATTGAATTCTATGGTTTGGAAACTATGGGTTAAAAAGGTTATTCAACTTATAAATGAGTTTTATATGGGTTTTTAAACCACCTTAAAGTGAAGTTTTGTAATTTAAATTTAACCCAAGGTTTTCAACTTGTATAAATTAGATTTTTCTAAAATAAAAACTATTCGTTTTCAAAAAATAGAAGCTTTCACATAAGAAATGAACTTCTAATTTGTGTTAAAAGGATTTTCAAGGTTAAAATGAAATGGTTTTCCAAGTTATGAATAAATCATTGGAAATGGTTTTGAAAGCTATGAATTAAATTTTGATTTAAAGATTTAGTTGAGTCAATCCAATTGAAATGGAAGTTATTTTGGAAATCTATGAATAGATCTTTGTGAAACTAGGTGAACTTTGTGAAATAAATCTTTTTGCCAAAAGATTTGAAATGGTAATTTGTTTAACCATTTGAAGGAAGGCTTTGGATTTTAAAAGTTGTGACTTAACTAAAATCCCATATCCATATGTTTTCAAATATATTGCGCTCATTATTCGGTTTAGCTAGGGAAAGACCTTGTGTCATATAACCCATTCTGAATAATGATACGACGATATGGATAGCATTTGTAGACCGGTGGTGAAGACCGGATATTTCCAAAAATGGAAGGATAACTCGTCAATTGTCTCTGCACTGGCTGATCCCCGGTATAGAGATCTCCATATGTGATGGGAAGTCCGAACGCGATTAGGGATTACCTGGATTTGCAAAGGCTTCTTCGGAAGTGCCTTCGGTTCTGTTCGAACCCGGAACAGACTTGTATAGTTGCGTGTCCGACATTACACTTTGAGATATTAAATTGATATCTATCAAATACATTTCTGCTTGGTGGCGGAGAATTTACTCTCTTAGCTTTACACCCTTCTCTGAGACGTACGAGCTCAGAGGTTATGTAGTTGATATTTATCATTGATATATTCCCAATTTGGTGGTGTGGCATGCTAAGTGCTGCTGTGTGTTGACGATCATTTGTTGATCATTTGTGATCAAAGCATGGCTTTGGTATAAAGCGTAGCTTTGTGGACGAGACTGCATCAGGACCTCACACCCCGGAAATGGTCGAAACAGGAAAGATGCGGCAAGGTTATGAGGGTCGCGCCCTTTACGGTGTGTCATTCCCTTCTGGTAAAGGGTGGTATCATGGTATGGAGCCCAGATGCTTACTCATGTGGA
Organism: Allium cepa; assembly: GCA_030765085.1. Taxonomy (NCBI): domain Eukaryota; kingdom Viridiplantae; phylum Streptophyta; class Magnoliopsida; order Asparagales; family Amaryllidaceae; genus Allium; species Allium cepa. The sequence goes on from CM060930.1 coordinate 239,466,101, forward strand.
CACTGCAGATCTATTGCTTTGTGATTGCTTTGTGGTTTTGAGGCGCCTCGGATAAAGGTCCCAAGGATGGCATGCTCGAGTAGTAGTTACCTAGTTACAGAGGTAACCTGGCCTTGTGTTGGCAGAGATCCGGTTAGATGCTCGGGACGTCCCGCCAGAGGCGATCCCATTGACAGTAGGAAGTTCCTTAGCCTGACCATTTGTTGGAAATCCAATCAAAACAATACGCGCCCCATACGGTTTTAGTTGTATTACCTGCCATGGAATGTGGTGGTAACCTGCTTCTGAACATGGTAGCTATAGTGGCATAGTGCGAAATGCCTATGCTGGCTAGGATTTATATTATATTTTCGAAATGGTTTTCCACACTTTGCACTTATAGTAATAATATCAAAGAAATTTTTCTCGTATTAAGCATATTTGACTATCATAAGAGAAATCTCCTCAATTCTGCGTTTGCATTGTGTGTGTGGCGGGAGGTCCTATGGTAGTTTCATTTTCTAAAAATCATTGCAGACTTCAAATTTAAATTCTTTTGTTTGTTTTAAAAGACCAAAGGGTTTTGTTTGCTCACACCAGTCCCACGACTGACCTGGAGTTTATTGTTCCTATCCTAAACTCTGGGTGCCCACCATTTTCCCACACGGGCAGTCTAGAGTTGGGTTTTTCAAATAGTCAGGTTTAGTAGATTATCTGGAGCTAGTTTAGTCTTTGGATCTGAACTGCACTTGCTTAGCTTTGTGCATCGTGATTGGGAGTTTGAGCTATTGCTGGATTGGTGCTTTGGAGATGGAGATTACCGATACTGGAGTTCTTTCTTGAAGACCATATTAGAGATTTTTCTTCCGCTGCTAATGTTATCTTTTCTTGTCGCTGTTATTTCTTGTATCTCTGATGTATATTCATTGTATCATCTGTTGTATCATATTGTATCTGATATTGTATCAATGTCGTAGATTGATATATGTTATTCTGTTTCTTCCGCTGTGTTGTACTTAATGTGTTATAAGCTCTGGCGAACCAGATTCGGCGTTTGGACCTGCGGCATTTGAATACGAGTGTCGTATTCGGTGCCGATTTTCGAAGGCCGAGTCAGGGTCGTTAGACTTAGCAAATCTTCTGCATCTTGTAATATTCCACCTCTACTGGCCATGGTTTAGAGATCCCTCACAATTACCGAGCCATAAGACTAGTAGTGATAACTCGGTACCGACATGAACAACTCATTACCAATTTGTCTACTTGGTGAACTTAAATATACGACTTGAGCTATAGGCTTACTCCATACTCCAAAGCATCTCCTTCAAGTTTTGTCTAATTCTGACCAACTTTGCTTGCAATTTTCCAAATTCACCTACCTATGTTTATAAGCAAAAAAAAAACTAGCAAATAACATAAAAGAACAACATACAAGCATAGATTAACATGTATATACATCCATTCATACAAGCAATACACAAGAATGTGATAAACGAGCCAATACTAACCAGATCTACATAGTACATGCACATATGAATATGAATATAGAGAATTACTAAATCATTTTTGAAAACCATTTCAAAGATTCACCTATTTAGGTTTTAACCATATGATAACATGTAATTAAAGTAAGAAAAGTTTTTAAGTTCAAACATCATGTTAAAACATGTAACTATACCATATAGACTATGTAGAATAGTGAGAAGGTGTAAACCACTCGTCAATTGCCAAAATCAACCAATTTAAGTGTAGATCTGATGTGAATAGCGACAGAAAGCAATGCAAACCAACCAAAATTATGATCTCTATCTTTTAATTGGTGATTTTCTCTCTAATTAATGATTTAGCTGGATATAGAGAGTAATTTGTGCAATTATGGATGAATCTATTGTTAATGGTGGTTTAGATCTGATTTGAAAGAGAGAAAGGTTTTAATTTGACACCTAAAGCCCCTATTTATACCAATTTAGAGTTAGACTAATGGGCCAAGTTATGGGCTTAAATAATTACACATTAATACTGGCCATCAGCTATCAAAACTTAAAAGAGGCACGACTTCCTAATCATAAGTCCGTTTTCTTATTTTGACAACTATACGGAATGGGAAACCACCATCCTAAAGCAATGAAACTGGTTTGAAGCCCTAATTTGACTCCAATCAAAATTTATAGCTCAAGTAAGGTTTTGACGGTCAGAATGGCCACATAGAAATTCAGAAAAAAAACACAGGAGTATAAAATGTCTCTAAGAGTCTTACCCTAAAATTATAGAGTCATACGACCTTATATAAATAAATAAAACTATTTTATGATCCCCTGTTAAGTAAAATACAGGTCGTTACATTCTCCTCCATGAACTTGTCATATATCTCACAGCAGATTAGATAAAATATATTAGTGATCATAAATATAAAACCGGCAGGACAATAATAACTACATGAACCACATAATCAGAGTACATAGGCCCATACAGTTATACAAAATAGAAATAAAGTTTATACGACTGATAAATACACTCAACTGATAAACTGTCTCTGATAATAGTAAGTTAGAACTATCAAATCTCCATATTGTCATATAGCGGAATAAACAATGATAAGTCCAAAATATAAATGTGAGAAAGCGCCACCTTCTGCTAGTCCATCTACAAAGCTCCAAGTGCTATTTACAACTGGTTTCTAGTCTACTCATTTAAGAGTACTCGAGATAATAAGAAGCAAGGCATAAAATCTTGAGTAAGACAGAAGTTTAGTATGGGCAATAAATAATCTCAAAGCACTATAAAAGTCGGTATAGTATGTGGAACAGAGGGTATAGAGAATCATACCTTACATGTCCCTACATCCAAAGAGTTAGCACATAACATATATGCTACTCAATTATAGTCATTATGGTGACTGTACATCAAGTATTAAGGGTATCTAGATATCTGCATTGATAATATCTACATTGTGCGACATCCCTAAGGTGGTAAGTAACCAAAGCAAACATGGCATCCATCACCTATCCTCACATTCAATCACTCGGTACGTTGGACATATGATACTCGGATGACCACCCATGTAGAGCCAAGGATTACTCAACATATCTGTTTCTCGATACTCGAATCCATGCCACTCAAAAGGCCCGAAACTTAAATGCTTCTCCGTAAACAGTCCAGGATAAATAGAGGAAAACATTATGTGATCTCGGGCACCTCAGAAAGCTTAAGGGAGAGTCCTCTCATACCCCTATTTAAAGAGCACATCTCGAAAACTATGAATATCAATGATCCCTTTACACATGTCATCCATAGCATAGCTCATCTCATACCTGTCCTTACGACTCTCGTCTGAAGTCGTCTAGGGAACTATTTTAGACAGCAATCATCAGTCATTGAATATCATCATGCATCCCATCACCTTCCTCCAATAGTTCCTTACATCCAACTATGCTACATGATGAAGTATAAGTATGCATTATCTAAACCATCACATCCTATCATGGACTCATCATCGCTAAATCACACTTCATCTTTGTCAGAAATAACAACCAATCCATCTTCAAATGACCATAACTTAATCATATAAACTCCAAATGGTCTGAAACATGAAATTCAGTCTTATGGGGCTTTCCTTGTCACCCCATATCAATCTCATCAAGTTTGGAACAAAACCAATGGATCCCCACTGAACCATAACCACTGAACCATCTCCACCCGATTCATTACCACTGATCCCAAACTTCACACATGAGCCCCAACACAACTCCTCATGCCCCAATATCTAGCAGGCTTTGGTTGGGTCAATCTTCATGGATTAGTAACAATCCATGGGGACCGATCCACACTTAGCCAAATTCGTATGAATTTGGCTCCATTCATTCACACCATTCTGCTTTCTCCTATCAATAGCTCATGTCCTGATTCCGTACTCCTAGCTACTCTACCCAACCATGCTCTAGACTCCTAATGATCCAAGCCTTAGACTCTCGTAGATCATGCCTTTGAATTCCCACCGATCCATGCCTCTGTGCCTCCACAGATCCGTGCTTTGATTACTTACATCTTGACTATATGAACTCAAAATGGATTGAAACTTAGTGTGCATCCTTATGAGGCCTTCCTTAGTTCCCCCACATCGAGCTTGCCTACTTTGAAATATAATCTATAGATCACCACCGATCCATAACTTCTTTCTATCGAAATTGTCATTAGATTGACATTACAACCATTCAAACATAGAGCAATCATACATTCATCATATATAAGCATTGAAAATAGCCAAACATTCAAATATATCATCCTAAAGAGATCTAAATCTATGGTGAAATTAGGGATCCATAAGAACACGTTTTACAAATCAAGTCCAAAATTCATATATATGGTGTTATATGGTCTGAAAACATTTTTAGTAATTTTAAATAATTTTTAAAACATAATTTAAGGTGTTTAATGAGCTAATTAGTGGTGAGAGATCTAATCACTAATCTTAATCCAAGTAAAAACCCAAATCCTCAAATAAATAGTAGAAAGAACGAAATCCAAGGCTCTTCTGATAGTAATATCGAATCCAAAGTGCTATACACGCTATTCTCCTATTAATTGTGTAATTTAGTTATTAAAGTATATTTAGGGGTTACTTTTTGGCAAATGGAGATTAATATAGGTTTATAACTAGTTTTGGTAGTTGTGAATAGTAGAATGAGATCCCATCAATCTCCGCTTACCCCAAAACCAAAATAAGTCATGGGCCTTAGCACTAATGGCCCTAATTACCAACTTAAGATGTTCAAAATCAAAGAAACTTCAATTTGCCATAAATAAAAAATGGTAAGTCCATTAATTTGACTATTCTATGGGAAGGGAAACCATCATCCGGATCTAACAACATTGGTTTTAGACCCTAACTTGGCACCTATCAAAAGTTATAGGCCATACAAAATTAAAGGGTCAAAATGGTTACATAGAAATTCCCCAAAAATCAGGATGTGGGAAATTTCCTAAGAGTTATTTCATAAAATATTAGAACCATATGACCTCATATGAAAATAATAAAAATATTTTACGATCCTTCATTATGTAGAATATAGGTCGTTACATACTCCTCCTCGCTCCACAGGAATTTCGCCCGCGAAATTCCATAATCAAGTCAATAGGGTTATCCCACATGCCTAACAATCATATAAAGCATAGGAAACCATCACACATCAAACGTGCATGCATAGTAATAAGTGAAAAAAGAAAATATCTAAGCTATCCTAGCATGTAGAATACTATGCCATAGTACATTTCGTCATATCATCGGTGAAGGTAAAAGCGATAAATAAGAAATCTAACCAAGTAAAAAGCTCTAGATATGCCGCCCTCATGCTCTCCTTGATCTCCCAAATGCAATCGCCTTCACTGTCACTCCACTTAACCTTTACCAACTTAACTGTCTTCTTATAAAGCTGCTTCATATCACGTCCAATGATAAGAATTGGTCTACGAGAGCTTGAAGCCTCAGGTTCGAACTCGATATCATCTAGTTGATCCGATGCGATAGTTATGCCCAAGTCATGCACAAATTCCGTAAATAAGAGATATGGAAGACATTGTGCACTCCCATCATTCTTCGAGTTAAATCAACTACATAAGCAAGGTTCCCAATCCCCTATGATATCGAAAAAGAACTAACAAATCTCAGTGCCAACTTCTCTCTATTACCGATTAAATGACATTCTTCAACGAAGAGACCTTGACATATACCATTTCTTCGATAGAGAACTCTAAGTCTCGATATCTCTTACCACTATAGCTTTTCAGTCTGTCGTAGGAAGCTTTCATCCATTGCCTAATGATCTCGATCTTTTTCGACGTTTCTCTAACCATATCTGGCGCAAGTATCAGTTTATCGCCCGCATCCCACCAATAAGGAGCATTGCATGGTGCATACCAATGCTAAACTAATAATTGTTGCTGTATGCGAATTCAATAAGGTAAAAATCATCATCCTTTGAGCCTCCAAAATCAAAAAAGAAAACGCCCAAGATATCCTTTAAGACACGATTCTCTCTCTTGGTTTAACCGTTAATTTAAGCATGATAAGCTGTGCTAAGGTCCAACTCTGTCCCTAATGCCTCTATAAGCCCTACCAAAACTCATTAGTGAACGATGGGTTTCGTTCATCATTCACTCGCCATGCCCTTCGGTACACCATGAATTTATACTATCCATTTCACATACAAGTCGACTAATTTGGCTGTCGTTCTATTTTACTTGACAGGCATAAATCTTGTGCTCTTAGTCAATCGATCGACTATGATACAAAAGCTATCGTACCTTGATCGTGTCCTTACTAGTCCATTGATGCAATCGATCGATATCTCCTTATATTCTCACTTGGGAATCTCAAGCGGTTGTGATAACCAATTGGCTTCTTCTGTTCAACATTTACTAGCCGACGATTTGTTCATCTCGAAATGAATGTACAACGTCCTTTTTCATCCCTTCCTATAAAATGTCTACTCGTATCACATTGCATTTATCGTCATTGGGATATATAGTCAATCTAATGAGAGCACTCTCATGGTGCCTCATCCCTCGACCCATCGACATCAAGAACAAACAGTATCTCCTACATACGGAGTCAACAATCTTGGTCGAGTCTGCACTATGTCACTTCTACAGACTTACTCATTCTTCTAATTTAGCCATCAGCTTTGATATTCTAGCTTCATACCTTTGACTAGCACTGATCTTCTAAAATAGAGTAGGTCTGATAGCAAAAGTAGCCATCATTTTTAGCTATAGTCCACATTGAGTTTTGAAGTCATGACCAACAATAAACTCAAGTAATGTCCCGTCTAGAAATATCACTCCCAAACAGGCACGCCTTCCACTTATAGCATCGACGAATGCATTTCCCTTATGGGAAGACAGGAAACATCAAATTCATAGGAGGATAAGAACTCAATTCATTGTCGCCGTCGAAGGCTAAGATCCTTCTTGGTGAATAAGTACTTCAATGATGTAAGTTGAGTGGACCACTTGAACTTCTCTCCTAATAGATAGTGTCTCCAAAATCAAAACAAACGCTCACACCCAACTCAAAATTAAGGGTCGGATACTTCTTCTCCTGTGGTTTCAGTTGTCGACTAGGTTACATGACAACCTTAACTTTTGGCATCAACACTGCACCTAGCCAAGTACCACAGGTATGTGTATACTATTAACTCCTTATTCCTGCTTAGAATGAGCACCATCAGTGCACTCGTTGGCCTCTCTATCTAACTCACAAATGCATGTCCACACCTCATACCTTAAGTAAAAGTTCATTCCTCCCTTGTTAAATTTGTTAATGTGCCACTACAATCGAGAAGTCCTTGGTAACAAATCTATAACGTCCCACTAATCCAAGAAAAATTATCATATCCATAGCACTCTTAGGTCTACTTCAATCCTAGACCATTGTAATTCATAGGATCCATGACAATGCCCTGCTCCTAAAAAACATGACTCAAGCATCTCATATCCCTTCTGTAGAAGTGATACTTTGAAAATCTCACCATCAATCAGCTTTTTCTAAACACCTAAAATACAATCATCAATCGTATCTTATGCTCCTCTTTTATTTATGAGTAAACAAAAGTATAATCGACAAGCACAAGCACAAACTTACTTAAGTCATTTCTCGAAATACAGTCCTTGAGATCAAAAAAGTATGTCGATGCATCAGTTAACCTGAACAACATAACCAAATAATCAAAAATCAGAGTAGCGTACCAGATGATGTGATCGACACACTCTCTCTAATTACGCTCAACTGATGAAACTCCATTGCAAAGTCTAACTGAGAGAACATCCTTGCACCATAAAACTGATCGAACAAGCCATTAATAAGCAAAAGTAGGTAGTTGTTCATCATCTCCTTCATCTCATAGTAATCCGTATGCAACCTCAAAGACCCATTCGCCTTAGTGGCAAACATTATAGGTGCATCTAAATCGAATGTGCTCCTAAGAATGAATTATCACCTCAATCGGGAATTCGATCACACATCTAGTTTCCTCTGCTCTTTATGCGTCATGTTCCTTAAAGGCATAACTAATGGTCTAACAACCTAACTAGATTGATATGAAACTTTATCCTATATAGTGGTTACCTGGTTACCTCATCGAATGTGTCTGATCAATCTCTCGCTACAGGCATAGAAGACAACTCTCGTTACAGGCATAGATGAGAACTCATTGCGTAGGATATCGAGCGAATATAAAAGCTAACCATCACCCGCACACTACCTACTGATCATCGTCAGTCCCGATCATCACCAATAGCCTCTCACATTCTACTGCTATTCTTTACTCCTTTAGACAGTCAATTCCCAGACTATGATATTGAACCCAATTAAACCCTAAAACAAATCAATATCAAACAAACAATCATCCATGACTCGATAAGGCTACGTTTAGACAAACCGTGTATAGGGTGGTAGAGCCCCCAATAACGTTCGTTGCAACCAAAGGTCGATCAACAATTCCGAGTTCCTATCTTAATCTATCTACTAAGTCATTAAGTGTGAAGGAATGTGAAACCCCGATATCAAATAAAACTCACATAGGAACGTCATAAATGGAAAGCATACCTTGAATAAACAATGCCTTTCCCCTTCGCTTTCATCGATGGAGCATTCGATGAAGTTGGAACGACATTGATAGCATATGCTTTCACTACCTGCCTTTGTTTTAGCAACTTAGGGTAGTCCTTCTTAATATGTCCAAGCTGGTTGAAGTTGTAGCATTTCTTTCCCTCATCTTTGCAATCTCTGCTATAATGACCATTCTCTCCGTAGTTCTAGCAAGTCAGCATCGGCTTGACCTTCTTCTTTTGGCCATCTTTGTTCTGAAACTTCTTCCTATTGTTGTTCCTTATCTTCTTACCTCTCCTACTCAACTGTGGATTGGGCTCCTCTTTAGGAGTGATAGCTTTAGGTTTTGGATATAGACTTTCATGCCTTAGGCTCTTCTTGACTATCATCTCCAAAGTATCGTCAATAACCACTAGAAGCTCCCATAAGCAGTCATCCAAGAAAATGATAAATTTCTCATTCTTCTTTAATGGAGTATCGACAAAGGAAATCCCATGTTTCCAAAGAGCATCAAACTCAAGAACATACTCAGAGACAGTCATTTCCCCTTGCTTCAGATCCATGAATTTACAGAACTGAACTGACTTCTAAGCTATATGAATATATTTCCCATCAAATCTAGCTATGAAATTTTCCTATATGAACCGATCTTCGGTAGTGGCAACCCTCACTACATTCCACCAGTTCATGGCTCGCACTTGAAGCTATTGGGAAGGCAATCACCTATTCATAGCATCATCGAGCTCTAAGTCATCGAAAATCCTTCCACAAGTATAAATCTGAATCTGCACTTCCATTACCGACTCCATTCCCTGAAATGGTTTGCCACCAAGACTAGCAAAGTCCTTTTCAGCGTAGCAAAATTGACTCTGGGCACCTTCTATCGAGGTCCACCCTCAGCAACATTTAGAACATCTACTTAAGCATTTTGCAACATGTTCCTCATCATGGTATTAAAAATGGTCTACAAATCGAGATTAGAAGCTCCCGAGCTAGCCCCTTCTTCAAATCCAAAGATGGAGTTCCTAGTGGTACTCTTTGTTTGGAGACTCATCGTTCAATCAGTAATATGGAAGATCAGTCTCTCTACAAGGAATCCCACTTAAGTAGTACTCGTGTACGCAGTGCGACATATATACTATATTATTATTATATAGTTTTAAAAACCACAATATACAGCAAGTACGAGCTCTCGTATATATGTACACTCTCTATCCAGTCTAAGGCAAGAACCTTTACCTAATCTCTATTGGAAACAATGCAACCAAAGCTCTGATATCGAATGTAATGACCTCTATGCACCTCTCATGCTCATCTAGCCGAATAGAACGCTACTGGAGCATCCATCAAATATAGGAGATTGTGAAGGAAAGAAATATAGGATTACCTCAAGGGTCAACTTTGAGCCCCTGCATTTTTTCCTTAGTGATGAATGAGGTTACGAAGGGTATACAAAAGGAGATTCCTTAGTGCATGCTATTTGCTGATGATGTTGTGCTATTTGATGAAAGTAGGATTGGGGTTGATAGACAACTTGATCTGTGGAGGCATACTTTAGAATCAAAGTTATTTAGGCTTAGCAGCACTAAAACAGAGTATATGAAGTGAGAGTTCAGTAGTGTCAGGTCAGAGAATAGAGATGTCACTCTGGCCGGACAAATAGTTCCTAAGAAGGAATCCTTTCGATATTTAAGATCAATGTTGTAGTGTAATGGTGACATTGATGAAGATGTTATTTTTAGAATTTGAGTGGAATGGGTGAAATGGCGACAAGCATCTATCATTCTCCGTGACAAGAAAATCTCATAGAAGCTTAAAGGAAAGTTCTATAGAACGGTAATCAGGCCTACAATGTTGTATGGTGCACAATGTTGGCCTACTAAAAACCAACACGTCAAGAAGATAAGCGTAGCAGAGATGCTTATGCTGCGATGGAGTTGCGGTCATAAAAGAAGAGAACGAATTAGAAATGATGATATACGTGAAAAACTTGGAGTAGCACCAATTGAGGAGAAGCTAATTCAATATCGCTTAAGATGGTCTGGACATCACCAACGAAGGCCGCCCGAAGCACCTGTGCATGTTGGAATTATAAGCTACGTCGTATGCTCAAAGAGAGGTAGAGGTCGACAAAGGTTGACATGGGAGGAAGTAGTAAAATGGGACTTGAAGTATTGGAATATAACCGAAAAGCTGGTAACGGATAGGGCCCCTTGGAAGTTAGCGATTCACGTACCAGAACTATGAGCTTTGAGTTTTATACGTTTTAGATTATAGAACTAGGGAAAAAGGGCTTAATCCATAGCGTTTGGTCTTTGATCAATATTAATATTAGCACCATTATTACTATTTATAATATTATCATCATTTATTTTTTTACATATATATGGTTTTTTATCTTTATTTTTACTTTACTTAGTTATTATTACTATTAAATTACTTATTTGACTTTATTTTATTACTGCTATTGTTATTGTTATAACCTTTAAATTAGATCTGTCATTTAGTTTTTGGGTTCCATCTCTAGCCGACCTCAACTTAGTTTGGGAATAATGGATTTGTTGTTGTTGTTGTCAAGGAAAGAAATAAAAGTGGAGAAGAGGAATTGAAAAGAAGAGAAGGAAAAAATAGAAAACATTAAACAATCATAGAAATTGTCTATATCTCACAGCACATTAGGTAAAATATAATAGTCATCATAGATGTAAAGCATGCGAGATAGTTACTACTACATGAACCACATCCATCATGCTAAAAATCGATGGTACCAGCCCATCATGCTATACATCACTATCCCCCAAGGTGCGAATGAGCCAATATCTCCAGCATGATCTATAAAATCTTGAACTGTCTAACTCGGGACCTACTTCCAACATGATCCAATATCCAAAGTACCAACCCTTATGTTTAAGTGTCACACCCTTGCCTTGTCATCTAAATCCCTCGCCCATATAGCACCAAGACACATGTCAGTCGCATGAATAAAATATTAAATCATGCAACACGAAATTACATCAACTCCAAAGCCAAAGATCGGGCAAATTGCAAATCAACAATAGTAATGGACATTGATTACTTTACAATAGTCAATACTAACTACCTTGGTCTTGTACTTAACCGAATAGATAACTACAAACTAAACGAAAACATCCTACATCCATCCTGAAGTCCAAAGCCTCACCCTCTACCTTAGAGCCATAATCACATATCCTAACCCTCCTCTATAGCTTATCTCATTCATTAGGTTTTCTTTGTACCAAACCCGAATGTACAAGATACTACCTAAAACCCTAACACCGCTAATCAGCGTTTTCAACCAAAATAAAAAACAACTAGATATACATCCCGTAACCATACATCGATCCAAAACAATATCAATGCAACTTATATAATCCATCCATATCAACTAATGTAGGAAATCATATCAATAATAGCAGAAATCTAATAATTCTATAACTATGGCATATCGAACATAAATATATGATATTCTTTATACATTATTTTAAAATCATTTTATTTTCTTTTATAAAAATTTAAAAACTATATAAGTAATAGAAAGTCACATTTTAAAACCAAAAATCGTTCCCGACCATCAATCTTATACCATACAACCAATCATGGTATGGTGAGAGACAATATCACTCACCTCCATAAAATTTATCCAAACTAGTATCGAAAGGTAGAGCTCCCCATCATGAGCACAATGCAAAAAACCGCATCCAATACAGACCTTGTATGCAAAAGATATGGATCAAATACGATTCGAGAATAATTAACCAATTAAAAAGTTAATTACCCACTTAATCCATTAATCCTTCTCCCTCTCTAACACAATTGAATTGATATACACATATGGTCGCATGTTTCATTCATCGATTCTTCTCTTATTTGTCTATGAAATTTTGAATCGATTTTACCATTCGCTTCATTGCTCGATCTCCTCAATATGCATCCAAACCCATACCTTCGCTTCTCTTCCTTGAATTGTGACGTCATAACTGACCTTGACTTCCCATAAATGTCGCATGTAGCAATAAAGGATCAAATATCACCAAACTCTGGGAACGGGTATTCCTTCATATGAGAATCATCATGCAAATCTCAGGTCCGCCTCTCATCACTCCTAGATCCGACAAAGTAAAACTCTAATCGATGGAAGATAGGTCGACATTATCCAACGGTGATGGTACATCAAATCGAGGGGATGATACAATCTAAATGAATCAAATTTCATGATTTTTAATGGCTTTGATCATCGGATTTTGATTTTCGGCCATGATTTAAGAAGAACATTAAATGAAGAAAATGAAATTAGAGAAAGGGTGGATTTGAATAATATTTACACTTTATTTTATTCCATTTATTTAATCTCTCAAATAAATGGCTGCACGTGTTGAGTCCGCATGGCCACATGGCGCATTGGATCATCATGAAACTCGTTTGCATACTTTCCTCATTTTTTCAGATCCAGTGATACTAATCTCGTTGCCATCTAAGAATGTGCCCTGGGATGCTAATTTCACATATTTCGACATCATTTTAGCCATTGGATCATTGTATCACCAATATAGCGATCCTTATGCTCATTTTAATTTTCAACATCAATCCAAACTCAGTGGATGTAGTCTCGTGTCCTGATTCGGCATATGCAAAAAATCACATTTTTGGGCCTTTATTTAATTAATAATTAAATATTTAAATATCCAACCTTTAAAAATAAGAGCTGTTACATTCTTCCCTCCTTAAAAGATTTCGTCCTCGAAGTCACAAAGTAAAGAGAACATCTCCTAACCCCTAGGCCTTCAAAAGTCTCCCAAATTTCGAAATTTTTTGGCAGAACCTCCTTTGTATGGTTTGGTCCAAGAAAAATCCTAATACAACAAAGATATACATACAACTCATATCTTTAAATATACTAGATCATAAAAATAGCAATCATCTCAAATTAATATGCTATATCAAATCAGTACTATCCCACATGCCTAACAACCATAGAAACGTAGGCTATCGTCTCAAGTGTCGACAATCTAATCAAACATGCATACATGAGACTTATCATCCAAAAAGTAACATCCACGCCTATATTAGCATGCAGAATACAAAATTATCTAGTATAAAACATCAAGTATGATGTCCAATATGAAAGTTGACGATAATAATAAAATCCTATCGCTTGAAGAGCTCGGACAAGTGGTACTGATGCTCACCATGGCTTATCATATCAATCGTCTTCGCTTTCACTCTACTGAACCTCTACTACTCCACTGTCCTCCTACTAACCTGTTTGTATCACATCTATCGGCATAAATAGGCCTACGTGGACTCATAGTCCATGGTTTAGTCTCAATATTGTATAATTGATTCAGTGCCAAATTCCCAAAATGCCTCCTGTAAGTTCTCCTAAAAACGACTATTGACCAATGGGTCTCGGCCACTTGCAATGCTCTTGGCACATAATGGAATCGTACTATCCATTCCACACATAACTCACCAAATATGGATGCCGCTCTACTAGACTTAAGGAATACAAATGTAGCATTATACGTCAACCAATCGACTATGACTCAAATGCTATCACTCCATCCTCAGTCATTAGCAATGCATCATTGCAGTCTACTAATGTATGTTCCCACTACATGAGAACAAACAATCCATCATCCCTATGGAACTAATAGCCTCGGTCAGGTCTGCACTTCATTAACTCTACAAATACTACTTACTCTTTTGAATTAACCAAGATCTCCATTAGTCTTGCTTAATGCCTCTGACTAGTAGATATCCGCTACATGAAGGTAGGTCTGATGGTCAAACTAGTCATTACCCTTAGCTATAGCTCATCGAGTTCTGATGTCTTAACCAGTGATAAGCTCGAGAAATGCCCACTTTAGTAATATTTCTCCTAACTGGTATGTCTTCCACATGAAACACTAACAACTACATTTCCCTTAAAATATATAGGAAATGCCAAATCTATATGAGGATAGGAACTCTAACCATCGCTACTGGAAAAGGTCAAGACCTTTGTTGGAAAGGACATACTCCAATGACGTAGAATCACTAAACAACCAAACCTCTCTCCTAATACATAGTGCCTCCAAATCACTAAAGAGAATTTTATTGTCTCCTCATTCCCACTCGAAATAAGTAACATCAGTGCACTTTCCGACCTCATGGTCATTCACTAATGCATGTTTTCACCTCGTGTCTCAAATAAAGGTCTAATCATGTCCCATCAAATCATTTAACGATGCTAATACGTTGGATATATTCATATTTCGGACTACTGTAACTACAGAATCCACAACAGTGTCCTATTCTGAAATAATGTGACCCATGCATATCGCTTCCGTCGTTTGAAAGTGATACGACACAAAATCTCATCATCAATTTGTTTCCTCGACACCTGCAACACAATCATCAATCGTGCCTTGAGCTCTTTTTTCATCGATGAGTAGGCGAAAGTATCATCAATGAACACAAGCATAAGTCACTCAAGAAACCTCTCCAAACACGGTCCACGAGATCAACAAATTATGCCGATGTTAGCACCAAATTGGTCACTAACACTCATAGAATTTCATAGACATCGGAGAGTTAATGGAATCTAGAGAACAAAGCATAAAAGTAAATTGACATAAAGATTTTATAGTGGTTCGGTAATCTCAGCCTACATCCACTTCAAATTTCATTCATTCTTCATTTGATTACAATTACATGAGTTGTTCAATTGGCTAGAAATCCATTGATACATGTTTATAAGAAAAATAGCCATGGCAGAGTATTTGGAGTAGAAACAAGAAGATGATGAAGTCCACCCCAAAAAGAGAGAGCCAGCCACCCCCCCTAAAATGACCTCCTAACCCTATAGTTATAGACGAAGGTAGCCTTCAGCCTAACTGACATCTTCAAGCCATGACCTCTTTGGCCACTTTGGCCCACCGTAAGAAAAGCTCAGCCCAACACATTATGCTGACCTTACTTATACAATCTTCAACTTGTCAAACATCTATGCCGACACCTATTCCACCAAGCTAACATTCATCATTCTAACATCTTGTATCACCTATCCGTTGACCTTATTTAACCTGGGCTGGATATAATTATTCGGATATCATGCTCTAGTATATTATTGTGCTCTCATGGCCATCTTTCTCATCAATAGTCAAGTCTGGTCCTCATAATCACCTTTGTGTAGCCAGGCTAAAAGGCCGGATAACATTTGCCCCCCAAAGTACGTCTTGTTGCGTACATGACGTGCCTTAAGTCGAAGCAAGTTAGAGTCTCTAGAAAGAAATCCATCATATTTTCTGAATAGTCATTATTCTTCAATTTTATGCTCCTAAAGTGTCGTATCCTTCTTTGGTCGTCATAACTCTTAGTCGATTCCCAATAGTATAAATTTAGGATTGTAGTTCATCAGTGGCCATCTATGTCCGATTCTTTAGGGCTAGTAAACTTCGGCTATCTAATCCAGCCTTTTCTTAATAACCCTAAGTGAAAATCCAATTTCTGTTGATTTCAAGAAGTCGAATTTTATAAATATAAACATGCACGTTCAGGTGCATGTTCTTGCCATTGGCTCCTGAATGCGTTTCATATATTCGTGAGTAATCACCAATTCCTTCTAGTTTAACTGCAATTCGATTGCAATTCCTTGTTTATATTTTCTGTGAAATATTGGTTGTAATCAGCCACTCGATGAGAGGGGACTTCAAGTTCTACGTAGATGATGGCCTCGGAGCCGTAAGTAAGGGTGAATGGAGTATGGCCAGTCCTGAACTCTCGGCAGTTCTGCAATCCCATAATGCTATTATGAAGTCATTCACCTATTTACCTCTAGCCTTTTCCAAACCTCTCTTCAGAATAGACTTTATGATTTTGTTCACAGCTTTAACATGTCCATTTTCTTGAGGGCGAGAAAATACCGCAAATCTCTTTTCAATATGATGCCAACGGTAGAAGTTTTCAAATTTAGCATTGTTGAATTGAGCTTCATTACCGGTTATAACGGTTTATGGAAGGTCACAATGACAGATGACGTACTGGACAGTGATGTTGACTATTTTCTAAGTCTTGGTATCGGTCAAAATTTCTGCATCTTCCATTTGGTGAAGTAATCATCTGCTACGATGATGTTTTTCGCACCACCTTTAGGATCGGTATGTAGATGATGATGTCAATTCCTCCAAGTGCCAAATGGCTATGGATTAGCCATTTAAGTAATTTCCATTAGCGGGGCTCTCGAAATTTTTGTAAACATCTTACACTTGTGGCATTGTCTAGCATGATCAGTTGCATCTCGATTGACGGTTGGCCAGTAATATCCATAACGGAGTATTTTCTTTGTCAAGATTTGCTCTTTGGTGTGATCGCTGCATTTTTCTTCATGAACTTCTCTGTAGACTCATTTGATTTCATATCGGGTGATACATCGAGGCATAGGAATGGATAAACTCCTTTCTACACATGACTTTTTCTTGGATGATTTGGAGTGAAGCTTTGAGGAGGATCTGTCGTTTTCCATTCCTCCATTCAGTAAGAACTCCTCATTATAGATAACTTTGATAGGAGTCGATTGTGACCCCTTTTCTGGCTCTATCTCCAAGGTCTAATCGATCTCCATCAGTCAATGCTTAGAATATTAAGTATTTCAACTGGAACAAAGTATGCCCGTTGCGTGTCCCTAAAACTGGCCAGCCTGGCGAATGACTTGACTCTTTTCATTTCATTCGTTGAGGATGTGTGTAATGATGTAATATGTGAAGTTGACTAGTAGCTCTTGGAACTGGTCATAAGGAACAAGATAATGCCCCCTCGCAAGATTAAATTCCTAACTTTGCATGCTACTAATTAGGAATCACAAAAGATATGTAAAGTTTCCACTCAAAGTTCTCTAGAAAGTTTGAGGCTGGCGGTCGAGGCTTCATACTAAGCATCATTGTTTATTACACAGGAATCGAGTTTTAGGATGTAGCAGATCGATCGTTCCTCAAGAGTCATTAACATAACTCCTGTGCCATAACACTGATCATTGGATGCTTCATCGGCATACATTTTCCATCTGCTGGTTGGTTCTCCGCTACTCTTTGAGTAGTCGTCTGATGTAGTGAATTCAGATATGAAGTCTACTAATTTCCGTCCTTGGATAGCCCTTCGAGGGAAATAAGTGATATCGAATTGGCTTAGTTCGATATTCTATTTAAGTAGTCTTTCAGACGTTTCAGGTCGTTTTATGCCCTATCACAATGGCTGGTAGGCATAGACGTTAATAGGGTGAGCCTAAAAGTAAGAGTGGAGCTTTCATGATGAAATCAATAGACATCACGCTAGCTTTTGTGGCTTCGGGTAGATACCCAATGCATGGCTTGCGATAGTTGGTGGAATCACACATGCATGTCAGAATGGGTCCAAAGGAACATATCATCATTTATTCAGAAAAATCCAGTTAATTCTTTTAACATCATTGCATTGAGCTATGATCTGATATTCAGCACCCGAAAAAGGTCGCCATGGCTGGTTGTAATGTCGACTGTCTACTTAGCGGGTGCAATCTCGGATTCTATGTGTTTAGATATAACTGTTTTGCGTAACATTCAATGTGAAATATGGTTGGGATGGTCAATATTGATGGTTGCTTTGGTCGAATCCTAGAGTCCTGCCATGAGTTATTAAGTCTGATAGTGAAGGGCTTTGAATGCTCTGATCGATTATCTGCAAATGGCCAAAGATCAGGCTTAGAATCACGTTGAAGAAAATGTCAAGTAATGGTCAGCCTTGAGTTGTGTGAAGCTGCATAGTTGAATCTTTCTTTGAGTTTGGAGTTATTTGTATATTCGAGTAAAACACTTTCCATTCAACACATTCATAATCTTTTATCCGTCCTTCTAGTTGGAGTGATAGTCAGTTGCCAACGAGCTTACTCATCGATTTAATGATCCTATCGCTAGGCATTCTTTCGGTCGTAGCCTTGAATAGTTGTAAACATTTTATATAGGTTTAAATATTGAGCTATCGTACCAAGTCTTTAGATGATCATACTTCTACTCCCAGTCTCGAGTTGAAAAATGTACTGCGTGGATGGTTGAGTCTCGTCCTAGCTGTGTTTATACTCCCACCAAAACTCCAAAGACATAGAGTTGATCGGTGAATAGTGGGTTCACATTCGTCCTGCTTCTCGCTCGAGCTCCCAAGTCTGGGGTATATATCAATAAGTAGGAAGGCCATCCATGCCCACTTTAGCTTTACTCTCTTTCCCGTAGAATCGTGGGATCAGGTCAGTTGATGGAAGGCTGAATCTTGCCTATCCTGGATTGTATTATGGTTTTTCATTCCAAGGGGAATACTTCGATGCGTCGTCAATTTATGGGCGTAATTTGGGTACTAGAAGGTCAGTTACGTCCATATTGGTTCATGTTCTGTAATCGGGTCTTGGGGTAAAGTTGGCTCAAGAGCAGTCAGATCACGCTCATCCAGTTTCATACTCCTCCTAACGGATCGAAGGAGGGTGCTGGAGAATTAATGACCAAGTCTTCGTGGTTTACTCTCCTTTCCACACTCTGTTTGTCATAGTTTTTCAAGGGACATTCGAGTCACACTCGTGTATGCTTAGTACAGATCGATATTGACCCTCGATCTGAAGTATGATATAGTCGGTTGTTTCTAGATTTGGATGCGGTTTCGATTGGTTCTGTATTAAGGCATCCTTGTGATCGTTGACTTAAGTTGTAAAAATGCCAAGCTAGAGCTATAATAAGCTATCGTATTCAGCTTTTACTCATTTGTACTCCTGCTTCCAGCATTGATTTGGCCAGGACGCAAGTCGGATGGTCGAACTCAATCCTTAGCAAGTTAATACTCCTTCTGTCGATTTTAGGCCGAAGTTTGCAGAATAGAGAACGGTCTGAATCCACTCCTCTATTTATCGATGTTTAGATGCCACTCTACATTCTGGTGACTTAGATTTATTCTTCCCCCGATCGACTTGCGCCCAATTTGTGTTCATGCTTCGGTCCACGCTCCGGGGACTTAGAGATTTGTCGAACGGTTTATGCTGTAGTCCATAGTTTGGGATGAAAATATTTTCGACAAGTCGTTTATACTCTAGTCCGTGCTTTGGGGACTCAGAGTACTCTAGTCTGCTTCAAGGACTTAGAGGACTTTGTTAAGTTGTTTATACTTTAGTCCGCACTCTGGGGACTCAGATTACTCTAGTCCACTTCCGGGAGTTAGAGATTTTTGTCAAGTCGTTTATACTCTAGTCCGCACTCTGGGGACTCAGAGTTCTCTAGTCCGCTTCAGGGGCTTAGAGATAGTTCTCAAGTCGTTTATACTCTAGTCTGCGGTTTGGGGACTCAGATTACTCTAGTCCGCTTCAGGGACATAGAGGTTTTTCACAAGTCGTTTATACTCTAGTCACCACTCTAGGGGACTCAGAGTACTCTTGTCCGTTTCAGGGACTTAGAGATTTTTATCAAGTCATTTACACTCTAGTCCTTACTCTGGGACTCAAAGTACTCTAGTTTGCTTCAGGGACTTATATATTTTTGTCAAGTCGTTTATACTCTAGCCCGCACTCTGGAGACTCAGAATACTCTAGTCCGCTTCAGGGACTTAGACATTTTTCTCAAGTCATTTATAATCTAGTCCGCACTCTAGGGACTCGGAGTACTCTAGTCCACTTCAGGGACTTAGAGATTTTTCTCAAGTCATTTATACTCTAGTCCACACTCTGGGGACTCAAAGTACTCTAATTCGCTATAGGGACCTAGAGATTTTTGTCAAGTCGTTTATACTCTAGTCCGCACTCTAGGGGACTTAGAGTACTCTATTCCGCTTCAGGGACGTAGAGATTTTTCTCAAGTTATTTATACTCTAGTCCGCACTCTGGGGACTCAGAGTACTCTAGTATGCTTTAGGGACTTAGAGATTTTTCTCAAGTCGTTTATACTCTAGTCCGCACTTTGGGGACTCAGAGTACTCTAGTCCGCTTTAGGGACTTAGTGATTTTTGTCAAGTCGTTTATACTCTAGTCTTGCACTCTGTGGACTCGGAGTAATCTAGTCCACTTCAGGGACATAGAGATTTTTGTTGAGAGCATTCGTATTTCCACCTGTTTAATTTGTATTTCATTTACAGTATTGAGGCTAATGTTGTCAAATGAACGATCGAACCATGTTTGCTAATGGAATGGGACTTGGCCACCAATATCAAGCCCCCAACATCAAGGATGAAACTTGAGAAATGGACGGTTGATTCTCATCCACTTAATGATTATAGCTCTTCCAATCATGTCAAGGAAGGAGGTATATGATAGATGATTGGATCACATCCATGCTGGGGTTGGATAATCAAGTCTCGCACAATTTGCTTCGTATCTCTTTTTAGAAAACGAGGATAATGGATTACTGAGGAGACAAAGTAAGTTACATATGTTCCAAGGTCCAGTCGTGTCCATGCATTGAGAGCGATGGTTAACGAGTAGGTAGTCCACCACAGCTACTTCAAGTTGGGCTTTCGAACAACCTTTTGTGTTCTAGGTAGGAATTGATGTGTAGATGATCAAATCATGTCCACTATAGACAAATCCCGGCGTCAATGAGCTTTAGGAGAGGCATCAGTATTCTGTCGAACTATGTTTTATGACTCGATTTGAGTGGATGATCGGGCCATATTCATTTCAAGCCTTGATTAGGTCTCCAAGTCAAATGTGGAGGTCGATGAATGGACGGTCGGTCATGTTGGCTTTGTATTGGGCTCTGACCGTGATGAGCTTTTCAATCTCTAGTCCTTGGCCCAAAATCAAAGGCACATGGTTGATGATGAGCAATTGAATCATGCTTGTCTTGATGAAACTCCACAAATCCGATCAAGGTCTGTGTGGATTGGTTGTCGGCCAACTCTGAGACTTGGTCACCTGCATCATTCTGGAAGAAGTTTAGTTCAAGTTGGTCATAATTCAAAGCAGAATTGAAATTAAACTAATCCAAAGAAGATTGGTATAATTCTCATTGATAAGGGAGAAATATCATGTGCTCGCTATTCAACTCTGCCCCCAGCCCCTTCAAGCGGGATGTCAACTGCCAACAGTCCAGTTGATAATTAGAGTTCTTTATTGATGGGTATTCGAAGTTCCTGGCTGGCCCTTCTACAAGTCTTGCACGTACTATTGAAGCTTTCAAAGAGCATATGAGTCGAATTTTGAGGTCTTGTTTTGTCTACTAGAATCAGAGTCCTTAGCCAACGGCCCGGCATTGTTATTTTCCTAGTATGCTCCACTCCTCCTCACTTTGGCTCTGATTCATCTTGTAATAAAAACAATCCATGGCCGTAGGAGGCTCTGCAGATAACTAGCTTCCAAAATATACCTGGAGGTCGACTCTCCTCAAACGCGATTAATATGATATCCTTGTTAGCATTTGGAATAAATTGCTTAAAGCCAAACATTGGTCTGCTTGGAGTCACTAAATTTGAAGTGTTGGGTTAGTGAAGAATGGTTCTTGGAGTCATCTTGGCGTTTTCCCTGATGCATATCATCCATGTTCTCCAATCTTTGGAAGTATCATTTGAGTAGTGGTTGCTTATTCGTTCCTTTGTTGCCATTCAGAAGCTGCCGCTTGATCCTCTATGCCCTGGTCGATTGTAGGATGTAAGGGAAGTGGATAAAATTTCCCTTTATTAAGTTGAGTTTCGAATCCAAAATGCAAGGGCACTGCATTGCGGCACGGGTTCGGGTGCATTGCATGGGTTCGGGGTCGTATAAGAGATCGGTGTAACTTAAGTTTGGATCGGCCAATGCACATGGTTCAGTATATTTGAAACTAGGTCGGCATGCTTGTAAAGCACAAGAATAGAAGGTGGTTCGGTGTTGGAGTGTAGGCATGGTGGATCGGTCAAGAGTGGCTCGGCCAAGGCGGTTCGGTATTGGAGTGTAGGCATGGTGGATCTGCCAAGAGTGGCTTGTACAAGTCGGTTCCATATTGGAGTGTAGGCATGGTGGATCGGCCAAGAGTGGCTCAGCCAAGGCGGTTCGGTGTTGAAGTATAGATATGGTGGATCAGCTAAGAGTGGCTCGGCCAAGGTGGTTCGGTGTTGGAGTGTAGGCCTGGTGGATCGGCCAAGAGTGGATCGACCAAGGTGGTTCGGTGTTGGAGTGTAGGCATGGTGGATCGGCCAAGAGTGGCTCGGCCAAGACGGTTCGGCCAAGGTGGATCGGCTTGGGTGGTTCGACGCGTACATTTCGGCAGCTTGAGTCTATTCTCGTTGGCCCTGTCCGGATTGCTCCTTGTATATTACTCGGCCATAGAGAGAAGGCTAAGGTGGGTCGGCCATTCTGACATCACTTATACACTCTTCAACTTATCAAACATCTATGCCGACACATATTCCACAAAACGAACTGGGATGACCCGGAATTTTGGGCAATGTCAATTTAATAATCTGTATTAAAAATTAAATTGATTTGATAATTTTTTAATAAAATTTGAATTGATTTAGTAATCTAATTAAACAAATATTTAATTTGCTGATTTTATCTTTTTAAAAAGCTAATAAAATGTTTTCTATTTATAATGTGTGTGTGTGTATATATATATATATATTACAAATTGAAAAGCTTGGTTTGAATTTAATAAATAAAATCTTGTTTTCAAAATCTAATATATATTTTGGCAATTTGGAAATTTTGATTTAAATTTAATATAAAGCTTTTCAAAGCTATTCAATAAATAACTATGTAGTTTTTTTTGTATTTTAAAACATATATATATAAGCTTTCATCTTAAAGGAAATTCATATGCATTTAGATAAGTATTTCTAAGTTTATAAATTTAGTTAAGAAGCTTTCTTATTAACATTTTAAATAAATAAAATAATAAAAAGACATGTGTTAAATTCTTAAGACACCAAATAACAAATGTTAAGTAAAAATTTATTCAAGATGACAAGTTTCAATTTATTTCGGTTTTTCTTTTATTTTTGATAAATTAAAAGTTCAACCTATTTAAGCATACCTTTCCTCTTTTCAATTCTTTTCTCTATTCATTTTCAAAAAATAAGAATTAAATCTGAAAACTCAAACCAATTTCTCAAAGTAAAACTAGAAATCAAAAATCCAAGAAACATCTTCCTCAAAAACATGAATTCAATCCAAAAATATAAAACCTGTAAATAGTTTTGCAAATCAAAAGCAAGTTCAAACAATAGCCTATGCATTTTCTTCAATTCTATTTTGAAAGCATCAACATACGCCTGCAACCTTTTTAAAAACTAAAGCAAGTCTGGGAACAACAAGCCTGCAAGCAACTGCAAGTTTGTAAATCAAAGCATTTTAAAGAAAGCATTCAAGTTTAAAGTTTTCAACAGCAATGGCAATGCAAGTTCCAGTTTTAAACAATTCTATATTTTTGCTTAAAGCCTGTTCATTGGCCTCTATTTCATTCATGCCTAGTGAGTAACTTTTTATTTAAAAGCCTAAGTATAATAAACCTGTTGCATGTTCATAACTATAAATTTGTACGGTTGTATATAAAATTTTAAGTGCATTTCTGTGAATATATGTATGAATCTGTGGATGCGTATAGATATATGATGCTGTTGTATATGCATTTGACAGTACTTAGTTTTGGAAGCAAGAATTTTGATAAACTCCATTTCCTCTTAAACCAATCTCTATTAAGAATTAAAATTCAAACAAAACTTGATTGTTTGATCATAGAGTAGGTTTTAAATTTTTTATATAAGTTAAATAATTTTGTATTGGCCCTGAAAATAAAACAACATAGCAAAATTTGTATAAAGTGAAAATTCAAACTTCTTAATTCATAAATTGAAGAACATCAATTGAATCCTTGAACTAAAGCATGATTTTTAAAACTGAAATTATAATTTTTAGTTAAGGGATGAGTGTGCATTTCTTCTTGAACAGAAATGGTTGTTTGGCGAAGTAGTGATGATCCAAGTGATCGGGAATGATGGGGTTTCCACTGGAGTTAGTGGAGTGATGTGTGAGCTCGGCAAAATTGCCAGCAAGTTGATCAAAGTATGGTGGAGGTGGTGGTTGATGTTTGAAGTATGTAACCCTAGTTTTAACTAGGTTGGGTTTTTGGATCGGCTCGTCTTCACTATTAGATCGAGTTCAACGAGATTTTAGGTGATGGAAGCTTGGACGTTGATGAAGACTTGGCCGGAGTTTCAGAAGTAACGGTGGTCAGAGGATCATGGGGGCAGTTTCCAGGTTTT
This sequence comes from Allium cepa, assembly GCA_030765085.1. Lineage (NCBI taxonomy): Eukaryota > Viridiplantae > Streptophyta > Magnoliopsida > Asparagales > Amaryllidaceae > Allium > Allium cepa. Next base: position 239,490,921 of record CM060930.1, read on the forward strand.
GGATGTGGTGGTTCCTGTTTTGTTACTGGTTTGGGTTATGAAACTCGAATTTGATTTTGAGTCTGGAAGGTTGATCTGATGATCGTGTTTAGGTGTGAGGATGATCGACGACTTGAGGAGATCATCGTCGATGATCGAAGTCGATAAGTGCCAACGTGCATGTGCACGATGCACTTTCTATTTTCTGATGAAGTTTGGTTGGAGCAGTAGGATTGTTCTCGGTTAATTCGAGTGTTTAACTCGAAGTGATGTGTTTTTATACTCGAAGTAAAATAAGGATGGGCTCGAGTAGAATGTTTTGTTACAGGTTATGTTTTGTTTTAAAATTTTAAAAATGATTTAAAAATGTAAAGTAGAGATTTAAACTAAGTTTAATTCAAAGTTAAATCTGGATTCAAGTTTAGTTCGAATCTTAGTTTAAAAATAAAATAAAGTTTTTAAAATTTAAATTGTTTTAAACAACCTTAAAATGTTTAAATGGTTTGAATTTAAAAATGAAGTTTTAAAATGAAAGTAAAGTTTTAAATCAAAGTTTAATCTAGAATAAAATTTAGTTTGTTTCATAAGTTTGAAATAATTTAAGTTTTTTAAATTTAAATTATTTTAAACAACTTTGGATGTTAAAGTATATTTCAATTATGGTTTGAATTTAAAATGAATTTGGTTTTAAATTTATTTTTAATTTCTTTTATAAGACAAATATTTCTTTAACATGTAATTCAAAAGGTTTTTGAATTTTTTTTAAACTTTGTTAAAGTTAAATTTGTATTCATTTTTAATCTTAAATTTAAAATGGAATTTAAAAGTAAATTTGAAAGAAAATTATTTTTAAATGCTTTGTTAGTGATAATTTAATCATTAATAAGAATAAATTTTTTGTCTTAAAGATAATTAAGATTTAGTGATTTATGATTCATTAAATTATTAAGGTAATTAAAATGGATAATTAATTTAATTAATTCATTAATGGTTTGTATTAATTAATTTAATAATTAAGAGTTTAAATGAATTAATTAAGGTTTAAGATTAATTAATTAGGAATAATTAATTTGTAATTAAGGATTATTAATTAGATAAGATTAGATTTTAAATTAATGATTAGAGATTAATTAATATAGTAATTAAAGATTAATTAAGTTACAGTTAAAACTTAATTAATTAAATAATTAGGGATTAATTAATTGAGTAATAAGGATTAATCAATTTGTAATTAATATGGTTAATGTAAATTTAATTACTTAAGAAAGTAATTAAAGAATTGTTAATAGTTAATGAAGATCATTAGCTTGAGATTATTTAACAATTAATTAATGTGATTAATTTTAATAATTAATTAGATTAATTAATTTAAAGATAATCAATTATGAAGTTGTTTAAGTGTAATTACTTAATGAAAGTAATTAAGGAATTAACTACTCAGTATAATTAACTGAGTTCAATGTGACAAGTTTAAATTAATTAATTAAGTTTAATTAATTTAAGAAATCACTTGGTGATTTGATAAGTATAATTACTTAGTGTAATTAATAACGGATAATTACATAGTAAAGTAATTAAGATGGGTAATTACTAAATGTAATTAATTAAGGAATGGAAGTAGTTTGGATTAATCACTTTGTGTAATTAATATGAAAGATAATTTCTTAGTGAAAGTAATTAATAATTAATTATTTAGTGTAATTAATTTAAGAATTGATTAATAATGTTATTTGGAGATAATTAAGTGGTGTAATTAATTAGGGGTAACTAATTACTGAATGGTATTAATCAAAGGTGATTAAATAATACAATCGATTAAAGATCAATTATTAAAAATAATTAATTAAGGAGTAATTAATTTATTTAAATGAAGTAATTAAGGGTAGTTAATTACTGGATGTGATTAATCAAGAGTGATTAATAAATGTGGCTAATTAAAGATGTGACGACCGCCCATGACCCCTGCACTTAAACGAGGAAAAAGTGCGCTGAAAGGTGTGCCAGGCCGCCATGGACGATAGTCAGGGTAGGGTAAAACAATAAACTCTATCGTACTACTCACAGCGCATGGATAAAATACGATAGAAAAGTATACATAGTGAAGCTCCATCGAACAGAATCTTATCATATAAACTCATAGTAATTTTATACAAACATCTGAATAGTCAATACATCAAGCCTCACTACATAACACTCAGAGTATCAAACAAACAGCGGAACATCCAGTACATATAGTAAGAAGAACAATATGCAAAAGCCTCCAGCTCGTCTTCGTCATCAACAGCGTTGGTCACTAAGAACAGCACCTGTCACCTGCTACCTAGTCTGCCCATCCCAACACGGATGAACAGCCCAAGGTGATAAGAGTTGAACATAAAACCTTGAGTCAGACAAAAGTCCTAGTGAGCAGTAAATCAACTGTCAAACATAACAAAAGAGCAAAAAGGGTAAAAAGGAATAGGAACCCAACCATCCCACTCGACCTCTTTCTACAGTGATAGCCCCCAGACACACTAAGCAGAAACAAACATAGAAAAGCAGACAATTAAATTAAAGCAATTATCACTCGAGTCAAGGTCGATGTTTTCCAAATACAAACCCCCAAGGCCTAAACCAAGATCAGGTAAGCACCCTTAAAACATCGCTCTTGGCCCAAGCGACGATACAACCAAAACATCCAAACATCCATGACTCTGGCTATCATTGTTATCATTGCCTCGATTTCACCGTTAATTGAATGAACGGCCCATTATTTCATCCGTCTGCCAAGGGATAATGGTAACCCCGGTTCTAGACATAACTCCGCATGTCGTCGTGACCCGTGCCTAGGACTATCGAATCTGCCTAGAGTACTAACACGTCATAGTGACCCGTGTCTGGGACGTCGTCGTGACCCATCCCAACGTACTCTTGCTTTGAGCATGCTAGAACCTTCAATAACGATGAGATCTCAGCCTTCTAGTCATCCTCCCCGACGACTATTCACATACTAGCTCAAGCGCCTCTCGAGCCAACCATTATCAACCAACTCGGACCACATCACCGAGTTATCAACATGCTTGGAATGATCCCGTCTGGATTAAACCAAGGCTTTCTCATATCATACTTTGCTTCATCGCATCATAGCAAAGTCCCATCTCAACATCATGCTTTGCCTCATTACATAATAGCAAAGTCCCATCTCAACATCATGATCAAATCTATCCATATGAGCTTTATCATCCACTTCATATGCCACGAGCAGCTTTCCTTATTCAAGAGCCTTTCCACTTAGCTTTTGAATCATCTTCGAGCAACTTGTCCAAATTCAACCACTAATCAACTAATCAACCAAGTCAATCATTCATCCAAGTAATCAATCATTCAAATAAGATCTAAATAAACAATTATAACAATAATGGCAATTTCGTAAATAAAGAGTCCAAATCTAACAAGCATGAATTCTAAGTAATATCTTGATGAATGAACTAGCATAGGTTAACATGTAGTAAAGTGGATATCAAAACATTATGAACAACGGATCTACATGCGGACTTAAGGAAAATGCGTGAAATCACTATCTTTAACACACAAACAAGCCACCGATCCAATATACTCCTTTGGGTCCGTGTGAGAGATAATCACCACTCACTGAATCACCTAAACACCTCAAAAAAAACAAACTCCAAATCTGGACAGCAAAGGATCTAGCTTGATCCGACAGGATTCCGCTTCAAACGATGAAATCTCTCTTCGTTGGATGGAGATCTTCAACTTTGGCTCTTGGATCTTCGACTTGATCTTCAGTCTTGGATGGAAGTAAGCACTAGATTAGAGTGGAGAAAAGAAGTGAGGAAGTGTTGTAGACGAGCTCTCAAAATGGCAGCACTTCGTTGCTTAAAAATCCGATGCCAAAAAGTGAACCAAACCCTTCTATTTATAGGCAGAAAATCCCTTAAGTCGGCCGCTCCCATAAGTCGTCACCGACCTAATGACTTACCCAACACTCAGGCCGACCTACGACCTAAAGCACTGCCGACCTAACGACTCAACTGAGATGTTGACCTAACTCAAACACATGGCTCGGCAACTAAGCGGCTCAACAGTATTGCCGACCTACTACCTAACGACTTAGGACCAACCACTTACAAACCCATACGCGACTTATAGCATGCACGACCTAACACGCGCACGCGACTTAACTCTTAACCACACTGGGTACGACCTAGCCCCTGCTGACCTAGCCCCTGCCGACCTAACGACCTACCATAAGTCGTTCAACGACCTAACTCCAACACAGGTTAACCATTAGGTCGCTATCTACCTAAGGTCGGTCAATTTTCCATAGGTTTCTTACTTCTATAGGTCGGTTTATACCTTAAGTCGGCCAATACCTATAGGTTGCTCACTCCTATTGGTCGGTAACCTTCATAGATCGGTCCATCTACTTAACTCGGTCACACGAGCTAACTCCTATGTCGTAGCTCCTTAAACCGGTCACTCTCTTAGGTCGGCCAACTACTAAGTCGGCTATCTTCTTAACTCGGCCATACCTCTAAGTCGCTCCAATCTACTCTGGACGACTTAAATTCTGGGTGACACAACCAATACTAACGACCTAGAAACAACAATTCTACGATCCTTCGATCCGTAAAAATACGGGTCGTTACATTCTCTCCCCTTAGGAATTTCGCCCCCGAAATTCCAATCAAACAGAAACAATCAAAACTATTCTGCATGCCTACCATCCATAGCAGCCAACAAACCATGCATCCAATTACTAGCCTAGCATGCAGAATTCTAAGACTAGAACTAGGTACAAATTCATGAGATGTCATGACACCTTAGGGCCATACCTTGAAGAGTTCAGGATGAGCTGCCTTCATCTTCTCTTCCTCCTCCCATGTACAGTCGTTGACATCATCACTCCATTGTACCTTGAGCAACGTAATCGTCTTCCTCCTAAGTTGTTTCGTGTCAGTTTCCACAACACGAAGCAGCTTACGAGGTCTTCTAATAACTGGATCAATCTCAAAGTCTTCACAGCTATCAACAGAAACCACTGTATTCGAGTCGTGCACATACCTCCGTAGATACGATACATGAGAAACATTGTGCACACCCGACATCTTTTCTGGTAATTCCAATTTATAGGCGAGCTTTCCAATTTGCTCGATGATCGGGAATGGTCCAACAAATCTCGGAGCCAAATTTCCTTTCTTCCCGAATCGAATAACATTCTTTAGTGGAGAAACATTCACAAAAACCACATCACCTACGTCGAATTCCAAATTCTTACGACGCTTATCGGCATACTTTTCTGACGGTCTTGGGCTGCCTTCATTCGTCGCCGAATGATCTCTATGCAATCCGTAGTCTGTCGAATCATTTCGGGCCCAAGTATCAACTTTTCTCCAGTTTCCAACCAACATGTCAGAGAGTTACACGGTCTTCCATACAATGCCTCATACGGTGCCATACCAATACTTGACTGGTAACTGTTATTATATGCAAATTCCACCAAATGAAGATGATCTTCCCAAGATCCTACGAAATCTAAAACACATGCTTTAAGGAGATCTTACAAAACTCGGTTGACTCTCTCGGTCTGACCATCTGTTTGGGGATGATAGGCTGTACTTAAACACAACTCGGTTCCCAAAACTTCTTGGAAGCTCTTCCAAAATCCACTAGTGAACAATGGGTCTCGATCGCTCACTATACTTTTTGGAATACCATGGAGTCGAACTATCCACTTAACATACAACTCAGCCGATTTCGATGCAGTCCTAGTTGATCGAACAGGAATGAATCTTGCACTCTTAGTCAATCGATCTATGATGACCCAAATCCCTTCATTTCCCGCTCTTGTTCTAGGTAAACCATCAATGAAATCCATCGATACTTGCTCCCATTTCCATGTAGGAACTTCTAATGGCTGAAGCAATCCACTTGGCTTCTTCTGCTCGACTTTTACCAGCTGGCAGTTCATGCATTTGGAAATAAAAATTCCAATATCCTTCTTCATACCTTCCCAGTAATAGGTTCTCTTCATATCCCGATACATCTTATTTCCACCTGGATGAATTGTCAACTTCGAGTGATGACTTTCCTTAAGAACTTCATCTCTCAATCCATCTATATCGGGAACAACTAGTCGTCCTTGCTTCCGAAGCCAACCCTCTCGATCGATTTCGAATCCTTTATCCTTCTCTGGGTCTGATCCAGATTCCCAAATCTCGGATAATCTTAACAAGCTTATCGTCTCGCTTTTGGCTCTCGTCAATTCTTTCCACTAAAGTAGGTCTTATCGATAAGTTTGCTAACATCTCAGGTTCCAATCCACATCTGGGCCTGAAGTCAAATCCAGCCAAATACTCAAGACTCCTCCATTCTGAAAACATGGCTCACAATCTCGCATGCCTTCGACTTAACGCATCTGCCACTACGTTACCTTTTCCCGGAGTATAGGCTATACCAAAATCATATGATGCTAAAAACTCTAGCCATCGTTGCTGTCGAAGATTCAAATCCTTTTGGGAGAAAAGATACCTCAATGACTTATGATCTGTAAACAACTCGAACCAAACTCCCAATAAGTAATGTCTCCACATCTTCAAAGAAAAAACAATCGCCGCTAACTCCAAATCATGAGTCGGTTAATTCCTTTCATGCGGCTTCAGTTGTCGACTTGCATACGCAACAACTTTATCCTTTTGCATCAGCACTGCTCCAAGTCCAGTACCACATGCATCGGTGTAAACCACCATCTCATCATTTCCATTTGGAATAGTCAAAACAGGAGCACTTGTCAATCGCTCTTTCAGGATTCCGAAAGCTTGCTCACATTTAGCATCCCATCTGAACACTTGGTTCTTTTTCGTCAATCCTGTTAACGGCGCAGCTATCTTGGAAAAGCCTTTGATAAATCGACGATAATATCCTGCTAATCCAAGAAAACTTCTCACATAAGACGCATTCTTAGGTTTAACCCAATCCTGGACCGCTGCCACCTTGGCGGGATCAACCGCTATTCCATTTCCAGAAATAATATGACCTAAGAACCTCACTTCACTCCTCCAGAAGTGGCACTTCGAAAACTTAGCCCTCAGCTGATGTTTCCACAAGATTTCCAAAACAATTCGCAAGTGCGTCTTGTGCTCTTCTTCAGTTCTGGAATAAATCAAAATATCATCCACGAACACAAGCACGAACTTGTTCAACTGATCTCTGAACACTATATTCATAAGACCCACAAAATATGCTGGTGCATTGGTCAATCCAAACGGCATTACCAGCCACTCATAGAAACCAAATAGTGTCCTAAAAGCAGTCTTTGGAACACTATCATTTGCCACTCTCAACTGGTGAAATCCCGTTGCCAAATCCATCTGAGAAAACACCTTAGCTTCATGAAGCCGATCAAACAAGTCATCTATTCTCGGCAATGGATACTTGTTCTTCTTAGTCACTTTATTCAGCTCATGATCATCCACACACAACCTCAACGATCCATCAGCTTTGGTTGCAAACACAACTGGTGCACCCCATTCGGACACACTACGCCGAATGAATCCTTTCCGTAAAAGATCATCAACTCGCACCTTTAACTCTTGTTGCTCCCTAGGCGCCATCCGCCTAAGAGGCATCACAATAGGTCTAGCTCCCTCAACTAGATCGATACAAAAATTGATCTCTCTATGCGGCGGTAACCCTTTGACCTCGTCAAAGACATCCTCAAATCCATTCACAATAGGCACCGATGACAGTCCATCCCGTGGAACAACCAGCGAATACATGAAGCTCATGAAGACGCCTTCCTCATGCTTACATCGTATCACAACCTTTCGCCCCTCCGCATTCTCGACTGTCACCTCCAGCCTCTTACAATCAACCCTTGCCGCATACTTCCTAAGCCAGTCCATACCCAAAATAATTCTGAACCCCGCAAAGTTTAGAACAAAACAATCACAAACAAAAGAGCAATCATGACTCGATACAACTAGACCACGGCATACCATACACAAACAAGACGAACCCCCAACTGGATTAGTCACGACCAAAGGTCTATCAACAATATCCGGTTCTAAACCCAACCGGCCTACAAGTTCACTACAAACAAAGGAATGTGACGCCCCAGTATCAAATAACACTCTAACTGGAACACCACAAATGGAAAGAGTACCTTTAACCACCACACTCTTTCTCTCCTCTTCAGCAGTAGGAGCCTTCAAAGATGATGGCACAGCCCCCAAAGCATAAGCTTGCACAATCTGCTTGTCCTTTCTCGGTTCTGGACAATTCCTCTTGATATGCCCCGGTTTGTCACAGTTGTGGCACTTCACCGGCACTCTCGAATTCTTGCAATCTCTGGAGAGATGACCCTTCTGCCGACAGTTGTAGCAGGTCACTTCACCCTTCGTCTTTTTCTGGCCATCCTAACCCTTCTGCTGCTGTTGCTTTCTCTTCTTGTTTCCACTTTGCTCCTTGGTCACAGCAACAACAGATTCCCCTTTAGGAAACAAACTCTAGTGCCTGAGAGCTTTCTCCACAAGCTTCTCAAATGGGTCATCCAAATGATCCACTAACTACCTCTCAAGATAAGTGTCCAAGCCTGTCACAAATTTCTCATTCTTCTGATAGGGAGATTCAATATATGACCGTGCATACTTGGACAAAGCTTCAAACTCAGAAACATACTCAAGAACTGGTCTCCCACCTTGCTTGAGCTCCACAAACTTCTTGAACAAAACAGATTTCTGAGCTGTAGAAATGAACTTAGCTTCAAATCTAGCTTGGAATTGCTCCCACGTAATTTCTTCCTCTGGAGTATCAATGGTGATAGAGTTCCACCAATCAGAAGCTCTCCCTTGAAGCTGTCTTGATGCAAGCTTCCTCTTAGTTGCATCCTCAATTCTCAAATCACCAAAAATCCTTCTACAAGCATCTATCCACCTCTGAACTTCGATGGTTGATTCTGTCCCTAAGAAAACCTTCCCTCCAAGAGCAGTATAGTCCTTACACAACTTAGCAAAATCCACTGGTTTTGGGGCTTGAACTTGAATTCCAACACCTACTGATGGCCTTGGAGCTGGCATCCTCCTCATGATCGAAGTCATCATAGCCTCGAACATAGAAGCATAATCAGCAGCCCCCTCAACAGCACGGCCCTCCCTAGCAGCTGGTCTCCCTCTTCAACTCATTCCTAATATCCATTAGAAAATGATTAATTTACCCTGAGAAACAACTGCATAAAAAGTTCAAATCCTTCTAAGCTACTATATTATATATAGTAATCATCCATCAAAATTACAATTACGTCTCTCATACGTAGTTACGTCAACGAGCGATGGCTAAAATCGATTAACCAAAGCTCTGATACCAAATGTGACGACCGCCCATGACTCCTGCACTTAAACGAGGAAAAAGTGCGTTGAAAGGTGTGCCAAGCCGTCATGGACGATAGTCAGGGTAGGGTAAAACAATAAACTCTATCGTATTACTCACAGCGCATGGATAAAATACGATAGAAAAGTATACATAATGAAGCTCTATCGAACAGAATCTTATCATATAAACTCATAGTAATTTTATACAAACATCTGAATAGTCAATACATCAAACCTCACTACATAACACTCAGAGTATCAAACAAACAGCGGAACATCCAGTACATATAGTAAGAAGAACAATATGCAAAAGCCTCCAGCTCGTCTTCGTCATCAACAGCGTTGGTCACTAAGAACAGCACCTGTCACCTGCTACCTAGTCTGCCCATCCCAACACGGATGAACAACCCAAGGTGATAAGAGTTGAACATAAAACCTTGAGTCAGACAAAAGTCCTAGTGAGCAGCAACTGTCAAACATACCAAAAGAGCATAAAGGGTAAAAAGGAATAGGAACCAAACCATCCCACTCCACCTCTTTCTACAGTGATAGCTCCCAGACACACTAAGCAGAAACTAACATAGCAAAGCAGACAATTAAAGTAAAGCAATTATCACTCGAGTCAAGGTCGATGTTTTCCAAGTACAAACCCCCAAGGCCTAAACCAAGATCAGGTAAGCACCATGAAAACATCGCTCTTGGCCCAAGCGACGATACAACCAAAATATCCAAACATCCATGACTCTGGCTATCACTGTTATCATTGCTTCGATTTCACCGTTAATTGAATGACCGACCCATTATTTCATCCGTCCGCCAAGGGCTAATGGTAACCCCGGTTCTAGACATAACTCCGCACGTCGTCGTGACCCGTGCCTAGGACTATCGAATCTGCCCAGAGTACTAACACGTCATCGTGACCAGTGTCTGGGATGTCGTCGTGACCCGTCCCAACGTACTCTTGCTTTGAGCATGCTAGAACCTTCAATAACGATGAGATCTCAGCCTTCTAGTCATCCTCCCCGATGACTATTCACATACTAGCTCAAGCGCCTCTCGAGCCAACCATTATCAACAAACTTGGACCACATCACTGAGTTATCAACATGCTTGGAATGATCCCGTCTGGATTAAACTAAGGCTTTCTCATATCATACTTTGCTTCATCGCATCATAGCAAAGTCCCATCTCAACATCATGCTTTGCCTCGTTACATCATAGCAAAGTCCCATCTCAACATCATGATCAAATCTATCCATATGAGCTTTATCATCCACTTCATATGCCACGAGCAGCTTTCCTTATTCAAGAGCCTTTTCACTTAGCTTTTGAATCATCTTCGAGCAACTTGTCCAAATTCAACCACTAATCAACTAATCAACCAAGTCAATCATTCATCCAAGTAATCATTCATTCAAATAAGATCTAAATAAACAATTATAACAATAATGGCAATTTCGTAATAAAGAGTCCAAATCTAACAGGCATGAATTCTAAGTAATATCTTGATGAATGAACTAGCATAGGTTAACATGTAGTAAAGTGGATATCAAAACTTTATGAACAATGGATCTACATGCAGACTTAAGGAAAATGCATGAAATCACTATCTTTAACACACAAACAAGCCACAGATCCAATATACTCCTTTGGGTCCGTGTGAGAGATAACCACCACTCACTGAATCACCTAAACACCTCAAAAACAACAAACTCCATATCTGGACAGCAAACGATCTAGCTTGATCCGACAAGATTCCGCTTCAAACGATGAAATCTCTCTTCGTTGGATGGAGATCTTCAATTTTGGCTCTTGGATCTTCGACTTGATCTTCAATCTTGGATGGAAGTAAGCACTAGATTAGAGTGGAGAAAAGAAGTGAAGAAGTGTTGCAGACGAGCTCTCAAAATGGCAGCACTTCGTTGCTTAAAAATCCGGTGCCAAAAAGTGAACCAAACTCTTCTATTTATAGGCAGAAAATCCTTTAAGTCGGCCGCTCCCATAAGTCGTCGCCGACCTAACGACTTACCCAACACTCAGGCCGACCTACGACCTAAAGCACTGCCGACCTAACGACTCAACTGAGATGTCGACCTAACTCAAACACATGGCTCAGCAACTAAGCGGCTCAACAGTATTGCCGACCTACTACCTAACGACTTAGGACCAACCACTTACAAACCCATACGCGACTTATAGCATGCACGACCTAACACGCGCACGCGACTTAACTCTTAACCACACTGGGTACGACCTAACCCCTGCCGACCTAGCCCCTGCCGACCTAACCCCTACCGACCTAACGACCTACCATAAGTCATTCAACGACCTAACTCCAACACAGGTTAACCATTAGGTCGCTATCTACCTTAGGTCGGTCAATTTTCCATAGGTTGCTTACTTCTATAGGTCGGTCTATACCTTAAGTCGGCCAATACCTATAGGTTGCTCACTCCTATAGGTCGGTAACCTTCATAGATCGGTCCATCTACTTAACTCGGTCACACGAGCTAACTCCTATGTCGTAGCTCCTTAAACCGGTCACTCTCTTAGGTCGGCCAACTACTAAGTCGGCTATCTCCTTAACTCGGCCATACCTCTAAGTCGCTCCAATCTACTCTGGACGACTTAAACTCTGGGCGACACAACCAATACTAACGACCTAGAAACAACAATTCTACGATCCTTCGATCCGTAAAAATACGGGTCGTTACAAAAGATTAATTACTTAATGTAATTAATTTAAACATAATAATTAAAAATTAATTAGGGATCATTAATTTATATAATTAATGATGTAATTAAGGGTTGTTTAATTAAGATTAATTAATCAATATTAAATGATTAAAGAGTAATTAGTTAATGTAATTAATTAAGGATTAATATAATTAATTATACTTAATTAATTAATGAAGTAATTAAAGAATTAATTATTGTATTCGGTTAAGAATAATTAATTTGTGAAATTAATTAAAGGCTAATTACTTGAATGTAATTAAAGATAATTAATCAGGATGATTAATGAAGGTGGATAATTAGAGGATAATTAATTAATTGATTTGAAATTAATTAACGGTAATGTAAGCAATATTTATGTGATGAAAGTAATTATTTAATTTACTTTAAATTAATTAGAGATGAAGTAATTAATTTAATTCACTTTAAAATTAATTAGAGATGGTATAGATCATTGCTTATGTATGTATGGATGATATTGTTGGTTTGAGATCTCAGATATGAGATGAGTGATGTTGTGTGATATGGATGCTTTGGTTGAAGTATGATGATAATGTGGATTACCTGTTTATGATGATAATGTGAATTATCTATTTGTGATGATAATGTAGATCATCTATTGTGATTTTGTGAATTATCTATCTATGTATATATAGATAATAGAATTGAATTGTTTTAACTTTAAAACAACTTGGACCTAAAAGGTGTCGTTTTGGATTTCGATGAGACCGGGATCGGTTTTCCAGATTTGGATATCTAAAAACCGTATCGATCCAAATTAACGATAGGTCGTGAATCTGAAGTGAAGATGAAGATTCAGAGTGCAAGGGTTATTGTTGTTAACACTGAGGGTGATTCCAAAATGAGTGTAATGAGATAATGCCTTCAGTTTCGTTCGAACCCGGAACGAACTTGTATGGATTGAATGCTTTCAGAACATCATCAGGTGGACGATGAGCATTCTAAGCGATGTGTTCTGATAAAGGTAATCTTAGCCTCAAGCCTCATCAACCGGGAATGGCTAAAACAGGGGAGGTGCAGCAAGGCTACGTGGGTCATGCCCAAGTAGGACGAGATTTACCCCTGTCTAGATGTCCCTTTTTATTTCGGTTGTGCGGTGCGGTTGCTGATCACAACCACGGGGTTGTCTTGTTCGGGACTGTCCAGTAAGCGATGGTTCCGGTCTTGTGTTGCAGGGGATTCAGGGTGGATCCTCGATATGTTGATCTAGGCCACGTACTATGATGGACGGTACCCCAGTAGCCCTACCATTGTATGGAATTCAATCTCCAATAAGAGCCATACGTATTAGTTGTGCCCAACTATGTTGGAATGTGAGATGCAAGCATTCCAGCTATTTCTGTATTTTACTTGAAAACCCTAGCCCTATTATAATAACACTGGATTTCCAATCAAATGTTTTGGTTAGCACAAGGTAAAAACTTACCCATGTTTATGTGTGGGAAGTCTTACGTGATACCTTTTGTTTTCAATGGTTTTCAAAGTTAAGCAACTTTAACCTATTACTCACACCAGACCCATGTCTGATCCGGGGTTTATTACTTTTTTTTAAACTCTTGGGTACTCAAATTTTTACGAGTAGCCAAGGGATTCAGGTTAGCTTTGACGAATTATGGAGGAGTAATGAAGCAGGAGGCTTCAACGTTGTAAATATATATAGTGTTCCGCTGTGTTGGTATCTCTGAGTGGTTTCTTTATATTGTATTGATTTGTAACAACTTGAAAGTGTTTATAACTGTCTAGTATGTGATGTATTGTCTGTGTAACTCTGATTGATGTTGTATATTATGTAATACTTATGTTATTAATATAATTTATTCGTTCCGCTGTTGAGATTCTATTGTTGTTCTTTCTTTATTCTCTTTCTTTTCTCTTTTATATCCTTTTCTTTCTTCAAGATGATGCGACTTCTTATGGAGAAAAAGTCGGGTCGTCACACTAACCTTCATCATTCTGGCATCCTATATCACCCATCCGTTAATCATATTTAACCTGGGCTGGATATACCTGTTTGGGTATAATGCTCTGGTTATATTATTGTCGTCTCATGGCCATCTTTCTCATCAATAGTAAAGTCTGGTCCTCGCAATCACCTTTGTGCAGTTGGGCCAAATGGCCGGATAACAACCGACATATTAGTTAGCCCGAATGGCATAATCAACAAAAAATCGAGGTAATGTATGAAACACTATAATCGACACATTCCCTCAAAATAATCTCGGTTGGTAAAACCGCACCGCAAGGTCCAACCGAGAGAACATCCTTATGTTACAGAACTGATCGAATAACCCATTAATAATAGGAGTAGAACTTTGTTCATTATCTCATCTAGCCTACGAAAACCAATGAACGACTCTAATGAGCCATCCGCCCTATTGACGAACATTATATATGCATCCTTACCAAATATACTACCACGAATGAATCATCACCTCAATAGGCCATCCCCTTGCACCTTTAGTTTCCTATGCTCTTTAGGCATCTTGTGCCCTAAAGGCATAACTACTGATCTTCCTCTGACCAAATCGGTACAAAACTCAATCCCTATAAGTGTTAATCCGGCTACCTCATTGAATATGTCCAGACACTCTTTAGCTACAAGCATAGATGGCAACTCATCGTGTGCAATATCGAGCGAATGAAGAAAGCAAACCAACCTAATCCTCTATAGGTAGCTAATCACTGATGTTCGCTTCACTATGACCCCAATCGTCACCAACAGCCTCTCACAGTCCGGAACTATTTTTTATCCTCTTAAGCCAGTCCATTCTCAAACTATAATACCAACCCAACTAAACCTAAAAAAATCAATATTAAACAACTAATAAACATCCACCACTCAATAAGACAAGTTCTCGACAAATCATGTGTTGGCTGGTTGATCCACTAACTAGGTCTGTCATAATCAAGGGTCGGTGAAAATTCTCGAGTCTTAATCCTAATATCTCCATCAAATCTAAATATGAAGGAATATGAAACCTCAACGTCAAATAAAACATATACGGAAATGCCATATGTTGAAAAAATATCTCAAATGGTGATGTTGTTTCCCTTCTCTTTAATCGATGGGGCACTAGACAAAAATAGGAATGACAAAATGCATATGCTTCCCTTGTCTATCCCTATTCAGCTGGTCTAGGACAACCCTACACACTGGGTATTGGCCATCTCTCATTATAAAGCCTTCTTGATCATCTTCTCGAAGCTCTCATTAAAATGACTACTCAGTCGCTTCCCAAGACGATCACTCAACCCAATGTTAAATTCTTCATTCTTCGAAGAAAACTATGAACTAATCTCATGTAAATAAATCCTCGAGAATAAAAGCTATAGAGACACTTCACTAGTTCATTGTTCATCCTTGGAGTTATTTAGAGGTTAACTTCTACCTCATTGTATCGTCTAACTCCGAGTCATCGAAGATCTTCTCGCAAGTAACCATTCAATCTTCCCTTTCAATAGCTTACTCCGTTCTAAGAAATGATCAGCCTCCTAGACCCTCATATTCTATCTATTTTCACTTGAGCATCATAACCATCCAGAAAAAAATAGGCATTCTAGGAAATGATTTGCACCATCTCTATGAAAATATCCTATCAATCAATGGTAGTGGCCCTGAACCTACCCAATCCTCAACTCTAATAATAGAGTCAATAGTAGTCTTTCTCATATGCTAAATCATTCCTATTATACAAAAAGGACGATCATCCTCTCGCAAAGAAAACTACATCATTTTACTCTTGTGTGAAACACAACTTATACACTACATATAATACTATATTGTTTTGAAAACCAAAATACATAACAATAAGAACTCTCTTGTATACACACACTCTAAATATAGTCTAAAGCGATGACTCATATTTTATCTCTATTGGATCGTGGTATCAACTAAGTTTAATCATGTAATCTTTTCTCTAATACCAAATGTAACAACCTCCCTACACCTAGAGTGCTGAACGGTTGCCAAAGGAAACAAAAGAAGTAAAGAAGAGGAAATAGAAGAGAAGAGAATGGAAAAGAAGAAAAAGGAAACATCAAATAATCACATAACCTACTGTATATCTCACATAACATCCGACTAAATATAATAATCAACACATCTGTAAAACAACAGAGACAGTAATAACAATATGAACTAATCATCAAGGTATAAGATCCAAAGAGCTATACAAAACGGCATAGAGTTTTTTACAAGTGATACATTATCTAAAAGAATAATAAGTCAGCACTGTCAAGGTTCCACAATCTCAGACAGCGGAATATACAATAACAAACTCACATATAAGTATGTAAACGTCACCTTCTACTAGCCCATATTTGGAACTCCATATATCATCCATAGATGCTCTCGAATCTACTCATTTAAGAGTACCCGAGATAATAAGAAGTAAAGCATAAAACCTCGGGTCTGACGATAGTTTGGTGTGAGTGATAAACAATCTCAAAGTACTATAAAAATCGATATAATATACGGAACAAAGGGAACACAATTCATACTTGACATGTCCCTAAAACCAAAGAGTCCACACATAACATAGATAATATGCTACTCTATAACATCATAAAAATGGTACACCATACTCAATATCAGTCGGGGTACCTAGGTATCTCCATACTACATATTAAGTAAACTTTCCAATAGTCTAGGTATCTCTATCCATAATACCTACTCCACAATAAGTCATGTTAGGATGTCTAGGTATCCCTACTAGAATACCTACCTAGTGTGACATACCTATGGTGATAGGTGGCTTGTGAGCAACCATAACAAACATAACATCCATCAAACAATACTAATTGTTACCCAGTGTCCTCTAGAATACGATAACTCGTATGACCCCATAATGTTAGGAACCAATTGAAATTCCCTATCCTCCGTCGTACTCTCGTATCTCGCAGCACAAAGTTGGACATGTGTCTAATAGCCTAAAGTTGGACATTAGACCCAAAGGGTCCAAGGTACACGAATCCCATCATGATCCTGGGCGCCCCCGCTATATAATACCACTACTTCGAGGACAACAAAAGACGCTCCGAGTCATTAACGATCCCCTAGCACATGCACATCAATCCAAGCCATACTTGCTCAATACAATTTCCACTTTTTCAGAACCTACCATGTTCCTACACTACATGTTACCCATCATAAGCCCATGTGGTGCCTACTCCCTATATGAGTCATAAAATGAAGGTAATGGAGTGCTCTATCCTCGGTATCTAAAACCCCTATGAGCCATAAACTTAGGACACTAAATGATTAATCATCTGTACATGCTACCTCCATGAGCCACAAACCGAAGATACTAGTCCGTCATGCTATATATCTCCATCTCCCGTGATGTGAACGAGCCAGTATCTCCAGCATGATTTATAGAGTCTTGAACTATCTACCACGAAACTTACTCCTAACATGAGCCAATATCCGAAGTACCAACTCTCATGTTGATGCCTCATATGCTAGCTTCGCTATCTAAATTGCTTGCTCATCGAGCAACGACATCAAGACTCTAAGTAATTCACACGAATAAACCATCAAATAGCACACCATGAAATCTTAGCAACATCTAAGCCAAAATCGGCCAAATTTCCAATCAACAATAGTGATGGACATTGACCAATCTACAATGGTCAATACCAACCACCTTGGTCTTATACTTAACCGAATGGATAAGTACAAACCAAACGGAAATGTCCAGCATCCATCCTAAAGTCCAAAACCTCATCCTCTACCTCACATCCATCGACATGTATCATAATCCTCCTCTACAACTTGTCTCGCTTATTAGGTCTTCACATTTTTGAAACCCCAAAATACAAGATACTACCCAAACCCAATCACCGCTAATCAGAATTTTAACTAAAACAGCCAAATAAACAAATATACATCCAAAACCATATGTCCATCCAAAACAACATCCATACAACATATATAACCCATTCATATTAGCCAATATGCAAAATCACATCAATAATAGCTCAAATCTAATAATTCCCTAACTCTGGCACGTCGATGGAAAATGTTTTCAAAATAATTTTATTGTCTTTTATAAAAATCTAATAGCTAAATAAGTATAATAAAATCACATTTCAAAACAAAAAATCATTTTCGAGCATCAATCTAATACTATAAAACCAATCATAGTGTGGTGAGAGAATATCACTCACCTATATAAATTCATCCAAATCAGCACCTAAAGGAAGATATTCCATCGTGAGCGCCATGCAAGAAACCGTATCCAAAATGGACCTCGTGTGCAAAAGATATGGATCAAATACGATTCAAAAATAATTAAACAATTATTTAACCAATTAAAATAGTTAATTGCCTATTTAATCTCTAATCCTTCTTCGTCTCTAACTCCAAGTTGCCCGTACACGTTTGAACTAGTATGCAAAAATGGCCGCATGTTTCAATCACTGATTCCTCTCTTGTTTATCAATGAATTTTGAATCATCTTCGCCAAATCGCTTCATTGCTCAATCTTCTCAATCTATACCTGAACCCATACCTCCGTCTCTCTCCCTTTAATTACGACATCACAGCCAGCCTCAACTACCGCTAAATGTCTCATATAGCTATAGAGGATCAGATCACACCAAACTCTAGGAACGAGTGTTCCTTCACATGAGAATTATCATGCGAAATTTAGATCCACCTCCTGTCGCTCCTTGATCATACAAAATTAAATCCTAATCGATGATGGATGGGTCGACTTGGGCCAACGATGATGGTGCATTAAATTGAGGGTATGAAAACAAAGCTTTCATTGATACAATCTCAACGAATCAAACTCCATGATTTTTAGTGCCCTTGATCAACGGATTTTGATTTTTGAAGTTTCAAGAGAGAGGTCAGCCATGAATTGGGATGAGCAACAAATGGTGAAAATTAAATTAGAGGGAGCATGGACTTGAATAATATTTACAATATTATTTTATACCATTTATTTAGTCTTTCAAATAAATGGATGCACGCTTCGAGTCCGTATTATCACATGATGCATCCGATCGCCACGAAACTCTGTCCTTACATCATCTATTTTTCTAAATCCAACGGTACTAATCTCGTCACCATTTGAGACTACACCCCAATATGCTAATTTTGCGTATTTCGAGATCATTTCGGCCATCAGATTACCCGATCTTTACATATAGCGATCCTTATACTCATTCTAATTTGCAATGTCAATCCGAACATAACGGAAGTGGTCTTGAGTCCTTATTTAGCCGCATGAAAAAAATCACATTTTTGGGCTTTCATTTAATTAATGAATAAATATTTAAATAAACTATTTAAATATCCGACCATTAAAAATGTCAGTCATTACACCATTCGATCGACGTTTGCAACCATTCAGATATATAGCAATCATACATTCATCATATATAAGCATTAACAACAACTAAAGAGATTTAAATCTAAGGTGAATGCTAGAGATCCATAAGAACAAGGTTAGGGATCCACAAGAACACGTTTTTAGAAATCGCATCCAAATCATCTAAAATTCACATATATGGTGTAATATGGTCTAAAATATTTTTAGTGTTTTTAAATAATTTTTTAAACATCATTTAGCATGTTTAATAACCTAATTAGTAAGTAAGAGATCTAATCACTCTGCTTAATCCAAAGCAAAACCCAAATCCTCAAATAAACAGTAGAAGGAATGAAATATAAGGCTCTTCAAACAACAAGTCTCTAATCACAAATGCTAACCATGCTAATTTCCTCTTAATGGTGTAATTTGGCTAACTAAAGCATGTTTAATGGTTGCTTTTTGGTAAATGAAGATTAATGTAGGTTTCTAACTATTTTTGGGAGTTGTGAAATGATGGGGATGATATCCCATCAGCCTCCACTTACCTAGAATCGAAATGGGTCAGGGGACTTAGCACTAGTGACCATAATTACCCACTTAAGCTGCTTAAAATCAAAGAAAATTTCAAACGGCCGTAACTCAAAAATAAGAAACTCAAAATGACCACTCTAGTGAAAGTAAAATCATCATCTGGATCTAATGGAAGTGGTTTTAGACCCTATCTCGGCTCCCGTCAAAAGTTATAGGTCATACAATATTTATGGTGTTAAAATAGTCACATAGAAATTCACTAAAAATCATCGATGTGGGAAATGTCTCTATGAGTCCTTTTCTAAAAAGTTAGAACCATACGACCTCATAGGAAAATAATATAAATATTTTATGATCCTTCGATATGTAGATTACGGGTCATTGCACTTCCGCTCCTTTATACCTTACCTAGCTTCACCGACTTTCTCCTAAGCTATTCCATATTGTGTCTAATAAGATGAACTTGCCTATGAAACTTGAAACTTCCTATTCTACTTCAATATCATCAAGTTGATTTGGTGTAATTGCCACGCTAAGTCATGCACAAATTTCCATAGATAGAAGGCATGAAAGACGTGTGCACGAGCCATCTTCTGAGGTAAGTCGACTTTATATGCTAGCTTCCCAATCCTTTATGTTATCGGAAAAGGAGCTACGAATCTTCGTGCCAACTTCCTCTTATTATCGAATTGAACAACATTCTTTCCAGGAGATACTTTCACAAAAACCATATCTCCAATAGAAAATTCCCAATCCTTACGACTTTTATCGGCATAGCTCTTTTGTCTATCCTGGGCAGCTTTCATTCGTTACCGAATGATCCTGATCTTTTTTAAAGTTTCTCTAATTATACCTAGCCCAAATATCATTTTCTCTCCCATTTCCCACCAATATGGAGGAGTGTTACATGGTCGGTCGAACAATACTTCATAAGGAGCCATACCAATACATGACTGATAACTACTATTATATGCAAACTCCACCAAATGTTGATGGTCATCCCATGATCCTCCAAATTTTATAATGCATGCTAGCAAAAGTCTTCCAATACGGTTTACTCACTCTATTTTCCCATTCGTTTGACGGTGATAAGTTGTACTAAGATGCTGCTAGGCCCCTAACTCCTCTTATAAGCTCTTCACATACCAACTAGTGAACGAAGGATCTTGGTCACTCATAATGCTCTTTGGCACACCATGAAATTGTGCAATCCACTTTACATACAACTCTACCAGCTTGGATTTGTTCTATCTTACTTTATGGGTGTAAATCTAGCACTCTTGGTCAATCGATCATCCATGACCCTGATACTTGCATCCACTTCGACTTAGAAATATTTAGCAGTTGCAACAATCCATTGTGTTTCTTTTGCTTTATCTTTACCAATTGGCAGTTCATACACTTCAAGATGAATGACCCAGCATCCCTATTCATGCCTTCCCAATAATATGTCTGCTTCATATCTCGGAACATCTTGTTACTTCCGGGATGAATGGTAAACCTGGAATGATGACACTTTTGTAATACTTGATCTCGTAATCCATCAACATCGAGAGCAAACAATCCCCTATCTTTATAATACAAATCATCTTGGTCGAGTATGTATTGCTTCTTGCCTTCATATTCTACTCCTTCTACTATCTTCATTATGATCTTCATCACCTAGCATTTCACTTCTTACTAGCACCAATCCTTTCAATTATAGTAGGTTTGATCGATAAACTTGCTAACATCTCTAGTTTCCTGAAATCATATCCAGCAAGATACTCGATCTGCTTCCATTCCAAGAGCATTGCCCCTAAAGTAGTGTGTCTTCTACTTAATGCAATAGAGACTACATTCCCATTTCTTGGTGTATAGGAAATTCTAAAATCATAGGAGGCCAAGAATTCCCACCACTGTTGCTAACAAAGGTTGAGATCCCTTTGAGAGAAAAGGAACCTCAAGGATTTGTGATCCGTAAATGGCTTAAACCTTTCCCCAAGTAGATAATGCCTCCACATTTTCAAAGAATAAACTATCGCCACCAATTCAAAATCATGAGTTAGATAATTTCTTTTGTGCGGCTTTAGCAGTCGACTAGCATAGGCAACAACTTTTCCCTTCGACATCAACACTGCACCTAATCCAGTACCACAAGCATTTGTATATATTGTTAACTCCTTATTTGCACTTGAAATGGTCAACACTAGTGCACGAGTCAACCTCTCCATTAGAACTATAAATGAATGCTCACACTTAACATCCTATACAAAAGCATGATTCTTCTTTGATTCTTCTTCATCAAATTGGTCAACGGTGCTGCTGCATTTAAGAAGTCCTTGATGACGCGCCTATAGTATCTCGTTAATTCCAAAAAACTCCTTACATATGTGGTATTCTTAGGCTAGTCGTAATCTTGGACTTTGGCCACCTTCGTAGGATCCACCGCTACACGCTATCCCAAAATGACAAGACCCAAGAATCTCACTTCCTCTACAGAAGTGGCACTTAGATAACTTAGCTCTCAACTTGTTCTTCCTCAACACCTCTAGCATAATCCTTAAGTGTGTCTTGTGCTCCACTTCAGTCTTAGAGTAAATTAGAATATCATCCACACACATAAGCATGAATTTTTTCAGCTGTTCTCTTAAAGCCTGATATATGACATCCACAAACTATGCTAGAATATTAGTCAACCCAAATGGCATCACCAACCACTCATAAAAATCGGATGGCGTACATACATAGTAATAAGCACACTCTCCTTTGCTACTCTAAGCCAGTAAAATCTTGTCATTAAATCCATCTAAGAGAACACCTTTGCACCATGCAACTGATCAAACAAGTCGTCATTACATGGAAGAGATACTTATTCTTCTTCATCACTTTATTCAAGTCGCGATAATCCACACAAAACTTAAAATAGCCATCTGCCTTAGTCGCGAATACTACAGGTGCACCTCACTTAGAAATACTTCTTCGGATGAACCCACTTCTTAACAGGTCATTCACTTGCACCTCTAATCCTTCTTTTCTTTAGGTTTCATATGCCTTAAAAGCATAAATATTAGTCTGGCTTCCTTCACTTAGTCCATCCAAAACTAAATTTCTCTATGCGATGACAATCCGGTCACTTACTCAAATACAATCGGATACTCTGTAGTGATACGCACACATGACAACCGCTTCTACGGAATCTCAAGCAAATATAGAAAGCTAACCATCACCCCATCCTCTAGTAGAAAGCAAATAACTATCGTTTTCCCTTCCACATCCCCTATTTTCACCAATAGTGTCACATCCATTATTACCACGGACTACAGCAAAAAGAAATAGATAGTAATTAAAAGTTAGAGGAGTTATTCTCGTAGTAATAGGACTGGCCAAAAAATAGACATAAGATCATAACATTTAACCAGATCTAAACCCTTTTCAACAAGATCAAGGCTACAAAAGTAAGTACCGCGCAAATTAGGAGAATAGAGCAGATCATGTTGGCAATGCCAAGAAGCAAAGGCCAAGCTAAAATAAAAAACCAAGGCATGAAGATAACACATGATAATTCCAAGCTAAACTTTACTCACATTCTATCAAAAGTCTAAGGAACAGTTCTGCATAAGCGTATACTGGAGAGCGACCTAGACAGATCTACACAGTGCCGAAAGCACTCCATAAGGGCTATGTATAAGGTCGCCTATGATATGCTTCAACATAGACTCAACCCTATAGGCATGCGACAAATCTTTCAAAAAAATGGGAAGAGCTACTCCATTTTAATAAGATATGGCAACCAATAAAACCAAGAAAATAAAGTTAATAACTGAGCAGTATGGTGCGGACACAAGAAGAATCCACCACTACACCTATTCTCATACATCAGCAATGTAGTAAAGCTTCAGGGTAGTTTCCTACCCTTCCTCTTAAAGCTGCTTACCATGTCAAAAGAGAGGAGATTATCCTATATGTACATAGGCTTCCCGCCCAATTTTTCAAGCACCACACTTTGTATTTCCAGGATTACCCTATGGTTGTAGGATTAAAAGCATTTAAAACCACGTAAAAATCTTTGTATCCTTTAAATTCCTTCTATTTAATTTTAATTGTTTTTTTATTGATCCATCTCGACATTTAAACAAATAGTTAAATTGTGATTGCTCAGTTATATAAGCTTTCGATAACACAATCGCTTCCCAAAGGTGAAGTTAACTAAGATTAAGTTCGTTGATTCCTAATCGTGCGAGCAACTTGCCGTAAGGTTGCCTCATGATTATGTCGAGAGTGGTGAAGCTGAAAATTTTCACCAACATTTTTGGCGCTAGAAAAAAGGATCGAACCTATGTCCCTCCATCCTTCTATTCCTTCACTCTTCGATATCCAACAGGTTTCTACTCCAATAATTTCATCTTACATATTCATTTCGCTCACCACTCTTGTATATCTGATACACGTTTTATGCCGTGGATAAGTAATCATGACACCCTTAAAAATGAAAATGGTTGGACCAACTACACTATTTGATAAACTAACTCAATCAATCTTCAGCGGTGAGGAAGGAACAACCCTTGTGGCAAGAGGATGGAAATATCCACTCCTTCTCGCTTGATGAAAAGAAGATCTAGCTATAGGATCTTTATCGTCGACCAAGACGGTTGGCATTCAAAAATGAACGATGTGTACATATATCAATGTACTAAAGTGGATGTATGGATACTAGATAGCCCAAACCAGTATAAAATCTTTGTATTATTTCTCTATAAAATAAAAGTTATAGATATATCAGCACCTTCATAGTTTATTGCCAATATTCACTAATTAAGCTTAATGCAAGGTCGGTAATAAAATAGCACTCTCAACACTTAGAATGGTGATACTGGCCCTGCACACTTGGACTTGCATCATTGAGAGTCCGACTACTCCGCCATAATACTGTGCTAGATAGGATGGCAAATTTCCCTGATCCGAGGTGAATTTTTCTATGTTGACAAATCATAAAGACTAGTTGTAGAGATATTATACTGCCAAAACCAGTATATATAATACTTATGTTAGTTAATTCGACATACCACAGTGGATGTATGGATATTAGACTATCTGAACTAGTAAAAGAAAACCATGTGCACGCGATATTGGGTTTTACATACATTACCTATCTCGGTCAAATCTATTCCCTTAAAGGGAAAGACCAAGCCAAGAACACAACAACTCGCTCTTCCTATTTCAGCGCCATTGTTTACATGTATGATTTCACCTATGAACAAAAGTAGCAATCTCAGAAACAAGAAAGGTGAGACTAGACGAGAATGTAACTCAGCATACGTATCACATTACGCGTCCAAATAAGGGCAAGTCATACCAAGTTCATAGCTAAGGACAGATAGTTGTTGGAGTGTAGGTGTAACATCCCCTATCTAGAAGCCCAAAACTAAGAGCTACAGATATTGCATTCATCGTGGTATTATCTTTCGACGACTATATACGACTATGTTAGTGGTATCAATAATATCAGAAGCACTAGAATATGAAACAAAACACAGATTTCAAAACAAATTTTTACTTCATTACATTTCAAAACCAATTGTTTCACATTCACAACACATAATCCCAAATCGTTCCCAAGCATAGATCAAATATAATTAATACAAATTATGCCAAAAGCGGTATATAAAGATACCACCTTGGTTGATCAGAGTCATATGGTCATAATAGACCTAACACAATCACAGCGGTAATACATCAAAACATAACAAGAATTGCAAATTCTAAATAGCTACCTGTTTTCCTCATGCAAGCCTTCGGTAGGCCAATTCGTCATCCTACTAAAATCTGAAAAAGACCTTAATCCCTCAGCCTACTCAAATTAATTATGAGCATCCAAGATTTTAAGGGGAAAAACATAAAATTCGAGTCAGACATAAAGTCTAGTATGAACAATACTATACATCCTAGTTAAACATGTTAACTGAGGCCACGCCGCTTAGCGGAATGGGTTTCCCCTCACTAACATCCTTTTAAAACATATCTTTTGCAAAACCTTTTATAAAACCATATACCATGCTCCTGCATCCATAATGGTTAAAACATATATTTATAAAACATTAAGGTGATATGCATACTTGAAAACAATTAGGATTTCATCATCCCCAATTGGAGTTTAATTATATCAACGAGGGACTACCTATTCCATATTCATTTTGCTTAAGTTGATGCAGACTATCCATCTCGCATCACATAGTTTTCCTAGGATGACTATGAACCCATCATTTTGCAATTTGATTCATGCTAGCCCCATGAATCTAATTATCTTATATTAGCCTCATGAATTTAATGGTCTCATGTTAGCCCCATGAGTTTATTTATATCATGTTATCCCCATGATTCTATTTGAATTTGCCATTTTACTCAAACTAGCCCCATGAATCTATTTGTATCATGTTAACCCCATGCTTCTATTTATATCATGTTAGCCCCATGATTAACCTATTTCCATCAGTATCCCTAACTTAGGTCATATTCATTTATTGTTTTCATTGGTACCCTCAAAACCTTTAGAAATCAAAACCTTTCGAAACCATTGAAACTCGTACCCTTCGAAAACATTAAACCTTAAACCTTTCAAACCCATTGAACTTCAAACCTTTCGAAAGTAATAAAACCTTAGACATCCTATTTTAAAATGACTTGAAACATTGCCTTAGAAAAGATTTGGAAATCCTTCCATTTAAAACCTTCCAAAATCATTCAGAAACTAAACCTTTCAACCTAGTTGGAAGCTACCTTTTGACCACTTCAAAAGGTTACCTTTCGTCTCCATCGAAAGCTTGGCTTTCGACCCCTTCAAAAGCTTTACTTTCGACCTCTTTTAAAACCATTCAGTAAACAAATCCTTTTTCGAAGCATTAGCTCTTCTTTAACACAACCATTCAAAAACTTTTCTGGGTTTAATTAAAACAGGTGGAAAAACTTCTTCTAAAAAATTTCGACTCCAATGGAAGCAACCTTTCAACTAAGTCGAAAGTTTTGCTTCAAAAGCTTTAAAGCATCTTTTAAAACAGCTCTTTCGAAAGCTTTGAGTTATAGTCCAATTTATAAAACAAGGGCAAATCACCTTAATCGAAAGCTTCCTTTCGAAAGCATGGAGAAGCTGTTAGTTTTCAAAACAATAAACCTTTGAGAATCAATCAAAGTAAACCCTACGAATTTATAGGAAGGTTGAAAACAAAACATTTATATAAAGCGGTAGTAACCTTTTGACTATGACGGAAGGTTTCAAAACAAAGTAGCAACAATACCATTTCTTTTAAACATTTTGACCTGGTCGAAAGCGAACAAGTTGAAAGCTCTAATTCGAAAGCAAAGCAGGTGAAAGCGTTAGTTTATAAAACAAACATACCCCAACCCCTTTGGCCATCAACCTTTCAACAAAGAAGCCTTCGACTCTATCCAATTTCATTATTACTAAGTAGCTTGATACCATATGCATTTGTTTGACCTTGTCGAAGGCTTAGAACCTTTCAACCTTGTCGGAAGGTCTAGGTTGGAAGGTTTACTGCTGTAATAGGCTGAAACATGCTAAAAGTATGATTTATTTATTTTCAACTTAAAAAGGATAACTTTTCAACAAATCTGCCTATGTTTTTCAAATTCTCAACGGTAAACAACTTTTTTCCAGAAATGTGCTGCCAATAGTTTCAAAATTAATAATCATTTTATTTTGGAAAATGCCCCTTCTCCTTAATTAAATATATAAAACATTTAAGTATCATGTCTTAAATAATTTTATATATTCAAAAAATAACTTAGGAAAAATCTGGAAAAATCCTAAAAAATCTATTTTAATATGTTGCCTAACATATAAAAATTTTAACCCCAAATAATAATTATTTTAGCCGAAAAATAATTTATAACCCAATAAACAATTTCCTTCACTAGAAAATTAATATAAAATCCACCTTAATACGGAAAATTATGAAAATTGAAACCCATCTATAAAATATCGTTTCCAACCTGTATTTATATTTTCAAGGCATTTAAATGTCATCAATTAGGGTTTTCATATCACACATATCATTTAAAACAAGTATGAATATGCATAATTCACCAACAAACATACATGTAACTTTTAATCCTCAAAATATGGCAATTACTTGCAAAAACATTTCAGATCTTAGCCTTAAAACCAAAAACTAAAAGAATATGGGATGTAGTATTCACCTTAGCTTTGAGGTTATAGATGTGAGATTTGATGTTAATTTAGTTGATTGTTTCCCTTCTCCTGAATCCTAGCTTTAATATTCTTCTTGAGAGTGAAAATGGAGGATGGCCTTAGTATTTTTAGATATATAAAAATGAGAATGAATGTGAGCATTCTATCTCTTAAGGGTTTAGGGTATAAGCTCCACATATTTTCCATATTGCCCTGGTCATTTCCTAACACCTTTGTTTAGGTTATTTTATATTAAATAGCACACTATCATGGCACAGCTACCCTTAGCTAAGACAAATCTCAATGCATTAATCTCCACATTATTTTATTTAATTTTAGAAAATTAAATATCCCAAATAATGTTATAAAAATATGGAGTGTTATAGTAGGTTAGGTCAAAACAAACTTAAGGCAATGCATATGGCTAAGGACATTTTGCCTCAAGAATAAGGGGTAGGTTATAATGGGCCTACGGTCAAATATATGGTTGAGTACTAAGATTAGCTCCTGCTCAACCTATGGTCAAGTTAATAAAGGGTTTTGCGCTCCTCAATAAAGAGCCAGGATGTGATATGCAAACAATCAGACCAACACGGATCGTACGCCTAGGCGGATGAGTGAGATTTTACCACATAAGACATTGCGGCTTGAAAGGCTAAGGTCAGAAGGCATAGATAATTCAAAAGAATGTCCTAGGCAAAAGAGAGCAAGTGAATTACATGGTACGTACTAACAAATAAGGTACACATCCCAATACTACTCAAATATCGCCAAGCATACACTAAAAAACCAAGTCGTCAATACTCGGTTACAAATACTATACGATTTTTACATAACCTCATGTAATCTATAAATCGGTACAGTATAAGCCAAATTGCAGAAAAAGCATTCCTTAAAAATTAAGTTACAAATTTGGTGCAAAAAAAGCATAATCGAATTATGTCAATGCGTTGCTGTGAAGAAAATTAACTCTTTATCTCAGTAATCTCCATTGATGATCGAGAACAGGAGAACCAACAATGAGCTGATCTATAGTATGCAACATAGGGATTGTAGTTAGCGTCAGCCTAGATGTTTTGTAATCTATGGATCTATACTCGTGATCAACCCGATTATATAGGAAGAAAAAGTCAAGTCCAGATCAAAAGTATCTAAAAACATCAATCATACGACATCGACCAATTTCTACTATTTTGGTCTTAACTTTTTCCTTATGAAGCTCTTCAAAAGGGATGCCATATCCATCCTGCCTTGAGAAATTGCGATGGAGTCTAGTCGGGCTTCATATTCTAAACCATGTATTTTCTTTCTAGGCATTTATTCGCCTCATGGTCATTTTTCTAATCCATTTTTTTTCACACAAGAGTTGTTTCCTAGACTTTTCTACATCCCTACAGAAGGGACAAAAGTATTCGCACTCATTGGACAAAAATAGGGAAATGCAAGTATCTGGTCTCCCTAATTCTCCCTTAACTCTAACTCTCTAATCTTATCCTCATATTGAGCCTACACATCATTATTCCGCTTAACAATCTCTGGTGGACCAGCCCTAGATGGAAGAATAGGGATTACATCCAACTAGAGGGACACAGGAAGCTGGAGATGTGGGAGAAATTTCCTTTGCACTCATACGCAACGCCATCTCTTTATCCATCTCTAAAATCCTTTTCCTCAATTTGATAATCTCTCTATTGTATACGGCCTCGTATATACTCTCTGCATTCTTTATAAATTTTCCAACTCCAACATTCTGACCTGAGTAGAATCTAACTCTATTGTAGAACATCAACCTCCAAATCCTAATTAAAACAAGTCAGCCAGAGAAAACTGAGTAGGCTTATAGTCAAATAACGATACAACTAGATAAAATGGAATCACTAAAAACTCATAAAATTTAGCCAGTCAACTTCTATATCATCAAAGAAGACATGTTAGATTACCAAAAATTTTCTCCTCATCCTAAGTCAAGTCAAACACTACAAAGTTATTTTTCTACTACTAAAGTCATAATAATAAAAAGCTAAGTTTGAGCGGAGATTGTCTGGGGTTATAACGAGCCTCTTCTTAGGGGTCCTCGGTTGAATTAACGACCACTTCAAAGTCCTCCATATCTCTTAGAAAACTTTGGTCCAATATTGGGAAGAAAATTTCTAGAATGTCGCATGATCACTGCAATAATGCATCAGCCTACTTTCTCTTAGCTTTCTCTTGCTTGAGCTTATCTGAATAATAAGCAACTTTCCCTTAAGAGTCCAATAATGCACTCTTGAGCTTGTATACTTTTAATGCTACAGTCCTTTTTGCATCATTTAAGTCTCTATTAGTCGAGTCTTTGTCTTCTTATCCTTATTTGAAAAAATAACCTAGAAATCTCATAACTAAAACCTTTCTAACCGTCATCATGATGGAAGGGAGACCAAGAATTCATAGGAGGAAAAAAAGCGATATCCAAGTGAGACACCTTAATCAACCACCTATGTTCGGCAGACTCTATCTCACCAAGCAATCTGGCGATTTCAATAGGCATGCGCTTCACCTGCTTTTTAGATTCTGCAATCTCTTCTTTATATACAATACTACAGCGCTCTTCACCCACCTGTATAGTCTATTCCTTCCCTTCTAATTTAGATGTGGCATCTCCATACCATGCACACAATCTCCTGTTATAGTCATACTGATGTTCTAGCACTTTAGCATTTTGCGAGCTTTGCATGATTAAAGCTTGGCTCTAATTCAAGCCTCTAATCTCATATTTAAGTTGGGAAACATCTTCTTCAGTGGTATCTTCCACCTCGACCACTTCAGAAGCCTTGTGGGTGGGAATGAAAGTGGAGGCAGGAGTATCCTAGTAACATACATGGTTACTATTGAATAGATCCCAAAGAGAACCGATATAAATAATTATTAAAATAAAATTCAATTAGCTAATCAAAACACAATGGTTTAAGTTTTAGTACTAAAACATCCGTTATCAAATTACATCTTCTCTTCTTGTCTACATAATTGAAAATCAAATAAAAATTAACCAAAACACAACGGGTTCATTTATTAGTCAAGGCCCTGAACTTAATCCAAAACCATTCTAGGTGGGGACTATCAGATGGAATTGAATTGTTTTCTAGTGCGTATCGCCATTGATGTAACACGAAATCGCTAAGTGCTTCTTTTTCCCAAACTACTCGATCGATTTAAGCTAGTATATCCTCAATTTAACTCTTAAGATCGAAATAATTCTTATCTAATTCATTTTAATGTCAATCCACGGCCATGAAGCTCAACCCAGGATAGTCTAAAGATTGTTTTTTGAGTCTAGTATCGGTCTCTCAACAGTTTTGCGAACATATTCACTCTAGAGTACTTAAAAAACAAATGAGGAAAGCATGATCAATTACAAGAAGAATATAACGAACAATGCGTCACATTGCAAATAACAAAGTAAACTTCAGAGTCTTCGATAGAACAAAATAAAAAGGATGATAAGTTTATTCACCTCAATCTATCAGGGAAGGTAAGTTAACCATATTTGCAGTTTGGTCTATTTCATCAGACTGCAGGTTCCCTTGATCTTTATCAACCTCTTCTCTCTCCTCCTGAGAAAGCTGCCAAGAATGGTGCTGTTCAACATCCCTTTCCCCCTCCTTCCACTTACCCTAGCAATATGCAAGAATATAATTTTTCGTAGATTCTTCCTTCAAGAAGTCAGGCTTGACTTCTACATCGAATTAAAAATCGTAAACACATCTGAATTAACTATATTAAGTAAACACATCTGAATTAACAGTATAAGTTCTTCTGGGAATAAAGCTAGTTCTTCCTTAATCCTTACCAGATCTTCATCCTTCTCCTTCAGTACATGCTCCTTTTCATCTAAAGCATTATGAATAACCTTAACTTCCCCAAAGCCTTTTCAACTTTCTTATAGAGCATTCTGGCCTCTTATTTTGCCTTAACCTTAACAGAAGCTAATGCAGTATTAGTCAAGTTAAGATTGGCTTCAAACTTAGCTACTTGACTTGAAAGCAAGGCATGCACAGTCCTTGGTTCCATGCCTTTATCAACAAGACCGTAGATTGCAAGATTGGAAAACACAAAACAACAGGAGTAACTAACCAACGCAATGAAAATGAGAAAAGGAAAAGAAAACATGATCACCCACTAACACTAGAGCTTCTTAAATTTTGACAATATGGCAGCGGAAGACATCTCAGACGCCAAGGTAGAAAGGAAAATAGGGCCTTATGAAAACTTCCCAAGCTTCTCCATCAAAGGAGAGTTAGGAACTTTAGATGCGACTATGCCACTAGTGTTGGGGAATAATTCACCCACAGAAGAAGAACCAATTAGTCCTTAAAGTGCAGGAACTAGAGAAGGAAGAACTCTCACGTCTAAAGAAGATAGAACCTTAGACGAGGAAGAAACAACCAATTTCTTGAAAAGGAGTAGGAGGATCATCAGACCCTTCAAGCAGCCTTTTTGAAGCCTTCCTTTTCTTCTCCCCCCTCTATGCCTTCAGAGCCTTATGAATTACAATAGCAACATCCTTATCCATGTTATCTACCAAAAGAGATATAAGGAAATTAAAATCATAGTGATTCTTCACAAGCAAGAAGATGAAGGAAAATTTAGGAAAGATGAAGAAGGAAAATGTGCCCATGAGTTTGAATTATGGCCACACGATTTGAACGATCAAGGAATCTGGAAAGTGTAGATTTGTTATAGAAAAGAATGAGCACAAAAGACTTATGAAAATCCACCTAAAAATATGAAAATGCAAATTAAACATTTGTTTAACCATGGTCCAATAGAAACACAACACATGTTTTTGGAGCACTAATGCATGTCTAGCTAAAAAGACTTATTCCTAGCACCGAAAAGATAAATTAAATAGGATGGAGAGGAGATGAAGACAGAGTGCATAAGATGATGAGTCTACCTCGACCTACAGTTGCCGAAGACTTGTAAGGAAAGTGTTGCACCTATTCTTATCATTGACCATGGCAAAAGGATACATATAGTACTTAAAAGTCAGAGGAGCTATTCTTGGAGCAACATGACTGGGTAAAAAATAAACTTTGCATCATAACATCTAACCAGACCTGGACCATCTTCAACAAGATCAAGGCAACCAAAAGCAAGTACCACACACATTAGGAGAATAGAGCAGAACACGTTGCCCATCCCAAGAAGCAGAAGCCAAGCTATAATACAAAATCAACGCATAAAAATTAACACATGGCTAAATTTTACTCACACTTTGTCAAAAATCTATAAGAATAGATATGCATAAGCATGTACCAAGGGACAACGTAGACAATGCCACACAGAGCCGAAAGCACTCCACATGGTTTGTATACAATGTCACCAAAGACATACCTCAACATAGACTCAACCCTTTAAGCAAGCGACAGATCTTTCAGAACAGGATGGGAAAAGCTACTCCATTTTGGCCTGATATGGCAAACAATGAAGCCAAGAAATTAAAGGCAGTAATGGAGCAGTATGGTCTGGACACAAGAAAACATCCTCCACCGCACCTATTTTCATACATTAGCAATGTACTAAAGCTTCAGTGCAGTTTCCTACCCTTCCTCTTAGAGCATCTTACCATGTCAAAAGAGAGGAGGCTATCATATGTAGACAAAGGATTCCTACCTAATTTTTCAAGCATCCCGCTTTGAACATCCAAGACCACACCAATATCAAGACTTCTCGCCAAAAACCCATCATCAATCCAGGCACAAAAGGTAAGCATCATAGATAAGCGACAGGTCGCAAAATCCAAGGGCGGAGATTAAGGGAAAAAGGATAGAAGATTACAACCTCCTACAGCACTTTCCATACATAAAAGGAAAGGGATAAGGAAAAAAAAAGAGGGATCTTATTTTTCAACTTTCTCTCCTTACTAAAATTGAAAAAAAAAATATTGTATGCCCCTAGGCCACTATATCTTTTGTATAAAAAAATACAGTGGATTACCCTATGGATGTAGGAATAATAATAATCCAAACCCCATAAAAATCTTTATGTCTTTACATTCCTGTTATTTAATTTTAATGCTCTTTTATTCATTGATCCATCTCAACAATTTGACAAACAATCGAAGTGCAACTACGCAGATTTGTAACCTTTGAGTAACTTAGTCTATTCCTAATGATGAATTTAACTATGCTTAAATTCACTGATTCCAAATCATGAGGAGGACAAGCCGTAAGGTTGCCTTACGATCAAGTTGAGTGTAGTAAAGCCAGAAAAATCTGCCAATAAATAGATTTTTGCATTCTATTATCGCTACTTACTTCTTAAGCCAGTCCATTCCTATGTTAACCCCATACGTAACAAAATTCCAAAGAAAGTAATCACAAAGAAAAGAGCATATATTACTCGATAACATTAGGCCATGACAGACCATGCAAAGGCTAGTAGAGCCTCCAATAAGGTTTGTCACAACCAAAGGTCGATCTACTGTCTTGAGTCTGAATCCTAAACTATTTACAAGGTCACTAGATATAAATGAATGTGAAGCCCTAGTATCAAACAAAATATGAATGGAAATCAAACCTTGCACAACAACTCTGTTTCCCTTATCCTCACCAAGGGAGCACTCTACGAAGTTGGGACTGCATCCAAAGCATATGCTTTCACATCCTTCTTATCTTTCATCATTCCGAACAAACCCTCTTCAAATGCCCAGGCTTATCAAAATTGTAGCACTTCTTCTTCTCATTCACTTTGTAATTGTTAATCACGTGACCCTTTTCCTTGCACCTATAATTAATAGGCTCCCACTTATCCTCCTTCTAACCATTTTTCCCTTGAGACTGCTTCCTCTTTCCGTTCCACTTTTCTTTATCTCCACCGCCTTGCTGTAGTTTTGACTCTTCCTTCTCAGTGGAAACGACAACTACTGTCCTAACGTTTGGATACAAATTCTCATGATGGTGAGCTTTCTCAACTAGCTTCTCAAATGGCTCACCAATGTGGTCTACCAGCTTCGCTGTAAAGCAATCATCTAAACCAATGATCAACTTTTCATTTTTCCTCAATGGAGTATCGATGATGACATTGCATACTTTAATAATGCACTGAACTCGACAACATACTTAGAAACTGACATCTCACATTGCTTAAGACCAACAAACTTCCTAAACAATGCCGACTTATGAGTAGTTGGGATGAACTTCTCCTCGAACCTTACCTTAAATTGGTCCTAACTAAACTAATCTTCAGGTGTAGCAACAGTGACAGCGTTCCGCCAACACTTGGCCCACGCTAGAAGCTCTCTAGAAGCCAGTTTTCCCTTCATAGTGTCATCCACTTCCATATCACTGAAGATGCGCTCATAAAGATCAATGCAAGCTTGCACTCTATGACTGACTCCATTCCATACTTTCATGGAATGATTTTCCTCCTAGAGTAAAATAGTCTTTACTCAACTTGGTGAAATCAACTCTAGGCACTTGCGTAGGAGCATCTCCACAAACAACCACACTAGGAGTAGCGGCCTAAACACTTCTCATCATATTCGATATCATAGCATTTAACATCGCTTGAAAGTTAGGTGGTGTAGCTCTTGATCCTACTCCTTCCTAAACTCCTAAAGCATTATTCCTCATAGTATTTCTTGTATGTCAGGTTATTCTTAATCTCTAATAAGAATGACTAGTCTCTTAAAGGTAAAACTGTGTCTATGGTGCTCATGTGCATGCAACTTATACTATATAATATATTACTATATAGCTTTCAAAATTATAATATGTAACAAATACAAACTCTCTCGTATATATACACTCTAGATCCAATCTAAGGCGATAACTCCTTCCTTCTCCCCACTGATTGAAGTATCAACTAAGGTTAATCATGTAAACAAAGTTCTGATACCAATGTGATGACCGCCCTATACTACCAGCATCAATAATATCAATATAGTGTGATACATACGTAAATTTTGGAAACTAAGGATAAAAATAATCCCTAGGAGTTATGGACAATTCACCATTAAGCTTTATGCAAATTCCAAGTTTGTTATTTGAATGTCATATATTATTATAAATAAATTGAAGATTGTTAAGAATTGGATTAAAATTCAAGTAATATTTAAATTTATTAGAATGAAATATGTTGCAACGTAAATTTATATAAATTATCCTGCTTTATAATTATGTAACCTTGGGAGAAGTATGTTAAGGACATACCATCCTTAAATGTGTCTAACAGGTGTTGGATTAATTTTGTCTGGTAGGCCCGAGTCAGCTAATGGTTAATAGTTAGTCAAACAAAGAAATAACGTTCAAACAGATGTCCCATTTGTTACATGTTTTATGAGCATACATGTGATATTGGTATTATTGTTTAAATCTGTTTGACTAAAGGAAATTAATGTGCAAAAAAATATGATTAAGGGGAAACCTATTCCTATAAATGGAGTGGTCTCACTTAATATAAGTTAACCGAGATGTAATAGTATTATTCACACAGGCTTTATGTCTGACTCAAAGTTTATGTTTTCCCTTTAAACTCTTGGGTGCTCAAAATTGATTTGAGTAGATTGAGAGACAGGGTTTATAGGTTTAGTAAGTGGACGAATAAAGCTTCCAAAGATGTGTAGGAGGTAAAGATAGCTATTTAAGAGTTTTAATTTTATTCCTGCTGTGATGTATTAAGTCTATTATGACTATTAGTACTCTGATCATCTAAGAGGGCATCTTCATATGTCGCTCTTGGCATATTTTTGTGATAATTATATTTGATCAAATCTTGGGAAATGTTTGAGATTATGTAATAGAATATGAAACATGATTTTGCAATGAAATCAAAAAAATTGTTTTTGGAATCTGTGATTTTGTTTTATATTCACAAGCTTCTGATATTATAGATACCATTAATATTATTGTATTTTGTTACCAGAAGATAATACTATATGTGACTACAGAATCTGTAGAGCATAGCTTAGGCCTAAAGATAGGGGATGCTACAACTTGATATCAGAGCATAGGTTTATGAAAAATTTAAAAGAACCAGATTAAAATAATTTTGAAAACATAATCCTAAGGAATTGGAGAAAAGATTTGGGTATGGGATAACACTATAGTAACGTATATGTATTTTCTATATATAAGTATATGCATTATCTCTATTCTCACATCTCTCTTAGGTTTTTCTTTTTACCTTACAAAGGCTCGAATGTGGATTTTATGGATGCATGATATGGATGTTAGAAGCGGAAGATTCAACATTGGTGGGGGAAACACAACAACTAATGGAAATGACCGACCAATTACTAGGAGGAATCAAGGTCAGGAACAAGCTGCAAATGTGGGTGATGGAGTCTCTCAAGTGAACCTGGGAGCAACGTATTAGTTCTTCGTAAATATGATGCAAGCAGGAGTTGTTGTAGGGCGAGCTGGAAGCAATGCTGAAGGAGGAAATCAAGATGCCCCGTTGGTTAATAACTATGTTGTTTTGAGTAGTGATTATGCTCGGCGGAGGAAAGCCGTTTATTGGTACCGAAGATGCAATCGAAGTGGAGAATTGGTTACTTCATTGCAAGAGGATTTTCGTTGATTTGAGGCTCAATGATGTGATGAAAAGGAGACGCGCTTCTACACAGCTATAAGGAGCGGCACTGTGTTGGTGAAACAATGTTGTTGTTGGAGTCAATGAGGAGCCTATGACTTGGGCTGAGGTTAGAAGGATGTTTGAAGTGTGATTTATGTCAGAGATTGCTAAGTCTACTCTACTCGGGAAGTTTGCTAAGCTGGAGCAGGGTGATATGACAGTGCTTGAGTATGCATCCAAGTTTGAGGAGCTAGCGAGATATAGCTATGCTACGGTTGATACTGTTATTAAGAGGAATGAGAAGTTCATTCATGGGTTTATGCCTAAGCTTGCTAAGGCCATGTTATCGCATACTAGAGATCCATGTGATGTTGTTGTTAATATGGCTCTGAGGAAGGAAGAGATGCTTGCTTATCTTGAAGTAAATAAGGAAATGGAAGATCAAGGAGGGTAGAGTCAGAAGAGGAAGTTTTTCCACAAGAAAGGGGCTTAGAAATTGGAGCCGCTAAGAAAGGAAAAGCAAAGCTTGTTTGTTATAAGTGTGATAAGAAAGGACACAATGCCCATGAGTGCCAAACAGGAAAAGGAAAGAAAGCTGCTGAAAAAAAGGTGTAAAGTGTTTCAACTGTGATCAGATTAGTCACTATAAGAACTAGTGCAAGGAGCCAGCCAAGGATGGAAAAGGCAAAGTGTTTGCATTGGAACTAGCTACCTTGAGACCAATAAAGAGGAAAAAGGAAAAGCTATGTTGGGAGGTACATTTTTGATTCATGATATGTTAGTTAGAGTTCTATTTGATACTTGTGCATTACGTTCTTTTATATCTCATTGTTTGGTAGATAAGCTTAACCTATAACCCTTATACCTAGTTACTTCCTTAAGGGTTACAAATCCAATAGGGGGTATGCAACACTTGGGATGAAGTGTGACTAGTTAGAGTTTGAATTGTTAGGTCGTAACTTTTTTTTCTATTTGCATGTGTTCGATTTCATAGGGTTCAAAATTATTTTGGGTATGGATTGGTTAAGTAATACGATGCTAGGGAATTTTGCCATGGTAGGAAAATATCACTTAAACACCCTGACTGTAGGGGTCGGACTATATACTCCATAGAAAATCCTAGTTTTGAGGTTAATGCTTTGTTGGGTGTTGTGGAGGTAGAAGATGAGTTAAATCGAGTTTCATTGTTAGAAATTTCGCAGATGTCTTTGAACCCATAGTAGGATTTCCATCGAAATGAGCTATTGAGTTTCGGATAGATTTAACACCAAGAACAGAACCAGTGATTAGACTGCCAAACAAAATGACACATACCTAGATGATGGAGTAAAGGTGTAGTGGTGGATTTGGAAGGCAAGAATTTAATCAGACCAACAGTTCTCTTTGGGGAGCACCCACAATATTTGCTAAGAAACCAGACAGATCATTAAACTTCTATATCGATTATCGTAAGTTGAATACAAAATACAATAAAGAATCGATATCTGTTACCTAGAATTTACGGTTTGTTCCACCAGTTGAGTGGAGCCAAAGTATTTTCCTAGTTGGATTTAGAGATAGAATTCCATCAGCTTAGAGTAGCTGAGGATAGTATTCCTTTGATGGCGTTTAGAACCAATAATGGATTGTAAGAATGGTTAGTAATGTCCTTCGAACAAACTAATGCACCAGCATTCTTTGTAGATTTGATGTACCGTGTTTTCTAAAAGCATTTGGATAGGTTTATGTTGGTTTTCACAGATGATATTCTGATATACTCTAAGTATGAAAGATAGCATGAAGTTCATCTTTGAGTGGTGCTTGAGACGCTGATGCATCATCAGCTAAAAGCAAAAATTTTGAAGTGTCATTTCAAGAAGAAGGAAGTGAAGTTTCTTGGCCATGCAGTCTTAGAGAAAGGGTTGTCTATTTCCCCGAATAAGATCGAGGCAGTGAATAATTGGAAGAGACCAGTAGTGATCGAGGTAAAAAAAATTCATAGATTAGCTGGGTATTATCGAAGATTCATAAAGGATTTTTCACGGATAGCGGCACCGATGGCCAAGCTAACACGAAAAGATGTGAAGTTTATTTTGACCAATAAGTGTGATGGAGCATTCTAGGGATTGAACACTTATTAACTAATGCAGCTGTGTTAGTTGTTCTATGTTAGTTGTACTAGAAGGGAATCAGGATTTTGTAGTGTACACAAATGCATGTGGAACCAGGTTAGGAGTTGTGTTAATGCAAAGAGGTAAAGTAATTGCCTATGCTTCTCCATAGCTTAGACCACATAAGGTTAGATATCCAATGCATAATTTGGAAGTAGCTGCTGTAATTTTTGCGTTGAAGGTGTGGAGACATTACCTAATAGGAGAAAGATTTGAGTTGTATACTGATTATAAGTTGTTGAAGTAATTGTTCTCTTAGAAGGAGTTGAATATGAGACAGTAGAGATGGTTAGAGTTTTTATCCTCTTATGACTTTGTTATTGAGTACACACTAGGAAAAGGCAATAAGGTTGCAAATGCACTTAACAGGAAACATCAGAATGCAGTCTTGGCAATGATAGTTGAGTGGAAAGTTTTAGAAGCGTTGACGACATGCAGAATGTAGTGGAGATCTGAAGCTAGATCTAGTAAGGAAACTGTTACATTGTCATGTTTAGAAGTTCGACCCATGATGATCGAAAAGATTGCTTCTAAGCAGAAAGGGGATCCATTAATAGTTGAACAGATAAGAAGGTTAAGGGATGGAACAGAGAGCGATGACTTGAAAGATTTCAGTCTTGACTAGAATGGGTGGTTAAGGAAGAATGGAAGATTATGTGAGTTCCAAATATGGGAAAAATTAGGAAGGAAGTTCTTGAGGAATGCCATCGTTCTAAGTTCACCATTCGTCCATGGGGAACTAAGATGTATCAGGACATGAAGAAGAGTTTCTTTTGGGAAGGTGTAGGCTTATAAGTGAAGTAGTGTTTGAACTGTCAATAGGTAAAAGCTGAACATCAGAAACCAAGTGGGTTACTTCAGCCTTTTGATATTCCAGTATATAAATGGGATTCTGTCTCAATTGATTTTATAGACGGGTTGCTAAGGTCTAATAGAGGAAATGAAAGTATATGGGTATAGTGGATTGGTTGACTAAGTATGCCCATTTCATTCCAGTTAAGTCGACCAGGATGGCACCTGTTTTAGCTAAGTTTTTGTGAAAAATCTAGTTAGACTGCATAGACGACCTAGTAATATAGTAAGTGATAGAGATTCCTTATTCACTATTAAGTTTTGGAAGAGTCTACAAGAGATTTTAGGTACCAAGCTCAAGATAAGTAACGCTTACCATCCGTAGACATATGGGCAAACGAAAAGATTTGAGAAAGTCTTAGAAGAGTTGTTACAAGCTTGTGTGCTAGATTTTAGGGATTCATGGGAAGTCCATCTACATTTAGTCAAGTTTTCGTATACCTATAGTTATCAGACTAGTATAGAGATGGCATTATTTGAAGCTATGTATGGAAGGTCGTGCAAATCTCCCATTTTCTGGTTTAGGACTAGGGACAGGTTAGTTCTTGGTCCAGATTTAGTTAGAGAAGCTGTAGAAAAGATTAAGTTCATTCGAGCTACTATGAAGGAAGCTCAGTTTAGGCAGAAGAGCTATGTCGATAGAAGATGGAAAGACATAGAGTTCTCGGTTGGAGATCATGTTTTCATTAAGGTATCACGATGAAAGATGTAATTCGGCTTGGAAAATTAGGAAAATTGGTGAAGAGATTCGTTGGACCATTTTCTATTATAGAAAGGATTGGGAAACTCGCATATAGAGTTGAGTTACCAACTAGTTTGGAAAGTGTCCATAATGTTTTTCATATTTCTTATCTAAGGAAGTGTATTCAAGATCCAGAGACTACTAAAGCACCGACTGTGTTAGAGAACTTAGTTGTGGAACCGAATTTGACTATGGTTAGAAAACCAGTTCGTATAGTCACGAGAGATGGGAAGAGGCTAAGGAATAAAATATTTAGGTTAGTCAAAATCCAATGGACTGACGACGGGAGAGATTGTACTTGGGGACTAAGAGCAGGATTAGAGATACTTATCCAAACTTGTTTCATGGTATGTTTTACCTTTATGATTGATTGTTATGAGTACCTTATCATATGTAACGACCCTGAAATTCAGTCCCAGTTTAAATTTTTAAAAATCGTATATTAGGGTAGAAATTCGAATTTTCACAAACAACTTCCGTTGCTATCCAAACTTCACATTTGGAATGCGTCTAGATAGACATAGGCGTACACCAAATTTCGTCGAAAATTATTGAAGTAAATTTCGCTCGTCGCATTTACATATTAGTTTAAATTTTATGCGTAAATTTTCTATGGTCCGAACTCAAATATTTTTCACAATGTTATATAAGAAAAATATTCTGAACTTGACGGCGCATTTCATTTCGTCAAATTTTGCTTTTAATTGCTAGTTAAAATATTCGCTCGAGAAAATGGTTAAATAAGATCACCACTTCGCAAACAGTGTCAAACCATAAATATCTTTATACTGTTGTGCCCACCTCGTCGTGCTGATCAAAACGGTATATTTATTTGTGTCAATCGGAGTTCGGCGTTGCAAATTATAATTGGTTAACAGAGTACAAACTGGTCCGTTACGCAGCATAAACCGGTACCCAATTTTCCAACGCTCAGAATTCCTAGGACCTTTGACTATTCAGCTGTCTTGAAAAGCCAATAGTCGTCACATTATTTACAGAAGAATCATTACATTGGCATGGGGACTATAAACCTCTCTATATATATATCAGCTACCTCTGCTTTCATTAATTGCTCTGCATCAGTTGTTTTCACTTCGCCCTCAAACTTGGTACGTGATTCCTTTCTTCCTGCACTCCCTTTCTTCTTTCTCTTTATATATTTTTTTACTTCAACATGAAACCTGCCGCCCACTACCAGCCTCCGCCCCACTACCGGCCTCCACCCCTCCGCTCCACCTCTCCCCCCCAACCGTCACGTCCGCCCCACTGCCAGCATCCGCCCCACTACTCCACCAACCCAGACCGAACTCCGCCACCTCACACACTTCGCCACCCACCTCCGCATCCCCGCGTCGCACAGCCAGCCCACACACGACAACGACCACCCACTCCGCCTCCCCAGTCCGCCTCCATGCTCACCCCACTGTCTACACGCCACCCCTCTCGCACCACAACCCCATGCACGGCCCACTGCCTAGCCCATCGGCCGCCGCCTCCGCCTCCGCCCCACTGTTCCGCCTCCGCCTTAGCCCACAGCCCACGTCCTTCCCC
Organism: Allium cepa; assembly: GCA_030765085.1. Lineage (NCBI taxonomy): Eukaryota > Viridiplantae > Streptophyta > Magnoliopsida > Asparagales > Amaryllidaceae > Allium > Allium cepa. The sequence continues at coordinate 239,533,913 of CM060930.1, forward strand.
ACATGCACCACAGCCCGCCTCCGCAGCCCTCCTCGGTGCCACCTTGGCCGTGGTGCCGATCCTCCCCCCTTGTTTTCGGTTCATATATATACTGAGATATATATAGTAAAAAAACAAAAGAAAAAAAATCAAAATAAAGGGAGAAGCTTTGATTTATTATATGGAAACAGTACTGTTGGTTTGTATATATGTAGTTGATAAGCTACAGATTTTAGTTGAAAATAATAATAATATAAAAAGCAGTTCTGTTATAAACATGTTTATATTAAGACATATAAGTGTCCACTTTCATATAGTTTTGGTTTATAGTTCAATATATAATATGTTAATTTATAAAGCAATGATAGGTTATAATCTAGGGGCTCACGTTATTTAATTTGGTTGTGCCAGCCACTACTGATCCGGGATCTCAGTCCTAGGCTTCATCCAACTTGTCGAATCTATCTTGCTTCGTTGATCGGTATGGTTTTATATATATATTCAATCAATATATACCGCAATAAACAAATTATTGATTAATTATTTGTTTGATTGCAGCTGTGTTCGTTTTGCGTCGTGCTTGTTAGGGTCTATCTTATCTATCCATCTTCGTGCTTCGCCATCATCTTCTTCAACCACGTAAGGTAAATATTTCATTCACGACTCAATCTATTATGCTATGCAATCAAGTGATAATTGTTGTTAATATTAATTTGGATATTAAATTGTTGGTTTTTAAAATTGTTGAAATATAAAAATTGTAAATCGCTATGCAAGTTAAATTTGAATATGGTTAGTTTACGACAAATAGTTGTGACACTAAAATTGTTATGTGATGTTGAATTTGGTTGTTAATATAAGTTAAATTTAATATGAACTTGAAATTGATATAGGATAGTCAACAATTTAAAATGGATTATATATGTTGAACTTGACCCCTTTAAATGTTAAATAAATCGTCGTGTGGAAATAGCGTTAACTACCCTTTGAACCATTGAATGTATGATTGATGTAATTATTTGATAATAGACACCAAGTGAAAACCAAATTATAATAATCTTTAATCTGCATAAAATGATAGTGTGGATTCTCGGAATAATTATATTAATTTGCATAAATAAAAAATGTAAGTTAATACGATTATTTCGGGATTATTTAATAAATTGTTAAATTGTTATGTATGGTTGCTATTGCTTGTTTATTTACTTTGACACCATCCCAGTTATCACACTGCAAGTTTCCTTTGCTATGCTTTGTTTTATATTGAATGATATTGGGTTGAAATGATAAATACCCAACTAAACAACTTGGCCTAGGATAGAAAATTAGAAATAAGAAACCCGATTGGTCAACAAAAATCATTTTGAAATTGAATAATATTTTAAATTAAGGAATGAACTTAACAATTTGGTTGGAAATTTAATAACGAACTTAAGGAATTTAAGTTGAAATAAATTAATGGATTTAAATTGAAACGGATTAATAAACTTACCCAATTGGATAAAATGAATTGAAAAATTTAATTGAAATGAGATTTAGAAACGAGTAAGTTTCAGAATTTAATAATTTAAAGATTTATTAGATTTGTTAGATTTAGATTTAAACTTGGCTTTAATTAAATAGATTTGAACTTGTTATAAGTTAAATTTGAGATTTAGAAAATTTTGACTTACTAATTTAAATTAGGGATAATTTAAATTTAAATGATTTTAAATTTAATGAATTGACAAGTCAGGACATTGTAAACAGAATATGGATTAAGTAAATTTGTAACTCGGAAATAACTCATTTGCAATGTATAGATCAGTGAACCCGATAAATGGAAATCAATTTCTTTAAATAGAAATTTAATTGAATTGGTAAATAAATTAAATGAAGTTTGATAAAAGGAATTTAGTTAATGAAATTGATTTAATCAAATTTATGATAACAGTGGATGTAAACATGAAGTGAAATGAATAGAATTTGATTTAAGGATTTAAACTAAGTTACCATTAAATTGAATTCGTTGATTATGAACTGAATTTAATAAGCAACATTTAGACCGTATTAAATTGAACTGGAATACTTAATTTTAAATTGTCAACTCAAATGTTTGGAAAAAAAATTGCATTTGGAAATATGTTTTAAAATATCTAAATAAATTGAATCGTGAAGTGTCAAATTTTGGAAGTCAAAATTGCACCTTGACTTTTGGAATTTGATTTGTTTAAACGTTAATTTAACCGACCATCGGGTAATAAATACGTAGTTACTAAAGAGACCGGGATCGGGAATGGACATACTCTCTGTCGATGCCTAAAACCGCTTTAATAACTATTATACGCGAAGTGTTGATCCAGAATGAAGTGGATGGTTTTGGTGAACGCGTTGACTGAAGAAAGAGAATGATATTGGATGACCCCTGACATGACTAAAACAGGAGCCGCGCCGGGCCATTGAGGATCGCCACCTCTAGCGGACACGCTTCTTCGATACCATATCTATTACTTTTGTGGTTCGATTTGGGTGCACCCCTTGATTTGGGAGTGTTGTTTCGCGGTGTTGAGATAGTAGCTACTATGCTCAACATCAGTCTGGATCACGCAACTACTAGTATCCTAGTTGGTATCGCCTCATGTACCTTGTCATACTGTTTATCCTATTTGCGACCACTACGTTCTGTTTTGTGTTATACTTATGGGGTACCCTCTGATAACCACTAGTTTACGGTGGGGTTTACGGTGCTGTATAGATTATGGCATTATAAAATGTGTTAAGGGGAATTATGGTAACGCCTTAACGCTATTTTAATATCGTACTTTACTGATTAGGCATTATCTACATATCGTATTCCATTGTATATATAGATAGTTTATCAGATCCTTAGAGATGTTTTATTCATCTTTGAGTTATGGACTTTATTCCCTGCACTTGATTATACCGTATAGGATTTTGAGTCCTGACTCGAGTGTTTCTTTTGTATATGCTCGGATCAGTCTGAAGCTATCCAGTTTGCCGATCAAGGTTGGTTGAAGATGTTGAAGACTTAGCATTTATCTTTATCAGTCTATTTCTATTCCAGTATTGATGTCCTTGTCTGTTGGACATTTATATATTTCCTTTCAGTCACCTATTGTTTAGACATTATTGTACTTTATCTAGTAGCTTCATGAACTTCTATTATGACGATGTATTCTCCGCTGCATTATTCTGTGACTGTTCTGTGACTGTGATGTTGTATTGATTCTTATTTACATTTATGTATTTATAATCCCATAATGATTCGTGTTTTGTATTATTTAAGTTGACATGTGTGGATTATTGTCAATTTAAATGGTCCAAATACGCGGGTTGTTACATCATAATTTTGAGGACAAAATTCTTTAAGGAGGTGAGTCTGTAATGATCCTAAATTTGATTAACATTATTTAGGGCATTTAACTAGTTAAATTAAATGAAATAATGTAAATGGTTAAGGGATTAGATTTGCATATTTAAAAGGTAGTCGTGCCTAATAACTAATGAAATAAAGGGAACTTAAAATGAAATAAGAAAGGGAAATTAAATATAGTGAAAATAGGAAAAAGTTACATTCTTATACCCTAAACCCTCATGCCACTTTCATTTTACACGTTCACAAAAAAACTAATTTAAAGAAGAGGCCGACCACCATTAGAGGAAGTAAGGGAAGATAAGCAAAAATCAAGGGGAAGATGCTTGATCAATTCATTCAAGAAGCAAATCTCATACTCCTTAATCATAAGCAAAGGTGAATAATATGTTACATCTCATATTTTGTATTCTCGGTTCTAGATTAGATTCGAATACGTTTTGCAAAGTATTAGGCTACGTCGTGAATGATAAATAGGTATATATGCTTGTTAATGAATTATGCTTGTTCATATAGATTTTTATGACTAGCTTTGAATTGAAAACCTATAAAATGACATCCAAATGTCTTGCAATTTTGATATATGGTCAGAAATTATATTTTAGAGAACGGTTTCATGTTTCATAATTTTCTAAATTAATGTGGATTTATTATGAATTTTCTTCTGAAGAAAATGGTAAAATTGGGTTTAAAATTAATTACGGCTATTATAAGTTAGCTCAGGGTCAAAATTTTATATATGTTAGAAAAAGTATTAAAAGTGATTTATGGGAATTTTTAGAGAGTTTTCCTAACTGTTTTAATAAGTATATAAAATTATTTAAGGTATGGGACTTAAATGTTTTATATGTTTATAAAAGGAGAATAGGCAATTTGTAAATGTTTTAAATCGTTAATCTCTGAAATTCAGCAGAACTTCAGAAAAGATTTTATAATGGTATTGGCAACCAATCATATGTTGACAAGCAAAGCAAGTTAGTTGGAAAGAAATTACTTTATAAAGCTAAAATCAGTTTTACAAGGTTTTTTCTATTTCGCCACTTTCAAAATCACCTTTCGACCCTATACCGCCGCCTCCATCTAAGTCGAAACTAATACACATGGCATTAGCTTCGGTACGTATTGGGTTGGAGTTAAACTAAAGGTATGGAGTCGAAGCAGGGCTTTCGAAGGGGTCGAGACCGTGTTTTGCTTTCGAAGGAGATGCTACTTGCTTTGCTTTCAAACGAATTATTTCGAATAGGATAGATTTCGTTGATCAAATGTATTAAAGAAAGGAGCTATAAAAAGTAGTTGCCGCCTTTATTTAAATATAAAGCTTTTGAAGGGGTCAAAAACCCTGCTACCGCATACTACCTTTCAAAGCAGTGCTTTTCGACACCATCCACTTTTTTATTTATGAAAATACTTTCGAAAGAGGTGCTTTCATACCAATTATTGTTAGACCCTTTTGATGTTTTGAAAGTTAAAACCAAAGATTTTGAAGGAATGGTTTTAAATGGTTCGAAACTATGTTCCACATATTTTTACTTGAATCTAATGCTTTCGAAAGGTTTGATTTAAGTAAAAGACTTGAATGCTTTCTAAAGGTAACTAATGAAGGTTTAGAAGCGGTGGTTTCCCAATACTTTTGGAAGGTATGTGATAAAGTTTTCGAAGGGATGATTCCCTAATGTTTTCGAAAGGTTTACTTTTAATGTTTAAATGGAGGTTCCAATGTTTTGAAAGGCATGTTTAAAGTGTTTTGAAAAGAGGATGTCTATGGTTTTCTAAAGCTTTCAAAAGGACAATTTCAACATTTTTGAAAGGTATGTTTTGGCCTTTCAGCCTAATGATTTAAAGAGTAATTAACTTGTTTTGGAAGGGGTACTTCCAATGGTTTCGAAAGGGGTGCTTCAATGGTTTCGAAAGGGGTGATTCAATGGTTTCGAAAGGGGTCCTTTCAACGGTTTTGAAAGAGATTATCTAAAGGCTTTAAACAAAGGATTCGAATGTTTTCATCAACAATGTTTTGACCATAGCATATATCATGGCAAAGAGATTTGATTCAAGCAAATAGTATGTTTTCCTTGTTTAAGTATGATTTATAGGGTTAAATCAATTTGAAAGGCTTTCTAGCAAAATTTAAAGGGTAGTTAACCCTAAGTAAATGACTCGGATATTTGAATACCGGATGGGACTAGCATTGGGTTGTGCCCTATACATGAGCTATAGCCCCCAGCTAATTTAGTCTAAAATTCTAGTGGTACGGCTTAGTCACAGGTAAGACTTAAATGATGGTACACATAGAAAGGAATATATACATAGAAAAAGAATAGGTTATTAGTGAGCCCACAAAACCATTAGGATTAGGTGACCGTGGGAGAAGTAAGTTTAGGACGGACCATCAAGAAGTGTGTTTAACAGGTGTTAGATTATTTATTTATTTTGTCCGGTGGACCCGTGTCAGCCAATGCTTAGTAGTCAGCCAAACAAAAATATGTTGTTCGGATAGATGGTCTATTTGTTACCTGTTTTATAAGCATATATGTGATATTGCTATTATTTTTTGATCAGTTTGATTATAGGGTTCTGATTTGCAAAACGATTATGTTTTAAAGGGATATAGATGATGGGAACCATTCCGCTAAGCGATGTGGTCTCACTTAATATCAGTGAACCGAGATGTAATAGTATTATTCACACCAAGCTTTATTTCTAACTCGAACTTTATGTTTTCCCCTTAAACTCTCGAGTGCTAAAAATTGATTTGAGTAGATTGAGATGGTTTACAGGAGGCAAAGATAGCTATTTAAGAGTTTTAATTTATTTTCGCTACGACAAGAGGGCATCTTCATATGTCTTTCTTGGCGTATTTTTGTAATAATTATATTTGATCAAAACCTGTAAATCATTAGGGATTATGTAATAGAAATGAAACATGATTTTGCGATGTAATTAGAAAAGTTGTTTTTTGATTCTGTGATTTTGTTATATACTTATGTGCTTCTGATATTATAAATGCCACTAACAATACCATATTTTTTCACCATAAGTAAATACTATAGATTACTGCAGCATCTGCAATGCTTTGGTTCGGCCCTCACGATAAGGGATGTTACAATTTTTAACTTTAATTTTTTATAGGAAGATTCCGGTGAACTAGGATCACTATTGTTGGCATTCGAATTATCATCATTGGAAAGTGGTGCGCTATGGTACAAGTGTTTTTAATCTTCATATACACCTTTCGCTATGTCATATGATAGTTTTTGTCAGGTTGAATGAATGATGCACCTTGCAACATCGGTGTTGCACTCTTTGTGTCTCAAATCATTGAAGAGCCAAAACTTTTGACTTGTTTAGAGTTACAGGAGCCATAACCTACAAAACTAAAGGTCTCTCGGAGATATATCCTTTGTGGAATTCAAGCTGTTACATTATGGTTTTATACCCAAAAATCTATCCAAAGGTCTTTCGGTTGCTCGTATTTTTTCCGTTCAATTTCTTTAAGGAAAATTGGCAACTTGTTTACCATCGTTATTAAGTGATGCACCACGGTACTATTGGGTCGATTTCACCCTAGATGGGTGTGAATAATGTGATACTAATAATAATAAAAATTAATGCGGAAAGCACAGATAATTGTAGAATAATAGAAGCAGAAATAGAACAACATAGATTTACCTAGCTTCGGCAATATCTTGCCTACGTGCTACGCCCAAGGTCTACTAGAAATTAAGTAGTCAGACGCTTATATATGTAAACTTGTGACACCCACTAATGACTAACCTAACTCTATGCTCAAAACCCTGCCACAACTCAGCCACTGAGTTGCGAATTCTCAAACTACAGTATCCAGTCAAACGATTAGAGAGTTACACAATTTAAAAAAGAAAAATGACAAAAGACAATAAAAAGTAAACACAAAACTCTATTTAATAATTCAAGCCCAAAACTAAAATAAAAGAGACCGGCCTAATATAAAGAAACATGATATCCCTTTTTATATTTTCAGCCCAAATAAAAAGATAGAGAAGTCTGTCCCCTTTTTCATTCATGACCGCCTCGTTTCTTTTTCATTCCTCTCCAAAATCTAGGCCTTCATGAAAACATGAAGCTGTCGATTCCTATAGATCGATTGAATTGTGTCTTACTTCGTATTGCTTCGTCGATCGATTTGTTGGCTTTGACTTCGAGCTCGAATGGTATTGATTGGTATATGACTTTTGCCCCTTTCTCAATTTTTGATTGTGCTCGACTTCGATTCGAGTTCTTGATTTTTTTTGATTCATTCTAAGTATGTTCTTTGATTTTTTCTCGAACTCGAATGCACACCTTTTTTTCGATGATGTTGGACGAATTTTCACCACCAATCCAAATCCATCCCTAGCCGAACCAGGGTATCACCGGTCCAACCCCATCTCCCATCCGGACCATCAACCCACCGAACCAGCCACACCGGACCAATCTCCTCTCCCTACAGGCCGAACCAAGTGTTTCTCCTCTACTACCGAACCACCTCCTGACCGAACCAATGCACCACCGAACCAACCAAACTCCACCGGTCCAACACCACACCCTGCATAGCCGGACCAGAACCCACATCCACACTCCTACCACCGAACCACCTCACTGCTAGTACCACCGAATCAAGAGCAAAAGGGCTACCACCGGACCAACATGACGCCGGACCAACGTATCGTCGGACCGAATCAACTCTCCATCGAGGCACTGCCGAACCAACGCTATCAAGCCAGATTGCTCCAGTCCAGGCCCACCAGCAGCTAAATACATCCAGAACCCCTGCCTCCAGCCTCACTCTAGAAATAGAGGGGCAGGGGTACAACAATGGCGGACAAGTTTGAGAGCTCAAGCAAGGAAGGAACTTTCAAACAACTTTCTTATACTTGTACTTAAAGCTTTGTACTTGTAATCTGAAAGAAAAAGGATAATAACATTTAAAGTGAACGTAGGCGCGTTCTGGCCGAACCACTATAAATCTGTGTGTCTTTTACAGTTCGATCCCTGCTTTTTACATATTTGCATAAGTCACCCAAATCATTAAAAACCACATAAAATCAACTAAATTATACGGATTGGAGGTGTTTGCCCATTTTTTGTGCAAACATTTTTGGTGCTTTCACCGAGAACTTGGTAGTCGAAGCTTCAGCTTCCCTCATTCAACCTTCTTTCCCAATAGCACCCTTCATTGCCTAGGAAACATGACTTCCAGGCCGAGAAAAGACGCCAACAAGGGAAAGAACGTTGCAACCAGCAGCGCTCCAGATCCAGTGGATCCAGATCAAGAGAACCATCCCACTACGACAGCTGTGCCAAATGTAGATCAGGCAATTCCGACAGCCCCTGCCGTGGAGCAACCGGCAGCAATCACTAGGGCAGACCTAGACAGAGTTGTTGTTGAAGTGACTAACCGCTTCGCATCCCAACAAGAAGCTTTGGTGAACCAACTCATGTCACGCTTGAGGGATGCCGAAGAATCCAACCGCAATACTGAATCATGGGGTGAGTCTCAATCTGGAGGATCTCAGAGACAACAAAGGTCTTCCCTCTTCGAAGAAGCTATCAACAGGAACAACAATGATAGGGGCCGCGCCCGGACTCAGCCCGAACTCCGACTCGAGGAAGCGCTTGGAACCGAACCCAATGGGGGAGGCACCAGGCGAGGGTCGGATGTAGCTGAGCCAGTCATGCCGCCTAATCATAGAAACCCCACTGAACGGAGCCGAGCTAGAACCCAGCCCGAAGTTGACCCCATGGAAATGCTCGAAACAGAACCCCACAGGGAAAGATCAACGCAGGGGGCAACTGTAGCTGGTCCTTGCATGCATCCGAGCAGCCAAAGACAGCTACTAGATAACGTCAGAAGTGATAGACTATACCATCCCTACAGGTCATCTGGACGAGATCGATCCCGCAGGGAAGAACCGAGCTCATTTTTGTCCGCTCCAAATTCTGATGAAAGAATGGCACGATTATTCAGGGAATGTGTCCGACGGGAGCAAAGGGATCGAGGGATAGGTGCTAGGGTAACCAGCCCTTTCACCCGCGACATCGAAATCGCCATCACCCCTCGAGAATGGAAAATGCCGACGATGGAACCGTACAAGGGAACTTCCGACCCCGTTGTACACTTGCAGAGATACACACAGCATATGCTCATGAGCGGAGCAACGGAAGGAGTGTTGTGTAAATGCTTTCAGCTATTCCTAGTAGACCTGGCTACCTCCTGGTTCTGCCATCTACCCCAAGGATCTATCAGCTCATGGGAGATGTTGAAAGAAAAGTTCATTAGCCAGTTTCGCATTCATGTGGAACAACCCAAGGATGCTTATTCTCTATCTACTGTCAAACAGAAATCCGGAGAGACACTGCAACAATATCTAACCCGGTTCAACGCCGCAGCGGCCGTAGTCCAAGATGCCGATGAGAAACTCACCCTAATGGCCCTCTGTAGTGGTGTGCACCCAAATACCAAGTTTGCTAGAAGACTAACTAAAGAAAAACCAGCTACCTTGCCCGATTGCTTCCATGAAGCTGGGAAGTGCATGAGACTCGAAGAGGCTGCCACTGAAAGGCAGACAGGACCACAGGCTAAGATGGCTCGTGGAAACGCCCCTGCCGCAGCGAAGGACATTCGGAGAAACGACTCCAGAGACAATGCGGGGGGCAAGAAGGGAGAAAAGCGCTTGTACCGACCAGGACCGAAATTCGACGCTTACACTCCCTTGAATGAAACAGTCGAGAACATCTTCCTGGCCACCCAGGACGAACTTACATACAAGCGCCCCCCGTATAAGAAGGAGTCAGATCACGCAATCCAGTCCGGAAAGTTCTGTCGTTTCCACGAATCTTATGGACATGATACCAATGAATGTCGCCACCTCCGCGACCTAATTGAAGAACACATCAGAAGGAAGAGATTAGAATGCTATGTAAAGGGCCAGGATAGGACTCCAGCTCCCGCCATGGAAAACCGAGGGCAGCTCCACCTAGAAACAGGCAGAGCAAACCGCAACACCAGCGGTTCCAGCCAAGAGAAGATAGTGGTTCATACAGTATTTGGGGGGCCACACATCGCCGACAAAGGCTGGGCAGAAATGGAAAGATATGGAAACTCACTCAGAAGCGAGGGAGACTGCGTCGATTCTGTTATGGAAGAACGCCACCCTAAGCGGAAGGAAAATAATGACATCACATTCAGTGGGCGCGACCTAGAAGGAAGGCAATACCCTCATATGGATCCTATGGTCATCTCTGCCTGGTTCGGCCCAGCTGAAGTTTTTCGAATCCTAATAGACACTGGAAGCTCATTGAATATTCTGTTCAAGCACGCTTTCGACAAAATGAAGCTGTTAATGAAGGACGTGTCTCCCTGCAACAAACCTCTACACGGTTTCACTGGAGAAGAAAAGACGCCCCTCGGACAATTGGATCTCTTTGTTGAATTGGGAAGTCATCCCCGCTCCACCGTTCGGAAACAAACATTCGTGCTAATAGACAACCACTCGGCCTACAATGCCTTTTTAGGAAGACCAGCCTTGGCCGACTTCCAAATTGTCCTTGCCCCATGGTGCCTGAAGATGAAGTTCCCAACGAATAATGGAGTGGGAGAAGTAGAAGGGGATCAAGATGCCGCTCGGGACTGCTATGTAACCGAACTTCGCAATAATCACAGGGGAGATAAAGGGAAAAATGCAGAGACTATTCTCTGCATGAAAAGCCTGGAAGCATAGAAACTAAAGAAAGCCCCTCCTCTTCGGTATACCGGTGATCCTTTCAATGTAGACCCCAGGGACAAAGAGGAGGAGGCCACCGCCGAGCCTGTAGAGGCTATGGAATTCGTATCTGTAGACAAACACGACCCAAGTAAACTGCTGAGAGTCGGATCTCAGTTAAAAAGAGAAGTAAAGAATCAACTCATTGATTTTCTTCGCCACAACATGGATGTATTTGCATGGACACACGCTGATATGACTGGAATCTCCCCGGACATAGCATGCCACGCACTGAACATTGATCCTACCAAGGTGCCGGTAAAGTAGAAGAAGAGAAGTATGGGGCGGAACGATCAGCAGCCCTCGAGGAAGAAGTAAAGAACTTACTTGCCAATGGCTTCATACGTGAAGCCATCTACCCGGAATGGATCGCCAACCCGGTACTGGTAAAGAAAGCTAATGGGAAGTGGCGAACATGCATCGATTTCTCCAACTTAAATGACACTTGCCCGAAAGACTGCTTCCCACTCCCCCGAATCGACCAACTCGTCGACAGCACTGCCGGACACGAACTCTTATCGTTTATGGACGCATACTCAGCATATAACCAGATCCCTATGCACGCCCCCGATCAAGACCACACTAGCTTCATCACTGACCGAGGATTGTACTGCTACAAGGTAATGCCATTTGGACTTAAAAATGCCGGAGCTACTTATCAGCGCCTCGTCAACAAGATGTTTGCAGAACTGATAGGACGAACCAAGGAAGTTTATGTGGACGACATGCTAGTGAAGTCAAGAAAAGCCAACGATCATGTAAGCCACTTGGGTGAGATGTTTCAAGTACTTCGCAAATACGGAATGAAGCTGAATCCTCTCAAGTGCTCCTTCGGAGTATCGTCTGGAAAATTCCTAGGATTCATCGTCCATGCCAGAGGAATTGAAGCAAACCCCGAACAAGTCCAAGCTTTGAAAAACATCAAGATACCTTCCACTCGAAGGGAAATGCAAAACCTAAATGGGAAAGTAGCCGCCCTAAGAAGATTCATCTCCAAAGCAACTGACATATGCATTCCTTTCTTCGAAGCCCTGAAGAAAGACAAAGGAAAATTCGAATGGACCGATGAGTGTTCAACAGCTTTCCATAACCTAATCGAACACCTCCAGCGGCCACCGGTACTCTCAACTCCTAATGAAGGCGAAGAAGTATACCTATACCTTGCTGTGTCACCACATGCCCTAAGCGCCGCGTTGGTGAGAGAAGACAACCGCACACAACGGCCAGTGTACTTCATAAGCAAAAGGTTCACGAGAGCAGAAGCCCGGTATCCCAAACTCGAGAAACTGGCGTACTGTTTACTAATCACATCAAGGAAGCTACGACACTATTTCCAATCTCATCCCATCAGAGTCCTAACCGACCAACCATTGAGGCAAGTGCTCCATCGTCCCGACACCTCTGGGCGACTGCTCAAGTGGTGCATCGAGTTAAGCCAATATGATATCACCTACCATCCTCGCACTGCCATCAAGGGACAAGCCATAGCCGATTTCATCGTCGAATTCACTATCAACGAAGGTAGGGAGCAGTCTGAAATAACAGAGGACATCAAGTGGAGTCTCTTTGTGGATGGAGCATCAAACGAACAAGGCTCGGGGGCAGGCGTTGTGATCATCACTCCCAGGGGAAGAAAGCTGCGTTATGCATTAAGGCTGGAATTCACTGCCACCAACAATGATGCCGAATATGAAGCAGTAATAGCCGGATTAGAGCTCGCCCTAGAGATCGGAGTCGGTTCCTTATGTCTTCACAGTGATTCGCAACTCATCATAAATCAAATACTAGGGGAGTTCCAGACTCGAGGAGAGCGGCTCACGGCATATCTGAAAAAGACCAAGCGGCTGCTCAATCAATTGGATCACTACTCGATCAAACACATTCCTCGAGAAGAAAATCAAGAGGCCGACGAGCTGGAAAAGCAAGCTAGCATGGGAGATGATACCACTTCTGGAGCGATAACCGTCTCAAGGCTACTAACCCCGAGTTTCGAGCAAGTAAATCTGATAGCTGCAACCGAAGAAGAAACATGGATGACCCTTATCCGGGAATACTTACAAAACGGCACCCTACCCGACGGGCGAAATGAAATTAAAAAAATTCTAAGGAAAACTTCCCGCTACACAATACAAGAAGGCATCCTCTATCGGCGCGGCTTCTCTAACCCCTTATTGAGGTGCGTTGCTGGAAGAGAAGCCAAGGAAATTCTATCCAATATCCACCAGGGAAGTTGTGGAGACCACACCGGAGGGCAGACCCTAGCAAAGAAGATACTCCGATATTGGTATTTCTGGTCCACCTTGAACAAAGACGCCTTAGACTTCGTCAGAAAATGTGACAGATGTCAGAAATTGGCCAAAATTCCTCGACTACCAACAAATGAGATCACTCAAATGACTAGCCCTTGGCCTTTTGCAGTATGGGGAATTGACTTGATTGGTGAACTGCCAATGGGCCGAGGCGGAGCCAAATATGCTATAGTGGCAGTTGACTTTTTCACCAAATAGGTGGAAGCGGAACCTCTAAATAAAATATCCTCGGCAAAATTTATCAACTTCTTGATCAAAAATATTCTGTGCAGGTACGGAGTCCCACTCAAGATCATATCAGACAGCGGACTTCAATTTGACAGCGAAGAATTCGCCGATTGGTGCCAAGAGCACGGAATTCACAAAAGCTTCCCATCTGTAGCTTATCCTCAAGCAAATGGACAAGTCGAAGCTGTCAACAAGATCCTCAAAACCTTAATCAAGAAGAAACTTGAAAAGTCGAAAGGCGCTTGGGTGGACGAACTTCCTACGGCACTTTGGGCCTATCGCACATCTTACAGAACTTCAACAGGGCATACTCCCTTCTCTTTGGCATATGGATCGGAGGCCATGCTCCCAGTTGAAACTATAGTGCCCTCTCACCGTAGGATCCACTACAACCCAGAAGAGAACGAAGAGCTCCTCCTCATGTCTTCGGATCTGATTGAGGAGAGAAGAAATGATGCAGCACTCAAAGCAGCTGCTCACCGACAAAAAGTGGCAGCACTCTACAACTCCAAAGTCAAGCATCGTAGCTTACAAGAAGGAGATCTTGTCCTCAAGAGAATCTTTCCGCGCCCCGGGGCACTGGACCCCATCTGGGACGGACCATATGTAATTCATAAAGATCTCCACAACGGAGCTTATATTTTGTCAACAGTGGACGGAGAGGTGTTCCAGAGGGCATGGAACATCCGACACCTCCGTCGATACTTTTCTTAACTTGTACTGCCCATATGAAGTGAATTAACAAAGAGAATCAGTGGACGTAGGCATTTTCGTGCCGAACCACTTTAAAAAACTTGGCTCTTGTTAACTTGTTCCTTTATATCTTGGCTACTTATTAAGCATTATCCTTTGCTGTTGAACAAAATCCTTTGCAGATGACATTTCAATTCAGAGCTTCACAACACAACTCCACGTGGACAAAATCTAACAGGTACGCTACGATCCTATGCCCTCGCCAATGAGACACTTTGCTCCGGTATCCCTCTACCGTGAGTTAACTCATTGTTTGCCTCGGCCCTTAAAGCCGACTGTAATAAGCCGAGTATAAGTCATAAATAAAAGGCCGATATAGCCTATGGCAGCTCATTACAGCGATTCGGCTCGCCGGCAACTGTGAACCGACCATAAGCCCCAACATAAGGTGTGGCCAGCCAGGGGCAGTTCACAGTTGACGATCGGCCCCCGCGCTAGCCGGCCACAGTAAATCGAATAATACCCGCAATTACGGGCCATAACGGCCCGGGTAGTTACTGTGCGCGATCAGCTCCGATGTGTCTTAAGTGCGGCTGTGGTAAAAAAGAAAACTCCCCACAGAGGCGTAAGATGGGTGACAAATGTCTCCAAGACCCACAGCTATGGAAAGTGACTACAAAACCCGTTTGCCACGAACTTAAGCACATCGACGGCCTTCCGTGACTGGAAGTTTTACTTTTCCTATATTTCAATTTCATTTAAAAAATTTCTCCTATTCTCCGTAACGGTGCTTGAAAGTACAGGACATGAAATAGGGAACGCTCGCTAATGGGAACAGAAACTTACAATTGGATGACGAGACACTCAACTGCATTCCGTGCTTAGTCTTACAGGGCGCACGAAGTTGCCGTCCACAGCTGAAACATGAAGGGCGGTACCTTCTACTTTTATACATTAATGCATAGCTGCAGTTCATATTCACACATCACATTTACATTGCAAAATGAGAAAATTATACTTTAAGCAAAAAACTTGGCATCAGGCACAGTCAAGTCACTAGTAACATGCATAGTTACATCACTTACACAGCACAACAAAATAGCGATAACATTCCAACATAAAAGAATCAGCTTATGTTATGAAATTACATAAAGTCATTCACCACAAACAATATTATTATAGTCACATCAATGTTTTGGACTAACATAAACAGCGATAAAAGGAAATCAAAAAGGTGGCCGAATCCGGACAAGGACCAGCTGCGTCCACGCTTCGCCCTCATCCTACCAACTCTCCAAGCCTACTTAGCCGCAGGGTCGGAGCTCCCAGCATGTTGATCGGAAGTCCCACCTGTCCAATTCAGAAGAGGAATTCATTAAACAAACAGTAAACGATCAAGTTATAAAAATCTAAAAAGAAAAGAGAAAGAGAATAGAGACTCACCAGCGCCCGCCGCTTGATCCTCATCCTCCAATTACACACCCGCTTCCTCCGCAGCAAGCAGCCGCATCCCCTCCTTCACCGCCGCCTGCTCCTCCTTCGAAAACTGAGCGGTGACTACATCCAGACTAAAGGCAGCTCCACCTTCCTTACCCGCATCAACCCTGGCCTCCTCTAAAGCCCAAAGATATACCTTGGCCATAACCCGGGGATAGTCATCCATACAGGATAAGCTGCCCTCCTTCCAAGTGCAGAAGTACATGTCTTGCAGCATATCGTCCATCATCCCCTCATTCTCTTCAAACCTCTTCTCCCGGGCCTCGGAAATCTGCAACTTAGTGGCAGCAGCATCCCTCTCCCACCGGTATCTTGAGCACTCAGCCTGGAGGGATCTCCTCATCTCCTCCATCTCTTCTTTCAACTTGGCTTGAGCAAGTTCTGCAGCTTCAAGCCTCCCAGATATCTCTTCAATCTGCTCGAGATCCGCCCTCCTAACCTCATCAACCGTGGTAATGGCCATGTCAATGCGTTTCTTGCAAGCGGCCTCCATTTTCCACAACTCAGCTCTGCTAGCCTCTTCCATGGCCTTCTTCAGTCGTTGGGAGTCGGCTTCATGCTGCGAAATCTGAATAGCCTGGTCATCAAGTTGTTTGGCCTGATCAGCAAACACTAACCACAACCTTATGTTGGCACTCCCTATCTCCTCCCCGGCCTTGGTCAATAGGACGTGATGTTCCATTAACTTCTTGACCTCCTCCGCGACCCGATCGATGTTGGCCTTGGCTTCGTCCCCCATAGCAGCTATCCGAGTAGTGAGCAGATCCAGATCTAGGGACTTAGCCTCATCAAGAACCCGAACCATGGGATTGCGGGGGAGAAGATGCTCGCCCGTGGCCTCGTCAAATAAAATATCCTGAGAACTTGGGTCCAAATCCGGGTGGCCGGCAAAGGGATTGCGAGGCACGTCGGGACGTTTTATGCGGATAACAGTGGGATTCTCGGAAGGATGCGGAGAGGGGACAAACTCCGTGGTCTCCTCTGTGATATCTCGGGAAGGCTGAGTAGGAGGCTGAGGATCAGGTGGTGAATCAAACAAGGAACGCCTCCTCTTCCTCTTTTGCATATCTTCCTCAATAACTCCAAGAAGGGGGCGATATCTAACGACATCCCCGGGACGGCCAGTTGGAGGCTTTGGTTTGGCAGAAGCTTTGAGTAGCTTATACTGTTCAAGGCGGTGCCGGATATCTGATGATTTGGCCGCCTTACCCGCTTCTGGAATAAAAACCAAGTGTTACGAACATACAATGATCCACAATTCAAGAAATATGTTAAGAGAAAAAGAGTGAGAAGGCACATCTATTATACAAACCCTGCGGAGGAGTAGGATACTGCAATAAGTCCTGAATCTCATTCCAGGACGGAAGCGAACCATAAAATATTCCTAAGTCCCTATCATAAATGGAGTCTGCAGAAGTCAAAAGATCACCTTGAATCGCTGGAATCGCCCTAGCTGAAGAACTCTTAGAGAATGGATCAGCGCCAGCCCCTGCCTTGTCAACCTCCTTTGCCTTCTCAACCAAAACCAATCCTTCCTTCGACTCCCCAAAAGCTTGACGGAAAGCATCGTCCGTCCACTCATGAATCTCTCCCGCTTGCCCGGAGGTTAAGGCACCAACGCCACTACCTCTCTGTCCATCTCCTCCTTCACCCTCACCTCTATCTTCCTCCACATCTTCCTCTCCCGGAGCAATTGGGCAAGTGCTAGGAGAGGGACCATCAGACTTCTTAAGTTTCTTACCTCCAACAACGGGAGGCTTTGTAAAAGGTTCCCTCTTGCCACTCTTCACCGTGGCCCCTTCCTTGGCTTTGGCAGCCTTCTCCGCAGCCGTGTCTCTCTGCTTAACCACGGACTGGTGTGGCAGGATCAAGTTGTGCTCCAGGAGAGTATCATTCCTGATCAGGAAAGAAGCTGACTTGTCCCGTCCCGAAATGGCCTTTATTTCGCAGCCATTTGGACCAGGGAATCGCTCTCTACGACTGCAAAACCACCTTTCGCTAGCAAGAAATAAAAGCATATCAGAACACTGCAGTCGGAACAAAGAAATTGTAAATAAAGTTCAACTTACAGCCAGAAGTGAAGAGGCGGAAGGAGACAGAATCGTCCTTGATAAAAAACCATTCTTTCTTAAACATGGTGAACTTGGAGTATAAGTCCAAGACCGGTTTGAAGGGCACGGCCACTTCTAAACTAACATACGGAGACCCCTTCTTGTAGCCTCTCAGATTATACAAGTATCGGATTTCCCGGTTAGAAGGGGGCGCCCATACCTCCTCTGGAAGATAACGAATAAGCACACCAGAATAGCGTAGGAATTGGGCTGAAGTTAGAGAGGGGCCACATTCAGATAGGTAATGAAGCTGACTATCCATGCATTGATCGGAGGAATGGCCCCACACATGCAATGGTACCTACTGTATGCAAAATATCCTTCGGGGGGATTATACGGCATCACTCCATCTTCCGGCAACAGCATGCGAGCCCTGTCAATCCCAAAGGAACGAGAAATGACATCAAGCTGCTCCTCCCAGAGGGAGCCAGGAAAACAATCGGGCGGAGAATTCAGAAGCTCCTGGGGGCCATACCAATCTACTAGCGACCTCGGGGCAGGTCCATGACGTTCCGGTCTTGGCTGGAGGCACGGAGGAGGACTCTCCTTCACCCCTGGACTTCCGTGCATCTGATCGAGTTTCTGCTTTGCGAGACATTATCTGCAAACACCGGAAGAATAAATTAGAACAAGGATTATGGAAACATGAGCAAGTAGATACATACAGCCTGAAGATTCGCTCACAAATTCAAAACTAATTCGCCAAAATGAAAGTTTTCAAGCTCATTCGGTTTTCACACTCATTCGGTTTTCAAGCTCATTCGGTACTCAAGGACCACGAGCCCATTCGGTAAAACAAAGAAACCCCATTCGGCGAAAAGAACGCACCTGATTCGGCTTCAAGATGATTCAGCGCTAGATGATTCGGCACTAGATGATTCGGCACAAGATGATTCGGCGCTAGATGATTCGGCACTAGTTGATTCGGCACTAAGGAGATCCGGCTGTTTCAAATGGTGGGAGAGGAACGAAGGCACGTGGCCCCTATTTATAAGCAAAAACAATAACCGGACCAGATGGTTCGGCATTAGATACCGGATGATAGAAAAACAAAGCACGCCATATGCAGGCATATGCCCTACTTTGGGGGGCAAGTGTTGGACGAATTTTCACCACCAATCCAAATCCATCCCTAGCCGAACCAGGGTATCACCAGTCCAACCCCATCTCCCATCCGGACCATCAACCCACCGAACCAGCCACACCGGACCAAGCTCCTCTCCCTACAGGCCGAACCAAGTGTTTCTCCTCTACTACCGAACCACTTCCTGACCGAACCAATGCACCACCGAACCAACCAAACTCCACCGGTCCAACACCACACCCTGCATAGCCGGACCAGAACCCACATCCACACTCCTACCACCGAACCACCTCACTGCTAGTACCACCGAATCAAGAGCAAAAGGGCTACCACCGGACCAACATGACGTCGGACCAACGTATCGCCGGACCGAATCAACTCTCCATCGAGGCACTGCCGAACCAACGCTATCAGGCCAGATTGCTCCAGTCCAGGCCCACCAGCAGCTATATACATCCAGAACCCCTGCCCCAGCCTCACTCTATAAATAGAGGGGCAGGGGTACAACAATGGCGGACAAGTTTGAGAGCTCAAGCAAGGAAGGAACTTTCAAACAACTTTCTTATACTTGTACTTAAAGCTTTGTACTTGTAATCTGAAAGAAAAAGGATAATAACATATAAAGTGGACGTAGGCACATTCTGGCCGAACCACTATAAATCTTTGTGTCTTTTACAGTTCAGTCCCTGCTTTTTACATATTTGCATAAGTCACCCAAATCATTAAAAACCACATAAAATCAACTAAATTATACGGATTGGAGGTGTTTGCCCATTTTTTGTGCAAACAGATGATGATTATTGGGTATTTATAGGGATTAAAACCCTAAATTGTTTTCGTATATTTCTTGTTTAAATGATTCTTGATTTTGACACTTGCGTTGATTTTTGATTGATTCAAGCACTACGATCTCTGACTTCTTCATTGTTGAATTTGCTTGAATGTTATTTAAGTCGGTTCCGTTCATTACTCCTTGTGTGATATATGCACTTGCATTGATTTATGATTGCAAGGCTGAGATGATTCTGACCTGTTCATATATTTGTGATATATTGTTGCTACTGCCTTGGTCACCACAGCTTTGACTCTGGCATGACATGATCATTTTGAAATACATTGACTTGGTTAATTCTTGTTTATCATATTATCTACTGCGAGATAAAAGTTGACTTCGGCATTTAAATATTTAAGATACTCTGGACTTTGACTTGTTTAATTCCTTTCTGCTATCACTTGTTCATCTGATTGATTTCAATGCAACATTAAACTGGGTTAATCGAACTACATGCTTTCCTTGATTTTGTTCGAATTGCTTTCAGGTTAATAACTGTTTGATTATTTCTTTTGTAACTGTTGATTATGTGGACTTGTTCGATTGTTAATTGATCACTGTCACTGCTTGCTTGGAGTTCTATGTCCAGTAGCTTGTATTGGTTTCATGTGATGTTCATCTTGTGTATACATACATTCATGTATATATGTGTGCATGTCCTGAGCTTATTGAACTATCGTCTGCATTGCTTTTAGAAAACTATCTGATTCAGTTTAAATCCGGTTGCATTGCATGTTTATTTCAAGTTAAACTTGATTCTGTCCTCATTGCATCCCTTGTGTGCTCATATGTGTTCCTCTGGCATATATTCAAGCTTGAAAGTTGGTTGTATGTTGGTTGTCCAGTGATTGTGTCTGGTGTACATTGTTTGCTTCGACTATCCATGCTTGTGTATTTGAGTTTTGGTTGACCCTTCACTTGTATGCTATCATTGCTCTATTGTGATCTACTTAGAGTCTGGTTCAAGTGTTCATGTGTCCATTGATTTGAAAACTTCCTTGATACATTTTTACATACTCCTATCTGGTGTGGTTCACTTGAGTCTAGTTATTTGAGTGTTGGTGTTTATTGAAGTCTTGTTGTAACTGAACTTGAGTACTTGCATTCAGCCTTGTGTTTGAAGTTCTGTTGCATGTGTGGTTCATGTGGCCTTGTTCTGTTCTTGTATCATTGTAGAGTCTGCATTCATATTGATCTTGTAGTCTAAGCCTGCTGCTTTGTACATGTCTCTCAAACCATGTCTCTGTTTTCTGGCATCACTCTAAGTCTGGTTGTCTTGATCATGCCATTTCTTTGAGTCTGGATGCTGTTGAGCTTGTTTGTGTTCTTATAGTCATGTTCATGCCTGAACATTTACTTTGTTGATTTAGAGACATCATTTTGTTCTTGCTTATTGATCTGGTCACTTTGAGTCAGTTTCCTTTCATCCATTCAGTTCACCACCACTAGTCTTAATTTGGTTCACAGCGAATCTCCTTCAAGTGTGCTTACTTTGTACATGTGGTGGTCTGGGTTCAAGTGTTGTTTTGACTTTAGTCTAGACTGGTTCTTGTTAGTTGAGTCCACTTCTCTATTATTTTGAGTCATACTTGAGATAATTCACGTGCTCACTTGTCTTAAGTTACAACTGAACACATTCCGTTGTCTGGTTTAATATTGAACTGTGTATTCATGGCTTCACAAGTCTGTTATCATGTGATCTGGTATCACTTTGTGTTGAGTCTTGCATCTATGCTACCTGGTCTCTATTGCAATGTAGTCATGTGACGGCCCGCCTTACATTCCACAGGAAGACGCATCATCATTAAGAAAGAAAGGGATAGAAAAGAGAAAAGAAAGAAAAGAAAGAACTAAACAATATCAGAATATCACAGCGGAACGAATGAAATATAGTAATCACATAGCTATTACATAATATACAATGCCTATCAGAGTTACACAGCTTTATATCACAATACATTAGACAGTTATAAATCATGTCTATCATACAACTCAAGATACAACACAGATATCAACACAGAGATCAACACAGTGGAACTACTATATATCTATATACGCTGAAGCATCCCGCTCCATATCTCCTCCAAAATTGTCAAAGAAAACTTGAATCCCTTGGCTACTCATAAAAATTTGAGTACCTAAGAGTTTAAGAAAAACAGAAAATAAACTCCGGGTCAGACATGGGTCTGGTGTGAGAAAACAGGTTAAAGTTTTTTAACTTTGAAAATTATTTGGAAATAAAAGGTATCTCGTAAGACTTCTCACACATAAACATGGAAAAGTTTTTACCTTACGATAACCAAAATATTTGATAGGAAATCCAGTTATATTATAATATGGTCTAGGGTTTTCAAGTAAAATACAGAAATAGCTGGAATGCTTACATCTCACGTTCCATCATATTTGGCACAATCTATACGAACGGCACTTGTTGGAGATTGGATTCCATACAATGGTGGGGCTACTAGGGTACCGCCTGTCACAGTACGGGGCCTGGATCACTGTACCGAGGATCCCTCCCGATCCCCTGCAACACAAGGCCGGAACCATCCCTTACTGGATAGTCTCAAACAAGACAACCCAGCGGTTGGAGCCCGCAACCGCATACACAACCGAAATAAAAAGGGACCTCAAGATAGAGGAAAATCTCATCCTACTTGAGTGCGACCAACTTAACCTTGCTGCACCTCCCATGTTTTAGCCATTCCTGGTTGATGAGGCTTGATGCTACGATTACCTTTATAGAACACATCTATCTTATAATTCTCATTGTCCTCCAATGACGATGGTCTGAAAGCATTCAATCCATACAAGTCCGTTCCGGTTTCGAACGAAACCTAAGGCATTATCTTGTTACACTCATTTTGGAATCACCCTCAGAGTTAACGACAAAAACCCTTGCATTCTGAAACTCCATCTCGATCTTCTCTTTGAGATGTCACGACCTATCGGTTAACTTAGATCGATGTGGTTTTTCAGATAATCAAATTTAATACCCGATCACGGTCTCATCGAAGTCCAAACGTATCATAAAGGCCAAGTTGTTTAAAGTTTAAACAATCTAATTCAATTCAATACTTGAATTCACATAGCGTTTGTTACAGATAAATATCACACATTTATCATAGATATATTCAATATCACTTCACAGAATATCATAGATTATCAAACAATAGATATTTACCAATCCAGACATTCTACTCAAACAATCATCCACAAGCAAGAATTATTAATCCATATTAAAATTAATTTAATTAATCTTAAATTAAATTGATTACTTAAGAATAAATCAGCTAACCCTGCATAATCAACCATTAATTAATTACAAACCTTTTAGTTAATTAATCATCCTTTAAATATCCATCTTAATTAATCATCCTTGATTAATTATTCTTTAATTACATAAAGTAATTTGCCTTTAATTAATTACACAAATTAATTATCCTAAACTATTTACAATAATTAACCTTTAGTTAGTCTCATTAATTAATGATCCTCTAACTACTTTTATTAATTAAGTATTCTTCTAATTAATTACATTTAATAATTTACACTTTAATTAATCACATTCATTAATCAATCTTGATTAATCTTATTTAGTAATTAACTATTCTTAATAACTTACATTACTTTAACTAACTTTTAATTAATTATATTAATCTTTTAATTGATTACACCAAGTAATTAATCCTTAATTACTTCAACTAAGTAATTATCCTTTAATTACTTCCCATTAAGTAATTCCCCTTTTGTTAATTACATTCAGTAGTTACCTATTAATTACTTACATTAAGTAATTACACTTATTTAATTTCATTAAGTATTTATACTTAAACAATCATCAAGAGATTGTCTTTAATTAATTAACAAATTAATTAACTTAAATTAATCACATTCATTTTATTGATTACAATTGAGTAATTCATCCCTTAATTACCTTATAAACCAATTAATAAATCTTTAATTACAGATTAATTTTTCATTAACCATTAATTAATAAACCTTAATTATTAATAAGAAAAACTAAATTACAAATTAATTAATCCTTAATTACCAGTTTATTAATCCTTAATTTCCATTTTATTAATCAATTAATTAATCTTTAATTATAGACTAATTATCCTTTAATTATTAATTAATAACCCTAATTATTAATTAATAAAACTTAATTACACATTATGTACTACTTAATTATCAGTTAATCAAGCCTTAATTTACGGTTTATTAATCCTTGATTTCTTAATTAATAAATTCTTAATTATTAATTAATTACCCTCTAATTACTTAATTAATTAATCTCTAATTAAAAATTAATTAATCACTAATTACGTAATTAATTAATCTTAATTACTTAATTAATTAATTCTCAATTACAGCTTAAGTACTTAATTAATTAATCTCTAATTACAAGTTAATTAATATCTATTTATCTAATTAATAATCCTTAATTACGAATTAATTAATCTTTAATTAATTAAATAATAAACCTTAATTATAAACTTATTAATCCTTAATCATTAATTGATTAAATAACTTAATGACTCTTTAATTACCTCATTAATTATCAAACCTTGATTAATTATAAGATAAAACATTTCCTTTATTGATTACTTAATCACATTAATTTAAAACATTTATTATTTTAACTAACACTTAATTATATTAAAAATCAATTTCCAAAATAACTTAAAAACTTACTTAACAAATTTAAGTTAAAACAATCATATAACTTTTAATCAAATGTTAATGAAAACATTTGTACACGGAAAAGAAGTTATTTAAGAAGAGTTTAAACCAAATTCATTTTAAAATTTCAAAACTTTGCTTTTCAAAAACTTTAAAAAATGTTTTAAAACCTGCTTCGGGTTCAACCCGATATTTACTCGAGACTGGCCTCGAATTTCTTCTTCTTCTTATCTATATTCTTTTACTTGGTTTAAATTTTTAAAACGCAACGTTAATACTCACGTACTCGAGAACAAATTCGAGCCTAACATCATTTCTCCCGTACTTCGACCCGGGGTAACACACCTCGCAAACACACAGGCACATCAGAGAACTACGCACGTGCACAGTGTCGTAAGGGCGTTTTGGATACCCTCACCACCTCCGACAAGACATCTTTCGCCTCTACAATCGATTCTAACTACCTAGAATCCACCCCAAATCCCTAATCAAAAACGAGCTTTTCACGTAAGCCTGGAAACCAAACATCACCTGGAACCAGTCTCGATAAGGCCACCCTGACCATCAGAAGCTCCACCCCTCCGACCACTGCCTCGACCATGACCTAAGCATCGTTTCCCCTACGTTCGGCCTAACTCGATGCTCCAATGATGTAGCAGTAACCCAAAACCCAACCTCGACTTCAAACTATCCAAAAACCCTAGTTTGATCCACCGTCGATGCCACGACAAACTATCGACACTCAAACCATTTTTCCCGGCCTCCTCGATTGTCATGCTAGCTTCGAAACAAACCTCGACCACCAAAAGTTCGTCGATCGCCAGAAAAAGGTAGAAATTCATTTTCTTCTTATCTTCTAAATTCTCATCCAAAACTCAATTAAAAATCTTGATTTTCATTTTAAAAATCCTATTTCTCGTAGATGTATCAGATTATAAACTTGAATCTGCAAATTATTAATGGTGAAATTTTTATAAAATCAAGTTTTTACTGTATTGTAAACATCTTGGTTGATACTGCCTACAATTCTTGCTATATAGATTTTTAAAATTTAAATCTCGTTGTTTTAAACAAATTTTGTTCAAACATTGTGACATAAAACTGATCAGAGACAAGACAATTGATTGTTGAATTTTACTGCATCCAGTAGTTTAAGAACAGAGCACAACCTTGAATTACAGACATGCACACAGAGATATTCACATACATATATACATAAAATCATTAATTCCAACATGAAAACCATTATTGCCTATTCTAACTTAAGTTTTCTGCATGCAATAGGGATTTAAACAAATTAAAAGATTTTTAAAACAAGTTTGTTTGCTCATCAGTTAAACAGAGAAAGTCTGAGTCTTTTAAAACTGGAAACTTGAAAATGCTTGAAAGCTTGCTAGAACTTTGACAATTTGTTTGATTTCAGGTTCACTTGCTTACAGATTTTTTGAACTTCCCTTGTTTTGATAAAATGTTTACAGGTTTGAGAAGAATGTTTGAGAATTTGTTTACAGGATTTTTGATTTGTTTTTGAGGAAATGTTTTTACAAGTTTGATTCTAGCTTTTTAAAATGTGAAGATAAGAATAGAACTGAAGAAAGAAGGTGAATGTTTATATAGATTAAATTTAGGATTAATTAAAATTAACGAATATAAAAATAAAAAGAATGATGCTTGTTCAAATCAACTACATTTGTCATTTACAGTCCCTTATTAAAGTACACATGTTATCACAAGCTTTTAAAATTAACCACTTGTCATTATTCATTTTTATATTATTTTTAAATGATTTCAAAAGCTTTTATATTTATTTTTCCTAGTTAATAAGTATATTTCTTAATTAATAAATGCTTATCTTAATTTATATAAATAAAACCTTTAAAAGAAAATAAAATGAAAACCAATTAGATTCTAAATAAAATCATATAAAATATATTTAATCCATTCTTAAATGATAACATAAAATTTTTGTATTTATTACCTTTTTAATACATACCTCCTTAATTTATATAAATAAAATTCTTTAAGAAAAATAATAAAAACAAGTCTTATTTGAAATAAAAACCTTATTCATATATTTTGTATCCTAAATATTTTTAAAATGTATATCTTTTAAATTCTAAATTTAAAACCAAATTTTAAATTCAATTTCAATTTTAAAAAAATCAAATTTAAAATCAATTCAAATAAATATATATTAATTTGAACAAGCACATTACTACTTTGAAAATAATAATTCTATTTTAAAATCCCTTTATTGTTTGAAAAAACAATTTTACCGATTTTCAATAATAAATAAAGGAGATTATCACATTTTAAATTTCTTGAAATTCCGGGATATCACAAGTCTGGTCTTGGTTCAGTCGCATCTGTAACATTTTGAAGTCATTCTCATGTTGTAGCTTATTATGGTTGAAATTTGAACTGTATGTAGTTGCATGCTCCATTTGCAGCTAAGTTTTGTATATGGTTGAATGCATTCGATACTTTGAACTGTAGTCATTTTAAATGCATATGTATTCCAAGGTGTGACGCCTCACCCCGAGACCCACATTAACAAAGAGTATTACTGGGTAATATTGTCTGCTAATGTAGAGAATATGGATGGATAGGAGCGACCATCTATAGCCTTGTCTTAAATATCTATTGAATACGTCGACAATGCCATATTTTTTCCTGATTCAAGTGGATCGACATATCCAATATATACTTAATACAAAGCCATAGGTGGCTATAAGATCTATTAGAACAAAATACAACAACTCAAATGTAAAACACATCACAGAACAACAGATAATCGCATACACACACATATACAGATACATCACAGTGTATACAAAATGATACATCACGTACGTGGTATGACGACCACAATACAAACACTAGTCAAAAGAATATACATATCAGAGTAGAAAACCAAAAAGGACTACTCAAAAGGCTATATTTTTTTATTTCTCTTCCAATTTTTTGAGCTTTGCTCAGCGAGATTATGTGAGTATTTCAACTCACCTTGCTGTAGCTGCAGAAACACCCGGATTTGAGCTGAAAAGTGGAAGCTTTGTGCAAGTTTTGGCTTCAAGAACCTGTAAAAGTGAGAAGTAGATACATGAAAATGGAAGAAAGGCCATTAAAAGACAATTCATTTCACACCCTGAGACCCATATTGTAACAAACCGGGATTCGCAATTATTTTATTATCGTCATTAGACGATTAATATTGTTTGCCAATTGCAGTTTGGAGTTTTTAAAATCGGGTTGAAAATCCTTTTAATAATTTGATAAAGGTTATGCGGGCTTTAAATGAAATTTAGCCCACGTTATCTTTTGTTTGGGTGTCGCGTTATATTGCAGCAGACCGTTCCTCTTTCATCTTTATCGCTAACCCTAAAACAAAAAAATAAAATAAAAATAATGGGGGCTAGGGTTGACGTCGCCCGAAACTTTGATTGACGCGGTGTCGATTTCATTCCTTCGTTCCAAATTGAGGCTTTGAGAAATGAAGGCGTCGACCTTGCCGATCGATAGCTGTGCTCGTCGAACAGGTGATTGATCCACTCACATCTAGTTCGAATTCGTATAATTCTTTGTTGTTCGGATTTCCATAGCTTTGAATTTGGTTTGAAACGGCTGCTTGAATTTTGTGGCATTCGATTTGATTCTAATTGGCCTTCGGCCATTTTTTTTTTGAAACTCACTGTTTAATTATTTTAAAACTACTATTGTTTAAAAATGTTTGACCTTGACTTCGATCATGACTTGATGTTGCTGACTCCGATTTGGATTCGACCCACAGTTGTCTTCGAGTGCAAACTTTATTTTGTGAAAATATTTTAGACGAGAATTCATTTCTGTCTGTGCATTTGCTTTAAGTACTTGATTTCGGTCAGTAGTTCATGGCTTCAACTTGTTTTGAGATTACCAGACTTGGCCATGATTTTATCACTTGACTTTGAGTTTGGTTACCCTTTCGCTTCTGGCATCAATAATTTTATACATATGTGATTGTACACTCATGTTACTCAGTCCTACAGTATGCAGTGTCACTCAGGTTATTGAGGTTTGTTTATTTAAGTCATATCTACGTGTTCATGAATGTTTGCATCGAATTGTTTCGTTCGGTGATCTTGTGGCACTGCTTACTGTCAGGTTGTATTGACGTTTGAATTTATTTGTGTTATTTTGCATGGGGTTCGACACTGTCTTGGTGGCTTTGTTCAAACTACCTATGTCTCTTGCTTATGCTGGTGTTGTCCTATTTTGATATAGATATATATGTGTATTCATATATATGCATACATGCATTCTTGTACTTGTATTGATTGCTGCCTTGAATTTGTTCACTATGTTCACAGTGTTGCTCCTTGTACTTAATTTGAACTATGGCTTCACTGTGTCGAGTTGTACACAAGCTTGTTCCTCGACCTGTGTCATACATGTAGGCACTGCCTGTGTACGTTTCATATGCATGTTTCTTTTATATGTGAGGCTTGGTCACCTGTGGCCTTTGTGCCTTGATGCTATTTCTTTATATGCATTTTGTACCACTGCCTTGTGCACTTGGTCATTCGAGCCTTTGTGCATGCATTTGAGTTGTGTTGCCTTTGTTGATAGTCTTGGGTGTACATGAATGCATTTTAAATCTCGCAGCATTGTCTGATATGCATTTGGATTTGTTTTTAATTGCACTTGAATGTGCATTCAAATTTCTTATGGGGTTTTGGTGCTGATTTGTGTTGTATTTGCCTCTTTGTACCTTTCTTTAAGTCTGTTTCCAATGTTTCTAGTATCTGGTCTTGTGGCATTCACTTTTGTATATGCAGTCCTTGTTTTGGGTTGACATGGTCTCTCGACCGCCCGTTGCCGTAATATGTCACTTATTGTTGTATTGTGATTTGTACATTGAGTTGAATCCAGCTTAAACGCTCGGGTTTGACCTTATGCACGTGTTGTGATTTTATTTGTATTGCATTTGAGTTGAGGCTGACTTTTCCTTGGGTTTGGCCTTGTGCTCGTATGTGAAATTTCATTGAGCTTTTGTGTACATCATCACTGTAGTGGCGAGAGGCAGTGCACGCGAGCATGTACTGCAGCCACACCGTATCGTTTTATTAATATTCTAATTGCTTTTGATTTATTGATCTTTTGCGTAGTCTATATGCTGTAGTGGCGAGGCAGTACACGCGTGTGTGTACTGCAGCCCTACCCGAATTGACATTTTAATTGATATTTCAATTGTTTGAATTGTTTCGCGTGTCCAATTCAATATTTTGAATCGTATTTTGATTTGGTTTAACTTGATGATTTTGTTGATATCTAATTATCTTTTTGATAAATAGATTATGAGTTTCTAATTATTTATTTAATAATTAGATTTTGTCGTTAATTGTCGTTTAGGCAATTCTGTTTTTTTTAAACTATCTTCATTGATAACCCTTTTATTTATCTTCGTTGATAATTTGAATTTGTTGATTTGTTGTTTAACATTGTTACGTGTTATATTTACCGTTATCCGATTTACTTATTTAAGGATTGGATAGGTGAATTTATTTTGACTGTCATCTAATTGTTATTTAATTATTATTGCTTCCGTGCATCAATAACTGAGTTTGAATTAGACTGACCCATGTATTATTTTCTTTTGAATTTAATACTCGGGTCAGACCGAGTTATACAGGTTGTAGATATCTTGCCTTGGGTTGCTGCTTGAGCTATGAAGTCTTTTCATATCTTTTGGAGTAGTCGTCGTCATTTTATAGTTGTCAGTGTATTTGTATATGATGTTATATATTCATGTATATTATTCACGATAATGCACTTGTATATGTAACTTCTAGAGACGACAGTTGTAGTTGTATCATATGTATGGTATATTGTAACTGACATCAGTTATATATATATACATATATATATATGAGACTTTTGTTATTTGTGTTCCGCATTTTGTTTATCTGTGTTATTATTATATATATTGTTCTAAACTATTGTGAACCATCGTAGTTCGTTTTATACTGGAATTGGGTATGCCGATGGAAGTAAATAAATAAGAGATGGAAAATAAAAATATATACCACTCATATCGAGATAACCAGTACCAATGTAAGGCCTAACTACGGATGGCCGCTCCTATCCAGCCTTATTCTTCATAATAACAGACAGCATTTCCTTTAATACTCTTTGTTATTGTGAGCATAGAGGTGGGGCGTCATAGTTGGTATCGGAGCTTGGGGTTTATGGACATAATATAAAACATAACTTAGATGGAACATGTGTTACAACTATTTGTCGATGTTTTATTGTGCTTTGAGTCAAAACCAAAGTTTTGAAATTATGATGAAATTTTTAAATATCTTTATTTAAAAATAATAGTGAAACTGTGTTTTGATGATTGAGTAATTTGTATTTTGTTTATCAGAGTGCGCAGCGGAAACAGAGAGACCGTTTTCGCTGAGTACAGTTGGTAACCTTTTTGATTTAAAAATCAAAATATGAAATTGAAATAAATTTCATTGTGTTGTTACATAGCTGCGTTTAATTTGTTTTCTTTGAAAATTTCGAATCCAATTTGAGGATCCAAAGTGATTGTAGATATGTGATTTTGTTGAGATTTTTGCTGTTTTGAATTGTCTTCATTGAAGATATATTCGAATGATTTCTCTGTTCATTTTGTAGTATACGTGCAAATTTGAGTTGCACGTTACTGCATTAATTTTACAATGAACCAGTGTTTGGTTTTAAACGTATTTTGTTGCCATTATTTTTATAATGGGGTTTTTACATCGGTGCTAAGTTTTTGGAGCGCGGTGTTTTGTTGACATTTAAATGAATGAAAATTCACTGGTATTATATTTTGATGCAAATTATTTTGATGAGATTTTAACGTTCAAAATTACTGTCGCTTTGACTTCAGTAACCGTCAAATTTAAAGTGGATTTTCAAGCGGTTATCCCGCAATGCTGATTTTTTTGTCCGTTTTTACGGTATTTTGAGAATTGCAATTTCCTTATCGAAGTGGCTACTGATGTTTCTGTTTTAATCACGTGTAAAAAGTTTTCAATTTTTTTTACAGTTTACGCTTTCAAAAGAATGAGGAAGCGATTTAAACGTTTCGGCATAATCGAGGACTATGACCCCTTTCTTTTACTGATTCGTTTAATTCTGGACTTATCCGTTTGAGAATGTAAATTATTACTTTTATAAATAAATGAAATTGTTTTCAGAAGTTTTGCAGTTTGCACTTTCAAAAGAATGAGGAAGCGATTTAAACGTTTCAGCAAAATCAAGGACTATGACCCCTTTCTTTACTGATTCGCTTAATTCCGGACTTGTCCGTTTGAAAACATAAAATGTTATTTATTTAAAATACACAATTTTGCACTTTCAAGGAAACGATGAAGAGAATTAAACGATTTAGCAAAACTTGTGGTTATGGGACATGTGCGTTTGCTATTTCGGTTAATTCTGGACTCGTTATTTGAAATATTTGTTGTTTTTATGATTTTGATGATTTTGTGAGCTTTTGAGCCACTCTGTTGGACTTTCGGGGTCATTTGTTGGACCTTCGGGTCATATGTTGGACCTTCGGATCAATACTAGTACTAGACCTTTGGGTCATTTATTGGACCTTCGGGTCATTTGTTGGGCGCCAAAATATAGTACTTGGTAGGCTTCGGCCATTTGTTGATGCACGTGCGGCGTAGCTTAAAAACTCGCCATCTAATGGGATCGATCCAACCTTTTATGTTGATTTTCTAGATTATCTTAATTGATTTCTAGATATTTGTTGTTTCCAATTATCAACGGGTAATTGGATATTTGTTGATATGAGTTCTAATTATCTTTGTTGATAATTAGATATTTGTTGTTTCTGATTATCGTTTTTGATAATTGGATATTTTTTGATTCTGATTATCGTTTTTGATAATTAGATATTTGTTGATTTGAGATTTCTGGTTATCGTTTTTGATAATTGGATATTTGTTGATTCTGGTTATCGTTTTTGATAATTGGATATTTGTTGATTCTGATTATCGTTTTTGATAATTAGATATTTGGTGATTCTGATTATCTTTTTTGATAATTACATATTTGTTGATTTGAGATTTCTGATTATCGTTTTTGATATTTGGATATTTGTTGATTCTGATTATCGTTTTTGATAATTAGATATTTGTTGATTTTAGATTTCTCGTTATCGTTTCTGATAATTGGATATTTGTTGAATCAGACTATCGTTTTTGATAATTAGATATTTGTTGATTTGAGATTTCTGATTATCGTTTTTGATAATTCGATATTTGTTGATTCTTATTATCGTTTTTTATTATTATATATTTGTTGATTTGAGGTTTCTGATTATCGTTTTTGATAATTAGATATTTGTTGACTTGAGATTTCTGATTATCGTTTTTGATAATTGGATTTGTTGATTCTGATTATCGATCTTGATAATTCGATATTTGTTGATTCTGAATATCGTTTTTGATAATTAGATATTTGTTGATTCTGATTATCGTTTTTGATAATTTGATAATTGTTGATTTGAGATTTCTGAGTATCGTTTTTGATAATTAGATATTTGTTGATTCTGATTATCGTTTTTGATAATTAGATATTTATTGATTCTGATTATCGTTTTTGATAATTAGATATTTGTTCATTTGAGATTTCTGAGTATCGTTTTTGATAATTAGAAATTTGTTGATTTGAGATTTCTAATTATCGTTTTTGATAATTAGATATTTGTTGATTCTGATTATCGTTTTTGATAATTAGATATTTTTTGATTCTGATTATCGTTTTTGATAATTAGTATTTTTTGATTCTGATTATCGTTTTTGATAATTAGATATTTGCTGATTTGAGATTTCTGAGTATGATTTTTGATAATTAGATATTTGTTGGTTTGAGATTTCTGAGTATCATTTTTGATAATTAGATATTTGTTGATTCTGATTATCGTTTTTGATAATTAGATATTTATTGATTTGAGATTTCTGAGTATCGTTTTTGATAATTAGATATTTGTTGATTCTGATTATCGTTTTTGATAATTAGATATTTGTTGATTTGAGATTTCTGAGTATCGTTTTTGATAATTAGACTTTGTTGAAAATTTGTAAATTTCTTTTATGAAATTAAAAGATTTCCCTGGGGTTTGTGTTCTTGACCTTTATTTCTTTAACTTAACCAGTTTATGTTAGAAAAATAAACGTTATTGACATCTTTAATTATGAAAATTACGGGGACGCAATTTTTATAAGTAGGGGAGTATGTAACAACCCGGGATTTCACAATTATTTTATTATCGTCATTAGACGATTGATATTTTTTGCTAATTGCAGTTTGGAGTTTTTAAAATTGGGTTGAAAATTCTTTTAATAATTTGATAAAGGGTATGCGAGCTTTAAATGAAATTTAGCCCACGTTATATTTTGTTTGGGTGCCGTGTTAAATTGCAACAGACCGTTCCTCTTTCATCTTTATCGCTAACCCTAAAATAAAAAATAAAAGAAAAATAACGGCGGCTAGGGTTGACGTCGCCCGATTCTTTGATTGACGCGGTTTCGATTTCGTTCCTTCGTTCCAAATTGAGGCTTTGAGCAATGAAGGCGCCGACTTTGCCGATCGATAGCTGTGCTCGTCAAACAGGTGAGTGTTCCACTCACATCTAGTTCGAATTCGTATAATTCTTTGTTGTTCGATTTCCATAGCTTTGAATTTTGGTTTGAAACGGATGCTTGAATCCCGTGGCATTCGATTTGATTCTATTTGGTATTCGGCCATTTTTTTTGAAACTCACTGTTTTATTATTTTGAAACTACTATTGTTTAAAAATGTTTGACCTTGACTTCGATCCTGACTTGATGTTGCTGACTCCGGTTTGGATTCGACCCGCAGTTGTATTC
The DNA here is from genome assembly GCA_030765085.1 of Allium cepa. NCBI lineage: Eukaryota > Viridiplantae > Streptophyta > Magnoliopsida > Asparagales > Amaryllidaceae > Allium > Allium cepa. The sequence goes on from CM060930.1 coordinate 239,568,385, forward strand.
GACTGCAAACTTTATTTTGTGAAAATATTGTAGACGAGAATTCATTTCTGTCTGTGCATTTGCTTTAAGTACTTGATTTCGGTCAGTAGTTCATGGCTTCAACTTGTTTTGAGATTACCATACTTGGCCATGATTTTATCACTTGACTTTGAGTTTGGTTACCCTGTCGCTTCTGGCATCAATAATTTTATACATGTGTGATTGTGCACTCATGTTACTCGGTCCTGTAGTATGAAGTGTCACTCAGGTTATTGAGGTTTTTTTATTTAAGTCATATCTGCGTGTTCATGAATGTTTGCATCGAATTGTTTCGTTCAGTGATCTTGTGGCACTGCTTACTGTCAGGTTGTATTGACGTTTGAATTTATTTTGTGTTAATTTGCATGGGGTTCGACACTGTCTTGGTGGCTTTGTTCGAACTACCAATGTCTCTTGCTTATGCTGGTGCTGTCCTATTTTGATATAGATATATATCGCGTATTCATATATATATGCATACATGCATTCTTGTACTTGTATTGATTGCTGCCTTGAATTTGTTCACTGTGTTCACAGTGTTGCTCCTTGTACTTGATTTGAACTATGGCTTCACTGTGTCGAATTGTACACAGGCTTGTTCCCCGACCTGTGTCATACATGTAGGCACTGCCTGTGTACGTTTCATATGCATATTTCTTTTATATGTGATGCTTGGTCACCTGTGGCCTTTGTGCCTTGATGCTATTTCTTTATATGCAGTTTGTACCACTGCCTTGTGCACTTGGTCATTCGAGCCTTTGTGCATTGCATTTGAGTTGTGTTGCCTTTGTTGACAGTCTTGGGTGTACATGAATGCATTTTAAATCTCGCAGCATTGTCTGATATGCATTTGGATTTGGTTTTAATTGCACTTGAATGTGCATTCAAATTTCTTATGGGGTTTTGGTGCTGATTTGTGTTGTATTTGCCTCTTTGTACCTTTCTTTATGTCTTGTTCCAATGTTTCTGGTATCTGGTCTAGTGGCATTCACTTTTGTATACGCAGTCTTTGTTTTGGGTTGACATGGTCTCTCGACTGCTCATTGCCGTAATATGTCACTTATTGTTATATTGTGATTTGTACATTGAGTTGAATCCAGCTTAAACGCTCGGGTTTGACCTTGTGCTCGTGTTGTGATTTTATTTGTATTGCATTTGGGTTGAACCTTACTTTTCCTTGGGTTTGACATTGTGCTCGTATGTGAACTTTCATTAAGCTTTTGTGTACATCATCACTGTAGTGGCGAGGCAGTGCATGCGAGCGTGTACTGCAGCCACACCGTATCCATTTTATTGATATTATAATTGCTTTTGATTTATTGATCTTTTGCGTAGACCATATGTTGTAGTGGCGAGGCAATACACGCGTGCGTGTACTGCAGCCCTACCTGAATTGACATTTTAATTGATATTTCAATTGTTTGAATTGTTTCGTGTGTCCAATTCAATATTTTGAATCGTATTTTGATTTGATTTAACTTGATGATTTTGTTGATATCTAATTATCTTTTTGATAAATAGATTATGAGTTTCTAATTATTTATTTAATAATTAGATTTTGTCGTTAATTGCCTTTTAGTTAATTCTATTGTTTTCTAAACTATCTTCATTGATAACCCTTTTTATTTATCTTCGTTGATAATTTGAATTTGTTGATTTGTTGTTTAACACTGTTACGTGTTATATATACCGTTATCCGATTTCCTTATTTAAGGATTGGATAGGTGAATTTATTTTGACTGTCGTCTATTTGTTACTTAATTATTATTGCTTCTGTTCATTAATAACTGAGTTTGAATTAGACTGACCCGTGTATTATTTTCTTTCGAATTTAATACTCGGGTCAGACCGAGTTATACAGGTTGTAGATATCTTGCTTTGGGTTGCTACTTGAGCTATGAAGTCTTTTCATATCTTTTGCAGTAGTCGTTGTTATTTTATAGTAGTCAGTGTATTTGTATAGGATGATATATATTCAAGTATATTATTCACAATAATGTACTTGTATATGTAACTTCCAGAGTCGACGGTTGTATTTGTATCATACGTATGGTATCACATGTATTGTAAATGACATTAGTTATATATATATAAATAAATAAATAAATATATATATATATATATCTATGTATATGAGACTTTTGTTATCTTTTTTCCGCATTTAGTTTATCTGTGTTATTATTATATATATTGTCCTAAACTATTGTGAACCATCGTAGTTCGTTTTACACTGGAATTGGGTATCTCGATGGGAGTAAATAAATAAGAGATGGAAAATAAAAATATATACCACTCCTATCAAGATAACCAATACTAATGTAAGGCCTAACTACGGATAGTCGCTCCTATCCAGCCTTATTCTTCGTAATAACAGACAACATTTCCTTTGATACTCTTTGTTATTGTGAGCATAGAGGTGGGGCGTCACACATATTAACAAAGATAATTACATAGTAATTCTGTCTGCTAATGCGAAGAATAGGGCTGGTTAAGGGCGACCATCATTGTCTTGCATTAGATAAGAGCTAAGTACGTCGATATTTATACTCTTTTTTTCATTTCGTCTCGAGTATTCAACTTACTTAATTCCTATCTAATACACTACTATGGTGGCCACAGGATCGATTCAGAAACAAAACATAATAACTACATCAATTATAAGTCAGAGAACAGCAACGCAGAAACGATACATGTGAATACATACATCAAATGTAATACAACATGCCATAAGTGGTATACAACCACAATATATACATACATTCCCCACAAAGAATATATACAACACAAGTTCCCAATAGAAAGACTACTACACGTAAACTATGCCATATCCCAAGTCGATGGTGAAGTCCAAAAGGTAAAGCAAGCTAAGAGTCCAACTACCTGACCTGCAACTTGGTCTGACCTAAGTAATAAATACATGGGCCAGGCTAACTAGAATATGATATTAGCATAAGATGAGAGGAATATAAGTGCATAAGAGAGTTCTTCCTTTAGCTATAAAGGAAGAGTACAAGTATAGTATAATCTCAATGCATGGTATATGTTCACCAAGGGTTGTCGCATGTATAAGTTTAATCCAACATAAGAAATCCATACTTAATGGAATTCAACTCGAGTGCATGGAATCAGACAAAAGTCATAAGAGAAACTCATCAAAATCCCAATATGAATCTCATGGAACTCAAGATAGATTTCAAATCTCTTAAAAACGAAATCACCCTATATAACAACTCATGTAGCACTAGGCCATCGATATAACAAAAATATCTCAAAATGGTGAAATTGTATAAAACTAAAAAAACTCAGAAACCCCGGATTGGCCAGATCCCTGATTGCAAAGCTGAAGCAATGCTGCATATGTTGAACTCTTATCCAGTGTTGTTTATAATTTAGGTACCTAACTCGTGGACTCGAAGGTCATACTCATGGTGACCGATGTCACATAACTCGTGGTGACTGAAGTCGCATAACTCATGGTGACCAAAGTCACATAACCCGTGATGACCAAAGTCACATAACTCAGATGACCCAAAGGTCTATAGCACTGGCATACTCGTGGATGTGTCACAAACTCTCGGAAAGAAACCCGAAAAGTGTTAACGTGCATCCCTTACCACATGTTCACACTAAACGGTTTACTAACCACTAGTTAACTCCACTTCATAAAAATAAAATCACAAACCTCAGGAACCTTAGAATACTCATGTATCTTGCCTCGTATCATCGGCAAGTGCAAATAAATCTCATAATGGTTTTTCATAACCCATGATTCCTAAAAAGGGAAATCTCATCTCAAGACTCGCCTTATCTCATTAGCGAGTAAAGCAACATATATAAGTGGTTCTCATTGATTATTACCCCTGTAATAGGAGATCTCGAACCTCTCAATTCGTCAAATATTGGCTAACTAAGATAATTCCTATAATAGGAATTATAAATCTCAATTATCAACTCAAAACAATATAAACAAGCTGTTTCGATCGTACAAGTCCGGAATTAACAGAAAAAGTAAACTCATGTATCATATACCACGTGTTTTACTAAATCGTTTAATTCTATTTCTCATCCATCCTAAAAGTGCAAAATCATGTATTATTATACAGAAAATAGTTTATTATAGAAAGCAAGCTTTTAAAACTATTTCTTTTAAAACTATTTTCGAAATCGTTTGGAAAAATAATCTTTTAAATTCTTTTATTATAGATAATGTATAATTATAATAGCTCTATATCAATTATAAATATTGTAAAATATTTATTTTGGAAGCTAAAGAAAGAATCTTACGAAAACGGTTAAGGAAGTACTTACAAAGAAATGACAAAAATTAACAAAAATTCAATGAAATAGTTCATAAAATCTTCATACGAAAATCCCCTAAAAACTCACTAGTCCAAAATAGGGATAAGTGGTAATATTGGCTCTTCCATCTTAGGATCAAGCCGATAAAAAAACAACATCGAAAAAATCCAGGTAAAATAATTTAAATGTTCAACTGGAGTAAGACATGCTCTGATACCAAGCTTTGACACCCCACCCCGAGACCCACATTAACAAAGAGTATTACTATGTAATATTGTCTGCTAATGCAGAGAATAAGGCTGGATAAGAGTGACCATCTATAGCCTTATCTTAAATATTTATTAAATGTATCGACAATGCCATATTATTTTTCCTGATTCAAGTGGATCGACATATCCAATAAATACTTAATACAAAGCCATAGGTGGCCATAGGATCTACCAGAACAAAGTACAACAACTCAAATGTAAAACACATCACAGAACAGCAGAAAATCCTATGTATACACACATATACAGATACATCACAGAGTATACAAAATGATACATCACATATGTGGTACGATGACCACAATACAAACACAAGTCAAAAGAATATACATATCAGAGTAGCAAACCAAAAAGGACTACACAAAAAGCTATAACAAAACGAGCTAGCAGAATAGTCCATGGAGAAGCAGCATAGGCTGAGTCTAAATGTACCTAACCTGAAACACCTCGGTCTGACCCGAGTATAAAATGCATGGGTCAGTCTAGCTAAACGAATCAGTAAATGGTGACAGTAGAATAATAGAGCATAATGATATTCTTCTTAAACAAGAAGAAACAATAAGAAAGCTAACCATAGACATATGGTGGATAAGCATCATGTATGGCATATATAATTACATTAAGTGATAGAACATTATTGCTTCAATAAGCATAAAACACAAAGGAGACGAAAAATCTCATGAATCGCCAAAATGTAGCATGATTGCTGAGCTGCTTTTGGACTTCATGTCTATGCTGTGGTGTACTCGAGTCTCTTTGTTGTATTAAGTCTGGTGTGTCTGGCTTCTGTTTTATGTGGTCCGCACTTGATACTTTGTACATATGGTGGTCTGGGTTCGTTGATATGTTCAGCCTAATCATGTACATTTGAGTCCGACCAATGTACTGAACTTTTATTCATGTTCATTGACTCTCGTAATTGACCATTCTATTTTTGTTTTGTATTGCACCTGAGTTGAATCCACCATTGGGTTGGTTTTTACCTTGTGCTCATCTATCCCAGCAATTTTATTAAGTGTACATCGGTATGCACGCCTTATGGCATGTATAATGATACACTGTTAATGTCGCAAGTTGATCGTGTAGATGAATTCGGAAGAAATGATGGTGAACAACCCAAATAACTGAGGCAAATGATATTTTCAAACACACACTTTTACTGTACATTGCAAAATATTTCTTTTTTAATTTTACCGTGTCAGTGTTTATTTTGCAGATAATTCAAATGCTGGACACAAACTGGAATAGAGTTGAAGAACAAATATGAGTGAATGAGTGATATGTAGTGAGAGGATAAATTTTAAATTGAAATTTGTAATGTAGTCGAAATTATATTGTAAAATGGCAATGTGTAAATGTAAAATGAGAGCTTAAATTTGCACTATTCGAATTTATAATAAAATATTTGGTTGAATAAAATATTTGTTTGAATATGAATTCTGTGCTATTTATTTTATTCATCAAATATTTATTTAATTATGTGAAAAATAAAATGGTACAATAAAAAATACATTTAAATGAATATATATATATATAGGTTTATTATCATCAAGAAAATCATATACTAGCATATCCCCCTTTCTATGATAGCAAACATATATTAAGATATTGAATTTATTAAATGTATTTGGTCATTGATGAAATCTATTTTCTCCCCTTATTTAAATGCTCCCTCTCTACAAAGTTCTCCCTTCATATATGCATGAAAATAAATAAAAATATTCAAATGAACCTAGATGGGAATATGCAAATAAAAAATAAAATATTTGAACTTTATTTTCCAAAATCTTAACTTTTCTCTCCCCCTTTTGTTATCAACAAAAGAGTAATAGTGTTGGAAAAATAGAGCTAAAGTAATAGATATTAATACAATATTAATACTCAATCGAGTATAAATATTAAATTTCAATAAAAATCAAACAAAAATCATAAATACTCTATTAGGCGCATATTCCACTTTAAAGTGATAAGGGTGATCTCGGCATATAAAACATATAGTTGTATCCATTTATGGTATGTTTATATTAGGAATTTGAATAAATACTATCCATGTATAACCGTTTGGACTTTTAAATGAGATTAGAAGTATTCTTTAAAAAAAATTAAAAAATGAATTTCAAGTAACTTCTAGCATAACTGTGAGGACATTTTAATGGAATTAGAATCTACTCATCTATTTAACAATAAATTTTGATATGTGTTCGGTACATGCATAACCGTTAGGACTTTTAAATGAGCATGAAAGCACATAACCAAATATTCCAAGTAATTCATCCACGCATGACCGTGGGGACTTTTAAATGAGAATGATGCTTTGGATGTTTTTATTGCTAAAAAATAAAATAAAAACGAATAATTTCCCATTTAAAATACCACATTTTGACATACTATATGAGATTTTAATAAGTGATGTTCGTTAGAAATATGATAGAAATGGAGATGGTCATGGATTTTTTACCAACAAAAATAATTATAAATCTTGTTTAAATTTTTAAAGAAATTTACTAAATATACTATCTCAAGTCATAATATATGATTAATATCAACACTCATCACTTTTTCAAACACTATTGATCCTTTTGATAATTAGTAGGGAGTCAGATTAGTCAACATAGGCATTGAAGATCAAATAAAAAATAAAATCAAATTTCTAAAACGCCTTAACTGAGACGAAGTTCACAAAAACTATTTTCTCGAAGGGGTTTGTAAAAATGTCTGCTGACTGAGAATCAGTTGGAACCAAATTTATGAAGATATTTTCTATAGAGATGTGATATTTAATGAAATGATGTCTAACATCTATATGCTTGGTGCGAGAATGATGTACATGATTATTTGTGAGATCTATTGCACTTTTGTTATCACTGCTATGTTGTGATCTTCTTGGAGTCTGGTTCAAGTGTTCATATGTCCATTGATTTGAAAACTGCCTTGATACATTTGTACATACTCCTATCTGGTGTGGTTCACTTGAGTCTAGTTAATTGGGTGTTTATGTTTATTAAAATCTTGTTGTAACCGTACTCGAGTGTTTGCATTCAACCTTGTGTTTGAAGTTCTGTTGCATGTGTGGGTCCATTTGGCTTTGTTATGTTCTTGTATCATTGTAGAGTCTGCATTCATGTTGATCTTGTAGTCTAGGCATGCTGCTTCATACATGTCTCTCAAACCATGTCTTTATTCTCTGGCATCACTCTAAGTCTAGTTGTCTTGATACATGCCATTGCTTTGAGTCTTGATGATGTGGACCTTGTTTGTGTCTTGTAGTCATGTTCATGCCTGAACATTTTACTGTGTTGATTTAGAGACTTAATGTTGGTCTTCCTCATTGATCTGATCACTTTGAGTCAGTTGCTTTTCATCCATTCAATTCACCACTACTGTCTTGATTTTGTTCACTGAGAATCTGCTTCAAGTGTGCTTACTTTGTACATGTGGTGGCCTGGGTTCCAATGTTGATTTGACTTGAGTCTGGACCAGTTCTTGTTGGTTGAGTACACCGCTCTATTGCTTTGAGTCATACTTGAGATAATTCACGTGCTCACTTGTCTTATGTTACAACTGAACACATTCCTTTGGTCTGGTTTAATATTGAACCATGTATTCATGGCTTCACGAGTCTGTTATCATATAATTTGGTATCACTTTATGTTGAGTATTGCATCTATGTCTGCTACTTGGTCTTTATTGCATTTGAGTCTGGTCTTGGTTCAGTCTCATCTGTTACATTTTGAAGTCATGTTCATGTTGTAGCTTATTATGGTCGAGACTCGAATTGTATGTAGTTGCATGCTCCATTTGCAGCTAAGTTTTGTATATACTTGAATGCATTTGATACTATGAACTGTAGTCATGTTAAATGCATATGTATACATCCATTGAATCCATATTCATGTTGCATTACTGGTTTTGGTTGAGTCTTCACTTGTAAATATGTTTCATGTATGTTGGTTTGGAATTCCATGTCCAGTTTGCTTTGCATTGTTTTCAGACTTTGAGTCGCTGAGCTTCTTTCCATTTCATTAAACATGTTACATGATTGCTGAGCTGTTTTTGGTCTTCATGTCTGTGCTGTGTTGTACTCGAGTCTCTTTATTGTATTAAGTCTGGTGTGTCTGGTTTCTATTTCATGTGGTCTGCACTTGTTACTTTGTACATATGGTGGTCTGGGTTCATTGGTTTTGTAACAACCAGGTATTTTCAACCATTCTCATCCATTATAAGTGTATAGGTAGACACTCATGCCGAAATTGAATTGCCCAAAATACCGCGTTGTAAATAAAAATTTGGCAAATCTCAGGATATACAGTAAATAAAAATCACAGATCACAGACACAGAGTAAATAAAAAATGCAGCGGAAGAAAAAGAGATAGTAGTTCATGAAGCTACTTTATAAACATGAGATACATAAGAGTTAAATAAGATACAACAGAAGAGTAACAGGATACGTCAGGTACAAATCAGATACATCACTGAACCACTGGATACTGAAACAAAATAGATGGCTGGATCGTCAAGGAAAGCTCCAACGCCGAAGGTGAATCTGGAATGCTAACTCACTCAATCTGACCCGAGCGTAAAGCAAAACACAAAACTCTCAAGTCAGGACATAAATACTTATAAACTGTAAATCAACTCAAGTGAACAGTAACAAAATGCATCAGTAACTTAAAGGATGCTTGGGACCGCCCATCCTCTAAGGATCCGTTAAACTATTTACTATGTAGTAATATACGCTTTATACGGTAGTGTCTAATCGGTAAAGTATAATCATATAGAAAATAGCGTTAAGGGGATGGTGAACCTTAACGCGATCGGATCTTTAAAACCAAAATCGTAGTGGGCTCGATATAAGGATATGGCACGGCACGCGAGGCAATGCCAGGGTGGATACACCGTTTGCACTCCCGGACCGGTGGTGACGGCAAGCCAGCAGCTTCCGCCCACCTCGAACAATACCCCCGAATCAAAGTGGCGCCACCGAATCGAATCACAAAAGTAATAGAATAGTTTCCGATGGAGCGTGCTCGATGAAAGGGTGCGACCCTTTGTGTAGCCCGGTATAGCTCCTGTTTTAGTCATATATGCCAACTCACGGGAGTTGGGTCCACATAACATACCTCGAGAACGTCGCCACCATCCTACTTCATTATGGAATCTCCACCGCGTACACAGTTGTTAAAGTGGTTTTCGGATTGTCCGGCTATAAGACAATATCCGATCCCGGTCTCTTTAACAACCAATCGTTATTATAACCCATGGATATTTATTTCAAATAATTTATACTTTCAAGACCAAAATATTATACTCATTTCAAAACAATATCTCAATTGTATCATTTCCATTTCAAAAAAATTCAATATTATATCATTCAAATAAAATCCAAAATTTCAAATCATTGAATATTTCTTTAAATTTATTAGACTTGAAATATTCCTTTAAATTATCATAGCATTTTGGAAATGTTACCTTAAGGAATCATAGCATTTTTGGAATGTACTACTTTCCACTTTACATTATATATAATCAAAGTATTGATAAGCTTAAAATTTTAACATGCCAATTTATCATAGCCTTATAGTTAAATAAACTTTCTTACTGTAATATACAATTTAAACCGAAATTCTCATGTTAAGTTAAAAGCACCTTATTAACTTACATTATTATTACAATAAAGAAACTTTATTATTTTAATCATTTAAAGTATGCCATTCACATAAATTAAAACTTGCTTATCAAATGTACGTTATCAACTTACATTTTATTATTACAGTAAGTAACATTTATCATTTTAATCAATTTAAAATACACCATTACATTGATTAAAATCTACCTGTCAAATGTACGTTTTAAATTTTATATTCCTATTACAATAATGAACATTTGTTAATTTAAATCAATACCACACTACTTAAAACTTTACATGTTTCTTTCTTAATTAAAACTTTACATGTTCTTGTATTAATTAAAACTTTCATGTTCTCTCATTAATTAGGACCTTACACGTTTCTTCCATTAATTAAAAACTTATATGTTTCTTTCATTAATTAAAACTTATACCTTTCTTTCATTAATTAGGAATTTACATGTTCCTATAATTAATTAGAACACCATACGTTCTTTCATTAATTAAAACCTATACGTTTCTTTCATAAATTAAAACCTATACGTTTCTTTCATAAATTAAAACCTACACGTTTCAGATTTATATTACCATTTCACAAATTTAACTAAACTTCCAGTTTATTTAATTAATTTAACATCTTTAGTTAAAACTCAAATTTCACATTTTCAAGTCAAGTTATATTTTAAAATTTCATTTTCAACAGTCATTTATTCAACCACTTAAATTTATAGAAAATCAATAATTCTTTAATAAATCACTTAAATTCAAATATAAATCAATTTATCATATCTACCATTTTACAAATAAAATTAAAGTCCATTTTATTCATGTAACTTAAATATCATTTTTAGTCAAAATTCCAAATTTCAAACATAAGTTATATTTCAAAAATCCAGTTAATCCATTCATAAATTACATTTTTAACACATAGAAAAATCATAATTTATTTATTTTAAAACCTTTCAAAATCTATTTAAATCAAATTTCATAATTTTATATTTTTAAAATACTTAAAATATTCAAAGCACTTTATAGAATAACCATGGGTCTGTATATAGTTTTCTAACCTAGGTCAAGTGATACGGATATATATCATTTCAATCCGCAGTTTAAAAGGTAAAAATGCGGGTTCTATCATTTCAAACCCGCAATCCCAAGTTTAAATAAATAAATAAAATAACTCAGGCCTATCATTTCAGCCCATAATATTTTTCTAACAGGGAACTTGCAGTGTGATCATATACAGAAATAATATAAACAAAGTCAATATCACAATATACAGTCATATATCAGATGTCAGGTGAAAATTAACAGTTTTAACATGGTAATAACATGGCATAGCATATCATATGATCATCATTAACTTGCATAAACATTTTACATTACTAAACACTTGTCATCAATCCACTTTTCATAAGTATATATGTTAGAGTGAGAAAGACTCACCTTTTTCAAAGCTAGAGACCAAACAACATACAAGCACGACTCCAAAGGCACGACAAGCACAATTTCATGAATTTTGATTTGAGTTGAAAGATAGCCAAGATATGATTTTGTATCATCAACCCAAAACAAAACAAACCAGACAATATATAAACATTCAACATAAAATAACATTGAAACAATTTTGAAATACAAAGCGAAATGAACAAGATAGATTGGACCTTGCTTCAACCACTTCAATGCTTGGCCTAAGGGACACTTATGCTTGGCTATGATGATGCTTTGGCTCAGGTATGACATCATATAGGTCAGGTTTAACATCATATAGGCAAGGCAACAAGTGGAGATGAAGGGAATGAGGCAACAATGGTCAAAAACATTGTTTTTAGGCATGTAGATTGCAATTTGAAGGGTTTGGCCACCATAGATGGCTCGGCCATAGTCATGGTTGGTGGAGAAGATGGTGTTGGAGGCATGGAAGAGATGTAGGAGTTTGTGGCTGCGGCTGTGGAGAAGAGGCCGATCCAAACTTAGAGGAGAAACAAGGCAAAATTGTATAGAAAAGTAAGAAAAGTAGAAAGAAGAGAGGGATTTACCTAATTTTTTTTTTCTTCAAGGTGGAGGCCATGATTTTTAGGGTTTTGGGGCTTCAAAAATTCGTGAATGACAAGAGGAAGTCGGCTGCAAAGGATGGGGAAAGGAATGGCTAAGATGAATTGATGTATTAATGACAGAAGAAACTGCAAAAGAAACGGATAAAACGTTTTTCCGTTTCTTAGCTCTTAACCCTTTCAAATTTCTCATATATATTTATACACATCCAAATAACTGAAAATAATTAAAATCTCAGTTAGAATTCGAAAATATAACAGATAAACAAAATATTAAAAATTAAATATTAATTAGATATGATTAAATAAGAAAAATAGCATAGAAAAATGAAAACTAGACTTAAGAATTAGAAATAACTTCAATACACTTTGGAAAAATTTACTTAAATTTAAATACATGTAAAATGAATAAAATAAAGTAAAACACATCAAATAAAAGTGAGTGCATAAAATAAATAAATAAATTTTAATTATATATAATTAAAATAAGAAAATGGCTTAAAATTGTAGACTGGGCTTTAAAATAGAAATAAATCCAAATGAACTTTATAAAATCTTCATGGACTTTTAAAATATTTATAACAAATAAAATAAAAAAAATAAAAGTGCATTCACAAAAAAAAAATTAATTAAATATAATTTATATGAAGAAAATGGCAGAAAATTAGAAAACAGCCTTTAAAAATAGGAAATAAATACAGTAAATTTTGGAAAAATTCTATTATCGTTTAAAAATATTTAAAAGTCAAAATATACATAATAAAACATATTATCACATATTAAAATAAATATAATCAAGAAGAAGTAATTTATACAATTTAAAATAGTCATTGTTAAATAACCCTATATACGCACAATATTGTAAAGGGCATAACTTTCACAATTTACATCCGATTTCAACGAAATGAAAAGTGGTGTTCTTAGAATTTTATGTACTTTCATAATAAAAGAAAAAAATTAAAATTTTAAACTTTTAAAATTTTAAGTTGAAAGTCACAGTTTGACTATTTTGACCAAATCAGCATTTCAGGCAAATATTTCAACTTACACAAGTTTGGGATTATAACTCATAAAAATCAAGATTATATTTAAATAATAAATTTAATCATTTCAAATAAGTAAAAATAAAAGTTTTTTTTAAACCAAAATTTTACATTAAAATAATTAAAATATACAATAAAATAATTACAAAATATAGGGTTGTTACAGGTTTGTTGAGCCCGATCGTGTACATTTGAGTCTGGCCATTGTATTGAACTTTTATTCATGTTCATTGACTCTCATACTTGGCCATTATATTTTTGTTTTGTATTTTACTTGAGTTGAATCCACCATTTGGTTGGGTGTGACCTTGTGCTCAACTGTCCCTGTAATTTTATCAAGTGTACATTTGTGTGCATGCCCTTGTGGCATGTACAGTGATACACTGTGCATGTCACAAGTTGTTCGTTAGATGAATTCAGAATAAATGATGACGAACAACCCAAATAACTGAGGCAAATGATATTTTCAAACGCATACTTATATTGTATACTGCAACATATTTCTTTTTCAATTTTACTACGCCAGTGTTTATTTTGTAGATAATTCCGATGCTGGATACAAACTGGAATAGAGTTGAAGAACAAATACGAGTGAATGAGTGATATGTAGTGAGATGAGAAATTGTATTGCATTTTGTAATGTAATCGAAATTGTATTGTAAAATGACAATGTGTAAATGTATAGCGAGAGCTTAAATTTCTACTATTCGAATTTGTAATAAAATGTTTGTTTGAATAAAATATTTGTTTGAATATGTGTTCTATGTTACTTATTTCATTTATCAAATATTTATTTAATTATGTGAAAAATAAAATAGTACAATGAAAAATACATTTAAATGGATATATATATATATATATATATATATTTATTATCATCAAACGAAAATCATATACTAGCATATTCAATAGGTATAATCTGTTAAATATCCATTCCTTCCTTGCTCTAAGTCATATAACACTATTTCATCATATAGAATGATGTTGCACCTTGTATCGCTTTTTAGGTCTCGAATTTTCAAACGGAATTACTTTTGACTGGTTTGACAGTTATGGGAGCCGCAACCTATCAAATTAAATCTTCGTCAAGCATATACCCCTTTAATGGCTTCAACTAATCATGTCATAGTTCACACCAAAAAACACACCTGAAAAAGCTATTTGAAGCTCTTCTAGGGCCTGAAATTATTTTATCTTTAATTTCATCATGGAAAGTGTTTTGTAAAATAGGATCATATTGATTGGCATAAGATTCACCATTACTAGATATTGGTGCAGCACATGTTAAATCTTCTTACATGCCTTTTGTAATACCTTAAAATTTTGTATGTTAGCATATAACTTAAACGTTTAATTATGAGATAATTATATGGGAAATTGAAATAATGAGATTTGCTAAAAAATAATAATTAACTAATTAGTGTGGTTTTCCTTAATAAATATAATAAGAGAATGTTAAGAAAAGTAAATATGAGCACATGAAGAGTAACAGAGGAAATTAAAATAACTTATCACTCTCCCTTCCTCTTCATGATTTTATTCCATTCCCTAAGCAAAACTAAAAAAAGAAGAGAAAAGACCAATATAAGGAATTAAAGAGAAAAACCAAGGGAAAAAGTGGGTCAAATCTCAACATCTCAATAAGGTTTACGGTGAATAATATACTACCGTCTCATAGTTGTATATGTTTTATTTTAGATTTTACGTGATTACGAATTATGTTTGGTTGTTTGTCCTGCTTTAAGAATTAATAATCTTGTGTAAGATTGGATGGTTATTATTTAGGAATATTTTTGAATTTTCCTATAGGGTTTTAAAATGAAAAACTAAGGCCCTATATAGTTTTCCATTATTAGTTTTGTGTTTTCGTCAAAAAACATTTACAGGATGCATGTATTTTTCTTAAAACAACCGATTTGAAAAATCAAGCTAAAATATAAAATAAAAAACAAATTTATTTTGTCTTTCATGTTTTAAGAAATAACAAAAGAATGAAAAAAGATCCGTCTCCCCATCGTCCATCCATTCCACCACCATACCTTCATCGTCGTCGCAGTGGTCTAAAATTTTATATTTTTTTCCGTTATCCTTATTATTAATTGTGAACACTAAAAACACAAAACACAAAACAAAAAATAAAACCTAACAGGCACTAAATTTTCGATATTCAAATGATTTAAAATTTTAATATGATGTTTGAATTATTATTTTGGAAATGGTTTTCAACTTTCAAAACTTTTAGAATTGGTGTGAATATTTTACAAATTTTCTAAGTTAAAATGGTTAAAATTCAAAAAATAATTATTAAAATTTTGAAAATTAATTATGTTGGTTCGTAACCAAATCATCAACATAGCGTTTACTTCCCTGATTTGGAACATTTGGTGTGAAAGAAACAACCGGATCTTCAGAGGTATTGAAATGCCAACATCAGTTAGAAACACCCTGATAAATCATGATGTTAAAATGCTTACACAACACTTAATCCAAGATAGAGAAGTTAGTAGAGAAGCGAAACTCATCTACGAAAACTGGAACATTGTCAGCAGGATCCAGGTTCCTCCGCATCCCCCCTGACCTGCTTTTACACTAGAGGGTTTCTTCTGGCGACTCCCCATTGATGAGATTATTGTCCACTTGTGTTTCCAGACCCGTTTGTGCCTTTACTTGGCATATGTCTTTTGCTCCCCTAACGAGACAGAAGTGGTTTCACACTTCCTTTTAGAAGGTTCTGGATTGACTCCTTGAGAAGGATGTATTTTAGATTGCTATTGTTGTTTTTGTATTTTCTGTTTAGTTTTTTATCGGTCCAAGTTGTTATTACGGATGATTTTGAGTACATTATAAACTTTGTTTCAACTCCTCCATCTGTTCAACAACTTGGATCCGTTTTCTTCGTGTTGTATCGTTAATATATGGAAGTGATATGTACTCTTTTTCCTTGTAAGGTACCCGACTAGGTTAGGGGGGTTACAAGGTTTTAATGAGGCATATCATGAAAATATATGCTCTTCTTTGTTAATAAAGTACCTTTTTTTCAAAAAAAAAATTTACTGGAGCTAGAAAATGGTAAAATAGTTTTTTTTTTGTAAATTTGTGGGATTTTTTTTCCTTAATTTTCTATTTTATATAAATTAAGTACTGAAGGAAAATGCCAATTAATCATTGAAAAATTAAATTTAGTAAATAGTATGGGTTAACATTTTATGGCAAGTTAATGGAATTACATGAAAATTGGCTAATATAATGCCAACAAAAAATTGGGTTTGATAGAAAAGAATTGGTTTAAGGGGTTAATATATTATTTTTCTGTTTAATTACAAAACTATCATTGAGGCTTTTTTGACCAAATAAAACTAATCACACAAATCTAAAGTTTATATTGGGTAAGTAAAAATTATGCTTGAAAGCTAGAATAAGAGTAGTAGACACCACTTGTGGGTTTAATCTTTAACTTATCTCTACTATTAATAAAGAGAAATCAACTACGATTTCCACGGTGTGTTTGTGAAATTTCAAAATAATCTTCATCCATTAATGGAATCTCATCATCCATTTGCAACCTCAACCATCATCTCCCCTACTACTACCCATATATTGTATTATCTATTTGCAATTAACTCAATCAACACAACCAATAAAATTGTTTGAAATAAAAGTGTTGTGACCATAAAAGTTATTTCACTTACAATACACATCTATCTATTAAATTTTTATAAAATAAAAATGAATTATTTCTATAGAATAGTAAAAAGGAGCTTTGTATGATTAGTCCCTATTTCTAACTAAAATGAACAAAATATCCTTACATAATAATTTATTTAAATTAGGTCACTACGCATATATTTCTTTATACATGGTTGTTATTCTCACACTCTTATTTAAAATCTGCACCAATTAATTATCAATTTTTAAAATGAAATAATGTTTCTAGAAAATCGGATTAACTAATCGTTTTCACCATTAAATAATAAATTTTATTATTTTTCTAATGAAATGCATTGTGATTATGGAAAAAACAAAATTTCAAAACATATTCGCTTCAAATTCAAATGTTAGAAAATTCGTATTATTATAACGCAGATTTTTACTACATTCACTACATGTAATTAATAACAATATTATAGTAATGCAGTTTTAAATTTCATCTCTCATGCGGTTAAAAATGCATTATTTAAGTGTATTTTTTAACTACATATGTGAAATGCAGTTAAAAATGATCTACTTAACTGTAGTTTTTAACTACATATGTGAAATGCAGTTAAAAACAACATTATGGTAATGCGGTACATAATGCTACTTTTAATGCATTTCACATATGCATTAAAAACTGCACTTAAATAGTGCATTTTTTAACTGCATTCCACATATGTAGTTAAAAATTGCAACAATTAATGTGCTTTTCAACTGCATTTGTGAAATACAGTAAAACTGCCTTTGTGAAATGAAGTTAAAAACTATGCTTAACAACAGTTTTTAACTGCAGCAGTATTCAAGTGCATTTCGTAAATGCAGTTGAATACCGCACTTAACAACAGTATGAAATGCAGTTAAATACTGATGTAGTTAAAAACTATTGTTGTTAAGCGAAGTTTTTAACTGCATTTCACAAATGCAATTAAAAACTGCTGCTGTTAAGCGCACTTCATAAATGCAATTTTTAACCACATTTTTAAAATGTAGTTAAAACTACAATATAAAATTATGATTTTAAATCTTTTTTTTTACACATCAACAATGGATAACAATGAAAATTCTATTAAATTTGTGATTTAATGGTGAAAATAATTCTTAAACCCGATGAATCTATAAAAAGTTATCACGTTTTAAAGATTGAAAATAAATGAATTGGTGAATGTTGTAAACTTCGGATGTGATGTTAGAGGTGTAGGGACTTAATTTATATAATTAGTAACCGTGTGATTCACTTTACAATTCAAATATGAAATAGGGGCCCGGACATTCGGTAGTAAAAATAATGAAAATTGTGGCAAGGCTTGTTATTGTTAGCAACGACTACTACATACTTGAACTATTTGTGATAATACATATGTTTGCAGTGACGACTACATAAAAGTACACTTCAAGTGTGTGTACATTTATTATATATATGTATATGTGTGTGTGTGTGTATATCTCTCTGTGTGTGTAGACTACTAGGGACAACAATTAATGCATATAGATAGAAGGGCTGAAGTTAAATTAACTAGGACTAAAATAGAATGTGACACGTGTCAACATGAGTACAAAAAGATATGATGGGTTTTATTAATGAAAAGTGTTGTCATTAATGCCAAAATAAGTGCTTACTATTACAAGTTTCTTAAAATTACCCAATGTTACTTATAATTACCCTATTCTCCACCCATAAATTAAAAAAACAAATGGTGGAAAAAAATGTAGATGACAGTAAAAGTTATAAAATTTTAGTTGCTATAAAACAATGCAACCTTCAAATTAAACGTAATGGTGCCGAATAAAAAAATCAAAAGTGTTTCTCAAGGCTGTGGCTCACAAGCTATTTAAAGGAGCAAAGTAAGTGTTAATTTTGAATTTGTGAATTAGGGTTTATGATTTGAATGGTGTTTTGCGTTACAATCAGTCAGTTGTTCAATATATTAATGTTTTTAAGTTCAAACAGTGTTCAATCACTGTTCAATAATAGTTGAACTATAGATAGGCCAAACGGTGGTTTAAAGTAGTATTGACTTTCAGCACGGTCGGTTTTGTAATGGCGATTGAGAAGAAAAAAAATTTCAATTGTGTATATAATCGTTTTAGTAATCTCACTGAAATATATATTTAGAGTTTAGCCATTTTGTGTCAATTGAAGGCTTAGAAACATTGTTGTAATGCAAAATAGTTATATTTATTTTGATTTTTACTTTGAGTCAAGATAGTAAAACTTTTATTTGTAGTTTAATACATTGTTTTAGCAACTACATTGTTATTGTAACAACCCTGTATTTTGTGATTATTTTAATTCTATATTTTGATAGAATTTCTGATTTAAAAACTTTATTTTATTTATTAAAATGGATAAATTTTGTTATTTTAAATATAAATTTTGATTTTTATGTGAATTATAATTCCAAACATGACTAAATAGAATATTTTCCAGAAATGTGAATTTTGGTCAATGTGGTCAAACTTTGACTTTTAATTTAAAATTTTAAACATTTGAATTTTTGAATTTCATCTTTTATTATGAAAGTAAATAAGATTTCAAGTATACTGCTTTTCATTTTGTTGAAATCCGATTAATATTGTGAAAGTTATGCATTTTAAACCATTATATGTGAATTGTTTTATTTAACGAAATTCTTTATTTTAATTTATATAGATAATATTTTGTTTGTCATATCATGTTCTAATTTGTGCATATATATGTACAACATGACATGTTATGTTATGTATATATTTTATTTTAAAACATTTTTAAAAGTGTAGTTGAAATTTTTCAATGTTTATTGTATTTTGTTTACAATTTCTAATTCTAGTTCCAATTTGGGACATTTCATTTGATTTGCCTTTTCATTTTCTCTGACTTTTCATTTCATTCTTTGGCCGTACATTACCTATTCCTATAGCCATGTATTTTCTTTATTCTTGACGTGAGAAACTTCTCACAACTTCATTTCTCACGGCTATGCTTATTTCTGAAAATATTTTTGTAAGTAATGGCTTCATTTTTTTCCCATTTTCCTTCTTCTTTTTCATTGATTTGCCTTCCTCCTCTTCAAGCCTTGCCCGGCCTAACCCTTCACCATTTCCACCGACCACCACCATCACAATCCATGGCAGCAACCACCTCCTTCCCCCTTATCCAGATCTGGCCGTGACCTCCATATGATGCTAGCACCATAAAATTTGCAAAACATTCCACAAACATGCCTAGCCGAGCCATAAACTTCACCATACCCTCCACAGTTTGCCACGTCCACACCCATAGCCACCACCACCAGCTAGTACTTCATCTCTGGCAGCAACTCCAACTCTGACCTAACCTGTACCATGCAAGACCGAGCCCAATTGATGACTAGGCCGAGTCTAGTTGTGCACCAAATCTCCTCTTGTTGCCTTGTCCCTTTGTATTCTTCATGTTGCAACTCCTACCCTTCACATCTCCATGTATCTATGTGTTTTGATGCCAAACCCGACCCTATATCATCATCATGGCCGAGCATATGTTTCACCTAGGCCGAGCACTTGAATGGTTAAGGCAAGGTCAAGTCATCTTGTTCCTTGTTGCTTTTTATTTCAAATTGTTTCAATGTTGTTTGGTGTTGAAAATATATGTTTATATGGTCTTGTTTTGTTTGTTGTTTACAAGATCAACATCTTTGCTCTCTACTCACTTGAATCAAAAGTCATGTTGTATCGTGCTTTGTCGTGCCTTTGTAATCGTTCTTGTGTGTCGTAGTGGTCTCTAGCTTTGATAAAAGTGAGTCCTTCTCACTCTGACATTATTACTTATGAAATGGTAAATGGATGATAAGTGATTAGTAATTAAAATGTTATGCAAGTTAATGATGATTATATGATATGTTATTTCATGTTATTCCCATGTTAACTTTGTTAATTATCACCGGACATATGATATATGACATTATATAGTGACATTGACATGTTAATGTAATTGTTTATATTATTTATGTGTATGCTCACACTGCAAGTTCCCTGTTAGAATAGAATCACTATGGTTTGAAATGATAAATATTCGAACGGAGATTAGAATAGGGAAAAATCATTATGAGCTGAAATGATAGGCTCAAATGATTTTTATTGTATTTTATTTGACTTGGAATTGTGGGTTTGAAATGATAGAACCCAGGTTTTCTTATCAAACTACGGATTGAAATGATACATATTCGTATCACTTGACGCAGGTTAAAAATTATATACAGACGTTGTGGTATAATTTTAAATGATTTTTCTTAAGATATGTATTTTTAAAAGTATGAAATTTTGATTTTAAAATATATATTTTACGGTTTTAAGAAAGCTAAATATTAAGATTTGATTTGTGAATTAAAGTATGTAAATTTGAAGTAAATGTGACTTTTGACTTTAAATTTTATTTTAAAAATGATAGTAAATAATGGAAATTAAATTTAAAGTTTTGAAAAGATATTTGAAGTAAAATGTTAAAGTTTTGTTAAAATTAACAAGTTAAGAAAATAGTGAAATTTTGACTTAATAAATGAATTGAGTTTTAAATTGGATATTTAATATAAAATTTTGTTGTGATAAATCATATGTTAAATTGATTTAAATGTGAAGTTTTTAAGCCTAAAAATATGATTTATAAGTTTAAAATTTGCTAATAATTGAAGTTTTATTGTTTCTGAAAGTTATAATAAAATCTGGACTTTTATTGATAGCATTTCCACAAATGCTGTGGTTTTACGATGGCACTTGTTGAGTGCTATCATTTCTGAAATTTAACTAAGTTTTGAAATTACTAAATATCTATTACGACATTTTATAAATGTCGTTGTTCCTGAACTATACTATTTTAAATTATAAGTTATGATAGCACTTTATAAATGTTGTCGTTGCTATAATTTGACAATGTTTTGAAATATTATAGATTTTAACACTATTTTAGTTGTATTTTAAAGTGTTAAATGATTTAACTTTTGGAATTGATTATTTGTGAAATTTAAGGAGTTTTGAATATAATTTAATATTTAAATCTGAATTTCAAAGGAATTTAAAGTAAATTTGAACTTAAATAAGTTTACTTTGTTACCTGTTAAATGGAATGAAATGAAATGAGATAAATGAATTTTCTGAATGAAATTTTGAAATGTGATTTGCAATGATATTTGCAATAATAAATGAATGACATATTTGATTTTAAAATGATATTTAAATTGAATATTTGAATTAAAGAATGATAATGAATTTATAATGGATTTGAAAAGGAAATGATTTTGAAATCGTTTTGAATTACATAATCTTTATTTTGATAAAGAATGTGAATTTGGAATGATATTTGATTTTGATCTATTTGATAAATGAATATTTGAAGTTTATATTAGTATGAAAGGATATTTAGTTTACTTCTAATTTGAATGTATTTAAATTGTATTGGATTTATGAAATGAATATTTCAAAACTAAGTAATAATGAAGTTAAATTTGAGATATATGAAATTTAAAAAAAATTAGTTTTGAAATGTGGGATATTAAAGATTTGAAATATAATAAAGATTGAATAGTTTATTTTGTAGATCCAATCTATATTTGAAACTGCTAAGATTTGAAATGGTTTGTTGGGAAACTGAATTGAATTGAAACTGATGGTTTGAATTAAATTAAATTGGAAATTTGAAAATTTGGTTTTAGTTGGATAAATTTGTAAAATGTAAAGAATTAAAGGAATGTTTTATGCTTTCAAATGTATGATTTCGAAATGTTATGATTTCCAAAGTGTAATGATTTCAAGTATTTTGGTTTCGAAAGAGTTATAACATTGAAAGTATTATGATTTTTGAAAGGTGAATATATGGTTGAAATGGAAATGATATAGTATTGATTTGAATATAGTTTTGAAGTATAAATGGTTTTGGTTTTGAAGTATAAACTATTTTGAAATGGCCACGGTGTTATAATAACTATTGATTATCAAAGAGGCCGGAATTGGAAGTTGTCATACTCTCTGCCAACTCCGAAAACCACCTAAACAACCGTGTACGCGGTGGAGTTTTCAGAATGAAGTAGGATGGTGGCGACGTTCTTGAGGTATATTACGTGGACCCGACTCCCGTGAGTTGGCTTAAGGTGGCTAAAACAGGAGCGGTCTTGGGCCAAAAGGGGAAGCTCCTCTGGTCAGATGCACTTCTTCGATACTATACTCTTACTTGTGGTTAATTTGATGGCCATCCTCCTATTTTGATTGGGAGTGTGTTCCGAGGTAGGCGTACTGGCTGCTACGTTACCACCAGCCCGTGTGCGTAATTGGTATATCTACCCTGGCATTGCAATGTGTGACGTGTCACCTACCATAGCGAGCCTTACTACGAGTTCGATTTGTGTCATACCTATGGCGTATCTTCTCATAGTCTCCCGATCAGGAGATATGCAGGTACCGTATAGACTATTGGCACTATTACGTGTTAAGGGGAATATTGGGTCACTCCTTAACGCTATTTTTATGTAAGTTTGTTTTACTGTAGACATTATTATAATAGCGAATATTAGTACATAATAAATAGTTTAACGGATCCTTAAACGATGGGCATCCCCAGCATCCTTTAAGTTACTGATGCATTTTGTTACTGTTCACTTGATTTGATTTATAGTTCATAATTATTTATGTCCTGACTCGAGTTTTTTGTGTTTTGCTTTAAGCTCGACTCAGACTGAGTGATTCAGCATTCAAGACTCACCTTCGAAGTTGGAGCTTTGCTTGAAGATCCATCCAACTATTTTGCTTTCTGTATTCGGTGATTTCAGTGATGTATTCTGATTTGTACCTTTTGTATCTTGTTACTCTCCTGTTGTATCTTGTTTAACTCTGATGTATCTTATATATATAGTAGCTTCATGAACTACTATCTCTTTTACTTCCACTGCATTATTAAATACTCTGTGTTTATGATCTGTGATTATTTACTTATTGTATATTCTGAGATTTGCCAAATTTTATTTACAACGCGGTATTTTGAGCAATTCAAGTCCGACATGTGCGGATGCGAATGGTTGAAAATATCGGGTCATTACAGTTGGTATCAAAGCTTTGGTTTTAGGTAAGACTTAGCATATATCGTAAATGTATTTACAGAATCACTTTCATTCGAGTTTGAATCTCTTCCTTTTTGACTCGATTCCTTTGAATTTTGGAATGTTTTCTGCGGTTCCAAAATCCATTCATGTCCCTCACTATTCGTCTTCTTTTAATTCTGGAGTATCCCATAACTACACTTCGAATGATCTTTATAATGAGTCGGCTATCTCGCCAATCGCAAATTGATTTATAAAAGGGTGAAACTCCTTTACAACAGCATCGGTTCAGTAGAGATTTTATATCCTCGGTTTAAATGCTAGTATCTCTTATAATCCGAACTCCATCTCCTCAGACCGAATGTAGATTTACCCAGAAATCCACATCGATCTTATTCTTTAAATCACGATTGACCCGGTTAAGGTTGCCCGCGATTTATATAAGCTTATCTGTAACGACCAAATTTTTCGATGTCCGAAAGTCGGCATCGATACGTCCACGTATCTGTGATATCCTGGAATTTTCGGCAATATAAATTTAACAATCTGTGTTAAAAATTAAATTGATTTGATAATTTTTTATAATAAAATTTGTATTGATTTAATAATCTTCTTTTAATAAAGGTTTAAATTGGTAAATTTTATCTTTTAAAAGCTAATAAATTGTTTTCTATCTATAATATATATAGTTGTATATATTGTAAATAGATATGCTTTGGTTTGGAATTTAGTAAATAAAGCAATTTTCTAATTCTAATTTATATTTGGTAAATTGGAAAATTTGATTTAAATTAACATTTAAGCAATTTAATAAATTACCATATGGTTTGTAAGTACTCAAGGTAAATCTTATTCGTTTAAATTATATTTGATTAGCTTAAATATGAATCTAAATTAGATTAACATGAAAGCTTTGTCATGAAATTATATATATAAGAGTTTAAAATACAATTTACATATGATATTAATATATTGAGTAATAGAAGTGATTTATAAGCTCTTTTAATAAAACATTTAAAATTGTTAAATTTGTTATTTTCAAATAATAATTATAATACCTAGTTTTTATAAACATTAATAGATTTTTATAGAGATAGAATTGTTATTTTTAAATTTAATAAGAGTTATATATGCATATATATATAACTTGATTTTTAAATTGGATTTTATAATTTAATTTGAATTTGAGTTTAATGTTTTGAAATTCAAAAGGAATAGATACTTGAAAATATTCAGGTAAATAGGCATAAGGAAGAAGTTGCAAAAAAAAATTAGTCTCAGAGACAACAAGTTTACTTTCTAGTCTGGAGGACACTTTTCAGTGTAAACTGAAAATGATAGTTGCAACTATCATTCTATGAATTACATTAAAAAGTGACCTTCAGCCTAAAAAAACAAACTTTTGTCCTTGAAACTAAAATTTTCTCTAACTTTTTCCTTGAGCCTAAAACCCCTAAAAATATTAGGATAAGCTTTTATTTATAATTTTTTTTGTTTTATTTTTCTATAATTAAAAAGGGAAATTTATATATACATATACATAAAAAGTAATAAATTAAGTTTTAAAGCTTTTATAAATAATTTAAATTAAAATAAAATATTTAAGAGACTTGTGTGAATTCCTTAAGACACCTAAATGACATGTGTTAAGTCATAAATTAAACAATGTGACAAATGTTAAAATTAAGAACAAATGTCCTATTAAATTTTCATTTTTCTTTTATTTTTATTAAATCAAAAATATGCTTATATAAACATTGCCTCTCAACCTCATTTTCTTTTTCTATTCTTTTACATAACTTAAGAAATCTTCAGCCTATATTCAAACCAAATAACCCCAAAACAAATCTGAAAATCATCTTCTTCGAATCAAAACAAAAAAATCTGTAATCAACATTCAGAATAGAAAATTTTATTCAAAACAAAATCCTGTAAATCCCCTCAAAAACCAATCTGAAACCAGTATTTTCTCTAACCAAAATATCCCAAAACTATCTGAATCATCTTCAAAACCGGAATGCAAATCAAAATATAAACCTGAACTCATTTTTTTAAATCTGGAAATAGAAACCGATCATCATTCTGCAATTCAAAGGCCTGCAGTTCCTCCACTTCTGTTTTGAAACAACCAGGCCTACATTCATCTTCAACTTGAAGTTTTTAAAAGGAAAGCATGCAACTGAGTTTTAAGATCATAAGAACTACAACAACTCAAAGCTTTGAAATCAAAGCACCTTCCAGTTTCAAGCTTTTCAAAACATGGACGTTGCTTTGTTCTTTAATACTGGTGAGTAACATTTTTATTTAAAATAATTTAAGTAAATATGGTTTCCTAAATTATTCTTGTTATAATCATGATTTGTTTGGATGAATATGATGGAATTCTCTGTATATATGTATGGGTTTCTGAATGCATGCTTGTTGTTGTAAATTTATTCCTGCCTGTTCTAGATTCCAAGCTTATGCTCTGTTCAAAAATCATGAACTCATGATATAATCCATGTTAAGGTTCAAATTTCAAACAAAACGTGTTAGTATATCATAGATTAAAGTCTTAAATTTTATTTAGGTTAATAAATTTGTTATTGACTCTGGGAACTAAAAAATAAACAGTGCAAACTTTATATAAGTAAAATTTCAAATATCCCGATTTCTTGATTTAGGGATATAAGTTGATTAATTATAATAAAACTTGATTTTTAAAACTTAAACTATAATTTTTAGTTTAAAAATTATTGAACATTTCTTATTTGACCAGAAATGATGTTTTGGTAAGTTACTGTCGATCTAGAGGGTCGGGGTAGCCAGCATCTTCTTTGGTGATGAAGTGGTGATAGGAGAATCAGGGGAAAATATTGGGAAGTGGATCAATGCACTGTTGGGATGGTGATTAAGCATTTAAGTATTTAACCCTAATTTTCTAATGATCGGGAATTCGTTTCTCTCAACTTCCCTGGTGGATCGAGTTCACCCAAATCGAGGGAATTGATGGTGGGATGCTTGTCGAAGGTGATGATGGAAGGTTAGAATCACTGGTGGTCAGAGGCATGAGATTTTGGTGATTCCAGTTTTCGACTATGGTTCCAGTTTGAGCTCATAAGCTCGATTTTGATTTTTAGCTACTGTAAATGGTTTGAGGGTCGGAATTGAGTTCGGGGATGATCGTCGACTTGCGTAAGTCGTCGCGAGAGATCGGAGTTGGCGGCAGTGTTGGTGCAGGTGCAAGGAGGACTTGGTGTATCAGCTGTTGATTTGGGGAAGATGGGTACTCGAGTGTTATTCGGGTTAATTCATGTTTTGCTCGAAGCGTGGGGTTGTTTGTCTCGAAGTAATTGTTGTGTGGACTCGGGTGTATTGATGTTACAGGATTATGTATAAACCTGACAGTACTTAAGCTTAAATGAATTCAAAATGGAAATGTTATGTGACGACCCACCTCTATACCTACGCTAGCCAAGAACACTACGGAGTAATGCTGTCAACTAGCACGGAGAATAAGGTTGTTGAGGAGCGACCGTCCGTGTAATTGCTTTGCGCGAGCACCGATATGCCAGATAGAATAACATGCATTTCATTTAAGGAGGAAATCCGACATACCGACGCAAACTCAAAGCTACTACACAGTGGCTATAATATCTTCGAAAACAAATATAAAAATAGAATAACATAAATCAGTCACAGATAACTCATATCACAAAGGCGGAAGAAGATATGAATATATAACTAACACATGAAAGTGTATATCAGAGTAGTGGTCAAATAAGATCCACAACATCACAAAAGAATAGATGCAAGTGCTAGACAAAAGAATATGTATACATCAAGGAGTCTATTTCTCAAATGCAAACAACAAAAACTACTAAACTAAAGTAGTTAGCCAAAAGTCAGAAGATGGTTCCAGATAGGAAGCCATGAGGAAGCACCTGTAATATCTCAGTCTGACCTGAGTATTATTTAAGAAGAAAATAATAAACGGATCAGTCTAGCTATAAATATCAGATGAAATGATATAGAATAAGAAATATGACTAAACGTATAATAATCACAATGCCAAGCTGTGATAAATAAATAATTGAAAAATCAATAAGAGATTAATCAATATCGCAAAGATCTTCTCAAAGAAAAAAAGGAATGTCATACTCCTAATTTCATTCACCAAGCCACAATAAATGACATATATATCAATGCCAATCGTAAAAGTTGGTGAAACATAAATTCCAGAATTCAACACACGAAATCCAGAAATCACAAGAAAAGGATGGCCAAGACATTGATGTAGTGCAAACGGTACATCCAATGAATCAAAAGCAAAGACACTGATGTAGTGCAAACGGTACGTCCAATGTATCAAAAGCAAAGACAGTGATGTAGTGCAAACGGTACATCCAATGTATCAAAAGCAAAGACAGTGATGTAGTGCAAACGGTACATCCAATGTATCAAAAGCAAAGACACTGATGGAGTGCAAACGGTACATCCAATGTATCAAAAGCAAAGACACTGATGTAGTGCAAACGGTACATCCAATGTATCAAAAGCAAAGACACTGATACAGTGCAAACGGTACATCCAATGTATCAAAAGAAATGACACTGATGTAGTGCAAACGGTACATCCAATATATCAAAAGCAAAGACACCGATGTAGTGCAAACGGTACATCCAATGTATCAAAAGCAAAGACACCGATGTAGTGCAAACGGAACATCCAATGTATCAAAAGCAAAGACACTGATGTAGTGCAAACGGCACATCCAATGTATCAAAAGAAAAGACACTGATGTAGTGCAAACGGTACATCCAATGTATCAAAAGAAAAGACATTGATGTAGTGCAAACGGTACATCCAATGTATCAAAAGCAAAGACATTGATGTAGTGCAAACGGAACATCCAATGTATCGAATAATTTCGAAGCATCGACGTCGTACAGCGTGACATCCGATGAAACAAATCCAAAAGACATCGCACAATGCTAGTCTAAAACATAAAAGAGAAGTGTCAATTACAGTAAGCTAGTAAATACATGAGCTTAGCTTCATGTCCCATAACCACTAGCTTAACTTAAATATTTACGAAAAAATTGTAGATCTCCACTAGAAAATTGTCACAAGAGTTTCAATCGAACAAGTCCAAAAATTAACCGACGAAGTAAACGCAAGCGTTTCATACCACTTGTTTTACTAAGTCGTTTAATTTGATTTCTCATACGAGTGAGGTAAAGGTTTGTATATACTAATAGATTGGAAATCGGTTTGAGAAAACGAGCTTTGTTATAAAATAGTGTTGAAATCATTTGAAGAAAGAGTTTTGATATTTACTACCAGTATAGAAAACCTTTATATTTTTAAAGTGACAAATCACAAAGAAGATTGTAGGAACAATCAATCACTAAAATTCACATTCGAAGACGTGAATGAAAATCCAAAGAAATCGATACCGAATCCATCAAAACGGATATTCCAAAAAATTCCCGAAGAAAAGAAGTCACCAAAGTTAATAACAAATAAGTAAAGAACACGAATCGATTAAATTTGGAAGCCACGCAAATTAGGCGAAATAGGCAAAACTGCAACAGGTCTGTCGGCCGGCTACAGAGCTCGGTCGACTGGACCCTGTTCTAGAAAAATTCTCGGGAAGTAGGTCGGTCGACTGAGCTCTGTAGTTGGTTGACCGGACCTGAGACAGAGAAGTGCTATGCACTTTTAGTAGCAGGTCGGTCGACCGGCCCAGTGGTTCGGTCGGCCGAACCTGTATTCTTGCACTTCCTACCCTATTTCAAAAGAGGTGCAAACTCCCTCAATTTGCAAACGGTCGAGCATCGGCACTAAGGGTTTACGCCAATCGACTACCCGGCCATAGAAGCTCTTTGGTTCATCACCGAACATGATCAAAACATCAAAGCTATGATTTTTAAAGAATTGAACCCAAAACACCAAAAATTGGAATATTCACCAAATCAATCCTAGGAATTCATACCTAACAATCGAAGATAAATATAGGCCTAGATGTGAGATAAAAATCTCACCTTTGAACCCAAAAACAATGAATGAGAAGCTTGAAGACAAGGGAAGATCAAACACACTTCAATCTCAACACTAGAAGCTTGAATCTAAGCTCAAAAGAAGAACATTCCCTAAGTAAGGTTTAGGAAATTTCTGAAATTGAATGCAGATAGAGTTAGAGAAGAAGAAGAGGATGCTTACTAATGGCTTCTCTTTGATTTTGGAGCAAGAATTTGAGCTAGCAAGAGGAACTAGGGTTTGGAGTTTCTAATTCCCTTTCCTCTCCACCATTTTCAGTTGGAGCTTGAGTTTGAGGAGTTGGAATGAGTGAATGGAGAGGAGAGGGCTGAGCTAGAGTATAAGTGGGGTTAATGGGCTGAAACCCAACCCAAAGCCCTAAAGAAAAAGTAGCAAAATTCAACTTACTCCAAACATATCGAAGCTTATACTCAAAAAGTTTGCAAATGGCATTTTGAACTTAATGGAAGGGGTCTCGAGTCCCAATTCGACTGTTTGCAAAAAGTAGGTTTTTGGACTAAAATCTGACGAACGATAAAATATTTAAATATACAATCGATAAATATGCGGGTTGTCATAGACTCCCCTCCTTAAAGAAATTGTGTCCTCGCAATACTTAAGAAAAAAATCAGAAGTAACAACCATAGAAGCATATCAACACAAAATAAAATTTGAAATAGGAAGTTCACCATAAGGAACATGAAAGAGTAAGCCTGAACGGGATTGCTCGATGAATTCTCTGGATTCCCAAGAGCAATCCTTAGGATTTGAGAACCATTGAACTCTCACAAGAAGAACATCTTTATTCCGAAGGCGCTCAACCTCCGAAGTAATGTTGCGAATGTAATGTTGCTCATAAGTCAAAACTGGTGAGACTTCAATTTCATCAATAACACCGGCTCGAGAACAAAAATAGGAAACCTAAAAGCATTTCCATAGTTAAAAGACGCAGAAAACGTCAAGAATAGCAGAAGATTGAGCCTGTGCAACGACATAGTACAAAAACGGTATGCCCGAGAAATGAGGAACTCAAATAATTTGGAACAACGGTGTAGTACAAAAATGGTACGCCAAATGATCCAAAGCTCGAATAAAACGATGTATATCAAAACGTCCGATGAATTTGATAAAAAGATAATTCCATTCAGACATCATCAAAGAATCAATCACTTATTGCTTACGACAAAGCGCATTGGCAACACGATTTCCCTTCCGGGAATAGAAAGAATATCAAGATCATAAGATGCCGGGAACTCGAGTCAACATGAAGTTCCTTATGAGAACATAAATATTCCAAAGATTTATGATCGAGGTGGAGAACAAATTTCTTCCCCAAAAATGATGATGCCAAATTCTAAAAGTAAAAACAATAGCCGCGAGCACTAGATCATGAGCGGCATATCTAGTCTCGATAAGCTATAATGATTTAGAAGCACAAGAGATAGCACGTTCTCATTTGCAAGAGAGCGGCATCCAAACCAATACGGTTAGCATTGGTCCAAAAGATAAAGTCTTGGTTCCCTTCGGGAATCACAAGAATAAGAGTATCGGAAAAGAGTTCTTTTAAATAATCTTCTTTCCCGAAAATCTAAAACTTTCAAAATTACAATTATCTTAATGTAAAAATCTTTCTAGAAAAATTTACATTTTTACAAGTCAATTTATTGTGTCTGACTGTCTCATCAAAGCGTTTAGGAAATTCCTATCGGTAACGTTGATCAAGCGCATCGACCAGAATTCTTAAAACACTAAATGGGCAATACAATCACAAAATCATCTTTTATAGGATAAACATGTTTCTAAAAACTTTTGAAAATTCTCTTTGTTCATTCTAAAAACAGAAAATCCTATTTATACTTAAAAATAAATCTTATGAAAAAGATTTGCAAAAATTTTAAATTGCTAAGTTCATCCAAAAATCAATAAACACAAGAATGGTCTCACCGAAATATTCATAGAATACTCGATTAATAAAATAGATGAAATAAGCTGGACAAACTGAATGACAAAATATGTAATTCATAAGAATCATAACGAGTGCGGAATGCAGTAGGTGGAATGCTAATTCCCGCAACTCGTAGCCAAATGAAAATCGGTGGCAAGGTCGAACTAGAAGGACCTTAACACCACGCAAAAGATTTCTTAGGTGATAATCCTAAGGCAAACTCAAAAATACCGGAAAAGTTTCACAAATTATTTAGATAAGAGAAATAACACTTTTCTCATCTTGAGGGCTTAAAGAATAAAATGATGTCTTCAAAAATTTGAAATCGGTAACACAAGAAAAAATAGAAATCTGCTTAACATATAGAAAATGTCGAAGATGAACAGTCCACACGGGACAAAGGATATGGCTTCATAATAATTAAGCCAATCCTTTCAAAAAAAAGTCAATTCCAAAGCCTAAGTAAAAATATCGGCTCGGAAAGAAAAATCACATAAAATAGTTTCGGCATCAATAGAAAGCAAATTGAGTGTTGCGGATCTACCATCTGGATTCGCAACTCTCAAAGAAGTCATCAAGCCCAAAATATTTTCAAAGAAAAAGAATCAACAAGTTCTTTTTATATAAAATAGTGAGATGGAACCCATATCAAAAAGAACTCAAATAAGAAGATCACGAAATAAAACAATGCCATCAAGGATTGAGTGAAAAATACCTTGACCAAGAGAAGAGTTGTTAGGGGCTTGCAGCTTTCCCTCTCTCTTGCTTGGAAGCTTAGGACACGAAGATAAAAGATGACCCGAACCTTTGCAATAACGACAAAAGAGGGGTTTCGGGCACTCCCTTGCATAGTGGTCCGTGGAACCACAATCGTAGCATTGTCCACGACTAGAGGTAGGAGTCTTTGCTATCGGAATTTGTTGCTTCCCTTTCTTATTAGAATTGGGGCCTATGAATTTGATAGGCCTCTTCAAGTTATTGTCGAAGTTCTGTTGGGCACGCACAACTTCAACATCACCTTCGTTATCGGCCTCTTCAAGACGAAGAGCGATATCAATAAGCTGATCAAATGAAACTTCAAGTTTCACAAGTAATGGCTTCTTAAGATTCTTATTCAAGCCATAGACAAATCTCTGATTTTTCTTCAATGGGGTATTAATGTACTCAACCCCGTATTTGGACAGAGATTCGAAAGATGCGACATAGTCTGTCACAGAAGATTCACCTTGAACAAGGTCTATGAAACGCCGGGCTAAAGTTACTTTTTCAGCCTCCGGCACAAATTTCAATTCGAATCTTTCCCGGAATTGCTCCCAAGTAAGATCCGCTTCGATAATCTCCGAAGTCAAGAGCTCATACCAATCTAACGCTCTTTCTTGGAGAATGCTAGAAGCCACTTGGACTCGATATAGATCAATAGGGTTCATGCGAGAAAAGATACGATCGCATGATTTGAGCCAAGCTTGAATTTCTATAACACTCTCGGATCCCTTGAATGGCCTTCCACCCAAATCGATGTAGTCTCTGCACAAGCGTGCAAAACCGGTTCTAGGATGAATAGGCTCTGGAATGGGTCTGGCTGCTTGAGCATTCTTTACAAGATCTAAAAGCTGCTGATTAGACATGAATACTCCATCTTGGGGAGTAGCGCTAGATTGACCGGCGCTGGGACGGCCTGGTCTAACCATTTCTCTTCTTTAAGAAAGAAAGAAAGAAGAGGAAAAAGTTATTCTCAAAATAAATATCAAGCAATCTTGATAGATGAAAATAGGATGAAACAGTACGAAGACTCGAATAAAATCCTAAAGCACGACTCCTAAGAAAGACTTAGGACATAATCCTTGCTAGATCATTCTACATTGTTCCGAAGTTTGGCTCTAATACCAATCTGTAACGCCCCACCTCTATACCCACGCTAGCCAAGAACACTACGGAGTAATGCTGTCAACTAGCACGGAGAATAAGGCTGTTGTGGAGCGACCATCCGTGTAATTGCTTTGCACGAGCACCGATATGCCAGATAGAATAACATGCATTTAATTTAAGGATACCGACGCAAACTCAAAGCTACTACACAGTGGCTATAATATCTTTGGAAACAAATATAGAAATAGAATAACATAAATCAGTCACAGATAATTCATATCACAAAGGAGGAAGAAGATATGAATATATAACTAACACATGAAAGTGTATATCAGAGTAGTGGTCAAATAAGATCTACAACATCACAAAAGAATAGATACAAGTGCTAGACAAAAGAATATGTACACATCAAGGAGTCTATTTCTCAAATGCATATAACAAAAAGTACTAAACTAAAGTAGTTAGCCAAAAGTCAGAAGATAGTTCCAGATAGGAAGCCATGAGGAAGCACCTGTAATATCTCAGTCTGACTCGAGTATTATTTAAGAAGAAAATAATAAACGGATCAGTCTAGCTATAAATATCAGATGAAATGATAAAGAATAAGAAATATGACTAAACGTATAATAATCACAATGCCAAGCTGTGATAAATAAATAATTGAAAAATCAATAAGAGATTAATCAATATCGCAAAGATCTTCTCAAAGAAAAAAAGGAATGTCATACTCCTAATTTCATTCACCAAGCCACAATAAATGACATATATATCAATGCCAATCGTAAAAGTTGGTGAAACATAAATTCCAGAATTCAACACACGAAATCCAGAAATCACAAGAAAAGGATGGCCAAGACATTGATGTAGTGCAAATGGTACATCCAATGAATCAAAAGCAAAGACACTGATGTAGTGCAAACGGTACGTCCAATGTATCAAAAGCAAAGACAGTGATGTAGTGCAAACGATACATCCAATGTATCAAAAGCAAAGACAGTGATGTAGTGCAACCGGTACATCCAATGTATCAAAAGCAAAGACACTGATGGAGTGCAAACGGTACATCCAATGTATCAAAAGCAAAGACACTGATGTAGTGCAAACGGTACATCCAATGTATCAAAAGCAAAGACACTGATGCAGTGCAAATGGTACATCCAATGTATCAAAAGAAAAGACACTGATGTAGTGCAAACGGTACATCCAATGTATCAAAAGCAAAGACACTGATGTAGTGCAAACGGTACATCCAATGTATCAAAAGCAAAGACACTAATGTAGTGCAAACGGTACATCCAATGTATCAAAAGCAAAGACACTGATGTATTGCAAACGGTACATCTAATGTATCAAAAGCAAAGACACTGATGTAGTGCAAACGGTACATCCAATGTATCAAAAGCAAAGACACTGATGTAGTGCAAACGGTACATCCAATGTATCAAAAGAAAAGACACTGATGTAGTGCAAACGGTACATCCAATGTATCAAAAGCAAAGACACTGATGTAGTGCAAACGGTACATCCAATGTATCAAAAGCAAAGACACTGATGTATTGCAAACGGTACATCTAATGTATCAAAAGCAAAGACACTGATGTAGTGCAAACGGTACATCCAATGTATCAAAAGCAAAGACACTGATGTAGTGCAAACGGTACATCCAATGTATCAAAAGAAAAGACACTGATGTAGTGCAAACGGTACATCCAATGTATCAAAAGCAAAGACACTGATGTAGTGCAAACGGTACATCCAATGTATCAAAAGCAAAGACACTGATGTAGTGCAAACGGTACATCCAATGTATCAAAAGAAAAGACATTGATGTAGTGCAAACGGTACATCCAATGTATCAAAAGCAAAGACATTGATGTAGTGCAAACGGTACATCAATGTATCAAAAGCAAAGACATTGATGTAGTGCAAACGGTACATCCAATGTATCGAATAATTTCGGAGCATCGACGTCGTACAGCGTGACATCTGATGAACCAAATCAAAAAGACATCGCCCAATGCTAGCCTAAAACATAAAATGATCGTCATGATCAAAGAGAAGTGTCAGTTACAGTAAGCTAGTAAATATATGAGCTTAGCTTCATGTCCCATAACCACTAGCTTAACTTAAATATTTACGAACAAATTGTTGATCTCCACTAGAAACTTGTCACAAGAGTTTCAATCGAACAAGTCCAAGAATTAACCGATGAAGTAAACGCAAGCGTTTCATACCACTTGTTTTACTAAGTCGTTTAATAAGATTTCTCATACGAGTGAGGTAAAGGTTTGTATATACTAATAGATTGGAAATCGGTTTGAGAAAACGAGCTTTGTTATAAAATAGTGTTGAAATCATTTGAAGAAAGAGTTTTGATATTTACTACCAGTATAGAAAACCTTTATATTTTTAAAGTGACAAATCACAAAGAAGATTGTAGGAACAATCAATTACTAAAATTCACTCGAAGACGTGAATGAAAATCCAAAGAAATCGATACCGAATCCATCAAAACGGATATTCCAAAAAATTTCCGAAGAAAAGAAGTCACCAAAGTTAATAACAAATAAGGAAAGAACACGAATCGATTAAATTTGGAAACCACGCAAATTAGGCGATATAGGCAAAACAGCAACATGTCGGTCGGCCGGCTACTGAGCTCGGTCGACCGGACCCTGTTCTAGAAAAATTCTCGGGAAGCAGGTCGGTCGACTGAGCTCTGTAGTTGGTCGACTGGACCTGAGACAGAGAAGGGCTATACACTTTTAGTAGCAGGTCGGTCGACCGGCCCAGTGGTTCGGTCGGCCGAACCTGTATTCTTGCACTTCCTACCCTATTTCAAAGAGGTGCAAACTCCCTCAATTTGCAAGCGGTCGAGCAACGACACTAAGGGTTTACGCCAATCGACTACCCGGCCATAGAAGCTCTTCGGTTCATCACCGAACATGATCAAAACATCAAAGCTATGATTTTTAAAGAGTTGAACCCAAAACACCAAAAATTGGAATATTCACCAAATCAATCCAAACCAAAAACAAATGCACATAACTAAGTGTTAGGAATTCATACCTAACAATCGAAGATAAGATGTGAGATAAAAATCTCACCTTTGAACCCAAAAACAATGAATGAGAAGCTTGAAGACAAGGGAAGATCAACCACACTTCAATCTCAACACTAGAAGCTTGAATCTAAGCTCAAAAGAAGAACATTCCCTAAGTTAGGTTTAGGAAATTTCTGAAATTGAATGGAGATAGAGTTAGAGAAGAAGAAGAGGATGCTTACTAATGGCTTCTCTTTGATTTTGGAGCAAAAATTTGTGCTAGCAAGAGGAACTAGTGCTTGGAGTTTCTAATTCCCTTTCCTCTCCACCATTTTCAGTTGGAGCTTGAGTTTGAGGAGTTGGAATGAGTGAATGGAGAGGAGAGGGCTGAGCTAGAGTATAAGTGGGGTTAATGGGCTGAAACCCAACCCAAAGCCCTAAAGAAAAAGTAGCAAAATTCAACTTACTCCAAACATATCGAAGCTTATAATCAAAAAGGTTGCAAATGGCATTTTGAACTTAATGGAAGGGGTCTCGAGTCCCAATTCGACTGTTTACAAAAAGTAGGTTTTCGGACTTAAATCCGACGAACGATGAAATATTTAAATAAAATATTTAAATATACAATCGATAAATATGCGGGTTGTTACATGTTACTCGAGTTTTACTCGAGTTATTTAGTGTTTTACTCGGGCTTGGTTAGGTTAAGCTCGAGTGAATTATGTGTGGTTTGGGTTAATTTTGTTACAGGTTAGAAACCCTGTATTGTTTTCAAATTTAACCGAAATTTAAAGTATTAATCAAGGATTTAAAATGAGTTTTAAATCTAATTTTAAATAAAGGATTCAAGTTTAATTTGAATCTTAGCTGGAAATGAATAATGTTTTTAAATTCAAATTTTTTTACATAACCTTAAGGGGTCAAGTGTTTAAAAGCGTTTTTAAAAGAATTTGAATTTAAATTGGAGTTTGAAATGTAAAGAAATGTTTTGAACAAAGTTTAAATCTGATTCAAATCTAAATTTAAATCTTTGTTTTAAAATAAATTTAAGTTTTATAAATTTGTTTTAACAATTTTGAATGATAAAGTAAAATTTAAATGTTTTGAATTTAAAAAGGAATTTGGTTTAAACTCTTGTAAAATTCCTTTTATAAGAGAAAGTATTCTTTATCTTGAAAATTTAAAGTTTTTAAATTGATTTTAAATTTTGTTAAAGATAAATTGGTTTTCATTTTAAACTTGAATTTAAAATGAAATTTGAAATTAAATTTGGAAACGAATGTTTTCAAATATATTTGTGAATGATAATCTAACCATATATATGAAAAAGGTTTTATCTTAAAGTTAAATTAGAATTTAATGATTTGTAATTCATTTAATTATTAGGGTATTTAAATGGATAATTAATTTATTTAGTAAATTAATGAAATGGATAATTACTTAAAGTAATTAAGGGTTTTAAACTTAAAGGTTTAAGATTAATTAATCTTAGAAAAATTAACTTGTGATTTAAGAATCATTAATTAAATAAGACTAGATTTTAATTAATGATTAGTAATTAATTAGTCAAGCAATAAAGGATTAATTAAGTTACAGTTAACACTTAATTAACTAAATAATTAGGGGTTAATTAATGGGCTATTGATGATTAATTAATTTGTAATCAAAAATAAGTTTATTACTTTAGAAAAATAATTAATGAATTGTTAATAGTTAATGAAGTTATTAACTAAGGATTATTTAATAATTAATTAATGTGATTAATTTTTAATAATTAATTAGATTAGTCAATTTAAAGATAATCATTTGTGTAAATTGTTAATTATAATTACTAATGGAAGTAATTAGGAAATTAATTACTAATTGTAATTAATTGAGTTTAATTTGATTAGATTAAGTTAATTAATTCAGTTTAATTAATTTAGAATAATCATTTGATGATTTGTGAAGTATAATTACTTAATGTAATTTAATGAAGAGAAATTACTTAGGAAAGTAATTAAAGGGTAATTACTGGATGTAACTAATTGAAGGTGATTTGATGATGGAAGTAATTTGAGTAAAATTACTTTGTAAAATTAATCAAGGGATTAATTAGAGATAATTAATCAATGAGTAATTAATTTATTTGGTGAAGTAATTAAGGGTAGTAAATTACTGAATGGGGTTAATCAAGGGTGATTAACGATTATGGTTTAATTGAAAATTAATTATTTAATGTAATTAATTTAAATAGAAAATGTAATTAGAGATCATTAACTATTATAATTAATGATGTAATTTAGAATGGATTTATTTAGAAATAATTAATCAATAAAGGAATTAATTAATGTAATTAATTAAGTATTAATGTAATTAATTATAATTAATTAATTTATGAAGTAATTAAAGATTTATTACTGTATTTGGTTAAGTATAATTAATTTGTAAAATTAATTAAGGATAATTACTTGAATGTAATTAAGGAATAATTAATCGAGGATGATTAATTAAGGTGATTGATTAGAGGATTAATTAATTAATTGATTGATAATTAATTAATAGTGATGTAAGCAAGATTTATATTGATGAAGAAATTAATTTAATTCACTTTAGATTAATTAGAAATGATGTAATTAATTTATTTCATTTTAAATTAATTATATTTTGTGTGGTTACTAATCATTGCTTATATATAAATGGATGATATTGGTTGCCTTGAATGGTTTGAGATCTCGGATATGAGATAGATAACGCTGTGTGATATGGATGCTTTGGTTGCATTGGGATGATAATATGAATTATCTATTTGTGATGATAATATGATTTATCTATTGGTGATTGATAATATGGATTATCTGTTGTGATGATAATGATGACTATCTATTGTAGTATGTGAATTATCTATCTGTCTGTATATAGATAATGAAATTGATTTGTTTTAAAACTTTAAAACATCTTGGACCTAAAAGATACGCTTTAGATTTCGATGAGACCGGGATCGGGTTTCCAGATTTGGATATTCGAAAACCACATCGATCCAAATTTACGATAGGTCGTGAATCTCAAGTGAAGAGTGAAGACTCGAGGTGTAAGGACTATTCGTCGTTAAAACTCTGAGGTTGATTCCAATAAGAGTTTAACGGAGTAGTACTTTCAGATTCGAGATGAAGATTTAGAGTGCAAGGGTTATCGTCGTTAACTCTGAGGGTGATCCAAAATTAGTGTAATGAGATAATGCCTTCGGTTTCGTTCGAACCTGGAACGAACTTGTATGGATTGAATGCTTTCAGAACATCGTCAGGTGGACGATGAGCATTCTAAGAGATATGTAACGACCCGGAATTTTTGACAATATATTTTAAATAATATTTACTCTAATCTAAATGAAATACAAGCTTTTCAGATTATAAACTGATGAGATCTTAATCATTTACCAGTTATACATGTGACTGTAAAGAAAATTTTGATTTGAAAATTCAAAAGAAAATCTTTAACATTGTTTATAACAAAATCTCTCTTATTCAATAAAAATCAAAGATACTATGTTTTCACATTTGATAATATACATATGAATATATAATTGTAGTCTTTAAATAATAGTGTTTAAAAATAGACAATCATATCAATATTAAACATGAACATTAAAACATAAGTATAAAAATGTAAAAATAAGACATAATTATAAAATATAAGATGTAACTAAAAATATAAATATACAAACATAAGTTATAACTAGGAATATAAAATATAAGTTATAAATTGAAATACAAAAATACAAGTATGTTATAAATCAAAGGTTTGAAAATTTAAATTACTAATCGAATAAAATTTAGAAATTATAACTATACATGAACATATAAGATAAGATTAGAAAAGGAGATAAACTATTTCATAACCTGCATATACATCTGTACAATGAAATTTTTTAACAAAAACTATAACAAGTTCCTGTGTAAACATGTACAACGCAAGAAGACAAGAATTCACATCTTATTTAAAAAAACAAATATCTTTGTACAAATTACAAGTATCAGGAAACATTAATTATATGTTAACATAAATGAAAGCATATGCATTAATTAGCACAAATTTGTGTCCAAGAAATCCTACAGCCGAAATGCAAGATCATTTCATACTGCAGTATATTAAATACATAGCAAATCAAAAGCATGTCAAAACACGTAAAACTTGTCCAGATATTTCCTATTGTCCAAGCCCTTTCTATATATATATATATATATATATATATATATATATATCCATCATAGTATTGTGTTCGTTTATAAAACTTAACAAAAATTTAAAAGCAAACCTGAAAAGAAGATAAATAAACATCATCTGCTGTTTTCATTCATTCATCATCAAAGCAGTGAAGTTTTCAGGAAATCCATCTGCGGTTCTTCATCAAATTTGCTTTCTATTTCAATAAATTATTGGTGAGTAAACTTTCAATTTTTAAAGTTTAAGTTGGTTCCTGTATATTTTGTGTTGCTATATATATTGTAGTATGTGGTTCTGGAATGCTTTCTGCAAATTTAAACATGTGATGATCTTCAGTATTCATAAAGCTATGAGCAAAGAAGTGAAAGAAAGACAATATTCTTCATTTAAACCAATTTAATCTTAGGAATTGAAGCTAATTATGTTTGTTTATTTTAAATCAAAGGTCTGGAAACTTGTTTGAAGTTTAACAGTATGATATATATACTGGTTAATCAAGTTACAGTAAAAATAAATCAATAGCTAAAATTTCGAATGTTTTAATTTGAAAACTTGATCCCACATCTTGAATTAGCATACAAAGTTAGGATTTTTAAAATGAAAACGATGATTTTTAGTTCAATATTTATGGTGCAATTTGAATATGAATAAAAGATGCATTTTTGTCAATTTTGGTTGATTCAATCAATTTTAATTGTTGAAATTTTTTATGAAGCAAGCTTGAAGATGAATTAACATAGGAAAAATGCTAAGTAATTTTTCCAATGCAAGAAATTTTTGGATGAAGCAAATATAGGGTTTGAAATTGAGTTTTGCTGTGCACTGTAAATTTTTGTTTTCGGCACCATATGTTGATCGAGTGGATCGCGCTTCAAGGAAGTGGTTGAGGAGGGTCTGGACATGGCGTTGGCGAAGTTGTTTCACCTCCGGTGGTCAGTGTTGGTGGGGCGAAGCGTTTTTCATGGTTGTTCGAACTTTTAGGTTCGAGCTACAGGCCGTATTTTGATTTGAATATTTTCGCGTAAAATTGAGTTTTGATTTCGAATATTGAGTTGATTTATGGTTTGTTGGAGGTGGTGGGGGTTTCCGAAGGTGCGGCGAACCACCGTGCACGTGCACGGTGGCGACTGGTGATCGTGTTTCGAATTGGGGTTGTCGCGTGATTTTGCGCGAGTAGTTTGAGGTTTTGCTTCGAGTCGTTCTGGTTCACGTGTTTAAGTTTAAATACTGCAGTTTAATTGTATAACTTAAGCTTAAAAAAAAGATGAAGAAAGAATAGGTAGGCGTAGAAGAAGAGGAGAAGAGTGAGATGCGGGGAAAGGTAGGGGAGAACGCGAGGTTTCCTCGGGTAAACACGGTGCCTGCCTCGGGTCTGTTGTTTTTGTCGTAATACGTTAAGTATTCTGATTAACAAAGTTAATATAAATTAAATAATTTTTAGTTAATGCTAAGTTAAGATTTGATTAAAAGTTTATTAAAAGAAAGGTTTGTAAAAGAAGATGATTAATTGTAAAGTATAAGGTAATTATAAATGTAAATTAATTTATACCTGTAATGAAGTTAATAACTTTTAATTAAATTTGTAATTAGAAATTAATCGTATGTTTAATCAATTTAATTTAAGGAAATTTAATTAATTACTTAAAGTTAATTAACAAATGATAGTTAACTTAAGTGATTAATTAAAGATAAATTATAAATTAATTGATAATAAATGATTAATTAATTGATAATAAATGATTAATTAAAATAATTTATGATAATTGAATAAGTAATTAAATTTTATTAATTATTAATTAAATTACTAATTAAATTAGTAATTAGTAATTAAGAATCAATTAATTAACTAAGTAATTAAGTAATAATCAATAAATTTAATAAGCAATTAATCAAGCAGAATAAAGTAGTTTATTCTTA
The DNA here is from genome assembly GCA_030765085.1 of Allium cepa. Classification (NCBI taxonomy): domain Eukaryota; kingdom Viridiplantae; phylum Streptophyta; class Magnoliopsida; order Asparagales; family Amaryllidaceae; genus Allium; species Allium cepa. The sequence goes on from CM060930.1 coordinate 239,611,420, forward strand.
AGTAATTAATTAAGTGTTAAGTAAATTAAACCAGTTTGATATGAATTGATGATTCTTGTTTGATTGACTCTGATATCTGTTTGATGATAATCTGTGATATGTTGTGATATATTCTGGATATATCTGTGATGACTGTGTATGATTTATCTGTAATATCTGTTACATAAATGCTTAATATTGAATTAAACTGTTAGACTAAGTAGACAACTTGGCCCTTAGAATGGCGTTTGGATTTCGATGAGACCGGGATCGGGTATCAATTAGATATTCCGAAAACCACATCGATCCAAATTAAACGATAGGTCGTGACATATCTCAATTGGAGATCGAGAAGTTGTTTCAGAATGCAAGGTTTATCGCCGTTAACTCTGAGGGTGATTCCAAAATGAGTGTAACGAGATAATGCCTTCGGTTTCGTTCAAACCTGGAACGAACTTGTATGGATTGAATGCTTCCAGCACATCGTCAGGCGGACGATGAGCATTCTAAGAGAAATGTTCAATAAAGGTAATCACATCCTCAAGCCTCATCAATCGGGAATGGCTAAAATAGGGGAGATGCAGCAAGGTTAGGTGGGTCATGCCCAAGCAGGACGAGGTATACCCCTGTCTAGATGTCCCTTTATTTCGGTTGTGTGAGCAGTTGTTGGCCACAACTGCGGGGTTATCTTGTTCGGGACTGTTCAGTAAGGAATGATTCCGGCCTTATGTTGTAGGGGGTCGGGAGTGATCCTCGGTACGGCGATCTAGGCCCCGTACCGTGACGGGCGGTACCCCAGTAGCCCTGCCATTGTTGGAAACCCATTTTCCCTACAAGACCCTAGGGTTTGATTTGTATTACCCACTTTTGTGGCTAGTAGCTGGAATTTAATCATGTAACAATTTTGGCTATTTTCTATTTACTTGAAAACCTTAGACACTATTATAATATCATCGGATTTCCTACATAATGTTTTGGTTAGCGTAAGGTAAAAACTTACCCGTATTTATGTGTGGGGAGTCTTACGAGATACCTTTATTTTCAAATGATTTTCAAAGTTAAACAATTTAAACCCGTTTACTCACACCAGACCCATGTCTGAGCTGGAGTTTATATTTTGTTTTTCATAAACCCTTGGGTACTCAATTTTTTTATGAGTAGCCAAGTGATAGGTATTTGGAGTATTGATTTTTTGGAGGAGCTTTGGAGAAGGAGATCAGACATATGTATCCATCTATAGTTCCGCTGTGTAGTCAGTGTATGCTGTATTTTGGATGGACATATATGTATATGACAGTCCTGTTGTATGATATTGTATAACTCTGATGTATGTATAACTATGTAATAGTTATGTGATGTGTTAAATTTTGTTCCATTCCGCTGTGAGATTCTGATGTTGTTATTTCTTTCTTTCTATTCTTTTCTATTTCTACCCCTTCCTTTCTTAATGATGATACGTCTTTCTGGGGTTAGAAAGGCGGATCGTCACAGTTGGTATCAGAGCACTAGGTTGAGCGAGTACCTAGGCTCTTGAGTAATATTTATCTTGAGAGTGCGTATTTGCATTTCATATAATTATATACCTATCTAAATTTGTTGAGTTACCTGTCCAGGTGGCCAACATGAGTTCCGGAATAAGAGGCAGAGTTAGGGCCAGTACTTAATCAGATAATGGATGAAGTCAAAATGTTAGTGAGGCTGTAAATCCTGTGCCGCCTCAAGTTAGTTTTGCAGCTTTATGCAAAGACTTTAACAATCTTGGAGGCCAAACATTTAAAGGTTCAGAATCAATAATTGAAGTTCAACCTGGCTACGCACTTGTGAGCGCATCTTTAAGAGCATGAAGTTGTCGGATGAAGGGAAGAGAGAAATGGCATCGTGGCAATTGCAGGGTGGTGCAGCAGCCTGGTGTGGTGCAACAGTAGCAAATATTTCTGAAGATGACATTTCATGGGACAGATTTAAGGAGTTATTTGAGGAGAAGTTTATGCCAACAGCGGGGAAAACCCAATTGTATCAGGATTTTCTGAATTTGAAGCAGGGTAACATGTCTATTTCGGAGTATGAGACCAGATTAACGAACTTTCTTGTTATGGACCAGGGATCATCGATACTCACCTCAAAAAGAATGAAAAGTTTGTGCAAGGATTGAGGCCTGAATTCCATGAAAAATTAACGGTGCTTTTGAAAGGATCTTTTGTCGATTTGATTGACATGGCATTGAGACATGAGAATTTGATGAGTAAGAAATTTGTGGCACCAGTTGCGGCTTCAGGTGGGAATTTCACTAATCCGAATAAGCGAAAGTTCGATCCTAAATGGAGAAAGCCGAGCAAGAAGAAGCCTGTAGTTAACAACGGACCTCACAAATGTTACATTTTTCAACAGGAAGGACATTTGGCAAATAAGTGTCCTAGAAAAGGATTCCAGCAGCAGCAACAGCAACCGCATTATAGTTCTCCAGGATCAGCTATGGTTCAGAGATCGTTGTGCTTTAATTGTCATCAGCCTGGTCACATGATCAAGAATTGTCCACTTTTGCAGAGGGCGCCTCAGAATAAGGTCTTTGCTCTGGAAGCCAGTCCATCTTCTTCTTCGAAAGGCAAAGGAGTTTTGGAAGGTACTTTACTTTTAGATGGAAAATGTATTAAAGTTTTGTTTGATTCGGGTGCTTCCTTGAGTTTTATTTCTCTGGACTCTATTGAGAAGTTCTTTCTTACCCCTAGTTCTGTAGACAGTCCTAGCTTGGTATCTAATCCTATTGGAGGGGTGACCAAATTAGATACGATCTGTAAGGACTTGAAGATTTCTTATCTATCCCATAGTTTTTCTTATGACCCAAATGTGTTGAATTTTAAGGCATTTGATCCTATTTTGGGAATGAATTGGCTGGATAAGTACAGAGCATTTTTGAATTGTGAAGAGAGAACAGTTTCGTTGGAAACTGATCTGGGTAGAATTGCCAGAGTGTCGTGTGATGATTCTGGAATTCACTTGAGCAGTCTTATTCATGGAATTGAGACTTCTGAAGAGAAGATTGAAGATATCGACGTGGTACAAGATTTTGCTGATGTACTTGAAGAAGTTAGGTGTCTGCCACCACATCGAGAAATGGAGTTTCGTATTGATTTGATTCCAGGAGCAGTGCCGGTGATTCACCCCAGCAGGAGAATGGCTCCTAAGGAAAGAGAGGAGTTGATTAAGCAGACTGAGGATCTTTTGGAGAAGGGATTGAAAAGGCCCAGTTTTTTTCGTTGGGGTTCTACGGCAATGTGTGTAACTAAATCAGATGGATCGCTAAGGTTCTGTGTGGATTATAGAGAATTGAACAAAGTGACTATCCGTAATAAATATCCTCTTCCTCGTATCGATGATCTTTTTGACCAATTGCATGGTGCTTCTATCTTTTCTCAACTAGATTTAGCTTCAGGTTTCCATCAGTTGAGGGTAGCTGAGGAAAGTATTCCCTTGAATGCATTTAGGGACCGAATTATTTCAATGAGTGGTTGTTCATGCCTTTCGGGTACCAACGCTCCTGCCTACTTTGTTGACCTGATGAACCGAGTCTTTAGGGATGTGTTGAATAAGTTCATGCTGGTATTCATTGATGATATCTTGGTCTACTCCAAATCGGAAGAAGAGCACAGGGAGCATTTGAGAATTGTATTGGAGACTCTGAGGAAGCATGTTGTAACAACCAGGTATTTTCAACCATTCGCATCCATTATAAGTGCATAGGCAGACACTCATGCCAGAATTGAATTGCTCAAAATACCGTGTTGTAAATAAAATTTTGGCAAACCTCAGAATATACAGTAAATAAAAATCACAGATCACAAACACAGAGTATATAAAAATGCAACGGAAGAAAAAGAGATAGCAGTTCATGAAGCTACTATATAAAATATAAGATACATCAGAGTTAAATAAGATACAACAGAAGAGTAACAGGATACATCAGGTACAAATCAGATACATCACTGAACCACTGGATACTGAAACAAAATAGATGGCTGGATCTTCAAGGAAAGCTCCAACGCCGAAGGTGAATCGTGAATGCTAACTCAATCAATCTGACCCGAGCGTAAAGAAAAATACAAAACCCTCGAGTCAGGACATAAATACTTATAAACTGTAAATCAACTCAAGTGAGCAGTAACAAAATGCATCACTAACATAAAGGATGCTTGGGACCGCCCATCCTCTAAGGATCCGTTAAACTATTTACTATGTAGTAATATACGCTATATGCGGTAGTGTCTAATCAGTAAAGTATAATCATATAGAAAATAGCGCTAAGGGGATGGTGAATGTAACATCCCGCCTTTTTGCACGATTTAAACAGACACACGTGCCAATTCAAACCATACGTAAGGGCGGATTGTTATGGGATAAATAAGAAAATAGAGAAAGAAACAGAATCTCACAGCGGAAGGATAAAATATAATAATCAAATATACAGTTCATAAATCTGTTTACAAAAAACTTTGATTTATTTATACAATACATATCAGAGTACACATACCATATAACAATGCAGCGGAACAATATGAGTGTAGTGAAACCATATTATCTATGGTAATAATAATAAAATGTTCGTCTTCTTCCTCCGGAAACAAAATCTTCAATCCTGAAACGCTCGGACTGACCCGAGCGAATTTGGAAAGACAAAAACACTCGAGTCAGAACTAAAAGATCTTATGTGAGTTACATTAACAGAAATAATATGAGTGCAGTAATTCAAGAGATGCTCGGGATTTACATCTCCTAAGGATCCGTTAAACTATTTACTATGTAGTATATTGCGCTATTATAATAGTGTCTAATTGTAAAATAAACTTACTTTTAAATAGCGTTAAGGCTTTACATTTTCCACCTTAACACATTTATATATTCCCATAGTCTATACAGTACCGTAATCTCCCCCGTACTGGGCGTCGTCAGAGGGCACTCCATAGGTATGGTACAAAACCAAAATCGTATAAGGCGCGCTAGGGTAGGTGACACGGCACAACTAGGCAATGCCAGGGTAGATATACCAATTACGCTTCCGGGCCGATGGAAACGCGCAGCACGCAGCTGACGCCCACCTCGAACAAACTCCCCACATCAAAGAAATCAAAAGTGAAGGTGGCCACCGAAAAATCCAAAGTCAGAGTATAGTATCGAAGGGAAGTGTCCGATCATAGGTGCTACCTCATTAACCCGTCAATCGCTCCTGTTTTAGCCACCTTATGCCAACTCACGGGAGTTGGGTCCACGTATTTACCTTACAGGAAACGCCGCCACCAACCTACTTCATTCTTGAATCTCCACCGCGTACACGGTTAGTCAAAGTGGTTTTCGGTATCGACAGAGAGTATGTCCATATCCGATCCCGTTCTCTTTGCCAACCAATCGTTATTATAACACCGCGGTTATTTAAAATAGTTATACTTTAAAACCAGAATAAAATATCCATTTCAAACCCATATACATACGATATCGTTTATATCTTTAAAACCCCAAATCAGTACGATATCATTTAGACCCAAATCATATAATGTCATTTTATTTTCCAATATATATTATTTTTCCAAAATCATAAGGTTTTCAAAGTAAAATATTTAGAAATCAAACTCTTGAACATAATATTTCCAAATTATACTACCTTGAAAAACATAGCTTTGAAACCAATTTCAATCTCTTAAATGGTTAAATATTAAACTACTTTTATAAAACAAAATAGCTTCTGTAGATTTCACAAATCAATTTCAAATATCGATTTACACTTCCAAATACCATTTCAATTCTTATGTTTCAAGGCTTTAAATATTTCACCATTTCAAAAAAACAACTCATTTGACAAATCCATATGTATCAAATTCAATTACTTCTTATTTAGACTTGAAATGTTTACTTAATGAATTCAATATAATTTAAGTAAAACCTTTAACTTCACATAACTGGATAATCTTTCAATTTATTAAACTTGATATATCCATTTAAATCACTCTACACAAAAAATCAAGTTATAAAAATCATACCCTTTAAAAATTAATAACCTTTATATTTAATTCCAAATTTTACTCAATATTCATCTTCCGACCTTATTCTCATTTAAGTCAATAAAACTCCAGAACTTAAATTTTAAATAAATGCTTAATCGTATCTGATCTTAAGAATCAAACTTTATTTTATACTTCAAAACAATTTATACAACGCTTAAAACCGGAAATTACTATATATAAATAACCTTTATTAATAACCAAATCAAAAAACCCATAAACCATATATATATATATATAGCTTTGCAAAAACCATAGAAAACCATTTCAAAAAAATAATTTTATATATATACCGCGGTGCCTATATATAATTTTCTATCCTATGGTCAAGTGATACGGATGTTTATCATTTCAATCCGCAATTTAAAATGAAAAAAAAATGCGGTTATATATCATTTCAAACTGCAATCCCGAATGAATGAAATGCATAGCAACTTGCAATTAATAAAATTAATCATCCATTCATCCATCAAATCATACATCCATTTATCACAGTCATCATCCAATTTCAAACAATCATCAATACATAACAGGTGATAAATAATGGTATCAATTATCAGTTTATACTCAAAATAAATTTAATAACTGTTAATTGGCAGTTTATATGCAAAAATAAACGTAAATTTAACTGGCAGTTAATATGAAAATTTAACATAACTATGACTGGAAGTTAATATGCAATTAAATAAATTCTAACTGTCAAATTTATGCAATAAATAAAATCAATTAACAGTTATATTAAATGAATGCGGTTTATCAGAGATAATGAATAAAACATGCCAAACAGTCATAAATAAATTTCTACTCATATCTAAAATTAATTTAACAAACACAAGAAATTTTAGAAATTGTGAGTGGGTTAAAACACTCACCTAAATCGAATTTAAATTCAATTTAAACTCAAAAATTCGACGGTCTCCAAATTGGTCCAAACCTGCGTCAACAGATCTGGAATTTAATTACGATCCTAACAAAAAAAATCTCGCGTGAATCGGACTACGTATGAGAAAGTTAATCGAAAATTTCGATTGAAACAAAAATTAAATAAAACAAAATAAACAAATATACCCAATCACCATGCCATGTAACAGGCCACGTCCTTCTTCTCAAATTCGAGCACGCTACATCACCAATCAAAAAAAAACGGACAGTACCAACAGATTACGCTCTTCGAGAATTATGACATATAATTTTTCTAGAATTTTTAGAGGAGTTTGAATTTTTATTTTTTATTTTTTTATTTTATTTTTATTTTGGACTGTAATTGGATCTAGAAATTTTGCAGCCATTGGAAGAGAAGAAGTTGAATAAAAGAACACACAGAGAGAAATGAAGATAGATGGAGGCTAGGGTTTACACAGCCTATAAATAGACAAAGTGAAATAGGATAGGTGGGCACGAATCATAAACGCGCAAAACGGTTGTTGGCCCACCAGAATATTTTATATTAATTGGATACGTTACGGATTAGTAAATAAATTAATTTCTTCCTCAGACATTTACATTGAATTTTAAACGTATTTACAAATGTAAATTTAGATGCTTCATTTATAAGTTTCAATATAAATTCACAATATCATTAAATTCCAAATTCATAGATAAGTTTCCATTTTCAACTAAATTTCTAAATTACCGTAATAATTATCTTAGATTTTTATTCATTCTCAATAGATTTAAATATTGTAAATTGACTAAGTTTTCATACTATAAAAATCCACATTTCTATGTATATATACATTTGAATTCCCTACTAAAATATTTCAAATATTACGTCATTATCATTAATGTAATAAATATATTTTTAATTATTGCAATTGATTTTCCGTTATAACTTAATATACTAAATAGGTGGTTAATCTTAAATACTTGTTCTTATTAACGATTTATTTCTATTTACAAATTAATGCAATTATTACCTATTTCCATATTTATCTCCAATTAACGTAAAATGTGATATTCAAATTCCATAAATTTCAATAGATTCAAATTATCATATCTATGAAGAACATTTACGTTATTCTCCATTTATTACCTTAACTTATTCAACGTAACATTTAATTTATATTTATTGCAATGATTTCCAAATCAATTGAATTGAATTAAATATATATGTATCATTCATGATAACTTGTGGTCACAACTCTTGATCACCAGAAATAAGTTTATTATTTACAATCCAATAATCGCCATTCTATATATATACGAATTAACTAATTCAATATTTCCATTTCGTTTTCCTATCCTAAATTTATTACTAAGTGTATTTACTCCATTCCAACAAGTTGGAATTCCATTTTTTACTATACAATCATTTCCCTATTCACTTTTATTACTAACCCATCATCATTGCATTTATTGTCCTTTATTGATTTAATCAATTTACCCCCATATTCCCTTAAATATATACAACTTAGCAATCTATTAAGCATGGTATTATATTTCACGTAAATGTACATTTATTACAATGTTATCCAAATAAATTGAATGATCTAAGTATATAACTCCTAATATCCACCCATCTTGCCTTAATCCCAAATAACATACAAATTAAACTACCCTTAATTTCAATTAACCCTATCATTACTTTTTATATTCCAAACAAATAAATTAATAATAAGTTAATTGAATCAGATTTACAATCCAACTTTAATTATTTGCAAATTTTGTCAGTTTGGCCCACTTGGTAAATTCAGAATCCTTTAACAACTTCCTACATTAATTTATTTTTGAATAATCCCAAAATTTTCAATAATAAAGTACAAATCCAATTTATCAAAAATTAAAACTTAAATTTCAAGGAATTTATATTTAGGTTTAGATCCCGTTATTCACTAAAATTGGTTGGTATTTATTTCATTCGCCACTTTAATTGTACGTAAATTTCTCATAAATACACCTAAAATTTCATCTAATTCCAACTGCTTCCTAATTTCCATTTCTACGTCTTAACACACTCTATATTAAACTTCTAGACATTGTATTACTTATCATATTAATGTAACCTTTATTTAGTGTATTAACATTTATTTCAATTCAAATTCTATCAACCAATTAAACATGTAACCTACTACTATTGCTTAAAAATCAAAATATTGCACCCATTGTCATCTTCTAAATAGAATTAGTCTTTATTTCAAAACTTATCTAAATTTACATTGAGACCATATTTAATCCTCTTCGATAATATTAATCCTCAATTTATTAAATGGAATCAATATATCTTACATAACATGTTTTACGCATAAATTTGTAATTAACATTATTTCAACTTATTCTCCATATTCTCAAGAATTACCTAACATAAATCTACGCTTATTTTATTCTACGTTCACACTTCCGTTACTCTCAAATCAATAAGTAACGTTCATATAAATAAATGTTATGTCAGTTTCCTATTTATTGCGATATTTTTATTTATTTATTACTACATAACTTTACTTATTTTCTTCTCATCACTTTAAAATTAATCGTTAAAGTAACGCTTATCAATACGCATCAAATTATTTACCAAATTAAAAGGTTTTGATTTTTTTAACAAATTAATTGACAGATTAATTAGGTAATGTATACGAATTGTTATTATACCCATAAATTTACACTTAACTAATTAAATGCCTTACCTATATCCTCTATCTTCCCATTATATTCAGGTACAATACTTACACCAATTTTTATTGAAAAATTTATTCATATTACAAACGAATGCTTAAATTACCATTGTTAAATTAGCGTTCAATATATATTTATCACCTTTTATTATTTCTACTAAATTTTTATTACAAAATTCTATTAAATAAATTAAATCGTCGAAATTTACAGGGTGTTACAGTGAACCTTAACGCGGTCGGATCTTTAAAACAAAAATCGTAGTGGGCTCGCTATAAGGATATGGCACGGCACGTAAGGAAATGCCAGGGTGGATACACCATTTGCACTCCCGGACCGGTGGTGACGGCAAGCCAGCAGCTTCCGCCCACCTCGAACAATACCCCCGAATCCAAATGGCGCCACATATCGAATCACAAAAGTAATAGAATGGTTTTCGATGGAGCATGCTCGATGAAAGTGTGCGACCCTTTGTGTAGCCCGATATAGCTCCTGTTTAATTCGTATATGCCAACTCACGGGAGTTGGGTCCACGTAATATACATCGAGAACGTCGCCACCATTCTACTTCATTCTGGAATCTCCACCGCGTACACAGTTGTTAAAGTGGTTTTCGGTATTGGCCGGCTATAAGACAATATCTGATCCCGGTCTCTTTAACAATCAATCGTTATTATAACCCGTAGTTATAACTTTAAAACAATATTTTATACTTCAAAATAAAATACCCTTTTCAATCCAAATCTTTATCAAAATAAAGATTAAATCATTTCTAAAACCATTTCAATATATCATCGTAAAATATCTTTCAATTCAAATATTTATCAAAATAAATATCAAGTCATTTCTAACCATTTCAATATATTAAATTTTCATACCCTTTCAACACTACCTTTCAAATCATTTTAATATATCAAAATATCATAACCTTTCAAAGCTTCAGTTCCAAAATATCATATCTTTCATAACTTCTTTTTAAATCATGTTAATATCAAAATGTCCTATCTTTCAAACTCCGTTTTTCAAATCATTTAATATCAAAAATATCATATCTTCCAAAACTTCGTTTCAAATCATTTTAATATATCAAAATATCGTATCTTTTCAAACTTCATTCATTTCAAATCATTATTCATTTTGTTAAATCTAAAATACCATTTCAATTCATATTACAAAACAGTTTATATTCCAAAAATTCTTTTTTATCATTTTAATGAAGTTATTATGTTTAATAATTAAATTATTAAATTTCCAAAAATTTCACTTTTCGCATCATTTAGAAAACTTATACGGAAAGTTACATTCAAAATAGTTCAATTTAACAAAAGACCGCATTTTAAAATGTTATACTAGGTTTACTTAAATTCGAATAACTTTGTTAAATTAAAAAATTATAGCACTTACAAAGATTTCTATAATAGCTTTTAATTCAACTTAGCTTTTTAGTTCATTATCATCAACTACAGCGTTTACAAATGCTGTAATATCATTTACATTGTAATTAATAGCATTTCAAAAAAATGCAGTCAATTAACTTCAAATATTCAATAAAATTTCTCAACCAATTATATTTTTATTAAAAACATTTTTAACTTATAAAATCATACATTTTCACATTTATAACATCATTTAATTTTCCTCAAGTTCATGATTTTATAAAGTTAAATTTCCATTCCAAAATCAAGATTTAATAATAATTCACTTATTAAAATGTGATGTTGAATTTTTAAAATCCATTACATTAAATTTCAACTTAACACTTAAGTTCAAATTCTCAAATATAACTTAGTTTTATTTTTATTTACTTAACTAAAAGTTCACTTTTAAGTCAATTTCATAAATTTCCAATTTTAGTTATATTCAAAATTTCAACTTAAAATATTCATTCATTTCACATTTCAACTTTGTTAAAAAATCATTAATATGATATAAAATCACTTTTAATTCATTTAAATTCAAATTATCATAAATTTATCATAATTTCATATTCAATTTAATTTCCAATTATAATTAAATCAAATTTTCCAAAATAACTTACGTTCAAAATTTTAATTAATTCATTTCACTTACAATATTTCAGAAAATCAATAATATTTTACAAAAATCATTTTTTATTAAATCTCAAACCAAAATATTATATTAATTAAATTTCTAAAATATTTTAAAAATTTTAGAAAAACATATTTTAACTACGGGCCTATATAAAATTTTCTACGCTGGGTAAAGTGATACGGGTAATATATCATTTCAACCCGTAATTTACAAAGAAAAATCCAGGTTTTATCATTTCAAACCCGCAATCCCAAGTTAAAATAAATTAAATTAAATAACTTAGGCCTATCGTTTCAGCCCATAGTGCTTCTATTCTAACAGGGAACTTGCAGTGTGATCATATACAGGAATAATATAAACAATGTCAATATCACAATATACAGTCATATATCAGATGTCAGGTGAAAATTAACAGTTTTAACATGGTAATAACATGGCATAGCATATCATATGATCATCATTAACTTGCATAAACATTTTTTATTACTAAACACTTGTCATCAATTCACTTTTCATAAGTATAAATGTCAGGGTGAGAAAGACTCACGTTTTCAAGCTGATGACCAAAACAACAAACACAAGAGCGGTTCCAAAAGCACGACAAGCACGATATAGCATGACTTTTGATTTGAATGAATGGAGAGCCTTGATATTTTTCTTGTAAACAATAACCAAAACAAGACAATATACACATAAATATTCAACGCAAAACAATGTTGAAACAATGAAAATACGAAGCAACAAAGGAATAGATTACTTGACCTTGCTTTAACCATTCAAATGCTTGGCCTAGGAGGTTCTTGGGTTCAGCCATGATGATGATATAGCTCAGGTTTTGCACCATAACTCACGGCTAGAAGGAGTATGGAGTGGTAGGATTATAACATGAAGCATACAATTGGTCAAGGCAACATATATGAAGTTTTTGAGCACAACAAGGCTCGGCCTTGGGTCAAGTGGGGCTTGGCCATACTTGTACAGGTTTGGACAGTAGATGGAGGGGTGTGGGGAGGTCTGGAAAAGGTGGTGTAGCGGCATATGGTGGTGGCCAACGTGGTGGATGAAGATATGAAGTGATAAGGTGGCTATCATGAATGTTTCAAGGCTTTATGCATTGTTTTTGTGGAGTTTTGGTTCATGGAGTTTTGGCCATATCAATTTCAGATCTGGAAAGAGGCTAAGATGAAGTGTAGTGGTGGTAGCAAGGTGGTGTTCGTGGCTAGAGGTGGTGGCCATGGTGAAGTATGAAGGTGGTGAAGTAATAGTGGTGGCTAGGGCATTGTTTTGGACATTATTTGCAATTTTGTGGAGTTTTGTCACCAAGGGAGGTGTGGCCATGGATGGATCTGAAATAATGGCTGGAGATGATGCCAAGGAAGAGTGGTAGGGGATGGTGGAGAGTATGGTGGTGGTGGTGGGTGGTAGAGGCCAATCCAGAAAGCATAGAAAACTAGGCAAAATACATAGAAAATGAGAAGAAAAAGGTAGAAAAAGATGTAGCCATTACCAGATTTTTTTCTCAAGATGGAGGCCATGATTTTTAGGGTTTTGGAGCTTGAAAATTCATCAATAATATGAGGGAGTCGGCTGCAAAGGATGAGGAAAGGAATGGCTACGATAAACTGATGTATTAATTGCAAAAAGAAATAGATAAAACGTCTTTACGTTTCAGGCTTTTAAGATCTCTTAACTTTCTAAACCTTTTGCATTTCCTTTTCTTTTCAATTTTACAAAAACAAAATAAACTCAGAAATGTTATTTCAAACCGAAACTAAGTAATAATAAACTAAATAAATAATTTATTTTAAGTAAAATAGAAAAAGGAAATAAGAAATTGCTTAAAAATAGCAACCTTGACATAAAAATTACAAGAAAATCTCCAATGACTTTGGAAAATTTATTACTTCACAAAAAAAATATTATAACACAAAATTTGAATTAAAAATGGTTTTAAAACATTTTCAAGGTAAAATAATAATTTAATTTTTATTAAATAGAAAGTTAAATAAAGAAAAATGCAGTAAATACCAACTAGGCTTTATAAATTGAAATAAATTCAAATAAACTTTAGAAAAATTATATTATCATTTTAAATATACTTAAAAGTCAAAATATACATAATATAGCATATTATCACATATTAACATAAAATAAAACCAAGAAGAAGTAATTTATACAATTTAAAATAGTCATTGTTAAATAACCTTATATACGCACAATATTGTAAAGGGTATAACTTTCACAATTTACATTTGATTTCAACGAAACGAAAAGTGGTGTTCCTAGAATTTTGTGAACTCTCATAATAAAAGAAAAAATTAAAATTTTAAACTTTTAAAATTTTAAGTTGAAAGTCACAGTTTGACTATTTTGACCAAAATCAGCATTTCAGGCAAATATTCAACTTACACAAGTTTGGAATTATAACTCATATAAAGATCAAGATTATATTTAAATAATAAATTTAATCATTTCAAATAAGTAAAATAAGTTTTTAAATCAAAATATTACATTAAAAATAATTAAAATATAAAATAAAATAATTACAAAATACAGGGTTGTTACACTCTCTCCCACTCAAAACTTTTCGTCACCGAAAAGGAATGAGGTATGGAAGGGCACAGAAAAGATAGAGTAAAATAGGATTAAGATAAGATGACACGAAGATTGAAGTTATATCTGATAACTGTTGTTATAGGTAAGTTTAACAAGGTGGAGGTGATCTTTCCAAGATCCTCCATAATCAAGAACACAAGCACGAAAAAGGTGGATTCAAAATGATTACCAAAGGTCTATCAAGATTATAGAAAGATTTCTAAACAGAAAGATTATAGAAAGATGCCTATACCGGTCTATAGCAAGATAAGGATAATAAGGACAACCAAAAGATAGTTTGAAAAAAAAATAAGGAAATAAATTTGAAAGCATGAAAATTTCAACTTAAATAGAGAATAAATCTTTACACAAGTTAAATAAATCTTAACTACCCCAAATTTCATTATCTTATTATCCAATCATCTTAAATTAACAATTTTTAAAACCATGGGTTTGAAAAATAATCATTTATTACACTCACATTGTACTTAATAAATTTAATTCTTCTTTATTCCTAATTAAACTTAAATTTATTCCTCTCAATATATTCATCACTGATGTTAAATATACTTACACTTATTATAACTGCTTTATTTTATTCTTAGTTCTTCTAACATTGTTTTATTGTAAGTTATTCAATTACCCTTTATTATTCTTTAACTCTATTAATCGTTTTATAACTTAAAATTTAAGTGTATAGCATTTATTATAACCACTCAAATTTTATTTATACATCATTTTTATATTGTATATTATCCAATTACATTTTTAACTTCTGAAATTTTGGTAAGTTATATTTGAATGCAATTGTATTATACAAATAAAATTTCCAATTCAATCCTTTCATGCTTTATATTCGTCCAAAGTTTTGATTTTTTTTTTTGGAATTATTCTTTAAAATAAAATTTAAGAATTAAATTTCCGATTTCTTCAAACCATTTAGAGATAAGTAATAATATATGTCAAATCAAATTTCAATCATATATATATATATATATATATATATATATATATATTATAAATCAAGTCATATTTTAGAAATTCAAATCAATTTAATTTCCCAAAACAAAGCTGTAGCAAGACTACAGAACAGTCTCCTAACTTCGAAACTCGAAAATGAACGTCGATGATGTCGCGATCATCACCGAAGTTATTTTCCAGCGACAAAGAGAAAAGCACTAATTTTAAACCTTTAAAAATTCTTTGAAAACAAATTCTATTCAAAATACTTTAAATAATATAACCTTTTCAAACTTTAAACCAAAGTTCGAAATAATCGGGATTTAAATCCTTAAATTCTTGTTTTAAATTCATTTCATTAAGTTCCACAAATTTACTTATATATCAAAATTTATTTCATTAACCAAAAAATAGTTTTTTAAATATATTGTGTCCATTTGTTCTGTCAAAGTGTTTTGGAAATCTTATCGATAGCGCTGATCAGACGTATCGATCAGAAACCCAACTCAACATCAACAACTCAGACAACACAATATATAAAACATTTTAAATTTTAAATACTAGTTTACAAATACACTATACATGAATAGATTTTCAAAGAAGGATAGAGATTCAAATTTTTTTGATTAACACAAATCAAAGGAGATTATGATTTAAAAATAAGTTGGAAACAAGGATGACATGATTAAATAACATAATAGGAAGATGGATAAGCTTATATAAATCACGGGCAACCTTAACCGGGTCAACCGTGACTTGAAGAATAAGATCGATGTGGATTTTCTAGGGTAAATCTACATTCGACCTCAAGAGTTAGAGTTTGGAATAACAAAAGATATTAGCATCTAAACCAAGGATAGATAAGAATCTCTGGTGAATCGATGCTAATTGTAAAGGAGTTTTCCCCTTTTTTCAATTCAATTTGAAATTGGCGTAACCACCGACTCACTAGAAAGATCATTCGAAGCGGAGTTATGGAATGCTCCAGAGTCAAAAGAAGATGAATAGTGAGGGATACGAATGGATTTTGCAACTGTAGGGAACGTTCCAAAGTTCAAAGGAATCGAGTCAAAAGAAAAAGATTCAACTCGAATGAAAGTGATTCTGTAATTACATCTACTCCATATGCTGAGTTTTTCCTAGAGCTACCAAAGCTCTGATACCAACTGTAACAACCAGGTATTTTCAACAATTCGCATCCATTATAAGTGCATAGGCAGACACTCATGCCGGAATTGAATTGCTCAAAATACCGTGTTGTAAATAAAATTTTGGAAAACCTCAGAATATAAAGTAAATAAAAATCACAGATCACAGACACAGAGTATATAAAAATGCAGCGGAAGAAAAAGAGATAGTAATTCATGAAGCTACTATATAAAATATAAGATACATCAGAGATAAATAAGATACAACATAAGAGTAACAGGATACATCAGGTACAAATCAGATACATCACTGAACCACTGGATGCTGAAACAAAATAGATGGTTGGATCTTCAAGGAAAGCTCCAACGCAGAAGGTGAATCTTGAATGCTAACTCAATCAATCTGACCCGAGCGAAAAGCAAAATACAAAACCTTTGAGTCAGGACATAAATACTTATAAACTGTAAATCAACTCAAGTGAACAGTAACAAAAAGCATCAGTAACTTAAAGCATGCTTGGGACCGCCCATCCTCTAAGGATCCGTTAAACTATTTACTATGTAGTAATATACGCTATATACAGTAATGTCTAATCAGTAAAGTATAATCATATAGAAAATAGCGTTAAGGGGATGGTGAACCTTAACGCGGTCGGATCTTTAAAACCAAAATCGTAGTGGGCCCGATATAAGGATATGACACGGCATGCAAGGAAATGCCAGGGTGGATACACCGTTTGCACTCCCGGACCGGTAGTGACGGCAAGCTAGCAGCTTCCGCCCACCTCGAACAATACCCCTGAATCAAAATGGCGCCACATATTGAATCACAAAAGTAATAGAATGGTTTCCGATGGAGCATGCTCGATGAAAGGGTGCGACCCTTTGTGTAGCCCGGTATAGCTCCTGTTTAAGTCATATATGCCAACTCACGGGAGTTGGGTCCACGTAATATACCTCGAGAATGTCGCCACCATCCTACTTCATTCTGCAATCTCCACCGCGCACAGAGTTGTTAAAGTGGTTTTCGGTATTGGCCGGCTATAAGACAATATCTGATCTCGGTCTCTTTAACAACCAATCGTTATTATAACCCGTAGTTATAACTTTAAAATAATATTTTATACTTCAAAATAAAGTATCCTTTTCAATCCAAATCTTTATCAAAATAAAGATTAAATCATTTCCAAAACAATTTCAATATATCATCGTAAAATATCTTTCAATTCAAATATTTATCAAAATAAATATCAAGTCATTTCTAACCATTTCAATATATTAAATTTTCATGCCCTTTCAACACTACCTTTCAAATCATTTTAATATATCAAAATATCATAACCTTTCAAAGCTTCAGTTCCAAAATATCATATCTTTCAGAACTTCTTTTTAAATCATGTTAATATCAAAATGTCCTATCTTTCAAACTCTGTTTTTCAAATCATTTAATATCAAAAATATCATATCTTCCAAAACTTCGTTTCAAATCATTTTAATATATCAAAATATCGTATCTTTTCAAACTTCATTCATTTCAAATCATTATTCATTTTGTTAAATCTAAAATACCATTTCAATTCATATTTCAAAACAGTTTATATTCCAAAAATTCTTTTTTATCATTTCAATGAAGTTATTATGTTTAATAATTAAATTATTAAATTTCCAAAAATTTCAACTTCCAAAGTTTATTTATTCACTTAAATTTATCAAAACCGTGAAAATTCACCTTTCGCATCATTTAGAAAACTTATACGGAAAGTTACATTCAAAACAGTTCAATTTAACAGAAGACGGCATTTTAAAATGTTATACTAGGTTTACTTAAATTCGAATAACTTAGTCAAATTCAAAAATTATAGCACTTACAAAGATTTCTATAATAGCTTTTAATTCAACTTAGCTTCTTAGTTCATTATCATCAACTACAGCGTTTACAAATGCTGTAATATCATTTACATTGTAATTAATAGCATTTCAAAAAAATGCAGTCAACTAACTTCAAATATTCAATAAAATTTCTCAACCAATTATATTTTTATTAAAAACATTTTTAACTTATTAAATCATACATTTTCACATTTATGACATCATTTAATTTTCCTCAAGTTCAAGATTTTATAAAGTTAAATTTCCATTCAAAAATCAAGATTTAATAATAATTCACTTCTTAAAATGCAATGTTGAATTTTTAAAATCCATTACATTAAATTTCAACTTAACACTTAAGTTCAAATTCTCAAATATAACTTAGTTTTATTTTTATTTACTTAACTAAAAGTTCACTTTTAAGTCAATTTCATAAATTTCCAATTTTAGTTATATTCAAAATTTCAACTTAAAATATTCATTCATTTCACATTTCAACTTTGTTAAAAAATCATTAATATGATATAAAATCACTTTTAATTCATTTAAATTCAAATTATCATAAATTTATCATAATTTCATATTCAATTTAATTTCCAATTATAATTAAATCAAATTTTCCAAAATAACTTACGTTCAAAATTTTAATTAATTCATTTCACTTACAATTGTTCAGAAAATCAATAATATTTTACAAAAATCATTTTTTATTAAATCTCAAATCAAAATATTATATTAATTAAATTTCTAAAATATTTTAAAAATTTTAGAAAAACATATTTTAACTGCGGGCCTGTATAAAATTTTCTACGCTAGGTAAAGTGATACGGGTAATATATCATTTCAACCCGTAATTTACAAAGAAAAATCCGAGTTTTATCATTTCAAACCCGTAATCCCAAGTTGAAATAAATTAAATTAAATAACTTAGGCCTATCATTTCAGCCCATAGTGCTTCTATTCTAACAGGGAACTTGCAGTGTGATCATATACAGGAATAATATAAACAATGTCAATATCACAATATACAGTCATATATCAGATGTCAGGTGAAAATTAACAGTTTTAACATGGTAATAACATGGAATAGCCTATCATATGATAATCATTAACTTGCATAAACATTTTTTATTACTAAACACTTGTCATCAATTCACTTTTCATAAGTATAAATGTCACGGTGAGAAAGACTCACTTTTTCATGCTGAAGACCAAAACAACAAACACAAGAGCTGTTCCAAAAGCACGACAAGCACGATATAGCATGACTTTTGATTTGAATGAATGGAGAGCTTTGATATTTGTCTTGTAAACAATAACCAAAACAAGACAATATACACATAAATATTCAACGCAAAACAATGTTGAAACAATGAAAATATGAAGCAACAAAGGAATAGATTACTTGACCTTGCTTTAACCATTCAAATGCTTGGCCTAGGAGGTTCTTGGGTTCAGCCATGATGATGATATAGCTCAGGTTTGGCACCATAACTCACGGCTAGAAGGAGTATGGAGTGGTAGGGTTATAACATGAAGCATACAATTGGTCAAGGCAACATATATGAAGTTTTTGAGCACAACAAGGCTCGGCCTTGGGTCAAGTGGGGCTTGGCCATACTTGTACAGGTTTGGACAGTAGATGGAGTGGTGTGGTGAGGTCTGAAAAAGGTGGTGGTAGCAGTCTATGGTGGTGGCCAAGGTGGTGGATGAAGATATGAAGTGATAAGGTGGCTATCATGAATGTTTCAAGGCTTTATGCATTGTTTTTGTGGAGTTTTGGTTCATGGAGTCTTGGCCATGTCAATTTTAGATCTGGAAAGAGGCTAAGATGAAGTGTAGTGGTGGTAGCAAGGTGGTGGTCGTGGCTAGAGGTGGTGGCCATGGTGAAGTATGAAGGTGGTGAAGTAATAGTGGTGGCTAGGGCATTGTTTTGGACATTATTTGCAATTTTGTGGAGTTTTGTCACCAAGGGAGGTGTGGCCATGGATGGATCTGAAATAATGGCTGGAGATGATGCCAAGGAAGAGTGGTAGGGGATGGTGGAGAGTATGGTGGTGATGGTGGGTGGTAGAGGCCAATCCAGAAAGCATAGAAAACTAGGCAAAATACATAGAAAATGAGAAGAAAAAGGTAGAAAAAGATGTAGCCATTACCAGATTTTTTTTCTCAAGATGGAGGTCATGATTTTTAGGGTTTTGGAGCTTGAAAATTCATGAATAATATGAGGGAGTCGGCTGCAAAGGATGAGGAAAGGAATGGCTAAGATAAATTGATGTATTAATTGCAAAAAGAAACGGATAAAACGTCTTTACGTTTCAGGCTTTTAAGATCTCTTAACTTTCTAAACCTTTTGCATTTCCTTTTCTTTTCAATTTTATAAAAACAAAATAAACTTAGAAATGTTATTTAAAACCGAAACTAAGTAAGAATAAACTAAAATAAATAATTTATTTTAAGTAAAATAGAAAAAGGAAATAAGAAATTGCTTAAAAATAGCAACCCTGGCATAAAAATTACAAGAAAATCTCCAATGACTTTGGAAAATTTATTACTTTACAAAAAAAATATTATAACACAAAATTTGAATTAAAAATGGTTTTAAAACATTTTCAAGGTAATATATTAATTTAATTTTTATTAAATAGAAAGTTAAATAAAGAAAAATGCACTAAATACCAACTAGGCTTTATAAATTGAAATAAATTCAAATAAACTTTAGAAAAATTATATTATCATTTTAAAAATACTTAAAAGTCAAAATATATATAATATAACATATTAGCACATATTAACATAAAATAAAACCAAGAAGAAGTAATTTATACAATTTAAAATAGTCATTGTTAAATAACCCTATATACGCACAATATTGTAAAGGGTATAACTTTCACAATTTACATTCGATTTCAACGAAACGAAAAGTGGTGTTCCTAGAATTTTATGTACTCTCATAATAAAAGAAAAAATTAAAATTTTAAACTTTTAAAATTTTAAGTTGAAAGTCACAGTTTGACTATTTTGACCAAAATCAGCATTTCAGGCAAATATTCAACTTACACAAGTTTGGAATTATAACTCATATAAAGATCAAGATTATATTTAAATAATAAATTTAATCATTTCAAATAAGTAAAATAAGTTTTTAAACCAAAATCTTACATTAAAAATAATTAAAATATAAAATAAAATAATTACAAAATATAGGGTTGTTACACATGTGTTGAAGGCGAAGTTTTCGAAGTGCAATTTCTGGAAATTGGAAGTTAAATTTTTAGGGCATATTGTTTCTGGTGAAGGCATTTCAGTAGATCCAGCAAAGGTTGAAATTATTCTGGAATGGTAACAGCCGGAGACACCGATGGAAGTTCGCAGTTTTCTGGGATTGGCTGGCTACTACATGAAATTTATTAAGGATTATTCAAAGATTTCTTCACATCTGACTAAGCTGACTAGGAAGGGAGCAAAATTCAAGTGGACATCCCAGTGTGAAGAAGCTTTTCAGGAATTGAAGACATGGCTAACTTGTGCACCAGTGCTTGTTATTCCGAATGGGAAGAGCAAATTCGAGGTTTATACTGACACTTTTATGGTTGGTTTGGGAGCAGTTTTGATGCAGAATGGAAGGGTAATTGCGTATGCGAGTCGGCAATTGAAGCCACATGAGAAGGACTACGCTACGCACGATCTTGCACTGTTAGCCATTGTTTTTGCTTTGAAAATTTGAAGACATTATCTTTTGGGAGAGAAATTCGAATTGTTCACGGATCAAAAACCGTTGAAATATCTATTCTCTCAAAAAGATCTTAATCTGAGACAGCAGTGGTGGGTCGAATTTCTGGCATCCTATGATTTGGATATTCTGTACTCCCCGGGAAAGGCGAATATGGTATGCTCTTAGCAGGAATGCATTTCTATCTCTTCTGGAAGTTGTTCCATCTCTTATTGAAAGGATTTCAAACAAGCAAGAAGCAGATAATGGATTAAGAGGAATCATCAAAAGAGTTAGGAAGGGTCAGTGTTCCAGTTTTGAAATTGATGGCCAAGGGACATTAAGGATTAACGGGAGAATTTGTGTTCCGAATTTCAAGGATTTGAAGCAGGAAGTCTTATTTGAGGGTCATCGCTCCAAATTAAATATTCATCCGGGAATCTCGAAGATGTACAAGGATATGATGAGAGTTTTCTGGTGGCCGGGCATGAAGAAAGATATTGCTAGGTACGTAAATAGTTGTGCCACCTGCCAACAAGTTAAAGGAGGTCAACAGAAGTCGGCCGGATTATTGCTGCCTTTGGAAATTCCAGATTGGAAGTGGAAAATGATTTCGACGGATTTTATCGATGGTTTGCCTAGAACCAGGAAAGGAAACGATGGAATATGGGTTATTGTGGATCGTTTAACTAAGAGTGCCAATTTTATACCGGTTAAGGCAACTTATACTGCAGCTTCTCTGGCAGAAATTTTCCTGAGGGAGATAGTCAGATTGCATGGTGTGCCTGTCAATATAGTAAGTGACCGTGATCCTATTTTCACCAGCAAATTCTAGGAGGCTCTGCAATCAGCCATGGGAACAAATTTGAGATTGAGTGCAGCCTATCATCCTCAAACAGGCGGACAGACGGAGAGGCTGAATCGAATTCTTGAGGATATGCTGCTGGCTTGTGTTTTGGATTTTGGTGGATCATGGGAAGACCATCTTCATCTTGTAGAATTCTCTTATAATTACAGTTATCAAGCAAGTATTAAGATGGCTCCTTATGAAGCTTTATATGGAAGACCGTGCAAATCCCCATCCTGTTGGATTGAATCGAAGGATCGTCTTGTGCTCGGGCCCGATCTTATTCGAGAAGCTTCTATGAAGGTTGAGCTTAGCAGGAAAAGAATGAAAGCTGCTCAAGATCGTCAGAAGAAATATGTTGATAGAAGACGAAGACCATTGGAATTCGAGATCGGAGATTTAGTTTTTGTCAAAGTTTCCCCAATTAAAGGTGCTATAAGATTCGAAAAGACGGGAAAACTTGCTTCGAGATATATTGGACCATTCCGAGTGTTGGAAAGAATTGGAGCTGTAGCTTACGGGATTGAATTGCCAGAGTGGATGTCTAGGATTCATAATGTATTTCATGTATCCCATCTGAGAAAATTTGTTCATGACCCATCACTGGTTGTAGAACCAGTAGTTTAAGAAGATTTGGAAGTAGAACCCAACTTGACTGTGGTCAGAAAACCAGTTCGGATTGTGGATCAAGACGAGAAGCAACTCAGGAGCAAAGTGGTGAAACTCATAAAGGCGTAGTGGAGTGAGGATCCCAAAGATTGTACCTGGGAAACTCTTGATAGTTTTAGGAAAGCTTATCCAGATTGATGTCCGGATAACTAGTGATGTTTGTTAGGTAGACTATTTGATTGGTTGTTATTGTATGGATGATTGTATGTTTGGATTGTTAATATAAAAGCTTTTGAAATAACTGTTGTTTTAAATTTCGGGGACGAAATCTTTAAAGGGGGGAGGAATGTAACGACCCGGAATTTTTGACAATATATTTTAAATAATATTTACTCTAATCTAAATGAAATACAAGCTTTTCAAATTATAAACTGATGAGATCTTAATCATTTACCAGTTATATATGTGACTGTAAAGAAAATTTTGGTTTGAAAATTCAAAAGAAAATCTTTAAAATTGTTTATAACAAAATCTCTCTTATTCAATAAAAATCAAAGATTCTATATTTTCACATTTGATAATATACATGTGAATATATAATGTAGTCTTTGAATAATAGTGTTTAAAAATAGACAATCATATGAATATTAAACATGAACATTAAAACATAAGTATAAAAATGTAAAAATAAGACATAATTATAAAATATAAGATGTAACTAAAAATATAAATATACAAACATAAGTTATAACTAGGAATATAAAATATAAGTTAAAAATTGAAATATAAAAACACAAGTATGTTATAAATCAATGGTTTGAAAACTTAAATTACTAATAGAATAAAATTTAGAAATTATAACTATACATGAACATATACGATAAGCTTAGAAAAGGAGATAAACTATTTCATAACCTGTATATACATTTGTACAATGCAAAATTTTAACAAAAACTATAACAAGTTGATGTGTAAACATGTACAATGCAAGAAGACAAGAATTAACATCTTATTTTAAAAAAATAAAACAAATATCTTTGCACAAATTACAAGTATTAGGAAACATTAATTATATGTCAACATAAATGAAAGCATATGCATTAAGTAGCACAACTTGGTGTCCAAAAAATCCTACAGCCGAAATGCAAGATCATTTCATACTGCAGTATATTAAATACATAGCAAATCAGAAGCATGTCAAAACAAGTAAAACTTGTCCAGATAATACCTACTGTCCAAGCCCTTTCTATATATATATATATATATATATATATATATATATATATCCATCATATTATTGTGTTCATTTATAAAACTTAACAAAAATTTAAAAGCAAACCTGAAAAGAAGATAAATAAACATCATCTGCTGTTTTCATTCATTCATCATCAAAGCAGTGAAGTTTTCAGGAAATTCATCTGCAGTTCTTCATAAAATTTGCTTTCTGTTTCAATAAATTATTGGTGAGTAAACTTTCAAATTTTAAAGTTTAAGTTGGTTCCTGTATATTTTGTGTTGCTATATATATATATATATTGTAGTATGTGGTTCTAGAATGCTTTCTGGAAATTTAAACATGTGATGATCTTCAGTATTCATAAAGCTATGAGCAAAGACGTGAAAGAAAGACAATATTCTTCATTTAAACCAATTTAATCTTAGGAATTGAAGCTAATTATGTTTGTTTATTTTAAATCAAAGGTCTGGAAACTTGTTTGAAGTTTAACAGTATGACGCATATACTGTTTAATCAAGTTACAGCAAAAATAAATCAATAGCTAAAATTTCGAATGTTTTAATTTGAAAACTTGATCCCATATCTTGAATTAGCATACAAAGTTAGGATTTTAAAAATGAAAATGATGATTTTTAGTTCAATATTTATGGTTCAATTTTAATATGAATAAAAGTTACATTTTTGTCAATTTTGGTTGATTCAATTAATTTTAGTTGTTGAAATTTGTTATGAAGCAAGCTTGAAGATGAATTAACATATGAAAAATGCCAACTAATTTTTGCAATGCAAGAAATTTTTGGATGAAGCAAATATAGGGTTTGAAATCGAATTTTGTTGTGCGCTGTAAATTTTTCTTTTCGGCACCATATGTTGATCGAGTGGGTCGCGCTTCAAGGAAGTGGTTGAGGAGGGTCTGGACATGGCGTTGGCAAATTGGTTTCGCCTCCGGTGGTCAGTGTTGGTAGGGTGAAGCGTTTTTCGTGGTTGTTCGAATTTTTGGGTTCGAGCTACAGGCCGTATTTTGATTTGAATATTTTCGCGTAAAATTGAGTTTTGATTTCGAATATTGAGTTGATTTGTGGTTTTTTGGAGGTGGTGGGTGTTGCCGGAGGTGCGGCGAACCACCGTGCACGTGCACAGTGGCGATCGGTGATCGTGTTACGAATTGGGGCCGTCGTGTGATTTTGCGCGAGTAGTTTGGGGTTTTTCTTCGAGTCGTTCTGGTTCACGTGCGTAAGTTTAAGTACTGCAGTTTAATTGTATAACTTAAGCTTAAAAAAAAGAACAGGTAGGTGTAGAAGAAGAGGAGAAGAGTGAGACGCGGGGAAAGGTAGGGGAGAACGCGAGATTTCCTCGGGTAAACACGGTGCATGCCTCGGGTCTATTGTTTTTGCCATAATACTTTAAGTACTCTGATTAACAAAGTTAATATTAATTAAATAAGTAAATGTTAGTTAATGCTAAGTTAAGATTTGATTAAAAGTTTATTAAAAGAAAGGTTTGTAAAAGAAGATGATTAATTGTAAAGTATAAGGTAATTATAAATGTAAATTAATTTATACCTATAATGAAGTTAATAACTTCTAATTAAATTTGTAATTAGAAATTAATCGTATGTTTAATCAATTTAACTTAAGGAAATTTAATTAATTACTTAAAGTTAATTAATAAATGATAGTTAACTTAAGTGATTAATTAAAGATAAATGATAAATTAATTGATAATAAATGATTAATTAATTGATAATAAATGATTAATTAAAATAATTTGTGATAATTAAATAAGTAATTAAATTTTATTAATTATTAATTAAATTATTAATTAGTAATTAAGAATCAATTTATTAACTGAGTAATTAAGTAATAATCAATAAATTTAATAAGTAATTAATCAAGCAGAATAAAGTAGTTTATTCTTAAGTAATGAAGTAAGTGTTAAGTAAACCAAACCAGTTTGATATGAATTGATGATTCTTGTTTGATTGACTCTGATATCTGTTTGATGATAATCTGTGATATATTGTGATATATTCTGGATATATCTGTGATGACTGTGCATGATTTATCTGTGACATCTGTTATATAAATGCTTAATATTGAATTAAACTGTTAAGACTAAGTAGAAAACTTGGCCCTTAAAATGGTGTTTTGATTTCGATGAGACCGGGATCGGGTATCAATTCGATATTTCGAAAACCACATCGATCCAAATTAAACGATAGGTCGTGACATATCTCAATTGAAGATCGAGATGGTGTTTCAGAATGCAAGGGTTATCGTCGTTAACTATGAGGGTGATTCCAAAATGAGTGTAACGAGATAATGCCTTCGGTTTCGTTCGAACCCGAAATGAACTTGTGTGTATTGAATGCTTTCAGCACATCGTCAGGCGGACGATGAGCATTCTAAGAGATATGTTCAATGAAGTTAATCGCATCCTCAAGCCTCATCAACCGGGAATGGCTAAAACAGGGGAGATGCAGCAAGGTTAGGTGGGTCATGCCCAAGAAGGACGAGTATACCCCTGTCTAGATGTCCCTTTATTTTGGTTGTGTGAGCAGTTGTTGGCCACAACTGCGGGGTTATCTTGTTCGGGACTGTTCGGTAAGGAATGGTTCCGGTCTTGTGTTGTAGAGGGTCGGAAGTGATCCTCGGTACGGTGATCTAGGCCCCGTACTATGACGGGCGGTACCCCAGTAGCCATGCCATTGTTGGAAACTCATTTTCCCTACGAGACCCTATGGTTTGATTTGTATTGCCCACATTTATGGCTAGTTGCTGGAATTTAATCGTGTAACAATTTCTTCTACTTTCTATTTACTTGAAAACCCTAGACACTATTATAATATCATCGGATTTCCTATAAAATGTTTTGGTTAGCGTAAGGTAAAAACTTACCCGTATTTATGTGTGGGGAGTCTTACGTGATACCTTTATTTTCAAATGATTTTCAAAGTTAAACAATTTTAACCTGTTTACTCACACCAGACCCATGTCTGACCTGGAGTTTATATTTTGTTTTTCATAAACTCTTGGGTACTCAATTTTTTATGAGTAGCCAAGTGATAGGTATTTGGAGTATTGATTTTCTGGTGGAGATTTGGAGAAGAAGATCGGACGTATGTATCTATCTATAGTTCCGCTATGTAGTTAGTGTATGCTGTATTTTGGATGTTTGTATGGACATATATGTATATGACAGTCCTGTTGTATGATACTATATAACTCTGATGTATGTATAACTATGTAATAGTTATGTGATGTATTATATTTTGTTCCATTCAACTGTGAGATTCTGATGTTGTTATTTCTTTCTTTCTATTCTTTTCTATTTCTACCCCTTCCTTTCTTAATGATGATACGTATTTCTGGGGTTACAAAGGCAGGTCGTCATAGATATGTTCTCTAAAGGTAACCGTAGCCTCAAGCCTCATCAACCGGGAATGGCTAAAACAGGGGAGGTGCAGCAATGCTAAGTGGGTCATGCCCAAATAGGACGAGATTTTCCCCTGTCTAGAAGTCCCTTTTTATTTCGGAGGTGTGGGCGGTTGGAACGTACGCCAACAGCGGGGTTGTCTTGTTCGGTAAGGAATGGTTCCGGCTTTGTGTTGCAGGGGATTGGGAGTGATCATCGGTACGGTGATCTAGGCCACGTACTATGACGGACGATACCCCAGAGGCCCTGCCATTATATGGAATCCAAAATTCAATAAGTGCCAACGGTTTTGATTGTATTACCCTCTTTTGTGGCTAGTAGCTGTAATTTAATAAATGTAACAATTTTAGCTATTTCATATTTACTTGAAAACCCTAGACTATTATAATATCGCTGGATTTTCTATCAAAGTTTTTGGTTAGCGTAAGGTAAAAACTTTTCCATGCTCATGTATGGAAAGTCTTACACGATACTTTCTTTTCAAAGGTTTTTCAAAGTTAAGCAACCTTAACCTGTTACTCACACCAGACCCATGTCTGATCCAGAGTTCATCTTCTGTTTTCTTAAACTCTTGGATACTCAAATTTTTACGAGTAGCAAAGGGATTCAGGGTAGCTTTGACGAATTCTGGAGGAGCAATGGAGCAGGAGGCTTCTGCTTTATAGATATATACAGTGTTCCGTTGTGTTGGTTTCTCTGCGTGGTTTCCTTGTTGAGTTGTATTGAGTTGTAATAACTAGACAGGTGTTATAACTGTCTAATATGTGATGTATATGCTGTGTAATTCTGATTAGTGATGTATACTATGTAATATTTATGTTATTAATATAATTTATTCATTCCGCTGTTCAGACTCTGATGTTGTTTCTTCTTTCTTCTCTTTCTTTCTCTTTTCTATCCCTTTCTTTCTTCAAGATGATGCGATTTTCTGTGGTGAGAAGTCGGGTCGTCACAATATCCAATGCCGCACAGTCGAATGCCGAAAAACCGAACTGTTAGGGTTTAAGAAGAAGAAGATAGAAGAAGAAAATAGAACAATCACAGAATCTCACATATCGCAGCGGAACAAATATAATAGATAAATGAATATCTTTAAAACAAAGAACTATATCAGTTATTACATTACATCACATTACATTATCAAATTGTTTCAACAACAAACTGCAGAAAAGAATATAACATATACTAGTGATACGCTTCGCCATCCAGCTTGCTCCTGATCTTCACAGCATCTCTTTTCTGACTTCTCTCCAGAATAATGATAACCTGACTCTACGCTGTCCGTGTGGAAAATTATGGGCACCCAGAGTTTAGAAAGGGAACAATGAACTCCAGGGCAGTCATGGGACTGGTGTGAGATCTTAAAAACAGTTATTTCCACAAGGAAAGGAAAAGAAATCCGCTATGCTTTTTGGAAAATGAAACTACTACAAGGCCTCCCGGTACACACACAATGCAATCGCAGACTTGGGGGAGATTTCTCCTTATGATAGTCAAACATGCTTGATATGAAAAATCCATTTTAATATTATCATTAGTGCATAGTGTGGGAAACATTTCAAAAGTATAATATTAATCTTATCCAGCATAGGTACCATTATATTATGCCTGCTATAGCTACCTCCTGAGGAGGCAGGTTATACAATTGAAATCGTAAAGGGCTCGTATTGTTTCTTTGGATTTCCAACAAATGGTCAAGCTAAGGAACTTCCTATTGCCACATGGGTACGCCTCTAGAGGGACGCCCCGAGATCCCAACCGGATCTCTGCCAACACAAGGCAGGATTACCTCTGTAACTAGGTAACCACTACACGAGTATGCCATTCTCCGGTCGTTTATGACCTTTATCCGAGGATCCTCAACCACAAAGCAACAACCACAAAGTACAATAAATTTGCAACATCAACATAGGTAAAATATCTGGGCTCCATACCATGATACTTCCCCTTTCCAGAAGGAAAGGACATAACCTCAGGGGGAGCTACCCCCAAATAACCTTGCCGCATCCTTCTTGTTTTGACCATTTCCGAGTTGTGAGGTCCGACGAGGTCTCGTCCACAAAGCTACGCTTTTCACAAAGTCAAGCTTCGATCAACAAATGATCAGCAGCACTTCTTACGCCACGTTACCAAATTGGAAATGTATCACAAGTAACCATCAACTACATAACCTCTGAGCTCGTACGTCTCTGAGAAGGGTGTTAAGCTAAGAGAATAAATTCTCCGCCACCAACAGAAATGAATTTGATAGAAATCGGCTTTACATCTCAATGTGTAACATCAGATACACATCCATACAAGTCCATTTCGGGATCGAACGGAACGGAAGGCACTTCAAAGAAGCCCTTGTAATCCAGATATTCACTAATCATGTCTGGAATCCCATCACAAAGGGTGATAAAATCTCTATACCGGAGAAACCCATTATAGAGACATTCGATGGGTATTCCTTTCGCTTTTGAAAATACCCGGTATTCAACACCGTCTTCAAATGCAATCCCATTTTGTCGTATCATTATTCGAAATGGGTTTTATGACACAAGGTCCTCTCCCGGCTAATCTGAATAATGAGCGCTTATATTTAAAAATAAGTGTTCATTCAGATTTCAAATAAATCACAACAAATTTCCACTTTGATCTTTTAAATAAAAGGTCCATTACTATCACAAAGGTTCGATGTGGTTTTCAAATATCCATTTGAAATTCGACTCCCGGTCGCATTAAAATTCCAATGCCATTAAAAAGGCCAATATTGATAGTCGGTTATTTAACTATCAATCAACATTCACAACAGTCACTGGATTTCAAATAATTTTCCTAAATTATTTATTTTCAACATATCTTTGCATGATATAATTTCACACTTCATCCATTTGAAAACAATTTCAAATCAATTTTCACATTTCAATCTTTTGAAAACAAATTTCAAATCATTTTCCTCACGCAGAATATATTTCCAAATATTTATTCATTTCCACTGAAAATCTGCCGAGTTCAAATATTTTAGAATAATATAAAATACTTATTCAAAATATACTCGAAAACATTTAAAATGAAACTATTTTAAAATACTTGCTTAAATATTAGTTATCAAAAAAATATTATACTAATATCGCATATAAAAATTCAAGTCCAAAACAAATTTTAAAATAAAATTAGTAGAAAGGATATAACTATTTAAATATCCAATTTCTAAAACAAATATCAATTTAAAACCTTAAATAATCACTTCTATAATAGTTTAAATTATATTTTTACTTTAAAGAATTCCAAAATAACCTAAGTAAATAATTATTCCAAACATTCTTTCCCTTAAACCATCTTTACAACTTCAATTTGTATTTATAAACTATATCGAAAACATTCTCGGCTTTCAGGGAAAATACACATTCCATTCTAAAATGGTACATTCAAATCAACTTATAAATCTTTCTGGATTTATTTTAAATTTACGTCCCAAATCCGTAAATTCCTTTCCACGCTTTTAAAAATAAAACAATCTTTATTTTTAAAACAAATTTCCCTTTCTTTTATAAAATGCCCATTTTGGATTTAAATTTTTAAATATCCACTAATTTACGATTTTCAAATCGATTCCCAAGTATTTACATTCAATACCAAATCAATTTTTTAAAATTGATTTCTAAATTGATTTCAATTATCAAATCCAATTCCAAACTAGTTTTCGAATTTATTTCAATCGACAAATCAATTTTCATATCAATTTCCCAAAGGTTTATTTTTAAACACCAAAATTAATATTCAAATTGATTCCTAAAATCTCTTCAAACACTAAATTGAATTCCAAATTTAATTTCTAAAATTTATTCCCTTTATCTTTACCAAACCATTTAAAATCTATATTTTAAATAACTTCTTCAACTTTTGAATAATATTACCCGAAATCCATTGATTAAGCCTTTTTCTCATATTTTGGAATCTATGCGATAGGATTAAGAAAAAATAAAAGTTTATCCATTTTTTTAAAATTCCTTCTTTCAAATTTATCCAATTTACAAAAAATAAATTTTTACTATAACTTTTTAACTTGAATTTCAAAAATCCAATTTTATTTATTTTCGGTATCCTACGATACTAAAAATAAATTCGGCTAAACTATAGCCTTCAACGATTTCAATCATAATATATTCACACACAGATTATAAACAAATCAACACAAAAATTATTGAAACAAATTTAGTCATTTGAGGAATCCAGTTGGATCCCTCCAACCTGTTTCCCTACATCCACGGACGTTAACACAACAATTTAATAACCATTCCACTTCGAGGTGGAATATCGCGGAATATGGGTTTAATATAATATCACCCGTTATTATGCGGCGCATAAGGTCTCATCCGCTATATAATGTAGGAAATCAACAACTCCAAATGCATATATAATACCAATTCCACTTCGAGGTGGAATATCGTTGTATATGAGTTTAATATAATATCATCGGCTATTATGCAGCGCATAGGGTCTATTTCAAAACAACTGATAATAATTTATCATCCAAGCATACAATCAACAATTTTTAAATTTATCCATTTAAAAATTAACCATGAAAAAATTTTGAGTGAGAAGTTCTCACCTTTGCTTTTATTTTGCAATCCATTATCACTCCAGCTTGATTTCACGATTTTTAAACCTTGTACAAACAATTATACAATTTATTAATATTCGAAATAATCGAATGATCAATTTTCGTTTGGTAAATTTGATTAACTAACGCTTTTAAATCTTTGAACTAATCTATTTATAAATTTCCTATTAGATAAAATACTCTTAGTAACCAAAGGAAATTCAATAAGTTAATTAACAATTTAATCTCATTTATTTTAAACCTCACTGTAAAAAAAATTCTGCATGCACATATATACTTATATTTTAAAACCAGACAGTAAGTTATAGTTTACGATTAAACTTAAGCGTCGTTGAATTTAAAATGTCTTTAAAAATTTAAATTACCTTACTGTAGAAATTTGCGACCAACGAACGACCCAAATTCACGTGCGCTCAACCCCATCGAAGTCGCCATCTCCACCATTTCGACCCTGGTCTCCTTGTTATCGCTTCACACCACACAAACCAGTCACGACCACCCCCACTTGTCATGAGCAGCCATCCACGATGCTCGAAATCGGCCCACGAACCATCGTCGATCCCCCTTGCGTGCTAACGCACTCCGCCGCCGAGCCCTCCTCGTGCTCAACTGCCCTAACCTCTTCGCTTCATCGCTTCGCTGACCTCGCACAAGACAAGCGCACGACCACCTTGCCTAATCATTGAGCCACTTCGTCTTCAACACGTTGTTCGCTCACAAGCTCACGATTTGAATCCCTTTCATATTTTTTTCTAGAACGAATCGGTTTTGAATTCGATGGAAAGGGAAAGGAATTGCTCGGCCACCATTAATTTATGTTTTGATTTTTTTGAATCCGCCATTATCTTTTTATTATTTTTGAATTCGAGCTGAGCTTTGGTTCGAGTGGCGGCCATTTTTAAATTTTATTTCTATTTTTTGAGATGATTTCGATCGTTTGTTTATTTTTATAATTTTTTTATAAAACAAACGCGTGCAAATTTTATCAGAGAAAGTGGAACACGTGTTGCTAAAGAAAATACGTGCTGGATTGTTTATTTATTATTATTATTATATTTTTTTGTTTCTCTTTTTGTGAATATATATATATTATTAAATTCATTTCCAAATTTAAATCGTATAAATCTTGCAACTCAAAATCTCGAACTCCTATCGAGGCGTGCCACTAGGCGTTTATAATGCTAAACCCCTATTTCGAACACAATGGAAAAGGTTTCGAGTCCAAATTCGATTGTATGGAGAAGATAGCTTTTTGGATCACTTATTAAATTAGATTTTGATATAAATTTTAGCACGTTTGCTTATCGTATGATCATACGACAACTCCGAATGCTACGGAAATTGAAATCCGATAATAATACAATATTACGGATCCAATGGAACAGGTTTCGTCGAAATCCGAGACTGTGCCTCGGAAGGCTAGTTTTAAATATCGATTTAAATGATATAATTTCAAACTGAACAAATCATTTCCAAATTAAATTTTGAAGCTTCCATTATCTTCGGTATTATCAATATAAGTGTTCTAAACCTTCAAAGTATTTTTAATCAGGTTTAAATTAAAGATTTAAAATTTTATCCAAATTTCTATAATTAAATTCAATAACTTAAATTTCCAAATTCCATTCTGACATTTGAAATTCAAGTTAAACTATCATTCAAATAATTAAACTCAATTAAATATTTCAATTTTAATTGTCCCAAAATTCAGGGTCGTCACAGACTTCCCCTTTAAAAGAATTTCGTCCCGAAATTATAAGTTAAGAAGAATGATCCTTAACCTGTTTATAATTTTTTCCAAAACGAAACAGTTTTAACAACTTGCCAAAACAAATCTTTTATTAAAGACTCATTATCATTTCAACTAATTTTCCAAGTCTTAATCATAAGTTCCCAAACATTTAATTGTTTTCTCAACAATTCAAATTTAAATTTAAATTTTCAAAATTTTCTCAAAATTTTTCTAACTCCCTAAATTTTCGAAATTTTTTGCCAGTGTCTCCTTTGTGCAGCTAGCTCGGTACGACCACAAAATGGCACCACGGGCCCCCAGATTCCAAAAGAAAACAAAAGGCCAAGCGGTTGGACAAGAAAATCATCAAATTT
Source organism: Allium cepa (assembly GCA_030765085.1). Taxonomy (NCBI): domain Eukaryota; kingdom Viridiplantae; phylum Streptophyta; class Magnoliopsida; order Asparagales; family Amaryllidaceae; genus Allium; species Allium cepa. Next base: position 239,646,228 of record CM060930.1, read on the forward strand.
CATACTGAAATTTAAACACATACCTTTTTTGTTAAGCCATTTAAATTATCTTCAGAATCAAAATCCAATTTATCCTTTGTCTTTAACACACTTGTATATCCTGATAGCCATAATGTCCAATTTCAACATTCAAAATCATTTTTTGCACATTTCTTTACAAAGGTTTAAATACTTCTTATACCATTTTTACTTCACTATTGAAGTTATATATCCAATTTCATTCAATCTCACATTTTATTTCACTTGAATTCAATTTTCACTTTCAACTCTATTTGGATTCAATTTATCTTCTGAATATTGAATTTTATCAACTTTCTTTCATTCGCAACTGATTCATATCACTATTTTAAATTAGTTTCATTTACTAATCCATTTCAAATTCCAATTCATTTTATCTCAAACCAATTTTTTTCCATATTTATTATCTTTAGTTTACTTTGAACCAACTTTACAACTTCATCTTATTTCACACAATTCATATTGGTTTTCAATATTCAGTTTCAATTCCAGTTTTATTCTTTTTTTCATTCCAAAAATTATTTTCAATTCACCATTTTGGTTTATAACCACTTATATTTAAACTGGATTTCAAATTCCATATGAATTTAATTTACCTTTTATTTATAAATATTGAATTCAATTCATTTCAAAACATATTAAATTTGTCATTCCTTCAATTAGTTTCACTTACTAATTTTATTTTAATACATTGCTTTGTTTATCACAAATCAAAATCAATTCCTATTCTAATTCTATTTGCTTACAAATTCGAAATGAATCTCAACTTTCAATTTCACTTTCATTTACTTGCAATTGTAAATTTATTTATTCATTCACAATTTATTTTCCACCTTAATAGATTTTATTCCAATCATTTAGTCTATAACACTTCTCAAATTCACCTTTATTCAAATTAAATCAAGTTAATTTCAGTTTAAATCTGAATTTTCTAAGCTTTCAAACTAATTTGTTATTCCATAACTATTTTTAATAAGATTCTAGAGTTTTTTCCAACATCTCAGAAACATTTTTGAAATCAATTCAAATTATCTTTTGAATTTCCAAAACCAATCCAGTTTTCCAAACATCTTCTTTTTAAAATAATTTGGCAGCAAGTCCTCTCCTAGAAACTCGAAAATGAACACCGATGATGTCACGATCATCATCGGATTTATTTTCTAGCGACCGAAAAGAGTCTAGTGCTTTTATCCCTTCAAAAACATTTTTTCCAAAATCTTTGAAAACAATTTCCAAACTCCAAGGGAATTTAGACTTTCCACCAAAATTTCAAATTTCAAATCCTTTCAAAAACATTTTCAAATAATTATCTGGAATTCTATTTCAAATTGTAACTCACTTTTACAATTTTCATTTACAAAACCCATTTGTATATAAATTTATCTCTTAACCTTTGGTTATATTTTCGATTTCTTATTAAACAATAATGATGATAATGTAATATTATCACCTATCAAGCAACCATATAATACTATAATAATTTACGAAAAATTATTCCTTTTATATACAAAAATAATTTGGGCAAAATTATTTCATTTACCCGATTTTTTTTTTAAACAATACTGTGTCGGTTTACCTCGTTTAAGAGTTTAGAAATTCCTGTCGACACAGCTAATTAGACTGCACCGACTAGAAACTATAAACATTCAACTGATAAGTCAACATAATACAAAACAATTTTATATTCACTAACAAATACGCGCTCATATCTATTATCACACTCAAACTCATTCTAGAGTACTACTGACTCTATCTCTAAGGTGTAATCCCCACCAGAGCCAAGGTTGTCGTTTAACCAAATGCTTTGATACCAATCTGTAACGACCCAATTTTTCGACGCCTGAAAGTCGACATCGATACGTCCACTGTACCCAATGCCGCACAGTCGAATGCCGAAAAATTGAACCGTTAGGGTTTAAGAAGAAGAAGATAGAAGAAGAATATTGAACAATAACAGAATCTCACATATCGCAGCTGAACAAATATAATAGATAAATGAATATCTTTAAAACAAAGAACTATATCAGTTATTACATTACATCACATCACATTATCAGAGTGTTACAACAAAAAACAGCGGAAAAGAATATAACATATACTAGTGATAGGCTTCGCCATCCAGATTGCTCCTGATCTCTACAACATCTCTTTTCTCACTTCACTCTAGAATAATGATAACCTGACTCTAGGTTGCCCGTGTGGAAAATTATAGGCACCCAGAGTTTAGAAAGGGAACAATAAACTCCAGATCAGTCATGGGACTGGTGTGAGATCTTAAAAGAAGTTATTTCCACAAAGAAAGGAAAAGAAATCAGCTATGCTTTTTGGAAAATGAAACTATCATAAGGCCTCCCGGCACACACACAATGCAATCGCAGACTTGGGGGAGATATCTCTTTATGATAGTCAAACATGCTTGATACGCAAATTCCTTTTTAATATTATCATTAGTGCATAGTGTGGAAAACATTTCGAAAGTATAATATTAATGTTAGCCAGCATAGGTACCAACCTATTATAGCTACCTACTGAGGAGTCAGGTTATACAATTTAAATCGTAAAGGGCTCGTATTGTTTCTTTGGATTTCCAACAAATGGTCAGGCAAAGGAACTTCCTATTGCCACATGGGCATGCCTGTGGAGGGACGCCCCGAGAACCTAACCGGATCTATGCGAACACAAGGTCGGGTTACCTCTGTAACAAGGTAAGTACTACACGAGTATGCTATCCCTCGGTCGTTTGCGACCTTTATCCGAGGATCCTCAACCACAAAGCGACAACCACAAAGTATAATATATTTGCAGGATCAACATAGGTAAAATATATGGGTTCCATACCATGATACTACCCTTTTCCAGAAGGAAAGGACATACCCTCAGGGGATGCTACCTCCGAATAACCTTGCCGCATCCTTCCTGTTTTGACCATTTTCGGGTTGTGAGGTCCAACGAGGTCTCGTCCACAAAGCTACACTTTTCACAAAGTCATGCCTCGATCAACAAATGATCAGCAGCACTTCGAATGCCACTTTACCAAATTGGGAATGTATCACTAGTAACCATCAACTATTTAACCTATGAGCTCGTACGTCTCAGAGAAGGCTGTTAAGCTAGGAGAATAAATTCTACGCCACCAACAGAAATGTATTTGATAGAAACATGCTTTGCATCTCAAAGTGCAACATCTGACACACATCCATACAAGTCCGTTCCGGGATCGAACGAAATCGAAGGCACTTCAAAGAAGCCCTTGCAATCCAGATATTCACTAATCACATCAAGAATCCCCATTGCAAAGGGTGATAAAATCTCTATACCGGAGTAACCCGGTGCAGAGACATTCGACAGGTATTCCTTTCGCTTTCAAAAATACCGGTCTTCAACACCGTCTTCAAATGCAATCCCATTTCGTCGTATCATTATTCGAAATGAGTTTTATGACACTAGGTCCTCTCCCGGCTAATCCGAATAATGAGCACTTATTTTTAAAAATAAGTGTTCATTCAGATTTCAAACAAATCACAACAAATTTCCACTTTTATCTTTTAAATAAAAGATCCATTACTATCGCAAAGGTTCGGTATGGTTTTCGAATATCCATGTGGAATTCGACTCCCGGTCGCATCGAAATTGAAATGCCATTAAAAAGGCCAATATTGATAGTCGGTTATTTGACTATCAATCAACATTCATAACAGTCACTGGATTTCAAATAATTTTCCTAAATTATTTATTTTCAACATATCTTCGCAAGATATAATTTCACACTTCATCCATTTGAAAACAATTTCAAATCAATTTCCATATTTCAATCTTTTGAAAACAAATTTCAAATCATTTTCCTTACGTGGAATATATTTTCAAATATTTATTCATTTCCACTGAAAATCTTCCGAGTTCAAATATTTTAAAATAATGTAAAATACTTATTCAAAATATACTTGAAAACATTTAAAATGAAACTATTTTAGAATAATTGCTTAAATATTAGTTATGAAAAAAATATTATACTAATATCGCATATAAAAATTCAAGTCCAAAATAAATTTTAAAATACAATTAGTAGATAGGATATAACTATTTAAACATCCAATTTCTAAATAAAATATCAATTTAAAACTTTGAACAATCACTTCTATAATAGTTTAAATTATATTTTTACTTTAAAGATTTTCAAAATAACCTAAGTAAATAATTTTTCCAAACACTCTTTCCCTTAAACCATCTTTACAACTTCAATTTATATTTGTAAATTATATCGAATCATTCTCGGCTTTCAGGGAAAATACACATTCCATTCTAAAATGGTTCATTCAAATCAACTTATAAATCTTCCTGGATTTATTTTAAATTTACGTCCCAAATCCGTAAATTCCTTTCCACATTTTTAAAAATAAAACAATATTTATTTTTAAAAAAAATTTCCCTTTCTTATATAAAATGCCCATTTTGGATTTAAATTTTTAAATATCCACTAATTTTCGATTTTCAAAACGATTCCCAAGTATTTACTTTCAATACCAAATCAACTTTTTTAAATTTATTTCTAAATTTATTTCAATTACCAAATCCAATTCCATATTGGTTTCCAAATTTATTTCAATCGACAAATCAATTTTCATATCAATTTCCCAAAGGTTTATTTTTAAACACCAAAATTAATTTTCAATTTGATTTCTAAATTCTCTTCAAACACAAATTGAATTCCAAATTTAATTTCTAAAATTTATTCCCTTTAACTTTACCAAACTATTTAAAATCCATATTTTAAATAACTTCTTAAACTTTTGAATAATATTACCCGAAATCCATCGATTAAGCCTTTTTCTCATATTTTGGAATTTATGCAATAGGATTCAGGAAAAAATATAACTTTGTTATTTTTTTTAAATTCCTTCTTTCAAATTTATTCAATTTTCAAAAAATAAATTTTTACTATAACTTTTTAACTTCAATTTCAAAAATCCAATTTTTATTTATTTCTGGTATCCTACGATACCAAACATAAATTCGGCTAAACTATAGCCTTCAACGATTACAATCATAATATCTTCACACATAGATTATAAACAAATAAACATACACATTTTTGAAACAAATTCAATCATTTGAGGATTCCAGTTGGATCCCTCCAACCTGTTTCCCTACATCCACAGACGTTAGCACAACAATTAAATCCCCATTCCACTTCGAGGTGGAATATCGCGGTACATGGGTTTAATATAATATCATCTGCTATTATGCGGCGCATAGGGTCTCATCCGCTATATAATGCGGGAAATCAACAACTCCAAATACATATATAATACTAATTCCACTTCGAGGTGGAATATCGCGGTATATGATTTTAATATAATATCATCGGCTATTATGCGGCGCATAGGGTCTATTTCAAAACAATTGATAATAATTTATCATCCAAGCATACAATCAACAATTTTTAAATTTATCCATTTAAAAATTAACCAAGAAACAAATTTTGAATGAGAAGTTCTCACCTTTGTTTTATTTTTCAATTCATTTCCATTCCAACTTGATTTCACAATTTTAAACCTTGTACAAACAATTATACAATTTATTAATATTTGAAATAATCGAATGATCTATTTTCGTTTGGTAAATTTGATTAACTAACGCTTTTAAATCTTTGAACTAATCTATTTATAAATTTTCTATTAGATAAATTACTCTTAGTAACCAAAGTAAATTCAATAAGTTAATTAACAATTTAATCTCATTTATTTTAAACCTCACCGTAAAAAAAATTCTGCATGCACATATATACTTATATTTTAAAACCAGATAGTAACTTACAGTTCACGTTTAAACTTAAGTGTCCTTAAATTTAAAATGTCTTTAAAAATTCAAATTACCTTACTGCAGAAATTTGCGACCATCGAATGACCCAAATTCACGTGCGCCCAACCCCATCGAAGTCGCCATCTCCACCATTTCGACTCTGGCCTCGCTGTTATCGCCTGACACTACTCATACCAGTCACGACCACCCCCACTTCTCGCGAGCAGCCATCCACGATGCACGAAATCGGCCCATGAACCATCGCTGATCCCCCTTGTTGTATATGCGCTTATATGATTTTTGTTTGATGATAATAAACATATATACATTCGTTTAAATGTATTTGATAATATACTATTCACAGATTAAATAAATATTTGCTGAATAAAATAAATAACACGAAATTTGAATTCAAACGAATATTTTATTCAAATAAATATTTATTACATCTTTGAATAGTACAATTTCAAGCTCTCACTATAACTATACAACTTTGATTACAATTACATCACATTACATATTTACAGTTCACCTCACTACATATCACTCACACTCGTATTTATCTTCAACTCCATTCCAGTTTGAATCCAGCATCTGAGCAATCTGCAAAAATATAAACTAACGAAGTAAAATTGAAAATAAAATATTTTTGCAATATAAAATAAAAGATGAATTTTTGAAAATATGATTTGCCTCAGTTATTTGGGTTTTTCGTCATCATTTAAATTTGAATTCATCATACACGAACAACTTGTGACATACACAGTGTATTACCGTATATGTCACAAGGCCGTGCACGCCGATATATACACTTGATAATGCTACAGGGACAGGTGAGCACAAGGTCAAACCCAAATATACGGACAGGTTCAACTCAGGTGCAATAAATTCAAAAATACGACACGAGCACAAGGTCAAATCCGAGTTTTGAAACTGGATTCAACACAAGTGAACATGACAAGAAACAGTTCAATATGAAATGATGAACATGCATTCAACAAGTGACAACATACTTCAATGACCAAAGCATGGCCAATGCAAAATGCAAATACAAACTACAAAGAACATCAACAACTACAAAACTGCATGCACACGGCAACTACAAAGTGCAAAGGCCATGATCAAGCCAACACAGCAACCATTAACTACAACAGGCCAGAGGTGAAAGCAATACACGACTGAAGTGATGAAGAGAATGTAAGCAAGTCACAACCACTACAACAGGCCATCAGTGAAACCAAGATGCTACAGATTTCAGCAACATCCACTGACTCAAATGAACTCGACCAAATAGCCAACATGATCAAAGAATGAATATGAGACCAAACTGCAGCAAGACCACATGCATGTAGACATCAAGCATAGAGACAAACAATACAATGCAACAACATGGTAAACAAGCTGCATGAATACATCATAAAGTACAGCAACACAAAGATGCAACAAAGACCAAGTTGCAGCATACCAGAAGGTGGAGACAACTCAAATGAACACAATGTCACTGAAACATGTGCAGTCAAATGATCAGAGGCATCAATATGGTAACACACTACAACATGCTCAAAGTAAACACTGAATACATATGGATACAACAATGCTCAATGGCATGGCAATGCTCAAGACCAAAGCAAACTACAAGATGAACAAGTGCAAACTGAACAACTGATACAAATGAATGAACATACATATATGGAACAATACTGCAGAATGCAAATGAACTCGACCAAGTACACAAGTGCTACAAGCAGCAATGTGCAACTGCAAGTGAACAAATATGCATATACCAGTGATGCAACTAAGCACAAGTCAATTACTACATAACAACAGTCAGTACCAACATGGACAGAAGGCAGTGAAACCCAGAGCATATGAAATGCAGACTAGAAGTGCAACTGCAATGGATAGAAAAAAAAATGCTCAAGATTGCTAGAACAAAGCTACAAGAATGCAGACAGTGGCCGAAGCAAATTTACAAAATGTCGAAGCCGTGGAAGCATAACAAAGCAAAAAATCGTCACAGTCAATATTGAACGAGTCAATAATCAAAACCGTGTCAACCAAGCCGTGGGGATCAAGCATCGAGTATACGAATTTGACAAAGTCAGATTAATCATAAATCGTTCAAGCATAATCAAGCGGCAGAGAAACGAAAATGACAAATTCAAACATGATTATACGAACGAAAATAAAGGAGATCGAACTCCTATAAATCCCCAAAATCATCATCGGCATAAAGTATCGAGTTCGAGAAAGCCAAAATCAGCAGAGAAAAAGGAATAAAACACATACCAGAAAATCACATACGAACTTGATCCAAATCGAAGAGCCGTGAGCTAATAGAAGATAAACGAAGCCTACAACTATCTGTATCAAGCGGCGACTTCAATTTGCACAAACCCTAATTTGGAAATCAGGGACGAAGACCTAAATTCAGAACTGAGAGGAACGAAAGAGAAGAACGGCCGCCATTTTTCACAAGGAGATAAAGGAACGGGCTAACAGATAGTAAAGGGGGCCGGCCTTGTTTATGTTACAAAGGGGTTTTAAAAATTATAATAAGGGTTTTATTTTAAATTAGGGTTATTTCAATTTAAAATTATTTTTAATTTGTATTTTCTTTTAAACCGTTTTTAATTTTCTAGTCGTGTGACTAGGGGACAAACTACGGTGTGTAGTTTGGGAATTCGCAACTCGGTGGTTGAGTTGTGGTCAGGGTTTTGAGCGTAGAGTTAGATTAGTCAATAGCGGGTATAGCGAGTTTACGTGTGTAAGCGAGGGACTATCTAATTTCTAGTAGAAACCTTGGAGGCAGCACGTAGGTAAGGTTTTGCCGAAGCTGGGTAAATTCTGTGTTGTTCTGTTCTGTTATTTATATTCTGCTATATCTGTGCTGCTATTCTGTGATCTGAATTTAAATTAATTGATAAACTTCCGCGATTAATTTTTATAATTTACACTATCACCCTATTCACCCCCCCCTCTAGGATGAAATCGATCCTACAACCGTTTTTGTTTTAAAAATTTGATTTTACAAAAATCAATTTTTGTTTAAAAATTCGTGTTTCAAAAATCAATTTTTTTTAAAAATTCGTGTTTCAAAAATTCGGCTTTTGTTTTAAAAAAAAAATTGAATTTTTAAAATGGCTTCTTTTAATAATGCTTTTGTAGAAGGTCAGTCGATAGTTAGACCACCAATGTTCAATGGTGAATATACTTACTGGAAAAATAGAATGCAAATTTTTCTGAAAACCATTGACGCTTGGAATATTGTTGAGACAGGTTATAGTATACCAACTATAACTGTAGATAATCAGGAAATAGAGAAACCAAAAGATCAATGGACAGATCTAGAAAATAGATTACAAAATGCTAATGCTAGAGCTATGAATTCTATTATCTGTTCATTGGATCAATTTGAATTTAATCGTGTCTCACATTGTCTAACTGCACAAGAAATATGGCACACACTAGAAGTGACTCACGAAGGAACATCTCAAGTCAAAGAATCTCGCCTTGCAATGCTAAGCAGCGAATACAAGAACTTCAAAATGGCGAAGGAAGAAAATGTCAAAGAGATGTACGGACGACTCTCCAATATCGTATACAAATCAAAAGCTCTCGGAAAAACATATACCGAATTAGAAATAGTCCGGAAAATCCTCAGAGTCCTTCCACGAAGCTTTGAAGCAAAAGTAACTGCCATACAAGAATCGAAATATTTAAAACAACTTAAAGTTGAAGAACTCATCGGAAATCTCACCACTTATGAGCTAGAAATAAAATTCAAAGAAGAGCGTGAAGGAAGTGACACTCAAAAGAAATCAATAGCTCTCAAAGGAACAACCAAAAGTGATGATGATAACGATGAAGATGATGGAGCAGCAGAATTGGAGCTGTTAATAAGAAAATTCAAAAAATGGAATCAAAAACATGGAAATTCAGCTCGAATTCAAAAAGCAAAAAGCAGAATAGCCAAAGCACTAGACTACTCGGAAGAACAAAAGTTTATTTGTTATAATTGCAACAAACCCGGCCATATCAAGCCCGATTGTCCACAAATTAAATCCAGCCACGGAAAGAAACAGAAAAAGAAAAGTTTTGCAGCCACTTGGGATGAAATAGACGAGAATGATCAAAGCACTGGTAGTGAAAGCGAAAAGGCAGAATTGTGTCTTCGAGGTGATACAACTGACAGTGACGATGACGAGCCAAGTGAGGTATCAAAACTTACCCATTCTGAGTTGCTTATATATTTTCATGAAGTAAACGGTTGTTTTGAACGACTTAGGGAAAAACACGCCAAACTTGAATCTCAAAAAGATACTTTGGTAGAATGTAATAAACAACTTGATCAATTAGTTAAAACCTATCAAAGTAGGATCCTTAAGTGTGATAAGTGTCCAACATTTGATGAAGAAATTAAAAAATCAGAAATTAAAATAAAATCGCTTGAAAAAGAAATTCTGATTTTAAAGGAGAATGAAAATACTAGAAGAGAGAATTCTATTAAAATGTGCACAGAGTTGTTAAACGAAAATGAATCTCTCAAATCACAAGTCCAACAATTGTCAACGACTTTAGATAAATTTTCAAAAAGTGAAAAATCGTTGAATATGCTATTAGGAAAGCAAACTGTTAATACGGTTAGACAAGGACTTGGATATAATAGTTCGAAAATTGTTGAAAGCAATATTAGTCAAGTTAATTCCATGTGCACGTTTTGTAGAAAATTTGGACACGATCACAATAATTGTTGGTATAGACCCAAACATGTGAAAACTATACCGATTTAGATTCCAAAAGGCACAAATATAAAATCTCTCAAAGTTAAACAAATTTGGGTGCCAAAAGGAACAATTATAAATAGTTTTGGGTCTTTACAAAATTGTTTTTCTAAATATTCTGCCACTAACAATCATGGACCTATAAAAACAAATAGGTCACATAAATCTTTTCTCGTGTAGGTGTGGTGGCAGGCTAAGGAACAACAATAGTGTTCTCTAGATTTTGGCTGTTCCAGAAACGCAACGGGCGACAAAAGAAAGTTCCTTAGCCTAGTATAAAGGTGACAGAATCACAATGGACAACGACGAAAAATATCGTAAAGGTTAAACAGGTAATGGTATGTTTTAAACGATATATTAAATGTGATAATCTGCACCATATTCTGAATTAAAATCAGCCAATATTGAGATTAATGAAAGGATGATGATTCTGACTTATTCAAAATAGTTGGTCAATTATATTCTAATGCCAAAAACACCATAAAATCTCTAGATTCTTTGAATTACTTCATATATATCATTTTGGATTAAAAATAGTGTTTTGTTGGATAATTATACAATTGGCTATAATTCGGCTAACTCTATATTCACGGTTTTTTGAGTATTTACACGGCTTCATTTCAAATTCAAAAAATGTCATTTAAATTGTTGTTAAAATTGAATTTGAAATTTTTGGTGCACACTTCATGTTTTGGTCTATAAAATTCAATTGATGATAATTTTGAGTGAAAGAGAAATTCAGATGCAGATTACACTGGTAATCTAGTTGATAGAAAAATTACTAGTGAAACGTGATTTTTGTTGAGACATTTAATAACTGCATCGTTTTTTTTTTTCAAAGAAAATATCTGCATATTCTTCATTTCAAATAATTTTCAAATAGCAGAAAATTTTCTTTTAAAAACCCCCTGGAGAAAATCATTTTTTGACCATATTTTCAGATTATTCATTTTTGAGAAATTAATTTCATAATTATTTTTGAATTTGATTTTAAATGATTACATTGACTAATCTGACTCCCTAATGATTATCGAAAAGATGAATAGTGATTGAAAAAGTAATGAGTGTTGATATTTATTATATATTATGACTCGAGACGGTATAATTAGTAAATTTCTTTAGAAATTTAAACAAGAGTTATAAAACTTTTTGTTGGTAAAAATTCCATGACCATCTCTATGTCTATCATGTTTTCTATCAACCATCACTCATCAATTCTATATAGTTTGTCAATATGTGGTACTTTAAACAGGAATCTTTCGTTTTTCATTTTTACATTTTTTTAAAATAAAAAAATTAAATAAATAAATAAATACCAAAGTATTCACCCTCATTCAAAAGTCCTCACGGTTATGCATGGGTGAATTACTTGGAATTTGTTATGTGCTTCCATGCTCATTTAAAAGTCCTCGCGGTTATGCATGTATGGAACGCATATCAAAAGTTGATTTGTAAAATAAACAAGTTGATTCTAATCCCATTTAAAAGTCCTCACGGTTATGCGTGGTTAGAAGATACTTGAATTCATTTTTTTTTAAAATAAAATTGGAATACTACTAATCTCATTTAAAAGTCCTAACGGTTATGCATGGTTAGTAGTTATTCAAATTCCTGATATAAATATACCACAAATAGACACAACTGTATGGTTTTATATGATGATATCATTCCTATCATTCTAAAAGTGGAATATGCGCCTAACAAAATATTTATGATTTTTGTTTGACTTTTTATTGAAATTTAATATTTATATTCAATTGAGTTTTAATGTTGGATTGATATCGATTACTTTATCTCTATTTTCTCTAACACTATTATTCTTTTGCTGGTAACAAAAGGGGGAGAGAAAAGTTAAGATTTTGTCAAATAGAATCAAGCAAAGGTTAAATAATTTTCCATTTGCATATAGGCTCATTTACATATTTTTATTTGTATGCATATATGTAGGGGGAGCATCATGTAGAGAGGAAGCATTTAAATAGGGGGAGCAATTAGAGCATATCAATGATCAAATACATTTAACATAATCAAAATCTTAAATATATGTTTGTTATCATCAAAAGGGGGAGATTGTTGTATATGCGCTTATATGATTTTTGTTTGATGATAATAAACATATATACATTCGTTTAAATTTATTTGATAATATACTATTCACAGATTAAATAAATATTTGCTGAATAAAATAAATAACGTGAAATTTGAATTCAAACGAATATTTTATTCAAATAAATATTTATTACATCTTTGAATAGTACAATTTCAAGCTCTCACTATAACTATACAACTTTGATTACAATTACATCACATTACATATTTACAGTTCACCTCACTACATATCACTCACACTCGTATTTATCTTCAACTCCATTCCAGTTTGAATCCAGCATCTGAGCAATCTGCAAAAATATAAACTAACGTAGTAAAATTGAAAATAAAATATTTTTGCAACATAAAATAAAAGATGAATTTTTGAAAATATGATTTGCCTCAGTTATTTGGGTTGTTCGTCATCATTTAAATTTGAATTCATCATACACGAACAACTTGTGACATACACAGTGTATTACTGTATATGCCACAAGGCCGTGCACGCCGATATATACACTTGATAATGCTACAGGGACAGGTGAGCACAAGGTCAAACCCAAATATACGGACAGGTTCAACTCAGGTGCAATAAATTCAAAAATACGACACGAGCACAAGGTCAAATCCGAGTTTTGAAACTGGATTCAACACATGTGAACATGACAAGAAACAGTTCAATATGAAATGATGAACATGCAGTCAACAAGTGACAACATACTTCAATGACCAAAGCATGGCCAATGCAAAATGCAGATACAAACTACAAAGAACATCAACAACTACAAAACTGCATGCACACGACAACTACAAAGTGCAAAGGCCATGATCAAGCCAACACAGCAACCATTAACTACAACAGGCCAGAGGTGAAAGCAATATACGACTGAAGTGATGAAGAGAATGTAAACAAGTCACAACCACTACAACAGGCCATCAGTGAAACCAAGATGCTACAGATTTCAGCAACATCCACTGACTCAAATGAACTCGACCAAATAGCCAACATGATCAAAGATTGAATATGAGACCAAACTGCAGCAAGACCACATGCATGTAGACATCAAGCATAGAGACAAACAATACAATGCAACAACATGGTAAACAAGCTGCATGAATACATCATAAAGTACAGCAACACAAAGATGCAACAAAGACCAAGTTGCAGCATACCAGAAGGTGGAGACAACTCAAATGAACACAATGTCACTGAAACATGTGCAGTCAAATGATCAGAGGCATCAATATGGTAGCACACTACAACATGCTCAAAGTAAACACTGAATACATATGGATACAACAATGCTCAATGGCATGGCAATGCTCAAGACCAAAGCAAACTACAAGATGAACAAGTGCAAACTGAACAACTGATACAAATGAATGAACATACATATATGGAACAATACTGCAGAATGCAAATGAACTCGATCAAGTACACAAGTGCTACAAGCAACAATGTGCAACTGCAAGTGAACAAATATGCATATACCAGTGATGCAACTAAGCACAAGTCAATTACTACATAACAAAAGTCAGTACCAACATGGACAGAAGGCAGTGAAACCCAGAGCATATGAAATGCAGACTAGAAGTGCAACTGCAATGGATACAAAAAAAATGCTCAAGATTGCTAGAACAAAGCTACAGGAATGCAGACAGTGGCCGAAGCAAATTTACAAAATGTCGAAGCCGTGGAAGCATAACAAAGCCAAAAATCGTCACAGTCAATATTGAACGAGTCAATAATCAAAACCGTGTCAACCAAGCCGTGGGGATCAAGCATCGAGTATACGAATTTGACAAAGTCAGATTAATCATAAATCGTTCAAGCATAATCAAGCGGCAGAGAAACGAAAATGACAAATTCAAACATGATTATACGAACGAAAATAAAGGAGATCGAACTCCTATAAATCCCCAAAATCATCATCGGCATAAAGTATCGAGTTCGAGAAAGCCAAAATCAGCAGAGCAAAAGGAATAAAACACATACCAGAAAATCACATACGAACTTGATCCAAATCGAAGAGCCGTGACCTAATAGAAGAGAAACGAAGCCTACAACTATCTGTATCAAGCGGCGACTTCAGTTTGCACAAACCCTAATTTGGAAATCAGGGACGAAGCCCTAAATTCAGAACTGAGAGGAACGAAAGAGAAGAACGGCCGCCATTTTTCACAAGGAGATAAAGGAACGGGCTAACAGATAGTAAAGGGGGCCGGCCTTGTTTATGTTACAAAGGGGTTTTAAAAATTATAATAAGGGTTTTATTTTAAATTAGGGTTATTTCAATTTAAAATTGTTTTTAATTTGTATTTTGTTTTAAACCGTTTTTAATTTTCTAGTCGTGTGACTAAGGGACAAACTACGGTGTGTAGTTTGGGAATTCGCAACTCGGTGGTTGAGTTGTGGTCAGGGTTTTGAGCGTAGAGTTAGATTAGTCAATAGCGGGCATAGCGAGTTTACGTGTGTAAGCGAGGGACTATCTAATTTCTAGTAGAAACCTTGGGGGCAGCATGTAGGCAGGGTTTTGCCGAAGCTGGGTAAATTCTGTGTTGTTCTGTTCTGTTATTTATATTCTGCTATATCTGTGATGCTATTCTGTGATCTGAATTTAAATTAATTGATAAGCTTCCGCGATTAATTTTTATAATTTACACTATCACCCTATTCACCCCCCTCTAGGGTGAAATCGATCCTACACCCCTCACGTGCTAACGCACTCCACCGTCGAGCCCTCCTTGTGCTCGTCTACCCTAACCTCCTCGCTTCATCGCTTCGCCGACCTAGCGTAAGACGAGCACGCGACCGCCTTGCCTAATCGTTGCGCCACTTCGTCTTCAACACGCTGTTTGCTAACAAGCTCACGATTTGAATCCCTTTCATTTTTTTCTTGAACGAATCGTTTTCGAATTTGATGGAAGGGGAAAGGAATTGCTCGGTCACCATTAATTTCCGTTTTGATTTTTTTGAATCCACCATTATCTTTTTATTATTTTTGAATTCGAGTTGAGCTTTGGTTCGAGTGGCGGCATTTTTTATATTTTATTTCGATTTGCTGAGATGATTTCAATCGTTTGTTTATTTTTATAATTTTTTTATATAAAACAAACGGGTGTGAATGTTCTCAAATAAAGTGGAACACATATTGCTAAAGAAAATAAGTGCTGGATTGTTTATTTATTATTATTATTATATATTTTTTCTTTCTCTTTTTGTGAATATATATATTATTAAATTCATATTCAAATTAAATCGTATAAATCTTGCAACTCAAAATCCCGAACTCCTATCGAGGCGTGCCGCTTGGCATTTATAATGTTAAACCCCTATTTCGAACGCAACAGAAAAGGTTTCGAGTCCAAATTCGATTGTATGGAGAAGATAGCTTTTTGGATCAGTTATTAAATTAGATTTCGATATAAATTTTAGCACGTTTGCTTTTTGTACGATCACACGAAAACTCTAAATGCTACGGAAATTGAAATTCGATAATAATACAATATTACGGATCCAACGGAACTAGTTTCGTCGAAATCCGAGACTATGCCTCGAAAGGCTATTTTTGAATATCGATTTAAACGATATAATTTCAAACTGAACAAATCATTTCCAAATTAAATTTTCAAGCTTCCATTATCTTCTGTATTATCAATATAAATGTTCTAAGCCTTCAAAGTATTTTTAATCAGCTTTAAATTAAGGATTTAAAATTTTATCCAAATTTCTATAATTAAGTTCAATAACTTAAATTGCCAAATTCCATCCTGATATTTGAAATTCAAGTTAAACTATCATTCAACTAATTAAATTCAATTAAATATTTTAATTTCAACTGTCCCAAAATTCAGGGTCGTCACATTATCCATCTTCCTATTATGTTATTTAATCATCTCATCTTTGTTTCCAACTTATCTTCAAATCATTCTTGAAGTGTATTTGTAAACTAATATTTAAAATGTTTTATAATTGTGTTGTTTGAACTGTTGATGTTGATTTGGGTTTTCGATCGATTCATCTGATCAACGCTGTCGATAAGATTTCCAAAAAAATTGAATAGAGCAAACTCACACAATATGTTTTTTTTTCAAATTTAGTAATGAAATAAATTTTGTAACTATATTATAAATCATTTTCTGGATTTTATTGAATTGGTTGTTAAGAAATAATATTTGATTTTATATATAATTATCTCTTGTTTCATATTTAAATAATTGAACTATAAACATAATTATAAATTTATTTGAAAATTTAAAATGAATTTAAAACAAGAATTTGCGAATTTAATTTTCGATTGTTTCAAACCTTGTGTTTAAAGTTTTAAGGGATATATTATTTAAAGTATTTTCCAACAGAAATTTGTTTCCAAAGAATTTTAAAGTTTAAAATTAGTTCTCTTCTCTTTGTCACTGGAAAATAACTTCGGTGATGACTGTAGCATCATCAACATTCATTTTCGAGTTTTGAAGTGAAGAGACCATTTTGTAGTCTTGCTACAGTTTTGTTTTAGGGAATTTAATTGATTTGAATTTCTAAAATAAGACTGGATTTATAACATATGCTGATATATGATTTAAATTTGAATGGATATATATATATAGCATATGTGCATTTATTTATCTCTAAACAGTTTGGAATTTATCGAAAATTTAATTCCTAAGTTTTATCTTGAAAGATAATTTTTAAGTATAATTTCAAGTTTTGGATAAATATTTAAGCTTGAAATGATTAACTTTTATTTGTATAATACACGATTTCATTCCAATATAACTTATCTAAATTATACAGAAATTGAATATGTAATTGGATAATATACAATATAAAAAGGATTTTATAAATAAAATTTGAGTGGTTATAATAAATGTTATACACTTAAATTTTAGTTATAAAAAGATTAATAGAGGTAAATAAAGAAATAGGATAATGGAATAAATTACAATATAAAATGATGTTAAAGGAACTAAGAATAAATTAAAGCAGTTATAATAAGTATAATATATTTAACATAGGTGATAAAATATATTGAGAGGAATAAATTTAATTTTAATTAGGAATAAATAAGAATTAAATTTATTGAATACATTATGAGTATAATAAATGATTTTTTTCAAATTCATGATTTTACAGATTGTTAATTTAAGATAATTGGATGATAAGATAATGAAATTAGAGATGGTTAAGATTTATTTCACTTATGTAAAAAAATTAATTTTCAATTTAAGTTGAAATTTTCATGGTTTCAAATTTATTATCTTATTTTGTTTTTCAAACTATCTTTCGGTTGTCCTTATTTACCTTATCTTGCTACAGAATGGGGAGGCTATTGTTATACCGGTATGTTTAGAAATCTTTTTATAATCTTTAATAATTTTGGTACTCATTTTATAATCTGAACAATGCTTGCCATCCACAGACCATCGGTCAAGCGGAAAGGGTGAATCAGATTTTAGATGTTCTTTTTTTAATGCTTGTGTTCTGGATTCTAGAGGATCTTGCGAAGATCATCTCCACCTTGTTAAACTTACCTATAATAACAGTTATCAGATATAATTTTAATCTTCTTGTCATCTTGTCTAAATCCTATTTCATTCTATCTTTTTCTGTGTTTTTCAATACCTCATTGCTTTTCGGGGACGAAAAGTTTTGAGTGGGGGAGAGTGTAACAACCCTGTATTTTGTGATTATTTTAATATATATTTTGATTGAATTTCTAATTTAAAAACTTAATTTTATTTATTAAAATGGATAAAAAAATATTTTAAATATAAATTTTGATTTTTATGTGAATTATGATTCCATACATAACTAAATAGAATATTTTCCAAAAATGTGAATTTTGGTCAATGTGGTCAAACTTTGACTTTTAATTTAAAAATTAAAAAATTTGATTTTTGAATTTTATCTTTTATTATTAAAGTAAATAATATTTCAAGTATATTTCTTTTTTTTGTTGAAATCTGATTAATATTGTGAAAGTTATGCTTTTTAAACCATTGTATGTGAATTGTTTTATTTAACAAAATTGTTTATTTTAATTTATATAAATAATATTTTGTTTGTCATATCATGTTCTAATTTGTGTATATACTGTAACATGACATGTTATGTATATATTTTATTTTAAAACATTTTTAAAAGTGTAGTTGAAATTTTCCAATGCTTATTGCATTTTGTTTACAATTTTTAATTCTAGTTTCAATTTGTGACTTTTCATTTGACTTGCCTTTTCATTTTTTTTGACTTTTATTTTCATTCTTTGTCCATACATTCCATATTCCTATAGCCATGTATTTTCTTTATTCTTCACATGAGAAACTTCTCATAACTTTATTTCTCACGGCTACGCTTATTTCTGAAAATATTTTTGTAAGTAATGGCTTCATTTTTTTCTCGTTTGCCTTCTTCTTTTCATTGATTGGCCTTCCTCCTCTTCAAGCCTTGCTCATCCTAACCCTTCACCATCTCTACCTACCACTAGCATCACCATCCATGGCAGCAACCACCTCCTTCCCCCTTGTCCAGATCTGGCCATGACCTCCATATAACGCTAGCATGTGACATCCCGGAAATTTAGAAACATTTTATTTACGGGTATTTAATCAGATTAAATGAAATATAAACTTATTATTTCCAAAACATCTATAAATATGTGTTTTAATATAAGTGAAATAGACCTTATCAATATCTAAACGTGAGAATAAAATGAATATGGTCTGAGATATAAAATAAAGAGTTTTAAAATTTCAATAATGTTTAAAAAGTACAAAAAACATCTTTTAGATATTTAAACAATTACATGGTTTGGAAAAAATAGAATCTTATAACTTTAAAACATAGTACAACTCAAATATGGTTATAAATGCAAATATATGCTTATGAACATTTACATATATATTAAAAACAAGAGAACTGTCAATAGATATAAGTATAAACAAATATAGGATAGAATAAACATTGATGTGAAAAACATATCTTAGTTAAGTAACATATTAATGCACACTTAAGAGAATTAGATCAAGACAAGTTATATATATACGTATATGCTCACAAAACGAATCTGGTTGTACAAACAAATAGAAAATAAAACTAAAGGAGTATGTAAACTAAAATCATACAGGAACAATACAAATGAAATAAAATTAATATACTAACAATGACTATGTTAAGTTTACTCAATATATATAGGGTAAGTTAGCCTAAAACATTAACCTGTGAAACCCATTTATACAATACATAAATTTTAATAAAGATTATAATAGTTGCTGTAGAAACAAGTATGCAAAGGAGTCAAAGTATACAAATTAAATATAAAATATCTTTATGTATAACCTGTATATACTCATGAATGATGCAAAGAAGACAAATATTCATATCACATTCAAAATATCTTTGTACAAACATAAACAAAAATAAGAATCAATACATAAGCTTATAGGGATCAAGCATAACCTATAACATACATATGTACAATAAAGATGAAAAATTCAGGTTCAAAAGATCTTTGTCCAGAAAAAATAAAAATTAATAAAAATAAAAATAAAACATATATGCGGATATAAGTTTATGTGCATAAGAAAACAAAGATTTTTACTTCAATAAAAATAAAACAAATCTTTGTCTTGTACAAAAATAAACAAGAATCTGAAGCCATTAATTACATGTTATCATAAATGAAAGCATAAGCATTAAATTAGCATAACATCTTGTTCAAGCAAGTACTGCGGCCGAAATCCCTGTGATAATTTCATTCTGCAGAGTATAATACATAGCCAATTAAAAAGCATGGCAATACAAATAAAAATTGTCTAGATACAACCTATACTGTTCAGTTACTTCTATATATATCCATCATATTTATATGTTTGTTTATAAAAACTTAAAAAAAAAACTAAAAGCAAACATGAGAAACAAAGAAGGAAGGAAAATAAACATTGTTGCTTTGCAAACTTAAATAGAATTCAAAACAGAAAAAAAAAACAAAGGAAAAGCTTCAGGAAAATTGCACCTGCAGTGTTCTTCTTCAACATATCACCTTCTGTTCAAAGTTTACCTGGTAAGTAAACATCTAAATTTTAAAGTTTAATTGGGTAATTAGTTTTAAACTTTGTGTATGTTGTATGATGTAAATATATGGATCTGAATGAAAATATGTTCATGATGCTCTTTAATAGTTTAGTTCTAGACAAAGAATTTAAAGAATATTAAGACATTTTCTTATATAATATCCTAGGCTTGAATTTATAGATAAGGTAGGTTGATTAAAGCTTTAAATTTAAACCTGACGTGAATCTTCAAGCATCACAGTGACTGATAAAAACTGTCTATACAGTTTTAAGTGAGAAGTAAATTCAAAGCTAAAATTCGAAAATTCTAATTTGTTGATTCGATAACATATTTTGATTTCATACTCAAAGTTAAGATTTTTAAAACGAAAACAATGATTTTTAATTTAAAATTGAAGGCGCAGTTCGAAAATGGGTCAAAAGTGAATTTTCATCAATCCCTGGCGATTTAACATAAATTAGATGTTGAAATTATTACTGAATCTAGCTTAGTGATTGTAGAATTTAGGAAAAATGCAAGAAGATTTTTCTATTGTGTATGTTGTTTAGTCGAATTCAAAATAGGGTTTAGTTCATATGTTTTCAAATGCTCTGTAAAAATTTTGTTTTCGGCTCCATACGTTAATCGAGTTGAACACAATTCCAAGAGGGGTTAGGGGAGAATGTGGTCGAGGTTTAGGTGAAGTTCCATCGCCTCAGGTGGTCGCCATTGATGGGCCGAGGCGTTTTATCTCGGTGTGTTCGTACGACCAGTTCGTGCTTCAGGTCTTTTTTTTATTTCGATAATTTCATGCTGAGTTGAATTTCGATTTCGATTCTAGGGACGAATCGTGGTTTGTGGGTGAAAGTATGGGTCGCCGAAGGTGAGCCGAACCACCATGCATGTGCACGGTGGTCATCAGTGCCAGTGAAGCTTTTTGGGTTATCGCGTGCGTTTTTGCTCGAGAATCTTGGGAGATGCTTCGAGTTTTTTACCTGGGACGCGGGTGTGTGTCATTGTGTACTGCTGTTTCTTTTAACTTAAACTCAAATAAAAAAAAATGGCAAAAGAAGAAGATGGGAAGAAGATAGAGACGCGGGGAAAAACATAGGGGAACTCGAGACTGTCTCGAGTTGAAAAGGTGTCTGCCTCGGGTCCGTTGATTTGCCAAATTCCTTTTAATATGTTTATTAACAAAGTTTAACAGTAAAAAAAATATTAGTTAGTTTTAGGTATATAATTGATTTATCGTTTATTAAAAGTATGGTTTGTAAAAGGTAATTAATTATTTTAGAAGTAGTTAGAATGTAAATTATTTTACACTTGTAATTAAATTAGTAACTTTAATTAAATTCGTAATTAGAAATTAATCATGTGTTGATCAATTTAACTTAAGAAATTTAATTAATTACTTAAAGTTAATTAATTAATACGTAAATGGTAATTAACTTATGTGATTAATTAAGGATTATATGATTAATAAGTTGATAATAATTGATTAATTAAAGTAATATGTGATAATTAAATAAGTAATTAAATTATATTAACTAATAATTAAGTTATTAATTAATAATTAAGAATCAATCAATTATACCGGTAATTAAGTAATAATTAATGAATAAAAGTTGAGTAATTGAATAATCAAACTAAAGATTAGATGGTTAATAAATTAATGATTAATGATTAACTAAGTAATTAATTGATCATTAATAATTTAATTAATCAGTAATTAATTAAGCAGAATAAAGTAGTTATTCTTAAGCAATCAATTAAGTTAAGTAAACCAAACTGTTTTGGTATGAATTGATAATTCTGTTTGATTGACTCTGGTATCTGTTTGATGATATATTGTGATATGTTGTGATATATTTTGGATATATCTATGATAACTGTATATGATTTACCTGTGATATCTGTTACGTCAATTCTTAACATTGAATCAAATTGTTAAGACTAAATAGACAACTTGGCCCTTAAAATGGCGTTTGGATTCCAATGAGACCGGGATCGGAAGAATCAGTTTTGATTCTCCGAAAACCACATCGATCCAAATTAAACGATAGGTCATGACTTATCAAATGGTGATCGAGATGGTGTTTCAGAATGCAAGGATTATCGTCGTTAACTCTGAGGGTGATTCCAAAATGAGTGTAACGAGATAATGCCTTCGGTTTCATTCGAACCCGGAACGAACTTGGATGGATTGAATGCTTTCAGCACATCGTCTGGCGGACGATGAGCATTCTAAGAATAATGTTCAATAAAGGTAATTGTAGCCTCAAGCCTCATCAACGGGAATGGCTAAAACAGGGGAGATGCAGCAAGGTTAGGTGCGTCATGCCCAAGCAGGATGAGGTATACCCCTGTCTAGATGTCCCTTTTTATTTCGGCTGTGTGAGCAGTTGTTGGCCACAACTGCGGGGTTATCTTGTTCGGGACTGTTCAGTAAGGAATGGTTCCGGCCTTGTGTTGTAGGGGGTCGGGAGTGATCCTCGGTACGGTGATCTAGGCCTCGTATTGTGACGGGCAATACCCCAGTAGCCCTGCCATTGTTGGAAACCCATTTTCCCTACGAGACCCTACGGTTTTGATTTGTATTACCCACTTTCGTGGCTAGTAGCTGGAATTTAATCATGTAACAATTTCGGCTATTTTCTATTTACTTGAAAACCATCGACACTACTATAGTATCACTGAATTTACTATAAAATGTTTTGGTTAGCATAAGGTAAAAACTTACCTGTATTTATTTGTGGGGAGTCTTACGTGATACCTTTATTTTAAATGACTTTCAAAGTTAAGCAAATTTAACTCGTTTACTCACACCAGACCCATGTCTGACCCGGAGTTTATAATTTGTTTTTCATAAACTCTTGGGAACTCAAATTTTTATGAGTAGCCAAGTGGTAGGTATTGGGAGTGTTGATTTTCTGGGGAAGCTTTTGGGAAGAAGACCGGACGTATGTATATATATATGTAGTTCCGCTGTGTAGTTGGTGTATGCTGTATTTTGGATGTATGTATGGACATATATGTATATGACAGTCCTGTTATATGATATTGTATAACTCTGATGTATGTATAACTATGTAAGAGTTATGTTGATGTATTATATGTAGTTCCATTCTGCTGTGAGATTCTGATGTTGTTATTCTTTCTTTCTATTCTTTTCTATTTCTATCCCTTTATTTCTTATTGATGATACGTCTTTCTGGGATTAGAAAGGTGGGTCGTCACATAGCACCACAAAATTTGCAAAACACTCCACAAACATGCCTAGCCGAGCCATAAACTTCACCATACCCTTCATAGTTTACCACAGCCACTCACTTAGCCACCACCACCAGCTAGTACTTCACCCCTGGCCGCAACTCCAGCTCTGACCTGACCTATACCATGCAAAGATGAGCCCAATTGATGACTAGGCCAAGCCTAGTTGTGCACCAAATCTCCTCTTTTTGCCTTGTCCCTTTGTATTCTTCATGTTGCAACTCCTACCCTTCACATCTCCATGTAGCCGTGTGTTTTGATTGCAAACCTGAGCCTATATCATCATCATGGCTAAGCATATGTTTCACCTAGGCCGATCACTTGAATGGTTAAGGCAAGGTCAAGTCATCTTGTTCCTTGTTGCTTTTTATTTCAAATTGTTTCAATGTTGTTTGGTGTTGAAAATATATGTTTATATAGTCTTGTTTTGTTTGTTGTTTACAAGATCAACACCTTGGCTCTCTACTCACTTGCATCAAAAGTTGTGCTGTATCGTGCTTGTCGTGCCTTTGGAATCGTTCTTGTGTGTCGTAGTGGTCTCTAGCTTTGATAAAGGCGAGTCCTTCTCACTCTAACATTATTACTTATGAAATGGTAAATGGATGACAAGTGACTAGTAATTAAAATGTTATGCAAGTTAATGATGATTATATGATACGTTATTTCATTTTATTCCCATGTTAACTTTGTTAATTATCACTTAACATATGATATATGACATTATATAGTGAATTGACATGTTAGTGTAATTGTTTATATTGTTTATGCATATGCTCACACTGCAAGTTCCCTGCTATAATAGAATCACTATGGGTTGAAATGACACATACTCGGACGGACATTAGAATAAGGAAAAATCATTATGAGCTGAAACGGTAGGATCAAGTGATTTTTATTGTATTTTATTTGACTTTGGATTGCGGGTTTGAAATGATAGAACTCGGACTTTCTTTTTAAACTGCGGATTGAAATGATACATATCTGTATCACTTGACCTAGGTTAGAAAATTGTATACAGACCCCGTGGCATTTTTTAAATGATTTTTCTTAAGATATGTATTTTTAAAAGTATGAAATATTGATTTTAAAAATATATACTTCATGGTTTTATGAAAGCTAAATATTAAGATTTGATTTGTGAATTTAAGTATGTAAATTTGAAGTAAATGTGATTTTTGACTTTAAATTATATTTTTAAAATGTAAGTAAATAATGGAAATTAAATTTAAGTTTTGAAATGATATAAGTAAAATGTTAAAGTTTTGTTAAATTAATAAGTTAAGAAAACAGTGAAATTTTGACTTAACAAATGAATTGAGTTTTAAATTGGATATTTAATTATAAAAATTTGTTGTGATAAATCATATGTTAAATTGATTTAAATGTGAAGTTTTGAAGCCTAAAAATATGATTTATAACTTTAAAATTTTCTAAAAATTGAAGTTTTATTTTTCTCAAAAGTTATAATAAAATCTGGAATTTTGTTGATAGCATTTCCATAAATGTTGTGGTTTTACGATGGCATTTGTTAAGTGCTATCATTTCTAAAATTTAACTAAGTTTTGAAATAACTGAATATCTATTATGGCATTTTATAAATGCCATTGTTCCTGAACTAAAATATTTTGGAAATTGTAAGCTACGATAGCACTTTATAAATGCAGTCGTTGCTATAGTTTGACATTGTTTAGAAATATTATAGATTTTAACACTATTTGAGTTGTATTTTAAAGTGTTAAATGATTTAACTTTTGAAATTAATTACTTATGAAATTTAAGGAGTTTTGAATTTAATTTAATATTTAAATTTGAATTTTAAAGGAATTTAAAGTAAATTTGTACTTAAATATGGTTAACTTTGTTATGTGTTAAATTGAATGAAATGAAATGAGATAAATGAATTTTTGAATGAAATTTTGAAATGTGATTTGTAATGATATTTTAAATAATAAATGAATGACATATTTGATTTTAAAATGATATTTAAATTGAATATTTGAATTAAAGAATGATAATGAATTTATAATGGATTTGAAAAGGAACTGATTTTGAATGACATAATATTTGTTTTGATAAAGAATGTGAATTTGGAATGATATTTGATTTTGATCTATTTGATAAATGAATATTTGAAGTTTATATTAATATGAAAGGGTATTCAGTTTACTTGTAATTTGAGTGTATTTAAATAGTATTGGATTTATGAAATGAATATTTCAAAACTAAGTAACAATGAAGTTAAATTTGAGATATATGAAATTATAAAAATTAGTTTTGAAATATGGGATATTAAAGCTTTGAAATATACTAAAGATTGAATAGTTTATTTTGTGGATCCAATCTATATTTGAAATTGCTAAGATTTGAAATGGTTTGTTAGGAAACTGAATTGAATTGAAACCGATGGTTCGAATTGAATTAAACTGAAAATTTAAAAATTTTGGTTTAATTGAATAAATTTGTAAAACATAAAGAATTAAAGGAATGTTTTATGATTTCAAAATGTTAGGATTTCCAAAGTGTAATGATTTCAAGTATTTTGGTTTCGAAAGAGTTATAACTTTGAAAGTATTATGATTTTTGAAAGGTGAATAAATGGTTGAAATTGAAATGATGTAGTGTTGATTTGAATATAGTTTTGAAATAAAAATGGTTTTGGTTTTGAAGTATAAACTATTTTGAAACGGCCACGGTGTTATAATAACAATTGGCTGTTAAAGAGACCGGGATCGGAAGTTGTCATACTCTTTGCCAACTCTAAAAACCATTTTAACAATAGTTTATGTGGTGGAATTTCCAGAATGAAGTAGGATGGTGCCAACGTTCTTGAGATATATTAAGTGGACCCAACTCCCGTAAGTTGGCTTAAGGTGGCTAAAACAGGAGCGATCTCGGGCTAAAAGGGGTAGCTCCTCTGGTCGGACGCACTTCTTCGATACTATACTCTTACTTACGGTTGATTTAATGGCCATCCTTCGATTTTGATTTGGAGTGTGTTCTGAGGTGGGCGTAGTGGCTGTTACGTTACCGCCAACCTATGTGCGTAATTGTTATATCTACCCTGGCATTGCCTTATGCGCCGTGTCACCTACCATAGCGAGCCTTACTACGAGTTTGATTTGTGTCGTACCTATGAAGTATCTTCTCATAGTCTCCGGATCAGGAGATATTCAGGTACTGTATAGACTATTGGCACTATTACGTGTTAAGAGGAATATTGGGTCACTCCTTAACGCTATTTTTAAGTAAGTTTATTTTATTGTAGACATTATTATAATAGCGAATATTACTACATAGTAAATAGTTTAATGGATAAAGGATGAGCGATCCCAAGCATCCTTTAAGTTACTGAAGCATTTTGTTACTGTTCATTTGAGTTGATTTATAGTTCATTAGCATTTATGTCCTGACTCGAGTGTTTTGTGTTTTGCTTTACGCTCGAGTCAGACTGAGTGATTCAGCATTCAAGACTCACCTCCGGAGTTGGAGCTTTGCTTGAAGATCCAGCCATCTATTTTGCTTTCAGTCTCTAGTGATTTCAGTGATGTATTTTGATTTGTACCTATTGTATCTTGCTACTCCCCTATTGTATATTGATTTGTACATATGTATAGTAGCTTCATGAACTACTATCTCTTTTACTTCTGCTGCATTATTAAATACTCCGTGTCTATGATCTGCGATTATTTATTTACTGTATATTCTGAGATTTGCCAAATTTTATTTACAATGCAGTATTTTGAACAATTAAAGTCCGACATGTGCGGATACAAATGGTTGAAAATATCGGGTCATTACAGTTATAATACGTGTTTAGAATATTGGCATAGGTTGTTAATGTTTTCCATTCAAAGGTAATATTCATATTTTGCATTATATTTTTGTAGAATGTATGACGACCTCAGCACGAAGGGCATGTGAGGTAGAACTGACAAAAGCAAAAGGAAAAATAGTTATAGAGTCTACCGATGATCTAGTGGATGATAGTTTGTTAATGGAATGAGGGCCTGATTCTGAAGTGCAAACGTGAGAAGTTGTTCGTGCTGTACAAATACGAGAAGAAGTTCCTACTATACTAGTTGAATTCCATGGCTCTTCCACTAGTATCATTGAAAGTGAAGAGGTTAGACAAGATTTATCAATTTTATGGGAATTAAATGTCATATAGCTAACGATATTCGGGGTAGTAAACCTATAATAAATGCTCCATTTGAACTCCATAATTTGATTACATTTATTGTAGTCATATTTATATTTTTATTTATAGGAACGTGGACATCTTAAATGTATATCGCACTCTTGGAAGATGACGGAACGAAAGTTTACCGATGATGTGAGTGTTGTTTTGGAGAAGGTCAAGATATCAAGATTGCACGATCTAGTGGGGCATTCTTATTGATGGACTGATTACTTTGCTATATCAACTTTTGTAGAAAGATGGCATCCAGAAACCAATTCATTTCACTTTCCTTTTAGTGAGATGTTGATCAGTTTATATGATGTTTGTCACAACTTTAGAGTGCTTTTGGTGGGGATGAGTTTATTCAAAGAAAATAGTGGAAAAAATATCTCCTTGCCTTGTTGTGTAAAGCATTTAGTAAATGATCTAGGGATAGAATAGAACGAGGCATGTGAAGAGCTAGAAGTTAACCATTCAATACGGATGGATCGTCTCAAAAATAAATTTTCAGGTACATCTAAGGTGGAAAATGCTAATACAACTGCATATAATCGTGCGCTCGTGCTTTTCTTCTCTATGTGTTGGGTTGTTAAGTTTTCACTGATAATCGGGAATAAAAATTTATGTCCACTACATGAATGCATTAAAAGATGTTGATAGCCTTAATAAGCAAGGATGGGGCATGGCAATATTGGTTTATTTCTATCGCTAACTTGTTTTAACATCTAGGAAAAAAGTGAAGCAAATTAGTAGTTTTTGACTTTGCCAATGGTATACTCACGAACTTATATATTAATAGTTCACTTCGTACTATTTTCACGATGAAATAATAATTTTGCTAATTTCATAGGCCTTGATTTATGATAACTTTCCTAGTTTGATTTCAATCGGAGACCCTATGAAGACTATATCTATTCAATGCCAGGGATGTGCTAGTGGACTACCACGAAATAATATGCAGATCCTGTTATCTCACCTTTTGGTCAAGGCTGAAATATCAACAAATTGGTAAGGAAGAATAAATATCAGGATTGGAGATCGATTGGAAATGAGGTTGCAATCGATGTCGATAAAATTTGGCCGACCTCCGATATGGACGGAATCGATTGGAGATGATGATCAGGACTATGAGAGTCTACGTTTCAAATTTCAGGTCAATCGGAGTTCGTGTGATCAAGTATGATCGATGCAAGTTAGTAAAAGATGCTGTTCGAATCCATCATAGAGCTTTGTCCGAATCGATGCTATTTGACTTCGTCCGGATTTAGGCTCTTCACATCAATTTCAGTAACAACAGCGTTTTATCGATTTTGGTTCGTATCTATCATGATAGAATGCTTCGTATCGATCAGGGACTGGAACAAATGTATCGATCGTAGGTAAGTTTGGTTCGTGTCCATCCACTCTGCAACCCCCTTCGTATCTATGCGGTTCGTGGTTGTTCGAATCAATAACGTCCAAGAAGCAATCGAAACGATCAAGGAATGAACGCAATTAGTATCCATGTATGTATAGCCCTTATTCGTATCCACCCTCAAAACAAGTCACTTCGTGTCGATCGTATTGCAATAATCGATACGAAGGATGTCGCCAATTATCGATGCGAATATGGGTTGGGTCAAATGGATACTACCGTTGGATGCAAAGGGAGGAATGAAGGTTCGGTCAGCACGGCGAAGTATATGGTTCTTCCCCAGTTTGTCATTCCACGTCACGAGCAAGCACGTGCCTTTGATCGACACGAAGGGGATGGATACGAAATAATGAATTCGAACTCAGCATCCTTCGAGAAACATGAGATTGCATTGATCATATCTCCTAAACCACGGGTCCAAATGTTATGAAATTTTCACAGGAGCTTACGTACAAGCTAAAGATGTTCCTGCCTAGTTTCAGCACGATTGGACAATTTCTTGATCGATATGAAATTGATTCGTGTCGATCACGGATCGAGTAGAAACTTGCTAGGATCGAGTAGAAACTTGCTAGTATCGACCGCGTGGGCCCACTCATGTGCCAGAAGGAGTGTCCCGAAGTTTGAGCGAAATATCCGCCATCTACGCCTATAAATAGCCGCCTGTAGCCTACAGAGAAAGGATTTTTTGGCTATTCGATGTTCAGGATATGCCGGACTTAACTTTGCACTTCATCCTTGTTGTCATACTTGAATTTCTTTATTATAATCGCTGTAATCAATTGTAACCAGGAAGGATAATCAATAAAAGATAAACCTTTGAAGTGGACATAGGCCGGGGATAGCCGAACCACTATAAATTCTGTGTTCCTGTCTATTTCTTCTTGTTTAAAGTTTATTATTCTTTACTTTTTATCCTCCACATTATTTAGATCTGAGATTTGTGTTCGAATATTGCTGATTTGTATTCATACGCTGGTGCTTTCATGATGTTTAGGGTTTGTGACCAATTTTGGCAAACACTTTGGTGCTTTCATTGAGAAGGAACTAGCACCCACTATACCAGATTCGAAATTCAGAATTGAAGGCTTGAAGGAATCAAATTTGAAAGGCAATGACTCGACAAACAAGTTCAAGACAAAGAGATGAGAGAAGCCAACAAGGAGAAAGTCAAGAGGCATCTTCTAGAGCTGGAGAAGGATAAGCTTCGATCTACATCACCAGGGACGAGATAGAGGCTATGGCAAATTCATTACATGAAAGATTATTGAAGAGTCAACAAGATATGATGCAGGCTTTTTTTGAACAGATGAGAGCAGAAAGTGCGTAGAACCTTGGACCGACTACAGCGGCTACGAATGCAGAACAAGGAGCTAGGATTGCAGAAACCAACGAAGGTCAGACTCAAGGTCAAAATGCGGAACCAGAAGGCAATCACAAGGACTTGGGGGCAGTCCCTTAGGATCTGACATTGGAAGACTTATGGAGAGCTCAGCATGCTAGAGATGAGCCACATGAAGAGTATGTTCTAGAATTCCATCGAGGACTCGGAGGGCAACCCTTAATGGACGATGTTGGATTGGCCGAGATAATCAGGCGAACTATGCGCGGAGGTTTAACAAATAGGGATCTGGAAGGAGTGAACCGAAGCCCGTTTACTCGTGAAATCGGGATAGCTTGGAATCCACCAGAGTTTAAGCTACCTAACGTGGAGGTATACAATGGCAAGGATGATCCAACTGACCATTTGATGAGATATACCAGACACATGGAAGTGCTAGGGGCATCAGAGGAAATTATGGCCTGATGCTTCCCTCTATACTTGGCGGATATAGCTGCGATGTGGTTCAGGCAGTTGGAAGAAGGATCTATTAGAACATAGAAAGAGTTGGTGGACATGTTTTTGAGGCAATTTTAGGTTTATATCAAGAGGCCGAAGAACGTGATGATGCTAACATCAATAAAGCAAAGGATGGATGAATCGCTTAGAGCTTTCTTAACTCGGTTCAATGCAGCGGTTGCTTCGGTGGATCGGTCGGATCCATCGATGGTTTTGATGGCAGCAGTATCAGGAGTCAGAGAGGATTCGGATTTCAAAGTATTTTTAATACAAGACCCCCACTGGATCTTGGAGAATTCTTTTACGAAGCTAAGAGATTCCTCCAACAAGAAGATGCACGTGCAGACTTGAAGTTAAAGGAGGTGAATGCGGCTGAGGATGGAGGAAAATCCGTCAGAAGCTCGGATAAAGATAAAGGAAAGAGGAAGCTTGGTGATGATTCGGAAAAAGCTAGGAAGTGGTGGAAAGAGCCAAAGTTCTCCACCTACACAGCATTGAACGAGACGATGGAATGGATATTTATGGAGTCCCGGAACTGCCTTCGTTATTGAAGGCCAGCTAGGAGAGGACCCTCTGAACGTGAAAGGGCGTCAGGAAGGCACTGTCTATTCCATGATTTGGACGGACATGATACCAATATCTGCAGGCATCTAAAGGATATAATCAAGGAGCATGTAAGGAATGGACAGTTACGACAATATATCGAGGCTCGAAATGCAGCGGTGGAGCAGGAGCAAAAACCGCCTACCTCGGACAACGATGGTGCGAGGCCCAGGAATGATGGTCGATTGGTTATCAATCGACTGGGATAATATGAAATAAGTAGCAAGCTACTGACAAACGACAAAGTTATTTCCTCATGTATGGGGACGGAGATAGCCCTCAGGCACGATCTAAATGATGATAAACCACGATGCTATGGTTTGTGAAATTTGTCTTTTGTTTTTGGATTGGACACTCGTTTTTCTGGTTTGGTTTTGGAGTTTGGTTTGAACTCCTAGTTTTTATTGCTTTCTGGCTTGGATTCTCCTTTGGATGATTGTTTTCTATTTTGGATGTTGATTCGGATTTCTGGTTTTCTGATTTGATTTGGATTTTGGATTGGATTTTGAATAAAATTTTTGTCTGGTTTTTGGTAAATAGTAGCCAGTTATGGATTATATCTGGTAAGGGATAAGTCTCTTCGTCCGCATGTGGCAAATTGGCTTATTCAGGTCGTCGAGTATGGACTATGCTCGACAAGGGTCCGTAGCGACCAAGGTTTGGCCTAGGACTTAGGCCCTATATTATCGGTTACTATTTCAGGTCGTTGAGTATGGACTGTACTCAACAAGGGTCCGGAGAGACCAAGATTCGGCCTAGGACTTAGGCCGTATGTTATTGGTTACTGTTTTAGGTCGTCGGGTATGGACTATACTCGACAAGGGTCCGAAGTGGCCGGGATTCGACTTAGGACTTAAGCCATGGCATTACATAACGTCCAGGGACACTAGACCATAGTCGTCGAGTGTGGATTGCGCTTGGCAAGAACCCGGAGAGGTTACTGACTTGGATATTGACCCAGAGAGCTCCTGGATTTGGTTATTGGCTATCGGATAAGGTTGGATTAAGACTCGGTTGTAACAACCCTGTATTTTGGGAATATTTTAATTGTAAATTTTAATTATTTTAATTGAATTTCTGATTTAAAAGCTTTATTTTATTTATTTGAAATGGATACATTTTGTTGTTTTAAAATATAAACTTTGATTTTGATATGAATTATCATTTCAAAACATGACTAAAAAGAATATTTTCCAAAAAGTGAATTTTGGTCAATATGGTCAAACTTTGACTTTTAAATTTAAAATTTGAATTTTATCTTTTATTATGAAAGTAAATAAAATTTTAAGAATACTGCCTTTTGTTTCGTTGAAATCTGATTTATAATGTGAAAGTTATGCCTTTTTAACTATTGTGTGAAATTTGTTGTATTTAACAAAATTGTTTATTTTAAATTATATAAATAACATTTTATTTGGACATGTAATGTTCTAATTTATGTTTATATGGGTAAATAACATGTATTGTATATATTTGGCTTTAAAACATTTTTGAAAGTGTAGTTGACATTTTCCAGGGTCAGTTGCATTTTTTTATAATTTCTAATTTCCAACTTCAATTAATTTAAGGAATTCTTTATTTATTTTCCTATTTTCTCAAGATCTTATTTTATTCTCATTCACACATTATTTTGTTCCTCATTTATTTTATTTATTTGACATTTTATTTGTTTTAAAGTGAAATATAAATTTACTAGAGCCAACGGTATTTTATTTGTAATTTTCATGTCTTGTTTCCAATTTTTTTAAAATTTCTTTAGTTATTTTTCTATTTTCTCTAATTTAAATTATTTATTTCATTTTAGAAATGATAAATGAAGTATTTTATTTCAAAATTTTGTTTTAAAATATATTTAAAATGAAATAGAAATTTTTCTAAAGCTTGTGATGATGTAATTGTAATTTTTGAACCCTGTTTTGAATTTTTAAGCAATTTCTTTTATTCTTTTTCTATTTTCTTTAAATTTAATTGTTTATTTTATTTCATTTTACTTTTTTTTAGTTTTAAAATTGATTTTCTAAAATTTATTTGGTTTTATTTTTGATCAAAAGAAATAGAAATACAAAGAGACTTAGACCTTTCATTTTCTAGTCTTTTCATTTTCCAAAACTCTTCATTTACCCATAACTCCTCCTTTAATGTTTTTGGCCGTGTATTATTTTTTATTAGCCATAAT
This sequence comes from Allium cepa, assembly GCA_030765085.1. Taxonomy (NCBI): domain Eukaryota; kingdom Viridiplantae; phylum Streptophyta; class Magnoliopsida; order Asparagales; family Amaryllidaceae; genus Allium; species Allium cepa. The sequence goes on from CM060930.1 coordinate 239,680,447, forward strand.
TTCCACTATCATTTCATGCAAAAAACTTCCAGCTCCATTTTATCTTCACGGCTACAAAAGAAATGGCAATGGCTTCCCTTTGTTTCCACTTTTTCTTCTTTCTTTTTTCCATTTTGCCTTGTTTTCTCATGTGTTTTGCTCGGCCTCTCCTCCATAGCCACGACCACTACCTCCAACATCTCTTCCTTGTCAACATCACCAGCTACTCCTCTGGTCTTGACCATAGCTGAGACCCCATGAACCAAAAATCCACAAAAGAATCCAACATATGCCTTAAGATAATGCTAGTTGAGCCATCTTGCTTCATCACTTCCTTGTTCACCACCGCCACCACAGGCCGCCACCACCACCTTGTCCAGACCTCCCCTCACCACTCCAGCCACTAACCTGACCCACACTCCACTGGCTAAGCCCAAACACCCTATGGCCGGGCCTCTTTGTTGAACCAAAACCATGCTTTTAGCCTAAAATCTTTTCACATTCTCAAGTGTAACTTCCTCCACATGTTCTAGCTTTAGACCGTGCATTTCTAGGACCCAAGCCAAGCCATGCTATGTCCAAACCCGAGCTAAACCAAGCCCTAGGCCATGCAAACAAACATAGAAAGCAAGGTAAAAGTAATTATGTTCAAATTGCTTTTCATTTCAAAATTAATCCAATTCAATGTTGTGTTGAATTTATAAATGCATTTTGTTTTGTTTTGGGTTGTGACACAAGATCTATAGCTTGGATCCCACTCTCCACTCGATTTTGTAGTCTTGTCATTATGTTCTAGAATCCGTTGTGTGATTTGAATTGATATCTCCAGCACAAAGATGTGAGTAAATCTCACCTGACATTCGTACTTATGCAATTATGTGAATTGACAACAACTGAATGTGTAGAATATTTTGTTATGTTATACCTGCCTATGATTATTAATTTATGATGTTAAACTTTTTAATTTACTTGTCATCTCATCTAATACTGTTATATATTGTTAAACTATTCATTTATATTTGTTTATCACACTGCAAGTTCCACGTTAGATTAGAAATCACTATGGGTTACAATGTTACATACCCTAACGGACTTTAGAATAGGGAAAAATCATTGTGGGCTGAAATGATACGCCTAAATGGTTTTTAATTATTTATTTTGACTTGGGACTGTGGGTTAGAAATGATAGAACCTGGATTTTTATTTGTAAACTGCGGATTGAAATGATATATATCCATATCACTTGACCTAGGTTTGAAAACTATATACAGGCCCGTGGTTATTTTTATAAAATTTTCTGGAATTTTTATGTGATTTTAAAAATGCATTTATATGAAAATTTGATTTAAACTGGATTTCTAAATATTAAATATAGAAATTTGGAATTTTCTTTAAGTTAAAAATGTTGGAAAAGTGAATAGTTACTTTGAATTTTGAAAATATAACTTAAGTAGAAAATTGGAATTTTGTTAAATTAAAATTTAGTCATATAAATAAAAATGGAAATTAAATTTTATTTGATAAAAAAATTGAGAAAATTTAAGTGTTAACTTGTTTATTTAAAAATGTGAAGAATTGGAAACTTTTACACTTGAATTTATTAAGTAATTTGTTGAAATTGGATTTAATTATAAGAAAATTATTTTATAAAAATAATATGTTAAATAAGTTGTTAATGAACATTTTTAAATATTAAAATATGATTTTTATGATGTTTAAAGGGTTTAAATTGAAGTTTATTATTTGCTGGAAAAACACTAAAATCTAGAAAATACTTCCAATAGCATTTAGAAATGCTATGGTTTCTGTAAATGAACTAAAAACCTAATAAAAGGGCTATTACAGCAGTTCTGAAATGCTGTAGTTGCTGAAGTAAACTAAAAGGCTAAAAACTTAATAAAGGCCTATTATAGCAGTTCTGTAAATGCTTTAGTGGTCTGCTGTCTTTGTTGAAATTAATAAAAACCTTTAATTTGAAACCTGAGCTATTTCAGCGTTTCTGGAAATGCTGTCTTTACTGTTTTAAACTAAAATTCAACTAAAATGAGATTTACCAGCAGTTTTAAATGATGTCTTCGCTGAATAAAAATGTTTTCAAGTATAACTTATAACAGCTTTTTTAAATGCTGCGTAAGGCTGAAATTTTCAATATTTATGGTTTTTAACTAAGTAAATGAGCTCAGAATGGTTTAAAACTTTGGAAATTGAATACTTGACTTAAAAGAATAATAACTTCACTTTTAACTGATTTAAATGAATAAATTTCATTGGAAAATAAATCATTTTAAAAGTGATTTGAAAGGATAATAAATGAATGCTATCTTGAATTTAGAAGGTATTTAAAGTTGAATATTAGGATTTGAACTTATATGATGATTTGAAATAAAGTTTTGAAAGATATGATATTTTGATTTAAAATGACTTGAAAATAAAGTTTTGAAAGATATGATATTTTGATATTAAAATGATTTGAAAATAAAGTTTTGAAAGATATGATATTTTGATATTAAAATGATTTGAAAATAAAGTTTTGAAAGATATGATATTTTGATATTAAAATGATTTGAAAATGAAGTTCTGAAACATATGATATTTATGTATTAAAATGATTTGAAAGGAAGTTTTGAAAGGATATGATAACTTAATATATTGAAATGGTTGGAAATGACTTGATAATTATTTTGAAAATATTTGAATTTGAAAGATATGGTATGTTGATATATTGAAATGGTTTGGAAATGATTTAATCTTTATTTTGATAAAGATTTTGATTGAGATGATATTTTATTTTGAAGTATAAAATATTATTTTAAAGTTATAACCACGGGTTATAATAACGATTGGTTGGCAAAGATACCGGGATCGGATATGGGCATACTCTCTGTCGATACCAAAAACCACTTTGACAACCATGTACGCGATAGAGATTCCAGAATGAAGTAGGATGGTGGCAACGTTCTTGAGGTATGTTACGTGGACCCAACTCCCGTGAATTGGCATAAGGTGGCTAAAACAGGAGCAATCTCGGGCCAAAAGGGGTAGCTCCTCTAGTCGGACACATTCCTTCGATGCCATTCTATTGCTTTTGTGATTGTTTGGGCGCCTCCCCCCCCCCCCCCCGATTTTGGGAATGTGTTCTGAGGTGGGCGTATGTGGCTGCTGCGTTACCACCAGCCCGTATGCGTAATTGGTGTATCTACCTTGGCATTGCCTTGTGTGCCGTGTCACCTACCCTATCGAGCCTTTACTATAAGTTTAGTTTTCTCCCGTAGCCCATGCGTATCTTCTCATAGTCTCCCGATCAGGAGATATGCAGATATTGGATGGACTACTGGGACTATTATGTGTCTAGGGCTATATGGTTAAAGTAAGTTTATTTTGCTATAGACATTATTATAATAGCGCAATATTACTACATAGTAAATAGTTTAAGGATCCTTAGAGAAAGGGAGGTCCCAAGCATCCTTTAAGTTACTTGTATTTTTACTACAGTTCACTTGAGTGGGTTTACATTGTATAAGTATATATGTCATGACTCGAGTGTTTGTATTTTTATTTACGCTCGGGTCAGCCTGAGTATTCACAGATTTTGATTTCCACTTTATGAAGATTGGAATCGCTGGAGATTATCTACTTGTCTAGTTTTATCTTTTTCAGTCTGTTGTTCCTTTTCAGCTCTTGTATTAGTAGACTTCTATGTATTGAGACTTTCGTTGTACTCTATTTCTTCTGATGTATCTTATGTAAATCTGATATATTTATATAGTAGCTTCGTGAACTGCTATTTCTTTTACTTCCGCTGCATTATTAAATACTCTGTGTCTGTGATCTGTAATTATTTATTTACTGTATATTTTGAGATTTGCCAAATTTTATTTACAACGCGGCATTTGGAGCAATTCAAATCCGACATGTGTGGATGCGAATGGTTGAAAATATCGGGTTGTCGCATCGGTTGTCGAGTTTGGATGGATACAGAATTGGCTAGAGGCTTTGGTTACTGGATTTGGCATTAGACATCGACTCGGAGCAGTCAATAAAAATGCATTCGGATGATATGGCTATGGACTTCGGATATCGGATTCGGTACTATTCAAAACACACCTTCCTACCACAAGGCATGCTTTGGGGGGAAAATGTTATCCCACCTTTTGGTCATGGTTGGAATATCAATAAATTGGGAAGGAAGAATGGATATCAGGATTGGAGATCGATTGGAAACGAGGTTGCAATCGATGTCTATAAAATTTGGCCGAGCTCCGATCAGGACGGAATCGAATGGAGATGATGATCAGGATCTAGGCGAGGCCACGTTTCAAATTTTTGGTCAATTGGAGTTCGTATCATCAAGATATGATCGATGCAAGTTAGTAAAGGATGTTGTTCGAATCTATCATAGAGCTTTGTTCGAATCGATGTTGTTCGACTCCGTCCGGATTTAGGCTCTTTGCATCGATCCATTAACAGCAGCGTCGTATCGATTATGGCTTGTATCCATCATGATAGAATTCTTCGTATCGATCGGGGACTGGAACAGTTCGTATCGATCGTAGGTAAGTTTGGTTCGTGTCCATCCACTCTACAACCCCCATTCGTATCCACGTGGTTCGTGGTTGTTCGAATTGATAGCGTCCAAGAAGCAATCGAAACGATCAAGGAATGAACGCAATTTGTATCCATGTATGTATAGCCCTTATTCGTATCCACCCATAAAACAAGTCACTTCGTTTCGATCGTACTGCAACGATTGATACGAAGGACGTTGCCAATTATCGATGCGAATATGGGTTGGGTCAAATGGATACTAACAAGGGATTACGTTGGATGCGAAGGGAGGAATGAAGGCTCGGTCAACATGGCGAAGGATATGGATCTCCCCCAGTTTATCGTTCCATGTCACGAGAAAGCACGTGCCTTTGATCGACACGAAGGGGATGGATACGAAATAATGGATTCGAACTCAACAGCCTTCGAGAAACACGAGATTGCATCGATCATATCTCCTAAACCACAAGTCCAAATACTATGAATTTTCACAGGAGCTTACGTACAAGCTAAAGATTGTTCCTGTCAAGTTTCAGCTCGATTGGACAATTTCTTAATCGATATGAAATTGATTTGTATCGATCACGGATCGAGTCGAAACTTGTTGGGATCGATCGCGTGGGACCACTCACGTGCCAGAAGGAGTCTCCCGAAGTTTGAGCAAAATATCGGCCTCCTATGCCTATAAATAGCCCCCTGAAGCCTATAGAGAAAGGATCTTTTGGCTATTCAACGTCCAGACTCTTTCGGACTCAACTTTGCACTTCATCATTGTTGTCATACTCTAATTTCTTCATTGTAATCATTGTAATCAATTGTAACCAGCAAGGATAATCAATAAAAGGTAAACCTTTAAGGTGGACGTAGGCCGGAGATAGCCGAACCATTGTAAATCCTGTGTTTCTGTCTGTTTCTTCTTGTATAAAGTTTATCATTCTTCACTTTTTATCCTCTACATTACATAGATCTGAGATTAGTGTTTGAATATTACCGATTTGTATTCATACACTGGAGCTTTTACGATATTTGGGGTCTGTGACCAATTTTGGCTCAAACAGATCCAGACTATGCAATTCTTCGCCTCTGAGAGCAACTTGATTGTTTACCTAAGCAAGATGTAAGTTTTTTCATTGTGCATTTTAATATATTTTCAGTATACATATTCTTGAAATGATTTGGTTATGTAAAAAAATTATAGGTATGTCGAGGCCCTTACTCATATATAAGAAGTCATTATCTATTAAATGAATTTACCTTCTATAATGGGATTATTATTTTCTTTGACATAGCCATTTGGATGCGTTTAATATGTTCACAAACAACCAATGTTTCCAGGCACTTGTCGTTGAGGAGAGTTTGGAAATCAGTATAAGATTGAGTATGATAATGGTTTTTTGGTATACTCAGCATTGGAAAGATCATGTTTTGACAATTGATTCAAGGTTTACGGCAGTTGATTTTTCATTGATTGTACTAAGGAGTATATGGATTGGTATGTTGTGAAGTGTCATCCAATGGTACAAAATCCTAAAGTTAGAAAAATTGATTCAAACAAACAAAATATAGTCTAGGAAAATTGGTGTGTTTTTTCATGAAAAAATTACTGTACAGTGGTATTAGTTATACATTTTTGATACACTCTTAACTATTTATTTCAAGACTGATGTTGTTCAAGAAGTTCTCAGTGTTCTAAATGAAGGCATTCATGGCACATAAAAGTTGATAATGAACTCTTTCGTGCTAGATTGCCGAGGTCTAAGAGTTTATTGCTGATATGTTTAGTACTGTCAGGTTTATGAAAAGAAAAGGAAGACGTGAGATCAAAGAAAAAACATTATAAGCAACAAGGGGTGAAAAAAATTGCTCGCAAGGAGAAGATATCTACTGCTTGATACTCCTCCATATTTTGTTTGTCTTGTATTTCGCGAAGAAACCCATCCATATGTTGTAATGTGTGTAATGGTTATTGTTATGGATGGTGATATTGAATGGCGGTACAAAAGTATGTTGTTGTATCGAATGGTTAAATGAGTTTTGAATGGTTAAAGCTATGTTTCGAATGGTTAAAGCTATGTAATGTTTGTAATTGTGTAGCGGTTAAAGCTTATGATATTGAAGTGTTCAAGTGTGCAAGAGTGGATATAGTGTATTTGAGTTCAAGTGTGCATTCAAGCGATCAAGAGTGGATATGGTGATACTCAAATTTTTCATTCAAATGCAAGTTTTGAAACTCAAGTGTATAGTGGTTTTCAAGTGTATTCAAACATGTGTTCAAGTGTGTATGGTTATATTTAAGTGTGATCAAACATGTGTTCAAACTTTGCACACTCTAGTATAATCAATCGATGGTGCAAAGTATTGACTATTCTTATAACAGACGGTGCTATAAAACTGACTGAAATTTTTTATACAATGGTACAAACATGGGAATGACAAATGGTGGAACAATGTGAGGACTAATATAAATGCAAATGGCATTGTACCACCGATTAAAATTTTGTTAAATTTTCATGTTATTGCCAATCGATGGTGCAGAGTACTCTTGATTCTTATTATAGATGGCAGTATAAGACTGTTTGGCATAAAAATAATATGGTCATTTATGGGTATGACAAAAGGTGGAATATCGTGGGGGACTATTATATATACAAACGGTGTTGTATCACCTATTGAAAGTTTATTAAATTTTCATGTTTCTGTAAGTCACAAACGATGGTGCAGAGTATTAGCGGTTCTTATTACAAACGGTAGTATAAAACCGATTGAAAGTTCGTATATAATGGTTCAAACATGGGATGACAAACGATGGAACAATGTGGGGGCTAGTATATGTATAAACAGGGTTATACCACTGACTGAAATTTATTAAGTTTTTGTTTTTCTGTACGTCTCAATCGATGGTGTAGAATACTCGTGGTTCTTATAGTGGACAGCAAGTATATGCCGTTTGAATCAATTTTCAAAAAAAATGACAAACTATATTAAGTCTTTTTCAACATTTACAACACCCACTTAAGAATAGATTGCATGGTTTTACATAGATTTACATAGATTACATGAACGACCAACAAATTACGACATGGATTTACATAAACGTATATAGATTGCATGGATTACAGTATTTACGTGAACAACCAAATTTAGAAGAAAAAAATGCAATGAACAACCAATTACGAAAGCCAACATCTATAGATAAAAAATGCAGCAAATGACAACTAGCATAAACGTTTGCAAAAGTGGTATTATCATTCATTACCAACTGATCATCATAAAATTCAATCCTTTACAAAATATGGAAACATGTCCATTACAAGTTGGTCATAACCAAAATTAATGAAAAAGGAAGTATTTTCATTCCTTACTATTGTTTGCCAAGTTAGCATGAGCATCAGTTGTTGCCACTTCAATATGATATAGTCGTACAAACTCATTTCTTCTGTCAACGAACAGATCATCCATGGTCTTGCTTCGGAAGATGAAAATCTACTCCAAAAACTAGCAATAGGAGGTATAGGTGCATCAAGTTTCAATTCCATGGTCATTTAATGAGCATTTTAAATATTTTCAAAATAAATAATACAAGCTTCATACCTAACCAGTGGTCCTCTTTGATGTGGAAAAAAATAGACATTGTCGATTAGAAGTATAAACCACTACACTATTGAACGTATTAGCGATTATGTATCCTATATCAGGCATAATCAACCAATATTTCGAATCGACGTCCGTTTCATACATATCTAAGGCGGTGTTCATCTCTACACACATGCTTAAACCCATATATCTATAATATAAATCTCAGTGCTCAATCAGATCATTCAACATTTGTTTCCTGACTTCTATCAAACTTCTGTTAATTTCTTCAACTTGATTAGCTAAACAACAATATCTGCATTTACCATCACTTACAAATGTTCAAATTTTTTTATATAAATGGATGCATAAATGCAGGTATATTTTCTAAAAACATAGAGGTAAATAGAGAAAGAGATCGTTCATCAATAGTACAAGCCGATGTTAACTCTTTTCGCTTAGGTATTAATATTTTTGCAACACTAGATTGTGATAGAAGCTGTCCATCTACAGTTTTTGCATATTGAAAACCCGAAGGATTATGCTTAGTATCATATACGCCCTTTCTTTTTTTACTTCCTCGCAATCTACCTTTACGGATTATAGGTTTTGGTTCCAAAACAGTTGTTGTAGATGGCAAAGAAATATCTTTTAATTTTAATATCATTTTCTTCGTTCATCCTACCATTATCAAACTTTTTTTTTGAAATGTATAAATTTCAGATAATGAAATAAATCTTATGATTCTTCAACTTGGGGATAGTAGTCTAGTTTTCACCAATGCTCATTAATATCTTGAATTGGTATTGGTAAAGTGCTATTGTGGTAATTCAGATTTTGTGATCATAAGCAAACCGTACATGGTTCTAAGCACATGATCATAACAAATGTGAATGATTTATTGTGCATTTTCTCTATTTCTTCCAACAATAAATCTAATGCATACATGGAGACTCTAAATCGAAGTCTTCTATACATTGTTATTTGGTAAACCTGTAGAACGAAACCTAAACTTTTCTTGAAAGTTTATTTGATTTATGCATGTTGAAGTAATAACAAATTATCCATTCAAAGCCATATGACACTGAATGTTGAGTTGGAAGTTCGAAGATATCTTTTCAAGCTAGAATGTGTCCTCTCCGCTCTATTGGATGTTCGATTATTTCCAGTTGTAGTTGGTTGGTCCAAGCATGAACAAAGTGTTATTTTATGGGTAACCAAGTAGTGGTGATGTAATCAATGGCTTTTGGGTAATCTTTTCAACTTTCAATAAATTATGCCCAAGACTCTTGAAACTCACTAAGAATTGAGCTCGTATAATACAATTCCAACCTCCTTCAAACATTTTTGCAATCTCCTTATTTTTGAACAAATTTGCACAATTTTGAAACATATTTCTTGACATGTGATACTTGCACATTAACCAACTAGTAATAAATAATCGTTTTAAAGCAATGAGTAATGCATCCTCTTTATTTGTCATGACTACATCAGGATAACGTTTAGGATTATACAAATGTTTTAAATTTGTTAAATCCCGCTCATAATTCTCCGCTCTTTCATGGGACAAAAAATAGTACTGCAATCGATTTTTTTTTACCATCGACAGCATTCCTACCATTTCAAACAATAGCATCCCAAATCTATTGGTTTTATAAGTATAATTGAGGAGTAAAACAAAAGGAAAACACTTGCATGATGCACTAGACTACGGATGCAACCACATAATATTCAAGTCTTATCCGTTGTTTCATCTCTTATATACTAATACATATAATGTTTATCTTCTAGTAATTTTATATGAAATTGCATAACAGATCTTCCCTCCATTTCGATAATTTTTATTTGGTTCTTCGCATTATATACGGTTTTTAATGTTGATTTGTTCCCAAAAAACTCTTTCTTAATTCCAATAAGTGCAGCTCTTGGTGGAACACCAGCCATTGTCATATTTTTTAACATCTTTTTCTCCTCCATAGTCACTCTACCAACAAATGGATGACAAACCAAACAATTAGGTAACGAATTATTATGTCGATCACAAGAAATATTTACACCCCACCTATCTTTGCATTCATACAAACCTTTAATTAAAATAAACATTCGCATTTCCTTGTAGCACTTCAAACCAATCTTTTCGCATTTAAACCACTGTTTTATAAGGTCCATGCTTTCCACTTCTCTTATACGCCAGCCAAACTCTACGCTTCCTTCCATACTCTACTTTGTCTAATTTTTTGATAACCATGCCCATATTCATTTTTTTACTTCCGTTTGACACCAGTGTATAAATGCATCACAAGAACAGAATACTTGCAACGAAATATATTTCGATCAATTATTGAATACCAACGATATATATTTGTCAAACAAAACAAACTCACTTTGTTGGTCATAAATGATGGGCGAGGTCAACTTAACATTCATCTTCGTTTAAATATACATCTTCTCCATTGTTATTTACTCATTCAGTCACACAATAATTACATTGAATATCATTCTCTCATACATTTAAATGGATTTCCTCCGCCATGACATCCTCAAAAGTAATGTCTTGCAACAAATTATTACCAACTGTTGAGTTTGTAGAAAAATCATTATTATATTCCAGAAAAAAATTTGAAAAAATAAATTCAAAATTGAAGCAAAAAATCAATCAGTACATGAATGCTAACCAATGCGTAGAGCAACCAGTTGTATAAAATCGACCAATTTTGAATCTTTATTGTCGCTCAATTTTTTTTTAAATCCCAAAAAGAAGAAAAAAACAAACTGTTAGTCGAATTATCTGAGATTCTATATTTTCTTCTAAATCTCAACGAGAATCATCCATACTGCAATTAAATTTTGTAACTTTTTAAAGATCAAAAAATTGAGAGGGTTTCTAGGGTTTAGTATGTTATAATCATAAACGTAAATGGCAAAAAAGTTATTAGTGTGTTGGGTAATTTTAAGACACTTATTTTGATGTTAATAGCAACACTCTTAAGAAATAGGTAATATATATATATAACACTAAAGTAAACCTCTGCAAGTGAAACTGTGCAAAAGAAATTTAGATAAGCAAGACATGAAGGCTCCGAGGAGAATGATACATCTTGATGGTTTTAAAAAGGCATAAAGGCAAGGAATTTTTAAATAATGAAGGGAATGAAAACAAAATATGTATAATTCATGTGTTTAACTCACATAAGCCAAGGCTAAATGCATGCATGAATAGGCTAAACTAGACATAACTAACTATTCGTGAAATTAGAAATAACATATTTATATGTAAAGGCATGCAAGCTGGAATGTATAATGAAATTATATGCACATAACTGGTGTACATGAAGGCTATAACTAGGACCACCACCACAACTTATATAACAACATGATATTTTCAACCATTCGCATTCTCACATGCCGGATTTGAATAATTCAAAATACCAGATTGTTAATTTAAATTTGGCAAAACTCAGCATATGCAGTAAATAAATCACAGATCACAGGCACAGAGTAATATAATAATGCAGCGGAAGCAAAGAGATAGTAGTTCATGAAGCTACTATACACACACACACACATTAGAGTTAAACAAGCTACAACAGAAGGAACAACATACAATAGAAGTCTCAATATGATAGTCAAGTACAAATCTGAATACATCAATGGAATCAACCAGATAACTAGAATCAACTGGATAACTGAAAGAGAAATAGACAGATGGATCTTCAAGTAAAGCTCCAACTCCAAAGGTGAGTCTCAAATGTTGTATCACTCAGTCTGACCCGAGCGTAAAGCAAAACGCAAAACACTCGAGTCAGAATTAACATTCTTATATCAATAAATCCAACTCAAGAGAAATGACAACTAAAATACAAGTAACTCAAAGGTTGTTTGGGATAACCATCCTCTAAGGATCCGTTAAACTATCTACTATGTAGTAATATACGCTATTATAATAATGTCTATAGAAAAATAAACTTACTTTTAAATAGCGTTAAGGGGTTACCCATATAGCCCTTAACACGTAATAGTCCCAGTGGTCCATTCAGTATCATAGTCCCTCCTGATTGGAAAGCCACCAGAGGATACTCCATGAGCTAGGGAGAAAACCAAACTCGTACACGGCGTGATAGGTTAGGTGACACGGCACAACTAGGAAATGCAAGGGTAGATATACCAATTACACATTCGGGCCGGTGGTAACGTGTAGCAGCTACTACCACCCACGTCTAGCCACACCCCCAAATCAAAGAATCAAAAGTGGCCTCTAAATCAATCACAAAGTAATAGAATGGTATCAAAGAAGTGTGTCCAATCAGAGGAGTGACCTCATTAGCCAGTCAATTGCTCCTGTTTTAGCCACCTTATGCCAACTCACGGGAGTCTGGTCCACGTTCATATCTCAAAGGACGTCACCACCATCCTACTTCATTTTGAAATCTCCACCGCGTACACGGTTGTTAAAGTGGTTTTTGGCATCGACAGAGAGTATGCCAAGTTTCGATCTCGGTCTCTTTAACAACCCAACGTTACACCGTGGTCATTTCAAAATAATTTATACATCAAAACCAAAATATCGTTGCCATTTCAAAAACCATATAAATACGGTATCTTTTCCATTTCAAAACCACAAAAGGTATCATTTCCATTTCAAATATATCCCTTTTCCAAAGTCATAGCATTTTTCAAAGTTATAACACTTTCGAAACTAAACACTCGAAAATATAACGTTTTCAAAACATAATACTTTGAAATTCATAGCTTCGAAACCATAACTTCCACCACTTAAACAGTTAAGATAGTAAATAGTGTATATACAAAATAGTTTATAAAGTAAAATAGTTTCCTCAAAATTCCACAAATCAATTCAAATTCCAAAATTCAAATTTAATCAAATCTCAAATCATCCATTCAATTAATTCAGTTCCTAAATAAACTATTTCAAACTATATCGATTTCAAAACAGATTTGAAACCTTAATTAAACCATTTCAATACCATTATATTTCAAAGCTTTAAATATTCCATAATTTCAAAACTAAATTTAATAACTTCATATGTATATATATATATATATATATATATATATATATATATATCGAATTCAATTTACTATTATTTAAATTTGAAATATTTACTTAATAAATCCAATATCTTTTAAATAAAACTTTTAAACTCGAAATAACTGAATATTCCTTCAATTTATTTAAACTTGATATCATTTAAATCACCTTAAATCAAAATCAAGTTATAAATCATATTCTTCAAAATCTAAAATTTTAATAAATTTCAAATCAAACTTATTTGTGTTTAATTCTTAAATTAATTCAATTTCAAATTAATTTCAAATTTATCTTCTAACCTTAATTAATTTAAATCATTATAACTCTATATTAAGTATAATTTAAACAAATACTTAACCATATTATCTTTAATAAAATCAAACTAATTATTAAACTAATTCTATATTCAGGAAAATAGGCACAAGGAAGAAGTTGCAAAAAAAATTAGTTTCAAGGACAGCAAGTTTGCTTTTTAGTTTGAAGGACACTTTTTAGTGTAAATTGAAAATGATAGTCACAACTATCATTCTGTGATTTACACTAAAAAGTGTCCTTCAGCCTAAAAAGCGAACTTCTTGTCCCTAAAACAAAAAATTTCTCCAACTTTTTCCTTGAGCCTAAAAACCCTTTCTATATTAAAACAAATTTATACATAGCTTAAAAATCAAGAGTTTAACTATATATAAAATAACATTTATATAATATCAAAAACCAATATTTATATAAAACCATATATTTCTTTCCAAAAAACATAGAAATCAATTTCAAGATATTTATATATAGATCAGCGGTGTCTGTATAGAATTTTCTATCATAGGTCAATTGATGCGGATATTTATCATTTCAATCCGTAGTTTTAATATATACGTGTATATATCATTTCAACCCGCAATCCCAAATTCAATTCAATGAAAATCGCTTGGGTCTATCGTTTCAACCCATAACGATTTTCTCCTACTCTAAAGTCCTTTCGGGTATGTATCATTTCAACCCATAGTGAATTTTATGCTAGTAGAGAACTTGCAGAGTGATAACAGATATGATAATAATATAACAGGTGTTTGTGTCAAAATTGGGCCCAACACTCTTCGGGAGTCGTTGAAGAGATAATAGTCAAGAATGTAAGTTCAAAACAGATATTATCTAACAAAAACTCCAATCAACAGTAAAGTAAATGCGTAGACAAGCAATTTATAGTGGTTCGGCGTGTTGCCTACGTCCACTGTGAAGCGTTTTGATGTTTTATTGATTCTCTTTCAATGATTACAAGTTGTTGCAGCAATCAACAGCAAATTACAACTGGAAATTCGAAATCAACAGTAAAATTATGATGTAGGATGATGGAGATCTCAATCCGGCAGAGTCTGGGCGCTTGAGAGTCGAAAGATCCCTTTTTTGTTGGCTCTGGAGCTCTATTTATAGGCGTAGGCTGCTGATATTTTGCTGAAAACTCGGGAGACCACTTCTGGCACGTGAGGGGGCCCACACGCCCGGTCTCAGGAAGTTTGGGCCCACTTTCGCATCAGTTCGAACTCCATTCGAATCGATCAAGAATTCATCCAATCGAGGTGAAATTTGGCGTGGTGACTCTTCGACATGAATGCAAACTTCTGTGAAAATTTCATGGCATTTGGATCAGGGGATTGAGAGATATGATGGATTCGAAATAGGGTTCACGGCGTGGCTGTTTGGCTCGAAACCATGCAATCAAACCGATGGTTTCGAAACCATGGTGGCACGTGGCTTCGTGTTGACGTAGAGCGCAAACTTCGAATCGATCCGATCTCCACTCCATGTTGACCGCTTCGGCTACATATATCTCGGCACATTCGAACCGATGAAAGGCACGTCATCATGGTTGGTTGACCCAGTGGGTTCGAATGAAGCTTCACAGGTGGGTTCGAACAAGGTCTCTGTGATGGGTTCGAACAAGGCCTCTATGATGGGTTCGAACAAGGCTTCTGTGATGGGTTCGAACAATCGAAGCTTAGTGGATTCGAACAAGGATCCTTCGGATGGGTTCGAGCTTTGCAACCCTTCCACGAGGTCCACAGATACGAACTTAGATGGGTTCGAGTTTGATGGATTCGAACCGAGGCGCTCTGATGGGTTCGAAGTCCATCGATTCGAAGATGATTGTTTCGAATGATGCTTGTCGATGGGTTCGAAGACGCTTAGCTCGGGGGGTTCGAAACCAGTGCTTCCCCTCTCAAGTTGAACCGATCATAACTTGTGCGCATGAACTCGGATTGACTCGAAATTTGAGATGCTGACTTCTACGGTCTTTCTTGTCATGTCCTATCAATTGTAGCACAATTCGGACTCGGACAAAATTCAGTGATATCCATAGCGAAACGAAGTATGACCCGTCTCTGAGACGAACTGTCCTCCATTTCTGATCGATCTTTTGGTATCGCGGCTTTGTCAAAAAGCGGGATAACATTTTGCCCCCCAAAGTACGTCTTATGGGAACATGACGTGCTTTGAATAGCTGCAATTTCTTTCTGAACAATCATTGCTCTCTTTTTGTTGAGACTCGTACGCTATATTGCTGTAACCTTGCGTTGATATGATTGATTGCTGTATAACAGTGCCTAACCGTTGGCTGTTGCATTTGTAACAAGATGAGTGTTTGATCCCTGCAAATGCTTAGAATCGAATGTTAGTTCGATATATATGCACATATGCTAGTTTGATCTTTGTTAGCGTCGTGCGTCTACAAGTCGTTGTTAGCTTTATTTGCTATTGAATTTCGTATCGATTCTCTCCTGAAACGATTTTGAAATTTGAATTGATACAACGCTTGATGGTTGTTTTGGAAGGTTCCTTCGTATTGATCCTCTCCTGAACCGATGTAGAAGGTTGAAGGAAATGACTCTGCGTTGCGTGATTGCAAGGCTTCGAACCGATGTGTTGGAGTATAGATGGGTTCGAAATCCATATTCGTATGGATGGAGTATACTTGTTTTGTGATGGGTTCGAAATTGGCATTCGAACCGATGTGAAAGGATGGATTTGAACTAGTAGTTCGTTTCGGTAGGCTATGGATGGATACGAAGTCGTTGATGTGAACAAGGGCTTCGAATCGATGCGCCCACCGTTTTCTTCGCATCGATGCAGCTCGTCACTCTGCTGTGTACTTCGTATCGATGAAGGGTGAGGGTAACTTCGAACCCATAGGGCCCTAGGCGGATGGTTTCGAAACGATCCACGTTCTCACTGGTTGCAACCGGTCAAGTCCACCGGAAGAGGAATCGTCTTGGTTGCCTTCGAGGCTTCATATAAATAGCAGAGGGCTTCACTGTAACAACCTGCATATTTGTCGATTTTATATTTAAATATTTTATTTAAATATTTTATCGGTAGTCGGATTTTAGTCCGAAAAGCTACTTTTTGCATACGGTCGAATTAGGGCTCGGGACCACTCCCATTGAGTTTAAAATGCCGTTTGCGACCTTTTTGAGTATAAGCTTCGATATGTTTGGAGAAAGTTGATTTCTGCTACTTTTTACTTTGGGTTTGGTTTTTGGGCTCAACCCTATGTTAACTTATGCTCAAATCTGAGCCACTCTTCCCCACTCACCCTCATTCTCTTATCATTTCAATTTTTAGAGTGTTAATGGTAGGAGAGATTGGAAATTAAAATTCCAAAACCCTAGTTTCTCTTGCAAATCAAATTCCTTGCTCCAAACTCAAGAAGAACCCATTGGTATGCTTCTCTTCTTCTTCTCCAACTCTTTCTCCATTCAATTTCAGAAATTTCTTAAACCTAATTTCGGGAATGTTCTTGTTTTTGAGCTTAGAAAAAAGCTCATTTGGGTTGTGATTGAAGAAAGGTTGATTCTCCATTTGCTTTCAAGCTTCTTCTTGTTCGATTTTGTGAAAAGGTGAGATTTTTATCTCACATCTATGACTATAATTATCTTTGGTTGTAGGGTATGAATTCCTAACACTTCTTTATGTGCATTTGCTCTTGATTTGGATTGGTTTTGTGAATATTCCAATTTTTGGGTTTTTAAGACAAATTTGTGTAAAATCCTTTTATGGATGTTTGATTATGCTTTTGGTGATGCATCGAGGAGCATATAGGGCCGGGTTGCCGTTTGGCATAAACCCTTAGAGCCAATGTTCGTCCGATTGCATTTTGGAAGAGTTTGCTCTTCATTTGTATAAGGCTGAAAAACAGCCCAGGCATGATTCAGTCGACTGAAATCTCTGTTCAGTCGACTGAACCTGAAACCCGAGAGTTTTCAGGCATTATTCAGTCGACTGAAAACTTCTGCACAGTCGACTGAAACTGGAAATAGAAAGTTTCCTGAACCTGGAAAATTTCCATGTACAGGGTCAGTCGACTGAAATTCTCTGTTCAGTCGACTGAACCTGCTGTTTGAGTCCAATTTGCCTTTTTGGATTGGAATTCCAATTTAAATCGATTCGTGATAATCCTATTTGTTGTTATCATCTATTATGATTTTGATGACTCTTTTTAGGGATTTTTGAATATCCATTTCGATGGATTCTTTATCGATTTCTTTGGATTTTATTCACGTCTTCGTATGTGAATGTTTGTGATTGGTTGTTCTTACAATCTTCTTCGTGATTTGTCACTTTAAAAATATAAAGGTTTCCTATACTAGTAGTAAATATCAAAACTCTTTACTCAAACGATTTCAATACTCTTTTAATACCAAATTCGTTTATAAAACCATTTTCCAATCTATTAGTATATACAAACCTTTACCTCACTCGTATGAGAAATCTAATTAAACGGCTTAGTAAAACAAGTGGTATGAAACGCTTGAGTTTACTTTGTCGGTTAATTCTTGGACTTGTTCGATTGAACCTCTTGTGACAATTTTCTAGTGGAGATTTACAGTTTGTTCGTAAATATTTAAGTTAAGCAAGTGGTTATGGGACATGAAGCTAAACTCATATATTTACTAGCTTAGTGTAATTGACACTTCTCGATGATCATGACGATCATTTTTGTGATTTAGACTAGCAATGTGCGATGTCTCTTTGTCTGCGTGGGAGACTAAACCCCGTTCGTGTGTCAAATTTATGGGGTAGCAACCCACAGTCTTCGGGCCATTCGTCTGTCAGGTCTTCGGACCATTCGTGTGTCAAATTTATGGTTAGCTACCATGAGATAGCTTCTCGTTCATGTGTTACAGCTGTTGGTGAGCTTTATGCTCCCGTTTGTGATAGGCCTCCCCCCTTTGTGATTTCTGGATTTCTTGTGTAGATTTCTAGAATTTGTGTTTCACCAATTTTTCGTGATTTCCATTGATAAGTTTTATCAATATTTGTGCATTGGTGAATTTGTGAGCCATTGACTTTGGTGATTTCTGGATTTCTTGTGTAGTCTTCTGGAATTTGTGTGTCATTGACTTTGGTGATTTCTGGATTTCTTGTGTAGTCTTCTGGAATTTGTGTGTCATTGACTTTTGTGATTGACGTGGATATTATCGTCAATATTTATGGTTTGGTGAACGAAATAGGAGTATGACGTTTCTTTGATTCTTGTGTAGATTTGGTGACATTGATTAATCTCTTGATGATTATCAACTAAGTATATATATATATATATATATATATATATATATATATATATATCACAGCTTGGCATTGTGATTATTATGTGTTTAGTCATATCTCTTATTCTATATCGTTTCATCTGATATTTATAGTTAGACTGATCCGTTTATTATTTTCTTATTAAATAATACTCGGGTCAGACCGAGATGTTACAGGTGCTTCTGCTTGACTTCTCATCCGGGATTAACTCCTTGACTTTTGGTTAACTACTTAGATTAGTAGTTATTTTGTTGTATACATTTGAGATATAGACTCCTTAGTGTATACTTATTCTTTTGTGTAGTTCGTGTAACTATTCTTTTGTGATGTTGTGGATCTTTTCAGACCACTACTCTGATGTACACTTTTATGTGTAGTATTCATATCTTATTCCGCCTTTGTGATATGAATTGTCTGTGACTGATTTGTGTTATGTTTATTTCTATATTTGTTTCCGAAGGATTTATATAGCCACCGTGTAGTAGCTTTGAGATTGTGTTGGTATGTCGGATTTCCTCTTGAAATAGAATGCATGTTATATTATCTGACATATCGGTGCTCGCGCAAAGAAATTACACGGATGGTCGCTCCTCAACAGCCCTATTCTCCATGCTAGTCGACAGCATTCACCGTAATGTTCTTGGCTAGCATGGGTATAGAGGTGGGGCGTCACAGCTTGGTATCAGAGCCAAACTTCGGAACAATATGGAATATTATAACAAGGATCATCGTCCTAAGTCTTTCTTAGGAGTTGTGCTTTAGGATTTTATTCGGGTCTTCGTACCGTTCTATCCTATTTTCTTTATGATTCCTTGTTTTATCTATCAAGATTGCTTGATATTCAATTTGGTGAATAACCTTTTCTTCTTCTTCTTTCTTTCTAAAGGAAGAGAAATGTCTAGAACTGGCCGCCCCAGAGCCGTGCCATCTAGCACTCCACCCCAAGATGGAGTTTTTATGACTGCTCAACAGCTTCTTGATTTGGTAACAAATGCTCAAGCAGCTGGAGCTAACCCGGAACCTACTCACCCAAAGTCGGGATTTGCACGCTTGTGCAGTGATTACACTAATTTGGGTGGGGAGCCATTCAAAGGTTCCGAAACTATTATTGAAGTACAGGCTTGGCTAAGAACATGCAATCGCATCTTTTCGCGCATGAATCTTATTGACCTTCACCGAGTTCAGGTGGCCTCTAGTATGCTCCGAGAAAGAGCATTGGATTGGTACGAGCTTCTTATTTCTGAGATTAATGAAGCGGATCTCACTTGGGAGAGATTCCGAGAACGCTTCGAGTTGAAATTTGTACCGGAAGCAGAGAAAGTGACATTGGCTCGACGATTTATAGACCTTGTTCAAGGTGAGTCCTCCGTGACTGATTACGTCGCCTCCTTCGAGTCGCTTTCCAAATATGGGGTTGAACACATCAATACCCCTCTGAAGAAGAATCAGAGATTTGTTTATGGCTTAAACAAAAGTCTCAAGAAACCATTACTTCTAAAGTTAGAAGTTTCTTTCGACCAACTCGTTGATATCGCTCTTCGTCTTGAAGAGGCGGATAGAGAGAATGATGTTGAAGTGGTGGGTTCCAAACCAAACTTCAACAACAGAAAGAGGCCAAACAAATTTAAAGGCCCTTATCCCAATAAGAAAGGGAAGCAAGCAACTCCTGCTGAAAAGACCTTTTCCTCTACTCAAGGGAAATGCTATAATTGTGGTTCGAAAGACCATTTTGCGAACAAGTGTTCAAAGCCTCGTACTTGTCGCTATTGCAAAAGCCCGGACCATTTTATGCATGTGTGTCCCAAACTTCAAAATAGGAGGGAGGGAAAGTTAAATGTTGCTCAAGCCCCTGACAACACATCTCATGGCCAAGGTATTTCTCATTCTATTCTAGATGGAATTATTTTGTTTCGTGATCATCCTATTCGGGGTGCGTCCCATTCTTTTATATCAAAAGAACTTGTTGATACCTTTTCTTTGGATGTTTTGTGTTTAATGACTTCTTTGAGAATTGCGAATCCGGTTGGTGGATCCGCAACAATCAGTTTATTGTGTAAAGATGTCGAGATTATTTTGTGTGATTTATCTTTCCGAGCCGATTTGCATGTCATGCGTTATTTAGGCTTTGGAATGATTTTGGGAATGGATTGGCTTAACCGTTATGAAGCTCATATCCTATGTCCTGAGCGGACTATTCATCTTCGACATCCTCAATCTGTTAATCAGGTTTCTGTTATTCTTAAAGATTCAGATTCTGCTTTGGTTGCATCTTTATATTCTTTAAATCCTCGTGATGATGATGATGATGAGGGTGATATTATTTCTCTTATTCACGTCGTTTGTGAATTTTCCGACATATTCGAGCCCGTTTTAGGATTACCACCTAAATGAGCAATTGAGTTCAGAATTAATCTTACTCCGGGAGCTCAACCTATCACTCGTCCTCCTTATCGGATGTCCAATAAAGAAAACGAGGAGATGCGTAAACAATTATCTAAATTGGAAACGAAGCAATTTATTCGCTCTAGTTCCTCGCCTTGGGGAGCTTCAGCTATTTTTGTGAAGAAATCCGATGGTACACTTAGGCTATGCGTTGACTATCGCAAGCTTAATGATCTTACTATCAAAAATAAATATCCTTTACCTCGGATTGATGATCTATTCGATCAACTTAGTGGTGCTAGAGTCTTTTCACGATTGGACTTGGCTACCGGTTTTCATCAGCTTCGTATTGCAGAGGATAGCATTCCTTTAACGTCGTTCCGTACTCGGTATGGATCTTATGAATGGCTTGTTATGCCATTTGGGTTAACTAATGCCCCGGCTTATTTCGTTGACTTAATGAATCGAGTTTTTAAAGACTTTCTCGACCGGTTTGTTCTCATCTTTATCGATGATATTCTTGTTTATTCTAAAACCGAGGAGGAGCATGAAAAACATCTTCGGATTGTGTTGGAAACTCTTAGGAGTAATCAATTAAAGGCAAAATTTTCTAAATGCCATTTTTGGCAATCTCGTGTGAAGTTTCTCGGTCACATCATTTCTGAATCCGGAATTTCCGTGGATCCTTCAAAGATTGAAGCGATTCAAGATTGGAAGAGACCGGAGAATGTGACAGAGATTCATAGTTTTCTTGGATTGGCGGGCTATTACCGTCGTTTTATTAAAGACTTTTCTAAAATTGCCGTGCCTCTCACTAGCTTGGCGAAGAAAGGTGTTAAATACATTTGGTCGGACAAATGTGAAGCTTCTTTTCAGAAATTAAAAGAACTTCTTTCTGATGCTCCTATTCTTGTTATTCCCGAAGGGAATCAAGATTTCGTTGTTTATACCGATGCTAGTCGCATTGGTTTGGGTGCCGTTCTTATGCAAAAGGAACGCGTTATTGCTTATGCTTCTAGGCAATTAAAGCCTGCTGAGACTAGATATGCCACTCATGATTTAGAGCTCGCGGCTATTGTGTTTGCTCTTCGGATTTGGCGTCATTATCTCTTAGGAGAGAAATTTGTTCTTTACACAGATCATAAGTCTTTGAAATATTTATTCTCTCAAAAGGAACTTAATTTGCGTCAACAGCGTTGGCTCGAATTTCTTGCACCATATGATCTTGATATTCTTTATACTCCCGGTAACGGTAATCTTGTCGCCGATGCTCTTAGCCGTAAACAACAAGCTGTTGTTTCTATGATGATATCCGAATGGAACGATCTCGAGATTTTATCCACTTGCGAAATTCGAGACCGTGTTTCCGATTTATGCTCATCGTTTGTTTTATGTAGCCTTGTGGCTTATCCATCTCTTTTAGACCGCATTCTTGAAGCTCAAGGGCTAGATCCCAACTTGGCTCTTCTTGGCCAAAATATTAGGGATAAAATGGATATTGAAGGTTTGAAAGACTTTAATATCGATTCTCGTGGCGGCATTCGGAAATTTGGTAGACTTGTCGTGCCAAATATTGGTGATCTTCGTAAAGATATTTTAGAAGATTCACATCGTTCTAAATTTACCATTCATCCCGGTAGTAGTAAAATGTACGCGGATATGAAGCGACTTTATTATTGGGAGGGAATGAAACTTGACATCGCTAACTTCGTTAAACGTTGCATGACTTGCCAACTCGTTAAGGCCGAACATCAAAGGCCCGGAGGGTTATTGCAACCTTTAGAAATTCCAGTTTGGAAGTGGGATCAAATTTCCATGGATTTTATAGATGGCCTTCCCCGTTCTCGATCGGGTAATGATAGCTTATGGGTAATTGTCGATAGACTTACTAAATCCGCTCATTTTATTCCTGTTCGGTCTAACCGAACTGTTCCTCTTTTGGCCAAAATATTTATCAAAGAAATTGTTAAATTGCATGGTGTTCCTACTTCTATTGTTAGTGATCGTGATCCATTGTTTACTAGTGGATTTTGGAAGAGTCTTCAAAAAGCTTTGGGAACGAAGCTTGATTTTAGCACCGCTTATCATCCCCAGTCCGATGGACAAACCGAGCGTGTGAATCAAACTCTTGAAGATCTTCTTCGTGCTTGTGTTCTTGATTTTGGTGGAAGTTGGGAAGATCATATTTCACTTGTTGAATTTTCCTATAATAATAGCTTCCAATCTAGTATTGGTATGGCACCTTTCGAGGCACTCTATGGTAGGCCATGCCGATCTCCTTCTTGTTGGCTTGAGGCCGGTGAGAAGCTGGCTTTAGGTCCAGATTTTATTCGTGATTCCACAGAAAAGATTGATCTTATTCGTCATAGGATGAAAGAAGCCCAAAGTAGACAAAAATCCTATGCCGATAACCGGAGAAGGAAGTTAGAATTTTTTGTGGGAGATCTTGTGTTCATTCGTGTTTCACCTATGAAAGGTGTTGTACGTTTCAGTCGATCGGGAAAGTTAGCGCATCGATATATTGGGTCATTTCCTATCACCGAACGTATTGGTTCCATGGCTTATCGCCTTTTATTACCGGCTCAATTTTCTGCTATGCATGACGTGTTTCACGTTTCTCAACTTCGGAAATGTCTTCGAGATTCCGATTCTATTCTTGAGCCCGGTGTTGTGGAAGAGATTGAAGTTTCGCCTAATTTAACTTATGAGCAACATCCTATTCGTATCATTGCTTCGGAAGTCAAACGACTTCGAAATAAAGATGTTCCGCTTGTTAAAGTTCAATGGTCTTCAAATCCTAAGGATTGTTCTTGGGAATCTAGAGAGTACATCGAGCGTACACATCCGGACTTACTTTCTCGTGCTCTTTGAGGTGAACTTCTTATTTCAAACTTCTTTTGTGTTGAATATGCTTCTATGGTTGTTACTATATATCTTCTTCTTGTAATATTGCGAGGACGCAATTTCTTTAAGGAGGGGAGTCTGTAACAACCCGCATATTTGTCGATTTTATATTTAAATATTTTATCGGTAGTCGGATTTTAGTCCGAAAAGCTACTTTTTGCATACGGTCGAATTAGGGCTCGGGACCACTCCCATTGAGTTTAAAATGCCGTTTGCGACCTTTTTGAGTATAAGCTTCGATATGTTTGGAGAAAGTTGATTTCTGCTACTTTTTACTTTGGGTTTGGTTTTTGGGCTCAACCCTATGTTAACTTATGCTCAAATCTGAGCCACTCTTCCCCACTCACCCTCATTCTCTTCTCATTTCAGTTTTTAGAGTGTTAATGGTGGGAGAGATTGGAAATTAAAATTCCAAAACCCTAGTTTCTCTTGCAAATCAAATTCCTTGCTCCAAACTCAAGAAGAACCCATTGGTAAGCTTCTCTTCTTCTTCTCCAACTCTTTCTCCATTCAATTTCAGAAATTTCCTAAACCTAATTTCGGGAATGTTCTTGTTTTTGAGCTTAGATTCAAGCTCATTTGGGTTGTGATTGAAGAAAGGTTGATTCTCCATTTGCTTTCAAGCTTCTTCTTGTTCGATTTTGTGAAAAGGTGAGATTTTTATCTCACATCTATGACTATAATTATCTTTGGTTGTTGGGTATGAATTCCTAACACTTCTTCATGTGCATTTGCTCTTGATTTGGATTGGTTTTGTGAATATTCCAATTTTTGGGTTTTTAAGACAAATTTGTGTAAAATCCTTTTATGGATGTTTGATCATGCTTTTGGTGATGCATCGAGGAGCATATAGGGCCGGGTTGCCGTTTGGCATAAACCCTTAGAGCCAATGTTCGTCCGGTTGCATTTTGGAAGAGTTTGCTCTTCATTTGTATAAGGCTGAAAAACAGCCCAGGCATGATTCAGTCGACTGAAATCTCTGTTCAGTCGACTGAACCTGAAACCCGAGAGTTTCCAGGCATGATTCAGTCGACTAAAAACTTCTGCACAGTCGACTGAAACTGGAAACAGAAAGTTTCCTGAACCTGGAAAATTTCCATGTACAGGGTCAGTCGACTGAAATTCTCTGTTCAGTCGACTGAACCTGCTGTTTGAGTCCAATTTGCCTTTTTGGATTGGAATTCCAATTTAAATCGATTCGTGATAATCCTATTTGTTGTTATCATCTATTATGATTTTGATGACTCTTTTTAGGGATTTTTGAATATCCATTTCGATGGATTCTTTATCGATTTCTTTGGATTTTATTCACGTCTTCGTATGTGAATTTTTGTGATTGGTTGTTCTTACAATCTTCTTCGTGATTTGTCACTTTAAAAATATAAAGGTTTCCTATACTAGTAGTAAATATCAAAACTCTTTACTCAAACGATTTCAATACTCTTTTAATACCAAATTCGTTTATAAAACCGTTTTCCAATCTATTAGTATATACAAACCTTTACCTCACTCGTATGAGAAATCCAATTAAACGGCTTAGTAAAACAAGTGGTATGAAACGCTTGCGTTTACTTTGTCGGTTAATTCTTGGACTTGTTCGATTGAACCTCTTGTGACAATTTTCTAGTGGAGATTTACAGTTTGTTCGTAAATATTTAAGTTAAGCAAGTGGTTATGGGACATGAAGCTAAACTCATATATTTACTAGCTTAGTGTAATTGACACTTCTCGATGATCATGACGATCATTTTTGTGATTTAGACTAGCAATGTGCGATGTCTCTTTGTCTGCGTGGGAGACTAAACCCCGTTCGTGTGTCAAATTTATGGGGTAGCAACCCACGGTCTTCGGGCCATTCGTGTGTCAGGTCTTCGGACCATTCGTGTGTCAAATTTATGGTTAGCTACCATGAGATAGCTTCTCGTTCATGTGTTACAGCTGTTGGTGAGCTTTATGCTCCCGTTTGTGATAGGCCTCCCCCCTTTGTGATTTCTGGATTTCTTGTGTAGATTTCTAGAATTTGTGTTTCACCAATTTTTCGTGATTTCCATTGATAAGTTTTATCAATATTTGTGCATTGGTGAACTTGTGAGTCATTGACTTTGGTGATTTCTGGATTTCTTGTGTAGTCTTCTGGAATTTGTGTGTCATTGACTTTGGTGATTTCTGGATTTCTTGTGTAATCTTCTGGAATTTGTGTGTCATTGACTTTTGTGATTGACGTGGATATTATCGTCAATATTTATGGTTTGGTGAACGAAATAGGAGTATGACGTTTCTTTGATTCTTGTGTAGATTTGGTGACATTGATTAATCTCTTGATGATTATCAACTAAGTATATATATATATATATATATCACAACTTGGCATTGTGATTATTATGTGTTTAGTCATATCTCTTATTCTATATCGTTTCATCTGATATTTATAGTTAGACTGATCCGTTTATTATTTTCTTATTAAATAATACTCGGGTCAGACCGAGATGTTACAGGTGCTTCTGCTTGACTTCTCATCCGGGATTAACTCCTTGACTTTTGGTTAACTACTTAGATTAGTAGTTATTTTGTTGTATACATTTGAGATATAGACTCCTTAGTGTATACTTATTCTTTTGTGTAGTTCGTGTAACTATTCTTTTGTGATGTTGTGGATCTTTTCAGACCACTACTCTGATGTACACTTTTATGTGTAGTATTCATATCTTATTCCGCCTTTGTGATATGAATTGTCTGTGACTGATTTGTGTTATGTTTATTTCTATATTTGTTTCCGAAGGATTTATATAGCCACCGTGTAGTAGCTTTGATTTTGTGTTGGTATGTCGGATTTCCTCTTGAAATAGAATGCATGTTATATTATCTGACATATCGGTGCTCGCGCAAAGAAATTACACGGATGGTCGCTCCTCAACAGCCCTATTCTCCATGCTAGTCGACAGCATTCACCGTAATGTTCTTGGCTAGCGTGGGTATAGAGGTGGGGCGTCACATTCACATTTCTCACTTTTTACTTTTTTACTCTCGCCTCGTGTTTTCTGTGCATTGCATCGTCTCGAAGCTTCAAAGGCGAAAACACTGCGTCACGTATTCCAACCAATCCAGATTCACGACCTCAATTCCTCGAATCCATCACATAAACTAGGTAATTAGCCTCGAATCCAAACGGCAAAGTTACTTCGAACCTATCTCATCTTCATCGATTGCTCACTTCAGTGATTGGCAAAACCAGATCTGGTTTGGTAGGGCTTCGAACCGATGCGTGGATTCGAGTTCGAATCGATGATGGTGGCATCATTTTTCTTGGATTTCGTATCGATCTCTTGGATGACCTTATGGGGGTGACGCAGTTCGCAACGATTGATGGATTCGATGGGTCCATTCGAATCGATGGATTCGAAACCATCGGCTATCGGTTCGAAGTTCGCAACTTTATATCGATTACGAAGAGGATCGATTCGAACGATATCGATGTTAAGTTGGGGGTTTCTGATCGGTACGAACTAGCCAAACAAGGATCGATGCGAAGTCATCCATTTTTGATCGATTCGAACTTGACACCTGATCATCGTTTCGAAGCGCGCTTTCCAGTCATCGATTCGAAGTGATGTTAGGTTGGTTTCGAACGAGGTCCCTATGACCGGTTCGAACCCTCTATGATGGATTCCAAAGTTTGACATTTTCTGAGCATAATTCCGACGAGCTTCATCCTTGCATATTTGGACATATTAAACTGCATACTTGACCACCTGTCGAAGCTCGTCGATGGAACAATAACAACTTCTATTCAAATCAAATTTTCATCATACAAACGGTTCAACGATGACGGTCAGCGATGACGGTCATTATAACTGGACTTCGTAGCTTTGTCGTTTGCATATTTTCTTTAACTCTGTGATATTTATTCAAGTAGCGCATGGCACTGTACCACACACATCCATACACTTCAAACTGGGGAATGCACGGGTCCTTTGTCGTCTAACGATGGTTTCTCATGAGTTAGCTAGTTATGGAGCCGTCAAGTTCGCAACAGCAGAAGGTTCAAAGTACAGCTGCTCTGAGACTAGAGGTTCCAGATATTGAACCTGAGATAAATGGTCCGGCCCCGGACGAACTTCCCAATGCGCCTTTCATTGCTAATCCGTCGGATTCCGTTCAATCAAATATTTCTGAAGACATGTTAGGGAGAATATGCTTGAGGCACGGTCTGTCACTGGATGACGTGTTATTGCCAGGGCTGAACGATAGACCACACAACCCGCCGGAGGGGTATACAGCATTTAATCGCCACGCGTGCGTGGCTGGGACACTTCCTCCGTTCAACGAGTATATAAGGGAAGTGTTGTCTTTTTTGGGGATCGCTCCATCTCAACTACACCCAAACGGATATGCTTCCGTGAATAGTTTATTCATCGTCTTCATGGAGTATCTTCATAGACCACCGATCCCGACCGAGATTAGATATCTATTTAACTTCAAGACCCGAGGCGATTATCCTTCCTTCACATTTCTGGAAGCGGTGAGGAACTGCCAAGTGGTCACTGGGTCCTGGACCAGGTTGATACTATAGGACGGAATGGTTCTATGTCAGGTGTCCTCCGAGGTTTGCCCGACGATGGTTATTAAGACGTGAGTGTAGTTGAGTTATTAAGTAATTACTAAGGCAATTGCGGTCAAAGTGAAACTTATGTTTTTTCTCTTCTTTACAGCGACGATTCAGCGACCTGAGGGCGACCACTTTAAGGAGATGGCGTGAGTACTTCGAGAAGTCCCTAGTGGAGATAGGGATATTGAGCTGCTCTTGACGGATAGGAATCTCCAAACTTACGGGTTGATTGAACGAGGGCAGAGCATACTGTTTGACGGGGCACTAAGGATTGTCTCTAAAAAACGGGTCAAACATATGAAGCCCAAAGTTATCATAGCCGAGGAGGCTGATTCTGAAAGAACTCATACCGACGACGAGCCGTTGTTGGAGCTTACAGACGTGGCTCAGGATGTTGAAGAGCAAAGAAAAGGCAAGGCAGCCGTCGTCACGTCAACTAAGAAGGGGAGATGGAAATCGGTTGTCACGGCCCGATCCTCTCCCGGAGTTAGAATTTCTGAGATGTCTCCTCCGCGAACTGAAAGTCTTTACGAAGGGCTTATCGACCTTCCAATCCCGGATGATGTGTCTTTTCAACATGATGCCGGGTTGGAGGAGTTCCATCGTACTCTAGATTTGAGCGAGCCTTTTATTACTAGCTCAGTCGACACTTCTGGTTGGTCGGGGGGAATACATATTCGTACACGTTTCACGACACTACATAGCCCCGAGTCCTAGGTCATCGGTTTCGAGAAACCACTAACTTTATTCTCATTTTGCTTTGCAGATATTATGACTGGACGCGGTTCGATGCTAGGGAGCCTACGACATGTTCGCAAATCTTCCTCATACTACGAGTCACAACGGAGAGAAGGAGACAGGGGTTACGATCGCAGGTACTCCGGGTACTCTGGCCAAGAACGGAGAGATAGGGATTACAGACATCGATCTCGATCACGCACTCCTCCTCCAAGAGTTCCTGTATGACCTCCTGTCCATGTTTCTCGTCCTTCTGATTCCTCGCACTACCAGTCGGCCTCTCAATCTTCTAAGCATGATTCTCGCCATCCCAGATCTGAGGCAATGTCTCCAGTAGTTGCGGAACAACCTCCTACTGAAATTTCGGGAGAAGGGGCAATCAGGCTTGCTCAATTGAAGAAGGACTTTCCAAATATTTGCTTTGACAATTATATTTTTCCTCTTCACTTGAAAAGAATCCCGCCGGAGGCCGAGCAGACGACGCACGATTATGTGCACGACTTTTATGCCTAATATAGGGCGTGGTATAAGACAGCCGAGAAAACATCGACGTTGGCCTTTGAGCATGGGGCCACCATCGAGAAATTGCAGGCTGAGTTGGCTCAAAAGAGCCGTATTATTGATGTGCTAAACACTGAGGCTGAATCTTCTCGGAAGTCTGAAATGGAGGCCATCAAAAAAGCCGATGAAACTCAAGAAACGATGGATAGAATGAAACGTGAGCATTATGCCACGGTAGAAGACATGGGCCATCGAAACACCCTGGTCACTACTGAGAGGGACGCAGCCCTGAAGGAGTTAAACGAGCTTAAGTCCAAATTCGCTGAAATCGCCAAGGATAGGGACGATGCGAATAATGCAGCACAAGAGGCGTGTGAACAAGCCGTGATTCTCCGGACTGAACGGGATGCAGCAGTGGCTAAAGTCCAGGCGGTTGAGATGGAGGTTGAGGAGAAAGTTCATCAAGCGGAGGCCAGGCTGGAGGCCGATATCGAGGATTTGCTCATCACTTATAATGCCAACGTGTTAAGACACAGAAATTTGGCCTGGCTCCAGGATTACCCGATACATCTCCGCAGCGCTTGGGGTCGGTTGGTCGAGGAAGAAGAGGAAGCACGTCCGGGTGAATCGGTCGATCGATTCGAACTTGAAAACCAGCTGCTGACAGACGATGAGAAGAAGGTCCTTCACAACGCTATAATCGCTCATGAGGAGGAGATGATTGGTGGCCGATCTTCGGAGGTTGGAGAGAGATCAGTTGTTGAGCACCATTCTGCTGTCACTGAAGTCACCGCACCACCTTCGTTAGTGCCTGTATCTGCGGTTGGTTCGCAATCTGTCCCTGCTTACGACCCGAAACAGCCGCGGTTATCTCCTATTCATGAGCATACTTCTGAGGCCACTCAGTCGTCTGCATGCCAAACTGGGGAAGGTATTCCAAATTTATCTCAAGTGTTTTCTAAATAAAGAGTTTGCTCTGAAGCAGTTACTGATAACCTCTTCTTATCTTTGTTTAGTGACTGGAGTTGCTCCGATTGCCGCGACCCAAGAGTCAAGCAAAGGGAATAAGGCCATCAC
This sequence comes from Allium cepa, assembly GCA_030765085.1. Lineage (NCBI taxonomy): Eukaryota > Viridiplantae > Streptophyta > Magnoliopsida > Asparagales > Amaryllidaceae > Allium > Allium cepa. The sequence continues at coordinate 239,711,379 of CM060930.1, forward strand.
CACCGAGACTACTGTTGTAACTGCAGTATCAACCGAGGCGGCGCAGGGGAGCGGATTATCTCTTGAGGAACAAATGGTGAGGGAGCTGCTCGGTGAGCAGGGTGGCTTCTCCACAAACCTGCCGTTCATGATTAGTGGCCTACCGCTGACCTCTAGCTCTTCAATGCAGGCTGCGGATGCCCCCAGCCAAGCCCAGACGATTCATGATGAAGAGATCCTGGCCGAGATTCAAGCTGAATTAGAAACTGCGGGGCAAATCAGTAGTGTTTGTGGTGGCACTATTCCATCTTCCATTGCGGGTCCGGTCCCTCCTACTCCTCCGGCAGGGAGCCTTCATTTAGATTCGAGCTCTGAGGAGTACATTGACATTATGCCCCCTGCTGGAGAGCAGCCACCGGAGAGGAGGCCGTCAAAACGAAGGATTTCCGTTCCTAGCGATTCTGATGACGAACCGCTGATAAGGAAGCCAAGAAAGAAGGAATAGATCGGCCTCCCAAGCAGACATTTTGGTAGATAGGAACTTGTTTTCGTTTTTTGTTAGTAGGCCGTGTATAGATGCAGGTTCGGCCCCTGCTAGTAGGGATTCTTTTTTGGGAGAACTTATTCGCATGTAAGTCCTTGTCTTCAGTTAGTTGAAATAAAATTTAGTTTCTTTGTTTCAACTCTCATTTCTTTTGTACTTAAGTGTTTGTAGTGTTTTGTTTTCAGTCTGGTGCACTTGTGGTGCTTTTACCGTCAGGTAGAGTTTGTTTTTTATTTGCCAAGTCTGAGAATCTTGGTCGCAAGTTGTAATCGATGAATATTCGAACTTCGGACATTGTATCACTTTGGTTAGCGATTTAACACTTAGCTTTTTTGCCCCTAGTCTCGGGGAATAGCATTTGTGTTCCGGTGGTTGACTGCGTTTATTGCAAACCTTAAGCACATGTCCACATTCTGGGGACTTAGGATAATCTGCAATCGATAACTTGGTTCGCACTATGGGAATTTGGGAGTCATCGACGTTTGCAGTACGGTTCGCGCTCCGGGAACCTGGAATTGATGTTTATACTCCATTCTACGTTCTGGGAACTTGGAGTTAGTGTCGATATTTCAGTTCGCACTCCGGGAACTTCGACTTGGTATTTACGCTCCAGTTCACACTCTGGGAACTCGGAGATAACATGTATGCTTGGGTTCTCACTCTGGGAACTTGAATTTGATGTTTATACTCCATTCACGTTCTGTGAAGTCGGAGTTCGCACAGATGCTTCGGTTCGCGCTTCGGGAACCTGTAATCCATATTTATGCTCCGATTCGCACTCTGGGAATTCGGAGTTAGCTGCTGGATGGTCAGTCCCATCTATTTGGGCTTTCAGCAATTCGTTCAAACTCTGAGAATGATGGGTTCGATGTTTATACTCCGATTCGCACTCTGGGAATTTGGAGTCCGTTCACACTCTGCGAACGATTTATTGGATGTTTATACTCCAATTCACACTCTTGGAAGTTGGAGCCCGTTCGCACTCCGGGAACGAATTGTTTAATGTTTATACTCCAATTCACACTCTGGGAAGTTGGAGTTCGTTCGCACTCTGGGAACGAATTGTTTAATGTTTATACTCCAATTCACGCTCTAGGAAGTTGGAGTCCGTTCGCGCTCTGGGAACGAATTGTTTAATGTTTATACTCCAATTCGCGCTCTGGGAAGTTGGAGTCCGTTCACACTCTGGGAACGAATTGTTTAATGTTTATACTCCAATTCGTGCTCTGGGAAGTTGGAGTCCGTTCGCGCTCTGGGAACGAATTGTTTAATGTTTATACTCCAATTCGCGCTCTGGGAAGTTAGAGTCCGTTCACACTCTGGGAACGAATTGTTTAATGTTTATACTCCAATTCGCGCTCTGAGAAGTTGGAGTCCGTTCGCGCTCTGGGAACGAATTTTTAATGTTTATACTCCAATTCACGCTCTGGGAAGTTGGAGTCCGTTCGCGCTCTGGGAACGAATTGTTTAATGTTTATACTCCAATTCGTGCTCTGGGAAGTTGGAGTCCGTTCACACTCTGGGAATGAATTGTTTAATGTTTATACTCCAATTCGCGCTCTGACAAGTTGGAGTCCGTTCGCGCTCTGGGAACGAATTGTTTAATGTTTATACTATAATTCGCGCTCTGGGAAGTTGGAGTCCGTTCGCCCTCTGGGAACGAATTGTTTAATGTTTATACTCCAATTTGCGCTCTGGGAAGTTGGAGTCCGTTCGCGCTCTGGGAACGAATTGTTTAATGTTTATACTCCAATTCGCGCTCTGGGAAGTTGGAGTCTATTCGCGCTCTGGGAACGAATTGTTTAATGTTTATACTCCAATTCGTGCTCTGGGAAGTTGGAGTCCGTTCGCGCTCTGGGAACGAATTGTTTAATTGACTGTCGTGTGTTGGTCCAATTCAGCCTTTGACGTGATGGCTTGCCCCCGAGCTGGGGTTTCACTTAGTGAGTGGCCGGTCGTATCGCGGTCACTCGCTATTTGAATAAATTCCATTGTTCGATGGAACTTAGCTCTTCGTGTGTCGTGATTGTTGAACGTTGCATTCGGTGAATCACAGCTCTAGCTTGAAGAGATAGTATTTTATTGCTGAAATAAGAAAATACGGTAAAGTCAGTGCCTTATTACAAATTCAAATTTCAGAATATAAAGGAAACTGCAAAATATTCATAAACTGAAGGAGCCTGTCATGTGTGACAGTGACGAGGATCTTCGTCGTTCCAGGCTCCTGAGTAAGTAGGTCCGCCACTGATGGCGTTTATCACCAATCTTCCACGGGGACAAGTCGAGTCCTCCTGTCTCGGCCGATTGGGTTCATTGTTTTGGATTGATGGGCCCGCTTCTCTGGGCTGCGGTGTCCGCACAAACTGTTCCAGCTTCCTTTCTCTGATCAGTTTTTCAACGAGGTCTTGTAAGTGGCGACACTCGTTTGTATTGTGCCCGTAGCTTTCATGGAACCTGCAAAACTTTTCAGTTTGGAATTGTCTTTCTGACGACGGCCTTGGTGCAGGCTTTTAATATTGAATTGTTCCACAGGTTTGTAAGTACAAGTCCTCTAGTGATGTATTTAGAGGAGTGTAACTGTCAAACATTGGATTCTTGCGCTGTGGGCCACGAGTTTGATCTTGTTTCTTAATTTGATTCACGCTTTCTCTTCGCCGAGCTTGTTTATTTTTAATGTTCAACTGAACTTTTCCGGAGCTCTCACCGGACTGTTTTATTGCAACATTGCTTTGGACCCCTTCCGCATTTGGCCTTGCGTCAGTTTGCTTCCTAGACTGTCTCGCGTCTTCCCGTCTCAGGAATTGAGCTGCTTTGGCATGGAAACGGTCCAATGACGCAGGTGGTTTCCCAGCTAGCCAATTGCCGAATTCAGAATCGGGGTCGATCCCCTTAGTCAATGCCATAAGGATGGAGTTATCGTTTGGATTACTAATCTCCGCGCATGCAGTGTGGAATCTCTCTAAGTAGTGTCTGAGCGTCTCTCCGGAGATAGGGTGACACTAGACAGAGTGTTGACATCCTTTGGTCTTGCGACGTGCATGCGGAATTGTTCAACGAATTTTGTGGCCAGCTGGTCGAATGAGGAGATGGATCGAGGAGGCAATCGGGTGAACCACATGGTGGCGATGCCCCCCAAGGATATGGGGAAACTATGACACTTCACTGCATCGTCGGCTCTGGCAGCGGTCATCGACCATTCATACTTTAGAATATGTTGGTTGGGGTCGGAGTTTCCCTCGTACATGGGTAGAGTGGGCATTCGGAATCACCGTGGGGGTTCAGCAGTAAGAATATCGTCCGTAAAGGGAGTATGACTTCGGGAAACTCCCTAATCGTCATTTGTGAATCCCTGACTCTCACGGATCATCTGACGTATCATAGTTGAAAGATCCGGCATTCGTGCCGGAGTATGATCATGTCCCATACTTTGGGATTTAATCGGATATCGTCGACGGTCCAACTCTCGTCTTTTTGGCTCGTAGTCTTCTGGGACGTACGGTTCTGGAGTATGCCCGCTATGACGACGGTCCAGGTCCGACTGATCTTGGGCGTCGACCCCTGATTCAGCTACAATGTTAGTGGTGCGGTGTTCCGCGGCGTGGTGAGGAATGGCACCTCCTCGGGAGGAGGGTCCGGTTTGGAAACTGGCTGACGGACCAACTCTTATTTGTCCAACGGTCAATGTCGGTTGGTCTCTAACGGGTGGCATACGATTCCCATCTAGCCGGGGTCGTGGAGGCCGGTTATGATAATCAGAGGATGAAGAACTTTCGCTGGAGGAGCGAGAAGCATGATCTCTCGTGGATCTCTTTCGTTTCTGGCGATCCAGCTTGTTGATTAGCTCAGCGTTAGCGCGTAGCTGTTCTTCTAGTTGTCGCCGACTCTGGGTCAGCTCTTGGAGTAGCAACTGCAACTCTTGTCGGGTAACCGGACCCGACGGTTTCGATTGCCCAGCGACATCTTGATTAGATGAAGGTAGAGGGGCAGGATTCTGTCTATCCTGTTCTTCTTGAGTGACAGCGTTTGAGGTGGTTCTTGTGCTAACCATCTTGAGAGTTGAGTTCCTTTCCTAGACTTTATGCAAATCTGAATAGAAGGGAAGGAAGTCGGATTTAATGACCTGGATCTCTCTCTTAGATTTATTCAATCCGGTATCGATGACAGATCCAATGAGCAGGAGAAAATCTGGGTTTTCTCAGTGAAAGCACCAAAGTGTTTGTGTCAAAATTGGGCACAACACTCTTCGGGAGTCGTTGAAGAGATAATAGTCAAGAATGTAAGTTCAAAACAGATATTATCTAACAAAAACTCTAATCAACAGTAAAGTAAATGCGTAGACAAGCAATTTATAGTGGTTCGGCGTGTTGCCTACGTCCACTGTGAAGCGTTTTGATGTTTTATTGATTCTCTTTCAATGATTACAAGTTGTTGCAGCAATCAACAGCAAATTACAACTGGAAATTCGAAATCAACAGTAAAATTATGATGTAGGATGATGGAGATCTCAATCCGGCAGAGGCTGGGCGCTTGAGAGTCGAAAGATCCCTTTTCTGTTGGCTCTGGAGCTCTATTTATAGGCGTAGGCTGCTGATATTTTGCTGAAAACTCGGGAGACCTCTTCTGGAACGTGAGGGGGCCCACATGCCCGGTCTCAGGAAGTTTGGGCCCACTTTGGCATCAGTTCGAACTCCATTCGAATCGATCAAGAATTCTTCCAATCGAGGTGAAATTTGGCGTGGAGACTCTTCGACATGAATGCAAACTTCTGTGAAAATTTCATGGCATTTGGATCAGTGGATTGAGAGATATGATGGATTCGAAATAGGGTTCACGGCGTGGCTGTTTGGTTCGAAACCATGCATTCGAACCGATGGTTTCGAAACCATGGTGGCACGTGGCTTCGTGTTGATGTGGAGCGTAAACTTCGAATCGATCCGGTCTCCACTCCATGTTGACCGCTTTGACTCCATATATCTCGGCGCATTCGAACCGATGAAAGACACGTCATCATGGTCGGTTGACCGAGTGGGTTCGAATGAAGCTTCACAGGTGGGTTCGAACAAGGTCTCTGTGATGGGTTCGAACAAGGCCTCTGTGATGGGTTCGAACAAGGCTTCTGTGATGGGTTCGAACAACCGAAGCTTAGTGGATTCGAACAAGGATCCTTCGGATGGGCTCGAGCTTTGCAACCCTTCCACGAGGTCAACAGATACAAACTTAGATGGGTTCGAGTTTGATGGATTCGAACCGAGGCGCTCCAATGGGTTCGAAGTCCATCGATTCGAAGATGATCGTTTCGAATGACGCTTGTCGATGGGTTTGAAGACGCTTAGCTCGGGGGGTTCGAAACCAGTGCTTCCCCTCTCAAGTTGAACCGATCATAACTTGTGCGCATGAACTCGGATTGACTCGAAATTTGAGATGCCGACTTCTACGGTCTTTCTTGTCATGTCCTATCAATTGTAGCACAATTCGGACTCGGACAAAATTCAGTGATATCCATAGCGAAACGAAGTATGACCGGTCTCTGAGACGAACTGTCCTCCATTTCTGATCGATCTTTTGGTATCGCGGCTTTGCCAAAAAATGGGATAACAACAGGTATTATTATTAATATAAATAACAGATAATGGTGTCAGATGTCACAGGTGAACAGATATAGATAATAACATATAGATAACAATGTAAATAACTAACAGCAGCATATTTCAATTGTCGTTTCAATTAAATTCAAATTTAATAAACATAGGAACGTTAATCGTGAGTGATTGCTCACCTTTCGAGGCTAGAGATGAACGAGAACAAGATGAGTTACGAATTCCAAAGTAAAGCTAGATGGTTACAGATTCGACAAGCTGATAGATAAGAATTGATGAAAACGAATCAAAACTGGATCAATGAATATAATTGGTATAAGTGAACATATATATATAATTATATAAAACAATATATATAAAATCATATTCTAAATTCAAATATATATTAAATTAAATATACATGTATTTCAAAATAATTGTTTTTAAATTAAAACACAAATATTAAACTCAATATATATATAATATATATGAAATAACTACTTATATATATACACACCTATAAAAATGAAAAATACTTATATTATATTCCTTTCCAAGTGTCATGTATATATCACAAAATAATACAAGGCTTATTTATCTTGTACACACACTTACCTTATATATTGTATTTATATACATACAAAAAAAGGAAAAACCACTACTTATATAATATATGCAACCCAAAATATATATACTGTAAGTTTCTATATAAATTCAAAACAACTACATATATGTGTACCCATGCAAGATATAAAAGCTTCTGGAAAAGTTTTTATAAATAAGCTTCAGACAATTATATATATATGAGCAGCAAAACTAAATTTATAAAAATAGCTAAATATATAAATGTATACTCACGTAACCTATGAATTACTATTTTAAACCAATATAAACTTTTATATACATTAAAGCAAATATACTAAAATAACATAAAACTTTTATATTTGAAAACTAAATATATAAACTACACCGTCACACTTATATACCTTGTTATATATAGTTTGAACAACTTAATGCATAGACAACTCATTTTATAACTTGTCCCAACTTTATATATATAACAACAGACCTTACCCTATAAAAATCTATATATATAAATAGACCTATTAACAAATAAACTATGCAGACAATTATAAAAGTACATAACCAATATAGCTTATATTTTAAAATATACTCAAACAAATAGTTTATAAACTTGTATAGTCTTGTACATAATAACAACAGAAACTCAACAATAGTGTATAAATATATATACCTCAACAAGATGCAAGATGGCAAATCGGGTGATGATCCCTGACGTGGAGTGAGGGAAGGCCGAGGCTAGCAGTGGTGAGATGCATATGGTGAGGGACTATCGACTGCTAGAGGGAGGCGCATGGCTTCGGCCATGAAAATGAAGAGAGGACGCGAGAAACGAGGCGGCTAGCTGGTGGGTGAATGGGTTCAGTTGCTGTATGCGGCGATGGCAAGTCACGTGGTTGTGGATGGAGGGTCGCTGGCGACGAAGAGTGAGAGGGAGACGGAGTGTGCGTCGCAAGTGAAGGACCGGAGAATCATGCGTTGGAAATCTCGACCGGAGGAGATGTACAGACGCGGGCGATGGAAGTGGAGGGAGGCTGCCTTATTGGATGGAGAGCACGACTGCTTGTGATGGTGGTCGAGGAGAAGGCAGGTGGCAGTTCGAGATGAGGAGGAGATGTCGCTTTGTCCTTTTTTTAGAAGCTTAGCCGAAAGAAAACAGGTGTGAAGGAAAAAGATATAAGGAGAGGAAGAAGATGAGTGAGTGCGGCCAATATAAATTGAGAACAGTGAACGAAATATGAAATGGAAAGGCAGATAAACGTGAATGTAAATTTCAATATGTTTTTAAAAAAATAACGTGAGTTCAAAAGTTAGGTAGGTCAGAAGCCTTCAGACTATAAGGCAACACGTATCTGTTTTATATCATATTTTAATTTTTTTCAAAGCACATACACAATGAACCAAGAAAGAAGTGGCAACCGAAAATAAATATAACCTATGCAATTATTGACAATTCATACATTGATTTCGGAAATAAATAAAGCTAAATGGCAGTTAGGGTATACGGTGGAAAGTGAAAAGACAAAAGGAAACCAAACAAGACATGAAATAGATACCCAGACGGTTACATTTTCGCAGATAACACCGCGTACTATACTCTAAAATACACAAATGAGTATATTTTGGAGATCAGCATGACGAGACGATACAAACGGTATATAGAGATCGGTGGTACGACCATCCAATCAAAAGTCAGTACCGGTATACGTTGTTATTCTGTACGGAAAAATTCAAACAGAGCTAGAAACGCCCGAATTTCGCGAAACAAATTTCTTAGTCTTATTCAGAGTGTTCTATATAAATTTTCTCACGTTGATATATTTAGGTTTCAGAGTACTTTTAAATTCAACTGCTGTTTCGTCGAAAATAAGATCGACGGAGCAATAACAGTCAAAATTTGGAGAAACGATGTATGACTCTTGCTCAAAAGATGATTTAAAATTTTTCTATAGAAAAATATTCAGGTTTGGAAAACATTTTATTATCCTCAAATATTAATTTATATAAATTTAAATAAAATTACACAATAAAAATAAACTTCGATATTATCTTATGAAAATTTATCAGTTGCTATATTTAAATAGGCGTATTTCAAATCTGAAATTTATATTTCAAAATTTTATTATTTAAAATTTCACAAAATTGCAATTAAATATATTTTTAAAACAATTAAAATTTTACGGGCCGTTACAACTTAGGTTGCCTTAGGAAACCTATAAATAAAATGCAAAAAAAATAGTAAAAGAAAAAAAGAAAATATTGCCTCAAAAAATTGAACCCTGATCACATGGAAGATACGGGGTTGTACAACCAACTGAACCAAAGTGCCCGTTATGAAAATATATATCAAAATTTATTCCTAAATAGCTTATCACTTGTCATTGGCATATTTTCCTTAGTTGCTGCCCCCACTAGAAGGTTGCCCTAGGCAGCTGCCTGGTCAACCATGCCCTGTGCCGACTCTGACTATAACTTACAACAGCTCTTTTATATGTGAGGCATTAGCCTATTTTTATATGCGATGACTCTAAGCAGATTTTAGGCCTTTATTTCAACTCATGGAGTAAAATTTTAAGATGCAATGGCTTATATTTTAATGCGTGATGATTGAGTAAACTTTTAACATGCACTGACTTATATTTTAACAAGTGAAAAATAAGTAAAGTTGTTAAGGCATAATACCCTAACATTTTGAAAAGTGGGACATAGATATTTCATAACATTTGGAATATTATCACTCTTTTTTGAAGCCATATTTTACTTAAATGAAAAGATAATTTTGTTAAGTATTTTTATAGGGTCACAAAAGAAAGGAAAAACGTAGTAGGCCATTTTCGAAAGACCTTTTAAGGAAAAAACTATTACTTTGGAAAAGTAATTTGTGCATAAATTAGCATCATATTGAATACATATTTAATTGACTGATATTGCGTCGTGCACATGTTCATTTTTTTATACTGATCATCTATTGTTGCATACTAGGAGAAAGCCCGCGTCGATGGCATGGTGTAAAATTTGCATTTATTATTTATGATGTGTAACTTGTTAATTATACATTAGGTTATTACTTTTAGTTTGATTAATATAGTATATAGTGAAATATCAATTTGATTTTGCAGTGCTATTGAGGTGCAGAGCTTATTTTGTGATCTCTAATTTATATCAGAAGCCAACTTATGAATAATCATGAACGGTTAAATAAATGATTGAAAGGAGAAGTAAACAGATAAATATTCAACATTTATTAGTAGGTAAAAAAGGAAACTTTTAGGTGGCGACTCCTTTCAAAATTATATAAACCATATGTTAGAAAGAAAAACAGTCCAGTATAAACTTAGAAAAGGTATGCAAACAATGTACAACTAACTAACTAAAATATAGTTGGCAAAAGTGCTTTAATCAATGAAATGAGCTAACAAAATACCAAAAGGTATAAAGGGCAACATGGTGAACACGTTGAAGTTTGAATCTTTGAACCTCTGCGGCTTAACTTATGTTTTCTTACAGCCTCCTTTGTTATAAGGGATTTGGTCATTCATAAATTTGGATGTCATATGCATGGTATAAATTCAGCAGATAAAAACAAAGGAATATCTAAAATGACATTTAATCTTTCCTTTTTTGTCATCTTTGAATAACCATTCAACTTTGAAATGCAAAGTAAACTGATATTGTAGCCAACTCTCTTTTTAGAGCGCATTTCCTCTCTTCAATTTTTAGCGTCACTGTGTGACGACAAATCATGCCCATTCATTGGTAATATATTTATTTAGTAAAAAATTTAAAACAAAGAATGAAAGGGTGGATTCAAAGCAGCACACATGGAAATAAAGAATGGACAGAGGATTTCTTTTATTCTGTTTTTATACTCATTTCCAATACTATCTAAGAATTTGTACTTCTTTGCATATATTGTAATGAAAGTAACTAAATTTTTTAAATGTTAGAGAGAGAAGAATAAGGTAAGGTAGTAAATATTCTGTTTTGATAGAGAAAAACACTTGCTTGAAATATGAGCTATGTTGTTTGGAAGTAAAATGATACTACATATATGAGCTATGCTATTTGAAATTGTACATGCATTAAATATATATTGTTTGCACAAAAAATGGACAAACACCTCCGAGTCGTATTATTTAGTTGATTATATGTGATTTTCAATGATTTTAGATGAGTATATAAATATAAAAGAAGTAGGGGCTGAAATGTAAAAGACACGCGGATTTATAGTGGTTCGGCCAGAATGTGCCTACGTCCACTTTATATGTTATTATCTTCTTTCCTTCAGATTACAAGTACAATGCTTCGTATATGAGTATATGAAAGTAGTTTGAAAGTTCCTTCCTTGCTTGAGCTCTCAAACTTGTCTGCCATTGTTGTACCCCTGCCCCTCTATTTATAGAGTGAGGTAGGGGGCAGGGGTCTTGGAAGTGTATAGCTGCTGGTGGGCCCGGGCTGGAGCAATCTGGACTGGCAATCTTCTGGTTCGGCGAAGCCTTGGTTCGGCCGTGCTGAGGTTGGACCGGTGGTAGCCTCGTCCGGCTATGGTGGTCCGGTGATGGGTGGATATGTGCCATTCGGTAATGGGTTTACATGGAGTTGGTTCGGTCTTGGAGGTGAGTTGGTTCGGTACCAACCAGGCTCGGTGAAGGCTTGTGGATCGGTGGAGTTCGTGAGAGGAGCATGGTTCGGCATAGGGGCATGAAGGCTGGTGGACCGGTAGTGACTGGACCGGTAGGGTCTGGTTCGGTATGGGGCTTGACCGGATGAAGTTGGTTGATGGCTGCCGAATGGGTCGTGCCGAATGGGACATAGGATATGCCGAATGGACTCATGCCCGAATGGATTTGTACACTGAGAATGCCAGATGGGCTCCTATGCTTACGTTGAGCCTTGTGTTTGCTGAACGAGGTGGAGGTTGCGAGCCCGGGTAAAACTTGTGACTTCTTGGTCTTGAGATCCTCTGGGTGAGAATTCGCCCAACAATTGCCCCCCAAAGTGGGGCACGTGCTTGCATGTGTCGCGCTTTGTTTCCTTGTTGTAGGGAGGCTTGTTTTTGTAATGCCATGGGCTGGATGTTCATATCATGTTGATGTCCTGCAAAGGAATTTACAGTTTTAGCGTGATTTCAAATAACGACCGTTCGGGATCGAAATATTTGCGATGAAGTGAATTGTGCCGTTCGGGGTGAGTAAGTGTGCCCCGAGGGGGCTTAGCATTATCGATGCCAGGTTCACGTTTGAGTGGGTTCCTGGATCGTTTGTTAAGGTGGTTTATCGCCGGCTCAGAGCATGCCTAAGGATTGTTCTCAACCCCGTACATGTGTAAGTAGCTTAGCCATTTCATAATTATCAGAATCAAGGATCCTTTTAACCGGTGAGCTTAAAAAGGGATGTCAAAGTGTAAATTCTCACGGTGATAGGGTTAATAGCCATTCAGAGCGTGCCTATGGACCGTTCGTGGTCGCGTGCACGTGTAAATGATTAACCCATGTTAGTGAGAGATTCACGACTTATCCATTGTTATCATATTCTTTATTTTATTAGTAAGATCTGGAGTTCGGGACTTATCTGAGTGAGGCGCCCTACATGCCCCCTGTTTCTGGTTTCTGCTGGTAGAGACAGTTTCATTCGGTTTCGAGTAGGCATATATTCTTATTCGTTTGGAGGTTGGTTTGGTATGGAAGGTTTCATTCGGTACATAGTTGGTCCGGTTGTTGTTGGTCCGGTTGTTGTTGGCCCGGTGATAGGTTCTCGTTCGGCATGGGGTTGGTCCGGCAGTAGGTTCTCGTCCGGTATTCCAGAGCTCGCCTATATATAGAGGCTACACCCCCCTTAGTTTTTCTCTACCGAACAAGAGGAAGCCGAATCAAAAGTCCACCGAACCAAATCTTTGCCGAATCAAATATTCGCCGAATCAGGTATATACTCTTTTACCGAATGAACTCTATAACCGAATGGGCTTATGCCGAATGGGCACGAAAGCTTTGTTTTGCCGAATGAACCTCAGATTCCATGGCCGAATGGAAGTCAGATCCCACTGCCGAATGAACATGAACTTGTACTGCCGAATGAACGTAAGACCCTAGTGCCGAATGGTCTTGAACCTCCAGTGCCGAACGAACTTTGTGTCTGGACTTTGAGTGGAACTCCGGACTTATGTATGCTTGTTTGTTTATACTGTCGTTCTAACATCATGCTTTTTACTTTTGTGTATGCAGATAAATGTCTCGCAAAGTTGAAACTCGATCGGGCAAGAAGAAATCCAGGGATAGCGGAGAAACTTCTGCCGTGCCCCCAGCTCAGCCAGATCCAGCACAGCACGGACCCGCTCCGAGGTCACTAGTCGATGGGTATGGTCCCCAGGAGCTTCTCGTCTCCCCTCCTGATTGCTATCCTAGCTCTCTGAAAGAGGAGCAACTTGATGTCATATCCCGTTCCTTCGGGATTGACAGAGCGCTTATGTTACTGCCGGAGGCCGGTGTCATGCCGTACAACCCTCCCGAGGGGTATTTTGCCTATAGCCGATATCATTGCATGTGTGGGGCCATTCCTCCTATCAACGCTTGGATAGTAAGCTTCACCACATACTTGAAGGTGGCTCCCTTCCAGCTTCAGCCTAACTCTTACGCCATCCTGGTGAGCCTCTTTGTTATCTTCCAGAGGAGGTACGGGCGTCCTCCTTCTAACCGAGAAATTCGATATTTGTACAACCTGAGAGGCTATAAGAAGGGGTCTCCGTATATTAGCTTGGAAGCGGCCGTGCCCTTCAAACCAGTCCTGGACTTGTATTCCAAGTTCACCATGTTCAAGAAAGAGTGGTTCTTCGTCAAGGACGATGCTGTTTCTTTCCGCCTTTTCACTTCCGGCTGTAAGATTGATTTCATTTATATTGTTCATGTGTTTTGACTGTAGTGTTTTTTTCTGACATGCTTCTATTTCTGGCTAGCGACAGGTGGTATTGCAGTCGTGGAGGACGATTCCTTAGTGCGAATGGCTGCTGAACTAAAGGCTATTCCGACACGGGACCGGTCGGCCTCTTTCTTGATCAGGAACGCAACCCTCTTGGAGTATAATTTGATCTTACCGCGCCAGTCCGTGGTTAAGCAAAGGGATACGGCTGAGGAGAGGGCTACTAAAGCTAAGGAGGGGGCTACGGTAAAGAGCGGTAAGAGGGAGCCTTTCGCAGCGCGTCCTGCGGTCGGGGGGAAGAAACTGAAGAAGTCTGATGGCCCTTCTCCAAGTACTTGCCCGACTGTCCCGGAGGAGGAAGGTGTAGAAGAGGAGGAAGGAGGCGAAGTTGGAGAAGGGTCGGAGGGTGGAGGAGATGGCGACGGTCAAGGTGGTAGTGGTGTTGCTGCTCTAACCTCTGAACAAGACCTCGAACTGGATGAGGCTCTCCGTCGGGCCTTCGGGGAGTCGGAGGGAGAGTCGGAAACGGAGAAGGGAAAGGAGAAGGAAACGGAGAAGGCAAAGGAAACCGGAAAAGCTGTGGCTTCAGCTAGGGTGACTCCGGCGATGCAAGGTGAACTTTTGTCTTCTGCCGATTCCATTTTCGATAGGGACTTAGAAATTTTTTACGGTTCACTTCCGTCCTGGAATGAGATCCAGGACTTATTGCAGTATCCCACTCCTTCGCCGGGTTTGTATAATAGATGTGTTTCCTCACTTTTCTTTCTTTTTAACTTAGCACATTCTTTGAATTGCGGATTATTGTATGTTCGTAACACTTGTTCTTTATTCCAGGGGCAGGCCAGGCGGGTAAAACGTCGGATGTTCGACACCGCCTTGAACAATTTAAGTCGAGGAGAGCTTCCGCGAAACCTTCTACTGATCGCACTGGGGATGTAGTCAGTTACCGCCCTCTTCTTGGGGTCATCGAAGAGGGTATTCAGAAAAGGAAGCGGAGCCGTTCCTTATTTGAGTCTTCTTCTGCTTCGCAGCTTCCTACTCTGCCTCCCCCTACTCAGCCTCCTCGTGATACTACGGAGGAGAGCACGGAGCCCTGCCCCCCTCCTCCTCCTTCCAAGAGTTCTACTGTCATTCATATAAGGCGTCCCGATGTGCCTCGCCCCGTGCCTCGTGACCCTTTTGCCGGTCATCCTGATTTAGACCCAAGTTTTCGGGACATTTCATTCGATGAGACCACGGGCGAGCACCTCCTTCCCCGCAACCCCATGGTAAGAGTGCTGGACGAGGCCAAATCTTTAGATCTTGATTTACTTACTACACGGGTAGTCACCGTGGGGGATGAGGCCAAGGCTAATATCGACCGGGTGGCCGCAGAGACCAAGAAGTTAATGGAGCATCATGCTAGGTTGGTCAAGGCCGGGGAAGAGATCGGGAGTGCTAACATTCGGTTGAGGTTAAAGGTTGCCGATCAGGCCAAGCAACTCGCCGACCAAGCCATCCAGATTTCTCAGCATGAGGAAGCCTCCAAGCGTCTGAAAGAGACCATGGAGAAGGCCAGTAGGGCGGAATTACGGAAGATGGAGGTCGCTTGCAGGGAACGGATTAACATAGCTATCGCAACGGTGGATGAGGTTCGAAATGCGGATCTCGAGTGGGTAGAGGAGTTGTCAGGGAGGCTCGAGGCTGCGGAGATGGCTCAGGCCGAGTTGAAGGAGGAGATGGAGGAGATGAGGAGGTCCCTCAAGTTGAAGGAAGAGGAAATGAGGAGGTCACTCCAGGCTGACTGCTTGAGATACCAATCAGAGAGGGACGTCGCCATCGCCAAGTTGCAAGCTTCCGAGGCCCGGGTGAGGGAGTTTGAGGAAAACGAGGGGATGATGGATGAGATGCTGCAGGATATGTACTTCCACACTTGGAAGGAGGGCGGCTTGTCTTGGATGGACGATTACCCTCGGGTCATGGCCAAGGTGTATCTCCAGGCTTTAGAGGAGGCCAGGGTGAATGCGGGTAAGGAAGGCGGAGAGGCTTTCAACTTGAGTGCGGTTACTGCTCAGTTTTCAAAGGAGGAGCAAGCGGCGGTGAAGGAGGGGATGCGGCTACTCGCTGCAGAGGAAGCGGGCGTGCAGTTGGATGATGAGGATCAAGCGGCGGATGCTGGTGAGTTATTCTTTTCCCTTTCTTTTCTTTCCGTGTTTTCATAACTTGATCGTTCGTTTAATGAATTCCTCCTCTGATCTGGACAGGTGGGACTTCAGATCCACATGCTGGGGGCTCTGATCCTGCGGCTAAGTAGGCTGGGGGAGTTGGTGATGGAGTGTGGATGCATCTGCCATCTTTTTGTTTCTTTTTTATCACTGTTTATGTTAGTCTTTGATATGCAACTGTAATAAAATTATTTGCAAAGAATAACTTCGTGTGATCTTATAATATAAGCTGATTTTGTCATGTTTAAATGTTGTTGCTATCTTTATGTGCCGTGTGAGAAGTATAATTATGTATATGCCTGTGATTCTAGTTGTGTTTGATGTTAAGTTTTTGCTTGAAATATAATTTCACGCTTTGCAATGTCAGTGTATGAATAAGCTATAGTTACGCATTTATGTACAAGAGAAGAGAGTACCGCCCTTTATGTTTTATTCGCAGGCGGTAGCTTTGAGTGTCTTGTGTAACTGTTCACGGGTATAGCCGAGTGCCCTGCCACCCAGTACGCAGGCTTAGAGCCTCATGAGTGAATGCTTCCTATTCGGTTTCCTGTACTTTAGAGTTTGTTATACAGGATAGGAGAAAAATATTTAAATGGAATGGAAATATAGTAAAAGTAAAACTTCCAGTCACGGAAGGCCGTCGATGTGCTTAAGTTCGTGGCAAACGGGTTTTGTAGTCACTTTCCCTAGCTGTGGGTCTTGGAGACATTTGTCACCCATCTTACGCCTCTGCGGGGAGTTTTCTTTTTTACCACAGCCGCACTTAAGACACATCGGAGCCGAGATCGCGCACGGTAACTACCCGAACCATTATGGTCCGTAATCGTGGGTATTATTCGATTTACCGTGGCCGGCTAGCGTGGGTGCCGTTGGCCGTGAACTACCCCTGGCTGGCCACACCTTATGTTGGGGCTTAAAGTAGGTTCACAGTTGCCGGCGAGCCGAACGCCGTAATGAGCTGCCATCGGCTATAGTCGGCCTTTATGATGACTTATAATCGGCTCATTACAGTTGGCTTTGAGGGCAGGTGCGCAATGAGTTAACCCGCAGCAGAGGGATGCTGGAGCAAAAGTGTCTCATTGGCGAGTGCATAGAATCGTAGCGTACCTGTTAGGCCTAGTCCAGATGAGGCCGTGGTGCGTCTTGAGTGGAGATGCCATAGGATTTTGTTCAACAGAAAGGGATAAAACTTAACGAGCAGCCAAGACATAAAGGAACAAGTTAAAAAGAGACAAGATTTTTTAAAGTGGTTCGGCACGGAAATGCCTACGTCCACTGATTCTCTTTGTTAATTCACTTTATATGGGCAGTACAGGTTAAGAAAAGTATCGACGGAGGTGTCGGATGTTCCATGCCCTCTGGAACACCTCTCCGTCCACTGTTGACAAAATGTAAGCTCCGTTGTGGAGATCTTTATGAATTACATATGGTCCGTCCCAGATGGGGTCCAGTGCCCCGGGGCGCGGAAAGATTCGCCTGAGGACAAGATCCCCTTCTTGTAAGCTGCGATGCTTGACTTTGGAATTGTATTGTGCTGCCACTTTTTGTTTGTGAGCTGCTGCTTTGAGTGCTGCATCGTTCCTCCTTTCCTCAATCAGATCCAAAGACATGAGGAGGAGTCTTTCGTTTTCTTCTGGGTTGTAGTGGATCCTACGGTGAGAAGGCACAACAGTCTCAACTGGGAGCATTGCCTCCGATCCATATGCCAAAGAGAAAGGAGTATGTCCCGTTGATGTTCTGAAAGATGTGCGGTATGCCCATAGTGCCGTAGGAAGTTCGTCCACCCAAGCGCCTTTTGACTTTTCAAGTTTCTTCTTGATTAGGGTTTTGAGAATTTTGTTGACAGCTTCAACTTGTCCGTTTGCCTGAGGGTAAGCTACTGATGAGAAGCTTTTATGAATTCCATGCTCTTGGCACCAGTCGGCAAATTCTTCGCTGTCAAATTGGAGCCCGTTGTCTGATACGATCTTGAGGGGGACTCCATACCTGCACAGAATGTTTTTGATCAAGAAGTTGATAACTTTTGCTGAAGATATTTTATTTAAAGGTTCCGCTTCCACCCATTTGGTGAAATAATCGACTTCCACTATAGCATATTTGGCTCCGCCTCGGCCCGTTGGCAGTTCGCCAATTAAGTCAACTCCCCATACAGCAAAGGGCCAAGGGCTGGTCATTTGAGTAATTTCGTTTGTGGGTAGTCGAGGGATCTTGGCGAACTTCTGACATCTGTCGCATTTCTTAACGAAGTCTAGGGCATCTTTGTTTAGTGTGGGCCAGTAATATCCATATCGGAGTATCTTTCTTGCCAAAGTCTGTCCTCCAGTGTGATCTCCGCATCCTCCCTGATGGATGTTTGTTAATATCTCCTTGGCTTCCCTTCCGGCGACGCATCTTAATAGGGGGCTAGAGAAGCCACGCCGGTAGAGGATGCCTTCTTGTATTGTGTAGTGGGGAACTTTCCTCAAGATCTTCTTGGCTTCGTCACGCTGTCGGGTAGTATGCCATCTTGCAAATATTTCCGGATAGGAGTCATCCAGGTTCCTTCTTCGATTGCAGTTATCAGATTCGCTTGTTCGAAACTCGGGGCTAGCTGCCTTGAGATTGCTAGTGCTCCGGAAATGGTGCTGTCCTTCATACTAGCTTGCTTTGCAAGTTCATCTGCCTCTTGGTTTTCTTCTCGAGGAATGTGTTTGATTAGATAATGGTCCAATCGATCGAGCAGTAGTCTGGTTTTCTTTAGGTATGCTGTGAGTCGTTCTCCTCGAGTCTGGAATTCTCCTAGTACCTGGTTTACGATAAGCTGAGAATCACTATGAATACATAAGGAATTGATTCCAATTTCTAGGGCCAGTTCCAATCCCGCTATTACTGCTTCATATTCAGCATCGTTGTTAGTGGCTGTGAACTCCAATCTTAATGCATAGTACAACTTTCTTCCCCTGGGGGTGATGATCACAATACCTGCCCCCGAGCCTTGTTCGTTTGATGCTCCGTCTACAAAGAGGTTCCATTTGATGTTTTTTGCTACTTCGGATTGTTCCTTGCCTTCGTTGGTAGTGAATTCGGCAATGAAATCAGCCATGGCTTGTCCTTTGATAGCGGTGCGGGGATGGTAGGTGATATCATACTGACTTAGTTCGATGCACCATTTGAGGAGTCGCCCAGAAGTGTCAGGACGATGGAGCACTTATCTTAGTGGTTGATCGGTTAGAACCCTGATGGAGTGAGACTGGAAGTAGTGTCGCAGTTTTCGTGACGCGATCAATAAACAATATGCTAACTTCTCAAGTTTAGGATATCTGGCTTCTGCCCCTGTAAATCTCTTGCTTACAAAGTAAACCGGGCGTTGTGTGCGGTCTTCTTCTCTTACCAAGGCGGCGCTTAGAGCATGAGATGATACAGCGAGGTATAGGTATAACACTTCACCTTCATTTGGAGTTGAGAGTACTGGTGGTCTCTGAAGGTGTTCGATTAGGTTGAGGAAGGCTTTTAAGCATTCGTCGGTCCACTCGAACCTCCCTTTGTCTTTCTTGAGTGCTTCGAAGAAAGGGACACACTTGTCAGTTGCCTTGGAAATGAATCTGCTTAGGGCGGCCACCTTTCCGTTTAGGCTCTGCATTTCTTTTCGAGTGGAAGGTATCCTTATTTCTTTTAAAGCCCGGATTTGTTCAGGGTTTGCTTCGATTCCTCTGGCGTGGACGATGAATCCTAAGAATTTTCCCGATGATACTCCGAAGGAGCACTTTAGAGGATTCAGCTTCATTCCATATCGGCGAAGTACCTGAAATGTACCGTCCAGATGGCTTACATGGTCGTTGGCTTTCTTGGACTTTACCAACATGTCATCCACATATACCTCCATAGTTTGTCCTATCAACTCTGCGAACATTTTGTTGACGAGGCGTTGATAGGTAGCTCCAGCATTTTTGAGTCCAAAAGGCATTACTTTGTAACAATATAATCCGCGGTCGGTGATGAAGCTAGTGTGGTCCTGATCGGGGGCGTGCATGGGGATCTGGTTATATCTGGAGTATGCATCCATAAAAGATAGGAGTTCGTGCCCAGCTGTGCTGTCTACGAGTTGGTCAATTCGGGGAAGTGGGAAGCAGTCTTTCGGGCAAGCGTCATTCAGATTGGAGAAGTCAATACATGTTCGCCACTTTCCATTGGCCTTTTTTACTAGCACTGGGTTAGCGATCCATTCTGGGTAGATGGCTTCCCGTATGAAGCCATTAGCAAGTAGATTCTTTACTTCCTCATCAAGGGCTGCCGATCGCTCTGCCCCCATGCTCCTCTTTTTCTGCTTTACTGGTACCTTGGTGGGATCGATGTTCAACATGTGGCATGCTATGTCTGGGGAGATTCCTGTCATATCGGCATGAGTCCACGCAAATACATCTAAGTTGTGGCGGAGAAAGTCAATGAGTTGATCCTTCAATTCCGTTTCCAGCTGAGATCCGATTTTTAATAGTCTACTTGAATCATGCTTATCTACCGATACGAATTCCATAGCCTCTGCAGGCTCGGCGGTAGCCTCCTCCTCTTTATCCCTGGGGTCTAGTTCATTGAAGGGATCGCTTGTGTATCGAAGAGGAGGGGCTTTCTTTAGTTGCTATGCCTCCAAGCTTTTCATGCAGAGAGTAGTCTCTGCATCTTTTCCTTTATTCTTTCTGCGGTTATTGCGAAGTTCAGTTACGTAGCAGTCTCGGGCAGCATCTTGATCTCCTTCTACTTCTCCTACTCCGTTGTCTGTTGGAAATTTCATTTTCAGGCACCAGGGGGCTAATACAATCTGAAAGTCAGACAAGGCTGGTCTTCCCAAGAAAGCGTTGTAAGCCGAGTGGTTTTCTATTAGTACGAACGTTTGTTTTCGCACAACGGAGCGGGGATGACTTCCTATTTCGACGAAGAGGTCAAGCTGCCCGAGGGGCATTTTTGCATCTCCAGTGAAACCGTGCAGTGGTTTGTCACAGGGGGATACATCCTTCATTGATAACTTCATTTTGTCGAAAGCATGTTTGAACAGGATATTTACGGAGCTTCCCGTGTCTATTAGAATCCGAAAAACTTTAGCTGGACCAAACCAGGCAGAGATGACCATGGGATCCATATGTGGGTACTGTCTTCCTTCCAAATCATGCCTACTGAATACAATGTCATTGTTTTCTTTTCGTTTCGGGTGGCGTTCCTCCGTAATGGAGTTAACATATCCTTCGGCATTTCTAAGCGACTTGCCGTACCTTTCCATCTCTGCCCAACTTCTGTCGGCGATGTGTGGTCCTCCTGAGATGGTAAGGACCACTATCTTCTCTTGACTAGAGCCACTGGTGTTGTGATTGTTGCGATTCCCTCCGCCTACTTCTGGGAGGGGTTGCTTTGAGTTCTCATTGGCAGGAGTTGGAGTCCTGTTCTGACCTTTCACATAACGTTCCAGTCTTCTTCTTCTAATGTGTTCTTCGATCAAGTCCCGAAGATGGTGGCATTCATTGGTGTCATGTCCGTGGGATTCGTGGAAGCGACAGAACTTTCCGGACTTGAGTGCGTTATCTGATTCTTTCTTGTGTGGGGGGCGCTTGTATCCGAGTTCGCCCTGAGTGGCTAGGTAGATGTTTTCGATTGTTTCATTCAAAGGGGTGTAGGAGTCAAATCTTGGCCCTGGTCGATATTGGCGCTTCTCAACCTTTCTGCCCCCAGCATTGTCTCTAGATTCATTTCTTCGAGCGTCCTTAGCTGCAGTGGGAACCTTGTCCTGAACTATCTTGCCTTGTTGTCCTGATTGCCTTTCTGTAGCAGCGTCTTCAAGTCTCATATACTTTCCAGCTTCATGAAAGAAATCAGGCAAGGTAGTTGGTTTTTCCTTAGTTAACCTTCTGGCAAACTTGGTGTCTGGATGTACACCACTACAGAGGGCCATTAGAGTGAGTTTTTCATCGGCATCTTGAACTGCTGCCGCTGCGGCGTTGAACCGTGTTAGATATTGTTGCAGCGTCTCTCCGGATTTCTGTTTGACATTGGATAGAGAATAAGCATCCTTGGGTTGTTCCACATGGATGCGGAACTGGCTAATAAACCTTTCTTTTAACATCTCCCATGAGCTGATGGATCCTTGGGGTAGATGGCAGAACCAGGAGGCAGCTAGATCTGATAGGAATAGCCGAAAGCATTTACATAATACTCCTTCTGTTGCTCCACTCATGAGCATATGCTGGGTGTATCTCTGCAGGTGTACGATGGGGTCGGAAGTTCCTTTGTAAGGTTCCATGGTTGGCATTTTCCATTCCCGGGGAGTGATGGCAGTTTCGATATTTCGGGTAAAGGGACTGGTGACCCTAGCGCCTATTCCCCGGTCCCTTTGCTCCCGTTGGACACATTCTCTGAATAATCGTGCCATTCGTTCGTCAGAACTTGGAGCGGACAAAAATGAGCTCGGTTCTTCCCTGCGGGATCTATCTCGTCCAGATGACCTGTAGGGATGGTACAGTCTATCACCTCTAGCATTATCCAGTGGTTGTCTTTGGCTGCTTGGATGCACGCTAGGACCAGCTACAGTTGCCCCCTGCCTTGATCTTCCCCTGTGGGGTTCTGTTTCGAGCACATTCATGGGGTCAACTTCGGGCTGGGTTCTAGCTCGGCTCCGTTCAGCGGGGTTTCTATGATTAGGTGGCATGACTGGCTCAGCTACATCCGACCCTCGCCTGGTGCCTCCCCCGCTAGGTTCGGTTCCAAGGGCTTCCTCGAGTCGGAATTCGGGCTGAGTCCGGGCGCGGCCCCTATCATCGTTTTTCCTGTCGATAGCTTGTTCGAAGAGTGAAGACCTTTGTTGCCTCCGGGATCCTCCGGATTGGGATTCACCCCATGATTCAGTGTTGCGGTTGGACTCTTCAGCATCCCTTAAGCGTGTCATGAGTTGGTCCACCAAAGTTTCTTGTTGGGATGTGAAGCGGTTAGTTACTTCAGCCACAACCCTGTCCAGATCTGCCCTAGTGATTGGTTGTTCCGTTGCGGGACCAGTTGGATTTTCCTGATTTTCATCTGGTACTGCTGTTGAAGTGGGCTGATCTGTGATTGCTGGATCTGGAAGGCTGCTAGTTGTGATGTTCTTTCCTTTGTTAACATCCCTTCTCTGTTTGGAAGGCATGATTTCTAAGCAATGAGTGATGTTGTTAGGAAGAAGGTTGAGTGGGAGAAGATGAAGCTTGAGTTCTGAAGATGAAGTCTGAGTTCAATTCTCAGTGAAAGCACCAAAAATGTTTGCACAAAAAATGGACAAACACCTCCGAGTCGTATTATTTAGTTGATTATATGTGATTTTCAATGATTTTAGATGAGTATATAAATATAAAAGAAGTAGGGGCTGAAATGTAAAAGACACGCGGATTTATAGTGGTTCGGCCAGAATGTGCCTACGTCCACTTTATATGTTATTATCTTCTTTCCTTCAGATTACAAGTACAATGCTTCGTATATGAGTATATGAAAGTAGTTTGAAAGTTCCTTCCTTGCTTGAGCTCTCAAACTTGTCTGCCATTGTTGTACCCCTGCCCCTCTATTTATAGAGTGAGGTAGGGGGCAGGGGTCTTGGAAGTGTATAGCTGCTGGTGGGCCCGGGCTGGAGCAATCTGGACTGGCAATCTTCTGGTTCGGCGAAGCCTTGGTTCGGCCGTGCTGAGGTTGGACCGGTGGTAGCCTCCTCCGGCTATGGTGGTCCGGTGATGGGTGGATATGTGCCATTCGGTAATGGGTTTACATGGAGTTGGTTCGGTCTTGGAGGTGAGTTGGTTCGGTACCAACCAGGCTCGGTGAAGGCTTGTGGATCGGTGGAGTTCGTGAGAGGAGCATGGTTCGGCATAGGGGCATGAAGGCTGGTGGACCGGTAGTGACTGGACCGGTAGGGTCTGGTTCGGTATGGGGCTTGACCGGATGAAGTTGGTTGATGGCTGCCGAATGGGTCGTGCCGAATGGGACATAGGATATGCCGAATGGACTCATGCCCGAATGGATTTGTACACTGAGAATGCCAGATGGGCTCCTATGCTTACGTTGAGCCTTGTGTTTGCTGAACGAGGTGGAGGTTGCGAGCCCGGGTAAAACTTGTGACATCTTGGTCTTGAGATCCTCTGGGTGAGAATTCGCCCAACATATATTATCAGATATACAAACTTACACAAATTAAGATCAGTCAATTAAGGATGTAACATAAATTCAAATCAATAACAATGTTTTCCATCAAGAAAAGGTGGAATGA
Source organism: Allium cepa (assembly GCA_030765085.1). NCBI lineage: Eukaryota > Viridiplantae > Streptophyta > Magnoliopsida > Asparagales > Amaryllidaceae > Allium > Allium cepa. The sequence continues at coordinate 239,735,420 of CM060930.1, forward strand.
ACGAATTTAAATATTAACAAAGGAAAATCAAATATATATTTGAAATATTTAAATTCATTCAAAAGATCTGTTAGACCAATAAATGGTATAACATTTCAGATGTAAAGTGTAGTAAGTTCCTCCTTGATTTGATTATTTACAAGGAAATGATGAGGCATTGGTTAACCTTGTTGACTTGATTACTACATAGATGAAGATGTGATCATGAATAAAATGATTACATCGACATGGTTAATGTGGATATGAGGTCTTCATATCAACGAGGTTAATGAAAATATGATAGAAACAATAATGATTGGAAGTTAAATGACCTTTGAGATAAAGTTCATTTTGTTACGATCGATCTATATGCTCATAGTACTCTTAGTCCATTATCGCGTATATATATATATATATATGTGTGTGTGTGTGTGTGTGTGTGTGTGTATGTATATGTATATATGAGTTCATATCAGCAATTAAAAAAGATGATCGAATAGGCCAAATATATGTCATTTGTTCAATAGGAGTAGAATACAAGGCAATAGGATACAGTAAAGTGCATTATGTATACCAATGGATTATTCATCCCGTCTTTATGTTCGAAGTCCTTTTTCCATAGTCTATATAAACATGCATATAGGAGTTCGTTATAGTCCAAGGAACTTCGACTAGATTCATGTTGAATTGGTCATGACAAGTTCATATTATGCAAGTCCAAGTCAATGATGTTCAATGAGGTCATAATCAAAGTTAATATGTAATGTCAAGTCCATGTTTATTCAATTCAAATATGATTATAGTCATATATATTTATCTCCAATTTGATTTAGGGTTACAAGGCTCTGATTTGAGAAGAAAGAGAGAAAATGAAATTCAGACCCCCAAAATGGTACCCCTTGGGTTATATTTATAGAGGTTGACGGCCTCCCACTTCACATACGTCTTCGACAGGATGGACTTCGACGTCTTTCATCTTCGTCGGCATTACCCTATTTCCACGCCTTCGGCATTGTTGACTATCATCGTTAATGTAAGATGGTATCATCGAAGCGTTATAGTCTGTGTCCCCGCCTTCGTGCTATGTGAAGGACTTCATGATAGTTGATGATGTTATCAACGCCATTCATTAAGTAGTGCTAAGATCTTCGCGGGCATCGATGGTGCTTACCATCGTGACTACTTTGTTTGAATATGTGATTTCCCTCTTAATAGCGAAGTGCGTCGATGATCAAAGAGCAATGTGTCGATGAGCCCACTTTGGTCATATTGAGTGAATAACGACGCTCGTGATATATTGATAGTAGCATTTTTTCGATGTGCTGTATAGAAGTGATGTGTGATGTGGTTATCGACGAAGAGTAGTGTAACCTTTTTAATTTAAAATTTTCGAAAGTGCTTGTGGAAAGGGATGCCAGTAAGGTATTGATAGCCTCGGTAACCACTGATGACATGCCTCTTTGATATAAATCTGTACTAATAGTCAATATCTTTGAAGCCATCAAAAGGCCGTATTGAAGTCACTTAAGTATGGCCTCGATAATGAGCGTTGTGATTATGATCGAAGACCTTCCTAGTTTTTTTAATATGCGATATGACTGACATGGTCTTGGGGTTTATTTTTTTGTGAAGGTAGATGAGGCACATCATCAAAGTAGTATGTCATCAAAGTGATAAAGTGAGGTGTGATACACCACCAAGAAGGTATGTTGTCATCGAAGTGATGAAGTATAGTGAAATACACCTTCAAAGAGATATATTGGCATCAAAGCGACGAAGTGCGGCTCTACTCTTATAACATTTTTCTGATACTGAAATTATATGCATAACATTTAGCCCCACCACCCTTCAGTATAAGAGAAGATTTTCACTCTTTAGGGTAAAAATAAGAATTCCTTCGTATTTTTCAGCAACAACATCCTCTGGCTGACTTTATTTTCCTATAAAACATAAAGAAAATGACAACTTTCATTAGTTATTTTCCTTCTACATTCATTTGAATATTTGATTTATCATCTACTGTCCAAAAATTTTATATGAATTTACGCTTACAACTTTATATTAAGTGTTAATAAAAATAAACTTTCGGGCATAGGATTGAAAAATTATTTAATCAAGTTACGAGTGTAAACATAAGAAACTCTTTTCAACAATAAGAGGCTAATACCTTGGAAATCAATATCAAAAAATAAAATTCGAAAATTAATATCTTAGAGATGATAGCAGAGAATCTAAGTTCAATTCTGGGAAATGATAATATAAGTCCCCAAGTCTAAGTATACTGATGATGGTTAAAATCCAAAGGTTCCTGCTTGATAGTAACATAAGAAGACAAGAAATCTTTATCTGTTAATAAAAATAGGAGGCTAGCAATCCATCTAATTATAATAAAAGACCGAGAATTCGTATCTAGTTGATAATAATAGAAGACAAGATGTTTTCCTCTAATGAAAACATTAGTAGTTCAAAAGTCCATTTCTGGAAGTACGGGATAAAAAGACCAAAAATCCATATTCGATAATAATAGGAGAAGACTAGTCATCCTTATTTGGCAATAATTATAAAAGACAAGAAATCTTATTTGGTAATAATAGAACAAGACCAGACATCCATATCTAGCAACAATAAAAGAAAATTAAAAATCCATATTTGGTAACAATAGAAGAAGACCATAATCTCTTATCTGGTGGCTGAAAATTGTATTTATTAGGGAATATAAACAATACATACTAAATGGACCTTCCTTTAGAAAACTAGATTTGGTTTGAAGCTCTAACTGGCTTAAATTTTGGTTGTATTAGGAGCGCTACTTTCTTTTGATTTTATTGATTTGGAGCACTATTTCGCTCTTAATTTTAATTGACTTTGGAGCACTACTTGGCTCTTGATATTAATTGATCTACCTTTTGAAGATTTCGGTTTTTTAGTGGGGTCTTTGATGATCATCCGCCCTCCAGGAGGTGTTTCAATAAGGCCTTTGATGATGGCACCAAAAGCTTGGTCGGTGCTTTAGTAAGGCCTTTGATAATGGCACTAAAGGCTTACTCCGTCCACCCTCGAGGAGGCGCTCCAACAAGGCCGCATAGGTTGGATTTGAAGACTTGCATAAATTTTGGCCTCACCAAATGATTACTTTCGCATCCCTCTAAGAGGCACTTCAGTAAGGCCATTGATAACAAACTAAAGGCTTATAGCCTTTAATGACCGGGACCTTTGATGGCCGGGACCTCTTGCGGTCAAGCCATTGATGGCTGAGCTCTTTGAGGTCAGGACCTCATTCAATCAAGCCTTTGATGGCTGGGGCCTTTGATGGCCGAAACCACTTACAGTCAAGCCTTTGATGGTTGGGGCCTTTCTATGCCCTAAGAGAATATCATTCTTTCTGCACTTATATTGATAAATTCCTTCCTTATTCATTCTGTGTTGTGAAGTCGTAAATGCTCAGCATTCGATGTGCTTGCTATGACAATGCCATCTAGCCAACGGAGCTTATAAGCCCTAAGTAGGATTACTTTATGCGCAACCAAGGGGTCTTCCCAATTTGGTCCTAGAGGCCCATCTGTTGAATTTGTGGTATTTGCCATGACTCTTCGAAGTACTAGGTCTCCTTTTGGAAATAATCTTTCTCTTTAGAATTGTAGTACTTGGTTATTCTCCGTTGGCACTCAACCGTTCGGATAGTCGCCTCATCCCATAGTTCATTGATTAAGTCTAAGGATTCTTTCTTTAGCTCTTGATTTGGGTCAAATGCATATGCGATCCTCCAATGAAAAGGAATCTCGACTTTGATAGGAAGCATGGCTTCACATATATAAGTAAGGGAATATGGGATATGCACTGTTGTAATTTTAGTAGAAGTATTATACACCTACAGAATAAGGTGAAGTTAATTTACCCATTTCCCTTTTGCCTTGTCTAATCGTTACTTTAAAATAGTCTTTATGGTATTGTTAACTGCTTCAACGGCTCTATTTTTGGGATGGGCTATAGATGAATAGATTGTGATAATTCTAAATTTGTTGCAGAATCGAGTGAATTCCTTCCTTTCAAATTTAGTTCCATTATCGGAGTTATTTTATGCAGGAATCTAGATCAGGTGATGATATTATTGATTATGAATTTGAGGACCTTTCCTAATTGGAGTGGTTCAAATTCTACCCATTTTTAAAATAATCAATGGTTATCACTGCGTTTTTAGGTCCTCCTTTAGATACAGGAAATGGTCATATTAAGTCGATTCCCCATACATTGAAGGGTCATGGACCTGATAAAGAAGTCAACTCACTTAGTGTAATGAGGAATTTTAGAGAATCTTTGACATTTGACACAACTTATCACATGACCGATAGCTCGACTAGTCATTTAAGGCCAATAAACCATGGCTCATAACTTCTTAGCTAGCTTTATTCCGTTGGAATGATCCCCATAGAATCCTTCATGATTTTCCTTTAGTAGTTTTGACCCTATTTATAGGCTAAGACATCTTAAGTAAGGGAGCAAGTATCCCTTTTTATAGATTATCTTGTCTAACATGATAAAAGTTGGGGCATGGCTCTCATGAACTTTCCACTTGTATGCTTGGTTTCTCATGACAACTTACCGGTACAATTCGGGCTTCTAACGCCTCTCATGAACTTGTCAACTTAGCTAAAGAGTTAACTTAAAAGTTTTTGCCTTGCGGCACTTGATTAGTGCAACGTCCTTCTTATGATATCTCTGATTAGTGCAACGTCCTTCTTATGATATCTTCGAATTGAGTTAACATCTTCAATATCTTCTTAACATACTTGGTTAGTGCAACGTCCTTCTTATGATATCTCTGATTCGACTATTTTACTATTAATTGTGATTCGCTAAAGATCTCAATTCTTGGGATTTTCAACTGAAGGGACCTAGATAAGTGTCACTATTATTAATTCATATTCTTCTACATTATTAATAGTTGGGTATCATAACTTTATTGCATAGTGTAAGCGATGCCCATCAGGAGTTATAACCACATATCCAGCTTTAGCTTCTTGTTCATTTGAGGCTCCATCTACCTGCCATTTAGGTTTCAAATCTTTCTCTTTTTCTGATTCGTCCTTAACAAACCTTGTGCACTCATTGACAAAGTCAGTTAGCGCTTGTCCATTGATTGATACTCATGGTAAAACTCGATATCATAATAGCTAAGCTCAATTCACCACTTAGCTAACTGTCCTGAAGTTTGTAGCTTGCAAATTACTTTTTTAAGCGGAAAATTAGTTTAGACTTTAATGGGGATATGCTTGAAAGTAATCCCTTGATCTGTGTGGTAAGCGTTAAGAGGTATGATAGTTTTTCTATAACTGGATATGTAGATTCCGCATCCTTGAGTCTTTTGCCAGTATAATACATTGAAAGTTGAACCTCTTTTTCCTCTCTTATCAACACTAAGCTAACTACATTTTTATAGACAACCATATAGACATAAAGATTTCTCCATCCACAGGACCAGAAAGAGTTAGCAGTTTTCCAAGTGGTCTTCTATCTTTTGGAATGCTTTCCAACAAACTTCACTCCATTCAAAGTTTTTCCTTTTCTTGATCACATTGAAAAATGGGATAAATTTATCAGTTGCCCAAGAGATGAATCTATGCAATGCCACCACTCTACCATTAAGACTCATTGCATCCTTTCTTATTTTGGGTTCTGTCATGTATTTGATAGCTTGGATTTGGTCAGGATTAGCTTCAATTCCTCTTGCACTCACTATGAACCCTAAAAACTTGCCAGACTGGATCCCAAATGAACACTTCTATGGATTAAGTTTCAATTGATATTTTCGCTACACAACGAATATTTCTTCCAGGTCTTCTAGGTGGCTGCTTCTTTTATGAGATTTAACTAGCATGTCATCTACACATACTTTCATGTTGCAGCCAATTAGCTCTCTGAACATTCTATTTGCGGGTCTCTAATATGTAGCGCCTTCATTTTTTAGTCTAAGGTGCATTACTTTGTAGTAGTAAGTTCCCCAATCTATTATAAAGCTCATGTTTCTTCATCAGGCTTGAACATTGGTATTTGGTTATATCCTGAATAAGCATCCATGAAAGGTAAAAGTTGATGTCCGCTTGTTGCATCAACTAAATGATCTATCCTTAGGAGTGGATAGTAATCTTTTGGGCATGCCTTATTTAAATTAGTTTAATCGACACAAGTTCTCCTTGCCTATTAGATTCTTAATAGAATTGGGTTTGGCAACCAGTTTGGATATAAAACCTCTACGATAAATCCATTCTGAAGTAACTTTTTGACTTTCTCCTTCAAAGCATTAGATCAGACTTTATCGAATTGCCTTTCTTTCGGTGGATCGGCATGAATTTTGGATCTATGTTCAGAGTATAGAACATAATGGTTAGGTCTATCCTCGCCATATCTAAATGGTTCCAAGCAACACATCTTTGTTAGACTAAAGAAAATGAACTAAGTCCCCTTTTAGTTCACTATCTAGTTCTTTTCAAACCTTTACTATTTTCATCATGTCAATTGGGTCAATACATATTTCCTCAAGCTCCATGGTGGATCTCATCCTCTCTTGATCACCTCTACAATCGAATTTAATGCTAATTTCTTCCCTCTACTTCTTCATCCATTAGATTTGCACCTTTTCTCTTTCTTTCTTTTCTGAAAAAGTTAATTTCCTAAACATTTGTTATTTTCCATATGGATTTTATGATATGTTTTAATGTGAAAACCCTACTTATGACATCTAAATGCCTTGGGGATTTATATTCAGATCAGAAATGATATTTTAGAGATGTGTTTTAATTTTCTTAATTTTTTAAATTAATGTAGATTTTATATGAATTTTGCAGTAAAGAAAATGATTATTTGGGTTAAAATTTAATTTAAGGAAAATCACTTATATTTCGGGTTTGAAATTTATATATGTTAGATAACATATTAAGAATGATTTTCTAGAATTTTTGTAGATTTTTCCTAAGTGTTTTAATGGATGTATAAAATTATATAAGGTATGCGACTTAAATATTTTATATATTTATAAAAGGAGAGGGGGTATTTTGTAAATAATTTGAATATTTTTTTCATGTACTTCGGCAGTACTTTTAGAAATAAAGAAATCAGCAACCAATCAGATTTTAACAAACAAGGTTGGGTAGTGGAAAAGGACTATTTTAAATGTCAGTTTGAACTGTTCTTATTTTGCCTCTTTTGGCACCATGCTTTCGACCATGTTCCATCGTCGCCATCACTTTTAATACCAATGCGCATGGCATCAAAAATTTGGTGCTCATCGAATTGGATATAAGTGGAAGGTATGCTGTTGAAAAAAGGTGTTCCGATGGGTTCAAAGCGCTATTTTTCTTTCAAATAAAAATGCGCCTACCTAATCTTCGATGAAATGCTTTCGACTCTGTTAGCTTCTGACTGGGTCAATTTGTTTTAAAGAAATGGTTTCGAAAGAGATTGCGCCTTTTATTTTAAGCAAATGCTTTCGAGGGGGTCGAAACCCCTAGCCGCTGCTTTTCTTACCGTTCGAAATAGAGTTTTCGAAGGGAATACTTTGTTTTTAGAACTAAGTCGCTTCTCCAATGCTTTCGAAGGTATTGGTTTCAACACCATCACTACTTTACTTAGGAAAGAGCTTTCGAAAGAATGCTTTAGACTTAAATATTTTATGACTTTTTTTTCTCATTTGAAGGTAGAACCCAAAGGTTTCGAAGGAGATAGTTTTAGATGGTTTCAAAAAGTTGTTCCACATGTTTTACTTGAAACCAAATGGTTTCGAAAGGTTTGATGGTTTTAATGCCTTTGAAAGGTTTTAATGAAGGTTTTGAAAGGGGTTATTCCCTAGTGATTTCGAAATGTTTTAAGGAAGGTTTCAAAAGGGTTGGTTCCCGGTGGTTTTGAAAGGTTTGAAAGGAAAGGTTTTTCCTATGTTTTTGAAATTCTTAAGTGTTTTAAAGATAAGATGTAAAAGGTTTTAATTCTTTCGAACGAAAGGATTTTCAACGAATTTGAAAGGGGTACTTTCAAGGGTTATGAAAGGGGTACTTTCAATGCTTTCGAAAGGGTTGTTTAAAGGTTTTAAATAAGGTTTTGAATGTATTACCTTGGCAATATGGCCTAAGTGTTTTTAAGTTAAAAAGGGTTTTAACTTATTTTGGAGGGATAGGTAACCACCATTTTATTTCATCAACATTATTTTGGATAAAGTATATATAATATGGCAAATAGCTTAGAGTAAAGTAAAGAATGTATTTTCCTTGTATAAGCATGATTTAAAAGGTTAAATCATTTTGAAAAGGTTTTCAAGGAAAATGGTGAAGGGTAGTTAACCCTAAAAAAGACTCAGATTAGAGGACCAGATGGGACTATTGTAGGGTCATGCCCTATATTCCTTGCTATTAGCCCCTAGCTAATTCAGTCTAAAATTCTAGTGTGCAAGGCTTAGTCATAGGAAAGATAAAAATATGGTTACACACAAGAAGGAATATTTATGTATAGAGATAGGTCATTGGTGAGCCCATAAAACGATTAGTATCAGTTGATACTTATAAAGTAAATTAAGGATAGATCATCCAGAAGTTTGTCTAACAGATGATTAGACCATTTGATATTTTGTCTGGTAGGTCCAGGTCAGCCAAGGTTTACTAGTTAGCCAAACAAAACTACATTTTTCAGACAGATAGTCCGTTACCTATTTTATTATCATAAAGGATATTGCTATTATTCATATAATTAGTTAAATTAACCAATTTGGCTACAGGATTTCGATTTGCAAAATATATGTTTTTAAAGGAGTTAGTGAGGGGAAGCCTATTTCAGTAAGCGGGGTGGTCTCACTTAATTTCAATAAATTGAGATGAAATAGTATTATTCACACCAGGCTTTATATCTGACTCGAAGTTTCTATTTTTCCCTTAAACTCTCGTGTGGTCAAAATTGTTCTGAATAGGCAGAGAGTTGAGGTTTACATATTTTAGTATGCTGGTGAATAAAGCTTTCGAAGGCGAGCAACTGGCTTACGAATAGCTATTTAGGAGTTGCTATTTTTCTTTTATTCCGTTGTGTTGTATTTAGTCAGTTATGACTATATAGACTCTGGTCAACCAAGGGAGCATCATCATATGTCACTCTTGGCGTATTTACATAATAATTATATTTGATATGAACCTAGGAAAGCGATGGAATTATGTAACTGGATAGGAAACTTGTTTTGTGAAATTTAATCAGAAATGTTTTTTTGAAATATGTGATTTTGGTTCATGTTCAACCATCTTTGATATTATAGATACCATTTGCATTACCGTATTTTGTCACCAGAAGTTAATGCTATAGATGACTACAGGATCTGTAGCATTTAGCTTTTAGCCTCCAGATACGGGATGTTACGGCTTGATATCAGAGCATAGGTTTCTGAAAATCTTTTAACTAAAAATGACTTTTGGAAGCGTAACCCTAAGGGATTAGAGATTAGATCAGGGCATAGGATAAAGTTATAGTAATGTTCGTGTATTTGCTATGTATAAGAATACGCTTTATCTCTAGTCTCCTATCACTATTAGGTTATCAATATGTATCTCAGTAAGGTTTGAATAAAGATAGGATGCTGGATGAGGAAGAGTTAGCCCAAGAGGGGAATGCACCGTTGCAAATGGAAACACCAAACCTAATACAAGGAGAAACCAAGGTCAGGCACAAGCAGAGTATGTGGGCGCCGAAGTCCCACAAGTTGATATGGGGACTATGTATAGGTTTTTCGTAAATATCATGCAAGCAGATATTGCTGGTGGAGTGGTAGGAGGAAATGTTGGAGTGGGAGTTCAAGAAGCATCGGTGGTCAGAAATTATGTTGTATTGAGTATATACTATGTTAGGCTTGGAGGAAAGCCATTTACCGAAACTTAAGATGCTACTGAGGTGCAGAACTAATTGCTGCATTGCGAGAGGATTTTTGCAGATTTGGGGCTCAATGATGAGTAAAAGAGGAGGCTTGCGGCGAGACACCTTAAAGGAGCAGATTTATTCTAATGGAATAGTGTGGTAGTGGGAGTGAATAAGGAAATGACGACATGGGCTGAGTTTAAGAAGGGGTTTGAGGAGAGGTTGTTGTTTATAATGGCGAAGTCCACCTTGATCAGAAAGTTTGCTGAGTTGGAACAAGGGGAGACAGCAATGTTAAGGTACACAAGAAGGTTTGAGGAGTTGGCTAAGTATGGATATGCCACTGTGGATACTATGATGAAGAGAAATGATAAGTTCATCAGGGGGTTGAAGCCTGAGTTGGTAAGGGCTACATTACCTCATATTAGGGATCCTTGCGATGTTGTAGTAGAGATGGCATTGAGACATGAGGAAATGCTTGATTCTTGGGAAATGAATAAGCAAAAGTTGTCCAGGTGGGGCAGAATCAAAAAAGGAAGTTCTTTCCTAAGAAGGGTGCTCAGAAGGTTGGAGCCATAGAGAAAGGGAAGTCGAAGGTTTTTTGCTTTAAGTGCGATAAGAACGGACATTTCGCTAATGTAACGACCCGAAATTTTCAACAATTAAAATTCATTAATTTAATAAAATTTTGTGAGTTAATTTTGGAAGAAATATAAATCAATGATATCTTAATGAAATAATAACTAAAATGAATTGTAATAATGTTAATTTAAGTTAATTATTAACAATTTGAATGTAATTCCAAATAATTGAAATGATTTAAAAAGTTATAATTGATCAAATTGTAAATTTATTTGTAAAATGTATGTGTAAATTGATAATTAGATTTAAGAAGAAATTGATAATTTAAAGGACGTATTATAAATTTAGTAATGTGCAATAAATAGAAATTGGATAGAATTAGTATAGTGAAAGTGGTTATAACTTTTATTGTAAATAATAAACTTACAAATGTTATTAAATTAAGTAATGGTGACAATTGTTGTTTGTTACCAACATATTTAATCAATTTCAAATAAATGTAAATAAATGCTACATTAATGTGAGTTAAGACAATAACTGCAAATTGTGAATATAATGAATTATATAGGAATGTTAATTCTATTCACAAGGTAATAACTGATTTAGTAAAAGAGTGAAACAAGACGAATTAATTTATTGAGATTTTAAATTATAATAAAATTGACAAAATTCAATATAATTGAATAGTAGTTAATACGAATAAAAGATGGAAATTGTAGCATATTAGTGAAATAAGAGTTGAACAAATGTTAACTATGTTATTAGAGTAATAATTGATTGAGTATAAAGATAGAAACAAATTAAATCAACTTATTGAAATTTAATTTAATTAATTGGATTTAACTATAGTTGAAATTAAACACTGTAATTAGTGAAATGTTTGACACTGAATTTGATATGTAAATTTGCTTTAAGTTATTATAAATGTCTATGTAACCAAAGTGATGAAATTTATTAGTTATAAATATTGAACTAAAAAGTGATTAATTAATTTATTTAATTAAATTAATTGCTATTTTGGCCACGATTTCGGATTTCGACGAAACGAATTCTATTGGATCCGCAATAGTGAATTATTATTGGGTTTCAAGTTTCGTAGCTATCAGACTTTTTATTTGATCGTACAGACTCGAAACGCTTAGAAATCAATTAAATTAAATTCAATTGAAATCAATTTGAAATAAGCTGAATTTTAAGGTAACTTCTTCATGAGATGGAATTAGGACCTGAAACATGTTCCATTGAGTTTAAAAACATTGAATACATCTATTTTGATATATGGGATGACCAATTTTCGTTTCGGAGCCAAAATACGCCTTTTGGTCGCGTAGTCATTTCAATTAATTGATCTGGTCCATTCATTCTATTTTTCAGCTTTGCCTTTAAATATCCTATTATAAACCCTAGCTACATTCTTATTCTATTTTTTCAATATATACATTTTATCTGTCTACTTCTCCTTCTCAATGGCAGAACCAAATCCAATTACAAAACCCTAATTCCCAAATTGCAAATTTAATTTCAAATTCAATTCCAAAATCAAACTCCTCAAAACACTAACAAATTATATACCAATTCGAAGCTCTTAACAAGCGCAATCCAATTCTATGATTCGTTTTTCGATTGAGTTGTGGTTTAGCCAGCAATCACCAATTTATTTTCGGCTATCTATTGTTGGGTTTGTCGTTTAATAGCAGATCTTCGATTCTGTGATGATTAGAGGCTGCTGAAGCATAGAGCATGACGTATGGAGTCGATCAGTATGGTTCGTTCATCTCAAAGTGGAGGGAATTCTCTGCGATCGAGGTCTATAGGTAGCGGCGGCAGGTTGGCAAGAGGAGGCCGATGGGGGTCGTGCGGCGTCAGGAGGTGCGGCCAAAGGTGAGGGCGCTGGTGAGGGGGTCGGATTCAGGTGGAAAAGTGCTGGTCAAAGGAAAACCCTGGTCAAAGTTCATGATAGTGGCGGCCAGGCTTCATTCGATAGGGAGACCGCATGCGTTGCTAGGGTTAAGTGTTTAAGGTGACGTGGCATTCTTGTGTAATATTTATTTGTTTTAAAGCTTATATTATCGAATATTCTAAATTACGTAACTTTTACATACGTGATCCGTTTCATGCGCGGTTTGTTCCACTAGGATTGTATTAACATTCCGGACTATTTGACGCTAGTCTGGATGAATTTCGAGACTGTTGAATTTTGGGCCTTATTTTGAATTTCAAATCGATATAAAATCAAAGGTGAGTGTTTTAACCCACTCACAACTTCTAAAATTTCTCATGTTAGTTATATTAATTTTATATTGTGATTAGAAATTTATTGGTTGTTGTTTGGTATGTTAAATTGTTATTCTGATTAAATTTGACTTTTACTGCATTTAATCATCATTTAATTTAAGATTGAATTTAATTGTCAATTTATACCTGTTATTGATTATCAGTATCTATTTATGTTTATTGATTGATTTGGATGATGATTGTGATGAATGTTTGATTGTTGATATTGGATGACTGGATGTTGTATTTTATATTTTTATAATATTGCAAGTTCCTTATGGGTTGAAATGATACACACCCAAACGATCTATAGATTAGGGAATAATCGTTATGGGTTGAAATGATAGACTCGAGTGATTTTAAGGATTTTATCTAATTCGGGATTGCGGTTTGAAATGATATATAACTATAAAATTTTAAATTACAGATTGAAATGATAAATATCTGTATCACTTGACCCTAGGGTAAGGTAGAAATTATTTACAGACATCGGATTGGTTAAATTAAATGATTTTTTTAATCTTTGAAATTTTGAATCCAGTCAACTGATATTTTGAAATAGAAATTGATTTACATAAACTGAATTATTATCAATAATCCAAGCATTAATGCTAAATTGGAATTGATTTAATAAATTGTTCAAAGGATTTGAATTGGAATTTCAAGTTGAAGTGTCAAATATAAATGAATTTATCGGAATTGAATTATTGAAATGTTTTGATATAACTTTGAAATCCATTTCAAACTAATTTAAACTATTTTAACTAATATAAACTATTTTAATCAATTTTAAACTGTTTTAATTTATTTTAATTTACTATAACCTATTTAATCCAATTTAATCTATTTTTCCTATTCTAAAGTAATAAAATTTATATTAATCTATTTTAAATCTATTTTAATATAAGTTAAATCTATTTAATCTATTTTATGTTTATTAAATCTATTAAAATCTAATTAATATAATTCATATTTATTTAATCTATTTTAAATCTATTTAAATCAATTTAAGTCTAGTTAAATAAAATTTAAATCTATTTAAAATATTTTACTGTTTAAACTACTTTTAAATTATTAAACTATTTATGATTATCTAAACTATTTTCTAAAATTGCAAACTGTTGGAAGCTAAAGTATTTATATTTAAATCATTGATGATGATACAACTTAAGTTGGAATTTGAAATTGATACCCTTTTGTGAAATGACATATTTGAGTAAATATGATTTTGAAAGTGAAGACGATTTTGAAAGCGAATATGGTTTTGAAACTGAATATGATTTCGAAAGTGATATGATTTGAAATTAAATAAGATATGTTGATATAAATTGTGAATTGGCTTTTCAAAATGTAAAAGAACCATCCGATGTGAAATAAGCGTTTGGTTGTCAAAGAGACCGGCATCGGATTTATCATACTCTCTGCCAATACCGAAAACCATTTTAACAACTTGGTGGAGATTCTAGAAATGAAATAGGATGGTTTGGCAAACGATTTATGTATAAGGTATGACGTGGCCCTGACTCTCGTGAGTCAGCTTAGATGTGACTAAAACAGGAGCTATACTGGGCAAAGTGATGTCATTCCTCCTATCGGGTACATTTATTTGATATTATACTTTGACTTTGTGATTTATTTTGGTGGCCACCCCTCGATTTTGATATGGGAGTGTGTCCGAGGTAGGCGGTAGTAGCCGCCATACGTTACCACCAGTCCAGGAGTGCAATTGATATATCTACCCTAGCATTGCCTCGAGTGTCGTGTTCACATGCCCTAGCATGCCTTCTACGATTTTGTTTTGTACCATACCTATGGAGTTCCCTTTTGGTAAACCTCCAGTTTAAGGAGGAGCGTACGGTACTGTATAGACTATGGGAATATATAAAATGTGTTAAGGGGGATATGGGTAACGCCTTAACGCTATTTTGATACTTTTAACTTACTGTAGACATATTATAGTGGTGTATTGTACTATATAGTAGATAGTTTAACATATCCTTAGGAGATGTGAATCTCTAACAACTCTTAAGTTACTACACTCACGTTAGACACTGGATAGAAGGTGTCAAACCCAGTAAACATCTCTGACGCTGTCACACTCGTATTTATCATCGATTTAACTTATATAACATCCTTTGGTTCTGACTTTAGTGTTTTTTCTTTTCAATTCGCTCGGGTCAGCCTGAGCATTTCAGGGTTGAAGACCTTATTTCTGGAGGACGAAGACGAAGATTTGTACTACTATTATTTATTATATTCCTCTACACCCTGTTGTTCTGCTGCATTTATTATTTATTTATTCCTATTTCAGTAACTTTAATTTCTTGTTGTAAAAGGATGATCAAATGTGTTTATAAAACAGCTTCATGAACTGTTATTTGATTATTATACTTTGGCATTCGGCTGCGAGATTCTGCAATTATTTTATTTCTTTCTCTTTTCTTATTTACCCCCATAACAATCTGCCCATTTTAAATGGTTTGAGTCTGGCATATGTCTCTTATTAAAACGTCCAAAAAGGTGGGTCGTTATAATTGGTATCAAAGCTTCGGTTTAGCGATAACCTTATGTTTATGGGGTCTGACTCTTTAGAAATAGGGTACTAATACCCTAGAATGAGTCGCTGAGTGTATGTATATAAGAGAGAGTATTTGTTAATGTTATAAAAGGCTTTTGTATTGCGCAATTTGTTTGTTTTGTATTTATAAATTATGTCGGTGCATAAGACGCTATGATATTGATGGGGATTTCTAAACACTTAATAGGCAGATTGACACAATATTTGTTTTGAAATGTAGGTAAATGAAATAATTTTGCGTAGTACATATTTTTGTATATAAAATAATAGTTTTGTAAATGATATATTTGGTTGTAATATATTTTATGTTAGATAGTGAAATTTATAAATATTGGTTGAAAATGAGATTATAAATAAAATAAATATTAATTGGAATTTGAGAACTTAAGTTTCGGGATTTTTGAAATTTCTTTCAAAGGATTTTGGAATATAATATATTTTTATTATTTGGAAGAATTTCCTGATATAAATTTCAACATTATTTGAAAGAAAATGTTTAAAAGAATTTTGGAAGGAAATAAGTTCCGTACTACCCTCTCTAACGCTGGAAAATAGTTTCGGTGATGAGTGCATGCTTCATCGATATTCATTTTCAAGTTTCAAAGTGGGAAGACCGCTGTAGTAGTTTTACTACACCTTTGTTTGATAACAAATCTAAATTTTCCCAATTATGGTTGGATATATATAAGTTTTGAGTGTGTATATGTGTGTGTGTATATATTATTATAAAAAGGAATTAAAATGGAAAACGGTTGTTTAGTTCTTAAGTTTCTTTAAATTAGAAATTGAAATTATGGAAATGAATGAAGTCTTGACTATATTAATCATTGGAAACTTCTAAAATGAAAATAAGAAATTTGATGTTAAAATGATTAATGAAATAGATAAGAAACTTAAATTTAGAAACTATAAATAAAAAGGAAATGAATATAAAAAATGGTAATTATTGAATATTTTGTTAACTAAATAAATAAGAAAAACTTGGGTAATATTCAATTGCATTCTTAAGACATATATAACTTACCAACATGTTAGAAGTTGAAAATTTAAATAAGAATATGTAATATATTATTATATAAGTAAAACTTAGGAAATTTGAAGGTGTTCAATGGACTTACTTTTATAGATAAGAATTCTAATGTTATAAATTGTATAAACTTAAGTTAATAATTTGAAATGCTACTAATCATATGTAATAAAGTGGATAATGTAAGAAATAATATAAACTTAGGTTAACATTGCAAGTTATTTATAATCAGATTGAATAGAAAAGGTGAGTATTGTAAGCAAATACTTATAAACTTGAATTAATATTAAAGCAATTTATAATTAAAATGAGTACTATTTAATTGAATGATTTAGAATGGAGTTAATATTCAATAATACTATATATATAAAAAAATTATAACCAAAATTCACACGATGGTATATATATTAACTTCAGAGAGCATTAGGATAGATATATATAAAATACTTGTTGAACCATCGTTCATATTGTGGTTTCTTAAGAATTGGCTTAATCATAACTCTATTAATTACATAACAATGTGTATTTACTGCCTCTGCCTGAAAGGACAAGGGAAGTTCGTACTCATTTATCATAGATCTAGCCAACTCTTGTAAGGTTCGATTCTTTCTCTCGACTACTCCATTTTATTGTGGAGTATGTGGGGTAGAGAATTCATATTTGAATCCATTTTCATCGCAATAAATCTCAAATTCATAATTTCCAAATTCTCCACCATTATCACTTCTTAGCGAAATAATAGACATTTTCAAACACACATTTATTGTATACTGCAAAAATATTTCTTTTTCAATTTTACTACGTTAGTGCCTATTTTGCAGATAATTCAGATGCTGGATACAAACTTGAATAGAGTTAAAGATCAAGTATGAGTGTTGAGTGAATGTAGTAAGGTGAAAATGTATGTGAAATTGTATATTGAAAATCGTGTTGTAATTGAAATTATATCGTAATTGTCAATGTGTAAATGTATAGTGAGAGCTTAAATTTGTATTGTTCGAATTTGTAATAAAATATTTGTTTGAATAAAATATTTGTTTGAATATGAATTCTGTGTTATTTATTTTATTCAAAAACTATTTATTAAATTATGTGAAAAATAAATAGTGCAATAAAAAATACATTTAAACGAATATATATATATATATATATGTATGTATATGTTTATTATCATCAAACAAAAATCATAGGCTATTGTTTGCTATTGTATTCTGCAAGTAACATAGTTTATAAAGCTGGAAAATATACTCAACCAATACATTATCTCATATAATAATAATAATTCAACACTGTCAAGGCTCCACAGTGTCAAACAGTTGAATATACAATAATAAACTCATTTATATGTATGGGTAGATGTCACCTCCCGCTAGCCCATCTTCCAAACTTAATACATCTTCCACGCCTACTCCCAAATCTACTCATTTAAGAGTACCCAAGATAATAAGAAGCAAAGCATAAATCCTCAGGCTAGAAAAAAGCTTGGTATGAATGGTAAATAATCTCAAAATACTATAAAATTCGATGTATATATAGAATAGAGGGTACACTAGTCATACCTAAACTGTTCCTGCAACCAAAGAGTCCGCACATAACATAGATAATATGCTACTCCATAACAACATAAAAAGGGGACACCATGCTAAGTATTTATCAGGGTGCTCTGGTATCTCTATTCACAATACCTACTCCATACAAAGTAAACTGTCTTGGTGTCTAGGTGTCTCCATCTGTAATATGTACTCCACACTAAGTCAAGTCGAGCTGTCTAAGTATCCCTACCATAATACCAATCTTTTGTGACATCCATAGGTGAGATGTGGCTAGTGAGACACCATAACAAGCATAGAATCCATCAAACAATACTAAATGTCACCTAGTGTGCTCGTAATATATGACAAGTCGTATGACCCCTATAATACCAGGGACTAGTGGAAAGTCCCGATGCTCCGTCACACTCTCATACCTCGCTGCCCAAAGATGGATACGTATCTTGTAGCTCAAAGCTGGACACTAGACCTAAAGGGTATAGGGTGTTGGATCTCGCTTTATTGCATTTTGATTATGACAACTATACATATATATATATATATATATTAGTATCGATTAACTTTGTTTTTACAGGAAGAAACTCTACAACAGAAAATTTTCAATGGCTTAGTTGAAGATTTTAATAGAGTTTATGTGGATTAGTATTTGTTAAAATCTTCCTTGGTGATACACACACATGCACGGTCTTTAAGATATGCACAAGACACAGCAAATAGACGTCTGAAAATTCTAATTCAGACATTTGTCTGCTGAAACAAAAATTGATTCAGCATAATATTCAGGCGTCTGTTCTGAAATATTCAAACGTCTGAATATAGGCCGAATTTGCCTATTTCCTTGCTGTATATATATTTAACTATAAACAGACTTCTGAAATTTTATTTCAGACTTCTAAAAACGAATAGATGCAACTATTCAGCAAAGAGACACGACTCTTGATTCACATTTAATCGTCGAATCTCTTCGTGAATAATTGCAACTATTTGTATACTACAAATAGAGGTTTAATCAAATATGTTTTCAATCTATACTTACTCTAATTCTTTCTATCTTATCTATAGCATTAGAATTCACAAAAGCGCTCTATTTCCATATTTAAAAGATTACAAATCTTCCAAATTCTTTCATGAACTACACTATTATCATCAAGGAAAGATTATAGGAAGGGTATACATTTATTTGACATATCCGTGTTACTAAGAACACAATTAGTCAACAAACACTTTGTATTGTAAAAGTCCTCTTCAGCAGTCGAGGCAAGAAATCCCGTTCGGTTGTTCGGGTAGTTATAAACCTATTCCTCCGGGTAAAGAGAGGGTTGTTTTATGTTAGTAAAATTCCTAAGAGGAGCTTAGGGACTGGACGTAGGACGGTGGTTCGAACCAGTATAAATCTATGTTGTCACTTTTTATTTATTATTGATATTGTGCTATCTACACATTTCTATTCCATACGATCCTTCTGCAACGTTTCTTTCAGTTGGTATCAGTGCAAGGAAATCCAATAACCGTAACACCGTTATTTGATGTTTTAATATGGAAAATAACGCAAGTACCAGCACAACCACTGTCTCTACATTTGCCCAAGGACAATCTACTCAAAGACCACTATTGTTCAATGGTTTACATCACAATTATTGGGCAACAAGAATGAGGATATATATGCAAGCAACCTGTTTTGATGCTTGGAATGCAACTCAAACAGAATTCACAACTCCTACAACTAACTACTCTGCATGGACAATAGCTCAGAAAAATGAAGCAAGTGCAAATGCCAAAGCTATGAATATGTTATTCTGTGCTTTGGATAGAAATGAATTCAATCGAGTTAGTATCTGTACTACTGCACATCAGATATGGGAAACACTGAAAACAATTCATGGGGTACAAACAAGGTCAAACAAACAAAAATCTCAATGCTCAAAAACCAGTTTCCAAATTTTAAAATGAGACAAAATGAAACCATCAATGACATGTACTCAAGATTTCAAGACATACTTCATGCTTTGATAGGATTAGGAGAAAAATATAGTGACTTTGATATTATATCAAAGGTACTACACTCCTTAACCGATGAACGGGGGAGGAAGGTTTTAGCTATTGAGGAAGCCAACGATTTATCAACAATGAAACCTGAAGAACTAATTAGTAACCTCATGTCTTATGAAGTAAATCTTCAAGCCAAAAAGGACTAGGCACAAGAAAAAAGGAATGTAGCTTTTCATGTGGAAAAAGAAGAACCAGAATCAGATAATGAGGATCTAGCATTTATTGCAAAAAAATTTAAGAAATTTCTAAAATTCAGAAAGAGCAGGTTCAAAAAGAATTCCTCAAATAAACCTTCATCCTTAAACTTAGAATGTTTTAATTGTCACAAGAAAGGTCATATGATAAAAGACTGTCCGGAGCTAAAGAAGGAGAATTAGAAAAGCTTCAACAACAAGAATAAGAAAGACAAATTTAAAAAGAAGGCTTTCTCTGTCCCATGGGACGATTCAGATTCATCAGATAGTGGGAGTGATAGCAACAATGAATAAGCAAATATGTGCTTCATGGCTCGAGAACCTGAGGTTTGTAATTTATCTTATGATGATTTAATAGAAGTAAACACTGAATTTTTAAATAATATAAAAGCTCTTAAAAAGAAACTTAAAGAAACACGTGAATTAGAACAAAGCTGAATTTGAAAGAGATATTGATGCAGCACGATCTACAGAAGTTCAGAGGTTAGGTCGTTCACAAGATAAAGAAGTTTCGGTTCTAACTCGTAAGTCGTGCACGAGTCAACCTAAGGAGTCACGGGGGAAAAGCATACGAGTTAATATAAGTCGATTCCGACCTAATGAATCACGTGATAACAAGTCACGAGTTAACAACACCTTAAGTCGTATGGAGGAAGCCTCGGATTTAAGCCGGCCACGAGTTAACAACAAGTTACAGAAACCAGAGCATGTTTTAGGTCGGCCCCGACCTAAGGAATCGCGTAAAGGGAAACTGCGAGTTAATGTAGTAACCTTAAGCCGTGTGAAGAAGGCTACGTTTGAGTCGTTCGGGAAATATAAGTCGTTTACGACCTAAGGAAGGGGCTTTGGGTCATCTACGACTTAACAAGGCTAGTGAAAAGGGGCTGCGGGTTAACATACACTTAAGTCGTCTGTGTTCTTTGAGTCGTCTGTGTTCCTTAAGACGTCCATGACCTACTAACCCATGATGAGTCGCGAAGAGTTAAGCGCTTGGAAGTTGAGTCGCTGAGGGCTTGAGTCGAGACATTTTTAAGTCGTCCTGTCTTAAGTCGCTATGTATAAGCCGTATATCATGATACTTTGTTGTAACGTGTTGCATGTAATACGTTGTGTAGTTGAGTCGTTTATTTCTTATATCGTATACTGTGTGTTGTAATTAGGTCGTTTATCTGTTGTGTCGTGAACGACCTATGATAGGTCGTATGATGGTATGTCGCTTTGTACATATGTAAGTCGCGTAATGTGTTGGGTCGCATGAGGCATGTTTTGAACCGTGTTGTACTAGGTCGTTAACGACCTATACTAAGTCGTAAGTCGCCGCCGACTAAAGGGTCTGAGTTGGTTGTGAAAAACTATAAATAGGGGGGGTGTGTTGTACATTTAAAGGTGGTTGATTTTTGAATAAAATTTCTTGCTGATTGCTGTGTGCTTTCATCTTAAATTGGTAGTTGAGTGTAATCTCCTATCTCCACTTTCGGTTATTCGAGTGCGCTCGAATCAACGATTGTTGAAGCCGATTCGCGGAATCAAGTGCGCTTGATCAACGCTTGAAGAATTGAAGATCTTCTTTTACGGTATCGTGCGCGATCAACGTGTTAGAGATAGCTAGAATTCGGTATCTTCGGATCAACGAATTTGGGCATTTTGGTATTCATCAATCCACCGATTGCTACTTTCATCGATCTATATCGTTTTGTTAATAATCCGCTGCGTCAGTTTTGGTATCAAAGCTAGACTTAGCCAATCATAGCTAAGCCGAGACTTGGAGCCAATTTTTGAAGATTGAAGTTGGAGTTCATCGTGTTCATCTTGAAGTTGCAACGAGTTTGAAGATTTTGATCCACTTCATTTTGGATCTAGAGTTGAAAAAGTGTTTGAAGTATTGAGGCCGAGCTAGTGATTGGAGCCGTGCCTTGTTGTTGTTTGAATTGAAGGGTTGCAAGTGAGGCCGAGTCAAGTTGCAAGTGAGCCGAGCTCGTTTGTCTTGTGTTGAAGTTTTGTGTTTGATTTGTTGAAGTATTTGGGAAGTTTTGAAGTGTTTGTGAAGAGTTTCCAATCATGCCGCCAAGGAGAGCTAACCGTCATCAAAATGTTGAAGCTTTGTATAGAAGAGAAGAAGCCGAGCTTATGGAACAACGTATTAATGAGAAATTTGATGAAGGCATTCGAAAGTTAGAGAAGTTGATGAATGATTTAAATCAAAGTCAAAGGAGGAGATCACAAATCTCGAACCATGGAGGAAACCGAGTTTCGCCATCGGTTACGGAAGCGAGGAGGGTATCACCGCATTCTTTTAGAGATAGAAGAGAAGCATCAATTTCATCACGGAGAGATCATCATGACTATAAACATGAAGAAAGAAGAATTTCACGAGAATTTGAGAATGAGGCGTATAGAGATGAAGAGAGACATAGTCGAAGAAGCATGCATGAACGAAGGGATGTTGATGGTCGAGATCGATATAGACGTACATTTGATTTTGATGAAGAGGGTGATAGAGCTAGCATTCATTATCGAGATCGAGACCAAGTTCGAAATTCTTATCGGGATGTAGAGGATGATCGTCGATGGGAATCTGGTATGAAGATGGAAATTCCTGAATTTAAAGGTGGAATGGTAGCTGAAGAATTCTTAGATTGGTTGTCAAATGTTGAAGAGATCTTTGATTTCAAGGAGGTTCCTGAGCATAGAAGAGTGAAGTTGGTTTCTACGAGGTTGAGGGGGAGAGCTTTGGCGTGGTGGCAGCAAACTAAACTTGCAAGGGAGAGAACAGGAAAGTCAAAGATTGAATCATGGGAGAAGATGAAGAAGTTGATGAGAGCTACTTTCTTACCTTACAACTATCAATCACTTATGTACCAGAGGTTGCAGAATCTGAGGCAAGGGACGAAGTCTGTTAGTGATTATACTGATGAATTTTACCAACTCATTGCCAAGAATGATATTATGGAAACGGAAGAACAGCTAACTGCTAGATTCATTGGGGGATTGAGAATGCAGATCCAGGATATGGTTAATATGTTTGATCCTAGGTCAGTGGCAGAGGCACATCAGAAAGCATTGGCTTGGGAGAAGCAGGGAAGGCGTGGAGGTGGTGCGTTTACTAATTCCAATAATCAAGTGAAGGGTGTTAGTGGGAGTTCTAATGTTCCTAAACCTTTCAGTAAGCCGGTGGTGCAGGAGGCTGAGAAGGCAAAGGTTAGCAGTGCTTTCAAATGTTACAATTGCCAGGAGTTGGGTCATAAAAGCAATGAATGTCCGAAGCCAAAGAAGAGAACCATGGTTGCAGAAGTTGAGGAGGATGATGGTGAGGAGGCAGAATGTTCAAATACACCTTATGTCGAGGAGGAAGAAGAATTGTCTGGAGATGAAGGTTGTAATCTTATGATGAGGAGGTCATGTCTTACACCAAAACAAGAAGAGGATTCTAGTTGGTTGAGAAGCAATATTTTTCAGTCGACATGCACTATTCTAGGGAAAATTTGCAAGTTCGTTATTGATGCTGGAAGCTGTGACAATATTATCTCTACATAAGCAGTAAGAAAGTTGAACCTGAAAACTGAGAAGCATCCTAAACCGTACAAGTTAGCGTGGTTAAGGAAGGGAGGTGAAGTGAAGGTGTGTCGAAGGGCTTGTGTTAATTTTTCTATTGGGAAGAAGTACAAAGATGAAATTTGGTGTGATGTTGTAGACATGGATGTGTGTCATCTGTTGTTGGGCGGACCATGGCAGTTTGATAGAGCAGTGCAACATGATGGTCGTGCTAATAGCTACAGTTTTATGTTTGAAGGTACTAAAATCACTTTAGTTCCTAAGAAGCAACAACAGAAGGAGTGCAAGTTGGAGGAGATCGAAGAACTGAAAACTTTGCTATCTTTGAAGGAGTTTGTCAAGGAGATTAAAGAGGAGCCTGAAGTGTTTTTGTTGATTGGGCGAGAGTGTAACGAAGAGGTTGAAATTCCAGAAGAAGCGAAGCCAGTTTTGAAAGAGTTTGAGGATGTATTTCCAGAAGAGTTGCCTAAGGAGTTACCGCCACTGAGGGACATTCAACATCAAATTGATCTTGTTCCGAGAGCAGTTTTACCACATCGACCACATTACCGAATGAGTCCGAAGGAACATGAAGAGTTACAAAGGCAAGTGGAAGAGTTGTTAGAGCAGGGACGTGTTCAGGAAAGCTTGAGTCCTTGTGCAGTACCAGCCTTGTTGGTACCGAAGAAGGATGGAACATGGAGAATGTGTACCGATAGTAGAGCTTTGAACAAGATTACTGTTCGTTATAGATTTCCTATGCCAAGGTTGGATGACTTGCTAGATCAGTTGAGTGGGGCTACTATCTTTTCGAAGATTGATTTGAAGAGTGGTTATCATCAGATTCGAATTAGACCGGGAGACGAATGGAAGACCGCATTCAAGACGAGAGAAGGATTATATGAATGGTTGGTTATGCCGTTTGGTCTATCGAATGCACCAAGTACATTTATGAGGGTGATGAATCAAATTTTCAGACCGTACACTGGGAAGTTTGTTGTAGTTTACTTTGATGATATTCTGATTTATAGTGCGAGCACAGAAGAGCATGTAGAGCATTTGAGAAAGGTGTTAATTATTCTTCGTGAGGAACAATTTTATGCAGCTACGAAGAAATGTGTGTTCATGACTCGAAGTGTATTATTTTTGGGATATGTTGTATCTGAGAAGGGAATCCAGGTGGACCAGAGTAAAGTTGAAGATATTAGAACTTAGCCACAGCCGAGAACTATCACTGAAGTTAGAAGTTTTCATGGATTGGCATCATTCTACCGAAGGTTTATTCCACACTTCAATAGCGTGATGGCACCGGTTACTGATTGTATGAAAGGGAAGCAGTTTTCTTGGTCAGAGGAAGCAGGAGTTGCTTTTGAACGAATCAAAGAACTTTTGACGACAGCACCAATTCTTGTATTACCAGATTTTCAGTTGTTGTTTGAGCTACACACTGATGCATCAAAGGTAGGGATTGGAGGAGTGTTGAGTCAGAGTGGGAGGCCAGTTGCTTATTTCAGTGAGAAGTTATCAGGGGCAAAGATGAGATATAGTACATACGATGTTGAGTTTTATGCTGTTGTGCAAGCCGTTAAACATTGGAGGCATTATCTATTTCAGAAAGAGTTTGTTCTTTACACTGATCATGAGGCGTTGAAGCATTTGCAGGGGCAGGATAAGATTTCAGCGAGACATGCATCACGGATTGCTTATTTACAACAGTTTACTTTTGTCGTGAAACATAAATCTGGGGTAACGAATCGTGTGGCTGATGCTCTGAGTAGGAGGAGCCATTTGTTGACTACAATGAAATTTGAAGTGACGGGATTCGAATTATTGCCAGAATTGTTTGATGAGGATCCTTACTTTGCAAAGTTTGTTGAGAAAGTAAAGGATGGGAGTTCTGATGAATTTGTGTTGGTTGATGGATTCTTGTTTAAAGGAAATCGGTTATGTATTCCTGAGAGCAGTTTGAGAATGCAGATTATCAAGGAGCTGCATGAGGAAGGACATGTGGGCCGTGATCGTACGTTGCATTTGATTTCTCAATCGTACTTTTGGCTGTCGATGAGGAAAGAGGTTGAAAAGTTTGTGGAGAGATGTCATATATGTCAGGTTTCGAAGGGAACAACGACAAATGCGGGATTGTATATGCCGTTACCTGTACCATCTAAACCGTGGGTTGATATCAGCATGGATTTCGTTTTGGGTTTGCCTAGAACTCAAAGGGGAAATGATTCTATATTTGTTGTGCTGGACAGATTTTCGAAGATGGCACATTTTATTGCCTGCAAGAAGACAGCGGATGCAGTTCGAGTGGCACAATTATTTTTTAAAGAAATCTATCATTTACATGGATTGCCGGAGTCTATTGTTTCAGACAGGGATACCAGGTTTTTGAGTCATTTTTGGCTTAGTTTGTGGAAGATGGTGGAAACGAAGCTGAAATTTAGTAGTGTGTATCATCCACAGACGGACGGACAAACCGAAGTTGTTAACAGATCGCTGGGAAATTTGTTATGATGTTTGGTGAAAGATAATCTGAAGAGTTGGGACATGAAGTTATGCCAAGCAGAGTTTGCTCATAATCATGTAGTGAATCGTAGTACAGGTTTCAGTCCATTTCAGATTGTATATTCAAGTTTGCCAAGGGGACCGTTGGATTTGGCGATAGTACCACAACCGAAGGGGACGGTTAAACGGGTTGTTGATTTTGTTGATGAATTAACTGAATGTCATAAAATCGTTCAGGAACGATTGGTGAAGTCAAATGAGAAATATAAGCGAACTGCTGATTTGAAGCGTCGAAATGTTGAATTTAACGAAGGTGATTTGGTGTATGCTGTGTTAACGAAGGATCATTTTCCAGTGGGCGCTTATAGCAAGTTGAAAGCCAGAAAAATTGGTCCTGTCGAAGTTGTGAAACGAATTAATGAAAATGCTTATAAGTTGAAGCTACTGGAGGATGTGTACACTTCTGACGTATTCAATGTTAAGCATCTTGTGCCATATTATGGAGATAAACAATCTGATGGGGAAGAATTTACAAATTCGAGGACGAATTTTTCTCAACCAGGGGAGGATCACGCAGCACGATCTACAGAAGTTCAGAGGTTAGGTCGTTCACAAGATAAAGAAGTTTCGGTTTTAACTCGTAAGTCGTGCACGATTCAACCTAAGGAGTCACGGGGGAAAAGCATACGAGTTAATATAAGTCGATTCCGACCTAATGAATCACGTGATAACAAGTCACGAGTTAACAACACCTTAAGTCGTATGGAGGAAGCCTCGGATTTAAGCCGGCCACGAGTTAACAAGTTACAGAAACCAGAGCATGTTTTAGGTCGGCCCCGACCTAAGGAATCGCGTAAAGGGAAACTACGAGTTAATGTAGTAACCTTAAGCCATGTGAAGAAGGCTACGTTTGAGTCGTTCGGGAAATAAAAGTCGTTTACGACCTAAGGAAGGGGCTTTGGGTCATCTACGACTTAACAAGGCTAGTGAAAAGGGGCTGCGGGTTAACATATACTTAAGTCGTCCGTGTTCTTTGAGTCGTCTGTGTTCCTTAAGACGTCCACGACCTACCAACCCATGATGAGTCGCGAAGAGTTAAGCGCTTGGAAGTTGAGTCGCTGAGGGCTTGAGTCGAGACATTTTTAAGTCGTCATGTCTTAAGTCGCTATGTATAAGCCATATAACATGATACTTTGTTGTAACGTGTTGTATGTAATACCTTGTGTAGTTGAGTCGTTTATTTCTTATATCGTATATTGTGTGTTGTAATTAGGTCGTTTATCTGTTGTGTCGTGAACGACCTATGATAGGTCGTATGATGGTATGTCGCTTTGTACATATGTAAGTCGCATAATGTGTTAGGTCGCATGAGGCATGTTTTGAACCGTGTTGTACTAGGTCGTTAACGACCTATACTAAGTCGTAAGTCGCCGCCGACTTAAGGGTCTGAGTTGGTTGTGAAAAACTATAAATAGGGGGGTGTGTTGTACATTTAAAGGTGGTTGATTTTTGAATAAAATTTCTTGTTGATTGCTGTGTGCTTTCATCTTAAATTGGTAGTTGAGTGTAATCTCCTATCTCCACTTTCGGTTATTCGAGTGCGCTCGAATCAACGATTGTTGAAGCCGATTCGTGGAATCAAGTGCGCTTGATCAACACTTGAAGAATTGAAGATCTTCTTTCACGGTATCGTGCGCGATCAACGTGTTAGAGATAGCTAGAATTCGGTATCTTCGGATCAACGAATTTGGGCATTTTGGTATTCATCAATCCACCGATTGCTACTTTCATCGATCTATATCGTTTTGTTAATAATCCGCTGCGTCGGTTTTTGTATCAAAGCTAGACTTAGCCAATCATAGCTAAGCCGAGACTTGGAGCCAATTTTTGAAGATTGAAGTTGGAGTTCATCGTGTTCATCTTGAAGTTGCAACGAGTTTGAAGATTTTGATCCATTTCATTTTGGATCTAGAGTTGAAAAAGTGTTTGAAGTATTGAGGCCGAGCTAGTGATTGGAGCCGTGCCTTGTTGTTGTTTGAATTGAAGGGTTGCAAGTGAGGCCGAGTCAAGTTGCAAGTGAGGCGAGCTTGTTTGTCTTGTGTTGAAGTTTTGTGTTTGATTTGTTGAAGTATTTGGGAAGTTTTGAAGTGTTTGTGAAGAGTTTCCAATCATGCCGCCAAGGAGAGCTAACCGTCATCAAAATGTTGAAGCTTTGTATAGAAGAGAAGAAGCCGAGCTTATGGAACAACGTATTAATGAGAAATTTGATGAAGGCATTGGAAAGTTAGAGAAGTTGATGAATGATTTAAATCAAAGTCAAAGGAGGAGATCACCAATCTCGAACCATGGAGGAAACCGAGTTTCGCCATCAGTTACGGAAGCGAGGAGGGTATCACCGCATTCTTTTAGAGATAGAAGAGAAACATCAATTTCATCACGGAGAGATCATCATGAATATAAACATGAAGAAAGAAGAATTTCACGAGAATTTGAGAATGAGGCGTATAGAGATGAAGAGAGACATAGTCGAAGAAGCATGCATGAACGAAGGTATGTTGATGGTCGAGATCGATATAGACGTACATTTGATTTTGATGAAGAGGGTGATAGAGCTAGCATTCATTATCGAGATCGAGACCAAGTTCGAAATTCTTATCGGGATGTAGAGGATGATCGTCGATGGGAATCGGGTATGAAGATGGAAATTCCTGAATTTAAAGGTGGAATGGTAGCTGAAGAATTCTTAGATTGGTTGTCAAATGTTGAAGAAATCTTTGATTTCAAGGAGGTTCCTGAGCATAGAAGAGTGAAGTTGGTTGCTACGAGGTTGAGGGGGAGAGCTTTGGCGTGGTGGCAGCAAACTAAACTTACAAGGGAGAGAACGGGAAAGTCAAAGATTGAATCATGGGAGAAGATGAAGAAGTTGATGAGAGCTACTTTCTTACCTTACAACTATCAATCACTTATGTACCAGAGGTTGCAGAATCTGAGGCAAGGGACGAAGTCTG
This sequence comes from Allium cepa, assembly GCA_030765085.1. Taxonomy (NCBI): domain Eukaryota; kingdom Viridiplantae; phylum Streptophyta; class Magnoliopsida; order Asparagales; family Amaryllidaceae; genus Allium; species Allium cepa. The sequence goes on from CM060930.1 coordinate 239,764,576, forward strand.
TTAGTGATTATGCTGATGAATTTTACCAACTCATTGCCAGGAATGATATTATGGAAACGGAAGAACAGCTAACTGCTAGATTCATTGGGGGATTGAGAATGCAGATCCAGGATATGGTTAATATGTTTGATCCTAGGTCAGTGGCAGAGGCACATCAGAAAGCGTTGGCTTGGGAGAAGCAGGGAAGGCGTGGAGGTGGTGCGTTTACTAATTCCAATAATCAAGTGAAGGGTGTTAGTGGGAGTTCTAATGTTCCTAAACCTTTCAGTAAGCCGGTGGTGCAGGAGGCTGAGAAGGCAAAGGTTAGCAGTGGTTTCAAATGTTACAATTGTTAGGAGTTGGGTCATAAAAGCAATGAATGTCCGAAGCCAAAGAAGAGAACCATGGTTGCAGAAGTTGAGGAGGATGATGGTGAGGAGGCAGAATGTTCAAATACACCTTATGTCGAGGAGGAAGAAGAATTGTCTGGAGATGAAGGTTGTAATCTTATGATGAGGAGGTCATGTCTTACACCAAAGCAAGAAGAGGATTCTAGTTGGTTGAGAAGCAATATTTTTCAGTCGACATGCACTATTCTAGGGAAAATTTGCAAGTTCGTTATTGATGCTGGAAGCTGTGACAATATTATCTCTACAGAAGCAGTAAGGAAGTTGAACCTGAAAACTGAGAAGCATCCTAAACCGTACAAGTTAGCGTGGTTAAGGAAGGGAGGTGAAGTGAAGGTGTGTCGAAGGGCTTGTGTTAATTTTTCTATTGGGAAGAAGTACAAAGACGAAATTTGGTGTGATGTCGTAGACATGGATGTGTGTCATCTGTTGTTGGGCAGACCATGGCAGTTTGATAGAGCAGTGCAACATGATGGTCATGCTAATAGCTACAGTTTTATGTTTGAAGGTACTAAAATCACTTTAGTTCCTAAGAAGCAACAACAGAAGGAGAGCAAGTTGGAGGAGATCGAAGAACTGAAAACTTTGCTATCTTTGAAGGAGTTTGTCAAGGAGATTGAAGAGGAGCCTGAAGTGTTTTTGTTGATTGGGCGAGAGTGTAACGAAGAGGTTGAAATTCCATAAGAAGCGAAGCCAGTTTTGAAAGAGTTTGAGGATGTATTTCCAGAAGAGTTGCCTAAGGAGTTACCGCCACTGAGGGACATTCAACATCAAATTGATCTTGTTCCGGGAGCAGTTTTACCACATCGACCACATTACCGAATGAGTCCGAAGGAACATGAAGAGTTACGAAGGCAAGTGGAAGAGTTGTTAGAGCGGGGACGTGTTCAGGAAAGCTTGAGTCCTTGTGCAGTATCAGCCTTGTTGGTACCGAAGAAGGATGGAACATGGAGAATGTGTACCGATAGTAGAGGTTTGAACAAGATTACTGTTCGTTATAGATTTCCTATGCCAAGGTTGGATGACTTGCTAGATCAGTTGAGTGGGGCTACTATCTTTTCGAAGATTGATTTGAAGAGTGGTTATCATCAGATTCGAATTAGACCGGGAGACGAATGGAAGACCGCATTCAAGACGAGAGAAGGATTATATGAATGGTTGGTTATGCCGTTTGGTCTATCGAATGCACCAAGTACATTTATGAGGGTGATGAATCAAATTTTCAGACCGTACATTGGGAAGTTTGTTGTAGTTTACTTTGATGATATTCTGATTTATAGTGCGAGCACAGAAGAGCATGTAGAGCATTTGAGAAAGGTGTTAATTATTCTTCGTGAGGAACAATTTTATGCAGCTACGAAGAAATGTGTGTTCATGACTCGAAGTGTATTATTTTTGGGATATGTTGTATCTGAGAAGGGAATCCAGGTGGACCAGAGTAAAGTTGAAGCTATTAGAAATTGGCCACAGCCGAGAACTATCACTGAAGTTAGAAGTTTTCATGGATTGGCATCATTCTACCGAAGGTTTATTCCACACTTCAGTAGCGTGATGGCACCGGTTACTGATTGTATGAAAGGGAAGCAGTTTTCTTGGTCAGAGGAAGCAGGAGTTGCTTTTGAACGAATCAAAGAACTTTTGACGACAGCACCAATTCTTGTATTACCAGATTTTCAGTTGTTGTTTGAGCTACACACTGATGCATCAAAGGTAGGGATTAGAGGAGTGTTGAGTCAGAGTGGGAGGCCAGTTGCTTATTTCAGTGAGAAGTTATCAGGGGCAAAGATGAGATATAGTACATACGATGTTGAGTTTTATGCTGTTGTGCAAGCCGTTAAACATTGGAGGCATTATCTATTTCAGAAAGAGTTTGTTCCTTACACTGATCATGAGGCGTTGAAGCATTTGCAGGGGCAGGATAAGATTTCAGCGAGACATGCATCACGGATTGCTTATTTACAATAGTTTACTTTTGTCGTGAAACATAAATCTGGGGTAACGAATCGTGTGGCTGATGCTCTGAGTAGGAGGAGCCATTTGTTGACTACAATGAAATTTGAAGTGACGGGATTCGAATTATTGCCAGAATTGTTTGATGAGGATCCTTACTTTGCAAAGTTTGTTGAGAAAGTTAAGGATGGGAGTTCTGATGAATTTGTGTTGGTTGATGGATTCTTGTTTAAAGGAAATCGGTTATGTATTCCTGAGAGCAGTTTGAGAATGCAGATTATCAAGGAGCTGCATGAGGAAGGACATGTGGGCCGTGATCGTACGTTGCATTTGATTTCTCAATCGTACTTTTGGCCGTCGATGAGGAAAGAGGTTGAAAAGTTTGTGGAGAGATGTCATATACGTCAGGTTTCGAAGGGAACAACGAAAAATGCGGGATTGTATATGCCGTTACCTGTACCATCTAAACCGTGGGTTGATATCAGCATGGATTTCGTTTTGGGTTTGCCTAGAACTCAAAGGGGAAATGATTCTATATTTGTTGTGGTGGACAGATTTTCGAAGATGGCACATTTTATTGCCTGCAAGAAGACAGCGGATGCAGTTCGAGTGGCACAATTATTTTTTAAAGAAATCTATCGTTTACATGGATTGCCGGAGTCTATTGTTTCAGACAGGGATACCAGGTTTTTGAGTCATTTTTGGCTTAGTTTGTGGAAGATGGTGGGAACGAAGCTGAAATTTAGTAGTGTGTATCATCCACAGACGGACGGACAAACCGAAGTTGTTAACAGATCGCTGGGAAATTTGTTACGATGTTTGGTGAAAGATAATCTGAAGAGTTGGGACATGAAGTTATGCCAAGCAGAGTTTGCTCATAATCATGTAGTGAATTGTAGTACAGGTTTCAGTCCATTTCAGATTGTATATTCAAGTTTGCCAAGGGGACCGTTGGATTTGGCGATAGTACCACAACCGAAGGGGACGGTTAAACGGGCTGTTGATTTTGTTGATGAATTAACTAAATGTCATAAAATCGTTCAGGAACGATTGTTGAAGTCAAATGAGAAATATAAGCGAACTGCTGATTTGAAGCGTCGAAATGTTGAATTTAACGAAGGTGATTTGGTGTATGCTGTGTTAACGAAGGATCGTTTTCCAGTGGGCGCTTATAACAAGTTGAAAGCCAGAAAAATTGGTCCTGTCGAAGTTGTGAAACGAATTAATGAAAATGCTTATAAGTTGAAGATACCGGAGGATGTGTGCACTTCTGACGTATTCAATGTTAAGCATCTTGTGCCATATTATGGAGATAAACAATCTGATGGGGAAGAAATTACAAATTCGAGGACGAATTTTTCTCAACCAGGGGAGGATGATGCAGAACGATCTACAGAAGTTCAAAGGTTAGGTCGTTCACAAGATAAAGAAGTTTCGGTTTTAACTCGTAAGTCGTACACGAGTCAACCTAAGGAGTCACGGGGGAAAAGCATATGAGTTAATATAAGTCGATTCCGACCTAATGAATCACGTGATAACAAGTCACGAGTTAACAACACCTTAAGTCGTATGGAGGAAGCCCCGGATTTAAGCCGGCCACGAGTTAACAACAAGTTACAGAAACCAGAGCATGTTTTAGGTCGGCCCCGACCTAAGGAATCGCGTAAAGGGAAACTGCGAGTTAATGTAGTAACCTTAAGCCGTGTAAAGAAGGCTACGTTTGAGTCGTTCGGGAAATATAAGTCGTTTACGACCTAAGGAAGGGGCTTTGGGTCATCTACGACTTAACAAGGCTAGTGAAAAGGGGCTGCGGTTTAACATATACTTAATTCGTCCGTGTTCTTTGAGTCGTCTGTGTTCCTTAAGACGTCCACGACCTACCAACCCATGATGAGTCGCGAAGAGTTAAGCGCTTGGAAGTTGAGTCGCTGAGGGCTTCAGTCGAGACATTTTTAAGTCGTCCTGTCTTAAGTCGCTATGTACAAGCCGTATAACATGATACTTTGTTGTAACCTGTTGTATGTAATACGTTGTGTAGTTGAGTCGTTTATTTCTTATATCGTATACTGTGTGTTGTAATTAGGTCGTTTATCTGTTGTGTCGTGAACGACCTATGATAGGTCGTATGATGGTATGTCGCTTTGTACATATGTAAGTCGCGTAATGTGTTGGGTCGCATGAGGCATGTTTTGAACCGTGTTGTACTAGGTCGTTAACGACCTATACTAAGTCGTAAGTCGCCGCCGACTTAAGGGTCTGAGTTGGTTGTGAAAAACTATAAATAAGGGGGTGTGTTGTACTTTAAAGGTGGTTGATTTTTGAATAAAATTTCTTGTTGATTGCTGCGTGCTTTCATCTTAAATTGGTAGTTGAGTGTAATCTCCTATCTCCACTTTCGGTTTTAAAATGGATTAGGTTTTAAAATGGATTAGGTTTTAAAATGAAATCAAAAATTCATCCAAAGAAAAATGCTAATTTTAAGAAAAATAATTCAAAAAATAATATAGTATTGAAAAATGACATACCAAGATACACTAAAAAGAAAAAGGAAATCAAAATATGGGTTCCAAAAACGATCAATATTTTAATTCGGAACAAATATATAAAATCCTTTATAGAAACAGTTCACAAAAGTAGTAATTATCTTTATAAAAGGGATACTAAACCCACTTAGGTTTGATTTCTTAAGATCTAACTCTTAGGACCCTATTAAAAGGTGGGTACCAATATATTTAATAATATTTCTTACAGGTCCCACTCAAGAAAAGAAAATGGATTTTGGATAGTGGTTTCTCAAAACTCATGACCGGAGACAAAGAAATGCTTACAAATATTTCATACTTTGACGGTGGTTCTGTTACCATCGGAGATAACTCAAAAGGTTTTATCATTGGAAAAGGAGATGTGTACAACTACGGTATATCAAATTTACCCCTCGTTACAAATGTTTCTTTAGCTAAAAACTTAAAACATAATCTATTAAGCATAAGTCAACTATACGACAAAGGTTTTAAAATAACTTTTCCTGAAAATAAATGTTGTATTTTCGATCAAAATCAAAATCTTATTTTTGAAGGAAAGAGAGATAGAAATGTTTATGTTTTAAACATCAAAATTAATAATAATAAAGATATGTGTTTAATGGTGAAAAATAATGATCCTTGGCTGTGGCACAAAAGATTTTGTCATATTAATTTTAGATCTATCCAAAAATTTCAAAAAATGAATTAGTCAAAGGCTTACCAAAAATAAATTTTAAAATAAATAATCTTTGCTATGATTGTCAATTAGGAAAATTAACTAAATCATCTTTTAAATCTAGGAAAATCATTTCAACTTTATAACCATTAGAATTATTACATAAGGATTTATTCGGACCAACACAGGTTCAATCTATTAATCATAATCGATATGTATTTGTAATAGTTGATGACTTCTCAAGATATACATGGATAATATTTATGAAAAAAAGTGATACGTTTGATTATTTCAAAAATTTTGTAAACAAATTCAAAATATTAAAAATTTAAAAGTCAAAAACATAAGGAGTGATCATGGAGGCGAATTTGAAAATGAATCATTTGAATTATTTTGTAAAAAGAAAGGAATAAATCATAATTTTTCATTTCCTAGAACTCCACAACCAAATGGAGTCGTAGAAAGAAAAAATACAACTCTACAAGAGTGCGTAATAACATTACTAAATGGAAGTGCATTACCAAAGCATTTTTGGGCAGAAGCTGTAGCAAATGCATGTTATGTATTAAATCGTATTTCCATACGACCTTTAACTAAAAACACTTCATATGAACTTTTTCATGGAAAAAAACCTAATATTTCGTACTTTAAAATCTTCGGGTCAAAATTTTTTATTCTTAACACAAATGACCAACTTAGAAAGTTTAATCCAAAAGCCGACCATGGAATTTTTGTAGGTTACTCAGAGCGAAGTAACGCATATCGTGTTTTTAATAAATGAAAAAAATATAATAGAAGAAACTTTACATGTATCTTTTGATGAAAACTTTAATAAAAATACAATCATCAAAGATGATGAAGAAATTATATCCAACACAGAAAATATAAGTTTTAAAAATAAAGAAAATATTAACAATCAAATTAGATCTCCTCCTAGAATCCTACAAGATAATCCTACACAAAATATAATTGGAGAGATTGATTCGCAAGTTCAAACAAGAAGTCAACTAAACCAAATGGTGATGCAACCCGGAGTAACGAAGACTTAGGTCATGGGCGACCTAACATTCCTTACAAGCTTCGACCTAAAAAAAGCTCCGACCTAAAAATGCCCGGCCTAAAAAAATTCCGACCTAAAAAGCCCCGACCTAACGAGCTTCGACCTAACTTTGCTTCTCTAAGTCGCGAGCGACCTAACTCCACCTCTCCAAGTCGCGAGCGACCTAACTTCGCTTCTTCAATTCGCAAGCGACCTAACGAGAAAGAAACAATACCGCAAGCAACTAAGTCGCGAATATCTTTAGGTCGCATGCATACTATTTCTTAGGTCGCGAACAACCTACTATAGGTCGCTAAAGCCTGGATCTTATGTCGCTGATAAAATCACATGCCTTCCATAAGTCGCCGCCGAGCTATCGTTGAGTCCTTGTGTTGTACATATTAAGTCGTTTGATGTTGTAAAGGTTAGGTCATTAACGACCTATCTTAAGTCGTGTCTTGTAATGTTTGTTTGAGTCGCAAGTGTTAGGTCGTGGCCAACCTAAGTGTTGTAAAATTATGTTGAGTGTAGCATTGAGTCGCTGTCGTAGGTCGCTGCCGACCTAAGTTAGGTCGTAAGTCGCTGCCGACCTAAAGAGCCTGGTGATGTTTTGTTTGTGTTGCGTTGTAAAAGCTATAAATAGCAATGTTGTGTCATTTGTAAGGTTGATTTGGAAATAAAATTTCTTGTTGATTGCTTTGTGCTTTCTTCTCTAATTGGTAGTTGAGTGTAATCTCCTATCTCCACTCACGTCATTCGAGTGCGCTCGAATCCACGTTTGTTGAAGCCGATTCACGGAATCTAGTGCGCTAGATCAACGTGCGAAGAATCGTAGATCTTTGAACACGGTATAGTGCGCTATCAACGTGTTTGAGATAGCTAGAATTCGGTATCTTCGGATCAACGAATTTGGGCATTTCGGTATCTTCATTCCATCGGTCGCTACTTTCACCGATTGAAGTTTGTTTCGAATTAATCCGCTATGCCAGTTTTTGGTATCAGAGCCATACTTAGCCAATCATAGCTAAGTTGATTCTTGAAGCCAAGTATTTGAAGTTTGAAGTTGTTCATCGCGTTCATATTGAAGTTGCAACAAGAGGGAGAACTTTCGATCCATTCCATTTTGGATGTAGAGTGGAGATTTGTTTGAATTTGATTTGTGTTAAAGTACTTGAGCTTAGGCCGAGCCTTGTGAAGTTGTTTTGAAGGTTGAGCAGTGACTTATTGTTGTTTTGTTGAAGTGTTGTGTTGATTCAATCATGCCGCCAAGGAGAGCTAACCGCCATCAAAATGTTGAAGCTTTGTATCGGAGAGAAGAGGCCGATCAAATGGAACAACGTATGCATGAGAAGATTGATGAAGGCATTGGTAGGTTGGAGAAGCTTATGATTGACATGAATCAAAGTAGAAGAAGAAATTCACCTGAATCCATTCGTGGAGGAAGTAGAGTTTCACATCATTCAGATCGGGAGAGGAGAGAGAGTCAGGATCATCGGAGTGTTGACAATCGAAGTAGGAGGAATGATGATGGTCGTGATCGAAGAGACATGGGTAGTAGGAGTGGTGGTAGAGATGTTGAAGGGCGTGAAAGACAACAATATGCATCAGACTTTGATGAGGAGTTTGACGGTGATAGGGGAAGTGTTCATTTCAGAGACCGAGATCAGGGACAACGTCAGTATCGGGTTATTGATGATGATCGACGTTGGGAATCGGGTATGAAGATGGAAATTCCAGAATTTAAAGGAGGAATGGTAGCAGAAGAATTTCTCGATTGGATTTCTAATGTTGATGAGATCTTTGATTTCAAAGAGGTTCCTGAACATAGGAGAGTGAAGTTGGTTGCTACTAGGTTGAGGGGGAGAGCTTTGGCGTGGTGGCAGCAAACTAAACTTACAAGGGAGAGAATGGGGAAGTCAAAGATAGAATCGTGGGATAAGATGAAGAAGTTGATGAGATCTACTTTCTTACCTTACAATTATCAATCACTTATGTACCAAAGGTTGCAGAATCTGAGGCAAGGGACGAAGTCTGTTAGTGATTATGCTGATGAATTTTACCAACTCATTGCCAGAAATGATATTATGGAAACGGAAGAACAGCTAACTGCTAGATTCATTGGGGGATTGAGAATGCAGATCCAGGATATGGTTAATATGTTCGATCCTAGATCAGTTGCAGAGGCACATCAGAAAGCGTTAGCTTGGGAGAAGCAAGGAAGGCGTGGAGGTGGTGTGTTTACTAATTCCAATAATCAAGCGAAGGGTGTTAGTGGAAGTTCTAGTGTTCCTAAGCCTGTTACAAAACCAGTGGTGAAGGAGGCTGAGAAGGCGAAGGTTAGCAGTGGGTTCAAATGTTATAACTGTCAGGAGTTGGGTCACAAAAGCAACGAATGTCCGAAGCCGAAGAAGAGAACCATGGTTGCAGAAGTTGAGGAGGATGATGGTGAGGAGGCAGAATGTTCAAATGCACCTTATGTTGAGGAGGAAGAAGAATTGTTTGGAGATGAAGGTTGTAATCTTATGTTGAGGAGGTCTTGTCTCACACCAAAGCAAGAGGAGGATTGTAGTTGGTTGAGAAGCAATATTTTTCAGTCGACATGCACTATTCTTGGAAGAGTTTGTAAATTCGTTATTGATGCTGGGAGTTGCGATAACATTATCTCTACAGAGGCAGTAAAGAAGTTGAAATTGAAAACCGAGAAGCATCCTAAACCATACAAGTTAGCCTGGTTGAGGAAAGGAGGTGAGGTGAAAGTTGGAAGGAGGGCTTGTGTTAAATTTTCAATTGGGAAGAAGTACAAAGATGAAATTTGGTGTGACGTTGTAGACATGGACGTATGTCATCTGTTGCTGGGCAGACCGTGGCAGTTTGATAGATCAGTTCAACATAATGGTCGTGCCAATAGTTACAGTTTCATGTTCGAGGGTACCAAAATTACTTTGGTTCCCAAGAAGCAACAACAGAAAGAGAGCAAGCTGGAGGAGATTGAGGAATTGAAAACTTTATTATCCTTGAAAGAGTTTGTTAAAGAAGTTGAAGATGAGCCTGAAGTCTTTTTGTTGATTGGGAGAGAGAGCAGTGAAGAGGTTGAAATTCCTGAAGAAGCAAAGCCAGTTTTGAAAGAGTTTGAAGATGTATTTCCAGAGGAATTGCCTAAGGAGTTACCACCATTGAGAGACATTCAACATCAAATTGATCTTGTTCCAGGAGCAGTGTTACCACATCGACCACATTACCGAATGAGTCCGAAGGAACATGAGGAGTTACGAAGGCAGGTGGAAGAGTTACTTGAGCAGGGACGTGTTCAGGAAAGCTTGAGTCCTTGTGCAGTACTAGCTTTGTTGGTGCCAAAGAAGGATGGAACATGGAGAATGTGTACCGATAGTAGAGCTTTGAACAAGATTACTGTTCGTTACAGATTTCCTATGCCGAGGTTAGATGATTTGTTAGACCAGCTGAGTGGGGCAACTATATTTTCGAAGCTTGATTTGAAGAGTGGTTATCACCAGATTCGAATTAGACCGGGAGACGAATGGAAGACAGCTTTCAAGACAAGAGAGGGGTTATACGAATGGTTGGTAATGCCATTTGGTTTATCAAATGCACCTAGTACATTCATGCGGGTGATGAATCAAATCTTTAGACCATTCATTGGGAAGTTCGTGGTGGTTTATTTCGATGATATTCTGATATATAGCAGGAGTATGGAGGAGCATGTTCTACATTTGAGGGAAGTGTTGATTATTCTTCGTGAGGAACAATTTTATGCAGCCACGAAGAAATGTGTGTTCATGACGAGAAGTGTGTTATTTTTGGGATATGTTGTATCTGAGAAGGGAATCCAAGTGGACCAGAGTAAAGTTGAAGCTATTAGAAATTGGCCACAGCCGAGAACTATCACTGAAGTTAGAAGTTTTCATGGATTGACGTCATTCTACCGAAGGTTCATTCCACACTTCAGTAGTGTGATGGCACCAGTTACCGGTTGCATGAAAGGAAAACAGTTTGTATGGTCAGAGGAAGCGGGAGTTGCTTTTGAACGAATCAAAGAACTATTGACGACAGCACCAATTCTTGTTTTACCGAATTTTCAGTTGTTGTTTGAATTACACACTGATGCATCGAAGGTGGGAATTGGAGGAGTCTTGAGTCAGAGTGGGAAACCCGTTGCTTATTTCAGTGAGAAGTTGTCAGGGGCGAAGATGAGATACAGCACATATGACGTTGAATTCTATGCTGTGGTGCAAACGATTAAACATTGGAGACATTATCTATTTCAGAAGGAGTTTGTTCTGTACACTGATCATGAGGCGTTGAAGCATTTGCAGGGGCAGGACAAGATTTCAGCGAGACATGCGTCATGGATCGCATATTTACAGCAGTTTACCTTTGTTGTTAAGCACAAATCTGGGGTGATGAATCGAGTAGCTGATGCTTTGAGTAGGAGGAGTCATTTATTAACGACAATGAAGGTTGAAGTGACGGGGTTCGAATTACTGCCAGAGATGATTGAAGAAGATCCTTACTTTGTGAAATATGTTGAGAAAGCGAAGGATGGGAGTACCGATGAATTTATGTTGGTTGATGGTTTTCTGTTTAAGGGGAATCGTTTATGTATACCGGATTGTAGCTTGAGATTGAAAATTGTCAAGGAGTTACACGAGGAAGGGCATGTGGGCCGTGATCCTACCTTGCAATTAATTTCACAGTCTTACTTTTGGCCATCGATGAGGAAAGAAGTGGGAAGATTTGTGGAGCGATGTCATATTTGCCAAGTTTCGAAAGGAACCGCGACCAATGCTGGTTTGTATATGCCATTGCCTGTACCGGCTAGACCATGGGTTGATGTGAGTATGGACTTTGTATTGGGATTGCCAAGAACGCAGCGTGGTAATGATTCTATATATGTAGTGGTTGACAGATTTTCAAAGATGGCACATTTTATTGCTTGCAAGAAGACGTCAGATGCTGTTCGTGTTGCTCAGTTATTTTTCAAGGAGATCTATCGACTTCATGGATTTCCAGAGTCTATTGTGTCGGATAGAGATACTCGTTTTCTGAGTCACTTTTGGTTGAGTTTGTGGAAGATGATCGGGACAAAGCTGAATTTTAGTAGCGCTTACCATCCGCAAACTGATGATCAGACAGAAGTTGTTAACAGGTCATTGGGAAATTTGTTGCGATGTCTTGTACAGGATAATTTGAAAAGTTGGGACATGAAGCTATGCCAAGCAGAGTTTGCTCATAACCATGCCATGAATCGTAGTACGGGTTACAGTCCATTTCAGATTGTATGTTCAAATTTACCCAGGGGACCGTTGGACTTAGCGGTGGTACCACAACCGAAGGGGACAGTTAAACGAGCTGTTGATTTTGTTGATGAGTTAACTGAATGTCATAAGATCGTTCAGGAACGATTGGAAAGTCAAATGAGAAATATAAGAAATTTGCAGACTTGAAGCGACGACGTGTTGAATTTAACGAAGGAGATTTGGTGTATGCTGTGTTAACGAAGGATCGTTTTCCAGTGGGCGCTTATAATAAGTTGAAAGCCAGGAAAATTGGTCCTGTAAAAGTTGTGAAACGGATCAATGAAAATGCTTATAAGTTGAAACTACCGGAGGATGTATACACTTCTGACGTATTCAATGTTAAGCATCTTGTGCCGTATTACGGAGATGTAGGAGAATTAACAAATTCGAGGACGAATTTTTCTCAACCCGGGGAGGATGATGCAACCCGGAGTAACGAAATCTTAGGTCATGGGCGACCTAACATTCCTTACAAGCTTCGACCTAAAAAAAGCTCCGACCTAAAAATGCCCGGCCTAAAAAAATTCCGACCTAAAAAGCCCCGACCTAACGAGCTTCGACCTAACTTTGCTTCTCTAAGTCGCGAGCGACCTAACTCCACCTCTCCAAGTCGCGAGCGACCTAACTTCGCTTCTTCAATTCGCAAGCGACCTAACGAGAAAGAAACAATACCGCAAGCAACTAAGTCGCGAATATCTTTAGGTCGCATGCATACTATTTCTTAGGTCGCGAACGACCTACTATAGGTCGCTAAAGCCTGGATCTTATGTCGCTGATAAAATCACATGCCTTCCATAAGTCGCCGCCGAGCTATCGTTGAGTCCTTGTGTTGTACATATTAAGTCGTTTGATGTTGTAAAGGTTAGGTCATTAACGACCTATCTTAAGTCGTGTCTTGTAATGTTTGTTTGAGTCGCAAGTGTTAGGTCGTGGCCAACCTAAGTGTTGTAAAATTATGTTGAGTGTAGCATTGAGTCGCTGTCGTAGGTCGCTGCCGACCTAAGTTAGGTCGTAAGTCGCTGCCGACCTAAAGAGCCTGGTGATGTTTTGTTTGTGTTGCGTTGTAAAAGCTATAAATAGCAATGTTGTGTCATTTGTAAGGTTGATTTGGAAATAAAATTTCTTGTTGATTGCTTTGTGCTTTCTTCTCTAATTGGTAGTTGAGTGTAATCTCCTATCTCCACTCACGTCATTCGAGTGCGCTCGAATCCACGTTTGTTGAAGCCGATTCACGGAATCTAGTGCGCTAGATCAACGTGCGAAGAATCGTAGATCTTTGAACACGGTATAGTGCGCTATCAACGTGTTTGAGATAGCTAGAATTCGGTATCTTCGGATCAACGAATTTGGGCATTTCGGTATCTTCATTCCATCGGTCGCTACTTTCACCGATTGAAGTTTGTTTCGAATTAATCCGCTACGCCAGTTTTTGGTATCAGAGCCATACTTAGCCAATCATAGCTAAGTTGATTCTTGAAGCCAAGTATTTGAAGTTTGAAGTTGTTCATCGCGTTCATATTGAAGTTGCAACAAGAGGGAGAACTTTCGATCCATTCCATTTTGGATGTAGAGTGGAGATTTGTTTGAATTTGATTTGTGTTGAAGTACTTGAGCTTAGGCCGAGCCTTGTGAAGTTGTTTTGAAGGTTGAGCAGTGACTTATTGTTGTTTTGTTGAAGTGTTGTGTTGATTCAATCATGCCGCCAAGGAGAGCTAACCGCCATCAAAATGTTGAAGCTTTGTATCGGAGAGAAGAGGCCGATCAAATGGAACAACGTATGCATGAGAAGATTGATGAAGGCATTGGTAGGTTGGAGAAGCTTATGATTGACATGAATCAAAGTAGAAGAAGAAATTCACCTGAATCCATTCGTGGAGGAAGTAGAGTTTCACATCATTCAGATCGGGAAAGGAGAGAGAGTCAGGATCATCGGAGTGTTGACAATCGAAGTAGGAGGAATGATGATGGTCGTGATCGAAGAGACATGGGTAGTAGGAGTGGTGGTAGAGATGTTGAAGGGCGTGAAAGACAACAATATGCATCAGACTTTGATGAGGAGTTTGACGGTGATAGGGGAAGTGTTCATTTCAGAGACCGAGATCAGGGACAACGTCAGTATCGGGTTATTGATGATGATCGACGTTGGGAATCGGGTATGAAGATGGAAATTCCAGAATTTAAAGGAGGAATGGTAGCAGAAGAATTTCTCGATTGGATTTCTAATGTTGATGAGATCTTTGATTTCAAAGAGGTTCCTGAACATAGGAGAGTGAAGTTGGTTGCTACTAGGTTGAGGGGGAGAGCTTTGGCGTGGTGGCAGCAAACTAAACTTACAAGGGAGAGAATGGGGAAGTCAAAGATAGAATCGTGGGATAAGATGAAGAAGTTGATGAGATCTACTTTCTTACCTTACAATTATCAGTCACTTATGTACCAAAGGTTGCAGAATCTGAGGCAAGGGACGAAGTCTGTTAGTGATTATGCTGATGAATTTTACCAACTCATTGCCAGAAATGATATTATGGAAACGGAAGAACAGCTAACTGCTAGATTCATTGGGGGATTGAGAATGCAGATCCAGGATATGGTTAATATGTTCGATCCTAGATCAGTTGCAGAGGCACATCAGAAAGCGTTAGCTTGGGAGAAGCAAGGAAGGCGTGGAGGTGGTGTGTTTACTAATTCCAATAATCAAGCGAAGGGTGTTAGTGGAAGTTCTAGTGTTCCTAAGCCTGTTACAAAACCAGTGGTGAAGGAGGCTGAGAAGGCGAAGGTTAGCAGTGGGTTCAAATGTTATAACTGTCAGGAGTTGGGTCACAAAAGCAACGAATGTCCGAAGCCGAAGAAGAGAACCATGGTTGCAGAAGTTGAGGAGGATGATGGTGAGGAGGCAGAATGTTCAAATGCACCTTATGTTGAGGAGGAAGAAGAATTGTTTGGAGATGAAGGTTGTAATCTTATGTTGAGGAGGTCTTGTCTCACACCAAAGCAAGAGGAGGATTGTAGTTGGTTGAGAAGCAATATTTTTCAGTCGACATGCACTATTCTTGGAAGAGTTTGTAAATTCGTTATTGATGCTGGGAGTTGCGATAACATTATCTCTACAGAGGCAGTAAAGAAGTTGAAATTGAAAACCGAGAAGCATCCTAAACCATACAAGTTAGCCTGGTTGAGGAAAGGAGGTGAGGTGAAAGTTGGAAGGAGGGCTTGTGTTAAATTTTCAATTGGGAAGAAGTACAAAGATGAAATTTGGTGTGACGTTGTAGACATGGACGTATGTCATCTGTTGCTGGGCAGACCGTGGCAGTTTGATAGATCAGTTCAACATAATGGTCGTGCCAATAGTTACAGTTTCATGTTCGAGGGTACCAAAATTACTTTGGTTCCCAAGAAGCAACAACAGAAAGAGAGCAAGCTGGAGGAGATTGAGGAATTGAAAACTTTATTATCCTTGAAAGAGTTTGTTAAAGAAGTTGAAGATGAGCCTGAAGTCTTTTTGTTGATTGGGAGAGAGAGCAGTGAAGAGGTTGAAATTCCTGAAGAAGCAAAGCCAGTTTTGAAAGAGTTTGAAGATGTATTTCCAGAGGAGTTGCCTAAGGAGTTACCACCATTGAGAGACATTCAACATCAAATTGATCTTGTTCCAGGAGCAGTGTTACCACATCGACCACATTACCGAATGAGTCCGAAGGAACATGAGGAGTTACGAAGGCAGGTGGAAGAGTTACTTGAGCAGGGACGTGTTCAGGAAAGCTTGAGTCCTTGTGCAGTACTAGCTTTGTTGGTGCCAAAGAAGGATGGAACATGGAGAATGTGTACCGATAGTAGAGCTTTGAACAAGATTACTGTTCGTTACAGATTTCCTATGCCGAGGTTGGATGATTTGTTAGACCAGTTGAGTGGGGCAACTATATTTTCGAAGCTTGATTTGAAGAGTGGTTATCACCAGATTCGAATTAGACCGGGAGACGAATGGAAGACAGCTTTCAAGACAAGAGAGGGGTTATACGAATGGTTGGTAATGCCATTTGGTTTATCAAATGCACCTAGTACATTCATGCGGGTGATGAATCAAATCTTTAGACCATTCATTGGGAAGTTCGTGGTGGTTTATTTCGATGATATTCTGATATATAGCAGGAGTATGGAGGAGCATGTTCTACATTTGAGGGAAGTGTTGATTATTCTTCGTGAGGAACAATTTTATGCAGCCACGAAGAAATGTGTGTTCATGACGAGAAGTGTGTTATTTTTGGGATATGTTGTATCTGAGAAGGGAATCCAAGTGGACCAGAGTAAAGTTGAAGCTATTAGAAATTGGCCACAGCCGAGAACTATCACTGAAGTTAGAAGTTTTCATGGATTGACGTCATTCTACCGAAGGTTCATTCCACACTTCAGTAGTGTGATGGCACCAGTTACCGGTTGCATGAAAGGAAAACAGTTTGTATGGTCAGAGGAAGCGGGAGTTGCTTTTGAACGAATCAAAGAACTATTGACGACAGCACCAATTCTTGTTTTACCGAATTTTCAGTTGTTGTTTGAATTACACACTGATGCATCGAAGGTGGGAATTGGAGGAGTCTTGAGTCAGAGTGGGAAACCCGTTGCTTATTTCAGTGAGAAGTTGTCAGGGGCGAAGATGAGATACAGCACATATGACGTTGAATTCTATGCTGTGGTGCAAACGATTAAACATTGGAGACATTATCTATTTCAGAAGGAGTTTGTTCTGTACACTGATCATGAGGCGTTGAAGCATTTGCAGGGGCAGGACAAGATTTCAGCGAGACATGCGTCATGGATCGCATATTTACAGCAGTTTACCTTTGTTGTTAAGCACAAATCTGGGGTGATGAATGGAGTAGCTGATGCTTTGAGTAGGAGGAGTCATTTATTAACGACAATGAAGGTTGACGTGACGGGGTTCGAATTACTGCCAGAGATGATTGAAGAAGATCCTTACTTTGTGAAATATGTTGAGAAAGCGAAGGATGGGAGTACCGATGAATTTATGTTGGTTGATGGTTTTCTGTTTAAGGGGAATCGTTTATGTATACCGGATTGTAGCTTGAGATTGAAAATTGTCAAGGAGTTACACGAGGAAGGGCATGTGGGCCGTGATCCTACCTTGCAATTAATTTCACAGTCTTACTTTTGGCCATCGATGAGGAAAGAAGTGGGAAGATTTGTGGAGCGATGTCATATTTGCCAAGTTTCGAAAGGAACCGCGACCAATGCTGGTTTGTATATGCCATTGCCTGTACCGGCTAGACCATGGGTTGATGTGAGTATGGACTTTGTATTGGGATTGCCAAGAACGCAGCGTGGTAATGATTCTATATATGTAGTGGTTGACAGATTTTCAAAGATGGCACATTTTATTGCTTGCAAGAAGACGTCAGATGCTGTTCGTGTTGCTCAGTTATTTTTCAAGGAGATCTATCGACTTCATGGATTTCCAGAGTCTATTGTGTCGGATAGAGATACTCGTTTTCTGAGTCACTTTTGGTTGAGTTTGTGGAAGATGATCGGGACAAAGCTGAATTTTAGTAGCGCTTACCATCCGCAAACTGATGATCAGACAGAAGTTGTTAACAGGTCATTGGGAAATTTGTTGCGATGTCTTGTACAGGATAATTTGAAAAGTTGGGACATGAAGCTATGCCAAGCAGAGTTTGCTCATAACCATGCCATGAATCGTAGTACGGGTTACAGTCCATTTCAGATTGTATGTTCAAATTTACCCAGGGGACCGTTGGACTTAGCGGTGGTACCACAACCGAAGGGGACAGTTAAACGAGCTGTTGATTTTGTTGATGAGTTAACTGAATGTCATAAGATCGTTCAGGAACGATTGGAAAGTCAAATGAGAAATATAAGAAATTTGCAGACTTGAAGCGACGACGTGTTGAATTTAACGAAGGAGATTTGGTGTATGCTGTGTTAACGAAGGATCGTTTTCCAGTGGGCGCTTATAATAAGTTGAAAGCCAGGAAAATTGGTCCTGTAAAAGTTGTGAAACGGATCAATGAAAATGCTTATAAGTTGAAACTACCGGAGGATGTATACACTTCTGACGTATTCAATGTTAAGCATCTTGTGCCGTATTACGGAGATGTAGGAGAATTAACAAATTCGAGGACGAATTTTTCTCAACCCGGGGAGGATGATGCAACCCGGAGTAACGAAATCTTAGGTCATGGGCGACCTAACATTCCTTACAAGCTTCGACCTAAAAAAAGCTCCGACCTAAAAATGCCCGGCCTAAAAAAATTCCGACCTAAAAAGCCCCGACCTAACGAGCTTCGACCTAACTTTGCTTCTCTAAGTCGCGAGCGACCTAACTCCACCTCTCCAAGTCGCGAGCGACCTAACTTCGCTTCTTCAATTCGCAAGCGACCTAACGAGAAAGAAACAATACCGCAAGCAACTAAGTCGCGAATATCTTTAGGTTGCATGCATACTATTTCTTAGGTCGCGAACGACCTACTATAGGTCGCTAAAGCCTGGATCTTATGTCGCTGATAAAATCACATGCCTTCCATAAGTCGCCGCCGAGCTATCGTTGAGTCCTTGTGTTGTACATATTAAGTCGTTTGATGTTGTAAAGGTTAGGTCATTAACGACCTATCTTAAGTCGTGTCTTGTAATGTTTGTTTGAGTCGCAAGTGTTAGGTCGTGGCCAACCTAAGTGTTGTAAAATTATGTTGAGTGTAGCATTGAGTCGCTGTCGTAGGTCGCTGCCGACCTAAGTTAGGTCGTAAGTCGCTGCCGACCTAAAGAGCCTGGTGATGTTTTGTTTGTGTTGCGTTGTAAAAGCTATAAATAGCAATGTTGTGTCATTTGTAAGGTTGATTTGGAAATAAAATTTCTTGTTGATTGCTTTGTGCTTTCTTCTCTAATTGGTAGTTGAGTGTAATCTCCTATCTCCACTCACGTCATTCGAGTGCGCTCGAATCCACGTTTGTTGAAGCCGATTCACGGAATCTAGTGCGCTAGATCAACGTGCGAAGAATCGTAGATCTTTGAACACGGTATAGTGCGCTATCAACGTGTTTGAGATAGCTAGAATTCGGTATCTTCGGATCAACAAATTTGGGCATTTCGGTATCTTCATTCCATTGATCGCTACTTTCACCGATTGAAGTTTGTTTCGAATTAATCCGCTGCGCCAAATGGGTCATGTTGCTTTTATTTCAACTATTGAGCCTAAAAATCCAAAAGAAGCTTCAACAGATGAATACTGTATTATTGCCATGCAACAAGAGTTAAAGCAGTTCGAACGAAATAATGTCTAGGAGTAAGTTCCTCATCCTGATAACCAATCAGTTATTGGAACTAAATAGGTCTATAAAAATAAAGCAGACGAATTGGGAAACATTACTAGAAATATAGCAATATTAGTAGCACAATGCTATAATCAAGAAGAAGGAATCGATTATGAAGAAACGTTTGCTCCTGTTGTAAGACTAGAAGCAATACGTATTCTATTAGCTTACGCTTGTTTTCATAATTTTAAACTTTATCAAATGTATGTTAAAAGTGCTTTCTTAAACGGATTTATTTAGGAAAATGTATATGTTGAACAACTGCAATTATTTATTCATGAAAAATATCCAGATCATGTATATAAGCTAAAGAAAGCTTTATATGGTCTAAAACAAGCACCTCGTGCTTGGTATGACAGACTTAAAAATTATTTAATTAACTTAGGATTTTGAGTCGGAAAAGCTGATCAAACTTTGTTTATTAAAAATACTAATAAAGATATTTTAATTATACAAACACATGTAGATGACATTATTTTTGGCCCAACTAATGAAAAATTATGTGAAGAATTTTCAAATATAATGACTAAAGAATTCGAAATGTCACATATGGGAGAACTATCATATTTTCTCAGACTTCAAATTAAACAATTATCCAATGGTACTTTTATAAATCAAGAAAAATATTGTAATAATTTAATTAAACGATTTGAAATGGAAAACATTTCTGGAAAACCTACTCCCATGAGTACTATAGCACATCTCTATCGGGACGACAGTGGTAAAAATGTTGACTAAAAGTTATATAGAAGTATGATAGGGTCGCTACTTTATTTAACTACAAGTCGACTAGACATTATGATGAGTGTATATTTATGCGCTAGATTCCAAGCAGATCCTAAAGAATCAAATTTAAGAGCAGTAAAAAGAATTCTGCGATATCTTAATAATACTAAGGACTTCGATCTTTTCTGTCCAAAAGAATGTCCATTTGAACTAGTATCTTTCAGTGATGCTAATTTCGATGGATCTCGAACGGACAGAAAAAGTACAAGTGGTATGTGCCATTTCATTGGAAAATCACTTGTTTCTTGGTTTAGTAAGAAACAGAATTGTGTATCAATCTTAACGTGTGAAGCAGAACATATATCTACAGCTCTAGCTTGTGCTCAGGTTATTTATACTCAGAGATTTTGGAATAAATTTATCAAAATCAATAATTTACTGCGGCAATACAGCGCAATAAATCTGTCTAAAAATCCTGTAAATCACTCACGTACAAAACATATTGATATTCATCATCACTTCTTACGAGACAATATCGAAAAGGAAGTTGTCAACTTAGAACATATTTCTATGGAAAATCAAATAGCTGATATATTTACAAAACCACTTTTAGAAAATTCATTTGTTAAACTACGCCGAGAATTAGGTTTAATGTCAGTAAAAGATATTTAAATTTTAATGAAGAATATAAAAAATAAATTACAATATTTTAAAATCAAAATTGTCATCACAACAAAGGTAAGAGTTGAACTTAGGTCACTTGACTATGGGTTTAATAACTTAAGCATTTGTGCTATACACTTGAATTAGCTACATAATATCACATAAACTAAAACATCCTTCTAAGACCATTCATTTAAAAATCAATTATTAACTGCTAATTCAATTTCTGGCTCTAAACTACTTGTGATTCTACACCACACTTTCCTTCAAACTCTTAGCCTATATATACATGTTAAAAACTAAAACAAAATACAACAAATTCTTTTTCAAAACAAAAAGTTCAAACTCTGTAGAAAAATATCCTTCAACAAATCAAACTCACCCATCATCATAACTTTCTCAACCGATAGCTCAGCTGCATCACCGCATCTTCCTACGCCAACACCAAAACACGAGCCTGTTTATAAATGGGAAAATTATCGAACCGGGTATACATAGGATTCCAAGAAGGCCAAACGTGCGCTGTTTATCTCTCCAGATACAAAGAAAAAGATCGATGAAATTCATCACTATCAACAGCAGCAAATAGACCTTCAACGTGAATTGTATTTTGAACAGAAAGTAACGGCTAAATGCTTAAGCTTTCTTGAACAAATTAGTTTAAAATTTTGCAGCTCGAAGTAAAAGGATGTGAGTGAACCCTTTCCTTGACCGGTTAATCCGTTTAATCCATCTTCCTCATACCGTAAATCAAACAATCCGATAAATCCTTGGGTCTCGCCTCAAAGACCTCAATATAACCCAAATTCATAGGACAAGAACTACATGACTAATGAGGGATGCAAAGAATTAACACCAAAGAAGACACCGTCACCAAAGAATTAATGTTGTACTACTTGTAATACCGCTTATTTGTTATAATAATTGTATTAACAAATATATATATACATATATATATCTGTGTGTGTGTGTAGTAATAAAAATAAAATTTGCAAAGTATAAAACAAAGCATTGAAAAAATCCAGTAAACTGACGTCTGTTTCCAATAACGTATGAATACTATAGCGGAATAAATATTAAAGAACACTCAAACGTCTGAAAAATGGCAAAAATAAACTACTTTCCCTTGGGTTTGAAATTTGTGAAAAACAGATGTCTGTTTTCAATTTTCAGACGTCTGATTTTCGCTGATTTACATCTTTTTAAATAGCACGTCCTACTTTTTTACCTACCATTTCATCTCCTCCATTCATTTTTCACTATCCCCTTTTTACCACAAAAAAAACCTAACTGCCATTTTTTAAAAAAAAAATTCAAAAATCAACACTTCCACCCAACCAAAATCAATGGCAAATAGACCAAAACGTGCAAAACAACAAGAATCCGAGCTTCCATCCGAAGATCGATTCCAAAGATTGCTATGGAATGACATTGCAAAGGAAAGGTATAAAGCAAAGAAAAATTCGAAATTCTTTGAAGAGGCTTTTGTAAAATTTGATGCTTTTCACAAATATCGTCTTCAACAATATGCTAGGAACTTCAATTTCGAATCTTTAGTAGATTCTAATATGAACAATGTCAAAATTTACCCTTTGCTTGTCAAACTTTTCTTGGCTAATTTGAACTTGGATCATCATACACCAAGGAATACAACTGATTGCGTATGGTCTATAGTTTGCGGTAATCGTATTTTTCTTCCGATTCAACGTCTAGGGAAAATTTTGCGTTGCGCATGGCAGGGTCAAGATACTGACACTATAGAAGTTAACATGGAAGAACATAATGAAGTTTCTCATAATTTTTTGTCCGACAATTTAGTTAACTTGAAAAATCTTTCCTCCACTCGTCTACGTCCACATGCACATCTCCTAAATCGCATCTTCGTCCGAACAATTCGACCAAGGAAAGGAAGTTATGAAAAAGTATATAAACAGGATTTTCAAGCTTTATATGCTATTTATTCTAATACGGAAGTAAATTGGGCTAAGATCATACTTGACAAATGGGCGGATATTACATATAAGCGGAAGTATAAGACAATTCATTATGGTGCTCATAATACACGTATTCTTCTTGAGTGTCAAATTGATATACCCAACACTTCTATCTTGTGTATCAAAGAGATTGGACCAAAAACTTTGAAGCTTATGGATATTGACCCGAACCCATCAACGTTAGAACATATGTCTTTTCAAGCTTGGCAAGAACATATCGCATCATAGCCAGAAACTCCAATAGCAGAATCATCTTCTCGTCGTCGTCATTTTCTCCAAGAAGAAGAAGAGAAAGAAGATATTCAAATTGTTTCTCCCGATTTTCCGCCTAAGAAAGCATTGGCTGTACACTTTCGCAATCAATCAAAAATTCACAAAGATTTACAGCGTTTTGAGCATAAGACCAATAAAAAGTTTGATTATTTAAGAAACTTTCTTAACAAAATTTGGGATAAAATTTCATGCATCGGACCTCAATCTTCTCAAGCTTATGATCCGGGTCCATTCCAATGGCCTTCGAGTTCTAACGATGAAGAAGCCCTAGACTCAAGCTCTGGACATGATGGATCTAAAGGAGGTGATGTAAGTATTGACCCTAGCTTGACAGTCATGGAAAGTTGGTAATCTTGGTATGACTTTTATGGTACTTCTGCAAACTAACACTTTAAATCTATGGTTTGTAATATTTTTTGGTACTCTGCTTTATTTGGCACAAAACTCTACTATGTGTCAACTTTGGTAGTGAACTCGTACGTATATAAATATTGTGTATGCTAATTGTATGTTATGAATGTTATTGTGCATATTTATCTTCACTTATTAATCTCCTTTTTGTTAATGACAAAGGGGGAGAAAATATGTGCATATCGACAGGGGGAGTCAGATATATAGTTGTCATTGTCAAAAAAGGGAAGAATGTTGGATCTCCCTTTATAGCGTTTTGATTATGACAACTATACATGTATATATTAGTATCGATTAACTTTGTTTTTACTGGAAGAAACTCTACAACAGAAAAATTTCAAAGGCTTAGTTGAAGATTATTATAGAGTCTATGTGGATTAGTGTTTGTTAAAATTTTCCTTGGTGATACACACACATGGATGGTCTTTAAGATATGCACAAGACACAGCAATTCAGACTTCTGTCTGCTGAAAAAATTGATTCAGCATAATATTCAGACGTCTGTTCTGAAATATTCAGATGTCTGAATATAGGCCGAATTTGCCTATTTCCTTGCTGTATATATATTTAACTATAAACAGACTTCTAAAATTTTATTTCAGACTTCTGAAAACGAATAAATGCAACTATTCAGCAAAGAGACACGACTCTTGATTCACATCTAATCATCGAATCTCTTCGTGAATAATTGCAACTATTTGTATACTATAAATAGAGGCTTAATCAAATATGTTTTTCATCTATACTTACTCTAATTCTTTCTATCTTATCTATAGCATTCAGACTCACAAAAGCACTCTATTTCCATATTTAAAAGATTACAAATCTTCTCGAATTTTCCAAATTCTTTCATGAACTACACTATTATCATCAAGGGAAGATTATAGGAAGGGTGTACATTGATTTGACATATCCGTGTTATTAAGAACACAATTAGTCAACAAACTCTTTGTATTGTGAAAGTCCTCTTTAGTAGTCGAGGAAAAAATCCCATTCGGCTGTTCGGGTAGTTGTTAACCTATTCCTCCAGGTAAAGTGAGGGTTGGTTTTTGTTAGTGAAATTCCTAAGAGGAGCTTAAGGACTGGACGTAGGACAGTGGTCCAAACCAGTATAAATATCTGTTGTCACTTTTATTTATTATTGATATTCTGCTATCTACACATTTCTATTCCATACGATCCTGCTGCAACGTCTCTTTCATAGGGTATACGGATCCCAACATGATCCATGGGCATCCCCACTATATAACACCCCTACTTTGAGTATAATAGAAAACACTCCAAGTCATCAACAATCCATTAGCACATGCACATCCATCCAAGCCCTACTAAAGCAATACAATTTCCACTATCTGGAAACCTACCATGTTCCTACACTTCATGTTTCAAGTCCCTTCGGTACCTACTCCCTACATGATTCACAAACCAATGGTTACAGAGTTCCCTATCCTCGGTACCTACTACCCCCATGAGCTACAAACCGAAGGTAATAAATCACTACTCCTCGGCACCTGCTACCCTCATGAGCCACAAATCGATGATACCTATCCATCATGCTGCACATCGCCACCCCTCAATGTAACAACCCGCATATTTAACGATTTTATATTTAAATGTTTTATTTCAATATAGTGTCGTTAGTCGGATTTTTGGGTCCGAAATGTTACTTTTTGCAAACGGCCGAATTGGGGCTCGATACCACTTCTATTGAGTCCAAAATGGCGTTTGCGATCTTTTTGAGTATAAGCTTTAATATGTTTGGAGTAAGTTGAATTTTGCAACTTTTTCTAGTTGGGCTTTAGTTTGGGTTCAGCCCACTAACTAACTAATTAACCCTAACTCAGTCCCTCTCCTCCACTCACTTATTTCATTTCATAAAACTCAAGCAAAAACTGAAAATGGTGGAAGGGAAGTGGAAATAGAAATTGCAAGCCCTAGTTTTCTTTGCAAACTTGAAATCTTGCTCCAAAATCAAAGAGAATCTATTGGTAAGCCTTCTCTTCATCTTCTCCAATTCTTTTCCTCTTCAATTTCAGAAAATTTCCTAAACCTAAACTTAGGAAATACTTGTTTTGATCTTAGATTGAAGCTTGTTGGGTTGAAGTAGAGATTGGTTGGTCTTCTCCTTGTGATTGAGCTCTTTCTTCTTTGTTTTGGGTTAAAGGTGAGATTTTTATCTCACATCTATGACTATAAGTATCTTTGGTTGTTAGGTATGAATTCCTAACAATTATTCATGTGCAATTGCTTTTGGTTCGGATTGGTTTTGTGAACATTGCAAATTTTGGTGTTATGGAAGTATAAAACTCAAAAGTCATAGATTTGATGTTTTGATCATGTTTTGGTGATGAATCGAAGTGCTTATAGGGCCGGGTAGCCGCTTGGCGTAAATCCCTAGCGTCCGTGCTCGTCCGATTGAAGGTTGGGAGAGTTTGCACTTCATTGGTAATAAGTAGGAAATGCAGGAAATTGGGTTCAGTCGACTGGATCCTCCGTTCAGTCGACTGAGCTGAAGCCCGAAATTTTCTGGACAGTGTTCGGTCGACTGAACAGGAATTTCAGTCGACTGACCTGCTCCTGTTTTCCTGTTTTGCCTATCTATGCTTATTTTGATTGGCTTTTCGAATGTTATCGATTCATTTTGGTTCTTAGTGGTTGTTATTGCCTCTTTGACTTTGATAACTTATTTTTGACTTCATCCATGGGTTTTTATAAACTAATCTTTCTAATCATATTAAAAGCTCGTTTCTCCAATTTATAAATTCTATTGAAAACAAACGCACAATTTCGCACTTCGAGCGAAGTGGAAGGATGATTAAATGGTTAAGTAAAACACGGACCATGAATCCGTGCGTTTATCTTTCTGATTAATCCCCGACCTATTCGATTGATTGTTTTGACCTTTGGTCTGGTTTACCAATGAGATGAGGTGAACTTTGTACTGCTTTGAGTGTGAAATTAACTAACGGATAGTAAACCGTTTAGTGTGAACGAGTGGTTATGGAACTCACGTTACCACTTTTCGGATTCCTCTTTGAGAGTTATGACACATTCCGCCAGTTGGTGGTGTCCAGTACTGGGCCTCCAGACCTTCACCACTATGGTTTGTTACCTTTGGGATAGTGTCTTTAGACTGTCTCCTTCAGGTTTGTTGCCTTCGGGTATGTGCCTTCGGGTTTGTGCCTTCGGGTTTGTTGCCCTATACTATCGCTTCCGATGTTGGTCATTATGAGCCGCATGGGTGATATTGGGTTTGGAGTCTTCGGGCTCATGGATCCTTGTTTATACAGTACTGAGCTCGAGCAATTTTATGATGTTTCACTTGATATGTATATTCCCTTGGTATCGCTCTTCGGTGTTGGTCTTTTTGAGCCGCACGATATATAGCGATTACCTTGTGGAACTTGTGTTACCTTCATTGGTATTTGTTATTTTCCTTTATGGCTTGTTTTGGGATATTCCTATCCTTTGTTTCTCTGTGTTGCCAATGATACGAGGCTTGTTATGATATGATTCATCTTTTTGTTAGATGATTGTGTTATCTCTTTTAGAGATATTTGTTATACTTTGTGACCTTGCAGGTTATTGTTGTTCAGTTTATCTAACTGATTTGTTTAGCTAGACTGACCCGTGTATTTTATACTCGGGTCAGACCGAGTTGTTTTAGGTTAGGTGCTTTTGGACTTAGCCTATTTTGCTTCCGCATGGACTATTCAGCTTGTTCCTTTTTATTAAAGCTTTTTGTGTAGTCCTTTTTGTTGTACCTCTGATATGTATTCTTTTGACTCGTCTGTATATTGTGGTTTGCTATACCACTTGCCATGAATTAGTTTATATACTCTGTTATGTATCTGTTTATGTGTATAAGATGATCTACTGTTCTGTGATGTTTATTACATTTGAGTTGTTATATTCTATTCCGATAGATCCCCCAACCACCTATGGTTTTGTTTTAAGTATTCATTGGATATGTCGATCTGCTTTGTATGATTATTGTCGATGTATTCAATAGATAGTTAGAGCAAGGCTATAGATAGTCGCTCCTATCCAGCCTTATTCTCCGTGTTAGTTGACGGCATTACCCTGTAGTGTCCTTGGCTAGCGTGGGTATGGAGGTGGGGCATCACACTCAAGGTGTGAATGAGCCAATATCTCCAGCATGTTCTATAAAGTCTTGAACTATCTAACTCGGGACCTACTTCCAACACGATCCAATATCCAAAGTACCAACCCTTATGTTCAAGTGTCACACCCTCGCCTTGTCATCTGAATCGCTCGCCCATATAGCACCAACACCGAGACACTAAGTCAGTTGCATGAATAAACCATTAAATCATTGAACACGAAATCACATCAACTCCAAAGCCAAATATCGGGAAATTGCAAATCAACATAGTAATGGACATTGATTATTGTACAATGGTCAATACTAACCACCGTGGTCCTGTACTTAACCGAACAGATAACTACAAACTAAACGAAAACATTCGACATCCATCTTGAAGTCGAAAGCCTCACCCTCTACCTTAGAGCCAACAACACATATGCTAACCCTCCTCTATAGCTTACCTCGTTCAATAGGTTTTCGTTAGTACCAAACCCCAATGTACAAGATAATACCTAAAACCCCATCATCACTAATCAGCATTTCCAACCAAAATAACCAAATAACAAGATATATATTCAGTAACCATACATCCATCCAAAACAATATCCATACAACTTATATAATCCATCCATATCAACTAATGTAGGAAATCGTATCAATGATAGATCAATTCTAATAATTCCACAACTATGGCATATCGAACAAAAATATATGATATTCTTTATAAATTATTTTAAAATCATTTTATTTTTTGTATAAAAATCTAACAGCTATATAAGTATTAGAAAGTCACATTTTAAAACCAAAAATCATTCCCAAGCATCAATCTAATACCATACAACCAACCATAGTATGGTGAGAGAAATATCACTCACCTCCATAAAATTATCCAAACCAGTGTCGAAAGGTAGAGCTCCCCATCACGGCACAATGCAAAAAACTACATCTAATACAGACCTCGTATGCAAAAGATATGGATCAAATACGATTCGAGAATAATTAACCAATTAAAATAGTTAATTACCAATTTAATCCATTAATCCTTCTTCCTCTCTAACAAAATTGAACTGATATGTGCACATGGTCGCATGTTTCAATCATCGACTCCTCTCTTATTTGTCGATGAAATTTTGAATCGACTTTGCCATTCGCTTCTTTGCTTGATCTCCTCAATTTGCAACCGAACGTATACCTTCGCTTCACTCCCTTGAATCGTGACATCACAACTGATCTTGGCTTCCCCTAAATGTCGCATATAGACATAAAGGATCATATCTCACCAAATTTTAGGAACGGGTACTCCTTTGCATGAGAATTATCATGCAAATCTCAAGTATGCCTCTCATCGCTCCTAGATCCGACGAAGTAAAAATCTAATCGATGGCAGATAGGTTGACATCGGCCAACGATGATGTTACATCAAATCGATGGTATGAAATCAAAGCTCTCATCATTACGATGTCAATGAATCAAATGTCGTGATTTTTAATGGCTTTGATCATCGGATTTTGATTTTTGAAGTTTCAGGAGAGAGGTAGGCCATGATTTAGGATGAATATTACATGGAGAAAATGAAATTAGAGAAAGGGTGGATTTGAATAATATTTACACTTTATTTTATTCCATTTATTTAATCTCTAAAATAAATGGCTGCACGTTTTGAGTTCGTATGGCCACATGGCGCATTTGATCATCAGGAAACTCTTTTGGATACTTACCTCATTTCAGTTCTAGTGGTACTAATCTCGTCGCCATCTGAGAATGTGCCCTGGGATGCTAATTTAACGTATTTCGAGATCATTTTAGCCATTGGATCATTGTATCACTAATATAGAAATCCTTATACTCATTTTAATATGCAACATCAAACCAAACTCAATGGATGTAGTCTCGTGTCCTAATTCGGCATATGCAAAAAATCACATTTTTGGGCCTTTATTTAATTAATGATCAAATATTTAAATATCTAACCATTAAAAATAAGAGCCGTTACATTCTCCCCTCCTTAAAAAGATTTCGTCCTCGAAATCACATAGTAAAGGGAACATCTCCTAACCCCTGGGCCTTCAAAAGTCTCTCAAATTTCGAATTTTTTTGGCAGAACCTCCTTTGTACTGTTTGGTCCAAGAAAAATCCAAATACAACAAAGATATGCATACAACTCATATCTATAAATATACTAGATCATAAAAATAGCAATCATCTGAAATAAATATGCTATATCAAATCAGTACTATCCCATATGCCTAACAACCACAGAAACGTAGGCTATCGTCTCAAATGCCAACATTCTAATCAAACATGCACATGAGACTTATCATCCAAAAGTAACATCCATGCCTATATTAGCATGCAGAATACAATTTTTTTTAATATAAATCATCAAGTATGATATCCAATATGAAAGTTGACGATAATAATAAAATCCTACCGCTTAAAGAGCTCGGACAAGTGGTACTCATGCTCCCCATGGCTTACCATATACAATCGTGTTCGCTTTCACTCTACCGAACCTCTACTACTCCAATATCCTCCTATTAACCTGTTTGTATCACATCTATCTATCTGCACGAATAGGCCTATGAGGTCTCATAGTCCATGGTTCAGTCTCATTATCGTGTAATTGATTCAGTGTCAAATTCCCAAAATGCCTTCTGTAAATTCTCCCAAAACCGACTATCGACCAATGGGTCTCGCCACTTGCAATGCTCTTGGCACATAATGGAATCGTACTATCCATTCCACACACAACTCAACAAATATGGATGCTGCTCTACTAGACTTAAGGAATAAAAATGTAGCATTATAGGTCAACCAGTCAACTATGACTCAAATGCTATCACTTCATCCTCAGTCATTAGCAATCCATCATTGCAGTCTACAAATGTATGTTCCCACTACTTGAGAACAAACAATCCATCATCCCAATGGAACCAGTAGCCTCGGTCAGGTCTGCACTGCATCAACTCTACAAACACTGCATACTCTTCTAAAGTAACCAAGATCTCCATTAGTCTAGCCTATTGCCTCTGACTAGTACAAATCCGCTACATCAAGGTAGGTCTGATGGTCAAACTAGTCATTACCCTTAGCTATAGCTCATCGAGTTCTGATGTCCTAACCAGTGATAAGCTCGAGCAATGCCAACTTTAGGAATATTTCTCCCAACTGGTATGTCTTCCACTTGAAACACTAACAACTACATTTCCCTTCAAACATATAGGAAATGTCAAATCTATACGAGGATAAGAACTCTAACCATCGCTACTGGAGAAGGTCAAGACCTTTCTTGGAAAAGACATAGTCCAATGATGTAGAATCACTAATCAACCAAACCTCTCTCCTAATAGACAGTGCCTCCAAATCACTAAAGCGAATATTATTGCCTCCTCATTCCCACTCGAAATGAGTAACATCAGTGCACTTTCCAACCTCTTGGTCATACTAACTAATGCGTGTTTGCACCTCATGTCTCAAATAAAAGTCTAATCATGTTCCATCAAATCGGTTAACGATGCTAATACGTTGGGTCTATTCATATTACGGACTACTATAACTACAGGATCTACAGCGATGTCCTATTCTGAAATAATGTGACCCAAGCACCTCGCTACCATCGTTTGAAAGTGATACTACACAAAATCTCATCATCAATTTGGATCCTCGACACCTGCAACACAATCATCAATCATGCCTTGTGCTCTTCTTTCATCCATGAGTAGGCGAAAGTATCATCAATGAACACAAGCATAACTCACTCAAGAAAACTCTCCAAACATGGTCCACGAGATCAATAAAATATGCCGATGTTAGTACCAAAATTGGTCACTAACACTCGTAGAATTTCATGGACATCAAAGAATTAGTGGAATCTAGAGAACAAAGCATAAAAGTAAATTAACATAAAGATTTTATAGTGGTTCGATAATCTCGGCCTACATCCACTTCAAATTTCTTTCATTCTTTATTTGATTACAATTACATGAGCTGTTAGATGGGCTAGAAATCCATTGATACAAGTTTATACGAAAAATAGCCATGGCAGAGTATTTGGAGTAGGAACAAGAAGATGATGAAGTCCTCCCCCAAAAAGAGAGAGCCAGCGCCCCTCAAAAATGACCCCCTACCCATGTATTTATAGACGGAGGTAGCCTTCAGCCGAATTGACATCTTCAAGCCTGGAACCCTTTGGCTACTTGGGCCCACCATAAGAAAAGCTCAGCCCAACACACTATGCTGACCTCACTTATACACTCTTCAACTTATCAAACATTTATGCCAACACCTATTTCACCAAGCTAACATTCATCATTCTGACATCTTGTGTCACCTATTCGTTGATATTATTTACCCTGGGTAGGATATAATTATTCGTATATCGTGCTCTGGTCATATTATTGTCGTCTCATGGCCATCTTTCTCATCAATAGACATGTTGGTCAACGTAATCACCTTCTTACAGCCGGGCTAAAAGGCCGGATAATATTTGCCCCTCGAAAGTACGTCTTGTGGCGTACATGATGTGCCTTGAGTCAAAGCAAGTTAGAGTCTTCAGAAAGAAATCCATCGTATTTTCTGAATAGTCATCATTCTTTAATTTTATCCTCCTAAAGTATCGTATCCTTCTTTGGTCGTCATAACTCTTGGTCGATTCCCAATAGTATAAATTCAGGATTGTGGTTCATCAATGGCTATCTATGTCTGGTTCTTTAGGGCTAGTAAAATTCGGCTATCTAATTCAGTCTTTTCTTAATAACCCCAAGTGAAAATCCAATTTCTGTTGATTTCAAGAAGTCGAATTTTATGAATATAAACTACAGTCAATGAGATGATGGTTTTGATGACAACAACCTCAAAATAGATTATAAAATATAAATACTAACGTTATAAGTTTAGATATATATGTATATGCAGGATTTAACCATGCAGGTAACAAGAATGAAGACAGTACAGTATAGAGATTCAAGATATCAAGATTAAAGACTCATGAGTATCAAGATTATCAAGAGTTCAAGAACTCAAGTAATTTATTCTTTAATTATAAATATTTTTAAAACTCATAGAAAAGCACTGGCATCTTAAAATCCAATTAGTTCATGGAATGGAATCCACTTCGAGCCTATTAAAGGGATGGAACCCTAAGTATGATGGAACCTACGAAAAATCTACTGGAACAATGTTTTGTATCCGCTAACTTTTGATTCAAAATGAGTTTTCAAAATTATATCTTTTTTTCAAAATGATTTCAAAACTTTCCTTTAAAAAGATTCAAAAACTTCTATCCTAATTTTAAATAATTTTAGCCTCAAAATCATCTTTAATTTCTAAGTCAAATTACTCCTGATTTTAAACTATCTTTTAATATAATATATTTAACTTTTAAATATTTATACTTAGATTTAAATATAAATTATAGTTAAAATCTATATATATTATTCTCTATATTTACTTATGAATTTTAACTATAGTCAAGTATATTTATAAAGTTTAAAGTAGTTTTAATATAAGATAAAGGTTATTTTCGAAGAAAATCAAATTATCAAAAAATGCTTTGGGATGTCGACATACTCATGGTGACCATGTCGACATGGTATTAGTTGAGTTTAAAATTTAAATTTCAAAAGAAGTGTCTATTCGCCATAACTCTTCACGAATGGACATGACTGTTGTTCTTCTATAAATAGGGGTCAGTTTCAACGAATTTTATCATCATATTTTCTGTTTTTTGACTCCTCTTCTTCTTCCACTTTTCTTAATACATATTCTTACCATTACTCTGCCAAAAGCAACATTGAATCGAGCTCGATCATTCATAGTTTGATTCTCTATCACTCTCTCAATAAGATCCTCAGTGCTATTCACAGTTATAGGCTTTTTGTAATCAACTAAGCGAGATAAGGTTTGATTGTACCTTGGGAAATAAATTGGGTGAACTTGTTGCCCGTAAAATCAAGTGGGTGAATTTGTTGCCTGGAAAATCAAGTATCTCTATCCAGAGGATTGTGATTCTAGAAGGTGTACCTCGTAGCCTTGAAATCGAGGGTATAATTGTAAAGATTGCTTTTGAAAGGAATTCCGTACTTATGTTGCGGGATTGGACGTAGGGTAACTCCGAACCAGTATAAAATCCGGTGTGTTCTTTCCTTTACTGCTTTTATTTTATTTCTGCATCTGTGTTTGTTTCTGTGATCATATCTATATCAGTATATTGCATACATCTGTGTATAAGTTAACATAAACTCAAAAAGATTTAGTAATTCTTTATAAACACTATTCACCCCACCTCTAGTATTAATCCTAGCCTTAAGATCTGTAATCCGTATTTCTCATAATTGGTATCAGAGCAAGGTTTTCAAAGTTTCATAATCTGATTTTTGAAAAAAATAAATAAAATGGCTATATTTGGTAATACTAGTTTAGAAATATTCAAATCATCATTGTTTCATGAGTCTGCATATAATCAATATTCAAATTCAAGTTATCTACCAAAATTGTTTGATGTGCAGGAATCGTGCTTTATGGCTATTGAGGAATCAATCCACAACGGATAAATTGTGAAGATCAGAAAGAGCAAATGAATACTTAATAGTGGATGTTCTAGATACATGACTGGTAATCCAGACATACTGAATGATATATATACAAAGACGGAGGACTGGTTAACTTTGGAGACAGTTCAAAAGGATATGTGATTGGCATTGGCAAGGTTGGTAATTCTGAAACTCCTACTATTACTAATGTTTTGCTAGTTAAGAATCTGAAACATAATCTGCTAAGTATAAGTCAACTCTATGATAAAGGATATAAAATTAAATTTGAAAAAGATAAATGTCACATCGAAGATAATAATTCAACCATAATATTTGAGGGAGTAAGAAAAAAGAATATTTATATTCTTAGTATGAAAGTTTCAAATGATAACCTGTGTCAGTTGGCAAATACAAGCGACCCTTGGATTTGGCATAAGAGATTTGGGCATTTGAATTTCAAACTCTTATCTAGACTGTCAAAACATGATCTAGTAAGAGGTCTCCCTAAAATGAATTTTAAAGTAGATAGATAGTTTATGTGATGCATGTCAATTAGGAAAACTTAGAAAAAGTTCTTTTAAATTAAAAGATATGATTTCAACCTCAAAACCTCTTGCATTACTTCATCTTGATTTATTTGGTCCATCTCAAATTCTGTCAATAAATCATAGTAAATATGTTTTTGTAATTGGAGACGATTATTCTAGATTTACATAGACAATATTTTTGAAACATAAAAGTGATACTTTTGAATGTTTTAAGATCTTTTCAAAAAGAATTCAAAATCAATTTTCTCTAAAAAATTATAACTATTCGAAGTGATCAAGGTGGTAAATTTGAAAATGAAAAGTTTGGGGAATTCTGCAATAAAAAGGGAATAACTCACAATTTTTTATTTTCGAGAACTCCACAACAAAACGGAGTAGTAGAACGTAAAAATAGGGCGATTCAAGAGTGTGCGAGAACTATGCTTTCAGATGGTAATTTACTAAAGAATTTTTGGGCAGAACCAGTTGCTACCGCCTGTTATATTTTAAATAGAATTTTAATTAGACCTCTAACTGATAAGACATCTTATGAACTTCTTTATTCAAAGAAACCTAAGGTATCTTATTTCGGAATTTTTGGAAGTAAATGCTTTATTTTAAATACAAAAGATAACTTAGATAAATTTGATCCTAAATCCGACAAAGGAATCTTTATCAGATACTTTGATAGAAGTAAAGCATACAGAGTGTTTAGTTTAAAAACTAACACCATTGAAGAAACAATGCATGTTTCATTTGATGAAAATTTCAAAAATTTTGAAGATATAAATGATGAAGAGGATTTAATCACTCAAAATCAAGAATCAATTGAAACTAATAACGAAATTAATCATCCTAATAAAAGGACTAAACTTTTAAAAGATCATCCTATAGAAAATATACTGGGAGATATGCAATCTGTTGTTAAAACTAGAAATCAACTAAGTCATATGAGTAATTTAGCTTTTATATCAACTATTGAACCAAAAAATTCAAAAGAAGCATCAACTGATGATTCATGGATTTTGGCTATGAAAGAAGAATTAAATCAATTTACTAGAAATGATGTTTGGGAACTTGTTCCTAGACCTGAATATAAAACTATAATTGGAACTAAATGGGTTTATAAAAATAAAGTAAATGAATAAGGAGAGGTAGTTAGAAATAAAGCTCGATTAATCGCTCAAGGTTATTGTCAAGAAGAAGGAATAGATTTTGATGAAACCTTTGCTCCCGTAGCAAGATTAGAAGCCATTAGGATTCTACTTGCTTTCACAAATCATAATAATTTCAAATTATTTCAAATGGATGTTAAAAGTGCCTTTTTAAATGGATTTGTAAAAGAAGAAGTATATGTTGAACAACCACCACTTTTTGAAAATGATAAATTACCAAATCATGTTTACAAACTTAAGAAAGCTTTATATGGTCTAAAACAAGCTCCTAGAGCCTGGTACGATAGACTAAGATCTTATGTATTACAATCAAATTTTGAAATTGGTAAAGTAGATAATACTCTTTTTTTAAAAGAAATAAAAATGATATTCAACTAGTACAAGTTTACGTAGATGATATCATTTTTGGATCAACTAACTTTAAAATGAATAAAGAATTTTCTGAAATAATGAAAAAAGAGTTTGAGATGAGTCATATGGATGAATTAAATTTCTTTTTAGGATTACAAATAAAACAATTAGATAATGGTATCTTTATTAGTCAAGAAAAATATGCTAAAGACCTAATTATTAAATTTGGTTTGACTACCGCGAGTGGAAAACCCACTCCCATGGCAACCAATGAGTACCTTAGTAAAGAAGATCTCTCGAAAGATGTTGATCAAAAATTATGTAGAGGAATGATTGGATCACTACTGTATATTACTGCTAGTAGACCTGATATCATGCATAGTGTTTGTCTTTGTGCTAGATATCAATCCCAACCAAAAGAGACCCACTTAAAAGCCATAAAACGAATCATAAGATATGTTAAACACACATCTGATTATGGTTTATTTTACCCAAAAAATGATTCTTTTGGCTAAATATCTTATTGTGATGCGTACTATGCTGGTTGTAAGTCAGACCGAACAAGTACAAGTGGGACTTGTCACTTTTTGGGGCATTCTCTAGTTTGCTGGCTTAGTAAAACGAAAAACATAGTTTCTTTATCAACAACTGAAGCAGAGTATATTTCTGCTACTTTGGCTTGTTCTCAAGTAATGTATATGCAACAAACTGTAAAAGATTATGGTTTAAAATTTTCAAAATCACTAATTTATTGTGACAATGCGAGTGCGATAAGTTTATCCAAAAATACTACTCAACATGCTCGAACTAAACATATTGACATTAGACATCATTTTCTCAGAGATAATATAAGTAAGGCTGTAATCACTCTAGATTATATCAATTCTGAGAATCAAATTGTTGATATCTTAACAAAATCATTAAATAAATCTATATTTACTAAATTAAGAAGAGAATTAAGTATTTGTTTAATAACTGAAATATAAAATATACATAAAAAAAGTATAATTAAAATTAATTCAAAATAAATTAAATAAGCAAAAATTCAAAGACTATGTCGACATACTCCTCTATCCTATGTCGACATGCAATGTTTTTAAAATTTTGAAATTTTTCCCACCAAAATTCAAAATAATTGGTTATATATTCTTCACATTTTCGAAATTTTATTCATCCTTTCTGTTATCTCTCTGAAATCAAATAACCAATGGCCTCCTCTTCCAAATCAAACATAAAATCAACCTTTTCATTCCCATATCCTACTTCTGGTCCATTTCAACGTACTACTCTCGCTCATGTGACTAAAATAGAGGACTCTCTGAAGGATGCACTTCAGATGATGACTGAAATTCAAGTGATTCAACTCCATATGGCAAAGGAACAAGAGAGGCAAGACAAGATTCTTAGGAATTTGCAAAAATTTATAATGGATAATCAAGCCAACCCTATCTTGATTGATGAAGATTCTTCACTCAATCAAGAAAAAGAGGCCAACGAAGAAGAAGAAGAACCCATGGAAGAAGCGCATGCGGAGGATGATAACCAAGTCGTGTGTGTTGGAGAAGTGTGTTTTGACGAGAATTGGAATCTTGTCGAACAACGTGGAAATTTTTGTTTCCACTATCCAAACTGTTCGATTCATAGATCTCCTATGTTCAAAAACACACATTAGTTTCTTCTCTTTCTTTACCATTGTTGTTTATACCTTCTTACGTTTACAACGAAAATGTACATATAACTTTATGATTAATAAATTAATTGTGTTATTATATGTGTTCTTCCTATTAATACTATGCGGTTATTATATACTTAAGATAGTTAGTAGTTTAGGATTAGATTTATTATTAGATCTAAGTGTTGATTATTTATGATAACGCTATCATTATAATCACATAGAATATTAGATTTGGGGAGAGTTATATAGTTTGGAGCTATAAAGTTTAGAGTTTGTTTTTGTTGATGACAAAGGGGGATCAGTATAAAATAGGGTAATTAGGCATAAATTAAGGGGGAGTTATTAGTTTTAGGGGGAGTTATTAGATAGAAGTAATATTTTATAAATAAAGGTTGTCATCATCAAAAAGGGGGAGAATGTTAGTCCGTGAGATGATGGTTCTGATCACAACAGGTTATAAAATATAAATACTAACGTTATAAGCAGGTAACAAGAATGAAGACTGTACAGTGTAGAGATTTAAGATATCAAAATTAAAGACTCATGAGTATCAAGATTATCATGAGTTCAAGAATTCAAGTAATTTATTCTTTAATTAGAAATTTTATTAAAACTCATAGAAAAGAACTGGCATCTTAAAATCCAATTAATTCTTGGAATGGAATCCACTTCGAGCCTGTTGAAGGGATGGAAACCTAAGTAGGATGGAACCTACGAAAAATCTAGTGGAACATTGTTCGCTAACTTTTTATTCAAAATGGTTTTTCAAAATTATATGTTGTTTTCAAAATGATTTCAAAACTTTCCTTTTAAAAGATCAAAAACCTATATCCTGATTTTAAATAATTTTAGCCTCAAAATCATCTTTAATTTTTAAGTCAAATTACTCCTGATTTTAAACTATCTTTTAATATAATATAATTAACTTTTAAATATTTATACTTAGAATTAAATATAAAATTATAGTTAAAGTCCATATATATTATTCTCTATATTTACTTATGAATTTTAACTATAGTCAAGTATATTTATAAAGTTTAAAATAGTTTTAATATAAGATAAAGGTTATTTTCAAAGAAAATCAAATTATCAAAAAATGTTTTGGGATGTCGACAAACTCATGGTGACCATGTCGACATGGTATCAGTTGAGTTTAAAATTTAAATCTCAAAAGTAGCGTCTATTCGCCATAACTCTTCACGAAAGGACATGACTGTTGTTCTTCTATAAATAGGGATCAGTTTCAACGAATTTTATCATCTGATTTTCTGGTTTTTCACTCCTCTTCTGCTTCCACTTTTCTTAATACATATTCTTACCATTACTCTACCGAAATCAACATTGAATCGAACTCGATCATTCGTAGTTTGATTCTCTATGGCTCTCTCAACAAGATCCTCAGTGCTATTCAGAGTTATAGGTTTTTTGTAATCAACTAAGCGAGATAAGGTGTGATTGTAGCCTTGGGAAATCACTTGGGTGAACTTGTTGCCCGTAAAATCAAGTGGGTGAACTTGTTGCCCGAAAAATCAAGTACCTCTACCCAGAGGATTGTGATTCTAGAGGGTGTACCTCATAGCCTTGAAATCGAGGGTATAATTGTAAAGATTGCTTTTGAAAGGAAATCTGTACTTGTGTTGCGCGACTGGATGTAGGGTAACTCTGAATGTAACGACCCTGGATTTTGGCCCTATTTATCTTAATAAATATTTAATCCAATTAAATAAAATAAATCTCTTAATAATATTATATATAGAATGTATCTTATATAATGGAATTAAAATACTTTACTTTGTTTACATTTGATAAATATTATATATAGGTTATAATGTTGAAATAAAATCAAAGTCTATCAATATAAAATATAAATGTAAAATGTAAGTAAACTTATGAATGTCGTTTAAATATTGTTAGTTAACATACAAAGGGAAATATAAAAATGAAAATAAAAGCCAAATGAAGAAGTTTATAAAGAAAAATATTAAGTACAAGTGTGATAATATAAACAAGACAAAATCAATTAATGAAGCTACAAACTAATTATATTACTGCATAATATATTTACATATGTACAATTCTAAGAAAATGAATTATTTCTATAATCTGCATATACACATGAATAATGAAAAGAGGACAAAATATTTACATCAAGTACAAAATATCTTTGCACTAAGAACATGTAGCCGAGATAAGTAAACTTTCAGCTAATATTAATTACATGTAAACAAATATCTTTGTACCTATCAGCCAATATTAATTGGTTGTAAACAAATGGGAAGACACATACATTAAATAGCACAACTATTTGTCAAAGTAATCATCTTAGCCGAAATATATATTCTCATTTCACATTGCAGTGTATTCAAACCTGGTCAATACAAGTAAGACTTGTACCAGTTAAACCTACAACTGTTATCTATTTATACACATCACGTTATTGTGTTCGTTTACAAAACTTAATAGTAAACTTAGAAGTAAAACTGAGATAAGAAAGAAGAAAAATAAACAAACACCTTGTCTTTGAAAACCCAATAAAGTTCAACAGCATCATGAAAGCTTAAGTCTGGGAAGCAAATCAAATCACTGTGTTCATCTAGGAAGCAAGACACAACCATATCCTCTGTAAATCAATTCAGGTGAGTAAACATAAACTTTTAAGCCTTAAGTTTAATCTGTGTGTATGATGTATTGGTAATCATATGTTGGCATATGTTTTTGTTTATCAATCTGTGTTCTTATATGAGTGCTCTGTAGGTTTGAATACACAGATTTTCTTAGTTATGGAGTTAAGTAGATGATCAAATTATAAAATACCTCCTCTCACTCATTTGTAGGCCTATGTTTTAAAAAAAAGTAAGTTGTTTGAATATAAATGAAGTTTTTAAACTTGTTTTCAAATTTCCAGTGAAGCACATCAACTGTTCCAGTTGATTTACAGGTCAACCAAAAATCCTATGATGAATTCAAGTATTTTAATTTGCCAATTCAACTATATAGCTTAATTCTTCATGAAAAAGTAGGATTTTTAAAATGAGAATGGAGATTTTTAGATGAGTATATAAGGTGAATTTTTTAAATGAACAAAAATTGCTTTTTTGTAAATCTCTGGAGATTCAACAAATCTTAAATATTAAAACTTGTTGTATAGCTTGCTTGATACTTGTTGATAACAGGAAAAATGCTAAAGAATTTTTCGAATGCAAGGATTTTGGGTTTGAATCGAATGTAGGGTTTAGTTTGCGTTTGTTTTCATGCTCTGTAAAATTGTGGTTTTGTCATCGTGCTTTGATCGAGTGCATCGCGATTCTTGGAGTGGGTAGGGGAGGTTATGATCGAGGTATTGGTGGAGTTTCATCACCTCCGGTGGTGGATGGTGGCCGCACAAAGAATTTGACATTAGGCGTTGTCGTCGCATGTTCAAGCTGTAGGTCGTTTTTTTGTTTTCAACTTGAAATTTAAATTCGGGTTTCAATTTCGCATGAGTGGAAGTTTTGTGATGCGTAGGGACTGCCGTGAGTCGCCGGAGGCCAAGCGCACCACCGTGCACGTGCACGGTGGCGTGTGTGTGTCGGTGAAGTCTTGGTGACTTCGTATCGTGTGATACTCGAATGGATAGGGAGGTGACTTCGGGTCGTTCTCGTGTGTGTGCTTCAGCTGTTTTATAACTTTAACTTTAAAAAAAAATAAGAAGAAGGTAGAAACTGGGGAGAAGAAAGAAGGAGATGGGAAACGCTCGGGAAGAAACTCGTGTACGTCACGAGTTGAAATGGAGGGGTCTCGGGTATCTTACTGGATGAACGTACAGCATGATTTGGTTTTAATATGTGTTATAACTAAGTTAAGTTAGCAATTAGTAGTTTAGGTTAATTTTTGTTTTAAAGGATTAGTAAGGTAATTGATGTAAAGTTAGTTGATTTATATAAAGTAATTGGAATGTAGATTAATTTATATTTGAAATTTAATTGATAACTTTAAATTAAATTTGTAATTGAAAATAAATCATATGTTAAATCAATTTAAAACTTAATAACGTTAGCTATTTACTTGAAGTTAATTAATGGTAATTAACTTAAATGATTAGTTAGGAATTATACTTTAATTAAATTGATAATAATTCATTTATTAAAGTAATTTGTGGTAATTAAATAAGTAATTTCTTTTTAAGTGAGTTAATAATTAACAATTAAAAATAAATTAATTAACTGAGTAATTAAGTAACAGTTAATGAATAAAGGTTTAGTAATTAAATAATTAATTAAAGATTAGATAATTAACAAATTAATAATTAATGATTAATTGAGTAATTAATTGATCATTAATAAGCTAATTAATCAGTGATTAATTAAATAAAATAAAGTAGTTTATTCTTAAGCAATTAATTAAGTTAAATAAAACCAAACTGTTTGGTATGAATTGATAATTATGTTTGAATGACATTGATATCTGTTTGATGATACTTCTGTGATATGCTATGATATATATGGATATCTGTGATAACTGTGTATGATCTATCTGTTATATCTATTATGTTAATTCTTAATATTTAATTGAACTGTTAAGTTAAATAAACAACTTGGCCCTTAAAATGGCGTTTGGATCCGATGAGACCGGGATCGGAAGAATCAATTTTGATTCTCCGAAAACCACATCAATCCAAATTAAACGATAGGTCGTAACTTATCAAATGGTGATCGAGATGGTGTTTCAGAATGCAAGGGTTATTGTCGTTGACTCTGAGGGTGATTCCAAAATGAGTGTAATGAGATAATGCCTTCGGTTTCGTTCGAACCCGTAACGAACTTGTATGGATTGAATGCTTTCAACACATCGTCAGGCGGACCATGAGCATTCAAAGATATGTTCAATAAAGGTAATCGTAGCCTCAAGCCTCATCAACCGGGAATGGCTAAAACAAGGGAGATGCAGCAAGGTTAGGTGGGTCATGCCCAAGCAGGACAAGATATACCCCTGTCTAGATGTCCCTTTTTATTCGGCTGTGTGAGCAGTTGTTGGCCACAACTGCGGGGTATCTTGTTCGGGATTGTTCAGTAAGGAATGGTTCTGGCCTTGTGTTGTAGGGGGTCGGGAGTGATCCTCGGTACGGTGATCTAGGCCCCGTACTGTGACGGGCGGTACCCCAATAGCCCTGCCATTGTTGGAAATCCATTTTCCCTAAGAGACCCTACGGTTTTGATTTGTATTACCCACTTTTGTGGCTAGTAGCTGGAATTTAATCATGTAACAATTTCGGCTATTTTCTATTTACTTGAAAACCCTAGACACTATTATAATATCACTGAATTTCCTATAAAATGTTTTGGTTAGCGTAAGGTAAAAACTTACCCGTATTTATTTGTGGGAAGTCTTACGTGATACCTTTATTTTCAAATGATTTTCAAAGTTAATCAATTTTAACCTGTTTACTCATACCAGACCCATGTCTGACCCGGAGTTTATATTTTGTTTTTCATAAACTCTTGGGTACTCAATTCTTTATGAGCAGCCAAGTGATAGGTATTTGGGAGTGTTGATTTTCTGGAGAAGCTATTTTGGGAAGAAGACCTGACGTATGTATCTATATATGTAGTTCCGCTGTGTAGTTGGTGTATGTTGTATTTTGGATGTATGTATGGACATATATGTATATGACAGTCCTGTTATGTGATATTGTATGACTCT
Organism: Allium cepa; assembly: GCA_030765085.1. Taxonomy (NCBI): domain Eukaryota; kingdom Viridiplantae; phylum Streptophyta; class Magnoliopsida; order Asparagales; family Amaryllidaceae; genus Allium; species Allium cepa. Next base: position 239,807,907 of record CM060930.1, read on the forward strand.
GATGTATGTATAACTATGTAATAGTTATGTGATGTATTATATTTTATTCCGTTCCGCTGTGAGATTCTGATGTTGTTATTCTTTCTTTCTATTCTTTTTTATTTCTATCCCTTTCTTTCTTAATGATAAAACATCTTTCTGGGTTGAGAAAGGCGGGTCGTCACAGTTGGTATCAGAGCGCTAGGTAGAGCGAGTACCTAGGCTCTTGTATTATATTTATCTTGAGAGTGCGTATTTGTATTTTCATATAATTATATATATATATATATATATATATATATATATATATATATATATATATATATATATATATATATATATATCTATCTAAATTTGTTGAGTTACCCGTTCAGGTGACCGACATGAGTTCCGGAAGAAGAGGTAGAGTTAGGGCCAGTACTTCAACAGATAATGGACGGAGTCAAAATGTTAGTGAGGTTGTCAATCCAGTACCACCTCAAGTTAGTTTTGCAGCTTTATGCAAGGATTTCAAACATCTTAGAGGGCAACCATTCAAAGGTTCAGAGTCAATAATTGAAGTTCAAGACTGGCTGCGCTCTTGCGAACGTATTTTCAAGAGCATGAGATTGACTGATGAGCGTAAGAGGCATATGGCATCGTGGCAACTACAAGGTGGTGCAGCAGAATGGTGGGATTCAACAATTGCAAATATTTCTGAGGATGACATTTCATGGGACAGATTTAAGGAGTTGTTTGAAGAGAAGTTTGTGCCAACGGCAGGAAGAACCCAATTGTATCAGGATTTTCTGTATTTGAAGCAGGATAGTATGTCTATTTCGGAGTATGAAACCAGATTCAACGAACTCTCTTGTTATGGACCAGGACACATCGATACTCCTCTGAAAAAGAATGAGAAATTTGTGCAAGGATTGAGGCCTGAATTCCATGGAAAGTTGATAGTGCTTCTGAAGGGATCTTTTGTTGATTTGATTGATATGGCATTGAGATATGAAAGTTTGATGAGTAAGAAGCCGGTGGTTCCAGTTGTAGCTTCATGTTTCCACTAGTTGAGGGTAGCTGAAGACAGTATTCCCTTGACTGCATTTAGGGGACCGAATTGTTTCTATAAGTGGTTGGTTATGCCGTTCGGATTAACCAACGCTCCTGCCTATTTCGTTGACCTCATGAATCGAGTCTTTAGGGATGTGTTGAATAAGTTTGTGCTAGTATTCATTGAAGATATCTTGGTCTATTCCAAATCCGAAGAAGAGCACAGGGAACATTTGAGGATTGTATTGGAGACTCTGAGGAAGCATGTGCTGGAGGCGAAGTTTTCGAAGTGCCATTTCTGGAAATCGGAAGTTAAATTTTTAGGGCACATTGTTTCTGGTGAAGGCATTTCTGTAGACCCAGGGAATGTTGAAACTATTTTTGAATGGAAACAGCCAGAGACACCGACGGAAGTTCGCAGTTTTCTAGGATTGGCTGGCTACTATAGGAAATTTATCAGGGATTATTACAAAATTTCTTCGCATCTGACTAAGCTGACCAGGAAAGGAGCTAAATTCAAATGGACACCTCAGTGCGGAGAAGCTTTTCAGGAATTGAAGATAAGGCTTACTAGTGCACCGGTACTTGCTATTCCGGATGGGAAAAGCAAATTCGAGTTTTATATTGATGCTTGTATTGTTGGTTTGGGAGCAGTTCTGATGCAGAACGGAAGGGTTATTGCGTATGCTAGTAGGCAATTGAAGCCATATGAGAAAAACTATGCTACGCATGATCTTGAACTGCTAGCCATTGTTTTTGCTTTGAAGATTTGGAGGCATTATCTTTTAGGAGAGAAATTTGAATTGTTCACCGATCACAAACCGTTGAAATATCTCTTCTCTCAAAAAGATCTAAATTTGAGACAGCAGCGGTGGGTTGAATTTCTTGCATCTTATGATTTGGATATTATGTACACTCCGGGGAAAGCGAATGTCGTAGCTGATGCTCTCAGTAGGAACGTGGTTTTATCTCTTCTGGAAGTGGTTCCATCCCTTATTGAAAGGATCTCAAGCAAGCAAGAATCTGATAAGATGTTGAGGAGAATCATTAAAAGAGTCAGGAAGGGTCAGTGTCCTAGTTTTGAAATTGATGACCGAGGAACACCAGGATCAACGGGAGAATCTGTGTTCCGAATGACAAGGATTTGAAGCAGGAAGTCTTATCAGAGAGTCATCGTTCCAAATTGAACATTCATCTGGGAATCTCGTAGATGTATAAAGACATGAGGAGAGTCTTTTGGTGGAAAGGCATGAAGGAAGATGTAGCTGCTTTTGTGAACAGTTGTGCCATCTGCCAACAAGTTAAAGGTGATCAATAGAAATCTGCCGGGTTATTGCAACCTTTAGAAATTCCGAATTGGAAATGGGAAATGATCTCGATGGATTTTATCGATGGTTTTCCTAGAACCAGGAAAGGGAATGATGGTATATGGGTTATTGTGGATCGTTTAACTAAGAGTGCCCATTTTATACCAGTTAAGGCAACCCGTACTGCAGTTTCTTTGGCGGAAATTTTCTTGAAGGAGATAGTTCGATTGCATGGTGTCCCAGTCAGCATAGTAAGTGATCGTGATCCTATTTTCACTAGCAAATTTTGGGAAGCTCTGCAATCAGCAATGGGTACAGATTTGAGATTGAGTACAGCCTATCATCCTCAAACGGACGGACAGACGGAGAGGCTGAATCGTGTTCTTAAGGATATGCTACGGGCTTGTGTTTTAGATTTTGGAGGATCTTGGGAGAACCATCTTCATCTAGTGGAATTTTCTTATAATAACAGTTATCAAGCGAGTATCAAGATGGCCCCTTATGAAGCTTTATACGGAAGACCGTGTAGATCCCCATCTTGTTGGATTGAATCGAAGGATCGTCTTATGCTCGGGCCCGATCTTATTCGAGAAGCTTCTACGAAGGTTGAGCTTATCAAGAAAAGGATGAAAGCTGCTTAAGATCGTCAGAAGAAATATGCGGATAGAAGACGAAGGCCATTGGAATTTGAAATCGGAGACTTGGTTTTTGTCAAAGTTTCCCCAATTAAAGGTGCTATAAGATTCCGAAAAAACGGGAAAACTTGCTTCGAGATACATTGGACCATTCCGAGTGTTGGAAAGAATTGGAGCTGTAGCCTACAGGATTGAATTGCCAGAGCGGATGTCTGGGATTCATAATGTGTTTCATGTATCGCATTTGAGGAAATTTGTTCATGATACGTCATTGGTTGTTGAACCGGTAATTCAAGAAGATTTGGAAGTGGAACCCAATTTAACTGTAGTCAGAAATCCAGTTCAGATTGTGGATCGAGACGAGAAACAACTCAGGAACAAAGTGGTGAAACTCGTCAAGGTGCAATGGAGTGAGGATCCCAGAGATTGTACCTGGGAAACTCTTGATAGTTTTAAGAATGCTTATCCGGATTTATGTTCGGATAACTAGTGATGTTTGTTAGAGTTGACTGTTTGTTTGTTTGCTATTGTATGAATGATATGTATGTTTGGATTGTTAATATAAAAGCTTTTGAATTAACTGTTGTTTTAAATTTCGGGGACGAAATTCTTTTAAGGGGGGAGGAATGTAACGACCCTGGATTTTGGCCCTATTTATCTTAATAAATATTTAATCCAATTAAATAAAATAAATCTCTTAATAATATTATATATAGAATGTATCTTATATAATGGAATTAAAATACTTTACTTTGTTTACATTTGATAAATATTATATATAGGTTACAATGTTGAAATAAAATCAAAGTCTATCAATATAAAATATAAATGTAAAATATAAGTAAACTTATGAACGTAGTTTAAATATTGTTAGTTAACATACAAAGGGAAATATAAAAATGAAAATAAAAGCCAAATGAAGAAGTTTATAAAGAAAAATATTAAGTACAAGTGTGATAATATAAACAAGACAAAATCAATTAATGAATCTACAAACTAATTATATTACTGCATAATATATTTACCTATGTACAATTCTAAGAAGATGAATTATTTCTATAACCTGCATATACACATGAATAATGAAAAGAAGACAAAATATTTACATCAAGTACAAAATATCTTTGCACTAAGAACATGTAGCCGAGATAAGTAAACTTTCAGCTAATATTAATTACATGTAAACAAATATCTTTGTACCTATCAGCCAATATTAATTGGTTGTAAACAAATGGGAAGACACATACATCAAATAGCACAACTATTTGCCAAAGTAATCATCTCAGCCGAAATATATATTCTCATTTCACATTGCAGTGTATTCAAACCTGGTCAATACAAGTAAGACTTGTACCAGTTAAACCTACAACTGTTATCTATTTATACACATCACGTTATTGTGTTCGTTTACAAAACTTAATAGTAAACTTAGAAGTAAAACTGAGATAAGAAAGAAGAAAAATAAAAAAACACCTTGTCTTTGAAAACCCAATAAAGTTCAACAGCATCATCAAAGCTTAAGTCTGGGAAGCAAATCAAATCACTGTGTTCATCTAGGAAGCAAGACACAGCCGTATCCTCTGTAAATCAATTCAGGTGAGTAAACATAAACTTTTAAGCCTTAAGTTTAATCTGTGTGTATGATGTATTGGTAATCATATGTTGGCATATGTTTTTGTTTATCAATCTGTGTTCATATATGAGTGCTCTGTAGGTTTGAATACACAGATTTTCTTAGTTATGGAGTTAAGTAGATGATCAAATTATAAAATACCTCCTCTCACTCATTTATAGGCCTATGTTTTAAAAAAAAGTAAGTTGTTTGAATATAAATCAAGTTTTTAAACTTGTTTTCAAATTTCTAGTGAAGCACATCAACTGTTCCAGTTGATTTACAGGTCAACCAAAAATCCTATGATGAATTCAAGTATTTTAATTTGCCAATTCAACTATATAGCTTAAATCTTCATACAAAAGTAGGATTTTTAAAATGAGAATGGAGATTTTTAGATGAGTATATAAGGTGAATTTTGTAAATGAACAAAAATTTCTTTTTTGTAAATCTCTGGAGATTCAACAAATCTTAAATATTGAAACTTGTTGTATAGCTTGCTTGATACTTGTTGATAACAGGAAAAATGCTAAAGAATTTTTTGAATGCAGGGATTTTGTGTTTGAATCGAATGTAGGGTTTAGTTTGCGTTTGTTTTCATGCTCTGTAAAATTGAGGTTTTGTCGTCGTGCTTTGATCGAGTGCATCGCGATTCTTGGAGTGGGTAGGGGAGGTTATGATCGAGGTATTGGTGGAGTTTCATCACCTCCGGTGGTGGATGGTGGCCGCACGAAGAATTTGACAGTAGGCGTTGTCGTCGCATGTTCAAGCTGCAGGTCGTTTTTTTGTTTTCAACTTGAAATTTAAATCTGGGTTTCGATTTCGCATGAGTGGAAGTTTTGTGATGCGTGGGGGCTGCCGCGAGTCGCCGGAGGCTAAGCGCACCACCGTGCATGTGCACGGTGGCGTGAGTGTGTCGGTGAAGTCGTGGTGACTTCGTATCGTGTGATACTCGAATGGAAGGGGAGGTGACTTCCGGTCGTTCTCGTGTGTGTGCTTCAGCTGTTTTATGACTTTAACTTAAAAAAAAATAAGAAGAAGGTAGAAACTGGGGAGAAGAAAGAAGGAGATGGGAGAGAGAAGGGAAACGCTCGGGAAGAAACTCGTGTACGTCACGAGTTGAAATGGAGGGGTCTCGGGTATCTTACTGAATGAACGTATAGCATGATTTGGTTTTAATATGTGTTATAACTAAGTGAAGTTAGCAATTAGTAGTTTAGGTTAATTTTTGTTTTAAAGGATTAGTAAGGCAATTGATGTAAAGTTAGTTGATTTATATAAAGTAATTGGAATGTAGATTAATTTATATTTGAAATTTAATTGATAACTTATATTAAATTTGTAATTGAAAATAAATCATATGTTAAATCAATTTAAAACTTAATAAGTTAGCTAATTACTTGAAGTTAATTAATGGTAATTAACTTAAATGATTAGTTTGGAATTGTACTTTAATTAAATTGATAATAATTGATTTATTAAAGTAATTTGTGGTAATTAAATAAGTAATTTCTTTTTAAGTAAGTTATTAATTAATAATTAAAAATAAATTAATTAACTGAGTAATTAAGTAACAGTTAATGAATAAAGATTTAGTAATTAAATAATTAATTAAAGATTGGATAATTAACAGATTAATAATTAATGATTAATTGAGTAATTAATTGATCATTAATAAGCTAATTAATCAGTGATTAATTAAATAAAATAAAGTAGTTTATTATTAAGCAATTAATTAAGTTAAATAAAACCAAACTGTTTGGTATGAATTGATAATTATGTTTGAGTGACATTGATATCTGTTTGATGATACTTCTGTGATATGTTATGATATATTATGGATATCTGTGATAACTGTGTATGATCTATCTGTTGTATCTATTATGTTAGTTCTTAATATTTAATTGAACTGTTAAGTTAAATAGACAACTTGGCCCTTAAAATGGCGTTTGGATCCGATGAGACCGGTATCGGAAGAATCAATTTTGTTTCTCCAAAAACCACATCGATCCAAATTAAACGATAGGTCGTGACTTATCAAATGGTGATCGAGATGGTGTTTCAGAATGCAAGGGTTATTGTCGTTGACTCTGAGGGTGATTCCAAAATGAGTGTAACGACATAATGCCTTCGGTTTCATTAGAACCCAGAACGAACTTGTATGGATTGAATGCTTTCAGCACATCGTCAGGCGGACGATGAGCATTCTAAGATATGTTCAATAAAGGTAATCGTAGCCTCAAGCCTCATCAGCCGGGAATGGCTAAAACAGGGGAGATGCAGCAAGGTTAGGTGGGTTATGCCCAAGCAGGACAAGATATTCCCCTGTCTAGATGTCCCTTTTTATTCGGCTATGTGAGCAGTTGTTGGCCACAACTGAGGGGTTATCTTGTTCGGGACTGTTCAGTAAGGAATGGTTCTGGCCTTGTGTTGTATGGGGTCGGGAGTGTTCCTCAGTAAGGTGATCTAGGACCCGTATTGTGACGGGCGGTACCCCATTAGCCCTGCCATTGTTGGAAATCCATTTTCCATACGAGACCCTACGGTTTTGATTTGTGTTTGCGCCAAAATTGGTCACAAACACCCGATATCGTGGAAGCACCCGTTTATGAATACAAATCAGCAATAATCAATATTGAACTCAGATCTAAGCAATAACAATTAGAGTAATTCAGCAATCACAATCACAAACACAGGATTTATAGTGGTTCGGCGATCTTGCCTACGTCCACTTTGAAGTTTTCTATCTTTATTGATATTCTCTTGATGATTACAGTTGGTTACAACAAGTTACAATGGACTATATCTCTGAAACTCGAATGCAACAACGATGATAAGGTGTAGAATTGAATCCGATAGAGTCTTGGCGCTTTCAAATTCCGATCCCCTTTCCTGAATGACCTGGGGCTCTATTTATAGGCGAAGGAGGCTTATATTTCGCCTAAAATCCGGGGAGACCACTTCTGGCATGTGAGGGGGCCCATACGGCCGAATTCTAGAGGTCCGGGCCCACTTTGGGATCGATTCGACCCTTGGTTCGAATCGATCAAGAAAGTGTCCAATCGAGATGAAATTTGGTGTGGACATTCTTCAACATGTAAGCAAACTCCTGTAAAAAATTCATGGCATTTGGACTTGTAGATCTCGAGTTATAATCAATTCAAGATTGCATTTCCGGTTGTCATGCTTGCTTCGAATCGATCAGGGTCGAATCGATAGGGTCGAATCGATAGAGTCGAATCGATGAAGGTCGAATCGATATGGTCGAATCGATAGGGTCGAATCGATAGGGTGGAATCGATCAAGGTCGAATCGATAGGGTCGAATCGATAGGGTCGAATCGATAGGGTGGAATCGATCAGGGTAGAATCGATAGGGTCGAATCGATAGGGTCGAATCGATCAAGTCGAATCGATAGGGTCGAATCGATAGGGTCGAATCGATCAAGGTTGAATCGATAGGGTCGAATCGATCAGGGTCGAATCGATGGGGTCGAATCGATAGGGTCGAATCGATAGGGTCGAATCGATCAAGGTTGAATCGATCATAACTTGAGCGTATGAACTCGGATTGACTTGAAATTTGAAACGCTGGCTTCTACAGCTTTGCTCATCATGTCTTGTCAATTGCGGCCTGATCCGGACTCGGACAAAATTCATCGATATCCATGGTCATCCTGCAATGCATGGTTGATATTCAAAAATAGCGATCATTGATTTTCAGCTGATTTTTGGGTATCTCAACTTTGCAAAAAGTTGGGATAACACTTTGCCCCCCAAAACATGCCTTTCGGTAGGAAGGCGTGTTTTGTAATGCCATGAGCTGGACGTTCATATCCTATTGATGTCCTGCAAAGGAAGTTATAGTTTTATATGATCTCAAATAACGACCGTTCGGGATCAAGATATTTGAGATGAAGTGCGACCGTTCATGGTCAAGCGCCTGACTTCAAATGACGATCGTTCGCGATCGAGCCATTCGAGGTGAAGTGCGACCGTGCACGGTCAAGTGGCGGACCTCAAATGACGACCGTTCGCGATCGAGCCATTTGAGGTGAGATTAGTTGTGTCGTTCGGGGTGAGTCGTGCCTGTTCGAGGCGAGTTGTGACCGTTCGCAATCGTGTGCCGTTCGAGGCGATTTTGTGACCTTTCGATGTCGGGTGTCGTTCGTGGCGATTTTGTGATCGTTCGAGGTCGGGTGCCGTTCGAGGCAATTTTGTGACTGTTCGAAGTCGGGTGCCGTTCGAGGCGAGAAAGTGTGGCCGGGAGGGCTTGGTATTATCGATACCAGGCTCACGTTCGCGTGGGTCCCTGGATCGTTTTTCAGGGCGGTTTATCGCCATCTCAGAGCATGCCTAAGGACCGTTCGCGACCCCGTACATGTGTAAGTAGCTTAGCCATTTCAGAATTATCAGGATCAAATATCTATTCAACAGATGAATTTTAAAACAGAAATGTCCAAACAAAACAAGTTCAAATGTCCAAATCAACACGAAACAAAAAGCAAAGCAAAGATGTTAAAGTGTAAGTTCCCACTACGAAACAGTCAATGATCATTCAGAGCATGCCTGGAGAACGTTCGCGATCTCGTACATGTGTAAATGATTTAATTGTGTTAGTGGAAGCTTGCGACTTGTTCATCGTTATTTTAATTAATTGATAACCAAACGATGTCCTGGTTCAGGGTTGCCCCTAGCTGATGTAGACGGTGGTCGCTCTGGCTCCACCGCTGAAGCTCGCCTCCTCACATATTGAAGGAGCATGCCGTTCCTGATATGCCCTTCCACCTCGTCCTTCAGATGCCTACAATCATTAGTGTTATGACCATTTAATTCATGAAATACACAAAACTTATCTGATCTCCTTTCGTCAGAAGTTGGATCCTTTAGCATCGGTCTACGATAGGGAACCTGCTCTTTGGTATCCTGATAAATCCGCTCCAAACTCTCAGTCAGCTCGGTGTAAGTAGTGAATCGCGGCTCCCTTCGTTGTCGCTTTGACCTGTCATTATAATCCTCAGCCTTTCGTTTTCCTTTATCCTTGCCCGAGTCCTTTTCGAAAGGCTTTTTGTCTTTAAGCACATAAACTTCTATTCCCTCTCCTTCTTCTCTTTCTACATTCGCATCCTCTAATCGTAAAAACTTTTCTGCCTCGTTGTAGAATTCCTCTAGATCCACGGGTGGATCTTTAGTCAATGAATTTTTGAACTCTGTACCGTCAGCTACTCCGGACACAGCTGCCATCACAACCATAGATGGATCTGCTCGATCCACCGAAGCTGCTGCTGCATTGAATCACGCTAGATAACTCCTCAAGGTCTCTCCGGCTTTTTGCTTTAGGGTTGCCAAAGTCATCACATTCTTGGGTCTTGTAATGTGAACCCTGAATTGCCTCATAAATCTCTCAACTAAACCATTCCACGTTCCGTTGGATCCATTCTCCAATTGTCTAAACCACAATGCTGCAATATCCGCCAAGTACAATGGAAAGCACCGGGCCATAACCTCCTCTGATGCCCCCAGCACTTCCATATGCCTCATATACTTCGTTAGATGAACCGTGGGATCCGTTCTTCCGTCATACATGTCCAATGATGGTAATTTGAAATCCGGTGGGTTCCTAGATCGTCTGATTGCTGGAGTAAAAGGACTCCTATTAACATCTTCCAAATCCTTGTTCACTAATCCGCCTCTCATGGCTCGCCTGACTATCTCTACCAACTTGTCATTGTCTCCGAGATGCAATCTTCGTTCACCACTTTCAACCTGCCCCTCGAGTTCACAAGGGAACCTCGGAATCTGCCCCCTCGACTGAGCGTTCGCTCCTCTACTACTCCCGGGTTGCGCAGATGTTCCTCTCTCTCTCTCTGAAATTGGGTCAATGTTCTCCATGGGTGTGCCTCCTAATCCAGGCGCTATGCCGGATGGTCCTGCTTCGTTCTGAACTCCATCTGCTTCTCTATTCTGTGCTCCAAGTTGTCCTTTCTGTTGGAACAAACTTTGGATCAGCTCCTCCTGTTTCTTCATCATCGTCTCCATCTCGTCCCTAGTGATGAAGATCGATGCTTGATTCGCTCCTGAAGAAGCCTCTTGGCTTCCTTGGTGTTCACTTCTCTCTGGCCTTTGTTTCTTACTTATCTGTCTCGTCATGATTTCTCAAATCTGAACTTTCAAACTTTCTGAACCAACTTCTAATTGGTAGAACTCCTGAGTTCAATTCTCAGTGAGAGCACCAAAATGTTTGCGCCAAAATTGGTCACAAACACCCAATATCGTGGAAGCACCCGTTTATGAATACAAATCAGCAATAATCAATATTGAACTCAGATCTAAGCAATAACAATCAGAGTAATTCAGCAATCACAATCACAAACACAGGATTTATAGTGGTTCGGCGATCTTGCCTACGTCCACTTTGAAGTTTTCTATCTTTATTGATATTCTCTTGATGATTACAGTTGGTTACAACAAGTTACAATGGACTATATCTCTGAAACCCGAATGCAACAACGATGATAAGGTGTAAAATTGAATCCGGTAGAGCCTTGGTGCTTCCGAATTCCGATCCCCTTTCCTGAATGACCTAGGGCTCTATTTATAGGCGAAGGACGCTTATATTTCGCCTAAAATCCGGGGAGACCACTTCTGGCACGTGAGGGGGCCCATACGGCCGAATTCTGGAGGTCCGGGCCCACTTTGGGATCGATTCGACCCTTGGTTCGAATCGATCAAGAAAGTGTCCAATCGAGATGAAATTTGGTGTGGACATTCTTCAACATATAAGCAAACTCCTGTAAAAATTTCATGGCATTTGGACTTGTAGATCTCGAGTTATAATCGATTCAAGATTGCATTTCCGGTTGTCATGCTTGGTTCGAATCGATTAGGGTCGAATTGATAGGGTCGAATCGATAGGGTCGAATCGATAGGGTCGAATCGATCAAGGTCGAATCGATAGGGTCGAATCGATAGGGTCGAATCGATAGGGTTGAATCGATCAGGGTCGAATCGATAGGGTCGAATCGATAGGGTCGAATCGATCAAGGTTGAATCGATAGGGTCAAATCGATAGGGTCGAATCGATAGGGTCGAATCGATCAAGGTTGAATCGATAGTGTCGAATCGATCAGGGTCGAATCGATGGGGTCGAATCGATAGGGTCGAATCTATCAAGGTTGAATCGATCATAACTTGAGCGTATGAACTCGGATTGACTTGAAATTTGAAACGCTGGCTTCTACAGCTTTGCTCATCATGTCTTGTCAATTGCGGCCCGATCCGGACTCGGACAAAATTCATCGATATCCATGGTCATCCTGCAATGCATGGTTGATATTCAAGAATAGCGATCATTGATTTTCAGCTGATTTTTGGGTATCTCAACTTTGGAAAAAGTTGGGATAAAAATTTGTATTACCCACTTTTGTGGCTAGTAGCTGGAATTTAATCATGTAACAATTTCGGCTATTTTCTATTTACTTGAAAACCCTAGACACTATTATAATATCACTGAATTTCCTATAAAATGTTTTGGTTAGCGTAAGGTAAAAACTTACCCGTATTTATTTGTGGGAAGTCTTACATGATACCTTTATTTTCAAATGATTTTCAAAGTTAAGCAATTTTAACCTGTTTACTCATACCATACCCATGTCTGACCCGGAGTCTATATTTTGTTTTTCATAAACTCTTGGGTACTCAAATCTTTTTGAGCAGCCAAGTGATAGGTATTTGGGAGTGTTGATTTTCTGGAGAAGCTATTTTGGGAAGAAGACCTGACGTATGTATCTATATATGTAGTTCCGCTATGTAGTTAGTGTGTGCTGTATTTTGGATGTATGTATGGACATATATGTATATGACAGTCCTGTTATGTGATATTGTATGACTCTGATGTATGTATAACTATGTAATAGTTATGTGATGTATTATATTTTGTTCCGTTCCGCTGTGAGATTCTGATGTTGTTATTCTTTCTTTCTATTCTTTTCTATTTCTATCCCTTTCTTTCTTAATGACGAAACGTCTTTCTGAGTTGAGAAAGGCGTGTCGTCACACTGAACCAGTATAAAATCCGGTGTGTTCTTTCCTTTACTGCTTTTTATTTTATTTCTGCATTTGTGTTTGTTTCTGTGATCATATCTATATCGGTATATTGCATACATCTTTGTATAAATTAACATAAACTCAAAAAGATTTAGTAATTCTTTATAAATACTATTCACCCCCCCCCTCTAGTGTTAATCCTAGCCCTAAGATCCGTAATCCTCATTTCTCACATAAACATGCACGTTCAGGTACATGTTCTTGCCATTGGCTCCCGGATGCGTTGTATATATTCATGAGTCGTCACCAATTCCTTTTAGTTCAACTGCAATTCGATTGCAATTCCTTGTTTATATTTTTTTGTTTGTGAAATATTGGTTGTAATCAGCCACTTGATGAGAGGGGACTTCAAGTTCTACGTAGATGATGGCTTTGGAGCCGTAAGTAAGGGCGAATTGATTATGGCCAGTCGCGAACTCTCGGTAGTTCTGTAATCCCATAATGCTATTGAGAGCTCATTCACCTATTTACCTCAAGCCTTTTCCAAACTTCTCTTTAGAATAGACTTTATGATTTTTTTCCATAGCTTTAACCATCTATTTTCTTGAGGACGAGCAAATACCGCAACTCTCTTTCAATACGATGCCAATGGTATAAGTTTTCAAATTTAGCATTGTTGAATTGAGCTTCATTATCGGTTATAACAGTTTATGGAAGGTCATAATAACAGTGACGTACTTGACAGTGAAGTTGATTATTTTCTAAGTCTTGGTATTGGTTAAAAGTTCTACATCTGCCATTTGGCGAAGTAACCCACTGTCGCGATGATGTATTTCGCACCACCTTTAGGATCGGCAAGAAGATGATGATGTCAATGCCTCCAAGTGCAAAATGGTTATGGATTAGCCATTTGAGTAATTACCTTCAATGGGGCTCTCGAAATTTTTGCAAACGTCTTGCACTCGTCGCGTTGTCTAGCATGATCAGTTGCATCTCGATTGACAATTAGCCAGTAATACCCATAACGGAGTATTTTCTTTGTCAGGGTTTTCTCTTTGGTGCGATCGCTGCATTTTTCTTCATTAACTTCTCCGAAGACTCATTTGATTTCATAATGGGTGATACATCAAGGCATAGGAATGGATAAACTCCTTTCTACACATGACTTCTTCTTGGATGATTTGGAGTAAAGCTTTAAGGAGGATCTGTCGTTTTCCATTCCTCCGATTAGTAAGAACTCCTCATTATAGATAGTCTTTGATAGGAGTCGATCGTGACCGCTTTTCTATCTCTATCTCAAAGATCTAGCTGATCTCCATCCGTCAATGCTTGGAATATTAAGTATTTCAACAGAAACAAAGAATGTCCGTTGCGCGTCCCTAAAATTGGCCAGCTTGGCCAATGACTTGACTCTTTTCATTTCATTTGTTAAGGATGTGTGTAATGATGCAATATGTGAAGTTGACTAGTAGCTCTTGGAACTGGTCGAGATAAGGAGCAAGACAATGCCCCCTCGCAAGATTAACTTCTTAACTTTGCATGCTATCAATCAGGAATCACAAAAGATATGTAAAGTTTTCACTCAAAGTTCTCTAGTAAGTTTGAGACTGGCGGTCGAGGCTTTATACTAAGCATCATTGTTTATTAAACGGGAATCGAGTTTCAGGACGTAGCAAATCGATCGTTCCTCAGGAGTCATTAACACAACTCCAGTGCCATAACACTGATCATTGGATGCTTCATCGGCATACATTTTCCATCTATTGATTGATTCTTCACAACTCTATTGAATATGCGATTATATGATTTCTTTTTGATGACAATAAACATGTGTGTGTGTGTGTGTATATATTCATTTAAATGTATTTGTTAATATACTATTTTAGTTCTCACATAATTAAATAAATATTTGGTGAATAAAATAAATAACACGGAATTTAAATTCAAACAGATATTTTATTCGAACAAATATTTATTACAATTTTGAACAGTACAAATTCAAGCTCTTACTATACATATACAATTTTGATTACAATACAAATTCAGTTACGTCACAATCTTTCATTTACAAATGTCCTCACTACATATCGCTCATTCACTCGTAATTTATCTTCAACTTTATTCCAGATTGAATCCAACATCTGAGCAATCTGCAAAAATAAACAACGTAAAATTGAAAACAAAATATTTTTGCTGTATAAAATAAAATGTAATTTTCAAAATACTATTTGCCTCAGTTATTTGGGTTGTTTGTCATCATTTAAATTTGAATTCATCATACACGAATAGCTTGTGACATGCACAGTGTATCACTGTACATGCCACAAGGCCGTACACATCGATATATACACTTGATAAATCAACAGGGACAGGTGAGCACAAGGTCAAACCCAGTTAAAAGCCGGGTTCAACTAAAGTGAAATACAAATAAAATCATAACACGAGCACAAGGTCAAACCCGAGCTTTAAAGCAAGATTCAACACAGGTGCAGTACAAAAATACAAGCCTCGACAAAAATTCAATGATAAAACAATGAACTGGTCAACTCCCATGAAAACAATGAAAACAATGAAGAGGTCAACTCGGCATAAGGAGTGGATCGATCCGAGATGTGCGCGCCATGTCGTCTCGAAAACACGTGCGCCCATCAATTCGAACACTTGGATTCGAAATAATCGATTCGAAGAGAACAGCCAACCGAAACACTCCAATTCGTATCGATCATATCTCCCAAACCACAAGTCCAAATGATATGAAATTTTCATAGCATCTTCCATACAAGGTAAAGATTGTTCCTGCCAAGTTTCAGCTCGATTGGATCAATTTTTGATGGACATGAAATCATATCGTATCGATTGCAGATTGAGTCGAAACTTGGTGGGGTCGGTTGCGTGGGCCCACTCACGTGCCAGAAGAAGTCTCCCGAAGTTTGAGCGCGATCTCAGCCTCCTACGCCTATAAATAGCCCCCTGAAGCCTATAGAAAAGGGATCTTTTGGCCATTGGACGTCCACACTCTGTCGGATTCAATTCTACGTCTTTTTTCACCATTGTAATCAAGCATCCGAGCTATAACTTGCTGCAATCTACTGTAACAGATTGATATCATCAAAAGAATCAATAAAATCATAAGCTTCAGAGTGGACGTAGGCAAGATCGCTGAACCACTATAAATCCTATGTTTTTGATTATTATTTCTGAATTGCTGTGCTTGATATTGATTAGATCTAAGATTTGTGTTGAATATTGTTGATTTGTATTCATATACGGGTGCTATCACGATATTGGGGTTTGTGACCATTTTTGTGCAAACAATTTCCACGAACTAAATGGCTGTTTTGAGCGACTCAGGGAGAAATATGCTAAAATTGAATAGCAAAGAGATAGTTTGATAGAAGGAAATGAGCACCTTGAACAATCAGTTAAAAACTATCAAAGTAGGATCCCTAAATGTGATAATTGTCCATCATTCGAAGAGGAGATTAAAAAATCAAAAATCAAAATAAAATCACTTGAAAATGAAATTTTGATTTTAAAAGAAATCGAAAACACGAGAAGAGAAAATTCCATTAAAAAGTGCACACAATTTTTGAACGAAAATGAATCTCTCAAAACACAAGTCCAACAACTGACGACGACTTTAGAAAAATTTTCCAAAAGTAAAAGATCGCTAAATATGCTATTAAAGAAACAAATTGTTAATACAGTTAGACAAGGACTTGGATATGATCAATTTGAAAATGGTAGAAATGAAATTAATCAAGTCATTTCAATGTGCACAATTTTTAGAAAATATGGACACAATCAAAATAATTGTTGGTATAGACCCAAATACGTGAAAACCATTCCAATTTGGGTTCCTAAAGGCATAAATATAAAATCTCTCAAAATTAAACAAATTTTGGTGCCAAAAGGAACATATATAAATAATTATGGGTCTTCACAAAATTATGTTTTTAAAATATTTTGCCACTAAAAACAATGGACCTATAAAAACAAATAGGTCGCAAAAACCTTTTATCTTGTAGGTATGGTGGCAGGCTAAGGAAATACATCAGTGTTATCTTGGATTCTGGCTGTTCTAAGAACACAATGGGCGACAAAGCAAAGTTCCTTAGCCTAGTATAAAGGTGACAGAATCAAAATGGACAACAACGGAAAAAAATATCGTAAAGGTAAAAGAGGTAATGGTATATTCATCTTGAACAATATATTAATGTGATAATCTGCACCATAATCTGAACTAAACAGTTCAGTAATGTGATTATGAAATGAATGATGATTTTGATTCTGACTTTTTCAAAATTATTGGCAAGTTATATTTTTCATACCGAGAACACTACATGCATCTCTAGAGTCTTTGAATTACTTCATATAAATTTGTTTAGATTAATGATGGTATCTTATTGACTGGTTATTAATCACGGTGCATGTAAATATATTTGTTTATCCTATGGCTTATATTCACTGATTTATTTATTGGCACGGCTCCAATTAAAAATGAAAAGAATTTCATTCAAAAAGGTTTTCAAGAATTTTTTGCAACTTCACGGTCTTGTCTATAACATTCAATTAATGATAATCTTGAGTGAAAGACAAATTCAGATGCAGATTACACTAGTCATCTAGTTGATAGAAAAATTACTAGTGAAACGTGATTTATATTGAGACATTTAGTAACTGCATCGTTTTTCAAGGAAAATATCTGCATGTTTTTCACTTCAAATAATTTTCAAATTGCAGACAATTTTTCTAAAACCCCTTCTAGAAAATCATTCTTGACCTTGTTTCAGATTGGTCATTTTGGAAAATTTGATTTCATAATTATTTTTGAATATGATTTTAAATGATTACATTGATTATTCAGACTCCCTAATGATTAACAAAAAGATAAATAGTGATTGAAAAAGTGATGAGTGTTAATATTAATCACATATTACAACTTGAGACGGTATATTTAGTAAATTTCGTTAGAAATTTGAACAAAAGTTATAAAAACTTTTTGTTGGTAAAAATTCCATGACCATTTCTATTTCTATCATATTTCTATCAACCATCACTCATCAGAATCCATTATAGTATGTCAATATGTGGTGATTTAAATAGGAATCGTTCGTTTTTCATTTTATATTTTTTATTAAAAAAACCAAAGTATTCACTCTCATTTAAAAGTGCTCACGGTTATACATGCTTGAACTACTTGGAATTTTTGATTATGTGCTTCCATGCTCATTTAAAAGTCCTCACGGTTATGCATGTATGGAACGCATATCAAAATTCATTTATTAAATAAATAAGGTGATTCTAATCCCATTTAAAAGTCCTTACAGTTATGCGTGGTTAGAAGATACTTGAATTCATATTTTAAAAATAAAATTGGAATACTACTAATCTCATTTAAAAGTCGTAACGGTTGCATGGTTAGTAGATATTCAAATTCCTGATATAAATGTACCATAAATAGACAAAACTGCATGGTTTTATATGATGACGTCATTCCCATCATTCTAAAAGTGGAATATGCGCCTAACAGAGTATTTAAGATTTTTTTTGATTTTTTATTGAATTTTAATATTTATATTTGATTGAGTTTTAATGTTGTATTAATATCGATCACTTTATCTCTATTGTTCTAATACTATTACTCTTTTGCTGATAACAAAAGGGGGAGAGAAAAGTTAAGATTTTGTCAAATAAAAGCAAGTAAAGGTCAAAAAATTTCTATTTGCATCTAGGCTCATTTGCATATTTTTAATTGTATGCATGCATGAAGGGGGAGCTTTGTGTAGAGAGGAAGGATTCAAATAGGGGGAGCAAATTGAATGATCAAGTACATTTAACAAATTCAAAATCTTAAATATATGTTTGCTATCATCAAAAGGGGGAGATTGTTGAATATGCGATTATATGATTTTTGTTTGATGATAATAAACATATATATATATATTCATTTAAATGTATTTGTTAATTTACTATTTTATTTTTCACATAATTAAATAAATATTTGGTGAATAAAATAAATAACACAGAATTAAAATCAAACAGATATTTTATTGAAACAAATATTATTACAATTTTGAATAGTACAAATTCAAGCTCCCACTATTGTTAACTCCTCTGCTCAAGCGACTCAAACCAGGCTCGCGACTCACAATGATTACCGACTCAACAGCCTTAACTCGTTGCCAACCTAAAATGAACGACGACTCAACTGGTTGCCGACTTAACAACTCGGGAGGGACAGCGACTCACCGGGTTATAGCCTTAATGCCTTAAAGGCGTTGGCCGACTCAACAAGATACCGACTCAACAATTGAGGAGTTGCACGGGTTGAAGAATTGTGCGACTTACGACTTAAGGAGGTGAACGGTTTACGGCCTAAGAATTAAACGACTTAATGAGTTGACAGAATGAACGACTCGCGACTCAGAAAAATCTGCGACTTACGGCCTCCGAGACTTAAGATATGTCACGACTCAAGGGGGTGCGACCTAAAAGACCTAGAGGCAGAACGACCTATTGACTCAAGACAAAGGAGGGCGAGAGCGGCTGCATTTGAGTCGTGGCCGACTTACGACCTAGTATAAGTCAAACACGACCTAAAACCACAGAACCAAAATTTTAGCGCTGCGTCTTCTTAACTCGCGAACGAGTTAGGACTTGGGTGAAAAGCTGAGTACCACTTCACCTACTCCATGGCCTGCTGACCCTTGACCCTTGAGTCGAGCACGACCTACGACTCTCCTTGAGTCGGTCACGACTCAGGACTTGGGTGAAGAATTATTATCCAGATTTGCCTATAAATACGTGACAATCTCCAACATGAGGGGGACCTTTTGGCTCATTCTTTCCAAGCACCGATACTCTGCTACATTCCAAACCAACTCAACACTCAAAGCTTTCAAGACACGTAGAACGCTATCAACAACTTCAAGAAGAAATCTCATGCATCCGACATGGATTTGAGGACTTTCACTTACATTAAAGTTTAAGCTACTCGTTCAAAGTGTTTAGTAGTTCAAAGTGTATTGTACTTGGGAAGAATTATATCAACTTGTAACGAAATCATCAATAAAGACATTCAGAGTGGACGTAGGCAAACTATTGAGCCGAACCACTATAAAATCGTTGTTATTTACTGCTTTTTCTGTGGTTTTCTGCTTATACTCTGTTCCCGAATCATCGGGTGGTGCTTTCACAACTACACTTTACACACTGGGGTGTTAGCGTTCAAATTTTAGCGTTAACATTTTTGGTGCTTTCACTGAGAATTGAACTCAGGCGAATTATCATCATTGCTCCACGAAAGTTTGTTGAAGTAATATCTCTAAAGACTAGAAGTTTATCTGAAATCATGGCTCCGGGGAGAAGGAGTAGATCTGTTAGATCTGGAAATGTTCAAGAGGGAACCTCCGTTTCCCCAGTACCGAATCAAACACTCCACCTGCTGTGGTTACAAAAGCGGAGTTGGACGCTGTAATCTTAGGGCTGAACCAGCAGATAAATGCCCAAAGTGCACAATTGGAGGCTCAGAATGCACAAAATGCCCTAATTTTGAATAAGTTGAACGATTTTCTTGGGGCATACCATCAACCAACGGGTAATGAAAGGAACTTTGCTGGCAGCGTTCATGATGCTGAAGAAAGGAACGTTCCTGAGAGGGCTGCCACCCCCCTTGAGCAGACACTTCCTGAAGTTGGTGGATCTAAAGCTCAACATGATGAGAGGTATATTTTTGAAATGGTTCGACAAATCATGAAAGAGAGCATGCAAAGGGATGAAGACGAGAGAGAATGGGGCTTCGCTCCAAGTAAAACCCCGTTTACCGAAAGGATTTTAAAGGCAGAGTTTCCCAGGAAATTTGTACCTCCTACCATCCCAGCCTATCGAGGGACAAGTGGCCCTAACCAATTTCTATACAGATACGATTGGCATATGACTGGGGCACGAGCATCGGATGAAATTAAATGCCGATATTTTCCAGTATATTTAGAAGGGGTGGCTTTGCTTTGGTTCACCAAGCTACCGGTTCGATCCATAGACCAATTCTCCGATTTAACCCGAAAATTTAAAGAACAATTCAGGTTGTATGCGTCAAAGGAAAAAGATATAATGTCACTGTCCAGTTTAGAACAATCGCCCGGAGAGCCCATCAAGTCTTTTTTGAACCGTTTTAATATAGCTTTAGCTGAGGTAGACAACGCGGAGCCCCGAATGATCCTCACATACTTAATGCGGGCCATCGACAAGTCAAGTGAATTCGGGATATGGCTTAAAATGAAGGAACCAAACTCACTCAAAAAGTTTTATAAAAAGGCCGACGAATTCATACGCCTAGAAAATCTCTCGGTGTAAGAAAAAGCAGTGGTGGCCGAAATTAAGAATAACAATGTCTTCTCTAACAAGAGAGGATTTGGGAACCAGAAAAGGGAAAGTGATGAAGGAAAGGAGCAGGGAAACAAGAAGAAACCTCGACGTTTTAATCCTTCAGATTTCACCCTCTTAACTGATACACCAGAAAGAATCTTCTTGGCAACAAAGGATGTTATCAAGTACCCTAAACCACCTAAGATGGGAAGAGGGGCAATGCAAAATGGGAAATTCTGTCGATTTCACAATCAACCTGGTCACGATACTGATCAATGTCGCCAGTTAAGAAGTGTGATTGAAGATTGCTAAAACAGAATAAACTTCAACAATATGTGAAGAAAGACAAAATTAACCTAACCTCGTCCGCTCAGGGGCAACAGTGTCCTCCTTACCGACCCGGTTCAAGCAACAGAACTACGGAGCAAGAATCCGAGAAGCTGGTCATTAACTGACACGTGAATCGCAAAATCATGGGATGACATTCATTTACACCCATATTTTACTTAATAGTGTTGGTTAACTTCGTAAAATGATGATGAATGAATAATTCTTGTGCTGTTAACCACTATAAATGTGATGTGAATCAGTAATGAGCAATTATAAATCTTGTATTCTCTGATGCCGTTAAAATGCCTATATCATTTCAATATGCAAATATTACTAAAAATCTCGATTTAGTATTGCAGGTTATCGAAATAAAGCTTGTTCATC
This sequence comes from Allium cepa, assembly GCA_030765085.1. Classification (NCBI taxonomy): domain Eukaryota; kingdom Viridiplantae; phylum Streptophyta; class Magnoliopsida; order Asparagales; family Amaryllidaceae; genus Allium; species Allium cepa. The sequence goes on from CM060930.1 coordinate 239,829,598, forward strand.
CAACACATCCCAAAGCAAAGCGATTCCTACAAATCATAGAGTAAACAAATGGCAGGTCAAAAATGTTCCGAATTCAAGTATTTCGAAAGACGTGCTACTTGCAAACGATTGAGGACTCCACCAAAGAGGGCAATTTGCTAACCAACCATGATCGTTTGTGTAAACGAACATCTGGTGGAGCAGCTTGCATCTGCCCCATGGATCCATTCAGCAATAAGGCACATTTCTTTAGCAAAAACAAACGAAAAAACGTGACATGTACTAAATAATTGTGAGGTATTGCTAAGAAGCGCAGGGTATGAAGACACAAGCGCCAACGCCACTCTTTAGAGTTCAAACTACTCTTCGGCGTCCAACGCTACTCTTCAGAGTCCAAATGCTTCTCTTCGGAGACCCAATGCCACTCTTTAGAGTTCAAACTACTCTTCAGAGTCCAACGCTACTCTTCAGAGTCCAAATGCTTCTCTTCGGAGACCCAATGCCACTCTTTAGAGTTCAAACTACTCTTCAGAGTCCAACGCTACTCTTCAGAGTCCAAATGCTTCTCTTCGGAGACCCAATGCCACTCTTTAGAGTTCAAACTACTCTTCAGAGTCCAACGCTACTCTTCAGAGTCCAAATGCTTCTCTTCGGAGACCCAATGCCACTCTTTAGAGTTCAAACTACTCTTCAGAGTCCAACGCTACTCTTCAGAGTCCAAATGCTTCTCTTCGGAGACCCAGTGCCACTCTTTAGAGTTCAAACTACTCTTCAGAGTCCAACGCTACTCTTCAGAGTCCAAATGCTTCTCTTCGGAGACCCAATGCCACTCTTTAGAGTTCAAACTACTCTTCAGAGTCCAACGCTACTCTTCAGAGTCCAAATGCTTCTCCTCAGAGACCAAAGCCCTCTTTGGAGGAACAAGCCCTCTTCGGAGGCACAACTCTTCGGAGGATAAAGATCTCTAACGAGGCATATGCCGCAAAAAGAAAGTTCTCTACTCAACAAAAAAGATTGGAGGAGTCATGACCCTCCAACCATGAGAGAGTAACTTCCAGGCAATAAAAGCCCTCTTTGGAGGCACATTTCACCAGGAGTTGAAGTGCAACAGCCGCACTTCGGAGTTTCACTTCACCAGAGTTGAAATGCAAAACAAAATAAAAAGACCTCTTCCCAGAGGCAGAAATGAAAAGACCCCCTCTCGGAGGCACAGTCAAGCAAAAAGACCTCTTCGGAGGCACACGTTTCGCCGAGATTGAAATAAAACTTCCAAGTGATGAAACGTGAAAAAGCCTTCCTCAGAAGCGCAACTTTTCAGAGAAACAAAAATCAAAAAGCCCTTTACTGTGGCGTAACAAAAAAGAAGCCCTCATCAAAGGCACACTTTAACTTCCAAAGGAAGAATAATTCACCTATTCTGGAAAGTACTCTTCCTCAAAAAGAAGTTAAAGTATCCTTCAGAGGCCCACTTCACCACATAGAAGAATGCACTTGGTAATGTGTATATGCACAAAAGTAAAGGTGATATCTTCGAAGGATGAAGTGTAAAAATCTACTTGGAGGGAGTTGTACTCTAATTTTTAACGAAATAATATTCCTCCAAGCATGGAATAATTATTCTCTGGAAAATAAAAGTACAAGTCCCCTCAAAATATGACATATTGCAGCGAGCTTATGGCATAGGGGCAACATGGTATAGCTACATCGGTAAAATTACGCTCGAACAGTATACCACAAGCTCACTGCAATATCATGTAAAGAAACTTGTACAAAAATAAAAAATAAAAATGCATTCTCAAATTCAAACAAGAGTTTGTACAAATAAAGGATCATTTTATTCAATTCTATTACAATTTCTTACAGATACAAGTTTCGAGATAAAAAAAGAAGAAGCTAGAAACTGGAAGCTTCATTTCTTCTTGCCACCTTTGGAACCTTCACCCGGCCGGATGGTTAGCTTTTGGGGCCGATCTATAGGCATGAGGGAAGAAGGAGAGGGAGGTACAACTGGTTCAACTTTCGGTTCCTCTTCAGTAGCAATGATGCTCTTCCTTCTCCTCTTTGATGTTCCGCGCTTCTTTATCCTCTTTGAAGAAGATTCACTTCCGGGAGTAACAAGTTTAGACAAAATTATGTCGTCAGAAGGAGTCCGCTCCGGAGATATCTCACCTCCCTCAAGTCCTTCGTCTTTTTGCTCTTGCGAAGCAGCTGGGTCATCTAAGCCCCGAAGGGAACCTATCGTTTTTTCCTGTGATCCCAGATGAGTGGAAGGAGTGATTGGGGGAGGCAGAGAAACAGTAACTGGAGGTGGAGAAGTTTGAATGGCGCTCGGAGCTTTCTCTATAAAGGAAAAGATAAAAGTGTCAGTGTTTCCCGCAAAAAGAGGAGAAAATGGCTTGTCGAGATTCAAGAGATAATCAAGAAGCTCGCCAAATCCGGAAGAATCTGGCAAGTTGTCCCCATGAGCATTATTAGAATTACCTGGAGAAGTTGGTGGTATCACATCAATTTCGTAGTCTACAGCTTCAGCACTCTCTTGTGGTTCAACTACGGCTCGTGTAATTATGGCTTCGGTGGTAACTTTAGTAGGAGATGGGGAGTGGGAACTGGAACCGATGATATCAATTTCGGCTGAAGGAGAAGGTTGAATTGGAGCAGTTGAGATGATTTTTCCTGAATGTTCTCCTGCCGCTGTTTCGGCCCTTAATTTTGCAAGCTGTTCTCTCCACCTAGCGAGAGCGACACGAGCATCATCATCAAGATAGTGCTCCTCAAGAGCTGACTCAGCATAGCCAGCGCCGCTACCACCGAGCATGTCAAGTGCGGCCTCCCAAACTTCAGCCAGTGTAATTTCATACTTGGGGCCTAGAAAGGCGAGGCTACCGCGCCCCAAGATGCTATGCAGGTAGAAATCAAATAACGTTGAGCTGATGTTGGTCCTCGTTGCCTCGTGAGATTCTTCAGCTGCAATTTTGTCGGCAACAGCCTCATTACGCTCCATTTCAGCTTTAGAAAGTTGAAGCTTAAGCATTTGAATCTCCGCCTCTTGGGAGCTGTTTATCTTCCGAAGCTCTTCAATATCAGCAACATAGCCCTCACTAATTCTTTTCTGCACTTCAAGCCTGTCTTCGGCATCTCTTTGGCTGGGATGAGCATCTCTCACTTGTTTTAGGAGCACTTCTTCTTTTTGAGAATAAGAAGTAGAGGAAGCAGCAAGCTCTTGTTTCAGTTACACAACTTTTGCTTCAAGCTCTTCGTTGTAAGAAGCAATGCTCCTCATTTCAGTGTCATGTTGCTCAAGAACCTTTTGCCATTCGGCTTTATCATTTACCATAGTGAGCATGGCCTCTATGTTTGCACGATTAACCCTTTGGAGCTCGTCAACAAGTTTCTGCCAGTTCGACATCCTCTCAATATCAAGCTTGACGGCATCGAGGTTTCGTAACATAGCAGACTTGTCAATGGGGACCAAGTCAAGGTCAAACCTTACTCCCTTCAGACACCACTGTGGAAACCGACTTTGCAAAGTGGCCGGACCTGGTCCGACTTGGAATTTGGGCCTACTAATTATTGTTTGGATGTCTGTCTTCCCGAGAGCGGGAGAGCCGGAAGGAATGTCTAGCGAGGCAGGGGCAGTAACCTTTTCAGGAGTTGTAGAGGTGTGCTTCTCACCATGTCGGGCTCGCTTGCTCGAATCTTCAACCATATGACTTTTTCCTCTGTCATCATGGGATTTTCTTTTATGGAAATCGTCGCCTCTCTACGAAGAATCATGGCGCTCCTCCCTCTCTCTTCTTTCGTAACGCTCCTCTTGAGCCTTCTTCTCTTGAGCCTTTCGAGCGGCTCTTTCTTCATCAGATTCTCTGTAAGAGGGGAGGTAACGCCTGTAATCATATTGGTTACGCCTCCCGTAGCGCTGGAAATCATCATAGTAGGATCCGCTGCGCCCCATCGGAGAATCTGAAATAAAAAAGAGCTAGAATTTAGAATTCTTCAAAGTACAAAAAGTCAGAAGCATAAAAGTGCCGAAAAAATTCTAAGTGTGTGTGACGTGCAAACTACGCGCATCAAACTACGAACCACTCTTTAATTGAGGAGTGGTTGTGGGTGTAATAGTTAGCGTCAACTCTTGAGTCGACGGAGTCTGTTGAGGATAGAAGTTGCTTCAACTGCTGAAGAAGAAACCTCGGTTGTGATAGGGTCATCTTTAAAGATCTCTTGCGAGGTGGCAAAGAGGTCGCTCAGCCCTTCGAAAGTATCGTCCCTTCTCTGCTTGACAAGGCTAGTTTTCTCGGCTTCTTCGCCAGATTTCTGTGGCAGTCGGGGAGATCCCTGGGGCTCTTCTTCGTCAATAACCGAGGCAAGTTCGACAGATGGCCCCGCAACATCAACAGAAGTGGAGCACTTCACTAGCGTAGCCTCGGGAGCAGGTCCTTTTGGTATGGATGTGTCTGTAGAAACCGGGGCATCTGATGCTTTAGGTGGGGAGTCTGGAACCTCGCAGGGATGTATGGAGCAAGAAGGGTGAAGAAGTCCGAACTGGTGAAGGAATTCGTCGTTCAGCAAAAATTTCATATCCCGTTCTTCAACCGGTACTGCTACAAGCCTCTCCAGAGTTGGCTTGTGACTGGGATCTCTACAAGGAGGGGGAAGCGCTGAAATAAAAAAAAAGAAATGATGATGAAGTTAACACTTGGCAATTTGAACTTCAAAAAATTCAGAGTATGGAAGAGCGAAAGGTAGATGATCTTACTTCCTTCTCTCCACACAGCATAAAACCCCGGGGGGCAACGGACATAGAAAAATTGAGTCAAAAACCCATGAGCGCTGTCAGGAAGACCGATGATCAATTTACGATTTCGAGCACTTCTCACGACAGTAATGGAAGGATGATCTTTGGTCCGGGTAAAGGAACATAAGTAACAGATTTCATCAAAGCTCGGAAGTCGATCAAGCGTTCTCCTAAATAGCACACCCAACCCCATTAGAATGGCATAACCGTTGGGGTGTAGCTGGGATGGAGTGATGGCCAGTCGACGAAGAAGATGCTGGAGAAAGTTGTTGAAAGGAGGGATGGCCCCGCTCAGGCACATTTGTTGGTTAACTGTCACAAAGCCAGGGGGTGCTATGTCAGCAGTGTTACTTCTCTCGGGAAGAATGGCATCTGATTCAGCAATGCCAAACTGAGCGCACAACTGGCGAAAAACTTTGTATGATAGCGTGGCAGGGGCTCTTTCGGGAGGATTGACTAGTGAAGCCGGAATAACAGTTGCGTCTCCAGCCTGAACTGTTGTATCTTCTTCCTGAGAAGTCATTCTACACAAGCAACTGGATATTCAAATGTGAAGGTGCACGTTTCCTAAAAAGTGTGAAGTGTTGTGCAAAACTAATAATGACAAGTAAATATAACTGAAGTTAAACTAATCGACAATTGATCGATTACTAAACTTCAGGACTTGTTAATTTCAAAAAAAAAAAAAAAAAAAGAGATTCAAGTGCAGTATTGGTGTAAACCGGTCGGTTTCAATCGACTGTCTCAATATTGCTCTAATACTTTACATGAATTCGTTGAATTGAAGCACTTCATTCACACAATCTGTTTAAGTTAATTCCCTTCTGTCAACTAATCTGTCATTTGATGTGGGCAGTCAATGACAGTATATTCGCCTTGGTTTTCTGTAGTTGTTATTTTCAACAGGTAATCAGCTTATGAGTTAACAGGATCTGTGGAATAATGCAACAAGGTTCAAACAATTTAAAGTTTAGGCAATTCAATCCGGTAATACAAGTTAAAAAATCAAGTTAGGATTAAACTTTTAAGTGACAACTCATTCACTACCTAAGGGGCGTGCGGCGAGTTAAGTTAAGTTCTGTAAGTCGTAATGCGCATGAAGGAAAAAGCCTCAAATCAGAACAAAGCAAATTTCTCAAAGTCCTGTCTCGGCCGCGACTCAAAGCCTAGGTTCCTCCTACTTGAGTCGGTCAAGGGTTAAGCCACAAGAAACAACTCGGAATGGAAAATAGCCTAAGTGCTGAGTCGTTCACGACTTATGGCTTGAGACATTCACGGTCTAAAGAATAAGCTGTGGTAAGGATCTAAAGGGCTGAATCACTCGTACGACCTAAGTCCTAAATTGCCAGGAAATCAACACGACCCAAAAATTAGGTCGTGGACGGATGAGATTGCAAGGCATTCCTAAGTCGGTAAATCCAGAAAACCAACTAAGCCGTGAGAATTCTAAGTCACCTCCTCAACCGATTAACCCCTCTCTAACCCATTAACCCGCTAAGGACCTTCTCACCTCCTCCAAAATCACAAACCAGTTAATTCGAGGCACTGTAACTCATCATCTTCTCCTCACATGGTTAGAAATCAACCAAAAACCAACTCGAATCGCTTTAAGCAAATCCGGTGCATTACTATGTTATCGCGAATGATAACAACAATACGATCAATGGCAGTCGCATATTAATCAGAAAAGTTGTTAGCGGTGGAACACGGCACAGAAATGAATTGGAGTCAAAAAATGGGGAGTCCAGATTCGTGAGTCAATGGTGATCATGGATTGAACAGAAGGTGAATTCACTTACGTGATATAAAGATGAAGATTAGTTGATTAGCTTGGATTCGTCTCTGAAAGCTTGAAGGATCGTTAATGGTAGGATCAGATAAAACAGATAAGCAGTAAAGTGAGGGGGAAGAACCGACTCAACGGCTTATATGTGAAACAGGGAGATGAAAGGACTAGCAAGTCATGAGTCATGAGCCTTTTTTGAGTCGTTTACGACTCATGCACTAGGTCGAAGCACACGACTTACGGTTTAAGCGTGTACTTCGAGGGGCAATTGTTAACTCCTCTGCTCAAGCGACTCAAACCAGGCTCGCGACTCACAATGATTACCGACTCAACAGCCTTAACTCGTTGCCAACCTAAAATGAACGACGACTCAACTGGTTGCCGACTTAACAACTCGGGAGGGACAGTTACTCACCGGGTTATAACCTTAATGCCTTAAAGGCGTTGGCCGACTCAACAAGATACCGACTCAACAATTGAGGAGTTGCACGGGTTGAAGAATTGTGCGACTTACGACTTAAGAAGGTGAACGGTTTACGGCCTAAGAATTAAACGACTTAATGAGTTGACAGAATGAACGACTCGCGACTCTGAAGAATCTGCGACTTACGGCCTCCGAGACTTAAGATATGTCACGACTCAAGGGGGTACGACCTAAAAGACCTAGAGGCAGAACGACCTATTGACTCAAGACAAAGGAGGGCGAGAGCGGGTGCATTTGAGTCGTGGCCGACTTACGACCTAGTATAAGTCAAACACGACCTAAAACCACAGAACCAAAATTTTAGCGCTGCGTCTTCTTAACTCGCGAACGAGTTAGGACTTGGGTGAAAAGCTGAGTACCACTTCACCTACTCCATGGCCTGCTGACCCTTGACCCTTGAGTCGAGCACGACCTACGACTCTCCTTGAGTCGGTCACGACTCAGGACTTGGGTGAAGAATTATTATCCAGATTTGCCTATAAATACGTGACAATCTCCAACATGAGGGGGACCTTTTGGCTCATTCTTTCCAAGCACCGATACTCTGCTACATTCCAAACCAACTCAACACTCAAAGCTTTCAAGACACGTAGAACGCTATCAACAACTTCAAGAAGAAATCTCATGCATCCAACATGGATTTGAGGACTTTCACTTACATTAAAGTTTAAGCTACTCGTTCAAAGTGTTTAGTAGTTCAAAGTATATTGTACTTGGGAAGAATTGTATCAACTTGTAACGAAATCATCAATAAAGACATTCAGAGTGGACGTAGGCAAACTATTGAGCCGAACCACTATAAAATCGTTGTTATTTACTGCTTTTTCTGTGGTTTTCTGCTTATACTCTGTTCCCGAATCATCGGGTGGTGCTTTCACAACTACACTTTACACACTGGGGTGTTAGCGTTCAAATTTTAGCGTTAACAACTATACATATACAATTTTGATTACAATACATATTCAATTACATCACAATCTTTTATTTACAAATGTCCTCACTACATATCGCTAATTCACTCGTAATTTATCTTCAACATTATTCCAGATTGAATCCAGCATCTGAGCAATCTGCAAAAATAAACACTGACGCAGTAAAATTGAAAAAAAAATATTTTTTGCAGTATAAAATAAAATGTAAATTTGAAAATATTATTTGCCTCGGTTATTTGGATTGTTTGTCATCATTTATATTTGAATTCATCATACACAAACAGCTTGTGACATGCACAGTGTATCACAGTAGATGCCACAAGGCCATGCATACCGATATATACACTTGACAAATCTGCAAGGACAGGTGAGCACAAGGTCAAACCCAATTAAAAGCCGGGTTCAACTCATGTGAAATACAAATAAAATCACAACACGAGCACAAGGTCAAACCCGAGCTTTAAAGACGGATTCAACATAGGTGCAGTACAAAAATAAAAGCCTCGACAGAAATTCAGTGAGCAAACAATGAACTGGTCAGAACAAAGCTTCAAAGACACAAATGACATGCACATGTCAGCAAGACCAGACGACATACAAATAGCATAATCAAACTGCAAATGTCACAAAGGCTTGAGGCTATCAAATACACAGTGCAAAAGATGAATGAATACACATGTGCTGACACGCAATAAAACACAGCAGAATGAAAATGTACAAACAGTGGTGAATGCAGATACAACAGACACCAGACTAGGTCAGGTAAACCAGATAATCGAATGAAACAAAGACCAGAAACAATACAACAGAGATGAGCAAGTGCACTCATATGTATGATATCGATTCAGAGCTAACTTAATGCACATGTCAACAGTGTCAATGCTACATCAACCAGACTATATAGATGAACTGGCTCAAAGACTAATGAACAGCAAGTGATACAAGACTGACAATGCAACTGTATGCAAACTGCCCAAATATACATGAACAACTAACATATATATGCTGCGAAGACCAGAGATGTGTGGATACAAGAAAACTGTAATTACAAGTGACTTCAACAAGTTGATATGCAAAAAATGTATGCAGTGACAAAACAAGTGTATACAACCGCATGGTGACAGTAGAATACAAACTCGAGACTACGAAACAATCGTATACAAGTTTCGCTGACTCGAAGGAGCAAACATATAGAACAAAGGATAGTGCAATGTAGACATGTTAACAAGACCACAAATCCAAACCAAGTTCAACAGTCAAAGCATCATCAACAAAGTGAAACTACATAGTCAAACTGCACCATACCAGTTCAAACATGCAGTGACAACAAATGCATAGACACAACAATGCAGAACTACTCCTGACGGAGATGTACAAGATGATAGCACATATACGCATACATGAAACAATGAACCAGACAAGCTACAGAGAAAATAACAGACAAGCCAAAGTCAGGTGATGTCAATTGAAGCAGAAAACAAAATATATCATCATCGAACAGTAAACAAAAATTCATAGGTGCAATTCAAAATCAAAGTCAAAGCCGATGTCAACAGAGAATTCAATGTCGTGTTTCAAATCAAAGTCAGAGACGTGATGACCAGGAAAAGATCGAACAGCTCAAAATCGAAGCCGCGGCAATCAAGGAAACAAGCGAGTTCAAAATTGATGCTGTGAAAATCAAGTAATCAAATATACACGAATTGAAGAACTCAACAATCAAACGAAAATCAATGGCCGAGTTAAAACAATTTACGAATTCAAATAATAATATACGAACGAAAATACAGGGGTTCGAACCCTATATGAACAAGCAACATCATCGGCAAAACGCATCAAGTTCAAGCAAACCAATGATTAAAGCAAAAAAGGAATAAATTACATACCGAAGTCTAAATCAAACTCGATCGAATTGAAGCAGCCGTATGAGAATCGAGGAAACAGTCGATTTCCAAAGCAAAGCAGTAAAATAGCCATTGTAATCAACCAACAATCAATCGGTGCCTCAATTGCCAAAACCCTAATTTCAGAATGAGGAACGAACGTAGTAAAGAGGACGAAGCCATTTTCAATGCGAGTACAAGGAGTTGGCCGATATAATAAAAAGAAAAGGGGATACATTTTTAATAATAAAGTGGGCTGGCCTTGTTTTAATTATATAAGGCTTTAGTTTTATAAATTAGGATTTCGTGTTTAATTTGTTTTTAAATTTGTATTTTCCTTTTTTAAACCATTGTAATTGTCTAGTCGTGTGACTAGGGGACAAACTACGTGGTGTAGTTTGAGAATTCGCAACTTAGTGGCTGAGTTGTGGTAGAGTTTTGAGCATAGAGTTAAGGGTAGTAGATAGCGGGTGTCGCGAGTTTACGTGTGTGAGCTTCTGACTGCTTAATTTCTTGTAGAAACCTTAGGGGCAGCACGTAGGTGGGGTTTTGCCGAAGCTGGGTAAATTCTTTGTCGTTCTATTTCTGCATTTATTATTCTTCTATTATCTGTGCTGCTATTCTGATATATCCATATTGAAATAATTTTATACAAACTTCCGCATTAAATTTTTATAATTAATAGCATCACCCTATTCACCCCCCTCTAGGGTGTAGTCGATCCTACATACTCTTCGAGTAGTCGTCTGATGTAGTGAATTCAGATATGAGGTCTACTAATTTCCATCCTTGGATAGCCCTTCGAGGGAAATAAGTGATATCGAATTGGCTTAGTTTAATATTTTATTTAAGTAGTCTTTCAAACGTCTAAGGTCGTTTTATGCCATATTGCAACGACTAGTAGGCATAGATGTTAATGAGATGAGCCTAAAAGTAAGAGTGGAGCTTTCATGATGAAATCAATAGACATCACGCTAGCTTTTGTAGCTTCGGGTTGATATCCAATGCATGGCTCATGATAATCGGTGAAATCACACATGCATGTCAGAATGGGTTCAAAGGAACATATCAACATTTATTCAGAAAAAACCCAATTAATTCTTTTAACATCATTGCACTGAGCTGTGATCCGATATTCAGCACTCGAAAAGGGTCACCATGGCTGGCTGTAATGTCAACTCTTTGCTTAGCTGGTGTAATATCGGATTCTATAAGTTCAGATATAACTGTTTTGCGCAACATTCAATGTGAAATATGGTTGGGATGGTCAATGTTGATGGTTGCTTTGGTCGAATCCTAGAGTCTTGTCATGAGTTATTAAGTCTAATAGTGAGGGCTTTCAATGCTCTGATCGATTATCTACAAATGGCCAAAGATCAGGCTTAGAAGCACGTTGAAGAAAATGTCGAGTAGGAGTTAGCCTCGAGTTTCCTGAAGCTGCATAGTTGGATCTTGCTTTGAGTTTGGAGTTGTTTGTATATTCGAGTAACATGCTTTCCATTCAACGCATTCATAATCTTTTATCCATCCTTCGGGTTAGAGTGATAATCAGTTGCCGACGAGCTTAGGCATCAATTTAATGATCCTATCGCTAGGCATTCTTACGGTTGTAGCCTTGAATAGTTGCAAACACTACATATAAGTTTCAATATTGAGATATCGTAGCCAGTCTTTGGATGATCATGCTTCTGCTCCCAGTCTCGGGTTGAAAAATGTACTGCGTGGACGGTTGAGTCTCATCCTAGCTGTGTTTATACTCCTACCGAAACTCCAAAGACATAGAGTTGATCAGTGAATAGTGGGTTCACGTTCATCCTGCTTCTCGCTCGTGCCCCCAAGTCTACATTATATACCGGTAAGTAGAAAGGCCAGCCATGCCCACTTTAGCTTTACTCTCTTTCCCATTGAATCGTAGGATCATGTCAGTTGATGGAAGGCTTAGTCTTGCCTATCCTGGATTGTATTGTGGTTTTTCATTCTAAGGGAAATACTTCGATGCTCGCCAGTTTATGGGCGTAAGTTGGGTACTAGACGGTCAGCAACATCCATATTGGTTCATGTTCTGTAATTAGGTCTCGGGGTAAAGTTGGCTCAAGAGCAGTCGGGTCAAGCTCATCCAGTTTCATTCTCCTCCTAACGGATCGAAGGAGGTGGTGGAGAATTAATGACCAAGTCTTCATGGTTTACTCTCCTTTCCACGGTCTGGTGGCCATAGTTTTTCAAGGGCCATACGGGTCACACTCGTATATGCATGGTGCGGATTGATATTGACCCTCGATCTGAATTGTGATATAGTCGGTTGCCTGTAGATTTGGATGCCGTTTCAATTGGTCATGTATTAAGGCCTCCTTGTGATCCTTGCCTTAAGTTGTAAAGATCGCCAACCTAGAGCTATAATGAGCTGTCGTATTCAGCTTTTAGTCATTTGTACTCCTTCTTCTAGCATTGATTTGGCCAGGCCGCAAGTCGGATGGTCAAACTCCATCCTTAACAAGTTAATAATCCTCTTGTCGATTTCAGGCCGTTGTTTGCAGAATAGAAAACGGTCTGAATCCACTCTATTTATCGATGTTTATATGCCACTCTGCATTCTGGTGACTTAGATTTATTCTTGCCCCGGTCGACTTGCACCCAATTTGTGTTCATGCTTCGGTCCACGCTCCGGGGACTTAGAGATTTGTCTAACGGTTTATGCTCCAGTCCATAGTTTGGGACGAAAAGATTTTCAACAAGTCGTTTATAATCTAGTCCCTGTTCTGGAGACTCAGAGTACTCTAGTCCGCTTCAGGGAGAGATTTTTGTCAAGTCATTTATATTCTAGTCCGCACTCTAGGGACTCAGAGTACTCTAGTCCGCTTTAAGGACTTAGAGATTTTTGTCAAGTCGTTTATACTCTAGTCCACACTCTGGGGACTTAGAGTACTCTAGTCCGCTTCATGGACTTAGAGATTTTTCTCAAGTCGTTTATACTCTAGTTCGTGCTCTGGGGACTCGGGGTACTCTAGTCTGCTTTAGGGACATAGAGATTTTTCACAAGTTATTTATACTCTAGTCGCCACTCTGGGGGACTCAGAGTACTCTAGTCCGCTTCAGGGACTTAGAGATATTTGTCAACTCATTTATACTTTAGTCTGCACTATGGGGATTCAAAGTACTGTAGTCCACTTCAGGGACTTAGATATTTTTGTCAAGTCGCTTATACTCTAGTCCGCACTCTGGAGACTCAGAATACTTTAGTCCGCTTCAGGGACTTAGATATTTTTCTCAAGTCGTTTATACTCTAGTCCGCGCTCTGGGGACATAGAGTACACTAGTCCGCTTCAGGGACTTGGAGATTTTTCTCAAGTCGTTTATACTCTAGTCCGCACTCTAGGGACAAAGTACTCTAGCACGCTTCAGGGACTTAGAGATTTTTGTTAAGTCATTTATACTCTAGTCCGCACTCGAAGGGACTCAGAGTACTCTCATCCACTTCAGGGACTTAGAGATTTTTCTCAAGCTGTTTATACTCTAGTCCATACTCTGGGGACTCAGAGTACTCTAGTCCGCTTTAAGGACATAGAGATTTTTCTCAAGTCGTTTATACTCTAGTCCGCACTCTGGGGACTCCGAGTACTCTTGTCCGCTTCAGGGACTTAGTGATTTTTGTCAAGTCGTTTATACTCTATTCTACACTTTAAGGACTCGGAGTATTCTAGTCCACTTCAGGGACTTAGAGATTTTTGTTAAGAACAGTCGTATTTCCACCTGTTTAATTTGTACTTCACTTACCATATCGAGGCTGATGTTGTCAAATGAATGATCAAACCACGTTTGCTCATGGAATGGGACTTGGCCCCCAACATCAAGGATGAAAATTGAGAAATAGACCATCAATTTTCGTCCATTTGATGATTATAGCTCTTCCAATCAAGTCAAGGAAGGAGATACATGAAAGATGATTGGATCACATCCACGCTTGGGTTGGATAATCAAGTCTCACACAATTTCCTTCGTATCTCTTTCTAGAAAATGAGGATAATAGATTACTGAGTAGACAAAGTAAGATGCATATCTTTCAAGGTGCAGTCGTGCCCATGTATTGAGAGCGATGGTTAACGAGTAGGCGGTCCACCACAGCTACCTCAAGTCGGGCTTTCAAACAACCTTTTGTGTTCAAGGTAGGATTTGATGGGTAGATGATCAAATCATGTCCATTGTAGATAGATCCCGGCGTCACTGAGCTTCAGGAGAGGCATCGGTATTTTTTCGAACTTTGTTCTATGACTCGATTTCAGTGGATGATCGGGCCATATTCATTCCAAGCCTTGCTTGGCTCTCTAAGTCAAATGTGTAGGTCGATGAATGGATGGTCGGTCATGTTGGCTTTGTATTGGGCTCTCACCATGATGAGCTTTTCAATCTCTAGTCCTTGGCCCTAAATCAAAGGCACATGGTTGATGATGAGCGATCGAATCTTGCTCATCTTGATGGAACTCCACAAATCCGATAAAGGTCTGTGTGGATTGGTTGTCGGCCAACTCTAAGTACTTGGTCACCTTCATCATTCTGGAAGAAGTTTATTTCAAGTTGGTCGTAATTCAAAGAAGAATTGAAATTAAAATAATCCAAAGAAGATTGGTATAAATCTCATTGATTAGGGGAGGAGTATCTGTGCTCGCGATTCAACTCTGCCACTAGCCCCTTCTAGCGGGATGTCAACTGCTAACAGTCCAATAGATAATTAGAGTTCTTTATTGATGGGTATTTGAAGTTCCTGGCTTGCCCTTCTACAAGGCTTGCACGTACTATTGAAGCTTTCAAAGAGCAGATGAGTCGAACTTTGAGGTCTTATTTTGTCTACTGGAATCAAAGTCCTTAGCCCACGGGCCTACATTGTTATTTTTCCTAGTATACTCTACTCCTCCTCACTTTGGTTCTGATTCATCTTGTAACAGAAACGATCCATGATCGTAGAAGGCTCTCCAGCTAACTAGCTGCCATAATATATCTGGAGGTCGACTCTCCTCAAACGCGATTAGTATGATATCCTTGTTAGCATTTGGAATAAATTGCTTAGAGCCAAACATTGGTCTGCTTGGAGTCACTAAATTTGAAGTGTTGGGTTAGTGAAGAATGGTGCTAGGAGTCATCTTGGCGTTTGCCTAGATGCATATCATCTATGTTCTCCAACCTTTGGGAGTATGAGTAGCGGTTACTTATTCGTTCCCTTATTGCCATTCAGAAGTTGCCGCTTGATCCTTTATGCCCTGGTCGGTCGTAGGATCTAAGGGAGGTGGATAAAATTTTCCTTTATTAAGTTGATTTCCGAATCCAAAATGCAAGGGCACTACGCTACGGCACGGGTTCGGGTGCATTGCATGGCTTCGAGGTCGTACAAGAGACCGGTGTAACTTAAGTTTGGATCGACCTATGCATATGGTTCGGTATATTTGAAACTAGGTCGGCATGCTTGTAAAGCACAAGAATAGAAGGTGGTTCGGTGTGGAGTGTAGGCATGGTGGATCGGCCAAGAGTGGCTTGGCTAAGGCGGTTCGGTATTGGAGTGTAGGCATGGTGGATCGGCCAAGAGTGGTTCGGCCAAGGCGGTTCCATGTTGGAGTGTAGACATGGTGGATCAGCTAAAAGTGGCTCGGCGAAGGCGGTTCGGTGTTGGAGTGTAGGCCTGGGGGATCGGCCAAGGTGGCTTGGTGTTGGAGTGTAGGCCTGGTGGATGGGCCAAGAGTGGCTCGGCCAAGGTGGTTCGGTGTTGGAGTGTAGGCATGGTGGATCGGCCAAGAGTAGCTCGGCCAAGGCAGTTGGGCCAAGATGGATCAGCTTGAGTGGTTCGACGCGTACAGTTCGGCAGCTTGAGTCTATTCTCGTTGGCCCTGTCCGGATTGCTCCTTGTATATCGCTCGGTCATGGAGAGAAGGCTAAGGTGGGTCGGCCATTCTGACATCACTTATACACTCTTCAACTTATCAAACATCTATGCGAACACATATTCCACCAACCTAACCTTCATCACTCTAATATCCTGTATCACCCATCCATTGATCTTATTTACCCTGGGCTGGATATAACTGTTCGGAGATCATGCTATGGTCATATAATTATCGTCTCATGGCCATCTTTCTCATCAATAGTCGAGTCTGGTCCTTATAATCACCTTTGTGTAGCCAGGCCAAAAGACCGGATAACAGCCGACACATTAGTTAGCCCGAATGGCATAACCAACCAAAAATCAAGGTAATGTACGAAACACTATAATCGACACGTTCCCTCAAAATACTCTCTGTTGGTAAAACAACACCGCAAGGTCCAATCGAGAGAACATCCCCGTGTTACAGAACTGATCGAATAACCCATCAATAATAGGAGTAGAACTTTGTTCATTATCTCATCTAGCCTAGGAAAACCAATGAACAACATTAAAGAGCCATCCGCCCTATTAACAAACATTATATGTGCATCTTAACCATATATACTCCCAAGAATGAACCATCACCACGATAGGCCATCCCCTTGCACCTTTAGTTTCCTAAGCTCTTTAGGCATCTTGTGACTTAAAGGCATAACCACTGATTTACCTCCTTTGACAAAATCGGTACAAAACTCTATCCCTATAAGGTGGTAATTCCACAACCTCATTGAATATGTCCTGACAATCTTTAGCTACAAACACAGATGGTAACTCATCATGTGGAATATCGAGCTAATAAAGAAAGCAAACCAGCCTGATCCTCTATATGTAGCTAATCACTGATGTTCGCTCCACTATGACCCCAATCGTTACCAACAGCCTCTCACAGTCCAAAATTATTTTTTATCCACTTAAGCCAGTCCACTCCCAAATTATAATACCAACCCAACTAAACCTCAAAACAAATCAATATTAAACAACTAATAAACATCCATGATTCAATAAGACAAGTTCTCGACAAACCAGGCGTAGGATGGTTGATGTTTGCACCAAAAATGGTCACAAACCCCAATATCGTGAAAGCACCCGTATATGAATACAAATCAGCAATATTCAACACAAATCTCAGATCTAAGCAATATCAAGCATAGCAATTCAGAAATAACAATCACAAACACAAGATTTATAGTGGTTCGACGATCTTGGTCTACGTCCACTCTGAAGCTTATGATTTTATTGAATATTTTGATGATATTGATCCGTTACAGCAGATTACAGCAAGTCATAGCTCTGATGCTTGATTACAATGGTGATAAAAAGACGTAGAATAGAATCCGGCAGAGTCTGGACGTCCAATAGCCAAAAGATCCATTTTCTACCGGCTTCAGGGGGCTATTTATAGGCGTAGGAGGCCAAGATCGCGCTCAAACTTCGGGAGACTTCTTCTAGCACGTGAGTGGGCTCACGCGACCAACCCCACCAAGTTTCGACTCGATCTGCGATCGATACGAATTGATTTCGTATCCATCAAGAATTAGTCCAATCGAGCTGAAACTTGGCACGAACATTCTTTACCTTGTGCGTAAGCTTCTGTGAAAATTTTGTAGCATTTGGATTATTGGTTTAGGAGATATGATCGATACGAATTGGAGTGTTTCGGTTGCCTGTTCTCTTCGAATCGATTACTTCGAATCCATGTATTCGAATCGATGGACGCATGTGTTTTCGAGACGACGTGGAGCGCACTTCTTGGATCAATCCACTCCTTATGCCGAGTTAACCGCTTCGCATCCATGAATTTTTCCTCGTTTGTATCGAGTACTATTATCCAGTTTTAATCAATCAACTTTGTGCATTTCGTATCAACTTTCAACGTCTAGTTCGAATCGAAATAAGCGGCTTAGCTCGTATCGATGGTGATGTCTCCATTCAATGGATACAATTTTGATGGATACGAACCGAAGCTGCCTGATGGATTCGAATGAATGCCTGGTTCATCGATTCGAACTAATCATTGGTCAACCGATAAGAAGTTCATGGATGCGAAGACCTGGCCATTCCGATCGATACGAAGCCGATGGATACGAACCGAGGTGTGGTGATGGATACGAGCCTATCGATATGAAGTAAACTTAGTCGATGGATACGAAGTCCATCGATACGAAGTGCGGCCTACTATTGGATACGAAAAAGTGCTCTAGGATGGATACGAACTATGTATGGTTGATGGATACGAAACGCACCAACCTGATGGATACGAACCGTGGTCCTTCAATTGATTCGAACATCACATCTTCCCTAACTTGCGTCGATCATATCTCATTCATACGAACTCCGATTAACTTGAAATTTGAAAGGCTAGCTTCCATGGCTTTGCTTGTCATGTCCTGCCAATTATAGCCTGATCCGAGCTTGGACAAAATTCATCGATATCCATAGTGAAGCAAAGTATAACCAATCTTTGAGACGAACTGTCTTTTGTTTCCGATCGATCTTTTGGTATCACCGCTTTGCCAAAAAGCGGGATAGCATTTGCCCTCCAAAACATGCCTTGCGATAGGAAGGTGTGTTTTGTAATGCCATAACTTGGATGTTCATATCCTGTCAACAACCTGTAAAGAACTCGATAGCTTCATATGACCTCGAATGACGATCGTTCGGGATGGTATTACATCTGAGGTGAATCGTGACCGTTCCCGGTCGACGCCGTTCGCGGCAAATGGTGACATGGGACCATTCGCGGTCGGATGCCGTTCGTGGCGAAAGATTAAATGGGGTCGTTCGCGGTCGGATGCCATTCGTGGAAAATGTTGACAGTTCGCGATCGAATGTCGTTCAAGGGGGATTGTGACCGTTCGAGGTCGGGTGGCGCTCGAGGCGTGTTGTGGCCATTCGAGGTCGGGTGCCGATCGAGGCAGAGTGTGATCGTTCGCGATCGATTGTCATATAAGGTGAGTTGCGACCGTTCTCGGTCGGGTGCCGTGCGAGGCGGAATGTGATTGTTCGCGATCAGATATCATAGTAAGTGAATCGTGACCTTTCGCGGTCGGGTGTCGTTCGAGGCAAATTGTGATCATTCGCGATCGTGTGCCGTTCGAGGCGAATTGTGACCGTTCGTGTAACAACCAGGTATTTCAACCATTCGCATCCATTATAAGTGCATAGGAAGACACTCATGCCGGAATTGAATTGCTCAAAATATCGTGTTGTAAATAAAATTTTGGCAAACCTCATAATATACAGTAAATAAAAATCACAGATCATAGACACAGAGTATATAAAAATGCAGCGGAAGAAAAAGAGATAGTAGTTCATGAAGCTACTATAGAAAATATAAGATACATCAGAGTTAAATAAGATACAACAGAAGAGTAACAGGATACATCAGGTACAAATCAGATACATCACTGAACCACTGGATACTGAAACAAAATAGATGGCTGTATCTTCAAGGAAAGCTCTAACGCCGAAGGTGAATCTTGAATGCTAACTCAATCACTCTGACCCGAGCGTAAAGCAAAACACAAAACCCTCGAGTCAGGACATAAATACTTATAAACTGTAAATCAACTCAAGTGAACAGTAACAAAATGCATCAGTAACTTAAAGGATGCTTGGGACCGCCCATCCTCTAAGGATCCGTTAAACTATTTACTGTGTAGTAATATACGCTATATACGGTAGTGTCTAATCAGTAAAGTATAATCATATAGAAAATAGCGTTAAGGGGATGGTGAACCTTAACGCGGTCGGATCTTTAAAACCAAAATCGTAGTGGGCTCGATATAAGGATATGACACGGCAAGCGAGGCCATGCCAGGGTGGATACACCATTTGCACTCCCGGACCGGTGGTGACGGCAAGCCAGCAGCTTCCGCCCACCTCGAACAATACCCCCGAATCAAAGTGGTGCCACCGAATCGAATCACAACAGTAACAGAATGGTTTCCGATGGAGCTTGCTCCATGAAAGGGTGCGACCCTGTGTGTAGCCCGGTATAGCTCCTGTTTTAGTCATATATGCCAACTCACGGGTGTTGGGTCCACGTAATATATACCTCGAGAACGTCGCCACCATCCTACTTCATTCTGGAATCTCCACCGCGTACACAGTTATTAAAGTGGTTTTCGGTATTGGCCGGCTATAAGACAATATCCGATCCCGGTCTCTATAACAACCCATCGATATTATAACCCGTAGTTATAACTTTAAACATATTTTATACTTCAAAAGAAAATATCATTTCAACCCAAATCTTTATCAAAATAAAGATTAAATCATTTCCAAACCATTTCAATATATCAACATACTGTATCTTTCAAATTCAAATATTTATCAAAATAATTATCAAGTCATTTCAAATCATTTTTTTTATACATAAACACCATATCATCCAAATTTAATATTTATCAAAATAATTATCAAGTCATTTCAAATCATTTTTAATACATGAACATCACATCTTTCAAACTTCATTTTCAAATCGTTTAATTTCAAAATATCATAACTTTCAAAACTTCATCTTCGAATCATTTAATATATACCAGAATATCATATCTTTCAAAACTTCATTTCAAATCATTTCAATATATCATATCTTAGCATCTTTAAATTCAAAGATAACATTCAATTATTATCATCTCAAATCACCTTTAAATAATTTATATTCCATCGATTTAATTCAATAAAAAAAATCATTTTAAAAGTGTAATTATTATACTTCCAAATCAAGTATTCAATTTCCAAAGTTCCAAACCATTCTGAGTTCGTTTACTAAGTCAAAAACCATAATTATTACAATTTCAGCATTTCACAGCATATAGAAAAACTATTATAAGTTATACTTGAAAACACTTTAATTCAGCAGAGACAGCATTTAAAACTGCTGTTAAAACTCAGTTTTTAGTTGAATTATAGTTCAAAACAGGAAAGACAGCATTTCAGAAGTGTTGCGGTAGTTCAGATTTCAAAACAAGGTTTAAATTGATTTCAGCAAAGACTGCAGACCACAACAGCATTTTACAGGAATGTTGTAATAAACCTGAGTCCAAATATTAGCCTATGAGTTCAGTTACAACAACTACAGCATTACAGACCTGCTGTAATAGCTCAGTTTTCATAGTTTTAGTTCAATTCAGAAACCATAGCATTTCTGAATGCCATTAAAAGTAAATGCCAGGTTTTAGTGTATTTCCAACAATTTAATAACTTCAATTTAAAACAAATAAACATTTTAAAAATCATCTTTTTAACATTTAAGATGTTCATTAACATATCATTTGACATATTATTTTTATACAATAAATTTCTTATAAATAAATCCAAATTTCAATAATTCCACTTATTAGTTCAAGTGTCTAATTTTCTTTCTTCACTTTTCAACAAATAAACTTAACACTTCAGATTTATATTACCATTTCACAAATTTAAATAAATTTCCAAATTATTTAATTAATTTAAATCTTTAGTTAAAACTCAAATTTCACATTTTCAAGTCAAGTTATACTTTAAAATTTCACTTTTCAACAGTCATTTATTCAACCACTTAAATTTATAGAAAAATCAATAATTCTTTAATAAATCACTTAAATTCAAATATAAATCAATTTACCATATTTACCATTTTCCAAATATAATTAAAGTATATTTTATTCATATAACTTAAATATCATTTTTAGTCAAAATTCCGAATTTTCAAACATAAGTTATATTTCAAAAATCTAGTTAAACCATTCCTAAATTACATTTTTAACACATAAAAAGATCAAAATTTATTTATTTTAAAACCTTTCTAAATCAAATTTCATATATTTTATATTTTTAAAATACTTAAAAATATTCAAAACACTTTATAGAATAACCACGGGTCTGTATATAGTTTTCTAACCTAGTTTAAGTGATACGGATATGTATCATTTCAATTCGCAGTTTAAAAATAAAAATCCGGGTTCTATCATTTCAAATCCGCAATCCCAAGTCAAAATGAATAATTTAAAAACCATTCGGGCCTATCATTTCATCCCATAATGCATTTTATTCTAACAGGGAACTTGGAGTGTGATCATATACAGAAATAATATAAACAATGTCAATATCGTAATATACAGTCATATATCAGATGTCAGGTGAAAATTAACATTTTAACATGGTAATAACATGGCATAACATATCATATGATCATCATTAACTTGCATAAACATTTTATATTACTAAATACTTGTCATCAATTCACTTACCATAAGTATAAATGTCAGAGTGAGAAAGACTCACCTTTTCGAAGCTAGAGACCAAAACAACAAACAAAAAAGCGATTCCAAAAGCACGACAAACACGATTTGAATTGAATGAATGGAAAGCCTTGATAATGATCTTGTATACAACAAATAAACAAGACCATATAAACAAATGCATACAATACAAAACAACATTGAAACTGATTGAAATAAAAACAACAAATGGACAAGATGATTTTACCATGCCTCAATCACTTCAATGCTTGGCCTAAGGGACACTTATGCTCGGCTATGATGATGCTTTGGCCCAGGTATGGCATCATATAGGTCAGGTTTGGATAGGATTTGGGTCTGGTTTGGACCTAGAAGGTACGGCTACATGGCAAGAGCAAGGTGGAGGTTACAAGGCATGAGAATACAAAGGGTTAAGGCAAACAAGTGGGTTTTTGGTGCACATATGGGTTCGGCCTTGACTGATGTAGGCTTGGCTATTCATGCTACCGGTCAGATCAATGCTGGAGTGGTGCGTGGTGATCAGGTCAGTGGTGGTGGTGGCGGCTATGGTGGTGGTTTGAGTGGTGGATGAAGGAAATGAGGCAACAACGGTTAAAAACATTGTTTTTAGGCATGTAGGTTGCAATTTGAAGGGTTTGGCCACCATAGATGGCTCGGCCATGGTCATGGCTGGTGGAGTAGATGGTGTTGGAGGCATGGAAGAGATGTAGGAGTTTGTGGCTGCGGCTATGGAGAAGAGGCCGATCCAAACTAGAAGAGAAACAAAGCAAAATTTAGAGAAAACAAGGAGAAAAGAAGAATTTACCTAATTTTTTTGCAAGAATGGAGGCCATGATTTTTTTTAGGGTTTTGGAGCTTGAAAATTCGTGAATAATATGAGGGAGTCGGCTGCAAAGGATGTGGAAAGGAATGGTTAAGATAAATTGATGTATTAATTGAAAAAGAAACGGATAAAACGCCTTTACGTTTCAGGCTTTTAAAACCTCTTAACTTTCTAAACCTTTTGCATTTCCTTTTCTTTTTAATTTTATAAAAACAAAATAAACTCAGAAATGTTATTTAAAACCGAAACTAAGTAGGAATAAAATAAAATAAATAATTTATTTTAAGTAAAATAGAAAAAGGAAATAAGAAATTGCTTAAAAATAGCAACCCTGACATAAAAATTACAAGAAAATCTCCAATGACTTTGGAAAATTTATTACTTCATAAAAAAATATTATAACACAAAATTTGAATTAAAAATGGTTTTAAAACATTTTCAAGGTAAAATAATAATTTAATTTTTATTAAATAGAATTTTAAATAAAGAAAAATTGAGTAAATACCAAACTAGGCTTTATAAATTGAAATAAATTCAAATAAACTTTAGAAAAATTATATTATCATTTCAAAAATACTTAAAAGTCAAAATATACATAATATAACATATTATCACATATTAAAATAAAATATAACAAAGAAGAAGTAATTTATACAATTTAAAATAGTCATTGTTAAATAACCCTATATACGCACAATATTGTAAAGGGTATAACTTTCACAATTTACATCCGATTTCAACGAAACGAAAAGTGGTGTTCTTCGAATTTTATGTACTTTCATAATAAAAAAAATTAAATTTTCAAACTTCTAAAATTTTAAGTTAAAAGTCACAGTTTGACTATTTTGACCAAAATCAGTATTTCAGGCAAATATTCAACTTACACAAGTTTGGAATTATAACTCACATAAAATCAAGATTTATATTTGAATAATATAATTTAATCATTCCAAATAAGTAAAATAAGTTTTTAAATCAAAATTTTATATTAAAATAATTAAAATATATAATAAAATAATTACAAAATACAGGGTTATTACAGTTCGAGGTTGGGTGCCGTTCAAGGCACATTGGTGTGCCCGGGGGGAGCGGCTTAGTATTATCAATGTCAGAATTCACGTTCGAGGGAGTTTCAGAATCAAAGACTTTGGCGGTTCATCGCCATACAGGAGGTGCTCGTGGACCGTTCGTGATCCAACGGGAATACAAGTATATTCTTTCACAGAATTGCAAATATCAAAGCAATAATCATACGAATTCCACAACAGAAATGTCCAAACAAACTAAGTACAAATGTCCAAATCAAAATCAAAGCAAATAGCAAGACGAAGATGTCAAAGCGTAAACTCTTACTATGGTGCGGTTAGTAGTCATTCAGAGCATGTCTATGGATCGTGTGCGATCTCTTACATGTGTAAATGATTTAACCGTGTTAGTGAGAGGTTTACGACTTGTTCATCATTATTTCAATCAATCAATTGATAACCATACGGTGTCCGGGTTCAGGGTCACCTCTGGCTGATGTAGACGGTAGCCGTTCTGGCTCCACCGTTGGAGCTCGCCTCCTCACATACTGAAGTAGCATACCGTTCCCGATATGCCCTTCTACCTCATCCTTCAGATGCCTTCAATCATTAGTGCTATGACCATTCAGTTCATGGAATATGCAATACTTATCTGATTTCCTCTCGTCAGAAGTTGGAGCCCTTCACATTGGTCCGATACGGAACCTGCTCTCTGGTATCCTGAAAGATTCGCTCCAAACTCTCACTCAGCTCTGAGTATGTGGTGAATCTTGGTTCCTTTCGTGGTCACATTGATCTGTTATAGTTGTTCTCAGCCTTTCATTTTCCCTTGCTAGTTTATGTACCTTTCTCAGGGGGATTTCCATCTTCGACCGCATAAACATTAAGTTCTTCTCCTTCTTCTCTTTCCGCACTCGCATCTTCCGATCGCAAAAACTTTTCTGCCTCGTGATAAAATTCTCCTAGATCTATAAGCGGATCTTTAGTGAACGAATTTTTGAATTCTGTGCCATCGTCTATTCCGGACACAGCTGCCATCATAACCATAGATGGATCCGGTCGATCCACTGATGTTGCTGCCGCGTTGAATCGCGTCAGAAAACTCCTCAAGGATTCCCCATCTTTCTGCTTTAAAATTGCTAAACTCATCACATTCTTGGGTCTTGCAATGTGAACCCTAAATTGCCTCATGAATCTCTCAGTTAAATCTGCCCATGTTCCTATGGAGCTGCTCTCCAGTTGCCTAAACCATAACGCTGCGATATCCGTCAGATATAATGGAAAGCACTGGGCCATAACTTCTTGTGATACCCCCAGCACTTCCATGTGCCTCATATACCTTGTCAGCTGGACCGCGGGGTCCGTTCTCCCATCGTACATCTCCATTGATGGTAACTTGAACTCTAGCGGGTTTCTAGCCATCCTAATTACAGGAGAAAAGGGACTCCTGATCACGTCTTCAAAATCTCTGTTCACTAATCCGCCTCTCATGACTCGTCTGACCATCTTCGCCAATCTGTCATTGTCTCCAAGATGCAATCCTCGTTCATCGCTTTCGACCTGCCCCCCGAGTTCACAAGGGAATTCTGGAATCTACCCCCTTGGCTGAGCGTTCATTCCTCTGCTACCTCTAGGTTGCGCAGATGCTCCTCTCTCTCTCTCCGAGATTGGATCAACATGCTCCAAGTGTGTGCCCCCTAATCCAGGTGCTATGCCGGATGGTCCTGCTTCATTCTGAACTCCATCAGCTCCTCGATTCTACGCTCCAAGTTGTCCAATCTGTTGAAACAAGCTCTGGATCAGCTCTTCTTGCCACTTCATCACCGTCTCCATCTCATCCCTGGTAATGAAGATCAATGCTTGATTCGCTCCTGAAGAAGCTCTTGACTTCCTTCATGTTCACTTCTCTCTGGCCTCTGCCTTCTACTTGTTTGTCTTGTCATAGCTCTTAGATCTGAATTCTTAAATCTTCAAGTTCAACTTCTCCTGAATCAACTTTTCTCGGTGAAAGCACCAAAGTGTTTGCTCCAAAAATGGTCACAAACCCCAATATCGTGAAAGCACCCGTATATGAATAAAAATCAGCAATGTTCAACACAAATCTCATATATAAGCAATGTCAATAACATCAATTCAGAAATAACAATCACAAACACAGGATTTATAGTGGTTCGGCGATCTTTGCCTATGTCCACACTGAAGCTTATGATTTTATTGATTCATTTGATGATATTGATCTGTTACAGCAGATTACAGCAAGTTATAGCTTTGATGCTTGATTACAATGGTGATAAAAAGACGTAGAATAGAATCCGGCAGAGTCTGGACGCCCAATAGCCAAAAGATCCCTTTTCTGCAGGCTTCAGGGGGCTATTTATAGGCGTAGGAGGTCGAGATCGCGCTCAAACTTCGGGAGACTTCTTCTGGCACGTGAGTGGGCCTACGCGACTGACACCACCAAGTTTCGACTCGATTTGCGATCGATACGAATTGATTTCGCATCCATCAAGAATTCGTCCAATCGAGCTGAAACTTGGCAGGAACATTCTTTACCTTGTGTGTAAGCTTCTGTGAGAATTTCGTAGCATTTGGATTATTGGTTTGGGAGATATGATCGATACGAATTGGAGTGTTTCGGTTGGCTGTTCTCTTCGAATCGATTACTTCGAATCCATGTATTCGAATCGATGGACGCACGTGTTTTCGAGACGACGTGGCGCACACTCCTTGGATCGATCCACTCCTTATGCCGAGTTGACCGTTTCGCATCCATGAATTTTGCCTCGTTTGTATCGAGTACTATTATCCAGTTTGAATCAATCAACTCCGTGCATTTCATATCAACTTTCAACGTCTAGTTCGAATCAAGATAAGCGGCTTAGCTCGTATCGATGGTGATGTCTCCATTCAATGGATACGATTTTGATGGATACGAACCGAAGCTGCCTAATGGATTCGAATGAACGCCTTGTTCATCGATTCGAACTAATCATTGGTCGACCGATACGAAGTTCATGGATGCGAAGACCTGGCCATTCCGATCGATACGAAGCTGATGGATACGAACCGAGGTGTCGTGATGGATACGAGCCTATCGATACAAAGTAAACTCGGTCGGTGGATACGAAGTCCATCGATACGAAGTGCGGCCTACTATTGGATACGAAACAGTGCTCTAGGATGGATATGAACTATGTACGGTTGATGGATACGAATCGTGGTCCTTCGATGGATTCGAACATCACATCTTCCCTAACTTACATTGATCATATCTCATTCATACGAACTCTGATTAACCTGAAATTTGAAATGCTAGCTTCCATGGCTTTGCTTGACATATCCTACCAATTATAGCCTGATCCGGGCTCGGACAAAATTCATCGATATCCATAGTGAAGCAAAGTATGACCAATCTTTGAGAAGAACTGTTTTTTGTTTCCGATCGATCTTTTGGTATCACGGCTTTGCCAAAAAGCGAGATAACAGTGGAGCCCCTATCTAGGTCTGTAATAATCAAGGTCAGCCAAAAATCTCGAGTCTTAATCCCAATGTCTCCATCAAATCTAAATAGGAAGGAATATGAAACCTCAACGTCAAATAAAACATATATGGAAATGCCATATGTTGAAAGCATATCTCAAATGGTGATGTCGTTTCCCTTCTCTTTAATCGATGGGGCACTCGACGAAAATAGGAATGACAATAAATACATATGCCTAACTTGTCTATCCCTATTCAGCTAGTCCGAGACAACCCTATACACTGGGTATAGGCTATCTCCCATCATAAAGCCTTCTTGATCATCTTCTCGAAGCTCTCATTAAAATGACCACTCAGTCGCTTCCCAAGACGATCACTCAACCCAATGTTAAATTCTTTATTCTTCGAAGCAAACTATGAACTAATCCTAAGTAAATCAATCCTCGAGAATCAAAGCTATAGAGACACTTCATTAGTTCATTTTTCATCCTTGGAGTTATTTAGAGGTTAACTTCTAACTTATGGTATTGTCTAACTCTGAGTCATCGAAGATCTTCTGGCAAGTAACCATTCAATCTTACCTTTCAATAGCTGACTCTGTTCAAAGAAATGATCTGCCTCCTAGACTCTCATATTCTATCTATTTTCACTTGAGCATCATAACTGTCCAGAACAAATTAGGCATTCTAGGAAATGATTTGCATCATCTCTTTGAACATATCCTATCAATCAAGGGTAGTGGCCTTGAGCCTACCCAATCCTCAACTCTAATAATAGAGTCAATAGTAGTCCTTCTCATATGCCAAATCATTCCTATTATATAAAAAGGATGATCAGCCTCTTATAAAGAAAACTACATCATTTGTACCCATGTGTGAAATACAACTTATATACTACATATACTACTATATAGTTTTGTAAACCAAAATACATAACAATATGAACTCTCTTGTATACACACACTCTATATACAGTCTAAAGCGATGACTCATATCTTTTCTCTATTGGGTTGTGGTATCAACTAAGTTTAATCATGTAATCTTTGCTCTAATATCAAATGTAACGACCGCCCTACACCATAGTGCAGAACGGTTGCCAAAGGAAACAAAAGAAGTAAAGAAGAGGAAATAGAAGAGAAGAGAACGGAAAAGAAGAAAAAGGAAACATAAAATAATCACATACCTACTATATATCTCACATAGCATCAAACTAAATATAATAATCAACACAGCTGTAAAATAACAGAGACAGTAATAACAATATGAACTAATCATCAAGGTATAAGATCCACAGAGCTATACAAAATGGTATAGAGTTTTATACAAGTGATACACTATCTCAAACAATAATAAGTCAGCACTGTCAAGGTTCCACAATCTCACACAGCGGCACTAACCTTTCGACTATGACAGAAGGTTTCAAAACAAAGTAGCAACAATACTCTTTCTTTTAAACATTTTTACCTGGTTGAAAGCAAGAAAGTTGAAAGCTCTAATTCGAAAGCAAAGCAGGTAAAAGCTTTAGTTTATAAAACAAACATACCCCCACCTCTTTGGCCATCAACCTTTCGACAAAGAAGCCTTCGATTCTATCCTATTTCATTACGTAACAAGAAGCTTGATATCATATGCATTGGTTTGACCTTCCCAAAGGCTTAGAACCTTTCGACCTTGTTGGAATGTCTAGGCCGGAAGGTTTACTGCTGTAATAGGCTGAAACATGCTAAAAGTATGATTTATTTATTTTCAACTTAAAAAGATAAATTTTCAACAAATCTACTTATGTTTGTCAAATTATCATTAGTTAACAAATTTTTCAGAAATGTGCTGCCACTAGTCTCAAAATGAATAATCATTTTATTTTAGAAAATGCCCCTTCTCCTTAATTAAATATATAAAACATTTAAGTCTCATATCTTAAATAATTTTATATATTCGAAAAATAACTTAGGAAAAATCTAAAAAATCCCAGAAAATCTATTTTAACATGTTGCCTAACATACAAAAAATTTTAACCCCAAATAATTATTATTTTAGCCGAAAATAATTTATAACCCAATAAACAATTTCCATCACTAGAAAATAAATATAAAATCCACCTTAATTCGAAAAATTAAGAAAATAGAAACCCATCTCTAAAATATCATTTCCAACCTATATTAAAATTTTCAAGGCATTTGGATGTCATTAATTAGGGTTTTCATATCAAACATATCATTTAAAACAAGTATAAATATGCATAATTCACCAACAAACATACATATAACTTTTAATCCTCAAAATATGTCAATTACTTGCAAAAACATTTCAGTTCTTAGCCTTAAAACCAAAAACTAAAAGAATATGGGATGTAGTATTCACCTTGGCTTTGAGATTATAGACGTGAGATTTGATGTTAATTTAGTTGATTGTTTCCCTTCTCTTGAATCCTAGCTTTAATCTTCTTCTTGAGAATGAAAATGGTGGACGGCCTTAGTATTTTTAGCTTGATAAAAATGAGAATGAGCATGAGCATTCTATTTCCTAAGGGTTTAGGGTATAAGCTCCACCTATTTCCCATACTGCCCCTGTCATTTTCTAATACCTTTGTTTAGGTTATTTTATATTAATTAACACACTATCATGGCACAACTACCCTTGGCTAAAACAAATCTCAATCCATTAATCACCACATTATTTTATTTAATTTTAGCAAATTAAATATCCCAAATAATGTTATAAAAATATGAATTTTTATAGTAGGTTAGGTCAAAACAAACTTAAGGCTATGCATATGGCTGAGGACATTTCGCCTCAAGAATAGGGGGTAGGTAATAATGGGCCAACGGTCAAATATATGGTTGAGAACTAAGATTAGCTCATGCTCAACCTGTGGTCAAGTCAATAAAGGATTTTGCGCTCCTCAATAAAGGGCCAAGATGTGATATGTAAACAATCAGACCAGCACGGATCGTACGCCTAGGCGGATGAGTGAGATTTTACCACATGATACATTGCGGCCTGAAAGGCTAAGGTCAGAAGGCATATGATAATTCAAAAGTATGTCCTAGGAAAAAGAGAGCAAGTACACTACATGGTACGTACTGATAAATAAGGTACATATCCCACTACTACTCAAATATCGCTAAGTATACACCAAAAAACGGAGTCGTCAATACTCGGTTACAAATACTATATGATTTCTATATACCCTCGTGTACTCTATAAATCAGTACAGCATAAGTCAAATTGCAGAAAAAGCATTCCTTAAAAATTAAGTTACAAAATTGGTGCAAAAACAAGCATAATCGCATTATGTCGACGTGTTGCTGTGAAGAAAATTAGCTCTCCATCTTAGTAATCTCCATTGATGATCAAGAACAGGAGACCTCACAATGAGCTGATTTATGGTATGCAACACAAGGATTGTAGTTAGCATCAGACCAGATGTTTTGTAATTTGTGGATCTATACTCGTAATCAACCTAGTTATATAGGAAGAACAAGTCAAGTCCAAACCAAAAGTATATGAAAACATCAACCTTACGTTATCGACCAATTTCTACTATTTTGGTCTTCACTTTTTCCTTATGAAGCTCTTTAAAAGGGATGCCATATCCATCCCGCTTAAGAAATTGCGATGAAGTCTAGTCGGGCTTCATATTCTAAACCATGTATTTTCTTTCTAAGGCATTTATTTGCCTCATGGTCATTTTTCTAATCCTTTTTGTTGCGCACAAGAGTTGTTTCCCAGACTTTTCTATATCCCTACGGAAGGGACCAAAGTATTCGTCCTCATCGGACAAAAATAGGGAAATGCAAGTATTTGGTGTCCCTAATTCTCCCTTAACTTTAACTCTCTAATCTTAGACTCGTAGTGAGCGTTCACATCATTCTTCCACCTAAGAATCTCTGATGGATCAGCCCCAGATGGAAGAATAGGGATTACATCCAACCTAAGAGGGACACGGGAAGCCGGAGATGTAGGAGAAATTTCCTCTGCACTCATACGCAACGCCATCTTTTTATCCATCTCTAAAATCCTTTTCTTCAATTTGATAATCTCTTCTTTGTATATGGCCCCATATATACTCTCTGCATTCTTCATAAATTTTCCAACTCCAACATTTTGACCTGAGTAAAATCTAACTGTATTGTAGAACATTTACCTCCGAATCCTAATTAAAACAAGTCGACCAGAGAATACTGAATAGGCTTATAGTCAAATAACGATACAACTAGGATTAATGGAATCACTAAAAACTTATAAAATTTAGCCAATCAACTTCTATATCATAAAAGAAAACATATTAGATTACAAAAAATGTTCTCCCCACTAAGTCAAGTCAAACACTACAAAGGTGTTTTTCTACTACTAAAGTCATAATAATAAAAAGCTAAGTTTGAGCGGCGATTGTCTGGGTTATAACGAGCCACTTCTTAGGGGTCCTCAATTGGATTAATGACTACTTCAAAGTCCTTTATATCGCTTAGAAAATTTTGGTCCAACATTGGGAAGAAAATTTATAGAATGTCTCATGATCACTGCAATAATGCAACAGCCTTCTTGCTCTTAGCTTTCTCTTGCTTGAGCTTATCCGAATAACAAGCAACTTTCTCTTAAGAGTCCAATAATGCACTCTTGCGCTCGTATACCTTTAATGCTACCTTCCTTTTTGCATCATTTAAGTCTCTATTAGTCAAGCCTTTGTCTTCTTATCCTCATTCAAAAAATAACTAAATAATCTTATATCTATAACCTTCTAACCGTCATCATGAAGGAAGGGAGACCAAGAATTCATAGGAGGAACAAAAGCGATGTCCAAGTGAGACAACTTAATCAAACACCTATGTCTGCCAGACTCTATCGTACCAAGCAATATGGCGATGTCAGTAGGCATGCCCTTCACCTGCTTCTTAGATTCTGCAATCTCTTCTGCATGCCCTTCACCTGCTTCTTAGATTCTGCAATCTCTTCATTATATACAATACTACAGAGTTCTTCACCCACTTGTATAGTCTGTCCTACCCCTTTCAATTTAGAAGTGGCACCTCCAAACCATGCACACAATCTCCTGTTACAGTAATACTAATGTTCTAGCACTTTAGCCTTTTATGAGCTTTGCATGATTAAGGCTTGGCTCTAATTCAAGCCTCCAATCTCATATTTGATTTGGGAAACGTCTTCTTCAGTGGTATCATCCACCTTGACCACTTTAGAACCCTTCCGGGTGGGAACGAAAGTGGAGGTAGGAGTATCCTAGTAACAGACATGGTTACTATTGAGTGGATCCCAAAGAGAACCGATATAAATCATTATTAAAATTCAATTAAAACACAACAGTTTAAGTTTTAGTACTAAAACATCCGTTATCAAATTACATCATTTCTTTATGTCTACATAATTGAAAATCAAATAAAAATTAACCAAAACATAAAGGGTTCATTTATTAATCAAGGCCCTGAACTTAATCCTAAACCATTCTAGGTGGGGACTATTAGATGGAATCGAATTGTTTTCTAGTGCGTATCGCCATCGATGTAACACGAAATCGCTAAGTGCTTCTTTTCCCTAAACTACTCGATCTATTTAAGCTAGTATATCCTCAGGTTATCTCATAAGATCGAAATAATTTTTGTCTAATTCATTTTCATGTCAATCGCTCAACCCAGGATAGTCTAAAGATTGTTTTTCGAGCCTAGTATCAGTCTCACAACAGTTTTGTGAACATATTCACTCTAGAATACTTAAAAAACAAATGAGGAAAGCATGATCATTTACAAGGAGAACAAACAACGTGTCACATTACAAATAACAAAGCGAAATTTAGAGTCTTCGATAGAAAAAAATACAAAATATGATTAGTTTATTCACCTAAATCTATCAAGAAAGATGAGTTAACCTTATTTGCAGTTTGGTCTATTTCATCATATTGCAGGTTTCGTTGATCTTTATCAGCCTCTGCCCTCTCCTCTTGAGAAAAATGCCAAGAATGGTTCTGTTCAACATCACTTTCCCCTCCTTCGACTTACCCTGGCAATATGCTAAAATATAATTCGCCACAGATTCTTCCTTCAAGAAGTCAGGCTTGACTTCTACTATGAATTAATTTCTAGTTAAAGCATAAAAATCATAAACACGTCTGAATTAACAGTATTAAGTTCCTCTGGGAATAAAGCTAGTTCTTCCTTAATCCTTGCCAGATCTTCATCCTTCTCCTTCGGTACATGCTCCTTTTTAGCTAAAGCATTATGAATAACCTTAATTTCCCCCACAGCCTTCTCAACCTGCTTATGGAGCATTCTAGCCTCTTCTTTTTCCTTAACCTCAACAGAAGCTAATGCAGTATTAGTCAAGGCAGGATTGGCTTCAAACTTAGCTACTTGACTCGAAAGAAAGGCATGCACAATCCATGGTTCCATGCCTTCATCAACAAGACCGTAGATTGTGAGACTGGAAAACACAAAACAACATGAGTAACTAACCAACGCAATGAAAACGAAAAAAGGAAAAGAAAACGTGATCACCCACTTACACCAGAGCTTCCTAAATTTTGACAAAATGGCAGTGGAAGACATCTCAAACGCTAAGGCAGAAAGGAAAATGGGGCCTTATGCAAATTCCCCAACCTTCTCCATCAAAGAAGAGTTAGAAACTGTAGATGTGACTAAGCCACTAATGCTGGGGACTAATTCACCCCGAGAACAAGAACCAATCAGTCCAGAAAGTGCAAGAACTAGAGAAGGAAGAACTCTCACGTCAAAAGAAGATAGAACCTTAGACGAGGGAGAAACAACCAATTTCTTGAAAAGTAGTAGGAGGATCATCAGACCCGTCAAGCAGCCTTTTTGAAGCCTTCCTTTTCTTCTCCTCCCTTTCCGCCTTCAGAGCCTTATGAATTACAATAGCAACATCCTTATCCATGTTATCTACAAAAGGGGAGATAAGGAAATTAAAATCGTAGTGATTCTTCACAAGCAAGAAGATGAAGGAAAATTTGGGAAAGATAAAGAAGGAAAATACGCACTTGAGTTTGAATTATGGCCACATGATTGGAATGATCAAGGAATCTGGGAAGTGTATATTTGTTGTAGAAAAGAATGAGTAAAAAGACTTATGAAAATCCTCCTAGAAGTATGAAAATGCAAATTAAACAGCTGTTTAACCATGGTCCAATAGAAAAATGACACACGTTTTTGGAGCACTAATGCATGTCTAGTGGAAAAGACTTATTCCCAGCATCGAAAAGATAAATTAAACAGGATGGAGAGAAGATGAAGACCGAGTACATAAGATGATGAGTCTTCCTCAACCTATAGTTGCCAAAGACTTGTGAGGAAAGTGTTACACCTATTCTTATCACTGACCATGGCAAAAGGATACAGATAGTACTTAAAAGTCAGAGGACTATTCTTGGAGCAACAGGACTGGGTAAAAAATAGCCTTCGCATCATAACATCTAACCAGACCTTGACCATCTTCAACAAGATCAAGGAAACCAAAAGCAAGTACCGCACACATTAGGAGAATAGAGCAGAAAATGTTGCCCATCCCAAGAAGCAGAGGCCAAGCTAAAATACAAAACCAACACATAAAAATTAACATATGAGTATTCTAAGCTAAATTTTACTCACACTTTGTCAAAAATCTATAGGAACATGTATGCATAAGCATGCACCAAGAGACAACCTAGACAATGCCACACAGAGCCGAAAGCACTCCACATGGGTTGTATACAATGTCACCCAAGATATGCTTCAACAGAGACTCAACCCTTTAAGCAAGCGACAAATCTTTCAGAATAGGATGGAAAGAGCTACTCCATTTTGGCCTGATACGGCAAACAATGAAGCAAAGAAAATAAAGGCAGTAATGGATCAGTATGGTCTTGACACCAAAAGACATCCACCACCGCACCTATTCTCATACAACAGCAATGTACTAAAGCTTCGGTGCAGTTTCCTACCCTTCCTCTTAGAGCAGCTTACCATGTCAAAGGAGAGGAGGCTATCCTATGTTGACAAAGGCTTCCCGCCTAATTTTTCTAGCATCCCACTTTGAATATCCAAGACCACACTAATATCAAGATTTCTTGCCAAAAACACATCATCGATCCATGCACAAAAGGTAAGCATCATAGATAAGCGATGGGTCACAAAATCCAAGGGTGGAGATTAAGGGAAAAAGGAGAGACGATTACAACTTCCTACAGCACACTGTCCACACATAAAAGGAAAGGCATAAGGACAAATAAAAGAGTGGTCTTATTTTTCAACTTTCTCTCCTTCCTAAAATTGAAAGAAAAATATTGTATGCCCCTAGGCAATTATATCTTTTGTATAAAATAAATATAGTGGATTACCTCATGGATGTAGGACTAACAATAATCCAAACCCCATAAAAATCTTTATGTCTTTTACATTCCTGTTGTTTAATTTTAATTGCTCTTTTATTCATTGATCCATCTCAACAATTTGACAGATAATCGAAGTGCACCTACTCAGATGTGTAACCATTCAGTAACTTAGTCTATACCTAAAGATGAATTTACCTATGCTTAAATTCACCGATTCCAAATCATGAGGACGACAAGCTGTAAGATTGCCTTACAATCAAGTCGAGTGTGGTAAAGCAAGAAAAATCTGCCAATGAATAGCTTTTCGCAATCTATTATCGCTACTTCTTAAGCCAGTCCATTCCTAAGATAATCCCATACCTAACAAAATTATAAACAAAGTAATCACAAAGAAAAAAGCATCTATGACTTGATAAC
Organism: Allium cepa; assembly: GCA_030765085.1. Classification (NCBI taxonomy): domain Eukaryota; kingdom Viridiplantae; phylum Streptophyta; class Magnoliopsida; order Asparagales; family Amaryllidaceae; genus Allium; species Allium cepa. The sequence continues at coordinate 239,865,686 of CM060930.1, forward strand.
ATTAGGCCATGAAAGACCATGCAAAGGCTAGTAGAGCCTCTAATAAGATTTGTCACAACCAAAGGTCGGTCTACAATCTTGAGTCTCAATCCTAAACTATTTACTACGTCGCTAGATATAAATGAACGTGAAGCCCTAGTACCAAACAAAACATGAATGGAAACCAAACCTTGAACAACAACTCTGTTTCCCTTATCCTCGTCGAGGGAGCACTCTACGAAGTTGGGACCGCGTCCAAAGCATATGCTTTCACATCCTGCTTATCTTTCATCATTCTATACATTCCCTCTTCAAATGCCCAGGCTTATCAAAATTGTAGCATTTCTTCTTCTCATTCACTTTGTAATTGTTAATCACGTGACCCTTTTCCTTGCACCCATAATAAATAGGTTCCTACTTATCCTCCTTCTAACCATTTTTCCCTTGAGACTTCTTTCTCTTTCCGTTCCACTTTTCTTTATCTCCACCGTCTTGCTGTAGTTTTGACTCTTCCTTCTCAGCTGAAAAACGACAAATACTATCCTAACATTTGGATACAAATTCTCATGATGGAGAGCTTTCTTAACTAGCTTCTCAAATGGCTCATTAATATGGTATACCAGCTTCTCTCCAAGGCAATCATCTAAACCAATGATCAACTTTTCATTTTTCCTCAATGGAGTGCCGATGATGACATCGCATACTATAATAATGCACCAAACTCTACAACATACTTAGAAACTGACATCTCCATTTCTTAAGACCAGCAAACTTCCTAAATAATGCCGACTTTTGAGTAGTTGGGATGAACTACTCCTCGAACATTACCCTAAATTGGTCCTAACTAAACTAATCTTCATGCCTAGCTATAGTGATGGCGTTCCGCCAGCATTTGGCCTACGCCAGAAGCCCTTTAGGAGCCAACTTTCCTTCAAAGTGTCATCCACTTCCATATCACTGAAGATGCACTCATATACCAATCCAATCTTGCACTTCTATGACTGACTCCATTCCATACATTCATGGAATGCATTTCCTCCTAGAGTAAAATAGTCTTCACTCAACTTGGTGAAATCAACTCTAGGCACTTGCGTAGGTGCATCTCCACCAACAGTTGCACTAGGAGTGGCGGCCTAAACACTTCTCATCGTAGTCGATATCATAGCATTCAACATCGCTTGAAAGTTAGTTGGTGCAGATTTTGATCCTACTCCTTCCTCAACTCCTAAAGAATTATTCCTCATAGTATTTCTTGTATGTCGTGTTATTCTTAATCTGTAATAAGAATGACTAGTCTCTCATAAAGAAAACTATGTCCATGGTGCTCGTGTACATGCAACTTATACTATATAATAAATATTACTATATAGCTTTCAAAATTATAATATGTAACAAATACAAACTCTCTCGTATATATACACTCTAGATCCAATCTAAGGTGATAACTCCTTCATTATCTCCACCGATTGAAGTATCAACTAAGGTTAATCGTGTAAATAAAGTTCCGATACCAAATGTAACGACCGCCCTATACTACCAGCACCAATAATATCAAAATAGTGTGATATATACGTAAATTTTGGAAACTAAGGATGAAAATTGTCCTTAGGAGTTATGGACAATTCACTACTAAGGTTTTGTGCAAATTCCAAGTTTGTTATTTGAATGTCATATATTATTATACATGAATTGAAAATTGTTAAGAATTGGATTAAGATTCAAGTAATATTTAAATTTATTAGAATGAAATATGTTGCAATGTAAATTTCTATAAATTATCCAACTTTATAATTATGTAACCTTGGGAGAAGTAAGTTAAGGACAGACCATCCAGAAATGTGTCTAACAGGTGTTAGATTAATTTTTTCGGCAGGCCCGAATCAGCCAATGGTTAGTAGATAGCCAAACAAAACTATATTGTTCAGACAGATGGCACATTTTTTACATGTTTAATTAGTATACATGTGATATTGGTATTATTGTTTTAATCAGTTTGACTGCAGGATACTGATTTGTGAAAAAATATCTTTAAAGCAAAATTATTAAAGGGAAACCCGTTCCGTTAAATGGAGTGGTCTCACTTAATATCAGTTAACTGAGATGTAATGGTATTATTCACACCATGCTTTATGTCTGACTCGAAGTTTATGTTTTCCCCTTAAACTCTTGGGTGCTCAAAATTGATTTGAGTAGATTGAGATTCAGGGTTTATAGGTTTAGTTGGTGGACGAATAAAGCTTCCGAAGATGTGTAGGAGGTAAAGATAGTTATTTAAGAGTTTAATTTTATTTTCGATGTGTTGTATTTAAGTCTATTATGACTATTAGTACTCTGATCATCTAAGACAGCATCTTCATACGTCGCTCTTGGCATATTTTTGTGATAATTATATTTGATCAAATTCTAGGAAACATTTGGGATTATGAAATAGAATATGAAACATGATTTTTCAATGTAATCAAAAAAGTTATTTTTGGAATCTATGATTTTGTTTTATATTCACATGCTTTTGATATTATAGATATCATTAATATTATTGTATTTTGTTACCAAAAGTTAATACTATAGGTGAATACAGCATCTATAGAGCTTAGCTTTGGGCCTCAAGATAGGGGATGCAACAACTTGGTATCAGAGCATAGGTTTATGAAAAAATTAAAAGAACCAAATTAAAATAATTTTAAAAACATAATCCTAAGGAATTGGAGAAAAGATTGCAGTATGGGATAACACTATAGTAACGTACTTGTATTTGTCATATATAAGTATATGCGTTATCTATATTCTCCCATCTCTCTTAGGCTATTCTTCCTTATCCTACAAAGGCTCGAATGTTGATTTATGGATGCATGATATGTGTGATAACTTGATTTTTGGACATCTGTTAATTGGTAATTAACAAGGTTGAATTTATGAAAAATACTGATTTATATGTTAAACAAATAAAATTATGAGAATAAGAGATATCTGGTTGGATTTGAAAAAATATTAACTGGATTTAAAAGTTGTATTTTGAATAAAATAATATATGTATATAACTATAATTGTAATATAATATGATATTAAAACAAGGAATAACAAAAGTTTTAAAAATATACATATCTTATGGAAATTAACAAGAAAACATATATATGCTTAAAATTGATTTGTAAATATATATGTGAGATTTAATAAAAGATTTAAAATACTTTTCTTTTAATACTTGGAATAAAACATAGTTTATATATATAAACATTTATAAAAATAATACATAAATAAATAAAAACAAGGGTAAGCTAATACATATAACACACAAATATACTAACATAAGAAACATATTAATAAAGATTAAGGCAAAGTATACATTAATACTAAAATATAGGGAATTAAGAGAAAAAAATTATATTTGATGAAAATATGAACACACGTAGACATAATAATGCTTGTTAATAACATTTGTAAGTCAATAAATATATAAGCTAACAAGTGTCAACCTTCATTATTTCTTTTAAAATTAAATTATAAAATAAACATTTGAAAAATCTGATTTTTTATTTATTTTCAGGTCAAAACATCTTTTTCCCCTCAATCTTCTTTCATCTTCAAAATTAAAAGAAATTGAAAATCCAATTTCAAAAGAAAATCTAAACTAAGTTCAACTATTTCAAGAGGTAAGCAAATCAGTTTGCAAGCAGATTCAACTTCAACTTCTAACTTGAGCAATTCAAAGATCAGTTAAGATTCATGTTTACAAACAAGCATTTAGATCAAAATCAAAATACAAAGTCCTGGAAAAAAAGAAAAAAACAATAGAGCCTGTAGCTCTGTCTTCTGTTTGCATAAACAAGCAAGTAAACCTATTTTCTTTTAAAAACAGTTTAAATCTGAGATTTAACTTTGATATATGTAATGTGTGAGATAATGTTGGATTGCACGGATGATTTAGCATGAATATAAACGTGAATTGATATTTATATTGTGGATATGTCTGTGTATATATATATATATATATATATATATATATGGTTTTTTGTCTTTGTTGTTTCACAGTTTTCTTGAATTACTTTTAAAAATTTCATATCCAGATACAAGCAATTTTAAGCTTGGATCCTTGAATGAAATATGAGTATAACAACATGATATCAACTCAAAAAATGGTTTCAAGAATTTTAGTTTAATAATTATTTTAGAAATAAGAAATTACTGAGATAATCTGAAATTGGTCAAAATTCTATTAAAACAATTTCATGATTGAATTGCATGAATGGATTCATGGTAATAAATCTTGAATTTTGATATGAAAATCCAAATTTTTAGGCTTGTAATTTCTGAAATATTGGGTTGATCAAAATTGGGTATTTTGGAAATCGACGGTGATCAATGTCGATTTGGAGCTCGGGGTTCGGCCGGGGGGTGGCGGGGGTATTGGGGATCCCTTGGAAAATGGTTAAGGGTTTTTATTAATGATCGTGGTGGCCGGTAGGTGGCATACTAGGTTTCGACGTTTCATTTTGGTCGTGATGCTTGCTGTGCTTTGCACGGCGACGGTGATGCACCGGACTCGATCGTAGAAGGTGGAATGGATGCTGGAGTTCGAGATGAAGCTCGGGTGAGGACGGTGAGGCTCATCAAGGTCAAGATCGTAGATGAGGGGTGAATTTGCGATGGCGGTGGTTCTAGGAAAGGTCGATTTTGGTTCGTTTCGTTTTCGCTAGTGTTATTAGTGATCGGAATGGTCGGAGAGATAGGTAAGGTCGTCATTGACTTGGCGGGGATTGCGGCGTGGATGATCGATGGTCGGAACGTCGGTGCTTATGCACGCGTGCACGTCATAGCAGGGAGGTTGTAGTTTTTTTAGCAGCGATTCGCGAATGTCTCGGGGTTTTGAGGATTTTGCTTGGGAAATTTTTTGAAGGGCTCGAGTTTAATTTTGGTTAAGTAATAGGTTTCAAATTTAGAAGGAATCAAAGTTTAGGTTTATTTAAAAGTAAAGGAATTCAAGTTTCAAGCTTTAAGATGAACGAAAAAAGTTTTAAAGGCAAAACAATACATGTTTCAAAGTTATTTATTAAGTTTCCAAAGTGAAGTGTTTGAACAAGTTTTAGGTATTAAAATTATTAAATTATTAGTTTTAAGGAAAATGTTTAACCAAGTTTCTAAAATAACTTATTTGGGCAAGGTTTGGAACAAGTTTTCAAGTTTGAATTTTAAAAATCAAATGATTTATCTTAAGGTTAATTAAGACCTTAGATGATTTAGTAATCAAGAATAATTAATATATCTAATTAATTAATGTTTAAGGGTAGTTAATTAATCTAATAGATTATGAACTAATTAATTAGAGATTAATTAATTCGCAATCAAGGGTAAATTAATTTAGTAATTAGAGATAAATTACTTAAATGATTAATTACTTAATGTAAGTAATTAAAGGATTAAATTGTTAAGAATTAATTAATTTATAATTAAAGGATAAATTAATTAATAATTAAAGGGAAATTAATTGAGGAAAATTTACCAATGGGATAATTACTTAAGGGAAGTAATTAAGGATTATTTACTTAGTGTAATTAATTAAAGGATTGATTAATTAAAGAAATTAATTAAGGGTTAGTTAATAAATGAATGTGATTAATTAAGGGATAATTAATCAATGTAAGTGATTATAAGATAATTAATTTGAGTAATTAATTAAGGATCAATAAAATTAATATGGATGGCAGGAACGTATGGACTGTTTCCGCTTTGATATATTGTTTGCATTTCTGAATCAAGTAAATCTTAACTGTCCAATTGATAAGTGAATGTTGTAACTCTGACATATTAATGTAAATTAACTAATACAATTTTTCCTTATATAACTGTTATTTATTTGATATTATATTTTGATCCGCTATGAATGTGAGATTCTGTGTTTCATTTTTGTTTCTTTTTCTATCTCTTTTCTTCTTTCCCTAACTATCCGGAATTTTCAGGATTGAAAATTCCAGGTCGTTACATTTGGTATCAGAGATGGAGGTTAAGCGAGAACGTTGGCTCTGGTGAGATTACCCATTAAGGACAGGGTAAGTAGTACCCTAGAATGAGTTGAGTGTAGTATATATGAGAGAGCGTACTTGTTATTTTCTTATAAAATGATTTTAAAAATAAATTTTAAATAAGTTTTTATTTTGAATATATATAAAGCAATAGTTTTCCAATATATAAAGAAATTGGTTGTTGATTATTGCTATTAAATAATAAGAATTAAGTAGTAATAGTAATACAACCAAATTTAAATAGAATAAAGATACGTATGAAAAGGATTCAAACTGAAATTAAAATCTTGAATTTGGAGAAGAGTTTTAGAATAAGATAATAATGAATTGTTTTCCAAATATGATAATCTTGGTTATTATCATAAATGATTGTTTTTTTTTAATAATAAAATGTGTATTAACGAGTAAGCAAAATGAAATGTTTTAGGGAAGTAAAACATTTAGGCAAGTATGACTTATAAATTGGAATTGGAGATGATCTGAATTGTGAAGTTTTAAATCTGGGTCCAGAATTTGAAAATTGTTTCAAAGTGATAAAGAAATAATAAATAATGTTATTTATTGTATTTGAATGAAGGGTCCGGTTTTAAACAAGAGTTGTTTGAAAATTTAAAGGAATTTGTTTTGAATTAAAAACCAAAGGTGGTTAAAAATTGAAGGATAACTTGATATGCAAAGGAAATAAATATGTACATATCAGGGATATACATAATATCAAAGATGATTTGAAATAAACTCTAAGTGTTGATTTTTAAATTTTACTTGGAATGTGATGTGGAAACCCAAAATGATAAGTTTTCGAACTTATAAGTGGAAGATTATTAATATGAAGATTAAAATTTGAAATGGGAGTTCAAATTGGGTAAAGTTGACTGGATTAAATAAATTGAAATTTAACTTTGGGAAAGTTAAATAAGTTTAGAACAAACAACCTGAATTGGAAATTTCAAGATGAGATTGAAATTTAACTTGGGAAGTTAAATGGTTGATTTAAAATGGGAGTTTGTGTGATCTCAAAATGGGTTTGAGATCTAGAAATTGAAAATGGAGGGGTGTTTTAAAATAATCTGGATATTATCATTCTATTGCTATTAATAATCTTTAAACTATGAATTTGATTTGTTTAAATGAATGAAGAAGTGGATTGTGGTAATATATCCATTATTGATTTAAAAGGGAAGTTAGACTTTAAATTGAAATTAAGGATATGGAATCACTTTGAACTTAAGATTTGAATGTTAAGAATTGAACTTTTAAATTAAAATTGTTTAAAGATTTAGATTATTGATTTAAAAATAAAGGTTAATTTGATTTAAGGGATTAAATCAACATTTAAAATTTAACTCGAATTTATATAATTCAAGATGGTTTAAAATTGAGGTTTAAATTGCATTAGTTCAAATTGAATTTGATTTGAACTAATTAGAATTGTGATTGAAGATGGATAGTTAAAAATTCAAATGGAAAAATTGAATTGGATTAATTTGAAACGAAATTGAAGGTTTAATGAGTTCAAAGTTCAAATGGGAATTGATTTGAATTTGAGAAAGGAATTGAAGTTAATTCAAATTGAATTGGAATTGAATTAATTTAATGGGATGAGAAATTGATTGGAAATGTAGGTTGGGAATTGAACAGTTTGGCTCTGGACTATTTTCAAAATAAATTGATTTAATATAAACTAATTTTTCCAAACAATTTACTATACAATCTTTCTTCTTAAAGCCAAACTATCTTATGCTTATTTTATAATTATTTTTGGAACTACTTAACTATTTTACAACTGTTTTATAAATAAATTACTAGCTTTCAACTACTTTATAATTAATTACTATTTTACAACTATTTTACAATTATTTAAAATTTCTATAACTGTTTGACTATTTTCCAACTATTTTACAGTTACTTAACTTTTTTACAGCTACTTTACACACTAATAATTATTTTTCAACTACTCATCTATTTTAAAAAAATTCAAGCTATTTTCTAAATTTAAGCTGGACAGAGTTCAAACTGTTTATGATTAATTGCCAATTGATATAAGGATTAGAGTGATAATCCAAATGGAATTGAAACAATTATGGATAAGTGGATAGAAATTAAAGTGAATGTGAATAAAAAAGGAGATTGATTTGGCTAATAATCAATAAAGATAAATATGTAGGATGTACGTAAATTATTCTATTCGCATAGTGATTTGATCAAGATTCGAGCACAGAATTTCGAGATAGTTATATTGATCCGAGTTGGGATCTTTCACTCAAATTTCGATGGCGAACCTGGATATGGATTGTTGATTGGTTCTGGATATTCTCTATCATAGTTATGGATATACAAGGAGAATGATTGTTTCTAATCAAGAAACCAGATCTGAGTCCGCATTAGGAAGTCGGGTGGACGATACTAGTTCGGAAGTGAAATTGTGTGATCGAGTGAGCGATCAGATTGATATAGCGTACGGATGGTATGTGTACATCGTACGGGTTTGAATGAAATTGATATTGAAGTTTTTGGATAAGAACTGTAAAATTGTTTTTGAAATGAAAGTAATATGGTTAATAACTTTATAAAAGAATAATCAAATTTGAATATTTGTTTTGGCATAAACAAAGTTATGTATCTTTGTTATATATATGATTAAACTCCCCTTATTGAATCTTTTGCCAGAAGAAAAGGGTTTTCGAAAGTATCTGAAGTATTAAAAGGGAATTTATACAAGTTTGAAGAGATCCAAAGTTTTTAAAAGTTGTATATATATATATATATCTATATATATAAGGGTTCTTATGAGAATGATTTTGGAGGAAAGGTTTTTGGAACCTATGGATTTGAAAAGGATTTTGATTTTTGGAGAAAAACCAATTTAGAGATTTGGAAAGCCCAGTTTGAGTATTATCGATTTTAGGATAATCAATTTTTTGAAAAGGAGGTTTATATGGGATTCATACTAGGTGTATGATTTGGAAGATACTATATATGTATAGTATAAAGTATTTTGAAAATGGCTCTGAAGAAAAAGGTACTCCCTTGAAATGAACTTCTCAAGAGCACCATAGGTTGGTACTGCCTTGGGCCTCAAAGTGGGGGAGGCTCTAAAGTGGATCCTGTGAGGAAGTCCGGACAAACTGAAGTTCCTGAGGATTATTGGGTAGCGAAATTCGAGGGCGCTGATGCCTATAGAGAGAACATTATATATAATTTTTTAATTATTATACCTATTTACACTAATATTTTAGAAATATATACAATTAATTGTATATATTTCTAAAATATTAGTGTAAATAGGTATAATAATTAAAAAATTATATATAATGTTCTCTTGCAACTTCTCAAGAGCACCATAGGTTGGTACTGCCTTGGGCCTCAAAGTGGGGGAGGCTCTAAAGTGGATCCTGTGAGGAAGTCCGGACAAACTGAAGTTCCTGAGGATTATTGGGTAGCGAAATTCGAGGGCACTGATGCCTCTAGAGAGAACATTATATATAATTTTTTAATTGTTATACCTATTTACACTAATATTTTAGAAATATAAACAATTAATTGTATATTTTTCTAAAATATTAGTGTAAATAGATATAACAATAAAAAAATTATATATAATGTTCTCTTGCATTTGAGTTTTGCTGTGACGATGGCGTAACTCGATGTCGCTGCGATCTACTGTGGACCATAGCAGAAATCGTGTGGAGGTAAGTGTCAACGGTCTACGTTTGATTTTGCTGGGAAGGCAACATAACATCAATAGACTGTGATCTATGGTCGAGTGATGTGGAGAAGTTTCATTCTTTTGGCAGCGAAATTCAAGGATGCTGATTCCTATAGTTATATGGGTTTTTGCTATTATAGCAACGTAACTCCGGTTGTAACTGCGATGTGTAGCAGGTTCCATAACGTAATCGAGGGGCGCGGAGTGCCTACAGTTATCTATGGATTTCGCCGGGATAACAACGTAACCATCGGGTTAACTGCGACCATGGATGGGATTGATGATTTCCAAAGCATTCTCACCAAAGACATTTCCTCTATTCTCAAAATTATTTTCTATATTTCCAATAAAATTAATTTCCAAAGTATTTTCACTGGTTGTTGAAAATGGGTTTGCTAAGTACTTATAGATTTTCAGTCCTACGCCTGATCAATGTATGACCGAATTTCTGTGAGAACAAGGATGGACTGGTTGAGACACCGAGTTATAAAAAGTATTTTTATAAAACTATTTTTGTAATACTATATAAATTTTAAAAGTGTTTTAAAAATTATTAATAAAAGGGAGTTTATAGTTTAAAAATGTTTAAAAAGTAATTTGTCTGATATAAGTATTTTAATAAATTCTGCCTTCGTTCCTTTTCGAGGACGAAAAGATTCAAAGGAGGGAGGAATGTGATAACCCGGATTTTTGGACATCTATTAATTAGTAATTAACAAGATTGAATTTATTAGAAATACTGATTTGTATGTTAGACAAATAAAATTATGATAATAAGAGATATCTGGTTGGAATTGAAAAAAAATTAGATGGATTTAAAAGTTGTATGTTGAACAAAATAATATATGTATATAACTAGAGTTGTAAATATAATATGATATTAAAACAAGGAATAATAATTTTTTTTTAAAATATACATATCTTTTGGAAATCAATAAGAAAACATATATATGCTGAAAATTAATTTGTAAATATATATGTGAGATTAAATAAAAGATTTAAAATACTTTTCTTTTAATACTTGGAATAAAACATAGTTTGTTTATATATATATACACACACACACACACATTTGTAAACATAATACATAAATAAATAAAAATAAGTGAAAACTAATACATATAACACATAAATATATTAACATAAGAAACATATTAATAAAGATTAAGACAAACTATACATTAATACTAAAATATAGGGAATTAAGAGAAAAAAAATTATATTTAATGAAAATATGAACACTCGTAGACGTAATAATGCTTGTTAATAACATTTGTAAGTCAAGAAATATATAAGCTAACAAGTGTCAACCTTCATTATTTCCATTAAAATTAAATTATAAAACAAACATTTGAAAAACCTAATTTTATTTGTTTATTTTCAGGCCAAAACATCTTTTCCCCTCAATCTTTTTTCATCTTCAAAATTAAAAGAAACTGAAAATCCAATTTCAAAAGAAGATCTAAAATAAGCTTCAACTGTTTCAAGAGGTAAGCAAATCAGTTTGCAAGCAGATTCAACTTCAACTTCTAACTTGAGCAATTCAAAGATCACTTCAGATTCAAGTTTACAAATAAGCATTCTGATCAAAATCAAAATACAAAGTCCTGGAAAGAAAAAAAGATTAAAAAAAATAGAGCATGTAGCTCTGTACTCTGTTTACATAAACAGGTGAGTAAACCTATTTTCTTTTAAAAACAGTTTAAATCATAGATTTAACGTTGATATATGTAATGTGTGAGATAAGGTCGGATTGCTAGATGATTTAGCATGAATATAAACTTGAATTAATATTTATATTGTGGATATGTCTGTAATATATGGTTTTGGTCTTTGTTGTTTCACAGTTTTCTTGAATTACTTTTAAAAAATTTATATCTCCAGATACAAGCAATTTTAAGCTTGGATCCTTGAATGAAATATGAGTATAACAACAAGATATCAACTCTAAAAATGGTATCAAGAATTTTAGTTTAATAATTATTTCAGAAATGAGAAATTGCTAAGATAATCTGAAATTGGTCAAAATTCTATGAAAACAATTTCATGATTGAATTGCATGAATGGATTCGTAGTAATAAATCTTGAATTTTGGTATGAAAATCCAAATTTTTAGGCTTGCAATTTCTGAGAAATGTTGGGTTGATGAAAATTGGGTATTTTGGAAATCGACGGTGATCAATGTCAATTTGGAGATCGTGGTTTGGCCGGGGTATCAGGGATCCCTTGGAAAATGGTTAAGGGCTTTACTGATTATCGTGGTGGCTGGTAGGTGGCGTACTAGGGTTCGGAGTTTCGTTTTGGTCATGATACTTGTTGTGCATTGCGTGGCAACGGTGATGCCCCGGACTTGACCGCGGAAGGGGGAATGGATGCTGGGGTTCGAGATGAAACTCAGGTGAGGACGGCGAGGCTCATCAAGGTCGAGATCATCGGTGAGGGTGAATTTCCGATGGTGGTGGTTCCAAGCAAGGTCGATTTTGGTTCGTTTCGTTTTCTATGGTGTTATCAGTGATCGGAATGGTCAGAGAGATAGGTGAGGTCGTCATTGACTTGGCGAGGATTACAGTGTGGATCATCGATGGTCGGAACATGGGTGCATGTGCATGCATGCACGTCGTATCAGGGAGGTTGTAGTTTTTTTAGCAGCGATTCGCGAGTGTCTCGGGGGTTTGAGGATTTTTCTCGAGAAATTTGTTGAAGGGCTTGGGTTTAATTTTGGTTAAGCAATGGGTTTCAAATTTAGAAGGAACAAAGTTCAGGTTTATTTAAAAGTAAAGGAATTCAAGTTTCAAGCTTTAGGATGAACGAACAAAGTTTTAAAGGCAAAACAAAACATGTTTCAAAGTTAGAAATATTTATTAAGTTTCCAAAGTGAAGTGTTTGAACAAGATTTAGGTACTAAAATTATTAAATGATTAGTTTCAAGGAAAATGTTTAACCAAGTTTCTAAAATAACTTATTTGGGCAAGGTTTGGAACAAGTTTTCAAGTTTGAATTTTAAAATCAAGTGATTTATCTTAAGGTTAATTAAGACCTTAGATGATTTAGTAATTAAGAATAATTAATATATCTAATTAATTAATGTTTTAAGCGTAGTTAATTAATCTAATTGATTATGAACTAATTAATTAGGGATTAATTAATTCGTAATCAATGGTAAATTAGAGATAAATTACTTAAATGATTAATTACTTAATGTAAGTAATTAAAGGATTAAATTGTTAAGAATTAATTAATTTATAATTAAAGAATAAATTAATTAATAATTAAAGGGAAATTAATTGAGGAAAATTTACCAATGGGATAATAACTTAAGGGAAGTAATTAAGGATTAATTACTTAGTGTAATTAATTAAAGGATTGATTAATTAAATAAATTAATTAAGGGTTGGTTAATAAATGAGTGTGATTAATTAACGGATAATTAATCAATGTAAGTGATTATAAGATAATTAATTTAATTAATCCATTAACGATCAATAAAATTAATATGGATGGCAGGAACATATGGAGTGTTTCCGCTTTGATATATTGTCTGTATTTCTGGATCAAGTAAATCTTAACCGTCCAATTGAATATGAATGTTGTAACTCTGATTTATTACTGTAAATTAACTGATACAGTTTTTCCTTGCATAACGTTATTTATTTGATATTATATTTTGATCCACTGCGAATGTGAGATTCTGTGTCTCATTTTTGTTTCTTCATCTATCTCTTTTCTTCTTTTCCTAACTACCTAGAATTTTCGGGATCAAAAATTCCGGGTCGTTATAATATGGATGCTAGAAGTGGAAGAGTCAACATTGGTGGGAGAAGCACCACAACTAATGGAAATGCTTGACCAAATACATGGAGGAATCAAGGTCAGGCACAAGTTGCAAATGTGGGTGGTGGAGTCTCGCAAGTAAACCTAGGAGCAATGTATTACTTCTTTATAAACATGATGCAAGCAGGAGTTGCTGCTGGGTGAGCTGGAAGAAATGCTGAAGGAAGAAATCAAGAAGCCCCGATGGTTAATAACTATGTTGTTTTGAGTAGTGATTATGCTGGGTGGAGGAAAGTCGTTTATTGGAACTGAAGATGCAATCGAAGTGGAGAATTGGTTATTTCATTGCAAGAGGATTTTTGCTGACTTGGGGCTCCGTGATGAGCAGAAAAGGAAACTCGCTTTTACATAGCTACAAGGAGCGGCACTGTGTTAGTGGAACAATTGTTGGAGTCAATGAGGAGGCTATGACTTGGGCTATGTTCAGAACGAGGTTTGAAGAATGATTTATGTCAAAGATTGCTAAGTCTACTCTGCTCAAGAAATTTTTTAAGATGGAGCAGGAAGATATGACAGTGCTTGAGTGTGCGACCAAGTTTGTGGAGCTAGCGAGATATGGCTATGCTACGGTTGATACTGTTATTAAGAGGAATGAGAAGTTCATTAATGGGTTTATGCCTAAGCTTGATAAGGCCGTGTTATCGCATATTAGAGATCCATGTGATGTTGTTGTTAAGATGGCTTTGAGGCAGGAAGAGATGCTTGTTTATCTTAAAGTAAATAAGGGAAAGGAAGATCAAGGAGGGTAGAGTCAGAAGAGAAAGTTTTTCCACAAGAAAGGAGCTGAGAAGATTGGAGCTGCTAAGAAAGGAAAAGCAGAGCTTGTTTGTTATAAGTGTGATAAGGACACTATGCCCATGAGTGCCAAACAGGCAAAGGAAAGAAAGCTGCTAAAAAAAGTGTAAGGTGTTTCAACTGTGATCAGATTAGTAACTATAAGAACTAGTGCAAGGAGCCAGCCAAGGATGGAAAAGGCAAAGTGTTTGCATTGGAACCCGCTACCTTGAGACCAATGGCCGAGGAAAAAGGAAAAGTTATGTTGGGAGCTGCATTTTTGATTCATGGTATGTTAGTTAGAGTTCTATTTGATACTACTGCATTACGTTCTTTTATATCTCATTGTTTGGTAGATAAGCTTAACCTAGAACCCTTATACCTAGTTACTTCCTTAAGGGTTACAAATCCAATAGGTGGGTATGCAACACTTGGGATGAAGTGTGACTAGTTAGAGATTGAATTGTTAGGCCATAACGTTGTTTACTGTTTGCATGTGTTCGATTTCATAGGTTTCAAAATTATTTTGGGTATGAATTGGTTAAGTAATACGATGCTAGGGTATTTTGCCACGATAGGAAAATATCACATAGACACCCTGACTGCAGTGGTCGGATTATATACTCCGTAGAAAATCCTAGTTTTGAGGTTAATGCTTTGTTGAATGTTGTGGTGCTAGAAGATGAGTTAAATCAAGTTTCGTTGTTAGACACTTCGTAGATGTCTTTGAACCCATAGTAGGATTGCCACCGAAATGAGCTATTGGGTTTTGGATAGATTTAATACCAATAACTGAACCAGTGGGTAGACCACCAAGCAGAATGACACATACCTAGATGATGGAGTAAAAGGTGCAGTTGATGGATTTGGAAGGCAAGAATTTAATCAGACCAAGCAGTTCGCTTTGGGGAGCAGCCACAATATTTGCTAAGAAATCAGACTGATCATTAAGCTTCTATATCGATTATCGTAAGTTGAATAGAAAACACAATAAAGAATCGATATCAGTTATCTAGAATTTACGATTTGTTCCACCAATTGACTGGACCCAAGGTATTTTCCTAGTTGGATTTAGCAATAGGATTCCATCAGCTTAGAGTAGCTGAGGATAGTATTCCTTTGACGGCGTTTAGAACCATATATGGATCATATGAGTGGTTAGTAATGTCTTTCGGACTAACTAATGCACCAACATTCTTTGTAGATTTGATGTAACGAGTTTTATGAAAGCATTTGGATAGGTTTATGTTGGTTTTCACAGATGATATTTTGATGTACTCTAAGTATGAAAAATAGCATGAAGTTCATCTTAGAGTGGTGCTTGAGACGCTGATGCATCATCAGCTAAAAGCAAAAAATTTGAAGTGTCATTTCTAGAAGAAGGAAGTGAAGTTTCTTGGTCATGCAGTCTTAGAGAAAGGGTTGTCTGTTGCCCCGACTAAGATTGAGGCAGTGAATAAGTGGAAGAGACCCTCGCAGTGATCGTGGTAAAATAAATTCATGGATTAGCTGGGTATTATCGAAGATTCATAAAGGATTTTTCACGGTTAGCGGCACTGATTGCCAAGCTAACACGAAAAGATGTGAAGTTTATTTAGACCAGTAAGTGTGATGAAGCATTCTAGAGATTGAAACACTTATTAACTAATGCAGCTGCGTTAGTTGTACCAGAAGGGAATTAGGATTTAGTAGTGTACACAGATGCATATGGAACAGGGTTAGGAGTTGTGTTAATGCAAAGAGGTAAAGTGATTGCCTATGCTTCTCGATAGCTTAGACCGCATAAGGTTATATATCCAACGCATGATTTGGAATTAGCTGCGGTAATTTTTGCATTGAAGGTGCGGAGATATTACATAATAGAAGAAAGATTTGAGTTGTATATTGATTATTAGTCATTGAAGTATTTGTTCTCTTAGAAGGAGTTGAATATAAGACAGTAGAGGTGGTTATAGTTTTTAGCCACTTACGACTTTGGTATTGAGTACACACCAGGAAAAGGCAACAAGGTTGCAAATGCACTTAGCAGGAAACATCAGAATGCAGCCTTGGCAATGATAGCTGAGTGGAAAGATTTAGAAGCGTTGACGACATATAGAATACAGTGGAGATCTAAAGCTAGATCTAGTAAGGAAACCGTTACATTGTCATGTTTAGAAGTTCGACCCATGATGATCGAAAATATTGCTTCTAAGCAGAAAGAGGATCCATTAATAGTTGACGGATCAGAAGGTTAAGGGATGCATCAAAGAGCAATGACTTGAAAGATTTCAGTCTTGACTAGAATGGGTGGTTAAGGAGGAAAGGAAGATTTTGTGTTCCAATTGTGGGAAAAATTAGGATGGAAGTTCTTGAGGAATGCCATCGTTCGGAGTTCACCATTCATCCAGGAGGAACTAAGATGTATCAGGACATGAAGAAGAGTTTCTTTTTGGAAGGTGTAAGCTTATGAGTGAAGTAGTGTTTGAACTGTCAATACGTAAAAGCTGAACATCATAAACTAAGTGGGGTACTTCAGCCTTTAGATATTCCAGTATATAAATGGGATTATATCTCAATTGATTTTATAGAGGGTTGCTAAGGTCTAATAGAGGAAATGAATGTTTACGGGTACAGTGGACAGGTTGACCAAGAGTGTCCATTTCATTCCAGTTAAGTCAACCAGGATAGCACCTGTTTTAGCTAAGTTGTTTATGAATAATGTAGTTAGACTGCATAGAATTCCTAGTAGTATAGTAAGTGATAGAGATTCCTTATTTACTAATGAGTTTTGGAAGAGTGTGTAGGAGATTTTGGATACCAAGCTCAAGATAAGTAACGCTTACCATCCGTAGACATATAAGCAAACAAAAAGATTTAACAAAGTCTTACAAGAGTTGTTACAAGCTTATGTGCTGGATTTTGGGGGTTCATGAGAAGTCCATCTACATTTAGTTAAGTTTTTGTATAACTACAGTTATCAAACTAGTATAGAGATGGTGTTGTTTGAAGCTATGTATGGAAGGTCATGCAAATCTCCCATTTTTTGGTTAGAGACCAGGACATGTTAGTTCTTGGTCTGGATTTAGTTAGGGAAGCTGTAGAAATGATTGAGTCTATTCGAGCTAGGATGATGGAAGCTCAGTCTAGGCAGAAGAGCTATGTCGATAGAAGATGGAAAGAGTTAGAGTTCTCAGTTGGAGATCATGTTTTCTTCAAGGTATCACTGATGAAAGATGTAATTCGGTTTGGAAAATCAGGAAAATTGGTGAAAGGATTCGTTGGCCATTTCCTATTATAGAAAGGATTGGGGAACTCGCATATAGAGTTGAGTTACCAAGTAGTTTGGAAAGTGTTCATAATGTTTTTCATATTTCTTATCTAAGGAAGTGTGTTCGAGATCCATAGACTACTAAAGCACCGACTATGTTAGATGACTTAGTAGTGGAAAGAATTTGATTATGGTTAGAAAACCAGTTCGTATAGTCACGGGAGATGGGAAGATGCTAAGGAATAAAATAGTTGGGTTTGTCAAAATCCAATGGAGTGATGACGAGAGAGATTGTACTTGGGAACTAAGAGAAGGATTAGAAATACTTATCCATACTTGTTTCATGGTATGCTTTACCTTTATGATTGATTATTATGAGTATTTTATCGTAATTTCGAGGACAAAATTCTTTAAGGAGGGGAGTCAGTAATGACCCTAAATTGGATTAACATTATTTAGGACATTTAATTAGTAAAATTAAATGAAATAATGTAAAAGGTTAAGGGATTATATTTGTATATTTAAAAGGTAGTCGTGCCTAATAACTAATGAACTAAAGGGAACTTAAAATGAAATAAGAAAGCAAAATTAAATAAGGGAAATACAGGAAAAAGTTGCATTCTTATACCCTAAACCCTCATGCCACATTCATTTTACACGTTCACAAAGAAAAACTAAATTAAAGAAGAGGTCGGCCACCATTAGAGGAAGTAAGGGAAGATAAGCAAAAGTCAAGGGGAAGATGCTTAATCAATTCATTCAAGAAGCAAATCTCAAACTCCTTAATCATAAGCTAAGGTGAATAATGTTGCGACTATTCTACCGATTAGAAAAGCACAAATTTTAATTAATTCTGCAAGCGCACAGGCGTGTAATATGCAGGTTGAACACAAGGAATTGTTTTTTAAAATGTTTGAAATCCATATTTAAATCTTAGGCGTGTTAAAAAAATTCGATGGTGGATCTTGAACAGGAAATAAAAACAATAATATACTCCAAATAGATTTCGAATCTAATCAAAATTGCAATTAAAATATAAAATTGTAGAAATCAGAGCAGAAAATAAAAGTGCTTAAGAAAATATAGAGCAAACAACTGAAATAAAATGAACATAATTCATTAACTAACTGGAAAGAGTGCAGAAAATAACTAAGAACAAGAATAAATAAATTGCTAAATCTAATTAACAATCCTACATGTTCTGTTCAAAAATAAAAACACTGCTGAAATTAAAACTAAACTAGAAGAAGAGTGATGGGGTAGGAGATGATTTTCCATCTGCATTGCTCTCTCTATTTAAAGACTTCAGCCTCCAAAAATAACCCTACTATTTAGGTCCATATGCTTGATATTTGGAGAATAATAAGGCCACCTCACTTTGAATTGGTCTTTGCTTTGTTATTTGATTAACAAGTGGTCTTGCTTTGAGAGATTTTCAGGCTAAACTTTGAAAGTGTATTTCCAATATTTGCATTTGATTTCTTGCATGAATAGTACACATGTAGGTGACGTGAGATGCATTTCTGCATGAATGATATGTACTTTCTCTTTGAATTATTCGGTACTCAAAATGTTGCACTCTTTTTTTACATGTCATTTAAACCAATGGACGGCACAACCGATTAACTTCAATGTCGCACTTCAGAATATATAATCTGCAAAACCACAATAAAATACCCGTATAATACCGCTTAAAAAAATAAAAAAATATGAAAAAATGGCTTAAAATGCAGAAAAATACGTTCATCAAATATCCCCACGCTAGAACTTTATTCGTCCTCGAATAAGCAAGAAAATAAAAACTAAATCCTTTTTGTAGAAAAAACGACTTCATTGAGCGTATGCAACAAGCTGTTAAACCTCTAGGTGTCCCTAGTAGGATGAGTGGTGTCTCGTGAGGGTTTTCAGCGGATACTACCCACAAAATCCAAATGCAGTATGTGATGATTCTAACGTACTACATGAAGGAAAAATTTTAAACAAATGGAGACTCGATTTACTTCAAAATAATCGCAACAAAATAATGTATATCAGTTTTAGTCAACTTTTAGAAATTTTTGGTTCCTCGCTAAACACAAATTTCAATATAACTCAAGTTTTCATACATTAGATTCTAGTTTGGCCAGTTGTTTCGGTCGATAACATAGCGCAGCCATGAAATAAATTCTTCACTGTTAATCATAGTTTTTTTTCAAAATGGTTTTTTTATTTCGATTTGTATAACAAGCCAAATCAATAAAGTCAAGAAGTGTTTGGGTTTCAAAGCTTAGTCTCTCTATACTAATAATTTTTTTATATACACCTAACTTTTGGACCAAGGTATACCACTCATGCACTGCCTCGCGGGCTTACATGAGAGTTGGGACAGAGCTTGGCGGATTGTGCAAACCAACGCTGACTATGTCAGAAAAGGTCGGTAATCCTTAGGTGATTATTTATTTACTTTCTTTAAACACATAACTCAGAATACTAAGGCCAGCTACACCATCCATGCACTGCCTTGCGGGCTAACGTGAGAAGAGTACAGAGCGTGGCGAGTGCACACACTTTGATAAGTGTGCACACCAATTGACTCTATGTGTTTATTATTATTATTATTATTATTATTATTATTATTATTATTATTATTATTATTATTAAATTAACTAAAGAGAGTTATGCAAATCAACTTAGCACCACTTAACTTCAATGATTTGAAATGTCAATGCATGTACTTAAAATCTGCCACTTTTTTTAAACAAAGACTACAGTTTAGAAATGATTTCATAACCATCACCTACGAATCCCCTATTTACTAACCTCACTATTATCGCTTCTAATTCAACTTTTCATTATATTTTACATTTGAAATTAGTGATTCACAAAAATTTTCAACAATTGACTTCGACTGTTTACTTACTTTGTCTTGACTAATTAAAAATAAATCAAAGTCTTGAAAATAATAGGAAATGAGATGAAGCTTGAAAAAAATTGAAAAGAAATTAACAAATAATGAGATGATTTTTTTTAAAAGTGGTGCCACACTAAAATATGAACAAACAGAATGAGATATGCGTCCCCCCACACTGGATTGAGACAGTGTCCTAACTGTCAAATGGAATGCAAATGCAAAACAGAAAAATAAAATAAAAAATATACAACCTGATATGTACAAGATAGTGAGTGGCTTATGCCAAGTATCTAGGTTCATGGAGATCCACGAACTCGTCGTCCTCATGTTGTACAAAGTCTAGAAATGGCTTTAAGCGTTGTCCATTGACCTTTGAAATGGAACTGTCCCTAGGATATTCAATTTCAACTGCACCATAAGGGTATACTGTTTTCACAATATATGGACCTGTCCAACGGGATCTCAATTTTCCGTGAAATAAATGAAGTCTGGAATTATATAAGAGAACGTTCTGACCTGCTTCGAATGTCTTACGAAGTATATATTTATCATGATAAAATTTAGTTTTCTCTTTATAAATTTTTGCATTTTCATACGCTTCATTTCTTAGTTCTTCTAATTCTAACAATTGTATTTACGATGCGATTCGTCTTTTTCTATGTCAAAATTAAGGTATTTGATTGCCCAAAGTGCACGGTGCTCGACCTCAACAGGTAAATGGCATGCTTTTCCAAAGACTAATCGGTATGGTGACATTCCTAGATTGATTTTATAAGCTGTGCGAAATGCCCAAAGGGCGTCTATCAGTTTAGATGACCAATCTTTTCCGTTGAGTTAACTGTCTTTTCAAGAATTTGTTTAATTTGTCTATTGGAAATCTCAACTTGACCGTTAGTTTGAGGATGATATGAAGTAGATAGTTTATGAGTGACAGAGTATTTCTTAAGAAGAGATTCAAAAGCACGATTACAAAAATGAGAACCGTTATCACTTATAATGGATCGAGGTGTGCCAAAACGGGAAAATATGTTTTCTTTCAAAAATTTGACAACAACTTTATTGTCATTCATTCTGGTGGGAATGGCCTCAAACCATTTAGACATGTAATCTACTGCAAGTAGGATGTAGAGATTTCCAAAAGAATTAGAAAAAGGACCCATGAAATCGATGCCCCAAACATAAAAAATTTCGATGACAAGGATTGGGTTTAGGGACATCATGTTACGTTTGGAAATACGACCTATTTGTTGACATCTAGCGCATTTGGAGCAAAACTCGTGAGCATCACGAAAAAGAGAAGGCCAATAAAAACCGCACTGTAACACCTTGGCAGCAGTTTTCTTTGCTCTAAAATGTCCTCCACATGCTTGATTATGTGAAAAAGAGAGGATGCTATGGAATTCATATTCGGGGAGACATCTACATATGATTTGAACGGTGCAATATTTGAAGAGATAAGGATCGTCCCAGTAAAATTTTCAAACATTGGAGAGAATTTTTTTTTTATCTTGTTTTGACCAATGGGAAGGTGTTTCATTTGTGACAAGATAATTTACAATGTCCGCATACCATGGTGCACTGGAGAGGGAAAGAATTTGTTCATCGGGAAAATGATCGTTGATTTGAGAGTTATCGAAGTTTTCATGAACCATACGAGAAAGATGATCAGCTACGACATTTTTAGAACCCTTTTTATCTCGTATTTCTAGGTCAAACTCTTGAAGAAGGAGAATTTAACGGGTTAAGTGGGGATTGGCATCCTTTTTCGTGAGTAAATACCGCAATGCGGCATGATCGGTGTAAACTATGACCTTAGAACCTACGAGATATGGTCTAAACTTATCGAGGGCAAAGATAACTGCTAAAAACTCTTTTTCTATGGTTGAGTAATTCAATTGAGCTTCGTTAAGAGTTTCGCTAGCATAATAGATGACTCAAGGAAGTTTATCGATTCGTTGACCTAAGATGGCTCTTGGCATAATCAGAAGTGTCACACATTAATTCAAAAGGTAAAGTCCAATTTGGAGGTTGGATGATAGGTGCAGTGGTCAAGATCGATTTAAGGGTTTCAAAAGATGTTTTACATTCATTGGAAATTTCAAATTTAACGTCTTTAGCCAGAAGATTCGAAAGAGGTTTGGAAATTTTTGAAAAATCTTTAATGAACCTCCTATAAAATCCTACACGGCCGAGAAATGAACGAATGTCCTTTACGGACCTTGGAGGAAGAAGGCCAATAATAAGATCAACTTTAGATTTGTCAACTTCTAGGCCATTTTTAGAGACAACATGACCTAAGACTATTCCTCGCTTAATCGTAAATGACATTTTTCCCAATTAAGAACAAGAGATTTCTCCTTACATCGCTTTAAGACACGTTCTAAATGAAGGAGGCATTGATCAAAAGATGACCCATAGATTGAAAAATCATCCATGAATATTTCTAAGAAATCCTCCACTATATCAGAAAATATACTCATCATACATCTCTAAAAGGTAGCGGAAGCATTACAAAGACCAAAGGGCATGCGATGATAAGGGAAAGTTCTAAAGAGACATGTGACCGTCGTTTTGTGTTGGTCCTCTAACGCAATAGGAATTTAATTATAGCCGGAGTAACCATCAAGAAAACAATAGTATTCATGATCGGCTAAGCGTTCGAGCATTTGATCAATGAAAGGGAGGGGAAAATGATATTTTCTTGTTGCTGCATTGAGTTTTCGATAGTCGATGCAAATGCACCATTTTGTTTTGACTTTTGTCGGAACTAGTTCATTTTCTCATTTTTGGTCATAGTGATTCCAGACTTCTTGGGCACAACTTGTACCAGACTTACCCAAGTACTGTCAGAGATAGGGTAGATAATGTTATTGTCTAAACATTTGATAATTTCTTCCTTTACCACTTCTCTCGTATTAGGGTTTAATCGCCTTTGAGCTTCGCGAGTAGGTTTAGCCTCGTCGACTAAATGTATTTGATGTTCAATGATTGATTGAAAAATTCCTTTAATGTCAGTGATTGCCCATCCTATTGCCCACTTATTTTCCCTTAAAATTTTCAAAAGTTGTTCTTCTTGGTCCTTAATGAGATCGGAGGCCAAAATTACAGGGAAATTTTTTGAAGAATCTAAGTATACGCACTTAAGATCGTTTGGAAGAGGTTTGAGGTCTAATTTAGGGCGTACTTCTTTTGAGGCTTCAGTAGACATCAACTGATTGAATTCGAGAAGAGCAGAGCATACCATTTAATTCATAAATGTATTCATCTTCATTTAAATTGGAATTAAAATGATCTAGGCACATGTTAAGAGACTCCGTAGTATCACTAAAATCATTTTCTACAATTGTTTGGATCATGTCAACTTCCTCTGTTTCAAGATCCCTTGGTTGTCTATTATGATTAAATATATTTAGTTCATTGGTTAGGTTCCCAAATGAAAGTCGGAATTGACCGTTCCTACAATTTATGATAGCATTTGATGTTGCTAAAAAATGACGACATAATATCAAGGGAATCTGACCGTTAGGATTTGAGACAGGTGCGGCCTCGAGGACTATGAAATTGGATGGGAAATAGAATTGCTCGATTTGTATCAAAACATCTTCAACTGTGCCCAATGGTTTTTTGACAGATCAATCAGCTAGTTGAATTGTGATGTTTGTAGGTTTTAATTCCCTTAGACCAAGTTGATAGTACACAATATAAGGCAAAAGATTTACACTCGCTTCCAGATCAAGTAAGGCATGACTAATATGAGTGTTACCTATTTTACAGCCAATTGTAGGACAACCGGGGTCTTTATACTTTATTGGGGAGGGATTTGAAAGAACAGAGCTAGTGTTTTCCTGTTAGAAATGCAGTCTTAGGAACGTTAGTGGCACGTTTTTGAGTAATAGCTCTTTCAGACATTTGGCGTATTGAGGAATTTTCTCGATGGTATCAAGAAGTGGAATATTGATTCGAACTTGTTTGAAGATTTCAAGAATTTGGTCAAAATTAGCGGGCTTCTTCTTTTTGTTGAGTCTATGAGGAAATGGAGCTATGGGTTTATAGACTCGTCCGGTAGTTTTTTTTCATTCAAAGAAGAAGGTGTGATATTAGAGGGTAAAGATAAGGGAGCTGGAATGTTGGAGTTGCCAATATCAGAAACTGAGGAGTGGTCGGGATTGCCAACCTTGGATGAAGAATTAGAGTTGTTTGGATTGACAACACTGGGTGTTGACTGAGTTTCAGAATTTTGAACAGGGGAAGACTTAAGAAGGACATAACGTGGTTGCCTACCTTCTTTCCAGACCTTAATGTGGTGACAGCATTAATTGGATTTACATTTTCGTCTTCACAAAGATTTACTCCTCGAGAGTTATACTTTTGATTCACTTCGGTTTGACTAGGCAATTTACCTTTCTCATTGATTTTCATGAGATTCTTCATCATTATCAACATTTGTTCATTTTGTGTGGTGATTTTCTCAATCCTTGCATCTTGGTTAGTGATTTGTTCATTTTATTTAGAGAGTTGTTTTTCCAATCGAGCAATTTGTTGTGAAGGCTGAGAAGGTTGGGTTGATGGACTGAAATTAGGATGCCTATATGGTTGATTTTAAGGTTTTTTTTTTGAGGAGTAGGTTGAGAACTTTGAGCATTGGCAGTTGGGGCTAGATAATTCGGATTTGGTATCATCAAATACAAATGTGATGGATTAGATGTGTTGTTAGGATTTGACCATGAAAAATTTGGATGATGCTTCCAATTAGGGTTATATGTGGATGAATAAGGACTATTTTGAGTTATAGCATTGATTTGGTCTTGTGTGTAGTAATGGGGTAGTCCTTCTTCTTCTTGAGGAGTTTGTGCTTCTAGAGGAAGATGTGATGGGTCAATGGCCTGTACTCCTCTGTTTGGAGTACGAATTGGAACACGAATTGTTTCCCATTGCATATCCTTTTCCGAATACTCTTCTAAATTCTCAAGCTTCCTCATCTGTTTTTGCCATGAATTCTCCTCCGCACATTGATTCGAGTTGGGATCTTGTTTGATAGTTAAGCTCTTCATAAACGATTTGGCACAAAACCTGTTTAGGGATTACATGATGTGTGCAACTATATAACAATCGATTGAACCTTTCAAAATATTTTGAAAAAGTTTTTCCTTCATTCTGAGAGAATTGATTGATTTCAGTTTGAATTTTAAGTGTTTTGTGGAAAGGAAAAAACTTTTTCAAAAATATAGCAACGAAATTGTCCCAACTTTTAATTGAATTTTTAGGAGGAGAATTGAGCCATCTTTATGCACTTTCTACAAGCGCAAATGGAATAAGCCTTAGCTTGATGGATTCAGTAGAAAGTTGTTGCATTTTAGTTGTAGAAGCATATAACTCAAATTCACTAAGAAATACATATGCATTTTCAAACCCAGTGAATTTTGGTACCCGTTGGATAAAAGAATGTTTTAGCTCAAAATTATTTCCTTCGGTAGGTGGAAATGAAATAACCGAAGGTTGAACAGTCCAAGTTGGATAGCATCGGTCTCTAAGGGATAATGATCGGTTCTCATGAAATTCATTATTTCCAACATGTGATTTAGTTGACGATTTTGGTGAACTGTGATGTGAACTATGTTGTGAACCGTGATTACTTATATTCGTTTGATTTGAAATTTCCATTGATTTGTTTAATGAGATATTTTGGCTTTCTAAACGGTTAAAATTATTTCTTGCCCATAAGCGCATAAACAAATCAAGGTGTAGTAGACAAAAGTAAATTTAAACCATTTTTAGTGGGGCACCTATAGAGTAGAAATTACTTACAGAGGGGTATGACAGTTCGTCAAGTGCAACTGATCAGTGCTAGTGATTCAAACTCCATTGTTTGTAATAGCCCGATCCCTAGATCCTTGTTGTAGAATGGCTGAGATTTACGGAGTTGGAGCTATTTGATTTGTTTGATTGCTGATTACTTGATGCTTTTGACTTGATTCACGTTAATCTACAAAGGTGAACAAAATGAAAAGCATAAAAATGAAAAACGAAAGCACAGGGCGAAAAGCATAAAGTGGCAAGGTGGCACTGAAAAGAAAAATGAAAAGCATAATTTGAAACACAAGCTGTGAGTCACGTGAATCACAAAAAAAGTAAGGAATTTCATGCAAAAAGTTAAAACAAACTTGAATGTGAGTGCCAACATGAAAATTAAAACATGCGTGCTAGACAAAGTATGTAGAGGACGAGATATTGTAGGTGCTGAAAATTAAAATATCAAAACTAATGTGAATGCTTTTGTGAAAAAAAGAAACTAAATGAACATGAAAATATGCTAACTATGATTTTGAAAGTGTGAGAACATGAAAACTGGTTAGGTGAAAAATGTTTACATGAAAATGGTTGGAGACATGCTACAAAATTAAAACGTGGATGAAAAGAACGAATGTAAAATGAATGCAAACGAATGTAAAACGAATGTAGACACTAAAATGGTTACGTGAAAATAGTGCAAGAAGCAAGTAATATGTGTGAAGGTTAGAACAGAAACGTGAAAATAACGTGAAACGTAAATGAAACAACGAACGGAAAAAATTGAAACAGCGAAAATATGCAGTGAATGAAAAGAAAAAACGATTTTTTTCTTCTTTTTTAAGTAAAACGCTACTTTGGTGGAAGGAACTGAAAAACGAAAAAAATGATTTTTTTTGAAAACTAATGCAAAAAAATAACACGAATAGACTAAAAAAATGAAAAATCAAAAATTTCAAAATAGCAATTCCCCGGCAACGGCGCCAAAAACTTGTTGTGACAATTCTATTGATTAGAAAATCATAAATTTTAATTAATTCTGCAAGCGCACAGGCGTGTAGTATGCATGTCGAACATAGGGAATTGTGTTTTAAAATATTTGAAATCCATATTTAAATCTTAGGCGTGTTAAACAAATTCGATTGTGGATCTTGAACAGGAAATAAAAACAATAATATACTCCAAATTAATTTCGAATCTAATCAAAATTGCAATTAAAATATAAAATTGTAGAATCAGAGCAGAAAATAAAAGTGCTTAAAAGAAAATAATAGAGCAAACAACTGAAATAAAATGAACAGAATTATTAACTAACTGGATAGAGTGCAGAAAATAACTAAGAACAAGAATAAATAAATTGGCAAATCTAATTAAAAATCCTACGTACTATTTGAAAATAAAAACACTACTGAAATTAAAACTAAACTAGAAGAAGAGTGATGGGGTAGGAGATGATTTTCCATCTGCATTGCTCTATCTATTTAAAGACTTCAGCCTCCAAAAATAACCCTACTATTTAGGTCCATGTGCTTGATATTTGGAGAATAATAAGGCCACCTCACTTTGAATTGGTCTTTGCTTTGTTATTTGATTAACAAGTGGTCTTGCTTTGAGAGATTTTCAGGCTAAACTTTGAAAGTGTATTTTCAACATTTTCATTTGATTTCTTGCATGAATACTACACATGTTGGCGACGTGAGATGCATACTCATGAATGATATGTACTTTCTCTTCGAACTATTCGGTACTCAAAATGTTGTACTCTTTTTTTGCGTGTCATTTATACCAATGGACGGCATAGCCGATTAATTTCAACGTTGCACTTCGGAATCTATAATCTGCAAAACCACAATAAAATACCCATATAGTACCGCTTAAAAAAATAAAAACATATGAAACAAACGGTTTAAAATGCAGAAAAATACGTTCATCAAATAATATTTTACATCTCATATTTTCGTATTCTCGTTTCTAGATCAGATTTGAATATGTTATGCAAAGTATTAGGCCATGTCGTGTATGATAAATAGGTATATATGCTTGTTTATGAATTATGTTTGTTCATATAGATTTTGATGACTAGCTTTGAATTGAAAACCTATCAAATGACATCCAAGTGCCTTGCAATTTTGATATATGGTCAGAAATTATATTTTAGAGAAGGGTTTTAAGTTTCATAATTTGCTAAATAAATGTGGATTTATTATGAATTTTCTAGTGAAGAAAATGGCAAAATTGGGTTTAAAATTAATTACAGCTATTATATGTTAGCTTTGGGTCAAAAATTTATATATGTTAGAAAAAAAATTAAAAGTGATTTAGGGAATTTTTAGAGAATTTTCCTAGGTGTTTTAATAAGTATATAAAATTATTTAAGGTATGCGACTTAAATATTTTATATGTTTATAAAAGGAGAATGGGCAATTTGTAAATGTTTTAAATTGTTAATCTCTGAAATTCAGCAGCACTTTAGAAAAGATTTTAAAATGGTATTGGCAAACAATCATATGTTGACAAGCAAAGCAAGTTAGTATGAAAGAAATTACTTTATAAAGTTAAAATCATTTTTACAAGGTTTTTTCTGTTTTGCCACTTTCAGCAGCACCTTTCGACCCTATACCGCCACCTCCATCTATGTCGAAACTAATACACATGGTATTAGCTTCGGTATGTATATGGTTGGAGTTAGGCTAAAGATATGGAGTTGAAGCAGGGCTTTCGAAGGGGTCGAGACCATGTTTTGCTTTCAAAGGAGATGCTACTTGCTTTGCTTTCAAAAGAATTATTTCGAATGAGATAGCTTTCGAATTGATAAAATGTATTAAAGAAAGGAGCTTTAAAAAGTGGTTGCCGCCTTTATTTAATATTAAAGCTTTTGAAGGTGTCAAAAACCCTGCTATCGCGTACTACCTTTCAAAGCAGTGCTTTCGAAAGGGTTCTTTTGGTTTAAACCCTAAGCCGCTTCTCTAATTCTTTTGAAGGGCTTGGTTTCGACACCATCCACTTGTTTTATTTATGAAAATACTTTCAAAAGAGGTGCTTTCATGCCAGTTTTTTTTAGACCCTTTTGTTGTTTTGAAAGTTAAACGCAAAGGTTTTGAAAGGAATGGTTTTAAATGGTTCGAAACTATGTTCCACATATTTTTACTTGAACCTAATGCTTTCGAAAGGTTTGATTTAAGTCAAAGACTTGAATGCTTTCTAAAGGTAACTAATGAAGGTTTAGAAGGGGTGGTTTCCCAATATATTTGGAAGGTATGTGATAAAGTTTTCGAAGGGATGATTCCCAATGTTTTCGAACAGTTTACCTTTAATGTTTAAATGGAGGGTTCCAATGTTTTCGAAAGGCATGTTTAAAGTGTTTTGAAAAGATGATGTCTAAGGTTTTCTAAAGCTTTTAAAAGGACACTTTTAACATTTTCGAAAGGTATGTTTTGGCCTTTTAGCCTCATGATTTAAAGAGTAGTTAACTTGTTTCGAAAGGGGTACTTCCAATGGTTTCGAAGGGGGTACTTCAATTGTTTCGAAAGGGGTTCTTTCAACGGTTTTGAAAAAGATTATTTAAAGGTTTTAAACAAAGGTTTCAAATGTTTTCATCAACAATGTTTTGAGTAAAGCATATATCATGGCAAAGATATTTGAGTAAAGCAAATAGTATGTTTCCCTTTTTTAAGTATGATTTAAAGGGTTGAATCAATTTGAAAGGCTTTCAAGGAAAATTTAAAGGATAGTTAACCCTAAGTAAACAACTTGGATATTTGAATACCGGATGGGACTAGTATTGGGTTGCACCCTATACATGAGCTACTGCCCCTAGCTAATTTAGTCCAAAATTCCAGTGGTAGGGCCTAGTCACAGGTAAGACTTAAATGATGGTACACATAGAAAGGAATATATACATAGAAAAAGAATAGGTTATTAGTGAGCCTGCAAAACCATTAGGATTAGGTGACCCTGGGAGAAGCAAGTTAAGAACAGACCATCCAGAAGTTTGTCTAACAGGTGTTAGATTATTTATTTATTTTGTCTGGTGGGCCTGAGTCAGCCATGGTCAGTAGTCATCTAAATAAAAATATATTATTCGAATAGATGGTCTATTTGTTACCTATTTTATGAGCATATATGTGATATTGCTATTATTTTTTTGATCAGTTTGATTGTAGGGTTCTGCTTTGCAAAACGATTATGTTTTAAAAGGATATAAGTGAGGGGAACCCGTTTCGCTAAGCGACATGGTATCACTTAATATCAGTGAACCGAGATGTAATAGTATTATTCACACCAAGCTTTATTACTAACTCGAACTTTATGTTTTCTCCTTAAACTCTCGAGTGCTAAAAATTGATTTGAGTAGATTGAGAGGGTTTACAGGAGGCAAAGTTAGCTATTTAAGAGTTTTAATTTTATTTTCGCTGTGATGTATTAATTTTGTTATGACTATAGTACTTTGATCATCTAAGGGGACATCTTCATATGTCGTTCTTGGCATATTGTTGTAATAATTATATTTGACAAAAACCTGAAAATCATTAGGGATTATGTAACAGAAATGAAACATGATTTTCAATGTAATCAGAAAAGTTGTTTTTTGATTCTATGATTTTGTTTCATATTCATGTGCTTCTGATATTATAGATACCATTAACATTACCGTATTTTGTCACCATAAGTTAATACTATAGATGACTGCAGCATCTGCAATGCTTTGGTTCGGCCCTCACGATAAGGAATGTTATAATTTTTCACTTTAATTTTTTATAGGAAGATTCTGGAGAACTAGGATCACTATTGTTGGCATTCGAATTACCATCATTGGAAAGTGGTGCACTATGGTACAAGTGTTTTTAACCTTCATATAAACCTTTCTCTATGTCATACGATATTTGTTGTCAAATTGAATAAATGATGCACCTTGCATCATCGGTATTGCACTCTATGTGTCTCAAATCATTGAAGAGTCGGAACTTTTGACTCGTTTAGAGTTATAGGAGCCATAACCTACAAAACTAAAAGTCTCTTGGAGATATATCCTTTGTTGAATTCAAGCTGTCACATTATGGTTTTATACCCAAAAAATTATCCAAAGGTCTTTCGGATGCTCGTATTTTTTCCCTACAACTTCTTTAACGAAAATTGGAAACTTGTTTACCATCGCTATAAAGTGATGCACCATGGTACTATAGGGTCGATTTCAACCTAGAGGGGGGTGAATAAGGTGATACTAATAATAATAAAAATTAATGCGGAAAGCATAGATAATAGTAAAATAATAAAAGCAGAAATAGAACAATACAAATTTACCCAGCTTCGGCAATATCCTGCCTACGTGCTACGTCCAAGATTTCTACTAGAAATTAAGTAGTCAGACGCTTACATACGTAAACTTCTGACACCCGCTAATGACTAACCTAACTCTATGCTCAAAACCCTGCCACAACTTAGCTACTAAGTTGCGAATTCTCAAACTACACCCCGTAGTTTGTACCCAATCACACGATTAGAGGTTACACGATTTAAAAAAGGAAAATTGCAAAAGAGAATAAAAACTAAACACAAAACCCTATTTAATAATTCAAGCCCAAAGCTAAAATAAAAGAGACCAGCCCAATATAAAGAAAATGTGATATCCCTTTTTATAATTTCAGCCCAAATAAAAAGATAGAGAAGTTTGTCCCCTTTTTCATTCGTGACTGCCTCGTTTCGTTTTCATTCCTCTTTAAAATCTAGGGCTTCGTGAAAACTTAAAGCTGCCGATTCCTATAGATCGATTGAACTGTGTCTTATTTTGTATTGCTTCATCAATCGATTTGCTGGCTTTGACTTTGAGCTCGAATGATATTAGATTAGTATGTTATTTTTGTCCCTTTCTCAATTTTTGATTATGCTCGACTTCGATTCGAGTTCTTGATTGTTTTATGTGATTCGTTCTACGCATGTTCTCTGATTTTTTTCTTGAACTCAAATGCACACTTTTTTTCCGATGATGACTATTGGGTATTTATAGGGATTAAAACCCTAAATTATGTTCGTATATTTCTGGTTTGAATGATTCGTGATATTGGCACTTGCATTGATTTTTGATCGAACAAGCACTGTGATCTTTGACTTCTTTATTGTTGAATTTGCTTGAATATTAAACAAGTCGGTTCCGTTCATTACTCCTTGTGTGATATATGCACTTGCATTGATTTACGATTATAAGGTTGGGATGATTCTGACCTGTTCATATATTTGTGATATATCGTTGGTACTGCCTTTGGTCACCACAGCTTTGACTCTGGCATGACATGATCATTTTGAAGTACATTGACTTGGTTAATTCGTGTTTATCATATTGTCTACTGCGAGATAAAAATTGACTTCGGCATTTAAATATTTGAGATACTCTAGACTTTGACTTGTTTAATTCCTTTCTGCTATCACTTGTTCATCTGATTGATTTCAATGCAACATTGAGCTGGGTTGATCGAACTACATGCTTTCCAAGATTTTGTTCGAATTGCTTTCATGTTAATAACTGTTTGATTATTTCTTTTGTAACGATTGAGTATGTTGACTTGTTCGATTGTCACTTGACCACTGTCACTGCTTGCTTGGAGTTTTATGTCCAGTAGCTTGTATTGGTTTCATGTAATGTTCATCTTGTGTATACATACATACATGTGTGTGTATATATATATATATGTGTGTGTGTGTGTATGTGTGTGTCCTGAGCTTATTGAACTGTCTTCTGCATTGCTTTTAGAAAACTATCCGATTCAGTTTAAGTCTGGTTGCATTGCATGTTTATTTCAAGTTAAACTTGAGTCTGTCCTTATTGCAACCCTTATGTGTTCATGTGTGTTTCTCTGGCATATGTTCAAGCTTGAAAGCTAGTTGTATGTTGGTTTTCCAGTGATAGTGTCTGGTGTACATTGTTTGCTTCGACTGTCCATGCTTCTACATTTGTGTTTTGGTTGACCCTTCACTTGTATTCTATCATTGCTTTGTTGTGATCTTCTTAGAGTCTGGTTCAAGTGTTCATGTGTCCATTGATTTGAGAACTTCCTTGATACATTTGTACATACTCCTATCTAGTGTGGTTCACTTGAGTCTAATTATTTGAGTGTTTGTGTTTATTGAAGTTTTGTTGTAACTGAACTTGAGAACTTGCATTCAGCCTTGTGTTTGAAGTTCTGTTGCATGTGTGGGTTTATGTGGCCTTGTTCTGTTCTTGTATCATTGTAGAGTCTACATTTATGTTGATTTTGTAGTCTAGGCCTGCTGCTTTGTACATGTCTCTCAAACCATGTCTTTGTTCTCTGGCATCACTCTAAGTCTGGTTGTCTTAATCATGCCATTTCTTTGAGTCTGGATACTGTTGACCTTGTTTGTGTTCTTATAGTCATGTTCATGCCTGAACATTTTTTGTGTTTATTTAGAGACTTCATTTTGTTCTTGCTTATTGATCTGGTCACTTTGAGTCGGTTTCTTTTCATCCATTCATTTCACCACCACTTGTCTTGATTTGGTTCATCGCGAATCTGTTTCCTGTGTGCTTACTTTGTACATGTGTTGGTCTGGGTTCAAGTGTTGTTTCGACTTGAGTATGGACCGGTGCTTGTTGGTTGATTCCACTGCTCTATCTCTTTGAGTTATACTTGAGATAATTCACGTGCTCACTTGTCTTAAATTACAACTGAACACATTCCTTTGGTCTGGTTTAATATTGAACTGTGTAGTCAAGGCTTCAAGAGTCTGTTATCATGTGATCTGGTATCACTTTATGTTGAGTCTTGCATCATGTCTGCTACCTGGTCTCTACTGCAATTGAGTCTGGTCTTGGTTCAGACTAATATGTTGCATTTTGAAATCATTCTCATGTTGTAGCTTATTATGGTCGAGATTTGAACTATATGTAGTTGCATGCTCCATTTGCAGGTGGGTTTTGTATAGGATTGAATGCATTTGGTACTTTGAACTATAGTCATGTTAAATGCACATGTATACCAAGCTGTGACTGTGACAACCCAGTATTTTCAGCCATTCGCATCCGCACATGTCGGACTTGAATTGCCCAAAATACCGCATTGTAAATAAATTTGGAGCAAATGAAAACTATCATAGAATCAAAAACACAGAGCATATCAGAATAACTCGCAGCGGAAAAATAAAACCATAGTAGTTCATGAAGCTACTATTACAAACTCTCAAACATAATACATAATATCAGTTTCAAAACATCAGCATAATAGAAATCCAGATACATAGAGGTTTACTAATACATCAAATAAGCAGAACAGCTGAAATAGAAGTAAATACATAAGCAGATAGGCAGGTGAAATCTCCAGCAAAGACCAGCTCCAGAAAAGATTCTAAGCTGTAAATACTAAGACTGACCCGAGCGTAAAGTAAAACACAAAACACTCGAGTTAGGACAATATATACTTATATAACGTGAACCAAATCAATTGAACTGTAGTAGAAATGCACAATAACTTAAAGGATGCTTGGGATCGCCCATCCTTTAAGGTCAGATAAACTATAAATTAAATACATCCCGTGGTTAAAATTTCAAAATAGTATTTTACACTTTGAAATCAAATATCATTTCAAAATTCAATATCATTCAAAAATCCATTTCAAAATATCATATTTCAAAATAGTTTATATTTCGAAACAAATTACTTCATTTTTAAATCATAAAAATGAAGTTATTATATTTAATAATTAAATTTCCAAAATTTGAATATTTTAAAGTCCATTCGTTAACTTAAATTAATTAAAACAATGAAAATTCAACTTTCGCAGCATTTAGAAAATGCTACGGAATGTCACATTTAAAACTGTTCAATTTAACAAAAGACAGCATTTAAAATGCTCTAATAGGGTTACATTAGTTTCAA
Source organism: Allium cepa (assembly GCA_030765085.1). Lineage (NCBI taxonomy): Eukaryota > Viridiplantae > Streptophyta > Magnoliopsida > Asparagales > Amaryllidaceae > Allium > Allium cepa. The sequence goes on from CM060930.1 coordinate 239,900,805, forward strand.
ATAAACTTAGTTAAATTCAACCATTATAACATTTACAAAAAAAATGCTATAATAGTCTTTAATTAAATTTAGCCATTTGGTTCATTATTATCAACTACAGCATTTACAAATGCTGTATTATCATTTACATTAGAATTAATAACATTTCAGAAATGCTATTAATTAACTTCAAGTATTCGGTATAATTTCACAACCAATTATAATTTTTATATAAATCATTTTTAACTTATAATATCATATAATTTCATTTTTAAAACCATCATTCAAATACCCTTATATTCATGATTTTATAAGTTAAACCTCCATTCAAAAAATCAAAATTTAATAATAATTCACTTATTAAATTCCAATATAAATTTTAAATTCATTAAATTAAATTAACTTAACACTTAAGTTTAAATTTTCAAATATAACTTAATTCCATTTTTATTTACTTAACTTAAAATTCACTTTTAAGCCAAATTCACAAATTTCCAATTTTAGTTATATTTCAAAATTTCAACTCAAATATTCATTTCTTTCACATTTTAACTTTATTCAAAATCATTAATATAATATAAAAATCATTTAAATTCACTTTAATCCAAATTATCATGAATTTATCACATTTCATATTTAATTTAAATTCCATTTACCACCCAATTAAAATTTTCCAAAGTAACTTACATTTCTAATTTTCTAATTTTACAATTAATTTATTTCACTTATAACTTTTAAGAAAATCAATAATGCTTTACAAAAAAACATTTTTATTTAGTTTAAATCGAAATATCGTAATATTTACATTTCTACAATGTTTTTAGATTTTTATAAATACATATTTTAACAACGGGTCTGTATTTCATTTTCTAGCCTAGGTAAAGCGATACGGGTAATAAATCATTTCAACCCGTAATTTACAAAGAAAACCCGGGTTTGATCATTTCAAACCCGCAATACCAAGTGAATGAAAAATAATTGAAAATCATTCAGGCCAATCATTTCTGCCCATAATGATTTTTCCCTATTCTAAAGTCCGTTCGGGTACGTACCATTTCAACCCATAGTGATTCTAATCTAAAGGGAACTTGCAGTGTGATAAACGGATAAAAATAATAGAATAACATAATATAACAGTAACATATAATATAACATGTGTTTAAGCATGGGTGAACATCATAACATCATAACATAGCAAGTGCAACATGATAATGCATTTTACAGATTCAAATGGGGTCAATTCATGAGTTATATATGTACATATTGTCTGGTGAGAATAGCTCACAGTATAGCTGGAGATGACAACAATGAATGCAAAATTGAGATCTACACAAGCACGAAATCACGACACCGATTCGAGTAGGAGAGCCAAGGATTAATTTCCTTGAATACAAATCAAACAAACAATATAAATAACTTGAGTTTTCAAATTCAAATACGATAAAATAAGATAGAATCAACTGCACAAATCAAAGCAGAATTGCTTTGCACTTACTTCCAGCACACATTGGGCTCGACCATAAGTGTAGTACAAGGCTAAAGGAAGGTTTTTGGATCAGGTTTGGGTTGGATATGGCGACCTACATAGGTTGGAGATGGTGCAAAGGTGGACATGCTTGAAACAACACTACACAACAATATACATGGATTTTCAAAGCACTACAAGGCTCGGTCAAGGCCACCATGGGTACGGCCATCTCTGGGGGGGTTAGGGGATGACATGGAAGAGGTGTCAGGTCAGGTCAGAGGTGGTGGTGATGGTGTAGGTGGCGGCCAAGGGGAAAAATTTGAGGTGGTGATGCATTGATGGCTCGGCTAGGTCATATAGTTGGAGTTTGGAGTATTTGGTGATGGATCTACCACCAAGGGTGGCACGGCTTGGGATGGCCAGTGAGGAGGAGGTGGTGGTGACATGTTTAGGTGGTGGTGGAGGCAGCAAGGCTGATGGAGTGGTGGGGCCGAACCTAGAAGGGAAGGAAGCAAGAGCAAAATTACATGAAAACCAGTATAAAACAATGAAAAGAGAATAGAATTTTACCAAACTTTCTCACAAAGAATAGGCCGAACTTTTTGATGTGTTGAGAAGAAAAATTCACGTGAAAATGAGAGGGAGAAGGAGGTCGGCTGAAAGAAATGAGGAGTTAAGTCAAATGAAATGAAGAGTTATGAGGAAAATTAAGAGGTGGAATTCAAAAGGTCAAATGGCAATTCAAAAGTCCAAACCCTCTCGTATTTCATTATTTAGTTTTTATAACTTATATTTCTGGTAATAATAATAATTCCAAATAAAATTTCGAAAATTTATCAAAATATAAAAATATATATAATATGTATTAATTATATAAAGTTAAATTAAGGAAAATTGCTAAAAATAGTAAACTAGTCTAGAAAATTTGGAATTAAATGGAATAAATTTTAGAAAATTCATATGAGCCTATAAAATATTTTTAGAAATAAATAATAACATAAAATAAAAATTCATTCACAAAATAAATATATAAAATTTAATTTAAATAAAATTTTAATGAAGAAAATAGCAGAAAATAAGAAAACAGCCTTTAAAAATAGGAAATCAACACAGTAAACTTTGGAAAAATTATAACATCACTTTATAAATGTTTTAAAATAAAATATATATCTAACATGTCATATAACACATATTAGAACATGATTTGACAAATAAATATTGTTTATATAAATTAAAATAGATGATTTTATTAAATAAATCAATTTACATACAATGTGGTAAAAAGCATAACTTTCATAATATAAATCGGATTTCAACGAAAAGAATTTAATAATAAAAGATAAAAATTCAAGAATTAAAATATTTAAATTTAAAATTTAAAAGTCAAAGTTTGACCAGATTGTCCAAAAATCCACTTTTTGAGAAAATATTCAATTTATACCAGTTTGAAACTATAATTCACATAATAATCAACATTTTTATTTAAAATGAAATGTTTGAAATAAAACAAGTTTGAAATAATTTCAAAATAAAAATAAAGTCAAAATTAAAAATATATATAGAAAAATCTAGGGTTGTTACACTCTCCCCCACTCAAATCTTTTCGTCCTCGAAAAGGAAGAAAGCGGAGAAACAACTAGAAAGAATAATAGGTTGGAAGACATCCCGAAAGAAGGTAGGGAAAAAGTAGCTAGGAGGAAAAGAAGGTTGAAAGACAAGGATGAACCATTATTTAAACCATTATGCATTTCAATTTAAAATTTTATAACATTTTAAACATCATATAATATGATGAATAATCATTTGATTCAAATCTGATGGTTCAAGGTAAACAATATTTAAACGTTTAAAATTCTTTAGAAGGGAAAATAACTGATCAATATATTCTTTATATAGTACTTTATCAAAATACTTTTATAACTTGATGTCTTAACAAGTTTATCCTCGTTCTTGCAGGCTCTGGCCATGCGTTGATCAGGCGCAAGGCTAGAATTCTCCAAGTACTTAGTAGACCTGTTTCAACACCCAGTGAAAACTACTAAAAAAATTGGGTATGAGAAGCACCACTCAAAATCCAATGTCAAATGATGATAATACGATAGCAGTGTCCCGCTGCTGATCCAGTATTTACGCACTAGACAAGAAACTTTCCAGAAGATCCTTCTACCTTCCGCATTCCAGAAAAATATCGTAGCCAGTTCGTAAACAAGGGACCATCGACCCCTGCTGCAGTGGTACGCTGCTGATTCAATGATTTACGCAATGGATGCACTTCCTTCCCAGAAGATCCATAAACAACAGATCCCAGGATCAAAAGCGCCTCCATTGGGTAAACTAAAGAACCATCTACCCTGAAATAAAAATCGAGGAACTCATGAGTTTAAGTCCGGACAACCATATCGGTTCGAATCCATTTCTGAATTAACCCAAGTCCATTAGGATTTATTGGTCGAATCCATTCGTGGATTCCCCAAGCCCATCTGGGTCGAAGCATATCACTATACTTCTTCCGGAGGGTACTTCCCATACCTCTTACATCAAAATATAATATACCATATAGTAGCCCTTCAAAATCATAGCTTCAAATATCGCACTTATATAAATTCCATTATATATAAGATTTCATTTTCAAATCGAATACTTTGCAAAATCAATAGTATATCAAATCATACATATATAGATTTCGATTATATAAGATTTCACTTCAAATTGAGTATCTTTTCAATTCAACAGTTTTCAAATCAACTTCATATTTATATAAATCAGTTTATATAAGTTCGATAACTCCCAAATCAAGTATTTAAATAAACAAGGTTCTCAATTTCAAACCATTTCAATATCGATTCAGTTTCAAAATCATATATGATTTCGCCAGATCATTTCTTCCTAATTTCATATATTCAGTTTCAAAGTTTCTTAAAACAATAAAGTTAGAAAATAATCCAAATTTCCAAATCAACAAAATTTATGTCAAACAAATTCATTTCCATTTCAAACATATATTCACTTTCAAAAATCATAATACTTTCAAAGTTATAAAACTTTCGAAACCAAACACTTGAAATTATTTCACTTTAAAAATCATAACATTTTGAAATCATATATTTGAAATCATAAAACATTCCCTTAATTCTTTACATTTCACAAATTTATTCAATTAAACTTAAATCTAAAATTTCCAATTTTAATTCAATTTAAACCATCAGTTCAATTCAATTTATATTTTTCCCAACAAAACTATTTCAAATATAGATTTGATCCACAAAATAAACTATTCAGTCTTAAATATATTTCAAGGCTTAAATATACCATATTTAAAATCTAAATTTTATAATTTCATATCTCTCAAATTTTTACTTGATTATTACTTACATATGTCATCATTTCGCAACATTACATTCGATCGCTCGCTTGATCACACAAGTTCGCTTTCGAACTAGTATTATCCATTTGACTTCCCTAATGCGGACTTCGATATGGTTTCTCGACTAGAAGTGATCAGTCTCCTTGCATAGCCGTATACTATGATAGAGAATTCTAGAATCAAGCCCAAAATCCATATCAAATATTCGCCATCAAGAATCAAATGAAAAATCCTAACACGAAATGGTGTAATTCACCTCGAACTTATGTACTCAAACTTGGATCAAATTAATTATGCGAATAAAACAACATATGTACAACTTATGTATCTATACCAACTTGTTAAATAAATAATTTCATAAAGATGTTACTAGGTTAAAAAATTTAAAACCAAATTTTTCTCAACATTTGAAGACTAAATTTTTTTTCCATAACATTTCGAAACTAAATTTCATATTAGTATAATTCAAAATAGTCTTATTTATTTCACTCAACAAACAGTTTCAAATTTATATAAATCATATTATTTCATACTTGAAACTTACAAACTAAATTTATATACTTTGATTTGGAAGTGCTCGAACGTTCAAATAGATGAAGAAATAATTTTCAAATTCAAGAGTTGGAAATTAGCAACAAATCAGTAAATCAATTTCAAAAGTTAGGTTTCAAATTCGAAACTCGAGGACTGAACACCGGCTTACTTTAAATCTTTTCAAATATATATACAGATCTATCTTTCGAATATCAAACTATACATCGAAATCTGAAATCCAAATTGGTTTCACAAAATCACTCGCATAGCAAAGCTACTAGAGTGGCCTCTCCCTCACTTAGAAACTCGAAAATCAATGTCGATGATGCATGCATTCATCACCAAAATTATTTTCCAGCGACATAAGTGGGTTCTGGACTTTTATTTTCTTGAAACTTCTTTTTAAAATCTCTTCGAAATCATTGAAATCCATTCAAATAAATTTGAAATATTTCTTTTTCGAAAAATATCTTTAAATCATATTACTATTATATATTTTCCAAAATCTTAAAACCTATTTCAAAACACCAGAGTTCGATTCCTCGAAATTCAAATTCAAAACCCTTTAGTTATAAATCATTTTTATCTAAATCAAATTTCTTATAATTTTTCAAAATTTCAAATCCTTTCAAAGCTTCAAATTTTCATTTTAAAAGGATATAAAATCAATATCGAAAACATTTCACTTTTATATACAAAATAGGATCATCCTTATAAAAATAATCATGTCGATATTTGCACAATTTCGAAATACAATCAAACACAAATTTTCAAGGGATTACTCAAGGATGGATTTCAGAAAAACAGAGATTCAACTCTAAAAGAACTCTAATCAAATAGAATTTAGGTTCAAAGATAATCTCGAACGAAGATGAGATTATTTAATTACCAAATAGAAGATGGACAAACCTATATAAATCGCGGGCGACCTTAACAGGGTCAACCGCGACTTCAGAGATATAATCGAAACGAAAATCTAAGGCAAATCGACCTTCGATCACCAAAGATAGAATCCGGGAAGAGCGGGAGATAGATAGCATTGTAAACCGAGGTTATAGAAATCTCGATGAACCAATGCCAATTGTAAAGGAGTTTCACCCTTTTACGAATCATTCAAAGATTGACGGAATCAACGATCTTGCGAGATGTCATTCCAAAGTGGAGTTGCGGAATGCTCCAAAATCAAAAGGATAAAACAGGGAAGACAAGACTGGACTTCAGAACAACTGGGAGTGTTCCAAAGTTCAAGGAATCCTAGTCGATAAGAATCTTAACCAAGAGATTTCTAATAAGGTGGATACCGAAGAGATGAGGTTTAGAAAATCTTGATTTCAAAGTAAGAAAAAATTTATACCAAAATAATCTTTGAAAATATTTTAAAAATCGTTTGGAAATCATTTTATACTTCGAAAATACGTTCTCTCACAAGGAAATGATTCTGAGATTGATTTCACTCATTCTAGGGGATATTTACCCTATCTCTAATGAGTTTTGCTCCATAGGCTAAGCTTTGCCTAAAACCACAGCTCTGATACCAACTGTGACAACCCAGTATTTTCAGCCATTCGCATCCGCACATGTCGGACTTGAATTGCCCAAAATACCGCATTGTAAATAAATTTGGAGCAAATGAAAACAATCATAGAATCACAAACACAGAGCATATCAGAATAACTCGCAGCGGAAAAATAAAACCATAGTAGTTCATGAAGCTATTATTACAAACTCTCAAACATAATACATAATATCAGTTTCAAAACAGCAGCATAATAGAAATCCAGATACATAGAGGTTTACTAATACATCAAATAAGCAGAACAGCTGAAATAGAAGTAAATACATAAGCAGATAGGCAGGTAAAATCTCCAGCAAAGACCAGCTCCAGAAAAGATTCCAAGCTGTAAATATTCAGACTGACCCGAGCGTAAAGTAAAACACAAAACAATCGAGTTGGGACAATATATACTTATATAACGTCAACCAAATCAATTGAACTGTAGTAGAAATGCACAATAACTTAAAGGATGCTTGGGATCGCCCATCCTTTAAGGTCAGATAAACTATAAATTAAATACATCCCGTGGTTCAAATTTCAAAATATTATTTTATACTTTGAAATCAAATATCATTTCAAAATTCAATATCATTCAAAAATCCATTTCAAAATATCATATTTCAAAATAGTTTATATTTTAAAACAAATTACTTCATTTTTAAATCATAAAAATGAAGTTATTATATTTAATAATTAAATTATTAAATTTCCAAAATTTGAATCTTTCAAAGTCCATTCTTTAACTTAAATTAATTAAAACAATGAAAATTCAACTTTCGCAGCATTTAGAAAATGCTACGGAAAGTCACATTTAAAACAGTTCAATTTAACAAAAGACAGCATTTAAAATGTTGTAATAGGGTTACATTAGTTTCAAATAAACTTAGTTAAATTCAACCATTATAACATTTACAAAAAATGCTATAATAGCCTTTAATTAAATTTGGCCATTTGGTTCATTATTATCAACTACGGCATTTACAAATGCTGTATTATCATTTACATTAGAATTAATAACATTTCAGAAATGTTATTAATTAACTTCAAGTATTTGGTATAATTTCACAAACAATTATAATTTTTATATAAATCATTTTTAACTTATAAAATCATATAATTTCATTTTTAAAACAATCATTCAAATACTCTATATTCATGATTTTATAAGTTAAACCTCCATTCAAAAAATCAAAATTTAATAATAATTCACTTATTCAATTCCAATATAAATTTTAAATTCATTAAATTAAATTAACATAACACTTAAGTTTAAATTTTCAAATATAACTTAATTCCATTTTTATTTACTTAACTTAAAATTCACTTTTAAGCCAAATTCACAAATTTCCAATTTTAGTTATATTTCAAAATTTCAACTCAAATATTCATTTCTTTCACATTTTAACTTTATTCAAAATCATTAATATAATATAAAAATCATTTAAATTCACTTTAATCCAAATTATCATGAATTTATCACATTTCATATTTAATTTAAATTCCAATTATCACCCAATTAAAATTTTCCAAAGTAACTTACATTTCAAATTTTCTAATTTTACCATTAATTTATTTCACTTATAACTTTTCATGAAATCAATAATGCTTTACAAAAAAACATTTTTATTTATTTTAAATCAAAATATCATAATATTTACATTTCTAAAATATTTTTATATTTTTATAAATACATATTTTAACAACGGGTCTGTATTTCATTTTCTAGCCTAGGTAAAGCGATACGGGTAATATATCATTTCAACCCGTAATTTACAAAGAAAACCCGGGTTTGATCATTTCAAACCCGCAATCCCAAGTGAATGAAAAATGTTAGAAAATCATTCAGCCCTATCATTTCAGCCCATAACGATTTTCCACTATTCTAAAGTCCGTTCGGGTATGTATCATTTCAACCCATAGTGATTCTAATCTAAAGGGAACTTGCAGTGTGATAAACTGATATAAATAATAGAATAACATAATATAACAGTAACATATAATATAACAGGCATTTAAGCATGGGTGAACATCATAACATCATAACATAGCAAGTGCAACATGATAATGCATTTTACAGGTTTAAATGGGGTCAATTCACGAGTTATATATGTACATGTTGTCTGGTGAGAATAACTCACAGTATAGCTGGAGATGACAATAATGAATGCACAATTGAGATCTACACAAGCACGACACCGATTCGACTAGAAGAGCTAAGGATTAATTTCCTTGAATACAAATCAAACAAACAATATAAATAACATTAGTTGTCAAATTCAAATACGATAAAATAAGATAGAATCAACTGCACAAATCAAAGCAGAATTGCTTTGCACTTGCTTCCAGCACACATTGCGCTCGGCCATAAGTGTAGTACAAGGGTAAAGGAAGGTTTTTGGATCAGGTTTGGGTTGGATATGGTCGACCTACATAGGTTGGAGATGGTGCAAAGGTGGACATGCTTGAAACAACACTACACAACAATATACATGGATTTTCAAAGCACTACAAGGCTCGGTCAAGGCCACCATGGGTACGGCCATCTCTGGTGGGGTTAGGGGATGACATGGCAGAGGTGTCAGGTCAGGTGAGTGGTGGTGGTGATGGTGTAGGTGGCGGCCAAGGGGAAGAATTTGAGGTGGTGATGCATTGATGGCTCGGCTAGGTCACATAGTTGGAGTTTGGAGTATTTGGTGATGGATCTACCACCAAGGGTGGCACGGCTTGGGATGGACAGTGAGGAGGAGGTGGTGGTGACATGTTCAGGTGGTGGTGGAGGCAGCAAGGATGATGGAGTGGTGGGGCCGAACCTAGAAGTGAAGGAAGCAAGAGCAAAATTACATGAAAACCAGTATAAAACAATGAAAAGAGAATAGAATTTTACCAAACTTTCTCACAAAGAAGAAGCCGAACTTTTTGATGTGTTGAGAAGAAAAATTCACTTGAAAATGAGAGGGAGAAGGTGGTCGGCTGAAAGAAATGAGGAGTTAAGTCAAAAGAAATGAAGAGTTGTGAGGAAAATGAAGAGGTGGAATTCAAAAAGTCAAATGGCAATTCAAAAGTCCAATCCCTTTCATATTTCTTTACATAGTTTTTATAACTTATATTTTGGGTAATAATAATAATTCCAAATAAAATTTCGAAAATTTATCAAAATATAAAAATATATATAATATTTATTAATTATATAAAGTTAAATTAAGGAAAATAGCTAAAAATAGTAAACTAGTCTGGAAAATTTGGAATTAAATGGAATAAATTTTAGAAAATTCATATGAGACTATAGAATATTTTTAGACATAAATAATAACATAAAATAAAAATTCATTCACAAAATAAATATATAAAATTTAATTTAAATAAAATTTTAATGAAGAAAATAGCAGAAAATAAGAAAACAGCCTTTAAAAATAGGAAATCAACACAGTAAACTTTGGAAAAATTATAACATCACTTTATAAACGTTTTAAAATAAAATATATATCTAACATGTCATATAAAACATATTAGAACATGATTTGACAAATAAATATTGTTTATATAAATTAAAATAAATGATTTTATTAAATAAATCAATTTACATACAATGTGGTAAAAAGCATAACTTTCATAATATAAATCGGATTTCAACGAAACAAAAAGCAGTATTCTTGAAATTAAATTTATTTTAATAATAAAAGATAAAATTCAAGAACTAAAATATTTAAATTTTAAATTTAAAAGTCAAAGTTTGACCAGATTGACCAAAAATCCACTTTTCGGGAAAATATTCAATTTATACCAGCTTGAAATTATAATTCACATAATAATCAATATTTATATTTAAAATGAAATGTTTGAAATAAAACAAGTTTGAAATAATTTCAAAATAAAAATAAAGTCAAAATTAAAAATATAAAAAAAAAATCTTGGGTTGTTATAGTGATGCCCCACCCCGAGGCCCACATTAACAAAGAGTATTACTGGGTAATACTTTTTGCTAATGCAGAGAATAAAGCTGGACAGGAGCGACCATCTATAGTCTTGTCTTAAATATCTATTGAATACGTCGATAATGCCATATTTTTTCCCGATTCAAGTGGATCGACATATCTAATAAATACTTAATACAAAGCCATAGGTCGCTATAGGATCTATCAGAATAAAATACAACAACTCAAATGTAAAACACATCACAAAACAACAGATAATCCCATATATACACACATATACAGATGCATCACAGAGTATCAAAATGATACATCACATATGTGGTATGACAACCATAGTATAAACACGAGTCAAAAGATTATACATATTAGAGTAGCAAACCAAAAAGGACTATACAAAAAGCTAGATTTTTTATTTCTTTTCCAATTTTTTAAGCTTGGGTCAGCGAGATTATATGAGTATTTCAAGTCACCTTGCTATAGCTACGCAAATACTCAGATTTGAGATGAAAAGTGGAAGCTTTGTGCAAGTTTTGGCTTCAAGAACCTGTAAAAGTTATAAGTAGATGCATGCAAAAGGAAGAAAAGTCATTAAAAGACAATTCATTTCACACCTTGAGACCCACATTAACTGTGACGCCCCACCTCTATACCCACGTTAGCCAAGGATACTACAGGGTAGTGCCGTCAACTAACACGGAGAATAAGGCTAGTTAGGAGCGACCATCTATAGCCTTGCTTTAACTATCTATTGAATACATCGACAATAATCATACACACCAGATCGACATATCCAATGAATACTTAAAACAAAACCATAGGTGGTTGGAGGATCTATCAGAACAGAATATAACAACTCAAATGTAATATACATCACAGAACAAAAGATCATCATATACACATATACTGATACATAACAGAGTATACAAACCGATACACGTCAAGTGGTATAGCAAACCACAATATACAGACGAATCCAAAAGAATACATGTGATAACCCGAAATTTTAAAGCAATATCAATTTAATAATCTAAAATAAAAAATTAAATTGATTTGATAATCTTTGTAATGAGATTTGAATTAATTTAATAATTCAATAAAATAAATAGTTAATTGATAGATTTTATCTTTTTAAATCTAATATTTTTTTTATATTTATAATATATATAGAATATTGTATATTGTAAATAGGTATTGTTTTAAATGAATCCTGTTTTCTATAAAATTTATATCTTTAGTAAAATTGGAAATTATGATTTTATTTAAAAGTTAAACTTTTTAAAAAAAAACTATTTAATACATAAAATATGGTTTTAAATACCTAAGATAAATATTAAATGATTTAAAATATGTGTAACTCAAGTTTAAAATTTAAATAAATAACAATGAGGTTATTTTGAGTTTCTTTTAAATATAATGTGATAAAATAAATAATTTATTAATAAAGAGGGTAATTTCTTTTATAAATTGTTTATGGTTATTAAATATTGTTATTTCTAAAAATATAATAATACTTTGTTTTAGCAAATAAATTTTTAATAAAAATTATTGTTTTTCAAAATTCAAATTTGTAGTTGTATTTGTAAATAAACTGGATTTCAAAAAAATTCAATTTGAACACGAATTCAAAGTTTTTAAATCTAAAGTGTAAATGTTTTTAATTTGTTTTGATTTTGAAATATTTGTATAAGTTTAATTTTATAAATATAGTTTGATTTATTCATTTTAAAATCTATATAAATATGAATAAATTTATTTAAACATAGGTTTACATTTATCTTGTATTAACATCTAAATAAATAACTAATTGACATTTAATTAACCTTTGTGACAAATGTAAATATCTTACAAATTAAATGAGCATGTGTTAACATATAGATTAATTAAACAACAAGTGTTAGCATATTAAGTCATTTAAATACATGTGTAAATTAATGAATAAAAGTTTATGACAAGTGTCAAAAATTTAATTAGCATTTTCTTTTGATTTTATTTTTAATGATTTCAGTTCTTATAAACAAACCCCTTCCATCTTATTTCTTTTTAAAATCAAAAGCTAAGAATATGGAAAAACCCAAAATTTGAAACATATTCAATCCACATCTCAAAACAAAGCATATCATTTTTTTCAAAATTTAGTCAAATATAAGAATGCAAGCAGAGAATTATGTATCTCTGAAATTCCAACCTGCATCAACATTTGCATTTCCTCCTTTCAACAATCTAGGATGCAAACCATTTGTTTTGAAAACAAATCAAAGCATGCTTGCATTTTTCAAGTAATTTGCAGCCTGCATCATTTCAATATGGAGTTTTCTGCACACAAACCTAGAATTAAAGCAAGTTCAAGCAAAACCTGTTTTTGTTTCAAAACCCTGTAAATCTGAAGGCCTGCATACTTTCATCTGCATCATCTTCTATCTGGAGTGTCTGCATGCAAGTGAGAATCAGGAGTAAATTCAAACTAGAATTTAAAGCTTCAAAATTTGAAGAAACAATTCAAGATTTAAGAAAATGAAGCTTTCCAGTTTTAAAAAGTACAAGTCTTTTTTAAATTTCTGCTCTGCCATCAAGAAAAAGGTGAGTAACATTTCTATTCTAAAAATTAACTTATAAACTAGGTTGCATGTTTAATATATGTGATAAAAATATGTTGAATGCATATTTGGATGAAATCTGCTGTGACATGCTTGTGATTTCCAGAAAGTACTCTCTGTTTATTTAAGTCATATGATCAGTTTTGATTTAAATTCTAAATCTATAGCTTTGTGTCTCTGATTTAACTTTAGATTAAATCAAAACTTGTTTGTTTATCCTAGTGAAGTTTTTGAAATATTATTTAAGTTAAATAAAATTTGAAATCTTACTGGGTATTTAAAACAGCAACGCAAACTTAAAAAAAAAATCCAAACATTTTAGTTTATAAATCTAGGATCTTAATTTGAATACCTAGACTAAAACAAGATTTTTTTTAATCAAAAATCAGCATTTTAAATCAAGGGGTTTGGGAGCAGTTTTCTGTTGAACAGGAAAGTGAATTTGTGCGATTTCTAATGATCTAATGATTTGGGAATATGGGGACTTTGCTAGTGGGAGGAATAGTAACTAGTGAAGCTGGGAAAAATTATTGATGGTAATACAAATCACCATGGCGACTGCGCTGATGTTTTATAGTCTGTAACCCTAGTCATTGGAATGCTTAGTTAATGGGTTGTCACAGCTTGTATGGGTGATCGAGTGCTGAGAGATTTGGGGAGATGGGAGTATGGCCATTGACGAGATGGTGGCCGGAATCGCTACTATCCTAGTGGTCGGAGGGCCGTGGAGGAAGAGTTGACAGGTGTGGTGTGGGTTTGTTCTGTTCTGTTACAGGTTTTAAGGTGTGAACTCGAATTCGAATTCGAGTAGCGTGAGAGCGAGATGATGATCAGGGTGGAGTGAGGAGTTGTTCGTCGATGAGGTAAGATCATTGAAGTTGATCAGAATCGATCAAGATTATTGTGCAAGTGCACGGTGATCAGAGTTGATGCTGTTGTTTTTTTCTTTTGAGTTGAGCAGAATTATTGACTCGAGTTTTACTCGAAATTTTGGTAGGTTTACTCGAAGTACTTTAGGCTCTGACTCGAAGAAAAATTCTTTTGGCTCGGGTTGATTATATTGTTACAGTTTTTTTTTCTGTAACTTGCCAGTAAATATTAAACTAAATTTAAAAGAATTCAAAGGTTGTAATGATTAGATTTAAAAAAAATTTAAATCTAGTAATTATTATAGTTTCAAATGGTTTTGAAATCTTATATGTTTTTAAATTTTTGAAAGTGGCTTTTCAGTTTAAAAGAAAAAAAAACCACAAGAGAAGAAAACCTGACAGTTTTGGAAATTGAATTTCATTTTAAAATCTGAAACCTAATTTAAAGCAACAGTTTGAATTCAAATTTTAGGTTCAGTTTTTCTTAAGACCTTTGAATCTTCAGGTTTTTAAAGGTTGAATTTGTATTTTAAATAAAGAGTTTAAAAAAAAATCAAGGTTTAAATCAAAAGTTTAATGCAAGTTTAAATCAAATGATTTAAATAAAGAATGGGCTCTTGAGTCTTGAAATTTAATCTGGATATTAAATAAGTTTCAAAATTTTAAATGTTTCAAACAAGTTTAAATTTAAATTGTTTATTAGAAGTAAATTTGTTTTCGAACAAATATTTAAATTTGATTTTTTTTGTTGAATGAAATCATTATGAATGGTTTATAAAGGAAGTTAAATGATTGTTAACTTGAATTTATAATCTAAATTAATAATGTACTTAAAAACTTAATTTTTGATTAAATTAAGTAAATTAAGACTTATCCTATATAAGTTTTAAAAATAAGTAATAAATGTAATTTACATTTATTTTAAAGAATAATAAATGAAATTTAAATTGGTTAATTCTTAATATCATTTTGAAATTTAGATTCAAAATGAAATTTAAATTTTTAAAATGAGATGTTCTAAGTATATTTTAATATTAATAAAATTATTAATAAGGAATGGATTTTCTCAGAAATTAAAAATAATTAAATAAATTGGATAATTAAGGAATAACTTAATTATTTAATTTGTGTAAATTAATAATTTGCATTAATTTAAATTAGAGATAATTAAGAAGTAATTTAAGAAAAATAATTAAAGGATTAATAATAGATAATGATGGTCATTAACTAAGGTTTATTTAGTAATTAATTAATATGATTAATTTTTAATAATTAATTAGATTGATTAATTAATGATAATAAATTGTGAAATTTATTTAAGTTAATTACTTAAATGAAAGTAATTAAGACATTAATTACTTAATGTAATTAATCAGCTTATTGAGATTGGTTTAAATTAATTAATTAAGTTTAATTAATTTTAAACATTGGATTTGATAATAATTTCTTTATGTAATTAATGGAATTACTCAGATAAGTAATGAGAGATAATTACAGGATGTAATTAGTGGATAATGTTTGAATTGTGAATGTAATTTGGATTAAATTATTTTGTATAATTAATCAAGAGATTAATTAAAGAAATAATTAAGGATAATTAATTTGATAAATAATTAAGGGTAGTTAATTACAGAATGAGATTAATCAAAGGTGATTAATAATTATGGATTAAGTGAGATTAATTACTGAAAGTAATTAATTTAATGGAGTGATTAATTAAATATAATTAAAAATCATTAATTAATATAATTAATGATGTAATTAAGATTGATTAATTAATATTAATTAATCAATAATATGTGATTAGGTGTAATTAATTAATTGTAGTTAATTAAGGTTAAATGTAATTAATTATAGTTAATTAATTAATGAAGTAATTAAAGGTTAATTACTGTTTTTGACTTAGGATAATTAATTTTGTGAAATTAATTTAAGTATAATTAATCAGGATTGATTAATTAAGAGGATAAAGTAGAGGTTAATCAATTAATTAATTTGTAATTAATTAATGATAATGTAAGCAAGATTTATATTGTGTAAATAATTAATTTAATTCATTTTAAATTAATTAAAGATGATGTAATTAATTTAATTCATTTTAAATTGATTATAGATAGTATGATTATAGATTATTGCTTATGAATGGTTGTTATTGGTTGCTTTGAATGGTTTTGAATCTCAGCTATGAGATTAAAAATGTTGAGTGATATGGATGTATTGGTTGCATTGTGATGATGATATTAATTAACTTTGATAGTGATAGTATGGATTAACTGATGTTATGATAATGATAATTATCTGTTGTGAATCTATAAATTATCTATCTGTGTGTATATAGATAATATAATTAAATTGTTTTAAACTCTAAAACAACTTGGACCTAAAAGACCCGCTTTGGATTTCGATGAGACCGGGATCTGGTTTCCATATTTGGATATCTGAAAACCACATCGATCCAAATTAACGATAGGTCGTGAATCTTATGTGAAGAGTGAAGACTCGAGGTGTAAGGGCTATACGTCAGTATAACTCTGTGGGTGATTCCGTAATGAGTTTGACGGAATAGTACTTATAGATTCGAGATGGAGATTTAGAGTGCAAGGGTTATCATCGTTAACTCTGAGGGTGATTCCAAACGAGTGTAATGAGATAATGCCTTCGGTTTCGTTCGAACCCGGAACGAACTTGTATGGATTGAATGCTTTCAGCACATCGTCAGGTGGACGATGAGCATTCTAAGATAATGTGTCCTATAAACGTAATCGTAGCCTCAAGCATCATCAACCGAGAATGGCTAAAACAGGGGAGGTGCAGCAAGGTTTCGTGGATAGCACCCACTGGAGAGCAAGATTGATCCCTGTCTTGAGGTCCCTTTTTATTCGGCTTAGTGGGCAGTTGGATATGCGCACCAACTGCGGGGTTGTCTTGTTCGGAACTATTCAGTAAGGAATGGGTCCGGCTTTGTGTTGCAGGGGAGTGGGAGTACTCCTCGATACGTTGATCTAGGCCACGTACTGTGACGGGCGGTACCCCAGTAGCCCTGCCATTGATGGATTCCAAAATCCAATAAGTGCCGTACGTATTAGTTGTGCCCAACTATGTTGGAACGTGAGATGTAAGCATTCCAGCTATTTCTGTATTTTACTTGAAAACCCTAGACACTATTATAATATCACTGGATTTCCTATCAAATGTTTTGGTTAGCGTAAGATAAAAACTTTTCCATGTTTATGTGTGGGAAGTCTTACGTGATACCTTTCTTTTCAAAAGGTTTTTGAAAGTTAAGCAACTTTAACCTGTTACTCACACCAGACCCATGTTTGACCCGGAGTTTATCTTTTGTTTTCATAAACTCTTGGGTACTCAAATTTTTACGAGTAGCCAAGGGATTCAGGTTGGCTTTGACGAATATTGGAGGAGCAATGGAGCAGTAGGCTTCTGCGTTAGATATATAGTATTCCGATGTGTGTCTCTGTGTTGTCTCTGGATTGTATTATGTTGTAAATACTAGACAGGTGTTTATAACTGTCTAGTATATGTTGTATATCTGTGTACTCTGATAGTGGTTGTAAACTATGTAATATTTTATGTTATTAATATAATTTATTCGTTCCACTGTTTAGATTATGATATGTTGTTTCTTCTTCTTCTCTTTCTTTCTCTTTTCTATCCCTTTCTTTCTTATTAGCGATACAACTTCCTGGTGTTTGGAAGTTGGGTCGTTACAGGTGGTATCAGAGCATTAGGTTGAGTGAATACTTAGGCTCTGGAGTGGTGTCTTTCTTGAGAGAGCGTATTTGTAATTATATATATATATATATATATATATATATATATATATATATATATATTTCTATCTATCTGTTGGGTTACCTGTTCGGGTTTACCAATATAAGTTATAAAGGTAGGTAAGGTAGTGGTGTGTGTGTAACACAATTACTACCATTGGTTGGAGTTTGATGTTTGAGGTTGGAAGTATATCTGTAGAGACTGTAGACCTAATACCGTCTTGAATAAGTTTTGTTGTGTTGAGGTATTTCATCGATCTCTGAAGGAAACCTGTAAGGTTCGGAGACATCTTTGAAGTGCAGAGTTTGGTGAGTAGAGTTTGGCTCTGTCAGTTGAGTTGGAACAAGTGATAGTATTTTGATACCTCAGGAAGTTGTAACTGTGTGATGAGATGCAGTGACTATGGTTGTTTCCGAAGATATTTCTTCGGAACAAGTTTTGGAAAGTGTGTCTGCTTCGATATTGTGGCTGGAGTTAGCAGGATGTTGTGGTTGGCTTTGAAGTCCGAGTTCTCGAAGAGTTTGGATTAAGAAGTTTGGCATTAGTGTCAGCAGTGCAGCTCGGAGTGTTCTGTGAGCTGACAGGGAGGTCCTAGATGAGTAGTTTTTCTGAAGATGGAGTTCAGAAGCTGCTGAGTGAATCCGTTTCTTCAATGGATTGACTAGACCAGTCTAAGCTGTTCTGTTTGGTAAAGAGAGAACAGTTTTATTTGGAAATTTATTTGGGTTGATCGCAAAAGTGACTTGCGATTGTTTGAGTGTTCTCTTGGATGGTTGGAGATTTTCTGGAGGTCTTTTGGGAAAGACTGAGGTTTGTCAGCATCTAGAAATTGAGTTTTCTTATCGACTAGGATTGCAGGAGTGGAACCGGTGGTTCTGTTTAGTCGAAGGATGATTCCTAGAGATGGAGTTTGATGAAGCAACTCAGTTTTGGAGGAATTTCTAAGTTTTCTTTTATGGATCTGTTGAACCATATTTCTGGAAGGTGATGTTCAGTTTGTGCTTGTGTTCTTCATCCGTATTTTCTTATCTACTTCGGATCAGAGTGGTGCAGCGGAAGCTGTTTGGAGGTGTTTCTGATTATCTTTTCCGGATTAGGAGGAGTTTGTAGTCTTCTGCTATTTATGAAATAGAATTGTATTTTGGTTTGGATTGATCTTGAGGAGATCATTGTGTTAGGTTGTTTTTGGTTCTGATTGTTCTAGAGGAATCAACAAGGGTTAAGCTGATCAGTTTGGATGTTGGCAGCCTAGGATTTGTCTGAAGGCTTTTGTGAATAAGGGACAGAGAAATTTGGAATTCGAAGTTGGAGGCTTCGTTATTGTTGGAGTTTTCTCTTATTCAGGAGCTATAAGTTTTGGTAAATCTGGAAAGATAGCTCAGTGATGTTTGGATCTCTTCTCTGTGTTTTGGTTGGATTGGTATTTGGCTTTCTGAATTGAATTATCAGTTTGGATAACTGGAATTCGATGAGTTTCACGTATCTCTGAGGGAGTACGTGTATGGTCTATCTCTGATTTTAGAACCAGCAGTTATGGAGTTTGGTTGTTGAGTCAGACTCGTCTGTAGTTTGATATGTTGTCTAGTTCTGTAGATATAGATGAATAGGAGCTCTATAGTTTAATAGTATTGATTGTTTGGAATCTATACAGCGAGTATCCCGATATTTATACCGGGGAAACTCGTAGAAGTTCTATCCAGAATTTTTCTGGATTTGATAATTAGATTTGTTTGATTGGGTGTATCGATTGCTATGGTTGTTAGCATATCATTGGTATATGCTTGTGTTTTAAAATTAAATCTTTAAATAGATTATTAAATTACCTTTGTTTTAAATTTCGGGGACGAAATTCTTTTAAGGGGGGAGGAATGCGATGACCCGGAATTTTAAAGCAATATCAATTTAATAATCTGTAATAAAAAATTAAATTGATTTGATAATCTTTGTAATGAGATTTGAATTAATTTAATAATTCAATAAAATAAATAGTTGATTGATAGATTTTATCTTTTTAAATCTAATATTTGTTTTATATTTATAATATATGTAGAATATTGTATATTGTAAATAGGTATTGTTTTAAATGAATCATGTTTTCTATAAAATTTATATCTTTAGTAAAATTGGAAATTATGATTTTATTTAAAAGTTAAACTTTTTAAAAAAAAACTATTTAATAAATAAAATATGGTTTTAAATACCTAAGATAAATATTAAATGATTTAAAATATGTGTAACTCAAGTTTAAAATTTAAATAAATAACAATGAGGTTATTTTGAGTTTCTTTTAAATATAATGTGATAAAATAAATAATTTATTAATAAAGAGGGTAATTTGTTTTATAAGTTGTTTATGGTTATTAAATATTGTTATTCTAAAAATATAATAATACTTTGTTTTAGCAAATAAATTTTTAATAAAAATTATTGTTTTTCAAAATTCAAATTTGTAGTTGTATTTGTAAATAAACTGGATTTCAAAAAAATTCAATTTGAACACGAATTCAAAGTTTTTAAATCTAAAGTGTAAATGTTTTTAATTTGTTTTGATTTTCAAATATTTGTATAAGTTTAATTTTATAAATATAGTCTGATTTATTCATTTTAAAATCTATATACATATGAATAAATTTATTTAAACATAGGTTTACATTTATCTTGTATTAACATCTAAATAAATAACTAATTGACATTTAATTAACCTTTGTGACAAATGTAAATATCTTACAAATTAAATGAGCATGTGTTAACATATAGATTAATTAAACAACAAGTGTTAACATATTAAGTCATTAAAATACATGTGTAAATTAATGAATAAAAGTTTGTGACAAGTGTCAAAAATTTAATTAGCATTTTCTTTTGATTTTATTTTTAATGATTTCGGTTTTTATAAACAAACCCCTTCCATCTTATTTCTTTTTAAAATCAAAAGCTAAGAATATGGAAAAACCCAAAATTTGAAACATATTCAATCCACTTCTCAAAACAAAGCATATCATTTTTTTCAAAATTTAGTCAAATATAAGAATGCAAGCAGAGAATTATGTATCTCTGAAATTCCAACCTGCATCAACATTTGCATTTCCTCCTTTCAACAATCTGGGATGCAAACCATTTGTTTTCAAAACAAATCAAAGCATGCTTGCATTTTTCAAGTAATTTGCAGCCTGCATCATTTCAATATGGAGTTTTCTGCACACAAACCTGGAATTAAAGCAAGTTCAAGAAAAACCTGTTTTTGTTTCAAAACCCTATAAATCTGAAGGCCTGCATACTTTCATCTGCATCATCTTCTATCTGGAGTGTCTGCATGCAAGTGAGAATCAGGAGTAAATTCAAATTAGAATTTAAAGCTTCAAAATTTGAAGAAACAATTCAAGATTTGAGAAAATGAAGCTTTCCAGTTTTAAAAAGTACAAGTCTTTTTCAAATTTCTACTCTGCCATCAAGAAAAAGGTGAGTAACATTTCTATTCTAAAAATTAACTTATAAACTAGGTTGCATGTTTAATATATGTGATAAAAATATGTTGAATGCATACTTGGATGAAATCTGCTGTGACATGCTTGTGATTTCCAGAAAGTACTCTTTGTTTATTTAAGTCATATGATCAGTTTTGATTTTAATTCTAAATCTATAGCTTTGTGTCTCTGATTTAACTTTAGATTAAATCAAAACTTGTTTGTTTATCCTAGTGAAGTTTTTAAAATATTATTTAAGTTAAACAAAATTTGAAATCTTACTGGGTATTTAAAACAGCAAAGCAAACTTTAAAAAAAAATCCAAACAATTTAGTTTATAAATCTAGGATCTTAATTTGAATACCTAGACTAAAACAAGATTTTTAAATCAAAAATCAGCATTTTAAATCAAGGGGTTTGGGAGCAGTTTTCTGTTGAACAAGAAAGTGAATTTGTGTGATTTCTAATGATCTAATGATTGGGGAATATGGGGACTTTGCTAGTGGGTAGAATAGCAACTAGTGAAGCTGGGAAAAATTATTGATGGTAATACAAATCACCATGGCAACTGCGCTGATGTTTTATGGTCTGTAACCCTAGTCATTGGAATGCTTAGTTAATGGGTTGTCACAGCTTGTATGGGTGATCGAATGCTGAGAGATTTGAGGAGATGGGAGTATGGCCATTGACGAGATGGTGGCCGGAATCGCTACTGTCCTAGTGGTCGGAGGGCCGTGGAGGAAGAGTTGACAGGTGTGGTGTGGGTTTGTTCTATTCTGTTACAGGTTTTAAGGTGTGAACTCGAATTCGAATTCGAGTATCGTGAGAGCGAGATGATGATCAAGGTGGAGTGAGGAGTTGTTCGTCGATGAGGTAAGATCATTGAAGTTGATCGGAATCGATCAAGATTATTGTGCAAGTGCACGGTGATCAGAGTTGATGCTGTTTTTTTTTCTTTTGAGTTGAGCAGAATTATTGACTCGAGTTTTACTCGAAATTTTGGTAGGTTTACTCGAAGTACTTTAGGCTCTGACTCGAAGCAAAATTCTTTTGGCTCGGGTTGATTATATTGTTACAGTTTTTTTTTTCTGTAACTTGCTAGTAAATTTTAAACTAAATTTAAAAGAATTCAAAGGTTGTAATGATTAGATTTAAAACAAATTTAAATCTAGTAATTATTATAGTTTCAAATGGTTTTGAAATCTTATAGGTTTTTAAATTTTTGAAAGTGGCTTTTCAGTTTAAAAGAAAAACAAGACCACAAGAGAAGAAAACCTGACAGTTTTGGAAATTGAATTTCATTTTAAAATCTGAAACCTAATTTAAAACAGCAGTTTGAATTCAAATTTTAGGTTCATTTTTTCTTAAGACCTTTGAATCTTCAGGTTTTTAAAGATTGAATTTGTATTTTAAATAAAGAGTTTAAAAAAAATCAAGGTTTAAATCAAAAGTTTAATGCAAGTTTAAATCAAATGATTTAAATAAAGAATGGGCTCTTGAGTCTTGAAATTTAATCTGGATATTAAATAAGTTTCAAAATTTTAAATGTTTCAAACAAGTTTAAATTTAAATTGTTTATTAGAAGTAAATTTGTTTTCAAACAAATATTTAAATTTGATTTTTCTTTTTGAATGAAATCATTATAAATGGTTTATAAAGGAAGTTAAATGATTGTTAACTTGAATTTATAATCTAAATTAATAATGTACTTAAAAACTTAATTTTTGATTAAATTAAGTAAATTAAGACTTATCCTATATAAGTTTTAAAAATAAGTAATAAATGTTATTTACATTTATTTTAAAGAATAATAAATGAAATTTAAATTGGTTAATTCTTAATATCATTTTGAATTTTAGATTCAAAATGAAATTTAAATTTTTAAAATGAAATGTTCTAAGTACATTTTAATATTAAAATTATTAATAAGGAATGGATTTTCTTAGAAATTAAAAATAATTAAATAAATTGGATAATTAAGGAATAACTTAATTATTTAATTTGTGAAAATTAATAATTTGGATTAATTTAAATTAGAGATAATTAAGAAGTAATTTAAGAAAAATAATTAAAGAATTAATAATAGATAATGATGGTCATTAACTAAGGTTTATTTAGTAATTAATTAATATGATTAATTTTTAATAATTAATTAGATTGATTAATTAATGATAATAAATTGTGAAATTTATTTAAGTTAATTACTTAAATGAAAGTAATTAAGACATTCATTACTAAATGTAATTAATGAGCTTATTGAGATTAGTTTAAATTAATTAATTAAGTTTAATTAATTTTAAACATTGGATTTGATAATAATTACTTTATGTAATTAATGGAATTACTCAGATAAGTAATGAGAGATAATTACAGGATGTAATTAGTGGATAATGTTTGAATTGTGAATGTAATTTGGATTAAATTATTTTGTATAATTAATCAAGAGATTAATTAAAGAAATAATTAAGGATAATTAATTTGATAAGTAATTGAGGGTAGTTAATTACAGAATGAGATTAATCAAAGGTGATTAATAATTATGGATTAAGTGAGATTAATTACTGAAAGTAATTAATTTAATGGAGTGATTAATTAAATATAATTAAGAATCATTAATTAATATAATTAATGATGTAATTAAGATTGATTAATTAATATTAATTAATCAATAATATGTGATTAGGTGTAATTAATTAATTGTAGTTAATTAAGGTTAAATGTAATTAATTATAGTTAATTAATTAATGAAGTAATTAAAGGTTAATTACTGTTTTTGACTTAGGGTAATTAATTTTGTGAAATTAATTTAAGTATAATTAATCAGGATTGATTAATTAAGAGGATAAAGTAGAGGTTAATCAATTAATTAATTTGTAATTAATTAATGATAATGTAAGCAAGATTTATATTGTGTAAATAATTAATTTAATTCATTTCAAATTAATTAAAGATGATGTAATTAATTTAATTCATTTTAAATTTATTATAGATAGTATGATTATAGATTATTGCTTATGAATGGTTGTTATTAGTTGCTTTGAATGGTTTTGAATCTCAGCTATGAGATTAAAAATGTTGAGTGATATGGATGTATTGGTTGCATTGTGATGATGATATTAATTATCTTTGATAGTGATAGTATGGATTATCTGATGTTATGATAATGATAATTATCTGTTGTGAATCTATAAATTATCTATCTGTGTGTATATAGATAATATAATTAAATTGTTTTAAACTCTAAAACAACTTGGACCTAAAAGACACGCTTTGGATTTCGATGAGACCGGGATCAGGTTTCCATATTTGGATATCCGAAAACCACATCGATCCAAATTAACGATAGGTCGTGAATCTTATGTGAAGAGTGAAGACTCGAGGTGTAAGGGCTATACGTCAGTATAACTCTGTGGGTGATTCCGTAATGAGTTTGACGGAATAGTACTTATAGATTCGAGATGGAGATTTAGAGTGCAAGGGTTATCGTCGTTAACTCTGAGGGTGATTCCAAAACGAGTGTAATGAGATAATGCCTTCGGTTTCGTTCTAACCCGGAACGAACATGTATGGATTGAATGCTTTCAGCACATCGTTAGGTGGACGATGAGCATTCTAAGATAATGTGTCCTATAAAGGTAATCATAGCCTCAAGCCTCATCAACCGGGAATGGCTAAAACATGGGAGGTGTAGCAAGGCTTCGTGGATAGCACCCACTGGAGAGCAAGATTGATCCCTGTCCAGACGTCCCTTTTTATTCGTCTTAGTGGGCAGTTGGATATGTGCACCAACTGCGGGGTTGTCTTGTTCGGAACTATTCAGTAAGGAATGGGTCCGGCTTCGTGTTGCAGGGGAGTGGGAGTACTCCTCGGTACGTTGATCTAGGCCACGTACTGTGACGGGCGGTACCCCAGTAGCCCTGCCATTGATGGAATCCAAAATCCAATAAGTGCCGTACGTATTAGTTATGCCCAACTATGTTGGAACGTGAGATGTAAGCATTCCAGCTATTTCTGTATTTTACTTGAAAACCCTAGACACTATTATAATATCACTGGATTTCCTGTCAAATGTTTTGGTTAGCGTAAGGTAAAAACTTTTCCACGTTTATGTGTGGGAAATCTTACGTGATACCTTTCTTTTCAAAAGGTTTTTGAAAGTTAAGCAACGTTAACCTGTTTCTCACACAAGACCCATGTCTGACCCGGAGTTTATCTTTTGTTTTCATAAACTCTTGGGTACTCAAATTTTTATGAGTAGCCAAGGGATTAAGGTTGGCTTTGACGAATATTGAAGGAGCAATGGAGAAGGAGGCTTCTGCGTTAGATATATAGTATTCCGCTGTGTGTCTCTGTGTTGTCTCTGGATTGTATTATGTTGTAAATACTAGACAGGTGTTTATAACTGTCTAGTATATGTTGTATATCTGTGTACTCTGATAGTGGTTGTAAACTATGTAATATTTTATGTTATTAATATAATTTATTCGTTCCGCTGTTTAGATTCTGATATGTTGTTTCTTCTTCTTCTCTTTCTTTCTCTTTTCTATCCCTTTCTTTCTTATTAGCGATACAACTTCCTGGTGTTTGGAAGTTGGGTCGTTACAATACATATATCAGAGTTACAACAAAAAGGACTGCATAAAAAGCGTTAACAAAAAGGAACAAGCTGGATAGTCCATGCGGAAGCAAAATAGGCTAAGTCCAAAAACACCTAACCTGAAACATCTCAGTCTGACCCGAGTATAAAATACATGGGTCGGTCTAGCTAAACAAATCAGTTAGATAAACTGAACAACAATAACCTGCAAGGTCACATAGTATAACAAATATCTCTAAAAGAGATACAACAATCATCTAACAAAAGGTGAGTCAAAATAAGACAAGCCTCATATCATTGGCAACACAAATAAACAAAGGATATGAATATCCCAAACAAGCCAAAAGGCAATAACAAATACCAATGAAGGTAACACAAGTTCCACAAGGTAATCGCTATGTATCGTGCGGCTAAAAAAGACCAACACCGAATGGCACTACCGAGGGAATATACATATCAATGAAACATCAGAAAATTTGCATATGTTCAGTACTGTATAAACAAGGATCCATAAGCCCGAAGGCTCCAAACCCAAATATCACTCGAGCGGCTCATAAAGACCAACTCCGAAAGCGATACAATAGGGCAACAAACCCGAAGGCACAAACCCGAAGGCACAAACCCGAAGGCAACATACCCGAAGGCGACAAACCTGAAGGAGACAGTCCGAAGACACTATCCCAAAGGCAACAAACCGTAGTGGTGAAGGTCCAGAGGCCCAGTACTGGACACCACTAACTGGCAGAATGTGTCATAACTCTCAAAAAGAAATCCGAAAAGTGGTAACGTGAGTCCCATAACCACTCGTTCGCACTAAACAGTTTACTATCCGTTAGTTAATTTCACAGTCAAAGCAGTATAAAGTTTACCTCATCTCATTGGTAAACCAGACCAAAAGGTCAAAACAATCAATCGAATAGGTCGGGGATTAATCGGAAAGATAAACACGCGGATCCATGGTCCGTGTTTTACGTAACCATTTAATCTCCTTTCCACTCCGCTCGAAGTGCGAAATTGTGTATGTGCGTTTTAAATAGAATTTATAAATAAGAGAAGCAAGCTTTTTATACAATTTAAAAGATTATTTTATAAAAACCCATGGATGAAGTCAAAAAGGAATCATCAAGGTCAAATATGCATAAACAACTAATTGGAATCAGCTTAGATCGATAAAAGTTGGAATCACAAACAAATAGGCAAACTAGGAAAAACAGGGAAACAGGAGCAGGTCGGTTGACCGGACTCCCTGAGTCGGCTGACCGAACCAGAAATAAAAAGTTTCGGCTACGTCTTCGGTCGACCGGCCCAGGGGGTTCGGTCGGCCGAACCTGATGCCTTGCATTATTCTACCCTATTTCATCAAAGTGCAAACACTCCCAAAACGCAACCGGTCGAGCAATGGACCTAAGGAGCTTTTGCCAATTGATACCCCAGCTCCATTGGCTCTCCGATTCGCCACCAAAAACATGTTCAAACATCAAAGTTAGGATCTTTAAAGAATTGAACCCAAACACTAAAAATTTGGATATTCACCAATTCAATCCAAACCAAAAGCAAGTGCACATGAACAAGTGTTAGGAATTCATACCCAACAATCAAAGATAGATATAAAGCATAGATGTGAGATAAAAATCTCACCTTTTAACTCTCAACAAGAAGAAGAAGCTCAATTGCAAGGAGAAGACCAACCACTCTCCACTTCAACTCTACTAGCTTCAATCTAGGATCAAAAGAAGTATTTTCCTAAGTTAGGTTTAGGAAACATTCTGAAATTGAAGGTGAAAGAGTTGGAGAAGATGAAGAGAGGGCTTACCAATAGCTTCACTTTGATTTTTGGAGCAAGAATTCAAGTTTACAAGAAAACTAGGGCTTGGAATTTCTAATTCTTCTTCCTTCCCCCCATTTTCAGTTTTAGCTTAAATTTTAGAATGGAAAATGAGTGAATGGAAGGAGAGGGACTGAGTTAGGGTATTTAGTTAGCTAGTGGGTTGAACCCAAAGCCAAAACCCAACTAGAAAAAGTAGCAAAATTCAACTTACTCCAAACATATCAAAGCTTACACTCAAAAAGATCGCAAACGCCATTTTGAACTCAATGGAAGTGGTTTCGAGTCCTAATTCGGCCGTTTGCAAAAAGTAACATTTCGGATCCAAAAATCCGACTAACGACGCTATATTTAAATAAAACATTTAAATATATAACCGTTAAATATGCAGGTTGTTACAGATCTCCCCTCCTTACAAAATTGCGTCCCCGCAATTCCTAGAGACGATATCTGTAACAACTACATACATACAACATTAAAAAGAAAAGGAAATAAGCTTGAGATAAAAAGATATTCTCACCGTTGCCAAGCAAAGATAGAAAACCCAGATAAGATTGCTCGATAAACTCTCTGGCTTCCCAAGTACAGTCATTGTGGCTAGCGGACCATTGAACTTTAACGAGCGTAACGTCCTTGTTTCGAAGGTGTCGCACCTCCATGTCAAGTATGCGAATAGGTTGTTGTACAATAGATAAGTCCGTGAGACCTCAAGCTCTTGCAAATCAGGAGAAGCGATAACAGAATCCGACTCCCGAAGACACTTCCGAAGTTGAGAGACGTGAAACACGTCATGAATGCCAGATAAATGACCAGGAAGTAAAACTCTATAAGCCATAGGGCCAATACGTTCAGTAATAGAAAATGGTCCTATAAAACGAGGAGCCAAGTTTCCAGTCGCACTGAAGCGCATCACCCCTTTCAAAGGAGAAACACGAATAAAGACGAGATCACCAACCGAGAATTCGAGAGGCTTCCTAGGTTGTCAGCGTAGAACTTCTAGCGGCTTTGTGCCTCTTTCATTCTCAAACGAATAAGATCAATCTTCTCAGAAGAATCACGAACAAAATCTGGGCCAAGAATAAGCTTTTCCCTAGATTCCAACCAACAAGAAGGTGATCGACATGGTCTTCCGTATAAGGCTTCGAAAGGAGCCATACCGATACTAGACTGAAAAATATTGTTGTAGGAGAACTCTACAAGAGTTAGGTCATCCTCCCAACTACGAACGAAATCAAAAATACAAATACGGAGTAAGATCTTCCAAGATCTGATTCACCCGTTCAGTCTGTCCGTCAGACTATGGATGATAAGCTGTGCTAAAATTAAGCTTTGTTCCCAAAGCTTGCTAAAGACACTGCCAAAAATGACTCGTGAATAAAGGATCACGGTCACTCACAATAGAACTAGGAACACCGTGAAGTCTCACGATTTCCTTAACATACAACTTAGCCAAATGTGAAGCAGTCCTATTAGACTTAATAGGAATAAAATGAGCAGACCTGGTGAGGCGATAAACAATAATCCAGATGCTAGAATGGCCCAATCTCGAACGAGGTAGGCCGTCAATGAAATCCATGGAAATCTGATCCCATTTCCACAATGGAATCTCTAGAGGCTGAAGAAGACCCGAAGGACGCTGATGTTCGGCCTTAATACGCTGACAAGTTATGCAATTACTCACATAACTCGCCACATCGCGCTTCATGCCTTCCCAATAATAAAGACGATGCATATCGGCATACATCTTACTACTACCAGGATGATGGTATACTTAGAACGGTGACAATCATTAAGAACGTCATGCCTAAGTGCAAAATCAGAAGGCATAAAAAGACGGTTCTTCTTATGAAGACACCCATGAGAATCAATGCTGAAATCCCACAATGCCAACGCTATTGTCTCATAATGAGTCCCTTCTGAGTGAACAAATACTTCAAGGATTTATGATCGGTATCGAGAATGAAGCGCTCGCCCAATAAATAGTGTCGCCAAATCTTCAAGGCAAAGACAATGGCGGCTAACTCAAGATCATGAGTGGCATAGCGAACTTCATTTGGACGCAGTTGCCTAAAAGCATAAGCAACTACACGATCCTTCTGCATAAGAACGGCACCAAGACCACTACCACAAGCATCGGTGTAGACAACAAATCATGATTCCCCTCGGTAGCCACAAGAATAGGAGCATTAGTGAGAAGTTCCTTTAATGTCTGAAAGGAAGCTTCACACTTGTCGGACCAAATAAAACGAATGCCTTTCCGAGTAAAGTTGGTGAGTGGAAGCACGACACGGGAAAATCCTTAATGAACCGACGGTAATAACCCGCCAATCTAAGAAAACTACGAATCTCATGCACATTCTCAGGCCTCTTCCAATTCTGGATGGCTTCGATCTTTGAGGGATCGACAGAAATTCCATCGAAAGATACAACATGGCCTAAGAACTTAACCCTATTCTCCCAAAAATGGCACTTGGAGAATTTGGCTCTAAGCTGATGATGACGGAGAGTACTCAAGACAATTCTCAAGTGATTAGCATGCTCAGCTTCAGACTTAGAATAAATAAGGATGTCATCAATAAAAGCAAGGACGAACTTATCGAGATATTCTTGGAATACTCGATTCATGAGATCGACAAAGAAAGCAGGAGCATTCTTCAAACCGAACGGCATAACGAGCCACTCAAAAGAACCATAACGAGTGCGGAAAGCGGTAAGAGGTATGCTATCCTCCGCGACTCGTAACTGATGAAAACCCGTGGCAAGGTCGAGCTGAGAAAAGATCTTAGAACCACTCGATAAATCAAACATATCATCGATCCTGGGCAATGGATACCTGTTCCTGATGGTTAACTCTTTATGCTTGCGATAGTCAATGCAAAGCCTAAGAGTTCCATCAGACTTCTTCACAAAAACGACCGCGGATCCCCATGGAGAAAAACTGGACAGAATCAACTGCTTGGACTCAAACTCTAAAAGCTGCTTCTTGAGTTCCATACTTTCCCTTGTAGACATCCTTGTGGGAGGACGACTAATTGGCTGCGCGCCTGGAATGAGATCAATACGGAACTCAATTGCCCGCTTGGGTGGCAAACCCGAAACAGGTTCAAAAACATCAGAATAGTCACAAGCAAAGAATACGAGATATATCATCATCATCTCGCGAGTCCAGAGAATATAAAGCCATTTCGGAATTATCCACATTTCGAAGATCAAGTGATAGCTGAATAGGCGAATCCGGATGTCGAAGATATAAAATCCTCTCCGAACAAATAATCCTGGCATCGTATCTCACTAGCCAGTCCATTCCCACATATCAAATCCCAGACAAGAAATAACGTGCAGATTCGCACGAAAAGAAAAGCCACATAAAACAATCTCAACATCATTACAAAGAATAATAAGGGTCGCGGATCCCCCAATAGGATTCGCAATCCTTAAAGAAGTAACCATACAAGAAACATCCAAAGATAAATCGTCAACGAGCTTTTTCGTTACAAAAGAATGTGAAGCACCCGTATCGAAAAGAACTCGAATACTATGGTCATGAAATAAAATAGAACCTTCCAAAATAGATGGAGATATACCTTTGGGTTGAAAAGGACCTTCAGAAGCCTTAGCAGCATAAAGCTTGCTAGACTTGGCAACAGCAGGAATAGTAGGGCAAGTGGAAACATGATGACCTTCCCTCTTGCAATAACGACAAAAGAGAGGCTTGCAACAAGCTCGAATCATATGATCAGGAGAACCACAATTGAAACACTTCCGAATGAAAGGTGTTCCAACAAACTAAGGCTGAGAGCTAGAACCACCAGTCTTCTTGTTCTTAGAAGGAAAGGACCTGGACTTCTGAAATGGAAACTGCCTCTTGTTGGGGTCCTTGGAAAACTCAACATCATCACCACTATCACACTCCTTCTCGACGGTCTCGAGATGAAGTGCCGAATCTACCAACTCCTCAAAAGAGAGCTTAAGCTGGAGCAATAAAGACTTCTTAAGATATTTCTTAAGACCAGAAACAAACTTCAAATTCTTCTTATAAGAAGTGCTAATAAATTCAAGACCATACTTAGATAAGGCCTCGAATGATGCAACATACTCAGAAACAGAAGATTTCCCTTGCTTCAACTCAAGGAAGCGACGGGTCAATAAAACTTTTTCAGACTCAGGAACGAACTTAAGTTCGAATCGTCCCCGAAACTGAGTCCAAGAAAGAGTAGACTCATCAATTCCGGCTACAAGAAGCTCATACCAATCAAGAGCACGCTCTTGCAATAAGCTAGAAGTTACAAGAACTCTATCATGGTCAGAAAGATCCATACGAGAGAAGATACGCTCGCACGTGCGAAGCCAAGCTTGGACTTCAAGAACAGACTCGGAGCCCTTAAACGGCTTTCCTCCAAGATGAGAAAAATCACTGCACAGACGTGCAAAGGCAGACTTGCGAGGTGGAGATACTCGAGGAGGAACTGGAGGCTGAGTTCTCCTAAACAATTCCAAAAACCGATCGGCAGACATATAAACGCCATCCGGATGTGAGCCACTGGATTACCCAACATCCGAACGTCGTCCCCTGCCTCTACCAGCCATAACGCTGAGAGTAAGATAAGAACAAGATTATTCACAAGGTTGATGTCACCAATCCAAATATGGAATACTATGGAACAAAATGCATTCGTAGACGTATTCCCAATTTCTATCTAACCTTTGATGGTAGAAGGAATAGAGAGATGTGATAATTCGAAGATTTGTATCACTTATTACACTTTGATGTATCATAATATGTCCATCTATTCTGTGTTTATCATATTTTGTCCTGAACCTTGCTTTGATACCACGCTATGATGCCCTACCTCTATACCCACTTTAGCCAAGGACACTACAGGGTAATGCCGTCAACTAACACGGAGAATAAGGCTAGTTAGGTGAGACCATCTATAGCCTTGCTTTAACTATCTATTGAATACATCGACAATAATCATACACACCAGACCGACATATCCAATGAATACTTGAAACAAAACCATAGGTGGTTGGGAGGGTCTATCAGAACAGAATATAACAACTCAAATGTAATATACATCACAGAACAGAAGATCATCATATACACATATACTGATACATAACATAGTATACAAACTGATACACATCAAGTGGTAAAGCAAACCACAATATACAGACGAATCCAAAAGAATACATATATCAGAGTTACAACAAAAAGGACTACACAAAAAGCTTTAACAAAAAGGAACAAGCTGGATAGTCCATGCGGAAGCAAAATAGGCTAAGTCCAAAAGCACCTAACCCAAAACATCTCGGTCTGACCCGAGTATAAAGTACACGGGTCAGTCTAGCTAAACAAATCAGTTAGATAAACTGAACAACAATAACCCACAAGGTCACATAGTATAACAAATATCTCTAAAAGAGATACAACAATCATCTAACAAAAGATGAATCAAAATAAGACAAGCCTCATATCATTGGCAACACAAATAAACAAAGGATATGAATATCCCAAACAAGCCAAAAGGCAATAACAAATACCAATGAAGGTAACACAAGTTCCACAAGGTAATCGCTATGTATCGTGCGGCTCAAAAAGACCAACACCGAAGGGCACTACCTAGGGAATATACATATCAATGAAACATCAGAAAATTTGCACGTGCTCAGTACTGTATAAACAAGGATCCATAAGCCCGAAGGCTCCAAACCCAAATATCACTCGAGCGGCTCATAAAGACCAACTCCGAAAGCGATACAATAGGGCAACAAACCCGAAGGCACAAACCCGAAGGTACAAACCCGATGGCAACATACCCGAAGGCAACATACCCGAAGGCAACAAACCTGAAGGAGACAGTTCGAAGAAACTATCCCAAAGGCAACAAACCGTAGTGGTGAAGGTCCGGAGGCCCAGTACTGGACACCACTAACTGGAAGAATGTGTCATAACTCTCAAAAAGAAATCCGAAAAGTGGTAATGTGAGTCCCATAACCACTCGTTCGCACTAAACGGTTTACTATCCGTTAGTTAATTTCACACTCAAAGCAGTACAAAGTTTACCTCATCTCATTGGTAAACCAGACCAAAAGGTCAAAACAATCAATCGAATAGGTCGGGGATTAATCGGAAAGATAAACGCACGGATTCATGGTCCGTGTTTTACGTAACCATTTAATCCCCTTTCCACTGCACTCGAAATGCGAAATTGTGTGTATGCATTTTAAATAGAATTTATAAATTAGAGAAGCAAGCTTTTAATACAATTTAAAAGATTATTTTATAAAAACCCGTGGATGAAGTCAAAAAGGAATCATCAAGGTCAAATATGCATAAACAACTAATTGGAATTGTTAACGCTAAAAGGTGAACGCTAACACCCCGGTGTGTGAAGTGTAGTTGTGAAAGCACCACCTGATAGATCGGGAAAGAATTACAAGCAAGTAATAGCGGAAAAGCAGTAAACAACAACAATTTTATAGTGGTTCGGCTTAAGGGTATAGCCTACGTCCACTCTAAGTACTTTTATTAATAATCTCGTTACAAGCTGATACAATTCTTCTCAAGTACAATATACTTCAAGTTACAAGTGATTTGGAACAAGTCTTAAGCTTCAATATCGATTAAAGTCCTTAAATTCATGTTGAAGATGTGTGGTTTCTTCGTGAAGTTCTTTGATGTATTCCTCTAATCTTGAAAGCTCTAAGTGTTGATGAGGTTGTCAATGCAGCAAGGTAACGGTGTATGAAGAGAATGTGCCAAAAAAAAGTCCCCTCAATGTTGGAGGTGGCTGTCTATTTATAGAAAGTTCCGGTCTGGAATTATTGCCAAGTCCTAAGTCGTGGCCGATTTAAGTTAAGTCGTAGCCGACTTAATATGAGTCGTGGCCGGTCCATCTGGCCCCTTCATGGCTTCACAAGAGTTCACTTGCACAAGTCCTAGGTCGCCTCCGAGTCAACACCACCCCTTCTTAGTAATATGGCCTCGGGTTTGCATTTAATAGCTTTAAGTCGTTCACGACTCAAATCAGGTCGTGAGTCGTGACCGAGATAACTGGGAGCTGAATCGTGCACGAGTTAAGAGGCTGTTGTGCTGAGTAGCTGCATTGAACTCATCTTCCTTTTCTTGAGTCGTGAACGAGCTAACATTGGTCCTAAATCGGTTGTGACTTGGGTCGGCAACTATTCTAGGTCGCCAGCTTGGTAAAACATTAGATCGTTAACTCGGTCAAGTCACTGAGTTGGCATCTCTTTTAGGCCTTAGGTCGGCCTTCCTATTAAGTCGGCATCCTCTGAGTCTTAAGCCAGTACCCACGTTAGGTCGTCCACTGTTTTAGCTTTAACTCGGTATTTCTTAAGTCGGTATGCCTCTCAAACCCTTAAGTCGGTAACCCTTTGAGCCTTAAGTCGGTCTCCCTGATAAGGCAGTTAGGTCGGTATCTATGTTGAGTGTTAGGTCGGCATACCCCTTAGGCCTTAGGTCGGTACCCCTGTTAAGCCTTAAGTCGGCATGCTTCTAACTGTTAGGTCGGAACCTCTTGATGCACTAGATCGGTAAGTCATGGTCGAGGCGGAGTTAACATTTGCCCCTCGAAGTATACGCCTAAATGTTAGGTCGTGTGCTTCGATAGCCCTTAACCCATCCCTTCTTAGGTCGGTAGGTCGTATGCAAACTAACAGTTAGACCGTATGCATTGCTCCAAGTCCTCCACCGCAGGGTATAAGTTGACTTTCTTCCTCTTTCTTCGTCACTTACTCTCTTGCCTGATTCCGCCATTAAAGTATTCTCAAGTTCCTAGAAGCGATTTCCTTCCAACTAATCACCGATAACCTCTACCATCCATTGCGTAAGTGATTCTATTCCTCTTTCGATTATAGATTACTGTCGATTCATGAATCCTGTCGCTCGAACACGAATCGCCTCTTTGCGTGATGCTCCATCAAGAATACCATTGTTTTCGTAATTGATGAAGTTTAGGTTGCTTGAGATGATCGTTGATACAATGAAGGTGGCTTATCGCCTCAGGCTCGATGGTCTTTGATGGCAGGACATCGAATCTGTAACAATTTCAAATTGTTTTATTGGGTGATTGGATTACGTGAATGAAGGCGGCTGTTGATGGAATGGTTATTGGGTTAACGGGTTGAATGTAGTGAGATATTAGTCCGGAAGCGACTCAGTGAATTTGGGTAGCTTAACATTTGGCCGACCTTACCCTTAGATCGTAGCCGAATTAATTCTTGGGAAAATCTGCCGATCTAATCTTCTACTGATTTAAGCTTTAAAACTGTGGCCGAGTTAATCCTTCAATCGTAGCCGAGTTAAGCCTTCAATCATAGCCGAGTTAAGCCTTCAAACCGTGACCGAGTTGACACTTAAACCGCTGCCGAGTTAACACTTAAACCGCTGCCGAGTTAACACTTAGACCGTTGCCGAGTTAACACTTAGAGAATTTCACACCACTTCTTGAACCAGAGCCTTCCTCTCTTACTATCCTCCACGACCTAAAGAACTGCCGCTTTAAGGAACCAGAAACCTAACCTTAACTCGCGAGAAATTCCTTGGGTCGCAGCCGATTTAACACTTAGATGCCCAACTCGAATTCTCACTTAAAAGCATAGTTCCAATTTGAATTCTTAACTTGATCTACTGTGCTAAACAGCTTAAATTTTGGATCATTTTAACCTTGTTGCTTTACTTCATAGACCACATTGTCTCATAGGCTAACAACCTGCTGAAAACAACAATCACAAAGACCAAGGCGAATATATTGCCATTGACTGCCCACATCAAATGACAGATTAACCGACATAAAGTAATCAATTTAAATACACTGTATGAAATGCTGTGAACCATTCAACTAAAGTGAAGTATTAATGCAAAGCATCGCTAACTTGAACTGATTTGCTTGCATCAACATTACACTTGCATATTAAAACAATGAATCTTGGACTTTATAACCGACAAATGCTTGCTAGCTTTTATTCCAATTACATTTGTTTACTGCTTGATTGATTTTACACAACACTCTACACACTTTAGGAAACGTGCACCTTCATGTTTGAATATCCAGGTTTTTATGTAGAATGACTTCCCACCGAGAAGAAGAAGTGGTGACTCAAGAGGAAGAAACTTTCCCGATAGCTGTTCCCATAGAGAATCCTCCGGAGAGAACCTCGACTATTCTAACTTCGAGAGCGTTTATTCAGCTGCGCACTCAATTTGGCTTTGCTGAAAGTGATGTCCTACTCCCTGGGCCAAGTGATACTGCTGACAATCCTCCCCATGGTTTTGTTGCAGTCAACCGCCAAATGTGCTTAAGTGGGGCGATTCCTCCTTTTAACGACTTCCTTCGAATTCTTCTCCTTCGGTTGACGATCTCTCCGTTCCAACTTCATCCTAATGGCTATGCCATCTTGATGGGGTTGTGTGTTTTGTTCAGAAGAACTCTTGATCGCCTACCGAGTTTTGAAGAAATTCGTTATCCGTGCTCTTTTTCAAAGAGTAAAGATCATCCTTCCCTTATTATTGTGAGAAGTGCTAGAAACCGCAAGCTCATTTCCGATCTTACTGAAAGCGTTCATGGATTTTTGAACCAGTTTTTCTTTGCCCACTGTCCCCCAGGGTTTTACGCCATCTGGAGAGTAGGAAGTAAGATTAGTGTTTTTATTTCTTCCGTTTTGAAACTTTTTCGAGATCCGAACTTTCAGTTGCTAATTTCATTCTTTGTTCCTTTCAGCACTTCCTCTCCCTTCTAGAGATCCAATTCATAAGCAAGTTTTTGAGAGGTTGAGTGCCGTGGCCGCAGAAGAGAGGAGCATAAAATTTCTGTTAAGGGATGAATTTTTACATCAACATGGGCTTCTACACGCTTCTCGCTCGATGCATGCTCATGAAGTTCCAACGGAAGTCCCTGATTCTCCGATAAAGACTCCTGAGTCTTCGCTAGTGAAGTGCTCCACTTCTGTTGATGTTGCGGGGCCATCTGATAAACTTGCCCCGGTTATCGAAGAAGAAGAGCCTCTGGGATCTTCCCATCATTCACAAGATTCTGGTGAAAAGGCTAAGAAATCCAGTCCTGTCAAGCAAAGCAGGGACGATACCTTCGAAGGATTGAGTGACCTCTTCGCTACTTCACAAGAGATCTCCAAAGATGACCCTACTACTGTCGGGATTTCTTCTTCAGTAGTTGAAGCTACTTCTATTTTGCAACAGTCGCCGTCGACTCAAGAGTTGACGTTAACTATTGCACCCACAACCACTCCCCAAATAAAGAGTGGTTCGTAGATTAATGCGCGTAGTTTGCACATCACACACACTTAGAATTTCTCATCACTTCTATGCACTTATCTTCTTGTACTTTAAAGATTTCTAAAGCTTATTATTTTAATTCCAGATTCTCCTATGGGGCGCAGTGGCTCGTACTATGATGATTTCCAGCGCTACGGGAGGCGTAGCCAGTATGATTACAGGCGTTACCTTCCTTCTTACAGAGAGTCGGATGAAGAGAGGGCCATCAGGAAAGCCGACGAGAGACGAGCATATGAAGAACGTCGCCGAAGGGAACAAGAAAGACATGATCTTCCCCACAGAGATGATGATACCCAAAAGAGAAAAGCTCATGATGAGAGAGGAAAGAGTCACATAGACGATTCTTCTAGCAAGCGGGCTAGACTTACTGAAGAAACAACTCCTTCAGCTTCTGAACATGTCCCTGCTCAATCTCCTGCTCCCGCCCGCTCCGACATTCAAGCAATCATCAACCGGCCCGCATACCAAGTCGGGCAAGGTCCTCCCACTCTTCAAAGTCGATTTCCTCAGTGGTGCCTGAGAGGGGTTCGATTTGATCTCGACTTGGTTCCCCTCGACAAACCGGCTATGCTGCGAAATCTTGATACTGTCAGGACCGATATCGAAAGAATGTCGAACTGGCAAAAACTCGTCGACGAACTTCAGAGGGTTAACCGAGCCAATCTCGAGGCCATGCTAACAATGGAGAATGATAAGGCTGAGTGGCAGAAGACTCTTGAACAGCATGACGCCGAAATGAGAAGTATTGCTTCCTACAATGAAAAGCTGGAAGCGGAAGTAGAAAAACTTAAGGAAGAATTAGCTACTTCGTCTACTTTCCATTCACAAAAGGAGAGCATGCTTCAGCAACAAGTACGAGATGCGCATGCCAGTCAAAGAGCAGTCGAAGATAAGCTTGCATACAAGGAAAAGGTCATAGAAGAATATCGTGCTGAAACTGTACAACTGCGAGAACAGACCGGCTCTCAAAGCTTGGAGATAGAGTTGTTAAAAACTCGACTTGCTATGGCCGAAAAGGAGCGCGACGAGGCTGTTGCTGGTAAACTTGCGGCCGAAGAGGCTCATCAAGCAACCAAAGCTGACATTAGCTCCACATTATTCGATTTTTATCTGCACAGCATTTTGGGACGTGGCAGCCTTGCCTTTCTAGGCCCCAAGTATGAAATCACACTGGCTGAAGTTTGGGAGGCAGCACTTGATATGCTCGGTGGTAAAGGTGCTGGATATGCTGAGTCAGCCCTTGAAGAGCATTATCTTGATGATGAGGCCCGTGCCGCTCTTGCCAAGGGAAAGGAGCAGCTTGCCAGAGTGCGGGCCGGGATGGCGGAAGAGGAGCGCTTTGAAAAAGAAGTATCACCTACTACCTCTGAACGTCCTCTAGTTTCTCCCGAGGTGGACATTACAGGCTCTAGTGCTCATTCGCCGCCTCCTACAAAAACCGGGGTAATTACCCCTACTGATGAAGAGGCTTTGGAGGACATTGGGGCTCAGAATTATGAGATTGAACCGACGAAGCCAATATCTTCAGGTAATTTCGACATTGGTCCGATTCAGGTGGATTACCTGCTTATTCCTCAAAAATTTGATGAGCTTCTCGATTACCTCTTGAATCTCGATGAACCCATATCTCCCTTCTTTCGGGAAGATACTAACATTTTCAAATTTTCTTCTTCTGCAGTTGAAACAACAAGTGCCGTGCAGACTTCGCCTTCTCTGGTTATTCCTCCTCCATCTCTTCAGCTGACTCCTCCTTCTGCTTCACAACCTGGGTCACAAGAGGAGAAAATTGAGGCTCTTCATGGTTTGGATGACCCTATTGCCTCGCAGGAGCAAAAAGATGAAGGAGGCGAGATCTCTCCGGAGCGGACTCCTTCTGACGACGTAGTTTTGTCCGCTCTCGTTACTCCGGGGAGTGAGTCTTCTTCGAAGAATAGGAAGAAGCATGGGACATCGAAGAGGAGGGGGAAGAAAATTATCACCACAGAAGAGGAACCGGAAATTGCACCAGTTGCACCCCCCTCCCCTTCTTCCCTTATGCCTTCAGACCAACTTGAAAGACCTGAAAAGCTAATCACTCGGCCGGGTAAAGGGTTTAAAGGCGGCAAGAAGAAATGAAGAGTTGAGCTTTTTGATTCCTTTTTTGTGTAATGGTCGGATGTTGTGCAGGCACCGGCCCCTGCTTTTTTATTTTGAAACCTGTATCTGCAATATCTGCAATTGAATAAAATGATTCTTTATTTGTACAGACTTTTGTTTGAATTTGAGAATGCATTTATTATTCATTTTTGCACAAGTTTATTTATACGACGTTGCGGTGAGCTTGTGGTATGTTGTTTGAGCGTACTTTACCGACATAGTTATACCGCTTTGTATGTAACTATACCATGTTGCCCCTATACCATGAGCTTACTGCAATATCGTATACTTTGAGGGGACTTGCACTCTCGTTTTCTAAAGAATAATTACTTCATTCTCGAAGATAATTTTCGTAGAGTGCAACTTCCTTCATATAAGTTTCTACGCTTTGCCCTTCGAAGAAATCACTTTTTCCTTTTGCGTATATATACATTTTGCCAAGTGAATTCTTCTATGTGGTAAAGCGGACCTCTGAATGTACTTTAACTTTCTTTCCCCCTTTTTTTTTTTTTTTTTTTTTTTGATAAAAATTTGTGCCTCTGAGGAGATATTTTTTCACGTTTCAACACTTGGAAGTTTTATTTCAATCTTGGTGAAACGTGGGCTTCTGAAGAGGTCTTTCTTTTTAATTGTGACCCCGGGAGGGGGTTGTACCTCTGAGGAGGGATTTCTCACGTTTCAACACTTGGAAGTTTTATTTCAATCTTGGTGAAACGTGTACCTCCAAAGAGTTGTGCCTTCGAGGAAAGCCTTTTCACGTTTCGACACTTGGAAGTTTTATTTCAATCTCGGTGAAACATGGGCTTCCAGGAAGGTCTTTATCTTGTTTTGCATTTCAACTTTGGTGAAGTGAAATTCCGAAGAGCGGTTGTTACACTTCAACTCCTGGCGAAATGTGCCTCCGAAGAGGGCTTTTATTTTGTTTGCATTTCAACTCTGGTGAAGTGAAATCCGAAGAGCGGTCATAACACTTCAACTCCTGGTGAAATGGGCCTCCGAAGAGGGCTTTTTATTTTGTTTGCATTTCAACTCTGGTGAAGTGAAATCCGAAGAGCGGCTGTTACACTTCAACTCCTGGTGAAATGTGCCTCCGAAGAGGGCTTTTATTTTGCTTGCATTTCAACTCTGGTGAAGTGAAATCCGAAGAGCGGTCATAACACTTCAACTCCTGGTGAAATGGGCCTCCGAAGAGGGCTTTTTATTTTGTTTGCACTTCAACTCTGGTGAAGTGAAATCCGAAGAGCGGCTGTTACACTTCAACTCCTGGTGAAATGTGCCTCCGAAGAGGGCTTTTATTTTGTTTGCATTTCAACTCTGGTGAAGTGAAATCCGAAGAGCGGCTGTTACACTTCAACTCCTGGTGAAATGTGCCCCAGAGATGGTTTACATTGCCTGGAAGTTACTCTCTCATGGTTGGTGGGTCATGACTCCTCCAATCTTTTTTGTTGAGTAGAGAACTTTCTTTTTTGTGGCATATGTCCCATTAGAGGTCTTTGTCCTCCGAAGAGTTGTGCCTCCGAAGAGGAGCATTTTGCCTCTGAAGAGGGCTTTGGTCTCTGAGGAGAAGCATTTGGTCCCCGTAGAGAAGCATTTCGCCTCCAAAGAGGGCTTTGGTCTCTGAGGAGAAGCATTCGATCCCCGTAGAGAAGCATTTCGCCTCCGAAGAGGGCTTTGGTCTCTGAGGAGAAGCATTCGATCCCCGTAGAGAAGCATTTCGCCTCCAAAGAGGGCTTTGGTCTCTGAGGAGAAGCATTTGGTCTCCGTAGAGAAGCTTTTCGCCTCCAAAGAGGGCTTTGGTCTCTGAGGAGAAGCATTTGGTCTCCGTAGAGAAGCTTTTTGCCTCCGAAGAGGGCTTCGGTCTCTGAGGAGAAGCATTCGGTCTCCGTAGAGAAGCATTTCGCCTCCAAAGAGGGCTTTGGTCTCTGAGGAGAAGCATTTGGTCCCCGTAGAGAAGCATTTCGCCTCCAAAGAGGGCTTTGGTCTCTGAGGAGAAGCATTCGATCCCCGTAGAGAAGCATTTCGCCTCCGAAGAGGGCTTTGGTCTCTGAGGAGAAGCATTCGATCCCCGTAGAGAAGCATTTCGCCTCCAAAGAGGGCTTTGGTCTCTGAGGAGAAGCATTTGGTCTCCGTAGAGAAGCTTTTCGCCTCCAAAGAGGGCTTTGGTCTCTGAGGAGAAGCATTTGGTCTCCGTAGAGAAGCATTTCGCCTCCGAAGAGGGCTTTGGTCTCTGAGGAGAAGCATTCGATCCCCGTAGAGAAGCATTTCGCCTCCAAAGAGGGCTTTGGTCTCTGAGGGGAAGCATTCGGTCTCCGTAAAGAATCATTTCGCCTCCGAAGAGGGCTTTGGTCTCTGAGGAGAAGCATTCGATCCCCGTAGAGAAGCATTTCGCCTCCAAAGAGGGCTTTGGTCTCTGAGGGGAAGCATTCGGTCTCCGTAAAGAAGCATTTCGCCTCCGAAGAGGGCTTTGGTCTCTGAGGAGAAGCATTCGATCCCCGTAGAGAAGCATTTCGCCTCCGAAGAGGGCTTTGGTCTCTGAGGAGAAGCATTTGGTCTCCGTAGAGAAGCTTTTCGCCTCCAAAGAGGGCTTTGGTCTCTGAGGAGAAGCATTTGGTCTCCGTAGAGAAGCATTTCGCCTCCGAAGAGGGCTTTGGTCTCTGAGGAGAAGCATTCGATCCCCGTAGAGAAGCATTTCGCCTCCAAAGAGGGCTTTGGTCTCTGAGGGGAAGCATTCGGTCTCCGTAAAGAAGCATTTCGCCTCCGAAGAGGGCTTTGGTCTCTGAGGAGAAGCATTCGATCCCCGTAGAGAAGCATTTCGCCTCCAAAGAGGGCTTTGGTCTCTGAGGGGAAGCATTCGGTCTCCGTAAAGAAGCATTTCGCCTCCGAAGAGGGCTTTGGTCTCTGAGGAGAAGCATTCGATCCCCGTAGAGAAGCATTTCGCCTCCAAAGAGGGCTTTGGTCTCTGAGGGGAAGCATTCGGTCTCCGTAAAGAAGCATTTCGCCTCCGAAGAGGGCTTTGGTCTCTGAGGAGAAGCATTCGATCCCCGTAGAGAAGCATTTCGCCTCCGAAGAGGGCTTTGGTCTCTGAGGAGAAGCATTCGATCTCCGTAGAGAAGCATTTTGCCTCCGAAGAGGGCTTTGGTCTCTGAGGAGAAGCATTCGATCCCCGTAGAGAAGCATTTCGCCTCCGAAGAGGGCTTTGGTCTCTGAGGAGAAGCATTTGGTCTCCGTAGAGAAGCTTTTCACATTTCATCTCACGGGAGTATGTTGACCGGTTGTGGTGAAATGCGTGCCCCTAAGTAGGGTTATTGTCAGGAAGTTTGGAGTTTCCTTTTCTCGGTTGGATGGATTCTCGGGAGTGTGTCGACCAATAACTCCATGACTTTGTAACGAGAAAGACGCCTTTTTTTCTTTCGGTGAAGCCCGCTTGAGGTCTTTATCCTCTAAGGAGTTATGCCTTCAAAGAGGGCTTGTGCTTCTGAAATATTCTTTTTGCCGGCTGACGCTTACTCTCGCATGTCTCTTTGTCGTTGATTCATGTTGACAATCCCCATTGCTTCGCAAGTGTCACCACTTTCAGCTGCCAAGCCTCTCCCTTACCCGAAGGAGTATATTTTTATAGTTAAGCAAATTGGTGGTGGCAGATATAGGTTCTTTAACTTGCTGTTTGTTTGTTCAAGCATTTGTAGTTAGCTATATATGATCTGCTTCTATCCACCTTGCTTACTTTCGTCTGAAGTTCTCCTTTTGTAGGATTTGAATATGGGAATTTTGAATGGCTCAGTGCTTGACTGCTGGATGATGTCGCGGATCACTTGGTCTTGTGACTGGTAAGCTTTGTTTTTATGGCCTGCATTATTAAATCATTTTTTTTTAGTAACACGATTAACGTATTTCATATGCCGAAATAAAACAA
This sequence comes from Allium cepa, assembly GCA_030765085.1. Classification (NCBI taxonomy): domain Eukaryota; kingdom Viridiplantae; phylum Streptophyta; class Magnoliopsida; order Asparagales; family Amaryllidaceae; genus Allium; species Allium cepa. Next base: position 239,945,139 of record CM060930.1, read on the forward strand.
AGCAGTTTATAGTAGTAGGGAACACAAGAATTATAGCGGTTTAGCCGAAACTGGGCCTATATCCACTTTATAGCTTTTGTTATTCGCCTGCCTTGCAATTGCCCTTAACAAGAGAATCATATATTTGTAAATTCTTTGCAATATTTCAGCAAAGTTTTCATGTAAAATATGGATGTAAATGGTTGCTGTTCCAAGTTCTTGGAATTGGTTCTCTTTTGACAGTTGTGAATTTGATTGATTATATTAGCAATTCCTTAGTGCCGTCTTTAAGTGTGCATCATCTTCTTCTGTTGGCGGGTGGTTTTAACTGAAGAAACATACTCTAGCCAAATCTTATTTGTTTGCTTAGAGTACTTCTTATTCAGGATTTGACCCTGGAATTCTGTTGTTTAAGGCTTGCTTTTGAATGCTACCAAGGGTTGCTTGATATTGCAATGAATCAGCTTGGTATTGATTGCCTGCAAATTTAGATCGATAATCTTAGTGATATTCTCAGAGTATTTCACATATCGAAATAAAATAAGCGACTTGTAATAATAGGGAAAGCAAGACTTATAGTTTTTATTATTTATTGGCATTGTTTTTACAACAGAATTTGATACAAGAATCATTGGATCAGCACTCTTTTACAAATTTGAAACAAAGTGTTCAAGTAAGGTATGGAAGCAATTGCTGCCCCAGGCTTTAGGGATTGAATCTTTTGGCATAAGAGGACTGGATGGCAACATCTTTCAGAATCGAAACTTCCTTTCACTTTGAAGGTCTCCTTGGAGCGTGAGCACGTCTTCCCGCCTCATCCAATTTTTCCCTGCCTGGTGAGGGCTTGCTGTGATGATACTGATGATAGGACCTTCATCTCCCTGTGCCACGGTTCTTTTATTTGAGCTACATTGTTGAGCGGGAACCAGCTGCACCTTAGAGGATGAGGAGTAGTTAATTCCATCTTTTTTCACATACTGTTGCAGTTCATTCTGCTTGATCAATTCTTCAATCTCCTTCCTTAGATGGCGACATTGGTTAGTTTCATGGCCAGGTTGATTGTGAAATTGACAGAATTTCCCATTGTCTGTCGCGCTTCTCCTCATCAGAGATGGTTTGGGGTACACAACAACATCCTTTGTTGCCAAGAAGATACTTTCCGGAGTGTCGGTCAAGGGAGTGAAGTCGGAGGGTATGAAGCGTCGAGCTTTTTTCAAGAGTTTCTGCTTTCTCCTTCCCCCATTCTTCTCTTTTTGTTCAATCATTTCCGGTATGTATTCTTCATCGTTACCAGGACTCAATGGGTAATCGTCAACTATTCTTTCAAAAGTTCGCCTTGACAAACGTTCGTGGATAGTTGGTCGTGGCCATGAATTCTCTGTTTGGGGGAATGTTCCAATAGTAATGCCAGTTGCTCGTTGAGGAGTATTCCATTCTTCTGAAACCTGGGCCTCTTTGGCAATGGTTTTTATATCACTTTCTAGTCGATGGACTTCTTCCTGCAATGCGTTCATCTTATCCAGTATCCTATTGCTTTGAACTTCCATGTGTTGATATATTCCATATATCACGGCGTTTAATTCAGCCCTTGTGACTCCAATACTTGAAGCTGTTTCACTTAGCGTGGGAAGAGCAATGGCATTGCTGCAAGTACCTTCAAACCTCAAAAACTTCCATTTCCTTTCTGAAGCCATGATTTCTGTTAGAATTTTGTTGAACAATGGTTGAAGTTTGCCCTGAGTTCAATTCTCAGTGAAAGCACCAAAAATGTTAACGCTAAAAGGTGAACGCTAACACCCCGGTGTGTGAAGTGTAGTTGTGAAAGCACCACCTGATAGATCGGGAAAGAATTACAAGCAAGTAATAGCGGAAAAGCAGTAAACAACAACAATTTTATAGTGGTTCGGCTTAAGGGTATAGCCTACGTCCACTCTAAGTACTTTTATTAATAATCTCGTTACAAGCTGATACAATTCTTCTCAAGTACAATATACTTCAAGTTACAAGTGATTTGGAACAAGTCTTAAGCTTCAATATCGATTAAAGTCCTTAAATTCATGTTGAAGATGTGTGGTTTCTTCGTGAAGTTCTTTGATGTATTCCTCTAATCTTGAAAGCTCTAAGTGTTGATGAGGTTCTCAATGCAGCAAGGTAACGGTGTATGAAGAGAATGTGCCAAAAAAAAAAGTCCCCTCAATGTTGGAGGTGGCTGTCTATTTATAGAAAGTTCCGGTCTGGAATTATTGCCAAGTCCTAAGTCGTGGCCGATTTAAGTTAAGTCGTAGCCGACTTAATATGAGTCGTGGCCGGTCCATCTGGCCCCTTCATGGCTTCACAAGAGTTCACTTGCACAAGTCCTAGGTCGCCTCCGAGTCAACACCACCCCTTCTTAGTAATATGGCCTCGGGTTTGCATTTAATAGCTTTAAGTCGTTCACGACTCAAATCAGGTCGTGAGTTGTGACCGAGATAACTGGGAGCTGAATCGTGCACGAGTTAAAAGGCTGCTGTGCTGAGTAGCTGCATTGAACTCATCTTCCTTTTCTTGAGTCGTGAACGAGCTAACATTGGTCCTAAATCGGTTGTGACTTGGGTCGGCAACTATTCTAGGTCGCCAGCTTGGTAAAACATTAGATCGGTAACTCGGTCAAGTCACTGAGTTGGCATCTCTTTTAGGCCTTAGGTCGGCCTTCCTATTAAGTCGGCATCCTCTGAGTCTTAAGCCAGTACCCACGTTAGGTCGTCCACTGTTTTAGCTTTAACTCGGTATTTCTTAAGTCGGTATGCCTCTCAAACCCTTAAGTCGGTAACCCTTTGAGCCTTAAGTCGGTCTCCCTGATAAGGCAGTTAGGTCGGTATCTATGTTGAGTGTTAGGTCGGCATACCCCTTAGGCCTTAGGTCGGTACCCCTGTTAAGCCTTAAGTCGGCATGCTTCTAACTGTTAGGTCGGAACCTCTTGATGCACTAGATCGGTAAGTCATGGTCGAGGCGGAGTTAACAGGAATCAACTTAGATCGCTAAAAGTTGGAATCACAAACAAATAGGAAAACTAGGAAAAACAGGGAAACAGGAGCAGGTCGGTTGACCGGACTCCCTGAGTCGGCTGACCGAACCAGAAACAGAAAGTTTCGGCTACAGCTTCGGTCGACCGGCCCAGGGGGTTCGGTCGACCGAACCTAATGCCTTGCATTACTCTACCCTATTTCATCGAAGTGCAAACACTCCCAAAACGCAACCGGTCGAGCAATGGACCTAAGGAGCTTTTGCCAATCGATACCCCAGCTCCATTGGCTCTCCGATTCGCCACCAAAAACATGTTCAAACATCAAAGTTAGGATCTTTAAAGAATTGAACCCAAACACTAAAAATTTGGATATCCACCAATTCAATCCAGACCAAAAGCAAGTGCACATGAACAAGTGTTAGGAATTCATACCCAACAATCAAAGATAGATATAAAGCATAGATGTGAGATAAAAATCTCGCCTTTTAACTCACAACAAGAAGAAGAAGCTCAATTGCAAGGAGAAGACCAACCACTCTCCACTTCAACTCTACTAGCTTCAATCTAGGATCAAAACAAGTATTTTCCTAAGTTAGGTTTAGGAAACATTCTGAAATTGAAGGAGAAAGAGTTGGAGAAGATGAAGAGAGGGCTTACCAATAGCTTCACTTTGATTTTTGGAGCAAGAATTCAAGTTTATAAGAAAACTAGGGCTTGGAATTTCTAATTCTTCTTCCTTTCCCCCATTTTCAGTTTTAGCTTAAATTTTAAAATGGAAAATGAGTGAATGGAAGGAGAGGGACCGAGTTAGGGTATTTAGTTAGCTAGTGGGCTGAACCCAAACCCAAAACCCAACTAGAAAAAGTAGCAAAATTCAACTTACTCCAAACATATCAAAGCTTATACTCAAAAAGATCACAAACGCCATTTTGAACTCAATGGAAGTGATTTCGAGTCCTAATTCAGCCGTTTGCAAAAAGTAACATTTCGGATCCAAAAATCCGACCAACGACGCTATATTTAAATAAAACATTTAAATGTATAACCGTTAAATATGCGGGTTGTTACATTAACAAAGGGAATTACATAGTAATTATGTTTGATAATGCGAAGAATAGGGCTAGTTAAGGGCGACCATCATAGTCTTGCATTAGATTAGAGCTAAGTACGTCGATATTTATACTCTTTTTTTTCATTTCGTCTCAAGTATTCGACAAACTTAATTCCTATCTGATAGACTACTATGGTGGCTACAAAATCGATTCGAAAACAAAACATGATAACTATATTAATTACAAGTCACAGAATAGCAACAGAGAAATGATACAAATGAATACATACATCAAATGTAATACAACATGCCACTAGTGGTGTACAACCACAATATATACATACATGCCTGCAAAAGAATATGTAAATCACAAGTTCCTAACAGAAAGACTACTACACAAAACCTATGCCATATCCCAAGTCGATGGTGAAGTCCAAAAGTTAAAGCAAGCTAAGAGTCCAACTACCTAACCTGCAACTCGGTCTGACCCAAGTAATAAATACATGGGTTAGGCTAACTAGAACATGATATTAGTGTAAGATGAGAGGAATATAAGTGCATAAGGGAATTCTTCCTTTAGCTATAAAGGAAGGGTACAAGTATAGTATAATCTTAATGCATGGTATATGTTCGCCAAGGGTTGTCGCATGAATAGGTTTAATTCAACATAAGAAATTTCATACTTAATGGAATTCAACTCAAGTGCAAGGAATCAGACAAAAGTCATAAGAGAAACTCATCAAAATCCCAATATATATCTCACGGAACTCAAGATAGATTTCAAATCTCATAAAACCGAAATCACCCTATATAACATCTCATGTAGCACTAGGCTATCGATGTAATAAAAATATCTCAAAATGGTGAAATCGTATAAAATTCAGAAAACCCCAGATTGGCCAGATCCCTGATTGCAAAGCTGAAGCAATGCTGGACATGCTAAACTCTTGTCCAGTGCTATTTATAATTTAGGTACCTAACTCGTGGACCCGAAGGTCACAGCTGTGGTGGCCGATGTCACATAACTCATGGTGACTGAAGTCGCATAACTCATGGTGACCGAAGTCACATAACTCGTGGTGACCGAAGTCACATAACTCAGATAACCCGAAGGTCTATAGCACTAGCATACTCGTGCATGTGTCACAAACTCTCGGAAAGGAACCCGAAAAGTGTTAACGGGCGTCCCATACCACATGTTCGCACTAAACGGTTTACTAACCGCTAGTTAACTCCACATCATAAAAATAAAATCACAAACCTCATAAATCTTAGAATACTCATGTATCTTCCCTCGTATCATCGGCAAGTGCAAAGAAATCTCATAGTGGTTTCTCATAAACCATAATTTCTTAAAAGGGAAATCTCATCTCCAGACTTGCCTCGTCTCATCGACGAGTAAAGCAACATATATATAAGTGGTTCTCATTGATTATTACCCCTATAATAGGAGATCTTGAACCTTTCGATTCGCCAAATATTGGCTAACTAAGAAAATTCCTATAATAGGAATTATAAATCTAAATTATCAATTCAAACAATATAAACAAGAGGTTTCGATTGTACAAGTCCGGAATTAACCGAAGAAGTAAACTCACGTGTCCCACACCACGTGTTTTAGTAAATCGTTTAATTATCTTTCTCATATGTCCGAAAAGTGCAAAAACATGTATTATTATATAGAAAATAATTTATTATAGAAAAACAAGCTTTTAAAACTATTTTCGAAATCGTTTGGAAAAATAACTTTTGAAATTCTTCTATTATAGATAATGTATAATTTTAATGGTTCTATATTAATTATAAATACTGTAAAATATTTATTTCAAAAGCTAAAAAAAGAATCTTTTGAAAACAGTTAAGGAAGCACTTGCAAAGAAACGACAAAAATTAACAAAAATTCAATGAAATAATTCATAAAATCTTCATACGAAAATCCCCTAAAAATTCACCAACCCAAAATAGAGACAAGTGGTAATATTGGCTCTTCCATCTTAGGATCAAGCCGATGAAAAAAAAAACATCGAAAAAAATCCAGGTAAAATAATTTAAATGTTCAACTGGAGCAAAACATGCTCTGATACCAAGCTGTGACGCCCCACCTCGAGACCCACATTAACAAAGAGTATTACTGGGTAATACTGTCTACTAATGCAAAGAACAAGGCTGGATAGGATATGACCGTGGGGACTTTTAAATAAGAGTGATGCTTTGGATGTTTTTATTGCTAAAAAATAAAATAAAAACGAATAATTTCCCGTTTAAAATACCTCATTTTGACATGCTATATAGGATTTTAATAAGCGGTGGTCGTTAGAAATATGATAGAAATAGAGATGGTCATGGATTTTTTACCCACAAAAGTTATTATAAATCTTGTTTAAATTTTTAAAGAAATTTACAAAGTATACTAGCAAAAGTCATAATATATGATTAATATCAACACTCATCACTTTTTCAATCACTATTTATCTTTTTGATAATCAGTAGGGAGTCAGGTTAGTCAACATAGGTATTAAACATCAAATAAAAAATAAAATCAAATTTCTAAAATGCCTAAACTGAGACGAAGTTGAAAAAAACTATTTTCTCGAAGGGGTTTTGTGAATATGTCTGCTGATTGAGAATCAGTTGTAATGAAATTTATGCAGTTTTCTTTGGAGATGTGATCTCTAATGAAATGATGTCTAACATCTATATGCTTGGTGCGAGAATGATGTATAGGATTATTTGTGAGATCTATTGCACTTCTGCTATCACTTCTATGTTGTGATCCTCTTAGAGTCTGGTTCAAGTGTTCATATTTCCATTGATTTGAAAACTTCCTTGATATATTTGTGCATACTCCTATCTAGTGTGGTTCACTTGAGTCTAGTTATTTGGGTGTTTGTGTTTATTAAAGTCTTGTTGTAACTGAACTTAAGTGCTTGCATTCAGCCTTATGTTTGAAGTTCTGTTGTATGTGTGGATTCATTTGGCCTTGTTATGTTCTTGTATCATTGTAGAGTCTGCATTCTTGTTGATCTTGTAGTCTAGGCCTGCTGCTTTGTACATGTCTCTCAAACCATGTCTCTCAAATCTGGCATCACTCTAAGTCTAGTTGTCTTGATACTTGCCATTGCTTTGAGTCTTGATGTTGTTGACCTTGTTTGTGTTCTCGTAGTCATGTTCATGCCTGAACATTTTACTGTGTTGATTTAGAGACTTAATGTTGGTCTTGCTCATTGATCTGGTCACTTTTGAGTTAGTTTCTTTTCATCCATTCAGTTCACCACTACTGGTCTTGATTTGGTTCACTGAGAATCTGCTTCAAGTGTGCTTACTTTGTACATGTGATGGTTTGGATTTAAGTATTATTTTAACTTGAGTCTGGGCCAGTTCTTGTTGGTTGAGTCCACCGCTCTATTGCTTTGAGTCATACTTGAGATAATTCATGCGCTCACTTGTCTTAAGTTACAACCGAACACATTCCTTTGGTCTGGTTTAATATTGAACTATGTATTCATGGCTTCACAAGTCTGTTATCATATAATCTGGTATCACTTTTGTTGAGTCTTGCATTTATGTCTAATACTAGGTCTCTATTGCAATTGAGTCCGGTCATGGTTCAATCTCATCTGTTACATTTTGAAGTCATGTTCATGTTGTAGCTTATTATGGTCGAGACTTGAACTGTATGTAGTTGCTTGCTCCACTTGCAGCTATGTTTTGTATATGCTTGAATGCATTTGATACTTTGAACTGTAGTCATGTTAAATGCATATATATACATCCACTGAATCCATCTTCATGTTGCATTACTGGTTTTGGTTGAGTCTTCACTTGTAAATCTGTTACATGTATGTTGATTTGATGTAGAATTCCATGTCCAGTTTGCTTTGCATTGTTTTCAGACTTCGAGTCGTTGAGCATCTGTCCATTTCATTAAACATGTTACATGATTGTTGAGGTGCTTTTGGTCTTCATGTATGTGCTGTGTTGTACTCGAGTCTCTTTGTTGTATTAAGTCTGGTGTGTCTAGCTTCTATTTCATGTAGTCTGCACTTGTTACTTTGTACATATGGTGGTCCGGGTTCATTGATTTGTTAAGCCTGATCATGTGCATTTGAGTCCGACCATTGTATTGAACTTTTATTCATGTTCATTGACTCTCGTACTTGACCATTCTATTTTTGTTTTGTATTGTACCTGAGTTGAGTCCAACATTTGGTTGAGTGTGACCTTATGTTACATGTCCCTGCAATTTTATCAAGTGTACATTGGTGTGCATGCCTTTGTGGCATGTACAGTGATACACTGTGCATGTGACAAGTTGTTTGTGTAGATGAATTCAAAATAAATGATGATGAACAACCGTAATAACTGAGGAAAATGATATTTTCAAACACATACTTTTGTTGTATTCTGCAACATGTTTCTTTTTCAATTTTACCACGTCAGTGTTTATTTTGCAGATCATTCAGATGCTGGATGTAACGAACCGCCATTCATTTCACAGAATGACGCATCATTAATAAGAAAGAAAGGGATAGAAAAGTGAAAAGATAGAGAAGAAAAAACTAAACAACATCAGAATCTCACAGCGAAACGAATAAATTATATTAATCACATAACTATTACATAGTGTACAACATCCATCAGAGTTACACAGCTTATACAACATAAACTAGACAGTTATAAACACCTGTCTAGTATTTACTACTCAAGTACATCATAAAGGTACAGATATAACACTAGCACAGCGGAACCACTATATATCCACCCGCTGAAGCCTTCTGCTCCATATCTCGTCTAGAATTCGTCAAAGAAAACCTGAATCGCTTGGCTACTCGTAAAAAATTTGAGTACCCAAGAGTTTAAGAAAAACAGAAATAAACTCTGGATCAGACATAGGTCAGGTATGAGTAAACGGGTTAAAGTTGCTTAACTTTGAAAAACTTTGAAAACAAAGGCATCACGTAAGACTCCCCACAAATAAACATGGGTAAGTTTTTACCTTACGCAAACCAAAACTTTTGATAGAAAATCCGATGATATAATAATAGGGTCTAGGGTTTTCAAGTAAATATGAAATAGCCGAAATTGTTACATTCATTAAATTCCAGCATACTAGCCACAAAAGTGGGTAATATAATCAAAACCGTAAGGGCACGTAGGAAGAATGAGTTTCCATCAATGGCAGGGCTACTGCGGTACCGCCCGTCACAGTACGGGGCCTAGATCACTGTACCGAGGATTACTCCCAATCCCCTACAACACAAAGCCGGAACCATCCCTTACTGGAAAATCCCGAATAAGATAACACCGTGGTTGTAGCTAGCAACCGCCCACACAACCGAAAAAAGGTACTCTAGACAGGGGTTCATCTCATCCTATTTGGGTGCTACCCACTTAGCCTTGTTGCACCTCCCCTGTTTTAGCCATTCTCGGTTGATGAGGCTTGAGGCTATGATTACCTTTGTAGAACACATCTATCTTAGAATGCTCATCGTCCACCTGACGATGTGCTGAAAGCATTCAATCCATACAAGTTCGTTCTGGGTTCGAACGAAACCGAAGGCATTATCTTGTTGCACTCATTTTGGAATCACCTTCGAAGTTAACAACGATAAGCCTTGCACTTTAAACCACCATCTCAATCTTCACTTTAAAATGTCACGACCTATCGTTTAACTTGGATCGATGTGGTTTTCGGATATCCAAATTTGGAAACCCGATCCCGGTGTCATCGAAATCCAAACGTATCTTAAAGGCCAAGTTGTTTAAGGTTTAAACAATTTATTCAATTCAATACTTGAACTCACATAGCATTTAACACAGATAAATATCACACGTTTATCACAGATATATCTAATATCATATCATAGAATATCACAGCATATCATCCAATAGATATCATCCAATTCGAATATTCTACTCAAACAATCATCCATAAGCAACAATTATTAATCCATATTATAATTAATTTAATCAACTTAAATTAAATCAATTACTTAAGAATTAATTCCTAACCTTGCGAAATCAACCATTAATTAATTACAACCTTTTAATTAACTAATTATCCATCTATCTTAATTAATCACCCTTGATTAATCATTCATCAATTACATAAAGTAATTATCCTTTAATTAACTTAGAAATTAATTATCCTTAACCATTAACAGTAATTAACCTTTAATTACTTTCATTACATTAATTAATGCTTCTTAATTAATTACTTTCATTAATTAATTAACTATAATCGATTACATTAATGCTTAATTAATTACATTAATTAATTAAACTTTAATTAATTAACTCCTTAATTAATTATATTAATCTTTTAATTAATTATACCAAGTAATTAACCCTTAATTACTTCTACAGAGTAATTATCCTTTAATTACTTCCCGTTAAGTAATTTCCCTTTAATTAATTACATCTCGGTAATTATACATTAATTACTTACCCTAAGTAATTACACTATTAAGTATTCATACTTAATAAATCATCAAGATTATCTATAATTAATCAACCAATTAATTAATCACGTTCATTTGATTAATTACAATTGGGTAATTCATCCCTTAATTACCCTTTTAAATAAATTAATTAATCTTTAATTACATATTAATTAGTCCTTAATTATCAATTAATAAACCTTAATTATCAATTAATAAAACTTAATATCCAATTTATTAATCCTTAATAAATCAGTTAATCAATCCTTAATAACAATTAATTAACCCTAGATATCAATTAAATTAATCCTTAATTAACTTTAATTATAGATTAATAGTTTCTTAATTATTAATTAATAAAGCCTAATTATTAATTAATAAAACTTAATTACAAATTAAGTACTTTTTAATTATAAATTAATTAATCTCTAATCATTACTTAATCAACCTTAATTACTTAATTAATTAATCTCTAATCATTTAATTAATTATACAAATTAAAAATTAATTTTCAATTAACTAACTTATAACCCTAAATTATAAATTATAAATAAGTTAATTAAATCAATTAATTACTCTTAATTAATTTCTTAATTAATCTTTAATCATTATTACTTAAATTAATTAATTAATTTCAAGATAATAAAAACCTTAATTAATCCTAAGATAAAACAGTATCTTATTAATGCCTTTATTAACATTTACACATTTAAACCATTATATCTTAATAGTCAACTATACTTAATTAAATCAATAATTAAGTTTTAAAATAAAATAATCATATTAACTTGATAAATTAAAGCTATCAAAACATAACTTTAAAAATAACTTAAACATTTATCAGTTAATAGTTTTAAAAGCTATATTCAAATTTGAATTTAAAAACTTACTTATATATAAACTTTTTGAATTCATTACTAACTTAAATTTTAAAATCACTTTAAATTTACTTAATAAAAATTTAAATTTAACAAATTTAAAAATTCTTAATAAAATGTTAAAGAAAACATTTATTTTTATAAAGAATAAAATTTGAAGAAAAAAAATTCATTTCAAAATTTTAAATTTTCTTTATTTAAATTTAAAACTTGTTTTATAGAAACCTTTTTAAAACTTTTGAAAATTTCTTTTAAATCAGTCTGCTTCAATTTGAACCTGAGTATCACTCGAACCACTTCAAGTTCCATTTCTTTTCTTAAATTTTCAAAATTCTAATTTAAATTTAAATTTTAAAAATCCTGCAACAATTAAAAATTGTTAATAGGTTTCACACTCTAGTTTACTCGAGTTCCCACTCTAGACATCAACCCAAAAGCACGGAATCTACTTCGAGTCACAACCCAGCCCAAAAACACTAACACCAAAGCCTTCCTGTGCACATGCACCAGTGCCGGAGCCATCTCTGACCTCTGACGAACCCTATGGCACGTCACCCTACACCGTAGCAATCCTCTCCGATCACCAAATCACCATCACAAGGCTCGTTCCAGAATTTAGCATTCTAGTTGAAAACTGGAATCAACTCCTATGGCCAAAATCATCTCGAAGTCGCATCTCCGCCCGCTAGACAATGCGCCACCATAGTCACACCACCTCCGATCATCCACGAAGCCATCCCCAGAGTCCTATTGAACTCAATGCGCTAGAGAAGTAGCAACGATCCCATCTTCCAGACTCAACAAAATCAGGTTTAAAACCTAAATCCACTCGTCGCTGATGCCACGACCATCAGAAACCCCTCCTGCCATTTTTTTGGAGCATTCCGATATCCCGTTCTCCTCCAATTGAAGCCACGACCACGAAAAATGCTCTGGCCACCAGAATTTGCCCAAAAACCCAATTCCAATCACCACCAAAATGCATACTCAATGCATTATTAAAATTTCTAATTTTAGTTTTAAAAATCATAAATTTCAAAGATGATTTAAGTTATAATCTTGAATCAGTAAATTAGAGTGATGGATTTTAGCAGATTCAAGTCTTTTATTCTTCTTACTGTCTCTAGATAATTACAAATTTATCTTACTTAAATAAAAAATTTAAACCTTAATCTGTGCTTTAACAAACAGGTTTTGTTTGAAATCCAGATCCTAACAGTGATTCAATAAAAAGATATTGAATTTTGATTTTATTTTAAACTCTGTAATTAGAAACATAGAAGAATAGGTAAACTAATCAAGCATAGATCAAAACATCCATATACACAGAGACTTTCTTATACACATACATGCCAAACAGTTATCATCATAGAACTCACATGCAACAGATAATTATCTACTTAAATTTTAATTTAAAAATGTTTACTTACCATTTTAAAAATGCAGAAAGTTTTTGAAACTGGATGAAAACTTTGAAAACTTGAAACTTGAAAAGCTTTGGATTTGCAGAGATGATCTTTAAGACTAGAACATGATGATGATTCAACTTTGACCCCAGGTTGTAGTTTAAAATTTGAACTTTGCTTAAACGTTTGAAAGAAAAGTTGCAGGCTTGATTTTGCGAATGCTTTTCAGGTTGCATTTGTCTTTTAAGAGAAGAATTTCAAGTTTGGTTTGAGATGGTTGCAGACTTGAAAAGATTACAGGTTTGATGATTTTCTGTGGTTTGCATTTGGTTTACAGGAGATGAATTACAGGTTTGACCTGGAGGAATGAATTTCAAGCTTGAGAATAAAAGAGTTTACAGGTTTTGAAAATGCTTTTACTTGAATTTGATTTCAGATTTTGTTACTGACTTATTTCTTGTTTTAGAAAGTTTTTATAGGGTTTTGATTTGAGGACTCTCTGGTTTTTCAGAAATGAAGATACAAAAAAAAGGAAATGAAAAAAAAGATATATGCTTATATAAGTTTAAATTAGGAAAAAAAATTTAAAGAAAAAGAAAATAAAAGGAGGAAACTTGTCATTACAGTTGTTAATATGCTAACACATGTTGCTTATATTACTTGGTTTAATTACACTTTTATTTATATCATTTTTATTTATTTTTAAAATATTTTAAAGCTTTTAAATTAATTTTCCTAATTAATAAATACCTTTGTAAATAAATAAATGCTTTTCTAATTTAAAATAAATAAAACTTTTTTAAAAGAAAATAAAATTAAAACCAATAAAATTATGTATAATATTTTTAATCCATATTTAAATGTTAGTATAAACCTTTTTGTATTTATTTACTCTTAAATAAATACTTTTCCAAATTATATAAATATATTTCCTTAAAGAAAATAATGGAAAACAATCTTATTTTAAATAAAAACTTTATCCATATTTTATATCCAAACTATATTATTATTTCTATTTTAAGATATATATATTCCTTTAAATCCAGGTTCAAATTCAAATTAAATTTTAAAATCCAATTTCAAATTAATTCAAATAAATATATATCAATTTTAAACAAACACATTATTAATTTTGTAAATAATTATTCTATTTAAAAATAATTTAAATACACACACACACACACACACACACACACACACACACACACACACACACACACACATATATATATATATATATATATTTAAACACACTTATTAAATTTGAAAATAATAAGTCTATTTAAAATCTATTTATAAAATAACACAATTTAAATTTGTGAATTATCATTCCATTCAAAAATCTATTTATAACTATATTTAAAAAAAATCATTATATTAATTATTGTTTGAAATGAACAAATTTTACCAATTTTAAGTAATTAATTAAGAGACTATCACATTTTAAATTCCTTGAAATTCCAGGATATCACATTCCTCCCCCCCCCCTAAAAGAATTTTGTCCTTGAAATGTAAAATAAAAGATAATCCAAAGTTTTATTTTATTTCAACCAATTCAGGCATACATATCAGCCATACACAATCAATCAAACAACCAGTTTCATCCAAACAAACAATTCAATTAAACAAACAATTCTAGCTATCCGGACATAGATCCGGATAAGCTTCCTAAAATTATCCCGAGTTTCTCAGGTACAGATACTGGAATACTCGCTCTACTGAATCCAAACTAGCTACACTACTAAGATACTGAGCTCCTACTCATCTTGATCTACAATCTATACAAGAGATCCGACCATAGTCAAGATCTAACTCAACAACCAAATCCTTCGGGACTGCTGGTTCCGAAACCAGTGATGGATCATAGACATACACCCTCAGAGATACGTGAAATACATTGAATCCCAGTCTTCCAAACTGGCAATTCAACTCTTATAAGCCAAACAATTATTCTTAAAAAACTCAGAATAATCCAATATACCTCGGAGCTAACCTCACAATCTTACCCAATCTTAATGCTCCCTTTACCGGAGAAAATCTCAACAACAGCGAAGTCTCCAACTTCGAATTTCAAATTCCTCCGTCTCTTATCCATAAAACTCTTTTGGTGATCCTGGGCTGCCTACATCCTTCCTAATCAACTCAACCTTCGCTGATGCTTCTTGAAACAAACTGGACCAAAGATAACCCAACAAACTGGTCCTCTCAAGATCTACCCAAAATCCAGAATACAACTCTAATCCACAATCATCAGTAGTCTTCAAACTTACTTCTCTTATCCGAAAAAGACAAAACAAATGCACTCGCCAATCTGGCCTTATATCCTAAAAAATTTCCTGTAGAAATCCTCAATCCAAACACTACAACTTCTGGTTGCTTCCACTCTAGAACAACTGCCACCATGCTTCGGCTACACAACTCTGATCTGAAGAAGATGAGATTGCCGTCGATGAACACGAGCACAAACTAGACATCATACCCTGGAAATAAGGTTCAACAAATCCACAAAGAGAAAACTCAGAAGTTCCAAGAAAAACCGAGCTGCTTCACCAAATCCTTTCTCTAGGAGACATCCTTCTACCTAGCTGAATTACCGGTACCTCCATGAACCAAGTCGATACGGAACTCAATCTCCAATGCAAACAAATCTTTGACTTTCCTGAAGACATCCGAAAAATCTCTGACAACTCTAACTCTTACATGCTCTAGAGATGTCTCAATCTCAAGCAAAAGATTACTCGAGAGAACACTCAAACTATCGCAAGTCACTTTTGCGACGCCATCCAGTTTAATATCCACAGATAATGTTCTCTCTTTACCAATCAGAATAGCTTATCCTCGACCAATCCATCAAAGAAACGGATCCACTCTACTGCTTCTGAATTCCACCTCTAGGAAACTTCTAAGCCAAAAGATCTTCCTACTGACACACAAAACACCTCCGAGCTATACTGCTTCCACAGATGCCAAAGACTTCTATCCAAAGCTCCTTGATCTTCAAAATCAGATCAACCAATCCCACACAAAACCTTGAGATGGGCAGACATCTCCTTAAGAAACTCGGACCCCAACCCAAATACTAACATCGTTCAGGAACTCGGTCTCATCACTGACGCAGACACACTTCCTTAAACTTGTTCCAAAGAAACATCTTTGGAAATATCCATAGTCACTGCGTCCCATCACGCAGTTACTCCATCCTAAAGCTGCAAAGATGCCATAATTTGCTTCTGCACATCCGACAAATCCAAACTCTCTAAAATCCTCTCACACGAGCGCAATCAAATTTGCACCTCAAAGATGAACTCCGAACCTTTAAAAGGGTTCCTTCAGAGATTGGTGAAATCCTTACACCATATTACAAAGCTCACTCAAGACGTTATTGGGTCTACAGTCTCGATATATACACTTCCAACCTCAGCACTCAGACTTCTTCCATTTGTAGTCATGCTACACACACCACTACCCTTCCTACCTCTATAACTCATATTGGAAAACACCAATAGGTAATCCAACAAATAGGTAGAATAGATATATATAGAATATACATATATATATATATATATCAAAATTACAAGTACGCTCTCTCAAGAAAGAAATCACTCCAAAGCCTAGGTATTCACTCAACCTAGCACTCTGATACCACTGTAACAACCCACGCTTCATTCCACAGAATGACGCAACATTAATAGGAAAGAAAGGGATAAAAAAGAGAAAAGATAGAGAAGAAAGAACTAAAAAAAACATCAGAATCTCACATCAGAACGAATAAATTATATTAATCACATAAGTATTACATAGTATACAACATCTATCAGAGTTACACAGCTTATACAACACAAAATAGACAGCTATAAACACCTGTCTAGTATTTACAACTCAAGTACGTCACAAAGGTACAGATATAACACTAGCACAGCGGAACCACTATATATCTACACGCTGAAGCCTCCTGCTCCATATCTCCTCCAGAATTCATCAAAGCAAACCTAAATCCCTTGGATACTCGTAAAAAATTAGAGTACCTAAGAGTTTAAGAAAAACAGAAATAAACTCCGGGTCAGACATGGGTCTGGTGTGAGTAAACGGGTTAAAGTTACTTAACTTTGAAAACCTTTGAAAACAAAAGGTATCATGTAAGACTCCTTACAAATAAACATGGGTAAGTTTTTACCTTACGCTAACCAAAACTTTTGATAGGAAATCCGGTGATATTATAATAGGGTCTAGGGTTTTCAAGTAAATATGAAATACCCGAAATTGTTACATTCATTAAATTCCAGAATACTAGCAACAAAAGTGGGTAATACAATCAAAACCGTAAGGGCACGTAGGGAGAATGGGTTTCCATTAATGGCAGGGCTACTGGGGTACCGCCCGTCACAGTACGGGGCCTATATCACCGTATCGAGGATTACTCCCAATCCCCTGCAACACAAAGCCGGAACCATCCCTTACTAGACAGTCCCGAATAAGATAACCCCGCGGTTGTAGCTAGCAACCGCCCACACAACCGAATAAAAAGGGACTCTAGACAGGGGTTCATCTCATCCTACTTGGGTGCTACCCACTTAGCCTTGCTGCACCTCCCCTGTTTTAGCCATTCCCAGTTGATGAGGCTTGAGGCTACGATTACCTTTATGGAACACATCTATCTTAGAATTCTCACCGTCCACCTGACGATGTGCTTAAAGTATTTGATCCATACAAGTTTGTTTCAGGTTCAAACGAAACTGAAGGCATTATCTCGTTACACTCATTTTGAAATCACCTTCAGAGTTAGCGGCGATAACCCTTGCACTTTAAACCTCCGTCTCGATCTTCACTTTAAGATGTCACGACATATCGTTTAACTTGGATCGATGTGGTTTTCAGATATCCAAATTTGGAAACCCGATCCTGGTCTCATCGAAATCCAAAAGTATCTTAAAGGCCAAGTTGTTTAAGGTTTAAACAATTTATTCAATTCAATACTTGAATGCATACAACATTTAACACAGATAAATATCATACATTTATCACAGATATATCTAATATCATATCACAGAATATCACAGCATATCATCCAATAGATATCATCCAATTCAGATATTCTACTCAAACAATCATCCATAAGCAACAATTATTAATCCATATTATAATAATTTAATCAACTTAAATTAAATCAATTACTTAAGAATTAATTCCTAACCTTGCTTAATCAACCATTAATTAATTACAGCCTTTTAATTAATTAATTATCCATCTATCTTAATTAATCACCCTTGATTAATCATTTATCAATTACTTAAAGTAATTATCCTTTAATTAATTTAACAAATTAATTATCCTTAACCATTAACGGTAATTAACCTTTAATTACTTTCATTAATTACATTAATTAATGCTTCTTAATTAATAACTTTCATTAAACAATTAACTCTAATTAATTACATTAATGCTTAATTAATTACATTAATTAGTTAAACTTTAATTAATTACCTCCATTAATTTTAATTAATCATAAACAGTAATTACCATCCTGCAATTACATACCTTAATTAATTAACTCCTTAATTAATTATATTAATCTTTTAATTAATTACACAAAGTAATTAACCCTTAATTACTTCTACAGAGTAATTATCCTTTAATTACTTCCCATTAAGTAATTTCCCTTTAATTAATTACATCCCAGTAATTATACATTAATTACTTACCCTAAGTAATTACACTATTAAGTATTCATACTTAATCAATCATCCAGATTATCTATAATTAATCAACCAATTAATTAATCACGTTCATTTGATTAATTACAATTGGGTAATTCATCCCTTAATTACCCTTTTAAATAAATTAATTAATCTTTAATTACATATTAATTAATCCATAACTATCAATTAATAAACCTTAATTATCAATTAATAAAACTTAATATCCAATTTGTTAATCCTCAATAAATTAGTTAATCAATCCTTAATAATAATTAATTAACCCTAAATATCAGTTAATTAATCCTTAATTAACTTTAAATATAGATTAATAATTTCTTAATTATTAATTAATAAAGCCTAATTATTAATTAATAAAACTTAATTTCAAATTAAGTACTTTTTAATTATATATTAATCTCTAATCATTAATCATCCTTAATTACTTAATTAATTAATCTCTAATCATTTAATTAACTATACTTAGTCATAAATTAATTAATTTTTAATTAATTAACTTATATTCCTTAATTATAAATTATAGATAAGTTAATTAAATCAATTAATTACTCTTAATTAATTTCTTAATTTATCTTTAATTATTATTAATTTAATTAATTAATTAAACTTAATTTTCCTTAATTAACTTAATTAATTTCAAGATAATAAAAACCTTAATTAATCTTAAGATAAAACATTATCTTATTAATGCCTTTATTAACATTTACACATTTAAACCATTATATCTTAATAGTTAACTGTACTTAATTAAATCAATACTTAAGTTTTAAAATAAAATAATCATCATAACTTGATAAATTAAAGATATCAAAACATAACTTTAAAAATAACTTAAACATTTATCAGTTAATAGTTTTAAAAGCTAGATTCAAATTTGAATTTAAAAACTTACTTTTATATATAAATTTTTTGAATTCATTACTAACTTAAATTTTAAAATACTTTAAATTTACTTAATAAAAATTTAAATTTAACAAATTTAAAACTTCTTAATAATATGTTAAAGTAAACCTTTATTTTTATAAAGAATAGAATTTGAAGAAAAACAAGATTTATTTCAAAATTTTAAACTTTCTTTGTTTAAATTTAAAACTAGTTTTATAAAAACCTTTTTAAAACTTTTGAAAATTTCATTTAAATCAGTCTGCTTCAATTTGAACCTAAGTATCACTCGAACCACTTCAAGTTCCATTTCTTTTCTTAAATTTTCAAAATTCTAATTTAAATTTATATTTTAAAAATCCTGTAACAATTAAAAATTGTTAACAGGTTTCGCACTCCAGTCTACTCGAGTTCCCACTCGAGGCATCAACCCAAAAGCACGGATCCTCCTTCGAGTCACAACCCAACCCAAAAACACTAACACCAAAACCTTCCTGTGCACATGCACCAGCGCCAGAGCCATCTTCGACCTCTGACGAACCCTACGGCACGTCACCCTACACCGTAGCAACCCTCTTCGATCACCAAATCACCATCACAAGCCTCGTTCCAGAATTTAGCATTCCAGTTGAAAACTAGAATCAACTCCCATGGCCAAAATCATCTCGAAGTCACATCTCCGACCACTAGAGAACGCGCCGCCACGGTCACACCACCTCCGATCATCCACGAAGCCATCCCCAGAGTCCCATTGAACTCGATGCACTCGAGAAGTAGCAGCGATCCCATCTTCCAGACTCAACCAAATTAGGTTTAAAACCTAAATCCACTCGCTGCCGACGCCACAACCATCAGAAACCTTTCCTGCCATTTTTCCTGAGCACTCCTACATCCCGACCTCCTCCAATCGAAGCCACGACCACCAAAAATGCTCTGGCCACCAGAACTTGCCTAAAAACCCAATTCCAGTCACCACCAAAATGCATAGTCAAATGCACTATTAAAATTTCTGATTTTAGTTTTAAAAACCATAACTTTCAAAGATGATTCAAGTTATACTCTTGAATCAGTAAATTAGAGTGACGGATTTTAGAAGATTCTTAAGTCTTTTATTCTTCGTACTATTTCTAGATAATTACAAATTTATCTTACTTAAGTAAAAATTTTAAACCTTAATCTATGCTTTAACAAACAGGTTTTGTTTGAAATCCAGATCCTAACAGTGATTCAATAAAAAGATATTAAATTTTGATTTTATTTTAAACTCTATAATTAGAAACAGAGAAGAATAGGTAAACTAATCAAGCATAGATCAAAACATCCATATAAACAGAGACTTTCTTATATACATAGATGCCAAATAGTTATCATCACAGAACTCACATGCAACAGATAAATATCTACTTAAATTTTAATTTGAAAATGTTTGCTCACCATTTTAAAAATGCAGAATGTTTTTGAAACTGGATGAAAACTTTGAAATCTTGAAACTTGAAAATTGGATTTGCAGAGATGATCTTTATGACTGGAACATGATGATGATTCAACTTTGACCCCAGGTTGCAGTTTAAAATTTGAACTTTGCTTTAACTTTTGAAAGAAAAGTTGCAGGCTTGATTTTGAAAATGCTTTTCAGGTAGCAATTGTCTTTTAGCAGAAGAATTTCAGGTATGGTTTGAGATGGTTGCAGACTTGAAAAGATTACAGGTTTGATGATTTTCTGTGGTTTGGATTTGGTTTAGAGAAGATGAATTACAGGTTTGAGCTGGAGGAATGAATTTCAGGCTTGAGAATAAAACAGTTTACAGGGTTTTGAAAATGCTTTTACATTTGAATTTGATTTCAGATTTTGTTACTGACTTGTTTATTGTTTTAGAAAGTTTTTACAGGGTTTCGGTTTGAGAACTCTCTGGTTTTTCAGAAATGAAGATACAAAAAAAGGAAATGAAAAAGAAGATATATGCTTATATAGGTTTAAATTAGGAAAAAAAATTAAAGAAAAAGAAAATAAAAGGAGGACACTTTTCATTACCATTGTTAATATGCTAACACATGTTGCTTATATTATTTGGTTTAATTACAATTGTATTTATTTGACTTTTATTTATTTTTAAAAGATTTTAAAGCTTTTAAATTAGTTTTCCTAATTAATATATACCTTTGTAAATAAATAAATGCTTTTCTGATTTTAAATAAATAAATAAATAAAAATCAATAAAATTATATACAATATTTTTAATCCATATTTAAATGTTAATATAAACCTTTTGTATTTATTGACTCTTAAATAAATACTTTTCCAAATTATATAAATATATTTCCTTTAAAGAAAATAATAGAAAACAATCTTATTTTAAATAAAAACTATATCCATATTTTATATCCAAACTATATTATTATTTCTATTTTAAGATATATATATATACATATATTCCTTTAAATTCAATTTTAAATCCAGATTCAAATTCAAATTAAATTTTAAAATCCAATTTAAAATTAATTCAAATAAATATAGATATCAATTTAAAACAAATACATTATTAATTTTGTAAATAATTATTCTATTTAAAAATAATCTAAATACACACACACACACACACACACACACACACACACACACACACACATATATATATAAACACGCTTATTAAATTTGAAAATAATAAGTCTATTTAAAATCTATTTATAAAATAACACAATTTAAATTTGTAAATTATTATTCTATTTAAAAATCTATTTATAACTATATTTAAAAAACTCATTATATTTATTATTGTTTGAAATTAACAAATTTTACCAATTTTAAATAATTAATTAAGAGATTATCACTTTTTAAATTCCTTGAAATTCCAAGATATCACACTGGATACAAACTGGAATAGAGTTGAGAACAAAT
This sequence comes from Allium cepa, assembly GCA_030765085.1. NCBI lineage: Eukaryota > Viridiplantae > Streptophyta > Magnoliopsida > Asparagales > Amaryllidaceae > Allium > Allium cepa. Next base: position 239,967,389 of record CM060930.1, read on the forward strand.
ACGAGTGAATGAGTGATATGTAGTGAGATGAGAAACTGTAAATTGAAATTTTTAATGTAATCGAAATTGTATTGTAAAATGACAATGTGTAAATGTATAGTGAGTTTAAATTTGAACTATTCAAATTTTTAATAAAATATTTGTTAGAATATGAATTCTGTGTTACTTATTTTATTTATCAAATATTTATTTAATTATGCAAAAAATAAAATAGAACAATAACTAATACATTTAAATGAATATATATATATATATATAATCATCAAACCAAAATCATATACTAGCATATTCAATAGGTACAAGTCTGTTAAATATCCATTCATTCCTTGCTCTATGTCGTATAACACTGTTTTATCATATAGAATGATGTTGCACATTGTATCGTTTATGTTGCACTTTTTAGGTCTCGAATTTTCAAACGGGAATTACTTTTGACTGGTTTGAAAGTAATGGGAGCCGCAACCTATCAAATTAAATCTTCGTCAAACATCTACCCCTTTAATGGCTTCAACTAATCATGTCATATCTATGTGCATTATGACGGATTCCCTAAGTTTTACACGTCTTCTGTACCATCCCTCTTCAATTTGTACTGGCACATTTAATTTGCTTTTTGTACTCTACTCACTGTTACCCACCTATGCTATGCGCTGTCCACAATTAGATTTAGCATGTTCTATTGCAAATTCGACTTCCATCCACGTTATTAGTTCACATGTATTTGCACTGCCACGCAATCTTTGAACTCTGTTGATAGTAACATCAATAATGGCACGCCGTCCACAACGTACCTTAAAAAAATGTACAATGCTGTAGGAAAATGGGTCCATAAAATCGATAAGATTTTCCACCATTTCTCAGGGACTGAAGCAATATTTGAATTCAGACCGAGTAACTATGAAATGAATAATCCCGACGCTTATCTCACTACCAGAAAAATAAAAAATAATATAGCCGCGACGGAGACGGATTGTTCTCAAATTTGGATATATATTAACTTATAATTTACATACTTACTTGAGAGAAATGATGTATTTCTTATTTATTTAACTAGAAATTCGCTGTAACTTTAGTTTATAGTGCAGTCCTTAAAAAGTTATTTTTGAGATCGTCATTCAGTAACGAAAATCGACTAAACATTTTTTTTTTGATGATCTATAAGAATAAGATATGCGCGCGCGCACACATAAATACTTACACATTCATATCTGCTTCTGTCGTTTTTCTATCCCAGTTTATTTTCCAACCCGCAAAACATCGCTTGGTATGCAGTTATTTCTTTCAGAAACAGGAACAAATTATGCCACTTTGTTTAAGTATCTGAATATACTAAGGTTAAATATTTCTATTTCTGGCTATATTTTGTTTTGCAGAGTCCTACTTTAGGCTATTATACACAATACCAACCCTTAGATTTGTGTAAATGTGTGGAAGCTCTGCATCATCAAATATGTTACAACACTGGAAGCAATCTACCTGCAATAAGAGAAAAATACATCCAACATAAGGTAAAAACCTGTACATCCTGATCGACTTTTATTTTATATTGTTATGCACTTTGTTTAAAATGAGTTCATACTGATGACTTAAAGTACATCTTTGTGGCCAAGAAGTTTTGTCCTCCTTCAATACCTTCAGAGTATTTCAAGAATCCGAGTAAGTAGACTTTTTGTTGTTTGAAGGATTCATCCGAGGTTACAAGAATTAGTTAAATCAGATCCCATCATCCAGCTCTTAGCCTCTAACACTACCACCTACAGCTTTGCGATGGATTTCTAGGTGGGTTCTCATTTTCCCCCCTTTTCTTTTTCTTTTTTTATAGTAGCTGCACTGCATAATTTTGTACAAGCTGCCAACTATTACATCAAGCCCTCCAGTGTTCTGGTTTGCAATATTTTTTACAACTTTATCACAACAATCAAATCTATTTCAAGATACTAAGACACCAATTTATAGCTTTGGAAATTACCAAGGGCACAAATCTATTTCAGGATAATCAGATAATCAAATCAAAAGGAGTTGAGTTTGTTTCCATAATACACTACTGCTACTATATTTCAAAGCTTTATGAACTGTATAATATAATTACCATTTTTTTTCACATCTCAAACAACCGTTGTTTTTCCTTTAGTTGATATCTAAAATTTATTGAGATTCAACAAAAAAGACAATCAGTGCATTGTCAATATCTTTGATTGTAGCATTTAAAGTTTCAATAACATTATCCTTTCTGATATTTGATAACATTAATTGAGATGTTTTAGGAACAGTGTTGAAAGAAGAAATTTTAATCTTCTCATAATGGTTAGCCACAGAATGAAATAATTCTATACTTTTTCCTTTATTTGTTGATAATTCAACATGATGATCAAGAATTGACAGCTTTGTTTTAAATGAAATAGCGCATAATCGAATGCTGCATCTATTTAGCTTTGTTTTGGAGCAGGACTTTCCGGATGTATTTGGATGTTTGTTTTATTGCCTAGATGTATTTGTATGTTAGTTTTATTTCACATTCTGTAGCATAACTTTCAGATGATGAAGATAATTGTCACCCCTCTATTGCTTCTATACATGCATAGTTACAATGCTGTGTAGTTCTTGACCTATTTTCATGTTTGATAGGTAATTTTTGACCTATTTTATTCTTTTGGTTTTTATTAATAATGGGTTGAATGGTTTGGGTTGGGTTTACCCGATAAACTAACGGGTTAGGTTGGGTTGACCCGTTTAATAAATGGGTTTAATGGGTTGGGTCATTTTTTCTTTTAAATGGGTTGGGTTAATTTCAAACCAACCCATTTGCAACCCACCCAACCCAATCCGTTTGACACATAGAGTGCAACTAGGACATAGTGATGCTCATGGTTTAGGATTTGGAGCTAACTAGATATGACTGCTCTTGGTGGGTAAAATGGTGTGCCATAAAATGGGGATTGGCACCAACATAATTGAAATAACCATTGTCATATATAGATTGGGCTGCATTTTGTTTCTTTTAGCCCATTGCCATAGTATTCATATGTAATATAAATACTGATTGTTGTACCTGATATATTAATGTACTGAGAATTATTTCAATCGGCAATAAACTCAATTTTCATTTTCTTCTTCTATTCAGTCATCAAAATCAGAAAGGCGGCACTGCATTGCAAATTCTGACGTGGTATCTTTACAGCATTTCGATTGGCATGTGAGATCAGAATCATCATCGGATTGGACTTGGATTTAAAAAAAAATTGTGCTGATTATCCTAAACATTGGGAAAATGCAAAAGTTTTGCCTTGAGAGTGTTAAAATGCCGTAAAAAATGTATGTACTATGGCTAAATCTACTACTTTAATGCTAAGCACTTTGGAGGATTTTACTGTACTATTTTTGCATACGTTTGTTTTGTAAAGTGAGTGCAAACTTTATCAGTTTTTGCTTGAACAAAGATAATCAAATGCGCAGAAATATACATGTTTTGTTTTTTGACAGGGAATGAAGGTACAATCGTTTTATTTTTGGATATTCGTGATTTTAAGTGGGTACAAATTTTAAGTTCCAACTCTATTTCATTATTAACCTCGAAGAAAAGAGGGATGGATTCATTGATAACTGAATTTTAAGTCAACGAGTAGTAATAAAGTAACCTCAATCAGATATTCCTTTTGTGACAATGATGTATTGAAATATTCTATCTACATCTGCTTTCAATCTCATCTATGTGAATTCATCGTTAAAAGTAACCATTATACTATGTTGTTAACGTACCGAGCTTTAAACTATTTATGTTGCATAAATATAACCAAACCATAAATTATGTTTTTAAAACAAATATGTCTCATTTTATTTTCAGTGATGGCTGTCAAGTAATATACATGTTTTCCTTTCGATAAAGCCAATGAAGAAACAATTCTAATATTACTTTATGACTGAAATTTTGCCAAAGATTTATACAATTGTGTATGAATTTATAACATTTTACAATCATATTATACCCTACCTTGACAGTAATAACCATTTTACAATCATATTCAGATATACACTGCTTTAAGTACGACCATTTACTGATAAACAGAAAGGTTATTTTCAACCAGCTTTATTTTCAACTAGCTTATGACCTAAATTAAAGAATTTCCAGTAACATCAACTGTTTTTCTATCGCTCATGAAACTAAAATAGTGGTTCTGTTTTAGTACAATAACTGGAATATATGTAGCCTCAGTACATTTCAGTGTCCCATCCTTCAATTTTTTGATACCTCTAAGTTAAATATTTCATATTACACGATATGCATTTGGATCCCACATTTGTGCAACATAAGATAAAAAAAAGTTCTGCAAGCAAAGGAAGCTGCATTTTATTCTGGAATACAAAGGCGATGAAGCAAATAAAAGTTGTTTGGATAACAAGTTGAATTAAAGAATCCCATCCACCATGCATACGAAAAAAATCCACAACTAAATAGAAACAAGAGCAATAATCTCCAAAGACCCAACTGACTCATAAATATTATACTTCATACATTAGCATACCTTAACTAATTTAATTTACATAAACCAGAAACATTACCACTTTTCTACTTCAGCTCAAATGTTTATAGGATTCTAATACGATGTTTAACTAAATATATGAACTTCAAAAATTATAAAAATTACTGATGTCCAACAGAATTAGCAAACAGACTGTTACCTAACTAAAAACTTAGTACAACAACATTATCTCCTGGTGTAACATAGGACACAAATAAAAAAATACAACACGAGTATCAAATTCCAAACAGTATATCACATAAAAAATAGACCTGCAAGCGATAACAAATAACTCAAAAACTACGTCATCTATTCTTATTTATCTACCCGTGTGCGTAGCATGGGCCACGCACTAGTATATATATAATAAACGTACACACACTTGAAGTGTACTTTTATGTACTATCACAAATAGTTCAAGTATGTAGGGGTCGTTGCTAACAATAACAAGCCTTGCCACAATTTTTCTTATTTTTACTACCGAATGTCCGGGCCCCTATTTCATAACTGAATTGTAAAGTGCATTGCACGGTTACTAATTATATAAATTAAGTCCCTACACCTCTAACATCAAATCCGAAGTTTACAACATTCGCCAATTCATATATTTTCGATCGTTAAAACGTGATATCTTTTTATAGATTCATCGGGTTTAAGAATCATTTTCACCATTAAATCACAAATTTAATAGAATTTTCAATGTTATCCATTGTTGATATGTAAAAACAAAGTTTTAAAAACCATAATTTTATATTGCAGTTTTTAACTGCATTTTAATAATGTGGTTAATAATTGCATTTGTGAAGTGCGCTTAACAGCAGCAGTTTTTAACTGCACTTGTGAAATGCAGTTAAAATCTATGCTTAAAACAACAGTCTTTAACTGCGTCAGTATTTAACTGCATTTCGTACTGCTGTTAAGTGCAGTATTCAACTGCATTTACAAAATGCAGTTGAATACTGCAGCAGTTAAAAACTGTTGTTAAGCGTAGTTTTTAACTTCATTTCACAAATGCAGTTTATACTGCATTTCACAAATGCAGTTGAAAAGCATATTAATTGTTGCAGTTTTTAACTGCATATATGTGGAATGCAGTTAAAAAATGCACTATTTAAGTGCAGTTTTTAATGCATATGTGAAATGCATAGCATTATGTACTGCATTACCATAATGTTGTTTTTAACTGCATTTCACATATGTAGTTAAAAACTACAGTTAGGTAGTGCATTTTTTAACTACATTTCACATATGCAGTTAAAAACTACACTTAAATAGTGCATTTTTAACCGCATGAGAGATGATATTAAAAACTGCATTACTATAATATTGTTATTAATTACACGTAGTGAATGTAGTAAAAATCTGCATTATAATAATAAAAAATTTCTAAAATTTAAATTTGAAGTGAATATGTTTTGAAATTTTAATTTTTTTCATAACCATAATGCATATCATTAGAAAGATAATAAAATTTATGATTTAGTGGTGAAAACGATTTGTTAATCTGATTTTCTAGAAACATTATTTCATTTTAAAAATTGATAATTAATTGGTGTGGATTTTAAATAAGAGTGTGAGAATAACAACCACGTGTAAAGAAATATATGCGTAGAGATCTAATTTACATAAATTATTAGGTAAGGGAGTTTTGTTCATTTTAGTTAGTAATAGGGACTTGTCATACAAAGCTCATTTTTACTATTCTATAGAAATAATTAATTTTTATTTTATATAAATTTAATAGGCAGATGTGTATTGTAAGTGCAATAACTTTTGTAGACACAACACTTTTATTTCAAATAATTTATTGGTTGTGTTGATTGTGTTAGTTGCAAATAGATAATACAATTTATGGGTAGTAGTAAAGAAGATGATGGTTGAGGTTGCAAATGGATGATGAGATTCCATTAATGGATGAAGATTATTTTGAAATTTCACAAACACACCGTGGAAATCGTAGTTGATTTCTCTTTATTAACCGTAGAGATAAGTTAAAGATTAGACCCACAAGTCGTGTCTACTACTCTTATTCTAGATTTCAAGCACAATTTTTATTTACCCAACATAAAGTTTAGATTCAGATGATTAGTTTTATTTGGTCAAAAAAGCCTCGATGACAGTTTTGTAATTAAATTGAAAACTGATTTATTAACCCCATAAACCAATTCTTTTCTACGAAACCCAATTTGTTGTTGGCATTATATTAGCCAATTTTCATGTCATTTCATTAACTTGCCAGAAAATGTTAACCCGTACTATTTACTAAATTTAATTAATTAATTTTTCAATGATTAATTGGCATTTTCCTTCAGTAATTAATTTATATAAAATAGAAAATTAAGGAAAAAATCCTACAAATTTACAAAAAAAAACTATTTTACCATTTTCTAGCTCTAGTAAAATTTCGAACCAACATAGTTATTTTTCATACTTTTAATAATTAATTTTTGAATTTCAACCATTTTCTATCTTAGAAAATTTGTAAAATATTCACATCAATTCTAAATGTTTTGAATGTTGAAAACCATTTCCGTAATAATAATTCAAACATCATATTAAAATTTTAAATCATTTGGATATTGAAAACTTAGCGCCTGTTTGGTTTTATTTTCTATTTTGTGTTTTGTATTTTTAGTGTTCACAACAAATAATAAGGAACGGAAAAAAATATAAAATTTTAGACCATTGCGACGACAATGAAGGTAAGGAGGTGGAATGGATGGAGATGGGGAGACGGATTTTTTTTCGTTCTTTTGTTATTTCTTAAAACACGAAAGACAAAATAAATTTTATTTTTTATTTTTTATTTTAGCTTCATTTTTCAAATCGGTTGTTTTAAAAAAATACATGCATCCTGTAAATGTTTTTTTGACGAAAACACAAAACTAATAATGGAAAACTATATAGGGCCTTAGTTTTTCATTTTAAAACCCTATAGGAAAATTCAAAAAGATTCCTAAATAATAACCATTCAATCTTACACAAGATTATTAATTCAGAAAGCAGGACAAACAACCAAATATAATTCGTAATCACATAAAATATGAAATAGAACATGTACAACTATGAGACGGTAGTATATTATTCACCTTAAACCTTATTGAGATGATGAGATTTGACCCACTTTTTCCCTTCTCTTTTCTCTTTAATTCCTTATATTGGCCTTATCTCTTCTTCTTTTAGTTTTGCTTAGGGAATGGAATAAAATGCATGAAGAGAAGGGGAGAGTGATAAGTTATTTTCCTTTCCTCTGTTAGTCTTCATGTGTTCATGTTTACTTTTCTTAACATTCTTTTATTATATTTATTAAGGACAACCACGTTAATTAGTTAATTAGTATTTTTTTTAGCAAATTTCATTATTTCAACTTCCCATATAATTATCCCTTAATTAAATATTTAAGTTATATGCTAACATAAAAAAGTTTGGGGTATTAAAAAAGGCATGTAAGAATACTTAACATGTGCTGCACCAATATCTAGTAATGGTGAATCTTATGCCAACCAATATGATCCTATTTTACAAAAAACTATGCATGATGAAATTAACGAGAAAATACTTCCAGGCCCCGAAAGAGCTTCAAATAGCTTTTTTTGGATGTGTTTTTTAGTGTGAATGTAAAGTTATAATTTGTGTGATTTAGTGGGTCGGTCAGGTTTCTACCATCTACGGGGTCCACGCATACTATTATTACTGCGCTTGAACTATGGCATGTAGTATTGCTTTTTAAACGTACAACCCAGCAAGACTAATATGTCTCATTCACCGAGGGCAAAACAACGTAAACCGTGTTGTAACAGTGTGGTTGTTATTTATCTGGGAAATATATTTACAAATCAAAAGCAGTTTTGGAGCCTCAACGTTTTGATTAATATTATGAAACTCACAGCAATATTCAACCACATAATAGACTGGCTATATGCCTTGATTGATATATATATAAGGTACATCATTATTTAAGTACGAAACAATGAAAACCATGGTTATTATTTACTTGGAAAATAATATTTACAACCCAGCTCGGCTAATATGTGAAGGAAGGATGTTCTTTCAGGAGATGAAGTAAAATGAGAGAATGTATGCGGACATAGATATTTCAACCAAAATTAGGAATATAGTTTACATAGCGCCATGGTTATATATTGTAATGTACAGTGCATGCAGTGCAAATCAAATATCAAATAACAATCATTCTTAAATTGTAAACCATTAAGTAACCGTTTGTACTGATGCCTATGTTTATTGACCAACAGAAACTGACAATGATAATGACATGGTTAATGGTTACATAATTACAGGTGTGCAAAGTAACCGAGTTCTGGACGAAAAAATGATCGAATCACCAATAAGGCAGTATCAAAGATGCCAGAAAACCCTTGCAGCATGCTTCCATATCCTATGATGCGAAAAGTTAATTAGACTGCTAAAATGTGAAACACAGGCTTTAACCAATTTGACACCACCCAATGTCAGACTAAGGGAAAAAACATACCAATGTTTAACTGTTTTTTAATCCACCACCCACATCATTTCAATGTAATATCTCAGGCAACATAATGTATATATTATGAGTGGTTAGTGATAATATCTATTAATGTATTACTGGGTGAGCTTAAAAAAATTCTGATACACATATTTGGATTTCAAGCATAGAGGAATTCACTATCAATCCAAAAGGAATGGAGATTAGGATTCAATGGGTATTGTTGATGAGACTGTGATATTGTGCCTAAAGAACAGAATTGTATCGTAGTAATAAATAAGGAAGGGGAAACAATGTTAGTCTGACCCAAGGAGGAGGGAGGTATGCATTGGTATAAAAAAAAGTTAATAGAGTAATAAGCAAATGTATTTAAAAAAAAAATTGTAGGTAGCTGAATAATCTGTAACATAGTTAGGAAAGGTACATGAATGGATTTAACATTTTTTTTTTTTTGAATTACCTAGAGAACCAAGCTTCGCTTGTAAACTCTAGGGAAGTATGAGCCTGCCAAACACATACTTCGGGTACTTGTTACAGGGTTGTCAGTTTCGGGGCTCGAACTCGTGACCTTCGATCACGCAGTCCGGACCATCAACTAACTGCGCCAACCCTATTGGCGAATGGATTTAATATTATACACCACTGTAAGTTGTATTCAATAGGAGATCGGTAAAGAAGAACATGTTACCACCTTAGAAAATTTCAGTGGATCAAAAAGTTGTTTATGTTCAAAGTTAAATTGGTAGGCCTAAGGTGGAAAAAAAAATGAGTTATAATTTTACCGATTTTGTAGATGCTAAGCATATCGTCAACCTTCTGGCCTAATAGCCCTTCAGCTTCCTATCAAATGCTATGATAGCGGTTGCCATGTCGGAATCCAATACATAGATATATAAATGAAACCTATTATATTCATTTTTACGATTAGAGGTTAGTGGAGATAGTGGTAAAACAATTAAGTTTCAGAGATTACCAGTTCATGGGGTTTTCAGCCATTTTATGGCATCTTGAGCAAAAATAATTTGTTCCATCCAGGTGAACCATAGACTTACATAACGTGCATGAAAGATAGCTCCATAGGGAAGGATTTCAAAGCCTCATGATGGTTGCGGCTATTACATATATCTGTAAAGCTTCTGCTATTAGCTAATTATAATGGTAAAAATTGTTTAATTTAAAAGCTTTGAAATATTAAAATTCACAATTACTTTGGAATGATTAGGTAAATTTTACATATAGAGTGGAGCATGTATACAACAGTAGGGTTTAATGGAAAAAAGAAAGAAAGATGAACATTTAAAAGTGGAGTAATTAGGAAACACTAATATAATAATCACATAGATAAATAGCGATCAGCCCGACAGTTAGCTTTCGTGACATTATCTAGAAGTTGTGCTATTGTAGAATAAACCTTTGCCACTTCTTGAAATTAGACTCTTCGGACTTGGAAAAGTGGACCAACCATTTCCTAACTACTGTTGAAAATGCAAAGTAGTCATAAATTGTTATAATATGTAAAGTTTCATATTTATCACCAATTGTGAGATTGAGAAAATACTGTCATATAGGAAATAGTAGGTGCAGCAGATAATCGAATTATATCTGCCAACGAAACATGTAAAATAAATAAAATTCAAATGCTCAATATCAGAATTAACAAACCGGTAATCAGTTAGAGATGAATTAATTTTTTTTGTCAATACGGTTAACAAATAATGCCTGCTCAGCATGGTAGCATTTCCCTAAACATGTGTGATAAATTTAGTGTGAATCTAGCTTAGTTCAATCGATTTGGGAAAGGTTACAAAATAAAACATAATAAGGTACACCTGTGATTGTGATTTAAAAAATGTGCACGGTTTATACTAAATTCGAGTATGTTTTCTTTTAATAAATAGCAAAAGCCGAATCTAGCTTTTGCAACCGATGACTTTATAAGTTAAAATTTACTTCTTTGTGAACAGTTTATGAATACACAGATAATGCACTTACTATGATCTCTTTACATAAATTTATATTAATACAAATAATTAATGCTAAAAAATTAAGCGGCACTTAGACGATGCTTAAGCAGCGCTTAAGTGACATTAAGTGAAGCGGTACTTCTATCGCCTTGCCTTACTTAGCGCTTAATATAACATAGTTCATCATATTAATCAAACTGTATTCACCATTAAGCATATAATATAGCTATGTGTCCATTTGAATAAATAATATCAGATTAACCATGCACACCAACAGAATTAAGGCATACAACACAACCATTTTTGTCATGGCATAGCTTTGGACTAATATGCACATGTCCCTAACTATAAAGAATTGAAATCCAGAATCCTTTTTTAGACCCTTTGTGCCATGACATTAGTAACTCTTTATTGGTGAATAATATTCATTTATTATTTGATACGTAGTAAAATTCGTAATTAAAATCAGACTTTTAGTATCATACGACATTCATTTATTTTATTTCACTTAAAAGAATTAGTAACACCCATTCACAATTAGATTTCAGTTATGCATCATTAATTCTAACAAATAAATTACATTTGTATGTAACTTAACGCATAATTCTAGCTTTTGTTTGTAGCGCATGTATTGTATGTGTATTCCTTGCATTATTTTTTATGAATGCAACTCCATATTGATACAGGTATGTTAACTAAATGAAAAATTGCATCTTTACTCTTGAATGAGAATGAAGTTGAATATGATCACACAGTATATAAACATAATACTTACATCATCATTGTTATTCATAGCCAAAACTTACAAATTTTAAATTCATAGGTAGACATAATTGTCTTATAGGGTATATGCAAATTATGTATCATTTTGTCTGTAATATTCTTTGAAGAAAAGGCATAAACAGTAAGATTGTAAGTTTGTAACTCAGAAATGAGGAAAAGACTCTCATTTGTAGGTGAGGGAAATCCCATGTTCTAACTGCTAATAAAAGTAAAGAATCTACAGCCTAAAAAAGGACAAATTTTATCATTATTGATCTTTGTTAATGTATTTTGGTAACAAAAGGTTAGTAATTGCGACCAAAAAAAGCAACGAATATAACAGCAAGTACATTGCCAAAACTGATTAAGACAACTGAATTAAGATGAAAAGCAGACAAAATTTTATACACAGAAATCAGAAAATAAGTTAATTTTCAACAGATTGAAGGATTAAGGAAGTTATTATTCTCCACAAATAATCTGAACTAAGCAACTGCAGATTAATCTTCCGTAATAAACAGTAAATTTGCAAAACAAAGTCCAAACTAACGTATACATTTAGCTGAAGGATTAAAATATGATTACCTATTCAATAAGAAGATGAATGCTTATGAAGATGAAGGTGGAAGTTTATATACAATTTTAGAGTAACAAATAATTTTTTTTTTTTTTTTTGAAATGGTACTTTATATACAACGAATCATTGGGACAACATATCCCATGTCAATAAACGTTCGAAAGCAAGTTTCGAACTTGTGACCTCTTGCACTAAAGCTGAATCAATTAACCACTTGGACAATGGTGCTTGTCAACTATGTGTTCGAAAATATAGAACTACGTAAGTCGAGCAATAAAAATCAACAAATAACTAACCTCATTGTAGTAAATCCCCAATTCGACTTCGCGATTTCACCAGCAATATATAACATGTGTAATGTTGATCCCCAATTCGACTACGCGATTTCACCATCAGTATAACATCTGTAATGTTGATTATTTTTGGGGTAAGATTAGTCGGCAGGAAAAGAAAGAAAGAAGGAGTAGGGTTTGTAGAGCGTGGATACAGAAGGGAGGAGGAGGAAGACGAATATGGTTTTGGAACTGTAAGTAACGGTTGTAGGAAAAAACAGATCGTGCCGACTGGAATTCAAAGCAGTGGATTTAGGAGAAAGCACATCGGTTACCGAGTGATAATGTTATGCTTCCGAAAATACCCTAAGTGAAAGAGGACACGTGTCTTCATACAAGCGATCTGGCTTTTGTTTTTCTATATAAGTAATATATATATATATATGTATATATATATATATGTATGTATATATATATATGTATGTATGTATGTATATGTGTGTGTAAACTATTAGGGACAACAATTAATGCATATAGATGGAAGGGCTGAAGTTAAATTAACTAGGCCTAAAATGGAATGTGACACGTGTCAACATGAGTACAAAAAGATACGATGGGCTTTATTAATGAAAAGTGTTGTCGTTAACGCCAAAATAAGTGCTTACTATTACACGCTTTTTAAAATTACCCAACGTTACTTATTATTACCCTATTCTCCACCCATAAATTTAAAAAAACAAATGGTGGAAAAAAATATAGATGACAGTAAAAATTATAAAATTTCAATTGCTAAAAAACAATGCAACCTTCAAATCAAACGTAATGGCGCCGAAGAAAAAAATCGAAAGTGTTTCTCAAGGCTGTGGCTCACAAGCTATTTAAAAGGAGCAAAGTAAGTGTTATTTTTGAATTTGTGAATTAGGGTTTGTGATTTGAATGGGGTTTTGCGTTACAATCAGTCAGTTGTTCAATATATTAATGTTTTTAAGTTCAAACTGTGTTCAATCATAGTTCAATAATAGTTGAACTATAGATAGGCCAAATGGTGGTTTAAAGTAGTATTGACTTTCAGCACAGTCGGTTTTGTAATACCGATTGAGAAAAAATTTGTTTTTAATTGTGTATATAATCGTTTTAGTAATCTCACTGAAATATATATTTAGAGTTTAGCCATTTTGAGTCAATTGAAGGCTTAGAAACATTGTTGTAATGCAAAATAGTTATATTTATTTTGTTTATTGCTTTGAGTCAAGATAGTCAAACTTTTATTTATAGTTTAACACATTGTTTTAGCAACTACATTGTTATAACACGTGTTTAGAAGTTTGGCATAGGTTGTTAATGTTTTTCATTCAAAGTTAATATTCATAATTTGCATTATATTTTTGTAATGTATGACGACCTCAGCACGAAGGGCATGTGAGGTAGAACTAAAAAAGCAAAAGGAAAAATAGTTATAGAGTCTACCGATGATCCGGTGGATGATAGTTTTCCAATGGAATCAGGCCCTGATTCTGAAGTGCAAACGCGAGAAGAAGTTCCTGCTGTACAAATACGAGAAGAAGTTCCTGCCGTACTAGTTGAATTCCATGGCTCTTCCACTAGTATCATTGAAAGTGAAGTGGTTGGACACGATTTATCAATTTTATGGGACTTTAAATGTCATATAGCTAGCGATATTTGGGCTAGTAAACCTATAAGTAAATGTTCATTTGAACTCCATAATTTGATTATATTTACTATAGTCATATTTATATTTTGTTTGTAGGAACGTGGACATCTTAAATGTATATCGCACTCTTGGAAGATGACGGAATGGAAGATTACCGATGAAGTGAGTGTTGTTTTGGAGAAGGTCAAGCTATCAAGATTGCATGATATAGTGGAGCATTCTTATTGATGGACTGATTACTTTGCTATATCAGTGTTAACGCTAAAATGTGAACGCTAACACCCCGGTGTGTGAAGTGTAGTTGTGAAAGCACAACCCGATAGATTGGGAAAGAATTACAAGCAAGTAATAGCAGAAAAGCAGTAAACAACAACAATTTTATAGTGGTTCGGCTTAAGGGTATAACCTACGTCCACTCTAAGTACTTTTATTAATAATCCCGTTACAAGCTGATACAATTCTTCTCAAGTACAATATACTTCAAGTTACAAGTGATTTGGAACAAGTCTTAAGCTTCAATGTCGATTAAAGTCCTTAAATTCATGTTGAAGATGTGTGGTTTCTTCGTGAATTTCTTTGATGTATTCCTCTAATCTCGAAAGCTCTAAGTGTTGATGAAGTTCTCAATGCAGCAAGGTAACGGTGTATGAAGAGAATGTGCCAAAAGTCCTTTGAATGTTGGAGGTGGTTGCCTATTTATAGAGAGTTTCGGTCTGGAATTATTGCCAAGTCCTAAGTCGTGGCCGATTTAAGTTAAGTCGTAGCCGACTTAATATGAGTCGTGGCCGGTCCATCTGGCCCCTTCATGGCTTCACAAGAGTTCACTTGCACAAGTCCTAGGTCGCCTCTGAGTCAACACCACGCCTTCTTAGTAATATGGCCTCGGGTTTGCATTTAATAGCTTTAAGTCGTTCACGACTCTAATTAGGTCGTGAGTCGTGACCGAGATAACTGGGAGCTGAATCGTGCACGAGTTAAGAGGCTGCTGTGCTGAGTAGCTGCATTGAACTCATCTTCCTTTTCTTGAGTCGTGAACGAGCTAACATTGGTCCTAAATCGGTTGTGACTTGGGTCGGCAACTATTCTAGGTCGCCAGCTTGGTAAAACATTAGATCGGTAATTCGGTCAAGTCACTGAGTTGGCATCTCTTTTAGGCCTTAGGTCGGCCTTCCTATTAAGTCGGCATCCTCTGAGTCTTAAGCCAGTACCCACGTTAGGTCGTCCACTGTTTTAGCCTTAACTCGGTATTTCTTAAGTCGGTATGCCTCTCAAACCCTTAAGTCGGTAACCCTTTGAGCCTTAAGTCGGTCTCCCTGATAAGGCAGTTAGGTCGGTATCTACGTTGAATGTTAGGTCGGCATACCCCTTAGGCCTTAGGTCGGTACTTTGTTAAGCCTTAAGTCGGCATGCTTCTAACTGTTAGGTCGGAACCTCTTGATGCACTAGATCGGTAAGTCATGGTCGAGGCGGAGTTAACATTTGCCCCTCGAAGTATACGCCTAAATGTTAGGTCGTGTGCTTCGATAGCCCTTAACCCATCCCTTCTTAGGTCGGTAGGTCGTATGTAAACTAACAGTTAGACCGTATGCATTGCTCCAAGTCCTCCACCGCAGGGTATAAGTTGACTCTCTTCCTCTTTCTTCGTCACTTACTCTCTTGCCTGATTCCGCCATTAAAGTATTCTCAAGTTCCTAGAAGCGATTTCCTTCCAACTAATCACCGATAACCTCTACCATCCATTGCGTAAGTGATTCTATTCCTCTTTCGATTGTAGATTACTGTCGATTCATGAATCCTGTCGCTCGAACACGAATCGCCTCTTTGCGTGATGCTCCATCAAGAATACCATTGTTTTCGTAATTGATGAAGTTTAGGTTGCTTGAGATGATCGTTGATACAATGAAGGTGGCTTATCGCCTCAGGCTCGATGGTCTTTGATGGCAGGACATTGGATCTGTAACAATTTCAAATTGTTTTATTGGGTGATTGGATTACGTGAATGAAGGCGGCTGTTGATGGAATGGTTATTGGGTTAACGGGTTGAATGTAGTGAGATGTTAGTCCGGAAGCGACTCAGTGAATTTGGGTAGCTTAACATTTGGCCGACCTTACCCTTAGATCGTAGCCGAATTAATTCTTGGGAGAATCTGCCGATCTAATCTTCTACTGATTTAAGCTTTAAAACTGTGGCCGAGTTAATCCTTCAATCGTAGCTGAGTTAAGCCTTCAATCATAGCCGAGTTAAGCCTTCAACCCGTGACCGAGTTGACACTTTAACCGCTGCCGAGTTAACACTTAAACCGCTGCCGAGTTAACACTTAGACCGTTGTCGAGTTAACACTTAGAGAATTTCACACCACTTCTTGAACCAGAGCCTTCCTCTCTTACTATCCTCCACGACCTAAAGAACTGCCGCTTTAAGGAACCAGAAACCTAACCTTAACTCGCGAGAAATTCCTTGGGTCGCAGCCGATTTAACACTTAGATGCCCAACTCGAATTCCCACTTAAAAGCATAGTTCCAATTTGAATTCTTAACTTGATCTACTGTGCTAAACAGCTTAAATTTTGGATCATTTTAACCTTGTTGCTTTACTTCATAGACCACATTGTCTCATAGGTTAACAACCTGCTGAAAACAACAATCACAAAGACCAAGGCGAATATATTGCCATTGACTGCCCACATCAAATGACAGATTAGCTGACATAAAGTAATCAATTTAAATACATTATATGAAATGCTGTGAACCATTCAACTAAAGTGAAGTATTAATGCAAAGCATCGCTAACTTGAACTGATTTGCTTGCATCAACATTACACTTGCATATTAAAACAATGAATCTTGGACTTTATAACTGACAAATGCTTGCTAGCTTTTATTCCAATTACATTTGTTTACTGCTTGATTGATTTTACACAACACTTCACACACTTTAGGAAACGTGCACCTTCATGTTTGAATACCCAGTTATTTATGTAGAATGACTTCCCACCGAGAAGAAGAAGTGGTAACTCAAGAGGAAGAAACTTTTCCGATAGCTGTTCCCATAGAGAATCCTCCGGAGAGAATCTCGACTATTCTAACTTCGAGAGCGTTTATCCAGCTGGGCACTCAATTTGGCTTTGCTGAAAGTGATGTTCTTCTCCCTGGGCCAAGTGATACTGCTGACAATCCTCCCTATGGTTTTGTTGCAGTCAATCGCCAAATGTGCTTAAGTGGGGCGATTCCTCCTTTTAACGACTTCCTTCGAACTCTTCTCCTTCGGTTGACAATCTCTCCGTTTCAACTTCATCCCAATGGATATGCCATCTTGACGGGGTTATGTGTTTTGTTTAGAAGAACTCTTGATCGTCTACCGAGTTTTGAAGAAATTCGTTATCTGTGCTCGTTTGCAAAGAGTAAAGATCATCCTTCCCTCATTATTGTGAGAAGTGCCAGAAACCGCAAGCTCATTTCCGATCTTACTGAAAGTGTTCATGGATTTTTGAATCAGTTTTTCTTTGCTCGCTGTCCCCCAAGGTTTTATGCCATCTGGAGAGTAGGAAGTAAGATTAGTGTTTCTATTTTTTTTCCGTTTTGAAACCTTTTCGAGATCCGAACTTTCAGTTGCTAATTTCATTCTTTGTTCCTTTCAGCACTTCCTCTCCCTTCTAGAGATCCAATTCATAAGCAAGTTTTTGAGAGGTTGAGTGCCGTGGCCGCAGAAGAGAGGAGCATAAAATTTCTATTGAGGGATGAATTCTTACATCAACATGGGCTTCTACATGCTTCTCGCTCTATGCATGCTCATGAAGTTCCAACGGAAGTTCCTGACTCTCCGATAAAGACTCCTGAGTCTTCGCTAGTGAAGTGCTCCACTTCTGTTGATGTTGCGGGGCCATCTGATAAACTTGCCCCGGTCATCGAAGAAGAAGAGCCTCTGGGATCTTCCCATCATTCACAAGATTCTGGTGAAAGGGCTAAGAAATCCAGTCCTGTCAAGCAAAGCAGGGACGATACCTTCGAAGGATTGAGCGACCTCTTCGCTACTTCACAAGAGATCTTCAAAGATGACCCTACTACTGCCGGGATTTCTTCTTCAGTAGTTGAAGCTACTTCTATTTTGCAACAGTCGCCGTCGACTCAAGAGTTGACGTTAACTATTACACCCACAACCACTCCCCAAATAAAGGGTGGTTCGTAGATTAATGCGTGTAGTTTGCACATCACACACACTTAGAATTTCTCATCACTTCTGTGCACTTATCTTCTTGTACTTTAAAGATTTCTAAAGCTTATTATTTTAATTCCAGATTCTCCTATGGGGCGCAGCGGCTCGTACTATGATGATTTCCAGCGCTACGGGAGGCGTAGCCAGTATGATTACAGGCGTTACCTTCCTTCTTACAGAGAGTCGGATGAAGAGAGGGCCATCAGGAAAGCCGACGAGAGACGAGCATATGAAGAACGTCGCCGAAGGGAACAAGAAAGACATGATCTTCCCCACAGAGATGATGATACACAAAAGAGAAAGGCTCATGATGAGAGAGGAAAGAGTCACATAGACGATTCTTCTAGCAAGCGGGCTAGACTTACTGAAGAAACAACTCCTTCAGCTTCTGAACATGTCCCTGCTCAATCTCCTGCTCCCGCACGCTTCGACATTCAAGCAATCATCAACCGGCCCGCATACCAGGTCGGGCAAGGTCCTCCCACTCTTCAAAGTCGATTTCCTCAGTGGTGCCTGAGAGGGGTTCGATTTGATCTCGACTTGGTTCCTCTCGACAAACCGGCTATGCTGCGAAATCTTGATACTGTCAGGACCGATATCGAAAGAATGTCGAACTGGCAAAAACTCGTCGACGAACTTCAGAGGGTTAATCGAGCCAATCTCGAGGCCATGCTAACAATGGAGAATGATAAGGCTGAGTGGCAGAAGACTCTCGAACAACATGACGCCGAAATGAGAAGTATTGCTTCCTATAATGAAAAGCTGGAAGCGGAAGTAGAAAAACTTAAGGAAGAATTAGCTACTTCATCTACTTTCCATTCACAAAAGGAGAGCATGCTTCAGCAACAAGTACGAGATGCGCATGCCAGTCAAAGAGCAGTCGAAGATAAGCTTGCACACAAGGAAAAGGTCATAGAAGAATATCGTGCTGAAACTGTACAACTGCGAGAACAGACCGGCTCTCAAAGCTTGGAGATAGAGTTGTTAAAAACTCGACTTGCTATGGCCGAAAAGGAGCGCGACGAGGCTGTTGCTGGTAAACTTGCGGCCGAAGAGGCTCATCAAGCAACCAAAGCTGACATTAGCTCTACATTATTCGATTTTTACCTGCACAGCGTTTTGGGACGTGGCAGCCTTGCCTTTCTAGGCCCCAAGTATGAAATCACACTGGCTGAAGTTTGGGAGGCAGCACTTGATATGCTCGGTGGTAAAGGTGCTGGATATGCTGAGTCAGCCCTTGAAGAGCATTATCTTGATGACGAAGCCCGTGCCGCTCTTGCCAAGGGTAAGCAGCAGCTTGCCAGAGCGCGGGCCGGGATGGCGGAAGAGGAGCGTTCTGAAAAAGAAGTACCGCCTACCATCTCTGAACGTCCTCTAGTTTCTCCCGAGGTGGACATTACAGGCCCTAGTGCTCATTTGCCGCCTCCTACAAGAACTGGGGTAATCACCCCTACTGATGAAGAGGCTTTGGAGGACATTGGGGCTCAGAATTATGAGATTGAACTGACGAAGCCAATATCTTCAGGTAATTCCGACATTGGTCCGATTCAGGTGGATTGCCTGCTTATTCCTCAAAAATTTGATGAGCTTCTCGATTACCTCTTGAATCTCGATGAACCCATATCTCCCTTCTTTCGGGAAGATACTAACATTTTCAATTTTTCTTCTTCTGCAGTTGAAACAACAAGTGCCATGCAGACTTCTCCTTCTCTGGTTATTCCTCCTCCATCTCTTCAGGTGACTCCTCCTTCTGCTTCACAACCTGGATCACAAGAGGAGAAAATTGAGGCTCTTCATGGTTTGGATGACCCTGTTGCCTCGCAGGAGCAAAAAGATGAGGGACTCGAAGGAGGCGAGATCTCTCCGGACAGGACTCCTTCTGACGACGTAGTTTTGTCCGCTCTCGTTACTCCGGGGAGTGAGTCTTCTTCGCAGAGAAGAAAGAAGCATGGGACATCGAAGAGGAGGGGGAAGAAAATTATCACCACTGAAGAGGAACCGGAAATTGCGCCAGTTGCACCTCCCTCCCCTTCATCCCTTATGCCTTCAGACCAACCTGAAAGACCCGAAAAGCTAACCACTCGGCCGGGTAAAGGGTCTAAAGGCGGCAAGAAGAAATGAAGAGTTGAGCTTTTTGATTCCTTTTTTGTGTAATGGTCGGATGTTGTGCAGGCACCGGCCCCTGCTTTTTTATTTTGAAACCTGTATCTGCAATATCTGCAATTGAATAAAGTGATTCTTTATTTGTACAGACTTTTGTTTGAATTTGAGAATGCATTTATTATTCATTTTTGCACAAGTTTTTTTTGCACAAGTTTTATTTATACGATGTTGCGGTGAGCTTGTGGTATGTTGTTTGAGCGTACTTTACCGACATAGTTATACCGCTTTGTATGTAACTATACCATGTTGCCCCTATACCATGAGCTTACTGCAATATCGTATACTTTAAGGGGACTTGCACTCTCGTTTTCTAAAGAATAATTACTTCATTCTCGAAGAGAATTTTCGTTGAGTGCAACTTCCTTCATATAAGTTTCTACGCTTTGTCCTTCGAAGAAATCACTTTCTCCTTTTGCGTATGTATATATTTTGCCAAGTGAATTCTTCTATGTGGCAAAGCGGACCTCTGAATGTACTTTAACCCCCTTTTTTTTTTGAGGAAGATCATTCTCCATAATAGGTAAATTACTCTTCCTTTGGAAGTTAAAGTATGCTCTTGATGAGGATCTTTTTTTTATATATATAGAAAGTTGTACCTCTGAGGAGGGATTTTTCACGTTTCAACACTTGGAAGTTTTATTTCAATCTCGGTGAAACGTGTACCTCCAAAGAGTTATGCCTTAGAAATCCTTTTCACGTTTCAACACTTGGAAGTTTTATTTCAATCTCGGTGAAACGTAGGTTTCCGAAGAGGTCTTTCTTCTTAATTGTGCCTCCGAAGAGGTCTTTATTTTGTTTGCATTTCAACTCTGGTGAAGTGAAATTCCGAAGAGCGGCTGTTACACTTCAACTCCTGGTGAAATGTGCCTCCGAAGAGGTCTTTCTTTTGTTTGCATTTCAACTCTGGTGAAGTGAAATTCCGAAGAGCGGCTGTTACACTTCAACTCCTGGTGAAATGTGCCTCAAAGAGGGTTTTCATTGCCTGGAAGTTACTCTCTCATGGTTGGAGGGTCATGACTCCTCCAATCTTTTTTGTTGAGTAGAGAACTTTCTTTTTTGTGGCATATGACCCATTAGAGGTCTTTATCCTCCGAAGAGTTGTGCCTCCGAAGAGGACTTGTGCCGCCAATGATGGTTTTTGGTTGTATTCTTGTCTTCTTGCTTATGCCTTTTCAGCGATCCTTTTTTTTTTCTTTTCAAGTTTTCATTCCCCTTTTCTCGCAAGTAGCTTGTTTAATCCAAGGAAGTGTACTTCATTGACAGGCAAGTTCGTGAGAACGGGCACTAGCTTCCTAATTGGATGTTTGTTCGTTCAAACAATCTCAATTTATTAGCAAGGGCTCGTTTCTATCGAAATCATAAGCCGTTCAATTGAAGTATTTCCTATCTAGGATTTGAATTCGGGGCCTTTATGACTTGAAATTTGTTTGTTGAATGATGGTGAGAATCACTCGGTCTTATTATGCGCAAGTTTTATTTCCATTGTCTGCAAAAATTTAAATCGACATTTCAGCAATACATTTTATGTACTTTTATATCGAAAATAAAGCAAACATGTAATAATAATAAGGAACAAAAGATTTATAGTGGTTCGGCCAGAAATTTGGGCCTACATCCACTTTATATTCATTCATTATTCACTTGCATTAGTTTTACAATTGCTCTCAATTACAAGAATCATACATCCACAACTCTTTTACATTATTTCAACAAAATTTTCAAGTAAAATATGGACGCAAGTGATTGCTGTTCCATGCCCTTGGAATTTGAACTCCTTCAACAGTAGTGAGTTTGAATGTGCCGTCAAGAAGCTTCTGACCTATCACATATGGTCCTTCCCAATTGGGCCCAAACACACCTGTCGCGGTCATAATTCTTTTCAGGACTAGATCTCCAATTTCAAAGCTGCGTTGACGAACTTTGGAATTGAAATGTCTGGCTATCCTTTGCTGATGAGCTGCAACTCTGAGATTAGCTTCGTCTCTTTTTTCATCAAGGAGATCTAGCGCTTCAAGTTGTAGCTTTTCATTTTCTGCTTGATTGAAATGGATTCTTCTGTGTGAAGGGACCTCTGCTTCAACCGGGATCATTGCTTCCGATCCGTATGCTAACGAAAAAGGAGTATGCCCAGTCGCAGTTTTGTGAGTAGTTCTGTATGCCCATAGTGCAAGTGGTAGTTTATCGACCCAACCACCTTTTGCTCTTTCGAGTTGCTTTTTGATGGTTGATTTGATGATCTTGTTCACTGCTTCCACTTGCCCGTTTGCCTGCGGATGAGCTACTGCCGAAAAGCCTTTCTGGATTTTGAATCGTTTGCAAAAATCCTGGAATTCCTCGCTTTCAAACTGAGTACCATTGTCTGTGATTATTTTCTGAGGCACACCGTATCTGCAAATGATATTCTTGGTCACAAAGCTTATCATTTTCTTAGAAGTGATAGTAGCCAATGGTTCAGCTTCAGCCCATTTAGTAAAGTAATCAACTGCAACAATAGCATATTTAATCCCTGATTTGGCAGTTGGTAGCGGCCCAATGAGATCCATTCCCCAAATCGCAAACGGCCATGGACTGACCATCTGTGTGAGTTCGGTAGAAGGTGCTCTAGGAATTTTGGCAAATCTTTGGCATCTGTCACATTTTCGGGAGTAATCTGCAGCATCTCGATTAATTTCTGGCCAAAAATATCCGTATCGGAGAATTTTCTTTGCTAATGTTTGACCACCTGAATGATCACCACATTCTCCTCCATGCACCTCAGCTAGGATTGTTTTGGACTCTTCCCGGGATACACATCGAAGCAATGGCATTGAGAATCCCCGTCTGTACAATCGGCCATCCTGAATTACATAGCGAGAGGCTTTCCTTAGTAGCTTTCGTCTTTCTATCGAATTTTCTGGCAGAGAACCTCTGAGTAGGTAGTCCAGTATTGGAGTCATCCATGACTCTTGTTCTTGAGATACATTCATAATCCAGTCAATATCCATCTCGTCTATACTTGGTGCTGAAAGGACTTCTACAGGGACCAATCCCAATAGTTGAGCTTCACCAGAACTTGAATACTTTGCGAGGGAATCTGCCTTCATATTCTCTTCCCGAGTAATGTGGCTTATTGAATAGTGATCGAGTTCACATAGGAGTTCCCAAGCCTTTGACAAGTAGGAAGGCAAGTTTCCACCTTTTGTTTGAAATTCCTTCTTGACTTGGCATACAATAAGCTGAGAATCACTGAAGATCTGTAATGCTCGAATGTTTAGCTCTTTAGCGATTTTCAGACCTGCAATAAGAGCTTCATATTCTGCTTCATTGTTTGTTGAAGGAAATTCCAATCTTAGTGCATAACATAATGATCGACCTTCAGGAGTTTCAAGTACCACTCCGGCTCCAGAACAGTAGTCATTTCTTGCGCCATCAACATACATCTTCCACTGGATTGGGGAATCATTGATCGCTTCATCCTCACCATTATCCTTCTCTGTGAATTCTGCAATGAAATCAGCTAAAGCTTGTCCGTTGATTGCTTTTCGGGGATGATAAGTGATGTCATATTGACTGAGTTCAATGTTCCATTTTAGAAGGCGACCCGAAGTTTCAGGGCGAAATAGGACTTGCTTTAGAGGTTGATCAGTGAGTACTCTGATAGGATGAGCTTGGAAATATTTCCTCAGTTTCCTTGATGCAACTAGTAGGCAATAGGTGAGTTTTTCCAACTTGGAGTAATTCAGCTCTGCCCCAGTAAGTCTTTTGCTGATATAGTAAACCGGATGTTGAATCCTTTTGTCTTCCCGTATCAGCGCTGCACTTAGAGCATGAGATGATACTGCCAAGTATATAAGAAGATCCTCACCATTGCCTAGCCTAGAAAGTATTGGAGGCGTTTCCATATGACGGATCAACTCACCGAAGGCTTTTTGGCATTCGGAAGTCCATTCAAAATTCTTCTTTCCTTTCTTCAGGGCGTCAAAGAATGGGATGCATTTATCAGTGGCTTTGGAAATGAACCGACTCAGGGCGGCGACCTTTCCGTTGAGACTCTGTAATTCCTTCTTCGTTCTAGGAGCTTTAACTTCTTTCAAGGCAGTAATTTGAGCTGGACTAGCCTCAATGCCCCTAGCACTGACGATGAAACCTAAGAACTTTCCGGACTCGACCCCAAATGTACATTTCAGAGGGTTAAGTTTCATTCTGTATTTCCGAAGGACTGCGAACATTTCTGCTAAGTGTTCAATGTGATCTGCTGCTTTCCTGGACTTCACTAACATGTCGTCGACGTAGACTTCCATAGTTTTGCCCAATTGCGGTTTGAACATAGCATTAACAAGTCTTTGGTAGGTTGCCCCTGCATTTTTCAATCCGAAGGGCATAACTCTGTAGCAATAAAGTCCAACATCTGTGATAAAGCTTGTATCCTCCTGATCCGGCTCGTGCATCATGATTTGGTTATAACCGGAGTAGGCATCCATGAAAGATAACAATTCATGTCCCGCAGTTCCGTCTACCAGTTGATCGATCCTGGGTAACGGGAAGCAATCTTTGGGGCAAGCCTTGTTTAGATCAGAAAAATCGATGCACACTCTCCATTTTCCATTAGCTTTCTTGACCAGCACAGGATTTGAAACCCAATTCGGATATGTAGATTCTTTGATGAAGTTATTTTCCATGAGTCGATCAACTTCTTCTTTTAATGTTGCTGACCTTTCTGGACCTTAGGTTCTTCTTTTCTGTTTAACTGGCGTAAACTTTGGGTCAATATTCAGAGCGTGTATTGCAACTTCTGGAGATATTCCACACATATCGGCATGAGTCCAAGCAAAGACATCCAGGTTTGCTTTCAGGAAAGATATCAAGATATTCTGAATTGACACATTAAGCTGTGAACCCACATTCAACACCTTATTTGGGTCCTTCGGGTCAACAGGTACCGGAACTGTCGTTTCCACCGGCATCACTCTATTCTCCCCTGCACTGGCTTTTCTGGGATCCATTTCTTTCCGTGCCCCGCTGTGCTCTCCAGTGCAGGGTCCGCCCCGTAATTGCTACAAGGCTGGTTCCTTGATGCGGACTGGGGTTGCCGCATCCTTTCCCATTTCTCTTTTTCTTGACTCTCGCAGCTCTGTCAAATAGCACTCTCGCGCAGCATTTTGATCCCCTTTTATAACTCCTACTCCATTGTCAGTAGGGAATTTAATAGTGAGGCACCACGGGGCTAGGATAGCTTTGAATGCTGCGAGTGTTGGACGGCCAAGAAAAGCATTATAAGCAGAAAACTCATCGACAATCACAAATGTTTGCTTGCGGACCACTTTCCTTTCTGCTTCCCCAAGTTCTACAAGCAGACCGATGGTCCCAATTGGTTGCTTTGGCTCCCCAGTGAAGCCAGCGATCTTCTGTGATGAGGCTTGTACATCGATCATAGGGATTTTCATCTGGTCAAATGTCTTCTTGAAGAGGATATTACATGATGCTCCGCAGTCGATGAGGACTCTTCTGACAATGGTCGGTCCAATACCAGCCGAGATGACCAAGGGATCTAGGGTAGGAGCTTCTATACCTGTGGAATCTCTGGCTCTGAAAACAATATCATCGCTGAAAGTTTTTTGTTGTTTCAGGGGCGTAGTGTCTTCTAAAACAAAGACGTCTTCTTCGGCTGGAGCATATTTCAAAGCCCTGGAATATCTCTCCATCTCACCCCAGCTCTTGCCAGTTGGGTGAGGCCCTCCTGTAATGACATTGATAACGGGCCTTCCAGATTCATGTCCCGTAGCTTTCTCACCTGTCCTAGGCTGATGAACAGGAACCTGTTGCCCCTGACTTGACGATGCAGGATTGTTGCTATTCTTCTTCACAAATTGCTGCAGTTTGTTTTCTCTTAGCAACTCTTCAATCAGATTTTTCAACTGGCGGCATTCATCAGTCTCATGACCGGGTTGATTGTGGAAGCGGCAGAATTTCCCACTCTGTATGGCTTTTTTCCCGGTTCTCAAAGGGATAGGTTTAGGGAAATCGACGGAATCTTTAGTGGCAAGGTAGATGTGCTTCGGCGTATGTGATAATGGAGTATATTCTGATGGCTTGAAGGATCGGGGCTTCTTCAGATTACCCTGTTTCTTCCCATTATTATTCTCCCTTTTTTGCCCCACCGATTCATTCTTGCGTGGAGCGACAGTGTTGTCTTCTGCTTTCTCCAACACTGTCTTTACTGGTAAAGGACGGCTTTCCAAGCGAATGAATTCATCTGCTTTTTTGTAGAACTTTTCGAGAGAGGTTGGCTCCTTCATATTTAACCATTTCCCAAATTCGCTTGACTTATCAATAGTCCTCATCAGATAAGTCAATATCATTCGTGGTTCAGCATTGTCCACCTCAGCCAGCGCTATATTAAAGCGGTTCAAGAAGGATCTGATAGACTCACCAGGATTCTGCTCTAAACTCGACAGTGACATAATGTCCTTGGCCTTCGAAGCATATAGTCTAAACTGCTCCTTGAATTTTCTGGTCAAGTCTGAAAACTGATCGATAGATCGGACTGGCAACTTGGTGAACCATAGTAGAGCCACACCTTCCAGGTATACGGGGAAATATCGACACTTTATTTCGTCAGAGGCTCTGGCACCTGTCATGTGCCAATCATATTTATACAAGAATTCATTCGGATCACTTGTCCCTTTGTAAGCTGGAATAGTCGGAGGGACAAACTTCCTTGGAAATTCCGCCTTCAAGATTTTTTCAGTAAACGGAGTTTTACTTGGGGCGAAACCCCATTCCTTCTCATCTTCAACCCTTTGCATACTTTCTTTCATGATCTGCCGGACCATTCCAGAAAGATATTCTTCATCATGCCGAGTTCTAGATCCACCAGCCTCAGGAACTGCCTGCTCAAAGGGACTAGTAGCCCTTTCAGGAGCATTCCTTTCATTAACATCATGAACGTTGCCAGCATAGTTCCTTTCATTACCAGCCGGTTGATTGTTTGCCCCAAGTAAGTCGTTTAACTTATTCAGAATCAGAGCATTCTGGGCACTTTGAGCCTCTAATTGTGCATTTTGGGCGTTTATCTGCTGGTTTAGCCCTAGAATCACAGCATCCAACTCCGCTTTCGTAACTCCAACAGACGGAGTGGGTTGATTAGGTACAGGGGAAGCGGAGGTTCCCTATTGAATGTTTCCAGATCTGACAGATCTACTTTTCCTTCCAGGAGCCATAATCTCAGATAGACTTCTGGTTTTTAAGGAAATTCTTTCTTCAAATCTCTGTGAAGCAATGATGACAGTTTTCCTAAGTTCAATTCTCAGTGAAAGCACCAAAAATGTTAACGCTAAAATGTGAACGCTAACACCCCGGTGTGTGAAGTGTAGTTGTGAAAGCACCACCCGATAGATTGGGAAAGAATTACAAGCAAGTAATAGCAGAAAAGCAGTAAACAACAACAATTTTATAGTGGTTCGGCTTAAGGGTATAGCCTACGTCCACTCTAAGTACTTTTACTAATAATCCCATTACAAGCTGATACAATTCTTCTCAAGTACAATATACTTCAAGTTACAAGTGATTTGGAACAAGTCTTAAGCTTCAATGTCGATTAAAGTCCTTAAATTCATGTTGAAGATGTGTGGTTTCTTCGTGAATTTCTTTGATGTATTCCTCTAATCTCGAAAGCTCTAAGTGTTGATGAAGTTCTCAATGCAGCAAGGTAACGGTGTATGAAGAGAATGTGCCAAAAGTCCTTTGAATGTTGGAGGTGGTTGCCTATTTATAGAGAGTTTCGGTCTGGAATTATTGCCAAGTCCTAAGTCGTGGCCGATTTAAGTTAAGTCGTAGCCGACTTAATATGAGTCGTGGCCGGTCCATCTGGCCCCTTCATGGCTTCACAAGAGTTCACTTGCACAAGTCCTAGGTCGCCTCCGAGTCAACACCACCCCTTCTTAGTAATATGGCCTCGGGTTTGCATTTAATAGCTTTAAGTCGTTCACGACTCTAATTAGGTCGTGAGTCGTGACCGAGATAACTGGGAGCTGAATCGTGCACGAGTTAAGAGGCTGCTGTGCTGAGTAGCTGCATTGAACTCATCTTCCTTTTCTTGAGTCGTGAACGAGCTAACATTGGTCCTAAATCGGTTGTGACTTGGGTCGGCAACTATTCTAGGTCGCCAGCTTGGTAAAACATTAGATCGGTGATTCGGTCAAGTCACTGAGTTGGCATCTCTTTTAGGCCTTAGGTCGGCCTTCCTATTAAGTCGGCATCCTCTGAGTCTTAAGCCAGTACCCACGTTAGGTCGTCCACTGTTTTAGCCTTAACTCGGTATTTCTTAAGTCGGTATGCCTCTCAAACCCTTAAGTCGGTAACCCTTTGAGCCTTAAGTCGGTCTCCCTGATAAGGCAGTTAGGTCGGTATCTACGTTGAATGTTAGGTCGGCATACCCCTTAGGCCTTAGGTCGGTACCCCTGTTAAGCCTTAAGTCGGCATGCTTCTAACTGTTAGGTCGGAACCTCTTGATGCACTAGATCGGTAAGTCATGGTCGAGGCGGAGTTAACAATCAGCTTTTGTAGAGCGATGGCATCTAGAAACCAATTTATTTCACTTTCCTTTTAGTGAGATGTTGATCAGTTTATATGATGTTTGTCACATCTTTAGAGTGCCTGTGGTGGGGATGAGTTTATTCATAGAAAATAGTGGAAAAAATATCTCCTTGCCTGATATTGTAAAGCTTTTAGTAAATGATCTAGAGACAGAATAAAAGGAGGCACTTGAAGAGCTAGAAGGTAACCATTCAGTATGGATGGATTGGCTCAAAAGTAAATTTTCAG
Source organism: Allium cepa (assembly GCA_030765085.1). Classification (NCBI taxonomy): domain Eukaryota; kingdom Viridiplantae; phylum Streptophyta; class Magnoliopsida; order Asparagales; family Amaryllidaceae; genus Allium; species Allium cepa. The sequence continues at coordinate 239,996,814 of CM060930.1, forward strand.
GTACATCTAAAGTGGAAAATTCTAACACAACTGCATATAATCGTGCGCTCGTGCTTTTCTTCTCTATGTGTTAGGTTGTTTGGTTTTCACTGATAATCGGGAATAAAGATTTATGTCCATTACATGAATGCATTAAAAGATGTTGATAGCCTTAATAAGCAAGGATGGGGCATGGCAATATTAGTTTATTTCTATCGCTAACTTTGTTTAGCATCTAGGAAAAAAGTGAAGCAAACTAGTAGTTGTTTAACTTTGCTAATGGTACACTCACGAACTTATATATTAATAGTTCACTTTGTACTATTTTTATGATGAAATAATATTTTTGTTAATTTCATAGGCTTGGATTTATGAAAACTTTCCTAGTTTGATTTCGATCGGAGATCCTAATGAAGACTATATCTATTCAATGCCAGGGATGTGCAAGTGGACTACTACGAAACAATGTGCAGATCCAGGCTATGCAATTATTCGCCTCCGAGAGCAACTTGATTGTTTACCTAAGGAGGATGTAAGTTTTTTCATTATGCATTTTAATATATTTTCAGTATACGTGTTCTTGAAATGATTTGGTTATGTAAAACAATTATAGGTATGTCGGGGCCTTTACTCATATATAAGAAGTCATTATCTATTAAATGAATTTTCCTTCTATAATGGGATTATTTTTTGCTTTGACATAGCCAAATCTTACTATCCCGATCATATATTAAGACAGTTTGGATGCGTTTAATATATTCCCAAACAACCAATATTTCCAGGCATTTGTCGTTGAGGAGAGTTTGGAAATCAGTATAAGATTGAGTATGATAATGGTTTTTGGTATACTCGGCATTGGAAAGATCATGTTTTGACAGTTGATTCAAGGTTTACGGCAGTTGATTTTCCATTGATTGTACTAAGGAGTATATGGATTGGTATGTTATGAAGTGTCATCCAATGGCACAAAATCCTAAAGTTAGAAAAATTGATTCAAACAAACAAAATATAATCTAGGAAAATTGGTGTGTTTTTTAATGAAAAAAATACTGTACAGTGGTATTAGTTATACATTTCTGATACACTCTTAACTATTTATTTCAAGGCTGATGTTGTTTAATAAGTTCTCAATGTTCTAAATGAAGGCATTCATGGCACAGAAAAGTTGATATTGAACTCTTTCGTGCTAGATTGGCGCGATCTAAGAGTTTATTGCTGATATGTTTAGTACAGTCAGGTTGTTTATGAAAAGAAAAGGAAGAAGTGAGATCAAAGAAAAAACATTATAAGCAACAAGGGGTGAAAAAATTGCTCGCAAGAAGAAGATATCTGCTGCTTGATACTCGTCCATATTTTGTTTGTCTTGTATTTTGAGAAGAAACCCATCCATATGTTGTAATGTGTGTAATGGTTATTGTTATGGATGGTGATATTGAATGGTGGTACAAAACTATATTGTTGTATCGAATGGTTAAATGAGTTTTGAATGGTTAAAACTGTGTTTCGAATGGTTAAAGATGTGTAATGTTTGTAATTGTGTAGTGGTTAAAGCTTATGATATTGAAGTGTTCAGTGTGCAAGAGTGGATAGTGTATTTGTGTTCAAGTATGCATTCAAGTGTTCAAGAGTGGATATGGTGATATTCAAATTTGTTTTCAAATGCATGTGTTGAAACTCAAGTGTATAGTGGTTTTCAAGTGTGTTCAAACATGTGTTCGTGTGTATGATTATATTTAAATATGATTAAACATGTGTTCAAACTTTGCACGCTCTAATATAATCAATCGGTGGTGCAAAGTATTGACTATTCTTATTACAGACGGTGCTATAAAACTGATTGAAAGTTTTTATACAATGGTACAAACATGGGAATGGCAAATGGTGGAACAATGTGCGGACTAATATAAATACAAACGGCATTGTACCACCGATTGAAATTTTGTTAAATTTTCATGTTGTTGCCAATCGATGGTGCAGAGTACTCTGGACTCTTATTATAGATGGCAATATAAGACTGTTTGACATAAAAATAATATGGTCATTTATGGTTATGACAAAAGGTGGAATAGCTTGGGGACTATTATATACACAAACGATGTTGTACACCTATTGAAAGTTTGTTAAATTTTCATGTTTCTGTAAGTCACAATCGGTGGTGCAAAGTATTAACGGTTCTTACTAGAAACGGTAGTATAAAACGGATTGAAAGTTCGTACACAATGGTTCAAACATGGGTATGACAAATGATGGAACAATGTGGGGGCTAGTATATATATTTAACGGGAAATTATTGTCAAGGACAAAATTTCACAGCTTTTTAGCCTTAAGGACAGACCTTCAATATTTTATCCTGAATGACAACTTTCTGTATGTATCAGTTTTTAGTTATTGATAACAGTTTTTAGGTATCAGTTTGTAGTTATCGGTAGCAGTTTTTAGTATCAGTTTTAGTTCGGTATCAGTTTTGTTGTCCTTATGAATAATTTTGGAAAATGTTTGTGCTTATGAATAATTTTTAGAAGAATGTTTGTCCTTATGGTAAAAATATTGAGGTCGTGTCCTTGAAGCAAAAAATATACAAATCTTTGTCCTTCAAATTAATTCCCCTTTAATTTAAACGGGGTTATACCACTGACTGAAAGTTTGTTAATTTTTTTTTGTAAGTCTCAATCGATAGTGCAGAAACTCGTGGTCCTTATGGTGGACGGCAAGTACACGCCGTTTGAATCAATTTTCAAAAGAAAATGACAAACTATATTCAGTCTTTTTCAACATTTACAACACCCACTTAAGAATAGATTACATGGTTTTACATAGATTTACATAGATTACATGAACAACCAACAAATTATGATATGAATTTACATAAACATATATAGATTGCATGGATTAAGGTATTTACATGAACAACCACATTTAGAAAAAAATGCAAAGAACAACCAATTACGACGGCCAACATCTTTAGATAAAAAGATGCATTAAATAACAACTAGCACAAAAACGTTTGCAAAAGTGGTATTATCATTCATTACCAATTGATCATCATAAAATTAAATCCTTTACAAAATATGGAAACATGTCCATTACAAGTCGATCATAACCAAAATTAATGAAAAAAGGAAGTATTTTCATTCCTTACTATTGTTTGCTAAGTTAGCATGAGCATCAGTTGTTGCAACTTCAATATGGTATAGTCGTAGAAACTCATTTCTTCTATTAACGAACAGATCATCCCATGGTCTTGCTTCGGAAGATGCAAATCTACTCCAAAAACTAGCAATGGGAGGTTTAGGTGTGTCAAGTTTCAATTCCATGTTCATTTAATGAGCATTTTAAATATTTGCAGCTTCATACCTAACCAGTGGTCCTCTTTGATGTGGAAAAAAATAGACAACGTCGATTAGAAGTATAAACCGCTACACTATTGAACGTATTAGCCATTATGTGTCCCATATCAGTAATAATCAACCAATATTTCGAATCGACGTCCATTTCATACATATCTAAGGCGGTGTTCATTTCTACGCACATGTTGACACCAATATATCTATAATATAAATCTCAATGCTCGATCAGATCATTCAACATTTGTTTCCTGACTTCTATCAAACTTCTGTTAATGTCTTCAACTTGATTAGCTGAACAATGATATCTTCATTTACCATCACTTTCAATGTTCAAAATTTTATATATAAATGGATGCATAAATGCGGGTATATGTTCTAAAAACATAGAGGTAAATAGAGAAAGAGATCGTCCATCAATAGTACAAGCCGATGTTAACTCTTTTCGCTTAGGTATTAATATTTTTGCAACGCTAGATTGTGATAGAAGCTGTCCATCTACGGTTTTTGCACATTGAAAACCCGAAGGATTATGCTTAGTATCATATACGCCCTTTCTTTTTTTGCTTCCTCGCAATCTACCTTTACGGATTATAGGTTTTGGTTCCAAAACAGTTGTTGTAGATGGCAAAGAAATATCTTTTAATTTTAATATCATTTTCTTCGTTCATCCTACCATTATCAAACATTTTTTTTGAAATGTATAAATTTCGGATAATGAAGTAAATCTTGTGATTCTTCAACCTGAGGATAGTAGTCTAGTTTTCACCAATGCTCATTAATATCTTGAATTGGTATTGGTAAAGCGCTATTGTGGTAATTCAGATTTTGTGAGCATAAGTAAACCGTACATGGCTCTAAGCACATGATCATAAGAAATGTGAATGATTTATTGCACTTTTTCTCTATTTATTCCAACAGTAAATCTAACGCAAACATGGAGACTCTAAATCGGAGTCCTCTATTCAATGTTATTTGGTAAACATGTAGAACAAAACCTAAACTTTTTTGAAAGTTTCTTTGATTTATGTATATTGAAGTAATAACTAGTTATCCATTCAAAGCCATATGACGCTAAATGTTGAGTTGGAAGTTCGAAGACATCTTTTCAAGCTAGAATATGTCCACTCCGCTCTATTGGACGTTCGATTATTTTCAGTTGTAGTTGGTTGGTCCAAGCATGAACATTGTGTTCTTTTATGGGTAACCAAGTAGTGGTGATGTAATTAATGGCTTTTGGGTAATCTTTTCAACTTTCAGTAAATTATGCCCAAGACTCTTGAAACTCGCTGCAAATTAAGTTCGTATAACACAAACTCAAACTCCTTCAAACATTTTTGCAATCTCCTTATTTTTGAACAAATTTGCACAATTTTGAAACATATTTCTTGACATGTGGTACTTGCACATTAATCAACTAGTAATAAATAATCGTTTTAAAGCAATGAGTAATGCATCCTCTTTATCTGTCATGACTACATCAAGATATCGTTTAGGATTATACAAATGTTTTATATTTTTTAAAGCCCGCACATAATTCTCCGCTCTTTCATGGGACAAAAAATAGTATTGCAATCGACAAGGTTTTATCATCGACGTTATTCCTACCATTTCAAACAATAACGTCCCAAATCTGTTGGTTTTATAAGTATAATTGAGGAGTACAACAAAAGGAAAACACTTGCATGATGCATTAGACTCCGGATGCAACCACATAATATTCAAGGTCTTATCCTTTGTTTCATCTCTTGTGCACCAATACATATAATGTTTATCTTCCAATAATTTTATATGAAATTGCATAGCAGATCTTCCCTCCATTTCGATAATTTTTATTTCGTTCTTCGCATTATATATGGTTTTTAATGTTGATTTGTTTCCAAAAAACTCTTTCTTAATTCCAATAAGTGCAGCTCTTGGTGGAACACCAGCCATTGTCGTATTTTTTATCATCTGTTTCCCCTCTATAGTCACTCTACCAACAAATGGATAACAAACCAAACAATTTGGTAACGAATGATTATGTCGATCACAAGAAATATTTACGCCCCACCTATCTTTGCATTTATATGAACCTTTAATTAAAAATAAACATTCGCATTTCCTTGCAGCACTTCAAACCAATCTTTTCGCATTTAAACCATTGTTTTTATGGTCTATGCCTTCCACTTCTTTTATATGCTAGCTAAACTCTAGGCTTCCTTTCAGATTCTACTTTCTCTAATTTTTTGATAACCACGACCATATTCACTTTTTTACTTCCATTTGACACCAATGTATAAATGCATCACAAGAATAGAATACTTGCAACGAAATATATTTCGATCAATTATTGAATACCAACGATATATATTTGTCAAACAAAAAAACTCACTTTGTCGGTCATAAATGATGGGTGAGGTCTGCTTAATTTTCTCATCTTCGTTTAGCTATACATCTTCCCGTTGTTATTTACTCATTCAATCACACAATTACTACATTGAATATCATTCTCTCCTACATTCAAATGGATTTCCTCTGCCATGACATCCTCAAAAGTAATATCTCGCAACAAATTATTACCAACTGTTGAGTTTGCAAAAAAATCATTATTATATTCCTGTAAAAAATTGAAAAAATATATTCAAAATTGAAGGAAAAAATCAATCGGTACATGAATGCTGACCAATGCGCAGAGCAACCAGTTGTATAAAATCGACCAATTTTGAATCTTTATTGTCGCTCAAAATTTTTTTAAATCCCAAAAAGAAGAAAAAAAAAACTATTAGTTGAATTATCTGAGATGCTATATTTTCTTCTAAATCTCAATGAGAATCATCCATATCGCAATTAAATTTTGTAACTTTTTAAAGATTAAAAAGTTGAGAGTGCTCTAGGGTTTAGTATGTTATAATCATAAACGTAAACGACGACAAAGTTATTTAGTGTGTTGGGTAATTTTAAGACACTTATTAAGTTTAGTGATTAAATTTTTTAATGGGTATTGGTAAGTACTTATTTTGATGTTAATAGCAACACTCTTTAGAACTAGGCAATATATATAACACCAAAATAAACCTCTACAAGTGAAACTGTGCAAAGAAATTTAGATAAGCGAGACATGAAGGCTCCGAGGAGAATGATACATCTTGATGGTTTAAAAAGGCATGAAGGCAAGGAATTTTTAAATAATGAAGGGAATGCAAACAAAATATGTATAATTCATGTGTTTAACTCACATAAGCCAAGACTAAATGCATTCATGAATAGGCTAAACTTGAGATAACTAACTATTCATGAAATTAGAAATAACATATTTATATGTAAAGGCACGCAAGCTGAAATGTATAACGCAATTATATGCGCATAACTAGTGTACACGAAGGCTATAACTAGGACCGGCACCACAACTTAGGTTGCCTTAGGAAACCTAAAAATAAATGCAAAAAAATAGTAAAACAAAAAAAAAATTATTACCTCAAAGAATCAAATCCCGATCACATGGAAGATACAGGACAACCAACAGAACCGAAGAGCCCGTTATGAAAAAATATATATCAAAATTTACTTCTAACTTATCACTCGTCATTGGCATATTTTCCTTGGTTGCTGCCCCTACCGGAAGGTTGCGCTAGGCAGCTGCCTGGTCAACCAAGCCCTGAGCCGTTTCTGACTATAACTTGCAACAGCTCCTTTATATGTGAGGCATTAGCCCATTTTTATATGTGATGACTCTAAGCAGATTTGAATGCGTAGGCCTTTATTTCAACTCATGGAGTAAAATTTTAAGACGCAATGTCTTATATTTTAATTTGTGATGATTGAGTGGACTTTTAACATGCGCTGACTTATATTTTAATACGTGAAAAATAAGTAAAGTTGCTAAGGCATAATACCCCAACATTTTGAAAAGCGGGACATAGATATTTCATAACATTTGGAATATTATCACTCTTTTTTGAAGCCATATTTTACTTAAATGAAAAGATGATTTTGTTAAGTATTTTTATAAGGTTTCAAAAGAAAGGAAAGACCTTTTTCGAAAGACTTTTTAAGGAGAAAACTATTACTTTGGAAAAGTAATTTGCGCGTAAATTAGCTATCATATTGAATATGTAACGACCCTATTTTTTGATGCCCGAAAATCGACATCAATACAGTCCACTATATCAAATGCCGAACAATCCAATGCCGGAAAACCGAACCATTAGGGTTAAAGAAGAAGAAGGTAGAAGAAGAAATAGAAAACAACATCAAAATTTCACAAATGCAACGGAACAATATAATAGATAACGAATAATCTTTTAAAACAAAGAATTACATCTGTTTTATATATTACATCATCAGAGTACAATGTAATCAACATCACAATCCAAGACGGTTATAATATCTCGTCCTTCCAAAGCTGAATATACAGCTTACACTGGACAACCGAAATATGAATCTACGGAAATACGCCTCGTCATCCAGCACGTCTCTTGAGCTCCACAGCAGTCCATCCAGAATCTGTATTTGAATAAGTATTTGTATATAGACACTACTATATTATCAGAGGATTTTATAAGAAATGTTTTGGTTATCGCCAGGTAAAAACCCGACATGTTTATTTGTGGCGTGGTCTTACGAGATACCTTTGATTTCAAAGGATTTGAAAACTTTAATAATCCAATTGAGTGTATTTTCTCACGTTGGTTTTCCAGGCTGACTTAGGTGTTATTTAACTATAATACTCGGTCTGACCCGAGCATTATAGTTAAATAACACCCAAGTCAGTCTGGAAAACCAACGTGAAAAAACACACTCAATTGAATTATTAAAGTTTTCAAAATCCTTTGAAATCAAAGGTATCTCGTAAGACCACGCCACAAATAAAAATGCTGGGTTTTTACCTTACGATAACCAAAACATTTCTTATAAAATCCTCTGATAATATAGTAGTGTCTATATACAAATACTTATTCAAATAGCCGAAATTGTTACATTATTAAATTCCGGTTAATAGGTATACAAACAAAACCGTAAAGGCATGTAGGGAGAATGGTTTTCCATCAATGGCAGGGCTACTAGGGTACCGCCCGTCACAGTACGTGGTCTAGGTCACCGTACCGAGGATCCACCCTGATCCCCTGCATCACAAAACCGGAGCTACCCCTTACTGGATAGTCCAAATAAGTTCACCCCATGGTTGGGATCAACAAACGTCCACACAACCGAAATAAAGGGGCATCTAGATAGGGGTGACCTTACCCTAATTGGTTTCTAGCCACTTAGCCTTCAGTGCACCTCCCTTGTTTTAGCCATTCCCGGTTGATGAGGCTCGAGGCTATGCGTTACTTTTTAGCACACATTCACTTAGAATGCTTATCGTCCTCTTAACGATGTTCTGAAAGCATTCGTCCATATAAGTCCGTTCTGTGTTCGAACTGAACTGAAGGCACTACTACTACATCCATTTTGGAATCACCGTCAGGATTAGTAGCGATTAGCCCTTGCACTTCACCGCTCCATTTTTGAATCCAAGCTCTTGTCTTCCTCACGAAAACTTTCAAACCGAATCAAAGTGGTTTTTGGGAAATTAATCCCGATCCCGGTCTCTTCGATACGATCAACGCATTGGCCAAAATTGATAGTCGGTTATTTAACTATCAAACAACATCCACAAACAACCATCAGCCTATAAATAATTTTTTACAAATTATTTATTTCAAAATAACTTGTCAAGTTATTTTCCATTCCTCAACCCTTTGAAAATAGTTTCAAACCACCTTTCTTTCACGGAATAAATTTCCCAAATATTGTTTATTTCCACTGAAAATCACCAAGTCCAAATACTTTAGATTTTAAAAATAATTTAATCACTTTATTTTAAAATATATACTTTAAAAATATTTAAAATAAAACTACTTTATATAATATAAAACTAATTTTCAAATTAAAAGTTAAGGCAAACTAAATTTTAAAATAAGAGTTACGAAATTCTATACAAGTTTTCAATTAAAACTTTAACCAAACTATCTTTAAAATAAAACTATTTTGTAAAATATATATACTAATAATTATCTTTTTATCTTTTTAGAACATAATACCAATTAACCTTTTAAAATAATTACCACTATAACTAATTTAATAAATATTTTCCTTTAAAATTTTAACAACTTAAATAATAATTTCTTAAAAACATACCTTTAACCAACTTTAAAACTTTTAACTTATACTTAAAAATATGCTTTGAAAACGTACTTGGCTTTTCAGGAAAATACACTTCTCTTTCACACCTTTAAAAATAAACCACTATTTATTTTTAAAACAAATTACCCATTCCTTTACATATTCCCATCGTGAATTTATACTTCCAAATACCCATTGATACCTTATTTCACTTTATAAACCCAGTTTATAAATTCCATAGTCTCATTTTCTTTTAAAACAAAATTTCAAACTAAATCAATTTCCAAATCGATTTTCAGATTTTACTTCATTTTAAAATAAATTCCTTTACTTACTCAATTTTATTTTAAAACCCATTAATTTCAGATTTAACTTCTTTATTATGATTCAAAAATCTTATTTAAATTGAAACTACTAATTTCATACTTATTTCAAAATTCTTCTTTTATTTTTCCTAAACCATTTAAATCCTAAATCGAAAAATAAATCTTTTATTCCTTTAAATAATATCACTTAAGTTTAAAAAATTCATTTATTCCCATTTAATCAAAAATCTCCTTTCCCATACTTTGGAATTTATTTATTAGAATTTAAAAATCAATTTTTATCTTTTCCTAAATCATTCTTTAATTTATCCAAATTCTCTATGATTATTTCACTTAAAAATTCCCTATTTTGTTTTCCTTTAAAAATTTAATCTTAATCTTTGATAACTCAGTATACCCAAATATATTCAATCAAACCATAGCATTCAATATTTTTAATCACCAATATAATCTATCTCAGATTATCAAATAAATCATATCACGGAATATTAAAACAATCTAAATATTTGGAGGAATCCACTTGGATACCTCCAACCTGATTCTCTGCATCCACAGATGTTAACACAATATAAAATACCAATTCCACTTCGAGGTGGAATATCGCGGTATATGGGGTCATCTGCTATTATGCAGGGCGCATAGGGTCTCATCCGCTATATAATGCGGGAATTAATCACTCCAATTTATATATACTACTATATATAATATACCACATCTTGTCAATTCAATCATTCAACCAATAATTTAAATTTAACTATTTAAATTTAAATGGACTTCCAAATGAGTGAGATTAACTAACCTTTAATTTGCAATCTAATCCACCTTGACTTGTTTCTCCTTGGTTTTAGACTTTGTACAAATATTTATATAGCTTTTTTAATATTAGAAACAACCGAACAATCAATTACCATTTATTAATTAAATTTTTGAACTAAAGAATAAATTCGTAAACTAATAATTTAAATTTGTTAACTGATATTCCTTTAATAAATAATCCCTAACAGCTAAAATAATTTAATAAGTTGATAAAACGAGTAAATCACCATAATACATTTTTCTAAAATCAATTAGGAGGTTTAACATATATATAAGTAAATTTATCTTTTGAAACTACATATACTAAAACAATAATCTATATAGAGTTGAAAACTTTCAACACTAAAAATTCTTACTACTATTTTTTTTCCAATTCCTTATCTATATATACGTATTCTGTTTAAACTGTTTATAACTGAAAATATATTATATTATTTTATTTTATCTTTTTAAACAGCAAACTGTTGTGTTAAATAGATATTCTAATCTAAAAAAAACAGTAATTTCCTAAACTATAAAAACTCTTCTTTTCTAACATTGATATATATATATATATATGTGTGTGTGTGTGTGTGTGTGTGTGTGTGTGTGTAAAAATAAAAATTTGATTTCCAAAATTTTTCCTTTGCATTTATACATATACGGCTCATTTATATTTATAAATATATAATGTATAAATTTCTAGAACCAAACAAATACAGAAGTTAGAAACAACAGGGTATACCTCGCAAAATACTCAAGCTAAATCTTCCCCCCTTCGATCGCAGATGCCAACATCTGCCAGTAGCGTGCCGCCATAAGCGCACGCCATTGTCACGAGACCCCACCCTGGTCCTCGAATTCGAGCTCGTCTTCCCAATCGACCTCGAAACTGCTGCCGCGCCGTACGAACGCACCCTAAACAAGCCTCTCCCCCGAGCGCAGAACAACTGAGGGTTAGGTCGACAAGCATTCGAACATCAAAACGAACCCGAGCCTCAGTTCGCCACGCACGACTAAGAATCGTGACCTCTTCCCTCGTGTTCGAATTTGGATCGGGATCTGCCCTTTTTTATTACGGCCATGGATTTTTTCTTAAGAATTTGATTGATTTGAAAAGAATTGAACTGCAGAAGACATTGTTCATTTGGTTCATTAATAGAAAGAAAACAAAAAGGGAATGAGGCATGAATGACGGATGGCGTATTGAAATCGAAACGTGTTAATTTGTTTATATATTTATCTTAAATTCAAATTTTAATCGTCACGATTTCCGCGACTCAAAAATTTCGATCTCCAATCGAGGCATGCCGCCAGGCGTTTATAATGTTAAGCCCCTATTCCGAACGCAATGGAAAAAGTTTTGAGTCCTAATTTGATCGTAGGAGAAGTTAGCTTTTTGGACTCAGTTATTATACTAAATTTTCGATATAGATTTCAGCGCATTTATCTACCGTACGGCTAACCAATCACTACGAAAATTGAAATCCGACAATAATACACTATTACGGATCTAATGGAACTGGTTTCGTTGAATTCCGAGACTGTGCCTCGGAAGAGTATTTTTAAATATCGATTCAAATAGCATATTTTCAAAACCGAACAAAACACTTCCAAATTAAATTTTATCACTTCTGCTATCTTCAGTATTATCAATATAAATTTACAAGCCTTCAAATTATTTTTAACAGGCTTAAAACTGAAGATTCAACATTTTACACAATTTCAAATTATTAAATTCAATAATTTAATTATCCAATAAAAATGACATTTGAAATTCAGGTTGAAACTTGATTTTAAATATTTAAAATCAATAAAGTACCTTAATTTCAAATATCCAGAAATTCTGGGTTGTCACATTCCTTCCCCCTTAAAAGAATTTCATCACCGAAATTACTGGTTAAGAAGAATGGTCCGATACCCGTTTATTATCTTTCTAAGGCCTAACAGTTTTAACAACCCTCCATATCAAACAGTTCAACAACTTACCAACCATCTTTTTATTAAAGACACACTATTATTCTTACAAGCTTCCCAAACTTAACCTCAAGTTCCAAACAATATTATTTCCCAAACGATTCAAATTTAAATTTAAATCCAAATTTTAATTTATCCAAATTTCACAAAAATTTTCTAACTCTCTAAATTTTCGAAATTTTTGGCCAGCGTCTTCTTTGAGCGGCTAGCTAGGTATAACTACAAAATGCCTCTGGGGCCCTCAGATTTTAAAAGAAAACAAATGGCCAAGTGGCTAGACTAGAAATCATCAAATTTCATACAGAAATTGTGACGACCTAGATTTTCACGTTCGAAAATCGACATCCATACTTCACTCATATTCGAATGCCGCAGATTCAACCATTGAAATCCGGTTCGCCAGAGCTTATAATACATTAAGTATAACAACACAGGGGAAAAAGAAATGAATATCTATCATTGATACACATAATTTTGATACAACACGACGATACAATTGATATCAGTACTATCAGAGATACAATACACAGCAGCGGAATAGTTTAACCAAATGGTCTTCCAAAGAATAGAAAGAAGGATAGATTCCAGAACTGCAAACTCCTTATCCAAAGCTCCAAATTCTCCCATCCAAAAGCAGTTATATACAAACCATAAGCTCGTACCACCATCACGATGACTTAAGCAAGGTCGGTCACCTTGAACAAATGCTATCGCTAAATTCAAAGGCTGGGTGCTATCGAATCTACTCCTACTATTTGATTATCTAAAAAATCCAACTCTAGACTGCCCCTGTGGAAAATTGTGGGCACTTAGAGTTTAGATAGGGAACAATAAACTCCAGGTCAGTCATGCGACTGGTATGAGCAAACAAAAATAGTTTATCTTTATCAAAAGCAAAACAAAATATTTAAAATAAATCCGCAATGCTTTTTGGAAAATGAAACTACCATAAGGCCACCCGCCACGCACACAATGCAAACGCATAATTGGAGGCGATTTCTCCTTATGATAGTCAAAAATGCTTGATACGTGAAATCATTTTGATAGTATTGTTAGTGCATATTGTAGAAAACCATTCGAAGGTATAATATTAATCTTAGCCAGCATACGAACCATTATAGTATGCCTACTATAGCTACCATATTAGATGGCACGTTTTACAACTAAAACCGTATAAGGCGCATATTAGATGATTGGATTTCCAACAATGGTCAGGCAAAGGAACTTCCTACATCGAATGGAACGCCTCTGGAGGGATGCCCCCGTGAACCTAACTGGATCTCTGCCAACACAAGGCCTGGTTACCTCTGTAACTAGGTAACTACTAACATGAGCATGCCATCCCTCGGTCGTTATCGACCTTTATCCGAGGGCCCTCAACCAACAACCACAAAGAAATAAGTTTGCGGTAACCACATAGATTAAATATCTGGGCTCCATACCATGATACCACCTTTTATCCAAAAGGAAATGGACATACCCTAAGAGGGCGCTACCCCCAAATAACCTTGTTGCAACGATTCCTGTTTTGACCATTACCGGGTTATGAGGTTCGACGAAGTTTCGTCCATAAAGCTACGCTTTTCGCAAAAGCCATGCTTCAATCAACACATGATCAAAAGCACTTCGTATGCCACATTATCAAATTGGGAATGTATAACTAATAACCATCAACTACATAACCTCTGAGCTCGTACGTCTTAGAGAAGGGTGTTAAGCTAAGAGAATAAATTCTCAGCCACCAAACAGAAATGTATTTGATAGAAACTAGTTTTACATCTCAAAGTGTAATGTCAGACACACATCCATACAAGTCTTTACCGGGTTCGAACAGAACCGGAGCGCCTCAAAAGAAGCCCTTGCAATCGGGGCATCCACAATCTCGATCGGACTCCCCATCACATATGGAGATCTCTATGCCGGAGCAACTCAGTGCAGAGTCATTCGACTTGTTATCCTATCATTACCGAAGACACCCGGTCTTCAACATCGTCTTCAAATGCTATCCATTTCGTCGTATCATTATTCGAAATGGTTATATGACACAATGTCCTCTCCCGGCTAAACCGAATAATGAGCGCTTAATTTTAAAAAGCATATGGATATATGGGATCTCAGTTAAGTCACAACTTATTACCCAAAACCTTTCTTTCAAATGGTTAAACAAATTACCATTTTAGTCCTTTAAATAAAAGATTCACCTTTGAAGATACTCTTCAATTTTAAAACAAGATTCACCAAACCTTTCACAAAGATTCATTCACAGCTTTCAAACAATTCTATTTCAAATTGGATTAACTCATCCAATCTTTAAACCAAAGACTCAATCCATAGCTTTCAAAATCATTTCCAAAGATTCATTCATAGTTCACAAAACAATTCCATTTCAAATTTGAAACCTTTACAAAAAAACTAGAAATCCTTTCTTTATTTGAAAACCATTGTAATTTGAAAACAAATACTTTTCGTTTCGGAAAAATCCGATCAAATATGCACAAGTTATATCCTTTAAAGTATAAACTTGGGTTAAATTTAAATTCCCAAAATAATACTTTTCAAAATACTTTAAAGATGGTTCAAAACTATATATATACATTATATAACTTGTATAAACTTTCATACCAAATTTCCAAAACGATTTTAAAACTTAAACAAGATGTATTAGATTCAAACTAGATTTCAAATTTCAAAACTTCCTTTTCAAAAGTTTTTCATATTCGACCTAATTCCAATTCCCAAACCATTTGGATTCAAAATTCAACTTATAAAAAAAATAATATTTAAAAATATCCATGACTTAACCGATTTCCTTATGCAAATCCATATTTGTGCGTGTATGTAGTCCAGGGGTTTTACACAATAGTGTAACATCATCAACCATCACAATCCAGGCACAGCAATATCGATAAGCGGTATAATCCTATAACGCTTATTTTCATTCACAGATTCGCAAATAAATAATATAAATTCATCACAGATAAAATAAATTACATTCATCACAGCTCAAATCAAAACAGAGCATCACACATCAGGGATATCAAACAATTCAACATTCATTAGGATCCAAACATCAATAAGTTAGATCAATTAATTATCTGATTAACTTAAATCAGATTAATTACTTATGAATAAACTACAAATCCTGATTAATTAATCATTAATTAATTATAACCATTTTAATTAATTAACCTTTAATCATTTATTAATTAACCTTTAATAATAAATTAATCAACCTTTAATCATTAAATAATTAACCTTTAATTATTTAATTTATCCTTTAATTAATTATCTTTAATTAATTACATTAATTAATTAACCCTTAATTAATTATCATTTAAATTAATTATCCTTAAATAATTACGATAAGTGATTATCCCTAATCACTTATATAAATTAATCACAAATAATTACATCGAGTAATTATCCTTTAATTACTTGATTAATCAACTTTAATCACTAATTAATTACTTTTAATTAAGTAATTATATTTAAGTAATTTATTATTCTTAATTACTTACATTAGTTAATCAACCATTAACTTAATTATATTAAGTAATTATCCTTTATTAATTACATTAAGTAATTATACTTAATTAATTTCACTAAGCAGTTAACCTTTAATTACTCAACATTAATTATTTATCCTTTAATTAAGAAATTATACTAAAATTAATTGATAAATTAACCTAAAATCAATCATATTAATTAATCAACCATTGATTAATTACTTTAAATAATTTAACATCATTTTTAAATTCCATTAAGAAATTACTCAAGACCTTAATAAATTTAAAAGATAAACTATTTATCTTTAGTCATCAATTAATTTCATTCGAGTTTATTTGATATACCTTTGCAATAAATCTTCATAACACACAATTCAACTTAAACCCTTTAAGTTACTTAAAGCTGTTACATTACACCGTTTAAACTTATTTAAATGAAATTAAATTTTAAATAATAGGTATAAAATAAAATACCTTAAACTGAATAAATTTAAAAATATTTATTTTAAATCTTTAACCAATTCCAAAACCAAATTAAAACATCTATTGTATTTAAAATAATTAAACAAGAAATTATTTAAACTTGATTAAAGAAAAAACTTGTTAAATTTAAATTTCAAAAATTGGCATATATTTGAACTCGATACACTTTGGGTTTTCACCCGAGTCGTTTGCTAGTTTACCCGAGCCTAACCCCGAGTTAAACCACATCCATTTTGCTTCGATTATTTTCACGAATTCCCTAATTTTAATCATAATAGGCACATATATGATCCCGTGCACGTGCACGGTCGATCTACCAATCTCCGACCATTGTCGTAATGATGCAGCTAAGGCCAGAGAAGAAGTTGTGCAAACTATAATTCCTGAAAACATGAGTTTGTGGTGTAGTGTGATGAGTCATTCACGACTCAGTGAAGGCATGAGTCGTTGCCGAGCTAAGGAAGGAGGGCCACGAGTCAACAAGCCAAGGGGGAAGGTAGGCCGAGCTAACAAAGCATGGTCACGACCTAACAACGGAGTTTTGAGTCATCTCCGACCTAGGAAAGCATGGTCACGACCTAACAACGGAGTTTTGGGTCGTCTCCGACCTAAGAAAACACAGGAAGAAGCATTCCGACCTAACAAGCTCCGACCTAATGATATTGAACGAGATAACTGTGCCGAGTTACGAGCTAGTGATGTTGAACGAGATAACTGTGCCGAGTTACGAGCTAGTGATGTTGAACGAGATAACTTCGCCGAGTTCCGATCTAAGCAAGCTGAACTGCCTTCTATTTTAGGTCGTAGGGGATTGGGTCGTGTTGTATTTTAGGTCGTTACCGACCTATGGGTTGTGTTGGGTGTTAAGTCGTGAATCTTTGAGTCGTTATATGTTAAGTCGGTAACGAGTTAAGTCGTGTACATATGTTGTGTGTTGTATTGCTTAACTCGGTCATGAATGGGAAGTGTTAGGTCGCGTACGACCTATGGTGAGTCGGTCGTGTTGAGTCGCGTGAGTTGTTTAGGTCGTTGAGTGCTGTGTTGTATACAGGAGAGTATGTTGTGCTGATAGGTCGCTGCCGACCTAGGTGTTGTTAAAATGTGTTGAGTCGCTGATGTTAGGTCGCTGCCGACCTAAGTTAGGTCGTAAGTCGTGGCCGACCTAAGAGTCAGGTGATGATTTGTTGCGTTGCGTTGTAAAAGCTATAAATAGAGTGTGTGTTGTAATTTTTGGGGTGGTTGATTTTTGAATAAAATTCTCTTTTGTTAGCTTTGTGCTTTCATACCAATTGGTAGTTGAGTGTGATCTCCTATCTCCTCTTTCGGTTAATCGAGTGCGCTCGATTCAACGATCGTAGAAGCCGATTCACGGAATCTAGTGCGCTAGATCAACGTGCGAAGAATCGTAGATCTTTAAACACGGTATAGTGCACTATCAACGTGTTTGAGATAGCTAGAGTTCGGTATCTTTGGATCAACGAACTTGGGCATTTTGGTATCTTCAACTCACCGATTGTTACATTTCACCGATTGAAGTTTTGTTTCGATTTATCCGCTGCGTCACGTAGCCTTCAACAAGTCGACAATGATGCCCTCAAGCCTTCGCACCACCCAGAACTTCAATCTCGACGTAAATAAAAATCGAGTTATTCGATTTAAACTGGAACCAAAACAGACCACCTACAAATACCTCGTTTCGATCATCTTGACCTCCTGACGCCACGCGACCAGGTCCTTAGCTTCATCATCGTCCTACACGACATTTCCCCCATGTCCGATCGGCAGAATCACCTTGACGGCGACGTAGCAACCTCAAATACAACATCACTCAAACGAGGCTCTAAAACCCTATTTTAAAGTCGATTATTATGTCTGGTAATCTAGAAATTATTTCACCATTTTTCTGATAATCCTTGGCCTACAAGCATGCTTCAGATTCGATTAAGAGGCCAATCTTGTCTCCGATCGCCAGAGTTTGACCAAAATAGGATTTCTGTTCATCATAGAAATTCTCGATCATTAATCGCTTAAAAATCATGAAACGATTTTCTAAATTCATAATTTTGCAATCCAAATCAGATCGTATAATCCAAACACACAATTATGAACATCGAACTTTGATTCATTTTGATTTATACTGTCATTTAACATTTTATAAGCAAATACTTAATGAATACATTTGAATTTATTTTAAAATGTGATGTTGTACTTATGTAAACATTTTTCATTTAGCAATCACAGTCTAAAATGGTTTGGGTCGGGGTAACTTAAATTTTCTAATAGGTTTTAAAACCTGGAATGTATGCAAAGAGGCAAAATTTTCCTATTTTTTTAACATGCACAGTAATATATATACCTATTTGTACATATATACAAATAGATTTTTATTCAACCAAACACATTATAGCTCTACTTCATTCATTTATCAAAAGGTAACTAGGTCAAGGTTTAAAAAGGGATGTTTTGCTCACCTGGAAAAATGGACAGAGGACTGATTTGAATGTTTAAACCTAGAACTTGATGTTTGATTTTCCAAAACTGGAAACTTATTTGATCTTTTATTTGATTTGAGACTCGAATTGATTTGATTCTTGAAACTTTGTTTGTTGAGTTGCTGAGTTGCTTCTTAGTTTAGCTTTGATTCAGCTTTTGATCTGAATTGAATTTCAACTTGATTGTGTTGAGTTAAGTAGTTGCTTCAGGTTTGTATTTTGTTTTGATCTTTTTCTTCGATCTTCAGGTTTAAGGATTTTGATAATTTATTCTCAGGTTTTCATTTCCAGGAAATGAAGATGAAAGACCTTAGCCTGGTTTTTATTTTGTTTTGTAAAACATGCTGTTTATATTTTTTAAATTTTTAAGAGAAAAGAAATTTGCCACTTGTAATTTAAGTACACTTGTCTATATGCATGAATTAATTCTTTTACATTTGTTAATACATAGTATAATTTTTTTACACTTTTTAAAATAATTCAAATTATGTTTAAGCCCTTTAGTTTAATTAGTTTATAACTTTGTTTTAAACCTTACTTTATTTTAATTTATAAAACATGTTTATCTATTTTGTTTTCTTACATTCATATATTCTTATATGTATATATATATATATATATATATATATATTATATATTCAAATTTAGTTCAACAAATTTAAAAAGAAGGTATATAAACTTTTTATTCAATTCTTATTTTAAACTTAAACTTAAGTTAAAATATCTTTGTATAGATCACTTTTATTTCCAAAAGATATATATATTTTAAAATTTTATTAAACCTTGTTTTAGTGTCATATTATATTTACAATTCTAGTTATATATATATATATACATTATTTTTTAAAATATAAATTTTAAATCCAATTAATTTTATAATATATTTTATTCTCAAATTCCTAGATTAAAATTCTTTCTACAAATTACTTTCACAATCTACTATATGTATTTATTCCCAAATATTCAAATTAATTCTCAATTTATTCACAAATAAATCCAAGCTTTTTAATAAATCACCAAATTAAATTTGGCTAAAATCCGGGAATGTTACAGCTTCCCCCCTTAAGAAAATTTCATCCCCGAAATTTGCTAGGAGACAACAAAAGAATAGATGGAAAATGTTTTACCAGATCAAACTGAATATCTATTCTGCATTTGGCTTACCAAATTAGAATATCATCAATAAGTATAAGAACGAACTCATTCAATACTACGCAAGATACTCGGGTCACCAGATCTACGAAATAAGCAGGGGCATCGGTTAGTTTGAAGGGATAACTAACCATTCGTAGAATATATCGGGACCCTCAAAGAATAGATAGATAGATTTAGTCTTCCACAATCTCAAATATTAGGTATGGATTCCGAATTCAGGTCGGAATATTTCAAAGTATACACTAGCTTGTCCCTCTTTGGACTTTGATCCTCACGAGAAATTATAATAGAATTTCAAATTTTGTTTTAATCGAAATAATTTTGTCGATATAAACTAATTTAACTTCATACTTAATTGACCAATTTATTTCCAATAGAATTTTAAATTTATTAAAGTTAAAAACGAAAAGCTGATAAGAAACTGGTGAAGAGAACACAAATTAGAAACTTATCTGCACGATTCGTAGGGCCATCATCGTACCAAAGCTCCTCCCTCGAGCTTCAAGGAAACCATCAAAGAAATTGAAATCGGGTCAAAGGAGATTGAGAAGAGTTATTTCCTTATTATTACAGGTATTGACCATTTGTAGTGGTACTCCCCTATCCCCTACCTCGTCCTCTTCTTGCACTCATACTCACTATCAGTAGATAGTAAGAGAATTTGCTGAGGCATACAGACGGATATTTTAGGGATATACTCATTCTAGGGTATACTTCACCCTATCTCTAATGGGTCACCTAATGTGTTATACTCCAAAAGCTAAAGTTTAACCTTTAGCTCTGATACCAATTGTGACGACCCGGATTTTCGCATTCGAAAATCAACATCCATACTTCACTCTTATTCGAATGCCACAGATTCAACCGTTAAAATCTGGTTTGCCGGAGCTTATAACACATTAAGTATAACAACATAGCGGAAAAAGAAATGAATATCTATCATTGATACACAAAATTTTGATACAACACAATGATACCATTGATATCAGTACTATCAGAGATACAAGCCACAACAGCGGAATAGTATCACCAAATGGTCTTCCAAAGAATATAAAGAAGGATAAAATCCAGAACTGCAAACTCCTTATCCAAAGCTCCAAATTCTCCTATCCAAAAGCAGTTATATCCAAACCATAAGCTCGAACCACCATCACGATGACTTAAGCAAGGTCATTCACCTTGAACAAATGCTATCACCAAATTCAAAGGCTGGGTGCTATCGAATCTAATCCTTCTATTTGATTATCTAAAAAATCCAAATCTAGAATGCCCGTGTGGAAAATTGTGGGCATCCAGAGTTTAGATAGGGAACAATAAACTCCAGGTCAGTCATGGGACTGGTATGAGCAAACAAAACAGTTTATCTTTATCAAACGCAAGAAAAAAGATTTAAAAGAAATCCGCAATGCTTTTTGGAAAATGAAACTACCATTGGTCTCCCGCCACACACACAATGCAAACGCACAATTGGAGGAGATTTCTTCTTATAATAGTCAAACATGCTTGATACGCGAAAACCTATTGATAGTATTGTTAGTGCATAGTGCAGAAAACGTTTCGAAAGTATAATATTAATCTTAGCCAGCCTACATACCATTATAGTATGCCTACTATAACTACCATATTAGAGGAAAGGTTCTACAACTAAAATAGTACAAGGCGTGTATTGGATGACTGGATTTCGAACAATGGTCAGGCAAAAGAATTTCCTACACCGAATGGAACGCCTCTAGAGGGACGCACCTGAGAACCTAACCGGATCTCTGCCAACACAAGGCTGGGTTACCTCTATAACTAGGTAACTACTGACACAAGCATGCCATCCCCCGGTCGTTATCGACCTTTATCCGAGGGCCCTTAACCAACAACCACAAAGCAATAAGTTTGCAGCAACCACATAGGTTAAATATCTAGGCTCCATACCATAATACCACCTTTTATCCAGGAGGAAATGGACATACCCTCTGGGGGCGCTACCCCCAAATAATCTTGCTACAACGATTCATGTTTTGCCCATTTTCGGGTTGTGATCCATGCTTCGATCAACACATGATCAGCAGCACTTCGTATGCCACATTACCAAGTTAGGAATGTATCACTAGTAACCATCAACTACATAACCTATGAGCTTGTACGTCTAAGAGAAGGGTGTTAAGCTAAGAGAATAAATTATCCGCCACCAAACAGAAACATATTTGACAGAAACCTGTCTTACATCTCAAAGTGTAATGTCAGACACACATCCATACAAGTCTGTTCCAGGTTCGAACAGAACCGAAGGCACTTCAAAATAAGCCCTTGCAATCCGAGCATCCACAATCTCGATCGGACTCCCCATCACATATGGAGATATCTATACCTGAGCAACTCAGTGCAGAGTCATTCGATAGGTTATCCTATAGTTCTCGATCGATGACACCCAGTCCTCACCACCGTCTTCAAATGCTATTCATTCGTCGTATCATTATTCAGAATGGGTTATATGACACAAAGTCCTCTCCCGTCTAAACTGAATAATGAGCGCTTAACTTTAAAAAGCATATGGATATATGGGATCTTAGTTAAATCACAACTTATTACCCAAAACCTTTCTTTCAAATGGTAAAACAAATTACCATTTTAATCTTTTATATAAAAGATTCACCTTTGAAGATACTCTTCAATTTTAAAACATGATTCACCAAACCCTTCACAAAGATTCATTCATAGCTTTCAAATAATTCCATTTCAAATTGGATTAACTCATCCAATCTTTAAACCAATGACTCAATTCATAGCTTTCAAAATCATTTCCAATGATTCATTTATAGTTTACAAAACAATTCCATTTCAAATTTGAAACCTTTTCAATAAAAACCGGAAATCCTTTCTTTATTTGAAAGCCATTATAATTTGAAAACAAATTCTTTTCGTTTCGGAAAAATCCGATCAAATATGCACAAGTTATATCCTTTAAAGTATAAACTTGGGTTAAATTTAAATTCCCAAAATAATACTTTTCAAAATACTTTAAAGATGGTTCCAAATTATATATACATTATATAACTTGTATAAACTTTTCAAACCAAATTTCCAATACGATTTCAAAACTTAAACAAGATGTATTATATTCAAACTATATTTCAAATTTCAAAACTTCCTTTTCAAAAGTTTTTCATATTCAACCCAATTCCATTTCCAAAACCATTTGGATTCAAAATTCAACTTATAAACAAAATAATATTAAAAAATATCTGTGACTTAACCGATTTCCTCGTGCAAATCCATATTTTGTGCGTGTATGGTGTAGTCCAGGGGTTTTACACAATAGCGCAACGTCATCAATCATCACAAAGCACAAAAATATCGATAAGAGGTATAATCCTATAGTGCTTATCTTCATTCACAGAATCGCAGATAAATAATATAAATTCATTGCAGATAAAATAAATTACATTCATCACAGCTCAAATCAAAACAGAGCGTCACACATCAGGGATATCAAACAATTCAATATTCAATAAAATCCAAACATCCATAAGTAAAATCAATTAATTATCTGATCAATTTAAATCAGATTAATTACTTATGAATAAACTACAAATCCTGATTAATTAATCATTAATTAAATATAAACCATTTTAATTAATTAACCTTTAATCATTATTAATTAACCTTTAATAATAAATTAGTCAACCTTTAATCATTAAATAATTAACCTTTAATTATTTAATTTATCCTCTAATTAATTATCTTTAATCAATTACATTAATTAATTAACCCTTAAATAATTATCATTTAAATTAATTATCCTTAATTAATTACCATAAGTGGTTATCCCAATCACTAATGTAAATTTATCACAAATTAATTACATCGAGTAATTATTCTTTAATTACTTGATTAATCAACTTTAATAATTAATTAATTACTTTTAATTAATTAATTATCTTTAAGTAATTTATTATCCTTAATTACTTACATTAGTTAATCAATCTTTAACTTAATTATATTAAGTAATTATCCTTTATTAATTACATTAAGTAATTGTACTTAATTAATTTCATTAAGAAATTAAATTTTAATTACTCATCATTAATTAATCATCGTTTAATTAAGAAATTATACTAAAATTAATTGATAAATTAACCTTTAATAAATCACATTAATTAATCAACCATTGATTAATTACTTTAAATAATTTAACATCATTTTTAAATTCCATTAAGAAATTACTCAAGACCTTAATAAATTTAAAAGATAAACTATTTATCTTTACTCATCAATTAATTTCATTCGAGTTTATTTGGAAAACCTTTGCAATAAATCTTCATAACATACAATTCAACTTAAACCCTTTAAGTTACTTAAAGCTGTTACATTAAACCGTTTAAACTTATTTAAATTAACTTAAATTTTAAATAATACGTACAAAATAAAATACCTTAAACTTTATAAATTTAAAAGTATTTATTTTAAATCTTTAACCAATTCCAAAACCAAAATAAAACATCTATTATATTTAAAAGAATTAAATAATAAATTATTTAAACTTGATTAAAGAAAAACTTGTTAAATTTGAATTTCAAAAACTGGCATATATTTGAACCCTATGCACTTTGGGTTTTCACCCGAGTCGTTTGCTAGTTTACCCGAGCCTGATCCCGAGTTAACCCACATCCGTTTTGCTTCGAGTATTTTCACGAATTCCCTAATTTTAATCACAACAGGCACATATAGGATCGCGTGCACGTGCACGGTAGACCCACCAACCTCCGACCATCGCTGTAGCCTTCGACAAGTCGACGATGATGCCCCCAAGCCTCGCGACCACCCGGAACCTCCAATCTCGACGTAAATAAAAATCGACTTATTCGATTTAAACTGGAACCAAAACCGACCACCTACAAACACTTTATTCTGATCATCTCGACCTCTTGACGCCATGCGACCACGTCCTCAACTTCATCATCGTCCCACGCGACATTTCCCCCATGTCTGATCGCCTAAATGATGTCGCAGCGGATTAATCAAAATAAACTTCAATCGGTGAAAGTAACAATCGGTGGATTGATGAATACCAAAATGCCCAAATTCGTTGATCCGAAGATACCAAATTCTAGCTATCTCAAACACGTTGATAGTGCACTATACCGTGTTCAAAGATCTACAATTCTTCGTACGTTGATCTAGCGCACTAGATACCATGAATCGGCTTCTACGATCGTTGAATCGAGCGCACTCGATTAACCGAAAGAGGAGATAGGAGATTACACTCAACTACCAATTTTAGAAGAAAGCACACAGCAATCAACAAGAAATTTTATTCAAAATCAATCAACCACCAAAAAGTTACAACACACTCGCTATTTATAGTAGTTCACAACCAGCCCTTAAGTCATATACGACTCATCCTCCACGACTCACGACTTAAGAACATAACACGACTCAACATCACGCGACTTACGACTCAACGCATGCCGACTTAACTCGTTACAACGACCCTAAACAGTACAACACAAGTCCATCACGACACACGACTCAAGGAAACAACACTTACACACATCAGAACATAGTACACGACATACGACTTAGCTTAAGTCGGTATCGACTTAAAGAAGGCCTTCAGAAAACTCCATACGACTTAACACCGAACGACTCATCTCCAAGCGACTCATCCCTGAACGACTCATCTCCAGGTGACTTAACTTCGTTCCTTCGTTATGTTGTATAACCATAGGTCGTAGCTCGTTCCTGTTAGGTCGCGGAAACGACTCATCATAATATGGCACTAATCTATTATCTCGTAAGTTGATGAGGCGGGTTTCCTTTAGGTCGTAACCCGTAGACTCGTTAGGTCGTAAACTTAATGCCACTTCCCTCTCTGGTTCCTTGTTAAGTCGTAGACGACTTATGCCCTCTTCATTAACTCGTATTCCCTTCCCACGTGATTCCTTAAGTTGACTCGTGCACGACTTACGAGTTAAAACCGAAACTTCTTGACTCGTGCACGACTTAAGAGTTTGAAAAGCTTCATTATCTTGTGAATGACCTAACCTCTGAACTTCTGTAGATCGTGCTGCATCATCCTCCCCTGGTTGAGAAAAATTCGTCCTCGAATTTGTAAATTCTTCCCCATCAAAATGTTTATCTCCATAATATGGCACAAGATGCTTAACATTGAATACGTCAGAAGTGTATACATTCTCCGGCAGCTTCAACTTATAAGCATTTTCATTAATTCGTTTCACAACTTCGACAGGACCAATTTTTCTGGCTTTCAACTTGTTATAAGCGCCTACTGGAAAACGATCCTTCGTTAACACAGCATACACCAAATCACCTTCGTTAAATTCAACATTTCGTCGCTTCAAATTTGCAGTTCGCTTATACTTCTCATTTGACTTCTCCAATCGTTCCTGAACAATTTTATGACATTCAGTTAATTCATCAACAAAATCAACAGCCCGTTTAACCGTCCCCTTCGGTTGCGGTACTACCGTCAAGTCCAACGGTCCCTTTGGTAAATTTGAATATACAATCTGAAATGGACTGAATCCCGTACTACGATTCACTGCATGATTATGAGCAAACTCTGCCTGGCATAACTTCATGTCCCAACTCTTCAGATTGTCCTGTATAAGACATCGTAACAAATTTCCCAACGATCTGTTAACAACTTCTGTCTGTCCATCTGTTTGCGGATGATAAGCGCTACTAAATTTCAACTTCGTTCCCACCATCTTCCACAAACTAAGCCAAAAATGACTCAAAAATCTGGTATCCCTGTCTGAAACAATAGACTCCGGCAACCCATGTAAACGATAGATTTCTTTAAAGAACAACTGAGCAACACGAACAGCATCCGCCGTCTTCTTACAAGCAATAAAATGTGCCATTTTCGAAAATCTATCCACCACAACAAATATAGAATCATTTCCCCTTTGAGTTCTCGGCAAACCCAAAACGAAATCCATGCTGATATCAACCCACGGTTTAGATGGTACAGGTAATGGCATATACAATCCCGCATTTGTCGTTGTTCCCTTCGAAACCTGACATATATGACATCTCCCCACAAACCTCTCTACCTCTTTTCTCATCGATGGCCAAAAATAAGATTGAGAAATTAACTGCAAAGTACGATCTCTACCCACATGGCCTTCTTCGTGCAACTCTTTGATAATCTTTATTCTCAAACTGCTCTCAGGAATACATAACCGATTTCCTTTAAACAAGAATCCATCAACCAACATAAATTCATCAGTATCTCCACCCTTAACTTTCTCAACAAACCTTGCAAAGTAAGGATCCTCCTCAAACAATTCTGGCAATAATTCAAATCCCGTCACTTCAACCTTCAAGGTTGTCAACAAATGACTTCTCCTACTCAAAGCATCAGCCACACGGTTCGTCACCCCTGACTTATGTTTGACAACAAAAGTAAACTGCTGTAAATAAGCGATCCATGATGCGTGTCTCGCTGTAATTTTATCTTGCCCCTCCAAATGCTTCAATGCTTCATGATCAGTGTAAAGAACAAACTCTTTCTGAAAAAGATAATGTCTCCAGTGCTTCACGGCTTGCACAACTGCATAAAACTCAACATCGTAGGTACTATATCTCATCTTAGCCCCTGATAACTTCTCACTGAAATAAGCAACTGGCCTCCCACTCTGACTCAACACTCCTCCAATCCCAACCTTCGACGCATCAGTATGCAATTCAAACAACAACTGAAAATCCGGTAATACAAGAATTGGTGTAGACGTCAATAGTTCCTTGATCTTCTCAAAAGCAACTCCCGCTTCCTCTGACCATACAAATTGTTTCCCTTTCATGCATTCAGTAACTGGTGCCATCACGCTACTGAAGTGTGGAATAAACCTTCGGTAGAATGATGCCAATCCATGGAAACTTCTAACTTCAGTGATAGTTCTCGGCTGTGGCCAATTTCTAATAGCTTCAACTTTACTCTGGTCCACCTGAATTCCCTTCTCAGATACAACATATCCCAAAAATAAAACACTTCTCGTCATGAACACACATTTCTTTGTAGCCGCATAGAATTGTTCCTCACGAAGAATAATTAACACCTTTCTCAAATGCTCTACATGCTCCTCTGTGCTTGCACTATAAATCAGAATATCATCAAAGTAAACAACAACAAACTTCCCAATGAATGGTCTAAAGATTTGATTCATCACCCTCATAAATGTACTTGGTGCATTTGATAGACCAAACGGCATAATCAACCATTCATATAAACCTTCCCTCATCTTGAATGCGGTCTTCCATTCGTCTCCGGTCTAATTCGAATCTGATGATAACCACTCTTCAAATCAATCTTCGAAAAGATAGTAGCCCCACTCAACTGATCTAGCAAGTCATCCAACCTCGGCATAGGAAATCTGTAGCGAACAGTAATCTTGTTCAAAGCTCTACTATCGGTACACATTCTCCATGTTCCATCCTTCTTCGGTACCAACAAAGCTGGTACGGCACAAGGACTCAAGCTTTCCTGAACACGTCCCTGTTCTAACAATTCCTCTACTTGCCTTCGTAACTCTTCATGTTCCTTCGGACTCATTCGATAATGTGGTCGATGTGGTAACACTGCTCCTGGAACAAGATCGATTTGATGTTGGATGTCTCTCAGTGGCGGTAACTCCTTAGGCAACTCCTCTGAAAATACATCTTCAAATTCTTTCAAAACTGGCTTTGCTTCTTCTGGAATCTCAACCTCTTCATGACTCTCTCGTCCAATCAACAAATAGACTTCAGGCTCATCTTCAACTTCCTTAACAAACTCTTTCAAACATAATAAAGTTTTCAGCTCTTCAATCTCCTCTAACTTGCTTTCCTTCTGTTGTTTCTTCTTAGGAACTAAAGTGATTTTAGTACCTTCGAACATAAAACTGTAACTATTAGCACGACCATCATGTTGCACCGCTCTATCAAACTGCCATGGTCTGCCCAACAACAGATGACACACATCCATGTCTACAACGTCACACCAAATTTCATCTTTGTACTTCTTCCCAATAGAAAAATTCACACAAGCTCTTCGACACACCTTCACTTCACCACCCTTCCTTAACCATGCTAACTTGTACGGTTTAGGATGTCTCTCAGTTTTCAAGTTCAACTTCTTCACGGCTTCTGTAGAAATAATATTATCGCAACTTCCAGCATCAATAATGAACTTGCAAACTTTCCCCAGAATAGTGCATGTTGACTGAAAAATATTGCTTCTCAACCAACTACAATCCTCCTCTTGCTTTGGTGTGAGACATGACCTCCTCATCATAAGATTACAACCTTCATCCCCAGATAATTCTTCTTCCTCCTCAACATAAGGTGCATTTGAACATTCTGCCTCCTCACCATCATCCTCAATCTCAGCAACCATTGCTCTCTTCTTCGGCTTCGGACATTCATTGCTTTTGTGACCCAACTCCTGACAATTGTAACATTTGAAACCACTGCTAGCCTTCGCCTTCTCAGCCTCCTTTACCACTGGTTTCGTAACAGGTTTAGGAACATTAGAACTTCCACTAACACCCTTCGCTTGATTATTGGAATTAGTAAACACACCACCTCCACGCCTTCCTTGTTTCTCCCAAGCCAACGCTTTCTGATGTGCCTCTGCAACTGATCTAGGATCAAACATATTAACCATATCCTGGATCTGCATTCTCAATCCCCCAATGAATCTAGCAGTCAGCTGTTCTTCCGTTTCCATAATATCATTCCTGGCAATGAGTTGGTAAAATTCATCAGCATAATCACTAACAGACTTCGTCCCTTGCCTCAGATTCTGCAACCTCTGGTACATAAGTGATTGATAGTTGTAAGGTAAAAATGTAGCTCGCATCAACTTCTTCATCTTCTCCCATGATTCAATCTTTGACTTTCCCATTCTTTCCCTTGTAAGTTTAGTTTGCTGCCACCATGCCAAAGCTCTCCCCCTCAACCTAGTAGCAACTAACTTCCCCCTTCTATTCTCCGGAACCTCCTTGAAATCAAAGATTTCCTCAACATTAGACAACCAATCTAAAAATTCCTCAGCTACCATTCCGCCTTTAAACTCCGGAATTTCCATCTTCATACCCGATTCCCAACGACGATCATCTTCAACATCCCGGTATGAATTTCGAACTTGGTCTCGATCTCGATAATGAATACTAGCTCTATCACCCACTTCATCAAAATCAAAAGTTCGTCTATATCGATCTCGACCATTATCATCCCTTCGTTCATGCATGCTTCTTCGACTATGTCTCTCTTCATCTCTATACGCCTCATTGTCAAATTCACGTTGACTTCTTCTCTCTTCATGTCCATAGTCATGATGATCTCTCCGTGATGAAATTGACGTTTCTCTTCTATCTCTAAAAGAATGCGGTGATACCCTCCTCGCTTCCGTAACCGATGGCGAAACTCGGTTTCCTCCATGGTTCGAGTTTG
Source organism: Allium cepa (assembly GCA_030765085.1). NCBI lineage: Eukaryota > Viridiplantae > Streptophyta > Magnoliopsida > Asparagales > Amaryllidaceae > Allium > Allium cepa. The sequence goes on from CM060930.1 coordinate 240,027,467, forward strand.
GTGATCTCCTCCGTTGAGTTTGATTCAAATCATTCATCAACTTCTCTAACTTTCCAATGCCTTCATCAAATTTCTCGTTAATACGTTGTTCCATAAGCTCGGCTTCTTCTCTTCTATACAAAGCTTCAACGCTTTGATGACGGTTAGCTCTTCTCGGCGGCATGATTGGAAATTCTTCACAAACACTTCAAAATTCTTCAAAGACTTCAACAAATAGAACACAAAACTTCAACACAAACAAAAAATGCACGGCCTAACACCACTAGCTCGCACAAACTCCTTGTCTCGGCTTGCTTTTCACGGCTTAACTCCTTAACTCGGCAACAAGTTGACTCGGCCTCAATCTTGACAAAATGTACTTCAACACAACTATGCTCGACGTTCAAACACTTCTCCAACACTAGATCCAAAACGAGATGGATCAAAGTCTTCAAACTTGTTGCAACTTCGATATGAACACGAGGAACAACAACTTCAAACTTCAACTTCAAATACTTGGCTCCAAGAATCAACTTAGCTATGATTGGCTAAGATGGCTCTGATACCAAACTGATGTCGCAGCGGATTAATCAAAATAAACTTCAATCGGTGAAAGTAACAATCGGTGGATTGATGAATACCAAAATGCCCAAATTCGTTGATCCGAAGATACCGAATTCTAGCTATCTCAAACACGTTGATAGCGCACTATACCATGTTCAAATATCTACGATTCTTCGTACGTTGATCTAGCGCACTAGGTACCGTGAATCGGCTTCTACGATCGTTGAATCGAGCGCACTCGATTAACCGAAAGAGGAGATAGGAGATTACACTCAACTACCAATTTTAGAAGAAAGCACACAGCAATCAACAAGAAATTTTATTCAAAATCAATCAACCACCAAAAAGTTACAACACACTCGCTATTTATAGTAGTTCACAACCGGCCCTTAAGTCGTATACTCCACGACTCACGACTTAAGAACATAACACGACTCAACATCACGCGACTTACGACTCAACGCATGCCGACTTAACTCGTTACAACGACCCTAAACAGTACAACACAAGTCCATCACGACACACGACTCAAGGAAACAACACTTACACACATCAGAACATAGTACACGACATACGACTTAGCTTAAGTCGGTATCGACTTAAAGAAGGCCTTCAGAAAACTCCATACGACTTAACTCCGAACGACTCATCTCCGAGCGACTCATCCCTGAACGACTCATCTCCAGGTGACTTAACTTCGTTCCTTCGTTATGTTGTATAACCATAGGTCGTAGCTCGTTCCTGTTAGGTCGCGGAAACGACTCATCATAATATGACACTAATCCGTTATCTCGTAAGTTGATGAGGCGGGTTTCCTTTAGGTCGTAACCCATAGACTCGTTAGGTCGTAAACTTAATGCCACTTCCCTCTCTGGTTCCTTGTTAAGTCGTAGACGACTTATGCCCTCTTCATTAACTCGTATTCCCTTCCTACGTGATTCCTTAAGTTGACTCGTGCACGACTTACGAGTTAAAACCGAAACTTCTTGACTCGTGCACGACTTAAGAGTTTGAAAAGCTTCATTATCTTGTGAATGACCTAACCTCTGAACTTCTGTAGATCGTGCTGCATCACTAAATCACCTTGACGGCGACACAGTAACCTCGAATATAACATCACTCAAACGAGGCTCTAAAACCCTATTTTAACGTCGACTATCATCTCTGATGATCTAGAAATTATTTCACCATTTTTCTGATAATCTTTGACCTACAAGCTTGCTTCAAATTCGATCACGAGGCCAATTGTGTCGCCGATCGCCGATCGCCAAAGTTTGACCAAAATAGGATTTCTGTTCATCTTAGAAATTCTCGATCATTACTTACTTAAATATCATGAAGCGATTTTCTAAATGCATATTTTTGCAATCCAATCAGATCGTATAATCCAAACATATAATTATAAACATCGAATTTTGATTCATTTTGATTTTATACTGTGATTTATCATTTTATAAGAAAATACTTAATGAATACATTTGAATTTATTTTAAAATGTGATGTTGTACTTATGTAAACATTTTTCATTTTGCAATCAAAGTCTAAAATGGTTTGGGTTGGGGTGACTTAAATTCTCTAACAGGTTTTAAAACTTGGAATGTATGCACGGAGGCAAATTTTGCCTATTTCTTTAACACGCATAGTAATATATATACACCTATTTATACATATATACAAACTGATTTTTATTCAAGCAAACACATTATAGCACTACTTCATTCATTTATCAAAAGATAACCAGGTCAAGGTTTAAAAAGGATGTTTTGCTCACTTGGGAAAATGGACAGAGGACTGATTTGAATGTTTAAACCTGGAACATGATATTTGATTTTACAAAGATTAGAAACTTCTTTGATCTGTTATTTGATCTGAGACTCGAATTGATTTGATTCTTGAAACTTTGTTTGTTGAGTTGTTGAGTTGCTTCTTAGTCAAGCTTTGATTCAGCTTTTGATCTGAACTGAATTTCAACTTGATTGTGTTGAGTTCAGTAGTTGCTTCAGGTTTGTATTTTGTTTTGATCTTTTTCTTTGATCTTCAAGTTTAAGGATTTTGATAACTTATTCTTAGGTTTTCATTTCCAAGAATGAAATACCTTAGCCTGGTTTTTATTTTGTTTTGCAAAACATGTTGTTTATATTTTTAAATTTTTAAGAGAAAATAAATTTGCCACTTGTAATTTATGTACACTTGTCTATATGCATGAATGAATTCTTTTACACTTGTTAATACATAGTATAATTTGTTTACATTTGTTAAAATAACTCAACTTATGTTTAAGCCCTTTACTTTAATTAATTTATAACTTTGTTTTAAACCTTACTTTATTTTAATTTATAAAACATGTTTATCTATTTTGTTTTCTTACATTCATATATTCTTATATATATATACAAATTTAGTTCAAAATTTTTTAAAAGAAGGTATATAAACTTTTTATTCAAATCTTATTTTAAACTTAAACTTAAGTTAAAATATCTTTATATAGATCGTTTTTATCTCCAAAAAAAAAATATATTTTAAACTTTTATTAGACCTTGTTTTAATATCATATTATATTTACAATTCTAATTATATACATATATATTATTTTTCAAAACATAACTTTTAAATACAATTAATTTATAATATATTTTATTCTTAAATTCCCAAATTAAAATTCTTTCTACAAATTTTACTTTCACAATCTAATATATGTATTTATTCCCAAATATTCAAATTAATTCTCAGTTTATTCACAAATATATCCAAAAAATTTAAATAAATCACCAAATTAAATTTGGATAAAATCCGAGAATGTTACAGAAATTTAAACACATACCTCTTTTTTGGACAGTTCAAATTTATCTTCGAAAATTCAGAACATCCATTTATCTTTTGCCATTATATACCTATATCCTACTTAGCAATAATATCCAATTATAAATTTCAAAATTATTTTATACATTTCTTTACAATAGTTTTAATATCTATTTCATTCAAGCCCGTATGATGTACGTATACCATCCGTACGCAATATCAAATTCGATCGCTCGCTCAATCATACCATTTCACTTCCGAACTAGTATCGTCCACCCGATTTCCTAGTGCGGACTCAGATCTGGTTTCTTGATCAGAAATCGTCATTCTCCTTGCATAGCCATTACTTTCCAGAATCAATCAAAATCCATATCCATGGTTCACCGTTGAAAATCGAGTGAAAAATTCCAAATTGGACTGATATATTTATCTCGAAATTTTGTGCTCGAATTCTGAATTGAATCGCTATGCGAATTATATAATGTATGTACATCCTACATATTTAGCCCCCAATTGATTATCATCCATAACAATTCTCTTTTTATTCACATTCATTCTGATTTCTATCCACTTATTTATAACCATCCCATTTCCCAACTTCCAGTTTAAATTTCATTTAATTGTTTACTTAGTATATTTCCAATACCAAATTTACTTAAGAACTTTCACCCTTAACATTTCTTAAGTTTAATATAAGCATTTTATATATTCTAATATTATTACTTCCACTTTACCACTTGGTTTTTATCTACATTTAATCAATTTGAATTCCAATTCCTTATAGATTCAATTTGCTTCACTTTACTAATTAATTTCAAATACCTTTTCCCAATTTTCATCTGGATTTTCATTTTCGATTCTACCTGAAATCAATTCATCATCAAACTCTGAATATTGAATTATTTTTATCAACTATCTTCCATTCACAACTGGTTCGTATCATTATTTTGGTTCACTTCGAATTAATTCTATAACTTCACTTTATTTTACATATTTTAAATATTATCCAATATACAAATCCAATTCATTTGCTTACCCACTTGAATCAATTAGTTTACTCACTAATTTTATTTCAGTCCCTTATTTAGTCAAATCCTGACTAATTTCCATTACACACAACTCAAATTAATTCCCAATATTTAGTTTCAATCCTATTTACTTGCAAATGCAAATCCATTTGTCTATCCACAATTTTATTTCCAACTTATAACCTTTTATTTAAGTAACTATTTCTCTTAGTTTCCTTAGACTTTCTTTAAATTCACTTTTACTTAATTATATTTAATTACACTCCAATTCAATTTATTTGCATACCATTTACTATAATTTTAAATTAGTTTGTTTCATTCCCATATTTATTCTAATGGCCATTTTACTTAGTCCTTAGATTCTTCCTTAAATTCACTTTTATTTTACTTGATTTAGTTACACTTCAATTAATTCAAAATTTTAACTTCTTTAATTTTCCCAACTTATTTACTTTCCATTACTACTTCTTTTAATTTACTTTATTTAGTTGGCTTACATTCTATCTTATTTCGTTTTCTTAGTTACTTCAAATTTTTAACTCTTCTTCAAGTTAAATTTTTTTAACAGATTCCAATTTATAGGTTATCAAACCCACCTATAATTCCATAAACATTTCCAATTTACTTCCATAAATTAAACAATTTCATAACATTTCAAAATCACCTTTGAAATCAATTATTTCTTTGAATCTCAAAACCAAACCCAGTTTTGCTAACAACTCCAATTTAAAATTTCCACGCAGCAATTCCTCCTTGGAAACTCGCAAATGAACATCGATGATGCTGCAGTCATCATCGAAGTTATTTTCCAACGACCGAAGTGAGTTCACTGCTTTTATTCATTCCAAAACTCTCTCCAAATATTTTGAAATCTCAAATCTCACCAGATTTCAAATCCAATTCAAAAATATTTTCGAAATAATACCACTATTATTTCTCTAAAACCTTTGAAAACCATTTTCAAATTCAAAGGAATTTAAATTTCCCAAATTTTCAAACTTCAAATCCATTCAATTTATTTTCAAATATTTCTCTGGAATTCTATTTCAAATTATAAATCACATTTACAATTCACATTTACAAATCCCGCGTATATGAATTTATTTCTTAGGTTTTAGTTATGATTTCAATTTCTTACTCAATTTTCGCACAACAATGATAACAATTTAATATTATCACTTCCTAAAAACCAAGCAACCATATATAATAATTTACAAAATTATTATTTTTTTATATAAAAAAAATAGTTTGGGCAAAATTATTTCGTTTAACCTATTTTAAAATAATACCGTGTCGGTTTATCTTGTTTAAGAGTTTAGAAATCCCTATCGATGACATGACGTCCCACATATCGACTAGAATCCATAAACACTCAACTGATAAGTCAACATAATATAAAAACAATTTTATATTCACTAACAAATACGCGCTCATATCTATTAATACACTCAAACTCATTCTAGAGTAATCCCCACCAGAGCCAAGGTTCTCGCTTAACCTTCAGCTCTGATACCAACTATAACGACCCGATTTTTCAACGCCCGAAAATCGACATCAATACAGTCCACTGTATCAAATGCCGAACAATCGAATGTCGAAAACCGAACCATTTGGGTTAATGAAGAAGGAGGTAGAAGAAGAAATAAAAAACAACATCAGAATCTCACAAACGCAGTGGAACAATATACTATAGATAACGACTAATCTTTTAAAACAAAGAATTATATCTGTTTTATATATTTCATAATCAGAGTACAATAAAATAAACATCACAATTCAGGATGATTATAATATCTCGTCCTTCCAAAGCTGAATATACAGCTTACACTGCACAACGAAAATATGAATCTGTGGAAATACGCCTCGTCATCCAGCTCATCTCCTGAGCTCCACAGCAGTCCATCCATAATCTGTATTCTATAATACTCGGTCTGACTCGAGCATTATAGTTAAATTACATCCGAGCCAGTTTGGAAAACGAGCGTGAGAAAACACACTCAATTGGATTATTAAAGTTTTCAAAATCCTTTGAAATCAAAGGTATCTCGTAAGACCACGCCATAAATAAACATGTCGGGTTTTTACCTTACGATAACCAAATCATTTCTTATAAATCCTCTGATATTATAGTAGTGTCTATATACAAATACTTATTCAAATAGCCAAAATTGTTACATTATTAAATTCCAGCTAGTAGGTATACAAATAAAACCGTAAAGGCACATAGGGAGAACGGATTTCCATCAATGGAAGGGCTACCGGGGTACCACCCGTCATAGTACGTGGTCTAGATCACCGTACCGAGGATCCACCCTGATCCCCTGCATCACAAGCCCGGAGCTACCCTTTACTGGATAGTCCGAATAAGTTCACCCCGCGGTTAGGATCAGCAACCGCCCACACAGCCGAAATAAAGGGACATCTAGATAGGGGTGACCTTACCTTAATTGGTTGCTAGCCACTTAGCCTTGCATGCACTACCCCTTATTAACCATTCCCGGTTGATGAGGCTCGAGGCTATGCGTTACCTTTTTAGCACACATTCACTTAGAATGCTCATCGTCCTCCTAACGATGTTCTGAAAACATTCGTCCATACAAGTCCATTACGGGTTCGAACGGAACCGAAGGCACTGCTCCTACTACATCCATTTTGAAGTCACCCTCAGGATTAGTAGGGATTAGCTCTTGCACTTCACTGCTCCATTTTTGACTCCAATCTCTTGTCTTCCTCATGAAAACGTTCAAACCAGATCGAAGTGGTTTTTGAAAAATTAATCCCGTTCCTGATCTCTTCGAAACGATTAGCGCATTGGCCAAAATTGATAGTCGGTTATTTAGCTATCAAACAACATCCACAAACAACCATCAAATTTAAATAATTTTAAACAAATCATTTATTTCAAAATAACTCCGCGTGCTATTTTCCGTACTTCAACCCTTTGAAAATTGTTTCAAACCACCTTTCTCTCACGGAATAAATGTCCAAAATATTGTTTAGTTCCATTGAAAATCACTAAGTCCAAATACTTTAGATTTTAAAAATAATTTAAATCACTTTATTCTAAAATATATACTTTAAAAATATTTAAAATAAAACTACCTTATAAAATGTAAAACTATTTTTTAAAATAAAAGTTAAGCCAAACTAAACTTTATGATAAGAGTTACGAAATTCTATGCAAGTTTTCAATTAAAACATTAACCACACTATCTTTAAAATAAAACCGTTTCATAAAATATAAATATTAATAATTTTCTTTTTAAAACATAATACCAATTAACCTTTTAAAATAATTACCACTATAACTAATTTAATAAATATTTACCTTTAAAATTTTAACAACTTAAATAATAATTTCTTTAAAACATTCCTTTAAACAACTTTAAAACTTTTAACTTATACTTAAAAATCTGCTTTGAAAACGTACTTGGCTTTTCAAGGAAATACACTTCTCTTTCACACCTTTAAAAATAAACCACTTTTTATTTTTAAAGCAAATTTTCCATTCCTTTATAAAGTCCCATTGTGAATTTATACTTCGAAATATCCACTGATATCTTATTTCACTTTATGAACCCAGTTTGTAAATTCCACAGTCTCATCTTCTTTTAAAACACAATTTCAAACTCTTAATCAATTTCCAAATCGATTTTAAGGTTTTACTCCATTTTAAAATAAATTCCTTTACTTACTCAATCTTATTTTAAAACCCATTAATTTCAGATTTAACTTCTTTATTATGATTTAAAATTCTTATTTAAATTTAAACTTCTAATTTCATATTTATTTCAAAATTCTTCTTTTATTTTTTCTAAACCATTTAAATCCTGAATTGAAAAATAAATCTTTTATTCCTTTTAATAATATCACTTAAGTTTAAAAAATTCATTTATTCCCATTTAATCAAAAATCTCCTTTCCCATACTTTGGAATTTATTTATTAGAATTTAAAAATCAACTTTTATCTTTTCCTAAATCATTCTTTAATTTGTCCAAATTCTCTATGATTATTTCACTTAAAAATTCCCTATTTTATTTTCCTTTAAAAATTTAATCTTAATCTTTGATAACTCAGTATACCCAAATGTATTCAATCAAACCATAGCATTCAATATTTTCAATCACCAATATAATCTATCTCAGATTATCAAATAAATCATATCACATAATATTAAAACAATCTAAATAATTTGAGGAATCCATTTGGATCCCTCTAACCTGTTTCCCTGCATCCATAGATGTTAGCATAATATAAAATACCAATTCCTTTTCGTGGTGGAATATCGCGGTATATGGGGTCGTCCGCTATTATGCAGAGCGCATAGGGTCTCATCATCACTCCAATATATATATATATATGTATGTATGTATGTATGTATGTATGTATGTATACTACTGTATATAATATACCACATCTAGTCAATTACATCATTCAACCAATAATTTAAATTTAACTATTTAAATTTAAATGGAATTCCAAATGAGTGAGATTAACCCACCTTTAATTTGCAATCTGATCCACCTTGACCTATTTCTCCATGGTTTTAGACCTTGTATAAATATTTATATAGTTTTATTAATATTCGAAACAACCGAACAATCAATTACCATTTATTAATTAAATTTGTAAATTAAAGATTAAATTTGTAAACTTATAATTTGAATTTGTAAACTAATTTTCCTTTAATAAATAATCCCTAACAGCTAAAATAATTTAATAAGTTAATAAAACGAGTAAATCACCATAATACACTTTTCTTAAATCATTTAGGAGGTTTAATAAATGTATAAGTAAATTTATCTTTTGAAACTACATATACTAAAACAATAATATATATAGAGTTGAAAACTTCCAACACTAAGAATTCTCACTACTATTTTTTTCCAATTCCTTATCTATATATACATATTATGGTTAAACTGTTTATAACTGAAATTATATATTGTATTATTTTATTTTATCTTTTTAAACAGCAAACTGTTGTGTTAAATAGATATTCTAGTCTGAAAAAAACAGTAATTTCCTAAACTATAAAAACTCTTCTTTTCTAATATTGATATATATATGTAAAAATAAAAATTTGATTTCCAAAATTTTTCCTTTGCATTTATACATATACGGCTCATTTATATTTATAAATATATAATGTATAAATTTCCAGAACCAAACAAATACAGAAGTTAGAAACAACGGGGTATGCCTCGAAAAATACTCAAGCTAAATCTTTACTCCCCCCTTCGATCGCAGTTGCCAACATCCTGCCTCCCTAAGCACGCCATTATCACAAGACCCCACCCTGGTCCACGAATTTGAGCTCTTCTTCTCAATCTACCTCGAAATTGATGTCGTGCCGTACGAACGCCCCTATACAAGCCTTTCCCCCGAGCGTAGAACAACTAAGTATCAGGTCGACACGCATTCGAACACCAAAACGAACCCGAGTCCCATTTTGCCGCGCGTGACTAAGAATCGCGACCTCTCCCCTCGTGTTCGAATTTGGATTGGGATCTGGCCTTTTATTTATTACGGCCATGGATTTTTTCTTGAGAATTCGATTGATTTAAAAAGAGTTGAACCAGAGAGGAAGTCATTCATTTGGTTGATTAATAAAAAGAAAATAAAAAGATAATGAGGCATGATCGACAGATGGTGTATTGAAATCGAAACGTGTTAATTTGTCTATATATTTATCTTAAATTCAAATTTAAATCGTCGCGATTTCCGCAACTCAAAAATCTCGATCTCCAATCGAGGAATGCCGCTAGGCATTTATAATGTTAAACCCCTATTCCGAACGCAATGGAAAAGGTTTCGAGTTCTAATTCGATTGTATGGAGAAGATAGCTTTTTGGACTCAGTTATTATACTAAATTTTCGATATAGATTTCACCGGTTTATCTACCATACAGCCAACCGATCACTCCAATCACTACAAAATTGAAATTCGATAATAATACACCATTACGGTTCCAATATAACTGGATTCGTCGAATTCCGAGACTGTGCCTCGAAAGACTATTTTTAAATATCGATTCAAACAACATATTTTCAAAACTGAACGAAACACTTCCAAATTAAATTTGAACACTTCTGCTATCTTCAGTATTATCAATATAAATTTTACAAGCCTTCAAATATTTTTTAACAAACTTAAAACTAAACATCAATATTTCACCCAATTTTAAATTATTAAATTCAATAATTATTTATCCAACAAATAGTGATATTTGAAATTCAGGTTAAAACTTGACTTTTAAATATTTAAAATCAATTAAATATCTTACTTTCGAATATCCATAAATTTCGGGTCGTCGTAGAATATATATTTAATCGATTGATAATGTGTCGTGCGTATGATCATTTTTTTATACTGATCATCTATTGTTGCATACTAGGAGAAAGCCCATGTCGATGGCATGGTGTAAAATTTATATTTATTATTTATGATCTGTAACTTGTTAATTATACATTAGGCTATTACTTTTAGTTTGATTAATAAAATGTATATAGTAAAATATCAATTTGATTTTGCAGTGCTTTTGAGGCGTGGAGCTTATTTTGTGATCTCCAATTTATATCAGAAGCCAACTTATGAATAATGATGAAAGGTTAAATAAATGATAGAAAGGAGTAGTAAACAGATAAATATTCAGCATTTTATTAGTACGGTAAAAAAGAAAACTTTTTAGGTGCTCCTTTCAAAATTATATAAACCATATGTTAGAAAGAAAAACAGTCCAGTATAAATTTAAAAAAGGTATGCAAACAATGTACAAATAACTAACTAAAATATAGTTGGCATAAGTGCTTTAATCAATGAAATGTGCTAACAAAATACCAAAAGATATAAAAGGGAAACATGGTGAACACGTTGAAGTTTGAACCTTTCAACCCTGCGACTTAATTTATTTTTCTTACTGCCTCCATTGTTATAAGGGATATGATCGTTCATAAATTTGGATGTCATATGCATGATATAAATTCAGCAGATAAAACAAAGAAATATCTAAAATGACATTTAATCTTTCCTTTTTTGTCATCTTCAAATAACCATTCAACTTTGAAATGCAAAGTCAACTGATATTGTAGCGAACTCTCTTTTTAGAGTGCATTTCCTCTTGAAACGACACGTCAATTTTTAATAATTTTATTTGTTTTATATTATCTTTAACTGGATTTTGTGAAATTTTAAATATTTGAATTTTGAAATATTGAATATGCGCTTATATGATTTTTGTTTAATGATAATAAACATATATACATTCGTTTAAATGTATTTGTTAATGTACTATTTTATTTTTCATAGATTAAATAAATATTTGCTGAATAAAATTAAATAACACAGAATTTGAATTCAAGCAGAAATTTTATTCAAACAAATATTTATTAAAATTTTGAATAGTACAAATTCAAGCTCTCACTATACATATACAATTTTCATTCTAATTACATCACAATTTAATTTACATAAATTCCTCACTACATATCACTTACACTCGTATTTTATCTCCAACTTCATTCTAGTTAGAATCCAGCATCTGAGCAATCTGCAAAAATATTCACTAACGCAGTAAAATTGAAAAAGAAATATTTTTGCAATATAAAATAAAATATGGATTTTGAAAATATTATTTGCCTCAGTTATTTGGGTTGTTCGTCATCATTTACATTTGAATTCATCACACACGAACAATGTGACTTGCACAGTGTATCACTGTACATGCCACAAGGCCGTGCACACCGATATACACTTGAATAATTTACAGGAACAAGTGAGCACAGGTCAAACCCAAGTGAAAATCCGGGTTCAACTCACGTGCAATAAAACAAATGTCACAACTTTCATCACAAGGTCAAATCCGAGCTTCAAGCTGGATTCAACTCAGGTGAAATTTTGAAAAATAAACAAAATGCAAAGGTCAAGTCACTACTCAACTTAGTGCGAGCTACAACTCCAAAAGACCAAGCCGAAGTCAATGTTGAACAAGCCAACCTTCATTACAAAGTAAAAATGCTAGAAATCAAAATACCGTGGTAGCCAAGGAATCAAGACGTGAAATATACGAATTTGACAAAGTCAGATAAATCATCAAACGTTCAAGCATCATCAAGCGGCCGAGATAATCTTTTCACAAATTCAAACAAAAATTATGTGACGAAAATTTAGGTATTCGACTCCTATAAAAGGATAGCATCATCGGCAAATTCAATCCATCGGGGTTCAAGTACGAAAACACTAAAGCACAAAAGCATAAAATTACATACCGAAGCAAGGATAGAACTCGATCAACGAAGCAGCCGAAGTGAGCAACAAGGAAAACGATCGATCAAGGTTACACGCGAATTATCCACCGAATTGATCAACATAAAGTCGGCTCTTCGCAAAGCCCTAATTTGGATCAAAGCCGAAGCCCTAATTTCTGTAAAAAGAGGAATGGTGGCCATTCTTCACAAAGGAACGAAATAAAGAGAACGGGCCAAATAATTAAAAAAAGGGCCGGCCTTGAAGAATAAAAAAAGAGTTTTGGGTTTAAAATTAGGGTTATTTTAATTTTAAATTGTTTTTTAATTGTATTTTATTTTTAAACCGTTTAAATTTCTAGCCGTGTAACTAGGGGACAAACTACGTGGCGTAGTTTGAGAATTCGCATTTCTGTGGCTGAGTTGTGGCAGGGTTTTGAGCGTAGAGTTAGGTTTAGTCGATAGCGGGTGTCGCGAGTTTACGTTTGTAAGCGTTTGACTATCTAATTTCTAGTTGAAACCTTGTGGGCAGCACGTAGGCAGGGTTTTGCCGAAGCTGGGTAAATTCTGTGTTGTTCTATTTCTGCATTTTATTATTCTGCTATTTTTTTGTGCTGCTATTAACCTGTGATCTGTGTTGAAATAATTTTGTAAGCTTACGCAATTAATTTTTGTAATTAACACCATCACCCTATTCACCCCCCTCTAGGGTGAAATCGATCCTACAAGTGGTATCAGAGCTAGGAATAGAAGTCAACTTCTGTTTTAAAAAAATTTGTTTTTCAAAAACCAATTTTTTTTTTAAAATTTGAATTTTTAAGATGGCTTCTCTTAATACTGCTTTTGATGAGGGTCAATCCATAGTTAGACCACCAATGCTCAATGGTGAATATGCTTATTGGAAAAATAGGATGGAAATCTTTCCGAAAACCATTGACGCTTGGGATATTGTTGAGACAGGCTATAGAATACCAACTATAACTGTAGATAATCAGGAAATAGAGAAACCAAAGGAACAATGGACAGAACTAGAAAATAAATTACAAAATACTAATGCTAAAGCTATGAATTCTATTATCTGTTCATTGGATCGATATGAATTTAATCGTGTCTCACATTGTCTAACTGCGCAGGAAATATGGCACTCACTAGAAGTGACTCATGAAGGAACATCTCAAGTCAAAGAATCTCGCCTTTCCATGCTAAGCAGCGAATACGAGAACTTCACAATGGCGAAGGAAGAAAATGTCAAAGAGATGCATGGACGACTTTCCAATATCGTATATAAACAAAAGCTCTCGGAAAATCATACATGGAACTGGAAATATTCCGAAAAATCCTTAGAGTCCTTTCACGAAGATTTGAATCAAAAGTGACTGCCATTCAAGAATCAAAAGATTTAAAACAGATGAAAGTTGAAGAACTCATCGGTAATCTCACCACTTATGAGCTAGAAATAAAGTTCAAGGAAGAGCGTGAAGGAAGTGACACTCGAAAGAAATCAATAGCGCTCAAAGGAACAACCGAAAGTGATGATGATAACGATGATGATGCAGCAGCAAAATTGGAGCTATTAATAAAGAAACTCAAAAGATGGAATTACAAATATGGAAATTCAGCTCGAATTCAAAAAGCGAAAAGCAGAATAGCCAAAGCACTAGACTACTCTAAAGAACAGAAGATCGTCTGTCATAAGTGCAACCAACCCGGACACATCAAGCCCAATTGTCCTCAAAATCAACGCGACTTTAAAAAGAAATCAAAAAGGAAAAGTTTTGCAGCCACGTGGAATACAAGTGATAAAGATAATCAAAATTCTAGCAGTGAGAGTGAGAAAGCAAATATGTGCCTTCATGGAAATATAACTGATAGCGACGATGACGAGCCAATCGAGGTATCAAAACTTACTCACTCTGAATTACTTATTTATTTCCATGAAGTGAATGGCTGTTTTGAACGATTTAGGGAGAAATATGCCAAACTTGAATCACAAAAAGACATTTTGATAGAATTAAATGAACAACTTGACCAATTAGTTGAAAACTATCAAAGAAGGATCCCTAAGTGTGATAAGTGTCCAACATTCGAAGATGAAATTAAAAAATCAGAAATCAATATAAAATCACTTGAAAATGAAATTCTGATTTTAAAAGAGAGTGAAATTACTAGGAGAGAGAATTCTATTAAAAAGTGCACACAATTGTTAAACGAAAATGAATCTCTCAAAACACAAGTCCAACAATTGTCAACGACTTTAGATAAATATTCAAAAAGTGAAAAATCGTTGAATATGCTATTAGGAAAGCAAACTGTTAATACGGTTAGACAAGGACTTGGATATAATAAGTCAAAAATTGTTGAAAGCAATATTAATTAAGTCAACTCTATGTGCACAATTTGTAGAAAATATGGACACAATCACAATAGTTGTTGGTATAGACCCAAACATGTGAAAACTATACCGATTTGGGTTCCAAAAGGCACAAATATGAAATCTCTCAAAGTTAAACAAATTTGGGTGCCGAAGAGAACAATTATAAATAGTTTTGGGTCTCCACAAAATTATTTTTCTGAATATTCTGCCCCTAACAACCATGGACCTATGAAAACAAATAGGTCACAAAAATCTTTTTCCGTGTTGGTGTGGCGGCAGGCTAAGGAACAACAATAGTGTTCTCTGCATTTTTGGCTGTTCCAGAAACACAACGGGCGACAAATCAAAGTTCCTTAGCCTAGTATAAAGGTGACAGAATCACAATGGGCAACAACAAAAAATATCGTAAAGGTAAAACAGGTAATGGTATGTTTTGAACGATATATTAAATGTGAAAATCTGCACCGTATTCAGAATTAAACCAGTCAATAATGTGATGATGAAAAGATGATGATTTTGACTTATTCAAAATAGTTGGCCAATTATATTCTTATGCCAAAAACACTATAAAAATCTCTAGATTCTTTGAATTACTTCATATATATTAATTTGGATTAATAATAGTGTTCTTTTGTTGGATGATAATCGATTTGCTTATAATACGGCTAACTCTATATTCACGGTTGTTGATTATTTACACGGCTTCAATTCAAATTCAAAAGAATGTCATTTAAATTAAAATTGAGTTTGGAATTTTTAGTGCACACTTAATGGTTTGGTCGATCAAATTCAGTTAATGATAATTTTGAGTGAAAAATAAATTCAGATGCAGATTACACTGGTAATCTAGTTGGTAGAAAAATTACTAGTTGAACATGATTTTTGAGACATTTAGTAACTGCATCATTTTTCAAAGAAAATATCTGCATATTTTTCATTTCAAATAATTTTCAAATAGCAGAAAATTTTCTTATAAAACCCCTTCGAGAAAATCATTTTTAACCATATTTTCAGATTAGTCATTTTTGAAAAATTGATTTTATAATTTTTTTTGAATTTGATTTTAAATGACTATTTTGACTAATTTGACTCCCTATGATTATCAAAAAGATGAATAGTGATTGAAAGAGTGACGAGTGCTAATATTGATCATATATTATGACTCTAGACGGTATAATTAGTAAATTTCTTTAGAAATTTAAACAAGAGTTATAAAACTTTTTGTTGGTAAAAATTCCATGACCATCTCTATCTCTATCATATTTCTAACAACCATCACTCATCAAAATTCTATATAGTTTGTCGATATGTGGTACTTTAAGCAAGAATCGTTCGTTTTTCATTTTACATTTTTGCTTAAAAAAAAATATATAGTAATAATAAATAAATACCAATGTATTCACTCTCATTTAAAAGTCCTGACGGTTATGCATGGGTGAATTGCTGGGAATTTGTTATGTGCTTCCATGCTCATTTAAAAGTCCTCACGGTTATGCATGTATGGAACGCATATCAAAAGTTGATTTTTAAATAAACAAGTTGATTCTAATCCAATTTAAAAGTCCTCACGGTTATGCGTGGTTAGAAGATACTTGAATTCATTTTTTTTAAATAAAATTGGAATACTACTAATCTCATTTAAAAGTCCTAATGGTTATGCATGGTTAGTAGATATTCAAATTCCTGATATAAATATACCACAAATAGACACAACTGTATGGTTTTATATGATGACATCATTCCCATCATTCTTAAAGTGGAATATGCGCATAACAAAATATTTATGATTTTTGTTTGATTTTTTATTGAAATTTAATATTTATATTTAATTGAGTTTTTAATGTTGGATTAATATAGATCACTTTTTCTCTATTTTCTCTAACACTATTACTCTTTTGCTGATAACAAAAGGGGGAGAAAAAAGTTAAGATTTTGTCAAATAAAATCTAGCAAAGGTCAAATAATTTTCTATTTGCATCTAGGTTCATTTGCATATTTTTATTTGTATGCATATTTGTAGGGGAAGCTTCGTGTAGAAAGGAAGCAGTTAAATAGGGGGAGCAATTAGAGCATATGAATGATCAAATACATTTAACATATTCATAATCTTAAATATATGTTTGTTATCATCAAAAGGGGGAGATTATTGAATATGCGCTTATATGATTTTTGTTTGATGATAATAAACATATATACATTCGTTTAAATGTATTTGTTAATGTACTATTTTATTTTTCATAGATTAAATAATTATTTGCTGAATAAAATTAAATAACACAGAATTTGAATTCAAAAAGAAATTTTATTCAAACAAATATTTAGTACAATTTTGAATAGTACAAATTCAAGCTCTCACTATACATATACAATTTTGATTCTAATTACACCACAATTTAATTTACATAAATTCCTCACTACATATCACTCACACTCGTATTTTATCTTCAACTTCATTCCAGTTAGAATCCAGCATCCGAGCAATCTGCAAAAATATTCACTACCGCAGTAAAATTGAAAAAGAAATATTTTTGCAAAATAAAATAAAATATGGATTTTGAAAATATTATTTGCCTCAGTTATTTGGGTTGTTCGTCATTGTTTACATTTGAATTCATCACACACGAACAATGTGACATGCACAGTGTATCACTGTACATGCCACAAGGCCGTGCACACCGACATACACTTGATTGATTTACAGGAACAAGTGAGCACATGTCAAACCCAAATGAAAAGTCGGGTTCAACTCACGTGCAATAAAATAAATGTCACAACTTTCAGCACAAGGTCAAATTCGAGCTTCAAGCTGGATTCAACTCAGGTGAAATTTTGAAAAATAAACAAAATGCAAAGGTCAAGTCACTACTCAACTTAGTGCAAGCTACAACTCCAAAAGACCAAGCCGAAGTCAATGTTGAACAAGTCAACCTTCATTACAAAGTAAAAATGCCAGAAATCAAAATACCGTGGTAGCCAAGGAATCAAGACGTGAAATATACGAATTTGACAAAGTTAGATAAATCATCAAACATTCAAGCATCATCAAGCGGCCGAGATAATCTTTTGAAAAATTCAAACAAAAATTATGTGACGAAAATTTAGGTATTCGACTCCTATAAAAGGATAGCATCATCGGCAAATTCAATCCATCGGGGTTCAAGTACGAAAACACTAAAGCACAAAAGCAAAAAATTACATACCGAAGCAAGGATAGAACTCGATCAACGAAGCAGCCGAAGTGAGCAACAAGGAAAACGATCGATCAAGGCTACACACGAATTATCCACCAAATCGATCAACATAAAGTCGGCTCTTCGCAAAGCCCTAATTTGGATCAAAGCCGAAGCCCTAATTTCTGTAAAAAGAGGAACGACGTCCATTCTTCACAAAGGAACGAAAGAAAGAGAACGGGCCAAATAATAAAAAAAGGGGCCGGCCTTGAAGATTAAAAAAAGGGCTTTGGGTTTACAATTAGGGTTATTTTAATTTTAAATTGTTTTTTTAATTGTATTTTATTTTTAAACTGTTTAAATTTCTAGTCGTGTGACTAGGGGACAAACTACGTGGCGTAGTTTGATAATTTGCAACTCAGAAGCTGAGTTGTGGCAGTGTTTTGAGCGTAGAGTTAGGTTTAGTCGATTGCGGGTGTCGCGAGTTTACTTGTGTAAGCGTCTGACTATCTAATTTCTAGTAGAAACCTAGGGGGCAACACGTAGGCAGGGTTTTGCCGAAGCTGGGTAGATTCTGTGTTGTTCTATTTCTGCATTTTATTATTCTGCTATTTTTCTGTGCTGCTATTAATCTGTGATCTGTGTTGAAATAATTTTATAAGCTTCCGCAATTAATTTTTGTAATTAACACCATCACCCTATTCACCCCCCTCTAGGGTGAAATCGATCCTACATGAAATATAAATTTGATATTTGGAATACGTCTAATTAAACATAGCAAATGGTAAATTTTCATCTGATAATATTGAAGTTTATTTTCTTGTGTAATTTTATTTAAATTTAAATCAGTTACTATTTGATGAAAATAAATTTTTTCCAAACCTGAATATTTTTATATAATAATTTGTAAATGCTCTTCTAAGTGAGACGTCGTATTTCGTTTCTTCAAATTTGGACTGCAATTGCTTAGTTTACCTTATTTCTGACAGTTTTGTAGTATTTCTAGTACCGATTATCGACTTTTATAGGATAATCGTACCGTTGATATCTGTGCACCATTTTGATCGTTGCGTTGTGCTGATCTCAATAGTATATTCATTCCTGTATTCAATGTCCGGTACGTGACAAAATAGGCGAAACAATTGGCCGTTTTGGTTCCGTATTTGAGCTATTTGTTCCTTTTGCCTTTCCATTTGCCAGCCATGTGAACCAATAGCCTCTAGCCTTTTGAAATTCCTATAATACAACTGTGTCTATTGTCATTTCGTCACTTCAATCTATTATCAATTACTTCCCTTCAACTTCACCCTCTTCACATTCTCTCTACCACTTTCGTTAAAAAAAATTAAAAAAAAAGAAGGGGCAAAGCATTCGTATATTTGAATCTTTCTTTCCTCTCCATTTTTGCTAAATTACAACCTGACTCATCTTTTATTCTTCTCGAAGCTAAACCCATGCATAATCGTGCACACCATCATCGCCCTACTTCCACCGCCTCGACCATGTCAAGCTTCCACTTGCTCTGTCGAAACCCTCTCCTTCCCTCTACTTGGCCACCCACCTTGAACTCCATCGCAACATTCACCATTGGCCACCGCTCTTCCTCTCCGTCCAACCCTGCCTACGCAAGTGCTCAGAGGCTAGCCGAGCCCTCCACCTTCTTTCCTTCTTAACTAGTATACATATTTGTATATTTTGTGTTTATAGATTTTTTTTAATTAATTTGTAGTCATATGTTAGCTTAGTATATATGTATATATATATTTGAAGTTGTATATGTGTTTTGTTTTAAATTATATATCAAGATTTTCTTTGTTTTAACATGTGTTTCGCTGTGGAACTTTAGGTTATACAGTTTATATATGTTTTGTTGCAGACTTCTTCTGCAGATATACATACATACACACACACACACACACACACACACACACACATCTGCCTATTTTATATACATTATAAAGTATATGTTTGTGTGTGTGTGTATATATATATTTATGAAAGTTCTATTGTTATAAGTTTTTATATCTATATGTATACGTTTTGAAAGGAATATGAAGTTTTGAAGTTTTTCCTGTAAGTTCTATTGATATATGAAGTATAATTGTTTGCATGGATTATTAATGTATATATATAAAGAATGTTGATTTTAAGGAATTTTGAAAAATACGTAAATATATATACACTTTATGTATTACAGTTTTGGTATGTACATCATACTAGATTATAAAAGAAGTATAATAGGCATGTAAGTTTAAATGTATATGTTTATATATTATATTTATACAGGTTATATTATAAAGTGTCATATATATATATAGTTAGACAAGTTGAATAAAATCTATTATTATGTATATTATTTTATACGAGTGATATATAACAGGATTGTTTGTGTATAAATTTTTCTTAGTTTTAGATAATATGTCTGTTTGTTATATTATGTTAGCTTTCACATATATTGTAATAATATTGATATTTAAACGATATATGTATATGTTAGCATTAATTTTAAAATTATATACATATATTTGTTTTGTTTTTAAGGATAAACATATAGGCTTTATTTCTGTATATGGATTTGAAGTAAATATTGATATTAAAAAATATAATAATAGCATATATTTTGTTAGTTATGTCAAGCTAATTTGATTTGTTTTCATCAATTCCCATCTATCAGCTCTGTTCATTATGTTGGTGCCAATTTTGTCTTGCTTTGGAATTTTGTTCTTGGATTCGTAGCTCGGTTCATTTTCAAATTTCTCTAGCCCTGAAAGGTGAGCATCACTCACGATTAATATTCTTATATTTATTAAATTTGATTTCAATTGAAATGACAATTGATTTTAGATCTGTTATCACTCTGCAAGTTCCTGTTAGTATAAAATTCCCTATGGGTTGAAATGACACATAACCGAACGATTTATAGAATAGGAGAAAATCATGATGGGTTGAAATGATAAACCCAAGTGATTTTCATTAAATTGAATTTGGGATTGCTGGTTGAAATGATATATACCCGTATTTATATTTAAATTGCGGATTGAAAAGATAAATATCCGTATCACTTGACAAGAGGATAGAAAATTATATACAGACACCGTTGGTATATATATATATAAACATTTTGAAAATGATTTCTATAGTTTTGGAAAGAAATATATGGTTTTATGTAAATATTGATTTTAGATATTCTATAAATGTTATTTTATATATAGTTAACTTTTGATTTTAATCTATGTATAAATTTGTTTTAATATAAAATAAATGTAATAAAATTTGATTTTATTAAATATAATATGGTTAAGTATTTATTTACATTTTATGTTAATATAGAGCTTATAATGATTTAAAAAAAATTAAGGCTGGGAAGATAGATTTGGATTTATTTGAAATTGTATTTAATTAAGAATTTTATTTAATTAAATTGATTTGAACTTATTGAATGTGATATTTTAAAGGATGTGATTTTATTACTTGATTTTGGTTTAAGATGATTAACGAATATTTCAAGTTTGAGTTTTATTTAAGGATATTGAATTTAGTTTTGAGATTATGGAATATATAAAGCTTTGAAATATATTGAAATTTAAAATGGTTTATTTGAGGTTCAAATCTGTATTTGAAATTGACATAGTTTGAAACGGTTTATCGAGGAACTAAAATAAATTGAAATTGATGATTTGAGATTTGATTAAATTTGAATTTTGGAATTCGAGTTGATTTGGAATCGATTTGTGAAATTTGAGGAAACTATTTTATTGTATAAAGTATTTTTAAAGTATATTTAAAACTATTTATATATTTTACTTTATAAATTAATTTCATATAAATTATTTTTGATATAAACTATTTTAATATATACTATTTTAACTTATAACTATTTTATATAAACTATTTTATTCTTTAAACTATTTTATTTTATATACTATTATTAATATCTAAACTGTTTAAAGGGAAGTGTTAGGGTTTTTTCAAACTAATTATGATTTCAAAGTATTTTGTTTTGAAAGTGTTATGATTTCAAGTGTTTGGTTTTGAAAGTGTTATAACTTTGAAAGTGATATGATTTTTGGAAATGGATATATTTGAAATGGAAATGATATCATATTTGGTTTTGTAATGGAAATGATATCGTATTTGGTTTTGAAATGGAAATGATATCGTATTGATATGGTTTTTGAAATGGAAATGGTAATTTGGTTTTGAAGTATAAACTATTTTGAAATAACCACGGTGTTATGATAACATTTGGTTGTTAAAGAGACTGGGATCGAAAGTCGTCATACTCTCTGCCAACTCCGAAAACCACTTTAACAACCGTGTACGCGGTGGAGATTCTAGAATGAAGTAGGATGGTGACGACGTTCTATTGAGGTATATAAGTGGACCCAACTCCCGTGAGTTGGCATAAGGTGACTAAAACAGGAGCAATCGACGGGCTAATGAGGTAGCTCCTCTGATCGGACATACTCCTTCGATACCATTCTAGCTACGGTTATGCGTTACCACCGGTCCGAAAGTGTAATTGGTATATCTACCCTGGCATTGCCTAGTTCTTCTGTGTCACCAACCCTAGCATTCTTTACTACGAGTTTGATTTGTGTCGTACCTATGGAGTATCCTCCGGTGGCCTCCTGATCGAGAGGGACAACAGTACTATATAAACTATTGGCACTATAAAATGTGTTAAGGCGGACATGGGTACTGCCTTAACGCTATTTTTAAATATATTACGCTTTACTTTAGACATTATATAATAGCGTATATTACTACATTGTAGATAGTTTAAAGGATCCTTAGAGGATGGTTATCCCAAACATCCTTTGAGTTACTTATATTTCAGTTGTTATTTCACTTGAGTTGGATTTATTGATACAAGAATGTTAATCCCGACTTGAGTGTTTTGTGTTTTGCTTTACGCTCGGGTCAAACTGAGTGATACAGATTTTGAGACTCACCTTTGGAGTTAGAGCTTCGTTTGGAGATCCATCTACATCCTTACAACTTGGAGTTATTCAGTTGATTCTATTGATGTATTCTGATCTTGTATTTGACTATTGTATTTGAACCTTCTATTGTATCTTATTTAACTCTGTTATATATATAGCAGCTTCATGAACTACTATTCTTTTGTTTCCACTGCATATTGTATATTACTCTGTGTTTGTGGTTCTGCGATCTATTTATTTACTGTATATGATGAGTTCTGCCAAATATAAACAAACAATATGGTATTTTGAGCAATTCAAATCTGGCATGTGTGGATGCGAATGGTTGAAAATATCAGGATGTTGCAGTTGGTATCAGAGCTTTGGTTTTAGGAAAAACTCAGCATATAGAGTAGATTTAATTATGGAATCACTTTCTTTTGAGCTTGAATTCCTTCCTCTTTGATTTGGTTTCCTTTGAATTTTGGAACTCATCTATCCGTTCTGAAATCCACTTATCTTCTCGTATCCAAAATTTTCTTGATTCTGGAGTATCCCATAGCTCCACTGAATGATTGTAAAGTGGTGAAACTCCTTTACAACAGCACTGATTCATTGAAGATTTCTATATCCTTGGTTTAGACGTTGACATCTCTTGCTATACCCAAACCGTCATCTAGTAGACGACAACATAATTTCTCTTGCGATTGAATGTTGATTTTCCTTAGAATTCTACGTCGATCCTATTCTTGAAGTCACGGTTGACCCGGTTAAGGTCGCCCGCGATTAATGTTAGTATATCCATCTTCCTTGTTTGAAATTCAATCATCTCATTTCCCTATTGAGTCTATCTTTTAGTTAGAATTCTATTTGATTAGGAACCCATGAATTAGAATCTCTATCCTTGTTTTGAAAATCATTCTGGAATCATCATGTGGGGGAGTGTGTTTGTAATTAATATAAAAATGTTTACATATTGTGTTGTTTGAGTTGTTGACGTTGATTTCGGTTTTCGATCGAATCGTCTGATCAATGCTATCGATAGGATTTCCAAAACACTTGAGCAGAACAAACTGACACAATATTTTTTTCCAATTTGATAAACGAAATAAATTTTGAATTATATATATAAGTAAAATTTTCTAAAGTTTAATAATTTAATCAATTGGTGGTAGAAATGATAATGTTTGATTATAATTTATTGTTCTATAAATGAACTTTTGAAACATAGTAACTGTTTTGTAAATTCATTTGAATTTAAATTTAGAGTTTGAGAATTTAATTTCCGAAAATTTCAAACTTTGGTTTTAAAGTTTTAAAATATATTATTGAAAGTATTTTCGAATAGAAATTGTTTTCAAAGAATTTTTAATGGCTAAATTAGTGATCTCCTCTTTTGTTGCTGGATAATAATTTCGATGATGACTACACCACCATCGACATTCATTTTCAAGTTTCGAAGTGGAGAGACCATTCTGTAGCTTTGCTACACTTTTGTTTTGGAAAATAAATTTGATTTGAATTTCTAAAATATGATTGGATATATATAGGTATATGATTTTAGATTTGATTTGATATATAGTATGTATATAATTATCTTTAAATGGTTTGAATTGAAATCAGAAATTTAATTCTTAAATTTATGTTGAAGAGTGATTTCAATTATAAATGAAGCCAAAAATTTTGAATAAATATTTAAACTTTAAATAATTAAACTAGAAATTTTTACTTGTATAATAATCAATTACATTCCAATATAGCTTACCTAAAACCATTCAGAAGTTGAATATGTAATTGAATAATTTACAATGTAAAATGATGTTAAAAAATTTATAAATAAATTTGAGTGGTTATAATAAATGTTTTACACTTAATATTATAGAAATTTTAATTAAGAGAAGTTGAAAAATAGGATAATTCAATAAATGAGATAAATAAAATAAATTGTTTGAAGAAATTAATAAACAACTTAATGAAATACCTTGAATTTAAACCAATTTTTGGATATTGATTAATTTAGATTGAAATTTTATGGTTTGGGAATAAATTGTTTTATCTGGTATTGGATATTTCAAAATCTATTTTCTTTCTGGTTGTTACCATTCTCCTACCTCCTTCCTTTTCGGGGATGAAATTGACGCAGCGGATTAACAAACTCTGACGTGCTATTAATGTTTCGATACAAAGTGATTCAAATTCCTCCTCACGAAATGATTCGTGTCAAGTAAAGAGAGATAAATGCCCAAATCCGTTGATCTCTCGAGTTACCGGATTCTAGTTATCTTCAAAACGTTGATCGCACACGATTCCGCGTTAGAAGATCTACGATTCTTCGACGTTGATCCCGCGCACGAGATTCCGTGAATCGGCTTCAAGTTCGTTGATTCGAGCGCACTCGAATAACCGAAGATGGAAGAAGAAGTAGATCACACTCAACTTCAACAAAAGTGGCACAAAGCACACAAACAAATTTTATTCAAAATCAACAACCTTTTACAAACGACCAACACCCCTATTTTCAGAAATTTTACAACACAACAGACCGACCTAACACATGCGACCTAACAGGTGGCCGACCTACGAGCTAATATGCATGACTTAACAGATACAAGTTACAACACACGCGACCTACAACATATAGTCAACAAACGACCTACGACCTAACACATAAGTGACTTAACATCCCGTTACAACATACATGCGTCATAACAACATACACGACCTACGACATAACAAGTTACAGTATCACACGACTTAACACTTGAGCGACTTAACTCCGGAGCGACCTAAGAGATAGCATAAGGTGAGCGACCTAACTTCATGCGACTTAACTTCAAGAGCGTCATAAGCAATGGAGCCGCTTAATTGGAACGACTTAACATATACTACAAGCGATCTAACTCTTTAGGTCGTAACTCGCTTGTGAGTGACCTAAGGTGATGCAGCGCACCATGTACGTAAGTCGCATTCCATAGGTCGGCCGTGACCTAGCGAGTTAATTCGCTCAGCCAACCGGATAAGCGACCTAACCAGTTGTGCCAAACCACTGCTAAACCGGATAAGCGACCTAACCAGTCGTGCCAAACCACTGCTACCACATTTCCTTAGGTCGTCAGCGAGCCACGACCTAACAAGCCACGACCTAAATAGCCACGACCTAACGAGCTACGGCCTAAGTAGTTAGGTCGCATATGCCGCTGAGAATCCTTAAGTCGCTCCATGGTTAGTTCGCTCATCTTTTTATGTCGCTCTCAGTTATCCTGCGTGGTATCTTCTTAGGTCGCAAGTGCTTAAGTCGTTGAAGTTTATGCCGCCCTCTTCTATAGATCGCTGATTCCTTAGGTCATAGGAAGCTGTGTTGCAGAGTAACTTGTTAAGTCGTAGGTCGCTTTCTTATGTCGCTTGTAAATGTTAAGTCGCATTGTTGTTGTTTCGTTTGCTAGTTTGTATGTTGTAATTAGGTCGTAAGTCATTACTCACTTGCATTTCTGTAGCTCGTGTACTGTTTGTGTTGTTGATAGGTCGCATGTATATGATAGGTCGCAGGTCGCGTGTGTGGGGATCGCCGACCTATGTTGTAAAATATCTATAAATACGGGAGTGTTGTCATTGTAAAGGTTGTTGATTTTTGAATAAAATTTGTTTGTGTGCTTTGTGCCACTTTTGTGGAAGTTGAGTGTGATCTCCTTTGTCTTCCATCTTCGGTTATTCGAGTGCGCTTGAATCAGCGAACTTGAAGCCGATTCACGGAATCTCGTGCGCGAGATCAACGTCGAAGAATCGTAGATCTTTTAATGCGGAATCGTGCGCGATCAACATGTTGAAGATAGCTAGAATCCGGTATCTCAAGAGATCAACGGATTTGGGCATTTATCTTGTTTTACTTGACACGAATCAATTCGTGAGGAAGAAATTTGCATCAGTTTGTATAAATATTAATATCACGTCAAAGTTTGTTAATCCGCTGCTTCAGTTTGGTATCAGAGCTTGAATAGCTTGAAGAGCTTGAAGAGCTAAGTTGAAGCTAAGTAAGATCCAAGGCCGAATCAGTTAAGTCAAAACCGACCTAGTGCAGAACCGAGCTAATTTAAGGTCGAGTTAAGTCGAAGCTGAGCTAGTGCAGAGCCGAGTTAAAGTAGTATTTGTGTTGATCAGAGATTATTGATAATAATGCCTCCGAGACGTGCTAATCGATTTCAAAATGTTGAAGATGTATATAGAAGACAAGAAGCTGAACAGATGGAGCAGCGTATCATTGAAAAGTTCGATGAAGGTATTGGAAAGTTAGAGAAGTTGATGAGAGACCTGAATAAATGTCAAAGGAGAACTTCACCAGTTTCACACCATAGTGGAAACAGAGTTTCACCTTCAGTTGCGAGAGAAAGAAGAATGTCACCCCAATCTTATTGAGATCAGAGACAATCATCAGTTTCTATGAGGAAGAACATCATGAATATGGAGGTGAAGAGAGAAGAACTCATCATGGATTTGAAGATGATCCGTATCGTGATACCGAAAGACATGATAGAAGGGACATGCATAGTCGAAGAGATGTAGATGGACGAGATCGATATCGACATACATATGATTTTGAGGAGTATGTGATAGAGGAAGTATTCATGATCGAGATCGAGGCCAAATGCGAAATCGATATATTGATTCAGAGAATGATCGTAAATGGGAATCATGCAGGAAAACAGAAATTCTAGAGTTCAAAGGGGAATGATAGCGGAAGAATTTCTGGATTGATTATCAAATATTGAAGAAATTTTTGACTTCAATGAAGTGCCCGAAAACCGCAGAGTTAAGTTGGTTGCTACACGATTGAGGGGGAGAGCTATGGCATGGTGGCAATAAACTAAACTTACACGGGAAAGAATGGGAAAGTCGAAGATTGTTTCATGGGAAAAGATGAAGAAGTTGATGAAGGCTACTTTCTTGCCTTATAACTATCAGTCTCTTATGTATCAGCGCTTACAGAATTTGAGACAAGGGACAAAGTCGGTAAATGATTATGCAGATGAGTTTTATCAACTGATTGCTAGAAACAATATCATGCAAATGGAGGAACAATTGACATCTAGATTTGTTGGAGGATTGAGAATGCAAATTCAGGATATGGTAAATATGTTTGATCCAAGATCCATTGCTGAAGCACACCAGAAAGCTCTAGCTTGGGAGAAGCAAGGTAGAAGAGGAGTTGGTATGATTACAAGTTCGATCAATCAGGTGAAAGGGGCTAGTAGAAATACTAATGTTTCCAACGCTGTTAGTAAACCCGGTTGTCAATGAAGTTGCTAAGACCAAGGTCCACAACAATTTCAAGTGTTATAACTGTCAGGATTTTGGTCATAAGAGCAATGAATGCCCGAAGCCTAAGAAGCGAGCGATTGTTGCTGAGATTGAGGATGAGGATGCAGAGATAGAATGTTCCAATTCACCACAAGTTGAGGAGGACGAAGAATTATTGGCTGGAGATGAGGGATATTCTTTAATGATGTGGAGATCTTGCTTGACGCCAAAACAGGAAGAGGAGACTAGCTGGTTGAGGAGTAATATTTTTCAGTCAACGTGCACTATTTTGGGAAGGGTTTGTAAGTTTGTTATCGATGCAGGAAGTTGTGATAACATCATCTCTACAGAAGCTGTAAAGAAGTTAGCGTTAAAGACAGAGAAGCATCCCAAACCTTACAAATTAGCTTGGTTGAGGAAAGGTGGGGAAGTGAAGGTTAGTCGAAGAGCTTGTGTAACTTTTTCCATCGGGAAGAAGTATAAGGATGAAATTTGGTGTGACGTGGTAGATATGGATGCATGTCATTTGTTATTGGAAAGACCGTGGCAATTTGATAGAGCCGTGCAACACGATGGTAGAACTAACTACTATAGTTTCATGTTCAATGGCACAAAAACCACTTTAGTTCCTAAAAAGCGACAACAAAGTGAAAGCAAGTTGGAGGAAATCGAGGAACTAAAAACTCTGTTATCTTTGAACGAGTTTGTCAAAGAAGTAGAGGAAGGGCCTGAAGTATTTTTGTTGATTGGACGTGAAAGTAGTAAACGGTTGAAATTCCTAAGGAAGTTAAGCCGGTGTTGAAGGAATTTGAAGATGTATTTCCTAAAGAGTTACCAAAAGAATTAAGACCATTGAGAGACATAGAACATCAGATTGATCTTGTTCCGGGAGCTGTGGTACCACATAGATCACATTATAGAATGAGTCCAAAGGAGCATGAAGAGTTAAGAAGGCAAGTGGAGGAGTTACTTGAACAGGGGCGCGTACAAGAAAGCTTAAGTCCTTGTGCAGTACCAGCCTTGATAGTGCCAAAGAAGGATGGAACATGGAGAATGTGTACAGATAGTCGAGCACTAAACAAGATTACAGTGAGGTACAGATTTCCGATGCCAAGATTGGATGGCTTGTTAGATCAGTTGAGTGGAACCGTTATCTTTTCAAAGATTGATCTGAAGAGTGTGTATCATCAGATTCGAATTTGACCAGGGGATGAATGGAAGACATCCTCCAGGACACGGGAGGGGTTGTATGAATGGCTGGTCATGCCATTTGGTCTTTCGAATGCACCTAGTACTTTTATGCGAGTGATGAATCAGATCTTTCGACCATTTATTGGAAAGTTCGTGGTGATATACTTTGATGATATATTGATATACAGTGGAAGCACAGAAGAACATCTACAACACTTGCGTGAAGTGTTGATGAATCTTCGTCAGGAGCAATTTTACGCGGCAACAAAGAAGGGCATATTCATGACACACAGTATTTTGCTCTTGGGACATGTGTTGTCCAAGGAGGTATTCATGTGGATCAAGGTAAAGTTGAAGCAATCAAGGAGAAGTTTCCATGGGTTAGCATCATTCTACCGAAGGTTTATTCCACATTTCAGTAGTGTGATGGCACCAGTGACAGATTGTATGAAAGGAAAGCAGTTTGTGTGGACTGAAGAGGCTGATTCTGCTTTCCAACAGATCAAGACACTTTTGACTACAACACCGATTCTTAGATACTCGGACTTTCAGTTACACTTTGAGCTGAATACTGATGCGTCTAAAGTTGGAATTGGTGGGGTGTTAAGTCAAAAGGGACGTCCAATTGCTTATTTTAGCGAGAAACTTTCTGGAGCCAAGACAAGATACAGTACCTATGACGTGGAGTTATATGCTATTATCCAAGCCATAAAACATTGGAGACACTACTTGTTTTATAAAGAATTTGTGTTGTATAATGATCATGAAGCATTGAAACATTTGCAGGGATAGGATAAGATTGCAGCCAGACATGCTTCATGGATCGCATACTTGCAACAGTTTACATTTGTTGTAAAGCATAAGTCGGGAGTTACAAATCGGGTGGCAGATGCATTGAGTAGATGAAATCATTTGTTGACTACGATGAGAGTTGAAGTGAAAGGTTTTGAAGTATTTCCAGAATTGTTTGTTAAAGATCCTTACTTTGCTAAGATTATAGATGAAGTCGAGAAAGGGAAGACAGATGAGTATGTGGTGGATAGATTTTCGAAGATGGCACATTTCCTAGCTTGTAAAAAGACCGCCGATGCAGTCCGTGTCGCTCAATTGTTCTTTAATGAAGTTTATCGACTACATGGGCTACCTGAGACCATTGTTTCTGACCGGGATACTCGATTTCTAAGTCATTTTTGGTTAAGTCTGTGGAAGATGGTTGGAACTAAGCTGAATTTTAGTAGCGCCTATCATCCACAAACGGATGGGCAAACGGAAGTGGTGAACATATCTTTGGGAAATTTATTGAGATGTCTTGTGAAGGATAATTTGAAGAGCTGGGATGCGAACTTGTGTCAGGCCGAATTCGCAAATAATCATTCCGTTAATCGAAGTACTGGATTCAGTCCATTTCAAGTGGTATATTCAGCAATTCCGAAAGGACCATTGGATTTATCGACAATTCCACGTCATAAAGGGGTTGTTAAACGAGCTTCTGATTTCATGAATGAGTTGCAGGATTGTCACAGGATTGTTCATGAACGATTGCTTAAGTCAAATGAGAAGTATAAGCAACTGGCATATAAGAAGCGAAGGAGTGTGGACTTCAAAGAGGGTGATTTTGTTTACGCAGTATTGACGAAAGATCGTTTTCCAGTTGGAACTTACAACAAATTGAAAGCTCGAAAGATTGGTCCAGTAGAAATCTTGAAGAGGATCAATGATAATGCTTATCGGTTAAGATTAGCGGATCATATTCATACCGCTGACATTTTCAACGTCAAACACTTGATTCTATATCATGGGGATAAGTGTGTCGAAGAAGAGGAGAGTGTGAATTCGGGGTCGAATTCTTTTCAACCAGGGGAGGATGATGCAGCGCACCATGTACGTAAGTCGCATTCCATAGGTCGGTCGCGACCTAGCGGCTTAAGTCGCTCAGCCAACCGAATAAGCGACCTAACGAGTCGCACCAAACCACTGCTACCACATTTTCTTAGGTCGTCAGCGAGCCACGACCTAACGAGCCACGACCTAAATAGCCACGACCTAACGAGCTACGGCCTAAGTAGTTAGGTCGCATATGCCATTGAGAATCCTTAAGTCACTCCATGGTTAGGTCGCTCATCATTTTATGTCGCTTTCAGTTATGCCGCATGCTATCTTCTTAGGTCGCAAGTGCTTAAGTCGCTGAAGTTTATACCGCCCTCTTCTTTAGATCGCTGATTCCTTAGGTCATAGGAAGCTGTGTTGCAGAGTAACTTGTTAAGTCGTAGGTCGTTTTCTTATGTCGCTTGTAAATGTTAAGTCGCATTGTTGTTGTGTCGTTAGTTGGTTTGTATGTTGTAATTAGGTCGTAAGTCGTTACCCACTTGCATTTCTGTAACTCGTGTGCTGTTTGTGCTGTAGATAGGTCGCATGTATATGATAGGTCATAGGTCGCGTGTGTGGGGGTCGCCGACCTATGTTGTAAAATCTCTATAAATACGGGAGTGTTGTCATTGTAAAGATTGTTGATTTTTGAATAAAATTTGTTTGTGTGCTTTGTGCCACTTTTGTTGAAGTTGAGTGTGGTCTCCTTCATCTTCCATCTTCGATTATTCGAGTGCGCTCGAATCAACGAACTTGAAGCTGATTCACGGAATCAC
This sequence comes from Allium cepa, assembly GCA_030765085.1. Lineage (NCBI taxonomy): Eukaryota > Viridiplantae > Streptophyta > Magnoliopsida > Asparagales > Amaryllidaceae > Allium > Allium cepa. The sequence continues at coordinate 240,059,676 of CM060930.1, forward strand.
GTGCGCGAGTTCAACATCGAAGAATCATAGATCTTTTAACGCGGAATCGTGCACGATCAACGTGTTGAAGATAGCTAGAATCCGGTATCTCGAGAGATCAAAGGATTTTGGCATTTATCTTGTTTTACTTGACACGAATCATTTTGTGAGGAAGAAATTTGCATCAATTTGTATCAAATATTAATAGCAAGTCAAAGTTTGTTAATCCGCTGCGTCATATGGAAGCTCGCATAGCTCGTTATCCTGGTGTACTGCTTCCTCCTTCCCTCGTTTATCGCTAAGCAGTAACCCGCTAGGTCACTGGCGACTTAAGATACGCGACCTAAGGAAAAGCGGCTTAAGTAGTTCAGTCGCTGGCGACTTCATACTGCTCGCGTACGACCTACGACTGAAAGCATGGTGCGCTGCATCATCCTCCCCTGGTTGAAAAGAATTCGACCCCGAATTCACACTGTCCTCTTCTTCGACCTATCCATTTGCATGATATGGAATCACGTGTTTGACGTTGAAAACGTCATCAGTGTGGATATGATCTAGCAGTCTCAGCTGATACACATTATCATTGATCTTCTTCAAGATTTCTACTGGACCAATCTTTCGAGCTTTCAATTTGTTGTAAGTTTCAACAGGAAATCGATCCTTGGTCAACACTGCGTATACAAAATCACCCTCTTTGAAGTCCACACTCCTTCGCTTCTTATCTGCCAGTTACTTATACTTCTCATTTGACTTAAGCAATTGTTCATAAACAATCCTGTGGCACTCCTGCAACTCATTCATGAAATCACAAGCTCGTTTAACAACCCCTTTCTGACGTGGAACTGTCGACAAATCCAACGGTCCCTTCAGAATGACTGAATATACTATTTGAAATGGACTGAATCCCGTACTTCGATTAACGGCATGATTATGTGCGAATTCTTCCTGACACATGTTCACATCCCAGCTCTTCAAATTATCCTTCACAAGACAAATTAACAAGTTTCCCAAAGATCTGTTCACCACTTCCGTTTGCCCGTCCGTTTGTGGATGATAGGCGCTACTAAAATTCAGCTTAGTCCCAACCTTCTTCCACAGACTCAACCAAAAATGACTTAGAAATCGAGTATCCCGGTCAGAAAGAATGGTATCAGGTAACCCATGTAGTCGATAAATCTCTTTAAAGAACAATTGAGCAACACGGACATCATCAACGGTCTTTTTACAAGCTATAAAATGTGCCATCTTCGAAAATCTATCCACCACAACATATATAGAATCATTCCCTTGTTGAGTTCTTGGAAAACCCAAAACAAAATCCATGCTAACATCAACCCATGGTCTGGTAGGCACGGGCAATAGCATATACAATCCTGCATTCGTAGCTGTCCCTTTGGAAACTTGACATATGTGACATCTCTGCACAAATCTTTCAACTTCTTTCCTCATGGAAGGCCAAAAATATGATTGAGAAATCAACTGCAAGGTACGATCTCTTCCCACATGACATTCTTCATGCAATTCCTTCACAATCTTCATTCGCAAACTGCACTCTGGTATACACAAACGATTTCCTTTGAATAGAAAACCATCTACCAAAACATGCTCATCCGTCTTCCCTTTCTCGACTTCATCTACAATCTTAGCAAAGTAAGGATCCTCAACAAACAATTCTGGAAATATATCAAACCCCGTCACTTCAACTCTCATCGTAGTCAACAAATGATTTCTTCTACTCAATGCGTCTGCCACTCGATTTGTAACTCCCAACTTATGCTTTACAACAAATGTAAACTGTTGCAAGTATGCGATCCATGAAGCTTGTCTGGCTGCAATATTATCCTGTCCCTGCAAATGTTTCAATGCTTCATGATCAGTATACAACATAAACTCTTTATAAAACAAGTAGTGTCTCCAATGCTTTATGGCTTGGACAATAGCATAGAACTCCAAGTCATAGGTACTGTATCTTGTCTTGGCTCTAGAAAGTTTATTGCTAAAATAAGTAATTGGACGCCCCTTTTGACTTAACACCCCGCCAATTCCAACTTTAGACGCATCAGTATTCAGCTCAAAGAGTAACTGAAAGTTCGGATATCTAAGTATCGGTGTTGTAGTCAAAAGTGTCCCGATCTATTGGAAAGCAGAATTAGCCTCTTCAGTCCACACAAACTGCTTTCCTTTCATACAATCTGTTACTGATGCCATCACACTACTGAAATGTGGAATAAACCTTCGGTAGAGTGATGCCAAACCATGGAAACTTCTCACTTCATCTATAGTCCTGGGTTGTGGCCAATCCTTGATTGCTTCACCTTTACCTTGATCTACATAAATACCTTCCTTGGACAACACGTGTCCCAAGAACAAAATACTGTGTGTCATGAATATGCACTTCTTTGTTGCCGTGTAAAATTGCTCCTGACGAAGTATCATCAACACTTCCCGCAAGTGTTGTGAATGTTCTTCTGTGCTTCCACTGTATATCAATATATCATCAAAGTATACCACCATGAACTTTCCGATAAATGGTCGAAAGATCTGATTCATCACTCGCATAAAAGTACTAGGTGCATTCGGAAGACCAAATGGCATGACCATCCATTCAAACAACCCCTCCCGTGTCCTGAAGGTTGTCTTCCATTCATCCCCTGGTCGAATACGAATCTGATGTTACCCACTCTTCAGATCGATCTTTGAAAAGATAACAGCTCCACTCAACTGATCTAACAAGTCGTCCAATCTTGGCATCGGAAATCTGTATCTCACTGTAATCTTGTTTAGTGCTCGACTATCTGTACACATTCTCCAAGTACCATCCTTCTTTGGCACTAACAAGGCTGGTACTGCACAAGGACTTAAACTTTCTTGTACGTGCCCTTGTTCAAGTAACTCCTCCACCTGCTTTCTCAACTCTTCGTGCTCCTTTGGACTAATTCTATAATGTGGTCTATGTGGTAACACAGCTCCCGGAATAAGATCAATCTGATGTTGTATGTCTCTCAATGGTGGTAATTCTTCAGGAAATACATCTTCAAATTCCTTCAATACTGGCTTAACTTCCACAGGAATTTCAACCATTTCACTACTTTCACGTCCAATCAACAGAAATACTTCAGGCCCATCCTCTACTTCTTTGACAAACTCCTTCAAAGATAACAAAGTTTTTAGTTCCTCGATTTCCTCCAACTTTTTTCACTTTGTTGTCACTTTTTAGGAACTAAAGTGATTTTAGTGCCATTGAACATGAAACTATAGCAGTTAGTTCTACCATCGTGTTGCACGGCTCTATCAAGTTGCCACGATCCTCCCAACAATAAATGACAAACATCCATATCTACTACGTCACACCCAATTTCATCCTTATACTTCTTTCCGATGGAAAAAGTTACACAAGCTCTTCGACTAACCTTCGCTTCCCCACCTTTCCTCAACCAAGCCAATTTGTAAGGTTTGGGATGTTTGTCTGTCTTTAACGCTAACTTCTTTTCAACTTCTGTAGAGATGACGTTTTCACAACTTCCTGCATCGATAACAAACTTACAAACATTTCCAAAATAGTGCACGTTGACTGAAAAATATTACTTCTCAACCAACTAGTCTCCTCTTTCTGCTTTGGTGTTAAGCAAGTTCTCCTCATCATTAAAGAATATCCTTCGTCCCCCGTCAGTAATTCTTCTTCCTCCTCAACTTGTGGTGAATTGGAACATTCTATTTCTGCATCCTCATCCTCAAGCTCAGCAACCATCGCTCGCTTCTTAGGCCTCGGGTATTCATTGCTCTTATGACCAAATTCCTGGCAATTATAACACTTGAAATTGTTGTTGACCTTGGTCTTAGCAACTTCATTGATAACCGGTTTACTAACAACCTTGGAAATTATAATATTGCTACTAGCCCCTTTCACCTGATTGATCTAACTTGTAAGTGCACCACCTCCTCTTCTACCTTGCTTCTCCCAAGCTAGAGCCTTTTGGTGTGCTTCAGCAACGGATCTTGGATCAAACATATTTGCCATATCCTGAATTTGCATTCTCAATCCTCCAACAAATCTAGATGTCAACTGTTCCTCTGTTTCCATGATATCGTTTCTAGCAATCAGTTGATAAAACTCATCTGCGTAATCATTTACCGACTTTGTCCCTTGTCTCAAATTCTGTAAGCGTTGATACATAAGAGAGTGATAATTATAAGGCAAGAAAGTTGCCTTCATCAACTTCTTCATCTTTTCCCATGAAACAATCTTCGACTTTCCCATTCTTTCCCGTGTAAGTTTATTTTGTTGCCACCATGCCATAGCTCTTCCCCTCAATCGTGTAGCAACCAACTTAACTATACGATGCTCGGGTACTTCCTTGAAGTCAAAAATTTCTTCAACATTTGATAACCAGTCCAGAAATTCTTCCGCTATCATTCCCCCTTTGAATTCTGGAATTTCTATTTTCATACCTGATTCCAATTTACGATCATTATCTCAATATATCGATTTCGCACTTGGCCTCGATCTCGATCATGAATACTTCCTCTATCACCATATTCCTCAAAATCATATGTATGTCGTTATCGATCTCGTCCATCTACATCTCTTCGATTATGTATGTCCCTTCTATCATGTCTTTCGGTATCACGATACGGATCATCTTCAAATCCACGATGAGTTCTTCTCTCTTCACCTTGATACTCATGATGTTCTTGCCTCATAGAAACTGATGATTCTCTCCGATCTCGATAAGATTGGGGTGACATTCTTCTTTCTCCCGCAACTGAAGGTGAAACTCTGTTTCCACTATGGTGCGAAACTAGTGAAGTTCTCCTTTGACTTTGATTCATGTCTCTCATCAACTTCTCTAACTTTCCAATACCTTCATCAAACTTTTCATTGATGCGCTGCTCCATCTGCTCAGCTTTTTGTCTTCTATGTACATCTTCAACATTTTAAAATCGATTAGCACGTATCGGAGGCATGATTATCAACAAACTCTTTCCCGATTTAACTTTGATATAGTTTGACTTAACTCAGCTTGCACTAGGACTTAGCTCGGCTCGGCCTGACTTGGTTCCGACCTAGCTTAGCACGGCTTGGACTTATCTTGTCTCAACTTAACTCGACCTTGAAATCAATTAGCTTCAACTTAGCCCTTGAAGCTCTGATACCAAACTGACGCAGCGGATTAACAAACTTTGACGTGCTATTAATGTTTCGATACAAAGTGATTCAAATTCTTCCTCACGAAATGATTCGTGTCAAGTAAAACAAGATAAATGCCCAAATCCCCTGATCTCTCGAGATATCGGATTCTAGCTATCTTCAACACGTTGATCGCGCACGATTACACGTTAGAATATCTACGATTCTTCGGCGTTGATCCCGCGCACAAGATTCCGTAAATCGGCTTCAAGTTCGTTGATTCGAGCGCACTCGAATAACCGAAGATGGAAGAAGAAGGAGATCACACTCAACTTCAACAAAAGTGGCACAAAGCACACAAACAAATTTTATTCAAAATCAACAACCTTTTACAAACGACCAACACCCCTATTTATAGAAATTTTACAACACAGCAGACCGACGTAACACATGCGACCTAACAAGTGGCCGACCTACGAGCTAATGTACACGACTTAACAGATACAAGTTACAACACACGCGACCTACAACATACAGTCAAAAAACGACATACGACCTAACACATAAGCGACTTAACATCCCGTTACAACATACATGCGACATAACAGCATACACGACCTACGACTTAACAAGTTACAGTATCACGCGACTTAACACTTAAGCGACTTAACTCTGGAGCGACCTAAGAGATAGCATAAGGTGAGTGACCTAACTTCATGCGACTTAGCTTCAAGAGTGTCATAAGAAATGGAGCGGCTTAACTGGAACGACTTAACATATACTACAAGCGACCTAACTCTTTAGGTCGTAACTCGCTTGTAGGCGACCTAAGGAAAGCTCGCATAGCTCATTATCCTGGTGCACTGCTTCCTCCTTCCCTCGTATCTCGCTAAACAGTAACCCGCTAGGTCACCTGCGACTTAAGACACACGACCTAAGGAAAAGCAGCATAAGTAGTTGAGTCGCTGGCGACTTCATACAGCTCGCGTACGACCTACGACTGAAAGCATGGTGCGCTGCATCAGAAATGTTTTGAGTGGGGGAGAGTGTAACGACCCATCAATTTTTATTAATTTTATTTGTTTTATATTATATTCAACTGGATTTTATGAAATTTTAAATGTTTGAATTTTAAAATATAAATTTGATATTTGGAATACGTCTAATTAAACATAGCAAATGATAAATTTTCATCTGATAATATTGAAGTATATTTTCTTGTGTAATTTTATTTAAATTTAAATCAGTTACTATTTGATGATAATAAAATGTCTTCCAAATATGAATATTTTTATATAATTTGTAAATCCTCTTCTGAGTGAGACGTCGTATTGCGTTTCTCCAAATTTGGACTGCAATTGCTTAGTTTATCTTATTTCTATAGTTTTGCATTATTCCTGGTACTGATTATCGACTTTCTATAGGATGATCGTACCACTGATATCTGTGTACCGTTTTGATCGTCACATCGTGTTGATCTCAGCAGTATATTCATTCCTGTATTCAATGTTCGGTACGCGATGAAATAGGCGAAACAATTGGCTGTTTTGTTCCGTATTTTGAGTTGTTTGTTCCCTTTGCCTTTCCATTTGCCAGCCATGTGAACCAACAGCCTCTAGCCTTTTAAACTTCCTAGAATACAGCTGTCTCTATTGTCATTCCATCACTTCAATCTATTATCTATTACTTCCCTTTAAGTTCACCCTCTTCACATTCTCTTTACCACTTTCATTAAAAAAAATAAAATAAAAAATAAGGGGCAAAGCATTCGTATATTTGAATCTTGCTCGCCTCTCTAGTTTTGCTCAGTTACAACCTGGCTCATCTTTTATTCTTCTCGAAGCTATACCCATGCGTCATCGTGCTTTCTCCACTTTTGCCCGAGGCAAACCTGCAACCTTGTCCACACGTCTCCTCGCCTTGCTTCCACCGCCTCGGCCAAGTCAAGCTTCCACCTGCTCTGTCGAAACCCTTTCATTCCCTCTGCTTGGCCACCCACCTCGAACCCCATCGCAATATTCACCATTGGCCACCGCTCTTCCTCTCCGCCCAACCCTGCCTACGCAAGCTGCTCAGAGGCTAGCCGAGCCCTCCACCTTCTTTCCTTCTTAACTAGTATACATATATGTATATATTGTGTTTATAGATTTTTTTAATTAATTTGTAGTTATATGTTAGCTTAGTATATATGTATATATATACTTGAAGTTGTACATGTGTTTTGTTTTAAATTATATGTCACGGTTTTCTTTGTTTCAACATGTGTTTCACTGTGGAACTTTGTAACGATCCCGATTTGAGTCAAATTTAAATTGGTAATTAATATAAATCTTTGAATTAAATTATGAATTAATTTGACTTTTTCCAAATTAAATAAGATATATGCCTATTTATTTATATAAATAGATTATAATTTGAAATTCAAGAATAAATATCTTAGAAAATAAATTGGATTTAAAACTATATTTTAAAGTTAATAAGAATTTTTTTCTAATTTTAATATATATATATATGTACATATAGTTTGAAAATTATTTTCTGAAATTGATATAAAAAAATTTCAAAAGCTATTTGAAAAGTTAAATTTTATATAATAAAGATTTATATATATATATAAATATATAAATAAAGGAAAATGTATATAAATAAATAAATATTTATTAGATTTGATATAAAGGTTTAATACATTTTCTTTTGAAAATTTAACTAGAGATAAAAGAAATTCGTTTAAATAGTTCAAATCTAAGAACATAAGAAATTTATAAAATGAAAGGGTTTGAAACATATATTTTAAATCAAATGAAATAAGGGTTTAAAACATAAAATTTCTTATTTGTGACATTTGTAAAATATTATACAAACAATTAACAGGTGTAACTTAATTTGATTCACAAATAAACAAGTGGCACACTTAAATTTCTCTTAAAATTTAAAATATAAAAATCATATAAACATGTCATTAAAAAAAAATCCGGCTATTCATTTCAGTTCTAAAACTCTTCACTCCTTAATTTCTTTTCAACTTTATATTTCTTTCATTCATTTCAAACTTGGATCTAAATCAAGCAATAGATCAGAGCAACTCAAACAATCTTAAGCCTGAGATAAATCAACTCAAAGCCAAGCAAGTATAAATCAAAATTTAAAACCTGAGCAAGTAAGAAATGTTTCAGATCAGTTTCAATCAAGCAGAATTTAAAAAAAAAAAAATCAAAAACCTGGAAAAGAAAGCAAATACAAATTTCAGATTAAAATTCAAAAGCATCTCGAATCTGAAAGCATGCAAGTTTAATTTAGTTCAATCAAAGCAAAGATCAGATTCAACAGAAACAAAAGCAAGATGCAACTCAAAAACAGATCAACAAAATCAAAGAAACCAGGTCATTAAGATTAAAACAAGTTCTTCAACCTAATTCAGATCTGAGGCATGCAAATGCATCTCAGTCAAGCAAGTTAATGATCAGATTCAACTCAACAAATAACAAATCTAAATCAAGTCAAAAGGAATTAAATAAAATTATTCTCCGCTCAATCAAAAATTCTAGGTCTCTGCTTTTACTCACAGGTGAGCAAACTAACCTTGAATTTGATATACATCTGGATGAATGTTTGAATTTTGGTTGTGGTAAATGTTGTGTGAATGAAAGAAAATTGTTCGTATATATATACATATATATATATATATATAGTTAGATAGGCTGTGCCAGTTTGAATATACCTCTCTGTTTATATTTACAGGCTGTGCATGTTTGAATATACCTCCCTGTTTATATTTACAGGCCACATATCTATCTAATAAATTCATATCTTTTTATTTTAACCAATTCAGGTTAAGATTCTTGGAAAAAAGATGTTTATAATAATGTAAAGTAACTTTTTAAAATAATTTCAGGTAAAATTATTAAGTGAATATTTGTGAAAATATTAATTTACAGTAAAATCATTATAAATCAGCATAATCAAACATTTCAAATTTACAATATGATTACATGACCATGTTCGTATTACAAAATGGTGATTTTAGATGAAGGCCTCATAATTTTTAAGCTTATAATGGTTCAGAATTGTTAAGTCGAACATAAATGAAGTTTGTTCGAATATTGGTGATCGCGGAGGTTAGGTGTCTCAGGATTGAGGCCAGAAGAGGGCTATAGGCAGGGGATCATCAAAAAAATTATCAAAAAAATATAAACTACCAGGGTGGTCGTGCGAAGTAGTTTTAAGGTTTATTATCATGTTTGGGTTGGTGTCATTCTCGAACTAATTTCGTTGTCGTCGAAGCACAGGGATTTATCGCACCTGGGGGTAACATCCCGTGGGTCTTCGGTGTATCTATGGACGAGGTGATGTGGCTTCTGATGGTCGATCTTGTCGTAGGCGAGACGTTTTGGGTTGGCTGGGTTTGAATGCTTGAGTGATTGAACTACACGATTTCAATTCTCGGTCTAATTCGACGATCTGGGTTTTTGTGATGATGGAGTAGATGATCGGTGATGTATGGGTGGTTGTGGCTCTGGTCGGTGGTGACCAGAATGTTTGTGCACGTGCACATGTCAGTGAACTTGGGTGATTGTTGATGGTTGAAGAAGAAGGTGGGAGGCTCGGATTTACTCTCAACTTATCGATGTGGTAGCTCGAGATTGCTACCGGGTTCATTAGCGTGAAGTATAACAGTTTTATATTATAGAACAAAGGAAAAAAAAGAGAGGAAAAGACTTGGGTTCGAGCTCGACATTTTGAGTAGCTGGCTTGGGTTTTGTTCATTTGTACTCGGGTTTGTATTTGATAATTAACAGGTTTGTAAAAGATAAGTGAAACAGTTTATAAAGGTTAAAGAAATTATACCCGGGCTTTAAAAATTTTCAATAAGCATAAGAGAATATTTCAAGTTTAAAAGCAAAGAAAGTTTAAATCTAGTTTTAAAGTTTAATTAAAATGAATAAGTTTTCCAATAAAAACGGTACCATGTTTCTAAACAAGTTTTTAAACACGTTTTTATAGATTTGATTTTAAAATTAAAAGTATGTTTTAAATTGTTTTGTTTTAAGAAGTTATATATTTGGTGAATTTTAATTAATTTCCTAAGTGTGTCAAATGTAATAAAGTTTAATGATGTAATTATGTAATAAATGAAGATAAGAGTTTGTCTTTAATTAATTAAGATTTTAATTGATATAGAGATAATTAATTAGTGAAATTAATTAAAAGATAATTAAGTAATGGAAGTAATTATTTGTCTTTAATGTTTTGAGTAATTAAAGATTGATTAATTACTAAATAGTTAAACAGTAATTAATTTATTAAAGATAATTAGTTAATTAAAATTAAGTAAATCAATGGTTAAAATTGATTAAACAAGTGATTAAAGGATAATTACTCAAAGTAATTAAGGAGTGATTTATTCATTCAAGGTTAATTAATTAATGAAAGTAATTAAGGGGTGATTTATTAATTAAAGGTTAATTAATTAATATAATTAATTAAGTATAATTAGTTAAAGGATAATTAAATAATTAAAGGTTAATTATTTAATGATTAAAGGTTGATTAATTTATAATTAAAAGTTAATTAATAAATAATTAAAGGATAATTAATTAAAATGTTTGTAATTAATTAATATCAATTAACCAAGATTATACATTTATATTCATAAGTGATTAATCTGATTTAAATTAATCAGATGATCAATTAATCTTACTTATGGATGTTTGGATTGTACTGAATGCTTTGAATTGTTTGATATCCCTGATGGATTATGCTTTGTGATATTAATTATTTTGATTTGAGCTGTGATGAATGTAATTTATTTATCTGTGATGAATTTATATTATTTATCTGTGAATTTGTGAATGAAGATAAGCATTATAGGATTATACCGCTTATCAATATTGTTGTATTTGGATTGTGATGATTGATGATGTTGCACTATTGTGTAAAACCCCTGGACTACACCATACACACACAAATATGGATTTTACGGGAAATCAGTTAAGTCACATATATTTTGAATTTAGATATTATTTTGTTTAAAAGTTGAATTTTGAATTCAAATGGTTTTGGAAATTGAATTGAATCGAATATGGAAAGCTTTTGAAAAAGAAGTTTGAAATTGAAATTTAGTTTGAATATAATATATCATGTTTAATTTTTGAAATTGTTTTGGAAATTTGGTTTAAGAGGTTCATACAAGTTATATAATATATATATGGATTTTAAAACCATCTTTAAAGTATTTAAAAGTATTATTTTGGGAATTTAAAATTAACCCAAGTTTATACTTTAAATGCTACAACTTGTGCATAATTGATCGGATACTTTCGAAACAAAAAAACTCTTTGTTTTAAAATGATAATTGCTTTCCTATTAATGAAAGAGTTTCTAGTTTTGTCGAAAAGGTTTTTCAAGTTATGAATGAATCTTTGGAAATGGTTTTGAAAACTATGAATTGAGTCTTCATTTAAAGATTGGATGAGTTAATCCAATTTGAAAGGGAAATTGTTTTGAAAGGCTATGAATGAATCTTTGATTAAAGGTTGGTGAATATCGTTTTAAATTAAAAGGGATCTTAAAAGTGAATATTTTGTTTTAAAAAGATTGAAATGGTATATTTCTTAAACCATTTGAAAGAAAGGTTTTGGGTAATAAGTTGTGACTTAACTAAGATCCCACTATATCCATATATTTTTAAAATTAAGCGCACATTATTCGGTTTAGCCGGGAGAGGACTTTGTGCGATATAACCCATTTCGAATAATAATACGACGTTATGTATAGAATTTGAAGACCGGTGGTGAAGATCGGGTATTTTCGAGAGCGAAAGGATTACCCGTCGAATGACTCTGCACTGGGTAGCTACGGTATAGAGATCTCCATATGTGATGGGGAGTCCAATCGAGATTGTGAATACCCGGATTGCAAGGGCTTCTTTGAAGTGCCTTCGGTTCTGTTCGAACCTAGAACAGACTTGTATGGATGTATGTCTGACATTACACTTTGAGATGTAAAGTTGGTTTTTATCAAATACATTTCTGTTTTGTGGCGGAGAATTTATTCTCTTAGCTTAACGCCCTTCTCTGAGACGTCCGAGCTAAAAGGTTATGTAGTTGACGGTTACTAGTGATACATTCTCGATTTAGTAATATGGAATATGAAGTGCTGCTGATCATGTGTTGATCAGGGCATGGCTTTTGTGAAAAGCATAGCTTTGTGGATGAGACCTCATCGGGACCTCACAAGCCGAAATGGTCGAAACAGGAAAGATACGGCAAGGTTATTTGTGGGTAGCGCCCCTTGAGGATATGTCCATTTCCTTCTGGATAAAAGGTGGTATCATGGTATGGAGCCCAGATATTTAACCTATTGCTGCAAACTTATTGCTTTATGGTTGTTGGTGTTGAGGGCCCTCGGATAAAGGTCGGTAACAACCGACCTTGGTGTACTCGTGTCAGTAGTTACCTAGTTATAGAGGTAACCCGGCCTTGTGCTGGCATAGACCCGGTTAGGTTCTCGGGGCATCCCACCAGAGGCGTACCCATGTGGCCCAGGAGGTTACTTAGCCTGACCATTTGTTGAGAATCCAATCAAATAATACGAGCCCTATACGGTTTTAGTTGTATAACCTACCACCTCAGGTGGTAGCTATAACAGCCATAATATAATGGTACATATGTTGGCTAAGATTAATATTATACTTTCGAAAATATTTTATGCACTATGCACTAATAATTATTTCAAAAGAATTTTCACGTATCAAACATTTTTGACTGTCGTAAGGAGAAATCTCCTCCAAGTGTGCGCTTGCATTGTGTGTATGGCGGGAGGCCTTGTGGCGGTTTCATTTTCCAAGAAGCATTTCGGATTTCTTTTAAATCCTTTTGTTTTCTTTTATTAAAGATAAACTATTTTTGTTTGCTCATACCAATCCCATGACGGACCTGTAGTTTATTGTTCCCTATCTAAACTCTGAGTGCCCACAATTTTCCACATAGGCAGCCTAGAGTTTGATTTTCAGATAATTAGCTAGTAGATTTAGATTCGATATCTTTGGAGTCTTTGGATTTCGGGGATCGCATTCATGTCTGACCTTGCTTAATACAACGTGATGATGGTGGTTCGAGCTTGTTGGTTTGGAAGTTCTTTGAGCTTTTGGTTTTGGAGATGAAAGTCTTTAGAGTTTTGGAGCAATTGGTGTTGCAGTGTTGGATTCTTTCTTTCCTTCTCTCTTGAAGATTTGCATTGAAGATGTTATCTCTTCTGCTGCTGTTATTATCTTTCCACTATTGTATCTTGTCTATGATGTATATTGATATCATTTGTATCAATGTGTTGTATCAAATATTGTATATCAATGATATATTCATTTTTTTCTTCCACTGTATTATTGTGCGTAAAGTGTTATAAGCTCCATTCGAACCAGATTCGACGTTTGAATCTGCGGCATTCGAATACGGGTGAAGTATGGATGTCGATTTTCGAACGTCGGATTTTGAGTCATGACAAGTGGTATAAGAGCTAAAGGTTGGACTTTAGCTCAGGTGTATAACATATTTGGTAACTCATTAGAGATAGGGATATAAATGCCCTAGAATGAGTATCCCTAAGATATCTTGTTCGTATGTCTCAGTAAATTGTCTTATTATTCACTGATAGTGAGTATGAGTGCAATAAGAGGACGAGATAGGGGACAGGGGAGTACCATTATAAATGGTCGATACCCTGCAACAACAAGGAACAATATTTTCCTATCAATCTCTTTTGATCATCATCCGATTTCAATTCTTTGATTGCTTCATGGCAGCTCAAGGGAGAAGCTTTGGTGTGATGGTGGCCCTGCGAATCGTGTAGATAAGTTCCTATTTCGTATTCTCTTCATCAGTTTCCCCTCAGCCCTTCGTCTTTAACTTTAATAAATTCGGAATTTTAATGGAAATAAATTGATTAACAAAATATGAAATTGAATTGAATTGTATCCATTTGTCTATTCTTTTGGGTCCCAATATATATTCTACGAATGGTTAGTTATCCCATCGAACTAACCAATCTCCTGTATACTTGTAGATCTGGCTGACCCGAGTATCTTATGAAGTATTGAATAAGCTCGAGCCTGTATCTATTGATATCCTGATTTGGTGAGCCAAATGCAGAATAAATATTCAATTTGATCTGGAAAACTATTTTCTCTATCATTAATGTGTTCATCTGTTCTTTGTTATCTCCCTAGCAAATTTCGAGGATGAAATTTTCTTAAGGGGGGAATCTGTATCGATCCCAGTTTTGAGTCAAATTTAAACTGGTAATTAATATAAATCTTTGAATTAAATTATGAATTAATTTGAATTTTTCCAAATTAAATAAGATATATGCCTGTTTATGTATATAAATAGATTATAATTTGAAATTCAAGAATAAATACCTTAGAAAATAAATTGGATTTAAAACTATATTTTAAAGTTAATAAGAAATTTGTTCTCTAACTTTAATATATATATATATATACACACACATATAGTTTGAAAATTATGTTTTGAAATTAATATAAAAAAATTCAAAAGCTATTTGAAAAGTTAAATTTTATATACTAAAGATTTATATATATATAAAGGAAAATGAATATAAATAAATAAATATTTATTAGATTTGATAAAAAGGTTTAATACATTTTCCTTTGAAAATTTAACTAGAGATAAATGAAATTTGTTTAAATAGTTCAAATCTTAGAACATAAGCAATTTATAAAATGAAAGGGTTTGAAACATAAATTTGAAATTAAATGAAACAAGTGCTTAAAACATAAATTTCATATTTGTGACATTTGTAAAATATTAATACAAATAATTAACAAGTGTAACTTAATTGGATTCACAAATAAACAAGAGGCACACTTAAATTTCTCTTAAAATTTAAAATATGAAAATCATATAAACATGTTATTAAAAAAAAAATCTGGCTATTCATTTCAGTTCTAAAACTCTTCACTCCTCAATTTCTTTTCAACTACATATTTCTTTCATTCATTTCAAACCTGGATCTGAATCAAGCAACAAGTCAGAGCAACTCAAACAATCTTAAGCCTGTGATAAATCAACTTAAAGGCAAGCTGGTATAAATCAAAATTTAAAACTTGAGCAAGTAAGAAATGTTTTAGATCAGTTTCAATCAAGTAGAATTCAAAAAAAAAAAAAACCTGGAAAAGTAAGCAAATACAAATTTCAGATTAAAATCCAAAAGCATCTCGAATCTGAAAGCAGGCAAGTTTAGTTTAGTTTAATCAAAGCAAAGATTAGATTCAGCAGAAACAAAAGCAAGATGCAACTCAAAAACAGATCAACAAAATCAAAGAAACCAGGTCATCAAGATCAAAACAAGTATTTCAACCTGATTCAGATCTGAGGCATGCAAATGCATCTCAGTCAAGCAAGTTAATGGTTAGATTCAACTCAGCAAATAACAGATCTAAATCAAGTCAAAAAAAATTAAAGAAAATTATTCTCTGCTTAATCAAAAATTCCAGGTCTCTGCTTTTACTCACAGATGAGAAAACTAACCTTGAATTTGATATACATCTGGATGAATGTTTGAAGTTTGGTTGTGTAAATGTTGTATGAATGAAAGAAAATTGTTCGCAAATATATCTATTGTTAGATAGGGTGTGCATGTTTGAATATACCTCTCTGTTTATATTTACAGGCCACAAATCCATCAAATAAATTCATATCTTTTTATTTTAACCAATTCAGGTTAAGATTCTTTGAAGGAAGATGTTTATAATAATGTAAAGTAACTTTTAAAAATAATTCAGGTAAAAATATTAAGTGAATATTTGTGAATATTTTGATTTACAGTAAAATCATTATAAATCAGCAAAATCAAACATTTCAAATTTACAATCTGATTACATGATCATGTTTGTATTACAAAGTGATATTTTTAGGTGAAGGCCTCATAATTTTTAAGCTTATAATGGTTGGGAATTGTTAGGTTGAACATAAATGAAGTTTCGGTCGAATACTGGTGATTGCAGAAGTTAGGTGCCAGGGATTGAGGCCGGAGGAGGGTTGCAGGCAGTGGATCATTGGAAAAATGATCGAAAAAATTATAAATTACCGGGGTGGTTGTGCGTAGTAGTTTTAGGGTTTATAATCATGTTTGGGTTGCTGTCACTCTCGAACTAATTTCACTATCATCGAAGCACTGGGATTTATCGCACCTGGGGTTAACGCCACGTGGGTCTGCGGCGAATCTATGGACGAGGTTACGTGGCTTCTGATGGTCGGTCTTGTCGTCGACGAGTTGTTTTGGGTTGACTAGGTTTGAATGCCTGAGTGATCGATCTACGTGATTTCAATTCTCGGTCTAATTTGACGATCTGGGTTTTTGTGATGACGGAGTAGATGATCGGTGATGGGTGGTTGTGGCTTGGGTCGGAGGTGACCAGAATGGTTGTGCATGTGCACATGTCAGTGAACTTGGGTGATTGTTGATGGTTGAAGAAGGCGGTGGGAGGCTCGGGTTTACTCTCGGGTAATCGATGTCGTAGCTCGAGATTGCTACTGGGTTCATTAGCGTGAAGTATAACAGTTTTATATTATAAAACAAAGGGAAAAAAGAAGGGAAAAGACTCGGGTTCGAGCTCGAGATTTTGAGTAGCTGGCTCGGGTTTTGTTCATTTGTACTCGAGTTTGTATTTTATAACTAATAGTTTTGTAAAAGATAGGTAAAACAGTTTATAAAGGTTAAAGAATTTATACCAAGGCTTTAAAAGTTTTCAATAAGCATAAGAGAATATTTGAAGTTTAAAAGCAAGGCATGTTTAATCAAGTTTTAAAGTTTAATTAAAATGAATAAGTTTTTCAATAAAAATGATACCAAGTTTCTAAGTAAGTTTTAAAACAAGTTTTTAAACAAGTTTTGGAGATTTGATTTAAAAAATTAAAAATATGTTTTAAATTGTTTTGTTTTAAGAAGTTATATATTAGGTGATTTTTATTTAATTTCCTAAGTGTTTCAAATGTAACAAAGTTTAATGATGTAATTATGTAATAAACGAAGATACGAGTTTATCTTTAATTAATTAAGATTTTAATTGATTTAAAGAGAATTAATTAGTGAAATTAATTAAAAGATAATTAAGTAATCAAGGTAATGATTTGTCTTTAAAGTTTTGAGTAATTAAAGATTGATTAATTACTAAATAGTTAAATTGTAATTAATTTCTTAGAGATAATTACTTAATTAAAAGTAATTAAATCAATGATTAAAATTGATTAATCAAGTGATTAAAGGATAATTACTCAAAGTAATTATGGGGTGATTTATTAATTAAAGTTAATTAATTTAGGAAAGTAATTAAGGGGTGATTCATTAATTAAAGGTTTATTGAATTACGAAAGTAATTAAGGGGTGATTTATCAATTAAAGGTTAATTAATTAATATAATTAATTAAGTATAAGTAGTTAAAGGATAATTAATTAATTCAAGGTTAATTATTTAATGATTAAAGGTTGATTAATTATTAATTAAAGGTTAATTAATAAATGATTAAAGTATAATTAATTAAAATGGTTTTTAATTAATTAATCTTAATTAACCAGAATTATAAATTTATTCATAAGTGGTTAATCTGATTTAAATTAATCAGATGATCAATTAATCTTACTTATGGATGTTTGGATTGTATTGAACGCTTTGCATTGTTTGATTCCCTGATGGATGATGCTTTGTGATATTAATTATTTTGATTTGAGCTGTGATGAATGTAATTTATTTATCGGTGATGAATTTCTATTATTTATATGTGAATTTGTGAATGAAGATAAGCGTTATAGGATTATACCGCTTGTCAATATTGCTGTGTTTGGATTGTGATGATTGATGATGTTGCACTATTGTGTAAAACCCCTGGACTACACTATACACACACAAATATGGATTTCATGGGAAATCGGTTAAGTCACAGATATTTTGAATTTAAATATTATTTTGTCTAAAAGTTGAATTTTGAATTCAAATGGTTTTGGAAATGGAATTGAAAATGTGGAACGCTTTTGAAAAAGAAGTTTGAAATTGAAATTTAGTTTGAATATAATATATCTTGTTTAAGTTTTGAAATTTTTTTGGAAATTTGATTTGAAAGGTTTATACAAGTTACATAATATATATATATATATATATATGGATTTTAAAACCACCTTTAAAGTATTTTAAAAGTATTATTTTGGGAATTTAAAATTAATCCAAGTTTGTACTTTGAAGGCTATAACTTGTGCATAATTGATCAGATTTCTCCGAAACAAAAAAAAGTCTTTGTTTTAAAATGATAATTGCTTTCCTATTAATGAAAGAATTTCCAGTTTTGTTGAAAGGGTTTTCCAATTTATGAATGAATCTTTGGAAATGGTTTTGAAAACTATAAACTAAGTCTTTGATTTAAAGATTGGATGAGTTAATCCAATTTGAAAGGGAAACCGTTTTGAAAGGCTATGAATGAATCTTTGATTAAAGGTCGGTGAACCTTGTTTTAAATTGAAAGGGATCTTTAAAGTGAATCTTTTGTTTTAAAAAGATTGAAATGGTAAATTTCTTAAACCATTTGAAAGAAAAGTTTTGGTTAATAAGTTGTGACTTAACTAAGATCCCACTATATCCATATATTTTTAAAATTAAGCGCTCATTATTCGGTTTTGCCGGGAGAGGACTTTGTGCGATATAACCAATTTTAAATAATAATACGACGTTATGGATAGAATTTGAAGACCGGTGGTGAAGATTGGGTATTTTCGAGAGTGAAAGGATTACCCGTCGAATGACTCTGCACTGGGTAGCTACGTTATAGAGATCTCCATATTTGATGGGGAGTCCAATCGAGATTGTGAATACCCGGATTGCAAGGGCTTCTTTGAAGTGCCTTCGGTTCTGTTCGAACCCGGAACAGACTTGTATGGACGTATGTCTGACATTACACTTTGAGATGTAAAGCCAGTTTCTAACAAATGCATTTCTGTTTGGTGGCGGAGAATTTATTCTCTTAGCTTAACACCCTTCGATGAGACGTACGAGCTCAGAGGTTATGTAGTTGATGGTTACTAGTGATACATTCCCAATTTGGTAATGTGCCATACGAAGTGCTGCTGATCATGTGTTGATCGAAGCATGGCTTTTGTGAAAGCATAGCTTTGTGGACGAGACCTCATCAGGACCTCACAAACTGAAATGGTCGAAATAGGAAAGATGCGGCAAGGTTATTTGGGGGTAGCGTCTCCTGAGGGTATGTCCATTTCCTTCTGGATAAAAGGTGGTATCATGGTATGGAACCCAGGTATTTAACCTATGTGGTTGCTGCGAACTTATTGCTTTGTGGTTGGTAGTGTTGAGGACCCTCGGATAAAGGTCGGTAACGACCGGGGGGTGGCATACTCGGGTCAGTAGTTACCTAGTTACAGAGGTAACCCGACCTTCTGTTGGCAGAGATCCGGTTAGGTTCTCGGGGCGTACCTCCAGAGGCGTACCCATGTGGCCAATGAAGTTCCTTAGCCTGACCATTTGTTGGAAATCCAATCTAATAATATGAGCCATGTACGGTTTTAGTTGTACAACCTGCCTCCTCAGGTGGTAGCTATAACAGGAATAATATAATGGTACCGATGCTAGCTAAGATTAATATTATACTTTCGAAAAGATTTTCTGCACTATTCACTAATAATAATATCAAAAGGATTTTCGCGTATCAAGCATTTTTGATTGTCATAAAGAGAAATCTCCTTCAAATGTGCGCTTGCATTATGTGTGTGGCGTGAGGCCTTATGGCAGTTTCATTTTCCAAAAAGCATTATGGATTTCTTTTAAATCCTTTTGTTTTCTTTTATTAAAGATAAACTATTTTTGTTTGCTCATACCAGTCCCATGACTGGCCTGGAGTTTATTGTTCCCTTTCTAAACTCTAGGTGTCCACAATTTTCCATACGAGCAGCCTAGAGTTAGATTTTCAGATAATCAGCTAGTAGATGTAGAATCGTTATCTTTGGAGTCTTTGGATTTCAGCGATTGCATTCATGTCAGACCTTGCTTAATACAACGTGATGATGGTGGTTCGAGCTTGTTGGTTTGGGAGTTCTTTGTGCTTTTGGTTTTGGAGATGAAAGTATTTAGAGTTTTGGAGCAATTGGTGTCGCAGTGTTGGATTCTTTCTTTCCTTCTCTCTTGAAGATTTGCATTGAAGATGTTATCTCTTCTGCTGTTGTTATTATCTTGCCGCTGTTGTATCTTGTCTCTGATGTATATTGATATCATTTGTATCAATATGTTGTATCAAATATTGTATATCAATGATATATTCACTTTTTTCTTCCACTGTGTTGTTGTACTTAATGTTTTATAAGCTCCATCCGAACCAAATTCGACGTTTAAATCTGTGGCATTCGAATATGGGTGAAGTATGGATGTCGATTTTCAAACGCCGGATTTTGGGCCGTGACAAACTTTAGGTTATACAGTCTATATATGTTTTGTTGTAGGCTTCTTTTGCAGATATATATATATATATATATATACGTACGTACGTCTGCCTATTTTATATACCTTATATATATATATATTTATGAAAGTTGTATTGTTATAAGTTTTCATATCTGTATGTATAAGTTTTGAAAGGAATATGAAGTTTTGAAGTTTTTCCAGTAAGTTCTATTGATATATGAAGTATAATCGTTTGCATGGATTATTGATGTATATATATAAAGAATGTTGTTTTTAAGGAATTTTGAAATATACACACACACACACACATTTTATGTATTTTAGTTTTGGTATGTACAACATACTAGATTATAAAATAAGTATAATAGGCATGTAAGTTTAAATGTATATGTTTATATATTATATTTATACGGGTTATATTATAAAGTATCATATATATTTATATAGTTAGACAAGTTGAATAAAATTTATTATTATGTATATTAGTTTATACGAGTGATATATAATAGGATTATTTGTGTATAAATTTTTCTTAGTTGTAGATAATCTATCTGTTTGTTATATTATGTTAGTTTTCACATATATTGTAATAATACTGTAATTTAAACCATATATGTATATATTAGCTTTAATTTTAAAATTATATACATATATATGTTTTGTTTTTAAGGACAGACATATAAGCTTTATTTCTTTATATGAATTTGCAGTATATATTGATATTAATAAATATAATAATAACATATATTTTGTTCAGTTTGTGTCAAGCTAATTTGATTTGTTTTCATCAATTCCCATCTATCAGCTCAATTCATCATGTTCGCGCCAATTTTGTCTTGCTTTGGGATTTCGTTCTTGGATTCGTAGTTCGGTTCATTTTCAAATTTCACTAGCCCTGAAAGGTGAGCATCACTCGCGATTAAAGTTCTTATATTTATTAAATTTTATTTCAATCAAAACGACAATTGAAATATGCTGCTATTAGTTTTTTACATTGCTATATATATATATATATATGCTATTATCTGTATCTGTTCACCTATGACATCTGCCACCATTATATGTTATTTATATTGAGATATATTCCTGTTATATTTTTTATCATATCCGTTATCAATTTGCAATTTCCTGTTAGTATAGAATTCTCTATGGGTTGAAACGATACATACCCGAACGATCTATAGAATATAAGAAAATCGTTATGGGTTGAAATGATAAACCCAAGCGATTTTCATTGAATTGAATTTGGGATTGCGGGTTGAAATGATATATACCCGTATTTATATTTAAATTGCGGATTAAAATGATAAATATCCGTATCATAAGACCATAGGATAGAAAATTATATACAAGTTTGTCTGTATATATATAAATATTTTGAAAATGATTTCTATAGTTTTGGAAAGAAATATATGGTTTTATATAAATATTGATTTTAGATATTATATAAATGTTTTTTATATATAGTTAAAATTTTGATTTTAAGCTATGTATAAATTTGTTTTAATATAAAATAAATTTAATAAAGTTTGATTTTATTAAATATAATATGGTTAAGTATTTATTTAAATTTCATATTAATATAGAGCTTATAATGATTTAAAAAAAATAAAGGCTGGGAAGATAGATTTGGATTTATTTGAAATTGTATTTAATTAAGAATTATATTAATTAAATTGATTTGAATTTATTGAATTTGATATTTTAAAGGATATGATTTTATCACTTTATTTTGGTTTAAGATGATTAATGATTATTTCATGTTTGAGTTTTGTTTAAGGATATTGGATTTAGTTTTGAGATTATGGAAATATAAAGCTTTGAAATATATTGAAATTTAAAATGGTTTATTTGAGGTTCAAATCTGTATTTGAAATTGATATAGTTTGAAATGGTCTATCGAGGAGCTGAAATAAATTGAAATTGATGATTTGAGATTTGATTAAATTTGAATTTTGGAATTCGAGTTGATTTGGAATCGATTTATGAAATTTGAGGAAACTATTTTATTATATAAAGTATTTTAAATTATACATGAAACTATTTATATATGTTACTTTATAAATTAATTTCATATAAATTATTTTTGATATAAACTATTTTAATATATACTATTATAACTTATAACTATTTTATTCTATAAACTATTATATTTTATATACTATTATGAATATCTAAACTATTTAAAGGGAAGTGTTGGGGTTTTTTTCCAAAGTAATTATGATCTCAAAGTATTATGTTTTGAAAGTGTTATAATTTCAAGTGTTTGGTTTTTAAAGTGTTATAACTTTGAAAGTGATATGATTTTTGGAAATGGATATATTTGAAATGGAAATGATGTTGTATTTGGTTTTGAAATGGAAATGATATCGTATTTGGTATTGAAATGGAAATGATATCGTATTGATATGGTATTTGAATTGGAAATGATATTTTGGTTTTGAAGTATAAACTATTTTAAATTGATCGCGGTGTTATAATAACATTTGGTTGTTAAATAGACCGGGATCGGAAGTCGTCATACTCTCTGCCAACTCCGAAAACCGCTTTAACAACCGTGTACGCGGTGGAGATTACAGAATGAAGTAGGATTGTGGCGACGTTCTATTGAGGTATATACGTGGACCCGACTCCCATGAGTTGGCATAAGGTGGATAAAACAAGAGCAATCGACGGGTTAATGAGGTAGCTCCTTTGATCCGACACACTCCTTTAATACCATTCTATTACATTATGATTGATTGGGTGCAACTTTGATTTTTTTGGGATTGTGGCTCGAGGTGGGCGGTAGCTGCGGTCATGCGTTACCACCGGTCCGAAAGTGTAATTGGTGTATCTACCCTTGCATTGCCTAGTTGTGCCGTGTCACCTACCCTAGCGTGTTTTACTACGAGTTTGATTTGTGTCGTACCTATGGAGTATCCTCTGGTGGCCTCCCGATCTGGAGGGACTAAGGTACGGTATAGACTATTAGCACTATAAAATGTGTTAAGGGGGATATGGGTAACGCCTTAACGCTATTTTTAAATATATTATACTTTACTTTAGACATTATTATAATAGCGTATATTACTACATAGTAGATAGTTTAACGGATCCTAAGAGGATGGTTATCCCAAACGTCCTTCGGGTTACTTGTATTTGAGTTATTATTTCACTTGAGTTGGATTTATTGATATGAGAATGTTAATCCTCACTCGAGTGTTTGCGTTTTGCTTTACGCTCGGGTCAGACTGAGTGATACAGCGTTTGAGACTCACCTTTGGAGTTGGAGCTTCATTTGGAGATCCATCTACATCCTTTCAGCTTAGAGTTATTCAGTTGATTCCAGTGATGTATTCTGATCTTATATTTGACTATTGTATTTGAACCTTCTATTGTATTTTATTTAACTCTGTTATATATATAGTAGCTTCATTAACTACTATTCTTTTGTTTTCGCTGCATATTGTATATTACTCTGTGTCTGTGATTCTTGATCTATTTATTTACTGTATATGTTGAGTTTTGCCAAATATAAATTAATGACTAGTATTTTGAGCAATTCAAATCCGGCATGTGTGGATGCAAATGGTTGAAAATATCAGGATGTTACACCTCTCTTCAATTTTTGGCGTCCCTGTGTGACGAAAAATCATGCCCATACATTGGTAATATATTTATTTAGTAAAATTTTTAAAACAAAGAATGAAAGGGTGGATTCAAAGCAGCACACATGGATATGAAGAATGGACTGAGGATTTTCTTTTATTCTATTTTTATACTCATTTCTAATATTATCTAAGAATTTGTACTGCTTTGCATATATTGTAATGAAAGTAACTAAATTTTTTAGATGTTAGAGAGGGAAGAATAAGGTGTGGTATAAAATATTCTATTTTGATAGAGAAAAACACTTGCTTGAAATATGAGCTATGTTGTTTGAATTAAACTGATACAACATATATGTGCTATGCTATTTGAAATTGTACATGCATTAAATATAGATTACCAGATATACAAACTTACACATATTATGATCAGTCAATTAAGGATGTATCATAAATTCAAATCAATAACAAATCTAAGTACTGTTTTCCATCAAGAAAAGGTGGAATGAATGAATTTAAATATTAACAAAGGAAAGCCGAAAATATATTTAAAATATTTAAAATTCATTAAAAAGATTTGTTAGACCAATAAATGGTATAAAACTTTAGATGTAAAGTGTAGTAAGTTCCCCCTTGATTTGAATATTTGCAAGGAAATGATGAGGCATTGGTTTACCTTGTCGACTTGAATACTACATACATGAAGATATGATCATGAATAAATTGATTATATCGACGTGGTTAATGTAGATATGAGGTCTTCATATCGACGTGGTTAATGCAAATATGATAGAAACACTAATAATTAGAAGTTAAATGACCCTTGAGATAAAGTTCATTTTGTTACGATCTATCTGCATGCTCATAGTACTCTTAGTCCATTATCATATATATATATATATATATATGTAAACATATATATATATATATATATATATGTAAACATATATATATATATAAGTTCGTATCGGCTATTAAAAAAAGATAATCTAATAGGCCAAAGACATGTCATATGTTCAATAGGAGTAGAATACAAGGAATTAAGATACTAGGAGTAGAATACACGGCAATAAGGTACAGTAAATTCTATTATGTATATCAATAGATTATTCATCCCGTCTTTATGTTCGAAGTCCATAGTTCATAGTCCATAATCCATATAAATATACATATAGGAGTTCGTTATAGTCCAAGGAACTTCGACTAGATTCTTGTTGAATTGGTCATGACAAGTTCCTATTATGCAAGTCCAAGTCAATAATGTTCAACGAGGTCATAATCAAAGTGGATATGCAATGTCAAGTCCATGTTTATTCAATTCAAATATGATTATAGTCAAATATATTTATCCCCAATTTTATTTAGGGTTACAAAGCTCTGATTTGAGAAGAAAGAGAGAAAATGAAATTCGGTCCCCCAAAATGGTACCCCTTGGGTCGTATTTATAGAGGTAGACGGCCCCTCACTTCTCATACGTCTTCGATAGGATAGACTTTAACGTCTTTCATCTTCGTCGGCATTACCCTATGTAATGATCCCCATTTTGAATCGAATTTAAATTGGTAATTTAAATAAATTTGGATTAGATTGTGAATTAAGTTGAATTTGTTTTTCCAAATTTAAATGGATATTTTGTTAATATAAATGGATATAAATATGATTTTTAAATAGAATTTCTAACAAAATTCTAGAATAAATATTTTGAATAATATTTTAATTACAAATTTAATTGTGGATTAATTTGAAGATTTGAATAGATATATATCAAAAGATTGCAAATAAAATTTATTTGAAATCCAATAGATTATGAATAGAAATTTTGGTTTGTGAATTCCAAAATAAAAACCTTTGAAAATAAATTTGAGATTGAAAACCTCTATAATATAAAATTAATAAAAAAATCTGTTTGGAATTGTAATATATGTGTATATCTATATTTTGAAAGTTAATTGAAAGTAAAACTCTATATCTTAATAATAGAAAAGAAAATTTTCTTTAAAAATTATATTTTTATAAGAGTATAAATAAGAAAAACATAATTTAGACATTTATGAAATATTAATAAGTGAAGGGGTTAAAAACATAAATCTATAAATTAATTAAAATTAAGGATTTAAACACAATTTTATTATGTATGACAAATGTAAACCAAATAAGATCAAGTAATAGACAAGTGTTGAGTTTAATTACAAGTGGCACACCTATTTTCTTTAAAAAAAATCACAATGTTAATATCAAGTAAAAGAAACCAGGTTATTTTCATTTCTCAAGCTCTTCAAAAGAAAAAGATATGAGGAGCTTCAACCTGAAAATCAAAATAAAAAAATATGAGAAGTTTAAATTTAAAAGACAATTCAAAGTTTCAGATTTCAACCTGGAAAATAAACTAAAAACCAGATTTACATCATGTTTTCAACCGAGGAATAGAATGCAAATAAAAATATGGATTAGATCATCTCAAAAGCAAATAAGAAAAATAAAACCAAACGGAGAAGAGAGAAAAGAAATTCTTCAACCAATAATCAAGAAAGATGCAAATCAAAATCTGGAAGATCTCAAGCAACTAGAATAAATGCAAAGATCAAACTCAACAACAAAAGTTCAGGCAGGAGCAAATCAAAAACAAAAGAAAGTTGAATTCAAAAATCTAGGTTCCAGATCATCACAGTTTTAAAACTTCCAGACTTCATTCTCTGTTGCTTCTCTGCTCTGTGCATATACAGGTGAGCAAATCTGACCTCCTTTTTCTTAAATTAGATCTATGAATCATCTGGATGCTTTGTGAAGTAGTAGTTGTGAAAAATGATAAGTGAATGTAAATAGCTCTGCATGTCTATGTTTGTGTGTTATTGAAATATGCATGTCTGTATTTATTTGTATATACTCTGTTGTGCTTCCAGAACTGAGATTAACTAAAGAAAAACATAAATCTCTCTATATAATCAAATTAAAGATATGATCATAAAAGAGAAAAGGATTATATGAATGTTATATCAATTTTAAAAATAGTTTTGAAAATTTATATCAAGAAATTAATTCAAAAATTGGAATTCCTAGTGAAATTTATATGTATGGTAAAAATTTATGATTTTAAAATTGTGTTGCGATTTCATGATTCGATTTGTAATGGAAAATGAGGAATTTTAGTAATGAAGTCGAGATTTTAGTTTGCTATTGAGTAAGAAATCGCCAGTGGAACAAGGAGCTATTATGGGAAAATTCCGGCCATCGACGCCGTGATAATCGTCGTGGTTGACACTGGAGGAAGGTTGTGGATAGGTGATTGTAAGAAAAATACTTAAAGCATTTATAAATGATCGAGTTTGTGGGACGATGATGGTTTAGGGTTTGGAGACCAGTTTGACTGGATGTTGAACTCAAAGATTGATCATTATCAATATTGCATTGAGTTGCATTGGTCTGAGGGGAAAGGAAAGAGGGGACTTCGGCAATGCTATGATCATAGTGGCGAGGGTCCTGATGGCCAGAAATGGCGAAAAAATGGAAGAGTTGGTTGGTTGAGTTGCACCAGTTTTTGATGATTTGCTCGATTTCGAATGCTTGTCAAATTGAGAGATCTGAGTGTTAGAGAGGGATGGGGGCGTGTGCGTCGACGTGCCGGAGATTGTCACGATGATCGGAATCGCTTCAATGAATTGTGCATATGCACGCGCGAAACTCGGTGCATCTGGAAAGCATGGTAGGTGAAGAAGACGATGGCTACTCGGGCTCATGTGCGTGTAGAAGAGCGTTTGGCTTGAAGCAGTTTTAAGAATGAGTTGACCCGGGTTGTTGCTCGAGAGGAATTGGGTATGGCTCAAGTAAAAACAAGTTTTGCTCGGGTTTGTTAATGTAATACGAAAAACAGTTTCAAAATTCAAAGAAAAATCGTGTTAAACGATTTGTTAACCATTTTTTCCAAAGTAATTAATGTCTATTATATTTGGAATCTATTAAAGGTTTGAAATATTATGAGTTTAAAGTATTTCAATAGATATATAACTATTATTTATAATTTTATTTTCAATAAACTTAACAATTATGAGGTTAATTGAAAAGATTAAATGTTTTTGGTTGATAATTAACTTAAAAATCTAAGTTAATTTATGAAATAATAATAACAATTTTGCTTTTAAAGATTAAATGTTTTCAAAGATAATTGATAAATAATTACTTTGTGTAATTAAATCAAAGCTAATTACTTAGTGTAATTACATTTAAGGATAATTAATTTGTTAAGGCTAATTGATTTTTTAATTTATTAAGGATAATTAATTAAAACGATAATTAATTAAAGGTTAATTTATTTATGAAAGTGCTTAAAGAATGTGGTTTGTAATTAATCGATATCAGTTAACCAGGATTAGTAAATTATTCATAAGTAATTAATTTGATCAGATAATTGATTAATTTTACTTATGGATGTTTGGATTTTATGAAATGCTTTGAATTGTTGGGTATTCCTGATATGTGATGTTTTGCGTTACGAATTATCCTGCCTTGTGGTATGATCTGTATGAAATTTATTCATCTGTGATGTAATTTATTCATCTGTAATGTAACTTATTTATCTGCGATGAATGTATATTATTTATCCCTGAATATGTGAATGTAAGATAAGCGTTATAGTTTATACCGCTTATTGATATTGATGTGCTTTAATCTGTGATGTGATGATTGATGTTGTTACTCTATTGTGTAAAAACCCCTGGACTACACTATACACACACAAATATGGATTTCACGTGGAAATCAGTTAAGTCACAGATTTTAAATAATTTTAAAATGGAATTTTTGAATCCAAATGGTTTTGGAAATGGATTGGGTTTAAAGTGAAAAGCTTTTGAAAAGGAATTTCAAAGATAAATGTTATTTTTGAACAACTTGATTTAGTTTTGAAATTTGATTTAAATTTTAATTCAAAATTTGAAATAATTCTTTGTTGAGAATTTATGATGTAAAAAAGGTTATACAAGCTATAAATTTGTTCATATGGGTTTTAAACCATTTTAAAAGTCTTGTTTTGGGAATTTGAATTAAACCCAAAGATTTTAACTTGCATAAATGTGATTGGATTTTTCCGAGATGAAAAACTATTTGTTTTCAAATAATGGAAGCTTTCATATAAGGAATGAATTTCCCACTTGTGTTAAAGGGATTTCAATTTTGAAATGAAATGGTTTCCAAGTTATGAATGAATCTTTGGAGACGGGTTTTGAAAGCTATGAATGAGTCTATGATTTAAAGACCGGATGAGTTAATCTAATTTGAAATGGAAATTGTTTTGAAAGCTATGAAATGAGTCTTTGATTTAAAGACCGGATGAGTTAATCCAATTTGAAATGGAATTGTTTTGAAAGGTATGAATGAGTCTTTGTGAAAGATTGGTGAACCTTGTTTTAAATTGAAAGAGGTCTTAAAAGTGAATCTTTTGTTTAAAAGATTTAAGTGTGGAAATTGTTTAAACCATTGAAAGTTTTTTGAAATGAATCTTTTCTTTAAAAGATTGGAAATGGTAATTTGTTTTAGCTATTTGAGTGAAAAGTTTTGGGCTTTAAGCTGTGGTTTAACAGAGACCTAATATCCGTATGTTTTTTTTTAAATATTGTACTCGTTATTCGGTTAAGCCGGGAGAGGACCTTGTGTCATATAACCCATTCCGAATAATGATACGACGTTATGGATAGCATTTGAAGACCGTTGGTGAAGACCGGGTATTTGCGAGAATGATAGGATGACCTATCGATTGTCTCTGCACTGAGTAGCTACGGTATAGAGATTCCCTAAGTGATGGGAAGTCCGATCGGGATTGTGAATACCCGGATTGCAAGGGCTTCTTTGGAAGTGCCTTCGGTTCTGTTCGAACCTGGAACAGACTTGTATGGATGTGTGTCTGACGTTACACTTCGAGATGTAAAGTTGGTTTTTATCAAATGCATTTCTGTTTGGTGGCGGAGATTTATTCTCTTAGCTTAACACCCTTCTCTGAGACGTACGAGCTCAAAGATTACGTAGTTGATGGTTACTAGTGGTACATTCCCAATTTGGTAATATGGCATACGAAGTGCTGCTGATCATTTGTTGATCGAAGCATTGCTTTGTGAAAAAGCGTAGCTTTGTGGACGAGACTTCGTCAAGCCTCACAACCCGGTAATGGTCGAAACAGGAATGTGGCGGCAAGGTATTTAGGGGTCGCACCCCTAGGGTATGTCCATTTTTGTGTATCAAGCATTTTTTACCGTCATAAGGAGAAATCTCCCCCAAGTGTGTATTTGCATTGTGTGTGAGTTGGGAGGCCTTATGGCAGTTTCATTTCCTAAGGAACATTGCAAATTTCTTTTTATAAAGATAAACTATTTTTGTTTGCTCATACCAGTCCCATGACTGACACGGAGTTTATTGTTCCCTTCCTAAACTCTGGGTGCCCACAATTTTCCACACGGGCAGTCTAGAGTTGGGTTTTTCAGATGGCAGATATCGATTTAGTAGCTTTCAGCTTTCTCTTTGTAATTCTTTGGAGACTTTGGATAATGAAGCCTTTGGTTAGGACGACTGACCGTGCTTAGATTGGTGCAACTTGATGGTGGTTCGAGTTATCTATGGAGATTGCTAATATTAGTGTTTCTTCTGGAGTTTCAAGTTCTAGTTGTTTCCGCCGCTAGTTCATTGTTGTTTCCACTGTAGAATTTCATTGTATCTCTGATATTGATCATTGTTGTATATTTGGATATTGTATCATTGGAGTTGTATTTGATATTCATTTCTTTTTCTTCCGCTGTGTTGTTTACTTAATGTGTTATAAGCTTCGGCGAGCCAAATTCGGCGTTTGAATCTGCGGCATTCTAGTAGAAGTGAAGTACGGGTGCCGATTTTCGAAGGCCGAGTCAGGATCATTATACCCTATTTCCACGTCTTCGGCATTGTTAACTATCATCGTTAATGTAAGATGTTATCACGAAGCGTTATAGTCCGTGTCCCCGCCTTTATGCTATGCGAAGGTCTTTATGATAGTTGATGATGTTATCAAAGCCCTTCATTAAGCAGTGCTAAGATCTTCGCAGGCATCGATGGTGCTTACCATCGTGACCACTTTGTTTGAATATGTGATTTCCCTATGAATAGCGATGTGCGTTAATGATCAAAGAGCAATGTGTCCATAAGCCTACTTTGGTTATGCTGAATGAATAATGGCGCTTGTGATACATTGATAGTAGCATTTCTTCAATGTGCTGTATAGAAGTGATGTGTGATGTGGTTATCGACGAAGAGTAGTGTAACCTATTTTAATTTAAAAATTTCTGAAGTGCTTGTGGAAAGGGATGCCACCGAGGTACTGATAGCCTCGGTAACCACTAGCGACATGCCTCTTCGATAGAAATCTATACTAATAGTCAATATCCTCGAACCCATCAAAAGGTGGTCTTTGAAGTCACTTGAGTACAGCCACGATAATGAGCGGTGTGATTAGGATCGAAGACCTTCCTAATTTTGTTGATACGCGATATGGCTGACGTGGTCTTGGGGTTCATTTCTATGTGAAGGCGGATGAGACACATCATCGAAGTAGTATGTCGTCAAAGTGATAAAGTGCAGTGTGATACACCACCAAGGAGGTATGTTGTCATCGAAGTGATGAAGTATAGTGAAATACACCTTCAAAGAGATATATTGGCATCAAAACAATGAAGTGCAGCACTACTCTTATAACATTTTTATGATACTGAAATTATATGGATAACATTTAGCCCCACCACCCTTTAGTATAAGAGAAGCTTTTCACTCTTTAGGGTAAAAGTAAGAACTCCTTCGTATTCTTGAGTAACAAGACCCCCTGGCTGACTTTGTTTTCCTATAGAACATAAAGAAAATGACAATTTTCAATAGTTGTTTTCCTTCTAGATTCATTTGGACTTTTGATTTATCATCTACTTTCCGAATTTTTTATGTGAATTTAAGCTTACAACTTTATATTAAGTGTCAATAAAAAAAAACTTCCAAGCATAGGTTTGAAAAATTAATTGATCAATTTATGAGTGTAAACATAAGAAACTCTTTTCAACAATAAGAGGCTAATACCATGGAAAACAATATCAAAAAATCAAAATCGAAAATCAATATCTTAGAGATGATAACAGAGGTTCTATGATCAATTCTTGGAAATGCTAATAGAAGTGCCCAAGTCTAAGTCTACTGATGATGGTTGAAATCCAAAGGACCCTGCTTGATACTAACATAAGAAGACAAGAAATCTTTATCTGTTAATAATAATAGGTGTAACGACCCGAACTGGATGTCCGACAAACGACATCGAATCCGTATCGCCGGAGCTTGCAACAACATTAGATGATAAACAACACAGCGGAAACAAAAGACAATATCATTGATATAATAATAGATACAATGTGATATATATCATGATACGACACGATACAATAACCTAACATCATCAGAGAATATACAACACAACACCACACCACAACGGAAAAAAAATCTCAACATGAGCTAAGTCTTCAATAGGATCCAAAACTGGAACTCCAAATCCAAACTCCAAAGCTAGAGCTCCAAAACTTCAAGCTCAAACCCCCATCAACTGAACTTGTAGAAAATGCGATCCCGAATGCGATTGCCAAACCAAAACTTCTAAGATCCAAAAGAGCAAAGAAGATCTCCAAATGCTACTGAATCTACACCTATTATTAATTATCTGAATAAGCAAGCTCTAGACTGCCCGTGTGGAAAATTGTAGGCACCCAGAGTTTAGGAACGGAACAATAAACTCCAGGTCAGTCGTGGGACGGTGTGAGCAAACAAAAATACTTTCCTTTAAAACAAACAACAAAAGAATTTAAATTTGAAATCCGCAATGCTTTTTGGAAAATGAAACTACCATAAGGCCTCCCGCCATGCACACCATGCAAACGCATAATTGAAGGAGATTTCTCCTTAAGATAGTCAAAAATGCTTGATACACAAAAACCATTTTGATATTATTATTAGTGCATAGTGGAAAACATTTCGAAAGTATAATATTAATCTTAGCCAGCATAGACATTTCGAACTATGCCTACTATAAATACCATTTAAACAGTGGTGACCACCATAAGTAAATGGCAGGTAATACAAATAAAACCGTACAAGGCGCGTATTTGAGATTGGATTTTCCAACAAATGGTCAGGCCAAGGAACTTCCCATTGCCACATGGGTACGCCTCTGGAGGGACGCCCCGAGAACTTACCCAGCTTTATCCAAAGGAATAGACATACCGTAGGGGTGCGACCCCTACAACCTTGTCGTATCTTTCCTGTTTCGTCCGTTTCTGGTTTGTGAGGTCCTGATGGAGTCTCGTCCACAAAGCTACGCTTTTTCACGAAGCCATGCTTTGATCAATAAATGATCAGTAGCACTTCGTATGCCACATTACCA
Source organism: Allium cepa (assembly GCA_030765085.1). Taxonomy (NCBI): domain Eukaryota; kingdom Viridiplantae; phylum Streptophyta; class Magnoliopsida; order Asparagales; family Amaryllidaceae; genus Allium; species Allium cepa. Next base: position 240,093,269 of record CM060930.1, read on the forward strand.
AATTGGGAATGTATCACTAGTAACCATCAACCACATAACCTCTGAGCTCGTATGTCTCAGAGAAGGGTGTTAAGCTAAGAGAATAAATCTCCGCCACTAAACAGAAATGTATTTGATAGATACTGGTTTTACATCTGAAAGTGTAATTCAGACACACCTCCATACAAGTCTGTTCCGGGTTCGAACAGAACCGAAGGCACTTTCAAAAAAGCCCTTACAAATCCGGATATTCACAATCCCGATCGGACTCCCCATCACATATAAAGAACTCTATACCATAGCTACTCAGTGCAGAGTCATTCGTTATGTTATCGTATCGTTCTCGCAAACACCCGGTCTTCACCAACGGTCTTCAAATGCTATCCATAACATCGTATCATTATTCGGAATGGGATATATAACACAAAGTCCCTCTCCCGGCTAAACCGAATAATGATCGCAATATTTAAAAACATATGGATATGGAGTTTCAGTTAAATCACGACTTTTTTGAAAAAAAAACCAAAACCTTTCTTCAAATGATTTAAAAAATTTACCATTTAAAATCTTTAAACAAAAAGATTCACTTCACAAAGTTCACCCAGTTTCACAAAGATCCATTCATGGATTTCAAAACAATTTTCCATTTCAATTGGATTAACTTATTCAATCTTTAAATCAAAGATTTAACTTATGGCTTTCAAAACCCGTTTCCAGAGATTCATTCATAATTCGGAAAACCATTTTCAATTCAAACATGAAATCCCTTTAACACACATTGTAATTTATTTTCTTATATGAAAGCTTTTATTATTTGAAAACAAATAGTTTTCGTTTCGGAAAAATCCGATTACAATTATACAAGTTAAAATCTTTGGGTTAAGTTCAAATTCCCAAAACAACACTTTAAAAATGGTTTAAAACCCATATAAACTTGTATAACCTTTTTTTTTAATCATAAATTCTCAACATAGAATTCAATTTCAGATTTTGAATTAAAATTTAAATCAAATTTCAAAACTAAATCATGTTATTTAAAAATAACTTTTATCTTTGAAATTCCTTTTCAAAAGCTGTTCACTTTAAACCCAATCCATTTCCAAAACCATTTGGCTCAAGAATTTAATTTTTAAAACTATTTCAAAAATATGCGACTTAACCAATTTCCAAATGCAATCCATATTTGTATGTGTATAGTGTAGTCAAGGGGTTTAACACAATAATGTAACATCTTCATTCACCACAGATACAATCATAACAATATCGATAAGCGGTATAATCCTATAACGCTTATCTATATACACAGCTTTACAGATAGATAATATAAATGCATTATAGATAAATAAATTACATTCATCACAGCTTGAGTTAAAACAATTCAAATCACAAAGCATCACACAGAAGAGATGACAAAACAACTCACAGCATTCAATATAATACAATCATCCACAAATAAGGTTAATTGATCATTTGATTAATTGAAATCAGATTAATCACTAATTCTGGTTGGTTAACATTAATTAATTACAGTTTATGTTAAATAATTATCCTTTAATTATTTATTAATTAACCTTAATTAACGAATTATTTTACCTTTAATTATTAAAGAATTAATCTTAATTAACTAATTAACCTTAATCAATTATTCTTAATTAAATATTAATTAATTAACCCTCAATTAATTATCATTTAATTAATTAATCCTAATTAATTTAAAATAAGTAATTATCCTTAATTAATTAATCACTTCTTAAATTAATTACTTTAATTACATTAATTAAGTATCCTTAATTAACTAACCTTTAAACACTTGATTAAATCATCTTTAATCATATATTATCAATCAAAATTAATAAAAGTAATTAATCGCTTCTTAAATTAATTATTCATTAATTACTTTATTAACCAAACTTAAGTTATTAAAAATTTACCTTAATTACTTTTATTAAGTAATTCACTTCAAGTAATTAATTTCCTTTAACAAATATATTAACTTAAACTTTAAAAGTTAATTAAACATCAAAACATTCGCTTTAACATTTAAACTTACTTTTAAAACTTGTTATGATTTCCTTTAAACTTGAATTTCATTGTTTTTAAAACCTATACAAAGTTTACCCTTAAATTTTTAAACCTGTCCTTGATTTATTTTCAAATTTAAAACCTGGAAAACATGTTTCTTTTACAATTTGAAAACCTGATAACCTTAATATAAAAACCGAGCCCAAAGAAAATTTACTCGAGCCAAAACATCATCTACCCGAGCTAAACCCTTCTCCACCCCGAGTCGACTTCTTCTTCTTTCCAAATACAAACCACTGACACAATCCATCGTCATGCACGTGCACGATCACCAGAACGGCCGCCGACCGTCATCGAAACCTCCAACCAGTCACCAACGTCACACCGTTCAAACTCATCCACTCAGATTCGGGAAAGTTCCTACAACTCGAAATCGAGCTACACGAGCTCCTATAACCCAAAATTTTGATAATCGAAGAACGCCTCATGCCGATCACCTCGATCCCCAGGATTTACACAACTTCGACCAAAGTCTTGTCACTACCCTACGCTACATTTCCCCTCGGTCCGGTCCACCTCGAACCACCACCGATGATGAAATCAACACTTTAACAACCTCGACCAAAAAGCACACCTAGAACCTAAATCATCAATCTCTGGCCAACATAGTGATCTAAAAATTCACCTAGTATTTTTCCTAGGTATGCCCAAATTCCAACTTCCCTCAGTAATGATTTCGCTGCTCGCCACTTCACCGTTGATCGGAATTTGCCCGAAACACATTTGTTGATCAACTTGCACTTCCACTCGAAATACTCACTTAAAAATCATAAAACTTCTTTCAAAAATCATTATTTGCTAATACGAATTCGATTATGAAATCTAAACACAAATTCATGACCATCAAATTTTTAATCTATAATTCATTTCTACTGTAATCTATGATTTTTGAGATAATTACTAAATTTAAACATTTGAGTATTTTTAAAAATGAATTCACATTCATTCTATCATTTTTCATTCAGAAGTTATAGCCTACAATTATATGGGTGGAGTGATCTGAAATCTTTTAAGAGGTTTTAGAAACCTGTTGATGCAGCACGATCTACAGAAGTTCAGAGACTGGATTGCTCACGAGATAAGGATGTTTCGGGTTTAACTCGTAAGTCGTTCACGAGTCAAGCAGGGGAGCTCCGGTCTAAGAAGATCCGACCTAAGGAGGAAGATCTACGGGTTATGAAAAAGCTCCGACCTAAGGAAAAGAGCTCCGCGTTAAAGGCTTATCTCGGTTCCGACCTAACTGGCCACACGAAACACGAGATACGACCTAATCCCCTCATATCCACCGAGTCACTTGAATCGTTACCGAGACATGCTTGAGTCGTTATCTCCAAAGACGTGTACGAGTTATCTCCAAAGTCGCCACCGAGACATGCTTTAGTTGCTGAAGCTTCTTTAAGTCGCTGCCGAGTTTGTTGAGTCATAGAATATGTATATACTTGAGTCGGTTGCGTGTGAGGTTGTACTCAGTTGAGTCGGCCGATGGTCTTGTATATAGTTAAGTCGTAAGTCGGTCTTGAAGATATGAGGTGATGTAATAAGTTGAGTCGGCGTGTGTTGTAAAGAGCTTGAGTTGCTACAAGTTGAGTCGGTGCCGACCTAAGGATGTTGAGTCGGTCACGAGTTAAGAAACTGGGTCGAAAACACTATAAATAGGGAGAGTGTTGTACATTTCAAGGTTGTTGAATATTGAATAAAATTTCCTTTTGTTAGCTTTGTGCTTTCATACAATTGGTAGTTGAGTGTGATCTCCTATCTCCTCTTTCGGTTAATCGAGTGCGCTCGATTCAACGATCGAAGAAGCCGATTCACGGAATCTAGTGCGCTAGATCAACGTGCGAAGAATCGTAGATCTTTGAACACGGTATAGTGCGCTATCAACGTGTTTGAGATAGCTAGAGTTCGGTATCTTTGGATCAACGAACTTGGGCATTTTGGTATCTTCAACTCACCGATTGCTACATTTCATCGATTGAAGTTTTGTTTGATTAATCCGCTGCGTCACCTGTACACAATGACCAGAGGCAATATACAGGGTTGCATTCCTGTATTCACATATATATACACAAGCATGCAGGTTTATTTAACCACTAAACAAACATTTCTCACAATATACTTTCAGTGTCAATTCAAACATCAAGGCATAGAAATGAAATTAAGTGGGTTTGCTCACCTTGCTTTCCTGAAAGAATAGAGAAGCTTTAATTTTTCTCCTGAGTATTTTGAAAATCTTGCTTTTGTTTTATGATCTGAATCCTTGCTTGATTTTGAGTTTCCTGATTGAGATGCACTTACATCTTTCAGATCTGATTTTGCTCATCCTTATTTTGATTGATGTTTGAATTTTATTGAGAGGATTTTGCTTTTTTTCTTCAGAATTTGTTTTTGATTCAAATTTGCCTGGCTCGAACTATTTGCTTTGGTTTCAGATTTCCAGACTTTGAAAACTTGATCACAGGCACTTTTTTTTTTTGGTTTTAACTTTGTTTCAAGAATTTAGACTTGAAGAGGATTTTGATTTCTTGTTTCAAATTTTAGACTGAGGAGGATTTCGAATTCTTTATTTCTCAGGCTTGAGAATTTTTTTGAGAAGAATGGAAACAGCCTGACCTGTAATTTATTTATCTATAGTGCAATTTATTTATCTATAATGCATTTATATTGTCTATCTATGATTCTGTGTATATAGATAAGCGTTATATGATTACACTGCTTATCGATATTGCTGTGATTGTATCTGTGATGATTGATGATGTTGCACTATTGTGTTAAACCCCTGGACTACACTATGTCACAAGAGCTTGCAACAACAATAGATGATAAATAACACAGCGGAAATGAAAGATAATATCATTTATACAATAATAGATACAATGTGATATACATCATGATGCAACATGATACAATAACCCAACATCATCAGAGAATGTACAACACAACACCACATTGGAAAAAACATCTCAACATGAGCTAAGTCTTCAATAGGATCCAAAACTGGAACTCCAAATCCAAACTCCAAAGCTAGAGCTCCAAAACTTCAAGCTCGAACCACCATCAACTAAACTTGTAGCAAATGCGATCCCTAACGCGATTGCCAAACCAAGACTTCTAAGATCCAAAAGACTAAATAGGATCTCCAAATGCTACTGAATCTATACCTATGATTAATTATCTGAAAAAGCAAACTCTAGACTGCCCATGTGGAAATTTTGGGCACCCAGAGTTTAGGAATGGAACAATAAACTCCAGTTCAGTCATGGGACTAGTGTGAGCAAACAAAAACGGTTTTCTTTAAAACAAACAGCAAAAGAATTTAAATTTGAAATCCGCAATGCTTTTTGGAAAATGAAACTACCATAAGGCCTCCCACCACACACACCATGAAAACGCAGAATTGGAGGAGATTTCTCCTTATGATAGTCAAAAATGCTTGATACGCCAAAACCATTTTGATATTATTATTAGTGCATAGTGGAAAACATTTCAAAAGTATAATGTTAATCTTAGCCAGCATAGACATTTTGAACTATGCCTACTATAGCTACCATCTAAACAGTGGTGACCACCATAAGTAAATAGTAGGTTATACAACTAAAACCGTACAAGGCGTGTATTGGAGATTGGATTTTCCAACAAATGCTCAGGCCAAGGAACTTCCCATTGCTACATGGGTACTCCTCTGGAGGGACGCCCTAAGAACTTACCCAGCTCTCTGCCAACATAAGGCCGGTTTCCTCCCTGCCTGGGAGTAATACCTAAAGATATGCCACCCCCGGTCGTTTGCGACCATTATTTGAGGATCCTCAACCACAAAGCAACATCACACAGTAATAATTATATAGTTTCCACATGAGTTAAGTATATGGACTCCATACCATGATACCACCCTTTTCTAGAAGGAATGGACATACCCTAGGTGTGCGGCCCCTGCAACCTTGCCGCATCTTTCCTATTTCGATCATTTTTGGTTTTTGAGGTCCTGATGCAGTCTCATCCACCAAGCTACGCTTTTTCACAAAGCTACTCTTTTTCACAAATCCATGCTTTGATCAACAAATGATCAGCATCACTTCGTATGCCACATTACCAAATAGCGAATGTATCACTAGTAACCATTAACTACATAACCTCTAAGCTCGTACGTCTCAGAGAAGGGTGTTAAGCTAAGAGAATAAATCTCCGCCACCAAATAGAAATGTATTTTATAGAAATTGATTTTACATCTCAAAGTGTAATGTCATACACACCTCTATACAAGTCTATTCCGGGTTCGAACAGAACCGAAGGCACTTTCGAAGAAGCCCTTGCAAATCTGGATATTCACAATCCTGATCGGACTCCCCATCACATATAGAGAACTCTATACCGTAGCTACTCAGTGCAGAGTCATACTTTTGTTTTCCTGGGTTGTTCTACTTGATGATGAATTGCTTTAACTTTGCTTGCTGAATTAATTTGATCTTACTTTTGTATGACTCCAGAACTTGATCTTGTATTTGTTTACATGCTAATTTCCAGGCTTACAATTTGCATTTGTAACCTGATGTTGAATTGCATGCTTGAACTTCTCTGCTTGATTATAGGTTTTTGCTTGATGATTTGCCTTAATAATTCCAGATTTAGACTTTGATTTGCTTTAGGTCTTAGTTACTGATTTTGAATCTGTTTTTATTTTGTATTTTTTTTTGCTTGCTTCCCTGCTGATTTATATCAAAGTTTTTCCAAACTTGGAGGAAATCCATTCACAGGCAAGAAAACCATTATCGAAGCACAAGCCTAGATTCGATCGTGCGAAAGGATTTTCAAAGGACTAAAATTGGAAAATGTTCAGATGCGATTGATAGCTTCCTGCCAATTCCAGGAAGTGGCTTTAGCTTGTTGGGAAACAGTTACATTGGATGAGCCGGCGGATGTATTAACTTGGAGTCGTTTCAAAGAAGTGTTCGAGCAGCGATATGGGCCGTCTGCTAGTATCTCCCAAATGTACCAGGAGTTTATGGATTTGAAGCATGGAAGTTTATCATTTTGAGGAATACTTAAACAAATTTAATGAATTATCTCGGTTTGGTCCAGAATTGGTGAATACACCGTTAAAGAAGAATGAGTACAACCAGTTAAACGGAAACCCAAATTTCTCAGTCTATTTTCTTTAACTGTTGTTATTCCCTAAGATAATGTAGCGATCCTGACTTGCTCTTCGAAAATCGACACCCGTATTTCACTTGTACTTGAATGCCATAGATTTAAATGCCGAATCTGGCTTGCTGGAGCTTATAACAAATTAAGTATAACAATACAACGGAAGAGAAAGGATAATATTGACGCAGCGGATTAACACTTTGATGTGCTAATAATGTTTTGATACAAATTTATGCAACTTTCTTCCTCACGAAATGATTTCATGTCAAGTAAACCCGATAAAACGATAAATGCCCAAATCCGTTGATCTCTCGAGATACTGGATTCTTGCTAGCTTCAACACGTTGATCGCGCACGATTCCACGTTAAAAAATCTACGATTCTTCGACGTTGATCTCGCGCATGAGATTCCGTGAATCGGCTTCAAGTTCGTTGTTTGAGCGCACTCGAATATCCGAAGATGGAAGAAGAAGGAGATCACACTCAACTTCAACAAAAGTAGCAAAAGCACATAAACAAATTTTATTCAAAATCAACTCCTTTTACAAGTGACACAACACCACTATTTATAGAAATTTACAACACAACACACGACTCAACAGTTACAACTCACGGCTTAACATATACAGGCGACTTACATCCATACACGACCTAACCCATACGAGTTACGGCTTAACAGCATACATGTTACAACACAGCATCACACGACTTAACAAATAACACGACATACGACATAACAAAACTATACAAGTTATAACACTATGCGACTTAGCGACATAAGGATGGCATAGCCCTAGGAGCGACTTAGCGACATAAGGAAGCATGCGGCTTAGCGACATAGCGACCTAAGAAATTAGCATAGGTTGAGAGACTTAAGTGAATCAGCGACATAAGGTGTAAGCGACCTAAGGAACTGAGCGACTTATAAGTCTGTGGCATAAGGAAGTTAGCTGGCGAACGACTCAAGAAATACCAGCGACTTACGACTTAAGTAGAATGCGGCCTTGTAAACGATTTAAGAGATGCGACTTAAAGAATTGGGCTTCAGGGGACGACCTAAGAGATGCGGCTTTGTTTCCTTGATCCGTTAGGCCGTTGAGCGACTTAAGTGGTTGCGACTCATCATGGCGCGACTCATAGTATACCGAGCGACTTAAGACCAAGCGACCTATATTGGTTGAGCGACTTAAAGCACACGAGTTATCATGGTGCGCTGCATCAAATATCATATACATCTCCAATGATACAATATCCACAATATGGTATACAACAATGATATCAATAATGCTCAACAATATTAGAGCGACACATACAACAGCGGAAACAAATAGCACCGGCACAATAACTCCAATAGAGAAAGTAGTCTTCAAAAGAGAACTCTAGTATCGTTAATCTCCATCTCCAAGGCACCAATCCAGAAATAGCTCGAACTCCCAATAACGATGCACTAAGAAATCCAAGTCAGTCTGAATCCAAAGACTGAACTAGCTCCAGATAATCTACTAAACCTGACTTATTGTTTCTTCTTTTGCATGTTTTCAGTATTTAATTCAAAAGAAATAAATTTTCTTGCCACTTGTCCAATTTTATTACACTTGTAATTTACATTTGCTTATCTTCTTACAAATGTTCGTATGTTGCATTTTTGCGTTTATACCCTTAATTCAAATTATATTGTAAATTTTCTTTCAACCCTTTATGTATAGAAAATTTCATAGTTTAACATATATTTTTATTTAAAATATTTATATCTTCTAATATATTTACATTTTTCAGAAATAAAATTTATTTCAATTACTTTTCACATTCAATCTTACTTTAGTTCAATATATTTACATATATACATTTGTATATTTTACATTCATACTTTTCTTATCATTTCTATTATTTACATGTGCACAAGTCCTTTAAAAGAAAAGAATGATTTGAAAATCTTGATTACATATTAATAAATAATCACATTTATTTATATAAGATAATTTAACTTAAAAATAATCCTTTGAAAATTATTACTTTAATTCTCAAATTGCATCTTCTAAATATTAACGTATTAAAATTTTAGAAACCAAACTTTTATTAACTTAAAGCTATATAATTCTATTTATTTTCAACACATTTATTTTTAAATCCAATTTTATTTATAAAATTACTTATCCTTAAATTTTAAACCAAATTCTACTTGTAATCTAAAAAAATATTTATCTTGGAATTTTTTAATTAATTCACAAATAAATTCACAATTAAATTCCAAAATCAAATTAATTATCAAATTAAACTTGGTTAAAATTCGAAAATTTTACAATAGGAGGCCAGAAATCCATCTAATTATAATAAAAGATCGAGAATTCGTATCTGGTTCATAATAACAGAAAACTAGATGTTTTCCTCTAATGACAACATTAGTAGTTCAACAGTCCATTTCTGGAAGTAAGAGATAAAAAGACCAAAAATCCATATTTGGTAATAATAGGAGAAGACTGGTCATCCTTATTTGGCAATAATAATAAAAGAAGAGAAGTCTTATCTAGTAGTAATAGAACAAGACCAGACATCTATATCTAGCAAAAATAAAATAAAATTAAAAATCCATATCGGGTACTGATAGAAGAAGACCATAATCTCTTATCTGGTGGCCGAAAATTGTGTTTATTAGGGAGTATAAATAATTCATACTTAATGGACCTTCCTTTAGAAAACTCGATTTGATTCGAAGCTCTAGTTGGCTTAAATTTTGTTGTCTTGGGAGCGCTACTTTCTTTTGATTTTGATTGATTTGGAGCATTACTACACTCTTGATTTTAATTGACTTTGGAGCACTACTTGGCTCTTAATATTAATTGATCTCACTTTTGAAGATTTCGGTTCCTTACTGGGGTCTTTGATGATCATCCTCCCTCTAGGAGGTGCTTCAGTAAGGCCTTTGATGCAGCAAAAGCTGGGTCGGTGCTTTAGTAAGGCCTTTGATAATGGCACTAAAGGCTTACTTCGCCCTCCTTCTAAGAGGCGCTCCAACACATAGGTAGGGGTTGAAGACTTGCATAAGCTTTGGCCTCACAAAAAGATTACTTTGGCATCCCTCTAAGAGGCATTTCAGTAAGGCCATTGATGACAAACTAAAGGCTTATGGCCTTTGATGACCAGGACCTTTAATGGCCGGGACCTCTTGCGCTCAAGCCTTTGATGGTTGGGCTCTTTGATGGTCAGGACCTTATCTAGTCAAGCATTTGATGGATGGGCCTTTGATGGCCGAAACCTGTTGCCGTAAAGCCTTTGATGGTTGGGTCCTTTCTATGCCCTAAGAGAATATCATTCTTTCTTCACTTATATTAATGAATTCCTTCCTTATTCATTCTTTGTTGGGGAGTCGTAAATGCTCAGCATTTGATGTGCTTGCTATGACAATGCCATCTAGCCAGCTGAGCTTGTAAGCCCTAGGTAGGATTACTTTGTTCGCAACCAAGGGCCTTTCCTAATTTGGTCCTAGAGGCCCATCTGTTGGATTTGTTGTATTTTCCATGACTCTTCGGAGTACTAGGTCTCCTTTTGGAAATTATCTTTCTCTTATTTTAGAATTGCAGTACTTAGTTATTCTCCGTTGTCACTCAACCGTTCAGATAGTTGCCTCATCCCATAGTTAATTGATTAAGTCTAAGGATTCTTTCTTTTGCTCTTGATTTGGGTCAAATGCATATACGATCCTCCGACGAGAAGGTACCTCGACTTTGATTGGAAGCATAACTTTACATCTATAAGTAATGGAATATGGGATATGCACTATTGCAGTTTTAATAGAAGTATTATAAACCTACAGAACAAGGTGAAGTTAATTTACCCATTTCCCTTTTGCCTTGTCTAATCGTTACTTTAAAATAGTCTTTAAAGTATTATTAACTACTTCAACAACTCCATTTTTTTGGGATGGGCTATATATGAAAAGATTGTGATAATTCCAATTTTCTTGCAGAATCGAGTGAATTCCTTACTTTCAAATTGAGTTCCATTATCGGAGTTATCTTGTGCATGATTCCAGATCAGGTGATGATATTATTGATTATGAATTTGAGGACCTTTCCTAACATGATATTTTAGGGGTGGTTCAAATTCTACCCATTTTTAAAATAATCAATGACTGTCATTGCGTATTTAGGTCCTCCTTTAGATGCAGGAAATGGTCATATTAAGTCGATTCCCCATACATCGAAGGGTCGTGGACTTGATACAGAAGTCAACTCACTTGGTGTAATGAGGAATTTTAGAGAATCTTTGACAATTGAAACATCTTCTCACATGATCGATAGCTCGACTAGTCATTTAAGGCCAATAGAAACCATGGCTCATAACTTCTTAGCTAGCTTTATTCCATTGGAATGATCCCCACAGAATCCTTCATGAGTTTCCTTTAGTAGTTTTGACCCTATTTATAGGCTAACACATCTTAAGGGAGCTAGTATCCCTTTTTTTTTTATAGATTATCTTGTTTGACATGATAAAAGTTGGGGCATGGCTCTCATGAACTTTCCACTTGTATACTTGGTTTGTCATGACAACTTACTGGTACATTTCGGGCTTCTAGTGCCTCTCATGAACTTGTCAACTTTGCTAAAGAGTTAACTTGATAGTTTTTGCCTTACGGCACTAGATGTATCGAAAAATCTTCGAATTGTGTTAACATCTTCAATATCTTCTTAACATACTTGGTTAGTTTAGCATCCTTCTTATGATATCTCTGATTCGACTATTTTACCATTAACTGCGATTCGCCAAAGATCTCAATTCTAGGGATTTTCAACTGAAGGGACCAAGATAAGTTTCGCTATTATTAATTCATATTCTTCTACATTATTAGTAGTTGGGAATCGTAACTTCATTGTGTAGTGCAAGCGATGCCCGTAAGAAGATATAACCACATATCCAGCTTTGGCTCCTTGTTCATTTGAGGCTCCATCTACGAACGATTTCCATTTATGTTTCAAATCTTTCTTTTTTCTGATTGCTTCTTAATAAACCTTATGCACTCATTGACAAAGTCAATTAGTGCTTGTCCATTGATTGATAATCATGGTAAAACTCGATATTATAATAGCTAAGCTCAATTCACTACTTAGCTAACTGTCCTGAAGTTTCTAGCTTGCAAATTACTTTCTTAAGTGGAAAATTAGTTAAGACTTTAATTGGATATGCTTGAAAGTAAACCCTTGATTTGTGTGTGATAAGCATTATGAGGTATGCTAGTTTTTCTATAACTGGATATCTAGTTTCTGCATCCTTGAGTCTTTTGCCAGTATAATACATCAAAAGTTGAACCTCTTTTTCCTCTCTTATCAACACTAAGCTAAGTGCATTTTTAGAGACTACCATATAGATGTAAAGATTTCACCATCCACAGTACCAGAAAGAGTTAGCATTTTTCCAAGTGATCTTTTGTCTTTGGGAATGCTTTTTGACAATTTTCACCCCTTTCAAAGTTTTTCTTTTTCTTGATCACACTGAAAAATGGGATAAATTTACCAGTTGCCCTAGAGATGAATCTACTCAATGCCACTACTCTGCCATTAAGGCTCATTGCATCCTTGCTTATTTTGGGTTTTGTCATGTCTTTGATAGCTTGGATTTGGTCAGGGTTAGCTTCAATTCCTCTTGCACTCACTATGAACCCTAAGAACTTGCTAGACTGGATCCCAAAAGAATGCTTCTATGGATTAAACTTCAATTAATATTTTCGCAACATATTGAATATTTCTTCCAAGTCTTTTGGGTGATTGCTTATTTTATGAGACCTATCTAACATGTCATCTACACATAATTTCATGTTCCGGCCAATTAGCTCTCTGAACATTCTATTTATCGGTCTCTAATATGTAGCCCCTGGATTTTTCAGTCCAAAGGGCATTAATTTGTAGCAGTAAGTTCCCCAATCTGTAAAGCTTTTGTTTCTACATCAAGCTTGAACATTGATACTTGGTTATATCCTGAATAAGCATCCATGAAAGATAAAAGCCGATGTCCGCTTGTTGCATCAACTAACTAATCTATCCTTAGGAGTGGATAACAATCTTTTGGGCATGCCTTATTTAAATTAGTTTAATCGACACAAGTTCTCCTTGCCTATTAGATTCTTAACAAAACCGGGTTTGGTAACCAGTTCGGATATAAAACCTCTATGATAAATCCATTCTCAAGTAACTTTTTGACTTCCTCCTTTAAAGCATCAGATCAGACTTTATCGAATTGCCTTTCTTTTGGCGGGTTGGCATCATTTTTGGACATATGTTCAGAGTAAGCACATAATGGTTAGGCCTATCCCCACCATATCTGAATGGTCCAAGGAACACATCTTTGTTAGACTAAAGAAAATGAAATAACTACCGTTTTAGTTCCCTATCTAGTTCTTTTCAAACCTTTACTATTTTCATCGTGTCAATTGGGTCAATACATATTTCCTCAAGCTCCATGGTTGGTTTCATCCTCTCTTGACCACCTCTACAATCGAATTCAGGGCTAATCTCTTCCTTCTGCTTCTTCATCCATTAGATTTGCACCTTTTCTCTTTCTTTCTTTTCTTAAAAGGTTAATTTCCTAAACATATGTTGTTTTACACTACACGGTTTTTCCTTTCCTTTGAATGAGTAGTTGCACGAACCTTTATTCAAAGGCTAAGTAATTTCAGTTTGGATTGACTTACCTTACACTGTGTCATAACAAAGAATGTGGTTTAACTTATATTGATCAAGCGTAGAAAAATACATTTCATGGCAGCTAAACTGCTCTACCCTTACTGTTCCCCAGCCATATCTAGTTAGAAACTTCACGATTATGGAATTTAGTGTCATGAAAGCTTCAACCTCATCCAGGGGTGTTCTTTTGAGCATTATAATAGGATGACTAATTAATTATAACAAATATATTTTCAAAAGCCCTGCAGTGTAGCGAAACCCCCATCTATATCAGCAGCTTTATTTGCCTTATAGGGGTTGACCCCTTATTGTTGAATCCAAAGAGAGGTTTTAGACTTGGCTCCAGCTTCTCCTTACGAATTCCCATCTGATTAAAGGCATTCTTAAATATTACAATGACTATACTTTTAGTGTTAGCAAGAATTTTTATTACAATCGAAAGTCCGATTTAAGCAGTTATCATGAGTGGGTCATTCTGGGGATAATGGACTCCTTTAAGTTCTTGTAGAGTAATAGTTAGGTTATGCAACTGAATATGATATCTAGGGTTTTGTGTGGTGGTTCTTCCTGGATCAAGAAAGTTCCTTCGCTTCCCCGATGTAACAATTTCTAGCACCTTTACTGTTTGCAGCTATATGTGGACCTCTATAGATCACATCAATTCTATTAAGAGCTGTGATGAAATCAACCTGAACATCTTCTTTCACCATATTTGCAGTGTTATTTGTGAGTATTGGATTACTCTTCTCAGGACGGGGATCTTTTTGTTATCCTTGACAAACTCCTTTAACTGTCCGTCATGAATCATCTGTTAGATTATACCTGGTAATACCTAGCATTCATCCATCTTGTGTATATTGGATTTGTAAAAAGAGAAATATTCTCCCTCATTCCTCAGTTCTAGATTAGTCTTCGCTTAATAAGAGATCGAAAAATCATTATTCTCCTTCATTGTAGTGTATATGTAAGGTATCGGTTTGTTTGAAGCAACATGGCTTGCGTTTGAATCTTCTTTCCACCTTGGCTTTTTATGATTACCGTTGTGATTAATCTTTCATGTTTCCCGTTTAAGTTGAGCTTTCTTCTTAGCATGTGTATTTCATCCATTCGGATGAACTTATCTACTTAAAAGTGAAAGTCTTGTAAATCCTTGCACCCATGAATGTATAGTGCATGCCAAAATAGGGTTTTCTCGATTAGCCATGAGTAAAATGCCAGTAGCTTATCTCTACCGGTTGTGTTTTTAGCTTTCAAAGCTTCTGCATTAATCCTTTTAAGATAATCTTCAAATAACTCTCCAAGTCTTTGTTTTATGTTTGATACTATAGTATAATCAATGGCGAGATCTTTACAGATATAGAATTGAGTTGAAAATTCATTTGAGAATTGATTCCAAGCGTATATAGTCCTTTTGTGATATTGTTGACACCATTTAGTTATTGTACATTGGAAAGTGGTTGGGAAAAGTCTATACCACACTACCCTAGATGCGTTATACAAGTCATCTGACTCTCAAAGGCCAATAAATGGTCTTCTAAATAGTTGTTGCATTGTATCTGTTTGATGGGATCTTAATGTGAGATAGATTTCCTTCAAACATAATCTCATCAATGAATGTAGCTTCTCGCTGATTATCATTGACTCTCTCATCTTAGGTTCTCTTTCCTTTAGCATGAGCACATCCTTTGTCATTTTTATTTCCATATCCCTCAAGCAGTCCTCATTGCTATGATAATTTCTCCTTTTGGGTTTATATCCCTTAAAAATAGGGCATTCAAACTGTTCGTTATATTTTTCCTCTATCCATCCTGGATAATCTTCCTTAGTTTGGCAGTTACTATTATTTTCTTGGAGTTACGGCAAGCGTGCTTCTATCCTTATTCTTAAGTTGGGAAGCATTCAACATTCTTCTTAGAGATTCTGCTTCATCCCTTCTTGTAAGCTTGGTAGTCTTAAAAGTTTTCAAGCAAGCACTCCCTTCATGAGCTCTTTCATCATTAGTAGTTTCGCTCCAAGCTTTGAATTTCTATCTCACTATTAGTCGGCTATACCGATTGTGACGGTTGCTTGTGTTTAAAACTTGTTAAAATTGAAAGCCATGTTCTCTTCTAATGTCGTTGTCTATATGACCTCTTTGGTCTAAGCATTGAGACTTCATGATCTCAGTTTTCCTAAAAAGAAAATCCACTTAATTATTCCAGATAACGAGGGAATTAAACAAGTCGGAGGTTCGTGGCCCTCTTCTAGCGCGAAAAATTTAGAGCAGAAATGGTATAATACTTTAGATGCCGAGTGTAGTAAGTTATACCTTGATTTGAATATTTACGAGGACATGATGAGACATTGGTTAACCTAGTTGGCTTGATTACTACATACACGAAGTGCGGTCATGAACAAATTGATCATACCGATGTGGTTAATGTAGATATAAGGTCCTCATATCAACATGATTAATACATTAAGATTTAGCTACTACTTAGGACTAGTCTTGTGATAGAAACACTAATGATTGCAAGTTAAATGGCCTTTGAGATAAAGTTCATTTTGTTACCATTGATCTATATGCTCGAACTACTCTTAGGCCATTATCATATATATGAGTTAATATTGGTTATTAAATAAATAATCCAATAGGCTAATTATATGTCATATATTCAATGGGAGTAGAATATAGAGCACTGAGATACATCAAATTTCATTATGTATATCAATAGACTATTCTTCCTGTCCTCATGTTCGAAGTTCATAGTTCATAGTCCATTGTTCATATAAATACATATAGAGGAGTTCATCACAGTCCAAGGCACTTCGACTAAATTCATGTTGGATTTGTTATGACTAGTTCATATTATGCAAGTCCAAGCCAATAATATTCATAAGATCATAATTTAAGTTGATATGCAATGTCCAGTCCACGTTTAGTTAAACCAAATATGATTACAGTCAAATAGTTTTATCCCCAATTCAATATTGGGTTACAAGGCTTTCATTTGAGAAGAAAGAGAGAAAATGAAATTCTATCCCTTAAAATGGTACCCCTAGAGTCGTATTATAGAGGTTGGCAGACCTCCACTCCGCATCATACATCTTCGATGGGATGGACTTTGACTGTATTCGACTTCAGAGGCATTACCCTATTTCCATGTCTTCAAGGTTGTTGGCTATCACCGTTATGTAAGATGGTTTCAACGAAGCACAATAGTTTGTGTCTTCGCCTTTATGCTATGTGAAGGTCATCATAATAGTTAATGATGTTATCAACGGTCTCTATCTAGCAGTGTCAATTTCTTCATACGCATCAATGGTGCTTACCATGGACCCCACTTTGCTTGAGTATGCGATTCTGGAAAAGTGTGACAATGATCAGAGAGCAACATGTCGATAAGCCTTCTTTCGTTATGGTGAGTGAAAAGCGGTGCTTTAATACATTGATAGTAGCATGTCTTTGATGTGCTATATAGAAGTGATGTGTGATGTAGTTATCGACGAAGAGAAGTGTAACCTTGTTTTTATTTAAATACTTCTAAAGTGCTTGCGGAATGGTATGCTGCTATAGCATTGATAGCCTCCGTAACAACTAATGACATACCTCTTTGATACCAATTTGTTACTATAATAAATATCCTCAAAGCTATCAAAGGGTCATCTTCGAAGTCACTTGAGTATGGCCACGATAATGAGCGGTGTGATTAGGATCAAAGTCCTTCCTAGTCTTGTTGGTATGCAATATAGGTGAGATGATCTTGGGGTTAATATCTATGTGAAGGGCGATGAGACATATCGTCGAAGTGGTATGTTGTCGAAGTGACAAAGTGCAGCGTCATACACTGTCGAGGAGGTACGTTATCATCAAAGTGATAAAGTATAGTGAAATACACCTTTAAAGTAATATGCGGCCATCAAAGTGACAAAGTGTGGCACTACTCTTATAGCATTTTTTTAACTTTGAAATTATATGGGTAGCAAAATTTCAACATATATTGTAACACCCGTAAATTTTATTTACTTTAATAATAAATTTTATTGAAATTTTATAAAATTTTAGATAATAAAATTTTGAAATATAAACTTTATATTTGGAATACGTCTACTTAAACATAGCAAATGGTAAATTTTCATCAGAAAATATGGAAGTTCATTTTATTGTGTAATTTTATCTAAATCCAAGTCAGTTAATATCGATGATAATAAAATGTTTTTCAAACCTAGATATTTTAATATAATAGATTTGTAAATCATCTTATTAGTGAGACGTTATATTTCGTTTCGTCAAATTTGGACTGCTATTGCTTCGTTTATCTTTTTTGGCAAATTAGCAGCATTTTGGTACCGATATCGATTTTTGATTGGATAATCATACCACCAATGTCTATATACCATTTTGATCATCTCGTCGTTCTGATCTCTACAGTACATTCAATTCTATGTTTTGAAATCCGGTACGCAGCGGAATCCATGTAAATGATAACTGTATTGGTAACCAGTTCGAGTGTTTTAGTTTCTTACCTCATTTCATATGCCATCGTTCAAATTGACCAGCCATAGGCTTTTAAAATTCACTGAATTTATTTCTAAACAAAATTTTATTTCCCTAGATTAATACGTTCTTGTACCAATTCATATAAAATTTTTAAAACATTTATATTTAACTATGTTGAGCCACCTCTGCTCACTTTTCTTTTCTCGGGCTATGCTCGTGTTTTTGCCTTGTTGCCCCAAAGCCTCGTCCCTTCCGTTTTCCATGAACACTCCACCCACACGTTCTCTTCCCCAACATTTTTCCTCTCTTCTCCACGCGCAAGCACACGCCACTTCTTCGCGCACAACTTCCTCCTCAACAGAATTCTAGTGGCCGAAGCCAGCCGTGAACTTCTCCACTCCTCCACCAAGTCAATACAGTCACCATATCCTACTGCTTGTTAGCCCGCCACCGAGCCTAGGCTCCATCATCATCATGTTGTCGTACAACCTAGCAGAGTACATCCAAAGTTTTGAAAAAATTTGGTAAGCAGTGTTTGTTTTCTTAGCTGCTCATATCAATATATATAGCATGGTTTATTTCATAAAGTATGTATAATATGTTTTATTTGGATTTTTGAACACACACACAGATATATATATATATATTAAGATATAGTAAAATATATAAGATTTTGTATAAGTTATGTTTTATAAAAAGTTATGTGAACTGAAAACTGTTGCCTATATATAAGTTATATAAAGTTGTATATCAACTAGTGTTATAAAATATAAGTCTGTATGGATATGTGTGTGTGTGTGTGCATATAGTTCTTTGCTTTCTTTTGTAAAACTGTACATATAAAGGTTATTTATCCTATGGCATTTGCTGGTGTTTACTAAGTATTTGATGTCCATATGTGTGTGTGTGTATATATATATATATATATGTATATATATATATATAATGTGTAACGACCCGAAATTTTCGAACCCAAAAATTCCAGATAGTTATAAAAAAGAAGAAAGGGATAGAAGAAGAAGAAGAAGAAGAAGAAGAATATCAAAAGCACCCACATCTCACATTCGCAGCGGATAAAATATAATAATAAACAATAACAGTTTACAAAGGAATAATATTCTATCAATTACATTTAAATACATCAGAGTTACAAAAATTTTCAACATTGGAATATACACAATTACCATGTCATAGTTACACAATAACACAATATAGAGGAAGCACTCCATACGTTCTTGCCATCCAGCCCTCCTCCTGAGCCCTAGAACGTCCCTACCTGAAAATCTGTAATACTCGGTCTGACACGAGCATTACATCAAAGTAACACCCGGGTCAGGCTGGAAACTAGCGTGAGTAAACCCAACTAACATGGAATACCAAAGCAAACAACTTATATAAACCCGGAGTAACTAATATCAATTTAACCAATTCACAATTTGCTATAGACAACACTTATTTCACATATCAATTTCTAAGTACCAAACTTTGATAAAATAATCCAATTCACTAAAATCATTTCATCCCAGCCTATTGATTTCACAAATCAATTTATAAAAATTAGAAGTGGTTTCGGGTATTTCCTAATACCCGACCCCGGTCTCTTCGAAATCCAAACACCCTCTAAAAGGTCAAGTTGTTTAAGGTTTAATCGATTTAATTCAATACTTCGAATTCATTCATCACAGATAAATATCACCTATTTATTACAGACATGTCCAATATCACCCCATAGAATACCACAAATTTCCATACAATAGATATCAAACAATCAATAGATTCTACTCAAACAATCATTCAGAAACACGAATTATTAATCCATATTATAATTAATTTTAATTAATCTTCAATTAAATTAACAACTTAAGATTCTATCACTTAATCATGCTTAACCCATCGTAAATTAATTATGAATCATTTAGTTAATTAATCGTCCTTTAATTATCTATTTAAAATTAATTATCCATAATTACTTTTATTAAGTAATTATCCATTGATTATTCAATTAATCAATCAACCCTTATTTATTTCATTAAGTGATTAATTTTTTTATAAATTTCATATCTTTAATTTATCACAACCTTAATTGAACAAAGATAAATTCTTATTTGAAATAAATACTTAATTTCATCATTATTCTTTGTTTGAGAATCATTCAGGAATTAGTTTCATAATTATATCTGATATAATTAATTTTAAACAACTACTCTGAGGATATACTAAATCAAAACAATTTAAAACTTAAGACCTATATTTTAGAGTTTGCAACCCGCTTGATATTTATCTATGATATTTTAAGAACAAAAATTTAACTCAGAAAAACTTCCATCTCTATGTTTTTTTTCGTGAATCGTTTATGTGAACCAATAGATCAAACTCTCATATACAAAGGAATTAATGCATGTCAATGAAGAGGCCCAACAATGCAGGCTAAAACAAAGTACAAGAAATGGAACACATTGTAGGACTTAAAGATAAAAACTGTGAGAGAGAACTCACCACCAAAATCGAAATCACCTCACCCTCGATCGTCTCGACGAATGCTGTTATGCCCATCCACCTCGAATGCGAAACCCTAATTGCCTCGATCGCAAGCCACTCGCCAATCCCCCTTTTACAACTGAAATCGGCATCGAGCAACAGCCTAGACAGCACGCAACTTCACCTCGAGTTCAAGCCTTGCGACATCGTGTCGTGATGTCGTCTCACCTTTGATTCCTCCATCATCACTGTATCCACCCATCATCGCGACACACCTCTGTCTCGCGCGTGCCCACCTCTCCATCGCGAGCTCCCAACTCCTCGACCCCAACATGAGGGAGGTAGCGGTAGCAAGGAGCTATGCTTCGATTCGTCGATTAGGTCAGGGAATGATGAAACGCGATGAAATACTTTCGCGAACTGAAAGGGAGAAGAAGGAGATGCCATTCTTTTCGTATGTTTCATTCAAATTCATTTTTTTTTACTGAAGAAATAAAAGGGGAGGCCTGATTTTTAAACGATAAAAGAGAGATCGCGTGATTAAACGAAAAACAGGCGTATTCGAGAAGGAACCATAGTTGACTTGGTCTATATTTATTTTATTTCATTTTTTAACAGGTTTAAAAATCTAGATTCAACATTTTAACCAACTTAAAATTATAAAATCCAATAATTTAGTTATCAAACAATATTAATATTTGGAATTCAAATTAAAATTAACTTTTAAATATTTTAAAATCAATTAACTATTCAAATTTAAATTGTTAGAAATTACGAGTCGTCACATTCCTTCCCCTTAAAAGAAATTCGTCCCCGAAATTACTAGTTAGGATGAATGGTCCAAAACCCGTTTACCTTTTCTCAAAACCCACAATTCAACATCCTACCAACTATCTTTTATAAAAGACCACTTATCAATCTTACCAACTTCCCCAATTCTCCCACAGTTTTCAAACAATAACCTTCTGCCCAATCATTCAAATTTCAATGTAAAACCAAATTTTGCATTATCAAATTTTTTTTCTAACTCTCTAAATTTTCGAAATTTTTTACCAGCACCTCCTTTGCGCGGCTAGCTCGGTACAACTACAAAAGGCCTCTACGGGCTCCCAAATTCCAAAAGAAAACAAAAGCCAAGTGGCTAGATCTAAAATCCCAATCCAATTTCATTCAGAAATTTAAATAAATACCTTTCTGTCGGGCAATTCAAATTTATCTTCTGATATCAAATACGATTTCCTTTTCCCTTATAATTCCTGCATATCTTATTTAACAATAATATCCAATCGTAACATTTCCAATCATTTTATACATTTCCTCACATATGTTTCATACCTACTTCGATTCAAATTAGCTTTCTTATTTCACATGAATTCCATTTATCTTCACTTCTGAGTATTAAATTTTTTTCTTTCATTTATAACTGATTCATATTATTATTTTAAATTAGTTTCATCCACTAATTTATTTTGGTTTCAAATTTGAAATCGTTTTATTGCTTAACAAAAAAAATTCTCAAAAATTTTCTAACTCCCAAATTTTTTGGCAAAGTCTCCTTTACACGGAGGAGCTTTTGCAATTTGACAAGAGATATAAATATATATACATCGATCCACACGGTCGAAAAATGCAAAAACAATTCATATTCCCTATTTTTATTGCGTTGGCGTACCTTATTTAGCATTTTAAGCAAGCTGCTTATTAATTTAACCAATTAGCGCAATCCAAACCAGCCAAACGGCCTTCAGGTACCTGTACTTACTCAATTTAAATATGTAAGTGCCATATATTAAGAATTTATTAGCATTCCACTTACTTTCAATAGCTAAACATATGTATTTTTTTTTTGAAAAGACTGAATATATTAACCAACACCAAAAGCTGTCAACAAGCCTGACAGGTAACCAGAAAACCAAAAAGAGAAATACCAAACCGATGAACATATGTATTACATAAACAACAAGCACCAAACGCTTTCCATAAGCGATTTATATAATTTTTAAAGCTAATACAATTGCTTTCAACCAATTCATAAGCCATTTTATTCAATTCTAATGGTTTGCACCTCAATTTCTTACATGCAATTGATTTTTAATCCAAATAAGTTCATATTCACTTCAAATGATTCAAAACCAATATTATTTAACTTCTCTCAACCCATATAATTTTAATTACCTTTATTTACAACAATGACAACTACTTTTATGAAAATTTTGGCTATATTTTCTTAATAGAGTATCCATTTAAGTTTATAACTACTTTAGATTAATTTCAACTCATTCTGTATGTAATTCCATTTCAAATTTTTACACTAACCATACATGTGCCTTTCATTTCATTTCTAATTTATTCACCAACCATTTATTTAGCTCGACACATCCATTCTTGTATACTACTATCCATTCCTAATTTCAATCCAGTCTGTTATTTAATGGGCTTTTACCCTTATCCGAAGCCAAGCTTCCATAAATTTTAAACTTAAGTGAATTTACTTTAATTTATTCCAACATCAAACTTAAGTTTGCTTCTATTTGACCCTCATTTAATCAATTTCCATTGAATTTAGTTAGCCCATCCATTTTAAATTTTAATTTTAAATTCACCTTCTTAATTTATTAAAATAATATCCAAGCACATGCTTAACTCATGTATATTTCAAATTAATACGCCACCGAACTTAAGTTCAGTCAGATAATCCAATTCCAATCACAACTTTGATTTAGTTTTTATTTAATCAGACTTCATCTATTTATTTTTTTAATTCAATTAACCCATTAATTTTTTTTCATTTACTTACTTAATTCATTTTCGAATTTATATTATTTTTTTTGGCAAAGCCAGCGGGGTTAACTGGACCCCTACCAGATTTATTGCATAACAATAAAAGGATACAACATAAAGGAAGAAAAAAAACAATAAAAGAAAACAACATAAACATCAACCTCATCCCCAAGCATCAACCAATGAAGAAGGGAAAACAGCATCACTAAATTCAAGCTGAGAATGAGTACGTGACTTGATATCATTCCATATTATAGCATCAGTTCTTCTAGTATTGTCAAATACCATAGAGTTCCTCTCTTTCCAGATCACACTCATACTAACTTTCAATGCAACAGTAAGTGCTCTATCTTGCTCCTTTCTCCACTTAGTTGCTTTATAGATTAAATGCCAAAGAGTACTAGTATTTGATCCAGTTAAGTGATATCCAGAAATACTACAAATCCTGTCAATAATGAACTGAAGAGCAGGACAACCAAAAAACAGATGTTCAGTTGTCTCATCATGTATTTGACAGAATAAACACAAGTTGGAACAAACCATTCCAAAGCTACTGATAACACTTCTAGTTAGTAAGGCCTGATTTATGACTTTCCACATCATTAAATTTTGTTTAGGAGTTGAATCAGTATTCCATATCACTTTGTACCACTTGGCAGCTATAAGAGGAACACCATCAGTAATGTAATTGTAAACAGTTTTGACAGTGTGAGGCTTGTTATCCCATGTTACACAAGTACCCTGCTTCACACTATAATATTGCTGTTGTATATCATCCCACAACAACTTTAGCACTTGATTACTGGTATTTGGTAACAGTATTTTGCCATTATGAAGATAGTCTTTAGCTAATGCCTTTTGTTGTATTCCAGACTGTATCATCTGAGCATGATCACATACATTGTATAGGATATGACCATTTCTAACCCATGGGTCATGCCAAAAACTTACAGGCATATTAGAATTCACAGCATAAAGAATCATTGGAAGGAAAACATGTCTTAGATTTAACATACTTCTCCATATCCAGCTGCAGCTCTGAGGTGTATCCATAGTCCAAAAATGTTTATTCTTAATGCTGTGTTTCAATGTCCAACTAACCCACAAACTTTTCTTATTATTTATGAGGGCATCAAATTGCTTACTAATAGCAGATGTATTCCATTTCCTGATATTTATAACTCCCAATCCACCAAGTTTCATTGATGTCTCAATTCTAGAATAAGAACAAGGCACAATCTTCCTGTTATGAATACTTCCAGTCCAAAAAAACCTAATCATTGCAGACCTAATTAGTTGCAACATTTTAACAGGTAGTATAATGGATCTGGCCCAGTATACCAATGAGGGAAAAACAATAGACTTAATAATAACTAGCCTACCACTCTGAGACAAACTCCTATTGTCCCAACAAGATAATGCAGAGGTGATCTTATTGAAAAGTGGAATGCAATCAGCCTTAGTAATTCTTTTAGATATTAAAGGAAGTCCAAGATACTTCATATCATTAGACATGCAAGAGATTCCAGTATGACAAAGAAGAGCAGCAGCCTGAATTTGATTAACACCAGAGACCAATAGAGAAGACTTGCTATGATTAATAGAAAGCCCTGTCATACAGTGAAATTCATGCAAAACTTCCAAAACTCCATTCAAAGAATGCATATCTGGTTTAGTAAACACCATAACATCATCAGCAAACATAACAGAGGTGATTTGTAAATTAGAGCACTTAGGATGGTACTTAATGGATTTAAGTTTGAACCTATCACTAAGCATAACTGTTAACACTTCCATAACCATTAAGAATAAGTATGATGATATAGGGTCACCTTGGCGTATTCCTTTACTACTTCTGAAATTACCAACTGGTCTGCCATTAATGACAACAGAAAAGGAAGGGGTGGATATACAAACATATATCCAGGACACAAAAACTTTAGGAAACCCCATCACAGCCATTATCCTAACAATAGAGTCCCAATGGATTGTATCATAAGCCTTGGAAATATCAAGTTTGATTGTTGCAGCAGGAACCACATTTTTCTTACCATAACCTTTGAGTAATTCTTGAGCAAGGAGAACATTATCAATTATGTCTCTAGTAGGTAAAAATGCAGATTGGTTATTTGAAATAATAGAAGGCAGAACTTTGACAAGTCGTGAAGCTATGATTTTTGAAATACACTTGTAAACAACATTACAACATGATATAGGTCTGAAAGAAGTAACACTTGTAGGAGGAGTGACCTTAGGTATCAGGGCAATGTTGGTGCTATTGACTTCCCCAAGCAACTTACATTTATTAAAAAAATTGTGAATAGCAGCACAAAATTCATCACCTAGCACATTCCAAGTTGTTATAAAGAAAATGACATTTAAACCATCAGGGCCACCAGTTGACTGCTTGTTCATAGAGAAAAGGGTGGCTTTGATTTCTTCATTTGAAACAGGCAAAATTAGTGAGGAAGCATCAATATCAGAAATGCAGGGAAGATCAAGGGTGGATATTAGGTTCAGATCAGGAATGAAATCATCAGCATTGCTAAACATATTAGTGAAGTATTGTATAAAAGCTTGATCAACAGAATCTGCAGTATTGAAAAGAGTACCATGCTCATCAGTAATTGTAAATATGTTCTCTCTAGATTGTTTAACCTTAATAGAATCATGATAGAATTTTGTATTTCTCTCCCCATCAACTATCCATTTCTTGTGCAATTGCTGCCTCTTCATGCTAGCTTCCATAGAGAGAGCAATGTGAACTTCCTTGTGTAATTTCCCCTCTTCAACAGATGCTTGGATATCAAGTGGGTGTTCCATCATGTACTCTTGTTTGTTCTTCAGCTGCTCTTTAAGTGTAGTGGACAGTAGGCTACCATTACCAAAGGTAGAAGAAACCCACAGTTTGATTGCAATCTTGATACTTTTTAGCTTCCTGCAAAATTTATACATAGGGTTACCATAACATTTAAAATCAGAGCTAGCTTGATTAACAATGCTCAAAAAATGATCATGCTTGGACCATGCATTAAAAAATTTAAAACTTCTTTTTTCCTTTCTCAAATGGTTCCCAAAAGTTAAGACAAGGGGGGAGTGATCTGATAGAATAGGTTGAGGAAGAAAAACAGAGAGACATGGCCATTGTAAGAGAGATTGTAAATTACTAAAAGCATGGTCAATAGTAGTGAATATTCTCACACCACTACGACTTCTATTATTCCAAGAGAATTTAGCTCCAGATTTGTTAATCAATAACAAGGCCAGATACTTTTCGAATTTATATTATTAATACAAGGCCATTCTCAATTTATTTCTATTCACTTGGGTTTTGTTTTGCAACTCAAACCATTTCTATTATATCTAATTTACTTGCAAATTCCATTAAATGTTATTTAGATCACCCTTGAATTTTATTTGTAATTCAAACCATCACGATTTTCAATCCAACTCTGTTTTATTTTTATTTTACAACATCTCCTCTTATTTAATTCATTATCAAATCCAAGTCGAATTCTATCTACAATTCTAATTCATTTCCAAACTCCATTATTAATTTACAATCCATTTATTTACCAAAGTTAGATTTTATTAACATACTCAATCAAACAATTATTTAACCAATTAGCTTATTTCCAACTTCTAAATCAATATTCGGATTTAATTACAAAATCACTTCATTAAAATTCCAGTTTGGATTTCCTTCTATTTCCCCAAAATTCCAACATCTTTATTTAAATTCTTTTTGAAATGCTTTTAAATTCACATCAGACTAATAAAATAGCTCTTTATAAAAAATAATACTTCTTATAGCTCGATGTCTCCACAAGTCCATCCTTGTTCTCATAGAAATTCGGTCATATGTTGATCAAGCGTAGGACTGAAAATCTATAAGTACTTGGTAGACCCGTTTCAACATCCAGTGAAAATACTTTTGAAAATAATTTTATTGAAAATATTAAAAGCATTTTGAAATAGAGGAAATATCTTTGGTGAGAATGCTCTGGAAATCATCACCCCCATCCATGGTCGCAGTTACATTCCATGGTTACGTTGCCATCACAGCAAAAGTCCATGTAACTGTAGGCTCTCCGCGGCCTCTCGATTACTCCATGGAACCGACAACAGATCACGGTTAGATTCCAGGGTTACGTTGCCATCACAGCAAAAGTCCATGTAACTGTAGGCTCTCTACAGCCTCTGATTTTCACTGTCAAAATGAAACTTCTCCACTCCTATATAGGTCGCAGTCTACTGATGTAAAATCAAACATGGACTGTTGGCTCTCAGCAGCACACACGACTTTTGCTATGTTACCATAGGTCGCAGTCTATCGATATAAAATCAAACGCAGACTGTTGGCTCTCAGCGGCACACACAATTTTCGCTATGGTACACAATACTCATAATCCCCAGGAACTAGTTTTGTCCGGACTCCTCACAAGATCAACTTTAGAACCCCCCTTGGGGCTAAAGGCAGCACCACCCAATGGCACTCCTGAGAAGTTCATTTCAAGGGAGCACCTTTTCCCCCAGAGCCATCATCAAAACACTTTATACTATACATATATAGTATCTTTCAAATCATACACCTAGTATGATCTCATACAAAGCTGCTTTACACAAAATCGATTATTCCAAAATCGATAATTATCAACTAGGTTTTCCAAATCAAATATTGATTTTTCCCTAAAAATCAACAGCCTTTCCAAATCCAAAGGTTCCCAAAACCTTTTTCCAAAATCCTCAATAGATCCTTACATATATAGGTATATATAAAATCCTTGATAAAAATCTTTGGATCGTTTTAAACTTGTATAAAACTCCTTTTATACTTCAAACACTTTCAAAATCCTTTTCTTCCGTCAATAGATACAACAAAGGAAGATTTATCTTATATATAACAATGATATATAACTTTGTTTATTCAAAATCAAATATTCAATTTGATTACTCTTTTCAATATCAATTTCATTCAAATCCGTACGATGTACACTTATCATCCGTACGTCATACCAATCCTGATCGCTCACTCGTTCACACAATTTCACTTCCGAACTAGTATCGTCCACCCGACTTCCTAGTGCGGACACAGATCTGGTTTCTTGATCAGAAACCGTCATTCTCCTTGCATAGCCATAACTATGATAGAGAATATCCAGAACCAATCAACAATCTATATCTAGGTTCGCCGTCGAAAATCGAGTGAAAAAATCCAACTCGGATCGATATAACTATCTCGAAATTCTGTGCTCGAATCTGGATCAAATCACTATACGAATGGAATAATACACGTACATCCAACATATTTATTTTCATTGATTATTAGCCAAATCAATTTCTCTTTCT
This sequence comes from Allium cepa, assembly GCA_030765085.1. Lineage (NCBI taxonomy): Eukaryota > Viridiplantae > Streptophyta > Magnoliopsida > Asparagales > Amaryllidaceae > Allium > Allium cepa. The sequence continues at coordinate 240,122,231 of CM060930.1, forward strand.
ATTTACATTTCTTATTCACATTTACATTAATCCCCATTTGGATTATCCTTCAATTCTTATCTCAATTTGGGTATTTAATCAATTACAGATTGAACTCCGACCGGTTTAGAAAATAGCTTTCAAATTGAAAAATAGGTAAGTAGTTGTAAAATAATTATTAGTTTACAAAATAGGTATGAAATAGTTAACTAATTGTAAAATATTCGAAAAATAGCTAATGGTTTTAGAACTTTTAGATAATTGCAAAATAGTTGTAAAATAGTAATTAATTCGTAACATAGTTGAAAAATAGTAACGAGTTTAGAAAACAGTTGAAAAATGGTTAAATAGCTCCAAAAATAATTATAAACAAGTATAAAATAATTCGGCTTTAAGAAAGAAGGGTTGTATATATTTAATAGTTTGGAAAAAAATAAAATAAGTTTATATCAAAACAATTTATATTGAAAATAGTCCAGAGTCAAAACTGTTCAACTTCCAATTTCCATTCTCATCAATTCAATTTAAATTGATTCAATTCTAACGTCAATTTCCCTTGAAATTGACTTAACCCCAATTTCAAATCAAATTGCATTTGATTTTAAACCTACTCACTTTAATTACAATTCCAAATTATTCCAATCAATTCGGACTAATATCAATTGACCCCACTTCAAATTCAAATCATTTTAATTCCTGCTTGAATTTAATCCCAATTCCCATTCAAAATTTTAAACCTTCGGATTAATAACCTTTCCACTTAAGTTTAAAACTTGTTTCATTTTGGGTTTCACATCCCATTCAATTTGTTGAAGTGTTGATGTAAGTTGCAATGTATGACTCCTAAAAGATGATCACATAATGTAAACTGTCATAAAAAAAATGTACATTTGGGTTGAATTGTCCTACACAATTCGTTTTGTGTTTTTATTCACGAAGAGCTAAGATTTTACGGTTATCAGTGTGTTGAATCTGCATTTCACTTTTACAATAGTTGATATAATGTGCAGTAAATATTTGAAAATATTCTCAAGAGACCAGTAGGATATAAGAGACAAAAGTAGAGTGTTTTGCTAAGTGTTCAGGTAAAGATCTTGCCTTGCTGTGAGATTTTATTGCATTTTTACCTTCTGTGATATATTTTATGATCTTGTCTTCCTGTAATGCTGCTAGGCCTATGCTAAAATAATTGTTGTATTTCATTTATTTTTTTAGATGAAATTAGATTATTATTTTCTTAGAGGTACTAATTTCGCGATGCATTATGTGTTGTTGTGTTGGTGTATGTATTCTGCATATAATTAATAGAGATCCTTATACTTGAGTTGAAAAGGAACTGCAGCATGCAAATATTGAGCAACTGTTAATCCTTTAACAAAATTTAGATAATTTCAGTTGCTAAAATTCCCTGAAAGACTGAATTTATATCCTTCTCGTCGAAATAACCATGTGTACAAATAAATCAGTGTTAAATAAGTTTGGTGAATCCTACTAAAAAATGTTATAAGAAGCCATGTCACTGCAATATCTGTACTAAAGAAGAAGGTTAGCTAAGAGAAAAAGATAGCAAACAAGAATATTGCATCAGGCAATGTTTTCTGATGAACTGATATATGAAAATAGAGGTTATATAAAATTTCAAATGAGTTTATTTGTGTGATAGGAGTAACGAAATATGCGGTGATTTATTTTCATTAAAGAAATCGGCAGTAAAGGTATAAATAAAGAGATCATATTACACATGGAATTTACCTAGTATTATCATGTTTTTCGTAGCAGGATCCAAGTGTAGATACTGATGATGTATACCATATATATTTCCAATAGTAACAGCGTCAAATTATATTTTCTTAACAAAAACACTGAAAATATAAAAATGCACATGAAATTTCAAATAGCAACCCACATTTCTTTATAAGATACTTCTGCTACTAAACTTCAAGTAGTAGTAAATTTGAAACTTTTTTTCCCGGGATTTCTACTCAGTTTGTGCAAGTTTATAATTTGAGAAGCACATTCGCATAGAACTCATTTTATCGCCTCTTTTAAATTTCACAAAGAAAATGCTACAGACCCATATACAAAGTTATAAAAACAAATCCTTTAAAAATCTTCCAATCGTTTCTTGTTTTAAAATAAGACTATATTCAAAATAGTCTAAATTATATTATTCTTACCTTCATAAATTCAAGATTAAATTTCAGTTTGAATCCATTTCAAACTTACCTCTATTTAATTTCAATTTGGTTGTATTTCTGTTTTTACTTAATTTAATTCGAATTCAAGATTTCAATTTGGTTGTATTATATTACTTCTTAATTTAATTTCTATAGTTTAACAACCAATCACCTTAATATTTATTAGAAGGAAATATTGCTTTATATATCAAAATATTTTTATACCAAATCATTTAAAACCTTTATATAAGAAAATAACAAGTACGCGCTCATATATATACATATACACTCAACTCATTCTAGAGTACTTTGGACTCTATTTAATGAGTAATCCCCACCAGAGCCAAGGTTCTCGCTTAACCTTTCAGCTCTGATACCAATGTAAGGACACGAAATTTTCGAACCCGAAAATTCCAGATAGTTATGAAAAAGAAGAAAGAGATAGAAGAAGAAGAAGAAGAAGAAGAATATCAAAAGCACCACATCTCACATTCGCGGCGGATAAAATATAATAATAAACAATAACAGTTTACAAAGGAATAATATTCTATCGATTACATTTAAATACATCAGAGTTACACAAATTTTCAACTCTGGAATATACACAATTACCATGTCATAGTTACACAATAACACAATATAGCAGAAGCACTCCATACGTTCTTGCCATTCAGCCCACCTCCTGAGATCCAGAACGTCCCTACCTGAAAATCTGTAATACTCGGTCTGACCCGAGCATTACACCAAAGTAACACCCGGGTCAGGCTGGAAACTAGCGTGAGTAAACCCAACTAACATGGAATACCAAAGCAAACAACTTATATAAACCCGGAGTAACTAATATCAATTTAACCAATTCACAATTTGCTATAGACAACACTTATTTCACATATGAATTTCTAAGTACCAAACTTAGATAAAATAATCCAATTCACTAAAATCATTCATCCGAGCCTATTGATTTCACAAATCTATTTATAAAAATTCGAAGTGGTTTCTGGTATTTCCTAATACCCGACCCCGGTCTCTTCGAAATCCAAACACCCTCTAAAAGGTCAAGTTGTTTAAGGTTTAATCAATTTAATTCAATACTTCAAATTCATTCATCACAGATAAATATCACCTATTTATTACAAATATGTCCAATATCACCCCACAGAATACCACAAATTTCCATACAACAGATATCAAACAATCAATAGATTCTACTCGAACAATCATTCAGAAACATGAATTATTAATCCATATTATAAAATTTTAATTAATCTTCAATTAAATTAACAACTTAAGATTCTATCATTTAATCATGCTTAACCCATCACAAATTAACTATGAATCATTTAGTTAATTAATCATCCTTTAATTATCTATTTAAAATTAATTATCCATAATTACTTTTATTAAGTAATTATCCATTGATTATTCAATTAATCAATCAACCCTTATTTATTTCATTAAGTGATTAATTTTTTTTTTATAAATTTCATATCTTTAATCTATCACAACCTTAATTGAACAAAGATAAATTCTTCTTTGAACTAAATACTTAATTTCATCATTATTCTTTTTTTTTTGGCAAAGCCAGCGGGGTTAACTGGTCCTGTAATAACCCGGATTTCTGGGCATTGTAATTAATAAGATAATTGGGTTAATTAATAGAAATACTAAATTTATATATTGAAAAAATGGATCTGATTAAATAAATATTTATATTTGTAATTTTCATGTATATATATACACACATAGATTTTAAACAGAATTATTATATACATGTTAAATTTGTATTTGTTTAAAAATATGCATATGTAAAATTACTTGAAATTTAATTTGAATTTGGATATTTAAATTGAAGTTCAAAAGTTAGATACATATATATCTTAGATTTTACTTTGATTTTAAATTATATTTTAATTTATATAAATAAATTTCTTTAAATACTCTAATATAAATGAACAAAGTTTATTTCAAAAGAAAAACAATTTTTAAAATAGAACAAAATAATTTTTTTATTATAAAAAAATTTATTTTAAATTATTCAAATAAACATTAATGTAACGACCCGTAAATTTTCGATAATTAAAATAGCTAATTTAATAAGATTTCGTGATTTAGTGTTAGAAAAAAATTTGTAAGTCGTTTGGAATAATGATAAGTGTGGAATCCATTGGGTATAATAGAGTATTGATTGATAAGTAAAATCTATTTAAAATCAAATATTGAATATTGAACAGGTAAATTGTTTAAATTTAATATTTGGAATTTATTGAATAATTTAATAATGGGAATTGAATAACCGTATAATGGAAATGGTTGTTCTATAATTTTAATTCGTTTCAAAAGTTAAATTTTTAAGTTCGTTTTGAATATCTCAAAAGATAGTGATTTAAAAATAATCAAATTTGTTTAATTTAATATTACGAATGTTTAAATAATTAAATTTCGAATTTGATATGATTAATTTGATATTGAAATTTAATATATGAAAATAGAGTGAAAAATTAAAATTGATTTAATATGATCCAAATTGGTTTCCAAAGTGAATGTAAGTTATATTGGGATTTTAATAGATTTAATAAGATTTTGAAATTGGAATTTATTGGATAATTGAATAACGAGTTTAATATGATTAATAAATGATTTGTAAAATTTTATTTTATCATATTAAAGTTATAGTGATGTTATAGAACTTTTAAAACTGAATTTAAAATTTATTTGTGAAAATTGAATATTTTAATATTTAATTATCGACTGAAAAATAGCCAATTTTTGAACAGTCTCAGAATTGGACGAAACTAGTTCCATTGAATCCGTAATAATTTGTTATTATCGGATTTCAATTTTCGCCGCAATAGGAGTTGTTGTTTGACCGTGGCAGCTCGAAACGCGTTGAAATTGTTTTAATTTTAATTTGGCTTGTTAAAATTGTCATTTTTCAAACGGTCTCGGATTTCGACGAAACCAGTTTCATTGGATCCGTAATGTGATATTATTGTAAAATTTCTAATTTCAAGTCAATCGGGTTTACCGTTTGTCCGGGGCGAGCCAAAACGTATAGAAATTCGTTTAAATTAATTTAATTAAAATTGATCGTTTATCGCTATAAGTCTCACATACGATCGAATTAGCTTCCGAAACCTGTTCCATTGTGTCCGGAACGCGGGATAAACCCTAGAAACGCCGGTCACCGCGCGTAAATCTGAGTTCGAAAAATCGGAAGTGAATAGTGTTCGTTGAAATTTCTATAAAGGGACCCCCTTAACTTCATTATTTCAAAAAAATCAAACCCCTAGGGCTTCTACAGCAGCCGCCCCCTAAAAAATTCAAAGGCTGATATTTCTCGAATCTTCCCTCTCTAATTTCTCTAAATCCGTGAATCATTTCAAGAAACCTCCAACACAAAGATTGAAGAGCTTAGCGAGCTCTTCGAATCCATGCGGGGATGATGAATTATGGAGCGACGTCGTGGCCAGGATCTCGGCCCGTTCGTGCATTGTTTGGGCACAAAAATCGATGCTTGGGGCCGACCGAGCATGATGCCCTTCTGGGCGTGAGTGGAGCTTGCGTTGACGGACGGTTTGGTGATTGCCGATCGAATTCTAGTGGACGTTTGGAGGGAGCGGCTTCGAGATGTCGAACGTGATGATGGGTTTCATGCGTGTACTGGAGATACGGGGAAGAAGGAGTTCGGCCTGGGTAAATTTTTGGGTTAGAGATTAAAATGTAAATTTAATTTGTAAAATTTATGTGTATTTAAATGCGTGTAACGTTAAACTATCGTAACTTATTCATACGAGGTCGGATTCGGACGAAACTTTTTGCGTTGGAATCGTATGGACGAGCACTACGCTATGAAATTGGATTGGAGTCGTTTGGAGCTAAAGAAAATTTCGGGTAAAATTAAACGTTCGTTTAATTTTATTCGTAATAAAACGCTGGAACTGCATTGAAATCAAGGTGAGTGTTTTATAACGCTCACACCGTACTAAATATCTTTATGCTAGTTAAATTGACATTATGAAGTGATATGAATTTTATTGGTCGTTGTTTGATATAAATTTAATTGTCATATAGTTTGTTATTTGAATTAACCGTTGAAAAATTAAATTGACAGTTAAATTGAAATTGAAATTGAATTACGATTTAATCACCTGACATCGATAACTATGAAATTGCCATGAATTGTATTGCCTATTGGATGATGTATTTCGATGAATGCTATTGGTTGATATTTGAATGTTTGGATGTTTATTTGCTTATATATATCCTGTTATGCATACATATGATACTGTGATTTAATTTAAGTGATTTATATTCATCCCTGACATTTAATTGAAATAAATAATTACTTGGCCATAGGATAGAAAATTTTATACGGACACCGAATTGGCTAAATTAATAATATATAATAATTTTTAAAATCGTCGATTTGAAATTTATTTAAATGTTTGATTAAAAAGTTATAAATATAAATAAATTTATAGAAATCAAATTTATCAGAAAATTGAGTGTGGAATGTTGAAATAAATTTTGGTAAAAGAAAATTGTTAAATAATTTAAGTTGAGACTTTGAAAATAAAAATTGGGATATGATTGAATTTCGAAAATCTATCTGATTTAAAGATTGAACATTATTTCGAACTTTGAGCTATTACTACGTAAAAGCGACATAAAAATGATATTTTGGAATTGAGCTTGAAATTGAATCATATTTGAAATTTAGATTTAAATTGAGTATTGAAGGATAATTAAGTAAAAGTGAGATATAAGCGATATTTTGAAATCGAGCTTGGAATCGAGTCATGTTTGAAATTTGGATTTAAACTCGTATATTGATGGATAATTTTGTAAGTGTTCTAAATGGATATTTTGAAAAACCAAGCTCTAAATCGATATAAATTGAAATTGAATTAATTGAAAGTGAATAGAAAATTGAATAAATTTGAAGTCAAAGTTGACGTTGAATTGAATTGAAATCGAAATCGAAATCGGTAGAATGGAAATTGAAATTGATTTGAATTGGGAAGTTATAATTGAAATGGATTGGTTTTGAAGCTATTTTATTTTGTTTTCCAAATTTCTCAGTTATATAAACTATTTTAGAATACTTAAACTATTTTAATCTATTTTAAATCTACTTAACCCAATTTAAATCACTTTAAACTAATTTGTCTATTTCAAATCCATTTTAAGATTTTAAGTATTTATAACTATTTTATTATTTAAAAACTACTTTTAAACTACTTAAAACTATTTTCTAAAATTCTATGCTGGTCAATAAAGTGGAATGTTTATATTTAAATCTTGAATTTAAATACGAACTGAGTTAAATGAAGATGCAACCTAAATCGAAATTCGAAATGATTTTGAAACCGAAATGAGATGTTGATGCGAAAATGATTTTGAAAACGAAATCTTACATTTGAAAGAATACGATGATTTTTGAAATGGATTTGATTTTGAAGCGAATATGATATTTTGATGTCAATTATGAATCGATTTGAAATGTAAAGGAGCCAACGGTGTAATAATACGTAGTTATTAAGGAGACCGAGATCGGATATGGACATACTCTCTGTCGATACCGAAAACCACTTTAATAACTATTATACGCGGAGTGTTGATCCAGAATGAAGTGGACGGTTTGGTGAACGCGTTGACTGAAGAAAGAGAATGATATTGGATGACCCCTGATATGACTAAAACAGGAGCTGCGCCGGGCCATTGAGGTTCGCCACCTCTAGCGGACACGCTTCTTCGATACCATATCTATTACATTTGTGATGCGATTTGGGTGCACCCCTTGATTTCGGAGTGTCGTTTCGCGGTGTTGGGGTGGCTGCTGGCTATGCCCAACATCAGTCCGGATCACGCAACTACTAGTATCCTAGTTGGTATCGCCTCATGTACCTTGTCATACTGATTATCCTATTCGCGACCACTACGTTTTGATTTGTACCTTGAGTATATGGATTGCCCTCTGGTGACTTCCGGTTTTGGGGAAACTACGGTCTTGTATATGCTTTTGGGAATATAAAATGTGTTAAGGGGGATTATGGTAACGCCTTAACGCTATTTTGATACTTTATATTACTGATAGGCATTATCTACTTAGCGTATATTACTACATAGTAGATAGTTTAACGGATCCTTGAGAGATGGAAAATCCCGTAACATCTCTTAAGTTACTGCACGCACGTTGACACTGGATAGGAGATGTCAAACCCCGTAAACATCTCCGACGCCGTTACGCTCATATTTATTTACGATTGATTTAACTTTCATAAGGATATTTAGTCCTGACTCGAGTGTTTTGTCTTTTCATTACGCTCGGGTCAGTCCTGAGTTTTTCAAATTTTTGAAGATCTATTCTGGAGGATAGAGACGAAGATTTGGTATACTATTACTATTATTATCTGTGCATCATGCTATCTGCTGCATTATTTAAATTGTTCTGTTGTATATGTATAACTCTGATAAATGTTGTATAAATAATTGTCAAAGTATAGTAGACAGCTTCATGAACTGTTTATTTGACTATTATATTTTATCGTTCCGCTGCGAGATTCTGTGTTGTTTCATTTCCTTTATTTCTTTTCCTTTCCTTTTCTTATTTACCCTGACGCGGCGGATTAATCAAAAATAAACTTCAATCGGTGAAAGTAGCAATCGGTGGATTAATCAATACCAAAATGCCCAAATTCGTTGATCCGAAGATACCGAATTCTAGCTATCTCAAACACTTTGATAGCGCACTATACCTTGTTCAAAGATCTACGATTCTTCGTATGTTGATCTAGCGCACTAGATACCGTGAATCGGCTTCTACGATCGTTGAATCGAGCGCACTCGATTAACCGAAAGAGGAGATAGGAGATTACACTCAACTATCAATTTTAGAAGAAAGCACACAGCAATCAACAAGAAATTTTATTCAAAAATCAACTACCAAAAAGTTGCAACTCACTCCCTATTTATAGCGTTTCACCACAGCTCCTTAAGTCGTATACGACTTACAACTCATCCCTAGGTCGTTGCCGACCTAACAGACACCCCACATCTCAAACAGTACGCGACTTAAACCATAGCGACCTAAAACGCTACGACTCACGACTTATAATACATGGTACAGCACAACCCAGGTCGCACACGACTTATCAACATACACGGGACGCGACTTACGACTCACGGCAATTACAACACAACACAACACTTAGGTCGTATACGACTTACGACACAAGAAGTAAACGACTCAACCTTCCACGACTCATAGAAAATCTACACATCCAGGCTTACGACTTAAGACTCCCAACGACTCAAGCTCTTAGGTCGTAACTCGTAACTCGTTAACATCCTTCTCTGTTCTCCAGTTAGGTCGTGGACGACCTAGGCCTTCAACTTCTGCTATGTTAAGTCGTGAACGACTCATGCCGCTGCTCTTAACTCGTAGACGACTCATTAAACTTGAACGACTCAGGTTCCCACTAAGTCATAACTTCTTTGCATCCTTCTTGTTAAGTCCCAAACGACTTAAAATCACCTCGTTAGGTTGCAAACCATTGGAGTTAGGTCGCAGCTCCTTTCCCTTAAGTCGTGGACGACTTAGCTCTGCTTCCTTAAGTCGTGGACGACTTATACCTTTGACCTGAGCTGCATCATCCTCCCCGGGTTGAGAAAAATTCGCCCTCGAATTTGTAATTTCTTCTGTACCAGATTGTTCATCAGCATAATATGGCACAAGATGCTTAACATTGAATACGTCAGAAGTGTATACATCCTCCGGCAACTTCAACTTATAAGCATTCTCATTGATCCGTTTCACAACTTCTACTGGACCAATTTTTCTGGCTTTCAACTTGTTATAAGCGCCTACTGGAAAACTATCCTTGGTTAACACAGCATACACCAAATCACCTTCGTTAAATTCAACATTTCGTCGCTTCAAATCTGTAGATCGTTTATACTTCTCATTTGACTTTTCCAATCGTTCCTGAACGATCTTATGACATTCAGTTAATTCATCAACAAAATCCACAGCTCGTTTAACTGTCCCCTTCGGTTGTGGCACTACCGTTAGGTCCAACGGTCCCCTTGGTAAATTTGAATATACAATCTGAAATGGACTGAATCCCGTACTACGATTCACTGCGTGATTATGAGCAAACTCTGCCTGGCATAATTTCATGTCCCAACTCTTCAGATTATCCTGCACAAGACATCGCAACAAATTTCCTAATGATCTCTTAACAACTTCTGTCTGCCCATCAGTTTGCGGATGATAAACACTACTAAATTTCAGCTTTGTTCCCACCATCTTCCACAAACTTAACCAAAAATGGCTTAAAAATCTGGTATCCCTGTCCGAAACAATAGACTCTGGCAACCCATGTAAACGATAGATTTCTTTAAAGAACAACTGAGCAACACGAACAGCATCCACCGTCTTCTTACAAGCAATAAAATGTGCCATTTTCGAAAATCTATCCACCACAACAAATATAGAATCATTTCCCTTTTGAGTTCTAGGCAAACCCAAAACAAAATCCATGCTGATATCAACCCACGGTTTAGATGGTACAGGTAACGGCATATACAATCCTGCATTTGTCGCCGTTCCCTTCGAAACCTGACGTATATGACATCTCTCCACAAACTTTTCCACTTCCTTCCTCATTGATGGCCAAAAATAAGATTGAGAAATTAACTGTTGTTAACGCTAAAATTTGAACGCTAACACCCCGGTGTGTAAAGTGTAGTTGTCAAAGCACCACCCGATGATTCGGGAACAGAGTATAAGCAGAAAACTGCAGAAAAAACAGTAAACAACAGCGATTTTATAGTGGTTCGGCTTAATAGTTTGCCTACGTCCACTTTGAATATCTTTATTGACGAATTCGTTACAGATCGATACAATTCTTCCCAAGTACAACACACTTTGAATTACTAAACACTTTGAACTTATGCCTTAAACTTCAATGTGAGTGAAAGTCTTCAAATCCATGTCGGATGTATGAGATTCCTTCTTGAAGTTGTTGGTAGCGTTCTACGTGTCTTCAAAGCTTTGAGTATCGAGTCGGTTTGGAATGTAGCATAGTATCGGTGCTTGGAAAGAATGAGCCAAAAGTCCTTTGAACGTTGGAGGTGGTCGCGTATTTATAGGTGTGATTCTGGGCAGCAGTTTTTCGTTCAAGTCATGAGTCGTCACCGACTTTAGTTGAGTCACGGCCGACCTATAGAGGCAAATCCACGGTCTAGTAGAGTTAAGCCGACTTACCTGATTTCACGCAAGTCCAAAGTCGTAAACGAGTTATGGGGCCAGGTCGTGAAATGATGAGGTATCCGATTCGCTTGCTTAGGTCGCGAACGACCTACCATAGGCCTTACGTCGGTTTGCCCCATGAGTCGGCCAACATCTTTAAGGCATTAAGGTTATAACCTGGTGAGTCGCTGTCCCTGTTAAGTCGGCAACCAGTTGAGTCGTCACTCATTCTGAGTCGGTTCATAGGTTAGGTCGACAACAAGCTAAGGCTGTTGAGTCGGAACTTCCTTTGAGCCTTAAGTCGGTCTGCTTCTCAAGTCCCTTAGGTCGGTATCCTTCTTAAACCTTATGCAGTTAGGTCGGTCTTCCATTCTAAGATACTAGGTCGGCATCCCTTTGTGCCTTGGGTCGGCAGAACTTGGGTCGCTAACTGTTTGATATGCTAGATCGGTGAGTCATGGCCGAGATGGAGTTAACATTTGCCCCTCGAAGTACACGCCTAATGGTTAGGTCGTGTGCTTCGATGTCCTTTAACTTGTCCGCCACTAGGTCGGTTGCGACCCAACATTTATATCTGCCGCTTCAGGCATCCCTACTGTAAGGTATAAAACATCCATCTCCTTCTTTTTCATTACTTGTTCCCTTGCTCAATTCTGCCATTAAAATATTCTCAAGTTCCTGAAGGCGATTTCATTCCAACTGATCACCGATAATCTCTACCATTCATTAAGTAAGTGATTTTACTCTTCTTTCGACCGTAGAGTACTATCGATTCGTGAATTCTGTCTCTCGAACTCGAATTGCCTCCTTGTACGATGCTCCATCACGAATCCCATCACATTTATAGTTGATGAAGCCTAGGTTGCTCGATTCGGCTTCAGATGATCGTTGATACAACTGTGATGGTTTATCACCTTAGACTTGATGATCTCTGATGGCAGGGTATTGGACTTGTAACAATTTCGAATTGTTGTATTGGGTGATTCGAGAGCAGGAATGAAGGCTGTTGTTGATGAAATGGTTATCGGGTTAATGGGTTGAATGGAGTGAAATGTTGGTTCGGAGGCGACTAAGCAAATTCGGATGACGTAATTTATTGGCCGACCTAAACTTTAAGAATTGAATCGTGGCCGAGTTAACACTTGGGGAAATTCCCACTTCTTCGAACCGGAGCCTTTCTCCAAACCGGAGCCTTTCTCCTGATTACTCCACGACCTAGAGGACCACCGATTTAAGGAACGAAGGAACTTAGCCTTCACTCACGAAGGATTTTTAAATCGTAGCCGACTTAATACTTAAGCTTTGGACGTGTTGTCATTTAGGAGCATAGACCCACTTTGGGTATTTGACTTGAACTGCCGAACTAAGTTGTCTGAATTTTGAACTACCCCAATTTTAAACTCGCTTAAATCTCATTGTATTATTTCACAGATCGCATTAACTTAAAAGCTGCCAACCTGCTGAAAATAACAAACAAAGAAACCAAGGCGAAAATACTGCCATTGACTGCCCACATCAAATGACAGATTAGTCGAGACGAGACAAGAAACTTAAATATTTTGCATGAAAAGTTTGCGAATCAATCAACTAAAGTTAAACATTGATGCAAAATATCAACAATCTGAACTGATTTGTCTGCATCAACATTATACTTGCATATTTAGGCTTAAAACAATAGTCCCTGGGTTTCATAACTAACAAGTGCTTGCTAGTTTTCATTCCAGCTATATTTGTTTATTGCTTTGTTAATTTTACACAACACCTCACACATTTTAGGAAACGTGCACCTTGATGTTTGAATATCCAGTTATTTATGTAGAATGACTTCCCATCAAGAAGAAATGGCAGCTCAAGAGGAAGAAACTTTTCCGATAGCTCTTCCTATAGAGGACCCTCCCGAGAGAACCCCAACTATTCTAACCCCGAGAGCATTTACTCAGCTGCGCACTCAATTTGGTTTTACCGAAAGTGATGCCCTACTCCCTGGGCCAAGTGATACCGCCGACAGTCCTCCCCGTGGCTTTATTGCAATCAATCGTCAAATGTGTTTAAGCGGGGTGATCCCTCCTTTTAATGACTTTCTCCGAATTCTTCTCCTTCGGTTGTCAATCTCTCCGTCCCAACTTCATCCTAATGGCTATGCCATCTTGATGGGGTTGTGTGTTTTGTTTAGAAGAACTTTTGATCGCTTACCAAGTTTTGAAGAAATTCGTTACTTATGCTCGTTTGCAAAGAGTAGAGATCATCCTTCCCTTATAATTGTTAGGAGTGCTAGAAACCGTAAACTTATTTCTGATCTTACCGAAAGCGTTCATGGATTTTTGAACCAATTTTTCTTTGCTCGCTGCCCCCCAGGGTTTTATGTCGCCCGGAGAGTAGGAAGTAAGATTACCTGTCTCCATTTTCAAGCTTTCTCGAGATCCGAATTACCAATTGCTAATTTCATTTTTTGCTCTTTTCATCACTTCCTCTTCCCTCCAGAGATCCGGTCCATAAGCAGACTTTTGACAGATTGAGTGCCGTGGCCGTAGCAGAGAGAAGCATCAAGTTTTTGTTGAGGGATGAATTTTTGCATCAATACGGGCTTCTACATACTTCTCGCTCTACACATCCTCATGAAATCCCAGACTCCCCGGCTAGAGCGTTGGATGCCCTAGTTTCTACCGACACATCCATACCAAAAGGACCTGCTCCCGAGGCTTCGCTAGTGAAGTGCTCCACTTCTGTTGATGTTGCGGGGCCATCTGACGAACTTGCCCCGGTTATTGAGGAAGAAGAGCCTCAGGGATCTCCCCGACGTTCACAGAAATCTGGTGAAGAAGCCGAGAAAACTAGCCCTGTCAAGCAGGGCAGGGACGATACTTTCGAAGGGCTGAGCGACCTCTTTGCCACCTCGCAAGAGATCTTTAAAGATGATCCTATCACTACCGGGGTTTCTTCTTCAATAGTTGAAGCGACTTCTATCCTGCAACAGACTCCGTCAACTCAAGAGTTGACGCTAACTATTACACCCACAACTACTCCTCAATTAAAGAGTGGTTCGTAGTTTGATGCACGTAGTTTGCACATCACACACACTTAGAAATTTTTGGCACTTTTATGCTTCTGACTCTTTGTGCTTTGAAGACTTCTAAAACTAATCTCTTTTTATTTCAGATTCTCCGATGGGACGCAGCAGCTCATACTACGATGACTTCCAGCACTACGGGAGGCGTAGCCAATATGATTATAGGCGTTACCTCCCCTCTTACAGAGAATCCGATGAAGAAAGAGCCGCCCGAAAGGCTCAAGAGAAGAGGGCTCAAGAGGAGCGTTATGAAAGAAGAGAGAGGGAGGAGCGCCACGATTCTTCGCAGAGAGGCGACAACTCCCATAAAATAAAATCCCATGATGACCGAGGAAAAAGTCATATGGTTGAAGATTCGAGCAAGCGAGCCCGACATGGTGAGAAGCACACCTCTACAACTCCTGAAAAGGTTACTGCCCCCGCCTCGCTTGACATTCCTTCTGGCTCTCCTGCTCTTGGGAAAGCAGATATTCAAACAACAATCAGCAGGCCCAAATTCCAAGTTGGACCGGGCCTGGCCACTTTGCAAAGTCGGTTTCCACAGTGTGTCTGAAGGGAGTAAGGTTCGACCTTGACTTGGTCCCCATTGACAAGTCTGCCATGTTACGAAACCTCGATGCCGTCAAGCTTGATATTGAGAGGATGTCAAACTGGCAAAAACTTGTTGACGAGCTCCAAAGGGTTAATCGTGCAAATATAGAGGCCATGCTCACTATGAAAAATGATAAAGCCGAATGGCAAAAGGTTCCCGAACAACACGATACTGAAATGAGGAGCATCGCTTCTTACAATGAAGAGCTTGAAGCAAAAGTTGAGGAGCTGAAACAAGAGCTCGCTACTTCCTCTACTTCCTATTCTCAAAAAGAAGAAGTGCTCCTAAAACAAGTGAGAGACGCTCATGCTAGCCAAAGAGACGCCGAAGACAGGCTCGAAGTGCAAAAAAGAATCAGTGAGGGCTATATTGCTGATGTTGCAGAGCTTCGGAAGAAAAGCAGCTCCCAAGAGGCGGAGATTCAAATGCTTAAGCTTCAACTTTCCAAAACTGAAAGGGAGCGTGATGAGGCCGTTGCCGGCAAAATTGCAGCTGAAGAATCTCACGAGGCGACGAGGACCAACATCAGCTCACCATTATTTGATTTCTACCTGCATAGTATCTTGGGGCGCGGTAGCCTCGCCTTTCTAGGCCCCAAGTATGAAATTACTCTAGCTGAGGTTTGGGAGGCTGCACTCGATATGCTTGGTGGTAAAGGCGCTGGCTATGCTGAGTCAGCTCTTGAAGAGCATTATCTTGATGATGATGCTCGCGCCGCTCTCGCCAAGGGGAGAGAACAGCTTGCGAAATTAAGGGCCGAAACAGCGGCAGGAGAATATTCGGGAAAAACCATCTCAACTGTTCCAATTCAGCCTTCTCCTTCGGCCGAAAATGACATTATCGGTTCTAGTTCTCATTCTCTATCTCCTACCAAAGCTACCACCGAGATCACAAGCATACACGGTGGAGATAAAGGCGACGAGGGTGCCGAGGCACAGGCTTACGAGGTTGACGTCAGGAAACCGACTTCTTCAGGTAACCCTACTGTCAATCTTGCCCAAGTAGACTGCTCATTTGTTTTTGAGGAGTTTTATGAGCTTCTTGACTATTTCCTGAATCACAGCGAGCCTTTATCTCCTTTCTTTACTGACTTTAACTTTTTTTCTTCTGTAGAGAAAGCACCGAGCATTGTTCAGACTTCTCCTCCTCCAATTATTCCTTCTCCGCCTCTTAAGGTCACTCCTCCTTCTGCCTCGCAACCCGGGTCACAAGAGGAGAAAATAGAAGCTCTTCATGGCTTGGATGATCCTGTTGCTTCTCAAGATCCGAGAGGAGAAGAAACTGAAGGAAGCGAGGAGACCCCAGAACCTACTGGCTCCGATAATGAACCGCTAGCTAAACTTTTTTCTCCAGGGAGTGGGTCTTCCTTCAAAAAGAGGGGAAAGCAGGGAATCTCTAAGAAGAAGAAGAAATCTTCAATTGGCGAAGAAAAAACGGAAGAAAGTCCGACTGAGCCCCTCTCTCCTTTGTCCCCTACCCTTAGAAACCGGCCTGAGAAGTTGGTCATCCGGCCTGGTGCGGGCTCAAAAGGCGGAAACAAGAAGAAATGATGGCTCTGGTTCTGTGGCTTTCGTATCGCTCTTTGCTTTTTGTATATACTGACCGGAGATTGTGCGGATACCGGCCTCCGTTTTTTCTTTTGCTTTTTACTTTGAAACCTGTACCTGTATAAAATTCTAATAGTGTTGAATAAAATGATTCTTTTTCTTTGTACAAACTTCTGTCTGTATCTGAGAATGCATTTATTATTCATTTTTGTACAAGTTTCTTTGCACGATATTGCAGTGAGCTTATGGTATACTGTTTGAGAGCAATTTTACCGATGTAGTTATACCATGTTGCCCCTATACCATAAGCTCGTTGCAATATTTTATATTTTGAGGGGACTTGTACTTTTATTTTCTAGAGAATAATTATTCCATACTCCGAGGAATATTATTTCTTTAGAAAACAGAATACAACTAATTTTTTACGCTTCATCCTTCGAAGATATCACTTTTTATTTTGTGCATATACACGTCTTACTGAATGAAATCTTCTATGTGGTAAAGCAGGTATTTGAAAGGTACTTCAACTTCTTTTTGAGGAAGAGAATTTTCTAGAATAAGTAATTCATTCTTTCTTCGAAAGTTAAAGTGTGCCTTTGATGAGGATTTTTTTTTACTTGCCACAGTAAAGGGCTTCTTGATTTTTGTTTCTTTGAAAAGTTGCACCTCTGAGGAAGACTTTTTCACGTTTCAACACCTGGAAGTTTTATTTCAATCTTGGTAAAACGTGTGCCTCCGAAGAGGTCTTTCTGCTTGATTGTGCCTCCGGGAGGAGGTCTTTTCATTTCTGCCTCTGGGAAGAGGTCTTTCTGTCTTATTGTGCCTCTGGGAAGAGGTCTTTTTGTTTCTGCCCCTTGGGAGAGGCTGTTTTTTTTATATTTCAACTTTGGTGAAGTGAAACTCCGAAGAGTGGCTGTCGCACTTCAACTCCTGGTGAAATGTGCCTCCGAAGAGGTCTTTATTTTGCTTTGCATTTCAACTCTGGTGAAGCGAAACTCCGAAGAGCGGCTGTTGAACTTCAACTCCTGGTGAAATGTGCCTCCGAAGAGGTCTTTATTTTGTTTTGCATTTCAACTCTGGTGAAGCGAAACTCCGAAGAGCGGCTGTTGAACTTCAACTCCTGGTGAAATGTGCCTCCGAAGAGGTCTTTATTTTGTTTTGCATTTCAACTCTGGTGAAGTGAAACTCCGAAGAGCGGCTGTTGCACTTCAACTCCTGGTGAAATGTGCCTCCGAAGAGGTCTTTATTTTGTTTTGCATTTCAACTCTGGTGAAGTGAAACTCCGAAGAGCGGCTGTTGCACTTCAACTCTTGGTGAAATGTGCCTCCGAAGAGGTCTTTATTTTGTTTTGCATTTCAACTCTGGTGAAGTGAAACTCCGAAGAGCGGCTGTTGCACTTCAACTCCTAGTGAAATGTGCCTCCGAAGATTGCCTGGAAGTTACTCTCTCATGGTTGGAGGGTCATGACTCCTCCAATCTTTTTTGTTGAGTAGAGAACTTTCTTTTTTGCGTCATATGCCTCGTTAGAGGTCTTTATCCTCCGAAGAGTTGTGCCTTCGAAGAGGACTTGTGCCTCCGAAGAGGGCTTTAGTTGTTCCTTATCCACTTGCTTATGCCTTTTCAGCGATCCTCTATTTTTCTTTTCAAGCTCACACTCCCTTCTCTTACAAGTAGTTTGTTTAATCCAAAGAAGTGTACTTCATTACTAGGCAAGTTCGCGAGAACGGGCATAAGCTTCTTAATTGGATGTTTGTTTGTTCAAACTTCTCAATTTATTAGCTAGAGCCCGTTTTCGTTGAAATCATTGGCCGTTCAATTGAAGCACTTCCTATCTAGGATTTAAATTCGGGGCTTTTGTGACTTGAAATTTGTTTGTTGAATGATAACAAGAATCACTTGGTCTTGTAATGTGCAAGTTTTGTTTTCGTTGCCTGCAAAAATTTAAATCGACATTTCAGCAATACATTTAATGTACTTTTCATATCGAAAATAAAGCAAACATGTAATAATAATAAGGAACACAAGATTTATAGTGGTTCGGCCAAGAATTTGGGCCTACATCCACTTTATAGTCTTTCATTATTCACTTGCATTGGCTTTACAATTGCTTTCAATTACAAGAATCATACATTTATAATTCTTTTTACAATATTTCAACAAAGCTTTCAAGTGAAGTATGGACGTAAGTGGTTGCTGTTCCAAGCTCTTGGAATTTGATCTCCTTCAACAGTGGTGAGTTTGAATGTGCCGTCAAGAAGCTTCTGACCTATGACATATGGTCCTTTCCAATTTGGCCCAAACACACATGTTGCCGTCATAATTCTCTTCAGGACTAGATCTCCAATCTCAAAGCTGCGTTGGCGAACTTTGGAATTAAAATGTCTGGCTATCCTTCGCTGATGAGCTGCGATTCTGAGCTCAGCCTCTTCTCTTTTTTCATCAAGGAGATCTAGTGCCTCAAGCTGTAGTTTTTCATTCTCCTCTTGGTTGAAATGAATTCTTCTATGTGAAGGGACCTCTGTTTCTACCGGAATCATTGCTTCTGACCCGTATGCCAATGAAAACGGAGTATGCCCAGTCGTAGTTTTGTGGGTAGTTCTGTATGCCCATAGTGCTAGTGGTAGCTTATCGACCCAACCACCTTTTGCTCTTTCGAGTTTCTTCTTGATGGTTGACTTGATAATTTTGTTTACTGCTTCCACCTTCCCGTTTGCCTGCGGATGAGCTACTGCTGAGAAGCTTTTTCGGATTTTGAATCGTTTGCAAAAATCTTGGAATTCTTCACTTTCGAACTGAGTAACATTGTCTGTAATTATCTTTTGAGGTACACCATACCTGCAAATGATACTTTTAGTCATAAAACTTATCATCTTTTTAGAGGTGATAGTAGCCAGTGGTTCAGCTTCTGCCCATTTAGTAAAATAATCTACTGCAACAATGGCATATTTGATTCTAGATTTGGCAGTTGGTAAGGTCCTACAAGGTCTATCCCCCATATTGCAAACGACCATGTACTGACCATCTGTGTGAGTTCAGTAGAAGGTGCTCTAGGAATTTTGGCAAATCTTTGGCATCTGTCACATTTTCGGAAATAGTCTGCTGCATCTCGATTAATTTCTGGCCAAAAATATCCGTATAGGAGAATCTTCTTTGCTAAAGTTTGACCACCTAAATGATCACCACATTCTCCCCCATGCACCTCATCTAGGATTGTTTTGGACTCTTCCCTGGATACACATCGAAATAATGGCATTGAGAATCCCCGTCTGTATAATTGGCCATCCTGGACCATATAGCGAGAGGCTTTCCTCAGTAGCTTCTGTCGTTCTTTTGAATTTTCCGGTAAAGAGCCACTGAGCAGATACTCTGTTATTGGAGTCATCCATGATTCTTGCTCTTGAGACACGTTCATAATCCAAACAATATCCATCTCATTAATGCTTGGAGCCGACAGGACTTCCACTGGAGTCAACCCCAGAAATTGTGCTTCGCCTGTGCTAGAGTACTTTGCGAGAGAATCTGCTTTCGTGATTTCTTCTCGAGGAATATGGCTTATCGTGTAATGATCGAAGTCACACAGGAGTTCCCAAGCCTTTAACAAGTAGGCAGGCAGATTTCCCCCCTTCGCTTGGAATTCCTTCTTCATTTGGCATACAATAAGCTGAGAATCACTGAAGATCTGTAATGCTCGGATGTTTAGTTCTTTAGCAATTCTCAAGCCAGCGATAAGAGCTTCGTATTCTACTTCATTGTTCGTTGAAGGAAATCCCAATCTCTATGCATAGCATAATGACCGACCTTCAAGGGTTTCATGTACAACCCCGGCTCCAGAACAGTAGTCATTTCTCCCGCCATCAACATATAACTTCCATTGGATTGGGGAATCATCGATCATTTCCTCCTCACTGTTACCCTTATCTGTGAATTCTACGATGAAATCCGCTAAAGCTTGTCCGTTGATTGCTTTTCGGGGATGATAAGTGATGTCATATTGACGGAGTTCAATGTTCCACTTTAGAAGACGGCCCGAAGTCTCAGGGCGAAACAGGACTTGCTTTAAAGGTTGATCAGTGAGGACTCTGATAGGATGAGCTTGGAAATATTGCCTCAACTTCCTCGATGCAATTAGTAGACAATAGGCGAGTTTTTCCAACTTGGAGTAATTCATCTCTACCCCAGTGAGTCTTTTGCTGATATAGTAAACCGGATGTTGAATCCTCTTGTCTTCACGTATCAGCGCTGCACTTAAAGCATGAGATGATACTGCCAAGTATATAAGAAGATCCTCACCATCGTCGGGCCTAGAAAGTATTGGAGGCGTTTCCATATGGCGAATCAATTCATCAAAGGCTTTTTGGCATTCGGGAGTCCAATCAAAGTTTTTCTTTCCTTTCTTTAGAGCGTCAAAGAATGGGATGCATTTATCAGTAGCTTTGGAAATGAACCGACTCAAGGCGGCGACTTTTCCGTTGAGACTTTGCAATTCCTTCTTCGTTCTAGGAGCTTTGACTTCCTTTAAGGCGGTAATTTGAGCTGGACTAGCTTCAATGCCCCTAGCGCTCACGATGAAACCTAAGAACATTCCGGACTCCACCCCAAATGAACATTTTAAAGGGTTAAGCTTCATTCCGTATTTCCGGAGGACTGCGAACATTTCTACTAAGTCTTCTATGTGATCCACTGCTTTCTTAGGCTTTACTCGTCGACGTAGACTTCCATAGTCTTGCCCAATTGCGGTTTGAACATAGCATTAACAAGTCTTTGGTAGGTTGCCCCCGCATTCTTCAGCCCGAAGGGCATAACACTGTAGCAGTAAAGACCAACATCGGTGATAAAGCTCGTGTCCTTCTGATCTGGCTCATGCATCATGATCTGGTTATATCCGGAGTAGGCATCCATAAAAGATAACAATTCATGTCCCGCTGTTCCATCTACCAGTTGATCGATCCTGGGTAATGGGAAGCAGTCTTTGGGGCAGGCCTTATTTAGATCTGAAAAATCAATGCACACTCTCCATTTTCCGTTGGCTTTCTTAACCAGCACTGGATTTGGAACCCAATTCGGATAGGTAGATTCTTTGATAAAGTCATTCCCCATGAGCCGATCAACCTCTTCTTTTAATGCTGCTGACCTTTCTGGACCTTGGGTTCTCCTTTTCTGTTTCACAGGCGTAAATTTTGGATCAATATTCAGAGCGTGTACTGCAACTTCTGGGGATATTCCGCACATATCGGCATGAGTCCAAGCAAAAACATCCAAATTTGCTTTTAAAAAAGATAAGATATTCTGAATTGACACATTAAGTTGTGAACCCACATTCAACACCTTATTTGGGTCCTTCGGGTCAACAGGTACTGGTACTGTCGTTTCCACTGGTACCACTCTATTCTCCCCTGCACTGGCTTTTCTAGGATCCATCTCTTTTCGTGCTCCGCTGTGCTCGCCAGTGCAGGGACCGCCCTGTAATTGCTACAAGGTTGGTTCTTTGATGCGGACTGGGGTTGCCGCATCCTTTCCCATTTCTCTTTTCCTTGCCTCTCGCAGCTCTGTCAGATAACACTCCCGCCCGGCATTTTGATCACTTTTTATAACTCCTACTCCATTGTCTGTGGGGAATTTAATGGTGAGGCACCATGGGGCCAGGACAACTTTGAACGCTGCAAGAGTTGGACGGCCAAGGAAAGCATTATAAGCAGAAAATTCGTCAACAATTACAAAAGTTTTCTTGCAGACTACTTTTCTTTCTCCCTCTTTGAGTTCTACAAGCAAATCAGTGGTTCCTATCGGCTGCTTTGGCTCCCCAGTGAAGCCAGCGATTTTCTGTGACGAGGCTTGCACATCAGCCATAGGGATCTTCATTTGGTCGAATGTTTTCTTGAAGAGGATATTACAGGATGCGCCACAATCAATGAGAACTCTTCTGACAATAGCAGGCCCGATACCAGCCGAGATGACTAAGGGATCCAAGGTAGGAGCTTCAACACCTGTGGAATCCCTGGCTCTGAACACAATATCATCATTGAAAGTTCTTTGTTGTTTCAGGGGCGTAGCATCTTCCAAAACAAAGACATCTTCTTCGGTCGGTACATATTTCAAAGCCCGGGTATACCTTTCCATCTCCCTCCAGCTCCTGCCTGCTGGGTGAGGTCCCCCCGTAATGACATTGATAACAGGCCTTCCGGATTCATGCCCTGTAGCCTTCTCACTTGTCCTGGGTTGATGAGCAGGAGCTTGTCGCCCCTGACTAGACGAAGCAGGATTGCTGCTATTCTTTTCCACAAATTGTTGCAGCTTGTTTTCCCTTATCAACTCTTCAATCAAAATTTTCAATTGGCGGCATTCATCGGTATCATGACCGGGTTGATTATGAAAGCGGCAGAACTTCCCGCTTTGTACAGCTTTTTTCCCGGTTCTCAGAACAGGAGGTTTAGGATAATCAACAGAATCTTTAGTGGCAAGGTAAATACGCTCCAACGTATCTGATAAAGGAGTATATTCCGATGGCTTGAAGGAACGAGGCTTCTTCAGATTTTTCTGTTTCTTCTCATCGTTATTTCCCCTTTTCTGTCCTACAGATTCACTCTTGCGTGGAGCAGCAATGTTATCTTCAGCTTTTTCCAATACTGCCTTCACCGGTACAAGACGGCTTTCCAGGCGTATGAACTCATCTGCTTTCTTGTAGAATTTTTCAAGGGAATTTGGTTCCTTCATGTTTAGCCATTTTCCAAATTCACTCGACTTGCCAATGGCCCTCATCAGATAAGTCAAGATCATTCGTGGTTCTGCATTGTCTACCTCGGCCAGCGCTATATTAAAGCGATTTAAGAAAGATCTGATAGTTTCCCCTGGATTCTGTTCTAAACTTGACAACGACATGATATCTTTGGCTTTTGAAGCATATAGTCTGAACTGCTCCTTGAATTTCCGGGTTAGGTCAGAAAACTGATCTATAGACTGGATTGGTAGCTTGGTGAACCAAAGCAGGGCTACACCTTCCAGATATACAGGAAAATATCTGCACTTTATTTCATCAGAAGCTCTGGCACCTGTCATGTGCCAATCATACTTATACAAGAATTCGTTCGGGTCGCTTGTCCCCTTATAAGCTGGAATGGTTGGAGGAACGAACTTCCTCGGAAACTCAGCCTTTAAGATCCTTTCGGTAAACGCGGTTTTACTTGGAGCGAAACCCCAATCTTTCTGTCTTCATTCCTTTGCATGCTCTCTTTCACGATTTGTTGAACCATTTCAGAAAGATACCCCTCATCATTTCGAGCTTTAGATCCACCAACCTCAGGAAGTGTCTGCTCAAAGGGGCTGGCAGCCCTCTCAGGAACGTTCCTTTCTTCAGCATCATGAACGTTGCAAGCAAAGTTCCTTTCATTACTCATTGGTTGACGGTTTGCCCCAAGCAAATCGTTCAACCTATTCAAAATTTGAGCATTTTGGGCATTCTGAGCCTCCAATTGTGCACTTTGGGCATTTATCTGCTGGTTCAGCCCTAAGATTACAGCATCCAACTCTGCTTTTGTAACCCCAACAGGTGGAGTGGCTTGATTAGGTACTGGAGAATGGAAGTTCCCTCTTGAACATTTCCAGATCTAACAGATCTACTCCTTCTCCCTGGAGCCATGATTTCAGATAAACTTCTAGTCTTCAGAGAGATTACTTCAACAAACTTTCGTGGAGCAATGATGATAATTCACCCTGGTTCAATTCTCAGTGAAAGCACCAAAAATGTTAACGCTAAAATTTGAACGCTAACACCCCGGTGTGTAAAGTGTAGTTGTGAAAGCACCATCCGATGATTCGGGAACAGAGTATAAGCAGAAAACTGCAGAAAAAATAGTAAACAACAGCGATTTTATAGTGGTTCGGCTTAATAGTTTGCCTACGTCCACTTTGAATATCTTTATTGACGAATTCGTTATAGATCGATACAATTCTTCCCAAGTACAATACACTTTGAATTACTAAACACTTTGAACGAATGCCTTAAACTTCAATGTGAGTGAAAGTCTTCAAATCCATGTCGGATGCATGAGATTCCTTCTTGAAGTTGTTGGTAGCGTTCTACGTGTCTTGAAAGCTTTAAGTGTCGAGTCGGTTTGGAATGTAGCATAGTATCGGTGCTTGGAAAGAATGAGCCAAAAGTCCTTTGAACGTTGGAGATGGTCGCGTATTTATATGTGTGATTCTGGGCAGCAGTTTTTCGTTCAAGTCATGAGTCGTCACCGAATTTAGTTGAGTCGCAGCCGACCTATAGAGGCAAATCCACGGTCTAGTAGAGTTAAGCCGACTTACCTGATTTCACGCAAGTCCAAAGTCGTAAACGAGTTATGGGGCCAGGTCGTAAAATGATGAGGTATCCGATTCGCTTGCTTAGGTCGCGAATGACCTACCATAGGCCTTAGCTCGGTTTTCCCCATGAGTCGGCCAACATCTTTAAGGCATTAAGGTTATAACCCGGTGAGTCGCTGTCCCTGTTAAGTCGGCAACCAGTTGAGTCGTCACTCATTCTGAGTCGGTTC
This sequence comes from Allium cepa, assembly GCA_030765085.1. Lineage (NCBI taxonomy): Eukaryota > Viridiplantae > Streptophyta > Magnoliopsida > Asparagales > Amaryllidaceae > Allium > Allium cepa. The sequence goes on from CM060930.1 coordinate 240,147,380, forward strand.
ATAGGTTAGGTCGGCAACAAGCTAAGGCTGTTGAGTAAGAACTTCCTTTGAGCCTAAAGTCGGTCTGCTTCTCAAGTCCCTTAGGTCGGTATCCTTCTTAAACCTTATGCAGTTAGGTCGGTCTTCCATGCTAAGATACTAGGTCGGCATCCCTTTGTGCCTTGGGTCGGCAGAACTTGGGTCGCTAACTGTTTGATATGCTAGATCGGTGAGTCATGGCCGAGATGGAGTTAACAACTGCAAAGTACGATCTCGACCCACATGGCCTTCTTCATGTAGTTCCTTTATAATCTTCATTCTCAAACTGCAATCCGGTACGCATAAACGATTTCCTTTAAACAGAAAACCATCAACTAACACAAATTCATCAGTATCCCCATCCTTAACTTTCTCAACAAACTTTGCAAAGTAAGGATCCTCCTCAAACAATTCTGGTAATAATTCAAACCCTGTCACCTCAACTTTCATTGTAGTCAACAAATGGTTCCTTCTACTCAAAGCATCAGCCACACGATTCGTCACCCTAGATTTGTGCTTAAAAACAAAGGTAAATTGCTGTAAATATGCAATCCACGATGCATGTCTCGCTGAAATCTTATCCTGCCCCTGCAAATGCTTCAACGCCTCATGATCAGTGTAAAGAACAAACTCTTTCTGAAATAGATAATGCCTCCAATGTTTAACAGCTTGCACAAAAGCATAAAACTCAACATCGTATGTACTATATCTCATCTTTGCCCCTGATAACTTCTCACCGAAATAAGCAACTGGCCTCCCACTCTCGCTCAACACTCCTCCAATCCCAACCTTTGATGCATCAGTGTGTAGCTCAAACAACAACTGAAAATTTGGTAATACAAGAATTGGTGCTGTCGTCAAAAGTTCTTTGATTCGTTCGAAAGCAACCCCCGCTTCCTCCGACCAAGAAAACTGCTTCCCTTTCATACAATCAGTAACCGGTGCCATCACGCTACTGAAGTGTGGAATGAATCTTCGGTAGAATGATGCCAATCCATGAAAATTCTAACTTCAGTGATAGTTCTCGGTTGTGGCCAATTTCTATTAGCTTCAACTTTACTCTGGTCCACCTGGATTCCCTTCTCAGATACAACATATCACAAAAATAATACACTTCGAGTCATAAACACACATTTCTTCGTAGCTGCATAAAATTGTTCCTCACGAAGAATAATTAACACCTTTCTCAAATGCTCTACATGCTCCTCGGTGCTCGCACTATAAATCAGAATATCATCAAAGTAAACTACAACAAACTTTGCAATGTATGGTCTGAAAATTTGATTCATCACCCACATAAAAGTACTCGGTGCATTCGATAGACCAAACGGCATAACCAGCCATTCATATAAACCTTCCCTCGTCTTGAATGCGGTCTTCCATTCGTCTCCCGGTCTAATTTGAATCTGATGATAACCACTCTTCAAATCAATCTTCGAAAAGATAGTAGCCCCACTTAACTGATCCAGCAAGTCATCCAACCTTGGCATAGGAAATCTGTAGCGAACAGTAATTTTGTTCAAAGCTCTACTATCGGTACACATTCTCCATGTTCCATCCTTCTTCGGCACCAACAAGGCTGGTACTGCACAAGGACTCAAGCTTTCCTGAACACGTCCCTGTTCTAACAACTCTTCCACTTGCCTTCGTAACTCCTCATGTTCCTTCGGACTCATTCGGTAATGTGGTCGATGTGGTAACACCGCTCCCGGAACAAGATCAATTTGATGTTGAATGTCCCTCAGTGGCGGTAACTCCTTAGGCAACTCTTCTGGAAATACGTCTTCAAATTCTTTCAAAACTGGCTTTGCTTCTTCTGGAATTTCAACCTCTTCACTACACTCTCGCCCAATCAACAAATAGACTTCAGGCTCCTCTTCAACTTCCTTAACAAACTCCTTCAAAGATAGCAAAGTTTTCAGTTCTTCGATCTCCTCCAACTTGCTCTCCTTCTGTTGTTGCTTCTTAGGAACTAAAGTGATTTTAGTACCTTCAAACATGAAACTATAGTTATTAGCACGACCATCATGTTGTACTGCTCTATCAAACTGCCATGGTCTGCCCAACAACAGATGACACATATCCATGTCTACAACGTCACACCAAATTTCGTCTTTGTACTTCTTCCCAATAGAAAAATTCACACAAGCCCTTTGACACACCTTCACTTCACCACCATTCCTTAACCATGCCAACTTGTACGGTTTAGGATGCTTCTCAGTTTTCAAGTTCAACTTCCTTACTGCTTCTATAGAAATAATATTGTCACAGCTTCCAGCATCAATAACGAACTTGCAAACCTTTCCCAAAATAGTGCATGTCGACTGAAAAATATTGCTTTTCAACCAACTAGAATCTTCCTCTTGCTTTGGTGTAAGACAAGATCTCCTCATCATCAAATTACAACCCTCATCCCCAGACAATAAGTCTTCCTCCTCAACATAAGGTGCATTTGAACATTCTGCCTCCTCACCATCATCCTCCTCAACTTCTGCAACCATGGTTCTCTTCTTTGGCATCGGACATTCATTGCTTTTATGACCCAACTCCTGACAATTGTAACATTTGGAACCACTGCTGACCTTCGTCTTCTCAGCCTCCTTCACCATTGGTTTTGTAACAGGTTTAGGAATATTAGAACTTTCACTAACACCCTTCACTTGATTATCGGAATTAGTAAACACACCACCTCCACGCCTTCCTTGCTTCTCCCAAGCCAACGCTTTCTGGTGCGCTTCTGCAACAGATCTTGGATCAAACATATTAACCATATCCTGGATCTGCATTCTCAATCCCCCAATGAATCTAGCAGTTAGCTGTTCTTCCGTTTCCATAATATCATTCCTAGCAATGAGTTGGTAAAATTCATCTGCATAATCATTAACTGACTTCGTTCCTTGCCTCAGATTCTGCAACCTCTGGTACATAAGTGATTGATAGTTGTATGGTAAGAAAGTAGCTCTCATTAACTTCTTCATCTTCTCCCATGATTCAATCTTTGACTTTCCCATTCTCTCCCTTGTAAGTTTAGTTTGCTGCCACCATGCCAAAGCTCTCCCCCTCAACCTAGTAGCAACCAACTTCACTCTTCTATGCTCAGGAATCTCCTTGAAATCAAAGATCTCTTCAACATTTGACAACCAATCTAAGAATTCTTCAGTTACCATTCCACCTTTAAATTCAGGAATTTCCATCTTCATACCCGTTTCCCATCGACGATCATCATCCACATCCCGATATACATTTCGAACTTGGTCTCGATCTTGATAATGAATGCTAGCTCTATCACCCTCTTCACCAAAATCAAATGTACGCCTACATCGATCTCGACCATTATCATCCCTTCGTTCATGCATGCTTCTTTGACTATGTCTCTCTTCATCTCTATACGCCTCATTGTCAAATTCACGTTAACTTCTCTCTTTATGTCCATAGTCAGGATGATCTCTTCGTGATGAAATTGATGTTTCTCTTCTATCTCTAAAATAATGCGGTGATACCCTCCTCGCTTCCGTAACCGATGGCGAAACTAGGTTTCCTCCATGGTTCGAGTTTGGTGATCTCCTCCTTTGAGTTTGATTCAAATCATTCATCAACTTCTCTAACTTTCCAATGCCTTCATCAAATTTCTCATTAATACGTTGTTCCATAAGCTCGGCTTCTTCTCTTCTATACAACGCTTCAACATTTTGATGACGATTAGCTCTCCTTGGTGGCATGATTGAATCAACACAAACACTTCAACAAATCTTCAAAAATTCTTCAAATTTCAACAAAACAACAAGTCACGGCTCTACACTAGCTCGCACAACTCCTTAGCTCGGCACAAAGTAGCTCGGTTCAAGATGCAACCTAACTCGGCTCGGCCTTAAACAAATGATGCACGGCTCACACACTTCTCCAAAAATTCAAACACTTCTCCAAGTTTGATCCAAAATTAAATGGATCAAAATCTTCAAACTCGTTGCAACTTCAAGATGAACACGATGAACAACAACTTCAAACTTCAAATACTTGGCTCCAAGAATCAACTTAGCTATGATTGGCTAACTATGGCTCTGATACCAAAACTGACGCAGCGGATTAATCAAAAATAAACTTCAATCGGTGAAAGTAGCAATCGGTGGATTGATGAATACCAAAATGCCCAAATTCGTTGATCCGAAGATACCGAATTCTAGCTATCTCAAACACGTTGATAGCGCACTATACCGTGTTCAAAGATCTAAGATTCTTCGTACGTTGATCTAGCGCACTAGATACCGTGAATCGGCTTCTACGATCGTTGAACCGAGCGCACTCGATTAACCGAAAGAGGAGATAGGAGATTACACTCAACTACAAATTTTAGAAGAAAGCACACAACAATCAACAAGAAATTTTATTTAAAAATCAACTACCAAAAAGTTACAACTCACTCCCTATTTATAGCGCTTCACCACAGCTTCTTAAGTCGTATACGACTTACGACTCATCCCTAGGTCGTTGCCGACCTAACAGACACCCCGCATCTCAAATAGTATGCGACTTAAACCATAGCGACCTAAAACGCTACAACTCACGACTTATAATACATGGTACAGCACAACCCAGGTCGCACACGACTTATCAACATACACGGGATGCGACTTACGACTCAAGGCAATTACAACACAACACAACACTTAGGTCGTATACGACTTACGACACAAGAAGTAAACGACTCAACCTTCCACGACTCATAGAAAATCTACACATCCAGGCTTACGACTTAAGACTCCCAACGACTCAAGCTCTTAGGTCGTAACTCGTAACTCGTTAACATCCTTCTCTGTTCTCCAGTTAGGTCGTGGACGACCTAGGCCTTCAACTTCTACTCTGTTAAGTCGTGAACGACTCATGCCGCTGCTCTTAACTCGTGTACGACTCATCAAAGTTGAACGACTCAGGTTCCCACTAAGTCGTAACTTCTTTGCATCCTTCTTGTTAAGTCGCAAACGACTTAAAATCACTTCGTTAGGTCGCAAACCATTGGAGTTAGGTCGCAGCTCCTTTCCCTTAAGTCGTGGACGACTTAGCTCCGCTTCCTTAAATCGTGGATGACTTATACCTTTGACCTGAGCTGCATCATACCCCAATAACCATCTGCCCTTTTGAATGGTTTGGAATCGACACGTGTATTTGACCGTCGGTTTAAACTGTCCAAAAAGGCGGGTCGTTACAATTAAGATGTGTAATTTTATATAAGAAGTTCATATGTATTCATTTAAAGGCTAAATGAAATAAAACATTTATAAACCTTTATAAAATCAAAGAAATTTCTTTTTATATTAAAAGTGTACATATGTTAAGCATTTAAATTATAAGGAAGACACTTGTAATTACTTTACAAACTTAAGTAACAAGTGGCATGCTAATTTATTTTTGAAAATAAATTATTATAGATAAGAAAATCTAGAAATTCATTTAGTTTAAAAACATTATCTTCAAAACTGTATGAAGTTCAATTCAACTTCAACTCTAAGCAAAGACGTATGGAGATCAACTACAAATCTAGAACCAAAGGGAAAGGGGGTCAGCTGCAAATCTATATTTAACTGTTGAAAAAAAATTAAAAATCAACTTCAACAGCAAATTGCAAAACCCAGATTCAACTAGCACTTAACAGTTCCAGGAAATGATCTGTTTTCTGTTTTTCTAGAACAAGGTGAGTAAACACATTTTGTTTATCTAGATTTAACTAAATTGCATGTGATGGTTTTGAAATGCCTCAAATTCTTCAGTTTGTATTTATCTGGATGTGCATGTATATATATGCATGTGAGGTATTTGATTTTATATGCATACTGTACTCTGTAATCTAAGCAGTGATAGTTGTTTTCAAAAATTCCCAACACCAAATCAAACAAATTTTAGATCTTGATGTATGAATGAAAATTGTTTGTTAATGAATAAAAATGTTTTTAAAAGTAATTCTAGGATTTTAAATTAAGCAAAAGAGTTGAAAATGGGGATAGCAGTGAAAGTTTCTTTTTCAGGTTAAAAATCAACTATCTTAATTACGAATTCGAATTATGGAAATGGATTTGTGTTGGGAAATCACGAATTTTAATCCTCATTTCTTGATTTTTAGTTTGTTAATTCTTGTGGAAACTTGAACGGTGCGAATTTGGGCATTTGGTGATTTGCCATTGATCGGCGGTGATAGGGGAGCCGAAATCTGGGTTGAAGGTGGCCTAGGGGATGACGGTCGTAGGAAAAATAGGTAGGCAATTTATTTGTAGACGTGGTGGCCAGGGGTGATCAGATTAGGGTTTAGCACACTGGTTCTTGAAGTTGCCTTTCAGTGGGTTATTCTTCATCGTGGCTTGATCGATGTCGATTGCATGGCTTGTTGGAGGAGCTGGGGATTGAGACGTTGATGCGGTAAAGAGGGCAGAGGTGCTTGAGGTCGGAGTTGCCGGAGCAAGGGAATTTTCGGTTGGCGTAAGTCCGTCGAATTGCTCGATTTCGATTTGTAAGGGGATATTTGATTCTGGGTTCTCGAGAATGTTTGTTGAGGTATTTGTGGTCATCGAGAATCATGGCCATGACCTTCAGGGGTCGGAGGTGGTGGTTGACGTGCACCGCGTGCACGTTGTTCTGGGCCGCTTGAAGCTTGAGGAATGGCGATTTCTTTTCGTGTTGTGCTCGAATTTTTCTGATATCGTCTCGAAGCAGGAATTTAATGTGAGTGCACCATGTTTGGTTCGAAAGGAATACGAGTTTGACTCGAGATGCTAGTGTGTTGCTTGTTGTTCAGGTTCTCAAGTATTTAAGTTTGAACAATTGAAGTTTTCTGAGTTGATGTTTTTTGTTTAAGGCAACGTTTTTAAGTTTTGAAAGAAAAATAAAAAAAATCAGGTTGTAAATATAATTAAAGTAGAATCATATTTCAAATATGATTGCTAAAACTAGTTTTAATAAAGTAGATGGTCTGAGGAAGTATTTAATGTAAATACAAGTTATTCTTAATTAAGTAAGTTGATATAATTAAGAATAATTGATTGACGAAATAAATTAAAACTTAATTACTTTTTAATTAGCAATGATTACATAAAGAAGTAATTAAGGAAATGAATGTAATTAAGATTAAGTGATTTATTAATTGAATAATTAATTAATGTAATTTAGTTTAGGTTAATTAATTAATAATAATCACTTATTAGTTAATTGGATAGTTACTGGGTAAAGTAATTAATGTGTAATTACTGAATTAAGGATGGACAATTACATATAGGAGTAATTAGTCGATAATTACTTATGGGAATAAATAAATGGAAGTGACTTAGGGTAAATCATTTGATGTTACTAACTAAAGGACTAATTAATAAAATTGGTTTGAAGGTTAATTAATTAAAGAGTTAATTAATTTATTGAAGGATTTAGGTTCATTAATTAAAGAAAGTAATTCGTTATAAAAGTAATTATGGATTATTTAATTTGTATTAAGGGATATTGATTAATAATTAAGGTTATTAATCGATAGTTGATGAATAAACTAATCAGTTAATTAAAGGTTAATTAATTGATTATGTAATAATTGATAATAATTATTTTGAATTAAATTAAATAATAATTGGGGATTTTTAATTTATAACCAAAGGATAATTAATCTGGAATCAGGGATTAATAAATTGCTTGATTGAGTTAATCAAGGATGTGATTAATTAATTAAGGTTAGCAATTAATTAATGATTTTATAAGCATGATTAAGTGATTAATTCTTAAGGAGTTAATTTAATTTGAGTAATTAAATTAATTATGATATGAATTGATAATGCTTGCTTATGGATGATCGGTTATTGAATGTCTAAATTGGATGATATCTATTGAATTGATATCTATTGATGAATAACCAAGATTGATTAATGAATATAATTAAGTTAAAAGTTAATTATTATATGAAATTTAAGAATAATTTACTAATAAAGGTGATTAGAGGATTATTGAATTAAAGTAATTAATGGAAGTGATCAATCTTGCTTATTAATTAAATTATGATGAATACTTAGAATTGGTTGATATCTCTGTTATGTATTGATATGTGATATGATATGTTGGATGGACAATGATAATGTGATTATCAATCAATTAGGAATTCCTGTGTAAAATATTATCCGATAGTTAAAGTTAAGTTGTATTAACGTGGGTTAAGATGACATTGGATTCGAAGAGACAGGAGTCGGGTATTAGTAAATACCCGAAACCACTTCGATTTTTTTATAATTTGACGTGTGGAATCAATAGAATGAGATGGAATGATTAAAGTGATTGGACCATTTAATCTAAGTTATAATACATAGAAATTGATGTGTTATGTAAGTAATGTCTATAATGACTTGTGAAGTTGTAAATTGTTACAAGTTACCCTGAGTTACCCCAGGTTTATATAAGTTGTATGTTTTGGTATTCCATGTTAGATGAGTTTACTCACGCTGGTTTCCAGCCTGACCCGGGTGTTACTATGATGTAATGCTCGGGTCAGACCGAGTATTACATATTTTTAGGTAGGGACGTTCTGGAGCTCAGGAGGCGAGCTGGATGGCTGGAACGTATGTATGGAGCGTACTCGCTGTGATATAGAGTTGTATATCTAGGACATGTTGATTTAGAACTGTCCTGTGTTGTGTAAATGTTGTAACTCTGATATATATAATGTAAATGTACTGATACAGTTCATTTTGTAAACTGTTATTATGTGATATTATATTTTATCCGCTGCGAATGTGAGATTCTGAGTTTGAGTTTTCTATTCTTCTTGTTTCTTTTTCTTCTTTTCTCTAACTATCTGGAAATTTCGGGTCCGAAATTTTTGGGTCGTTACATTTGGTATCAGAGCTGAAGGTTAAGCGAGAACTTTGGCTCTGTTGGGATTACTCATCAAGAATAGGGTAAATGGTACCCTAGAATGAGTTGAATGTATATATATACGAGAGAGCATACTTGTTATTTTCTTATATAAAGGTTTTTAAATGATTTCAAAAGTAAACGAATCTTATATAAGAAATAGATTATCTATTATATTTAGGAAATTGGTTGTAGTATTAATTAAATTAAAAATAATAGTAAGAATTAAATTAAGAACTAATAGAATGCAACCAAATTGAAATTGGAATTTAATATAAGTTTGAAATGGATTCAAACTAAAATTTGAAATCTTGAATTGAAGAAGTATTTCAAAAATAAGAGAATTTGTTAAGAATTGAAACCAAGGGTGGTTTAAATTTTAAAATTTGACTTGGTGAGCCAAGAAGTAAATATGCATATGTGTGGATATACTTAAATATGAAAGATGATATGAGATATACTCTGAATGTTGAGTTTTAAATTGGGAATGAGATGTGAAAACCCAAAGTGATAAGTTTTTGAACTTATAGATGGGAAAGAATTTTGAAATTTGAAATGGAGAATTCCAGTTTGAGTAAGGTTAAACGAGATGGATTGAATTTAACTCGGAGGAAGTTAAATAAGTTTGAATGAACAATCTGATTTGGAAATTTCAAGATGAAATTGAGATTTAATTTGGGGAGTTAAATGGTTAATCTGAATTGGGAGTTTGTGTGATTTCAAAATGGGTTTGAGATCTGGAAATTGTAAATTGATGGATGCTTTATGATGAATTAGATTATATCATCCTACTGTTGTTAAAAATCTTTAAGTTGTGAATTAGATTTGTTTAAATGAATGAGAAATGGAGTATGGTAATCCATTGTTGGGATAAAAAGGTAAATTGATTTAAAAGAATTAAATCACATTTGAAGTATTAACTCGAATTTATATAATTCGAGATGGTTTAAATTTAAAATTTGAATTTGAATTGGTTCAAATTGAATTTGATTTGAATTAATTTAAATGGTGATTGAAGATGTATGAGTATAAGATTCAAATGGAAAATTTGAATTAAAATTTGATTTGGAACTGTAATTAAAGTTGAAAATTGGGTAGAAATCAAGAATAATTCAACTTGATTTGGAAATGGAATTTGAAATTGAGATTAATTCAAACTAGAGTTGAAATGAATTAAAATTGGAACTAGTTCAATTGAAATTTACTTGAATTAGTAGAATTTGAGATCAAAGATCGAATAAAGTTAAATTTGCAAAGAAACTGAGGTTAATTCAACTTGAATAGGGGTTGAGTCAATTTCAATAGAAATTGAAGTTATTTAAATTGGAGTTAAGTCAATTTAAATGAAAGTGGAATTTAAATTGAATTGATTGGGAATTGAACAGTTTTGACTCTGGACTGTTTTTAATATAAATGGTTTCAATATAAACCTATTTTTCTGAGCTATTCATTATATATATAACCATCTTTTAAAATCCAAACTATCTTATACTTGTTTTACAATTATTTTTTGAAACTGTTTAACAAATTTTCACTGTTTTATAAACTAATTACTATATTTCAACTGTTTTACAAAATTAATTACTATCTTACTATTACTTTGCAATTATCTAAGATTTTTATAATTATTTTAACTATTTCCTAAACTACTTTACACCTATTTTACAAACTAGTAATTATTTTCCAACTACTTATCTATTTTTAAAATTTCTCAAGCTATTTTCTAAATAAACTGGTCGGAGTTCAAACTGTTAATGGTTAAATACCCAATCGAGATAAGAATAGAGGTGATAATCCAAATGGAATTGGAGCAGTTGTGAATAAGTGAATGAAAATCAAAGTGTATGTGAATAGAAGGAGAATTGATTTGGCTAATAACCAATAAAGATAAATACGTAGGTGTACGTATGTTATTCTATTCGCATAGTGATTTGATCTAGATTCGAACACAGAATTTCGAGATAGTTATATCGATCCGAGTGGGATTTTTCACTCGATTTTCGACGGCGAACCTGCATATGGATTGTTGATTGGTTCTGGATGTTCTCTATCATAGCTATAACTATGCAAGGAGAATGACGGTTTCTGATCAAGAAACCAGATCTGTGTCCGCACTAGGAAGTCGGGTGGACGATACAAGTTCGGAAGTAAAATTGTATGATCGAATAAGTGATCAGATTGGTATAGCATACTAATAATATGTGTACATCGTACGGATTTGGATGAAAATGATATTGAAAAGAGTTATCAAATTTGGATATCTGATTTTGAGTAAACAAAGAAAATATCTTTATTTTATAAGATAAAACCCCCCTTGTTAAATCTCTTGCCAGCAGAAAAGGATTTTGAAAATGTTTGAAGTATAAAAGGAGTTTGACTCAGCGGATAATAACGAAATGATATAGATCGATGAAAGTAGCAAACAGTGGATTGAAGATACTGAAATGCCCAAATTCGTTGATCACAAAGATACCGAATTCTAGCTATCTTCGACACGTTGATCGCGCACGATACCGTGAAAGAAGACCTACAATTCTTCAAACGTTGATCAAGCGCACTTGATACTGTGAATTGGCTTCAACGATCGTTGATTCGAGCGCACTCGAATAACCGAAAGTGGAGATAGGAGATCACACTCAACTACCAATTTAGGTGAAAGCACACAACAATCAAGAAAAGTTTTTATTCAACAATGAACTCCTCAAAATGTACAACACACTCCCTATTATAGCATTTCACAACCGGTGCCTTAAGTCGTTCATGACTAACGACTCATCATATGTCGGCAGCGACTCAACGTACACGGTTTATCAGTTATAACACAATGCCGACTCAACTTAGGTCGCCAGCGACCTATCCATATACGAATCAACTGATTACACGACATAACAAACACACAGCGACTCAATATAAGACGACCTACGAGTTACGACTCATCAACATTACAACGCCACAAGGTCAAGCGACTCAACCATATTTACAACACGAGTTACGACTTAAGAAAATACATCACAACAACGACTTAAATGTTACAAACGACTCATGAGTTAGGTCGTTCGCGACCTACAGAAGTTAGGTCGTTCGCGACCTAAAGAAGCTGTAACCAGAATTCTTCCCAATCCTATTCATACGACCTAACTAGGTCGTAGGTCGTTACAACGACCTATCACTTGGTAGCTATCTGAACGTCCTTCCTTGTAACGACCTAACTCCGAACGACTTATCAAGTTGACTCATTCTTCACTAAGTCGCGAAATCCCACTAGGTCGTAGCCGACCTAAAACATCTTCAGTAGGTCGTTGCCGACCTAAGTCTTCTTTCTTAGCGCTTGTAGCTATAGGTCGTAGACGACCTAAATATGTCGAGCGACTTAAGGCTTGGTTAAGTCGTTGCTCCTTCCCATGTGACCTGTTAGGTCGTTCCTCCTCCGCATGTGACCCGTTAGGTCGGTGCTGACCTTCATTAACTCGTGAACGACCTAAGCCTTGTGCTTCCGTAGGTCGTACTGCATCATCCTCACCTGGTTGACAGAAATTCGACCTCGAATTTTCACCATCTTCTTCCACAACAAGTTTAGTTCCATGGTATGGAATTAAATATTTGACGTTGAAAACATCAGAAGTATGAACATCTTTTGGTAACTTCAATTGATACGCATTCTCATTGATTTTCTTTAGAATTTCAACTGGACCAATTTTCCGCGCTTTCAATTTATTGTACGTTCCCACCGGAAAACGATCTTTTGTCAACACTGCGTAAACCAAATCACCTTTGATAAATTCAACACTTCGTCACTTCAAATCTGCAGTTCACTTATACTTCTCATTTGCCTTCTCCAATCGTTCCTGAACGATCTTATGACATTCGGTCAACCCATCAACAAAATCTATAGCTCGTTTAACCGTCCCCTTTGGTTGTGGCACTACCGTTAGGTCCAACGGTCCCCTTGGTAAATTTGAATATACAATCTGAAATGGACTGAATCCCGTACTACGATTCACTGCATAATTATGAGCAAACTCTGCTTGGCATAACTTCATGTCCCAACTCTTCAGATTGTCCTTCACAAGACATCGCAACAAATTTTCCAACGATCTGTTAACAACTTCGGTCTGTCCATCTGTCTGAGGATGATAAGCGCTGCTAAAGTTTAACTTCGTTCCCACCATCTTCCACAAACTTAGCCAAAAATGACTTAAAAATATTGTATCCCTGTCCGAAACGATAGATTCTGGTAACCCATGAAGTCTATAGATCTCTTTGAAATATAACTGAGCAACGAGAACAGCATCCGCCGTCTTCTTACAAGCAATAAAATGTACCATCTTCGAGAAACGATCCACCACCACATATATAGAGTTATTTCCCCTTTGAGTTCTCGGCAAACCCAGCACGAAATCCATGCTAATGTCTACCCATGGTTTTGTAGGAACAGGTAATGGCATATACAATCCCGCATTTGTAGCTGTTTCTTTCGAAACCTGACAAACATGACATCTACGTACAAACCTTTCAACCTCTTTCCTCATTGACGGCCAAAAGTAAGATTGAGAAATCAAATGCAACGTACGATCACGGCCCACATGTCCTTCTTCGTGTAACTCCTTGATAATGTTCATTCTCAAGCTGCTTTCTGGAATACATAACCGATTTCCCTTAAACAGAAAACCATCCATCAAAACAAATTCATTAGTACTCCCCTCCTTGACTTCCTCAACAAATTTCTTAAAGTAAGGATCCTCTTCAATCAGCTCTGGCAATAATTCAAAACCTGTCACTTCAACCTTCATTGTCGTTAGTAAATGACTCCTCCTACTCAAAGCATCAGCCACACGATTCGTCACCCCTGATTTGTGCTTAACAACAAAAGTAAACTGTTGTAAATACGCGACCTATGAAGCGTTCCTAGCTGAAATTTTGTCCTGCCCTTGCAAATGCTTCAAAGCTTCATGATCCATATAGAGAACAAACTCCTTCTGAAACAGGTAATGTCTCCAGTGCTTCACAGGTTGAACAATTGCGTAAAACTCAACATCATAAGTGCTATATCTCAACTTAGCTCCAGACAACTTCTCACTGAAATAAGCAACTGGTCTTCCTTTCTGACTCAAAACTCCACCAACCCCAACCTTCGATGCATCAATATGTAATTCAAACAACAACTGAAAATCCGGTAAAACTAGAATTGGTGCTGTCGTCAATAGTGTCTTGATCTTCTCAAAAGCAACCCCTGCTTCCTCTGACCACTCAAACTTCTTTCCTTTCATACAATCGGTTATAGGTGTCATCACACTACTAAAATGTGTAATGAATCTTCGATAGAAAGATACCAATCCATGAAAAATCCTCTCTTCAGTAATTGTCTTTGGCTGCGGCCAACTCCTGACAGCTTCTACTTTACTTTCATCCACTTGAATTCCTTCTTTCGATAGAACATATCCCATAAACAAAACACTGGGCGTCATGAACACACACTTCTTCGTTGCAGCATAAAATTTCTCCTGCCGTAGAATCAACAGTACTTCTCGCGCATGCTGGATGTGTTCTTCCATACTCCCACTATAGATTAAAATATCATCAAAGTAAACAACCACGAATTTCCCAATGAATGGTCTGAAAATATGGTTCATCATTCTCATAAAAGTACTCGGTGCATTCGATAAACCAAACGGCATAACCAACCATTCATATAGACCTTCCCTAGTTTTGAAAGCAGTATTCCACTCATCACCCGGCCTAATACGAATTTGATGGTATCCACTTTTCAAGTCAATCTTTGAAAACACCACTGCCCCACTCAACTGATCTATCAAATCATCGAATCTCGGCATAGGAAATCTATATCTCACAGTGATCTTATTTAGAGCCCGACTGTCCGTACACATCCTTCACGAACCATCCTTCTTTGGCACCAATAAGGCTGGCACTGCACAAGGACTCAAGCTCTCCTGAACACGCCCCTGTTCTAACAACTCCTCCACCTGCCTCCTCAGTTCCTCATGCTCCTTAGGACTCATTCTGTAATGTGGCCTGTGTGGTAATACTACCCCTGGCACAAGATCAGTCTGATGCTGAATATCCCTCAACGGTGGTAACTCCGTTGGCAACTCTTCAGGAAACACATCACTGAATTCTTCCAATACTGGCTTTACTTCTTCAGGTATTCCAACAGATTTAGTAGCTTCACATCCAATCAACAAAAACACCTCTGGACCCTCCTCTACTTCTTCAATGAATTCCTTCAAAGTCAATAAAGTCTTCAGCTCCTCAATCTCTTCTGACTTGCTTTCTTCTTATTGTCTCTTCTTTGGAACCAAAATGATCTTAACAACTTCAAACATAAAACTGTAGCTATTGGTCCGACCGTCATGTTGTACTGCTCGATCATACTGCCATGCTCTTCCCAAAAGCAAATGACAAACATCCATCTCAACCACATCACACCAGATCTCGTCTTTTTACTTCTTCCCAATGGAAAATGGAACTCGAACTCGCCTGTCCACCTTCACCTCTCCTCCTTTCCTCAACCACGCTAACTTATAAGGATTTGGATGCTTCTCCGTTTTCAGCTTCAACTTTCTCACAGCTTCGGTAGAAATAATATTGTCACAACTTCCTACGTCAATCATAAATTTACAAACCTTCCCCAGAATAGTGCACGTTGACTGAAAGATGTTACTCCTCAACCAACTAGCCTCTTCTTCCTGCTTCGGTATTAAACAAGACCTCCTCATCATTAGATTACATCCTTCATCTCCCAACGCGATATCCTGTTCATCCTCCTCAACTGGACTAGAATAACCTTCACCAACATCCTCACCTTCAACTTCAGTAATCATAGTTCGTTTCTTCGGCTTCGGACATTCATTACTCTTGTGACCCACTTCCTGGCAATTGTAACATTTGAAACTGTTGTTGACCTGCCTTCGCAACTTCATTCACAACTGGTTTACTGACAGCTTTAGAAACATTGGAACTCCCACTAGCTCCTTTGCTCTGAATATTGGAACTTGTAAACACACCACCTCCACGTCTTCCCTGCTTCTCCCAAGCCAACGCTTTCTGATGTGCTTCTGCTACAGATCTAGGATCAAACATGTTCACCATATCCTGGATCTGCATCCTCAACCCTCCAACAAATCTAGCAGTCAATTGTTCCTCTGTCTCCATTACATCATTTCGAGCAATCAATTGATAAAATTCATCAGCATAATCATTAACAGTCTTCGTCCCTTGACTCAGATTCTGCAACCTCTGATACATGAGTGATTGATAATTGTAAGGCAAAAATGTAGCTTTCATCAGTTTCTTCATCTTCTCCCATGATTCCATCTTTGACTTTTCCATTCTCTCCCTTGTAAGTTTAGTTTGCTGCCACCATGCCATAGCTCTTCCCCTCAACCTAGTAGCAAACAACTTCACTCTTCTATGCTCAGGAACCTCCTTGAAATCAAAGATCTCTTCAACATTAGACAACCAATCTAAGAATTCTTCTGCAACCATTCCACCCTTAAATTCTGGAATTTCCATCTTCATACCCGACTCCCATCGTCGATCATCATCTACATCCCGATGTGAATTTCGAACTTGGTCTCAATCTCGATAATGAATGCTAGCTCTATCACCCTCTTCATCAAAATCAAATGTACGTCTATATCGATCTCGACCATTATCATCCCTTCGATCACGCATGTCCCTTCTACTATGTCTCTCTTCATCTCTATATGGCTCATCTTCAAACTCACGTGGAGTTCTTCTCTCTTCATGTCCATGGTCATGGTAATCTCTCCTTGAAGAAATTGATGTTTCTCTTCTCCCTCTAAAAGATTGCGGTGATACCCTTCTCGCTTCCGTAACCGATGGCGAAACTCGGTTTCCTCCATGGTTCGAGATTGGTGATCTCCTCCTTTGAGTTTGATTCATATCAATCATCAACTTCTCTAACTTTCCAATACCTTCATCAAATTTCTCATTAATACGTTGTTCCATTTGCTCGGCCTCTTCTCTTCTATACAAAGCTTCAACATTTTGATGACGATTAGCTCTCCTTGGCGGCATGATTAAATCAATACAAACACTTCAACAATTCAAACAAGATTTGCACAAACTCAACAAGTTCGGCCCTAACTTCAAACTCCTTTCAAACTTTGATCCATAATGGAATGAATCGAAAGCTTCTGACTTGTTGCAACTTCAAGATGAACATGATGAACACCAAACTCCAAACTCCTTGGCTCCAAGACTCGGCTTAGCTATGATTGGCTAAGTCTAGCTCTGATACCAAAAACTGACGCAGCGGATAATAACGAAACGATATAGATCGATGAAAGTAGCAAACGGTGGATTGAAGATACTGAAATGCCCAAATTCGTTGATCACAAAGATACCGAATTCTAGCTATCTTCGACACGTTGATCCAGCACGATACCGTGAAAGAAGATCTACAATTCTTCAAACGTTGATCAAGCGCACTTGATACCGTGAATTGGCTTCAACGATCGTTGATTTGAGCGCACTCGAATAATCGAAAGTGGAGATAGGAGATCACACTCAACTATCAATTTAGGTGAAAGCACACAGCAATCAAGCAAAGTTTTTATTCAACAATCAACTCCTCAAAATGTACAACACACTCCCTATTTATAGCATTTCACAACCGGTGCCTTAAATCGTTCACGACTTACGACTCATCATATGTCGGCAGCGACTCAATGTACACGGCTTATCAGTTACAACACAATGTCGACTCAACTTAGGTCGCCAGCGACCTATCCATATACGACTCAACTGATTACACGACTTAACAAACACACAGCGACTCAATACAAGACGACCTACGAGTTACGACTCATCAACATTACAACGCCACAACGTCAAGCGACTCAACCATATTTACAACACGAGTTACGACTTAAGAAAATACATCACAACAATGACTTAACTGTTACAAACGACTCTTGAGTTAGGTCATTCGCGACCTACAGAAGTTAGGTCGTTCACGACCTAAAGAAGCTGTAACCAGAATTCTTCCCAATCCTCTTCATACGACCTAACTAGGTCGTAGGTCGTTACAACGACCTATCACTTGGTAGCTATCTGAACGTCCTTCCTTGTAACGACCTAACTACGAACGACTTATCAAGTTGACTCGTTCTTCATTAAGTCGCGAAATCCCACTAGGTCGTAGCCGACCTAAAACATCTTCAGTAGGTCGTTGCCGACCTAAGTCTTCTTTCTTAGCGCTTGTAGCTATAGGTCATAGACGACCTAAATATGCTGAGCGAATTAAGGCTTGGTTAAGTCGTTGCTCCTTCCCATATGACCTGTTAGGTCGTTCCTCCTCCTCATGTGACCCGTTAGGTCGGTGCCGACCTTCATTAAATCGTGAACGACCTAAGCCTTGTGCTTCCGTAGGTCGTGCTACATCAGAGTTTATACAAGTTTGATATGATCCAAAGTTTTGAAAGATTTTATATATCTGAATATATATATATATATATATATATATATATATATATATATATAAAGGATCATATGAGGATTTTGGGAAAAAGATTTTAGGAACCTATGGATTTGGAAAGGCTTTTGATTTTTGGGTACAATCAATATGAGAATTTGGAAAGCCTAGTTTGAGAATTATCGATTTTGGAATAATCGATTTTGATTAAGGATCTTTGTATGAGATCATACTAGGTGTATGATTTAAAGATACTATATATGGCGCAGCGGATTAATCAAACAAAACTTCAATCG
Organism: Allium cepa; assembly: GCA_030765085.1. Lineage (NCBI taxonomy): Eukaryota > Viridiplantae > Streptophyta > Magnoliopsida > Asparagales > Amaryllidaceae > Allium > Allium cepa. Next base: position 240,166,019 of record CM060930.1, read on the forward strand.
ATGAAATGTAGCAATCGGTGAGTTGAAGATACCAAAATGCCCAAGTTCGTTGATCCAAAGATACCGAACTCTAGCTATCTCAAACACGTTGATAGCGCACTATACCGTGTTCAAAGATCTACGATTCTTCGCACGTTGATCTAGCGCACTAGATTCCGTGAATCGGCTTCAACAAACGTGGATTCGAGCGCACTCGAATGACGTAAGTGGAGATAGGAGATTACACTCAACTACCAATTGGTATGAAAGCACAAAGCTAACAAAAGAGAATTTTTATTCAAAATCAACAACCTCAAAATGTACAACACACGCGCTATTTATAGCTTTCACAACTCAACACACACAAACCCTCACCTGACTCTTAGGTCGGCGACGACTTACGACCTAACTTAGGTCGCGGCCGACTCAACACAAGGCAGCTCAACTCCAGAACGACTCAACCCTGGCCGACTTAACAAGCACGACCTTCATACATCATCATATGACCTTAAGACGACTCACCATAGGTCGTATGCGACCCAACACTTCATATACATGACCGACTCAACATTACCCCTAGGTCGGTAACGACCTAAAATACAACACTCACAACCCATAGGTCGGTAACGACCTAAAATGCAACACGATCCACTACATACCGACTTAAAACTCACGACATACGACTTACAACATACAACAGTACACGACTCATCACAACAAACGACTCACGACTCATACTAGGTCGGCAACGACCTACGACTCACGACTCATAACTTCAGCGTCTCAACATCCTTCCTTCGACTCAAGCTCCCATCAGTTGAATCCTTCTCCTTCTTGATGCTATCTCGGTCACGACTTATGGATACGTTGTTAAGTCGTGTACGACTCATCAAGTATGCACACTCCAAGTTTCCCTTGAGTCGTAACCCTGTTCCATTATCCCGTATACGACTCAAGCTCGCACGACTCAAACCCGATGCCTCTTTTATGCGGTTCAAATTGTTGTTAACTCGAAACTTGCTATCCCGTGCACCATTAAGTCGGAAACGACTTAACCCTGCCTTCCTAAGTCGCGTACGACTTAACCTCTCTATGAGTCGTGTACGACTCATCCTTGTTAGAAATTTTGGTTGCATTTCTTCTCTGTTCTGAGCTGCATCATCCTCCCCTGGTTGAGAAAAATTCGACCTCGAATTTGTAAATTCTTCCTCAACCATCTCACCTCCATGATATGGAATTAAATGTTTGACGTTAAAAACATCAGAAGTATAAACATCATCTGGTAACTTTAATCGATAAGCATTCTCATTGATTTTCTTCAAAACTTCAATTGGACCAATTTTTCGTGCCTTCAACTTGTTATAAGCACCCACCGGAAAACGATCCTTTGTTAATACGGCATAAACCAAATCACCTTCTTTAAATTCAACATTTCGACGTTTCAAATCTGCAGACTTCTTATACTTCTCATTCGATTTCTCCAATCGTTCCTGAACGATTTTATGACATTCAGTCAGCTCATCAACAAAATCAGCAGCTCGTTTAACTGTTCTCTTTGACTGTGGTACAACTGCTAAATCCAACGGCCCCCTAGGTAAACTTGAATAAACAATCTGAAACGGACTGAATCCTGTGCTACGATTTACTGCATGATTATGAGCAAATTCTGCCTGGCATAGCTTCATGTCCCAACTTCTCAAATTATCCTGTACAAGACAACGCAACAAATTCCCCAATGACCTGTTAACAACTTCTGTCTGTCCATCAGTTTGTGGATGATAAGCACTACTAAATTTCAGTTTCGTTCCCACCATCTTCCACAAACTCAGCCAAAAGTGACTCAGAAAACGAGTATCTCGATCAGAAACAATAGATTCTGGTAAACCATGAAGTCTATAAATCTCCTTGAAAAATAACTGTGCTACTCGAACTGCATCTGCTGTCTTCTTGCAAGCAACAAAATGTGCCATCTTCGAAAATCTGTCCACCACAACAAATATCGAATCATTTCCCCTTTGAGTTCTCGGCAAACCCAAAACGAAATCCATGCTGATATCAACCCATGGCTTAGATGGTACTGGTAATGGCATATACAACCCTGCATTCGTTGCTGTCCCTTTTGAAACTTGGCAAATATGACATCGCTCCACAAATCTCTCAACTTCTTTTCTCATCGATGGCCAAAAGTAAGATTGCGAAATCAACTGTAAAGTACGATCACGGCCCACATGCCCTTCTTCATGTAATTCCTTCACAATCTTCATCCTCAAACTACAGTCCGGTATGCATAAACGATTCCCTTTAAACAGAAAACCATCAACCAACATGAATTCATCGGTACTCCCATCCTTCACTTTTTCAACATATTTCACAAAGTAAGGATCTTCTTCAAGCATCTCTGGCAACATTTCAAACCCCGTCACTTCAATCTTCATTGTCGTTAGTAAATGACTCCTCCTACTCAAAGCATCTGCTACTCGATTCGTCACCCCTGATTTGTGTTTAACGACGAAAGTAAACTGCTGCAAATAAGCAATCCACGACGCATGTCTCGCAGAAATCTTATCTTGCCCCTGTAAATGTTTCAAAGCTTCGTGATCAGTGTACAGAACAAATTCCTTCTGAAATAAGTAATGTCTCCAATGCTTAACCGTCTGAACAACAGCATAAAACTCAACATCGTATGTACTGTATCTCATCTTTGCCCCTGACAACTTTTCGCTGAAATAAGCAACTGGCTTCCCATTCTGGCTCAGAACTCCTCCAATACCAACCTTCGAAGCATCAGTATGCAATTCAAACAACAACTGAAAATTAGGTAGAACAAGAATTGGTGCAGACGTCAACAATTCCTTGATCCTTTCAAAGGCAACCCCCGCTTCCTCTGACCACACAAACTGTTTACCCTTCATGCAATCAGTCACTGGAGCCATCACGCTACTGAAGTGTGGTATGAACCTTCGGTAGAATGACGCTAGCCCATGAAAACTTCTCACTTCTGTAATTGCCTTTGGCTGTGGCCAATTCTTGACTGCTTCAACTTTGCTCTGGTCAACTTGAATACCTTTCCCTGAAACAACATACCCCAGGAATAAAACACTAGGTGTCATAAACACACATTTCTTTGTAGCAGCATAAAATTGTTCTTCACGAAGAATAAACAACACTTCTCTCAGATGTAGAACATGTTCCTCCGTACTCCTGCTATAAATCAAAATATCATCGAAATAAACCACGACGAACTTCCCAATGAATGGCCTAAAAATTTGATTCATCACCCGCATGAATGTACTTGGTGCATTTGACAATCCAAATGGCATAACCAACCATTCGTACAACCCCTCTCTAGTTTTGAAAGCTGTCTTCCATTCGTCTCCAGGTCTGATACGAATTTGATGATAACCACTCTTCAAATCAATTCTCGAGAATATAGTTGCCCCACTCAACTGATCCAACAAATCATCCAACCTCGGCATAGGAAATCTGTAACGAACAGTGATCTTATTCAAAGCTCTACTATCAGTGCACATTCTCCAAGTTCCGTCCTTCTTTGGTACTAACAATGCAGGTACAGCACACGGACTCAAACTTTCCTGAATACGACCCTGTTCAAGTAATTCTTCCACCTGTCTTCGTAACTCCTCATGTTCCTTCGGACTCATTCTGTAATGTGGTCGGTGTGGTAACACTGCTCCGGGAACAAGATCAATCTGATGTTGAATGTCTCTAAGTGGTGGTAACTCCTTCGGTAACTCCTCTGGAAAGACATCTTCAAACTCTTTCAAAACAGGCTTCACTTCTTCAGGAATCTCAACTTCTTCGCTACTCTCTCTCCCAATCAACAAAAACACTTCCGGTTCTTCCTCCACTTCTTTAACAAACTCCTTCAAAGTCAACAGAGTTTTCAATTCTTCAATCTCTTCTAGCTTGCTCTCCTTCTGCTGCTGTCTCTTAGGAACTAAAGTGATTTTAGTACCCTCGAACATGAAACTGTAACTGTTGGCACGACCGTCATGCTGAACTGCTCTATCAAACTGCCATGGTCTGCCCAACAATAAGTGACAAACATCCATATCTACGACATCACACCAGATTTCATCTTTGTACTTCTTCCCAATCGAAAAAATAACACAAGCCCTTCGACACACTTTTACTTCACCTCCTTTCCTTAACCATGCTAGCTTGTATGGTTTAGGATGCTTTTCGGTCTTCAAATTCAACTTCCTAACTGCCTCTGTAGAAATAATATTATCACAACTCCCCGCATCAATAACGAACTTGCAAACTTTCCCCAGAATAGTACATGTCGATTGAAAAATATTGCTTCTCAGCCAACTACAATCCTCCTCTTGCTTAGGTGTCAAACAACTTCTCCTCATCATAAGATTACAACCTTCATCACCCGACACTTTTTCTTCCTCCTCAACATAAGGTACATTTGAATACTCTGCCTCCTCACCATCATCTGCCTCAACCTCTGCAACCATGGTTCTCTTCTTCGGCTTCGGACATTCGTTGCTCTTGTGACCCAACTCCTGACAATTATAACATTTGAAAACACTACTAGCCTTCGCTTTCTCTGCCTCCTTCACCACTGGCTTTGTAACAGGTTTAGGAACACTAGAACTTCCGCCAACACCCCTTGCTTGATTATTGGAATTAGTAAACACACCACCTCCACGCCTTCCTTGTTTCTCCCAAGCTAACGCTTTCTGATGTGCCTCTGCTACTGATCTAGGATCAAACATATTAACCATATCTTGGATCTGCATTCTCAAGCCCCCAATGAATCTAGCAGTTAGCTGTTCTTCTGTTTCCATGATATCATTCCTGGCGATGAGTTGGTAAAATTCATCAGCATAATCACTAACAGATTTTGTCCCTTGCCTCAGATTCTGCAACCTCTGGTACATAAGTGATTGGTAGTTATAAGGCAAAAATGTAGATCTCATCAACTTTTTCATCTTCTCCCAAGATTCTATCTTTGACTTCCCCATTCGTTCTCGAGTAAGTTTAGTTTGCTGCCACCACGCCAAAGCTCTCCCCCTCAACCTAGTAGCAACCAACTTCACCCTTCGATTCTCCGGCACCTCCTTGAAATCAAAGATTTCCTCCACATTAGACAACCAATCTAAGAACTCCTCAGCAACCATCCCGCCTTTAAACTCCGGAATCTCCATTTTCATACCCGACTCCCAACGACGGTCATCCTCCACATCACGGTAAGAATTTCGAACTTGGTCTCGATCTCGATAATGAATACTTGCTCTATCACCCTCTTCAACAAAATCAAAGGTACGCCTACATCGATCTCGACTAACATCATCCCTTCTCTCATGCATGCTTCTTTGACTATGTCCCTCTTCATCTCTATATACTTCATGGTCAAATTCTCGATGACTTCTTCTTTCTTCATGTGCATAGTCATGATGATCTCTTCGTGATGAAATTGATGTTTCTCTTCTATCTCTACAAGAATGTGGTGATACCCTCCTCGCTTCCGTAACCGATGGCGAAACTCGGTTTCCTCCATGGTTCGAGTTTGGTGATCTCCTCCTTTGATTCAAATCATTCATCAATCTCTCCAATTTACCAATGCCTTCATCAAATTTCTCATTAATACGTTGTTCCATAAGCTCAGCTTCTTCTCTACGATACAAAGCTTCAACGTTTTGATGACGATTAGCTCTCCTTGGTGGCATGGTTAAAATTTTCACAAACTTCAACAAATTGAACACAATACTTCAAAATTTCACACGATAAGGCAATCTAGGCTCAACTGTCTCGGCAATGCTTGTCTCGGCCTTGACTCTTCACAACTTTGCTTGGCTCGGTCAAGACTTGCCTCGGCTCACTCCAAAACCTTCAAAACTTTGGCGCGCAAATCACCAATTCAAAATCCAAACAAAATCCAACTCCTCGATCCAAAATGAAATGGATCAAACTCTCCAAACTTGATGCAACTTCAATATGAACACGATGAACTCCTTCCAACTTCAAAAACTTCAAAAACTTGGCTCCAAGAATCAAACTTAGCTATGATTGGCTAAGTATGGCTCTGATACCAATAATGGCGCAGCGGATTAATCAAACAAAACTTCAATCGATGAAATGTAGCAATCGGTGAGTTGAAGATACCAAAATGCCCAAGTTCGTTGATCCAAAGATACCGAACTCTAGCTATCTCAAACACGTTGATAGCGCACTATACCGTGTTCAAAGATCTACGATTCTTCGCACGTTGATCTAGCGCACTAGATTCCGTGAATCGGCTTCAACAAACGTGGATTCGAGCGCACTCGAATGACGTAAGTGGAGATAGGAGATTACACTCAACTACCAATTGGTATGAAAGCACAAAGCTAACAAAAGAGAATTTTTATTCAAAATCAACAACCTCAAAATGTACAACACACGCGCTATTTATAGCTTTCACAACTCAACACACACAAACCCTCACCTGACTCTTAGGTCGGCGACGACTTACGACCTAACTTAGGTCGCGGCCGACTCAACACAAGGCAGCTCAACTCCAGAACGACTCAACCCTGGCCGACTTAACAAGCACGACCTTCATACATCATCATATGACCTTAAGACGACTCACCATAGGTCGTATGCGACCCAACACTTCATATACATGACCGACTCAACATTACCCCTAGGTCGGTAACGACCTAAAATACAACACTCACAACCCATAGGTCGGTAACGACCTAAAATGCAACACGATCCACTACATACCGACTTAAAACTCACGACATACGACTTACAACATACAACAGTACACGACTCATCACAACAAACGACTCACGACTCATACTAGGTCGGCAACGACCTACGACTCACGACTCATAACTTCAGCGTCTCAACATCCTTCCTTCGACTCAAGCTCCCATCAGTTGAATCCTTCTCCTTCTTGATGCTATCTCGGTCACGACTTATGGATACGTTGTTAAGTCGTGTACGACTCATCAAGTATGCACACTCCAAGTTTCCCTTGAGTCGTAACCCTGTTCCATTATCCCGTATACGACTCAAGCTCGCACGACTCAAACCCGATGCCTCTTTTATGCGGTTCAAATTGTTGTTAACTCGAAACTTGCTATCCCGTGCACCATTAAGTCGGAAACGACTTAACCCTGCCTTCCTAAGTCGCGTACGACTTAACCTCTCTATGAGTCGTGTACGACTCATCCTTGTTAGAAATTTTGGTTGCATTTCTTCTCTGTTCTGAGCTGCATCAATATATGTATAGTATAAAATGTTTTGATGATGGCTCTGGGAAAAAGGCGCTCCCTTGAAATTAACTTCTCAGGAGTACCACCGAGTGGTGCTGCCTTGAGCCCCAAGGCGGGGTTCTAAAGTTGATCCTGTGAGGAGTCCGGACAGAACTAGTTCCTGAGGATTATGAGTAGAGTATACCATAGCGAAAGTCGTGTGTGCCGCTGAGAGCCAACGGTTTCATGGACTTTTGCTTCGACGGCTACGTAACCCAAGATGTAACTACGATCTATGGTATAACATAGCGAAAGTCGTGTGTGCTGCCATGAGCCAACAGTCTACGTTTGATTTTATATCGGTAGACTGCGACCTATGTAGGAGTGGAGAGGTTTCATTTCGACAGCGAAATCAGAGGCCGCTGAGAGCCTGCAGTTACATGGACTTTTGCTGCAATGGCAACGTAACCCTGGATGTAACTGTGATCTGTTGTGTGGGTTCCATGGCGTAATCGAGAGGCCGCAGAAAGCCTGCAGTTACATGGACTTTTGTTGCGATGGCAACGTAACCCTGGGTGTAACTGTGACCATGGATGGGGGTGATGATTTCCAGAGCATTCTCACCAAAGATATTTCCTCTAATTCAAAATGCTTTCTATATTTCCAATAAAATTATTTTTCCAAGTATTTTCACTGGGTGTTGAAATTGGGTCTGCTAACTACTTATAGAATTTCAGCCGTACGCCTGATCAACGTATGACCGAATTTCTGTAAGAATAAGGATGGACTGGTTGAAACATCGAGTTATAAAAAGTATTTTTATAAAATTATTTTGGTAGTATTACAGATTTTAAAAGTGTTTTACAAATGATCAAAAATATTTTAACTGGTTTTAAATTATTTGTAAATTCTGGCTTCGTTCCTTTTCGAGGACGAAAAGATTCTAAGGGGAGAGGAATGTAATTACCCGGATTTCTGGGCATTGTAATTAATAAGATAATTGGGTTAATTAATAGAAATACTAAATTTATATATTGAACAAATGGATCTGATTAAATAAATATTTATATTTGTAATTGTGTTGTATATATATACACATAGATTTTAAACAGAATTATTATATACAAGTTACATTTGTATTTGTTTAAAAATATGTATATGTAAAATAGACTTGAAATATAATTTGAATTTGGATATTTAAATTGAAGTTCAAAAGTTAGATACATATATATCTTAGATTTTACTTTGATTTTAAATTATATTTTAATTTATATAAATAAATTTCTTTAAATACTCTAATGTAAATGAACAAAGTTTATTTCAAAAGAAAAACAATTTTTAAAATAGAACAAAATAATTTTTTTATTACAAAAAAAATTATTTTAAATTATTCAAATAAACATTAAGATGTGTAATTTTATATAAGAAGTTCATATGTATTCATTTAAAGGCTAAATGAAATAAAACATTTATAAACCTTTATAAAATCAAAGAAATTTCTTTTTATATTAAAAGTGTACATATGTTAAGCATTTAAATTATAAGGAAGACACTTGTAATTACTTTACAAACTTAAGTAACAAGTGGCATGCTAATTTATTTTTGAAAATAAATTATTATAGATAAGAAAATCTAGAAATTCATTTAGTTTAAAAACATTATCTTCATTTGAAAACTGATAATCAGATTTTAGAAAAGAAATGCAAACCCAAAAACAAATCCATCTAAAATCTGCAAAAACCAAATTCAAAAACCAAATCTGCAAATTTGAAAACTGTATGAAGTTCAATTCAACTTCAACTCTAAGCAAAGACGTATGGAGATCAACTACAAATCTAGAACCAAAGGGAAAGGGGGTCAGCTGCAAATCTATATTTAACTGTTGAAAAAAAATTAAAAATCAACTTCAACAGCAAATTGCAAAACCCAGATTCAACTAGCACTTAACAGTTCCAGGAAATGATCTGTTTTCTGTTTTTCTAGAACAAGGTGAGTAAACATATTTTGTTTATCTGGATTTAACTAAATTGCATGTGATGGTTTTGAAATGGCTCAAATTCTTCAGTTTGTATTTATCTGGATGCGCATGTATATATATGCATGTGAGGTATTTTATTTTATATGCATACTGTACTCTGTAATCTAGGCAGTGATAGTTGTTTTCAAAAATTCCCAACACCAAATCAAACAAATTTAGATCTTGATGTATAAATGAAAATCGTTTGTTAATGAATAAAGATGTTTTTAAAAGTAATTCTAGGATTTTAAATTAAGCAAAAGAGTTGAAAATGGGGATAGCAGTGAAAGTTTCTTTTTCAGGTTAAAAATCAACTATCTTAATTACGAATTTGAATTATGGAAATGGATTTGTGTTGGGAAATCAAAAATTTTAATCCTCATTTCTTGATTTTTAGTTTGTTAATTCTTGTGGAAACTTGAACTGTGCGGATTTGGGCATTTGGTGATTTGCCATTGATCGGCGGTGATAAGGGAGCCGAAATCTGGGTTGAAGGTGGCCTAGTGGATGACGGTCGTAGGAAAAATAGGTAGGCAATTTATTTGTAGGCGTGGTGGCCAGGGGTGATCAGATTAGGGTTTAGCACACTGGTTCTTGACGTTGCATTTCGGTGGGTTTTTCTTCATCGTGGCTTGATCGATGTCGATTGCGTGGCTTGTTGGAGGATCTGGGGATTGAGACGTTGATGCGGTAAGGAGGGCAGAGGTGCTTGAGGTCGGAGTTGCCGGAGCAAGGGAATTTTCGGTTGGCGTAAGTCCAACGAATTGCTCGATTTCGATTTGTAAGGGGATATTTTATTCTGGGTTCTCGAGAATGTTTGTTGAGGTAATTGTGGTCATCGAGAATCATGGCCATGACCTTCAGGGGTCGGAGGTGGCGGTTGATGTGCACCGCGTGCACGTTGTTCTGGGCTGCTTGAAGCTTGAGGAATGGCGATTTCTTTTCGTGTTGTGCTCGTATTTTTCTGATATCGTCTCGAAGCAGGAATTTAACGTGAGTGCACCATGTTTGGTTCGAAAGGAATACGAGTTTGACTCGAGATGCTAGTGTGTTGCTTGCTGTTCAGGTTCTCAAGTATTTAAGTTTGAACAGTTGAAGTTTTCTGAGTTGAGGTTTTTTGTTTAAGGCAATGTTTTTAAGTTTTGAAAGCAAAATAAAAAAAATCAGGTTGTAAATATAATTAAAGTAGAATCATATTTCAAATATGATTGCTAAAACTAGTTTTAATAAAGTAGATGGTCTGAGGAAGTATTTAATGTAAATACAAGTTATTATTAATTAAGTAAGTTGATATAATTAAGAATAATTAATTGACGAAATAAATTAAAACTTAATTACTTTTTAATTAGTAATGATTACATAAAGAAGTAATTAAGGAAATGAATGTAATTAAGATTAAGTGATTTATTAATTGAATAATTAATTAATGTAATTTAGTTTAGGTTAATTAATTAATAATAATCACTTATTAGTTAATTGGATAGTTACTGGGTGAAGTAATTAATGTGTCATTACTGAATTAAGGATGGACAATTACATATAGGAGTAACTAGTGGATAATTACTTATGGGAATAAATAAATGGAAGTGTTAGGGTAAATCATTTGATGTTACTAAGTAAAGGATTAATTAATAAAATTGGTTTGAAGGTTAACTAAATAAAGAGTTAATTAATTTATTGAAGGATTTGGGTTCATTAATTAAAGAAAGTAATTAGTTATAAAAGTAATTATGGATTATTTAATTTGTATTAAGTGATATTGATTAATAATTAAGGTTATTAATCGATAGTTGATGAATAAACTAATCAGTTAATTAAAGATTAATTAATTGATTATGTAATAATTGAGAATTAATTATTTTGAATTAAATTAAATAATAATTGGGGATATTTATTTGATAACCAAAGGATAATTAATCTGGAATTAGGGATTAATAAATTGCTTGATTGAGTTAATCAAGGATGTGATTAATTAATTAAGGTTAGTAATTAATTAATGATTGTATAAGCATGATTAAGTGATTAATTCTTAAGGAGTTAATTTAATTTGAGTAATTAAATTAATTATGATATGAATTGATAATGCTTGCTTATGGATGATCGGTTATTGAATGTCTAAATTGGATGATATTTATTGAATTGATATCTATTGATGAATAACCAAGATTAATTAATGAATATAATTAAGTTAAAAGTTAATTATTATATGAAATTTAAGAATAATTTACTAATAAAGGTGATTAGAGGATTATTGAATTAATGTAATTAATGGAAGTGGTCAATCTTGATTATTAATTGAATTATGATGAATACTTAGAATTGGTTGATATCTCTGTTATGTATTGATTTGTGATATGATATGTTGAATGGACAATGATACTGTGATTATCAATCAATTAGGAATTGCTGTGTAAAATATTATCCGATAATTAAAGTTAAGTTGTGTTAACGTGGGTTAAGATGACATTGGATTCGAAGAGACCGGAGTCGGGTATTAGTAAAGACCCGAAACCACTTCGATTTTTTTATAATTTGACGTGTGGAATCAATAGAATGAGATGGAGTGATTAAAGTGATTGGACCATTTAATCTAAGTTATAATACTTAGAAATTGATGTGTTATGTAAGTAATGTCTATAATGACTTGTGAAGTTGTAAATTGTTACAAGTTACCCTGAGTTACCCCGGGTTTATATAAGTTGTATGTTTTGGTATTCCATGTTAGATGAGTTTACTCACGCTGATTTCCAGCCTGACCCGGGTGTTACTTTGATGTAATGCTCGGGTCAGACCGAGTATTACAGATTTTTAGGTAGGGACATTCTGGAGCTCAGGAGGCGAGCTGGATGGCTGGAACGTATGTATGGAGCGTACTCGCTGTGATATAGAGTTTTATATCTAGGACATGTTGATTTAGAACTGTCCTGTGTTGTGTAAATGTTGTAACTCTGATATATATAATGTAAATGTACTGATACAGTTCTATTTGTAAACTGTCATTATGTGATATTATATTTTATCCGCTGCGAATGTGAGATTCTGAGTTTGAGTTTTCCGTTCTTCTTCTTTCTTTTTCTTCTTTTCTCTAACTAACTGGAAATTTCGGGTTCGAAATTTTTGGGTCGTTACAGGTCCCCTACCAGTTTATTGCAACACAATAAAATATGACTCAAAACAGGCTTTGAATCAGAAAAAGAAAGTACTGGGATTAACAAAGAAGATCACAAAGAAAAAACAAAGAACAGACATACATTATCTCCAGCTATCAATAAAAAATGCCAGGTATCAGGCACTCCTTCCTTATAGTTGCATGCAAGCACGATGCTTCAGTTCAGACCAGAGAGAACTAACAGTTCTTCTTTTATTTTCAAAAACTATCGTGTTTCTCTCTTTCCATATCACATCCATTTAAATTTTAATGCATATGATCAATACACGGTAGCCACTATTCTTCCACTTCGTTGCCTTTAAAATTATGTTCCAATCAATTGCTGAAAAAGGGACAGCAAAAGTTCTTTGTAGACTTTGCAGAAGCATATCAACAAGAGCACTTATACTAAGGCAGTCAAAGAATAGATGATCAACAGTTTCGACATGCTGCTCACAAAATACACAGTCAGGGGTACTACTAATCCCATAACTAATTAAAACATTTCTGGTGAGGAGAGCACTGCTAACAACCTTCCAGAACATTAAATTTTCTCTCGGTGGTGAGTCATTGTTCCAAAGCACAGGAAACCACTTTGCAGCAGGGTATTCAATGTGATTACTCAAGAGTTTATATACCAGCTTTATACTGTGGGGCTTATTATTCCATGTCACGTATGATGTTTGTTCAGTACTGAACCTAGTACTCTGGATTGTATTCCACAGTTACCTAATAACATGGCTACTATTGTAAGGTAGGTTGATTCTACCATCAGTTAAGTATTCACTGACTTTGGTTTCACGATTAACTCCAGATTGGATAATCATTGCATGATCAAAATAATACACAGAATCATTCCAGAACGTACCCAGGGTTCATCCCAAAAACTAGTACTTGTGTTATGGTGAACGTGGTACTGGATCATGGGAAGGAACTCATCCCTGAGTTTGAGAATATTCCTCCATGTCCAACTACTGTCTTGTGCTATATCCATCATCCAAAACCGCCTTTGCTTAATGTTGTACGTCCATGTCCATTTGACCCACAGACTGTTTTTCTTAATAATTACATCATGGAAGTGTTTACTGAATGCCGCTCTGTTCCATTTTTTAGCATTAATAATACCCAGACCTCCCAACTTTAGTGTAGTTTCACATTTTGCAAAAGAACATGGCAATAGTTTCTTATTGAACATGCTCCCTGTCCAAAAATATCTCATCATGGCAGAGCGTACAAGGTGCAGAAGCTTACTCGGTAGAATAACAGAGCGTTCCCAATAAACCAAGGAAGGGAAAACAACTAATTTAATGAGCACAAGCCTACCACTTTGTGACATTCTACGATTTTCCCATGCATTCATTACATTTGTTATTTTGTTAAAAAGGGGAAGGCAGTCAGCTATGGTAATTCTTTTAGTTATAATGGGCAAGCCAAGGTACCTCATATCAGCATGCGTACTAGTAAACCCACTATGCTGATACAAGCATGCTGCCAGAACATCAGTGATACCTGCAAAAAGCAAGGAGGATTTGGCCTTGTTGATGGATAACCCAGTCATAAAGTGAAAGGTATTAAGTGCACTCAGAATTTCATTTAATGAGGATGCTTCAGGCTTTGTAAAAATCATCACATCATCAGCGAACATTATGGAAGATATGTTATGCAGAGAACACTTGGGGTGGTACTTAATCATTCTTTGTGAATATTTGGTCTGAAGTATAACATTGAGCACTTCCATGACTAAGAGAAATATATATGATGAAATTGGGTCACCCTGACTTATTCCTTTTTGGCAACCAAAGTAGCCAACAGGCCTACCATTAACTATGACAGAGAATGAAGGGGTTGATATGCAAGTATATATCCATGAAACAAAGATTTTAGGGAAGCCCATCATTGCCATAATCCTCACTATAGATTCCCAGTGAATGGAATCAAAGGCTTTAGTTATGTTAATTTTAAGCGCTGCAGCAGGTGTGGCATTACATTTTCCATATCCTTTCATCAACTCATGTGCAATAAGAACATTGTCAAGAATGTTTCTAGAAGGGATGAAAGCAGCTTGGTTGTGAGACACAATTGTTGGAAGAACACATACAAGCCTAGTTGCAAGAATTTTCGAAATACATTTGTACTAAACATTACAGCACGAAATTGGCCTAAAGGATGAAATTTTGTGAGGGGAGGATTCCTTTGGGATTAATGCAATGTTCGTTGCCTGTCTTAGCATTTTACACTTATTGAAAAAATTGTGGATAGCTTTACAAAATTCATGGCCAAGCACAGTCCACGTAACAATGAAGAAATTAACATTTAGACCATCAGGTCCAGCAGCAGAATTTTGGTTCATGGTGAAAAGGGCAGTTTTGATTTCTTCATCAGTAACTGGTTTTATTAATGTTTCAGCTTGAAGAACTGAAATACATGGCGGGGGAGGGAGGAAATATGGCTAAGGTTAGGAGTGATACCAGAACTGTTGCTAAAAATATTAGTGAAGTAATCAATAAAGGCCTGATCCATAGTTTCAAGAGAAGAGAATTCATTACCATGGTCATCCATTATGTTGTATATGTTATCTCTGGCATGCTTGACCCGTAGAGAGTCGTGGAAAAATTTTGTGTTCTTGTCACCTTCTTCATACCATTTGTTCCGAAGCTTTTGGCTTTTCATACTTGCTTCCACCTGCAGTGCTTGATTCACTTCCAAGAATAAACGACCTTCTTCAATGGAAGCATTAACACCATCAGGAAAATCCATCAAGTGATCTTGTTTTGCTTTGAGTTGATCAATGAGAGTGGAAGAGAGCAAACTGCCATGCCCAAAGGTGGAGGAAGCCCTTGTTTTGAGAGATTGCTTTATACTTTTCAATTTCCTGCAAAACTTATACATAGGGTTACCAAAACAGATAATGGTATTGTGTGCAGTAGTAACTATATCAATAAAGTCATCATGTTTTGCCCAAGCATTAAAAAATTTAAAACTTCTTTTGTCTTTTCTTAAATGGGGATCAAGTGAAAGGATTTGGGGTGAGTGGTCAGACATTATAGGGTGGGGATGGTAAACTGATAATGATGGCCAATGATTAAGGGTGGATATATTACAAAAAGCATGATCAATAGTGGTGAAAGTGCGCACATCACTACGGCTATGATTGTTCCATGAGAATTTTGCACCAGCTTTATTAACCAAAATCAGGTCAGAGTCAGTTATGGCAATATTGATGGGAGCTATATCTTTTGGAAGAAGAGGAGTTCCTCCCATTTTATCATCAATGTTAAAACAAGAATTAAAATCACCTAGGACAACCCAGGGATGCGAATTCTGGCGAAGTGGGGGAAGGGAGTTGTATAGTGAGTTTCTGGAAATAGATGAATTGTCAACATACACAAGAGTTAAGTAGAAAGAAGTTTGAGTTTGAGAGAGTTGGACATGGTAATGAATAAATTGTCTATTGGATAAGATTGGAGATAGGTCAAAACAGTTGGGTCATAAATTACAAGAATTCTACCATAGCATGCAGTGTCAAGATTGTGGTGATAGTTCCACAGGGGATTTATGTAATTAGCAGCTTTAATTGATAAGCGAAGGTTGAGTTTGGTTTCGAGAATGGAAAAAAGACAAATATCATACTTGTTGATGAGGCATTTGACTTGATCAAGTTTTAAGTTCGAATGTGCACCCCTATCATTCCAGGAAACTAGTTTTTTATACATGGATTGTTAGAGGGATTGATGTATTTTGTTTCCTCTCTTTGCTGAAAGAGATCTTGTCTCAATACCAGACATGTACTGAGAGGGGTGGGTGGATGTATCAGTGGAATTGGGGATAGAGGTGGGGGAATTTGGTGATGCATGTTGAACTGAATTGGGGACACAGTCAGGCCATCCTGGTATATCAATATTAAACTTGTAATCAATGGGTAAGGCACTGGGCTTTTCCTCATTTGCACGGTGCATGCTTAGAATGACTTGCTTTATCTGATGTTCAAATGTCTGACACCACTTTGCATCAATTTCAGTTATACCAGTGTGCACATGCACAGTTTGATCAGGTGACACTGTTTCAACTCCACATCTACTTGCAGTTAACAATGTACCAGTTGGGGAATATAGCTCCATTCCTAATTTTATCTGTCTTGGATCAATATTTTTTCCAGTGTTGCTTGCACTCAAGTTCTCAGTACACAAAGACAGTGTACCATCAGTAACTATAGTGTTCACATCAATAGTTATCTCTCCTTCCTCAACATCAACTAGCTCTGTAATTTCTTGTTCATTTTCAATGACTTGTAGCAGACTGAACTTGTTGTTGTCAGTAAATTGGTTTAATTCTCTGGTACCATCACTGATAGGCAAATGCACTACTTGTGAAGCTATGTTTTCTTCCTTATCCAAGTTCGCTAATAACTTCCCTTTTCCTCCTGACCTTTTCGTTGCATATGATTTGTCTTCCACCGTTACATTAATTTTTTTCCCCTATTATTGTTCACTTTTTGCCACACTTTCTTCACTTTGCTTTCCTGCACCAGATTATTTCCTATTGTCTCCTTACTCTGAACATTCACATACTGATTTTTTTCAACATCACTTCCCCTCTTCCTGCATGCCCCTTCACTAGCTATTTCCATTTTAATACAAGTAGTTGTCGCATGACCAAACTCCTTACAATTAGTACAAATTGCCGGTCTCCACAGATAATCCACCTCAACTATTTGCTCTGTGCCATCAAGAAGCTTGACAGCAAAGGAGTCAGGTAGTTCAGAATGAGGGGATACTTCAACCATACATTTAGCATACGAGATTCATTCAAAATTTTCAGTTGAAGCATCCAAACATAAGAGTTTCCCCACTCTGGATGCTAGCCAATTGATTCCCACAGTGGACCAAGCAAACAAAGGTATATTGGATAGCCTGATCCACACTGGAACTGCTTTGATGCTACTACATGAGTTACCAACATTTTCATCCCAGGGTTTGATAATAAATAATTTATTCTTCATAACAATTTGGTCCGACTCGGCAATTCTAATCTTGTCTTCAACATTAGAAAACTTAAATAGAAATGGAAAGCCATCAGATTTCACACCAATTGTACCCTGCAGTTTCCATGCTCTCTTAAGATGATAAAGGACAGTAGTGTATGACAGTGGATTATCAAGAAAGAATCCGACCAGATAATCTTTCCACTTCATGTTGCCAGCCTGAACAACTTCAGATTGGGGGACGATCGCATCACCATCATACACTAACTTGATATCACGCGGAACATACTTACCAGAGTTATTTGGTCTAGACATAAACAAGGAGGACCAGGCTATTGGAGGGCAAGGAGGTTGTGGTAGGATGTGTGACAAAAGGGGAGATGAATTAACTATAGGTTGAACAGGAGAAGGTATGACAGTTGTAAGTGAAGTGGTCAAGCCTGACATAGATGAGAGTGGAACTGGTGCAGAGCGCGTGGTAGTTGGGTCAAAGGACGAAGGGTTAGATGGAAGTAAGGTTGACGAAGTAGGAACGGCATAAAAAGGTACGTTGTTAGGTGAAGAGGGACAGGATTGATTAGAAGTGGAGGGAAGTGGTGGAGTGGCGGGAGAAGAAATTGAAAGGGGGATGGTCCCCATTAATGAAGAAACATGGGTTGATCATTATTCTTTGTTTGAGAATCATTTAGGAATTAGTTTCATAATTATATCTGATATAATTAATTTTAAACAACTACTCTGAGGATATACTAAATCAAAACAATTTAAAACTTAAGACCTATATTTTCGTGTTTGCAACCCGCTTGATATTTATCTATGATATTTTAAGAACATAAATTTAACTCAGAAAAACTTCCATCTCTATGTTTTTTTTTGTGAATCGTTTATGTGAACCAATAGATCAAACTCTCATATACAAAGGAATTATGCATGTCAATGAAGAGGCCGAACAATGCAGGCTAAAACAAAGCACAAGCAATGGAACACACAGTAGGACTTAAAGATAAAAACTGTGAGAGAGAACTCACCACCAAAATCGAAATCGCCCCACCCTCGATCGTCACTACGAACGCCATTATGCCCATCTACCTCGAATGCAAAACCCTAATTGCCTCGATCGCAAGCCACTTGCCAATCCCCCTTCTACAATCGAAATCGGCATCGAGCAACAGCCTAGACAGCACGCAACTTCACCTCGAGTTCAAGCCTTGCGACATCGAGTCGTGATGTCGCTCACATTTGATTCCTCCATCGTCGCTGCGTCCACCATCATCGCGACACACCTCTGTCTCCGCGTGCCCACCTCCCAATCGCGAGCTCCCAACTCCTCGACCCCAACATGAGGGAGGTAGCGATAGCAAGGAGCTATACTTCATTCGTCGATTAGGTCAGGGAATGATGAATCGCGATGAAATACTTTCGCGAACTGAAAGTGAGAAGAAGGAGATGCCATTCTTTTCGTATGTTTCGTTCGAATTCATTTTTTTACTGAAGAAATAAAAGGGGAGGCTTGATTTTTAAACGATAAAAGAGAGATCGCGTAATTAAAGGAAAAACAGGCGTATTCGAGAAGGAACCATAGTTGACTTGGTCTATATTTTTTTAACAGGCTTAAAACTCCAGATTCAACATTTTAACCAACTTCAAATTATAAAATCCAATAATTTAATTATCAAACAATATTAATATTTGGAATTCAAATTAAAATTAACTTTTAATTATTTTAAAATCAATTAACTATTCAAATTTAATTGTTAGAAATTACGGGTCGTCACATAATGTATAGGTTTATAAGTATACATATTTATATTATGTTGTTAGTATATATATACATATAGTTGTTTACGTGTTTGTTTGTATATGGATTCATTATAAAGTGGTGTCTGGCCTTGTTTCACATATATATAATATAATGAAACTAGTATTATATATATATCGACTGTGTATATATTTATACAAATTATGCTTTGTTAACATCCTGGTATGTTATATTTAGATCTATTATATATTTAGTTCCGTTAACCTATGTGCTACAGCTGATTTTTTTATAGCAAGTTTTATATAAATAGTTTGTATATACATGTATATATATGTGTAGACATATTGGGTTTATAAGCATGTTTGTCGAAGTTATATCCTGTTGTTGTATATATATTGTTTGCACAAAAAATGGGCAAACACCTCCAAGTCGTATGATTTAGTCGATTTTAAGTTGTTCTTAGTGATTTGGGTGATTCATGCAATATGTAAAACGCAGGGACTAAACTGTAAAAGACACACGGATTTATAGTGGTTCGGCTAGAATGTGCTTACGTCCACTTTATATGTTATTCTCCTTCACTCTTCAAATTACAAGTACAACGCTTTGGTTACAAGTATATGAAAGTTGTTTGAAGGTTCTGTCCGTGCTTGAGCTCTCAAACTTGTCCACCATTGTTGTACCCCTGCCCCTCTATTTATAGATTGAGGCTGGGGGCAGGGGTCTTGGATGTATATAGCTGCTGGTGGGCCTGGGCTGAAGTGATCTGGCCTGGCAACGTTGGTTCGGTAGTAGATGGTTGGACTAGCGTTCTGGTCCGGTGGTAGAGGAGATGGGATTGGTTTGGTGTGGTTGATTCGGTGGTGAGTGGATTGGTTCGGTAGCATGTGGAGTGGCTTTGGTTCGACAGGCATGGGAAGGAGCTAGTTCGGTGATAGGAGCATGGATGTGGGATCTGGTCCGGTAGTGCAATGTTGAGCGTGGATTGATTCGGTGGGTTGGCCCGGTCGAAATACACCCAACACTTGCCCCCCAAAGTAGGGCATGTGCATGCATATGGCGTGCTTTGTTTTAGGTTATTCATCCTGGACACTCTCTTCCTGTCTCGCATGCCGAATCAACTGGTCCGGTCGTTGGTATTTTCCTATAAGTATGGGCCTTATGCTTTCGCTATTCCCTACCAAGTGAGATAGCCGAATCATATTTTCCTGCCGAATCAATCATATTGCCGAATTACATTTGACTACCGAATCAGGTGATTGCCGAATGACCTTCATGTCTCGAACTACCGAATGGGTTTGAGTGCCGAATGAACTCACGTCGGAACTGTCGAATGAGATTTTTGCTTTGCACTACCGAATGAACTCGGGGATTCCGAGTACCGAATGGTCTTTCGGCCTTGAATTCCCGAATGACCATGGGGAGTGTGATTGCTGGATGAGTTTGTGAATTTGAATGCCGAATCAACCTTATGCCTTTTACGTTTTAACTTATAAATGAAATTGTAGATTTCATGCACTTGCTTGTTTACTTCCCTCATTCTAACGACGTACTTTTTTTTGTGTTTGTAGATAAATGTCTCATAAAGTGGAAACTCGATCAGATAAGAAGAAATCCAAGGACAGAGAAGAGCCCTTCACAGTGCCTCCAGCTCAGTCAGGATCGGGATGTCATGGACCTCCCTCGAGATCACTAGTAGATGGGTACGACCCTCAGGAGCTCCTAAACTCGCCACCTAACTGCTTTCCAAGCTCCTTTAAAGAGGAGCAGCTTGATGTTATATCTCGTTCTTTCGGGATTGACAGAGCGCACATGGTGCTGCCAGGGAAAGGAGTTATGCCGTATGACCCTCCTGAAGGATATTTCGCTTATAGTAGGTACCAATGCATGTGCGGGGCCATTCCCCCGATCAATGCTTGGATAGTCAGCTTCATTACCTATTTGAAGGTGGCCCCTTTCCAGCTTCAGCCCAATTCTTATGCTATCTTGGTGAGTCTATTCATCATTTTCCAAAGAAAATACGGGCGTCCCCCTTCCAACCGGGAGATCCGGTATTTGTACAACTTGAGGGGCTATAAGAAGGGGTCTCCATACATCAGCTTGGAATCGGCCGTGTCCTTCAAGCCGGTCCTGGACTTATATTCGAAGTTAAGCATGTTCAAGAAAGAATGGTTTTCGTCAAGGATGACTCTGTTTCAATCCGTCACTTCACCTCCAGCTGTAAGTTGAAGCTTATTTATAATTTCCGTTCTGACTGCAATGCTTCTTCTTATGTGTTTTTATTTCTTGCTAGCGACAGGGGGCTTTGCGGTCGTGGAGAACGATCGCCTCGTTCAGATGGCTGCGGAGATAGAAGCCATTTCGGGAAGGGAGAGGTCAGCTTCTTACCTGATCAGGAGTGCTACTCTTCTGTAGCACAACTTGATTCTACCACGTCAGTCTATAGTCAAGCAGAGAGACACAGCTGAGGAGAGGGCTGCCAGAGCTAAAGGAGGGGCCACGACGAAAAGCAGCAAGAGGAAACCCTTCTCGATACCTCCATTCGTCGCGGGGAAGAAGCTTAAGAAATCCGATGGACCGTCCCCTAGCACATGTCCAGATGTTCCGGAGGAGGAAAATGTGGAGGAGGAAAGAGGTGAGGAGGAGAGCGGAGGTGCTGGAGAAGGTGATGGTGATGATGGTGGCGAAGGTCAGAGCGGCGATGGCGCCGGGGCTTTGTCCTTTGGGCAAGCAGGGGAGATCCAAGAGTGGACAAATGATGCTTTCCGCCAGGCTTTTGAGGGTTGGAGGAAGGATCGGCCTTGGCGGAGAAGCCAGAGAAAACTGATAAGGCTAGGACTGGTGCCGATTCATCTTCCAAGAGCATTTCAGCTAGGGCAACTCCGGCGATTCAAGGTGAATTTTGGACTCCTATTTACTCTTTTTAACTTCACATGTTTCTTGGATTATAGCCCCATGCATGTTTGTAACACTTGGTTTTTATTGCAGGAACGGGTAAGGTGGCCAAGACATCAGACATTCGGTACCGTCTCGAACAATTCAAACTCCTCAAAGCTTCCGCTAAACCAAAGCCTCCGACCAACCGTTCCGGGGACGTAGTCGGCTACCGTCCTCTTCTCGGAGTTATTGAAGAGGATATTCAAAAGAAAAAGAGGAGTCGCTCCTTATTCGAACCTTCACCTGGTCCTCAGCCCAACCCAGCCTATTCATGATATCACGGGGGAGGATACTGAGTTCATACCCTCTCCGCATCCTTCCGAAAATCCTACCGTTACTCAGATTGATCGTCCCGGCTTGGCTCGTAATCCATTTGCGGATCATCCAGATATGGATCCGGGTTCTCATGATATTTCCTTTGAGGAGGTTACTAGTGAGCACCTTCTCCCTCGCAATCCTATGGTAAGGGTGCTTGATGAGGCCAAGTCCCTGGACCTTGATTTGCTCACTACTCGGATTGTAACTATGGGGGATGAAGCTAAGACAAACATCGACCGGGTTGCTGAGGAGACTAGGAAGTTGATGGGACATCATGCCCGACTGGTCAAGGCCAGGGAGGAAATTGGGAGTGCCAACATAAGATTGCGGTTAGTACTCGCCGATCAGGCCAAGCAACTCGCCGATCAGGCCATCCAGATCTGTCAGCACGAGGCTGCCTCCAGACGGCTAAAGAAAACCATGGAAGAGGCTAGCAGAGCCGAGCTGCGGAAAATGGAGGCCACCTGCAAGGAACGGATCGATATGGCTATTGTAACGGTAGATGAGGTTCAGAAAGAGGATCTCGAGCGGGTAGAGGAGTTATCTGGGAAGCTTGAAGCCGCAGAGCTAGCTCAAGCCAAGCTGAAGGAGGAGATGGAGGCGATGAGAAAATCCCTTCAGGCTGACCGCTCGCGATACCGATCGGAGAGAGATGCTGCCGTTGCAAAGCTGTTGGCTTTTGAGGTCCGAATGATGGAGTTTGAGGAGAACGAGGGGATGATGGATGAGATGCTCCAGGACATGTATTTCCGTACTTTGAAGCAGGACTACTTATCCTGGATGGATGATTATCCCCGGATCATGGCCAGGATTTATCTCCAGGCTCTAGATGAGGCCAAGGCTGATGCAGATAAGGAGGGTGGTGTGGCCTTCAGGATGGATGTGGTTACAGACCAATTCACCAAGGAGGGGAAAGTGGCGGTGAAGGAGGGTATGCGGCTGGTCGCTGCTGAGGAGGTAAGTGTGCAGTTGGGAGATGATGAACAGATGCTGGTAAGTCCTCCCTTTTAGCCTTTTCATAACTTGGTTGCTTATTGTTTATTTAATGGATTCTTCTCCTGAATTGGACAGGCGGGACCTCCAAAGTGCCAACTACCTCTGGTCAACATGCTGGGAGTCCTGATCCTGCGGTTAAGTAGATCTCGGAGGGCCAGCAGGATAGAGGCGAAGCCCCGATGCAGCCGACTCCTTGGCTTGATCTAGACATTTTTTTTGGTTTACTTAACATTGCTGTCTGTGTTAGTCTTAAAACATTAATGTAATTTTTAGGCTGTAATTATGTAACGAACAACTTGATTTTTGGCATGTAACTTTTAACTTAAACTGATTTTGCTATATCTGAATGCTTTTGTTATTTTGGTGTGTTGCATAAGAAATACAGCTGCGCACATGTCTGTGATTCAATCGTGTTTGATGCTAAGTTCTTGCTTAAAATATAATTTCATATCTTGCAATGTTTGTGTGATGTGCGAATAAATTATAGCTACGCATTCATAGACAAAGGAAGAGATTACCGCCCTTCGTGTTTTAGTTGTAGATGGTAGCTTTGAAGTTCTTGTGTGACTGAGTATGGAATGCAGCTAAGTGTCCCGTCGTCCAGTTGCGAGTTCCTATCCCCATTTGCGGGTGTCTCCTATTTTGTGCCATGTACTTTAGGGATCGTTATATAGGATAGGTGGAGAGTTTTTAAATAAAATACGAATATAAGAAATAGTAAAACTTCCAATCACGGAAGGCCTTCGACGCGCTTAAGTTCGTGGAAAACGGGCTTTGTAGCCACTTTCCCTAGCTGTGGGTCTTGGAGACATTTGTCACCCATCTTACGCCTCTGCGGGGAGTTTTCTTTTCTACCACAGCTGCACTTAAGACACATCGGAGCCGAGATCGCGCACGGTAACTACCCGGGCCATTATGGCTTGTAATCGTAGGTATTATTCGATTTACCGTGGCCAACTAGCGCGGGTGCCGATCGTCAACTGTGAACTGCCCCTGGCTGGCCACACCTTATGTTGGGGATTATAATCGGTTCACGGTTGCCGGCGAGCCGAACGCCGTAATGAGCTGCCTAGGCTATGGTTGGCCTTCTCGACGGCTTATAATCGGCTCATTACAGTTGGCTTTAAGGGCCGTCACGAGCAATGAGTTAACCCGCAGCAGAGGGATGCTGGTGCTAAAGTGTCTCATTGGCGAGGGCATAGATTCATATAATACCTGTTAGGTTTTGTCCAGGTGAAGTTGTGTTGTGATGCCCTGAATGGAGATGCCGTCTACACAAGATTTTGTTCAACAGAAAAGGATAAATCTCAGCAAGTAGCCAAGATATAAAGGAACAAGTTAAAAAAGAGACAAGTTTTTAAAGTGGTTCGGCACGAAAATGCCTACGTCCACTGATTCTCTTGGTTAATTCACTTTATATGGGCAGTACAAGTTAAGAAAAGTATCGACGAAGGTGTTGGATGTTCCATGCCCTCTAGAACACCTCTCCGTCCACTGTTGACAAAATATAAGCTCCGTTGTGGAGATCTTTATGAATTACACATGGTCCATCCCAGATTGGATCTAGCGCTCCGGGGCGTGGGAAGATTCGCTTGAGGATAAGATCTCCTTCTTGTAAGCTGCGATGCTTGACTTTGGAGTTGTATTGTGCTGCCACTTTTTGCTTGTGAGCTGCTGCTTTGAGTGCTGCATTATTTCTTCTTTCTTCAATTAGATCCAAAGACATGTGGAGGAGTTCTTCGTTCTCTTCTGGGTTGTAGTGGATCATGCGGTGGGATGGCACTATAGTTTCAACTGGGAGCATGGCCTCCGATCCGTATGCCAAAGAGAAAAGAGTATGCCCTGTTGATGTTCTGAAAGACGTGCAGTAGGCCCAAATTGCCATAGGAAGTTCATCCACCCAATCGCCTTTTGACTTTTCAAGCTTCTTCTTGATTAGAGTTTTAAGAATTTTGTTGACAGTTTTGACTTGTCCATTTGCCTGGGGATAAGCCACAGATGAGAAGCTTTTGTGAATTCCGTGCTCTTGGCACCAGTCGACGAACTCCTCGCTATCAAACTGAAGTCCATTGTGCGATATGATTTTGAGTGGAACCCCGTATCTGCATAGAACATTTTTGATCAAGAAGTTAATAACTTTTGCCGAAGATATTTTATTTAGAGGTTCCGCTTCCACCCATTTGGTGAAATAGTCGACCGCCAATATAGCATATTTGGCTCCGCCTCGGCCCATTGGCAGTTCGCCAATCAAGTCAATTCCCCATACTGCAAAGGGCAGGGGCTGGTCATTTGAGTAATCTCATTTGTTGGCAGTCGAGGAATCTTAGCAAATTTTTGACATCTGTCACATCTTTTGGCGAATTCTAAGGCGTCTTTGTTTAAAGTGGGCCAGTAATATCCATATCGGAGTGTCTTCTTTGCCAGAGTCTGCCCACCAGTGTGATCTCCGCAGCTCCCTTGATGGATGTTGGATAAGATTTTCTTGGCTTCCCTTCCAGCAACACACCTTAATAAGGGGTTAGAGAAGCCGCGTCGATAGAGGATGCCTTCTTGTATTGTGTAGCGGGAAGCTCTCCTCAAGATTTTCCTGGCTTCGTTACGCTCGTTGGGTAGTGTGCCATCTTGTAAGTATTTCCAGATAGGAGTCATCCAAGTTTCTTCTTCGATCGCAGCTATCAGATCCTCTTGTTCGAAACTTGGGGCCTGTTGTTTTGAGATGGCTACTGTTCCGGAAATGTTGTTGTTCTTCATGCTAGCTTGCTTTGCCAGTTCGTCGGCCTCTCGGTTCTCCTCTCGAGGAATGTGTTTGGTTAAATAGTGGTCCAACTGATCGAGTAGCAGCTTGGTTTTCTTTAGATATTCCGTGAGTCGTTCTCCTCGAGTCTGAAACTCTCCTAGTACTTGGTTTACGATAAGTTGAGAATCACTATGAAGACATAAAGAACTGACTCCAATTTCTAAGGCAAGTTCTAATCCTTCTATTACTACTTCATACCCTGCATCATTGTTGGTGGCAGCGAATTCCAACCTTAGGGCATAGTGCAGCTTCCTTCCCTTGGGGG
This sequence comes from Allium cepa, assembly GCA_030765085.1. NCBI lineage: Eukaryota > Viridiplantae > Streptophyta > Magnoliopsida > Asparagales > Amaryllidaceae > Allium > Allium cepa. The sequence goes on from CM060930.1 coordinate 240,192,436, forward strand.
TGATTATCACAATACCTGCCCCCGAGCCTTGTTCGTTTGATGCTCCATCTACAAAGAGATTCCACTTGATATCCTCTGTTATTTCAGATTGCTCCTTACCTTCGTTGGTAGTGAATTCGGCAAAGAAATCGGCCATGGCTTGTCCTTTGATGGCGGAGCGAGGATGGCAGGTGATATCATATTGACTCAGTTCAATGCACCATTTAAGTAGTCGCCCAGAAGTGTCGGGGCGATGGAGTACCTGCCTTAGCGGTTGATCGGTTAAAACTCTGATAGAATGAGATTGGAAATAGTGTCGCGGTTTCCGTGACGTGGTTAGCAAACAGTATGCTAGCTTCTCAAGTTTAGGGTATCTGGCCTCTGCCCCCGTAAATCTCTTGCTTACAAAGTATACGGGCCGCTGCGCGCGGTTGTCTTGTCTTACCAAAGCAGCGCTTAGAGCATGGGACGATACAGCAAGGTATAGGTATAGTTCTTTGCCTTCATTTGGAGTTGAGAGTACTGGTGGTCTCTGGAGGTGTTTGATTAGGTTAAGGAAGGCTGTTGAGCATTCGTCGGTCCATTTGAACTTTCCTTTGTCTTTCTTTAGGGCTTCGAAGAAAGGGATGCATTTGTCGGTTGCTTTAGAGATGAATCTGCTTAGGGCGGCCACCTTCCCATTTAGGCTTTGCATCTCTCTTCGAGTGGATGGTATCTTGATATCTTGCAAAGCCCGGACTTGTTCGGGGTTTGCTTCAATCCCACTGGCATGGACGATGAATCCCAAGAACTTTCCCGACGATACTCTGAAGGAGCACTTTAGAGGATTCAGCTTCATTCCATATTGGCAAAGTACTTGAAACATCTCGTCCAGGTGGCTTACTTGATCGTTGGCTTTCCTCGATTTTACCAGCATGTCATCCACATAAACTTCCATAGTTCGTCCTATTAGTTCCGCAAACATCTTGTTGACGAGGCGCTGGTAAGTAGCTCCGGTGTTTTTAAGTCCAAAAGGCATTACTCTGTAGCAGTACAATCCCCGGTCTGTGATGAAACTAGTGTGGTCTTGGTCGGGGGCGTGCATAGGAATCTGGTTATATCCTGAGTATGCGTCCATAAAAGATAAGAGTTCGTGCCCGGCTGTGCTGTCCACGAGTTGATCGATTCGGAGGAGTGGGAAGCAATCCTTCGGGAAAGCGTCATTTAAGTTGGAGAAGTCAATGCATGTTCTCCACTTCCCATTAGCCTTCTTTACCAGTACCGGGTTGGCGATCCATTCTGGGTAGATGGCTTCTCGTATGAAGTTATTGGCAAGTAGGTTCTTTATTTCTTCCTCGAGTGCTGCTGATCGTTCTGCCCCCATACTTCTCTTTTTCTGCTTTACTGGCACCTTGGTGGGATCGATGTTCAGTACGTGGCATGCTACGTCTGGGGAGATTCCAGTCATGTCAGTGTGCGTCCATGCAAATACATCCAAGTTGTGGCGAAGAAAATCCACGAGTTGATCCTTCAACTCTGCTCTTAACCGAGACCCGATTCTCAGCAGTCTACTTGGGTCGTGTTTGTCTACAGATACAAATTCCATGGCCTCTGCAGGCTCGGCGGTGGCCTCCTCCTCTTTGTCCCTGGGGTCTAATTCATTGAAAGGATCACTGGTATGTCGAAGAGGAGGGGATTTCTTTAGTTGCTATGCTTCCAAGTTTTTCTTACAGAGAGTAGTCTCTGCATCTTTCCCTTTATCCTTCCTGCGGTTATTGCGAAGTTCAGTTATAGCAATCTCGAGCGGCGTCTTGATTTCCTTCTACTTACCCTATCCCATTATCTGTTGGAAATTTCATCTTCAGGCACCAAGGGGCCAGGACAATCTGGAAGTCAGACAAGGCTCTTCCTAAAAAGGCGTTGTAGGCCGAGTGGTTATCTATTAGCACAAATGTTTGTTTCTGCACAACGGAGCGGGGATGACTTCCTATTTCAACAAAGAGGTCCAATTTCCCGAGGGCCATCTTCGCATCTCCAGTGAAACTGTGTAGTGGTTTGTTGCAGGGAGACACATCCTTCATTGACAGCTTCATTTTGTCGAAAGCATGCTTGAATAGAATGTTTACGGAGCTTTCGGTATCTACCAGAATTCGAAAAACTTCGGTTAGGCCGAACCAGGCAGAGATAACCATAGGATCCATGTGGGCATACTGCCTTCCTTCTAGGTCTCGCCTACTGAATGTGATGTCATTATCCTCTTTCCGCTTCGGACGGCGTTCTTCCATGACGGAATTGATGCAGTCTTCATTGTTTCTAAGTGACTTTCCATATCTTTCCATTTCTGCTCAGTTTCTGTCGGAGATGTGTGGTCCTCCCGTATTGTATGGACCACTATCTTCTCTTGACTGGAACTGCTGGTGTTGTGATTTCTTCCGCCTGCCTCTGGGTGGAGTTGCCCTGGGTTCTCCTTGGCAGGAGCTGGAGTCCTATCCCGACCCTTTACATAGTGTTCCAATCTCCTCCTTCTGTTGTGTTCTTTAATCAGGTCCCGGAGATGACGACATTCATTGGTATCATGCCCATGGGATTCGTGGAAACGGCAGAACTTTCCAGACTAGATTGCATGATCTGATTCCTTCTTGTACGGGGGGCGTTTGTATTTAAGCTCGTCTTGGGTGGCCAGGAAGATGTTTTCGACTGTTTCATTCAAAGGAGTGTAAGCGTCAAATCTTGGTCTTGGCCGATATAGGCGTTTTTCTACCTTCCTACCCCCAACATTGTCTCAAGAGTCATTTTTTCCGACGTCCTTTGCTGCAGCGGGTGCGTTGCCCCGAGCGGCCTTGGCTTGTTGCCCTGTCTGCCTTTCGGTGGCAGCGTCTTCAAGTCTCATATACTTTCCGGCTTCATGGAAGAAATCGGGTAAGGTAGCTGGTTTTTCTTTCATTAATCTCCTAGCAAACTTGGTATCCGGATGTACGCCACTACAAAGAGCCATTAGGATAAGTTTCTCATCGGCATCTTGGACTGCGGCCGCTGCGGCGTTGAATCGGGTTAGATATTGTTGCACTGTCTCTCCGGGCTTCTGTTTGATATTAGATAGGGAATAAGCGTCCTTGGGTTGTTCCACATGAATGCAGAACTGGCTGATGAACTTTTCTTTCAACATTTCCCATGAGCTGATGGATCCTTGGGGTAGATGGCAGAACCACGAGGTAGCTAGATCTGCCAAGAATAGTGGGAAGCATTTACACAACACTCCCTCTGTTGCTCCGCTCATGAGCATATGCTGTGTGTATCTCTACAAGTGCACAACGGGGTCAGAGATTCCCTTGTAAGGTTCCATTGTTGGCATTTTCCATTCCCGGGGGGTGATGGCAGTTTCGATATAACGGGTGAAGGGGCTGGTTACCCTAGCGCCTATCCCCCGATCCCTTTGGTCCCATTGGACGCACTCTCTGAACAATCGCGCCATCCTTTCATCAGAACTTGGAGCAGATAGAAATGAGTTTGGTTCTTCTCTGCGGGATTGATTCCGTCCAGATGACCTGTAGGGATGGTATCGTCTATTACTCCTAAGATTTTCCGGTGGCTGTCTTCGGTCTTCTGGGAGCATGCTGGGGTCAGCCACAGTTGGCCCTTGCCTCGATCTTCCCCTGCTGGGCTCTGTTCTAAGCATTCCCTCAGGTCCAACTTCGGGATGGACTCCAGCTCGGTGCCGTCCATTGGTGTTCCCATGGTTAGGTAGCATGACAGGCTCAGCCATATCCGACCCCCGCCTAGTACCTCCCCCGTGGGGTTCGGTTCCAAGTGTTTCCTCAGGTCGGAATTCGGTCTGAGTCTGGGCTCGGCTCCTACCATTGTTGTTTCTGTTGTTAGCCTCTTCGAAGAAGAAAGATCTTTGTCGCCTCCCAGATCCTCCAGACTGGGACTCACCCCATGATTCGGTGTTGCGGTTGGATTCTTCAACATCCCTTAAGCATGACATGAGTTGGTCCACCAAGGCTTCTTGCTGAGATGCGAAGCGTTAGTTACTTCAGCCACAACCCTGTCCAGATCTGCCCTAGTAATTGGTTGTTCCGTAGCAGGGGCCTTCGGATTTGCCTGATTTCCATTTGCTGTTGGAACATGACGATTCTCTTGATCTCTGATCACTGGATCTGGGATACTTCTAGTTGCAATGTCCTTTCCTTTGCTAGCATCTTTCCTCTGCCTGAGAGGCATGTATTCCAAGCAATGAGCGATGCTGTTGGGAAGAAGGCTGAGTGGGAGAAGCTGAAGCTTCTAGCTCGATCTCTTAGTGAAAGCACCAAAAATGTTTGCACAAAAAATGGGCAAACACCTCCAAGTCGTATGATTTAGTCGATTTTAAGTTGTTCTTAGTGATTTGGGTGATTCATACAAATATGTAAATAGCAGGGACTAAACTGTAAAAGACACACAGATTTATAGTGGTTCGGCCAGAATGTGCCTACATCCACTTTATATGTTATTCTCCTTCACTCTTCAGATTACAAGTACAAAGCTTTGATTACAAGTATATGAAAGTTGTTTGAAAGTTCTGTCTGTGCTTGAGCTCTCAAACTTGTCTGCCATTATTTTACCCCTGCCCCTCTATTTATAGAGTGAGGCTGGGGGCAGCGGTCTTGGATATATATAGCTACTGGTGGGCCTGGGCTGAAGTGATCTGGCCTGGCAACGTTGGTTCGGTAGTAGATGGTTGGACTAGCATTCTGGTCCGGTGGTAGAGGAGATGGGATTGGTTCGGTGTGGTTGATTCGGTGGTGAGTGGAGAGTGGATTGGTTCGGTGGCATGTGGAGTGGCTTTGGTTCGGCAGGCATGGGAAGGAGCTGGTTCGGTGATAGGAGCATGGATGTAGGATCTGGTCCGGTAGTGCAATGGTGAGCGTGGATTGATTCGGTGGGTTGGCCTGGTCGAAACACACCCAACATATATTATATAAGGGGTAAAACATAATATGTTAACATATATATATATATATATATATATATACACACACACATATTAGTTTTGCAAGTTATTTGAAATGTTAGTGTATATATATATTGTTTTCTTGTGTCTCTGTTTAATTATAAATCTTCATATATATCAGTGCATATATAAAAATTTGATTTCCTGTTTATATATATCAAGCTATGTATACATGAAATATTTAGGGATTTTTTTAATATGTTCATTTCTGTATATATATATTATAAGTCTTTTATGTAAATTACAGTATTATGTTTTACAAGCCTAAAGTATTTATTTCCAAATATATTATAATTTTATGTTTGATTTTATATATGTGTTTTAATTTAAAACCAATGATTTTTAACTTCATATATGTTATTTAATTTTTGTTTAGATTAAATATCAATTTCATGAAATAATAATAATAAAAGACATAATTGTTGTTTCTACCAAATTGATTCAAATTGCTTCGTCGATTCCTTATCTATCAGCTCTATCGTCGAATCCGTGCCAGTCTAGCTTTACTTTGGGAGTTGTGCTTGCATTTGTAGCTCAACTTCATGGTTTATCCATCTAGCCTCGAAAGGTGATCAATCACTCACGATTAACGTTTTATATTTATTGAATTTAATTTCAATTGAAACGACAATTGAAATATGCTGCTATTAGTTATTACATTGCTATATATATGCCATCTATTCACCAATGACATCTGACACCATTATCTATTATTTATATTGATGATATATGCCTGTTATATTATTATCATATCCGTTACCACTCTACAAGTTCCCTGTTAGTATAGAATTCTGTAATGACCCACAATATTTACACAACTATGATGTTGTGATTTAAACAAGTATAAAGTATTGAAGTATATTTGTGCACATTTGGACTTGGGGGTAAATTTGTAATTCCCCAATGGTTAAAACCCTAGCCGTGAATGGATTAAAAAATAAAAATAAAAATAAAAAAAAAGAGAAGAAAAGAAAGATGTGGCCGGCTTTTTTTCATTTTAACTTTCTCGTTTCAAAACAAAAATAAAATGGCCGAAGCCCTAGAAATCAGATTGGGGGGAAAATTATTTTTGCCATATCAAATGGTGCTGGATTCGTGAGAAAAAGGGGGAAAGCTACGGCAATATCTAGGGGATCGACATCTCATATAGCTACATGAGTGTTCTTAATCATAATTTGGCAATAAGACCTATCTCAGGCAGCCGTGGTTATATTTTCCGTAAATTAATTTGTGTGTATGGATGCTTTGCGTGTATTGATGCTTGTTAATGATTGTTTGATCTTGGTTGCTTGCGTATTCATATATTGGTGATGATTAAGTCTGATTATGCTCATATCTGTACTGAGATGATATTTATTCACTATTAAGTCACGATACACTGATTTAACACTTGTATTATTGCCAAATGAATTGCTTAAGCACACTCATACCAGATGTATTATGTCTGACCCTGTTGATTGTCTCGACAATCTCCTGGGGTGTCTCATTCAACGAGGCAGTTCGGGATGATGTTTTTACAGGTTGCTATGCACATATTGATGAGATGATGACTTAAGAGATGGAGTTAGAACGATTTATACTGCATATAGATGATATGAAGAAAGTATTTAAGTATTTTCATTGTCACTTCATATGTATTGCTGAACTAAAATATGTATGTAATGCCATGAACAGTGAACCATTATGTGTTAGATTGATTTGTATATAATCTTGAAAACTGTATTGTCTTATGTGTAATTGCAAGTTGAAACTGAAACACTTGGATTACTCAGTTTGTATATATTTCCTGAAATCTGTATTTAGAGAAATACTGGTGTCAAGGCAGTATACACAAGTGTTTACACTTGTGTATATGTGCAGACCCATAGAACTGCTGAGTTTTGTGATTTAAAGGATTTTTTTTATGGATTTTGTTCAAGTTTCCTTTCAGAAGTTTTGGGAAAAACTTTTATAAACTTATCTTGATGGATTATTTCCATATTTATGCACAAGCATATATGGATCTGGAGTTTGATTTTTGTATGTAATTTATCATATCTGAGAATGTATATATATATATATATATATTTGTTTTGGCAAGTTGAATGCCTTGAATGTGAAAAGCAAAGATGAGATATATATATATATTTTTCTCTATGTTATGGTCTTTTCGGAGTTCAAGTTACTTAGTCCTGTGATATTTGATTTTTGATGAGATATTTAATATTTGATATTTGCTAATTGATATTTGATATTTGATCTGTGAAAAGCAAAGATGAGATATTTGATGCCGCAAATCTTTGAAGGAAAGATGGATTGTTTTGATGCTTTCAAATGCATTATGATTTTTGGGAAATGAAATTTTTATGCTAAGTGGCTGTTGCTATTCGAATCTGTATATAGCATATAGCTAATATATGTTCATGTGATAGATTCTGGAATTATATTGAGCACTTGCCATATAAATTAAAATACGTGCATGCCTTCACTTTACATTTTTAAAATGAATAAACACAGTTTTGGATAAGTTTTGCAAAAGAAAGTAAACTGTTTCATATTCATAAGTATTCTAGAAATGGATTACAATTCTATGTATTATCTTGAGATTTTATAAAACGAACTTGTTAGTTTCCAATTGTTTGTGTTAAAAATATTTGTATGATGCAGAATAGCTTTTGTTCTTGCATCAGTGACATGTTTTGTTTTAAAGAAGGATAGTTGATGTAAATTCATCTTTTATGTCGGAATATAACTTGCATAAATGAGAAAGAGGAAACTCGATGACCTCATTTTTTTTATATAGTTGGATTGGTGATCTTTTGTTTATACATATAATTATTAATATTTTGTTGGTGCCAAGGCTTCATTGCCTATTCATTAATACCATTGCTTGAGCTTGTGTGTTGGCGAGGCCGTGCACACATGTATTTATATGTGTGTGTACGCGCAGCCACACCTATAATTGTGTTATAGCAAGAGTTGAGTCAAGTAAAGGATCTCTATGATTTTTATGATATAATCAGGAATTCTGATGTTTCCTGTCTGCTTGTGCATCTTTTGTGCCATATTGCAAATAATTTTCATAAAAAGGAAATGGGTTTATCTTTATATGAAAATGCTATGTGTGAATGCTTTAGCTAATTCTTCTTAACTCTGATTTAATAACTAAAGAGATTGGTATATCTTCATATATACTAATCTATGTTTTCAGAATACACCAATATTTTTATATTGGTAATAGTGGATCCTGGTTTTGGTTTTGAAGGTAGATGACCCTGTGTTTTCATTTAGCATATATTTCTTTATGCAAAAAAAAAAAAAAAAAAAAATTAGCCCATGATTTGGCCACTAGAGAAGTAGGGTCATCTCATTTGGTATCAGAGCTATGTTGGTAGAGAACATAGCAAAAATTTAATTTGTGTGAATTTATTTGTATTGACTGCTTTGGTTGCATTGTTTGAATTGATTGCTTTGGATGATTTATTTGGATTACATCAGTGTTAATGATGTTTCTCCTTTCTACCACTTTGTTTTGAAAATTGTTTAATCAATCAAATAACCTGATTACAGAAATGAGTTTATGACTCAGTTTTTATAAGAAAATAATTTGATTAATTTACTGAGAAGTAGGGTATTGAATAATAATGGATTAGGCAGTATGAACAGAGAGGTTTATGCTCATGTCTAGTTCATTTAAATTTGCTAGGAACAAAGAAGTATTATGAAAATTATTTAAATTTCTGAAGTGGTTATTATGGATGAGATGGATGTTTGTTTGTGCATTTCTATTTGGAGTTTTGTATGTCAGATTTCCAAGTTAAAATGGTTTGAGCATTTTTATTATTCTATTCTTATTATTGTCAAGTATGGATTTAAATTATTTAGAACATGGGCAGCAAGATAGAAATCTGGCTCATGCTTATTTTCTAAATAATAAGATATGAGGTTTTCTGGGTTTTTGGTGAAATTTTCTTAACAAACACCTCTGTCCATATTTTTACAATAATATAGTAGAATCATGAATGCCTAAATTATTTTGGAAAGCCCAAAAACCTATTGTAAATCTCTGTAGTAAGAAATTTAAATTGAGGGAATTTGAATTTATAAATGTTTTCTAATACAAGAAAAGTTGGATTAAGACACCTATGTTTATATATGATCTAAAAGATGGTTAAAATTACAGTTTTACTTCTTTGTGGACTTCATGGATGTTGCTTTGTTTCAATGTAGATGGTGTATTTATTTATTTATTTTGATTTAAATCTGAAATCACCACTGTTACTCCATAACTAATAAGTATATGTTTGAGAACTTGATAAACACAATGATGAGCTGATGCAAGTGATGTTGATATTTGGTAAAATTTCAAATAATAAAAAAGATAAATATCAAATGCCAGTATCAATTGCAATAGGTCATTATATGAATAAACATTGAAAAGTGAATTGTCTGATTTGGATGCATAATTGTTAAGCTGCATTTCTTGAATATGTTTGATAACTGCATATAACTTTGTGATGGAAGTTTATAAAACAGGTCCCTTAGAGGAAGATAAAATTTCTTATGAATATAACCTGGAAAAAAAATGGATTATATAATCATTACAGTCAAGTGTAATCTAAGATTGGTTAAGTACAAGGCGGTAAAAGGAGGGAAGTTCTTTTGCTTATGTCTGGTATTTAATAAGGGGATAAGAGTGCAATGGTTTGACCATGTGCTGAGCTCTAGTTGCCTAAGTATTTCCTCAAAAAAAAAATATATACATATAAACATCTCTGGTCACATGTTGATTGTAATATAAAATATGAAAAACATAAGAATTTTCTGATATGCAAAATCCCTGTGCTTTACCTGCAAGCTCATATAGCCCAATGATATAAGTGAAGACAAAAGGAACACTTATAGCTACTTATGATTAGGTGTATGTTAGTTTTATATGAATGAAAATGAGTTTTGTTAACCACATATGTGTTGGATGAGTTTCTTTGTGGTGATATAATCTATGTGAAATGTTTTGATGCCTTGCTGGTTGTTAGATTTGGTTCTTATGACCTCCATGTTCACTATTTTAATGCCAGTAACAATAACCTGAACAGTTTATGTTGCTTTAAATAATATGGATGTGAAACCTTTGTGGACAAGATTCACTGGAAAAAAAAATATATATATAAGTTGACTGCAAGTATCTTGTTACTGGGAACCCCAGTGATATTTTATCTCCTAAAATATTTGATCTATGTTTTAGTCAAAGGCCTGTCTCTGAACAAAAAAAAAAATTGACTTGAAATGATATACAGATGTGATTAATTGATTGTTGAAATGTATGAATGGATGACTGTTTCATGGATGCATGAAAACTGTTTGCATTTACTGGTTATGTACATAAAGATTTTTGAGCATGAGACAGTATAGTTGAGACCTGCACACATGAAAGGAAAACTTAGTAATTAAACTAAGGAATTGGGTCACCTCTATCAGGTTGGGTATGAGGGAAGTGGGTATGACATAGTGGTTGGCTTGCATCAAGGGTGGGGTGTGAGTTTGCACATGGCATGTTCATGTCCAAATAGCTTGTAGTGTGCTGGAAATCAAACAGATGTTCCGGGCAGTGTGCACCAGTGCAACCATGAATGTGATATTGGACCTTAAAAAATAATAATAATAATAATAATAATATGAAATGAACCTACAAGCAGAAGTGATTAGGCTAGGGGTATGGTGAGTTCTGGTATGCAGACTCAGTTTTGATGCCTTAGCTCAATGTTGTGGGTTTTGCTTGTTCATATTTATGAGATGTTTGTGTGATTTGGGTGATGGTTGTTATGAATTCTTGAAATAAGAGTTTTTGCTAAGATACTTGTTGGATGATTTCTGATGGCAAGCAATTAGTTGATGTTTTTATAGATGTCTGTTTTTTTTTGTGGTTGTTGGTTGTTTGTATTGATTGAGTATTATTTGTATAAACTTAATTCATACACATGTTTATGATATTTTGCTTTGATTGCCAAGAATGGGGTCTGTTTTGGATTAAAAATTCATTTAAATAAAGACAGATTGTATAAGGGTATTGATCTCTATTTTGACTTGCATATAGATGATATGTATTGCCTGAAGATGGTGTGTATAGCCATGGATGAATGAGCATTACATTTAAAATGACTTCAATATGAATCATGAGTAGGAATGCATTTGTAAGCAATATATAACTTGATGACAAAACCTATAAACTGTTACTGAATTAATAATTGTTTAGTTCTGGTTGAGTAAGCTTGGTGTATAAATATGTTTGAGACATTAGAAATGCTTTGAAAAGCAGAAAGTAAATTCTGTATTGATTCTAAAATGTACTAAACCAATTTGCCAATAGGGTTTAGTTTAAAACTGAATGTGAACACTATTATGATGAATGCAATGGCACTGTTTCCTGCTCTCATTTGTACACTGCCATATGTATGCATATTCACTTCATCATGTGTGCACCCCTGAGTTACACTGTATGCATAGATTTAGTCCAAACACTGTTGCATCTGAAATCTGCTGTTGCACTTGAGATTTTAGACTTGATTTTGCTGTTTGCATGCAGTGGCAGTTCTATATACATATATGTCCATGTACTTGAAATAACTTGATGCTGCACACTTGTGCTTTGTCTTGATCACTTCTGTTGTTGTCATTTTGTGTTGTTGCCTTGCATTTGCCAAGTCTATGTGTAAGTTCCCACACATCCATCTGAAGTTGCTGTTTTCAAATGCACTGAGTTGTTGAATATGTTGCTTTCTTATTTATGTGCTGTCTGTATGACAGTTGCAGTTACCCTTGTGCTGGTTCATTTGATGATGAAACATGTTGATTGAAATTTGTTGGTGCACTCGAGTTGGCAAGGCAGTGCACACGTGTATATTTATACATGTGTGTATTGCAGCCACTCCGCAAAATTTAATGAATATTTGGGATGCTAGAACGAGTAAGAGTGAATTGTGAGGACACAATTCCAAAAAGGTGGGGTATTTGTAATGACCCACAATATTTACACAACTATGATGTTGTGATTTAAACAAGTATAAAGTATTGAAGTATATTTGTGCACATTTGGACTTGGGGGTAAATTTATAATTCCCCAATGGTTAAAACCCTAGCCGTGAATGGATTAAAAAATAAAAATAAAAAAAAAGAGAAGAAAAGAAAGATGTGGCCGGCTGTTTTTCATTTTAACTTTCTCGTTTCAAAACAAAAATAAAATGGCCGAAGCCCTAGAAATCAGATTGCGGGGAAAATTATTTTTGCCGTATCAAATGGCGCTGGATTCGTGAGAAAAAGGGGGAAAGCTACGACAATATCTAGGGGATCGACATCTAATATAGCTACGTGAGTGTTCTTAATCATAATTTGGCAATAAGACCTATCTCAGGCAGCCGTGGTTATATTTTCCGTAAATTAATTTGTGTGTATGGATGCTTTGCGTGTATTGATGCTTGTTAATGATTGTTTGATCTTGGTTGCTTGCGTATTCATATATTGGTGATGATTAAGTCTGATTATGCTCGTATCTGTACTGAGATGATATTTATTCACTATTAAGCCACGATACACTGATTTAACACTTGTATTATTGCCAAATGAATTGCTTAAGCACACTCATACCAGACGTATTATGTCTGACCCTGTTGATTGTCTCGACAATCTCCTGGGGTGTCTCATTCAACGAGGCAGTTCGGGATGATGTTTTTACAGGTTGCTATGCACATATTGATGAGATGATGACTTAAGAGATGGAGTTAGAACGATTTATACTGCATATAGATGATATGAAGAAAGTATTTAAGTATTTTCATTGTCACTTCATATGTATTGCTGAACTAAAATATGTATGTAATGCCATGAACAGTGAACCATTATGTGTTAGATTGATTTGTATATAATCTTGAAAATTGTATTGCCTTATGTGTAATTGCAAGTTGAAACTGAAACACTTGGATTACTCAGTTTGTATATATTTCCTGAAATCTGTATTTAGAGAAATACCGGTGTCAAGGCAGTATACACAAGTGTTTACACTTGTGTATATGTGCAGACCCATAGAACTGCTGAGTTTTGTGATTTAAAGGATTTTTTTTTATGGATTTTGTTCAAGTTTCCTTTCAGAAGTTTTGGGAAAAACTTTTATAAACTTATCTTGATGGATTATTTCCATATTTATGCACAAGCATATATGGATCTGGAGTTTGATTTTTGTATGTAATTTATCATATCTGAGAATGTATATATATATATATATATATATTTATTTATTTATTTGTTTTGGCAAGTTGAATGCCTTGAATGTGAAAAGCAAAGATGAGATATATATAATTTTTTTTCTCTATGTTATGGTCTTTTCTGAGTTCAAGTTACTTAGTCCTGTGATATTTGATTTTTGATGAGATATTTGATATTTGATATTTGCTATTTGATATTTGATATTTGATCTGTGAAAAGCAAAGATGAGATATTTGATGCCGCAAATCTTTGAAGGAAAGATGGATTGTTTTGATGCTTTCAAATGCATTATGATTTTTGGGAAATGAAATTTTTATGCTAAGTGGCTGTTGCTATTCGAATCTGTATATAGCATATAGCTAATATATGTTCATGTGATAGATTCTAGAATTATATTGAGCACTTGCCATATAAATTAAAATACGTGCATGCCTTCACTTTACATTTTTAAAATGAATAAACACAGTTTTGGATAAGTTTTGCAAAAGAAAGTAAACTGTTTCATATTCATAAGTATTCTAGAAATGGATTACAATTCTATGTATTATCTTGAGATTTTATAAAAGGAACTTGTTAGTTTCCAATTGTTTGTGTTAAAAATATTTGTATGATGCAGAATAGCTTTTGTTCTTGCATCAGTGACATGTTTTGTTTTAAAGAAGGATAGTTGATGTAAATTCATCTTTTATGTCAGAATATAACTTGCATAAATGAGAAAGAGGAAACTCGATGACCTCATTTTTTTATATAGTTGGATTGGTGTACTTTTGTTTGTACATATAATTATTAATATTTTGTTGGTGCCAAGGCTTCATTGCCTATTCATTAATACCATTGCTTGAGCTTGTGTGTTGGCGAGGCCGTGCACACATGTATTTATATGTGTGTGTACGCGCAGCCACACCTATAATTGTGTTATAGCAAGAGTTGAGTCAAGTAAAGGATCTCTATGATTTTTATGATATAATCAGGAATTCTGATGTTTCCTGTCTGCTTGTGTATCTTTTGTGCCATATTGCAAATAATTTTCATAAAAAGGAAATGGGTTTATCTTTATATGAAAATGCTACGTGTGAATGCTTTAGCTAATTCTTCTTAACTCTGATTTAATAACTAAAGAGATTGGTATATCTTCATATATACTAATCTATGTTTTCAGAATACACCAATATTTCTATATTGGTAATAGTGGATCCTGGTTTTGGTTTTGAAGGTAGATGACCCTGTGTTTTCATTTAGCATATATTTCTTTATGCAAAAAAAAAAAAAAACAAATTAGCCCATGATTTGGCCACTAGAGAAGTAGGGTCATCTCAAATTCAGTATGGACTGAAATGATACACACCCGAACGATCTGTAGAATAGGAGAAAATCGTAATGGGTTGAAATGATAGAATCAAGCAATTTTCATCTAATTGAATTTGAGATTGCGGGATGAAATGATATATACCCATACATATTTAAATTGCAGATTAAAATGATAAATATATGCATCACTTGACCATAGGATATACACCGTTGGTATATATAAATAAATATTTTGAAATGATTTCTATGGTTTGGAAAGAAATATATGGTTTTATAAATATTGATTTTAGATATTATATAAATGTTATTTTAAATATAGTTAAATTTTAATTTTAATCTATGTATAAATTTGTTTTAATGAAAATAAGTTTACTAATAAAGTTTTTATTTTTATTAAAATATAATATGGTCAAGTATTTATCTAAATTATATTTTATTTATATAGTTTATAATGATTTAATAAATTAAGGTTGAGAAGATGGATTTGCAATTTATCTGAATTTTTTTTTGCATTTAATTAAGAATTATATTTAAATAAAATCGATTTGGAACTTATTGAATTTGGATTTTAAAGGATATGATTTATAACTTGATGTTGGTTTAAAGTGATTAATGAATATTTCAAGTTTGAGTTTTATTTAAATGATATTGAATTTATTGAGTAAATATTTCAAAACTAAATAATAGTAAATTGGATTTGATATATATGAAATTATCAAATTTAGTTTTGAAGTTGTGGAGTATTTAAAGCCTTGAAACATACTGAAATTTAAATGGTTTATTTTATGGTTCAATCTGTATTTGAAATTGATGTAATTTGAAATGGTTTATTGAGAAACTGAATTGTGTTGAAATCTATTATTGAGATTGAATTAAATTTGAATTTTAGAATTTGAGTTGAACTGGAATCAATTTGTGAAATTTGAGGAAGCTATTTTATTATATAAAGTAATTTTAAATTATATTTTAAAACTATTTATATATTTTACCCTATAAATTACTTTAACATAAACTATTTTAATATACTAATTATTTTATTTTAAACTATTTTAACCTATAACTATTTTATATAACTCTTTTATTTATAAACTATTTTATTATATATATTATTATTAATATCTAGACTGTTTTAAAGAAAGTGTTATGATTTCCAAAGTGATATAATTTCTAAACTTTATAATTGCGAAGGTGTTATAACTTTGACATTGCTATGATTTTGGAAATGGATATATTTGAAATGGAAATGATATCGTATTGATATGGTTTTGAAATGGCGGTGATATTTTAGTTTTGAAGTATAAATTATTTTGAAATGACCGTGGTATTACAATAACAATTGGTTGTTAAAGAGACCGTACTCTCTGCCAACTACGAAAACCACTTTAACAACTATGTATGCGGTGGAGATTCCAGAATGAAGTAGGATGCTGGCAACGATCCTATATGAGGTGTATACACGGATTCGACTCCCGTGAGTTGGCATAAGTTGGCTAAAACATGAGTGATTCTTGAGCCAATGAGGTAGCTCCTGTGATCGGACACACTCCTTCAATACTGTTCTATTACCTTGTGATTGATTGGGTGCACCCTTTGATTTATTTGGGAGTATGGCTCGAGGTGGACGGTAGTGGCTGTTATGCATTACAACCAGCCTGGATGCGTAATTGGTATATCTATTCTGGCATTGCCTAGTTGTGTTGTGTCACCTATCCTAGCGCGCCTTGTACGAGTTTGATTTATGTCGTACCTATCGAGTATCCTATGGTAGCCTCCCAATCTAGAGGTACGATGGTACTGTATAGACTATTGGCACTATAAATGTGTTAAGGTGGAAAATTTAAAGCTTTAACGCTATTTTTAAATAGTGTACTTTACTTTAGACATTATTATCATAGCGTATATTATTACATAGTTGATAGCTTAACGGATCCTTAGAGGATGGTTATCCCAAACATCCTTTGAGTTACTTGTATTTCAGTTGTTATTTCACTTGAGTTGGATTTATTGACATAAAATGTTAATCCTGACTCGAGTGTGTTGTGTTTTGCTTTACGCTCGGGTCAAACTGAGTGATACATCTTTTGAGATTCACCTTTGGAGTGGAGCTTCATTTGGAGATCCATCTACATCTTTCAGCTTGCGATATTCAGTTGATTCCAATGATGTATTATGATCTTGTATTTTACTCTTTTATTTGGGACTTCCATTGTATCTTATTTAACTCTATTATATATATAGTAGCTTCATGATATTCTTTTGTTTCCGCTACATATTGTATATGACTTTGTGTCTGTGATTCAGTGATGTATTTATTTGCTGTATATGCTGAGTTTTGCCACATATAATTAACAATCTAGTATTTTAAGCAATTCAAATCCGGCATGTGTGGATGCGAATGGTTGAAAATATCAAGCCATTACAGTTCGTATCAGAGCTTTGGTTTTAGGCAAAAATTAATATATATTGTAAATTTAATTATAGAATCACTTTCGTTCGGGCTTGAATTCCTTCTTCTTCGATTCGGTTTTCCTTTGAATTTTGAAACGTTCCCTCCGGTTTCAAAATCCATCCTTGTATCTTCCAATTCGTGATTTGATTTTGGAACATCCTATAACTCCACTTCGAATGATCTCTATAATAAATCGGTGGTCTCGCGAACCTTCGAATGATTTGTAAAGGGGTGAAACTCCTTTACAATAGCATTGATTCACCGAAGATTTATATGTCCTCGATTTAGATGCTGATATCTTTAGATATGCTCGAATTTTATCTATGGCGATCGGATGTCGATTTGCCTCAGAATTCCGCATCGATCTTATTCTTGAAGTCACGGTTTACCCAATAAAGGCTATCCACGATTTATATAAGTCTATACATTCTTTTGTCTCCTTGAAATTCAATCATCTTATCTCCCTATTGACTCTATCTTTTAGTTGAATTCTTTTGGTTAGAGTCCCTCTGTGTTTGAATCTCCATCTTTGTTTTGAAATCCATCCTTAAATTTCGAGTGAGGGAGTGTATTTGGAATTAATATAAAAATGTTTTATATGTTGTGTTGTTTGAGTTGTTATGTTGATTTGGATTTACGATCGATTCATTTGATCAATGCTATCGACAGGTTTTCCAAAACAGCTGAACAGAACAAACTAACACAAAACTATTTTCAAATTTGGTAAATGAAATAAATTTTGTATGATTATATTATATATATAAGTGTAATTTTCTGAAATTGAATTGTTAGCTGAATTGGTTGTTAAAATGATAATATTTTACTTTCATTTTATTATTTTGTAAACCTTTGATTATCCCATCATATAAATAAATGAATTTATCAAACATGGTTTAAAAAAAATTGATTTGAAATTTTAATAAATTTAAATTAAGAGTTTGAAAATTTAATTTCCGACGACTTCAAACTTTGGTTTTAAAAGTTTTAAGGGGTATATCATTTAAAAGTATTTTCGAATAGAAATTATTTCCAAAGAATTTTTAAATGTTAAATCAGTGCTCTCCTCTTTTGTCATTGGAAAATAATTTCGATGATGACTTTAGCATCATCGACATTCATTTTCGAGTTTCAGAGTGGAGAGACAATTAGGTAGCTTTGCTACACTTTTGTTTTGGAAAAATATTTTGATTTGAATTTATTTAGTATGACATGATTTATAACACACACACAGATATATATATATGTTCATAAATTTGATTTGATATATATATAGTGTATATATATTTATCTCTGAATGGTTTGAAGTGAAATGGAAATTGTATTCTTAAATTTTGATTTAAAGATGATTTCAATTATAAAATAAAGCCAAATTTTGAATAAATATTTAAACTTGAATGGTTGAATTGGGAAAATTTTACTTGTATAATACTCAATTACATTCCAATATAACTTACCTAAATCATTCAGAAGTTGAATATGTAATTGAATAATTTACAATGTAAAACGATGTTAAAGAAATTTATAAATAAAATTTGAGCGGCTATAATAAATGTTTTATACTAAATTTTACGGTTGTAGAAATGTTAATTAAGATAAATTGGATAATTGGATAATGAATAAATAAGATAAAATAAAATAAAATTTGTTTTGAAGGAATTTATGAATTGGAATCAAATTAGCTTAATGAAATATCTTAAATTTAAATCAATTGCTGAATATTAATTAATTTAAATTGAAAGTTATATGTTTAAATTAATGGTTTTATTTTGTTTTTCAATCTATTTTTCTTCTGATTGTTCTATTCTCCTGCCTCCTTCATTTTCGAGGACGAAAAGTTTTGAGTGGGGGAGAGTGTAATGACCCGTAAATTTTATTTGTTTTAATAATAAATTTTATTGAAATTTTGTGAAATTTTAAGTAATAAAATTTTGAAACATAAACTTGATATTTGGAATACGTCAACTTAAACATAGCAAATGCTAAATTTTCATTAGAAAATATGGAAGTTCTTTTATTGTGTCATTTTATTTAAATCCAAATCAATTAATATTTAATGATAATAAAATGTTTTCCAAACCTGGATATTTTTATATAATAAATTTTTAAATCATCTTATAAGCAAGACGTCATATTTCGTTTCGTCAAATTAGGAGTGCCATTGCTCCGTTTATCTTTTTTTCAGCAAACCAGCAGCATTTTGGTACCGATATAGATTTTTGATTGGATAATCATACCACCAATATTTGTATATCGTTTTGATCATCTAGTCATGCTGATCTCTATAGTACATTCAATTCTGTGTTTTGAAATTTGGAACGCAGTGAAATCCATGTAAATGGTAACCGTATCGGTAACCAGTTTGAATCTTTTGGTTTCTTACCTCGTTTTATATTCCACCGTTCAAATTGAGAATCCATTGGCTTTTAAAATTCACTGAATTTATTGCGAAACAAAATTTTGTTTCCCTGGTTTAATATGTTCTTATACCAATTCATATAAATTTTTTATAACATTTATATTTAACTATGTTGAATCTCCTCTCCTCCCCTGCCTTTTCTTTTCTCGGGCTATGCTCGTGTTTTTGCCTTGTTGCCCGCAAAGCCTCGTCCCTTCCATTTTCCATGAACTCTCCACCCACACGTTCTCTTCCCCAACATTTTTCCTCTCCTCTCCACGCGCAAGCACGCGCCACTTCTTCGCGCACAACCTCCTCCTCAACAGAATTCCAATGGCCGAAGCCAGCCGTGAACTTTTCCATTCCTCCACCAAGTCGATACAATCACCCTATCCTACTGCTTGTCAGCCTATCACCGAGCCTAGGATCCATCATCATCATGACGCCGTACAACCTAGCTGAGCACAGCCAAAGTTTTAAAAAAAAAAAATTGGTAAGCAATGTTCGTTTTCTTAGCTGCTCATATAAATATATATAGCATGGTTTATTTCAAAAGTATGTATAATATGTTGTATTTGAATTTTTGAACATATATATATATATATATATATATATATATATATATATATATATATATATATGAACAAAATATATAAGATTTTGTATAAGTTCTGTTTTATAAAAAGGCATGTGAACTGAAAACTGTTACCAATATATAAGTGATATAAAGTTGTATATCAACTAGCGTTATAAAATATAAGTCTATAAGGATATGTATGTATGTATGTATGTATGTATGTATGTATGTATATATATATATATGCATACAGTTCTTTGCTTTCTTTTTTAAACTGCATATATAAAGGTTATTTATCCTGTGGCATTTTCTGGTTGTTTACTAAGTATTTGTTGTCCATATGTGTGTGTATATAATGTATAGGTTTATATTAAGTCATATATATATTTATATTATGTTGTTAGTATATATATATACATATGGTTATGTACGTGTTTGTTTGTATATGGATTCATTTAAAGTGGTGTTTGGCCTTTCTTCATATATATAATATAATGGAACTAGTATTATATATGTATATATGTATGTATATATATTTCGACAGTGTATATATTTATACAAATTATGTTTTGTTAACATCCTAGTATGTTATATTTAGATCTATTATATATTTAATTCTGTTAACCTATGTGCTGCAGTTGATTTTTTTATACCAAGTTTTATATAAATAGTTTATATATACGTGTATATATAAGTGTGTGTACGGACATATTGGGTTTATAAGCATGTTTATCGAAGTTATATCCTGCTGTTGTATGTATATATTATATAAGGGGTAAAACATAATATGTTAACATATACACACACACACACACACACACACACACACACACACATATTAGCTATGCAAGTTATTTGAAATGTTAGTGTGTATATATATTGTTCTGTTGTGTCTTTGTTAAATTATGAATCTTCATATATATCAGTGCATATATAAAAATTTGGTTTCTTGTTTATATATATCAAACTATGTATACATGAAATATTTAGCGAATTTTTTTTCAATATGTTCGTTTCTGTATATATATATTATAAGTCTTTTATGTAAATTACAGTATTATGTTTTACAAGCCTAAAATATTTATTTCTAAATATATTATGATTTTATGTATGTGTTTTAATTTAAAACCAATGATTTTTAACTTTATATATGTTATTTTAATATTTGTTTAAATTATATATTGATTTCATGAAATAATAATAATAATAAAAGATATAATTGTTGTTTCTACCAAACTAATCCAAATTGCTTCGTCGATTCCTTATTTATCAGCTCTGTCGTCGAATTCGTGCCAGTCTAGCTTTGCTTTGGGAGTTGTGCTTGCATTTGTAACTCAACTTCGTGGTCTATCCATCTAACCTTGAAAGGTGAGCAATCACTCACGGTTAACGTTCTTATATTTATTAAATTTAATTTCAATTGAAACGACAATTGGAATATGGTGCTTTTAGTTATTACATTGCTATATATATGCTATCTGTTCACCTATGACATCTGACACCGTTATGTATTTTTCATATTGATGATATATGCCTGTTATATTAATATCATATCTGTTACCACTTTGCAAGTTCCCTATTAGTATAGAATTCACTATGGGATGAAATGATACATACTCGAACGATCTGTAGAATAGGAGAAAATCATTATGGGTTGAATTCATAGACCCAAGCGATTTTCATCAAATTGAATTTGGAATTGTGGGTTGAAATGATATATACCCGTATAAATTTAAATTGCGGATTGAAATGATAAATATCTGTATCACTTGACTATAGGATAGAAAATTATATGCAGACATCGTTGGTCTATATATAAATATTTTTAAATGATTTCTATGGTTTTGGAAAGAAATACATGGATTTATAAATATAGATTTTAGATATTATATAAATGTTATTTTATATATAGTTAAATTTTTAATTTTAAGCTATGTATCAATTTGTTTTAATGAAAATAAGTTTAATAATAAAGTTTTGATTCTTATTAAAATATAACATGGTTAAGTATTTATTTAAATTATATTATATTTATATAGTTTATAAGGATTTAATAAATTAAGGTTGAGAAGATGGATTTGCAATTTATCTGAATTTTTTTTTGCATTTAATTAAGAATTATATTTAAATAAAATAGATTTGGAACTTATTGAATTTGGATTTTAAAGGATATGATTTATAACTTGATGTTGGTTTAAAGTGATTAATGAATATTTCAAGTTTGATTTTTATTTAAATGATATTGAATTTATTGAGTAAATATTTCAAAACTAAATAATAGTAAATTGGATTTGATATATATGAAATTATCAAATTTAGTTTTGAAGTTGTGGAATATTTAAAGCCTTGAAATATATTGAAATTTAAATGGTTTATTTTGCGGTACAATCTGTATTTGAAATCGATGTAATTTGAAATGGTTTATTGAGAAACTGAATTGCGTTAAAATCTATGATTGAGATTGAATTAAATTTGAATTTTGGAATTTGAGCTGAATTGGAATCAATTTGTGAAATTTGATGAAGCTATTTTATTATATAAGGTATTTTTAAATTATATTTTAAAACTATTTATATATTTTACCCTATAAATTACTTTAATATGAACTATTTTAATATACTAATTATTTTATTTTAAACTATTTTAACCTATCACTATTTTATATGACTCTTTTATTTATAAACTATTGTATTATATATACTATTATTAATATCTAGACTGTTTTAATGAAAGTGTAATGATTTCCAAAGTGAAAGAATTTCTAAGCTTTATAAATGCGAAAGTGTTATAACTTTGAAAATGCTATGATTTTGGAAATAGATATATTTGAAATGCAAACGATATTGTATTGATATGGTTTTGAAGTGGCAATGATATTTTGGTTTTGAAGTATAAATTATTTTGAAATGACCGTGGGGTTATAATAATGATTGGTTGTTAAAGAGACTGGGATCGGATGTTGTCATTCTCTCTACCAACTCCGAAAACCACTTTAACAACTGTATACACGGTGGAGATTTTAGAATGAAGTAGGATGGTGGCGACGATCCTATATGAGGTATATATGTGGGCTTGGCTCCCGTGAGTTGGCATAAGGTGGCTAAAACAGGAGCGATTCTCGGGCCAATGAGGTAGCTTCTCTTATGGGACACACTCCTTCGATACCATTTTATTACTTTGTGATTGATTGGGTGCACCATTTGATTTTTTTGGGAGTGTGGCTCGAGGTGGGCGGTAGTGGCTACTATGCATTACCACCAGCCCGAATGCGTAATTGGTATATCTACCCTGGCATTGCCTAGTTGTGCTTTGTCACCTACCCTAGCGCGCCTTATATGAGTTTGATTTGTGTCGTACCTTGTGAGTATCCTATGGTAGCGTTCCGATCTGGTGATACGATGGTACTGTATAGACTATTGGTACTATAAATGTGTTAAGGTGGAAAATGTAAAGCCTTAACGCTATTTTTAAATGTATACTTTACTTTAGACATTATTATAATAGCGTATATTATTAGATAATAGATATTTTAAAGGATCCTTAGAGGATGGTTATCCCAAACATCCTTTGAGTTACTTGTATTTCAGTTGTTATTTCACTTGAGTTGGATCTATTGATATAAGAATGTTAATCCTGACTCAAGTGTTTTGTGTTTTGTGTTTTGCCTTACGCTCTAGTCATACTGAGTGATACATATTTTAAGACTCACCTTCGGAGTTGGAGCTATGTTTGGAGATCCATTTACATCTTACAGCTTGCATATAAAGCTTTTCAAAGCTATTTAATAAATAACTATATGTTTTTAATTACTCAAGGAAAATGTTTAATTGTTTAAATTTATTTTAGCTTAAGTTTAAATTTAAATTAATTTACAAAAAGGTTTGTTTTATTTTTATTTTAAATATTACTTGATAAATATGGTTTGAAATATATATAAGTTTAAAATATAAATTACATATGAAACATTAATTCATATAAGTAATATAAGTAATTTATAATACAGAGATAATCTCTTTTATAAATTATTTTGAAATTGATAATTTGTTATTTTGAAACAATATTGATAATGTATTGTTTTTACAAATAGATTTTAATATAAATAGAATTTTTATTTCAAATTGAATTTGTGTAGTTATATATGTATATATATAACTTGATTTTAAAATTGGACTTTAGAATATGATTTGAATTAGAATTTAAAGTTTTGAAATTTAAAAGATAGATATTTAAATTTGTTTTGGATTTTTAAATATATGTATAAACTTTTATTTATGAATATAAATGGTTTTATTTCTTTTAAAATTATCTATACATATACATATGTACTTATAAACCAAATAATCAAATATAAGCTTATATTAACATTTAAAATAAATAAAGATTACTTAAAAAGACAAATGTAAATATACTAAGGCCTCATGTAACAAGTGTAAACTAATAATCAACTTAAGATGACAAATGTCAAGATTTTGTTTTTTTTCCTTTTTATTTTTTAAATTGACCACTTTTAGCCATTTTAAAAGCATATGTTTTCCCCTCTTCATTTCTTTCTTTTCCAAAGCATAGAATAAATCTCAGGTCAAAACTTCAGCAGAAACTTATTTCCAAAAACAAGATCTGTACTTCATTTTCAAAGATCAAATGCAAATCTATAAATCAACTCCTCAAAACCAGAAAGCAAACTGCAAACCCTTTTCTAAAATCAAATTCTTCAACCCTGTAACCATTTTCAAAATGAGATTTTCACATTCCAGCATCTGTTCAAAAGCCTGTAACATCTTCATAATGCAATCTGAAGCAAGATAATCAAGCATGTGCATTTTCTTTTCAAACTAAAGCAAGCATGCGGTTTAAAAATCAAAAGCATTTCTGTTTGATAAGCATTCCAACAACTAAAGTTTTCAAAGGCAAAAAGGCATTTCAGTAAAAAAAGTTTTAGAGATTCAAAGGCTTTTCAAAAATGGAAGCTCTGTCTTCATTCTAAAATCGGTGAGTAAAATTATTTTAAAAAGCTTAAACAATTGAGTAATTTGGTTGCATGCTAGTTGTCTGAAATAAGTATGTTTGTGTGAAGACCCGCAAATCCGTACTCCTTGAATATACACTAATCTCCGTAGATTAATTCAAGATGAACAGAAATATGAATTATCAATGTTTAAGAAAAAGAAAAAGTAGAAAAGAAGAGAGAAAGTTGGTAGAAAAAGATAGAAAAGATAGACAATAGAAAATAGAACGGAATAGAAAACAGCAGAACAATAACAGAATCTCACAATTCGCAGCGGAACAACATATAATAATAAATGAATAATCTTTAAACAAAGAACTATATCAGTTATTACATTTTATACATTACATTTCATTACATCATATCATCAGAGTGTATAACAACAACAACAACAAACAGTGCAGCGGAAAAAGAAATACTATATACTAGTAATACGTCATGCCATCCAGCTTGCCTCCAGCAATTCCAGAATATCCTGATAAACCTTAACTCTTGACTGCCCGTGTGAAAATTGGTGGGCACCCAGAGTTTAGGAAGGAAAACAATAAACTCCGAGTCAGTCATGTGACTGGTGTGAGAACTCAAAACAGTTTATTTATCTTTAAAATCAAAATAGAGGAATATTTTTAAAGTCAATTCGCAATGCTTTTAAAAATGAGACTACCATAAGGCCTCCCGCACACACGCACATGCAAACGCAGAATCGGAGGAGATTTCTCCTTATGATAGTTAAAGATGCTTGATACGCATTTAAAATAACATTTGATATGATTACTAGTGCATAGTGTAGAAAAAAAATCATTTCGAAAGTAGAATATAAATCTTAGCCAACATAGACATTTCGAACTATGCCTACTATAGCTACCATCCAAACAGTGGTGACCACCATAAGTGAATGGCAGGTTCTACAACTAATACCGTACAAGTTTCGTATTGGGAATTGGATTTCCAACGAATGATCAGGCCAAGGAGCTTCCCATTGCCACATGAGAATGCCTCTGGATGGACATCCCCGAGAACCAAACCGGATCTCTACCAACACAAGGCCGGGTTACCCCTAACTGAGTAACAACTGACCGAATATGCCATCCCCCGGTCCTTTGGGACCTTTCACCGAGCGCTCGCAATCAATTCACACAATCATAAAGTGTTTTCAACATGAGTAAGTATCTGGGCTCCATACCATGATACCACCCTTTTCCAGAAGGAAATGCACATATCCTAAAGGGCGCTACCCCTCATAACCTTGCTGCTTATTTCCTGTTTTGACCATTCACGGGGTGTGAGGCTCGACGAAGTCACGTCCACAAAAACATACTTTATACAAAAGCCATGCTTTGGGTGAACAAATGATCATAGAAATGATCACCAGGATAGACGATCAAATAAACGATCCTATCACAAATAATCAACACAATGATCATTTCACAGCAACACTCAACATGTCACATTACCAAATTGGGAATATATCGCTGATAACATTCAACTACATAACCTCTGAGCTCGTACGTCTCAGAGAAGGGTGTTAAGATAAAAGAACAAATTCTCCGCCACCAACAGAAATATATTTGAATGAAATCTGCTTTATATCTCAATTTGTAACGTCAGATATACAATCCATACAAGTCTGTTCCGGGCTCGAACAAAACCGAAGGCACTTACAAAGAAG
Source organism: Allium cepa (assembly GCA_030765085.1). Taxonomy (NCBI): domain Eukaryota; kingdom Viridiplantae; phylum Streptophyta; class Magnoliopsida; order Asparagales; family Amaryllidaceae; genus Allium; species Allium cepa. The sequence continues at coordinate 240,219,022 of CM060930.1, forward strand.
TCCTTGCAATCCGGATATTCACAATCCTGATCGGATTTCCCATCACTTAGGGAGTCTCTATACCGTTGCAACTCAGTGCAGAGACAATCGATAGGTCATCCTATCGCTCTCATAAATACCGGGTCTTCAACACGGATCTTCAAATGCAATTCACAACGACGTATCACATATTCGGAATGGGTTATACGACCCCATGGTCCTTTCCCGATTAACCCGAATAGTGAGCGCTTATTCAAAAATAAGTGTGGCATTCACATTCAAACAAATCACATCAAATACCCATTCAAAGGGAAATATTGATAGCCGGTTATTGAACTATCAATGGATATGCACACATCACCAGTTTCCAAATAATTTTCCAAATTATTTATTTTCCAAAATATCTTTACAAGATATATAATTCAGTATCTCAAAAATAAATCAATATTTATTTTTAACAAATTCCACTTTCTTTTATAAATTCCATAGTGAATTTATATTTCAAAATATCTATGAATATACGATTTCAATTATTCATTTCAATTTATCTTCAAAAAGATAAATTCTCAAAGTATTCACTTTATATTGGAAAACATTTCCATACTTATTTAATAAGTAATTCACAAATTTTATTTATTTTCAACACTTAGAAAATATTACATATACTCAAATCGAAATTAAGTATATATTTCATTCTTTAAGGAAATCATTCTCTTTAACATTTTTATTTGGGCCAAAACGAATGTTACGTAAAACATCGTTACAACAACCCAAAATCACTAGTATAGGAATTCGAAATTAAAATAGATATATAAATCCCAATATTATACAAAACATTTCCTTTCGGAAATCATTTACTATAACAACAGTGCTAGTCCACCATTTCCTTCTATTTCTCGAAAACGTCTATTTCAACAATAAATGTTGAAATCTATGGTTTCGAATCTTAACATCTTTTGAAAACATCGTTAGATCGTTTTAATTCTGTTTAAAATATCACATTCAAAACAATTTCTTTAACATATTATTCACTATTCAAAAACGTGAATATACTACGTTAATCAATTTCATCATTTCTATACATTTCATTTTAAAGGATTATTCACAGTCAAAAATGTGAATATAACTCCATTAATAGGTTTCAACAATTTTGCTTATCAAAATAAGTCGTTTGCGGATTTATAAAACAACGTTTATAAACTCCATTTCTATTTATTTTATAACAACTTCCTTTATAAATCTCCTTTATTAACCTATTCGATTTATATCTCAATTATGAACTAAAAGTCCATATTATAAGTTAAATGCTTATAAAACGATTATTTTACAAAATCGTTCTTTTAAACTTCATAATTATAAATCTTATAACTTATAAGATTCAATGATTTATTCAAAACTATTCTTTTAATAACTTTATAAAATTTATAAATCTTACTATTTATAAATTTCATTTATAACTTCACCATTTTTAATTTTATAAATTCCATTCATTTGCAAAATTCATTTTCACTTCATTCAAACACTTATAAAAACTCGTTTTATAATATCAATATTTCAATTTATAAATATCCATTTATAAATCTCTTAATATAAATCAATTTATATTATTCTTTAAAACGTCTTTAATCTCCTTTATTATTTCACCATTTTGATTCATAAAATAATCAAATTTTATAAATCCTATATTTTAACTTTTTATAATAATTTCAAAAATCCCGATTAAACTCTTTTATAAAATCATTAATCCCTTATTTCTCAAAAATCAGCTTTTAACTATATTTGCTCAAAAACCATAATTTTATAACTTTTAAAAGTATAACGTTTATTTATTTAAAATGAATCAATTCCAAAAAACTTTTATAACGTATACTTTCAAAAATCACTTTAAAAATCATTTTAAAGTTTCAAAATTTGGTCCAATGATGCTACATACCAAATGTCAATCACGACAACAACGATATCATATATCGATATGATAATCCATCAAATATCAAAATATCTGAAATTAAATAAAAACTGTTGAGGAATCCAGTTGGATCCCTCCAACCTGTTTTCCTGCATCCACAAACATTAGCACAATACCAATTTCGCTCCAGTACGAAATTATCGCGGTATATGGGATTTAAAATATTATCCGCTTAATAGACGGCGCAATAGGGTCTCATCCGCTAAAAAATGTGGGAAATCAATAACTCCAATATATACATATGCCAATATATATATATTTCTATTATATATAATACCAATTTCACTGTTTATGAAATATTCGCGGTATATGTTTTTAATAAATAACATCCGCTTACTAACGGCGTATAATGTCTATTTTAACAATCGATAGATAACAATCATCATTCAAACATGCATTCAAATATTTTAAATCTAACTATTTAAAATAAAATTGAAACTGATTCGATTGAGTGAGAAGTTCTCACCTTGATTTTAAATTCCGTTTTAGCGATTTATTTCGAATAAAATTAAACGTGCGTTTAATTTTATTCGAAATTCTCACTAACTCCAAACGACTCCAATCCAATTTCATCGCGTAGTGCTCGTCCATACGATTCCAACGCAACTGGTTTCGCGCGTTTTCGATCTCGTATGAAAAAGATATGAATATTTGAAGTTTACACGAATTTTATTATCATAAATTACAACTTAATTATATAATTTTAAACCTTAATCAATCTCAGGCCGTTAGATTTGCTTCCTTCAGATCGTGGCCGCACGCACACTCTTCTTCCTCTCACGTTCACTTCTTCAGGAAATTTACACGCACATGAACCCATAGCTTCAAAACTAGGGTTCAACTTTGCAATCTCCACGCTCGACGAAACTTCGATCAGGAAGCGCCATATTGTAGCCTTCGACGAGAGCCACCTTCGCCCCCAGCACGGCCATGCTCGGCCACCTGCATCCCCTTGAATTACGTGCGCAAGTCCCAGGCGTCGGCCCCCCTATCTCCCTCCACGCGACGTTTGTTTGCACAAAAAATGGACAAACACCTCCAAGTCGTATTATTTAGTTGATTATATGTGATTTTCAATGATTTTAGATGAGTATGTAAATATGAAAGAAGTAGGGGCTGAAATGTAAAAGACACGCGGATTTATAGTGGTTCGGCCAGAATGTGCCTACGTCCACTTTATATGTTATTATCTTCTTTCTTTCAGATTACAAGTACAATGCTTCGTATATAAGTATATGAAAGTAGTTTGAAAGTTCCTTCCTTGCTTGAGCTCTCAAACTTGTCTGCCATTGTTGTACCCCTGCCCCTCTATTTATAGAATGAGGTAGGGGGCAGGGGCCTTGGAGGTATATAGCTGCTGGTGGGCCCGGGCTGAAGCAATCTGGACTGGCAATCATCTGGTTCGGCGAGGCTTCATTCGGCTATGCTTAGAGAAGTTGCGGTTTAGTTAGGCGTGGTCTGGTCCGGTGCTTGTCTCGGCCGGTCGTGTAGGGGAGGAGTGTTGGCTCGGTGATGGCCTTGGTCCGGTTGCAGGTTGGTCCGGTAGGGTGTTGGAGAGGTGGTTCGGTAGTGGAGATGGAGAGGTGGTTCACTAGTGGAGTTGGTCCGGTAATCTTCTGGTTCGGTATACCGAATCAGTTGGTTCGGTTATGGTTGGACCGGATGTGGGGGCTGACCGAATGACCTTTGGTTCGGTGTGAGTTGGAGATGCCGAATGCCTCTCTGCCGAATGGACTTGCATATTGAGAACGCCAGATGGACTTCGATGCTTATATTGAGCCTTTTGTTTGTCGAACGAGGTGGAGGTTGCGAGCCCGGGTAAAACTTTGACTTCTTGGTCTCGAGATCTTCTGGGTGAGAATTCGCCCAACATTTTTGACTTCTTGGTCTCGAGATCTTCTGGGTGAGAATTCTCCCAACATTTGCCCCCCAAAGTGGGGCACGTGCTTGCATGTGTCGCGCTTTGTTTTCCCTGTGGTAGGAAGATTTGTTTTGTAACGCCATGGGCTGGATGTTCGTATCCTGTTGATGTCCTGCAAAGGAATTTACAGTTTTAGTGTGATTTCCAATGACGATCGTTCAGGATCGAAATATTTGAGACAAAGTGAATCGTGCCGTTCGGGGCGAGAGAGTGTAACCCGAGGTGGTTTAGCATTATCGATGCCAGGTTCACGTTAGAGTGGGTCCCTGGATCGTTTGTCAAGGTGGTTTATCGCCAGCTCAGAGCATGCCTAAGGATCGTTCGCGACCCCGTACATGTGTATGTAGCTTAGCCATTTCGTAGTTATCAGAATTAAATATCTATTTAGCCGATGAGCTTAAAAAGGCGTGTCAAAGTGTAAATTCCCACGACAATAGGGTTAATAACCATTCAGAGCGTGCCTATGGACCGTTCGTGGTCGCGTACACGTGTAAACGATTAATCCATGTTAGTGAGAGATTTACAACTTATTCATCGTTGTCATAATCCTCATTTTATTAGTTAGTTCTGGAGTTCGGTACTTATCTGCATGAGGCGCTCTGCATGCCCCTAGTTCCTGGTTGTCGTTGGTAGAGAGATAGTTCATTCGGTTTTTTGTTGGTCCGGTTATTCTCATCCGGCTGTGGTTTCATTCGGTACCTAGTTGGTTCGGTATATTTGTTATTGGTCCGGTGTTCCTATCCGGTGGGCCGAACCAGTTGGTTCGGCGGCCCTGAGCTCGCCTATATATAGAGGCCGTACCCCCCTTGGTTTTCCCTTACCGAACCAGAGAGCCGAATCAACTGACTTGCCGGACCAAATCGTCTGCCGAACCAAATCTCTACCGAATCAGGTACACACTCTATTGCCGAATGCCTTTATTACCGAATGTTTCTGTATGCCGAATGAGTTTAAGGCCTTAGTGCCGAATGAACTTCATGCCCCATTGCCGAATGAATTTGCTTGCACCGTATTACCGAACGAATTCGTATGCCGGATGAACCTCTAATGCCGAATGGAACTACCGAATGAGGCATATACCGAATGAGACTCGGAATTTGAATCTTGAGCGAAATCTTAGGCTTTTATATGCTTGCTTTAGATACTTGCTTGTTCTAATATCAAGTTTTTCTTGTGCTGCAGAAAATGTCTCGCAAAGCGGAAACACGATCGCACAGAAGGAAGTCTAGAGGCACAGGAGAGTCTTCTTCTTCCTTGCCCCTAGTCCAACCAGGATCCGGGCAACATCGACCTATTCCGAGGTCTCTAGTGGATGGATATGGTCCACAGAAACTTCTGATCTCCCCTCCTGATTGCTTTCCTAGCTCCCTAAAGGAGGAGCAACTTGACGTCATATCCCGTTCCTTCGGGATAGATAGGGCTCTTATGCTGCTGCCGGGAGATGGAGTGATGCCATATAATCCTCCCGAGGGCTACTTTGCTTATAGCAGATACCATTGCATGTGCGGTGCTATCCCTCCTATCAACGCTTGGATAGTAAGCTTCACCACATATTTGAAGGTGGCTCCCTTCCAGCTTCAGCCTAACTCTTATGCCATCCTGGTGAGCCTTTTTGTTATCTTCCAGAGGAGGTACGGGCGTCCTCCTTCTAACCGGGAAATTCGATATTTGTACAACCTGAGAGGCTATAAGAAGGTGTCTCCGTATATTAGTCTGGAAGCGGCCGTGCCCTTCAAACCAGTCCTGGACATATATTCCAAGTTTACCATGTTCAAGAAAGAGTGGTTCTTCATCAAGGACGATGCTGTTTCTTTCCGCCTTTTCACTTCCGGCTGTAAGATGGATTTCATTTATGCTTTCCATGTTTTGACTGTAGTGTTTTTTCTGACATGCTTCTATTTCTGGCTAGCGACAGGTGGTATTGCAGTCGTGGATGATGATTCCTTGGTGCGAATGGCTGCTGAACTAAAGGCTATTCCGGCACGGGACCGGTCGGCCTCCTTCTTGATCAGGAACGCAACCCTCTTGGAGTATATTTTGATCTTACCGCACCAGTCCGTGGTTAAGCAAAGAGACACGGCTGAGGAGAAGGCTGCTAAAGCTAAGGAGGGGGCTATGGTGAAGAGCGGTAAGAGGGAGCCTTTTGCAGAGCGTCCCGTTGTCGGGGGGAAGAAACTGAAGAAGTCTGATGGCCCTTCTCCAAGTACTTTTCCGACTGTCCCGGAGGAGGAAGGTGTAGAAGAGGAGGAAGGAGGCGAGGTTGGAGAAGGGTCGGAGGGTGGAGGAGATGGCGACGGTCAAGGTGGTAGTGGCGTCGGTGCCCTAACCTCTGAGCAAGACCTTGAACTGGATGAGGCTCTCCGTCGGGCCTTCGGGGAGTCGGAGGGAGAGACGGAAACGGAGAAGGCAAAGGAAACTGGCAAAGCTGTGGCTGGCACTGACCCATCCTCTAAGGGTTCCTCAGCTAGGGCGATTCCGGCGATGCAAGGTGAACTTTTGTCCTCTGCCGATTCCATTTTCGATAGGGACTTAGAAATTTTTTACGGTTCACTTCCGTCCTGGAATGAGATCCAGGACTTATTGCAGTATCCCACTCCTCCGTCGGGTTTGTATAATAGATGTGTCTTCTCACTTTTCTTTCCTTTTAACTTAACACATTTTTCGAACTGTGGATTATTGTATGTTCGTAACACTTGTTCTTTATTTCAGGGGCAGGCCAGGTGGTTAAAACGTCGGACGTTCGACACCGCCTTGAGCAGTTTAAGTCGAGGAGAGCTTCTGCGAAACCCTCTACTGGTCGCACTGGGGATGTAGTAAGTTATCGCCCTCTTCTTGGGGTCATTGAAGAGGGCATTCGGAAAAAGAAGCAGAGCCGTTCCTTATTTGAGTCTTCCCCTGGTTCGCAGCTTCCTACTCAGCCTCCTCGTGATACTACGGAGGAGAGCACGGAATCCGGCCCCCCTCATCCTCCTTTCAAGAGCCCAACTGTTATTCGTATAAGGCGTCCTGATGTGCCTCGCCCCGTGCCTCGTGACCCTTTTGCCGGTCATCCTGATTTAGATCCGAGCTTTCGGGATATCTCATTTGATGAGGCCACGGGCGAGCACCTCCTTCCCCGCAACCCCATGGTAAGAGTGCTGGACGAGGCCAAGTCTTTAGATCTTGATTTACTTACTACACGGGTAGTCACCATGGGGGACGAAGCCAAGGCTAACATTGATCGGGTGGCCGCAGAGACCAAGAAGTTAATGGAGCATCATGCTAAATTGGCCAAGGCCGGGGAAGAGATCGGGAGTGCTAATATTCGGTTGAGGTTAAAAGTTGCCGATCAGGCCAAGCAGCTCGCCGATCAAGCCATCCAGATTTCCCAGCATGAGGAAGCCTCCAAGCGGCTGAAAGAGACGATGGAGAAGGCCAGTAGGGCGGAATTACGGAAGATGGAGGTCGCCTGCAGGGAACGGATTAACATGGCCATTACGACGGTGGACGAGGTTCGAAATGCGGATCTTGAGCGGGTAGAGGAGTTGTCTGGGAGGCTCGAGGCTGCGGAGATGGCTCAGGCCGAGTTGAAGGAGGAGATGGAGGAAATGAGGAGGTCCCTCAAGTTAAAGGAGGAGGAAATGAGGAGGTCTCTCCAGGCTGACTGCTTGAGATACCAATCAGAGAGGGACATTGCCGTCGCCAAGTTGCAAGCTTCTGAGGCCCGGGTGAAGGAGTTTGAGGAGAATGAGGGGATGATGGATGAGATGCTGCAGGACATGTACTTCCACACTTGGAAGGAGGGCGGCTTGTCTTGGATGGACGATTACCCTCGGGTGATGGCCAAGGTGTATCTCCAGGCTTTAGAGGAGGCCAGGGTGAACGCGGGTAAGGAAGGCGGAGAGGCTTTCAATTTGGATGTGGTTACTGCCCAGTTCTCGAAGGAGGAGCAAGCGGCGGTGAAGGAGGGGATGCGGCTGCTTGCTGCAGAGGAAGCGGGCGTGCAGTTGGATGATGAGGATCAAGCGGCGGATGCTGGTGAGTTATTCTTTTCCCTTTCTTTCCTTTCCGTGTTTTCATAACTTGATCGTTCGTTTAATGAATTCCTCTTCTGAAATGGACAGGTGGGACTCCTGATCCACATGCTGGGGGCTCTGATCCTGCGGCTAAATAGACTGGGGAAGTTGGTGATGGAGTGTGGACGCGGCTGCCACCTTTTTATTTCTTTTTATCACTGTTTACGTTAGTCATTGACATGTAACTATAATAATATTATTTGCAAAGAATAACTTCGTGTGATTTTATAATATAAGCTGATGTTGTTATGTTTAAATGTTGTTGTCATCTTGATGTGCTGCGTGAGAAATATAACTATGTATATGCCTGTGATTCTAGTTGTGTTTGATGCTAAGTTTTTTGCTAGAAATATAATTTCATGTGCTGCAATGTTATTGTACGTACAAGCTATAGTTACGTATTTATGTACAAGAAAAGAGAGTACCGCCCTTTATGTTTCATTCGCAGGCGGTAGCTTAGAGTGTCTTATGTAACTGTTCACGGACATAGCTGAGTACCCTGCCACCCAGTACGCAGGCTTAGTTTCTCATGAGTGAATGCTTCCTATTTGGTTTCCTGTACTTTAGAGTTTGTTATACAGGATAGGAGAAAAGTATTTAAATGAAATGGAAATATAGTAAAAGTAAAACTTCCAGTCACGGAAGGCCGTCGATGTGCTTAAGTTCGTGGCAAACGGGTTTTGTAGTCACTTTCCCTAGCTGTGGGTCTTGGAGACATTTGTCACCCATCTTACGCCTCCGCGGGGAGTTTTCTTTTTTACCACAGCCGCACTTAAGACACATCGGAGCCGAGATCGCGCACGGTAACTACCCGAACCATTATGGTCCGTAGTCGTGGGTATTATTCGATTTACCGTGGCCGGCTAGCGTGGGTGCCGTTGGCCGTGAACTACCCCTGGCTGGCCACACCTTATGTTGGGGCTTAAAGTAGGTTCACAGTTGCCGGCGAGCCGAACGCCGTAATGAGCTGCCATCGGCTATAGTCGGCCTTTATGATGACTTATAATCGGCTCATTACAGTTGGCTTTGAGGGCAGGCGCGCAATGAGTTAACCCGCAGCAGAGGGATGCTGGAGCAAAAGTGTCTCATTGGCGAGTGCATAGAATCGTAGCGTACCTGTTAGGCCTAGTCCAGATGAGGCCGCGGTGCGTCTTGAGTGGAGATGCCATAGGATTTTGTTCAATAGAAAGGGATAAAACTTAACAAGTAGCCAAGACATAAAGGAACAAGCTAAAAAGAGACAAGATTTTTTAAAGTGGTTCGGCACGAAAGTGCCTACGTCCACTGATTCTCTTTGTTAATTCACTTCATATGGGCAGTACAAGTTAAGAAAAGTATCGACGGAGGTGTCGGATGTTCCATGCCCTCTGGAACACACCTCTCCGTCCACTGTTGACAAAATATAAGCTCCGTTGTGGAGATCTTTATGAATTACATACGGTCCGTCCCAGATGGGGTCTAGTGCCCCGGGGCGCGGAAAGATTCGCCTGAGGACAAGATCTCCTTCTTATAAGCTGCGATGCTTGACTTTGGAATTGTATAGCGCTGCCACCTTTTGTTTGTGAGCTGCTGCTTTAAGTGCTACATCGTTTCTCCGTTCCTCAATCAGATCCAAAGACATGAGGAGGAGTTCTTCGTTTTCTTCTGGGTTGTAGTGGATCCTACGGTGGGAAGGCACAATAGTCTCAACTGGGAGCATTGCCTCCGATCCATATGCCAAGGAGAAAGGAGTATGTCCCGTTGATGTTCTGAAAGACGTGCGGTATGCCCATAGTGCCGTAGGAAGTTCGTCCACCCAAGCGCCTTTTGACTTTTCAAGTTTCTTCTTGATTAGGGTTTTGAGAATTTTGTTGACAGCTTCAACTTGTCCGTTTGCCTGAGGATAAGCTACTGATGAGAAGCTTTTATGAATTCCATGCTCTTGGCACCAGTCGGCAAATTCTTCGCTGTCAAACTGGAGTCCGTTGTCTGATATGATCTTGAGTGGGACTCCGTACCTGCACAGAATATTTTTGATCAAGAAGTTTATAACTTTTGCTGAAGATATTTTATTTAGAGGTTCTGCTTCCACCCATTTGGTGAAATAATCGACCGCCACTACAGCATATTTGGCTCCGCCTCGGCCCGTTGGCAGTTCGCCAATTAAGTCAATTCCCCATACAGCAAAGGGCCAAGGGCTGGTCATTTGAGTAATTTCATTTGTGGGCAGTCGAGGAATTTTGGCAAATTTCTGACATCTGTCGCATTTCTTGACGAAGTCTAGAGCGTCTTTGTTTAGTGTGGGCCAGTAATATCCATATCGGAGTATCTTCCTTGCCAAAGTCTGCCCCCCAGTGTGATCTCCGCATCCTCCCTGATGGATGTTTGATAAGATCTCCTTGGCTTCCCTTCCAGCGACGCATCTCAATAAGGGGCCAGAGAAGCCACGCCGATAAAGGATGCCTTCTTGTATCGTGTAGTGGGGAACTTTCCTCAAGATCCTCTTGGCTTCGTCACGCCTGTCGGGCAGTGTGCCATCTTGCAAATATTTCCGGATAGGAGTCATCCAGGTTCCTTCTTCGATTGCAGTTACCAGATTTACTGGTTTGAAACTTGGGGCTAGCTGCCTTGAGATGGCTAGTGTTCCGAAAATGGTGCTATTCTTCATACTAGCTTGCTTTGCAAGTTCATCTGCCTCTTGGTTCTCTTCTCGAGGAATATGTTTGATTAGATAGTGGTCCAATTGATCGAGCAGCAGTTTGGTTTTCTTTAGGTATGTTGTGAGTCGTTCTCCTCGAGTCTGGAATTCTCCTAGTACCTGGTTTACGATAAGCTGAGAATCACTATGAAGACATAAGGAATTGATTCCAATTTCCAGGGCAAGCTCCAATCCTGCTATTACTGCTTCATATTCAGCATCGTTGTTAGTGGCCGTGAACTCCAACCTTAATGCATAGTACAACTTTCTTCCCCTGGGGGTGATGATCACAATTCCTGCCCCCGAGCCTTGTTCGTTCGATGCTCCATCTACAAATAGGTTCCACTTGATGTTTTTTGCTACTTCGGATTGTTCCTTGTCTTCGTTGGTAGTGAATTCGGCAATGAAATCGGCCATGGCTTGTCCTTTGATAGCGGTGCGAGGATGGTAGGTGATATCATACTGACTTAGTTCGATGCACCATTTGAGGAGTCACCCAGAAGTGTCAGGACGATGGAGCACTTGTCTTAGTGGTTGATCGGTTAGAACCCTGATGGAGTGAGACTGGAAGTAGTGTCGCAGTTTTCGTGACGCGATCAATAAACAATATGCTAATTTCTCTAGTTTAGGATATCTGGCCTCTGCCCCTGTAAATCTCTTACTTACAAAGTAAACCGGGCGTTGTGTGCGGTCTTCTTCTCTTACCAAGGCGGCGCTTAGAGCATGAGATGATACAGCGAGGTATAGGTATAACACTTCACCTTCATTTGGAGTTGAGAGTACTGGTGGTCTCTGAAGGTGTTCGATTAGGTTGAGGAAGGCCTTTAAGCATTCATCGGTCCACTCGAATCTCCCTTTGTCTTTCTTGAGAGCTTCGAAGAAAGGGACACACTTGTCAGTTGCCTTGGAAATGAATCTGCTTAGGGCGGCCACCTTTCCGTTTAGGCTCTGCATTTCTTTTCGAGTGGAGGGTATCCTTATTTCTTTTAGAGCCCGGATTTGTTCAGGGTTTGCTTCGATTCCTCTGGCGTGGACGATAAATCCTAAGAATTTTCCCGAAGATACTCCGAAGGAGCACTTTAGAGGATTCAGCTTCATTCCATATCGGCGAAGTACTTGAAACATCTCGCCCAGGTGGCTTACATGGTCGTCGGCTTTCCTGGACTTTACCAACATGTCATCCACATACACTTCCACAGTTCGTCCTATTAGTTCCGCGAACATCTTGTTGACGAGGCGCTGATAGGTAGCTCCAGAATTTTTGAGTCCAAAAGGCATGGCTTTGTAACAATATAGTCCGCGGTCGGTGATGAAGCTAGTGTGGTCTTGATCAGGAGCGTGCATGGGAATCTGGTTATATCCGGAGTATGCATCCATAAAAGATAGGAGTTCGTGTCCGGCTGTGCTGTCCACAAGTTGGTCAATTCGGGGAAGTGGGAAGCAATCTTTTGGGCAAGCGTCATTCAGATTGGAGAAGTCAATACATGTTCGCCACTTTCCATTGGCCTTTTTTACTAGCACTGGGTTAGCGATCCATTCTGGGTAGATGGCTTCCCGTATGAAGCCATTAGCAAGTAGATTCTTTACTTCCTCATCAAGGGCTGCCGATCGCTCTGCCCCCATGCTCCTCTTTTTCTGCTTTACTGGTACCTTGGTGGGATCGATGTTCAGCATGTGGCATGCTATGTCGGGGGAGATTCCTGTCATATCGGCATGGGTCCACGCAAATACATCTAAGTTGTGGCGGAGAAAGTCAATGAGTTGATCTTTCAACTCCATTTTTAGCTGAGATCCGACTTTTAATAGTTTACTTGAATCGTGCTTGTCTACAGATATCAATTCCATAGCCTCTGCAGGCTCGGCGGTAGCCTCCTCCTCTTTATCCCTGGGGTCTAGTTCATTGAAGGGATCGCTTGTGTATCGAAGAGGAGGGGCTTTCTTTAGTTGCTATGCCTCCAAGCTTTTCATGCAGAGAGTAGTCTCTAAATCTTTTCCTTTATTCTTTCTGCGGTTATTGCGAAGTTCAGTTACGTAGCAGTCTCGGGCAGCATCTTGATCTCCTTCTACTTCTCCTACTCCGTTGTCTGTTGGAAATTTCATTTTCAGGCACCAGGGGGCTAATACAGTCTGGAAGTCAGACAAGGCTGGTCTTCCCAAGAAGGCGTTGTAAGCCGAGTGGTTTTCTATTAGTACGAACGTTTGTTTTCGCACAACGGAGCGGGGATGACTTCCTATTTCGACGAAGAGGTCAAGTTGCCCGAGGGGCATTTTTGCATCTCCAGTGAAACCGTGCAGTGGTTTGTCACAGGGGGATACATCCTTCATTGATAACTTCATTTTGTCGAAAGCATGTTTGAATAGGATATTTACGGAGCTTCCTGTGTCTATTAGAATCCGAAAAACTTTAGCTGGACCGAACCAGGCAGAGATGACCATAGGATCCATATGTGGGTACTGTCTTCCTTCCAAATCACGCCTACTGAATATGATGTCGTCGTTCTCTTTTCGTTTCGGGTGGCGTTCTTCCGTGATGGAGTTAACATAGCCTTCTGCATTTCTAAGCGACTTGCCGTACCTTTCCATCTCTGCCCAACTTCTGTCGGCGATGTGTGGTCCTCGTGAGATGGTAAGGACCACTATCTTCTCTTGACTAGAGCCACTGGTGTTGTGATTGTTGCGATTCCCTCCGCCTACCTCTGGGAGGGGTTGCTTTGAGTTCTCATTGGCTGGAGTTGGAGTCCTGTTCTGACCCTTCACATAGCGTTCCAGTCTTCTTCTTCTAATGTGTTCTTCGATCAAGTCCCGAAGATGGTGGCATTCATTGGTGTCATGTCCGTGGGATTCGTGGAAGCGACAGAACTTTCCGGACTTGAGTGCGTTATCTGATTCTTTCTTGTGCGGGGGGCGCTTGTATCCTAGTTCGCCCTGAGTGGCTAGGAAGATATTTTCGATTGTGTCGTTCAAAGGAGTGTAGGAGTCAAATCTCGGTCCTGGTCGATATTGGCGCTTTTCGACCTTTCTGCCCCCAGCATTGTCTCTAGATTCATTTCTTCGAGCGTCCTTAGCTGCAGTGGGAACCTTGTCCTGAACTATCTTACCCTGTTGTCCTGATTGCCTCTCTGTAGCAGCGTCTTCAAGTCTCATATACTTTCCAGCTTCATGGAAGAAATCAGGCAAGGTAGCTGGTTTTTCCTTAGTTAATCTTCTGGCAAACTTGGTGTCTGGATGTACACCACTACAGAGGGCCATTAGAGTGAGTTTTTCATCGGCATCTTGAACTGCTGCCGCTGCGGCGTTGAACCGCGTTAGATATTGTTGCAGCGTCTCTCCGGTTTTCTGTTTGACATTGGATAGAGAATAAGCATCCTTGGGTTGTTCCACATGGATGCGGAACTGGCTAATAAACCTTTCTTTCAACATCTCCCATGAGCTGATGGATCCTTGGGGTAGATGGCAGAACCAGGAGGTAGCTAGATCAGCTAGGAATAGCGGAAAGCATTTACATAACACTCCTTCTGTTGCTCCACTCATGAGCATATGCTGGGTGTATCTCTGCAAGTGTACGATGGGGTCGGAAGTTCCTTTGTAAGGTTCCATGGTTGGCATTTTCCATTCCCGGGGAGTGACGGCAGTTTCGATATTTCGGGTAAAGGGACTGGTGACCCTAGCGCCTATTCCCCGGTCCCTTTGCTCCCGTTGGACACATTCTCTGAATAATCGTGCCATTCGTTCGTCAGAACTTGGAGCGGACAAAAATGAGCTTGGTTCTTCCCTGCGGGATCTATCTCGTCCAGATGACCTGTAGGGATGGTACAGTCTATCACTTCTAGCATTATCCAGTGGTTGTGTTTGGCTGCTCGGATGCACGCTAGGACCAGCTACAGTTGCCCCCTGCCTTGATCTTCCCCTGTGGGGTTCTGTTTCGAGCACATCCATGGGGTCAACTTCGGGCTGGGTTCTAGCTCGGCTCCGTTCAGCGGGGTTTCTATGATTAGGTGGCACGACTGGCTCAGCTACATCCGACCCTCGCCTGGTGCCTCCCCCGCTGGGTTCGGTTCCAAGGGCTTCCTCGAGTCGGAATTCGGGCTGAGTCCGGGCGCGGCCCCTATCATTGTTGTTCCTGTTGATAGCTTCTTCGAAGAGGGAAGACCTTTGTTGCCTCCGAGATCCTCCGGATTGGGACTCACCCCATGATTCAGTGTTGTGGTTGGGCTCTTCAGCATCCCTTAAGCGTGACATGAGTTGGTCCACCAAAGCTTCTTGTTGGGATGTGAAGCGGTTAGTTACTTCAGCCACAACCCTGTCCAGATCTGCCCTAGTGATTGGTTGTTCCGTTGCGGGACCAGTTGGATTTTCCTGATTTTCATCTGGTACTGCTGTTGAAGTGGGCTGATCTGCGATTGCTGGATCTGGAAGGCTGCTAGTTGCGATGTTCTTTCCTTTGTTAACATCCCTTCTCTGTTTGGAAGGCATGGTTTCTAAGCAACGAGCGATGTTGTTAGGAAGAAGGTTGAGTGGGAGAAGATGAAGCTTGAGTTCTATTCTCAGTGAAAGCACCAAAAATGTTTGCACAAAAAATGGACAAACACCTCCAAATCGTATTATTTAGTTGATTATATGTGATTTTCAATGATTTTAGATGAGTATGTAAATATGAAAGAAGTAGGGGCTGAAATGTAAAAGACACGCGGATTTATAGTGGTTCGGCCAGAATGTGCCTACGTCCACTTTATATGTTATTATCTTCTTTCTTTCAGATTACAAGTACAATACTTCGTATATAAGTATATGAAAGTAGTTTGAAAGTTCCTTCCTTGCTTGAGCTCTCAAACTTGTCTGCCATTGTTGTACCCCTGCCCCTCTATTTATAGAATGAGGTAGGGGGCAGGGGCCTTGGAGGTATATAGCTGCTGGTGGGCCCGGGCTGAAGCAATCTGGACTGGCAATCATCTGGTTCGGCGAGGCTTCATTCGGCTATGCTTAGAGAAGTTGGGGTTTAGTTAGGCGTGGTCTGGTCCGGTGCTTGTCTGGGCCGGTCGTGTAGGGAAGGAGTGTTGGCTCGGTGATGGCCTTGGTCCGGTTGTAGGTTGGTCCGGTAGGGTGTTGGAGAGGTGGTTCGGTAGTGGAGATGGAGAGGTGGTTCACTAGTGGAGTTGGTCCGGTAATCTTCTTGTTCGGTATACCGAATCAGTTGGTTCGGTTATGGTTGGACCGGATGTGGGGGCTGACCGAATGACCTTTGGTTCGGTGTGAGTTGGAGATGCCGAATGCCTCTCTGCCGAATGGACTTGTATATTGAGAACGCCAGATGGACTTCTATGCTTATATTGAGCCTTGTGTTTGTCGAACGAGGTGGAGGTTGCGAGCCCGGGTAAAACTTTGACTTCTTGGTCTCGAGATCTTCTGGGTGAGAATTCGCCCAACATTTTTGACTTCTTGGTCTCGAGATCTTCTGGGTGAGAATTCGCCCAACAACGTTAAACTCCATCACATCTGTATGGATCTAAAGATCTCGTCGTGCTCTATAATGTTGTAGTTAACAACTTTGGCTAAAACTTCACGGATTGGAAGTAATTGAGGAAAGAAAATTGATAATTTCTGGCCATCCATTATAAAAGAGGCGGCTGCAATTTTCATTAGGGTTTAGTTTCTTTTTTATTTTTTTATTTTTGAGAATTATGAGCTATTTATAGAGAAAAAAACGAACACTATTCATCCGGAAATTCCGAACTTCGATTTACGTGCCGTAACCAGCATTTCTAGGGTTTACCCCGCGTTCCGGACATAATGGAACAGGTTTTGAAAGCTAATTCGATCATCTGTGCGAGATATGGCAATAAACGTTCAATTTAAATTTAAACCGATTAAACGATTTTCTAGGCGTTTTAATTCGTACCGGACAAATGGTAAATCCAATTAACACGAAATTTGAAACCATACAATAATATCACATTACGGATCCGATGAAACTGGTTTCGTCGAAATCCGAGACTTTTTGAAAAATGGCTATTTTAACTCGCCAAATTAAAATTAAAAACAATTCGATGCGTTTCGAGCTGCCACGATCAGACGATAGCTCCGATTGACACAAAAATTGAAATCCAGTAATAACTAACTATTACGGATCCAATGGAACTGGTTTCGTTCAATTCTAAGATTGTTCAAAAATTGACTATTTTCACTAGTCGATTTTAGTATTAAAATATTCAATTTTCACAAATTAACTTTTAATTCGATTTTAAAAGTTCTAAAATATCGTTCTAACTTCAATGTGATAAAATAAAATTTTACAAATCATTTTCAATCATATTTAACTCAATTTTCAATTATTTCCATAATTTAACATATTAAATTATCGATTTAATAATCCAATTAAATCCAATAATTCAAAATAAATTTATTTGACTTATAAATTCACATATTAATATTTAAAATTAATTAAATATTCAAATTTTAATTACTAAAAATTCTGGGTCGTTACAATCTTCCCCCTTAAAAGAATTTCGTCCTCGAAATTACTAAGTAAGAAAAGTTATAGAATTTATTAACTTTCTAAAAATTCATAATTAAACTTCTTACAATAACTTTACTAAGTTTTCAAATCATACTTAGTTATCTTTTCAAAAACAACTACTATTGTTTAATTTTCAATTCCAAATCAAGGTTATAGTTTTCAAAATTTTCCAATTTTTCTCAAATTTTTTCTAACGCCTTAAATTTCTGGAAAAATTCGCCATAGTCTCCTTTGCGCGGCTCGATCCGAAAAAAAATGACAGTATATATATCACAAATATACATCTCATCAAGTAATGAGCCATCCCGAGGGGAAAAAAATGTAAAAGTACGATATGTAATCCGAGATATGTACCTTATTATTTTATTAGCGAGCATATACGGCTAATATAGCGCGAAAGCGAGCTCCAAATGCGAAGCAAACGCGATCCGCACCTACTAATCACTCAACAAACAACATGAGAATCATGCATATAGATAATAGTATCGATATACAACATATAGCAACATAATAACTATATATGCCAACATAGCAAATGTATGAAAAGCAATATATTCAACCATCAACCAATTATCATTCATAACCAACAAATGTTCATTCATATTCTCATTAATATTCAATGAATTGGGTTTTCAATTTAATCACATTTGATTCATTAACAGTGGATGTTTACTAACATTCATTTTAATTAGTTTATATTCACTAATTCATATTTAAGTTGGTTCACTTCCAAATCAAATTCAATTCTATTTAAGATTCACTTAACATCCTAATTGAATTTCAATTACTTCAGATTTCAATTTCATTAACACTTAATGAATTATATACAATCAACTAACAATCATATAACAACCAATGTATATTCAACACAACCAAATTCCTTTGCTATATTAATTAAATTTGGTTTAACACCTTAAATTAAATTGACTTCCATTCAATTTATTCAACTTCCAATAACATTAGATTTTAATGAATTACACTTATATTCATTATTCCATATCAACTTAAATTTACATTTAATTTGATTAACATTCAATCCATTCATTCAATTCAATTACAACAGTTGAATTTTATTTATATAACTCAAATTCATATTTATCACTTAACTTTATTACTTTACTTTGATATCAATATCAACTTCATTCAACATCACTTAAGTTATACTTCATTTTAATAAACATCGCTTGGTTTTACATAACTTAAATTCCAACTTATAAATCAATTCAGCTTCTAAATTTTAAA
The DNA here is from genome assembly GCA_030765085.1 of Allium cepa. Classification (NCBI taxonomy): domain Eukaryota; kingdom Viridiplantae; phylum Streptophyta; class Magnoliopsida; order Asparagales; family Amaryllidaceae; genus Allium; species Allium cepa. The sequence continues at coordinate 240,237,376 of CM060930.1, forward strand.
GTAAATTTCCATTTAACTTTAAATTCATTTTTATTTATAACCCATATTCATAAATATATATTCATATAGTTTCACTTCTTAGATATATAAGTTTATTTCTCAATTGTAAATCACTTTAATTATAATTCAATTTTTATAATTCTTTTGCTTATACAATTATTCTTCAATTTAGATTATTCAAACATCTAAACAATCAACTTATATACTTTAATAATTCTGAAAAATTATTTCTTTATATATAAAAATATAATCAAGGTAAAATTATTTCATTTACCCAATTTTAAAACAATATTGTGTCGATTTATCTTGTTTAAGAGTTTAGAAACCCCTTTCTACGATAGTTAGCCAGACTACATCGACCGAAATCTATAAACAATCAACCGATAAGTCAACACAATACAAAACAATTATATATTCACTAACAAATACGCTCTCATAGCTATTATTACACTCAACTCATTCTAGAGTACTGCTGACTCTATCTCTAATGAGTAATACCCAACAGAACCATGGTTGTCGCTTAACCATATTCTCTGATACCACCTGTGAAGACCCGCAAATCCGTACTCCTTGAATATACACTAATCTCCGTAGATTAATTCAAGATGAACAGAAATACGAATTATCAATGTTTAAGAAAAAGAAAACGTAGAAAAGAAGAGAGAAAGCTGGTAGAAAAAGATAGAAAAGATAGACAATAGAAAATAGAACGGAATAGAAAACAGCAGAACAATAACAGAATCTCACAATTCGCAGCGGAACAACATATAATAATAAATGAATAATCTTTAAACAAAGAACTATATCAGTTATTACATTTTATACATTGCATTTCATTACATCATATCATCAGAGTGTATAACAACAACAACAACAAACAGTGCAGCGGAAAAAGAAATACTATATACTAGTAATACGTCATGCCATCCAGCTTGCCTCCAGCAATTCCAGAATATCCAGAATATCCTGATAAACCTTAACTCTTGACTGCCCGTGTGAAAATTGGTGGGCACCCAGAGTTTAGGAAGGAAAACAATAAACTCCGAGTCAGTCATGTGACTGGTGTGAGAACTAAAAACAGTTTATTTATCTTTAAAATCAAAATAGAGGAATATTTTTAAAGTCAATTCGCAATGCTTTTAAAAATGAGACTACCATAAGGCCTCCCACACACACACACATGCAAACGCAGAATCGGAGGAGATTTCTCCTTATGATAGTTAAAGATGCTTGATACGCATTTAAAATAACATTTGATATTATTACTAGTGCATAGTGTAGAATAAAATTCATTTCGAAAGTAGAATATAAATCTTAGCCAACATAGACATTTCGAACTATGCCTACTATAGCTACCATCCAAACAGTGGTGACCATCATAAGTGAATGGCAGGTTCTACAACTAATACCGTAAAAGTTTCGTATTGGGAATTGGATTTCCAACGAATGATCAGGCCAAGGAACTTTCCATTGCCACATGAGAATGCCTCTGGATGGACATCCCCGAGAACTAAACCGGATCTCTACCAACACAAGGCCGGGTTACCCCTAACTGAGTAACAACTGACTGAATATGCCATCCCCCGGTCCTTTGGGACCTTTCACCGAGCGCTCGCAATCAATTCACACAATCATAAAGTGTTTTCAACATGAGTAAGTATCTGGGCTCCGTACCATGATACCACCCTTTTCCAGAAGGAAATGCACATATCCTAAAGGGCGCTACCCCTCATAACCTTGCTGCTTCTTTCCTGTTTTGACCATTCGCGGGGTGTGAGGCTCGACGAAGTCACGTCCACAAAAACATACTTTATACAAAAGCCATGCTTTGGGTTAACAAATGATCATAGAAATGATCACCAGGATAGACGATCAAATAAACGATCCTATCACAAATAATCAACACAATGATCATTTCACAGCAACACTCAGCATGTCACATTACCAAATTGGGAATATATCGCTGATAACATTCAACTACATAACCTCTGAGCTCGTACGTCTCAGAGAAGGGTGTTAAGCTAAAAGAATAAATTCTCCGCCACCAACAGAAATATATTTGAATGAAATCTGCTTTATATCTCAATTTGTAACGTCAGACATACAATCCGTACAAGTCTGTTCCGGGCTCGAACAAAACCGAAGGCACTTACAAAGAAGTCCTTGCAATCCGGATATTCACAATCCTGATCGGATTTCCCATCACTTAGGGAGTCTCTATACCGTTGCAACTCAGTGCAGAGACAATCGATAGGTCATCCTATCGCTCTCATAAATACCGGGTCTTCAACACCGATCTTCAAATGCAATTCACAACGACGTATCACATATTCGGAATGGGTTATACGACCCCATGGTCCTTTCCCGATTAACCCGAATAGTGAGCGCTTATTCAAAAATAAGTGTGGCATTCACATTCAAACAAATCACATCAAATACCCATTCAAAGGGAAATATTGATAGTCGGTTATTGAACTATCAATGGATATGCACACATCACCAGTTTCCAAATAATTTTCCAAATTATTTATTTTCCAAAATATCTTTACAAGATATATAATTCAGTATCTCAAAAATAAATCAATATTTATTTTTAACAAATTCCACTTTCTTTTATAAATTCCATAGTGAATTTATATTTCAAAATATCTATGAATATACGATTTCAATTATTCATTTCAATTTATCTTCAAAAAGATAAATTCTCAAAGTATTCACTTTATATTGGAAAACATTTCCATACTTATTTAATAAGTAATTCACAAATTTTATTTATTTTCAACACTTAGAAAATATTCCATATACTCAAATCGAAATTAAGTATATATTTCATTCTTTAAGGAAATCATTCTCTTTAACATTTTTATTTGGGCCAAAACGAATGTTACGTAAAACATCGTTACAACAACCCAAAATCACTAGTATAGGGATTCGAAATTAAAATAGATATATAAATCCCAATACTATACAAAACATTTCCTTTCGGAAATCATTTACTATAACAACAGTGCTAGTCCACCATTTCCTTCTATTTCTCGAAAACGTCTATTTCAACAATAAATGTTGAAATCTACGGTTTCGAATCTTAACATCTTTTGAAAATATCGTTAGATCGTTTTAATTCTGTTTAAAATATCACATTCAAAACAATTTCTTTAACATATTATTCACTATTCAAAAACGTGAATATACTACGTTAATCAATTTCATCATTTCTATACATTTCATTTTAAAGGATTATTCACAGTCAAAAATGTGAATATAACTCCATTAATAGGTTTCAACAATTTTGCTTATCAAAATAAGTCGTTTGCGAATTTATAAAACAACGTTTATAAACTCCATTTCTATTTATTTTATAACAACTTCCTTTATAAATCTCCTTTATTAACCTATTCGATTTATATCTCAATTATGAACTAAAAGTCCATATTATAAGTTAAATGCTTATAAAACGATTATTTTACAAAATCGTTCTTTTGAACTTCATAATTATAAATCTTATAACTTATAAGATTCAATGATTTATTCAAAACTATTCTTTTAATAACTTTATAAAATTTATAAATCTTATTATTTATAAATTTCATTTATAACTTCACCATTTTTAATTTTATAAATTCCATTCATTTACAAAATTCATTTTCACTTCATTCAAACACTTATAAAAACTCGTTTTATAATATCAATATTTCAATTTATAAATATCCATTTATAAATCTCTTAATATAAATCAATTTATATTATTCTTTAAAACGTCTTTAATCTCCTTTATTATTTCACCATTTTGATTCATAAAATAATCAAATTTTATAAATCCTATATTTTAACTTTTTATAATAATTTCAAAAATCCCGATTAAACTCTTTTATAAAATCATTAATCCCTTATTTCTCAAAAATCAGCTTTTAACTATATTTTCTCAAAAACCATAATTTTATTACTTTTAAAAGTATAACGTTTATTTATTTAAAATGAATCAATTCCAAAAATCTTTTATAACGTATACTTTCAAAAATCACTTTAAAAATCATTTTAAAGTTTCAAAATTTGGTCCAATGATGCTACATACCAAATAGTCAATCACGACAACAACGATATCATATATCGATATGATAATCCATCAAATATCAAAATATCTGAAATCAAATAAAAACTGTTGAGGAATCCAGTTGGATCCCTGTAACGCCCCGAAAATTTTCGACTTTCGAAAATTCAACATCGATACTCACTTTATCGACTGCCGAGAAATCGAAGGCCGGAAACCCGAAATGTTATGGTTTAAGAAAAGAAAAAAAATAGAAAAGAAGAGAAGAAAAGAAGATAATAGAGGGGAAAGAAAATAGAAAATAGAATGGAAAAGAGAACAGAGAACAGAACAGAAAGAAAATAGAGAAAACATAGAACGGAACAGGAAACAACAGAACAACATCAGAATCTCACAATTCGCAGCGGAACAACATATAATAGATAAATGAATAATCTTTAAACAAAAAACTATATCAGTTACTACATTTCATCACATTACATTTCATTACATCATATCATCAGAGTGTACAACAACATACAACAACAAACAGTGCAGCGGAAAAAGAAATACTATATAACTAGTAATACGCCATGCCATCAATCTTGCCTCCAGCAACTCCTGAATATCCTAATAAACCTTAACTCTTGACTGCCCATGTGAAAATTGGTGGGCACCCAGAGTTTAGGAAGGAAAACAATAAACTCCGAGTCAGTCATGTGACTGGTGTGAGAACTCAAAACAGTTTATTTACCTTTAAAAATCAAAAATAGAGGAATATTTTTATTTCAATTCGCAATGCTTTTAAAAATGAGACTACCATAAGGCCTCCCGCACACACACACAATGCAAACGCAGAATCGGAGGAGATTTCTCCTTATGATAGTCAAAGATGCTTGATACGCATTTAAAATAACATTTGATATTATTACTAGTGTATAGTGTAGGAAAAATTCATTTCGAAAGTAGAATATAAATCTTAGCCAACATACGACCATTATCGTATGCCTACTATAGCTACCATCCAAACAGTGGGGCGCCACCATAAGTGAATGATAGGTTCTACAACTAATACCGTACAAGTCACGTATTGTTTCTTTGGATTTCCAACGAATGATCAGGCCAAGGAACTTCCCATTGCCACATGAGAATGCCTCTGGATGGACATCCCCGAGAACCAAACCGGATCTCTACCAACACAAGGCCGGGTTACCCCTAACTGAGTAACAACTGACCGAATATGCCATCCCCCGGTCCTTTGGGACCTTTTCACCGAGCGCTCGCAATCAATTCACACAATCATAACAAAGTGTTTTCAACATGAGTAAGTATCTGGGCTCCATACCATGATACCACCCTTTTCCAGAAGGAAATGCACATATCTTAAAGGGCGCTACCCCTCATAACCTTGCCGCATCTTTCCTGTTTTGACCATTCACGGGGTGTGAGGCTCGAAGAAGTCACGTCCACAAAAACATACTTTATACAAAAGCCATGCTTTGGGTCAACAAATGATCATAGAAATGATCACCAGGATAGACGATCAAATAAACGATCCTATCACAAATAATCAACACAATGATCATTTACAGCAACACTCAGCATGTCACATTACCAAATTGGGAATATATCGCTGATAACATTCAACTACATAACCTCTGAGCTCGTACGTCTCAGAGAAGGGTATTAAGCTAAAAGAATAAATTCTCCGCCACCAACAGAAATATATTTGAAAGAAATCGGCTTTATATCTCAACTTGTAATGTCAGACATACAATCCATACAAGTCTGTTCCGGGCTCGAACAAAACCGAAGGCACTTCTTACGAAGCCCTTGCAATTCAGGTATTCACAATCCCGATCGAATTTCCCATCACTTAAGTAATCTGTATACCAGGAGCTACCCGGTGCAGTGACAATCGATAGGTCATCCTATCGCTTTTACAAATACTCGGTCTTCAACACCGATCTTCAATGCAATTCACAACGACGTATCACATATACGGAATGGGTTATACGACCCCATGGTCTTTTCCCAGTTAACCCGAATAGTGAGCACTTATTCAAAAATAAGTGTGGCATTCAAATTCAAACAAATCACATCAATTACCCATTCAAAGGGAAATATTGATAGTCGGTTATTGAACTATCAATCGATATGCACACACCACCAGTTTCCAAATAATTTTCCATATTATTTATTTTCCAAAATATCTTTACAAGATATAAAATTCAATATCTCAAAAATAAATCAATATTTATTTTTAATCAAATTGCACTTTCTTTTATAAATTCCATAGTGAATTTATATTTCAAAATATCAATGAATATTCGATTTCAATTATTCATTTCAATTTATCTTCAGAAAGATAAATTCTCTAAACATTTCATTTCACATTGGAAAAACATTTCCATACTTATTTATTCATAAGTAATTCACAAATTTTATTTATTTTCAACACTTGGAAAATATTCAATATACTTAAATCGAAATTAAGTATACTTTTCATTCTTTAAGGAAATCATTCTCTTAAACATATTTATTTGGGCCAAAACGAATGTTGCGTAAAACATCGTTACAACAACCCAAAATCACTAGTATAGGGATTCGAAATTTAAATAGATATATAAATCCCAATACTATACAAAACATTTCCTTTCGGAAATCATTTACTATAACAACAGTGTTATAGTCCACTATTTCCTTTTATTTCTCGAAAACGTCTATTTCAACAATAAATGTTGAAATCTATGGTTTCGAATCTCAACACATTTTAAAACATCGTTAGATCGTTTTAATTCTATTTAAAATATCACATTCTAAACATTTTCTTTAACATATTATTCACTATTCAAAAACGTGAATATACTACGTTAACAATTTTTTCATCCTTTTATACATTTTTTTTAAAGTATTATTCACAGTCAAAAATGTGAATATAACTCCATTAATAGGTTTCAACAATTTACTTATCAAAATAAGTCGTTTGTGAATTTATAAAACAACGTTTATGAATTCCATTTCTTATTTTATAACATCTCCTTTTATAAATTCCTTTATCAACCTATTCACTTTATAACTCAATTATAAACCAAAGATTCATATTATAAGTTAAATGCTTATAAAACGATTATTTTACAAAAATCGTTTCTTTGAACTTCATAATTATAAATCTTATAACTTATAAGATTCAATTATTCATCCAAATATATTCTTTTAATGACTTTATAAATTTTATAAACCTACTGTTTATAAAATTCCATTTCTAATTTCACCGTTTATAATTCTATAAATTTCATTCAATTTATGAAATTCATTTTCGCTTCATTCAAACACTTATAAAAACTCGTTTTATAATTCAATATTTCAATTTATAAATATCCATTTATACATCTCTTAATATAATTCAATTTATATTATTCTTTTAAAATGTCTTTAATCTTCTTTATTATTTCACCATTTTGATTCATAACATAATTAAATTTTATAAATCCTATATTTAAACTTCTCACAATAAATTCTAAAATCCCGATTAAACTATTTTATAAAATCATTAGCATCATATTCTCAAAAATCAGTTTTTAACTATTTTTCTCAAAAATCATAATTTTTATAACTTTAAAAATTATAACGTTTATTTATTTAAAATGGATCAATTCCAAAATTATTTTATAAAACGTATACTTTTTCAAAAATCACTTTAAAAATCATTTTAGAGTTTCAAAATTTAGTCTAATGATGCTACATACCAAATAGTCAATCACGACAACAACGACATTATATATCGATATGATAATCCATCAAATATCAAAATATCTGAAATCAAATAAAAATTGTTGAGGAATCCAGTTGGATCCCTCCAACCTGTTTTCCTGCATCCACAAACATTAGCACAATACCAATTTCGCTCCAGTACGAAATTATCGCGGTATATGGGATTTAAATATTATCCGCTTAATAGACGACGCAATAGGGTCTCATCCGCTAAACAAAAAATGCGGGAAATCAATAACTCCAATATATACATATGCCAATATATATATATATATTGCTATTATATATAATACCAATTTCACTGTTTATGAAATATTCGCGGTATATGTTTTTAATAAATAACATCCGCTTACTAACGGCGTATAATGTCTATTTTAACAATCAATAGATAACAATCATCATTCAAACATGCATTTAAATATTTTAAATCTAACTATTTAAAATAAAATCGAAACTAATTCGGTTGAGTGAGAAGTTCTCACCTTGATTTCAATTTCGTTTTAGCGATTTATTTCGAATAAAATTAAACGGACATTTAATTTTAGCCAAAATTCTCACTAACTCCAAACGACTCCAATCCAATTTCATCGCGTAGTGCTCGTCCATACGATTCCAACGCAACTGGTTTCGCGCGGTTTCGACCTCGTATGAAAGAGTTATGCAGCTTTAAAGATTACACGAATTATAAATATTATAATTTCACTCATTTTTTTTTTTTAACCTTGCAAAAATCAAGGCCGCACGTTTTTAGAATTGTAGATCCAGACCGTAAGCTCGAGTTCTTCCCTCCCTTTCATTTTTTCGTTCCACCCAGTATCAAACGCGAGCCCAAACCCATCGACCGCCGTTCAAAATCGAACACGCAACCATCATCACGTCACTTGACGACGATCCAGGACCACCCCTTCGAAGCTCGTGCTGCCATACGCCACCGCCCTGAGTATCACGAAGCTCGGTCGAGCCTTCAGCTCAAAAAACGTGAATGAAGGCCGTGACTTCCAGCTTGCTTTGACGTTGATTCAGGAAGTCGTTTTAGATCATGACCGTTGAATAGCTAGTTCGCAACATGATCTACAACTTTCATGTTGACAATTTCTTCTAAAGGTTTGTGGATTTGAAGAGATCAAAGGGAGAAGAACTGACATTTTCGGCCATTGATGGCTTAAGGGTGGCGGCTGCGTATATAGTTAGGGTTTTGGTTTCTTTTTTTTTTTTTTTTTTTTTTGATTTTAAGGTGTATTTATAGAGAATTTTCGAACACTATTCATCCGGAAATTCCGAACTCCGATTTACGCGCCGTAACCAGCGTTTCTAGGGTTTACCCCACGTTCCGGAAACAATGGAACAGGTTTCAAAAGCTAATTCGGACATCTGTGCGAGTTATGGCAATAAACGCTCAATTTAAATTAAACCGATTTAAGCGATTTTCTAGGCGTTTTAATTTGTACAGGACAAACAGTAAATTCAATTGACACGAAATTTGAAACCTTACAATAATATCACATTACGGATCCGATGAAACTAGTTTCGTCAAAATCCGAGACTTTTTGAAAAATGGCTATTTTAGCTCGCCAAATTAATATTAAAAATAAATCGATGCGTTTCGAGCTGCCACGATCAAACGATAACTCCGATTGACACGAAAATTGAAATCCGGTAATAACTAACTATTACGGATCCAATGGAACTGGTTTCGTTTAATTCTGAGACTGTTCAAAAATTGACTATTTTCACTAGTCGATTTTAATATTAAAATATTCAATTTTACAAATTAACTCTTAATTCGATTTTAAAAGTTCTAAAATATCGTTCTAACTCCAACATGATAAAATAAAATTTTACAAATCATTTTCAATCATATTTAACTAAATTTTCAATTATTTCCATAATTTAACATATTAAATTATCGATTTAATTCTTCAATTAAATCCAATAATTCAAATAAAAATTTATTTGACTTATAAATTCACTTATTAATATTTAAAATTAATTAAATATTCAAATTGTAATTATTAAAAATCCTGGGTCGTTACAATCTTCCCCCCTTAAAAGAATTTCGTCCTCGAAATTATCAAGTAAGAAAAGTTATAGAATCTATTAATTTTCCAAAATCCATAATTAAATTTCTTATAAATCTTTACTAAGTTTTCAAATCATACTTATTTATCTTTTCAAAAACAACTACTATTGTTTAACTTTCAATTTCAAAATCAAAGTTAAAGTTTTCAAAATTTTCCAATTTTCTCAAAATTTTTTCCAATGCCTTAAATTTCCGGAAAAATCCGCCATAGTCTCCTTTGCGCGGCTCGATCCGAAAAAAAAATGACAGTATATATATCACAAATATACATCTCATCAAGTAATGAGGCATCCCGAAGGGAAAAAATGTAAAAGTACGGTATGTAATCCGAGATATGTACCTTATATTTTATTAGCAAGCATATACGGCTAATATAGCGCGAAAGCGAGCTCCAAATACGAAGCAAACGCAATCCGCACTGTGACGTCCCGGCTTTCTATGCCCAGAAAACCGCTTCGTCTTAAAGAAAGAAAGGGATGAGAAAATAGAAAAGATAGAGAAGAAAGAACAACAACATCAGAATCTCACAGCGGAATGAATAAATTATAATAATCACATAAGTATTTACATAATATATAACATCAATCAGAGTTATACAGATAATACATCACATACTAGACAGTTATAAACACCTGTCTAGTTATACAACTCAATACACAAGTCAACACAGAGATACCAACACAGCGGAACTATAAATATATATATCTACAACGCTGAAGCCTCCTGCTCCATTGCTCCTCCAGAATTCGTCAAAGCTAACCTGAATCCCTTGGCTACCCGTAAAAATTTGGGTACCCGAGAGTTTATGAAAAACAAAAATAAACTCCGGGTCAGACATGCTCTGGTATGAGTAACAGGTTAAAGTTGCTTAATTTTGAAAATCTTTTGAAAACAAAAGGTATCACGTAAGACTTCCCACACATAAACATGGAAAAGTTTTTACCTTACGCTAACCAAAACATTTGATAGGAAATCCAGTGATATTATAATAGTGTCTAGGATTTTCAAGTAAAATACAGAAATAGCTGAAATGCTTACATCTCACATTCCAACATAGTTGGGCACAACTAATTCGTACGGCACTTATTGGATTTTGGATTCCATACAATGGCAGGGCTACTGGGGTACCGCCCGTCACAGTACGGGGCCTAGATCACCGTACCGAGGATTACTCCCTTCATCCCCTGCAACACAAGGCCGGAACCATTCCTTACTGAACAGTCCCGAACAAGATAACCCCGCAGATAGCCGTCGCTACTGCCCACTAAGCCGAAAATAAAGGGACATCTAGACAGGGGAATATCCTTGTCCTGCTTGGGCATGACCCACCTAGCCTTGCTGCATCTCCCCTGTTTTAGCCATTCCCGGTTGATGAGGCTTGAGGTTACAATTACCTTTATAGAATATAATTCTTAGAATGCTCATCGCCCACCTGACGATGTGTTGAAAGCATTCAATCCATACAAGTTCATTCCGGGTTCGAACGAAACCGAAGGCATTATCTCGTTACACTCATTTTGGAATCACCCTCAGAGTTAACGACGATAACCCTTGCATTCTTAATCTTCATCTTCACTTCAGATTCACGACCTATCGTTAATTTGGAAACGATGTGGTTTTCGGATATTCCTAATGCGGAAAACCCGATCCCGGTCTCATCGAAATCCAAAACGTGTCTTTTAAGGCCAAGTTGTCTATTTAGTCTTATCAGTTTAATTCAATATCATCAATATACACACATATGGATAATTCATAATATCACAATAGATAATCACATCATCATAAACAGATAGCTCATATTATCATCAAAATAGATAATTAAATATCATCATACTTTAAATCAAGCATCCATATCACATAGATAGTATTCAAGTCAGAACTGAATGCACAACCATCAAATAAAATATCACTATCATTCATCCATAAGCAATGATTTATAATCATACCATTTCGTAATTAATTTAAAATGAATTAAATTAACTACTTCTATTGCTAATTAATTTAAAGTAAATTAAATTAATTACTTCATCTACAACTCTTGCTTATACAACTATTAATTAAATTTTAAACAAATTAATTAATCAACCTCTAGATATCTATCTTGATTAACTTCTTCAATTAATCACCTTCTAATTACAGTAAGTAATTAGTCTTTAATTAATTCTACAAATTAATTATCGTAAATCATTTATAGTAATTAACATTTTATTACTTTATTTATAATTAATTACATTTTACTTAATTAATCACCACATTATTAATTATTTCTTAATTAAACTATTCTTAATTAATTACATTAATTAATGATCTCTAATTCATATTTAAATTAAATTACTTTGTTTAATTAATTACATTAAGTGATTAATTCTTAATTAAACATAATTATTAATCACCTTGGTTAATATCAACCAGTAATTAACTACTCTTAATTACTCATATTAATAAATTAATTATCCCATAATTAATTATCTCCACTAATAAATCCTCTGATTAATTTCAAAAGTAATTATCCAAATTACTTTATTAACATATCATCTTTCACTAATTACATTCAGTTATTATATTAATTACTTCCTCAAGTAATTATGCTCCATTGAATACACTAAGTGATTACACATATCAAATGATTTCTTAAATTAATTAAACTAAATTAATTAACTTAAATAAATCATTTTATCAAATTAATTACAATAAGTAATTAATTTCTTAATTTCTTTTTATAAAGTAATTACATTTAATAGATTATCTAATTAATCTGATTAATTATATTAATTAATGACATACATTAATTAATTATATTTAGTTAATTATCTTCATTAACTAATAACATTTCTTTAATTACTTCCTTAATTAATTTATAACTCTAAATCATTAATTTCAGATTAATTAAATAAGTCATTCTTTAATTAACTTACTAATTAAATCACTTCAGGGTCTTAATTATCTATGAATAATCTATTTCTTTATAAATGATTTATTATTAAAGTACATTAGAACATTATATTTCAATTTTAAATTCAAATTTCATTTTGAAATTTAAGATTCAAAATGATTATTATTAAAACATTAACTAAATTTAAAATCAATTTATAATCTTTTAAATAAATGAAAATAACGTTTGTTATTTTCATATGAAACTTATACAAGATAAGCTTTTAAATATCTTAACTTTAGTTAAGAATTAGCTTTTAGATTACATTGTATTTTAACTTGTAAATTCTTAAAAACTGATTTACCTTTGATTTAAAAACATTGATTTAAACTTCCCTTCAACAACTTGGTTTAAAAAACATGATTTTTCAAATCCAAATTTATTTTAAATTCTTAAGATTTCAATAATTATTCAAAACTAAATTTTACTGTAAGATTTAAAACAGTATTTAAATCATATATTCCATGTTTTAGTTTTTGTCAAGTTTTAAAACCTGAACCCAATTTAAATCTTGTAACTTTTAGTCATTTCAAAAATGAATTCAAAAATACAAAATTTGAATACAAACTTCAATTTGGATTTAACTTCACTTGCATCCCACATCACACTGATTTAACTTTTAGTTATGATTAGCTTGCCATTTGATTTGCTTTCAAATTAAGTTGAATTTAAAGTTACAGGCAGTTTTGTAATACCTGTAACATATAAAACCAACCCGAGACCAAAGTAATATTACTTCGGGTCAAATGTGCCTTTGCTTCGAGTCACGTACATATGTGACTCGAGTACTTCCCCAGCCCCAAAAACAAAAGTACTCTTCCAATCACTCAGCACTGCACTGGGCACGGTGCACGTGCACCGTGGCCCCAGTCATCTCCGACCACCCACAAATGCTCCACCACACCACTGACTACCACCATATGCCACCACGACACCCAAATCCCATCGCCACGACCACAAATCGAAAAGAGCAATGACACTGAACCTGGAAATAAACACAACATCTCCTACCCCACCTGTCATCACCTCCTTCTGCCAACCCCGACCACCAGATGGTCCATAACTCCGGCCATGGACTCGCCTTCGACCAATCTACCACCCCACGAAGTCTCGTGCAACTCGATGCACAGTAGAAGGCACGGCATCCCAAAATTCAAACCCCATACAAACTAGGGTTGCAGACAATAGATCACCGCCACCATCGCCACCGTGTTCAGACCCACCACCGAGCATTTTTTTCCACACCCCGGCAAGCTCCTCCACCATTTCACCCAACCCGACCTCCTCCAGTTGCATAGAACACCAAGAATCACTCAAAATCCAATTTTTGAACAAAAGCAAACTTCACCTAAAACTCTTGACTAGAAATCATAATATTAATTTTAAAAATCATATTATGGTATGTGTATCTGATTCATTACTTTGAATTCATGAATTAAATTCATTGAGTTTTAACTATATTTAGTTTCTACTGCAGTTTGATAATTTCCTGTAACTAACACTACTGTTTTTCCTTAAGAAATATTTAAGGTCAAGTCTCATGTCTTGTCTAAGTTGAATTAAGAACAAGAAGATGAAATTTTGTTGAACTTATCAAGAAGACAATTAAGTACAGGAAACAATATCACCTGGATCTAAAACAGAGGGAAACCAGAGGTACTCATTTCAGTACCCTTACTTAACACTGAGTAATGCATCAGAATTTCAGAGAAAAGGTTGCAACAGAACAAAATATATTTAAACCATTAAATCTTGATGTTGCTACCCTTTTAAACAGAGGTGATTGCAGAATGACAAACACACATACATGCAATAACACATAAACACAGAAATTCATAAGGATATATGCACATATCAGATTATAATTAAACAACACATATATACTTAAGTATTTAGAATAAAAGGGTGTTACTCACCTGTATTCAGAAGTAAACATAGCCTCTTTTTATTTTGAAATGCTTTGAAATTCTGAAATTAAGAATGGCCTTGCTTGTAAAAATGAACAGAGCACCATTTGTTTTGAACAGCCTAATTTTTAAAACTGGGAACAGTTTGCTTCAATCATCCAAAACTCTATGTTTTTGTTGAGTAGTGTTTCCAGTTTGATATTTGAGTTTGCACAGAAAGAAATAAAATGAAGAAGCTTGCTATGTTGTTTTAAATGAACTAAGGAAGTTGGCATGAATATAAAGGAGTTTCAAGGGAAGGTGCTATCTAGACTTGCAACTGCTGTGCACTGTTTAATCTTGTTTTATCAGGCAGAATTTTTAAAAATGGAGGCTGAAAAGATTTGAACAATATCACGAATTGACCAAGAGTTGTGCTGAGAATTTGAACATTAAATGTTAATGTACTCTATGTTTCCTAATTAGCTAACTTAATCATTTCATATGTAGATATTTTACTTAGCTTTCTACCATGCTTTGCTTTAGCTTGCATAACAAACTATCCTATATACTGATCATACATAAAGATATTTTACTTAACTTTGTTTTGCCTTCTTTATTTACAGACAGCAAAGTCATAATTTGTCTTGCATTTCTTTACAGGTTGACTATTGTTTATAAACTTGTTTCCTTGCCTACAGCTACACATATGTATACTTGCCTGCCTAGCTTGCTTGTATTACCTATGTACAAATATACTTCCTTCTTTTACACTAGTTCTTACTTTTATATTTATTTTACTTTTAGGTTACTTTATTTTAAACTTAAATAATTAAATACTTATGTTGAGATTTACAAAGTATTATTTTATTTAACATTTTTGAAAGACTTAATATTACTTTTACAAATCATAGCTTCTTTCAAAAAAATATACATATATTAAAATAACAACTTCTATATATATATACAGTAAAACCCATTTTCAAAGATATTACAATATTGATATAGTTTAAATATAACTTATTATTGAATTAAAATAATTTATAAAAGAACTATTCTCTATAATATAAGTCACTTATTTTATCAAGATATAAAACAAAACAAAACTTTTTATTTAAATTTAAACTCTAGGCTAAAATACTTTTAAACAATTTAAATTTATCTTCAGTATTTTAAAGTCAAATGATTATTTATTCCATATTAAATAAGATCAAATTCCTAATTTTTCAAAAAATATTAGAATTAAAAATCATGTCTTTATTTTATTAAACTTAAAACAAAGGTTATTTATTTACAATATATACAGATATATATATATATTATAAATAGAAAACAATTTAATTGGTTTTTAAAAGATAAATTATCAGTTAATTATTTATTTAAAAGAGGATTATTAAATCAATTCAAATTATTATTAACAAATATTATTAAATCAATTTAATTTTTATCACAGATTATTAAATTGATATTGCCTCAAATTTCTGGGATATCACATTCTTCCCCCCTTAAAAGAATTTCGTCCCCGAAATTTAAAACAAAGGTAATTTAATAATTTAGTTAAAGATTTAATTTTAAAACACAAGTATATATCAATCATAAGTTAACAACCATAGCAACCAATTCATCCAATCAAACAAATTTAACTATCTAGACAGAATTCCAGACAGAATTGTCTCGAGTTTCCCCAAGTATAAATAACGGGTTACTCGCTCTATAAAATCTAAACAAACAATACTACTAAGCTACAGACTTCACTCATCTAGATCTACAAAACAAGACAGGATATCAACTACAGACAAGCCTGAATCAACAATCAAAACTCCCAGAACTGCTGGTTCTAAAAATCAAGATAGGTCTTATACGTACTCCCTCAGAGATACGTAAAACTACGAATTCCAGTTATCCAAACTGACAATCCAATCCTGAAGACTAAACACTTATCCAAAATCAAATCTCCGACTTCAGAATCCAAATTCGTCCGTCTCTTATCCAGAAGAAATTAAATAGGTGCACTCCAATCTGGCCTCAGATCCTGAAAAATTTCCTGTAGAACTCTCTAATCCAATCACTGCAACATCCAATTGCTTCTAAACCAAAACAGCTACCACTATGCTTCCACTGCGCAACTTTGACTGAAAAGATGAAAATGCTGAAGTCGAACACAGACTGGACAACACACCTCAACAAATCCAAAAGTAAAACTCAGAAATTCCTCCAAAATCTGAGCTACTTCCTCAAACTCAAAGACCATCCTATTACTAAGCTGAACCATCGGTACCAAGCCTGGAAATCCAGTCGACACCAAACTCAATCTTCAGATGCAGACCAAACTTTAACTTCTTGAAGTCCTTCAGAAATATATTTCTGAAACACAAGAGAACACTCAAACTATCGCAAGTCACTTTTGCGATCGATCCAGCCTAATTCCAAAGATACCGTTCTCTCTTTACCAATCAGAACAGCTTACACTTATGTGGCCAATCCATCGAAGAAATGGAACTACTCTGCAGCTTCTAAACTCCACTGCTGACTCAGAAGCCAAAAACTACTTAATCCAAAGCTCTTCAAGAAACTCGGACTCCAAAGCAAACAAGAACACCCAACTGAACACAGCGACAACATCGAACAGATACACTTCATTAACTTGTCCCAAAGAAACATCTTCGGAGACATCCATGGTCACTGTGTCTCATCACACAGCTACTATCACCTTGATGTATCGAGATATCATGACTTGCTTCTGTCCAACCGACAGATCCAAACTCTAGCTCATCCAAACTACACTTCAAAGATGAACTTCGAATCTTAAAAGATTTTCTTCAGAGATCAGTGAAATCCTTACACCACCCAAAGTTTACTCGAGACGGTATTAGGTCTACAGTCTCGACAATTACACTTCCAACCTCAACATTCAAATTCCAAGCGTTGATAGTAAGTGTTACACACACCACTACCCTATCTACCTTTATATCTTACTGGAAAACCTGAACAGGTAACCCAACAATAGGTAGAAATAAATAAATATATATATATATATATATATATATATATCAAAATTACAAATACGCTCTCTCAAGAAAGAAAACACTTAAGAGCCTAGGTATTCACTCAACCTCGCTCTGACACCAACTGTGACGTCCCGGCTTTCTATGCCCAGAAAACCGCTTCGTCTTAAAGAAAGAAAGGGATGAGAAAATAGAAAAGATAGAGAAGAAAGAACAACAACATCAGAATCTCACAGCGGAACGAATAAATTATAATAATCACATAAGTATTTACATAATATATAACATCAATCAGAGTTATACAGATAATACATCACATACTAGACAGTTATAAACACCTGTCTAGTTATACAACTCAATACACAAGTCAACACAGAGATACCAACACAGCGGAACTATAAATATATATATCTACAACGCTGAAGCCTCCTGCTCCATTGCTCCTCCAGAATTCGTCAAAGCTAACCTGAATCCCTTGGCTACCCGTAAAAATTTGGGTACCCGAGAGTTTATGAAAAACAAAAACAAACTCCGGGTCAGACATGGGTCTGGTATGAGTAACAATTTAAAGTTGCTTAATTTTGAAAATCTTTTGAAAACAAAAGGTATCACGTAAGACTTCCCACACATAAACATGGAAAAGTTTTTACCTTACGCTAACCAAAACATTTGATAGGAAATCCAGTGATATTATAATAGTGTCTAGGGTTTTCAAGTAAAATATAGAAATAGCTGAAATGCTTACATCTCACATTCCAACATGGTTGGGCACAACTAATTCGTACGGCACTTATTGGATTTTGGATTCCATACAATGGCAGGGCTACTGGGGTACCGCCCGTCACAGTACGGGGCCTAGATCACCGTACCGAGGATTACTCCCTTCATCCCCTGCAACACAAGGCCGGAACCATTCCTTACTGAACAGTCCCGAACAAGATAACCCCGCAGATAGCCGTCGCTACTGCCCACTAAGCCGAAAATAAAGGGACATCTAGACAGGGGAATATCCTTGTCCTGCTTGGGCATGACCCACCTAGCCTTGCTGCATCTCCCCTGTTTTAGCCATTCCCGGTTGATGAGGCTTGAGGTTACGATTACCTTTATAGAATATAATTCTTAGAATGCTCATCGCCCACCTGACGATGTGTTGAAAGCATTCAATCCATACAAGTTCGTTCCGGGTTCGAACGAAACCGAAGGCATTATCTCGTTACACTCATTTTGGAATCACCCTCAGAGTTAACGACGATAACCCTTGCATTCTTAATCTTCATCTTCACTTCAGATTCACGACCTATCGTTAATTTGGAAACGATGTGGTTTTCGGATATTCCTAATGCGGAAAACCCGATCCCGGTCTCATCGAAATCCAAAACGTGTCTTTTAAGGCCAAGTTGTCTATTTAGTCTTATCAGTTTAATTCAATATCATCAATATACACACATATGGATAATTCATAATATCACAATAGATAATCACATCATCATAAACAGATAGCTCATATTATCATCAAAATAGATAATTAAATATCATCATACTTTAAATCAAGCATCCATATCACATAGATAGTATTCAAGTCAGAACTGAATGCACAACCATCAAATAAAATATCACTATCATTCATCCATAAGCAATGATTTATAATCATACCATTTCGTAATTAATTTAAAATGAATTAAATTAACTACTTCTATTGCTAATTAATTTAAAGTAAATTAAATTAATTACTTCATCTACAACTCTTGCTTATACAACTATTAATTAAATTTTAAACAAATTAATTAATCAACCTCTAGATATCTATCTTGATTAACTTCTTCAATTAATCACCTTCTAATTACAGTAAGTAATTAGTCTTTAATTAATTCTACAAATTAATTATCCTAAATCATTTATAGTAATTAACATTTTATTACTTTATTTATAATTAATTACATTTTACTTAATTAATCACCACATTATTAATTATTTCTT
The DNA here is from genome assembly GCA_030765085.1 of Allium cepa. Lineage (NCBI taxonomy): Eukaryota > Viridiplantae > Streptophyta > Magnoliopsida > Asparagales > Amaryllidaceae > Allium > Allium cepa. The sequence continues at coordinate 240,257,057 of CM060930.1, forward strand.
AATTAAACTATTCTTAATTAATTACATTAATTAATGATCTCTAATTCATATTTAAATTAAATTACTTTGTTTAATTAATTACATTAAGTGATTAATTCTTAATTAAACATAATTATTAATCACCTTGGTTAATATCAACCAGTAATTAACTACTCTTAATTACTCAAATTAATAAATTAATTATCCCATAATTAATTATCTCCACTAATAAATCCTCTGATTAATTTCAAAAGTAATTATCCAAATTACTTTATTAACATATCATCTTTCACTAATTACATTCAGTTATTATATTAATTACTTCCTCAAGTAATTATGCTCCATTGAATACACTAAGTGATTACACATATCAAATGATTTCTTAAATTAATTAAACTAAATTAATTAACTTAAATAAATCATTTTATCAAATTAATTACAATAAGTAATTAATTTCTTAATTTCTTTTTATAAAGTAATTACATTTAATAGATTATCTAATTAATCTGATTAATTATATTAATTAATGACATACATTAATTAATTATCTTTAGTTAATTATCTTCATTAACTAATAACATTTCTTTAATTACTTCCTTAATTAATTTATAACTCTAAATCATTAATTTCAGATTAATTAAATAAGTCATTCTTTAATTAACTTACTAATTAAATCACTTCAGGGTCTTAATTATCTATGAATAATCTATTTCTTTATAAATGATTTATTATTAAAGTACATTAGAACATTATATTTCAATTTTAAATTCAAATTTCATTTTGAAATTTAAGATTCAAAATGATTATTATTAAAACATTAACTAAATTTAAAATCAATTTATAATCTTTTAAATAAATGAAAATAACATTTGTTATTTTCATATGAAACTTATACAAGATAAGCTTTTAAATATCTTAACTTTAGTTAAGAATTAGCTTTTAGATTACATTGTATTTTAACTTGTAAATTCTTAAAAACTGATTTACCTTTGATTTAAAAACATTGATTTAAACTTCCCTTCAACAACTTGGTTTAAAAAACATGATTTTTCAAATCCAAATTTATTTTTAAATTCTTAAGATTTCAATAATTATTCAAAACTAAATTTTACTGTAAGATTTAAAACAGTATTTAAATCATATATTCCAGGTTTTAGTTTTTGTCAAGTTTTAAAACCTGAACCCAATTTAAATCTTGTAACTTTTAGTCATTTCAAAAATGAATTCAAAAATACAAAATTTGAATACAAACTTCAATTTGGATTTAACTTCACTTGCATCCCACATCACACTGATTTAACTTTTAGTTATGATTAGCTTGCCATTTGATTTGCTTTCAAATTAAGTTAAATTTAAAGTTACAGGCAGTTTTGTAATACCTGTAACATATAAAACCAACCCGAGACCAAAGTAATATTACTTCGGGTCAAATGTGCCTTTGCTTCGAGTCACGTACATGTGTGACTCGAGTACTTCCCCAGCCCCAAAAACAAAAGTACTCTTCCAATCACTCAGCACTGCACTGGGCACGGTGCACGTGCACCGTGGCCCCAGTCAACTCCGACCACCCACAAATGCTCCACCACACCACTGACTACCACCGTACGCCACCAAGACACCCAAATCCCATCGCCACGACCACAAATCGAAAAGAGTAATGACACTGAACCTGGAAATAAACACAACATCTCCTACCCCGCCTGTCATCACCTCCTTCTGCCAACCCCGACCACCAGATGGTCCATAACTCCGGCCATGGACTCGCCTTCGACCAATCTACCACCCCACGAAGTCTCGTGCAACTCGATGCACAGTAGAAGGCACGGGATCCCAAAATTCAAACCCCATACAAACTAGGGTTGCAGACAATAGATCACCGCCACCATCGCCACCGTGTTCAGACCCACCACCGAGCATTTTTTTCCACACCCCGGCAAGCTCCTCCACCATCTCACCCAACCCGACCTCCTTCAGTTGCATAGAACACCAAGAATCACTCAAAATCCAATTTTTGAACAAAAGCAAACTGCAACTAAAACTCTTGACTAGAAATCATGATATTAATTTTAAAAATCATATTATGGTATGTGTATCTGATTCATTACTTTGAATTCATGAATTAAATTCATTGAGTTTTAACTATATTTAGTTTCTACTGCAGTTTGATAATTTCCTGTAACTAACACTACTGTTTTTCCTTAAGAAATATTTAAGGTCAAGTCTCATGTCTTGTCTAAGTTGAATTAAGAACAAGAAGATGAAATTTTGTTGAACTTATCAAGAAGACAATTAAGTACTGGAAACAATATCACCTGGATCTAAAACAGAGGGAAACCAGAGGTACTCATTTCAGTACCCTTACTTAACACTGAGTAATGCATCAGAATTTCAGAGAAAAGGTTGCAACAGAACAAAATATATTTAAACCATTAAATCTTGATTTTGCTACCCTTTTAAACAGAGGTGATTGCAGAATGACAAACACACATACATGCAATAACACATAAACACAGAAATTCATAAGGATATATGCACATATCAGATTATAATTAAACAACACATATATACTTAAGTATTTAGAAAAAAGGGTGTTACTCACCTGTATTCAGAAGTAAACATAGCCTCTTTTTATTTTGAAATGCTTTGAAATTCTGAAATTAAGATTGGCCTTGCTTGTAAAAATGAACAGAGCACCATTTGTTTTGAACAGCCTAATTTTTAAAACTGGGAACAGTTTGCTTCAATCATCCAAAACTCTATGTTTTGTTGAGTAGTGTTTCCAGTTTGATATTTGAGTTTGCATAGAAAGAAATAAAATGAAGAAGCTTGCTATGTTGTTTTAAATGAACTAAGGAAGTTGGCATGAATATAAAGGAGTTTCAGGGGAAGGTGCTATCTAGACTTGCAACTGCTGTGCACTGTTTAATCTTGTTTTATCAGGCAGAATTTTTAAAAATGGAGGCTGAAAAGATTTGAACAATATCACGAATTGACCAAGAGTTGTGCTGAGAATTTGAACATTAAATGTTAATGTACTCTATGTTTCCTAATTAGCTAACTTAATCATTTCATATGTAGATATTTTACTTAGCTTTCTACCATGCTTTGCTTTAGCTTGCATAACAAACTATCCTATATACTGATCATACATAAAGATATTTTACTTAACTTTGTTTTGCCTTCTTTATTTACAGACAGCAAAGTCATAATTTGTCTTGCATTTCTTTACAGGTTGACTATTGTTTATAAATTTGTTTCCTTGCCTACAGCTACACATATGTATACTTGCCTGCCTAGCTTGCTTGTATTACCTATGTACATATATACTTCCTTCTTTTACACTAGTTCTTACTTTTATATTTATTTTACTTTTAGGTTACTTTATTTTAAACTTAAATAATTAAATACTTATGTTGAGATTTACAAAGTATTATTTTATTTAACATTTTTGAAAGACTTAATATTACTTTTACAAATCATAGCTTCTTTCAAAAAAATATACATATATTAAAATAACAACTTCTATATATATATATATATATATATATATATATATATATACAGTAAAACCCATTTTCAAAGATATTACAATATTGATATAGTTTAAATACAACTTATTATTGAATTAAAATAATTTATAAAAGAACTATTCTGTATAATATAAGTCACTTATTTTATCAAGCTATAAAACAAAACAAAACTTTTTATTTAAATTTAAACTCTAGGCTAAAATACTTTTAAACAATTTAAATTTATCTTCAGTATTTTAAAGTCAAATGATTATTTATTCCATATTAAATAAGATCAAATTCCTAATTTTTCAAAAAATATTAGAATTAAAAATCATGTCTTTATTTTATTAAACTTAAAACAAAGGTTATTTATTTACAATATATACAGATATATATATATATTATAAATAGAAAATAATTTAATTGGTTTTTAAAAGATAAATTATCAGTTAATTATTTATTTAAAAGAGGATTATTAAATCAATTCAAATTATTATTAACAAATATTATTAAATCAATTTAATTTTTATCACAGATTATTAAATTGATATTGCCTCAAATTTCCGGGATATCACACGCACCTACTAATCACTCAACAAACAACATGAGAAACATGTATATAGACAATAGTATCGATATACAACATATAGCAACATAATAACTATATATGCCAACATAGCAAATGCAACAAAACAACAAATGCAAACATCAACCAACTATCATCCATAACCAATAAATATTCATTTATATTCTCATTAATATTCAATGAAATAGGTTTTCCATTTAAATCACATTTGATTTATTTACAGTGGATGTTTTTACTAACATTCATTTTCAATTAGTTTATATTCACTAATTCATATTCAAGTTGGTTCACTTCCATATCAAATTCAATTCTATTTAAGATTCACTTAACTTCCAATCGAATTCCAATTACGTTAGCTTTCCATTCCATTAATACTTAATGAATTATATACAATCAACTAACAATCATATAACAATCAATGTATATTTATTACAACCAAATGTATACAATTATTCCTTTGCTTATATTCATTCAATTTGGTTTAACACCATCACTTTCAATTGGTTTAATTGATTGATTTTTTTTATTCAATTGATTAACATTCAATCTTTCAACTTCCAATAACTTAGATTTTAATGAATTGACACTTACATTCATTATTTCATATCAATTATTCACATTTAATTGATTATTATTCAATCCATTCATTCAATTCAATTTCAAAAGTTGAATTTTATTTATATAACTCATATTCATAAATATATCCATATAGTTTCACTTCTTATATATATAAGTTTATTTCACAATTGTAAATCACTTTAATTATAACTCAATTCTTATAATTCTTTTGCTTATACAATTATTCTTCAATTTAGATTATTCAATTCAACTAAACAATCAACTTATATACACTTTGATAATTATGAAAAATTATTTTCTTTATATATAAAATATACTCAAGATAAAATTATTTCATTTACCCAATTTTTAAAATAATATTGTGTCGAATTGTTCTATTCAAGTGTTTAGAAACCCCTTCGGCATAGTTGTCGAGACCACGCTGACGAAAGTTCATATGCCACTCAACAAACCAATCATCACAATATAAACAATTTTATATTTTCACTAACAAATACGCTCTCATAGCTATTATTACACTCAAACTCATTCTAGAGTACTACTGACTCTATCTCTAATGAGTAATACCCAACAGAACCATGGTTGTCGCTTAACCATAAGCTCCGATACCAAATGTAACGCCCCGAAAATTTTCGACTTTCGAAAATTCAACATCGATACTCACTTTATCGACTGCCGAGAAATCGAAGGTCGGAAACCCGAAATGTTATGGTTTAAGAAAAGAAAAAAAATAGAAAAGAAGCGAAGAAAAGAAGATAATAGAGGGGAAAGAAAATAGAAAATAGAATGGAAAAGAGAACAGAGAACAGAACAGAAAGAAAATAGAGAAAACATCGAACGGAACAGGAAACAACAGAACAACATCGGAATCTCACAATTCGCAGCGGAACAACATATAATAGATAAATGAATAATCTTTAAACAAAGAACTATATCAGTTATTACATTTCATCACATTACATTTCATTACATCATATCATCAGAGTGTACAACAACATACAACAACAAACAGTGCAGCGGAAAATGAAATACTATATAACTAGTAATACGCCATGCCATCAATCTTGCCTCCAGCAACTCCTGAATATCCTGATAAACCTTAACTCTTGACTGCCCGTGTGAAAATTGGTGGGCACCCAGAGTTTAGGAAGGAAAACAATAAACTCCGAGTCAGTCATGTGACTGGTGTGAGAACTCAAAACAGTTTATTTACCTTTAAAAATCAAAAATAGAGGAATATTTTTATTTCAATTCGCAATGCTTTTAAAAATGAGACTACCATAAGGCCTCCCGCACACACACACAATGCAAACGCAGAATCGGAGGAGATTTCTCCTTATGATAGTCAAAGATGCTTGATACGCATTTAAAATAACATTTGATATTATTACTAGTGTATAGTGTAGGAAAAATTCATTTCGAAAGTAGAATATAAATCTTAGCCAACATACGACCATTATCGTATGCCTACTATAGCTACCATCCAAACAGTGGGGCACCACCATAAGTGAATGATAGGTTCTACAACTAATACCGTACAAGTCACGTATTGTTTCTTTGGATTTCCAACGAATGATCAGGCCAAGGAACTTCCCATTGCCACATGAGAATGCCTCTGGATGGACATCCCCGAGAACCAAACCGGATCTCTACCAACACAAGGCCGGGTTACCCCTAACTGAGTAACAACTGACCGAATATGCCATCCCCCGGTCCTTTGGGACCTTTTCACCGAGCGCTCGCAATCAATTCACACAATCATAACAAAGTGTTTTCAACATGAGTAAGTATCTGGGCTCCATACCATGATACCACCCTTTTCCAGAAGGAAATGCACATATCCTAAAGGGCGCTACCCCTCATAACCTTGTCGCATCTTTCCTGTTTTGACCATTCATGGGGTGTGAGGCTCGACGAAGTCACGTCCACAAAAACATACTTTATACAAAAGCCATGCTTTGGGTCAACAAATGATCATAGAAATGATCACCAGGATAGACGATCAAATAAACGATCCTATCACAAATAATCAACACAATGATCATTTACAGCAACACTCAGCATGTCACATTACCAAATTGGGAATATATCGCTGATAACATTCAACTACATAACCTCTGAGCTCGTACGTCTCAGAGAAGGGTGTTAAGCTAAAAGAATAAATTTTCCGCCACCAACAGAAATATATTTGAAAGAAATCGGCTTTATATCTCAACTTGTAATGTCAGACATACAATCCATACAAGTCTGTTCCGGGCTCGAACAAAACCGAAGGCACTTCTTACGAAGCCCTTGCAATCCAGGTATTCACAATCCCGATCGAATTTCCCATCACTTAAGTAATCTGTATACCAGGAGCTACCCAGTGCAGAGACAATCGATAGGTCATCCTATCGCTTTTACAAATACTCGGTCTTCAACACTGATCTTCAATGCAATTCACAACGACGTATCACATATACGGAATGGGTTATACGACCCCATGATCTTTTCCCGGTTAACCCGAATAGTGAGCACTTATTCAAAAATATGTGTGGCATTCAAATTCAAACAAATCACATCAATTACCCATTCAAAGGGAAATATTGATAGTCGGTTATTGAACTATCAATCGATATGCATACATCAAACAGTTTCCAAATAATTTTCCAAATTATTTATTTTCCAAAATATCTTTACAAGATATAAAATTCAATATCTCAAAAATAAATCAATATTTATTTTTAATCAAATTCCACTTTCTTTTATAAATTCCATAGTGAATTTATATTTCAAAATATCAATGAATATTCGATTTCAATTATTCATTTCAATTTATCTTCAGAAAGATAAATTCTCTAAACGTTTCATTTCACATTGGAAAAATATTTCCATACTTATTTATTCATAAGTAATTCACAAATTTTATTTATTTTCAACACTTGGAAAATATTCAATATACTTAAATCGAAATTAAGTATACATTTCATTCTTTAAGGAAATCATTCTCTTAAACATATTTATTTGGGCCAAAACGAATGTTGCGTAAAACATCGTTACAACAACCCAAAATCACTAGTATAGGGATTCGAAATTTAAATAGATATATAAATCCCAATACTATACAAAACATTTCCTTTCGAAAATCATTTACTATAACAACAGTGTTATAGTCCACTATTTCCTTTTATTTCTCGAAAACGTCTATTTCAACAATAAATGTTGAAATCTATGGTTTCGAATCTCAACACATTTTAAAACATCGTTAGATCGTTTTAATTCTATTTAAAATATCACATTCTAAACATTTTCTTTAACATATTGTTCACTATTCAAAAACGTGAATATACTACTTTAACAATTTTTTCATCCTTTTATACATTTTATTTTAAAGTATTATTCACAGTCAAAAATGTGAATATAACTCCATTAATAGGTTTCAACAATTTACTTATCAAAATAAGTCGTTTGTGAATTTATAAAACAACGTTTATGAATTCCATTTCTTATTTTATAACATCTCCTTTTATAAATTCCTTTATCAACCTATTCACTTTATAACTCAATTATAAACCAAAGATTCATATTATAAGTTAAATGCTTATAAAACGATTATTTTACAAAAATCGTTCCTTTGAACTTCATAATTATAAATCTTATAACTTATAAGATTCAATTATTCATCCAAATATATTCTTTTAATGACTTTATAAATTTTATAAACCTACTGTTTATAAAATTCCATTTATAATTTCACCGTTTATAATTCTATAAATTTCATTCAATTTATGAAATTCATTTTCGCTTCATTCAAACACTTATAAAAACTCGTTTTGTAATTCAATATTTCAATTTATAAATATCCATTTATACATCTCTTAATATAATTCAATTTATATTATTCTTTTAAAATGTCTTTAATCTCCTTTATTATTTCACCATTTTGATTCATAACATAATTAAATTTTATAAATCCTATATTTAAACTTTTCACAATAAATTCTAAAATCCCGATTAAACTATTTTATAAAATCATTAGCATCATATTCTCAAAAATCAGTTTTTAACCATTTTTCTCAAAAATCATAATTTTTATAACTTTAAAAATTATAACGTTTATTTATTTAAAATGGATCAATTCCAAAATTATTTTATAAAACGTATACTTTTTCAAAAATCACTTTAAAAATCATTTTAGAGTTTCAAAATTTGGTCTAATGATGCTACATACCAAATAGTCAATCACGACAACAACGACATCATATATCGATATGATAATCCATCAAATATCAAAATATCTGAAATCAAATAAAAATTGTTGAGGAATCCAGTTGGATCCCTCCAACCTGTTTTCCTGCATCCACAAACATTAGCACAATACCAATTTCGCTCCAGTACGAAATTATCACGGTATATGGGATTTAAATATTATCCGCTTAATAGACGGCGCAATAGGGTCTCATCCGCTAAACAAAAAATGCGGGAAATCAATAACTCCAATATATACATATGCCAATATATATATATATATATTACTATTATATATAATACCAATTTCACTGTTTATGAAATATTCGCGGTATATGTTTTTAATAAATAATATCCGCTTACTAACGGCGTATAATGTCTATTTTAACAATCAATAGATAACAATCATCATTCAAACATGCATTTAAATATTTTAAATCTAACTATTTAAAATAAAATCGAAACTGATTCGATTGAGTGAGAAGTTCTCACCTTGATTTCAATTTCGTTTTAGCGATTTATTTCGAATAAAATTAAATAGACGTTTAATTTTACCCAAAATTCTCACTAACTCCAAACGACTCCAATCCAATTTCATCGCGTAGTGCTCGTCCATACGATTCCAACGCAACTAGTTTCGTGCGGTTTCGACCTCGTATGAATAAGTTATGCAGCTTTAAAGATTACATGAATTATAAATATTATAATTTCACTCATTTTTTTTTTAACCTTGCAAAAATCAAGGCCGCACGTTTTTAAAATTGTAGATCCAGACCGTAAGCTCGAGTTCTTCCCTCCCTTTCATTTTTTCGTTCCACCCAGTATCAAACGCGAGCCCAAACCCATCGACCGCCGTTCAAAATCGAACACGCAACCATCATCACGTCACTTGACGACGATCCAGGACCACCCCTTCGAAGCTCGTGCCGCCATACGCCACCGCCCTGAGTATCACGAAGCTCGGTCGAGCCTTCAGCTCGAAAAACGTGAATGAAGGCCGTGACTTCCAGCTTGCTTTGACGTTGATTCGGGAAGTCGTTTTAGATCATGACCGTTGAATAGCTAGTTCGCAACATGATCTACAACTTTCATGTTGACAATTTCTTCTAAAGGTTTGTGGATTTGAAGAGATCAAAGGGAGAAGAACTGACATTTTCGGCCATTGATGGCTTAAGGGTGGCGGCTGCGTATATAGTTAGGGTTTTGGTTTCTTTTTTTTTTCTTTTTTTTTTGATTTTAAGGTGTATTTATAGAGAATTTTCGAACACTATTCATCCGGAAATTCCGAACTCCGATTTACGCGCCGTAACCAGCGTTTCTAGGGTTTACCCCGCGTTCCGGACACAATGGAACAGGTTTCAAAAGCTAGTTCGGACATCTGTGCGAGTTATGGCAATAAACGCTCAATTTAAATTAAACCGATTTAAGCGATTTTCTAGGCGTTTTAATTTGTACAAGACAAACGGTAAATTCAATTGACACGAAATTTGAAACCTTACAATAATATCACATTACGGATCCGATGAAACTAGTTTCGTCAAAATCCGAGACTTTTTGAAAAATGGCTATTTTAACTCGCCAAATTAATATTAAAAATAAATCGATGCGTTTCGAGCTGCCACGATCAAACGATAACTCCGATTGACACGAAAATTGAAATCCGGTAATAACTAACTATTACGGATCCAATGGAACTGGTTTCGTTCGATTCTGAGACTGTTCAAAAATTGACTATTTTCACTAGTCGATTTTAATATTAAAATATTCAATTTTCACAAATTAACTCTTAATTCGATTTTAAAAGTTCTAAAATATCATTCTAACTCCAACATGATAAAATAAAATTTTACAAATCATTTTCAATCATATTTAACTAAATTTTCAATTATTTCCATAATTTAACATATTAAATTATCGATTTAATTCTTCAATTAAATCCAATAATTCAAATAAAAATTTATTTGACTTATAAATTCACTTATTAATATTTAAAATTAATTAAATATTCAAATTGTAATTATTAAAAATCCTGGGTCGTTACAATCTTCCCCCCTTAAAAGAATTTCGTCCTCGAAATTATCAAGTAAGAAAAGTTATAGAATCTATTAATTTTCCAAAATCCATAATTAAATTTCTTATAAATCTTTACTAAGTTTTCAAATCATACTTATTTATCTTTTCAAAAACAACTACTATTGTTTAACTTTCAATTTCAAAATCAAAGTTAAAGTTTTCAAAATTTTCCAATTTTCTCAAATTTTTTTCCAATGCCTTAAATTTCCGGAAAAATCCGCCATAGTCTCCTTTGCGCGGGTCGATCCGAAAAAAAAATGACAGTATATATATCACAAATATACATCTCATCAAGTAATGAGGCATCCCGAAGGGAAAAAATGTAAAAGTACGGTATGTAATCCGAGATATGTACCTTATATTTTATTAGCAAGCATATACGGCTAATATAGCGCGAAAGCGAGCTCCAAATGCGAAGCAAACGCAATCCGCACCTACTAATCACTCAACAAACAACATGAGAAACATGTATATAGACAATAGTATCGATATACAACATATAGCAACATAATAACTATATATGCCAACATAGCAAATGCAACAAAACAACAAATGCAAACATCAACCAACTATCATCCATAACCAATAAATATTCATTTATATTCTCATTAATATTCAATGAAATAGGTTTTCCATTTAAATCGCATTTGATTTATTTACAGTGGATGTTTTTACTAACATTCATTTTCAATTAGTTTATATTCACTAATTCATATTCAAGTTGGTTCACTTCCAAATCAAATTCAATTCTATTTAAGATTCACTTAACTTCCAATCGAATTCCAATTACTTTAGCTTTCCATTCCATTAATACTTAATGAATTATATACAATCAACTAACAATCATATAACAATCAATGTGTAACGTTCGGAATTTTTCGACTTTCGAAAATTCAACATCGATGCTCACTTTATCGACTGCCGAGAAATCGAAGGCCAAAAACCCGAAATGTTATGGTTTTAAAAAGAATTTAAGAAAAAGAAAGAAGAAAGAAAGAGATTAAGAAAAGATAAGAGAAGAAGATAGAAAATAGAGGGAAAAATAGAAAATTTTAAAATAGAACGGTACAGAAAGAAAACAACATCAGAATCTCATAATTCGCAGCGGAACAACATATAATAATAAATGAATAATATTTAAACAAAGAACTATATCAGTTATTACATCTCATTATATTACATTACATCAAATCATCAGAGTGTACAACAACATACAATAAACAGCGGAAAAGAAATACTATATACTAGTAATACGCCATGCCATCCAGCTTGCCTCCAGCAACTCCTGAATATCCAGAATATCCTGATAAACCTTAACTCTTGACTGCCCGTGTGGAAATTGGTGGGCACCCAGAGTTTAGGAAGGAAAACAATAAACTCTGAGTCAGTCATGTGACTGGTGCGAGAACTTAAAACAGTTTATTTTTTTCTTTAAAAACAAAATAGAAGAATATTTTTTAAAATCAATTCGCAATGCTTTTAAAAATGAGACTACCATAAGGCCTCCCGCACACACACACAATGCAAACGTAGAATCGGAGGAGATTTCTCCTTATGATAGTCAAAGATGCTTGATACGCATTTAAAATAACATTTGATATTATTATTAGTGTATAGTGTAGGAAAAATTCATTTCGAAAGTAGAATATAAATCTTAGCCAGCATAGACATTTCGAACTATGCCTACTATAGCTACCATCCAAACAGTGGTGACCACCATAAGTGAATGGCAGGTTCTACAACTAATACCGTACAAAGTTTCGTATTTGGAATTGGATTTCCAACGAATGATCAGGCCAAGGAACTTCCCATTGCCACATGAGAATGCCTCTGGATGGACATCCCCGAGAACCAAACCGGATCTCTACCAACACAAGGCCGGGTTACCCCTAACTGAGTAACAACTGACCGAATATGCCATCCCCCGGTCCTTTGGGACCTTTATCACCGAGCGCTCGTAATCAATTCACACAATCATAACAAAGTGTTTTCAACATGAGTAAGTATCTGGGCTCCATACCATGATACCACCCTTTTCCAGAAGGAAATGCACATATCCTAAAGGGCGCTACCCCTCATAACCTTGCTGCTTCTTTCCTGTTTTGACCATTTCCGGGATGTGAGGCTCGACGAAGTCACGTCCACAAAAACATACTTTATACAAAAACCATGCTTTGGGTCAACAAATGATCAACACAATGATCACAAGGATAGACGATCAAATAAACGATCCTATCACAAATAATCAACACAATGATCATTTACAGCTACACTCAGCATGCCACATTACCAAATTGGGAATATATCGCTGATAACTTCAACTATATAACCTCCGAGCACGTACGTCTCAGAGAAGGGTGTTAAGCTAAAAGAATAAATTCTCCGCCACCAACAGAAATATATTTGAAAGAAATCGGCTTTATATCTCAACTTGTAATGTTAGACATACAATCCATACAAGTCTGTTCCGGGCTCGAACAAAACCGAAGGCACTTACAAAGAAGTCCTTGCAATCCGAATAATCTCTAATCACGTTCGGATTTCCCATCACATATGGAGATCTCAATACCGGGGATCAGCCAGTGCAGAGACAATCAACAAGAAACCCTTTCGCTTTCGAAAATATCCGGTCTTCAACACCGGTCTTCGAATGCAATTCATAACGACGTATCACATATTCGGAATGGGTTATACGACCCCAAGGTCCTTTCCCGGTTAACCCGAATAGTGAGCGCTTATTTTTAAAAAAATAAGTGTGGCATTCTATTTCAAACAAATTCACAACAAATACCTATTCAAAGGTAAATATCGATAGTCGATTATTAAACTATCAATGCCAACATCACCAGATTCCAAATAATTTTCCAAATTATTTATTTCCCAAAAATATCTTTACAAGATATAAACATAATTTCCATACTTTAAAAATAAATCAATATTTATTTTTAAATCTAATTTCCCAATTTCATTTATAAATTCTATATTGAATTTTCATTCCAGAATATTTATGAATATACGATTTCCATTCGTTTTCAAATATTCATTTCAATTTATCAAGATAAATTCAAAATATTCACTTAATATTGGAAAAACATTTCCATACTTATTTATTTATAAGTAATTCACAAGCCTTTTTATTTTCTATGCTTAGAAAATATTTAATATACTCTAATCGAAATTAAGTATATATTTCATCCTTTAAGGAAATCATTCACTTAACCATATTTATTTGGGTTAAAACGAATGTTGCGTAAAACATCGTTACGACAACCCAAAATCACTAGTATAGGGATTTGAAATTAAAATAGAAATATAAATTCCAAAACTATACAAAACATTTCCTTTCGGAAATCATCTATTATAACAACAGTGTTATAATCTACTATTTCCTTCTATTTCTCGAAAACGTCTATTTCAACAATGAATGTTGAAATCTATGATTTCGAATCTCAATATATTTTAAAACATCGTTAGATCGTTTTAATTCTATTTCAAACATCACTTTTCAAAATAATTTCTTTAACATATTATTCGCTGTTCAAAAACGTGAATATACCTTGTTAATAAATTTCATCACTTCTATTCATTTTATTTTAAGGAATTATTCATTGTCTAAAACATGAATATAACTCCATTAACAAATTTCAACAATTTACTTATCAAGATAAGTCTTTGCGGATTTATAAAACAATGTTTATAAATTCTATTTTTATTTATTTTATATCAACTCCCTTTTTTTTTATATTCCTTTATTAACCTATCTCAATTTATATCACAATGATATATTAAAAATTCATATTATAAGTCAAATACTTATAATTTATTTGTTTATAAAAATCGTTCCTTTAAACTTCATAATTATAAATCTTATAACTTATAAGATTCAATTATTTGTCCAAATTCCATTCCTTTAATAACTTTATGAATTTTATTTTGTTTTCCTTTACAAATTTTATAAACCTACTATTTATAAAATTCTATTTATAACTTCATCGTCATAATCCCATAAATTTCATTCATTTGTGAAATTCATTCACAATTCATTCTAACTCTTATAAAAGCTCGTTTAATAATTCCAATATTTTTAATTTATAAATATCAATTTATAAATCTTTTTAATATAAAACGATTTATATTACTATTTTAAAACGTCTTTTAACTCCTTTATAATTTATCATTTTAATTTATAAAATAATCAAATTTCATAAATTCTATAGATTTCATTCCTTTATGAAATTCATTTACAAATCATTCTATTACCTATAAAAGTTCGTTTTATAATTCAAGATATTCTAAATTTATAAATATCAACTTATAAATCTTTTAATATAAATCAATTTATATTATTACTTTAAACATCTTTAAATTCTTTTATAATTTCATCATTCTGATTTATAAAATAAAAATTTTATAAATCCTATTTTAAACTTCTTATAATAAATTCAGAATTCCCAGTTCAAACTATTTTATAAAATCACTAATCCCATATTTTCAAAAATTAACTTTTTAACTGTATTTCTCAAAAATCATAATTTTTATAATATTAAAATTATAATGTTTATTTATTTAAGATGAATCAATTCCAAAAATATTTTATAAACGTATATTTCCAAAAATCACTTTAGAAATTAAAATTTGTTATTTTTAAACTTCAAATTTGGATCCGATGATGCAACACATCAATAGTCAATCACGACTTTTCAAACATCATATATCATCCATGATAAACAATCAAATATCACAATATATGAAATCAAATAAATATTTGTGAGGAATCCAGTTGGATCCCTCCAACCTGTTTCCCTGCATCCACAGACATTAGCACAATACCATTCCGTTTCAAGACGGAATATCGCGGTATATGGGATTTTATAAATATATATCCGCTTACTAACGGCGCATAGGGTCTCATCCGCTAAAAAAAAATGCGGGAAATCAATCAACTGCAATATATACATATGCCAATATATATACATATATATTGCTATATATAATATAATACCAATTCCACTTCAAGGTGGAATATCGCGGTATATGTGTGTAATAAATAACCTCCGCTTACTAACGGCGTATAGGGTCTATTCACATCCAATATATATATATTACAATCATCATTCAAGCATTCAATCAACACAGTCAATCAATTTTAAATTTAACTATTTAAAATTTAAATAAACAACAGAAATTCCTTTTGAGTGAGAAGTTCTCACCTTTATTCCCGTTTGCAATCCACTTCCAATTCAACTTGTTTTCTTCATTTATACCTTGTATAAATATTATACACAATTTATTAATATTCGAACAGATCGAATAACAAATTTTCATTAGATAATTTCGATTCATTGGTGATTTCATTTTAATAGTTAAATTAACTCATAGTTTCGTTTAAACCAATTTCTCGTTTAATAAATTTGTTTAAACTAATTTTTTTCTTCTTTAATAAATTTATTTCAACTAATTATTTTACTTTTAAAATAATTTTAACTAGAAATTTTCAATTGAACTGGATTTCCTTTTCATAAATTAGATCTACTAATTATTTTACTCTAAATTAATATCTTAAAATCGATTTTCTTTTAAATAAATTTGTTTGACTAAAATTTTAAAATAACTTCTTTGTAATAAAATATTCTTTAGTAACTAAAAATAGTTAAATAGTTTAATACAATAAGTAAATCATCACATTCGTTATTTTTATTTTAAACTAAAAATTAAAAATTCAAACTGATTTTAATTAAACTTGTTTAACTAAAGGTTACAAATTTAAAAATTAAATTCCCTTTTTAAATAGATTGTTTTTGGCTTTCAACATTTTTGCTTATATAAATTTACTCAATCTTTTAAAATTTCTTTATTTAATAAATTTATTTTAACTATAATTTAAACTTCCTTTATTTTTTTAAATTTATTTAAATTAACCGAGGGTTTTATTTTTGAACTAATAATTTGAACTGTAAACAAATTTTCTTTTTACCAATCTACTTAACAAAATTTTAAAACTACCTTTCTTTTTTACAGTAACAATTTATTTTTTTCTGTTTAAACCTAACTATTTATATTTTATTTTATTTTTTTACTGTATATATATATTTCAATATATATATATATGTTTACTAAAAAAAAAAAAAATCAATTACCTTAACTCAAGACACGCCGCGACTCACGATGCTCGAAATCGAGCTTGACGTCGCCGCCTATCTTCATCAAACCCCCCCCCCCCCAGGTACAAATCGCGAGTCGCCTCCCTTCGAATTGCCGCAGTAACTCAACCCCAAACGCGCGCCTCCATCACCACCGGCCTCGCGAGCGCCTCCACCAACGTCACCGTCTTCAACGTACCTCGTGACGCTGCCCCGAACCCCACTCATGACCGATACCCATAATCGCGACAATGAATTTCGCGATACCTAAGGCGGCGGCGCTGACCAAAGCACGAATTCGTGCTTGCAAAACCCCTAACTCATTTGCGATTTCAGATTTTAGGGCTTCGGCCTTGATTGAAAGAACGAGGTAGGTATATTTCAAAATGGAAAGGGAACGAAATGAATTTGGTTTTGAATTGAGGAGGCTCGGCCATTAATCTTTCTTCGTGATTTTTGATTTCTGAACGATGGTTTGCGTGATATATCAGAGAGGGGAACGTGAAGGAGTATGCACTGCACGATTTCTATCGTGAATTTAGGCATGAATTTAGGGAAAAGAACGTGTGTTAGTTTGACCAAAATTTAAATTTAAATTTAAATTTAAATCGTTGAAAATTTCGACGCGTTTACGTGTCGTGTGCTCACATATTAACTCCAAAAAATGCGAAATTTGAAATCCGGCAATAATTTAATATTACGGACCCAATGGAACTGGTTTCGTCGAATTCCGAGACTGTGCCTCGGACGGCTATTTTCCAATATCGATTCAAACGATTAAATTTCAAAACTGAGCAATTCAGTTTTCAAATTCAATTCTGAAGCTTCGATTATCTTCAATATTATAAATATAAATTTTACAAGCCTTTGAAATATTTTTCTTCAGCTTAAAATTGAAGATTCAAATTTTTATTCAACTTTCAATAAATTAAATTCTATAATTTAATCGCTAAATTTATTCTGATAATTTGAAATTCAATTCAAACCATCATTCAAATATTTAAAATTAATAGAATATTCTCAAATTAAATTATTAAAATTCTGGGTCGTTACAATCTTTCCCCCTTAAAAGAATTTCGTCCCGAAATTACAAGTTAAGAAGAATGCCCTTATCCCATTAACTACTTTTCACAATCCAAATAGTTTTATCAACTTTCTAACCTAAATCTTTTTACTAGTGATTCACTATTATTTCAACTAGCTTTCCAACTTCAATTATGAGTTCCAAACAACATTGTTTTCCTAACAATTTAAATTTAAATTCAAATTTCAAACTTTCAAAATTTCTCAAAATTTTTCTAACACCCTAAATTTTCGAAAAATTTCGCCAGCGTCTCCTTTGCGCGGCTAGCTCGGCACGACTACAAAATGGCACCACGGCCACTCAGAATTAAAAAGAAAAGAGAAAAGCCAAGTGGCTAGAGAAGAAAGTCATCAAATCTCATACTGAAATTGAAATACGTACCTTTTTGTCGAGCAATTCAATTTTTATCTTTGGAATCAAAATCTCAATTCCTTTATACACCTGTATATCCTACTAATAGTAGCATCCAAATCCAACATTCAAACCATTTTGCTAATTCTATTACAAAATTTCCAACATATACGTTTTTATATATTTTTTACTTCACAATTGAAGTTACATATCCATTTCATTCAATTTTACATTTCAATTCAATTCACAATTTCAATTCTATTTGAATTCAATTGATTAACTTTTATTTGGTAATTCACTAATTCATTTCAATATTTCAATTCATCTCGATTACTCAATTCAATTTTTATTGCTTACTACCAATTCACATACCATCTTCATATTCATTTCATTTGAAATTATTTCACAAATGAATAAATTATCAAGTTAATTTACTTGAATCCAATCCATTTTATTTTATTTAATATACTAATGATAAAAATTCAATATTATTACTTCCTAACAATTATGCAACCATATACTATAATAATTCATAGAAAATCATTTCTTTTCTATACAAAAATAGTTTTGGGCAAAATTATCTCATTTACCTGATTCAAAACAATTTCATGTTCACTAACAAATACGCTCTCATATCTATTATTACATTCAAACTCATTCTAGAGTACTGCTGACTCTATCTCTAACGAGTAATACCCAACAGAACCATGGTTGTCGCTTAACCAACAGCTCTGATACCAAATGTAACGTTCGGAATTTTTCGACTTTCGAAAATTCAATATCGATACTCACTTTATCGACTGCCGAGAAATCGAAGGCCAAAAACCCGAAATGTTATGGTTTTAAAAAGAATTTAAGAAAAAGAAAGAAGAAAGAAAGAGATTAAGAAAAGATAAGAGAAGAAGATAGAAAATAGAGGGAAAAATAGAAAATTTTAAAATAGAACGGTACAGAAAGAAAACAACATCAGAATCTCACAATTCGCAGCGGAACAACATATAATAATAAATGAATAATCTTTAAACAAAGAACTATATCAGTTATTACATCTCATTATATTACATTACATCAAATCATCAGAGTGTACAACAACATACAATAAACAGCGGAAAAGAAATACTATATACTAGTAATACGCCATGCCATCCAGCTTGCCTCCAGCAACTCCTGAATATCCAGAATATCCTGATAAACCTTAACTCTTGACTGCCCGTGTGGAAATTGGTGGGCACCCAGAGTTTAGGAAGGAAAACAATAAACTCCGAGTCAGTCATGTGACTGGTGCGAGAACTTAAAACAGTTTATTTTTTTCTTTAAAAACAAAATAGAAGAATATTTTTTAAAATCAATTCGCAATGCTTTTAAAAATGAGACTACCATAAGGCCTCCCGCACACACACACAATGCAAACGCAGAATCGGAGGAGATTTCTCCTTATGATAGTCAAAGATGCTTGATACACATTTAAAATAACATTTGATATTATTATTAGTGTATAGTGTAGGAAAAATTCATTTCGAAAGTAGAATATAAATCTTAGCCAGCATAGACATTTCGAACTATGCCTACTATAGCTACCATCCAAACAGTGGTGACCACCATAAGTGAATGGCAGGTTCTACAACTAATACCGTACAAAGTTTCGTATTGGGAATTGGATTTCCAACTAATGATCAGGCCAAGGAACTTCCCATTGCCACATGAGAATGCCTCTGGATGGACATCCCCGAGAACCAAACCGGATCTCTACCAACACAAGGCCGGGTTACCCCTAACTGAGTAACAACTGACCGAATATGCCATCCCCCGGTCCTTTGGGACCTTTATCACCGAGCGCTCGTAATCAATTCACACAATCATAACAAAGTGTTTTCAACATGAGTAAGTATCTGGGCTCCATACCATGATACCACCCTTTTCCAGAAGGAAATGCACATATCCTAAAGGGCGCTACCCCTCATAACCTTGCTGCTTCTTTCCTGTTTTGACCATTTCCGGGATGTGAGGCTCGACGAAGTCACGTCCACAAAAACATACTTTATACAAAAGCCATGCTTTGGGTCAACAAATGATCAACACAATGATCACAAGGATAGACGATCAAATAAACGATCCTATCACAAATAATCAACACAATGATCATTTACAGCTACACTCAGCATGCCACATTACCAAATTGGGAATATATCGCTGATAACTTCAACTATATAACCTCCGAGCACGTACGTCTCAGAGAAGGGTGTTAAGCTAAAAGAATAAATTCTCCGCCACCAACAGAAATATATTTGAAAGAAATCGGCTTTATATCTCAACTTGCAATGTCAGACATACAATCCATACAAGTCTGTTCCGGGCTCGAACAAAACCGAAGGCACTTACAAAGAAGTCCTTGCAATCCGAATAATCTCTAATCACGTTCGGATTTCCCATCACATATGGAGATCTCAATACCGGGGATCAGCCAGTGCAGAGACAATCAACAAGAAACCCTTTCGCTTTCGAAAATATCCGGTCTTCAACACCGGTCTTCGAATGCAATTCATAACGACGTATCACATATTCGGAATGGGTTATACGACCCCAAGGTCCTTTCCCGGTTAACCCGAATAGTGAGCGCTTATTTTTAAAAAAATAAGTGTGGCATTCTATTTCAAACAAATTCACAACAAATACCTATTCAAAGGTAAATATCGATAGTCGATTATTAAACTATCAATGCCAACATCACCAGATTCCAAATAATTTTTCAAATTATTTATTTCCCAAAAATATCTTTACAAGATATAAACATAATTTCCATACTTTAAAAATAAATCAATATTTATTTTTAAATCTAATTTCCCAATTTCATTTATAAATTCTATATTGAATTTTCATTCCAGAATATTTATGAATATACGATTTCCATTCGTTTTCAAATATTCATTTCAATTTATCAAGATAAATTCAAAATATTCACTTAATATTGGAAAAACATTTCCATACTTATTTATTTATAAGTAATTCACAAGCCTTTTTATTTTCTATGCTTAGAAAATATTTAATATACTCTAATCGAAATTAAGTATATATTTCATCCTTTAAGGAAATCATTCACTTAACCATATTTATTTGGGTTAAAACGAATGTTGCATAAAACATCGTTACGACAACCCAAAATCACTAGTATAGGGATTTGAAATTAAAATAGAAATATAAATCCCAATACTATACAAAACATTTCCTTTCGGAAATCATCTATTATAACAACAGTGTTATAATCTACTATTTCCTTCTATTTCTCGAAAACGTCTATTTCAACAATGAATGTTGAAATCTATGATTTCGAATCTCAATATATTTTAAAACATCGTTAGATCGTTTTAATTCTATTTCAAACATCACTTTTCAAAATAATTTCTTTAACATATTATTCACTGTTCAAAAACGTGAATATACCTTGTTAATAAATTTCATCACTTCTATTCATTTTATTTTAAGGAATTATTCATTGTCTAAAACATGAATATAACTCCATTAACAAATTTCAACAATTTACTTATCAAGATAAGTCTTTGCGGATTTATAAAACAATGTTTATAAATTCTATTTTTATTTATTTTATATCAACTCCCTTTTTTTTTATTCCTTTATTAACCTATCTCAATTTATATCACAATGATATATTAAAAATTCATATTATAAGTCAAATACTTATAATTTATTTGTTTATAAAAATCGTTCCTTTAAACTTCATAATTATAAATCTTATAACTTATAAGATTCAATTATTTGTCCAAATTCCATTCCTTTAATAACTTTATGAATTTTATTTTGTTTTCCTTTACAAATTTTATAAACCTACTATTTATAAAATTCTATTTATAACTTCATCGTCATAATCCCATAAATTTCATTCATTTGTGAAATTCATTCACAATTCATTCTAACTCTTATAAAAGCTCGTTTAATAATCCCAATATTTTTAATTTATAAATATCAATTTATAAATCTTTTTAATATAAAACGATTTATATTACTATTTTAAAACGTCTTTTAACTCCTTTATAATTTATCATTTTAATTTATAAAATAATCAAATTTCATAAATTCTATAGATTTCATTCCTTTATGAAATTCATTTACAAATCATTCTATTACCTATAAAAGTTCGTTTTATAATTCAAGATATTCTAAATTTATAAATATCAACTTATAAATCTTTTAATATAAATCAATTTATATTATTACTTTAAACATCTTTAAATTCTTTTATAATTTCATCATTCTGATTTATAAAATAAAAATTTTATAAATCCTATTTTAAACTTCTTATAATAAATTCAGAATTCCCAGTTCAAACTATTTTATAAAATCACTAATCCCATATTTTCAAAAATTAACTTTTTAACTGTATTTCTCAAAAATCATAATTTTTATAATATTAAAATTATAATGTTTATTTATTTAAGATGAATCAATTCCAAAAATATTTTATAAACGTATATTTCCAAAAATCACTTTAGAAATTAAAATTTGTTATTTTTAAACTTCAAATTTGGATCCGATGATGCAACACATCAATAGTCAATCACGACTTTTCAAACATCATATATCATCCATGATAAACAATCAAATATCACAATATATGAAATCAAATAAATATTTGTGAGGAATCCAGTTGGATCCCTCCAACCTGTTTCCCTGCATCCACAGACATTAGCACAATACCATTCCGTTTCAAGACGGAATATCGCGGTATATGGGATTTTATAAATATATATCCGCTTACTTACGGCGCATAGGGTCTCATCCGCTAAAAAAAAATGCGGGAAATCAATCAACTGCAATATATACATATGCCAATATATATATATATATATATATATTGCTATATATAATATAATACCAATTCCACTTCAAGGTGGAATATCGCGGTATATGTGTGTAATAAATAACCTCCGCTTACTAACGGCGTATAAGGTCTATTCACATCCAATATATATATATTACAATCATCATTCAAGCATTCAATCAACACAGTCAATCAATTTTAAATTTAACTATTTAAAATTTAAATAAACAACAGAAATTCCTTTTGAGTGAAAAGTTCTCACCTTTATTCCCGTTTGCAATCCACTTCCAATTCAACTTGTTTTCTTCATTTATACCTTGTATAAATATTATACACAATTTATTAATATTCGAACAGATCGAATAACAAATTTTCATTAGATAATTTCGATTCATTGGTGATTTCATTTTAATAGTTAAATTAACTCATAGTTTCGTTTAAACCAATTTCTCGTTTAATAAATTTATTTAAACTAATTTTTTTCTTCTTTAATAAATTTATTTCAACTAATTATTTTACTTTTAAAATAATTTTAACTAGAAATTTTCAATTGAACTGGATTTCCTTTTCATAAATTAGATCTACTAATTATTTTACTCTAAATTAATATCTTAAAATCGATTTTCTTTTAAATAAAATTGTTTGACTAAAATTTTAAAATAACTTCTTTGTAATAAAATATTCTTTAGTAACTAAAAATAGTTAAATAGTTTAATACAATAAGTAAATCATCACATTCGTTATTTTTATTTTAAACTAAAAATTAAAAATTCAAACTGATTTTAATTAAACTTGTTTAACTAAAGGTTACAAATTTAAAAATTAAATTCCCTTTTTAAATAGATTGTTTTTGGCTTTCAACATTTTTGCTTATATAAATTTACTCAATCTTTTAAAATTTCTTTATTTAATAAATTTATTTTAACTATAATTTAAACTTCCTTTTTTTTTTTTAAATTTATTTAAATTAACCAAGGGTTTTATTTTTGAACTAATAATTTGAACTGTAAACAAATTTTCTTTTTACCAATCTACTTAACAAAATTTTAAAACTACCTTTCTTTTTTACAGTAACAATTTATTTTTTTCTGTTTAACCCTAACTATTTATATTTTATTTTATTTTTTTACTGTATATATATATTTCAATATATATATATATATATGTTTACTAAAAAAAAAAAATCAATTACCTTAACTCAAGACACGCCGCGACTCACGATGCTCGAAATCGAGCTTGACGTCGCCGCCTATCTTCATAAACCCCCCCCCCCCCCCCCCCCCAGGTACAAATCGCGAGTCGCCTCCCTTCGAATTGCCGCAGTAACTCAACCCCAAACGCGCGCCTCCATCACCACCGGCCTCGCGAGCGCCTCCACCAACATCACCGTCTTCAACGTACCTCGTGACGCTGCCCCGAACCCCACTCATGACCGATACCCATAATCGCGACAATGAATTTCGCGATACCTAAGGCGGCGGCGCTGACCAAAGCACGAATTCGTGCTTGCAAAACCCCTAACTCATTTGCGATTTCAGATTTTAGGGCTTCGGCCTTGATTGAAAGAACGAGGTAGGTATATTTCAAAATGGAAAGGGAACGAAATGAATTTGGTTTTGAATTAAAGAGGCTCGGCCATTAATCTTTCTTCGTGATTTTTGATTTCTGAATGATGGTTTGCGTGATATATCAGAGAGGGGAATGTGAAGGAGTATGCACTGCACGATTTCTATTGTGAATTTAGGCATGAATTTAGGGAAAAGAACGTGTGTTAGTTTGACCAAAATTTAAATTTAAATTTAAATTTAAATCGTTGAAAATTTCGACGCGTTTACGTGTCGCGTGCTCACATATTAACTCCAAAAAATGCGGAATTTGAAATCCGGCAATAATTTAATATTACGGACCCAATGGAACTGGTTTCGTCGAATTCCGAGACTGTGCCTCGGACGGCTATTTTCCAATATCGATTCAAACGATTAAATTTCAAAACTGAGCAATTCACTTTTCAAATTCAATTCTGAAGCTTCGATTATCTTCAATATTATAAATATAAATTTTACAAGCCTTTGAAATATTTTTCTTCAGCTTAAAATTGAAGATTCAAATTTTTATTCAACTTTCAATAGATTAAATTCTATAATTTAATCGCTAAATTTATTCTGCTAATTTGAAATTCAATTCAAACCATCATTCAAATATTTAAAATTAATAGAATATTCTCAAATTAAATTATTAAAATTCTGGGTCGTTACACAATGTATATTTATTACAACCAAATGTATACAATTATTCCTTTGCTTATATTCATTCAATTTGGTTTAACACCATCACTTTCAATTGGTTTAATTAATTGATTTTTTTTATTCAATTGATTAACATTCAATCTTTCAACTTCCAATAACTTAGATTTTAATGAATTGACACTTACATTCATTATTTCATATCAATTATTCACATTTAATTGATTATTATTCAATCCATTCATTCAATTCAATTTCAAAAGTTGAATTTTATTTATATAACTCATATTCATAAATATATCCATATAGTTTCACTTCTTATATATATAAGTTTATTTCACAATTGTAAATCACTTTAATTATAACTCAATTCTTATAATTCTTTTGCTTATACAATTATTCTTCAATTTAGATTATTCAATTCAACTAAACAATCAACTTATGTACACTTTGATAATTATGAAAAATTATTTTCTTTATATATAAAATATACTCAAGATAAAATTATTTCATTTACCCAATTTTTAAAATAATATTGTGTCGAATTGTTCTATTCAAGTGTTTAGAAACCCCTTCGGCATAGTTGTCGAGACCACGCTGACGAAAGTTCATATGCCACTCAACAAACCAATCATCACAATATAAACAATTTTATATTTTCACTAACAAATACGCTCTCATAGCCATTATTACACTCAAACTCATTCTAGAGTACTACTGACTCTATCTCTAATGAGTAATACCCAACAGAACCATGGTTGTCGCTTAACCATAAGCTCCGATACCAAATGTAACGCCCCGAAAATTTTCGACTTTCGAAAATTCAACATCGATACTCACTTTATCGACTGCCGAGAAATCGAAGGCCGGAAACCCGAAATGTTATGGTTTAAGAAAAGAAAAAAAATAGAAAAGAAGAGAAGAAAAGAAGATAATAGAGGGGAAAGAAAATAGAAAATAGAATGGAAAAGAGAACAGAGAACAGAACAGAAAGAAAATAGAGAAAACATAGAACGGAACAGGAAACAACAGAACAACATCAGAATCTCACAATTCGCAGCGGAACAACATATAATAGATAAATGAATAATCTTTAAACAAAGAACTATATCAGTTATTACATTTCATCACATTACATTTCATTACATCATATCATCAGAGTGTACAACAACATACAACAACAAACAGTGCAGCGGAAAATGAAATACTATATAACTAGTAATACGCCATGCCATCAATCTTGCCTCCAGCAACTCCTAAATATCCTGACAAACCTTAACTCTTGACTGCCCATGTGAAAATTGGTGGGCACCCAGAGTTTAGGAAGGAAAACAATAAACTCCGAGTCAGTCATGTGACTGGTGTGAGAACTCAAAACAGTTTATTTACCTTTAAAAATCAAAAATAGAGGAATATTTTTATTTCAATTCGCAATGCTTTTAAAAATGAGACTACCATAAGGCCTCCCGCACACACACACAATGCAAACGCAGAATCGGAGAAGATTTCTCCTTATGATAGTCAAAGATGCTTGATACGCATTTAAAATAACATTTGATATTATTACTAGTGTATAGTGTAGGAAAAATTCATTTCGAAAGTAGAATATAAATCTTAGCCAACATACGACCATTATCGTACGCCTACTATAGCTAACATCCAAACAGTGGGGCGCCACCATAAGTGAATGATAGGTTCTACAACTAATACCGTACAAGTCACGTATTGTTTTTTTTGGATTTCCAACGAATGATCAGGCCAAGGAACTTCCCATTGCCACATGAGAATGCCTCTGGATGGACATCCCCGAGAACCAAACCGGATCTCTACCAACACAAGGCCGGGTTACCCCTAACTGAGTAACAACTGACCGAATATGCCATCCCCCGGTCCTTTGGGACCTTTTCACCGAGCGCTCGCAATCAATTCACACAATCATAACAAAGTGTTTTCAACATGAGTAAGTATCTGGGCTCCATACCATGATACCACCCTTTTCCAAAAGGAAATGCACATATCCTAAAGGGCGCTACCCCTCATAACCTTGCCGCATCTTTCCTGTTTTGACCATTCACGGGGTGTGAGGCTCGACGAAGTCACGTCCACAAAAACATACTTTATACAAAAGCCATGCTTTGGGTCAACAAATGATCATAGAAATGATCACCAGGATAGACGATCAAATAAACGATCCTATCACAAATAATCAACACAATGATCATTTACAGCAACACTCAGCATGTCACATTACCAAATTGGGAATATATCGCTGATAACATTCAACTACATAACCTCTGAGCTCGTACGTCTCAGAGAAGGGTGTTAAGCTAAAAGAATAAATTCTCCGCCACCAACAGAAATATATTTGAAAGAAATCGGCTTTATATCTCAACTTGTATTGTCAGACATACAATCCATACAAGTCTGTTCCGGGCTCGAACAAAACCGAAGGCACTTCTTACGAAGCCCTTGCAATCCGGGTATTCACAATCCCGATCGAATTTCCCATCACTTAAGGAATCTGTATACCAGGAGCTACCCAGTGCAGAGACAATCGATAGGTCATCCTATCGCTTTCACAAATACTCGGTCTTCAACACCGATCTTCAATGCAATTCACAACGACGTATCACATATTCGGAATGGGTTATACGACCCCATGGTCTTTTCCCGGTTAACCCGAATAGTGAGCGCTTATTCAAAAATAAGTGTGGCATTCAAATTCAAACAAATCACATCAATTACCCATTCAAAGGGAAATATTGATAGTCGGTTATTGAACTATCAATCGATATGCACACATCACCAGTTTCCAAATAATTTTCCAAATTATTTATTTTCCAAAATATCTTTACAAGATATAAAATTCAATATCTCAAAAATAAATCAATATTTATTTTTAATCAAATTCCACTTTCTTTTATAAATTCCATAGTGAATTTATATTTCAAAATATCAATGAATATTCGATTTCAATTATTCATTTCAATTTATCTTCAAAAAGATAAATTCTCTAAACGTTTCATTTCACATTGGAAAAACATTTCCATACTTATTTATTCATAAGTAATTCACAAATTTTATTTATTTTCAACACTTGGAAAATATTCAATATACTTATATCGAAATTAAGTATACATTTCATTCTTTAAGGAAATCATTCTCTTAAACATATTTATTTGGGCCAAAACGAATGTTGCGTAAAACATCGTTACAACAACCCAAAATCACTAGTATAGGGATTCGAAATTTAAATAGACATATAAATCCCAATACTATACAAAACATTTCCTTTCGGAAATCATTTACTATAACAACAGTGTTATGGTCCACTATTTCCTTTTATTTCTCGAAAACGTCTATTTCAACAATAAATGTTGAAATCTATGGTTTCGAATCTCAACACATTTTAAAACATCGTTAGATCGTTTTAATTCTATTTAAAATATCAAATTCTAAACATTTTCTTTAACATATTATTCACTATTCAAAAACGTGAATATACTACGTTAACAATTTTTTCATCCTTTTATACATTTTATTTTAAAGTATTATTCACAGTCAAAAATGTGAATATAACTCCATTAATAGGTTTCAACAATTTACTTATCAAAATAAGTCGTTTGTGAATTTATAAAACAACGTTTATGAATTCCATTTCTATTTATTTTATTACATCTCCTTTTATAAATTCCTTTATCAACCTATTCACTTTATAACTCAATTATAAACCAAAGATTCATATTATAAGTTAAATGCTTATAAAACGATTATTTTACAAAAATCGTTTCTTTGAACTTCATAATTATAAATCTTATAACTTATAAAATTCAATTATTCATCCAAATATATTCTTTTAATGACTTTATAAATTTTATAAACCTACTGTTTATAAAATTCCATTTATAATTTCACCGTTTATAATTCTATAAATTTCATTCAATTTATGAAATTCATTTTTGCTTCATTCAAACACTTATAAAAACTCGTTTTATAATTCAATATTTCAATTTATAAATATCCATTTATACATCTCTTAATATAATTCAATTTATATTATTCTTTTAAAATGTCTTTAATCTCCTTTATTATTTCACCATTTTGATTCATAACATAATTAAATTTTATAAATCCTATATTTAAACTTTTCACAATAAATTCTAAAATCCCGATTAAACTATTTTATAAAATCATTAGCATCATATTCTCAAAAATCAGTTTTTAACTATTATTCTCAAAAATCATAAATTTTATAACTTTAAAAATTATAACGTTTATTTATTTAAAATGGATCAATTCCAAAATTATTTTATAAAACGTATACTTTTTCAAAAATCACTTTAAAAATCATTTTAGAGTTTCAAAATTTGGTCTAATGATGCTACATACCAAATAGTCAATCACGACAACAACGACATCATATATCGATATGATAATCCACCAAATATCAAAATATCTGAAATCAAATAAAAATTGTTGAGGAATCCAGTTGGATCCCTCCAACCTGTTTTCCTGCATCCACAAACATTAGCACAATACCAATTTCGCTCCAGTACGAA
Organism: Allium cepa; assembly: GCA_030765085.1. Lineage (NCBI taxonomy): Eukaryota > Viridiplantae > Streptophyta > Magnoliopsida > Asparagales > Amaryllidaceae > Allium > Allium cepa. The sequence goes on from CM060930.1 coordinate 240,287,224, forward strand.
ATTATCGCGGTATATGGGATTTAAATATTATCCGCTTAATAGACAGCGCAATAGGGTCTCATCCGCTAAACAAAAAATGCGGGAAATCAATAACTCCTATATATACATATGCCAATATATATATATATATATATATTGCTATTATATATAATACCAATTTCACTGTTTATGAAATATTCGCGGTATATGTTTTTAATAAATAACATCCGCTTACTAACGACGTATAATGTCTATTTCAACAATCAATAGATAACAATCATCATTCAAACATGCATTCAAATATTTTAAATCTAACTATTTAAAATAAAATCGAAACTGATTCGATTGAGTGAGAAGTTCTCACCTTGATTTTAAATTCCGTTTTAGCGATTTATTTCGAATAAAATTAAACGTGCGTTTAATTTTACCCGAAATTCTCACTAACTCCAAACGACTCCAATCCAATTTCATCGTGTAGTGCTCGTCCATACGATTCCAACGCAACTGGTTTCACGCGTTTTCGACCTCGTATGAAAAAGATATGAATATTTGAAGTTTACACGAATTTTATTATCATAAATTACAACTTAATTATATAATTTTAAACCTTAATCAATCTCAGGCCGTTAGATTTGCTTCCTTCAGATCGTGGCCGCACACACACTCTTCTTCCTCACACGTTCACTTCTTCAGGAAATTTACACGCACATGAACCCATAGCTTCAAAACTAGGGTTCAACTTTGCAATCTCCACGCTCGACGAAACTTCGATCAGGAAGCGCCATATTGTAGCCTTCGACGAGAGCCACCTTTGCCCCCAGCACGGCCATGCTCGGCCACCTGCATCCCCTTGAATTTCGTGCGCAAGTCCCAGGCGTCGGCCCCCCTATCTCCCTCCACGCGACGTTAAACTCCATCACATCCTTATGGATCTAAGGATCTCGTCGTGCCCTATAATGTTGTAGTTAACAACTTTGGCTAAAACTTCACGGATTGGAAGTAATTGAGGAAAGAAAATTGATAATTTCTGGCCATCCATTATAAAAGAGGAGGCTGCAGTTTTCATTAGGGTTTAGTTTCTTTTTTTTTATTTTTGACAATTATGAGCTATTTATAGAGAAAAAAAACGAACACTATTCATCCGGAAATTCCGAACTCCGATTTACGCGCCGTAACCAGCATTTCTAGGGTTTACCCCGCGTTCCGGACACAATGGAATAGGTTTCAAAAGCTAATTCGATCATCTGTGCGAGATATGGCAATAAACGTTCAATTTAAATTTAAACCGATTAAACGATTTTCTAGGCGTTTTAATTCGTACCGGACAAACGGTAAATCCAATTGACACGAAATTTGAAACCATACAATAATATCACGTTACGGATCCGATGAAACTAGTTTCATCGAAATCCGAGACTTTTTGAAAAATGGCTATTTTAACTCGCTAAATTAAAATTAAAAACAATTCGATGCGTTTCGAGCTGCCACGATCAAACGATAGCTCCGATTGACACGAAAATTAAAATCCGGTAATAACTAACTATTACGGATCCAATGGAACTGGTTTCGTTCAATTCTGAGATTGTTCAAAAATTGACTATTTTCACTAGTCGATTTTAATATTAAAATATTCAATTTTCACAAATTAACTTTTAATTCGATTTTAAAAGTTCTAAAATATCGTTCTAGCTTGAATATGATAAAATAAAATTTTACAAATCATTTTCAATCATATTTAACTCAATTTTCAATTATTTCCATAATTTAACATATTAAATTATCGATTTAATAATCCAATTAAATCCAATAATTCGAAATAAATTGATTTGACTTATAAATTCACATATTAATATTTAAAATTAATTAAATATTCAAATTTTAATTACTAAAAATTCTGGGTCGTTACAGTTTGTGTATGTATATTGTTGAATTTCTGATGTATGATGTATGCATGCTTGTGAATATCTGTAAAACCCCTTTGTTTCCAGTTTTAGTTTCTTGTTTTGATTTAAATTCAAAACCTCTTGATTTTGACTCTATTTAAACTTAAGATTCAAATCAAACTTGTTTGTTTCATCACAAACTTTAGATTAAAATTTTACTTAAGTTAAAATAATAGTGAAATGTCTTTGGAAATTAAAATAACTGAGCAAGTTCGAATATAAGTGAAAATTCAAACATCATGATTCGATGTTTCAAGGTTAGGATCTGAAGCATCATTCAAAATTTTGATTTTTAAAAATAAATTCACAATTTTCAATGCTAGATTGAGGGTGTAGATCTTGGTTGACCAGAAATAGTGTTTTGAAGGTTTTCTGGTGATCTAGATGGACGGGAAGGTTAGGGTTCTTCCTGGAGATGGAAGGAAAATTGCTAGGAAGAGGATCAAGTCATTGTGGAGATGGCGATGGTTGTTTTTAGTTTATAACCCTAGTTTTAACTCGGTTAAGTATTTTAATCACCACGTCTTCATTGGTAGATCGACTGCCACGACATTCTGGTGAATGAATGTAGGTAGGCCATCGAAGACTTGACCGAAGTTTTAGACGTGACAGTGGTCAGAGATTCGAAGGCGAGGCATTTTCAGGTTTTGATGTGGTGTTCCAAGTTTGGTTTTGATCACTCGAATTCGATTTCGAGTTTGGAGTGGCGATCTGATGATCGAGTTAGGGTGTATGGGTGATTGTTGACATAGGAAGATCATCGTTGATGATCTGAGTGGATCGGTGCCACTGTGCATGTGCACGGTGCACTTCTGTTTTCTGATGAAGTTTGGTTTGGGCAGAGTAGTGTACTCGAGTTTTCTCGAGTAATTTATGTGATTTGCTCAATTCATTTTGATTTTGGCTCGAGTAGAATGTTTGGTTACAGGCTTTAAATGGAAGCCTATTTTCTTTTAAAATTTAAAACTGAATTTTTAAAATGTAAAGCGAAGATTTAAATACGTTTTAAATCTAAGTTAAATCAGGATTCAAATCCAAATTTGTATTCTAGTTTTGAAATAAAAGAAAGTTTCTAAAATTTAAAATGTTTTAAACAACTTTAAAGTGTTTAAAGTATAATTTAAATAGTTTGAATTTAAACATGGATTTGTTTTAAATTCTTTTAAATTTCTTTTATACGATAATTATTTCTTTAACATAGGATTTAAAAGGTTTTTAAATTGTTTTAAACTTTGTTTAAGTTAAATTTGTATTCATTTTAAATCTTAAATTTAAAATTAAATTTAAAAGTAAATTTGAAATCAAATTGTTTTTAAATGCTTTGTTAATGATAATTTAATCATTTATAAGAATAAAGTTTTATCTTAAAGTTAAATAGAATTAAATGATTTGTGATTCATTAACATTGTTAAGATAATTAATTGTTTTATTTATTTATGATTTGGATTAATTAATTTAATAATTAAGGGTTTAAATCAATTAACTAAGGTTTAAGATTAATTATTTAAGGAATAATTAATTTGTAATTGTGATATTCCGGAATTTCAAACCCAATTTAAAAATGATAATCTTTATAATAAATTAATTTAAATTGATAAATTTGTTATTTTATTCAACAACAATAAATGAATTGTAAATGTACATTGATTCTAATTAAACCTAATATATACATAAGGGTAATGAATGTGTTAAAATTGTATTCTTATCAATTTGATTTTGAATTGAATTTAAAATTTTAATTGAATTTGAATTGTTAAATTAAAAGATTTAAAATAGGTTAATTTTATTCTAAATTTTACTTTGAGTTTAAAGGAATATTTTCATGATTTTATTTAAGATATAACATTTGTTTTAAATTTATTTCTTTAAGGAAAATTTATTTTTATATGAATTAAAAATGGATTTAAAATAAGAAAAATCAATTAAGAAAACATTTTAAAATTCTTTTTTGCATGAAAGTAACACTTGTTAACATTTAAATCATACTAATAAAACATGTGTTAAAGGATTAGCTAGATATAGTGACAAGTGTCAAATATTTTGATTTATTTTCTTTAAATTTTAGAAAACAATTTTTTTTATATAAAAGCCATTTCTTATGTCTCATATAAACTTTCTCATTTTTCTTAAGCAAGAAATTTTTTACAGTCCTTATTTACAAAAATCTGAGAATTCTTCAATCTTTCAACTTCAACAAAAAAAAATTAATCAAACTCAAACTCCATTTCAAAATCTAAATCTGCAAAGCAAATTCCAGAGATAAAAATCTGCATGCAAATCACTTTTGAATACTGCAATCAAGGTTCCTGCAATCAGCAAATTTCTGAAACGAATCTCAAGTTTTTCTGTCACTAACCGATTTAAAGATTTAAAGCATCATCAAGCAAAATAAGTTAATCAAGCAAATTTCAAGAAAAGGGAAAATCTGCAGTTATTTTTCCAGGATCAAAATTTTGCCTCTACTTAATTACAAAATCAGGTGAGTAAATTTTAAATCAAAAATTTAAGTATAAAATATGTTGCATGTGAATGTTAGTTCTGAAAACGCTTGCATGTTTTCTATTTTGTAAAATATTTGTTTACAGGTTTAAAAGTAGCTGTGCATGTTTAAATGCAACTGATACTTCTCTGTATATCCAAGTTCAAAGTAAATTCTAATCAAAACTTCAAATTTATATGTAGTAAATCATTGTTAAGTTGGTATCTTCAAATCTAGAGGTTTGATTCAACATGAATTAAGTATTAAAAATAATATTTAAAAGGAAACAGTTAAAAATCTGCAGAAATAAAGACAATACAATAAAACAAGAATTTATATCATGAAAGTTGTGTTTTAATTTTGATGAATCATGGTCACATCCTAAATCTAGTATGCATACCATGAATTTTAAGATAAAAATCAAAATTTTTAATTTGAAATTGAAGATGAATTTTGTGGTAAACCGAAATTGGGGTTTTTAGCAAATTCGTGTTACTTGGTTGATTTTAAACTTTGAAAATTGAATTGAAGTCGTGTTAATGGTTGTTTAACACTAGAAAAATAACGGATGTAATAATCATTCAACAGAGATTTGGGAATTTAGATTTTTAGGGTTTTAGACTCTGTGTTTTTCGAGCTTGAGGAATTCGAATGTGTGAAGCATGGACTTGATCGAGTTGCGATCGGCTTGGGGTGAAGGTGCGTTAGGGTCATGCGAGGGTATGGACAGAATCTGGGAGCGTTCGATGGTCGGCATGTCGAGGGACGATGGATTTTCGGGTGAATGTAGTTTTGGGTTTGGGTTCGAGCAACCCATTTTTCGATCGAGCTCGCGTAAGTGGGATTTGGGGGTTGGAGTTGAGTCGTGGGACGAATTGGAGTTTGCGCGTGGTGTCGTGGGTGGTGGCTGTGGCGTTGGAGCAACGTGCATGTGCACGGGGGTGTTGCTATGTTAGTGGTGTTTGTTCGTAAGCGTGTGGGCTTCGACTCGAAGCAACGTTCGTGTAATTGGGAGTGTGGCTCGCGTGTGTGCTCGGGGGTGAGTGGCTGTAGCTCGTGTAGGGGTTTGGAGAGAGGGAGTGTTTCCAGTTTTGTTTTTTTTGTTTTTGGGTTTGTTGAAGTTTAAACTAAGAAGAAAGGTAGGAGAGGAGATGGTGTTTAGGCCTTGTGTTCAATCTTGAGTTTTGTCGAGTTCAAAAACAAAGGAAATGAAGTCGAAGCTTTAAAACTTGTTTTAAAATTTCAAATTTTGTTTTAAGTTTAAACTTAAAAATTTATATTTTCACTACTTTATAAAATGTTAAATATTTTATTTCAAGGTAATTCATATTTTATTAGATGAGGTTTTAAAATGATTTTACATCCTTTAAAATTTAACTTTTAAAAAGGTAATTAATTTTTAACAAATTGAAAATATTTTAAAAATGTAATAGTTTTAATAATTAATGAAATTGTTTGGTTTTGAAAGTTAATTAAGTTTTGAAATTAAAGTTTATTTTAATTAATTAGTAATTAAGGTGAAATTAATTAATCAATTTAGATTAATTAATTTGTTAAATTTAATTAATTACTTATAGATTATTTAATGGATAATTAAGGATTAAATTGAATAACAATTAATAGATCATTAATTAAATAGTAAATTAATTAAAGATTAATTAATAAGTGATTAATAACTAATTAATTAAGTGGTTAATGATTAATTGATTAGTAATTAATTAATTTAATGAATTGATTAAGAGTTAATTAATAAAGTAATTAAACATTAATATATTAATTAATCAATTAATTAATTAGTGATTAAGATTCAATTAATTAAGTAATTAAGGTTAATTAATTATGATTAATTAAGTAATTAAGATAAATTAATTTGTGATTAATTATGAAATTAATTAAGGTTAATTAATAACCAATTAAGGGATGATTAATTTTTAATCAAGTTTTAATTAATGAATAATTATAGTAAATAATTAATAGTTAATTAAAGGATTATTAATTAATTAAAGATTAATTAATTAATAATGGGGATAATTAAGAAGTGGTTAATTAATTAAATGATTGTGATTATTTAATTAATGCTTGGTTAAGCAAGATTAAGTGATCAATTCTTAAGTAATTAATTTAATTTAAATTAATTAAATTAATTATAGTATGAATTAAAGTAGTGCTTGCTTATGGATGATTGTTTGAATTAAATATTTGAATATGGTTAATATCTGTTGAATGATAGTTAGGATATTCTGTGATGAGATATGGTATATCTGTGATAGATATTGATTATTATCTGTAGATAATACTGTGTGGATGCTATGTTTAAATTTGAATTGAATTGTTTAAATTATTTAAACAACTTGGCCTTTAAGACATGTTTGGATTTCGATGAGACCGGGATCGGGAATCAAATTGATTTTCCGAAAACCACATCGATCCAAGTTAAACGTTGGGTCATGACATCTCAAGTGAGGATCGAGATGGAGATTTAGAGTGCACGGGTTATTATCGTTAACTCTAAGGGTGATTCCAAAATGAGTGTAACGAAATAATGCCTTCGGTTTCGTTCGAACCCGGAATGAACTTGTATGGATTGAATGCTTTCAGAACGTCGTCAGTTGGACGATGAGCATTCTAAGAGATGTGCTCTCTATAGGTAATCGTAGCCTCAAGCCTCATCAACCGGGAATGGCTAAAACAAGGGAGGTGCAGCAAGGCTTCGTGGGTAGCCCCACTTGAGAGTGAGATTTACCCCTGTCTAGAAGTCCCTTATTATTTCGTCTGTGTGGGCAGTTGTTGGCCACAACTGCGGGGTTGTCTTGTTCGGAGCTGTCTAGTAAGAGATGGGTCCGGCCTTGTGTTGCAGGGGATTGGGAGTGGTCCTCGGTACGGTGATCTAGGCCCCGTACTGTGACGGGCGGTACCCCAGTAGCCCTGCCATTGTATGGAATTCAATCTCCAATAAGTGCCCGTATGATTTTGATTGTGCCCAACTATGTTGGAACGTGAGATGTAAGCATTCCAGCTATTTCTATATTTTATTTTGAAAAACCTAGACCTTATTATAATATCACTGGATTTCCTATCAAATGTTTTGGTTAGCGTAAGGTAAAAACTTACCCGTATTTATTTATAGGGAGTCTTACGTAATACCTTTTGTTTCAAAACGATTTTTAAATTTAAACAACTTTAACTGATTTACTCACACCAGACCCATGTCTGACCCGGAGTTTATTTTGTTTTTCATAAACTCTTGGGTACTCAAATTTTTATGAGTAGCCAAGTGATTTAGGTTGGGATTAGCAAAATTTTTTAGAAGCTGGAGCTGGAGTCCAAACGTACTATCTATCTCTTTCCGTTGTAGTGACATTTTGATGTTTTGTTTTGAGTTGTATGGTATGGAAAACTCTTATGGGTGTCTAATGTAATGAAGTCGTTTTATTTTGTGTACTATGATATGTAAAACTTATGCAATGGATATGTGTAATATTATATTTTGTTCGTTTCCGCTTTGAGATTCTGATGATTGTTGTTCTTTTCTTTCTATCTTTCTATTTCTATCTCTTTCTTTTCTTATTGATGATACATCTTTCTGGGTATTGAAAGATGGGTCGTCACAGTTGGTGTTAACTCTGCCTCGGCCGAAAGTTACGACCCAGAGGAGTTGCCGACCTAAGGCTATGCCGACCTAACAACCCAAAGGGTTTGCCGATCTAAGAGCTCAGGACTTAATTCGATGCCAACCTAACTGGTTAAGAATCGTACTGATCCAATGCCTTATCACGGGTGCCGACTTAGTGCCTCAGAAGAGACTGGCCTAACGACTTAAGAGATAACAAAGGGTCCGACTTAACATGGTTGCCGACCTAACTGCCTAATAGGGTTACCGACCTAAGGGGAATTACAAGGACACCGACCTAAGGCTTGAAGGGATGACGACTTAACTGTTTAACCTTATGAAGCATGCTAACCCAAATGATACCGATCTAAGGCATGAAGGGATGCCGGTCTAACGAGGCTATGCCGACCTAAGGAGAGTTCCGACCTAGTATGGAAGCCGACCTAGTACTTTACAAGGTTTACGACCTAAGGCAGCTACCGATCTAGTGCCTTAGAAGGACCCGATCTAAAAACTTATAAAAGCTTATAAAAGCCCACCGACTTAACCTATTTACCGATTTAACTATCCAAGATGCTAGCCGACTTAACTATCAGGCACAAACTCATCCAATCTAAACCGTGGCCGGCTTATGACTCATGATGAGTCGTGACCGATCTATGGATTTGAGGAGTGAAGTTGCGCAGGAGTTTAACACGTAACACATTATCTCGGTAGCGACCTAGGACTTAGCACATGACGTCAACTTAAACTGAAGACCATGCATAAGAGAAGGGGGGCGACCTACGACCTAGCCTAGCTCGGCACCAACTCACGACCCAGTTTGACCCGGCTACTACCTATAACTCAACACCGAGAACCTCTATAAATACACGACCATCACCAACATTCAAAGGACCTTTTGGGCTAATTCTCGAAGCACCGTTACTCTGCCATTTTCTCAACTCAAGCAACACTCCAAGCACTCCAAACTCCAAGGACGCTACTACACACTTCAAAGAAGAATCACAATCATTCAAGATGAATTCGAAAGATTATTCTTCATGGGAGTTTGAGCTATTTGTCTGAAGTTAATTGTAATTGAAGAAAGTGATATAAATTGTACTCATATCAGCAATAAAGAGAATCTAAGTGGACGTAGGCCTGATTTTGGGCCGAACCACTATAAAACTTGTGTTTTTACTGCTTTTCTGCAATCTCTTTACTTGTATCTTGTTCCCGTATTCACGGGTGGTGCTTTCACAACAGTCATCTACACACCGGGGTGTTAGCGTTCAAATTTAGGCGTTAACATTTTTGGTGCTTTCACTGAGAATTGAACTCAGGACAGCTGTCATCATTGCTTCGCAGAGATTAGAAGAAAGAATTTCCTTAAAAACCAGAAGTATATCTGAGATTATGGCTCCTGGAAGGAAAAGTAGATCTATCAGATCTGGGAACATTCAAGAGGGAACCTCCGCTTCCCCTGTGCCTAATCTACCCACTCCGTCTGTTGGAGTTACAAAAGCGGAATTGGATGCTGTGATTCTAGGGCTAAACCAGCAGATAAACGCCCAAAATGCACAACTAGAGGCTCAAAGTGCCCAGAATGCTCTGATTCTGAATAAGTTGAACGACTTACTTGGGGCAAACAATCAACCGGATGGCAATGAAAGGAACTATGCTGGCAACATTCATGATGTTAATGAAAGGAATGCTCCTGAAAGGCCTACTAGTCCCTTTGAGCAGGCAGTACCTGACGCCGGTGGATCTAGAACTCGGCATGATGAGGAATATCTTTCTGGAATGGTCCGGCAGATCATGAAAGAAAGTATGCAAAGGGTTGAAGATGAGAAGGAATGGGGTTTTGCTCCAAGTAAAACTCCGTTTACTGGAAAAATCTTGAAGGCGGAATTTCCAAGGAAGTTTGTCCCTCCAACTATTCCAGCTTACAAAGGGACAAGTGATCCGAATGAGTTCTTGTATAAATATGATTGGCACATGACAGGTGCCAGGGCCTCCGACGAAATAAAGTGCCGATATTTCCCCGTGTACCTGGAAGGCGTGGCTTTACTGTGGTTCACCAAGTTGCCAGTTCGATCTATCGATCAGTTTTCAGACTTGACCAGAAAATTTAAGGAGCAGTTTAGGCTATATGCTTCGAAGGCCAAGGATATCATGTCATTGTCCAGTTTAGAGCAGAATCCTGGTGAGTCTATCAGATCTTTCTTGAACCGTTTCAATATAGCATTGGCTGAGGTGGACAATGCTGAACCACGAATGATATTGACTTATCTGATGAGGGCTATTGATAAGTCAAGCGAATTTGGGAAATGGTTAAATATGAAGGAACCAACATCTCTCGAGAAGTTCTACAAAAAAGCGGACGAATTCATTCGCTTGGAAAGTCGTCCTTTGCCAGTAAAGGCAGTGTTGGAAAAAGCTGAAGACAATACTGTCGCTCCACGCAAGAATGAGTCGGTGGGTCAGAAAAGGGAGAATAATAATAATGGAAAGAAACAGGGTAATCTGAAAAAGCCCCGGTCCTTCAAGCCATCAGAATATACTCCATTATCACATACGCCGGAGCACATCTACCTTGCCACCAAAGATTCCGTCGATTTCCCTAAACCTATCCCTTTGAGAACTGGGAGAAAAGCCATACAAAGTGGGAAATTTTGCCGCTTCCACAATCAACCAGGCCATGAAACTGATGAATGCCGCCAGCTGAAGAATCTGATTGAAGAGTTGCTAAGAGAAAACAAGTTGCAGCAATTTGTGAAAAAGAATAGCAACAATCCTGCATCATCGAGTCAGGGGCAGCGGGCTCCTGTTCATCAGCCTGGGGCAGGTGAGAAAGCTACGGGGCATGAATCTGGAAGGCCCGTTATCAATGTCATTTCCGGAGGACCTCACCCAGCTGGCAAGAGTTGGGGTGAGATGGAGAGATATTCCAGGGCTTTGAAATATGCTCCGGCCGAAGAAAACGTCTTTGTTCTAGAAGACACTACGCCCCTTAAACAACAAAAAACTTTCAGTGATGATATTATTTTCAGAGCCAGAGATTCTACAGGTATTGAAGCTCCTACTTTAGATCCCTTGGTCATCTCGGCTGGTATTGGACCAGCCATTGTCAGAAGAGTCCTCATTGACTGCGGAGCATCATGTAATATCCTCTTCAAAAAGACATTTGACCAGATGAAAATCCCTATGATTGATGTGCAAGCCTCATCACAGAAAATCGTGGGCTTCACTGGGGAGCCAAAGCAACCAGTAGGAACCATCGATTTGTTTGTAGAACTTGGGGAAGGAGAAAGGAAAGTGGTCCGAAAGCAAACATTTGTGATTGTCGATGAGTTTTCTGCCTATAATGCTTTTCTTGGCCGTCCAACACTCGCAGCATTCAAAGCTATCCTAGCCCCGTGGTGCCTCACTATTAAATTCCCTACTGACAATGGAGTAGGAGTTATAAAAGGGGATCAGAATGCTGCGCGAGAGTGCTATTTGACAGAGCTGCGAGAGTCAAGAAAAAGAGAAATGGGAAAGGGTGCGGCAACCCCAGTCCGCATCAAGGAACCAGCCTTGTAGCAATTACAGAGCGGACCCTGCACTGGCGAGCACAGCGGGGCACGGAAAGAAATGGATCCCAGAAAAGCCAGTACAGGGGAGAATAGAGTAGTACCGGTGGAAACGACAGTTCCGGTACCTGTTGACCCAAAAGATCCAAATAAGATGTTGAATGTGGGTTCACAACTTAATGTGTCAATTCAGAACATCTTGATATCTTTCCTGAAGGCAAATCTGGATGTCTTTGCTTGGACTCATGCCGATATGTGTGGGATATCTCCAGAAGTTGCAGTACACGCTCTGAATATTGATCCAAAATTTACGCCAGTTAAACAGAAAAGGAGAACCCAAGGTCCAGAAAGGTCAGCAGCATTAAAAGAAGAAGTTGATCGACTCATGGAAAATAACTTCATCAGAGAATCTACATATCCGAATTGGGTTTCGAATCCTGTGTTGGTCAAGAAAGCTAATGGAAAATGGAGAGTGTGCATCGATTTTTCTGATCTAAACAAGGCTTGCCCCAAAGATTGCTTCCCATTACCCAGGATCGATCAACTGGTAGACGGAACTGCGGGACATGAATTGTTATCCTTCATGGATGCCTACTCCGGTTATAACCAAATCATGATGCATGAGCCAGACCAGGAGGATACAAGCTTTATCACAGGTGTTGGACTTTATTGCTACAGAGTTATGCCCTTCGGATTGAAAAACGCAGGGGCAACCTACCAAAGACTTGTTAATGCTATGTTCAAACCGCAATTGGGCAAAACTATGGAAGTCTACGTCGACGACATGTTAGTGAAGTCCAGGAAAGCAGTGGATCACATTGAACACTTAGCAGAAATGTTCGCAGTCCTCCGGAAATACAGAATGAAACTTAACCCTCTGAAATGTACATTTGGGGTCGAATCAGGAAAGTTCTTAGGTTTTATTGTCAGTGCTAGGGGCATAGAGGGTAGCCCAGCTCAAATTACTGCCTTGAAAGAAGTCAAAGCTCCTAGAACAAAGAAGGAATTGCAGAGTCTCAACGGAAAGATCGCCGCCCTGAGTCGGTTCATTTCCAAAGCTACTGATAAATGCATCCCATTCTTCGATGCCCTGAAAAAAGGAAAGAAGAACTTTGAATGGACTCCCGAATGCCAAAAAGCCTTTGAAGAGTTGATCCGTCATATGGAAACGCCTCCGATACTTTCTAGGCCAGGCAATGGTGAGGATCTTCTTATATACTTGGCAGTATCATCTCATGCTCTAAGTGCAGCGCTGATACGGGAAGACAAAAGGATTCAACATCCAGTTTACTATATCAGCAAAAGACTCACTGGGGCAGAGCTGAATTACTCCAAGTTGGAAAAACTCGCCTATTGCCTACTAGTTGCATCGAGGAAACTGAGGCAATATTTCCAAGCTCATCCTATCAAAGTACTCACTGATCAACCTCTGAAGCAAGTCCTGTTTCGCCCTGAAACTTCGGGTCGTCTTCTAAAATGGAACATTGAACTTAGTCAATATGACATTACCTATCACCCCCGAAAAGCAATCAACGGACAAGCTTTAGCTGATTTCATTGCAGAATTCACAGAGAAAGATAATGGTGAGGAAAAAGCGATCAATGATTCTCCAATCCAGTGGAAGATGTATGTTGATGGCGCAAGAAATGACTACTGTTCAGGAACCGGAGTGATACTTGAAACTCCTGAAGGTCGATCATTATGTTATCACTAAGACTGGAATTTCCTTCAACAAACAATGAAGCAGAATATGAAGCTCTTATTACAGGTCTGAAAATCACTAAAGAGCTAAACATTCGAGCATTACAAATTTTCAGTGATTCTCAGCTTATTGTATGCCAAGTCAAGAAGGAATTTCAAGCGAAAGGTGGAAACCTGCCTTCCTACTTGTCAAAGGCTTGGGAACTCCTATATGAACTCGATCACTATTCAATAAGCCACATTCCTCGGGAAGAGAATATGAAGGCAGATTCCCTCGCAAAGTATTCAAGTTCTGGTGAAGCTCAACTATTGGGATTGGTCCCTGTAGAAGTCCTTTCAGCGCCAAGTATAGACGAGATGGATATAGACTGGATTATGAATGTATCTCAAGAACAAGAGTCATGGATGACTCCAATACTGGATTACCTACTCAGGGGTTCTCTGCCAGAAAACTCGATAGAAAGACGAAAGCTTCTAAGGAAGGCCTCTCGCTATGTAATTCAGGATGGTCGATTGTACAGACGGGGATTCTCAATGCCATTGCTTCGATGTGTATCCCGGGAAGAGTCCAAAACGATCCTAGCTGAAGTGCATGGAGGAGAATGCGGTGATCATTCAGGTGGTCAAACACTAGCAAAGAAAATTCTCCGATACGGATATTTTTGGCCAGAAGTTAATCGGGATGCTGCAGATTACTCCCGAAAATGTGACAAGTGCCAAAGATATGCCAAAATTCCTAGAGCACCTTCTACCGAACTCACACAGATGGTCAGTCCATGGCCATTTGCAATTTGGGGAATGGATCTCATTGGGCCGCTACCAACTGCTAAATCAGGGATTAAATACGCTATTGTTGCAGTTGATTATTTTACTAAGTGGGCTGAAGCTGAACCATTGGCTACTATCACTTCTAAGAAAATGATAAGCTTTGTGACCAAGAATATCATTTGCAGATACGGTGTGCCTCAGAAAATAATCACAGACAATGGTACTCAGTTTGAAAGCGAGGAATTCCAGGATTTTTGCAAACGATTCAAAATCCAGAAAAGCTTTTCGGCAGTAGCTCATCCGCAGGCGAACGGGCAAGTGGAAGCAGTGAACAAGATCATCAAATCAACCATCAAAAAGCAACTCGAAAGAGCAAAAGGTGGTTGGGTCGATAAACTACCACTTGCACTATGGGCATACAGAACTACTCACAAAACTGCAACTGGGCATACTCCTTTTTCGTTAGCATACGGATCGGAAGCAATGATCCCGGTTGAAACAGAGGTCCCTTCACACAGAAGAATTCATTTCAATCAAGCAGAAAATGAAAAGTTGCAACTTGAAGCGCTGGATCTCCTTGATGAAAAAAGAGATGAAGCTAACCTCAGAGTTGCAGCTCATCAGCAAAGGATAGCCAGACATTTCAATTCCAAAGTTCGTCAACGCAGCTTTGAAATTGGAGATCTAGTCCTGAAAAGAATTATGACCGCGACAGGTGTGTTTGGGCCAAATTGGGAAGGACCATATGTAATAGGTCAGAAGCTTCTTGACGGAACATTCAAGCTCACCACCGTTGATGGAGATCAAATTCCAAGGGCATGGAACAGCAACCACTTGCGTCCATACTTTACTTGAAAATTTTGTTGAAAAATTGTAAAAAGAATTATGAATGTATGATTCTTGTAATTGAAAGCAATTGTGAAACTGATGCAAATAAATAATGAAAGAATATAAAGTGGATGTAGGCCCAATTTCATGGCCGAACCACTATAAATCTTGTGTTCCTTATTATCATTATATGTTTGCTTTGTTTTCGATATAAAAATACATAAAATGTATTGCTAAAATGTCGATTTAAATTTTTGCAGACAATGGAAATAAAACTTGCGCATAATAAGACCGAGCGATTCTCACCATCATTCAACAAACAAATTTCAAGTCACAAAGACCCCGAATTCAAATCCTAGATAGGAAATACTTCAATTGAATGGCTAATGATTTCGATAGAAACGTGCCCTTGCTGATAAATTGAGATTGTTTGAACAAACAAACATCCAATTAGGAAGCTAGTGCCCGTTCTCACGAACTTGCCTGGCAATGAAGTACACTTCCTTGGATTAAACAAGCCACTTGTGAGAGAAAGGGGAATGAAAACTTGAAAAGAAAAAAAAAAAAAAAAGAGGGTCGCTGAAAAGGCATAAGCAAGTGAACAGAGGAACAACCAAAGCTACCATCGGCGGCACAAGTCCTCTTCGGAGGCGCAACTCTTCGGAGGATAAAAGACCTCTAATGGGTCATACGCCACAAAAAAGAAAGTTCTCTACTCAACAAAAAAGATTGGAGGAGTCATGACCCTCCAACCATGAGAGAGTAACTTCCAGGCGATGAAAACCCTCTCTGAGGCACATTTCACCAGGAGTTGAAGTGTTATAACCGCTCTTCGGGATGTCACTTCACCAGAGTTGAAATGCAAACAAAATAAAAGCCCTCTTCGGAGGCCCATTTCACCAGGAGTTGAAGTGTTGTGACCGCTCTTCGGGATTTCACTTCACCCGAGTTGAAATGCAAACAAAATAAAAGCCCTCTTCGGAGGCCCATTTCACCAGGAGTTGAAGTGTTGTGACCGCTCTTCGGAATTTCACTTCACCAGAGTTGAAATGTAAACAAAATAAAAGCCCTCTTCGGAGGCACATTTCGCCAGGAGTTGAAGTGTAACAACCGCTCTTCGGGATTTCACTTCACCAAAGTTGAAATGCAAAAACAAAGACCTTCTTGAAAGCACACGTTTCACCGAGATTGAAATAAAACTTCCAAGTGTTGAAACGTGAAAAGGCTTTCGTCGAAGGCACAACTCTTTGGGGGTACACGTTTCACCGAGATTGAAATAAAACTTCCAAGTGTTGAAACGTAAAAAAAAATCCCTCCTTAGAGGTACGACCCCCTCCCGGGGACACAATCAAAAAAAAAAAAAAAAGAAAAAAAGAAAAAAAAAGACCTCTTTGGAAGCACACGTTTCGCCGAGATTGAAATAAAACTTCCAAGTGTTGAAACGTGAGAAGGCTTTCTTCGAAGGCACAACTCTTTGGGGGTACACGTTTCACCGAGATTGAAATAAAACTTCCAAGTGTTGAAACGTGAAAAATCCCTCCTCAGAGGTACAATTCTGTATAAAAAATTCCTCATCAAAAAGCGTACTTTAACTTTCAAATGGAAAATGATTGTAAAAAGAAAAGAAGTTAAAGTACCCTTCAGAGGTCCGCTTTACCACATAGAGGAATTCACTTGGTAAAATATGCACATAAGCAAAAGAGAAAAGTGATTTCTTCGAACGACAAAGCGTAAAAACTTATACGAAGGGAGTTGTACTCAATAAAAATTTTCTTTAAAAAATAAAATAATTATTCTTTAACAAATAAGAGTGCAAGTCCCCTCGAAGTATAAAATATTGCAACAAGCTTAAGGTATGGGGGCAACATGGTATAGTAGTATAGCTGCCTCAGTAAAGTAATACTCAAGCAACATACCATAAGCCCGCTGCAATACTATATAAACAAACTTGTGCAAAAATAAATAGTAAATGCATTCTCAAATTCAAACAGAAGTTTGTACAAACAAAGAATCATTTTATTCAACTATAATGCAGATACAGGTTTCAAAATAAAAGCGGGGACCGGTACCCGCACAACTCTCGGCCAGTTCATACAAAAGGCAAAAAGCTAAAATCTTCACTTCTTCTTCCCTCCTTTGGACCCTTTACTCGGTCGAATAACCAGCTTTTCAGGTCGGCCAGTGGGTATAAGGGAAGTAGGAGAGGCAGGTGTAACCGGTTCAACTTCCGGCTCCTCTTCAGTGGCGGTGATTTTCTTCCCCCTCCTCTTTGATGTCCCACGCTTCTCTCTCCTTTGTGAGGAAGACTCACTCCCCGGAGTGACAAGTTTTGATAGAACAATGTCGTCAGAAGGAGTCCGTTCCGGGGAAATGTCACCTCCCTCAGGTCTCTCATCTTTCTGCTCTTGCGAAGCGATGGGATCATCCAAGCCGTGAAGAGCCTCTATTTGTTCTTCCTGTGATCCAGGTTGCGAGGCAGAAGGAGGCGCCACTTGAAGAGATGGAGGAAGGATAACCGGGGGAGAAGAAGCTTGAGTTTGGCTCGGTGCTTTCACTACAAAGGAGAAAAAACTTAAAATATCAGTATCTTTCGAAAAGAGAGGGGATGACGGCTCGTCAAAAGTCGGGAATTCATTGACATTTGAAGAATAATCAAAAGTCGGGAATTCATTGACATTCGAAAAATAATCAAGAAGATCGTCAAGTTCACAAGGAGCAAACGAGCAGTTCACCACTTGGACTGGTCCGGTGTCAAGTTTACCTGGGGCAGTTGGATCTCTGATGCTGATTTCATATCGCTGCGCTTCGTTGCTTTCACCGCCTTCATCCCCGCCTTGTGCACTTGTAGTTTCAGTTACTATCTTAGTCGCAGGCGGAGTGTAGGAGCTAGAACCCGTGATGTCAACCACGGGAGAAACTGGAGGTTGGACAGAGGGAGTAAGTGGTAATTCCTTTCCAGAATGTTCCTCTTCCGCCATTCCAGCTCTCATCCTGGCAAGTTGTTCTTGCCCCTTCACAAGAGCAGCGCGAGCTTCCTCATCCAGGTAACGCGCCTCAAAATCTTCATCGCCATACCCGGCGTCTTTAAACATGCTAAGAGCAGCTTCCCACACCTCGGCCAGGGTGATTTCATATTTAGGACCAAGAAAAGAGAGGCTGCCGCGTCCCAAGACACAGTGTACATAAAAATCGAATAAAGTCGAATTGATGTCGGTTTCCATGGTCTGAACAGTTTCTTCGGCTGCAATCTTACCAGCCATGGCCTCATCTCGATCTTTTTCGGTCTGAGCAAGTTGGGCTTTTAGCGCTTCAATCTCCATGTCCCGGGCGCTCAGTTTATTCTGCAACTGGGTGACATCAGTGCGGTGGTTCTCTACAGCTTGCTCTAGCCTCTCAGCTTTAGCTTCGGCGTCCCTCTGGCTGGCGTGCGCATCTCGCACTTGTTTTTGCAATACCTCTTCTCTTTGGGTGTAAGTATTAGTAGAAGAGGCAAGATCATCTTTGAGCTGCTTTACTTCGGCTTCGAGTTTTTCATTGTATTCGGCTATCTCCTTCATCTCAACGTTGTGTTGATCAAGAATCTTCTGCCATTCTGATTTATCATTTTCCATGGTCAGCATTGCTTCGATGTTAGCCCGATTAACTCTTTGAAGTTCATCAACAAGCTTTTGCCATCCAGACATTCTGTCAATATCAAGCCTGACAGCATCGAGATTTCTGTACATGGCTTCTTTGTCGATGGGGACCAAATCAAGGTCGAAGCGTACCCCCCTCAAACACCAGTTCGGGAATCGGCTCTGCAAAGTCGGGGGGCCCCTTTCAACATGGTATGAAGGCCTGTTGAGGAGTGTTTGAATGGCACTTCCTTCAAGAGCAGGAGATTTGGAAGGGATGTCAGTAGAAACTGAGGCGCCAGGTCTCTCAGATGTCACAGGCGCGTGTTCCTCGCCAAGTTTGGTCCGCTTTCTCGAATCCTCAATATGGCTCTTCCCCCTATCATCATGCGTTTTACGTTTATGGGAATCATCACCCCTTGGGAAGGATTCGTATCGCGTGCCTGCTCCCTCGTAGCGTTCTTCATACTTTCTCCTCTCTTCAGCTTTTCGCGCAGCTCTCTGCTCATTGGTCTCTCTGGGATCGGTATAGTATTGCTTGTAATCATAGCTGCCACGCCCTCCATAGCGTCGAAAGTCTTTGTAATAAGAACCGCTGCCGCTGCGCCCCATAGAGGAATCTGAAAGGCAAAAATAACAAGTCTTAAAAACTTCCAGAGAAAAGAAGTTAAATGTGAACAAATGCCAAAAAATCCTAAGTGTTGTGTGATGTGCAAGCTACACGCATTAAGCTACAAACCACTCTTTGGTGTAGAGGTGATGATAGCTTGGGTATGAGGAGTTTATGTTTGTGTTGGCGTTTGTCGAAGAAGAGACGTCGCCTCAATTACAGGAGAGATAGTTTTAGATACGTCATCTCTAAAAAGCTCCTGCGAAGTCACTATTATGTCGCTCAACCCCTCATAAACATCGTCACCATCGTGCTTGGTGGGACTTGTTTTCTCAATTCCTACATCAGCTAATCCCCCGAGAGGCTGTGAAGGTTCTTCTTCTTCCTCGATCGGGGCAAGCACCGTCTTACTGGATGACCCCATAATGTCGGTAGAAGTGGAACACTTCACCAATGAAGCTTCAATATTAGACTCTTTTGATGCGAGTTGTTCGACAGTAACCGGGGCGTCAGGAGTTTTCGTCAGAGAATCGGGAACTTCTGTTGGAACTTCATGGGCATGCATAGAACGAGAAGCGTGTAGAAGCCCGTATTGGTGTAAAAATTCATCCTTCAGCAGAAATTTTATGCTCCTTTCTTCCGCAGCCACGGCACTCAACCTCTCGAAAACTTGTTTATGAATCGGATCTCTAGAAGGGAGAGGAAGTGCTGAAAAGAGCAAAGAATGAAGTTAGCAACTGAAAGTTCGGATCTCGGAAAAAGTTTCAAAAACGAAAAAATGGAAACACTAGTCTTACTTCCTATTCTCCAGATGGCATAAAAACCTGGAGGGCAGCGAGCAAAGAAAAACTGGTTCAAAAATCCATGAACACTTTCAGTGAGATCGGAAAGGAGCTTGCGGTTTCTGGCACTTCTCACAATAATGAGTGAAGGATGATCTTTACTCTTTGTAAATGAGCACAAATAACGAATTTCTTCAAAACTCGGTAGGCGATCAAGAGTTCTTCTAAACAAAACACATAACCCCATCAAGATGGCATAACCATTAGGATGAAGTTGAAATGGAGAGATCGTCAACCGGAGAAGAAGAGTTCGAAGGAAGTCATTGAAAGGGGGAATTGCCCCACTTAAGCACATTTGGCGATTGGCTGCAACAAAACCGTAAGGAGGATTATCGGCAGTGTCGCTTGGCCCGGGCAATAAGACATCACTTTCAGCAAAGCCGAATTGAGTGCGTATCTGAATAAACATTCTTGGGGTTAGAATGGTTGAAGTTCTCTCCGGAGGATTCTCTATGGGAACAGCCACCGGGAAAGTCTCTTCCTCTTGAGCAACCATTTCTTCTTGTTGATGAGAAGTCATTCTACACAAACAACTGGATATTCAAACATGAAGGTGCACGTTTCCTAAAGTGTGTGAAGTGTTGTACAAGTATCAATCAAACAATAAGCAAAGGCAACTGGAATAAGACCTAGCAAACATTTGTTAGTTATAAAGACCAGGAATCTTTGTTTTGAGTTTGATTATGCAAATACAATGTGGATGCAAACAAATCATTTCAAATTGTTGATACTTTGCATTAATATTTTACTTTAGTCAGTTAATTCACAACATTTCATGTCTCTTATCTTGTCTTGACTAATCTGTCATTTGATATGGGCAGTCAATGGCAGTATGTGCGCCTTGGTTTTCTTTGTTTGTCTGTTATTTTCAGCAGGTTAGCAGCTTATAAGTTAATACGATCTGTGAGATAATACATTGAGACTCAAACAAATTTTAAGTTGGGGCAGTTCAAGATGTTCAAAATAAAGGCAATTTAGTTCGGTAGTCCGGGTCAGAATACTTAAAGAAGGCCTATGCTCCTAAATGTCAATACGTCCAGAGCCTAAGTATTAACTCGGCTACGGGTCAAAAGTCTCATGCGAGATAAGATTAACTCGGCTACGGGTCAAAAGTCTCATGCGAGATAAGACTAAGTCGGTAACGGGTCAAAGTCTAGGTGGTTCAGCTTGGCGACTTATTTCCCTAGGTCGCAAGGGGAAAAATAAGAAGGCACGTTCCAGTTCAAGAGGCCGAAATTTCCCCAAGTTTTAACTCGGCCACGGTCCAAGCCTTGTTCAGATCGGCGAGTTTCTTTCAAATATTATCTCAACCACAACTTAAGGCCATTTCAAGGTCAGATCGGTCAAAAGTTAGGCCACCCAAATTCACTGAGCCACTTCCGAGTCAAACATCTCTTTCGGTTTCAACCCATTAACCCGATAGTCATTCAATCAACAGCTCCAAATTGCATAAATCCATTGCTCTGCCTTCAGAGATCATTGAACCTGAGTGATAAACCATCTTCATCATCTCAACGATCATCTGAAGCCAAAATCGAGTAACCTAAACTCCATCGACTACAGGTATAGTGGGATTCGTGATGGAACGTTGCGCAAAGAAACGATTCGTATTCAAATGACAAAATTCATGAACCGACAGCAACCTATGATCGAGAAGGGGACGGATTCACTTACGCAATGGATAGTAGTGATTATCGGTGATCGACTGGAATGAGGTCGCTTGTAAGAGCTTGAGAAAATTTTAATGGCGAAATCGAGCAAAGGAGTAAGTGATGAAAAGAAAGAAGAGGATGGATGTTTTATACCTTACATTGGGGAGAACTGTTGGATCGCGTACGGTCTAAATACTTACCGACTTGGTGGAGGACGAATTAAATAATATCGAAGCACACGACCTAACCAATAGGCGTGTACTTCGAGGGGCAAATGTTAACTCTGCCTCGGCCGAAAGTTACGACCCAGAGGAGTTGCCGACCTAAGGCTATGCCGACCTAACAACCCAAAGGGTTTGCCGATCTAAGAGCTCAGGACTTAATTCGATGCCAACCTAACTGGTTAAGAATCGTACTGATCCAATGCCTTATCACGGGTGCCGACTTAGTGCCTCAGAAGAGACTGGCCTAACGACTTAAGAGATAACAAAGGGTCCGACTTAACATGGTTGCCGACCTAACTGCCTAATAGGGTTACCGACCTAAGGGGAATTACAAGGACACCGACCTAAGGCTTGAAGGGATGACGACTTAACTGTTTAACCTTATGAAGCATGCTAACCCAAATGATACCGATCTAAGGCATGAAGGGATGCCGGTCTAACGAGGCTATGCCGACCTAAGGAGAGTTCCGACCTAGTATGGAAGCCGACCTAGTACTTTACAAGGTTTACGACCTAAGGCAGCTACCGATCTAGTGCCTTAGAAGGACCCGATCTAAAAACTTATAAAAGCTTATAAAAGCCCACCGACTTAACCTATTTACCGATTTAACTATCCAAGATGCTAGCCGACTTAACTATCAGGCACAAACTCATCCAATCTAAACCGTGGCCGGCTTATGACTCATGATGAGTCGTGACCGATCTATGGATTTGAGGAGTGAAGTTGCGCAGGAGTTTAACACGTAACACATTATCTCGGTAGCGACCTAGGACTTAGCACATGACGTCAACTTAAACTGAAGACCATGCATAAGAGAAGGGGGGCGACCTACGACCTAGCCTAGCTCGGCACCAACTCACGACCCAGTTTGACCCGGCTACTACCTATAACTCAACACCGAGAACCTCTATAAATACACGACCATCACCAACATTCAAAGGACCTTTTGGGCTAATTCTCGAAGCACCGTTACTCTGCCATTTTCTCAACTCAAGCAACACTCCAAGCACTCCAAACTCCAAGGACGCTACTACACACTTCAAAGAAGAATCACAATCATTCAAGATGAATTCGAAAGATTATTCTTCATGGGAGTTTGAGCTATTTGTCTGAAGTTAATTGTAATTGAAGAAAGTGATATAAATTGTACTCATATCAGCAATAAAGAGAATCTAAGTGGACGTAGGCCTGATTTTGGGCCGAACCACTATAAAACTTGTGTTTTTACTGCTTTTCTGCAATCTCTTTACTTGTATCTTGTTCCCGTATTCACGGGTGGTGCTTTCACAACAGTCATCTACACACCGGGGTGTTAGCGTTCAAATTTAGGCGTTAACAGTTGGTATCAGAGCAATGGTTGAGAAACACCTAGGCTCTGGAGTAGTATCTATCTTGAGAGTGCGTATTTGTAACTTTTTATATAACTATATCCATATCTAAATTGTTTGGGTTACCTGTTCAGGTTGCCAATATGAGTTAAAGAGGCCGAAGGGGAAGAGTTGTTGGAAGTGCATCAACCGGTAACAGGAGAGAGCAGACTGATAATGAGACTGTTAATCCAGTTACGTCTCCAGTCAGTTTTGCTGCATTATGCAAGGACTTTGTTCATCTTGGAGGAAAACCATTTCATGGATCAGAAACTATAATAGAAGTCCAAGCATGGCTTCGCTCATGTGAGAAGATTTTTAAGAGCATGAGGTTATCGGATGAGCAGAAGAGAATAATGGCTGCGTGGCAATTACAAGGTGGTGCCGCAATCTGGTGGAATTCAGTGACTGCTAATATCTCGGAAGATATGTCTTGGGAAGAGTTTAAGGAGATGTTTGAGGAGAAGTTTACGCCAGCTGCTGGAAGAACCCGGCTTTATCAAGATTTTCTGAATCTGAAACAAGGAAACATGTCTATAGCTGAATACGAGACTAAATTCAACGAATTATCTTGCTACGGTCCAGGACTTATAGGTACGTCTCTTAAGAAGAATGAGATGTTTGTCCAAGGGTTGAGGCCTGAGTATCATGAGAGAATGACTGCACATTTGAAAGGGTCTTTTGTGGAGC
Organism: Allium cepa; assembly: GCA_030765085.1. Lineage (NCBI taxonomy): Eukaryota > Viridiplantae > Streptophyta > Magnoliopsida > Asparagales > Amaryllidaceae > Allium > Allium cepa. Next base: position 240,311,089 of record CM060930.1, read on the forward strand.
TTATTGACATGGTGCTAAGATGTGAAGACTAGATGAACAAAAGATCTGAGACGTGAGTAGCTGCATCTGGAGGAAATTCTTCCAATCCTAATAAAAGAAAATTAAATCCTAATTGGAAGAAACAAAACAGGAAGAAGTCCGGAAACAATAATGGACCCTGAAAATGATATAATTGTAATCAAGTGGGACATTTGGCAAATCACTGTCCTCAAGAAAGAAAGCAACAGTAGCAGCGACAGCATTATAGTGGACCAGGGTCAGCCTTAGTTCAGAAATCTCTTTGCTTTAACTGTCACCAACCGGGACACATGATTAAAGATTGCCCGCTCCTTCATAAAGTTCAACAGAATAAAGTATTTGCTTTAGAAGGCGCACCATCAAACTCGTCTAAGGGCAAGGGAGTTTTAGAAGGTACCTTGTTTTTAAATGGGAAATATATTAAATTCTTATTTGATTCTGGTGCTTCTTTAAGTTTTATTTCCCTGGAAACTGTAGAGAATTTCTTACTTACCCCTAGTATCGTAGACAATCCCATTTATGTATCAAATCCTATAAGAGTGGTAACCAAATTAGATAGGATCTGTAAAGATTTGAGAATCTCCTATCTATCCCATAGTTTTTCCTGTGATCCTTATGTAATGGATTTTAAAGGTTTTGACCTTATATTGGGAATGGATTGGCTTGACAAATATAAGGCTGTTTTAAATTGTGATGAAAGAACAGTTTGGTTGCAAACTGATCTGGGTAGGATTGCCAGAGTCATGTGTGATAACTCTGGAATTCACTTGAGTAGTCTTTTACATGGAGTTGAGACTTCTCAAGAGGAGGTTGTAGATATTGAAGTAGTTCGGGATTTCTCCGACATATTTGAGGAAGTTAAGTGTTTGCCACCACACCGGGAAATAGAGTTTTGTATAGATTTGGTTCCTGGAGCAGTACCTGTAATTCAACCTAGTAGGAGGATGGCTCCAAGAGAGAGGGAGGAACTAGTGAAACAAACTCAAGATTTGTTGGAGAAGGGTTTGATTAGACCAAGTTTTTCCTGTTGGGGTTCTGCTGAAGTATTTGTCACCAAGTCGGATGGGTCACTAAGGTTCTGTGTAGACTACCGTGAATTAAACAAAGTGACCATTCGGAATAAGCATCCTCTTCCTCGCATTGATGATCTCTTCGACCAGCGGTGCATCAGTCTTTTCTCTGTTAGATCTACCATCAGGTTTTCATCAGTTGAGGGTAGTTGAAGACAGTATTCCCTTAACTGCATTTAGGGGACCAAATTGTTTCTATGAGTGGTTGGTTATGCCTTTTGGGTTAACCAACGCTCCTGCTTATTTTGTAGATCTGATGAACCGAGTCTTTAGAGATGTTTTGAATAAGTTTGTTTTAGTGTTCATCGATGATATTTTGGTTTATTCTAAGTCGGAAGAAGAGCACAAGCAGCACTTGAGAATAGTTTTGGAAACTCTGAGAAGACACGTTCTGAAGGCGAAGTTCTCTAAGTGACATTTTTGGAAATTTGAAGTAAAATTTCTGGGACACATTGTTTCTGGTGGGGTCACCTCTGTAGATCCAGCTAAAGTTGAGACTATTCTGGAGTGGAAGCAGCCTCGAACTCCAACGGAAGTTCACAGTTTTCTAGGATTGGCCGGTTACTACAGGAAATTTATTAAGGATTATTCAAAGATCTCTTCTCACCTAACAAAGCTGATAAGGAAGGGAGCTAAATTCAAGTGGACACGGGAATGTGAAGAAGCTTTTCAGAATCTGAAGACAAAATTGACAAGTGCTCCTTTATTGGCTATTCCAGATGGGAAGAGCAAGTTTGAAGTATATACTGATGCCTGTATTGTTGGTTTGGGAACTGTGCTTATGCAGAATGGTAGGGTAATTGCGTATGCGAGTCGGCAATTGAAGCCACACGAGAGGAACTACGTTACGCATGATCTAGAGCTGTTGGCTATTGTTTTTTCTTTAAAGATCTGGAGGCACTATCTTCTAGGAGAAAAGGTTGAGTTATTCATGGATCACAAACCGTTGAAATATCTTTTCTCTCAAAAAGATCTTAATCTAAGACAGCAGCGATGGGTCGAATTCTTGGCATCATATGATTTGAATATTCTGTATACTCCGGGAAAGGCGAACGTTGTAGCAGACGCTCTTAGCAGAAATGCGGTTCTTTCTCTTTTGGAAGCTGTTCCGTCTCTCCAGGAAAGAATAATAATCAAGCAAATGGAGGATAAATTTTTTAAAGAATTGATTGTTGGAACTAAGGATGGTCGATATTCGGATTTCAAGATAGACAATCAAGGGGCATTGAGAATTAATGGTCGATTGTGTGTACCGGATATAGATGGATTGAGACACGAAGTATCGTCAAAAAGTCATCGCTCCAGATTGAATATCCATCCAACAATATCAAAGATGTACAAAGATATTAGAAGAGTTTTCTGGTGGCCGGGCATGAAGAAGGATGTAGCCAGATTCGTTAATTGTTGTGCTATCTGCCAGCAAGTGAAAGGAGATCAACAGAAGCCAGCCGGTTAGTTACTACCTTTGGAGGTCCCGACGTGGAAATGGGAGATGATTTCGTTGGACTTCATCGACGGTTTGCCTAGAACAAAGAAGGAGAACGAAGGAATATGGGTGATTGTGGATCGTCTAACCAAGAGCGCCCATTTTATACCAGTTAAGGCAACCCGTACTGCATCTTCTCTGGTAGAAATTTTCTTGAAAGAGATAGTGAGATTGCATGGTGTTCCAGTCAGTATTGTTAGTGATCGAGATCCTATCTTCACCAGCAAATTCTGGGAGGCATTTCAATCAGCTTTGGGGACTAGTTTAAGATTGAGTACAGCATATCGTCCAAAAACAGACGGACAAACGGAAAGGCTTAATCGAATTCTAGAAGATATGCCGAGAGCCTGTGTATTAGATTTTGGAGGATCGTGGGAGGACCATCTACATCTAGTGGAGTTCTCTTATAATAACAGTTACCAAGCAAGTATCAAGATGGCTCCTTGTGAAGCATTGTAATGAAGGCCGTGTAGATCTCTATCTTTTTGGAAAGAGTCGAAAGACTGTATTGTGCTTGGACCAGATCTGATCCGTGAAGCATCTGCTAAAGTCAAGCTTATCAAGAAGAGAATGAGAGCTGCTCAGGATCGTCAAAAGAAATATGCCGATAAAAGACGAAGGCAATTGGATTTCGAGATTGGTGATTTAGTCTTTGTCAAAGTTTCCCCTATTAAAGAAGCAGTAAGATTCGGAAAGACAGGGAAACTCGCTCCGAGATACATTGGTCCGTTCCGAGTACTCGAGAGGATTGGTGCCGTAGCATATAGGATTGAATTGCCAGTCCGGATGGTTGGAATTCACAATGTTTTGCACGTATCTCATCTACGGAAATATGTGCACGATCCATCTCTTATTGTGGAGCCAGATGTGCAGGAAGACTTAGAGGTTGAGCCGGACTTATCAGTTGTCAGATATCCTGTTCAGATTGTTGATCAAGACGAGAGACAACTCAGAAGCAAGATAGTGAAGCTCGTTAAAATCCAGTGGAGTGAGGATCTCAGAGATTGTACTTAGGAGACTCTAGATAGCTTTAGGAAGGCTTATACGGATATGTGTTCGGATACCTAGTGGTGTTTGTATTAGATGTATCGTTGTTTGGATGTTTTGTTGTTGATTTCTTATGTATGGATGTTATGTATGCTTGAAGTGTTGAATAAAATGAAATTTTGGATTATCTTTTGTTTAAATTTCGGGGACGAAATTCTTTTAAGGGGGAAGGAATGTGGTATTCTGGAATTTCAAACCCAATTTAAAAATGATAATCTTTGTAATAAATTAATTTAAATTGATAAATTTGTTATTTTATTCAACAACAATAAATGAATTGTAAATGTACATTGATTCTAATTAAAACTAATATATACTTAAGGGTAATGAATGTGTTAAAATTGTGTTCTTATCAATTTGATTTTGAATTGAATTTAAAATTTTAATTGAATTTGAATTATTATATTAAAAGATTTCAAATAGGTTAATTTTATTCTAAATTTTACTTTGAGTTTAAAGGAATATTTTCATGATTTTATTTAAGATATAACATTTGTTTTATATTTATTTCTTTAAGGAAAATTGATTTTTACATGAATTAAAAATGGATTTAAAATAAGAAAAATCAATTAAGAAAACATTTTAAAATTCTTTTTTGCATGAAAATAACACTTGTTAACATTTAAATCATACTAATAAAACATGTATTAAAGGATTAGCTAGATATAGTGACAAGTGTCAAATATTTTGATTTATTTTCTTTAAATTTTATAAAACAATATTTTTTATATAAAAGCCATTTCTTATGTCTCATATAAACTTTCTCATTTCTCATTTTTCTTAAGCACGAAATTTTTTACAATCCTCATTTACAAAAATATGAGAATTCTTCAATCTTTCAACTTCAAAAAAATAATAATCAAACTCAAACTCCATTTCAAAATCTAAATCTGCAAAACAAATTCCAGAGATAAAAATCTGCATTCAAATCACTTTGGAAAACTACAATCAAGGTTCCTACAATCAGCAAATTTCTGAAACAAATCTCAAAATTTTCTATCACTAACTGATTCAAAGATTTGAAGCATCATCAAGCAGAATAAGTTAATCAAGCAAATTTCAAGAAAAGGGAAAATCTGGAGTTATTTTTCCAGGATCAAATTTTTGCCTCTGTTTAATTACAAAATCAGGTGAGTAAATTTTAAATCAAAAATTTAAGTATAAAATATGTTGCATGTGAATGTTAGTTCTGAAAATGCTTGCATGTTTTCTATTTTGTAAAATATTTGTTTACAGGTTTAAAAATTAGATGTGCATGTTTAAATGCAACTGATACTTCTTTGTATATCCAAGTTCAGAGTAAATTCTAATCAAAACTTCAAATTTATATGCAGTAAATCATTGTTAAGTTGGTGTCTTCAAATGTAGAGGTTTGATTCAACATTAATTAAGTATTAAAAATAATATTCAAAAGGAAACAGTTAAAATCTGCAGAATTAAAGACAATACAGTAAAACAAGATTTATTTCATGAAAATCATGTTTGAATTTTGATGAATCAAGTTCACATCCTAAATCTACTATGCATAACATGAATTTTGAGATAAAAATCAAAAAATTTAATTTGAAATTGAAGATGAATTTTGTGGTAAACCGAAATTGGGGTTTTTAGCAAATTTGTGTTACTGAGTTGATTTTAAACTTTGAAAATTGAATTGAAGTTGTGTTAATGGTTGTTTAACACTAGAAAAATAAAGGATGTAATAATCATTCAACAGAGGTTTGGAAATTTAGATTTTTAGGGTTTTAGACTCTGTGTTTTTCGAGCTTGAGGAATTCAAATGTGTGAAGCATGGAGCTGATCGAGTTGCGATCGGGTTGGGGTAAAGGTGCGTTATGGTCATGCGAGGGTATGGCCAGAATCTGGGAGCGTTCGGTGGTCGGCATGTCGAGGGACGATGGATTTTCGGGTGAATGTAGTTTTGGGTTTGGGTTCGAGCAACCCATTTTTCGATCGAGCTCGTGTAAGTGGGATTTGGGGGTTGGATTTGAGTCGTGGGCCGAATTGGAGTTTGCGCGTAGTGTCGTGGGTGGTGGCTGCGGCGTCGGAGCAACGTGCATGTGCACGGGGGTGTTGTTGTGTGAGTGGCGTTTGTCCGTGAGCGTGTGGGCTTCGACTCGAAGCAACGTTTGTGTAATTGGGAGTGTGGCTCGCGTGTGTGCTCGGGGGTGAGTGGCTGTAGCTCGTGTAGGGGTTTGGAGAGAGGGGGTGTTTCCAGTTTTGTTTTTGTTTGTTTTTGGGTTTGTTGAAGTTTAAACTAAGAAGAAAGGTAGGAGAGGAGATGGTGTTTAGGCCTTGTGTTCAATCTTGAGTTTTGTTAAGCTCAAAAACAAAGGAAATGAAGTCGAAGCTTTAAAACTTGTTTTAAAATTTCAAATTTTGTTTTAAGTTTAAACTTAAAAATTTATATTTTCACTACTTTATAAAATGTTAAATATTTTATTTCAAGGTAATTCATATTTTATTAGTTGAGGTTTTAAAATGATTTTACATCCTTTAAAATTTAACTTTTAAAAAGGTAATTAATTTTTAACAAATTGAAAATATTTTAAATATGTAATAGTTTTAATAATTAATGAAATTGTTTTGTTTTGAAAGTTAATTAAGTTTTGAAATTAAAATTAAAGTTTATTTTAATTAATTAGTAATTAAGGTGAAATTAATTAATCAATTTAGATTCATTAATTTGTTAAATTTAATTAATGACTTATGGATTATTTAGTGGATAATTAAGGATTAAATTGAATAACAATTAATAGATCATTAATTAAATAATTAATTAAGTAAAGATTAATTAATAAGTGATTAATAACTAATTAATTAAGTGGTTAATGATTAATTGATTAGTAATTAATGAATTTAATGAATTGATTAAGAGTTAATTAATAAAGTAATTAAATATTAATAAATTTATTAATTAATTAGTGATTAAGATTTAATTAATTAAGTAATTAAGGTTAATTAATTATAATTAATTAAGTAATTAAGATAGATTAATTTTTGATTTATTAAGAAATTAATTAAGGTTAATTAATCATAAATTAATGTTAATTAATAACCAATTAAGGGATGATTAATTTTTAATCAAGTTTTAATTAATGAATAATTATAATAATTAATTAATAGTTAATTAAAGGATTATTAATTAAAAATTAATTAATTAATAATGGGGATAATTAAGAAGTGGTTAATTAATTAAATGATTGTGATTAATTAATTAATGCTTGGTTAAGCAAGATTAAGTGATCAATTCTTAAGTAATTAATTTAATTTAAATTAATTAAATTAATTGTAATATGAATTAAAGTAGTGCTTGCTTATGGATGATTGTTTGAATTAAATATTTGAATATGGTTAATATCTGTTGAATGATAGTTAAGATATTCTGTAATGAGATGTGGTATATCTGTGATAGATATTGATTATCATCTGTAGATAATACTGTGTGGATGCTATGTTTAAATTTGAATTGAATTGTTTAAATTATTTAAACAACTTGGCCTTTAAGACATGTTTGGATTTCGATGAGACCGGGATCGGGAATCAAATTGGTTTTCCGAAAACCACATCGATCCAAGTTAAACGTTAGGTCGTGACATCTTAAGTGAGGATTGAGATGGGGTTTTAAAGTGCAAGGGTTATTGTCGTTAACTCTGAGGGTGATTGTAAAATGAGTGTAACGAAATAATGCCTTCGGTTTCGTTCGAACCCGAAACGAACTTGTATGGATTGAATGCTTCCAGAACATCGTCAGGTGGACGATGAGCATTCTAAGAGATGTGATCTTTAAAGGTAATCGTAGCCTCAAGCCTCATCAACCGGGAATGGCTAAAACATGGGAGGTGCAGCAAGGCTTTGTGGGTAGCCCCACTTGAGAGTGAGATTTACCCCTGTCTAGAAGACCCTTATTATTTCGGCAGTGTGGGCAGTTGTTGGCCACAACGGCGGGGTTGTCTTGTTCGGAGCTGTCCAGTAAGGGATGGTCCGACCTTGTGTTGCAGGGGATCGGGAGTGGTCCTCGGTATGGTGATATAGGCCCCGTACTGTGATGGGCGGTACCCCAGTAGCCCTGCCATTGTATGGAATCCAATCTCCAATAAGTGCCCGCACGATTTTGATTGTGCCCAACTATGTTGGAACGTGAGATGTAAGCATTCCAGCTATTTCTGTATGTTATTTTGAAAACCCTAGACCCTATTATAATATCACTGGATTTCCTATCAAATGTTTTGGTTAGTGTAAGGTAAAAACTTACCCGTATTTATTTATGGGGAGTCTTACGTAATACCTTTTTTTTCAAAACGATTTTTAAAGTTAAACAACTTTAACTGATTTACTCACACCAGACCCATGTCTGACCCGGAGTTTATTTTGTTTTTCATAAACTCTTGGGTACTCAATTTTTTACGAGTAGCCAAGTGATTTAGGTTGGGATTAGAAAATATTTTTGGAAGCTGGAGCTGGTGTCCAGACGTACTATCTATCTCTTTTCGCTGTAGTGACATTTTGATGTTGTGCTTTGAGTTGTATGGTATGGAAAACTCTTATGGATGTCCAATGTAATGAAGTCGTATTATTTTGTGTACTCTGATATGTAAAACTTATGTAATGGATATGTGTAATATTATATTTTGTTCGTTTCCGCTGTGAGATTCTGATTATTTTTGTTCTTTTCTTTCTATCTTTCTATTTCTATCTCTTTCTTTTCTTATTGATGATACGTCTTTCTGGGTATTGAAAGACGGATCGTCACAGTAATTAAGGATTAATAATTAGATAAGTTAAATTTTTAATTAATGTTCAGGAATTAATTAATTAAGAAATTAAGGATTAATTAAATAACTAGAGATTAATTAATTGGTAATTAAGATTTATTAATTTGTAATTAATAATGATTAATCGAAGTTTAATTACTTTAGTAAGTAATTAAAGAATTGTTAATATTTAATGAAGGTCATTAACCTTAGATTATTAAACAATTAATTAATATGATTAATTTTAATAATTAATTTGATTAATTAATTAAGGATAATCATTTATGAAATGGGGTAAGTATAATTACTTAATAGAAGTAATTAAAGGAATTAATTACTCAACGTAATTATTAAGTTTAATGTGATTAGTTTAAGTTAATTAAATAAGTTTAATTAATTCAAGATAATCACTGGTTGATTTGTTAAGAACAATTACTTAATGTAATTAATGAAGAATAATTATTAGTGAAGTAATTAAGATGGGTAATTACTGGATGTAATTAATTGTAGTTTGGGAGAGATTTGGGATTAATTACTTTGTATAATTAATATGAAGGATAATTACTTAGTGAAGGTAATTAATAATTAATTACTTAGTGCAATTAATTTAAGAATTGACTAATAAAGTTATGGGAAGTTAATTAAGTGATGTAATTAATTAAGAGTAATTAATTACTGAATGAGATTAATCAAGGGTGATTAATAAATATAATTAATTAAAGATTAATTATTAAATAAAATTAATTAAGGAGTAATTAATTCATTTAATAAAGTAATTAAGGGTAGTTAATTACTGGATGTGATTAATCAAGATTGATTAATAAATATGGTTTAATTAAAGATTAATTACTTGATGTAATTAATTTAAATAAAGTAGGTAATTAAAATATAATTAGGGATTATTAATGTTATCCCATTTTTTGGTCAAAACTGGAATATCAACAAATTGGCAGGGAACTATGGACATCAGGGTTGGAGATCGGTTGGAATCAAGGCAACGATCGATATCGTCAAAATTTGGTTGAACTCCGATCGGGACGAAATTGATTGGAGATGATGATAAGGACTAGTAAAGGCCACGTTTCAAATTTCAGGATAATCGGAGTTCGTATGGAAGAGTTATGATCGATTCAAGGTAGGATAGTCATGCTGTTCGAACCCATCGGCATGCATGGATGGTTCGAATCGATCAGGGGTAACGCTCACTTCGAATCGATGCACTTCGTATCGACCGGCCTGGGTTCGACTCGGCTACTTCGCATCGATCGAAGGCAAGGCACAGGGATGGTTCGAATCGATACACTTCGTATCGATTGGTATGGATTCGGCTCTGAGAAGTTCGCGCTAGATGTTTGTTCGACTCGATGGGCTTCGAATCTATCGAGTTATTGACACGGCTACTTCGTATCGATCGAAAGGCGAGGACTTCGTATCGATGCCGCTCGTATCGATCAATATGGAGTCGACTTCATGATGTTCGTATCAAAGGAAAAGTAGGATGAAGGACAGGTAGACTTCGACTTGATCACGACATGGATCTCCTTCGTATCCATATGGTGTACACAGGTTAGCTCGTAGCAATGGATTCGAAGGAGGTGGATTCGAAACACTGGATTCGAAGGAGGATTCGAAGCAATTGATTCGAAGGAGGTGGATTCGAACGAGATGGATTCGAAGGATGTGGGTTCGAAGGAGATGGATTCGAAGGAAGTGGGTTCGAAGCATGGGTTCGAACCAGGCAGAGCACACGGAACTTTGAACTTGAATCGATCATATCTTCCAAACCGTTGATCCAAATGCTATGAAATTTTCACAGAAGCTTACATACATGTTGAAGAATGTTCTCACCAAATTTCACCTCGATTGGACATTTCCTTGATCGATTCAAACCAAGGGTCGAATCGATCCTGATGTGGGCCCGGACCTCCAGATTTCGGGCAAGTGGGCCCCCTCACGTGCCTGAAGCTGTCTTCCCGGATTTTAGGAGAAATATCAGCCTCCTACGCTTATAAATAGAGACCCTGGTCATTCAGAAAAGGGGTCGGAGATTCTAGAGAGAGAAAGCATGCCCGGACGCTGCCAGAATCATTCCATATCATCATTGCAGCTATTTATTTCAAGTTTTGGACGTTGTAACTGCTGTAATCATCTGTAATCATCAAAGATAATCAATAAAAGAATAAAAACTTTGGAGTGGACATAGGCCGGAGATAGCCGAACCACTATTAAACTTGTGTCTCTGTTCTTTACTTTGGGATTACTGTTTAATATTTGCTGAGATCTGAGATTTGTGTTGGAATATTATTGATTTGTATTCATACACTGATGCTTTCACGGTATTTGGGGTTTGTGACCAATTTTGGCACAAACACTTTGGTGCTTTCACTGAGAGGGGACTAGCACCTGCTACATCGGATTTGAAAGTTGGATTTGAAGATTTTAAAGAGTTTGGATTCAAGCACTATGGCTAGGCAAAATAGTAGAAGGCAAAGGGCTGAGCGAAGCCAACAGGAAGGAAGTCAACAAGCATCCTCCGGAGCTGGGGAAGGACAGGCTTCAATCTACATAACTCGGGATGAAATGGAAGCTATGACGAATTCTTTGCAGGAGAGATTGTTAAAAGGCCAACAGGAAATGATGCAGACTTTCTTTGAGCAAATGAGAGCTGCAGGGATGCAGAACTTAGGAACACCTACAGCCGCTGTGGATGCAGGACAGGGGACTAGGGTCATGGAACCCAACGGAGGACGAGATACGGAGCCAGAAGGCAATCCACAAGGGCTTGGGGGCAGGCCCTCGGGATCCAACACAGGAGGACCTTTGGAAGGAGTTCAACAAGCTAGAGCTAACATTGCTGCTAGTGAACCACACGAGGAATATGTGCCAGAGTTCCCTCGAGGGCATGGAGGGCAACCCCCAACAGACAATACCGGATTAGTGGAAATCATCAGAAGAACTGTGCGAGGTGGTTTGACCAACGGAGACTTGGAAGGAATGAATAGGAGTCCATTTTCTCGGGAAATAAGGATGGCTCAGAATCCACCTAAGTTTGAGCTACCTAGCGTGGAGGTTTATGATGGCAAGGCAGACCCAACTGATCACTTGATGAGATACACCAGACACATGGAGGTGCTGGGGGCATCGGAGGAAGTGATGGCCCGATGCTTCCCTTTGTATCTGACGGACTTAGCTGCAATGTGGTTTAGGCAGCTGGGAGAAGGATCTATCAGGACTTGGTGGAAAATTTTTGGGATAGTTTCGGGTTCACGTCAAGAGGCCGAAGAATGTGATGACGTTGACATCGGTGAAGCAAAGGATGGATGAATCGCTTAGAGCTTTTCTAACTCGATTCAGTGCGGCGGTCGCTTCGGTGGATCGGCCTGATCCATCGATGGTTTTAATGGCAGCAGTCTCAGGAGTCAGGGAGGACTTGGATTTTAAGGTGTCTCTGATACGAGATCCCCCACAGGATCTCGACGAATTCTTTCATGAGGCAGAAAGATTCCTTCGGCAAGAAGATGCGAGTAAGGATTTAAAGGTTATAAAGGTTAATGCAACTCAGGATGTAGGACCATCCAGCAAAGGTATGGATAAAGACAGAGGGAAAAGGAAGTTGGACGATGATTCTGGAAACGCTAAGAAGCGATGGAAGGATCCAAAGTTTTCCACATACACAGGATTGAACGAGACGCTGGAGCGGATATACATGGATACTCGGAATCGCCTTCCTTACCGGAGACCGGCTAGGAGAGAACCATCAGAACGGGAAAGGACATCAGGAAGGCACTACCTCTTCCACGATTTAGATGGACACGATACCAATAGCTGCAGGCACTTAAAGGATATAATCGAGGAGCATGTAAGGAATGGACAGTTACAGCAATATGTCGGAACTCGGAATGCAACGGTGGAGCAGGAGCAACCACCGACAACCTCACGCCGTGATGATGTAAGGCCCAGGGATGATGGTCGATTGATCATCCACTGATCAGGATAATGTGAAATAAGTAGCGAACTACTGGCAAGCAACCAAGTCATTTACACATGTATGGGGACGGAGATAGCCCCTAAGCATGCTCTGAATGATGATAAACTGCGATGCCGTGGTTTGTGAAATCTGCTTTTCTATTTTGGTTTGGACACTTGCTTTTCTGATTTGGTTTTGGAGTTTGGTTTGAACTCCTGGTTTTCGTTTGCTTTCTGGTTTGGATTTTCTTTTGGATGACTGATTTCTGTTTTGGATGCTGGTTTGAATTTTCGATTTTTTGGTTTGATTTGGATTCTGGATTGGATTTTGATTGGATTTTCATCTGGTTTTTGATAAACGGTCGTCGGATATGGATTATGCCTGGCAAGGGGTGAGTCACTTTGCCCGAACGTGGTAAACTGACTCATTCAGGTCATTGAGTATGGACTATGCTCAACAAGGGTCCGGAGTGACCAGGATTCGGCCTAGGACTTAGGCCCTATATTATTAATTGTTATTTTAGGTCGTTGAGTATGGACTATGCTCAACAAGGGTCCGGAGAGACCAGGATTCGGCTTAGGACTTAAGCCACGGCATAGCTCAACGTCCAGGGACAATAGACCACGGTCGTCAGGTGTGGATTACGCTTGGCAAGAACCCGGAGAGGTTATGGATTCGAATATCTACCCGGAGAGGTCCTGGATCTGGTTATTGGCTATTGGATAAGGATGGAATAGGACTCGGCTTTCGAGTTCGAATGGATATGAAATTGGCTAAGGCTTTGGTTATGGGATTTGGAATTGGGAATCGGCTCGAAGCAGTTAAGGATGGCATACTCTGGCAATATGGCTATGGACTTTGGATATTGGATTCGGAACTATTCAAAACACGCCTTATTGTCACAAGGCATGTTTTGGGGGGCAAAGTGTTATCCTATTTTTTGGTCAAAACTGGAATATCAACAAATTGGCAGGGAACTATGGACATCAGGGTTGGAGATCGATTGGAATCAAGGCAACGATCGATATCGTCAAAATTTGGTTGAACTCCGATCGGGACGAAATTGATTGGAGATGATGATAAGGACTAGAAAAGGCCACGTTTCAAATTTCAGGATAATCGGAGTTCGTATGGAGGAGTTATGATCGATTCAAGGTAGGATAGTCATGATGTTCGAACCCATTGGCATGCATGTATGGTTCGAATCGATCAGGGGTAACGCTCACTTCGAATCGATGCACTTCGTATCGACCGGCCTGGGTTCGACTCGGCTACTTTGCATCGATCGAAGGCAAGGCACAGGGATGGTTCGAATCGATACACTTCGTATCGATTGGTATGGATTCGGCTCTGAGAAGTTCGCGCTAGATGTTGGTTCGACTCGATGGGCTTCGAATCGATCGAGTTATTGACACGGCTACTTCATATCGATCGAAAGGCGAGGACTTCGTATCGATGCCGCTCGTATCGATCAATATGGAGTCGACTTCATGGTGTTCGTATCAAAGGAAAAGTAGGATGAAGGACAGGTAGACTTCGACTTGATCACGGCATGGATCTCCTTCGTATCCATATGGTGTACACAGGTTAGCTCGTAGCAATGGATTCGAAGGAGGTGGATTCGAAACACTGGATTCGAAGGAGGATTCGAAGGAGGTGGATTCAAATGAGATGGATTCGAAGGATGTGGGTTCGAAGGAGATGGATTCGAAGGAGGTGGGTTCGAAGCATGGGTTCGAACCACGCAGAGCACACGGAACTTTGAACTTGAATCGATCATATCTTCCAAACCGTTGATCCAAATGGTATGAAATTTTCACAGAAGCTTACATACATGTTGAAGAACGTTCTCACCAAATTTCACCTCGATTGGACATTTCCTTGATCGATTCGAACCAAGGGTCGAATCGATCCTAATGTGGGCCCAAACCTCCAAATTTCGGGCAAGTGGGCCCCCTCACTTGCCTGAAGCGGTCTTCCCGGATTTTAGGAGAAATATCAGCCTCCTACACTTATAAATAGAGCCCCTGGTCATTCAGAAAAGGGGCCGGAGATTCTAGAGAGAGAAAGCACGCCCGGACGCTGCCAGAATCATTCCATATCATCATTGCAGCTATTTATTTCGAGTTTTGGACTTTGTAACTGCTGTAATCATCTGTAATCGTCAAGGATAATCAATAAAAGGATAAAAACTTTGGAGTGGACGTAGGCCAGAGATAGCCGAACCACTATAAAACTTGTGTCTCTGTTCTTTACTTTGGGATTACTGTTTAATATTTGCTGAGATCTGAGATTTGTGTTTGAATATTATTGATTTGTATTCATACACTGATGCTTTCACGGTATTCGGGGTTTGTGACCAATTTTGGCACAAACAATTAATTAATATAATTAATGATGTAATTAAGGGTTGATTAATTAAGATTAATTAATCAATGAAAAGTGATTATAGAGTAATTAATTAATGTAATTAATTAAGGATTAATGTAATTAATTATAGTTAATTAATTAATAGAGTAATTAACGGATTAATTACTTTATTTGATTAAGAATAATTAATTTGTCAAATTAATTAAAGGCCAATTACTTAAATGTAATTAAAGGATAATTAATCAAGGATGATTAATTAAGGTGAATAATTAGAGAATAATTAATTAATTGATTAGAAAATATTTAATGGTTATGCAAGCAAGATTTATGTGATGAAAGTAATTAATTTAATTTACTATAAATTAATTAGAGATGAAGTAATTAATTTAATTCATTTTAAATTAATTTTAGTGTGATTAATAAATCATTGCTTATGTATAGAAGGATGATATTGATTGGCTTAAATGGTTTGAGTTCTCAGATATGAGATAAGTGATGCAGTGTGATATGGATGCTTTGGTTTAATTGTGATGATAATGTGAATTATCTAATTTTGATGATAATGTGAATTATCTGTTTGTGATGATAATATCGATTATCTATTGTGATATTATGGATTATCTATCTGTGTGTATATAGATAATATAATTGAATTGTTTTAACTTTAAAACAACTTGGACCTAAAAGATGGCGTTTTCGATTTTGATGAGACCGGGATTGGGCTTGCCACATTACAGCATGATAGGCGGTTCTCGCTTTGCATTAGGTGGCGAACGTGTGACTCTTACCCAACATGTCCCCTGTGGTAGTATAAGGCCTTGAGGGATTGGTTGCGAGTCGAGAGGCTGGCCGTAAAAGCAAATTCGTGGTATCACTGTAAGCCACGGCGGAGAGTGGCTGCTATCGATGGTTGCAAACCCCTCCCTAGAGTTCCCTTTTTATTCGGCTTAGTGGGCAGTTGGATATGCGCACCAACTGCGGGGTTGTCTTGTTCAAGACTATCTAGTAAGGGATGGTTCCGACCTTGTGTTGTAGGGGATTTAGGGTGGATCCTCGGTACAGTGATCTAGGCCCCGTACTGTGACGGGCGGTACCCCAGTAGCCCTGCCATTGATTGAAGCCCATTCTTCCTACGTGCCCTTACGGTTTTGATTGTATCACCCACTTTGTGGCTAGTATGATGGAATTTAATGAATGTAGCAATTTCGGCTATTTCTTATTTACTTGAAAACCCTAGACCCTATTATAATATCACTGGATTTCTTATCAAATGTTTTTGTTAGCGTAAGGTAAAAACTTACCCATGTTTATGTGTGGGGAGTCTTACGTGATACCTTTTTTTTTCAAAGGTTTTCAAAGTTAAGCAACTTTAACTTGTTATTCACACCAGACCCATGTCTGACCCGCAGTTTATTTCTGTTTTTCTTAAACTCTTGGGTAATCAAATTTTTACAAGTACCAAGGGTTTCAGGTTAGCTTTGACGAATTGTGGAGGAGCAATGGAGCAGGAGGATTCAGCATTGTAGATATATAGTTTTCCGTTGTGTGATCTCTGAGTCATTTGCTTGAGTTGTATTTGTATTGTAATAACTAGACAGGTGTTTATAACTGTCTAGTATGTGACGTGTAATCTGTGTAACTCTGATTGATGTTGTAAACTATGTAATATTTATGTGATTAATGTATTATTCATTCCGCTGTTTAGATTATGATGTTGTTTTTTTGTTTCTTCTCCATCTTTTCTCTTTTCTATCCCTTTCTTTCTTATTAATGATGCGTCATTCTGTGGAATGAATGGCGGGTCATTACAGTGGTATCAGAGCGCTAGGTTAAGTGAATACCTAGGCTTTGGAGTGATTTCTTTCTTGAGAGAGCGTACTTGTATTTTTATATATATTTATATATTATTTCTACCTATTTGATTGGATTACCTGTTTGGGTTTTCCAATATAACTTCTAGAGGTAGATAGGGTAGTGGTGTGTGTAGCACGACTACCAATGGTAGGAGTTTGAATGTTTGAGATTGGAAGTGTATTTGTGGAGACTATAGACCTAATACCATCTCGAGTGAGTTTTGCTATGGTGAAGGATTTCACTAATCTCTGAAGGAACCTGTTAAGGTTCGGAGTCCATCTTTGAAGTTGGATGAGTAGAGTTTGGATCTGTCGGCTGAGCAGAAGCAAGTGATGGTATCTTGATACCTCAAGAAGTGGTAGCTATGTGATGAGACGTAGTGACTATAGATGTTTCCATAGATGTTTCTTTTGAACAAGTTTAGGGTAGTGTGTCTACTTCAGTGTTGTGGTTGAGTTTAGCAAGGTGTTTCTGTTTTGTTTGAGGTTCGAGTTTCTTGAAGAGCTTTGGATAAGGAATTCTTTAGCATCTATGTCGGCAGTGCAGCTCGGAGTGTTCTGTGTGCTGGCAAGGAGGTCTTTTGGCTAAGCAGTGCCTGAGAGATGGTGTTCAGAAGCAGCAGAGTGATCCATTTTCTTCAATGGATTGGCTAGACCAGCATAAACAGTTCTGATTTGTTAAGAGAGAACAATATCTTTGGATATTGAACTGGATAGATAAGCCTAAGCTGTTCTGATTGGTAAATAGAGAACAATTTTCTTTGGAATTAGGTTAGGTATATTGCAAAAGTGACTTGCGATTGCTGAGTGTTCTCTTGAGTTATCAGAGATTTTTTAGATGTCTTCAGGGAAGTCAAAGGTTTGTCCACATCTGGAGATTGAGTTTTCTTATCGACTAGGATTCCAGAATTTTTACCGGTGGTTCAGCTTATAGGAAGATGGTTCCTAGAGAAAGGATTTGGTGAAGCAGCTCAGGATATCATGGAACTTCTGAGATTTCTTTATAGATCTGTTGAACCATATCTCTGGGATGAGTTGTCTAGTTTGTGCTTGTGTTCATTGTCAGCATTCTCATCTACTCCAGATCAGAGCTGTGTAGTGAAAGCAGTTTGGGAGTGCTTTTGTTTTATCTTTTCCCGATAGGAGAAGTAAGTTCATTCTTCTGAAGTTTGAGGAGTAGAGTTTGTGTTCTTAATCTTGGTTGATCGTGAGAGGATCATTCTGATGGGTTGTTTTTGGTCTAGTTATTTCTAGAGGCATCGGCGAAGGTTTAGCTGATCAGGAAGGATGAAGGAAGCCCAGGGTCATCAGAAGAGTTTTGTGGATAAGAAACGGAGGAATTTCGATTCCGAAGTAGGAGATTTGATTTTGGATACGTTTTCTCCAGTTAAAGGAGCTGTAAGATTTGGTAAGACTAGAAGCTAGCTCTGAGGTGTTTTGGATCTTTTTTGTATTCTTGTAAGGATAAGTGTTTGGTCTTCAGGATTGAATTGCCAGTTTGTAAAACTGGGATTCGATGTGTGTTCACGTATCTCTGAGGGAGACGTGTATGATCCATCTCTCGTTGTGGAACTAGCAGTTCAGGAGGATTTGGTTGTTGAGCCAGACTTGTTTGAGGTCTGACATCCTGTTCAGTTATAGATCTAGATGATTAGGAGCTCTGTAGTTAGTAGTGTAGATTGTTTGGGTTCTGGAGAGTGCGTATTCCAGTATTTATACCTGGGAAACTCTGGGAGTTCTATCCAGAATTTTGTCTGGATAGATAGATTTGTTTGATTGGGTAAATTGGCTGCTATGGTTATTAGCATATGATTGATAATATATGCTTGTGGTTTGAAACTATCTTTAATGAGATTATTAGATTACCTTTGCTTTTAAATTTCAGGGACGAAATTCTTTTAAGGGGGGAGGAATGTGATGAAACAGAATTTTGGGCAATATCAATTTAATAATCTGTACTAAAAATTTAATTGATTTGATAGTTTTTATTAATAAGATTTGAATTGGCTTTATAATCTTCTTTTAATAAATATTTAATTGGTGAATTTAACTTTTTTTTAAGCTAATAAATTGTTTTCTGTTTATAATATACATACATACATACATACGTATATATATATATATTTGTATATACTGTAAATATATAAGCTTTGTTTTAAATTTAACAAATAAAGCATATTTTCTAATTATCAAATTTTTAGTAATTGGGAAATAGTGATTTATTTTATATAATGCTTTTCAAAGCTATTTAATAAATAACTATATGGTTATAAATACTTAAGGAAAATGTTTAATTATTTAAATTTTTTTAGCTTAAGTTTAAATTTAAACTAATTTACAAAAGGGTTTGTGATATTTTCTTTTAAATATTACTTGATAAATATGGTTTGAAATATATATAAGTTTAAAATATAAATTACATATGAAACATTAATTCATATAAGTAATATAAGTAATTTATAATATAGAGATAATCTCTTTTATAAATTATTTTAAAATTGATAATTTGTTATTTTAAAACAATATTGATAATCTATTGTTTTTACCAATAGATTTTAATATAAATAGAATAGTTATTTCAAATTGAATTCGTGTAGTTATATATGTATATATATAACTTAATTTTAAAATTGGACTGTAGAATACGATTTAAATTTGAACTTAAAGTTTTGAAATTCAATAGATAGATATTTAAATTTGTTTTGGATTTTTAAATATATGTATAAACTTTTATTTATGAATATAAATTGTTTTATTTCTTTTAAAATTATCTATACATATAAGTATGTACTTATATACCAATTAATTAAATATAAGCTTATATTAACATTTAAAATTAATAAAGATTACTTAAAAAGACAAATGTAAATATACTAAGGCCTCATGTAACAAGTGTAAACTAATAATCAACTTAAGATGACAAATATCAAATTTTTTTTCTTTCTTTTTAATTTTTAAATTAATCACTTTTAGCCATTTTAAAAGAATATGTTTTCCCCTCTTCATTTCTTTCTTTTTCAAAAGCTTAGAATAAATCTCAGATCAAAACTTCAGCTGAAACTTAATTTTAAAAACAAGATCTATACTTCATTTTCAAAGATCAAATACAAATCTGTAATTCAACTCCTCAAAACCAGAAAGCAAACAGCAAACCCTTTTCTAAAATCAAATTCTTCAACCATGTAACCGTTTTCAAAATGAGATTTTCAAATGCCAGCATCTGTTCAAAAGCCTGTAACATCTTCATAATGCAATCTGAAGCAAGATAATCAAGCCTGTGCATTTTCTTTACAAACTAAAGCGAGTATGCAGTTTTATAATCAAAAGCATTTCTGTTTGATAAGCATCCCAGCAACTCAAGTTTTCAAAGGCAAAAAGGCATTTCGGTAAAACAAGTTTTAGAGATTCAAAGGCTTTTCAAAAATGGAAGCTCTGTTTTCATTCTAAAATCTGTGAGTAACATTATTTTAAAAAGCTTAAATAATTGAATAATTTGGTTGCATGCTAATTGTCTGAAATAAATATGTTTGTGTATGTATATTGTTGAATTTCTGATGTATGATGCATGCATGCTTGTGAATATCTGTAAAACCTCTATGTTTCCAGTTTTAGTTTCTTGTTTTGATTTACATTCAAAACCTCTTGATTTTGACTCTATTTAAACTTAAGATTCAAATCAAACTTGTTTGTTTCATCACAAACTTTAGATTAAAATTTTACTTAAGTTAATATAATAGTGAAATGTCTCTAAAAAATTAAATAAACTGAGCAAGTTCGAATATAAGTGAAAAGTCAAACATCATGATTCGATGTTTCAGGGTTAGGATCTGAAACATCATTCAAAAATTTGATTTTTAAAACTAAATTCAATATTTTTAATGCTGGATTGAGGGTGTAGATCTGGGTTGACCAAAAATTATGTTTTGGAGGTTTTCTAGTGATCTAGATGGACGGGAAGGTCAGGGTTCTTCCTAGAGGTGGAAGAGTGATCAAAGATGGAAGGAAAATTGCCAAGAAGAGGATCAAGTCATTGGGGAGATGGCGGTGGTTGTTTTCAGTTTATAACCCTAGTTTTAACTAGGTTAAGTATTTTAATCACCACGTCTTCACTGGTAGATCGAGTGCCATGGCATTCTGGTGAATGGAAGTAGGTGGGCTATCGAAGGCTTGACCGGAGTCTCAGACGCGACGGTGGTCGGAGATTCAAAGACGAGGAATTTTCAGGTTTTGATGTGGTGTTCTAGGTTTTGTTCCAGGTTTGGTTTTGATCACTCAAATTCGATTTCGAGTTTGGTGTGGCGATCTGATGACCGAGTTAGGGTGTATGGGTGATTATTGATATGGGAGCATCATCATTGATGAAACGAGTGGATCGGTGCCACCGTGCATGTGCATGGTGCATTTTTATTTTCTGATGAAGTTTGGTTTGGGCAGAGTAGTGTACTCGAGTTTTCTCTAGTAATTTAGGTGATTTTCTCGATGCATTTTGATTTTGGCTCGAAGCAAATAAGCATGGGCTCGAGTAGAATATTTGGTTACATGTTTTAAAAGGAAACCTGTTCCATTTTAAAATTTAAAACTGAATTTTTAAAATGTGAAGCAAAGATTTAAATAAGTTTTAAATCTAAGTTAAATCTGGATTC
This sequence comes from Allium cepa, assembly GCA_030765085.1. Lineage (NCBI taxonomy): Eukaryota > Viridiplantae > Streptophyta > Magnoliopsida > Asparagales > Amaryllidaceae > Allium > Allium cepa. Next base: position 240,332,297 of record CM060930.1, read on the forward strand.
AAATCCACATTTGTATTCTAGTTTTGAAATAAAAGAAAGTTTCTAAAATTTAAAATGTTTTAAACAACTTTAAAGTGTTTGAAGTATAATTTAAATAGTTTGAATTTAAAAATGGATTTGGTTTAAATTCTTTTATATTTCTTTCATAAGATAAGTATTTCTTTAACATGGGATTCAAAAGGTTTTTAAATTGTTTTAAACTTTGTTTAAGTTAAATTTGTATTCATTTTAAATCTTAAATTTAAAATGAAATTTAAAAGTAAATTTGAAAGCAAATTGTTTTTAAATGCTTTGTTAATGATAATTTAATCATTTATAAGAATAATGTTTTATCTTAAAGTTAAATAGAATTTAATGATTTGTGATTCATTAAAATTATTAAGATAATCAAAATAGATATTTAACCGATTTAATTTATTTATGATTTGGATTAATTAATTTGATAATTAAGGGTTTAAATTAATTAATTAAGGTATAAGATTATTATTTAAGGAATATTTAATTTGCAATTAAGGATCATTAATTAGATAAGATTAGATTTTTAATTAATGATTACGAATTAATTTATTAAGTAATTAAGGATTAATTAAATTACAGTTAAGCACTTAATTAATTAAATAATTAGAGATTACTTAATTGGTAATTAAGATTTATTAATTTGTATTTAATAATGAATAATCTAAGTTTAATTACTTTAGAGAAGTAATTAAAGAATTGTTAGTAGTTAATGAAGGTCATTAACTTGAGATTATTAAACAATTAATTAATATGATTAATTTTAATAATTGATTTGATTAATTAATTAAGGATAATCATTTATGAAATGGGGTAAGTATAATTACTTAATAGAAGTAATTAAAGGAATTAATTACTCAATGTAATTAATTAAGTTTAATTAATTCAAGATAATCACTGATTGATTTGTTAAGTACTTAATGTAATTAATGAAGAATAATTACTTAGTGAAGTAATTAAGATGAGTAATTACTGGATGTATTTAATTGAAGTTTGGGAGAGATTTGGAATTAATTACTTTGTGTAATTAATATGAAGGATAATTACTTAGTGAAAGTAATTAATAATTAATTACTTAGTGTAATTAATTTAAGAATTGACTAATAAAGTTTGTGGAAGTTAATTAAGTGATGTAATTAATTAAGAGTAATTAATTACTGAATGAGATTAATCAAGGGTGATTATTAAATATAATTAATTAAAGATTAATTATTAAATATAATTAATTAAGGAGTAATTAATTTATTTAATAAAGTAATTAAGTGAAGTTAATTACTGGATGTGATTAATCAAGATTGATTAATAAATATGGTTTAGTTGAACATTAATTACTTAATGTAATTAATTTAAATAAAGTAATTAATTAAAATATAATTAGGGATCATTGATTAATATAATTAATGATGTAATTAAGGGTCGATTAATTAAGATTAATTAATCAATGATAAGTGATTATTGAGTAATTAATTAAGGATTAATGTAATTAATTATAGTTGGTCAATTAATAGAGTAATTAAAGGATTGATTACTGTATTTGATTAAGAATAATTAATTTGTAAAATTAATTAAAGGCTAATTACTTGAATGTAATTAAAGGATAATTAATCAAGGATGATTAATTAAGGTGGATAATTAGAGAATAATTAATTAATTGATTAGAAATTATTTAATGGTTATGTAAGCAAGATTTATGTGATGAAAGTAATTAATTTAATTTACTATAAATTAATTAGAGATGAAGTAATTAATTTAATTCATTTTAAATTAATCTTGGTGTGATTAATAAATCATGGCTTATGTATGGAAGGGTGATATTGATTGTCTTAAATGGTTTGAGATCTCAGATATGAGATAAGTGATGCCGTGTGATATGGATGCTTTGGTTGAATTGTGATGATAATGTGAATTATCTAATTTTGATGATAATGTGAATTATCTGTTTGTGATGATAATGTGGATTATCTATTGTGATATTGATGCAGCACGATCTACAATTCCTCAAGAGTTAAGTCGGTCACGTGTTAACATAGCTCTAGGACGTGTGGAGGAAGCTTCGGAGTTGGGTCGTTTGAAAATTTTAAGTCATTGCCGACTTAAGGGGCATAGTTCACGACCTAACAAACTATGTGAAGAGGAGCTACGGCCTAACTCGTACACAAGAGCAAGGAATGAGTCGACTCATAGAAGAATTGAGTCGTCCACGACTCAACGTGGAGGAATTGAGTCGTCCACGACTCAACTGGAGGCCGTAGGGAACACATGGGAAGAGCTACGAGTTAATGAAGGGGACTTGAGTCGTTTGCGACTTAACAAAGCTCGGTTCCAACCTAACAACACTACCATAAGTCGTCTACGACTTATCATGAAGCAAGGGAAAGCTCCATCTATTGAAGGCCTTGAGTCGGAGGAAGTTGAGGCGGCAAGGAGTTAAGTCGGCTGGGTGTTGAGTCGGTTGAGTCGTGTTGTAATGAGTCACATTGTATGTTGTGTCGTGTACTGTTTGTTTATTTCTTGAGTCGTGAGTCGTGACATATGTTGAGTCGTATGTCGTGTAATCTGTTTTGTTTGTTGAGTCGTAGTGTTTTAAAGTCGTAAGTGTTGTACTTTGTGTTGCTCTTAAGTCGATACGCAGGTGAGTCGTGTTGTGATATAATGGCTTTGAGTCGTGTGTATGTGCTATGATGATGAGTCGTTGCCGACTTAAGTAGGTCATGAGTCGGAGAGGCTTGAGTCGTATACGACTAAAAGGGGCTGTGTTGTAAACACTATAAATACGCGTGAGTTGTACATTTGTTGGTGGTTGATTTTTGAATAAAATTTCTTGTTGATTGTTGTGTGCTTTGATCTTAAATTGGTAGTTGAGTGTAATCTCCTGTCTCCTCTTTCGGTTAATCGAGTGCGCTCGATTCAACGATCGTAGAAGCCGATTCACGGTATCTAGTGCGCTAGATCAACGTACGAAGAATCGTAGATCTTTGAACACGGTATAGTGCGCTATCAACGTGTTTGAGATAGCTAGAATTCGGTATCTTCAGATCAACGAATTTGGGCATTTTGGTATTCATCAATCCACCGATTGCTACTTTCACCGATTGAAGTTTATTTTGATTAATCTGCTGCGTCAGTTTTTGGTATCGGAGCTAGACTTAGCCAATCATAGCTAAGCCGAGACTTGGAGCCAATTTTTGAAGTTTGAAGTTGGAGTTCATCGTGTTCATCTTGAAATTGCAAAGAGTTTGAAGATTTTGATCCATTTCATCTTGGATCTAGAGTTGGAGAAGTGTTTGAACTTGAAGTTGCTTGGAGACCTTGAGCCGAGCCAAGTTAAGTCGTGAAGTGGTATAGCCGAGCTAACTTTGGGTCGAAGCAAGTGTGCGAGCTGGAAGAAGCCGAGTCGAGTTAGTGTTGAACCGAGCTAAGGAGTTGTGCGAGCTAGTGTAAGGCCGTGCATTGTTTGGCTTGTGTTGGAGAATTTTGAAGTACATTTTTGTTGAAGTGTGAAGTTTTGAATTATTTGTGAATTTCAATCATGCCACCAAGGAGAGCTAATCTTCATCAAAACGTTGAAGCTTTGTATAGAAGAGAAGAAGCCGAGCTTATGGAACAACGTATTAATGAGAAATTTGATGAAGGCATTGGAAAGTTAGAGAAATTGATGAATGATTTAAATCAAACTCAAAGGAGGAGATCACCAAACTCGAACCATGGAGGAAACAGAGTTTTGCCATCGGTTACGGAAGCGAGGAGGGTATCACCGCATTCTTTTAGAGATAGAAGAGAAACATCAATTTCATCAAGGAGAGATCATCATGACTATGGACATGAAGAGAGAAGAAGTCAACGTGAATTTGACAATGAGGCATATAGAGATGAAGAGAGACATAGTCGAAGAAGCATGCATGAACGAAGGGATGACAATGGTCGAGATCGATGTAGGCGTACCTTTGATTTTGATGAAGAGGGTGATAGAGCTAGTATTCATTATCGAGATCGAGACCAAGTTCGAAATTCTTATCGGGATGTAGAGGATGATCGTCGATGGGAGTCGGGTATGAAGATGGAAATTCCAGAGTTTAAACGAGGAATGGTAGCTGAAGAATTCTCAGATTGGTTGTCTAATGTTGAAGAGATCTTTGATTTCAAGGAGGTTCCTGAGCATGGAAGAGTGAAGTTGGTTGCTACTAGGTTGAGGGGGAGAGCTTTGGCATGGTGGCAGCAAACTAAACTTACGAGAGAGAGAATGGGAAAGTCAAAGATTGAGTCATGGGAGAAGATGAAGAAGTTGATGCGAGCTACATTTTTGCCTTACAACTACCAATCACTTATGTACCAGAGGTTGCAGAATCTGAGGCAAGGGACGAAGTCTGTTAGTGATTATGCTGATGAATTTTACCAACTCATTGCCAGGAATGATATTATGGAAACGGAAGAACAGCTAACTGCTAGATTCATTGGGGGGTTACGAATGCAGATCCAGGATATGGTTAATATGTTTGATCCTAGATCAGTAGCAGAGGCACATCAGAAAGCGTTGGCTTGGGAGAAGCAAGGAAGGCGTGGAGGTGGTGTGTTTACTAATTCCAATAATGAAGCGAAGGGTGTTAGTGGAAGTTCTAATGTTCCTAAACCTGTTACAAAACCAGTGGTGAAAGAGGCTGAGAAGACAAAGGTTAGCAGTGGTTTCAAATGCTATAATTGTCAGGAGTTGGGTCACAAAAGCAATGAATGTCCGAAGCCAAAGAAGAGAACCATGGTTGCAGAAGTTGAGGAGGATGATGGTGAGGAGGCAGAATGTTCAAATGCACCTTATGTTGAGGAGGAAGACTTATTGTCCGGGGATGAAGGTTGTAATCTTATGATGAGGAGGTCATGTATTACACCAAAGCAAGAAGAGGATTCTAGTTGGTTGAGAAGCAATATTTTTCAGTCGACATGCACTATTCTGGGGAAAGTTTGCAAGTTCGTTATTGATGCTGGAATCTGTGATAATATTATCTCTACAGAAGCAGTAAGGAAGTTGAACTTGAAAACTGAGAAGCATCCTAAACCGTACAAGCTAGCATGGTTAAGGAAGGGTGGTGAAGTGAAGGTGTGTCGAAGAGCTTGTGTGAATTTTTCTATTGGGAAGAAGTACAAAGACGAAATTTGGTGTGACGTTGTAGACATGGATGTGTGTCATCTGTTATTGGGCAGACCATGGCAGTTTGATAGAGCAGTACAACATGATGGTCGTGCTAATAGCTATAGTTTCATGTTCGAAGGTACTAAAATCACTTTAGTTCCTAAGAAGCAACAACAGAAGGAGAGCAAGTTGGAGGAGATTGAAGAGTTGAAAACATTATTGTCTTTGAAGGAGTTTGTTAAGGAAGTTGAAGATGAGCCTGAAGTCTATTTGTTGATTGGACGAGAGAGTCATGAAGAGGTTGAGATTCCAGAAGAAGCAAAGCCAGTTTTGAAAGAATTCGAAGATGTATTTCCAGAGGAGTTGCTTAAGGAGTTACCGCCACTGAGGGACATTCAACATCAAATTGATCTTGTTCCGGGAGCAGTATTACCACATCGACCACATTACCGAATGAGTCCGAAGGAACATGAGGAGTTACGAAGGCAGGTGGAAGAGTTGTTAGAGCAGGGACGTGTTCAGGAAAGCTTGAGTCCTTGTGCGGTACCAGCTTTGTTGGTGCCGAAGAAGGATGGAACATGGAGAATGTGTACTGATAGTAGAGCTTTGAACAAGATTACTGTTCGCTATAGATTTCCTATGCCAAGGTTGGATGACTTGCTAGATCAGTTGAGTGGGGCTACTATCTTTTCGAAGATTGATTTGAAGAGTGGATATCATCAGATTCGGATTAGACCAGGAGACGAATGGAAGACAGCTTTCAAGACGAGAGAGGGGTTATACGAATGGTTGGTTATGCCATTTGGTTTATGAAATGCACCGAGTACATTCATGAGGGTGATGAATTAAATTTTCAGACCGTACATTGAGAAGTTTGTTGTTGTTTATTTCGATGATATTCTGATATACAGCAGGAGTACGGAGGAGCATGTTCAACATTTGAGGGAAGTATTGACTATTCTTCGTGAGGAACAATTTTATGCTGCTATGAAGAAATGCGTGCTTATGACGCACAGTGTTTTATTTCTGGGTTATGTTGTTTCAGGAGAAGGTATTCAAGTTGACCAGAGTAAAGTTGAAGCTATTAGAAATTGGCCACAACCGAGAACTATCACTGAAGTTAGAAGTTTTCATGGATTGGCATCATTCTACCGAAGGTTTATTCCACACTTCAGTAGCGTGATGGCATCGGTTACTGATTGTATGAAAGGGAAGCAGTTTTCTTGGTCGAAGGAAGCAGGGGTTGCTTTTGAACGAATCAAAGAACTTTTGATGACAGCGCCATATCTTGTATTACCGGATTTTCAGTTGTTGTTCGAACTACACACTGATGCATCAAAGGTTGGGATTGGAGGAGTATTGAGTCAGTGTGGAAGACCTATTGCATATTACAGTGAGAAGTTGTCAGGGGCAAAGATGAGATATAGTACCTACGATGTTGAGTTTTATGCTGTTGTGCAAGCTGTTAAACATTGGAGGCATTATCTATTTCAGAAAGAGTTTGTTCTTTACACTGATCATGAAGCATTGAAGCATTTGCAGAGGCAGGATAAAATTTCAGCAAGACATGCATCATGGATCGCTTATTTACAGCAGTTTACTTTTGTGGTCAAACATAAGTCAGGGGTGACGAACCGTGTGGCTGATGCTTTGAGTAGGAGAAGTCATTTGTTGACAACATTGAAGATTGAAGTGACGGGATTCGAATTATTGCCAGAATTGCTTGAGGAAGATCCTTACTTTAAGAAATATGTTGAGAAAGTCAAGGAGGGAAGTTCTGATGAATTTATGTTGGTTGATGGATTCTTGTTTAAAGGAAATCGATTATGTATTCCAGAGTGCAGTTTGAGATTAAAGATTATCAAAGAATTGCACGAGGAAGGACATGTGGGCCGTGATCGTACATTGCATTTGGTTTCTCAATCTTACTTTTGGCCATCAATGAGAAAAGAGGTAGAGATGTTTGTGGAGAGATGTCATATTTGTCAAGTTTCGAAGGGAACAGCTACGAATGCAGGGTTGTATATGCCGTTACCTGTACCATCTAAACCATGGGTTGATATCAGCATGGACTTTGTTTTGGGTTTGCCTAGAACTCAAAGGGGAAATGATTCTATATTTTTTGTGGTGGATAGATTTTCGAAAATGGCGCATTTTATTGCCTGCAAGAAGACAGCGGATGCAGTTCGAGTGGCACAATTATTCTTTAAGGAGGTGTATCGATTGCATGGGTTACCAGAATCTATTGTTTCTGATCGGGATACTAGATTTTTGAGCCATTTTTGGTTAAGTTTGTGGAAGATGGTGGGAACGAAGTTGAAATTTAGCAGCGCTTATCATCCGCAAACAGATGGACAGACAGAAGTTGTTAACAGATCGTTGGGAAATTTGTTACGATGTTTGGTGAAGGATAATCTGAAGAGTTGGGACATGAAGTTATGCCAAGCAGAGTTTGCACATAACCATGCAGTAAATCATAGAACGGGATTCATTCCATTTCATATCGTATATTCAAGTTTGCCAAGGGGACCGTTGGATTTGGCTGTAGTACCACAACCGAAGGGGACGGTTAGACGAACTACTGATTTCGTTGAAAGTTTAACGGAATGTCATAGAATCGTTCAGGAACGATTGATGAAGTCAAATGAGAAATATAAGCGAGCTGCTGATTTGAAGCGTCGAAATGTTGAATTTAATGAGGGTGATTTGGTGTATGCAGTATTAACAAAGAATCGTTTTCCAGTAGGCGCTTATAACAAGTTGAGAGCCAAAAAATTTGGTCCAGTGGAAGTTGTGAAACGAATCAATGAGAATGCTTATAAGTTGAAGCTACCGGAGGATGTATACACTTCTGATGTATTCAATGTTAAGCATCTTGTGCCGTATTATGGAGATGGAAAATCTGATGTGGAAGAATCTACAAATTCGAGGATGAATTTTTCTCAACCTGGGGAGGATGATGCAACACGATCTACAATTCCTCAAGAGTTAAGTCGGTCACGAGTTAACATAGATCTAGGACGTGTGGAGGAAGCTTCGGAGTTGGGTCGTTTGAAAATTTTAAGTCGTTGCGGACTTAAGGGGCATAGTTCACGACCTAACAAACTATGTGAAGAGGAGCTACGGCCTAACTCGTACACAAGAGCAAGGAATGAGTCGACTCATAGAAGAATTGATTCGTCCACGACTCAACTGGAGGCCGTAGGGAACACATGGGAAGAGCAACGAGTTAATGAAGGGGATTTGAGTCGTTTGCGACTTAACAAAGCTCGGTTCCAACCTAACAACACTACCATAAGTCGTCTACGACTTATCATGAAGCAAGGGAAAGCTCCATCTATTGAAGGCCTTGAGTCGGAGGAAGTTGAGGCGGCAAGGAGTTAAGTCGGCTGGGTGTTGAGTCGGTTGAGTCGTGTTGTAATGAGTCGCATTGTATGTTGTGTCGTGTACTGTTTGTTTATTTCTTGAGTCGTGAGTCGTGACATATGTTGAGTCGTATGTCGTGTAATCTGTTTTGTTTGTTGAGTCGTAGTGTTTTAAAGTCGTAAGTGTTGTACTTTGTGTTGCTCTTAAGTCGATACGCAGGTGATTCGTGTTGTGATATAATGGCTTTGAGTCGTGTGTATGTGCTATGATGATGAGTCGTTGCCGACTTAAGTAGGTCATGAGTCGAAGAGGCTTTAGTCGTATACGACTTAAAGGGGCTGTGTTGTAAACACTATAAATACGCGTGAGTTGTACATTTTTTGGTGGTTGATTTTTGAATAAAATTTCTTGTTGATTGCTGTGTGCTTTCATCTTAAATTGGTAGTTGAGTGTAATCTCCTATCTCCTATTTCGGCTAATCGAGTGCACTCGATTCAACGATCGTAGAAGCCGATTCACGGTATCTAGTGCGCTAGATCAACGTACGAAGAATCGTAGATCTTTGAACACGGTATAGTGCGCTGTCAACGTGTTTGAGATAGCTATAATTCGGTATCTTCAGATCAACGAATTTGGGCATTTTGATGTTCATCAATCCACCGATTGCTATTTTCACCGATTGACGTTTATTTTGATTAATCCGCTGCGTCAGATATTGTGGATTATCTATCTATGTGTATATAGATAATAGAATTGAATTGTTTTAACTTTAAAATAACTTGGACCTAAAAGATGGCGTTTTGGATTTCGATGAGACTGGGAACGGGTTTCCAAATTTGGATATCCAAAAAACACATCGATCCAAATTAATGATAGGTCGTGAATCTCAAGTGAAGAAGAAGATTCAAAGTGCAAGGGTTATCGTCATTAACTCTGAGGGTGATTCCAAAATGAGTGTAACGAGATAATGCCTTTGGTTTCGTTCGAACTCGGAACGAACTTGTATGGATTGAATGCTTTCAAAATATCGTCAGGTGGACGATGAGCATTCTAAGAGATGTGTTCTCTAAAGGCAATCGTAGCCTCAAGCCACATCAACTGGGAATGGCTAAAACAGGGGAGGTGCATCATGGCTAAGTGGGTAGCACCCAAGTAGGATGAGATGAATCCCTGTCTAGAGGCCCTTTTTTATTCAGCTTAGTGGGCAGTTAGTATGCGCACCAATTACGGGGTTGTCTTGTTCGGGACTATCTAGCAAGGGATGGTTTCGGCCTTGTGTTGCAGGGGATTTTGGGTAGATCCTCGGTATGGTGATCTAAGCCCCGTACTATGACGGGCGGTACCCCAGTAGCCCTGCCATTGATGGAAACCCATTCTTCCTACATGCACTTACGGTTTTGATTGTATTACCCACTTTGTGGCTAGTATGCTGCAATTTAATGAATGTAATAATTTCGGCTGTATCTTATTTACTTGAAAACCCAGGACCCTATTATAATATCACTGGATTTCCTATCAAATGTTTTGGTTAGCATAAGGTAAAAACTTACCCATGTTTATGTGTGGGGAGTCTTACGTGATACCTTTTCTTTTAAAAGGTTTTCAAAGTTATGCAACTTTAACCTGTTATTCACACCAGACCCATGTCTGACCCGCAGTTTATTTCTGTTTTTCTTAAACTCTTGGATACTCAAATTTTACGAGCGGCCAAGGGACTCAGGTTAGCTTTAATGAATTGTGGAGGAGCAATGGAGCAGGAGGCTTCAATGTTGTATATATATAGTTTTCCGCTGTGTGATCTCTGAGTCGTTTGCTTGAGTTGTATTTATACTGTAATAACTAGACAGGTGTTTACAACTATTTAGTATGTAATGTATAATCTATGTAACTCTGATTAATGTTGTAAACTATGTAATATTTATGTGATTTATATAATTTATTCGTTCCGCTGTTTAGATTCTGATGTTGTTTCTTTCTTTCTTCTCTATCTTTTCTCTTTTCTAACCTTTTCTTTCTTATTAATGATGCATCATTCTATGGAATGAATTGCATGTCGTTACATTTAAGGTATGGGACTTAAATGTTTTATATATTTATAAAAGGAGAAGGGGCATTTTGTAAATAATTCGAATAGTGTTTTCATGTATTTCAACGGTACTTTTAGAAATAAAGAAATCAACAACCAATCAGATTTTGACAAACAAGGCTGGGTAGTGGAAAAGGACTATTTTAAATGTCAATTTTAACTGTTTTTATTGCGCCTCTTTCGGCACTATGCTTTCGACCATGTTCCATCGCCACCATCACTTTCAAAACCAATGTGCATGGCATCAAAGATGGTGCACAGTGAATTGGATATAGGTGGAAGGTATGCTGTTGAAACAACGGGTTTCGATGGGTTCGAAGCGCTATTTTGCTTTCAAATGGAAATGCACCTGCCTTATCTTCGATGGAAATGCTTTCGACTTTGTTAGCTTCTGACTGGGTCAGTTTGTTTTAAAGGAATGGTTTCGAAAGAGGTTGCACCTTTTTTTAAGTAAATGCTTTTGAGGGGGTCGAAACCCTAACTACTGCTTTTCTTACCTTTCGAAATAGAGTTTTCAAAGGGAATACTTTGTTTTTAGAACTAAGTCGCTTCTCCAATGCTTTCGAAGGGACTGTTTTCAACACCATCACTACTTTTCTTAGGAAACAACTTTCGAAAGAATGCTTTAGACTTAAATGTTTTATGACCTTTTTTCTCAATTGAAGGTAGAATCCAAAAGGTTTCGAAGGAGATAGTTTTAAATGGTTTCGAAAAGTTGTTCCATATGTTTTACTTGAACCCAAATGGTTTCGAAAGGTTTTATGGTTTAAAGCCTTTGAAAGGTTTTAATGAAGATTTCGAAAGGGGTTATTCCCTAGTGGTTTCGAATGGTTTTAAGGAAGGTTTCGAAAGGGATGGTTCCCAGTGGTTTTGAAAGGTTTGAAAAGAAAGGTTTTTCCTATGTTTTCGAAAGTCTTAAGTGTTTTAAAGATAAGATGTAAAAGGTTTTAATGCTTTCGAAGGAAAGGATTTTCAATGAATTTGAAAGGGTTGCTTTCAAGGGTTACGAAAGGGGTACTTTCAATGCTTTCGAAAGGGTTGTTTAATGGTTTTAAACAAAGGTTTCAAATGTATTACCTTGGCAATATGGCCTAAGTTTTTTTAAGTTAAAAATGGTTTTAAATTATTTTGGAGGGATAGGTAATCACCATTATATTTCATCAACATTATTTTGGATAAAGTATATGTAACATGGCAAATAGCTTAGAGTAAAGTAAAGAATGTATTTTCCTTATATAAGTATGATTTAAAAGGTTAAATCATTTTGAAAAAGTTTTCAAGGAAAATGGTAAAAGGTAGTTGACCCTAAAAATTGACTCAGATTAGAAGACTAGATGGGAATATTGTAGGGTCGCGCCTTATATTCATTAACTATTAGCCCCTAGCTAATTCAGTCCAAAATTCTAGTATGTAAGGCTTAGTCACGGGAAAGACTAAAATATGGTTACACACAGAAAAGAATATTTATGTATAGAGATAGGTTATTGGCGAGCCCACAAAACCATTAGGATCAGTTGATCCTTGTGAAAGTAAATTAAGGACAGACCGTCTAGAAGTTTGTCTAACAGATGATTAGACCATTTGATATTTTGTCTGGTAGGTCCGAGTCAGCCAAGGGTTACTAGTTAGCCAAAAAAAAACTACATTTTTTTAGACACATAGTCCATTTATTACCTGTTTTAATAGCATAAAGGATATTTCTGTTGTTAATATAATTAATTTAATTAAACAATTTGGCGTAGGATTTTGATTTGCAAAATATGTTTTTAAAGGAGTTAGTGAGGGGAAGCCTATTTCGCTAAGCGGAGTGGTCTCACTTAATATCAGTAAGTCGAGATGTAATAGTATTATTCACACCAGGCTTTATATCTGACTCGTAGTTTCTGTTTTTCCCTTAAACTCTCGGGTGGTCAAAATTGTTTTAGGTAGGAAGAGAGTTGAGGTTTATAGATTTTAGTAGGCTGGCGAATAAAGCTTACGAAGATGAGCAATTGGCTGATGGATAGCTATTTAGGAGTTGCTATTTCTCTTTTATTACAGATAGCTATATGGACTCTGGTCAACCAAGGGGGCATCATCTTATGTCACTCTTGGCGTATTTATGTAATAATTATATTTGATCCGAACCTAGAAAAGCGATGGAATTATGTAACTGGATATGAAACATGTTTTTTGATATTTATTCAGAAATGTTTTTTTTTTTTGAATATGTGATTTCATTTCATGTTCAACTACCTTTGATATTATAGATACATTTAGTATTACCGTATTTTGTCACCGAAAGTTAATGCTATAGATGATTACAGCATATGTAGCATTTAGCTTTTAGCCTCCAGATACGACATGTTACAGCTTGATATCAGAGCATAGGTTTATGAAAAACTTTAAACTAAAAATGAATTTTGGAAACGTAACCCTAAGGGATTATAGATTAGATTGGGGCAAAGGATAACGCTATAGTAATGTACTTGTATTTGCAATGTATAAGCATACGCTTTATCTCCGGTCTCCTATCTCTATTAGGTTATCAATTTGTATCTCAATTAGGTTTGAATAAAGATAGGATGCTGGAAGAGGAAGAGTTAGCCCAAGAGGGGAATGCACGGTTGCAAATAGAAACACCAAACCTAATATAAGGAGAAACCAAGGTCAGGCACAAGTAGAGAATGTGTATGTCGGAGTCCCTCAAGTTGATATGGGGCTATGTATCGGTTTTTCGTAAATATGATGCAAGTAGGTGTTGCTGGTGGAGCGGTAGGAGGAAATGCTGGAGTGGGAGTTCAAAAAGCTTCGGTGGCCAAAAATTATGTTGTACAGAGTAAAGACTATGTTAGGCTTGGAGGAGAGCCATTTACCGAAACTGAAGGTGCTATTGAGGTGTAACGACCCAACTTCCACACTCCAGGAAGTCGCATCGCTAAGAAGAAAGAAAGGGATAGAAAAGAAAAAAGAAAGAAAAGAAAGAACAGACAACATCAGAATCTCACAGCGGAATCGAGTAAATTATAATATATCATATAAAACATTACATAGTATCATATACATCAGAGTACTACAGCTAATACAACACAAACTAGACAGTTGTAAACATCTGTCTAGCAATTACACTTCAAGTACATCAGAGAAACAGACTCAACTCAAACACAGCGGAACCACTAAATATATCTACACGCTGAAGCCTCCTGCTCCATTATCTCCTCCAGAACTCGTCAAAGCAATCCTGAAACACTTGACTACTCATACGTAATATGAGTACCCAAGAGTTTAATAAAACACAAAATAAACACTCAGGTCAGACAGGGGTCTGGTGTGAGTAAACAGGGATAAAAGTTGCTTAACTTTAGAAAATCCTTTGAAACAAAAGGTATCACGTAAGACTTCCCACACATAAACATGGAAAAGTTTTTACCTTACGCTAACCAAAACATTTGATAGGAAATCCAGTGATATTACAATAGTGTCTAGGGTTTTCAAAATAAAATATAGAAATAGCTGGAATGCTTACATCTCACGTTCCAACATAGTTGGGCACAATCAAAACCGTACAGGCACTTATTGGATTATGGATTCCATCAATGGCAGGGCTACTGGGTACCGCCCATCACAGTACGTGGCCTAGATCAACGTACCGAGGAGTACTCCCACTCCCCTACAACACAAGGTCGGACCCATTCCTTACTGAATAGTTCCGAACAAGACAACCTCGCAGTTGGCGCGCGATTCCAACTGCCCACACAGCCGAATAAAAAGGGACCTCTAGACAGGGGAAAATCTTGCTCTCAAGTGGGTCCTACCCATGAAGCCTTGCTGCACCTCCCCTGTTTTAGCCATTCCTGGTGGATGAAGCTTGAGGCTACGATTACCTTTTAGGACATATCAAATCTTAGAATGCTCATCGTCCACCTGACGATGTTCTGAAAGCATTCAATCCATACAAGTTCGTTCCGGGTTCGAACGAAACCAAAGGCATTATCTCGTTACACTCGTATTGGAATCACCCTTAGAGTTAACGACGATAACCCTTGCACCCTAAATCACCATCTCGAACTTATATGTACTATTCCGTCAAACTCATTACGGAATAACCCACAGGGTTATATTGACGTATAGCCCTTACACCTCGAGTCTTCACTTGCTCCACTTGGATTAACGACCTAACGTTTAATTGGAATCGATGTGGTTTTCGGATATCCAAATATGGAAACCCGATCCTGGTCTCACCGAAACCAAACGCCATCTTAATGTCTAAGTTGTACTTAAGGGTTTTAAACAATTAACTTATTTCATTATTATCTAATTCACACAGATAGATAAACTATATATCACAATAGATAATCATATTCATAACATAAACAGACAATCTGTATCATCCATAAACAGATAATCATCTCAACCAAATAATCCATCACAAACCATCATACCTAAACCAAGCATTCATATCATACAAATACGGCTCATCTCATTACTGACATAACAACATTCAATCAATAACATCCACAAGCAATGATTTATTAATCATCAACTATAATTAATTTAAATGAACTAAATTAATTACAACCATCTCAAATTAATTTAAATTAATTTAATTACTCATTTAAATCCTGCTTAACATCCATTAATTAATTAACCCAGTTAATTAATTAATCACTAAGTATTTAACTTGATTAAACAACTTTGATTAATCATTCACTAATTACAATGAGTAATTAGTCTTTAATTAATTTCATAAATTAATTAACCTTAATCATAAGTAATCAACATTTAATTACTCATTTATTAATTAATTATAATTAATTATATTTATTCTTAATTAATTTCAATTAATTAATCACTTATTTAATTAGTTATTACTTAATTAAACAATCCCTAATTACATCATTAATTATAATAATTAATGATCTTTAATATTTAAATAAATTACTTAATTAAAATTAATTACATTTTGTAATTAAATCAAATCATTAATCACCTTGATTAATACTAAATTTAGTAATTAACTATCTTTAATTACTCATTAACAAATTAATTATCCAATAATTAATCATTAATTAATTCCTTAATTAATTACAAAAGTAATTATCCAAATTACTAATTACATTTCAGTAATTATCATTATTACTTCTCTAAGTAATCCTGCTCCATTAATTACATTAAGTAATTATACTTAAATCATCAAATGATTTATTTAAATTAATTAAACTATATTAATTAACTTAATTAAATTACAATATTAAAATTAATTACAATAAGTAATTAAATCCATAATTACTTTAACAATTAATTATATTCAATTAATTAATCTAGTTAATTATCAAAATTAATTACATTAATTAATTACTAAATTATCCCTAGATAATTATCACCAATTTTTAATTAACAACATTTCCATAATTACATACTTAAGAAAATTTGAGTTAGATTAATTATCAATAAATCCTTTCTACTTAATATTAATCTAAATCATTATTTAAAAATCAAATAATTAAGTAAAATCCTTAATTATTTTAAATATTTTCAAAATAATTTAAATTACTTATCAAATGACTCATTTAAATTCAAAATGTATTAAAACAATACATTTCTAAAAATTAAATTCAAATTCTAATTTATTTAAAGATTCAAATGTTTAATTATTTAAACATTAATTCCAAAAATAATTATAAACCTTAAAATAAAAATGTATGTTTAAACAACATTCATTACTTAAATATAAAAGAAAGATTTACATAACTTACTTGATTAAAATTAATTAAGTTTTGTAACTTGATTGATTATTTCAATTTCAAATTTGATTATGACTTCATATTTTAATTCAACACTAATGGAAACTAAATTCTTTCAAGTATTTTAAAACTTATTTGAAATCAAATTTCATTTTCAACTCTATTTTGAAAACATTTGAATATGTTCATCATTTTTTTTACAAACTGGTTTTGAAATCAAAACTGTTTCCAAAGAAAATTTGAAAAACTGATTTTAACTAAATTTTCAAAACCAATTTAAATCTTGTTTAAATCATTTAAATCTGCTCAAAATTTAAAACATACAAAACTTGTTTAAATCAAATTCTGGTTTTTAGAAAACCAAACCTGAAACTGTTTTAACATTGATTTTAAACTGAAGTTTAATCTTGTTTAAATTTAAGATTTCATTCATTTTTTTTTAAACTTTTGAATTCAAAACTACATTTGAATTCAGATTCAAGTTATACTTGAATCAAGTTGCAATTTAAAATATGAATTTTATTTAAAAATTTCTTAAAACTGCAAAACTACCTGGATTTGAAACTGTTTAAAATCTTGACCTAAAACTGAATTTAAACCTTGTTTAAATTTTAAAATTTTCATTTTTGAAACCTTGAACTCAAAACTTCACTTGAATTCAGTTTCAAGTTAAACTTAAATCAAACCCTGCAATAGAATTTGAATTTCATTCAAATTTTTTTTAAAAAAAACTGCAAACTCTCCGGTTTAACACCTGAAGCTAACTTACCCGAGAAACTCAACCATTTACTTCGAGTTCTTCAATACCCTACTTCGAGTCAGAAGCACATAGACCCGAGGGATGACTCGAGTCAAAAACCCTGCACTACAGAAGTTCACCAGGACTTCAACTACCCAAACCTGTCATCATCTTGCAATCACATCACCGATCACCAGACCACTTACAACTCCAGCTAATGACTCATCTACAACCCCTCTGCAACATCCCAAATTCCCCTCCTACTCGATGCAACAGAGAGAAGGTGCAGACCCTCAAAACTTCAACACTACATCCCTTAAAACAGTGGTTTTGAAAACCTGGAAACACCCAAATATCAAAACCTGACAAAAACAATTTCCAACTCCTCTCTCTCTGATCATCTATCACCAACTTACCCCATTCACACCACAATACACCACTAACATGAAGAACCTAACACCCAAAATCCACTAACTTAATAGATTAATCCAAATTTCCATTTTCTGTTTTAAACAGAAATGCTAATTTACACAGCCAACCCTAAAAGATGAAACTTGTTTTAAAATTTATGTTTTCTAATATACATTCATGTTATAATCTAGATTAAATAAATTTCAGATGTTTGGTACTTCTCAATTAAACAAAAAAAATGTCAGTATGTGTTACAGAGACAACAATTAAATTTTTAATTTAGCTAAATCATGATTTTCAAATCTAAATCAGTACTAAACATACACATTTTGTTTACATATCAATCCTAACAGAGAACTAAACTCAGAGATAAAGGTTTTATTTTTATAATCTTAGTAAAATAAAAACAGAAATAAAACAACAGGTATGCAGATTCATAGCATCAGCTACACACATATACATATTTACCTATGTATGCACAAAACACCATGACAACACAAGATCAATTCAACAAGCTTACTTTTATCAGACACATGCACAGATTATTTAAAACAACTTTCAATTGTGAAGTTATTTATCAAAAATGAAGATGCTGCAGTTTCAAATCATAGCAGTTTAATTTGATTTTTGCATGACAGTTTTGTTAAACTTGAGTTTTAGTATATCACTTAAGCATTTAATTTAAAAGAAGAATCTGTTTTTGAAATAGAAGTTTACTCACATTATTTATGAAGATGCAGATCCAATTTCCAGAAACTACATATTCAAATGCATTTGAAATCTGGGTTTTGCAAGTTGAAGTTGCTTTTCCTGTTGATGTATGCATGCAGACTCCATTCAAATGCACAGATTTGAAGTTGATCTTCTAATTTGATGCAGAAATATGGCATGCAGAACCCAAAACTTCATTGCTCAGATTTGCAGAATTTGATTGAAGATTGGTTTGTACTTTGAAGATGTATGTTTTGCAGAAATTTGAAGTTGAGTGCAGATTTGATTGAAGTTTGTTTTTTGAAGAAATTGATTTGTAGATTTGAAGATGAATGCAAATATGAAGTTGTTTTGCATTGGTGTTTTTTATTTACTGCAATTTGATTCTCAGATTTTCAATTTTGAAGAAAATGTTTTAACAAATAAATTACTATGTTTCTCCTATCAAAAATTTAAATAATGAGAATTAAAACAATTGCCACTTGTTGTATTATTATGTTAAATGTTTACAAGTGTCTATTTAATAGTTTAAGAATTTAACATATGTTCATTTAAATATTTAAAAGCAATTTTAACTTATAAATGTATTTGAATTATCTTAAAACATATCTAATTTATTTTGAGCAAGTTACAAATGTTTATTCACACTAGCCTTTAAATAAATATATATACACTATGAACTTCTTTATAAAACTATACATTTCAAATGTTTGTTTAATTATTTTTCAAAATAATATTCTTTATAAAACAAAATTTCAAAAGAAAAGATTTTTAAAAGAAGAAAGATGTTGAGTTTATCTTATTCAAGAAAAACAGTTTTTAAAATAAACAAAATAAAATAAACTTTTATTATAAAACAAAATTTAAACTATATTTATTTTTATAAACAAAATAAATGCTCACTTACATCTATGGAAATTATAAGAAAGATTTTTAAAACAAACTTTTGAAAAGTTTACAATTTAAATCAAATTAAATCAATTTACAATTTATACAATTATATATAACATTAGAAAATATCCTTTATTTAATATAAATTAAAATTAAAACCAAATCCTCTATTTACAATGTATAAACATTTATACATTATAAATAAATATTTATAAATCAGTTTAGAAGGATAAATTATTACTTAAATATTTTAAACATTCGAAAAGAATATCATTTAACAAACTAATTAATTATTAATTTTCAAAAGAGAATTCCAGTTTAAATTAATTTATTAAATCAATATTTCACATTTTAAAATAATTATTAAAGAAATTATTATATAATTATTGCCTAAATTTTCAGGACATCACATTCCTCCCCCCTTAAAAGAATTTCGTCCCCGCAATTTAAAAGCAAAGGTAATTTAATAATCTCATACAGATTTTAAATTTAAAAGAGCTAACAAATACTAGCAACCATAGCAATCAATTCAAACAAACAATTCTAATTATCCAGACAAAATCCTGGGTAGAATTTCCTAGAGTTTCCCAAGTACAAACACCGGGACACTCGCCCTACAGAATCTAAACTAGCTACAACACTCAGATCTAGAGCTCCTATACATCTTGATCTACAAATCTAAACAGAATACAGGACTACAGACAAGTCCTGATCAACTCCCAAATTTCTTAGAATTACTGATTCTAAAACCAGGAATAAATCATACACGTACTCACTCAGAGATACGTGAAAAACAAAACAAATTCCAGCCATCCGAACTGGAAATTCAATCCTGTAGATCAAACGCTTAACTCTCAAGAGAAAACAGAAAGATCCAATACTCATATCCACAAATCTCTCCTGACGATCCTGGGCTGCCTTAACTTCTAGGTCAATCAAAATCCACCACACAAACCCTACTACAGATATCAGAAGACTTCAAACAAACTACTCTATCTGGAAAACAAACAGATACAAAACAATCAAGTCTCCAGATCCAAAATGAATTTCCTGTAGAAATCCTCTGATCCAAAACAAAACTCAAATTCCCAAAGAATCGGGTGCTCCTATTCTGGAATAGCTGCCACCATGCATCCACTGCGCAACTCTGATTTAAGAATGCTGTTGATGAACACAAGTATAAACTTGATCAACTTATCCCGGAATATTGTTCATCAAATTCCATAAATCTCAGTGACCTATCCGATTCACTCACAACACACAGCAAAAATTCAACCAGAAAACAGATCCGATAAATCCTTCCAACTTAAACAGATCACACTCAAAGAATCTCCTACAATGCTGAATCACCGGTAAAGCTCCAAGAATCAAGTCGATACAGAACTCAATCTCTTGATACGGATGCAAATCTCAACTCCTTCGAAGATATCCAGAAAATACCACTTCAATAACTCAAACATCCTCTAAAGATGCTTCAATCCAAATAAAGATCACTCAGAGAACTTTCGAACCATCGCAAGTCACTTTTGCGATTGCACTCAGTTCAGATTCCAAGAAATCGTTCTCACTTCAACAATCAGAACAGCTAAAGCCTTCAAAAGAAGAAACTAGTGGTCCACCTCTTAACCACTAACATCACACCCAAGTGAGCTTCCAGAAGAAATGGACAAGCTCCACCATCTGCCCGGACTTCTGACAGAAGAATCACAGAGATTTCTGAACCATCGAAGGACGGCCACCCACTGCTGTTACTACTGCCAAAAACTTCCTTATCCAAAAGCTCATCGAACCTCAAACCTACACCAGCCTCTTCACAATAGAGCCTTCCAAATAGACAGATATCTCTCAGGAAACTCGCTCCCAAACCAAGCTCAAAACACTCAGCCAAACTGAGTCTCAAACTCAAATATAGACAGAACTCCTTCCTAAGGTTACCAAAATACCAATGCAGGCTTCAGAACTCCCAACTGATCCAAACTCAAGAAAAATAACTCACATGAGTGCAACCAAGCTTACAATCCAAAATAAACTCCGAATCTTAAAAAGATTTCCTTCAGAGATTAGTGAAATCTTTCTCACCAAACTGCAAAACTACTCAAGATACCCAATACTGCCCTAGCAGACCACTTCCAACCTCAAACACTCGAACTCTAACCATTGGTAGTTGTGTTACACACACCACTACCCTATCTATCTTTATTACTTATATTGGAAAACCTGAACAGGTAACCCAATCTAATAGGTAGAAATAAATAAATAAATAAATAAATATATATATATATATATATATTCAAAATTACAAATACGCTCTCTCAAGAAGGACACCACTACAGAGTCTAGGCATTCGCTCAACCTAGAGCTCTGATACCACAATGTAACGACCCAACTTCCACACTCCAGGAAGTCGCATCGCTAAGAAGAAAGAAAGGGATAGAAAAGAGAAAAGAAAGAAAAGAAAGAACAGACAACATCAGAATCTCACAGCGGAATCGAGTAAATTATAATATATCATATAAAACATTACATAGTATCATATACATCAGAGTAGAACAGCTAATACAACACAAACTAGACAGTTGTAAACATCCGTCTAGCAATTACAATTCAAGTACATCAGAGAAACAGACTCAACTCAAACACAGCGGAACCACTAAATATATCTACACGCTGAAGCCTCCTGCTCCATTATCTCCGCCAGAACTCGTCAAAGCAATCCTGAAACACTTGACTACTCATATGTAATATGAGTACCCAAGAGTTTAATAAAACAGAAAATAAACACTCATGTCAGACAGGGGTCTGGTGTGAGTAAACAGGGATAAAAGTTGCTTAACTTTAGAAAATCCTTTGAAACAAAAGGTATCACGTAAGACTTCCCACACATAAACATGGAAAAGTTTTTACCTTACGCTAACCAAAACGTTTGACAGGAAATCCAGTGATATTATAATAGTGTCTAGGGTTTTCAAAATAAAATACAAAAATAGCTGGAATGCTTACATCTCACGTTCCAACATAGTTGGGCACAATCAAAACCGTACAGGCACTTATTGGATTATGGATTCCATCAATGGCAGGGCTACTGGGGTACCGCCCGTCACAGTACGTGGCCTAGATCAATGTACCGAGGAGTACTCCCACTCCCCTGCAACACAAGGCCGGACCCATTCCTTACTGAATAGTTCCGAACAAGACAACCTCGCAGTTGGCGCGCGATTCCAACTGCCCACACAGCCGAATAAAAAGGGACCTCTAGATAGGGGAAAATCTTGCTCTCAAGTGGGTGCTACCCGCGAAGCCTTGCTGCACCTCCCCTGTTTTAGCCAATCCCGGTGGATGAGGCTTGAGGCTACGATTACCTTTTAGGACATATCAAATCTTAGAATGCTCATCGTCCACCTGACGATGTTCTGAAAGCATTCAATCCATACAAGTTCATTCCGGGTTCGAACGAAACCGAAGGCATTATCTCGTTACACTCGTATTGGAATCACCCTCAGAGTTAACGACGATAACCCTTGCACTCTAAATCACCATCTCGAACCTATAAGTACTATTCTGTCAAACTCATTACGGAATCACCCACAGAGTTATACCGACGTATAGCCCTTACACCTCGAGTCTTCACTTGCTCCACTTGGATTAACGACCTAACGTTTAATTGGAATCGATGTGGTTTTCGGATATCCAAATATGGAAACCCGATCCCGGTCTCACCGAAACCAAACGCCATCTTAATGTCCAAGTTGTACTTAAGGGTTTTAAACAATTAACTTATTTCATTATTATCTAATTCACACAGATAGATAAACTATATATCACAATAGATAATCATATTCATAACATAAACAGACAATCTGTATCATCCATAAACAGATAATCATCTCAACCAAATAATCCATCACAAACCATCATACCTAAACCAAGCTTTCATATCATACAGATACGGCTCATCTCATTACTGAGATCACAACATTCAATCAATAACATCCACAAGCAATGATTTATTAATCATCAACTATAATTAATTTAAAATGAATTAAATTAATTACAACCATCTCAAATTAATTTAAATTAATTTAATTACTCATTTAAATCCTACTTAACATCCATTAATTAATTAACCCAGTTAATTAATTAATCACTAAGTATTTTACTTGATTAAACAACTTTGATTAATCATTCACTAATTACAATGAGTAATTAGTCTTTAATTAATTTCATAAATTAATTAACCTTAATCATAAGTAATCAACATTTAATTACTCACTTATTAATTAATTATAATTAATTATATTTATTCTTAATTAATTACAATTAATTAATCACTTATTTAATTAATTATTACTTAATTAAACAATCCCTAATTACATCATTAATTATAATAATTAATGATCTCTAATATTTAAATAAATTACTTAATTAAAATTAATTACATTTAGTAATTAAATCAAATCATTAATCACCTTGATTAATACTAAATTTAGTAATTAACTCTCTTTAATTACTCATTAACAAATTAATTATCCAATAATTAATCATTAATTAATTCCTTAATTAATTACAAAAGCAATTATCCAAGTTACTAATTACATTCCAGTAATTATCATTATTACTTCTCTAAGTAATCCTCCTCCATTAATTACATTAAGTAATTATACTTAATCATCAAATGATTTATTTAAATTAATTAAACTAAATTAATTAACTTATTTAAATTACAATATTAAAATTAATTACAATAAGTAATTAAATCCTTAATTACTTTAACAATTAATTATATTCAATTAATTAATCTAGTTAATTATCAAAATTAATTACATTAATTAATTACTAAATTATCCCTAGATATTTATCACCAATTTTTAATTAACAACATTTCCATAATTACATACTTAAGAAAATTTGAGTTAGATTAATTATCAATAAATCCTTTCTACTTAATATTAATCTAAATCATTATTTAAAAATCGAATAATTAAGTAAAATCCTAAATTATTTTAAATATTTTCAAAATAATTTAGATTACTTATCAAATGACTCATTTAAATTCAAAGTGTATTAAAACAATACATTTCTAAAAATTAAATTCAAATTCCAATTTATTTAAAGATTCAAATGTTTAATTATTTAAACATTAATTCCAAAAATAATTATAAACCTTAAAATAAAAATGAATGTTTAAACAACATTCATTACTTAAATATAAAAGAAAGATTTACATAACTTACTTGATTAAAATTAATTAAGTTTTGTAAATTGATTGATTATTTCAATTTCAAATTTGAATTAACACTTCATATTTTAATTCAATACTAATGGAAACTAAATTCTTTCAAGTATTTTAAAACTTATTTGAAATCAAATTTCATTTTCAACTTTATTTTGAAAACATTTGAATATGTTCATCATTTTTTTTTTACAAACTGGTTTTGAAATCAAAACTATTTCCAAATAAAATTTGAAAAACTATTTTTAACTAAATTTTCAAAACCAATTTAAATCTTGTTTAAATCATTTAAATCTGCTCAAAATTTAAAACATATAAAACTTGTTTAAATCAAATTCCGGTTTTTAGAAAACCAAACCTGAAACGTTTTTAACATTGATTTTAAACGGAAGTTTAATCTTGTTTAACTTTAAGATTTCATTAATTTTTTTAAAACTTTTGATCAAAACTACCTTTGAATTCAGATTCAAGTTATACTTGAATCAAGTTGCAATTTAAAATATGAATTTTATTTAAAAATTTCTTAAAACTGCAAAACTACCTGGATTTGAAACTGTTTAAAATCTTGACGTAAAACTGAATTTAAACCTTGTTTAAATTTTAAAATTTTCATTTTTGAAACCTTGAACTCAAAACTTCACTTGAATTCAGTTTCAAGTTAAACTTAAATCAAACCCTGCACTAGAATTTGAATTTCATTCAAATTTTTTTTAAAAAAAGCTGCAAACTCTCTGGTTTAACACCTGAAGCTAACTTACCCGAGAAACTCAACCATTTACTTCGAGTTCTTCAATACCCTGCTTCGAGTCAAAAGCACATAAAACCGAGGGATGACTCGAGTCAAAAACCCTGCACTACAGAAGTTCACCAGGACTTCAACTACCCAAACCTGTCATCATCTTGCAATCACATCACCGATCACCAGACCACTTACAACTCCGGCTAATGACTCATCTATAACCCATCTGCAACATCCCAAATTCCCCTCCTATCGATGCAATAGAGGGAAGGTGCAGACCCTCAAAACTTCAACACTACATCCCTTAAAACAGTGGTTTTGAAAACCTGGAAACACCCAAATATCAAAACCTGACAAAAATAATTTCCAACTCCTCTCTCTCTCTCTTTGATCATCTATCACCAACTTACCCCATTCACACCTCAATACACCACTAACATGAAGAACCTAAACACCCAAAATCCACTAACTTAATAGATTAATCCAAATTTCCATTTTCTGTTTTAAACAGAAATGCTAATTTACACAGCCAACCCTAAAAGATGAAACTTGTTTTAAAATTTATGTTTTCTAATATACATTCATGTTATAATCTTGATTAAATAAATTTCAGATGTTTGGTACTTCTCAATTAAAAAAAATGTCAGTATGTGTTGCAGAGATAACAATTAAATTTTTAATTTAGCTAAATCATGATTTACAAATCTGAATCAGTACTAAACATACACATTTTGTTTACATATCAATCCTAACAGAGAACTAAACTCAGAGATAAAGGTTTTCTTTTTAAAATCTTAGTAAAATAAAAATAGATATAAAACAACAGGTATGCAGATTCATAGCATCAGCTATACACATATACATATTTACATATGTATACACAAAACTTCATCACAACACAAGATCAATCCAACAAGCTTACTTTTATCAGACACATGCACAGATTATTTAAAACAACTTTCAATTGTGAAGTTATTTGTCAAAAATGAAGATGCTGCAGTTTCAAATCATAGTAGTTTAATTTGATTTTTGCATGACAGTTTTGTTGAACTTGAGTTTTAGTATATCACTTAAGCATTTAATTTAAAAGAAGAATCTGTTTTTGAAATAGAAGTTTACTCACATTATTTATGAAGTTGCAGAGCAAATAGATGCAGATCCAATTTCCAGAAACTGCATATTGAAATGCATTTGAAATCTGGGTTTTGCAAGTTGAAGTTGCTTTTCCTGTTGATGTATGCATGCAGACTCCATTCAAATGCACAGATTTGAAGTTGATCTTCTAATTTGATGCAGAAATATGGCATGTAGAACCCAAAACTTCATTGCTCAGATTTGCAGAATTTGATTGAAGATTGGTTTGTATTTTGAAGATGTACGTTTTGCAGAAATTTGAAGTTGAGTGCAGATTTGATTGAAGTTTGTTTTTTGAAGAAATTGATTTGCAGATTTGAAGATGAATGCAAATATGAAGTTGTTTGCAGATTTTGTAGCTGGCATTGGGGTTTTTGATTTAATGCAATTTGATTCTCAGATTTTCAATTTTGAAGAGAATGTTTTAACAAATGAATTACTATGTTTCTCCTATCAAAAATTTAAATAATGAGAATTAAAACAATTGCCACTTGTTGTATTATTATGTTAAATGTTTATAAGTGTCCATTTAATAGTTTAAGAATTTAACATATGTTCATTTAAATATTTAAAAGCAATTTCTAACTTATAAATGTATTTGAATTATCTTAAAACATATCTAATTTATTTTGAGCAAGTTACAAATGTTTATTAACACTAGCCTTTAAATAAATATATATACACTATGAACTTCTTTATAAAACTATACATTTCAAATGTTTGTTTAATTATTTTTCAAAATAATTTCTTTATAAAACAAAATTTCAAAAGAAAAGATTTTTAAAAGAAGAAAGATGTTGAGTTTATCTTATTCAAGAAAAACAATTTTTAAAATAAACAAAATAAAATAAAATTTTATTATAAAACAAAATTTAAACTATATTTATTTTTATAAACAAAATAAATGCTCACTTACATCTATGGAAATTATAAGAAAGATTTTTAAAACAAACTTTTAAAAAGTTTACAATTTAAATCAAATTAAATCAATTTACAATTTATACAATTGTATATAAATTAAAATTAAAACCAAATCCTCTATTTACAATGTGTAAACATTTATACATTATAAATAAATATTTTTAAATCAGTTTAGAAAGATAAATTATTACTTAAATATTTTTAACATTCGAAAAGAATATTACTTAACAAACTAAATAATTATTAATTTTCAAAAGAGAATTCCAGTTTAAATTAATTTATTAAATCAATATTTCACATTTTAAAATAATTATTCAAGAAATTATTAAATAATTATTGCCTGAATTTCCGGGACATCACATGAGGTGCAGAACTAGTTGTTGCATTGCGAGAGGATTTTTGAAAATTTGGGTCTCAATGATGAGCAAAAGAGGAGGGTTGCATTGAGACAGCTTCAAGGAGCAGATTTACTCTAGTGGAATTGTAACGGGTGCGACTTTTCAACGCTCGAAAACCGACATGAATACGTCCACTGTATCAACTACCGAGCAGTCGAATGCTGGAAAACCGTACCGTTATGCTTAAAGAAGAAGAAAGAGGTAGAAGAAGAGAGAAAAAGATAGAACAGAACAGAAAGAAACAACAAAACAATATCAGAATCTCACAATCACAGCGGAACAACATATAATAGATAAATGAATAATCTTTAAACAAAGAACTATTTCAGTTATTACATTACATCATATTACACTACATTACATCATCAGAGTTTACAACAACAAACAACAACAAACAGCGGAAAAGAAATACTATATACTAGTGAATACGCCATGCCATCTAGCTTGCCTTCAGCAACTCTTGAATTCCAGAATAACCTGATAACCTAACTCTAGACTGCCCGTGTGGAAATTGGAGGGCACCCAGAGTTTAGGAAGGAAAACAATAAACTTCAGGTCAGTCATGGGACCGGTGTGAGAACTTAAAACAGTTATTTATCTTTTTAAAAACAAAAAACAAAACAGAGGATATTTTTTAAAGTCAATTCGAAATGCTTTTAAAAATGAAACTACCATAAGACCTCCCACCACACGCACAATGCAAACGCAGACTTGGAGGAGATTTCTTCTTATGTTAGTCAAAGATGCTTACTACGCAAAATCAAATCGTTTTTATATTATTATTAGTGCATAGTGTAGAAAACATTTCGAAAGTAGAACATAAATCTTAGCTAGCATAGGTACTATTATATTATTCCTACTATAGCTACAATATTAGATGGCAGGTTCTACAACTAAAACCGTACAAGGTTCATATTGTTTCTTTGGATTTCCAACAAATGGTCAGGCCAAGGAACTTCCCATTGCCACATAGGTACGCCTCTAGAAAGACGACCCGAGAACCTAACCGGATCTCTGCCAACACAAGGCCGGGTTACCCCTAACTGGGTAACTACTGACATGAATATGTCATTCCCCGATCGTAACCGATCTATATCCGAGAATCCTCGATTTCCAACAACCACAAAGCAATAAATTTGCAGCAACAACATAGGTTAAGTATCTGGGCTCCATACCATGATACCACCTCTATCCAGAAGGAATGACATACACTAAAGGGGCGCTACCCCTTAATAACCTTGTCGCATCCTTCCTGTTTTGACCATTTCCGGTGTGTGAGGTCCGACGAGGTCTCGTCCACAAAGCCACGCTTTATACAAAAGCTGTGCTTTGTTCAACAAATGCTCAACAGCACTTCGTATGCCACATTACCAATTTGGGAATATATCACTAGTAACCATCAACTACATAACCTCTAAGGGTGTTAGGCTAAGAGATTAAATTATCCGCCACCAACGGAAATATATTTGACAGAAACCTGCTTTACATCTCAAATTGTAATGTCAGACACACATCCATACAAGTCCGTTCCAGGATCGAACGGAACCGAAGGCACTTACAAAGAAGTCCTTGCAATCCGGATATTCACTAATCACGACCGGACTTCCCATCACAAAGGGTAATAAATATCTATATCGAAGATCAGCCGATGCAGAAACATTCGACGGTAATCCATCTTTTTTCACAAATATCCGGTCTTCAACATCGGTCATCAAATGCAATCCATAACGATGTATCACAT
Organism: Allium cepa; assembly: GCA_030765085.1. NCBI lineage: Eukaryota > Viridiplantae > Streptophyta > Magnoliopsida > Asparagales > Amaryllidaceae > Allium > Allium cepa. The sequence continues at coordinate 240,361,524 of CM060930.1, forward strand.
ATTCAAAATGGGTTATACGACCCCAAGGTCCTTTCCCGGCTAACCCGAATAGTGAGCGCTTATTTTGAAAATAAGTGTGGCATTCAAAATTCAAGTGATGCAGGCCAGCATCATGAGATCTTAGGTCGTTTAAGCGAGCTACGCACTAGCCGTGATCACAAGTTAAGTTTAAGTCGCGTGCGACTTAACAGAAGGAAGAATGGACGAGTTAAGGAAATAAAACCAGTGACTTATGATAGGTCGCTCAACGATCTAGCAAATCCTACGGACCGACCTAACTCTAACTACAAGTTACGACCAAACTTGAATATCTTAAGTCACGAAGTGTGTGGCGACTTACGACCTAACCTGCTTAGGGATGTAGTGCAAAGGGAAAGAACATGTGGTTTAGGTCGCTCGGAAATAGGTCGTGAAAACCTTGAGTCGTTGGGATGGTTTAGGTCGTTCAAATGGTAGGTCATATGAAGTGAAGCTTAGGTCGTCTACGAGTTAACAAGATAGCAGAACCTACTTTAAGTCGCGAGCGACCTAGATGCTTGCGACCTAACGATGAAGCAGTAAAACAAAAGGCCACGACTTAACAAGTTATGCGACCTAACATGTTACGACTTATCGAGGCCACGACCTAACGAGTTAAGTAATGTGTCACACTTTGAAACCTTAGATCGCTTACAAGTTAAGTCGTTCAGATCATAGGTCGCGGCCTCTACCTGTTCTAAGCCATTCCTACTTAAGTCGCTTCTACTAAGTCGTTCCACTTATAATGAATATTTTCCTTAAGTCGCTCAACGACCTAACCGAGAGTTCTTATGCCGTTGAAGTTTAAATCTCTAAGCCATCTTCTTAACCCGAAGTTCTTAGGTCGCCGTCGAAGCAAAGTCGTATGTCGTTGAAGCCTAGATCGCCCCTGCTGATAAGTCGTTGAGTCTTAAGTCGTGTGATATGTTGTATTTATTAACTTGAGTGTGTTGCAATATGTTAACTCGCGTTGTATCTGTTAGGACATTAATTCATTTGTTGTTTGTATTGTTTTGTTTTAGGATCGTATGTCGCTTTATGTGATAAGTCGCACTGTGTTGTAATGATTGGTCGTTACCGACCTTGTATAAGCCGTAGGTCGTCTTGTTGAGTCGTGTAGGTGTATTAAGTCGCTGCCGACTTATGATGTATGCCGAGTTATAAACTGCCTATAAATATGGGCATTATGTCATTGTAAAACTTGGTTAATTTTTTGAATAAAATTTCTTGTTGATTGCTGTGTGCTTTCATCTTAAATTGGTAGTTGAGTGTAATCTCCTATCTCCACTTTCGGTTATTCGAGTGCGCTCGAACCAACGATTGTTGAAGCCGATTTGCGGAATCAAGTGCGCTTGATCAACGCTTGAAGAATTGAAGATCTTCTTTCACGGTATCGTGCACGATCAACGTGTTAGAGATAGCTAGAATTCGGTATCTTCGGATCAACGAATTTGGGCATTTTGGTATTCATCAATCCACTGATTGCTACTTTCATCGATCCATATCGTTTTGTTATCATCCGCTGCGTCAGTTTTGGTATCAGAACTAGACTTAGCCAATCATAGCTAAGCCGAGAATTGGAGCCAATTTTTTTGAAGTTGAAGTTTAAAGTTTGGTGTTCATCGTGTTCATCTTGATGTTGCAACAAGAGGAGAACTTTCGATCCTTATTCTTTTGGATCAAAGTGGTGAAGTTTGTTTGAAGTGTTGAGGCCGAGCTAGTAGTTGGAGCCGTGCCTTGTTGTTTGTTGGAGGTGTTTCTTGTTGCCGAACCGAGCCAAGTGATAGTTGAGCCAAGTTAGGGTTGAGGCCGTGACTTGTTGCTTGCATTGAAGTTTGAGTCCGATTTGTTAAAGTTTTGTGAAATTCAATCATGCCGCCGAGAAGAGCTAATTGTCATCAAAATGTTGAAACATTGTATAGAAGAGAAGAAGCCGAGCTTATTGAACAACGTATTAATGAGAAATTTAATGAAGGCATTGGAAAGCTAGAGAAGTTGATGAATGATTTGAATCAAAGTCAAAGGAGGAGATCACCAGTCTCGAACCATGGAGGAAACAGAGTTTCGCCATCGGTTACAGAAGCGAGAAGGGTATCACCGCAATCTTTTAGAGAGAGAAGAGAAACATCAATTTCATCAAGGAGAGATCACCATGAATATGGACATGAAGAGAGAAGAGCTTATCGTGATTACGAGCATGAGCCATATGGTGATTATGAAAGAAGAGGTAGAGAGGACATGCATGATCATAGAAGAATCAATGATCAGAGTCGACAACGAAACTCATCTAATTTTGAAGAAGATAGTTATGGTGATAGTGGTTACTTTCGATATCCGAATCAAGGGCAAAGTCGATATAGAAATGTTGAAGAGAATAGTCATACACGGAAATCAAGGATGGGCACAGAAATTCCAGAATTCCGAGGTGGTCTACGAGCAGAGGAATTCTTTGATTGGTTGTCAAAGGTTGAAGAGATTTTTGCACTCCACAACGTTCCTGAAGATCGTCAAGTTAAGTTAGTTGCTGCAAGCTTGAGAGGAAGAGCTATGGACTGGTGGCAACAAACTAAATCAACCAGAGAGAGAATGAAGAAATCTAAAGTTGTCAAGTGGGATAAGATGAAAAGAATGATGAAAGCCAATTTCTTACCCTACAATTATCAAGCTCGTATTGATCAATAGTTGCAGAAGAGGAATCAAGGGAATCAAGGAAAGGGTGTGGTTATAAGACCCAACAACCAGAATGATGGTGTTCATTACAGTGGAAGTGTTTCTAAGATAATCAACAAACCAGTTGTACCTGGAATCGCTGAGACAAATGTTGATGAACGAATTAAGCGATATCATTATCAGGAGCCTGACCATAGAAGGATTGAATGTACGGTGCCCAAGAAGAAAGAATTAGCTGTGAAAAAAAGTGAAAACGAGGATGTGGATGATTCAACTGAAAGCGAGCCGGAAGAGGAAGAGGAACCGACTAGTCCAATATCATTCAGCGAGAGTGTTGAAGAAGCGGAAGGTAGTGCTGAGACATTGGTTAGGTATGAGGCAAGTAAAGAGCATAAAACTCTTGAGGAGGTTAAACCAATGTTGGAAGAGCTTGGAGAGGTTGGTCCTACAGAATCGTTCGCAGCCTTACCACTAAAGTTTGATAATAAAGATGAAGAGGTCGAGTTGGAGAACGAAGAATTTAATTTGTTGAGGAGGATTGACGAAGTTAACTTTTATCAATCACCACAATTTGATAACGATGAAGAATTTTTGTCAAGTGATGAGGGGAGTAACTTGTTGAGGAGGACTGATGTATTTGACTTTTACCAACCGCTGAAATTTGATGATAACGAAGAGATTGAGTCAAATTATGTGGATGTAGAAGTTGATTACTCGTTATTGCCAAAGTTTGATGTCGACAGTATTGAAGAAGAAATTGTATTCGGAGTGGGGAAAATTCATTTGACGATAGAGGATAATTGCTTGTCACCTAAGTTTGTGGATGAGAGCCAGCCAAGTATAATTTCCTTAGCTTCCGAGAAGCCCGAGCAAAGTGAGAATGAAACAGAAGAGAAGGCAGAATTAGATAGTTTGTTGTCTTTAAAAGAATTTGTCTATGAAATGAAAGATAATGATGATGATGAGTTATCAATGTTGATTGAATCCGGAAAAAGTTTTGATGTCGAGAATCTTGAGGAGAATGAAGTTTTTGAAGAATGTGAAGATGAAATGTCTAAGGAACTGCTTGAAGAAACTAACCCTGTATTTTTGGAAGAGTATGTGGAAATGAGGAATGAAGTGTTTGAATTGACCAAGCAAGGAGCGAGTGAAGATCTTGATGTTTTCGAGGAGGTTGGATCAGAATTCGATGAATCTGAAGTTGAATATTCTAAGGCATTATCCGAAGAGTTACCATCACTCCAGGACATTCAACCTCAAACTGAACTCGTACCAAATGCTATTTTGCTGCTAGGATCGTATGATCTTAAGAGTCTGAAAGAACAGGAAGAGAATGATGGCCAGTTAAAGTTGTCTGATGATGTCCACACTGCTATCATTGCCAATGTCAGATGCTTGGAACCATTTTATGAAACCAAATATGTTAAAGGAGAAGCGAGTGAGAGTTCATTTCAGTCAGGGGAGACGGATACAACACATCAAGGGAAGATTTTAGATGATGGCACATCGGAACGAGATAAGGCAAGACGAGAATCTGAGCACGAATCATCATACTTCTTCGGACAAAGTTTCCTAAATCGTTCCGTGATTTTAAATTTCCTTGTATCGTCTCACATTTTAGACACGTGTTGGTTTTATATCACATCTTCCTATGGGCACAAGCAATATAGTATACGACACTATTCTTATGAAGTTCTGTACTACATGAAGTGGATCTGGCATCTAGTGCTTAGTTTATTTCGCACCTTTTCATATGTCATTTCCCTCAGATCACTTCCTTATGCCGCCTGTCTGATGCCACGTCTGTTTATTTCCATGCATTCTTTATTTCAAACTACATCGTCCAAGGGTCAAGACAAGGTTAATCTCAAAAGTGGTTATCACCCGTGCCGCATCAAACCAGATAATGAATGGAAGACAGCGTCTCGAAGAAGAAAGTTTTTTAAATTCGAGGACGAATTTCTTCCAACCAGGGGAAGATGATGCAGGCCAGCATCATGAGATCTTAGGTCGTTTAAGCGAGCTACGAACTAGCCGTGATCACGAGTTATGTTTAAGTCGCGTGCGACTTAACAGAAGGAAGAATGGACGAGTTAAGGAAATAAAACCAGCGACTTATGATAGGTCGCTCAACGATCTAGCAAATCCTACGGACCGACCTAAATCTAACTACAAGTTACGACCTAACTTGAATATCTTAAGTCGCGAAGTGTGTGGCGACTTACGACCTAACCTGCTTAGGGATGTAGTGCAAAGGGAAAGAACGTGTGGTTTAGGTCGCTTGGAAATAGGTCGCGAAAACCTTGAGTCGTTGGGATGGTTTAGGTCGTTAAAATGGTAGGTTGTATGAAGTGAAGCTTAGGTCGTCTACGAGTTAACAAGATAGCAGAACCTAGTTTAAGTCGCGAGCGACCTAGATGCTTGCAACCTAACGATGAAGCAGTAAAAGAGAAGGCCACGACTTAACAAGTTATGCGACCTAACATGTTATGACTTATCGAGGCCACGACCTAACGAGTTAAGTAATGTGTCACACTTTGAAACCTTAGATCGCTTACAAGTTAAGTCGTTCAGATCATAGGTCGCGGCCTCTACCTGTTCTAAGCCATTCCTACTTAAGTCGCTTCTACTAAGTCGTTCCACTTATAATGAATATTTTCCTTAAGTCGCTCAACGACCTAACCGAGAGTTCTTATGCCGTTGAAGTTTAAATCGCTAAGCCATCTTCTTAACCCGAAGTTCTTAGGTCGTTGTCGAAGCAAAGTCGTATGTCGCTGAAGCCTAGATCGCCCCTGCTGATAAGTCGTTGAGTCTTAAGTCGTGTGATATGTTGTATTTGTTAACTTGAGTGTGTTGTAATATGTTAACTCGCGTTGTATCTGTTAGGACATTAAGTCGTTTGTTGTTTGTATTGTTTTGTTTTAGGATCGTATGTCGCTTTATGTGATAAGTCGCACTGTGTTGTAATGATAGGTCGTTGCCGACCTTGTATAAGCCGTAGGTCGTCTTGTTGAGTCGTGTAGGTGTATTAAGTCACTGCCAACTTATGATGTATGCCGAGTTATAAACTGCCTATAAATATGGGCATTATGTCATTGTAAAACTTGGTTAATTTTTTGAATAAAATTTCTTGTTGATTGCTGTGTGCTTTCATCTTAAATTGGTAGTTGAGTGTAATCTCCTATCTCCACTTTCGGTTATTCGAGTGCGCTCGAACCAACGATTGTTGAAGCTGATTCGCGGAATCAAGTGCGCTTGATCAACGCTTGATGAATTGAAGATCTTCTTTCACGGTATCGTGCGCGATCAACATGTTAGAGATAGCTAGAATTCGGTATCTTCGGATCAACGAATTTGGGCATTTTGGTATTCATCAATCCACCGATTGCTACTTTCATCGATCCATATCGTTTTGTTATCATCCGCTGCGTCATCAAGCAAATCACAAAAAATACCTATTTAAAGGTAAATATTGATAGTCGGTTATTTAACTATCAATAGGTATGCTCAACATTACCAGATTCCAAAATAATTTTCCAAATTATTTATTTTCCAAAATATCTTTACTAGATATATAATTTCCACACTTCAACCATTTGAAAACAATTTTCAAATCACTTTTCACCTTTACCACTTTTGAAAACAAATTTCAAACATTTTCCTTACGCGGAAATACTTTCATTTCAACATGGTTCATTTAAACCAATTAAATAAATCCTTACCGATTTACTTTATATTTACGTTTCAAATCCGTAAATTTATTCCCACACTTCAAAAATTAATCAACGTTTATTTTTAAACAAATTTCCCTTTCTTTTATAAATTCCATAGCGAATTTACAATTCCAAAATATCTATGAATATATGCTTTTCAAATCGATTTCTAATATTCATTTTCAATTTATCTTTAAAAGATAAAATCTCAAAATATTCACTTCATATTAGAAAACATTTCCATACTTATTTAATAATTAGTAATTCACAATCTATTTATTTTCAACACTTGGAAAATATTCAATATACTTAAATCGAAATTAAGTATATATTTCATTCTTTAAAGAAAACGTTCTTTCAAACACATTTATTTGTGTCAAAACGAATGTTGCGAAAAACATCGTTACGACGACTCAATGTAACGACCCGGGTATTTTCGAACCCAAGAATTCCAGATAGTTATGAAAAAGAAGAAAGAGATAGAAGAAGAAGAACAGAAACACCAAACACCTTACATTCGCAGCAGATAAAAGATAATAATATATAATAACTCTTTACAAAAGCATACTATATCTGTCGATTATATTTAATATACCTCAGAGTTCCACATAGATACAGTCACCGAATATATACAATTATCATGTCTCAGATTATCAATAATATGAATACAGCGGAAATTCTCTATACGATCCTACCATCCAGCTTGCCTCCTGAACTCCAGAACGTACCTACCTGAAAATCTGTATTACTCGGTCTGACCCGAGCATTACACCAAAGTAACACCCGGGTCAGGCTGGAAACCAGCGTGAGTAACCCAACAACAAGGAATACCAAAGCAAATAACTTATATAAACCCCGGGTATCTTATATCAATTTAACCAATTCACAATTTGCTATAGAAAATGCTTATCTCACATATAAATTTCTAAGTACCAAACTTAGATAAAATAATCCCATTCACTTAAATCATTTCATCCTAGCCTAATGATTACACACATCAATTTATAAAAAATATTCGAAGTGGTTTTCGGGTATTTTCCTAAAACCCGACCCCGAACTCTTCGAGTCTCATGCCATCCTATCCTAAGATATCCAAATGAGACACGCAACATTTCATAACAGAGATATCAACTCATTCAAGCATCCAATACCGTTCAATCACCCATAAGCAAAGCTTAATTACATACAAATCAATTCAATTGATCCAAATTGAATTTCAAATCTCAATCACTTAGATTCCTTCATTAAATATTAATTAATTTCAAATTAATTAATTAATCAATCCTTCATTATTCATCTAAATTAACCACACTGGATTAATTATCTTCATTTACATTAAAGTAATATTTCCAATTATTTTCACGAGATTAATTATTCTTAACCCAAAATCAATAAGTAATCTTATTTACTTCATAAATTAATTAACTATATTAATTACATTAATCCTTAACTACCTACATTAATTAACTTCTCCTAAGTCGCATATTATGGTTTAATTAATCTTAATTGATCGAATCTTTAATTACTTCATTAATTATATAAGTTATTGATTCCAATTATATTTCAATTTATCTATATCTAAACTAATTATATTAATTAAACCATAGTATAAATCATACTTGATTTACCTTCACCTGGAATTATCACCATTTATTTACTTCATTAAATAAATTCATTCTCCTTAATTAATTATCTTAATTTATCTCTCGAGTAATTACTTCAATTTATCTTAATTTATCTCACACAAAGTAATTATATTATTAATTGTACTAAGTAATTACTTATCAAACCACCCAATGGTCACTCTAATTAATTTAAACTTAATTAGTTAACCCAAATTCATTAATTGATTTAATTAATTAATTATTCATTTTAATTACCTACTAGTTTAATGAACCACAAATCATTACCTTTATTATCTTTGGAGACATTTACTTATTTATGATTTAAGTTTAAACAATTTAAAACCCTAATATTCCGAGTCAAGCAACAATCAACTTAGGAATCAACCAAAACCAAAGTCATCAGATCATCAGTTCACGGTGCACATCAATCAGTTCAATCATGCAACCAAATATTTAAATTTAACCATTTAAATTTAAATAAAATCCAACAGAGTGAGATTTACTCACCTTTGTTTTTGTTACGCAATCCGACCCAATTCTGCTTGTTTCTTCACAATTTAGACCTTGTATAAACATTATATAAGTTATTAACATTTGAAATAAATCGACAATCAATTATCATTATTCATAAATAAAAAATTGAACTAATAATTTAATTAAACAAATTCCCTTTTCATCACTTATGTGTCTTTAATTTCTTTTCTAAAACTGTCTAAACATATTGTTCCTATCTGCTTGTAAAAATTAGGTATATAAATTTTAAATTTCTTTACTGTTAACATACTTCACTGACGTTATTTTCTAGTGACCGAAAGAATTCAATGCTTTTATCTCTTTAAAAACATTTCTAAATATTTTTAATTTCAAATCTCCCAGATTTCAAATTCAACACAAAAATATTTTTGAAATAATACTATTATTTCTCCAAAACCTTTGGAAACCACTTTCAAATCCAAGGGAATTTCAAATTTTCCCAAAAATTCCAAATTCCCAATCCATCTTATTCATATTTAAACATTACTCTGGAATTTTCATCTTACTTTATTTTCAAATTTTCTCTGGAATTCTATTTCAAATTATAATCTCATTTATTTATAAAGTTTATTTCAATTTGTAAATTACATTTACAAATCTATATTTCAAATTCCATTTTGTTATATAATCTTATTCTTTAACTTTGGTTATAAGTTTCAATTTGGTCGTATTTTATATTACTTCCTAACTTAATTCCAATAATTTAACAACCAATCACCTAAATATTCATTAGAAGGAAATATTGCTTTATATATCAAAATATATTTTTATATAAAATCATTTAAAATCTTTATAAGCAAATAACAAGTACGCTCTCATATATATATACCCTCAACTCATTCTAGAGTACCACATACTCTATTTAATGAGTAATCCCCACCAAAGCCAAGGTTCTCGCTTAACCTTTCAGCTCTGATACCAACTGTAACAACCCGGGTATTTTCGAACCCGAAAATTCCAAATAGTTATGAAAAAGAAGAAAGAGATAGAAGAGGAAGAACAGAATCACCAAACACCTCACATTCGCAGCGGATAAAAGATAATAATAAATAATAACAGTTTACAAAAGCATACTATATATGTTGATTATAATTAATATACGTCAGAGTTCCACATAGTTACAGTCACCGAATATATACAATTATCATGTCTCAGATTATCAATAATATGAATACATCGGAAATTCTCTATACGATCCTACCATCCAGCTTGCCTCTTGAGCTCCATAACGTACCTACCTGAAAATATGTAATACTCGGTCTGAGCCGAGCACTACACCGAAGTAACACCCGGGTCAGGCTGGAAACCAGCGTGAGTAACCCAACAACATGGAATACAAAAGAAAATAACTTATATAAACCCCGGGTATATTATATCAATTTAACCAATTCACAATTTGCTATAGAAAATGCTTATCTCACATATAAATTTCTAAGTACCAAACTTAGATAAAATAATCCCATTCACTTAAATCATTTCATCCCAGCCTAATGATTACACACATCAATTTATAAAAAAATTCAAAGTGGTTTACGGGTATTTTCCTAAAACCTGACCCCGGACTCTTCGAGTCTCATGCCATCCTATCCTAAGATATCCAAATAAGATACGCAACATTTCATAACAGAGATATCAACTCATTCAAGCATCCAATACCATTCAATCACCCATAAGCAAAGCTTAATCACACACAAATCAATTCAATTGATCCAAATTGAATTTCAAATCTCAATCACTTTGATTCCTTCATTAAATATTAATTAATTTCAAATTAATTGATTAATTAATCAATCCTCCATTATTCGTCTAAATTAACCACACTGGATTAATTATCTTCAATTACATTAAAGTAATATTTCCAATCAATTTCAGGAGATTAATTATTCTTAACCCAAAATCAATAAGTAATCTTATTTACTTCATAAATTAATTAACTATATTTATTACATTAATCCTTAACTACCTACATTAATTAACTTCTCCTAAGTCACATATTATGGTTTAATTAATCTTAATTGATCGAATCTTTAATTACTTCATTAATTATATAAGTTATTGATTCCAATTATATTTCAATTTATCTAAATCTAAACTAATTATATTAATTAAACCACAGTATAAATCATACTTGATTTATCTTCACCTGGAATTATCACCATTTATTTACTTCATTAAATAAATTCATTCTCCTTAATTAATTATCTTAATTCATCTCTCGAGTAATTACTTCAATTTATCTTAATTTATCTCACATCAAGTAATTATACTATTAATTGTACTAAGTAATTACTTATTAAACCACCCAATGGTCACTCTAATTAATTTAAACTTAATTAGTTAACCCAAATTCATTAATTGATTTAATTAATTAATTATTCATTTTAATTACCTACTAGTTTAATGAACCACAAATCGTTACCTTTATTATCTTTGGAGACATTTACTTATTTATGATTTAAGTTTAAACAATTTAAAACCCTAATATTCTGAGTCAAGCAACAATCAACTCAGGAATCAACCAAAACCAAAGTCATCAGATCATCAGTTCACGGTGCACATCAATCAGTTCAATCATGCAACCAAATATTTAAATTTAACCATTCAAATTTAAATAAAATCCAACAGAGTGAGATTTACTCGCCTTTGTTTTTGTTACGCAATCCGACCCAATTCAGCTTGTTTCTTCACAATTTAGACCTTGTATAAACATTATATAAGTTATTAACATTTGAAATAAATCAACAATCAATTATCATTATTCATAAGAAAAAAATTTGAACTAATAATTTAATTAAACAAATTCCCCTTTAATCACATATGTTTCTTTAATTTCTTTTCTAAAACTGTCTAAACATATTGTTCCTATCTGTTTATAAAAATTGGATATATAAATTTTAAATTTCTTTAATGTTAACATACTTTACTGGAATATAAATAATTTCCCAAATACATAACTAACCCAAATATAATCGCGAACCTGAACAGTGGTAAGAACCTTGGTCGGGCATCGAGCACCATCCCCCGATCGTCTACCCGCTGTCGTGCAAAACGAGAATCCAGAAGCATCGCCCCACTTCCCAACGCGTCGCAATCTCTCATACCCTCACGCGGTCGAGTCCTCACCTCAACACGACCGAAAAAATCATGACAACTCTTGCACCACCCCTTCCCTCTTCGAACGCGGCAGTGTTCGCCATCCTCCCTAGTTCTCACGCCCACGAAGACGACGCCAGAAACCCCAAAATAGAACGTGCCTACGGCCTCTCGAGCATCACCTCGCCTGACCTTGGTCGCCACTTAAATTCGAACGCCCCCTCCGCCTTCACCTCAAATCGAAACCCTACTACAATCTCCTGCCGCTCAAACACGCACGCGATCCTCCCCCTTTTCGAAAAGAAACAAGAATCGAATTTGATTTCGATTTCGAATTACAGAGGAAGAGAGGCTTCGGCAATTGCTTTCATATTTTTCTTAGTTCGACCTGCTGTTCAAAGGTAGAGAGGGGACGGGGATAAGTAATAGAGTTGGGGGATGGCTTCCTTAATACGCGTGGTACAAGAAAATATCTTGCTAATTTACTTCAAACTTAATTATATTCTAGAACCTTAAAACGTCTTGTTAATCGCCAATTAAAATTTTGAACTCCTCTTAAGGAATGCCGCTAGACAATTACCGGGTTTTACCCACGTTTCGAACACAATGGAACGTGTTCCGGAGGCTAATTTGATCATATGCGCGAGTTACGGAAGTAAAAGATCAATTTTAAATTAAATCGATTAAAATAGTTCTAAGCGTTTTGAGCTGTCAGTGTGACGACCCAGAATTTTTGAGCATTTGAAATCGAAATATTTAATCGATTATAAATATTCAAAGGTGTAATTTTAACTTGAATCACAAATATCACAAATTATTTGATAATTAAATTATTGAATTAAATAATTTTAAATCGGGTAAAATATGAAGTCTGGGATTTTAAGTCTGTTAAAAATAATTTGAAGGCTTGTAAAATTTATATTGATAACACTGAAAATAATATAAGTTGTAAAATTGAAATTTACTGTGGTTTGTTCAGTTTTAAAATTTTATCGTTTAAATTGAATTTAAAAATAGCCTCTCGAGGCACAGTCTCTGAATTCGACGAAACCAGTTCCATTGGGTCCGTAATATTGAATTATTATCGAGTTTCAATTTTCGTAGTTTTTGGAGTTAGTGTGTGAGTATACGATATATAAGTGCGTTGAAAATTTAATTGATAATAATTTAATGAAATTTAATTTCATTTCTCAGGCTTCTTGTATATGCCATTTTCAATCCATTCCCCAGCACGCTACTTTCTCCTCAATTTTGTGTCTTGTCCTTTGTATAAACGCTAGAGCATACCAGAACTAAAATAAAAATCACTTTCGTTACTCCCCTCAATTCGAAAATCAGCAATGGCCGAAGCCATTAATTTTCAAATCTGTAAACCGAAAAAAAAATGGGGGCGAATTGGAAGTTATCATGGCCGAATCAAATTTCATTCTCTTCCTCCAAATTAACTCGATTACAGTTAAAAAAAATAGAGAGAGAGAACGACGAGCTCGAATTTGGGGTCGAGAGAAGGCACGCGAGTAGAGGGGGATTTGCAGTCTCATGCTTCTGTGCGCAAAGTCGAGATGGGTAGTGGCACGCGTGTGACGCCGTGGCTTCGAGCGAGGAGCTATGGTTCGTGTTCAATTTGGGGGATTTGTGTGGGGTGTTAATGGCGAGTGGGATATAGACGTGACGGCGAGTCGTATTGGAGGGTAGCGCGTTCTTTCGTAAATTTCTGGACTTTGGAGAGGCCTAGCTCGCTCAGATCAACCGCGATGGTGCGGCGCGTGAAAGGCTACGTGGGGTATCTTCGATATATCCTAGGCGAACGTGAGGTATCATCATTTTTAGTTTTAACTAAATGTTGTATGTACAGGTTAGAAAAAGGGAATTAGGATTTTAACAGTAAAGTTTTATAAAAAAAAAAAGAAGTAAAATATATATGTAATACAAATACAGTAAAATAAAGATTTTTGATATTTGCAGAAAAGAAACAAATTTTTCCTTTTTATATACATATTCATATACAGGACAGGATTTGGAAAACATAGGAATTTATATAAATTTGGTCTATACAAATTATCTTAGTTAAGCAGGTCAAAGAAAATTAGATACATTAAATATTCATATATCTAAATGTTTTGCGTTACAAGTTTCATTTATAAATAATGCTTTATGAAGATTAATTTGTTGGATGAACCTATTTAATTACTTCAGTCACTAAAAATATTCCATAAAAAGGATATTTGTTTAAAAAAATTAATTATTAGTTTAAACCCAATTGATAGTTTAAAATAAGTTTAGTGGTTGATTTAAATTATAAAATGGATAATAAATTGTTTGATTAGTCCAAATATTAATAAATTATAAAATGTTATACAAGGTCTAAAAATCGAGAAACAGACTGGTCAGGAATCGATTGCCAAACAAAAAGCAATGGTGAGTTAATCTCACTCAGTTTAAAATTTAAATGATTAAATTTAAATAATTGTTTGGATGGTTGAATTGATCGATGTAATATAGTATGATATTTTGAAATTGGTACACTATATTGTGCTAACGTCTGTGGATGCAGGGAAAACAGGTTGGAGGGATCCAACTGGATCCACAACATTTATTTAAATTATTTAACATTCTCTGTGTTGATTATTTTATATTCTATGATGAGTTGTATTGAAATATTGAATGTTATGGTTCGATTGGATATAATTCGACATGATGAATTACCAAAAATATATAAATTGGATTTGGAAAGAAATAAAAGAAGTGAATTTGTAAGTAAAATAATTATAGAAAATTTAAATAAATTTAAAAATCAATTGGAAAAGAAATCAACTGCCCTTTTAAAATTCTAATAAATAAATTTTAAGTTTAGTAAGGGAAATTTGAATAATCAGAAGACTAATGAATTTTAAATTTTAGTGTTATTAATTTAAAAGAATAAACATTTACTTAAAATTTAAGATTCAATTTATTGAAAAGAATAAAGAAGAAATTTGGAAGAAACCGAAATTGGTATATTTCAGTTAAATGGTATAAAATCAAACGGAAAATAATAAATATAAGGTCATAATTAATGAATTATGAGAGAAACTAATAAGTAGAGAAATTTATTTCAAATGGAATAAATTTGGAATCAATTTGGAAAATTGATTTAAGCGATTGAAAATGGGATTCTCCCTGGATAACCAAGTACGTTTTTAAAACAAATTTTAAAATATAAATTAAAGGTTTTAAAGTTGTTTAAAAAGGTATGTTTTGGAAAATCTAATATCTCTAATATTTAAATTTAAAAGTAGGTATTTTCTCAAATCTATTATAGTAGTAATTACTTAGAAAGTGGCTTAGTATTTTATTTTCAAAGTGAAAAATCTAGTTTATATTTTATTAAATAACCTTATTTTCAAGTATTCACATAGTATGTATTTTTAACAAATTATTGAAGTAGTTTTAATTTAAATGTTTAAAAAGTATATATTTCAAAGCAACGTGTTTTAAAATTATTTTTTTGAAATCTAGCTTTATGCTTGGTGACTTCAGAGGAGATAGAAAATATTTGGGAAAGTTTATTCTAAAAGAAAGATGGATTTGAAACTATTTTCAAAGGATTGAATATAGAAATATATTTTGAGGTTAATAAATAATTTGGGAAACTATTTATTGTTGGATGGATGTTTGTGAATATTAATTGATAGTTAAATCAATGACCATCAATATTGGACAAATACGTTGATCTTTTCGAAGAGACCGGGATCGAGATTAATTTCTCGAAAACCACTTCGATCCGGTTTGTACGTTTCATGGAAAACGATTTTGAATTCGAAGATGGAGTAGTGAAGTGCAAGGGTAGTCGCTACTAATCCTGAGGGTATTTCCAAAATGGATGTAGTAGGAGTAGTGCCTTCGGTTCCGTTCGAACCCGGGACGGACTTGTATGGATGAATTCTTGTGAAAACATCGTCAGGTGGACGATGGGCATTCAAATAGATATGTTCTATAAAGGTAACGCTTAGCCTCAAGCCTCATCAAATGGGAATGACTGAAAATCAGGGGTTATGCAGCAAGGCTAGGTGGGTAGCACCCAAGCAGGGTGAGGTCATTCCAGTCTAGATGTCCCTTTTTATTTCGGCTTAGTGGGCGGTTGCTGATCCCAACCGCGGGGCGATCTCACTCGGGATTATCCAGTAAGGGGTAGTCCCGGCCTTGTGTTGCAGGGGAGCAGGCGTGCTCGCCAGTACGGTGATCTAGGCCCCGTACTGTGACAGGTGGTACCCCAGTGCCTAGTCATTAGTTGGAAATTCATTCTCCCTACGAACCTTGTACGAGTTTTGTTTGTATTACCCACTTTGTGGCAAGTAGCTGGAATTTAATCATGTAACAATTTCGGCTATTTTATAAGTATTTGCATATAGACCCTATTATAATATCAGAGGATTTCTATAGAAATTGTTTTAGCTATAGTAAGGTAAAAACCCGACATGTTTATTTGCGGCGTGGTCTTACGAGATGCTTTTGTTTTTCAAAGGATTTTTGAAACTTTAATAATCAATTGGGTGTGATTTTCTCACGCTGGTATTCCAAACTGACTCGGGTATTATTTAACTGTAATGCTCGGGTCAGACCGAGTATTATAGAATAAATGATATGATGCTGTGGAGCTCAGGAGACGAGCAGAATGACGATACGTACTCCCGTATTTATATATATATATATATATATATATATATATATATATATATATATATATATTCCGCTGTGTTGAGTTGCTGTGTATTCAGTTGTATGTTATAGATGTTGAGCTATGATTTGATGTACTCTGATAATGTAATATATAAATAGATATAATTGAATTTGTGTAAAGACTGTATATTATCTATTATATTTTATTCCGCTGCGATGGTTAGATTCTGTTGTTGTTTTCTATTTTCTTCTTCTACCTCTTTTCTTTAACCCAAATGGTTCGTATTTCTGTGCAACTTGAGTCGAATGTTGTAGAATAGTGTTGACTTAAGAGGTACGGAATTGCGGGCTGTTACAGTTGGTATCAGAGCTTAGGTTAGAGATAACCTTGGCTCTGGTGGGAATTACTCAATTAAAATAGAGTCTATGACACTCTAGAATGAGTTTGAGCATATTAATAGATATGAGCACGCATTTGTTAGTGAATATAAATTGTTTTAATATTGTGTTGATTGGTTTATTGAGTGGCATATGAACCTTCGTCGACACAGTCTGCGCAACTGTATTGAAGGGGTTTCTAAACACTTAAATAGAACAATTGACACGGCATTGTTTTAAATGTGGGTAAATGAAATAATTTTACCCAAAAATATATTTTCGATATAAAGAAAGTTTATGTAAGCTATTTAGCTAATATATGGTTGCTTGGATGTTAGAAATGATAATATTAAAGTATTATCATTGTTAAGTGAAAAATTTAACTAGAAATTGAAAATATAACCAAAGTTTGAAGGAATAAATTCATTATAAAATGAAATTCGTAAATATGGATTGTAAACGTAAATTATAAATGGAAATATAATCAAATGAGAATTTGTATAAGCATAAACTATACAAATGCATTATAGTTAAAATTTGAAATAAAATAGAATTTGAAACTTTAAAACCCCGGAGATTTTGGAAGTATTTTGAAAAATAAATAGTAGCATTGTTGTTTTTAGGGTATTTTTGAAAGGAAAATTGTTTTAAATAAATTTTGGGAAGAGATTTCGCATTGAATTCACTTCAGTCGTTGGAAAATAACTTCGGTGATGACTGCAGCGTCATCGATGTTCATTTTCGAGTTTCTAAGTGATGAATTGCTGCCAATTTGATTTGTTCAGGAAAACCTGTTTGTTTTTGAAATTTTCAAAGGAAATTTGTTGGGAATAAAACCAGGATTGGTTTGACCTTTGAGAAATGTGATTTGTGATGTTGGAGATTTTAAATGATTTGAAACCAAAAGCCGGGTGTTTAAAAATCCTGATGAGATAGGTTGTAAGCTTATAAATTGAGATGATTTTTAAATCAGGAAGAAAATATAAGCTTTGAATGTTGGAAATTTAAATTTAGAGAGACATGTTAAAAATGAAATTAACTTGGATTGGGAAATAAAAATTTAACTGGATTGAGATTGATTGAATAAGTTGAAAATAATATTCAGTTGTATTTGAATTAAATTGAAATCAAATTGAGTTAAATAAACCTGGGTTAAAATAAAATTTAATTTGAATAAAAAAATTCAATTGAGTTATCAAATGGAATTAGATTCTTACTTGAATAAATGGAAATAAGTTGGATAAGAATTGGATTGGAATGAATAAATCAAAATAATTTATAAAAGAATTAAAAATCCAGGGTAATAAAAATATACTTGGGCTATAAATAAATAGAAGGCTCGAGTTAAAAATAAAGGATGGATATATTCAAACCTAGAATGAATGGAATTGTGAAAATCATATGTGGTGACTTCTAAAATTTGATAGGTGAGATACAAAATCGAAAATAAATATAGTTTGATGTTTTGGGAAATAAAACAAAAATCCAAACTTGAATTATAAAACACATTGAACTTAAGAAATCAAATGAAGTGATATTTGGAATTAAAAACAAGTATTGAATTTTAACCGAGGAAAGAACTAATTAGATAATAAATTAGTTAATGAAATTGAATTGTGAGTTTATGGTGAAGTTTGGGTGGTAAATTGAAAATGAATAGTGGATTCAAAACTTGAGTTATAAATTTAAAATTTAACTTGAAGTGTTAACAAATTAAATATAATTGGAAATGTATCAAATAAAAATGTAAATGGATTAAAATAGCAATGGTTTGAATGTGCAAATCAAATCCAAATAAGTGAAGATAACTTGGAAAATAGCCAGGTAATAAATTGAATGACCTGAATCTAGAAAGTTAAAATGTATAATTATTGATCAAATAAATTTGTAGTTTGAAATGGGATTGGATGAAAATAGATTCAAGTTAAATTGAAAAGAGAACTTTGTTTGCAAAATGAGAATGAGCTTAAGTGTAAAATTTAAATAAATTGAAGAAATTGACTTAAGCTAAATGAATGAAGGAGAGTTGAATTGAATTCAACTTAAACAAAGTTTAATAATATTGGATTGGATTTAAATCAAGTGAAGGTGATTTTTAATCGAAATAAAATTCGGTGAGTTATAAATAATATTAATGGAATGAAATTCTAGAATAAATAATTGTAAACCATTTAAAATTATTAAGGAATCGAAATAACTTGAGACAATAATAAAATAGAATGTTTCAAGTTTAATAAAATGGATTTAAATAAATGTGGATAAGAAATGAAGTATAAATGAGTGGAGTGTGAATAAAATTTAAATTGGTAATGAAGACGAACCTAAGATGTTAATAGTTTTGTATGAACTAGTTTGGTTAATAGAAGGAAATGCAAGTGAATGTATTCAAATCTGAGATGCAATGAAAATGAGAATATATGGGTTGTGAATAAATTGAAAATGGAATAGAATTAAGTATAAATTGAGTTGAAATCAATTTAAATTGGTTATAAACATAAATACTTATTTATTCACATAAATCTCGTCAAATTGCATAGAATTAAGTGGCATTTGATGTAAATGGAAGTAATTAAAATTCTATGAATTGGTAGGGGTAAAATAAATTGATTTTGAGGGCAATTGAATTAAATATGAGTTCAGTTCGCTTAAAAATAAATGAAATGTAAGTGATTGAGTTTTAAACCATTCAAATTGATGAAGCTGTATAAGAATGGGGTGAAAACCATTCAAATTGAATGAAAATGGTTTGTAAATAAGTTGAAACAATTGAATTAGCTTGGAAACTATATAAATTGCTTACGGAAAATGTTGGATGTGCATTTCTTTTAGAATTCATATGTTTTAACTATTGCAAATAAGTGATATGCTGTTAAACTTCATATATTTGGCAGTTACATGTTTAAATTGAGTAAGTACAGGTACCTGGAAGCCGTATGGCTGGATTTGGTTGTGCTATTTGCTAAAAATAATAAGCTGCTTGCTTAAAATGCTAAATAAGGTACGCCTACGCAATAAAAATAGGAAATATGAACTGTTTTTGGTTTTTCCGACCGTGTGGGTCGATGTATATATATATTTATCTCTTTTGTCAAATTGCAAAAGCTCCTCCGTACAAAGGGGACTCTGCCAAATAATTTCGAAAATTTTGGCAGTTTGAATTTTTTTGGAAAATTGTGTTTACGACAAACAAATTCAAATTGGAAACTAAAATAAATTAGTAAAGGATACTAATTTAAAGTAATAACATGAGTTAGTAATAAATGAAAAATAAAATTTAAATATTTAGAGTTTAAGATAAATTGAAATTCTTATGGAAATGGAAGAATCGATTTGAATAGAAATGGATATAAACTAAAGTGGGAAATGAAAATAAATATAAGGAACACATAAATGCTTATACCAACTTAAGAAGAGAATGGTGAATTCATGATTGGGAATTGATATTACAAATATAATCTAAGTTAATATTTGAATGAATAAATACCGACAATTTGTAAGAAAGTTGATATGATGTTTTGGAAATATTGTGATTGGATATTAGTGCTAAGCAGGATATGCAGGTATTATAAAGGGAAAGGAAAATTGAATTTGATTTCATAAGAGAAATTTGAAGTGCTCGACAAAAAGGTATGTGTTCAAATTTCTATATGAAATTTGATTGGAATTTTGGATTGATCCACTTGGCCTTTTGTTTTCTTTTTGGATTTGGGAGGCCGTAGAGCCATTTTGTAGTTGTACCGAGCTAGCCGCGCAAAGGAGACGCTGGCAAAAATTTTCGGAAATTTAGAGAGTTAGAATTTTTTTGAGAAAATTCAAAGTTTGGTTTTGAATTATAATTTGAATAGTTGAACAAGTAGGTTATTTGAAAACCATAGAAGGTTTTGGAAAAGTTTGGGAAGTTAATAAGAATAATAATGGGTCTTTTATAAAAGATAGTTGGTAAGATGTTGAATTGTTAGAAACTGTTTGGTTTTGGGAAAAATAGTAACGGGTATTGGATCATTCTTCCAAATTTGTAATTTAGGGACGAAATACTTTTTAAGGGGGGAGGAATGTGACGACCCGGAATTTTTGAGCATTTGAAATCGAAATATTTAATCGATTGTAAATATTCAAAGGAGTAATTTTAACTTGAATCACAAATATCACAAATTATTTGATAATTAAATTATTGAATTAAATAATTTTAAATCGGGTAAAATATGAAGTCTGGGATTTTAAGCCTGTTAAAAATAATTTGAAGGCTTGAAAAATTTATATTGATAACACTGAAAATTATATAAGTTGTAAAATCGAAATTTACAGTGGTTTGTTCAGTTTTAAAATTTTATCGTTTAAATTGAATTTAAAAATAGCCTCTCGAGGCACAGTCTCGGAATTCGACGAAACCAGTTCCATTGGGTCCGTAATATTGAATTATTATCGAGTTTCAATTTTCGTAGTTTTTGGAGTTAGTGTGTGAGTATACGATATATAAGTGCGCTGAAAATTTAATTGATAATAATTTAATGAAATTTAATTTAATTTATCAGGCTTCTTGTATACGCCATTTTCAATCCATTCCCCAGCACGCTACTTTCTCCTCAATTTCGTGTCTTGTCCTTTGTATAAACGCTAGAGCATACCTTCGAAAATCAGCAATGGCCGAAGCCACTAATTTTCAAATCTGTAAACCGAAAAAAAATGGGGGCGAATCGAAAGTTATCACGGCCGAATCAAATTTCATTCTCTTCCCCCAAATTAACTGGATTACAGTTAAAAAAAACAGAGAGAGAGAACGGCAAGCTCGAATTTGGGGTTGAGAGAAGGCACGCGAGTAGAGGGGGATTTGCAATCTCATGCTTCTGTGCGCAAAGTCGAGATGGGTAGTGGCGCGCATGTGACGCCGTGGCTACAAGCGAGGAGCTAGGGTTCACGTTCGATTTGGGGGATTTGTGTGGGGTGTTAATGGCGAGTAGGATATAGACATGACGACGAGTCATGTTGGAGGGTAGCGCGTTCTTTCGCAATTTTCTGGACTTTGGAGAGGCCTAGCTCGCTCAGATCAACCGCGATGGCACGGTGCGTGAAAGGCTACGTGGGGTATCTTCGATATATCCTAGGCGAACGTGAGATATCATCATTTTTAGTTTTAACTAAATGTTGTATGTACAGGTTAGAAAAAGGGAATTAGGATTTTAACAGTAAAGTTTTATAAAAAAAAGAAGTAAAATATATATGTAAAACAAATACTGTAAAATAAAGATTTTTGATATTTGCAGAAAAGAAATGAATTTTTCCTTTTTACATACATATTCAAAGACAGGACATGATTTCGAAAACATAGGAATTTATATAAATTTGGTCTATACAAATTATCTTAGTTAAGCAGTTCAAAGAAAATTAGATACAGTAAATATTCATATATCTAAATGTTTTGCGTTACAAGTTTCATTTATAAATAATGCTTTATGAAGATTAATTTGTTGGATGAACTTATTTAATTACTTCAGTCACTAAAAATATTCCGTAAAAAGGATATTTGTTTAAAAAAATTAATTATTAGTTTAAACCCAATTGATAGTTTAAAATAAGTTTAGTGGTTGATTTAAATTATAAAATGGATAATAAATTGTTTGATTAGTCCAAAAATTAATAAATTATAAAAATGTTATACAAGGTCTAAAAATCGAGAAACAGGCTGGTCAGGAATGGATTGCCAAACAAAAAGGAAAGGTGAGTTAATCTCACTCAGTTTAAAATTTAAATTTAAATGATTAAATTTAAATAATTGTTTGGATGGTTGAATTGATCGATGTAATATAGTATGATATTTTGTAATTGGTATACTATATTGTGCTAACGTCTGTGGATGCAGGGAAAACAGGTTGGAGGGATCCAACTGGATCCCTCAACATTTATTTAAATTATTTAACATTCTCTGTGGTGATTATTTTATATTCTATGATGAGTTGTATTGAAATATTGAATGTTATGGTTCGATTGGATATAAGTGGACATGATGAATTACCAAAAATATATAAATTGGATTTGGTAAGATAATAAAAGAAGTGAATTTGTAAGTAAAATAATTATAGAAAATTTGAATAAATTTAAAAATCAATTGGAAAAGTAATAAAGTGCCCTTTTAAAATTCTAATAAATAAAATTTAAGTTTAGTAAGGGAAATTTGAATAATCAGAAGATTAATGAATTTTAAATTTTAGTGTTATTAATTTAAAAGAATAAACATTTACTTAAAATTTAAGATTCAATTTATTGAAAAGAATAAAGAAGAAATTTGGAAGAAACCGAAATTGGTATATTTCAGTTAAATGGTATAAAATCAAACGGAAAATAATAAATATAAGGTCATAATTAATGAATTTTGAGAGAAACTAATAAGTAGAGAAATTTATTTCAAATGGAATAAATTGGGAATCAATTTGGAAAATTGATTGAAGTGATTGAAAATGGGATTCTCCCTGGATAACCAAGTACGTTTTTAAAACAAATTTTAAAATATAAATTAAAGATTTTAAAGTTGTTTAAAAAGGTATGTTTTAGAAAATCTAATATCTCTAATATATATATATATATATATATATATATATATACCGTTGTGTTGAGTTGCTGTGTATTCAGTTGTATGTTATAGATGTTGAGCTGTGATTTGATGTACTCTGGTAATGTAATATGTAAACAGATATAATTGAATTTGTGTAAAGACTATTTATTATCTATTATATTTTATTCCGCTGCGATTGTTAGATTCTGTTGTTGTTTTCTATTTTCTTCTTCTACCTCTTTTTCTTTAACCCAAATGGTTCGTATTTCTGTGCAACTTGAGTCGAATGTTGTGGAATAGTGTTGACTTAAGGGGTACGGATTTGCGGGCTGTTACAGTCAGGGTCAAACGACAACTCCGATTACTACGAAAATTGAAATCCGATAATAACTAACTATTACAGATCCAATGGAACTGGTTTCGTTGAATTCCGAGACTGTGCCTCGGAAGGCTATTTTTAAATTCAATTTAAACGATATATTATTTAAAACTGAACAAATTACCTTTAAATTAAAATTCAACCATTCTATTATCTTCAGTATCATCATTATAAATTTTATAAGCTTTCAAATGAGTTTCAACAGGCTTAAAACTCCAGCTTCAACATTTTACCCAATTTTCAATTTATATAATTCAATAATTTAATTATCAAGTAAATATTAATATTTGGAATTCAACTTAAAATTAACTTTTAATTATTTACAAATCAAATAATTATTCCATTTTAAATTGTTTTTTTGGAGAAAGACGGGTATGTAGCGCGAGACTACATAGCCGGTTAGAAATATAATTATATATATAAAAAGCAGTATAATATCCGATCAACATGCTTGATCGGTAGCACCATCAGCAAAATAAAAACTACTACAAAACCCCAAAGTCATATTACGAACTAGCAAAAGAACCAGAACAACAAAAACAAAACAGCAAGCTGTTAGGGAGTTAAAGTCTTCTGCTATCAAGCACCTCCAGGAGGGAAATCTGTACTACTGCATTGCGAGCTCGCCGGCGACGGATTGCGATAGGGTAAGCGAAGCCTGAAAGGCGCTGAGTGGCTGCAACCTGTATATTGATTGAATAGGTGAGAAATACGCCTGCATAGGCCATCAAGATGTGATGTAGGTTTACCAAACACCCGAGCATTTCTCTCTTTCCAAATACACCAACAGAAGATAGAAATGAGTATGTCGAGATTGGGATCATGCGAGTTGTTCTGCCAGTGATCGAAAATGATGGGCCTGTCAGGAACAAAACCAAGTGTATGGGCGCTAGAGGCGGCCCAAACCCACACTTAAGGAGACTCCATTTTAAATTGTTAAACCCTAACTGTAACAGCCCGCAAATCGGATACAGTCAGCATTTAAGCAAGCAGCTTATTTATTTTAGCAATTAGCATACCCCAAATCTAGCTAAACGGCTTCCCTGTACCTGTACTTACTCAATTTAAATATGTAAGTGCCATATATAGAAATTCTATTCGCATTTCACTTACTTTTAATGGCTAAACACAAGCATTTCAAAAGCAACAAACACCAAACGCTTACCATAAGCGATTTTTATAATTTAAAGCTAATCTAATTGCTTCCAACCAAATTAATATGCCATTTCATTCAATTTTAAATGGTTTACCATTCAATTTCATACATTCAATTGATTTTTAATCCAAACAAACTCATATTCACTTTAATTGATTCTAAAATCAATTTATTTAATCTCTATAAGCCCATAGAATTTTAATTACTTTTGTTTACGTCATCCGATAATTCATTCTATACCAATTCGACAATATTTGCTTAATAGAGTATTTATTTAGTTTATAAATACTTTAAATTAATTGCAACTCATTCTGTAACTACTCTCATTTCATTTCTAATTTATTCACGAATCATTCATTTAGCTCGACACATTCCATTCTTGTATACTTCTAGCCATTCTCAAATTAATTCAATCCAAGTTTTTATTTAATGGGCTTTCACCCTTACTCGAAGCCAAGCTTCCATAAATTTTAAACTTAGGTTAATTTACTTTAATTTATTCCAACATCAAATTTAAGTTCACTTCCGTTCAATTTGATTCCCATCAAACCAAATTCCATTTAATTCAGTTAGTCCATCTATTACATTTTAATTCACCTCCATAATTTATCAAAATCATATATAAGCACATTCTTAACTCATTTATACCCTAAATTAATATGCTATCGAACTTAAGTTCAGTCTGATAATCCAATTCCAATCACAACTTTGATTTAGTTTTTATTCTATCAGACTTTATTCATTTATTGTTCAATTCCATTAACTCATTTTATATTTAGTTCCTTAATTCATTTGCGAATTTATTTTATTTATACAAAACCATTCTCAATTTATTTCTATTTACTTGGGTTTTGTTTGCGAATCAATCCATTACTTTTTCAATCCAACTCTATTTTATTTTTACATCTCTTCTTATTTAATTCATTATCAAACCCAAATCGAATTCTATTGACAAATTCGAATTCATTTTCGAACTCCATTATTAACTTACAATCCATTTATTTACCCAAGTTAAATTTTATTAACATGCTCAATCAAACAATTATTTAGCCAATTAGCTTACTTCCAATTTTTATTACAAAAATCACTTTATGAAGGTCTCTTGAGTGCCAAAATTTTTCATAATTCCAGTTTGGATTCCCCTTTATTTTAAATTTAGAAATGCCTTTAAAATCAGATAATACAATTAAAATAGCTTTTCATAAAAATATTTCTTACAACTCGATGTCTCAACCAGTCCATTCTTGTTCTCACAGAAATTCAGCCATACGTTGATCAGTCGTAGGACTGAAAATCTATAAGTGCTTGGTAAACCCGTTTTCAACACCCCGTGAAAATACTTGAAAAATAATTTTAGTGGAAATCTAGAAAACAGTGTTTTGAAAATAGAGGAAATATCTTTAGTGAGGATGCTCTGAAAATCATCACTCCCATCCATGGTCACAGTTACATTCCAGGGTTACGTTGCCGTCGCAGCAAAAGTCCATGTAACTGCAGGCTCTCCGCGTCCTCTCGATTACGCCATGGAACCCACACAACAGATCACAGTTACATTACAGGGTTACGTTGCCATCACAGCAAAAGTCCATGTAACTGCAGGCTCTCGGCGGCCTCTGATTTTCGCTATCGAAATGAAACCTCTCCACTTCTATGTAGGTCGTAGTCTGCCGATGTAATATCAAACACAGACTGTTGGCTCTCAGCGGCACACACGACTTTCGCTATGTTATACCATAGGTCGCAGTTACATCCTGGGTTACGTTGCCATCACAGCAAAAGTCCATGTAACTGTTGGCTCTCAGCGGCACATACGACTTACGCTATGGTATACTCAACTCATAATCCTCAGGAACTAGTTTTGTCCGGACTCCTCACAGGATCAACTTTAGAACCCCCCTTGGGGCTCAAGGCAGCACCAACCGGTGACACTCCTAAGAAGTTCATTCCAAGGGAGCGCCTTTTTCCCAAGAGCCATCATCAAAACACTTTATACTATACATATAGTATCTTTCAAATCATACACCTAGTATGATCTCATACAAGGCCCCTTTACACAAAATCGATTATTCCAAAATCGATAATTCTCAAACTAGGCTTTCCAAATTCCAATATTGATTTACCCAAAAATCAAAAGCTTTTCCAAATCTAAAGGTTCTCAAAACCTTTTCCAAAATCCTCATAAGATCCTTTATATATACATACATACATACATACATATATATATATATATATATATTCAAAAATATGTATAATTTTTAAAACTTTGGATCATTTCAAACTTGTATAAAATCCCTTTTATACTTCAAACACCTTCAAAAATCCTTTTCCTTCCAGCAATAAATTCAACAAGGGGAGATTTATCTTATATAACAAAGATAAATAACTTCGTTTATTCAAAATCAAATATTCAAATTTGATTTCTCTTTCCAACATCAATTTCATTCAAAACTGTACGATGTACACTTGTCATACATACGCTATACCAATCTGATCGCTCACTCGATCACACAATTTCACTTCCGAACTAGTATCGTCCACCATACTTCCTAGTGCGGACACAGATATGTTTTCTTGATCAGAAACCGTCATTCTCCTTGCATAGCCATAACTATGATAGAGAATATCCAAAACCAATCAACAATCCATATCCAGGTTTGCCATCGAAAATCGAGTGAAAAATCCCACTCGGATCGATATAACTATCTCAAAATTCTGTGCTCGAATCTGGATCAAATCACTATGCGAATAGAATAATATACGTACATCCTACGTATTTAACTTCATTGATTATTGGCCAAATCAATTTCCTTTCTATTCACATTTCCTTTAATTCCCATTCACTTATTAACAATTGCCTTAATTCTCATTTGGATTAGTATTTCAATTCTTATCTCAGTTGGGTATCTAATTAATAACAGTTTGAACTCCGACCAGTTTAGAAAATAACTTGAAAATTCTAAAAATAGATAGGTAGTTGAAAAATAATAATTATTCTCCAAAATAGCTATAAAATAGTTAACTAATTATAAAACAGTTGAAAAATAGTTAAATAGTTACAATTTTTTTAAATAATTGCAAAATTGTTGCAAAATAGTAATTAATTCGTAACTTAGTTGACAAATAGTAATTAGTTTAGAAAACAGATGAAAAATGATTAAATAGCTCCAAAAATAATTGTAAACAAGTATAAAATAATTTGGCGTTTAAAAGAAAGGTTATATGTATTAAATAGCTTGGAAAAATAAGTTTATATTAAAACAATTTATATTGAAAATAGTTAGAGTCAAAACTGTTCACTCCCCCAACAATTCCATTTGATTTCCACTCCCATTTAAATTGACTCAATTCCAATTTAAATAATCTTCAATTTCCATTGAGATTGATTTAATCCCAATTCAAGTTGAATTGATTCTCAATTTCCTTCCAACTTCAAATCCAGTTCCATTTGATCTTTAAACTTGTACAACTTTAATTATAATTTCAATTTTACAACTTCTATTTATAATCAATTACATTCACATTTTGCTTTTAATTCGGAATTATACATTTTATTTAGCCAATATATTTTATTATTCCATAAACATTCTAAATCAAGATTCCAGAGTTTAAACAAATTTCCAAAATTCCAGTACCACCTTAGAATTCAACTATATCCAAAATTCTTTGGCAAATTCAGTTACCCCTTTGAATTTCAAAACCAAACCCAGTTCACAAACAATTCCAATTTAAAACAATTTGGTAGCAAATTTCTCTTCTAGAAACTCGAAAATGAACATCGATGATGCTGCAGTCATCACCGACGTTATTTTCTACTGACCGAAAGAATTCAATGCTTTTATCTCTTTAAAAACATTTCCAAATATTTTTAATTTCAAATCTCCCAGATTTCAAATTCAACACAAAAATATTTTTGAAATAATACTATTATTTCTCCAAAACCTTTGGAAACCACTTTCAAATCCAAAGGAATTTTAAATTTTCCCAAAAATTCCAAATTCCCAATCCATCCAATTCATATTTAAACATTACTCTGGAATTTTCATCTTACTTTATTTTCAAATATTCTCTGGAATTCTATTTCAAATTATAATCTCATTTATTTATAAAGTTTATTTCAATTTATAAATTACATTTACAATCTATATTTCAAATTCCATTTTGTTATATAATCTTATTCTTCAACTTTGGTTATAAGTTTCAATTTGGTCATATTTTATATTACTTCCTAACTTAATTCCAATAATTTAACAACCAATCACCTAAATATTCATTAGAAGGAAATATTGCTTTATATATCAAAATATATTTTTATATAAAATCATTTAAAATCTTTATAAGCAAATAACAAGTATGCTCTCATATATATATACACACACTCAACTCATTCTAGAGTACCACAGACTCTATTTAATGAGTAATCCCCACCAGAGCCAAAGGTCTCGCTTAACCTTTCAGCTCTGATACCAACTGTAACGACCCGGGTATTTTCGAACCCGAAAATTCCAGATAGTTATGAAAAAGAAGAAAGAGATAGAAGAAGAAGAACAGAAACACCAAACACCTCACATTCGCAGCGGATAAAAGATAATAATAAATAATAACTGTTTACAAAAGCATACTATATCTGTCGATTAAATTTAATATACCTCAGAGTTCCACATAGATACAGTCACCGAATATATACAATTATCATGTCCCAGATTATCAATAATATGAATACAGGGGCAATTCTCTATACGATCCTACCATCCAGCTTGCCTCCTGAACTCCAGAACGTACCTACCTGAAAATCTGTAATACTCGGTCTGACCCGAGCATTACACCAAAGTAACACCCGGGTCAGGCTGGAAGCCAGCGTGAGTAACCCAACAACAAGGAATACCAAAGCAAATAACTTATATAAACCCTGGGTATCTTATATCAATTTAACCAGTTCACAATTTGCTATAGAAAATGCTTATCTCACATATAAATTTCTAAGTACCAAACTTAGATAAAATAATCCCATTCACTTAAATCATTTCATCCTAGCCTAATGATTACACACATCAATTTATAAAAAAAATTCGAAGTGGTTTTCGGGTATTTTCCTAAAACCCGACCCCGGACTCTTCGAGTCTCATGCCATCCTATCCCAAGATATCCAAATGAGATACGCAACATTTCATAACAGAGATATCGACTCATTCAAGCATCCAATACCATTCAATCACCCATAAGCAAAGCTTAATCGCATACAAATCAATTCAATTGATCCAAATTGAATTTCAAATCTCAATCACTTAGATTCCTTCATTAAATATTAATTAATTTCAAATTAATTAATCAATCAATCCTTCATTATTCATCTAAATTAACCACACTGGATTAATTATCTTCATTTACATTAAAGTAATATTTCCAATTATTTTCACGAGATTAATTATTCTTAACCCAAAATCAATAAGTAATCTTATTTACTTCACAAATTAATTAACTATATTAATTACATTAATCCTTAACTACCTACATTAATTAACTTCTCCTAAGTCACATATTATGGTTTAATTAATCTTAATTGATCGAATCTTTAATTACTTCATTAATTATATAAGTTATTGATTCCAATTATATTTCAATTTATCTAAATCTAAACTAATTATATTAATTAAACCACAGTATAAATCATACTTGATTTATCTTCACCTGGAATTATCACCATTTATTTACTTCATTAAATAAATTCATTCTCCTTAATTAATTATCTTAATTTATCTCTCGAGTAATTACTTCAATTTATCTTAATTTATCTCACACCAAGTAATTATATTATTAATTGTACTAAGTAATTACTTATTAAACCACCCAATGGTCACTCTAATTAATTTAAACTTAATTAGTTAACCCAAATTCATTAATTGATTTAATTGATTAATTATTCATTTTAATTACCTACTAGTTTAATGAACCACAAATCGTTACCTTTATTTTCTTTGGAGACATTTACTTATTTATGATTTAAGTTTAAACAATTTAAAACCCTAATATTCCGAGTCAAGCAACAATCAACTCAGGAATCAACCAAAACCAAAGTCATCAGATCATCAGTTCACGGTGCACATCAATCAGTTCAATCATGCAACCAAATATTTAAATTTAACCATTTAAATTTAAATAAAATCCAACAGAGTGAGATTTACTCACCTTTGTTTTTGTTACGCAATCCGACCCAATTCAGCTTGTTTCTTCATAATTTAGACCTTGTATAAACATTATATAAGTTATTAGCATTTGAAATAAATCGACAATCAATTATCATTATTCATAAAAAAAAATTGAACTAATAATTTAATTAAACAAATTCCCTTTTAATCACTTATGTGTCTTTAATTTCTTTTCTAAAACTGTCTAAACATATTGTGCCTATCTGCTTGTAAAAATTGGATATATAAAATTTAAATTTCTTTACTGTTAACATACTTCACTGGAATATAAATAATTTCCCTAATACATAACTAACCCAAATAAAATCACGAACTTGAACAGTGGTAAGAACCTTGGTCGGGCATCGAGCACCATCCCCCGATCGTCTACCCTCTATCGTGCAAAACGAGAATCCAGAAGCATCGCTCCGCTTCCCAACGCGTCGCAATCTCCCATACACTCGCGCGGTCGAGTCCTCACCTCAACACGACCGAAAAAATCGCGACAACTCTCGCACCACCCCTTGCCTCTTCGAACGCGGCAGTGTTCGCCATCCTCCATAGTTCTCACTCCCATGAAGACGACGCCAGAAACCCCAAAATCGAACGCGCCTACGTCCTCTCGAGCATCACTTCGCCTGACCTTGGTCGCCACTTAAATTCGAACGCCCCCTCCGCCTTCATCTCAAATCGAAACCCTACTACAATCTCCTGCTGCTCAAACGCGCACGCGATCTGTGACACCCCACCCTGAGACCCACATTAACAAAGAGAATTACTAGGCAATTCTATCTGCTAATGCGGAGAATATGGCTGGTTAGGAGCGACCATCTATAATCTTGTCTTAAACATCTACTGCATACGTCGATAAACGATCAATTTTTTTTTCTATTCTAAGTGGATCGACATATCCAATAAATGCTTAATGCAAAACTATAGGTGGCTAACGGATCTATCAGAACAAAATACAACAACAAAATGCATATCACATCATAGAACAGTAATAATCATATATAAATACATATAAACAGATACATCCCAGTATGATACAAAGTGATACACAAAAGTGGTACAGAGACCACGATATATACAACCAATCAAATACATATCAGAGTCAAGCGGAAAGAAATATAAACTACACGAAAGTGCTAGGCTGATATCCAAGCAGATGCATTAAAGCTAAGTCCCGAACTGATAGCTAACCTGAAACAACTCGGTCTGACCCGAGTATAAAATACGCGAGTCAGTCTAGCTAAAACAATCAGTTAATAAGGATGGACGATAATATGAAGCATAAGATACAAGGTGATAATTCTTCTCAAATGAGAAGAGGCAATAGAAAGAACACATACTCATGACTTAAGTGAACAATGTCATTTAAGTATACAAAGACCTCAAAAGAGGTAAACTCGACAATAACGCTCAAATAATACAAACAATCGCCGATGAAAATCTCCAAATCAAAAGTCATGAAACTCAATAAGAGTTTATAATCCCCATATTGAAATCACCATAAAACAGCATATATGTATATATATATATATATATATATATATATATATATGCCTTTCTCCAACTCAAGGCTATAAGTAAATTCATCATCTCAAAATTGGTGAAATCGAAATCAAAAACTTATAAAAATTCCCCAGATTGGCCAAATCCCATTTGCATGCAGAAGCGATGCTGCACGTGCCATTCTCATATGGCCGAAGCCTCTGACAAGGTCGCTAACACCTCTCAAAGCAGTTCGTCCTTATGACAAGGTCGCTGACACCTCTTCAAGCCATTTTGTCAGCCCTAACAAGGTCGCTAACACCTCCCTAAGCAGTTTGTCCTCATGACAAGGTCGCTGACACCTCTCCAAGCTATTTTGTCAGCCCTAACAAGGTCGCTAACACCTCCCTAAGCAGTTCATCCTCATGACAAGGTCGCTGACACCTCTCAAAGCAGTTATGTTAGGTAAACATCGTGAATGTGTCACAAACTCACGGATAGGAATCCGAAAAGTGTTAACGTGTGTCCCATACCACTCGTTCGCACGTAGCGGTTTACTAGCCGCTAGTCGGTGCCACACTAGGAACATCATAAAACTTAGAAAATCATGTCTCGCCTCATCTCATTGGCGAGTGATAAAGAGACACCATACCCGTCTCATCTCATCGACAAGTATTAAATGACATCGTAACTTGTCTCATTTCATCGACAAGTAAAAACATCGTGATGGTTCCTCATAAACCATAAATCTCAAAATATGAAATCATATACTCAAGACTTGCCTAATATCATTGGCAAGTAAATAAAACATCGTGATGGTTCTCATCGACCATACTCCTACATAGGAGATCCTAAACCATAATACTCGCTAAATATTGGCCATCTTAAATAATTCCAATAAATAGGAATTATAAAAATCAAAATATGCCATAAAATGGAAAACATTTCAGAATCAATAGTCTCAAATAGCTTCGACAGTACAAGTCCGGAATTAACCGAAATAGTAAACTTACATGTCCCATACCACGTCTTTTACTAACTCGTTTAATTCTCTTTTTCATACGTTCGAATAGTGCAAATGTGAGTGTTTTATATTTAAAATAGTTTACAAGAGAAAATAAGCTTTTAAAACTTTTCCCCGAAATGATTAATAAATCCAATATTTAATATTCCTTTATTATAGGAAATAATTAGATTTTATATTAGAAAAATAATTTTAAAATACTATGTAATAATAATTTGAAATGTCCATTTATTTCAATAATCACTTCAAAATGGTTTAGAGAAAACCGTGCTCGAAAACAATGAAAAACATGAAAGATAACTCAAGACCAATAACTTGAATTCAGTACGAATTCAAATCAAATTTAACCTAAAGTCAATTCAAATTCTATTTAAATTTGAATTTCAAATCCTCTAAATATAGCTATCTTATTGACAGGAATCATAGCTCTCAAAACATTTCAAAGCAACATCAAAATCGAATAAGAATGAGAGCAAAAATAAGCTAGTACAATTCTCAAGTCAATGATTTATTGCTGTCGTTTTACTCTCGGGACAACAACAAACAAATCTAGTTTTGACTTCAAATTTCAGAACTCAAAAAAAAGAAAGATTTATAAAATAATCCAAGTTTTCTAAAACATCAAGAATTATCTAAATCCGACAAGAAACGAGAAAGATACGTCTAAGTTACTAACTGTATTTAGTTTAGATATCGTAATTATCAAAGTGACGGAGATGAGAGTTTGCAACAGGATTTTGATCAACCTATGCTCAAAATATGAAAATGTGTTCAAGAAGAAAATTGTCACATATAAAATAAGCTTTCCAAAATTTTAGAATCATCTAAATCCGACAAGGAACAAGGAAGATATGCTTAATTTACTAATTGTATTTAGTTTGGATAACGTAATTACTAAAGCGACACATCTGAGAGTTTGTAACAGCATTTTGATCAACCTATGCTCAAAATATGAAAATGTATTCAACAGGAAAATTGTCACACATAAAGTAAGGTTTTCATAACATTTAAAATTATAGAATTCGGATGAAGGACGAAAAAGTTACGGCTAAAACAATTTTCATATTTGAAGTTCATCTCTGCTGTAATTTTAGTCTCGGGACAGCATCACAAAAAGGAATTTTCAACCACTAAAATCTCAAAATTCAACAAAACCAAAAACATAAAAGTCATAGAAGACAATCCATGCTTTCCGAAACATTAAGAATTTTTAAATTCGGACATCAAACGAAAAAGATATGCCTTAATTACCAACAACACTAAGCACAGAAAGTGACAGTTTTACAGTGACAGGGCAGCGAGCTTGAATTGGATTTTTCGACTACTTATGCTCAAAATTTTCGAAAGTGTTTAACATGAAAGTTATCACATTCTTCCCAAGCTTTCCAGAAAATTAAATAAAATAGAATTCCAGTTTAAAACGAAAAAGATATCTATAATTTACTGACAGCGATACACAAATTAGCATGCAACAAATAAAATTGAGATTTCTTACATTGAAATCTCAATCAAAGCTAGAAAATGTAAGTTTTGATACTTACCTTGCTGATTTGAATGCAAATACCCAAATTTAGATGCAAGACAGAAGCATGGCTTAAGATTACAAGCTTTGAGAGCCCGTAGGAACCAATTACAAACATGCGAAACAAATACAGTAAATAGAATTAGAAAACTTCTTCCTGTAAAATATTTATGTGATGATATTGCATGATTAAGAGTTGTTTACCTTTGATTTATCTTTATCTTGCAAAAGATTTGAATTTGGATGAATTTGCCGAAGAAATTAGCTAGGTTTTGAGAAATTGGGAAAAAGTTTATTGACTCTGTTTTTAGGCTGTAGGAGGAAGAAGGCAATAAGAGATGAACGTACAACCACTTTCTTTTTCCTCTTTTCTTAACTAGGCTAAGCTAAATGGCCCAATGGGCTTGAGAAGAAAAAAAATAATAATTAAAAGAATTAAAATGGCTTAAGGTTTATTAAACAACACTTAACAATATTAATGCGTACATGTCACTTATACACATGATAGAAATTCATTTTCTTCATATTTACACACACAAGAAAAGAATTCTTTTGCACTATATAAAAAGCTTAATTTTTATTTTTAGAAAATTATTATTGTTAAAATCCTATATTTCACAATAATACAAAATTTTCACCAATAAATGTAAAAGTTTACATTTTTAACTTCTAAAATTCGACCAAAATCATTTTCTTACTTAGAAAAATATGTCAAACCATATACGAATTTTATTTATAGCTAAAACTTATTTCTAAACCAATTTTCATCTTTTTACTTAAATAAACAACTTTTTAAAAATTTCATACTTCTTTTTAAAAATTACTAAAAGAAGAAATTGGTAATAATTAATGCAATTATTATATTTTCTCCAAATAAAACTCATTTTTCAATCATTATTAACCCAATTAAATAAAATAATGTTCCAAACTTTATGTTTCTCATTTTATTTTCTAATTCATTTTTTTTCCAAATAAGCAAATAAAATTTCAAATTTTAGTTATTTTTTTTCCAATATTAAATTATAACTACCGTTATAATTAAAAATTAACATGTAATCTCAAAAACCAGGGTTGTTACAGACTTCCCTCCTTAACAAAATTGCGTCCTCGCAATTTCTAGAGAAGAGTTTGTATTCAACATAATTATTTCATTAATCAAAGGAAAATATATAAGCTCGAGTTTAAAATTTCTCACCCTCAACACAAGATGATAGAAAACCAAGATTAGATTGCTCGATTAATTCTATGCTTTCCCCAAATGGAATTACTGGGATTTGCGAACCATTGAATTTCTACGAGCAATACATCCATATTTCGAAGGTGTTTCACCTTTGAAGCAAAATACGGATAGGATGTTACACAATAGATAAATCGGGTGAGATTGATTCCTAAGAAGCTCCACGAACAGAGTCAGGGTTTAGCCAAAACTTTATCCCGAACTCCAACGCACAAGATGATAATCGATACAACTTCCCGTATAACACTACGAAGGGAGTCATACCGATATTAGATTGACTACTATTGTAGAAAGAAAACCCAATAAGAGGTAGGTGGTTTTCTTCCAATACCACCAAACTCATGTGACTACATAAAAGCAAGTCGTAAAATAATTGCACAAAAGCAAGACAAGACTCAAAGAATAGATTTTTATACTCTCTCTTACTAATCAAATATTCTCAAAGTTTTCCAACCCATTATCTTCAAGACTTAAAATTCTAAATTTTCAACACTTGAAAATTTTCAAAGTTTCTTACATAGATTTTAAATTTAAACTCATTACTCTTCATTAGAGTAAATAAGGTTTAAGTTGTTTATTCCCTAATTCTTCCATAGGTATTCTCTAGTCTGCAACATATATTATTATTATTTTCCAATTTATTTCTCAAATTTTCTAAGTGTTAGAAATTTTCAGAAAAATCGGCGGAGTCTCCTTTGTACGGAGGGCCTTATACAATATTATAAAATGAATTACATAATATACATCGACCATTATGTCGGAACACAAACTATATATTATCATTCAACTCTTAAAAATTAATTCGAAAAAGTACCTTTCTTATTAACATTTTAAAGCAAGTTTGTACAAACTTATACATATTCTTTTTTCTCTAAATATAATCCAACCATCCTCTTTTCACCTGCACTTAACTCAAAATAGATGATATTACTTCATGCTCATAAATAAGAAGTGCTACACTAAACTATTAAGGGGAAATAAATTAATTTCATTTCAGATCTGTTGTAAAGAAGACCTATTTTGTCCCAGCAAACAAAAAAATCTGAAGAACTTTATAAAATAAAAGTTGTTCTATCCTTTTTAAGCTTTCCAAAAATGTAAAGATCCTTAAAATCCGATTTACGGTTTGAAAGTTATGATCAATTTACTTTCAGCTTAAGTCTTAGAGAATTTTTCAATAGGGCAGAACTTCCTACCCACTTTCAAACCCATTTTAGGCTCAGTAAAATGAAAAATATTTAAATGTAGTAAAAATAAATTTTATTTCTTAATGAAAGCTCTTTCATTTGCAAAAAGATTCAGCTCATTTGGAGTAAAATATCTCAAGTTATCGCTGTTTTAGTACAACACTTTTCTAAATGAAATTTCAGCCTTTAAAATCAATTTAAAATTTGAAATTCTCCCAAACCATTTTAACTTCAAACTACAATTTCAAACAAGCTTTTTGCTAAATGATTTATTAAATGATTCTCTTTTTCCCCGAAAAGCTAAGACATATAAAATTATGATCAACTTTATGTAATCATCATAAAATATTTTATTAAGTGGAAATATTTTCATTACTTTCCAAAATCTACTTTATAAACAATTAACTATGAAAACTCATTTTGGAAGAGATAACTAATTTCTTCCATCATCAAGAGATGAATATTGATTATCCATCAAAAATAAATTTTTTATAGTCATCATTAATAACTTGCACTAAAATATTCAATTAATATTTTAATTTTTAAAACCAAAGTATTCTTTTACCTTAAATACATCGTTTTATATATCAAAGCATCAAATGATATTTTCATCTAACTAAGACATATCCTTAATTAGAATTTCTCACTATACTTACCCAAATCACCATATTCAATTCCACAAATTTCAAATAATTTAAGGATATTTCCTCCGATTGATTTATAGTGAATGACCCAATCGATTGGCTGCAGAGTTGATCAAATGATCAAAACTGGTTTCATTATACATTTAAAATAAAACCAATCCTCCACTATATTAAGTATTATCAAACTTTACTTATTAAAACTCAGTTTACCCTGTCTGACTGTCTCATCATAGCGTTTAGGAAATTCCTGTCGATAACGTTGGCCAAACGCATCGACCATAATTCTTAAAGCACTAGACGGACAACCCAACACAAAAATTCATTTTCTTTAAAAAATACCTCATATATAGTACTTAAAATATCCTTTGTTTTTCCACCAAAACATAATCCCATTTCTCTTAGAAACATATCTTCATTTTTTTTTTTGAAAACACAACTTATTACTTATTCTCAAAATCAAAAACAAAAGAAGAACTCACGAGATATCCCTGGAATACTCGATCCTCAAGATTGATCAGATAGACTAGGGTGTTCATTATTCCGAATGGTACGATGAACCACTCTCAAGACTCACAATGAGTGCGGAATGCGTTAAGAGTAACGCTATCCTCCACGACCCGCTCATGAAAAAGCGATGTAAGGTCAAGCCGAGGAATGACCCTAGCAACACTCAATAGATTAAAGAAATCTATGAGATATAATAGTAATGGCAAGATATCTTATCGAATGAGAAGAAGAGCATAAAAAAAACACATCATTACTTCAAGTGAAGTAATACCACAAAGTATATCAACAATTGAGTATCCAAGGAGCTTATCTCAAAAGAGGTAAGAATGTCAATATCAAATAAATTCAATGAATCATCTCATTTCCCTAGTGGGCATCCTCGTGGGAGGATGACCCAAAAGCTAAGAAATAAAATCCTAAAATCCTCGAACATCATACCAAACATTGCGGATCCCCCAATAGGATCTGCTATCCTCAAAGAAATCATAAGATAAGAACATCAAAGATCATCAACAAACTCCTTCGATGCAGATGGGTGTCAAGCACCCGTATTTAAGAGGATTCAAATAAAACAATTATGATTTGGGTTACACCAAAGAAAATATATCATCAATTAAATTTGGGAATATTGTGGAATAAAATATTTTCCTAGACATATCCCAAATTATCTACTTCAAAAGACATGATAAGGTAAAGGACACGATGATTAGGAGATTTGTAACACTTGTATAACACTAAGATGTACCGTAATATGTTTTTTTTTCTGTTCTGTGTTTATCATACTTTGTTTTGAATTTAGCTCTGATACCAAGCTGTGACGCCCCACCCTGAGACCCACATTAACAAAGAGAATTACTAGGCAATTCTATCTGCTAATGCGGAGAATAGGGCTGGTTAGGAGCGACCATCTATAATCTTGCCTTAAACATCTACTGCATACGTCGATAAACGATCTATTTTTTTTCTATTCTAAGTGGATCGACATATCCAATAAATGCTTAATGCAAAACTATAGGTGGCTAACGGATCTATCAGAACAAAATACAACAACAAAATGCATATCACATCGCAGAACAGTAATCATCATATATAAATATATATAAACAGATACATCCCAGTATGATACAGAGTGATACACAAAAGTGGTACAGAGACCACGATATATACATCCAATCAAATACATATCAGAGTCAAGCGGAAAGAAATATAAACTACACGAAAGTGCTAGGCTGATATCCAAGTAGATGCATCAAAGCTAAGTCCCGAACTGATAGCTAACCTGAAACAACTCGGTCTGACCGGAGTATAAAATACGCGGGTCAGTCTAGCTAAAACAATCAGTTAATAAGGATGGACGATAATATGAAGCATAAGATACAAGGTGATAATTCTTCTCAAATGAGAAGAGGCAATAGAAAGAACACATACTCATGACTTAAGTGAACAATGTCATTTAAGTATACAAAGACCTCAAAAGAGGTAAACTCGACAATAACGCTCAAATAATACAAACAATCGCCGATGAAAATCTCCAAATCAAAACTCATGAAACTCAATAAGAGTTTATAATCCCCATATTGAAATCACCATAAAACAACATATATGTGTGTGTGTGTGTGTGTGTGTATATATATATATATATATATATGCCTTTCTCCAACTCAAGGCTATAAGTAAATTCATCATCTCAAAATTGGTGAAATCGAAATCAAAAACTTATAAAAATTCCCCAGATTGGCCAAATCCCATTTGCATGCAGAAGCGATGCTGCACGTGCCATTCTCATATGGCCGAAGCCTCTGACAAGGTCGCTAACACCTCTCAAAGCAGTTCGTCCTTATGACAAGGTCGCTGACACCTCTTCAAGCCATTTTGTCAGCCCTAACAAGGTCGCTAACACCTCCTTAAGCAGTTTGTCCTCATGACAAGGTCGCTGACACCTCTCCAAGCTATTTTGTCAACCCTAACAAGGTCGCTAACACCTCCCTAAGCAGTTCATCCTCATGACAAGGTCGCTGACACCTCTCAAAGCAGTTATGTTAGGTAAACATCGTGAATGTGTCACAAACTCACGGATAGGAATCCGAAAAGTGTTAACGTGTGTCCCATACCACTCGTTCGCACCTAGCGGTTTACTAGCCGCTAGTCGGTGCCACACTAGGAACATCATAAAACTCAGAAAATCATATCTCGCCTCATCTCATTGGCGAGTGATAAAGAGACACCATACTCGTCTCATCTCATCGACAAGTATTAAATGACATCGTAACTTGTCTCATTTCATCGACAAGTAAAAACATCGTGATGGTTCCTCATAAACCATAAATCTCAAAATATGAAATCATATACTCAAGACTTGCCTTATATCAGTGGCAAGTAAATAAAACATCGTGATGGTTCTCATCGACCATACTCCTACATAGGAGATCCTAAACCATAATACTCGCTAAATATTGGCCATCTTAAATAATTCCAATAAATAGGAATTATAAAAATCAAAATATGCCATAAAATGGCAAACATTTCAGAATCAATAGTCTCAAATAGCTTCGATCGTACAAGTCCGGAATTAACCGAAATAGTAAACTTACATGTCCCATACCACGTGTTTTACTAAATCGTTTAATTCTCTTTCTCATACGTTCGAATAGTGCAAATGTGAGTGTTTTATATTTAAAATAGTTTACAAGAGAAAATAAGCTTTTAAAACTTTTCCCCGAAATGATTAATGAATCCAATATTTAATATTCCTTTATTATAGGAAATAGATAGATTTTATATTAGAAAAATAATTTTAAAATACTATGTAATAATAATTTGAAATGTCCATTTATTTCAATAATCACTTCAAAATGGTTTAGAGAAAACCGTGCTCGAAAACAATGAAAAACATGAAAGATAACTCAAGACCGATAACTTGAATTCAGTACGAATTCAAATCAAATTTAACCCAAAATCAATTCAAATTCTATTTAAATTTGAATTTCAAATCCTCTAAATATAGCTATCTTATCGACAGGAATCATAGCTCTCAAAACATTTCAAAACAACATCAAAATCGAATAAGAATGAGAGCAAAAATAAGCTAGTACAATTCTCAAGTCAACGATTTATTGCTGTCGTTTTACTCTCGGGACAACAACAAACAAATCTAAGCCTCAAAATTTGAGTTGGACGTGGCAATGCATTTTCAAACTCAAAGAAAAAGTTCTTCCTTTAATGCTATTGAACACGAATCCCATATATAGTGTGAATTTTTGGGAAGACCCCTGGTTGAAACCGGGTCTTATTCTTAAACGTCAACTTACCCACAGTGAAATGCAACAGTCTGGAATACATCAGGAAGCTAAAGTTCGTGATACTCTTTACAACCTCCAAAACACGCGCTATTCAACATCTAATCCTAGGATACAACAAATATGGAACATGATACGTTGTCATAATGCAATCACTGATGTTACCAAGCGTATGGTTTGGGGCAATAAGAAGTCTGCCTACAGAATTGGAGACACATATGAATATCTGATGAAGAATGGTGATCGCCCTAAGTGGAGATGGTGCAAACGAACGTGGGGAAGAGACAGTAGCTTGAGACATGACCTAATGCTCTGGAAAGTGTTGAATGGTGCGATGCTAACATCTGCGAGACTTGCTAGTTTAGGTATGAGTATTGATATTCGCTGTAAGTTTTGCAATATTATGCCTGAGACTGTGGATCACTTGTACTTTGAGTGCCACTATATTCATCAAATCTGGAAAAGAGTTATGGCGAAGTTTCAAAGGAGGAATGTATCTACTGATAACCTGAGAGAGTGGAGAAGAATTTACGAAAGCATCAATAGAAATAATGACAGAGGAAGAACCCTAAATGCAGTGCTAAAATGCTTTTTAACATCGGTTTGGAGAGAGAGAAATGCTCGGTTATTTGATAATGCAAATGCAAAAAATGACAGCAGCTTCAAAAGTTGGGTTTTGAGTGAAATTAGGGATTGTGTGGGCCAACTGACTTATGCAATTGATCCTGGAATACGTGTTTCTCTTCTCTATAGCTTGTAATCAATGTCTTCTTTTGTTTTTGTTTGTTGTTGTTTGTTTTCCCCCTGTGCTTGCTGCGCCAAGTGTTCCCCGTTTTTCCATCTTCCTTGTGTTTGTTTGTCGTTCTTATTGGTGTAGCAATATATGGTCGAGGTCCATTTAACCTCGTCGGCCTTGCCAAAAAACAAACAAATCTAGTTTTGACTTCAAATTTCAGAAACTCAAAAAAAAGAAAGATTTATAAAATAATCCAAGTTTTCTAAAACATCAAGAACTAAATCCGACAAGAAACGAGAAAGATACGTCTAAGTTACTAACTGTATTTAGTTTAGATATTGTAATTATCAAAGTAACGGAGATGAGAGTTTGCAACAGGATTTATATCAACCTATGCTCAAAATATAAAAATGTGTTCAAGAAGAAAATTGTCACACATAAAATACGCTTTTTGAAACTTTAAAAATCATCCAAATCCGACAAGGAACAAGGAAGATATGCTTAATTTACTAATTGTATTTAGTTTGGATAACGTAATTACTAAAGCGACACATCTGAGAGTTTGTAACAGCATTTTGATCAATCTATGCTCAAAATATGAAAATGTATTCAACAGGAAAATTGTCACACATAAAGTAAGGTTTTCAGAACATTTAGAATTATCGAATTCTGATGAAGGATGAAAAAGTTACGGCTAAAACAATTTTCATATTTGAAGTTCATCTCTGCTGTAATTTTAGTCTCGGGACAGCATCACAAAAAGGAATTTTCAACCACTAAAACCTCAAAATTTAACAAAACCCAAAACATAAAAGTCATAGAAGACAATCTATGCTTTCCGAAACATTAAGAATTTCTAAATTCGGACATTAAACGAAAAAGATATGCCTTAATTACCAACAACACTAAGCACAGAAAGTGACAGTTTTACAGTGACAGGGCAGCGAGCTTGAATTGGATTTTTCGACCACTTATTCTCAAAAATTTCGAAAGTGTTTAACATGAAAGTTATCAAATTCTTCCCAAGCTTTCCGAAACATCAAAGAAAATAGAATTACAGTTAAAACGAAAAAGATATGTATAATTTACTGACAGCGATACACAAATTAACATGCAACAAATAAAATTGAGATTTCTTACATTGATATCTCAATCAAAGCTAGAAAATGTAAGTTTTGATACTTACCTTGCTGATTTGAATGCAAATACCCAAATTTAGATGCAAGACAAAAGCATGGCTTAAGATTACAAGCTTTGAGAGCCCGTAGGAAGCAATTACAAACATGCGAAACAAATACAGTAAATAGAATTAGAAAACCTCTTCCTGTAAAATATTTATGTGATGATATTGCATGATTAAGAGTTGTTTACCTTTGATTTATCTTTATCTTGCAAAAGATTTGAATTTGGATGAATTTGCTGAAGAAATTAGCTAGGTTTTGAGAAATTGGGAAAAAGTTTACTAACTCTGTTTTTAGGCTGTAGGAGGAAGAAGGCAATAAGAGATGAACGTACAGCCACTTTCTTTTTTCTCTTTTCTTAACTAGGCTAAGCTAAATGGGCCAATAGGCTTGAGAAGAAAAAAAAATTAAAAGAATTAAAATGGCTTAAGGTTTATTAAACAACACTTAACAATATTAATGCGTACATGTCACATATGCACATGATAGAAATTCATTTTCTTCATATTTACACACACAAGAAAAGAATTCTTTTGCACTATATAAAAAGCTTAATTTTTATTTTTAGAAAATTATTATTGTTAAAATCCTATATTTCACAATAATACAAAATTTTCACCAATAAATGTAAAAGTTTACATTTTTAACTTCTAAAATTCGACCAAAATCATTTTCTTACTTAGAAAAATATGTCAAACCATATACGAATTTTATTTATAGCTAAAACTTATTTCTAAACCAATTTTCATCTTTTTATTTAAA
This sequence comes from Allium cepa, assembly GCA_030765085.1. Classification (NCBI taxonomy): domain Eukaryota; kingdom Viridiplantae; phylum Streptophyta; class Magnoliopsida; order Asparagales; family Amaryllidaceae; genus Allium; species Allium cepa. The sequence goes on from CM060930.1 coordinate 240,406,068, forward strand.
TAAACAACCTTTAAAAATTTCATACTTCTTTTTAAAAATTACTAAAAGAAGAAATTGACAATAATTAATGCAATTATTATATTTTCTCCAAATAAAACTCATTTTTCAATCATTATTAACCCAATTAAATAAAATAATGTTCCAAACTTTATGTTTCTCATTTTATTTTCTAATTCATTTTTTTTCCAAATAAGCAAATAAAATTTCAAATTTTAGTTATTTTTTTTCCAATATTAAATTATAACTACCGTTATAATTTAAAATTAACATGTAATCTCAAAAACCAGGGTTGTTACACGATCCTCCCTCTTTTCGAAAAGAAACAAGAATCAAATTTGATTTCGATTTCGAATTACAGACGAAGAGAGGCTTCGGCAATTGCTTTCATATTTTTTTTAGTTCGACCTGCTGTTCAAAGGTAGAGAGGGGACGGGGATAAGTTATAGAGTTGGGGGATGGCTTCCTCAATACGCGTGGTACAAGAAAATATCATGCTAATTTACTTCAAATTTAATTATATTCTAGAACCTTAAAACGTCTTGTTAATCGCCAATTAAAATTTTGAACTCCTCTTAAGGAATGCCGCTAGACAATTTCTGGGTTTTACCCGCGTTACGAACACTATGGAACGTGTTCCGGAGGCTAATTTGATCATATGCGCGAGTTACGGAAGTAAAGGATCAATTTTAAATTAAATCGATTAAAATAGTTCTAAGTGTTTTGAGCTGTCAGGGTCAAACGACAACTCCAATTGCTACGAAAATTGAAATCCGATAATATCTAACTATTACAGATCCAATGGAGCGGGTTTGGTCGAATTCCGAGACTGTGCCTCGGAAGGCTATTTTTAAATTCAATTTAAATGATATATTATTTAAAACTGAACAAATTACCTTTAAATTAAAATTCAACCATTCTATTATCTTCAGTATCATCATTATAAATTTTATAAGCTTTCAAATGAGTTTCAATAGGCTTAAAACTCCAGCTTCAACTTTTTACCCAATTTTCAGTTTATATAATTCAATAATTTAATTATCAAGTAAATATTAATATTTGGAATTCAAGTTAAAATGAACTTTTAATTATTTACAAATCAATTAATTATTCCATTTTAAATTGTTAAAAATGCTGGGCTGTCACACTCGAAATCACTAGTATAGGGATTCGAAATTAAGATCGATATATAAATCCCAATACTATACAAAAAATTTCCTTTCGGAAATCATTTACTATAATAACAGTGTTATAGTCCACTATTTCCTTATTTCTCGAAAACGTCTATTTCAACAATGAATGTTGAAATCTACGGTTTCGATAGTCAATAACTTTTTAAACATCTTTAAAACTATTAACTTCATTTTATAATATCACTTTCCCAAAAACATATCTATTTTCTTTAATAATATATTCAGTGTCCAAAATCGTGAATATACTTCACTAACCAAATTCAATATTTTCTACACACTTTATTTCAAGGATAATTCGCTATCTGAAATCGCGAATATATCTCCTTTAATAACCTTCTATATTAAATTTATCAAATTAAATTGATTTCGGATTTTAAAACAATGTTTATAAATTCCATTCTATTTATAAAAACTTCAATTTATAAATATCCTTTATTAACCACTTCAATTCATAACTCAATTTTATACCAAAACTCTAATTTACAAGTTCATTACTTATAAGTCCTTTATTTTACAAAAATCTATTCGTTTTATAACTTCACAATTTATAAATCAATAAATTTTATTTACTTGTGAAATCCATTTATACTTCATTTTAACACTTAATAAAAACTCGTTTCACAATTCTTATATTTTAATTTATAAATATCAATTTTTATAAATCCTTTTATATAAACCGTTTATAATAATTCAAAAATCTCAATTTAAATAAACCAATCCTTTTAATAAATTACAAAACGTTATTTAAAACTTATATAACTCCAAAATCATACTTAAGTGCTATTTTCCAAAAATATAACTTTTATAACAATAAAATTATAATGTTTATTTATTTTAACAATTCAAAATTTAATAAAACGTATACTTTCAAAAATCACTTTAAATTTCTTTATAAAATCAAAATCATTATTCTAACAAAAATGGATCCGATGATGCAACAGCACCAAATAGTCAATCACGACATCCAAATATCATATATCGATATGATAATCAACAAACATCACAATATCTGTAATCAAATAAATACTGGTGAGGAATCCAGTTGGATCCTTCCAACCCGTTTCCCTGCATCCAAAGATGTTAGCACAATACCAATTCCGTTCCAATATGGAATATCGTGGTATATGGGATTTATAAAATATCATCCGCTATTATGCGGCGCAATAGGGTCTCATCTGCTATATAATGCGGGGAAATCAACTCCTAGTACATAAATAATACCAATTCCATACGAGTTGGAATTATCGTGGTATATGTTTTTAATAAATAACATCCGCTTACTAACGACGCATAATGTCTATTTCAATCATCAACAGATAATAATCAACATTCAAACATACAATCAAGCAATTTTAAATCTAACTATTATAATATAAATCGAAACAATTCGATTGAGTGAGAAGTTCTCACCTTGATTTCAATTCCGTTTTCAACGTTTTATTTCGAATAAAATTAAACACGCGTTTAATTTTACACAAAATTCTCACTAGCTCCAAAATTCCAATCCATTTCCATTGCGAAGAGCTCATTGAAACGATTCCAACGCAAAAAGATTCGTCCAATTCCGACCTCGTACGAACAAGTTATGATATTTTGAAGTTAATACAAATTTAAATACAATAATTCACACTTTATTTTTTTTTATTTAAAACCCTAATCTACATCATCACCATTGCTTCCAGGAGACCAAATCCAGACCGTTGCCAACATTCCCTCTCTCCCGTTCGAATTTCCCAGGCACGAACAAAATCGTGCACGACCCATTGTCGCCCAAACATCGTGAATTCTTGTGCCACCCACGTTCGACTATAAGTCGATCAGACTGCGGCGTATCGAAGCCCAAAGCCCCACGCACCACCGCCCAGAAGAGCATCAAGCTCGGTCGCCCCCAGCTCCACCAAATCGCGTGCGAACGGCCGGCCATTTGAGCCAAATTGTCGTTGATCAGCTCCACTTCAAACGATCTCCACCGTTGGATTTGGAGATCTCGGAGTGCTCTAGAGTTTTGTAGTTGAACATTACTTGAATTGATTTGTGGATTGCAAGAAAATTGAGGGAGAAACGATAGAGATTCTCGTCTATTCAAAACAAAAGTGGTGGCTCCGACGTTTAACCCTAGGGTTTGTTTTGCAAATGAAAACATGTAGGTGCTTTTATAGAAAATTCAATGAACACTATTCATACGAATTTTTCCAAACTCCAAACGAAGCGTGACAGTTGGTGTTTCTAAGTTTACCCTGCGTACCGAACACAGCAGAACGTGTTTCAGAGTCTACGGTCATCTGTGCGAGTTACGGCAATAAATGATCGATTTTAAATTAAATCGATTTAAACTAGTTTCTATGCGCTTTGGCTTGCCCCGGACAAAACGTAAATCCGATGGACACGAAATTTGAAACCATACAATAATATCACATTACGGATCCGATGAAACTAGTTTCGTCGAAATCCGAGACTATTTAAAAAATGGCTATTTTTTAATCGATAATTAAATATTAAAATATTCAATTTTCACAAATTAACTTTAAACTCAATTTTAAAAGTTCTATAACATTGCTATAACTTCAATATGATAAAATAAAATTTTACAAATCATTTTCTATCATTTTAAACTCGATTTTTCAATTATTTCTGAAATTTAAAATATTAAATTATTGATTTAATTGTCCAATTAAATCCAGTTATTCGAAAAAATAAATTATTCGATTTAAAAATTTCACTTATTAGTATTTAAAATTAATTAAATATTTGAATTTCAATTAACAGAAACTCTGGGTCGTTACAGGAATAGTGTGGTAGTGGGAGTGAATGAGGAAATGATGACATCGGCTGAGTTTAAGAGGGGGTTTGAAGAGAGGTTCATGTTTGTAATGGCAAAGTCCACCTTGATCAGAAAGTTCGCTGAGTTGGATCAAGGGGAACAACTATGTCAAGGTATGCAAGAAGGTTTGAGGAGTTGGCTAGGTATGGATATGCCACTATGGATACTATGATGAAGAGAAATGAGGAGTTCATCAGTGGGTTGAAGCCTGAGTTGGCAAGGGCTACATTAACTCATATTAGGGATCCTTTTGATGTTGTAGTAGAGATAGTATTGAGACATGAGGAGATGCTTGATTCTTGGGAAAATAATAAACAAAAGAGGTGCAGGCGGGGCAAAATCAAAAAAGGAAGTTCTTTCCTAAGAAGGGTGCTCAGAAGGGTGGAGCCATAAAGAAAGGGAAGTCGAAGGTTTTTTTGCTTTAAGTGCGATGAGAAAGGACATTTCACTAATGTAACGACTCGAAATTTTCGATAATTAAAATTTGTTAATTTAATAAAGTTTTGTGAGTTAATGTTGGAAGAAATAAAAATTTGTGATATCTTAATGAAATAATAACTAAAATGAATTGTAATAATGTTAATTTAAGTTAATTATTAACAATTTGAATGTAATTCCAATTAATTGAAATGGTTTAATAAGTTATAATTGATCAAATTGTAAATTTATTTGTAAAAATGTATGTATAAATTATTAATTAGATTTAAGAAGAAATTGATAATTTAATGGACGTATTATAAATTTAATAATGTGCAATAAATAGAAATTGGATAGAATTAGTATAGTGTAGGTGGTTATAACTTTTGTTGTAAATAATAAACTTAGAAATGTTATTAAATGTTGTAATGGTGACAATTGTTGTTTGCCACCAACATATTTAATCAATTTCAAATAAATGTAAATAAATGCTACATTAATGTGAGTTAAGACAATAAATGCAAATTGTGAATATAATGAATTATATAGGAATGTTAATTCTATTCACAAGGCAATAACTAATTTAATAAAAGAGTGAAACAAGAATTAATTTACTGAGATTTTAAATTATAATAAAATAGACAAAATTCAATATAATTGAAATATAGTAGTTAATACAAATAAAAGATGGAAACTGTAGCTTATCAGTGACATAAGAGATGAACAAATGTTAACTTTGTTATTAGAGTAATAATTGATTGAGTATAAAGATAGAAATCAAATTAAATCAACTAATTGAAATTTAATTTTAATTAATTGGATATACTTACAGTTGAAATTAAACATTGTAATTAGTGAAATGTTTAACACTGAATTTGATATGTAAATTTGCTTTAAGTTATTATAGATATCTATGTAATCAAAAATGATGAATCTGTTAGTTATAAATATTGAATTAAAAAGTGATTAATTAATTTATTTAATTAAGTTAATTGCCATTATGGCCACGGTCTTGGATTTCGACGAAACCAATTCCATTGGATCCATGATAGTGAGTTATTTTAGGGTTTCAAGTTTCGTAGCGATCAAACTTGTCTTTTGATCGTACGGACCTAAAACGCCTAGAAATCAATTTACTTAAATTTAATCGAAATCAATTTGAAATAAGATGAATTTTAAGTTAACTTCTTCATACGATGGATTTAGGACTGAAAAATGTTCCACTGAGTTTAAAAATATTGAAAACATCTATTTTGATATATGGGATGACCAATTTTCATTTCGGAGCCAGAATGAGCCTCTTGGTCGCATAGTCGTTTCAATTAATCGATCTGGTCCATTCATTCCATTTTTCAGTTTGGCTTTAAATAGCCTGTTATAAACCCTAACAATATTCTTATTCCATATTTGTAGTATGCACATTTCATCTGTCTATTTCTCCTTCTCAATGGTAGAACTAAATCCAATTACAAAACCCTAATTCCCTAATTGCAAATTCCATTTCAAATTCAATTCCAAAAACAAACTTCTCAAAACCGTAACAACTTATATACTGATTCGAAGCCGTTAACAAGCACAATCCAATTCTATGATTCGTTTTTCGATTTAAGTTGTGGTCTGGCCGGAAGTCACCAATTTATTTTCGGCCATCTATTGTTGGGTTTGTCGTTTAACCGCAAATCTTCAATTCGGTGATGATCAGAGGCTGCTGGAGCGTAGAGCATGACATATGGAGTCGGTCCATATAGTTCGTTCGTCTCGAAGTGGAGGGAATTCGCCAAGTTTGAGGTCTATAGGAGACGGCGGTGGGTTGGCAAAGGGAGGCCGATGGGGGTCACGCGGCATCAGAAGGTGCGGTCGAAGGTGAGGGCGCTGGTGAGGGGGTCAGATACAGGTGGAGGCTTGCGTAGTCGAGAATAAACTCCAGTCAAAGTTCATGACGATGGTAGCTAGGCTTTTTTCGATAGGGAGACCGCATGCGTTGCTAGGGTTACGTGTTCAAGGTGACGTAGCATTCTTGTGTAATATTTATTTATTTTAAAGCTTATATTGTCGAATATTCTAAATTATGCGACTTTTACATACGAGGTCCGTTTCACGTGCGGTTTATTTTGCTGGGATCGTATCAAAATTCCGGACTTTTTAACGCTAGTTTGGACGAATTCTGAGACTGTTGAATTTTGGGCCTCATTTTGAATTTCAAATCGATATAAAATCAAAGGTTAGTGTTCTAACCCACTCACAACTTCTAAAATTTCTTATGTTAGTTAAATTAAATTTATAATGTGACTAGAAATTTATTAATTATTGTTTGGTTTATTAAATTGTTATACTAGTTAAATTTTACTTTTACAGCATTTAATCATCTTTTAATTTAAGATTGAATTTAAATTGTCGATTTAATACCTGTTATTGATTATTGTTATATTTTGATGTTTATTGATTGATTTGGATGATGATTGTGATGAATGTTTGATTGTTGATATTGGATGACTGGATGTTATACTTTATATTTTTATAATATTGCAAGTTTCCTATGGGTTGAAATGATATACACCCAAACAATCTATAGATTAGGAAATAATCTTTGTGGGTTGAAATGATAGACTCGAGCGATTCTATGGATTTTATCTAATTCAGAGTTGCTGTTTGAAATGATATATAACCGTAAAAGTTTAAATTGTGGATTGAAATGATAAATATCCGTATCATTTGACCCTAGGGTAGAAAATTATATACGGACACCGAATTGGTTAACTTAAATGATTTTTGAATCTTTGAAATTTTGAATCCAGTCAACTGATATTTTGAAATAGAAATTGATTTAAATAAACCGAATTATTAGCGATAATCCAAGCGTTAATGCTGAATTGTAATCGATTTAATGAATTGTTCAAAGTATTGAAACTGGAATTTCAAGTTGAAGTGTCAAAAATAAATGAATTTATCGGAATTGAGTTATTGAAATGTCTTGATATAACCTTGAAATCTATTTCAAACTAATTTACACTATTTTAACTAATTTAAATTATTTTAATCTAAATTAAACTATTTTAATTTATTATAACCTATTTAATCCAATTTAATCTATTTTTCCTAATTTAAACTAATAAAATTTATATTAATCTATTTAAATCTATTTTATATAAGTGAAATCTATATAATCTATTTTATGTTTTTAAATCTATTAAAATCTAATTAATATAATTCATATTTATTTAATCTATTTTAAAGATATTTAAATCAATTTAAATCTAGTTAAGTAAAATGTAAATCTATTTAAAATATTTTACTATTTAAACTATTTTTAAACTATTAAACTATTTGTGACTATCTAAACTATTTTCTAAAATTGCAAACTGTGGGAAGTTGAAGTATCTATATTCAAATCCTTGATGATGATACAACTTAAGTTGGAATTTGAAATTGATACCCTTTGTGAAGTGACATATTTGAGTAAATATGATTTTGAAAGTGAAGACGATTTTGAAAGTGAATATGGTTTTGAAAGTGAATATGATTTCGAAAGTGATATGATTTGAAATTGAATATGATATTTTGATACAAATTGTGAATTGGCTTTTTAAGTGTAAAAGAACCACCCGGTGTGAAATAAGCGTTTGGTTGTTAAACAGACCGGGATCAGATATTGTCATACTCTCTGCCAATATCGAAAACCACTTTAACAACTGTGTATGGTGGAGATTCCAGAAACGAAGTAGGATAGTTTGGCGAACGATTTTTTTACAAGATATGACGTGACCCTGACTCTCGTGAGTCAGCTTAGATGTGACTCAAACAGGAGCTATCCATTGCCAATTGAGGTCATTCCTCCTATCGGGCACATTTCTTCGATATTATACTTTGACTTTGTGATTGATTCTGGTGGCCACCAATCGATTTTGATGTGGGAGTGTGTCTGAGGTAGGCGGTAGTAGTAGTTATGCATTACCACTAGTCCAGGAGTGTAATTGGAATATCTACCCTGGCATTGCCTCGAGTGTCATGTTCACATGCCCTAGCGCGCCTTCTACGAGTTTGTTTTGTACCATACCTATGGAGTGCCCTCTGGGTAAACCTTCAGTTTACGGAGGAGCGGATGGTACTGTATAGACTATGGGAGTATATATAAAATGTGTTAAGGAGGATATGGGTAATGCCTTAACGCTATTTTAATTCTTTTACTTTACTGTAGACATATTATAATAGTGTATTGTATTACAGAGTAGATAGTTTAACGGATCCTTAGGAGATGTGAATCTCGAACAACTCTTAAATTACTGCACTCACGTTAGACACTGGATAGGAGATGTCAAACCCAGTAAACATCTCTGACGCTGTCACACTCATATATTCGTTGATTTAACTTACAAAAGATCCTTTAGTTCTGACTCGAGTGTTTTGTCTTTTCAATTCGCTAGGGGTTAGCCAGAGCATTTCACGGTTGAAGACCTTATTTATGGAGGACAAAGATGAAGGTTTGTACTAGTATTATTTATTATATTCCTCTGCACCATGTTGTTCCGTTGCATTTATTATTCATTTATTCCTATTTCGGCAACTTTTATTTTGTGTTTAAAAGGATGGTCAAATGTGTTTGTAAAACAGCTTCATGAACTGTTATTTTATTATTATACTTTGTCATTCCGCTGTGAGATTCTGTATTTGTTTTATTTCTCTCTTTTCTTATTTACCCCTATAACAATCTGACCTTTTTGAATGGTTTGAGTCTGACACGTGTTTCTGCTTAAAACGTGTAAAAAGGCGGGTCGTTACAATTGGTATTGGAGCTTCGGTTTAGCGATAACCTTATTTTTGTGGGGTCTGACTCTTTTGAAATAGGGTAGTGATACCCTAGAATGAGTCGCCGAGTGTATATATATGAGAGAGCATATTTGTTAGTGTTATAAAAGGTTTTTGTATTGTGTAATTTGTTTGTTTTGTATTTATAAATTCTAGCCAGTGCATAAGACGCTATGACATTGATAGGGATTTCTAAACACTTAATAGGGCCGATCGAAACAATATTTTTTTTGAAATGTAGGTAAATGAAATAATTTTGCCTAGTATAAATTTTTGTATATAAAATAATAATTTTATAAATGATATATTTGGTTGTAATATATTTGGTGTTAGGTAGTGAAATTTATAAATATTTGTTGAAAATGAGATTGTAAATAAAATAAATACAAATTGGAATTTGAGAACTTAAGTTCCGAGATTTTTGAAATTTCTTTCAAAGGATTTTGGAATATAATATATTAGTATTATTTGGATGTATTTCCTGATATAAATATTTCAACATCATTTGAAAAAAATGTTTAAAAGGATTTTGAAACGAAATAAGTTCTGTACTACCCTCTCTAATGTTGGAAAATAATTTCGGTGATGAGTGCACGCATCATCGATGTTCATTTTCAAGTTTCAAAGTGGGAAGACTGCTGTAGTAGTTTTATTACACCTTTATTTGATAACAAATCTAAATTTTCCCAAATATGGTTGGATATATATATATAAGTTTTGAGTGTGTGTATATTATTCTAAAAAGCAATTAAAATGGAACCTGGTTGTTTAGTTCTTAAGTTTCTGTAAATTAGCAATTGAAATTATGGTAATGAATGAAGTCTTGACTGTATTAATTATGACGCCCCACCTCTATATTCACACTAGCCAAGAACACTATGGAGTATTGCCGTCAAATAGCATGAAGAATAAGGCTGTTGAAGAGCGACTATCTACGTAATTTCTTGGTGCGAGCAAAAATAGCCAGATAGTATTATATGCCTTTCATTTCAAGAGGAAATCCGACATATCAAGTACAAATTCAAAGCTACTACACAGTGGGTATATGGTCTTCAGAAACAAATATAAAATATGCATAACGTAAATCAGTTACAGATATTCGTATCACTAAGGCAGAAATAGATATGAATATATCACATAGAAGTGTACATCAAAGTAGTGGTCATGTAAGATCCACTACGTCACAAAAGAATAGGTGCAAGAGATAGACAAAAGAATATGTATACATCAAGGAGTCTCTATCTCGAATGTATAAAAACAAAAACTACTAAGCTAAGTAGTTAGCCAAAAGTCAGATGACAGTCCTAGATAAGAGGTCAAGTAGAAGCACCTGAAATACCGTGGTCTGACCCGAGTATTATTTAAGAAGGAAATAATAAACAGATCAGTCTAGCTATAATTTTCATATAAAATGATATAGAATAAGAGATATGACAAAAACATATGATAAAAATAATGCCATACTGTGATAAGTATATATTAGATAATAAACAAAAATCATACAATATCTCAAGAATCTCAAAACACCAAAAAGAATGTCATATTCTTTATTTTATTCACTAAACCACAATTATTAACAAACATATCAATGCCAATGTTTAAAAATTGGTGAAACAAAATTCTAGAAATCATCAATTAGAAATCCAGAAACCTTAAAGGGGGAGGCCTATCACAAACGGGAGCATGAAAACTCACCAACACATGCATCACAAATGGGTCGCTATCCCATGGTCGCTAACCATAGAGCCGGTGCAATGACGTAGTATATTAACAGTACGCCCGAGGAACCCGAGACTCGAATAATTCAAAACATCGACGTAGTATAGTAACAGTATGCCCGATGAACCGAACACCATAAAAGAACATGGGTCACTAGCCCATAAAAGAAATGAGACGAAGCTCAATAAAATGAGGTACAGTCCCCCACGTGGACAAAGAGACATCACACATTGCTAGTCTAAACCATAAAATGATCACCATTGATCAATAAAAAGTGTGAATTACACTAAGCTAGTAAATAAATAAGTTTAGCTTTATGTCCCATAACCACTGGATTAACTTAAATATTTACGAACAAACTGTAGATTTCCACTTGAAAACTTTCATAAGAGTTTCGATTGAACAAGTTTAAGAATTAACCGACAAAGTAAATGCAAGCAGTTCATACCACTTATTTTGCTAAGTCATTTAATTGGATTTCTCGAACGAATGAGGTAAAGGTTTGTATATACTAATAGATTAGAAAACGGTTTTAAAAGCGAGTTTGATATTGAAAGTAAATGTTGAAATCATTTTGATGAAAGAGTTTGAATATTTACTACTAGCATAGAATCCTTTGCATTTTAAAGTGACAAACCATAGAAACGATTGTAGAAACAATCAATCACCAAAAATTCACATACGAAGACGTGAACTAAATCCAAAGAAATCGATATCAAACCCATCAAAATGGATATTCCCAAAAATCCAGAAAAGGAAGTCATCAAGGTCAATAAAAGTGATAACAACTAATCAGATCAACCAAAATCGATTGACATTGGAAATTTACTCAAAAATTAGGCAAATAGGAAAAACTGCACGGCTCCAGATGTTTGGGGGTCAATCCAGACATTTTGAATTGTTCTCTGGATATGTTCCAGAAATCCACCCAGACGTCTTAGATTTCAAATCAGACGGCTGACCCCCTTTCATACGTCTGAAACATAATTTCAAACGTCTGAAATTAGTCACTGCCATTTTTATTTTCTTCCATTTCATCTTTTTCTCCAGATTGCATAACCAGACGTTTGAACCTTAATTTCAGACGTCTAGATGCCTGGGCTAGGCAACAATTTGCTTAGGCCATGATGGCCTAAACAATTCGGGAGCGATCGTGCGAGCAACAACGACTAGAGATTTACGCCAAGCGACAACCCAGCCTTATAGGCTCTTCGATACACCCCAAATAACACGTCCAAACATCCATAGTAGGATTTTCATAAAAATTGGACTTTAAAACCAAAAATTGAAAAGTTCACCAAATCAATTCAAATCAAAAGAAAATGAACATGAATAGATGTCAGGAATTCATAGCTAACAACAAAGAAAGTTATAAACATAGATGTGAGTTCAAGAACTCACCTTTAAACCCAAAAACACAAGTGAGAAGCTATAAAACAAGCAAAGATTGATTTCTCTTCAACAACACCTCTAGAATCTTCAATCTATTATCAAATGAAATGGTTTTCCTAAGTTAGGGTTTAGGAATTTTTGAGAACTGAAGAGAGATTAATATGGAGAAGATGAAGAGGATGCTTACCTAAGCTTCTCCTTGATTTCTAGCTTGAAGTTGATAATTCCTATGAGAATTAGGGCATAGGGATTTTTAATTTCGTTTTTCTTCCCCTATTTTTCTTTTACCTTGAGTGTTAGGAAATAATAGAGTGAGTGAAGAGGAGTTGGATGAAGGGCTAGGTTATTAGATAAGTCAAAGGGCTGAAACCCAAACCCAAAGCCCAATAGAAAAACAACAAAATTCTAGCCAACTCCAAGCATATCGGTGTTTATACTTAAAAGGGTTGCAAAAGTCGTTTTAAACTCAATCAAAGTAGTCTCGAGTCGCAGTTCGAATGTTTGCAAAAAGTAACATTTTGGACTTTAATCCGACCAACGATGCTGTATTTTAATAAAATATTTAATTATACATTCGTAAAATATGCGGATTGTTATAGACTCCCCTCTTTAAAGAAATTGCGTCCTCGCAATACTTAAGAGGAAACCAAAGAGTAACAATCATAAAAGCATATCAACACAAAGAAATTTGAAATAAGAAGGTTACCTTAAAGAGCATGAGAGAATAAGTCCGGATGTGTTCGCTTGATGCATTCTCTGGATTCCCAAAAACAATCCTTAGGATTTAAGGACCATTAAACCTTCACAAGTGGAACATCTTTATTACGAAGACCTTTAACCTCCGTAGCAATGACACGAATAGGATGTTGCACATTAGTGATATAGGTGAAACTTCAATTTCTTCAATAACACTGGGCTCAAGAATAGAATCGAATCCCTAAGGCATTTCCGTAGTTGAGAGACGTGGAAAACCTCATGAATAGTAGAAAATTGAGCCGGTAATAAAAGGCGATAAACCACAGAACCAATTCGTTTGGTGATCGGAAATGGTCCAACGTATCGAGGCGCTAATTTTTTCGATCGACTGAAACGCACAACACCCTTCATAGGTGAAACACGAATAAACACCAAATCTCCTACAGAAAATCCTAATTTCCTTCTTCGGTCATCGGCATAGGATTTTTTTCTACTTTGAGCTTCTTTCATCCTATGACGAATAAGGTCAATCTTTTCTGTGGAATCATGAATAAAATCTAGACCTAAAACTATCTTCTCACCGGCCTCAAGCCAACAAGGAGGAGATCGGCATGGCCTTCCATGGAGTGCCTTGAAAGGTGCCATACTAATACTAGATTGGAAGCTATTATTATAGGAAATCTCAACAAGAGAAATATGATCTTCCCAACTTCCACAAAAATCAAGGTTACATGCACGAAGAAGATCTTCAAGAGTTTGATTCACACGCTCGGTTTCTCCATCGGACTAAGGATGATAAGCAAGGTAAAATTTAGCTTCGTTCCTAAAGCTTTTTGAAGACTCTACCAAAATCCACTAGTAAATAATGGATCACGATCACTAACAATAGAAGTAGGAACTCCTTGCAATTTAACGATTTCTTTAACATAGAGTTTGGCCAAAAGAGGTACGGTCCGATTGGACCGAACGGGAATAAAATGGACGGATTTTGTAAGCCTATCAACAATCACCCATAAACTATCATGGCCCGAATGAGAACGGGGAAGACCGTCATTAAAATCCATGGAGACTTGATCCCACTTCCAAACTGGAATGTCTAAAGGTTGTAATAACCCATCGGGCCTTTGATGCTCGGCTTTTATGAGTTGGCAAGTTTTGCAACGCTTAATGAAGTTAGCAATATCGGAATTTGTTCCATCCCAATAATAAAGTCGCTTCATATCCACGTATATTTTACTACTACCAGGATGAATGGTAAATTTAGAATGATGAGAATCTTCTAAATTTTACGAAGATCACTAATATTTGGCACGATAAGTCTACCAAATTTTCGAATGCCGCCATGAGCACCGATTTCAAAGTCTTTCAAACCATTAATATTACTATCCCGACAACTTTGGCTAGGATAAGCAAATTCGGGATCATTCTTTTGAGCATCAAGAATGCGGTCTAAAAGAGATGGATGACCCTCAAGGCTACATAAAATAAGAGATGAACATTAATCGGATTTACGATCTCAAATCTCACAAGTATACAAAGTCTCGATATCATTCCATTCGGATATCATCATAGAAACAACCGCTTGTTGCTTACGACTAAGGGCATCGGCAACACGATTACCCTTTTCGGGAGTATAAAGAGTATCAAGATCATAAGATGCAAGGAACTCGAGCTAATGTTGTTGACGCAAATTAAGCTCCTTTTGAGAAAATAAATACTTTAAAGATTTATGATCGGTGTAGAGAATAAATTTCTCTCTTAAAAGATAATGACGCCAAATTCGAAGGGCGAAAAAGATAGCCGTGAGCTTTAAATCATTAGTGGCATACCTAGTCTCGGCCGGCTTTAATTGCCTAGAAGCATAAGCAATAACACATTCCCTTTGCATGAGAACGGCACCCAAACCAACACGACTAACATTGGTATAAACAATAAAGCCATGGTTCCCTTCGGGAATCACAAGTATAGGAGCAACGGAAAGGAGTTCTTTTAATTTTTGAAAAGCCGCTTCACATTTGTCAGACCAAATGTACTTAACTCCCTTCTTTGTCAAACTAGTAAGAGGCACGGAAATTCTAGAAAAGTCCTTTATGAACCGACAGTAATAACCTGCCATCCAAGAAAGCTACGAATTTCCGCACACTCTTCGGTCTCTTCCACTTTTGAATTGCTTCAACCTTTGAAGGATCCATGGAAATTCCGGACTCAGAAATAATATGTCCAATAAATTTCACACGAGATTGCCAAAAGTGATGCTTAGAAAATTTTTCTTTCAATTGATTGCTCCTAAGAGTTTCCAATACAATCCGAAGCTATTTTTCACGATCTTCCTCGGTTTTAGAATAAACAAGAATATCATCTATAATGATAAGAACAAATCGATCGAGGAAGTCTTTGAAAAATCAATTCATAAGGTCAACGAAATAAGCTGGAGCATTCGTTAAACCAAATGGCATAACAAGCCATTCATAAGATCCATAACGAGTACGGAACGATGTCAAAGGAATGCTATCCTCTGCAATACGAAGCTGATGAAAACTGGTTGCTAAGTCTAACTGTGAAAAGACTGTAGCACCGCTAAGTTGATCAAATAAATCATCAATCCGAGGTAAGGGATGTTTATTCTTGATGGTGAGATTATTAAGCTCAACGTAAAGCCTAAGTATACCATCGGATTTCTTCACAAAAATAGCTGAAGCTCCCAAAGGATAAGAACAAGAATGAATAAATTGTCTTGTTTCCAATTCAGATAATTGTTTACGCATCTCCTCATTTTCCTTATTGGACATACGATAAGGAGGACGAGTGATAGGTAGAGCTCCAGGGATTGGATTAATTTTGAACTCAATTGCTCGCTTAGGGGGTAATCCTAAAATGGGCTCAAATATGCCAGAAAATTCACGAACAACGTGAATGAGGGAAATGACATCTTCCTCATCATCATTATCGTCATCATGAGGGTTTAGAGAATATAAGCATGCCACCGAATTAGAATTTGAATCTTTAAGAACAATAGAAATCTGCTTAACAGATTGAGGATGTCGAAGATGAATAGTCCTCTCAGGACATAGGATATGGGCTTCATAACGGTTAAGCCAATCCATTCCCAAAATCATTCCGAAGCCTAAGTGACGCTTAACATGCAAATCAGCTCAGAAAGAATAACCACATAAAATAATCTCGACATCTTTACAACGTAAACTGAGTGTTGTAGACCCACCAACCGGATTTGCAATTCTCAATGAAGTCATCAAAGCCATAACATTGGAAAAAAAAGTATCAACAAGTTCTTTTGATATAAAAGAATGGGATGCACCCGTATAAAAAAGAACTCGAATAGGATGATCACGAAACCTAATAATGCCATCAAGGATAGAATGAGAAATAACTTGACCAAGAGAAGTGTTACTTGGCGCTTACGCAACATTTAGCTTTCCCTCTTTCTTGCCTGGAAATTTGGGGTATGAAGATAAAAGATGACCCAAACTTTTGCAATAACGACAAAAAAGAGGTTTCGAATATCTATTAGCATAATGTTCCTTAGAACCACAATTGTAGCATTGCCCACGACTAGAGGTAGGAGTCTTTGCTACCAAAGTTGCTTGTTTCCTTTCTTGTTGGGATTAGGCTTGAACTTAATAGGCCTCTTCTTGTTGATGTTGAAGTTTTGTTTGGCACCCACAACTTCAACATCGCTTTCTTTATCTGCCTCTTAAAGTCGAAGAGCGATATCAACAAGCTGATCATAAGAAACTTCTAGTCTCAGAAGTAAAGGCTTTTTGAGGTTCTTATTCAACCCATAGACAAATATATGATATTTATTTAATGGGGTATTGTTATCCCAACTTTTGGCAAAGTTGAGATATCCAAAATTTACTGAAAGTCAATGATTACTATTCATGAATATCAACCAAGCATTGCAGGATAGCCATGGATATCAATGAATTTTGTCCGAGTCCGGAACGGGCCACAATTGATAGGACATGACAAGAAAGATCATAGAAGTCCGAACCTCAAATTTCAAGTCAATCCGAGTTCGTATGACCAAGTTATGATGGATTCAATTTGATGGAAACAAACCTTGCTCGGTTCGAATCGATAGAATACCCCTTTTCGAACCCATCTATTTCGAACCCATCAGAGCAAGCACCATGTTCGAATCCATAGGAAGAGGTGTCGTTCGAATCCATCAGTCAGCGCCTGCTTCGAATCCGTTCAGCTTCGACTCCATCTACTTCGAACCCATCCTCGTACTACCTTCCTTCGAATCCATCCAAGACACCCCTGTTTCGACTCCATGAGCGCACCTGGCATTGAATCCGTTCCTTCGAATCCCCACGATGAAGCAGCTTCGAATCAATCTCAGTAATACATTTGGATCGATTCGAAGGAAGACTGGTTCAATCGATTCGAAGGCAACGAACCTTCGAATCCAACACTCGAAGCCACCAAGTCAAAGCTGCCAAAAACCCAGGGATGTGATCCAGAATACTCGGAGGAAAAGAGGGGTTGACCCGGAGTATGCGCACCACGTCATCGACTCCATGCGCCAACGTATCGATTCGAACCAATGGGTTCGAACGAATCGATTCGAACAACCCCAGAAAACGAAAATCTTCAACTTGAATCGATCATATCTCTCAATCTACTTATCCAAATGTCACGAAATTTTCACAAGAGCTTGCATATACAGAGAAGAATGTCCACGCCAAGTTTCATCACGATTGGACGATTTCTTGATCGATTCGAACCAAGGGTCGAATCGATCCCAATGTGGACCCGGATCTCCAGGTATCGGCCATGTGGGCCCCCTCACGTGCTGGAAGTGGTCTACCTGATTTCTAGGAGAAATATCAGCCTCCTACGCCTATAAATAGAGCCCCAGCTCATTCAGAAAAGGGACCGGATTTTCTTTGGCAAAAATCAAGACTCTGAGGCATCAAGACTCCACCAAGGCTCTACTCAGCACTCAACAACCACCGTTGTACTTGAATTTCTGAACTACAATTCATTGTAATCCACTGTAATCAAGAGTAATCAGCGAAGAATATCAATAAAAGCTAAAACCTTTGAAGTGGACGTAGGCCGGAGATAGCCGAACCACTATAAATTGTGTGTTCTTGTTCATGATTTCTATTTTGCTGTGTGTTGCTTGCTTAAGATCTGTGATTTGTGTTTGGATATTACTGATTTATATCCCAACACTGGTGCTTTCACATTCATCGGGGTTTGTGACCAATTTTGGCGCAAACACTTTGGTGCTTTCACTGAGAACTGAACTCAGGACCCGCTACATCAGAATTCAGAATTCAGGAACTCCAATCCAGAAACAATGACTCGACAAACAAGACAAAGGGTTGATAGGAGCCAACAGGGAGGAAGCTAAGAGGCATCCTCAGAATCAGGAGAAGGACAAGCTCCCGTCTATATCACCAGAGACGAGATGGAAGCTATGGCTAATTCACTACGCGAGAGCATAATGAAAACCCAACAGGAGATGTTGCAAAATTTCCTCGAGCAAATGAGGACAGCAAACATGCAAAACCTTGGACCAACTACAACAACTACGAGTGCGGGACAAGGAATCAGGATTGCAGAAGCTAACGAAGGACAGGCTCAAGGCCAGAATACGGGAATTGAAGGTGGTCAGCAAGGCCTTGGGGGCAGACCCTCAGGGTCCGATACTGGGAGACCAACAGACGGAGCTCAACAAGTTGGAGCCAATGCATATGCTAACGAGCCACCAGAAGAATACGTACCAGAATTCCCTTCAAGGCTCGGGGGGCAGGACAGGAATCCGACGAAGGGCCAACTCCTAGATGGAGATGAGAGAATGATAGGCCTAAAGCGACGAATCATGAGAGGAGGATTGCCTAGCGGAGGCCTAGAAGAAGTTAGTCGGAGTCCATTCACTCTAAACATCCGAAACGCAAGGAACCCTCCAAAGTTCAAACTACCAGCGCTAGAACCATATGATGGAAGATCAGACCCGACCATGCATATTACAAGATATATTAGGCACATGGAAGTGCTGGGGGCATCCGAGGAAGTGATGGCACGATGCTTCCCTCTATATTTGACAGATTTAGCTTCATTATGGTTCAGACAACTAGAGACTGGATCAATCGGAACATGGAGCGAGCTTGTAGATTGCTTCATGAGACAGTTTAGGGTCCACGTGACACGACCCAAGAGTGTGATGACCTTAGCATCAATCAAGCAGAGGACCGGAGAGTCCATAAAAGATTTTCTGTTAAGATTCAATGTGACAGTGACTTCTGTAGATCGCCCGGATCCATCAATGATTTTAATGGCGGCGGTGGCAGGAGTCGCGGAAGGCACCAAATTTAAGGATTCTCTAACTAAAGATCCACCGCAAGATCTTGGAGAGTTCTTTCATAAAGCTGAAAAGTTCATTCGGTTAGAAGAATCACGAGCCGCGAGTCGTGAAATAAATACCACACAAAGCGTAGGAACCTCCAGAGAACAGTCCGGAGCGGACAAGGGAAAGAGGAAACAGGATGACGACACGATGGTCCTGATAAACGGAAGAAATTCCGAGAACCAAGATTTAGGCAGTACACCGATCTGACTGCAGGCTTAGAAAGAATCTACACTGAAACTAGGGGGCAACTCCCTTATCGAAAGCCACCTATAAGGGATCCTACTGAGCGGGAGCGCAGGACTGGAAAATATTGCCTATTCCATGAGCTGGATGGGCACACTACAGACGAATGCCGTCACCTAAAGGATGAGGTGGAAGAACATGCCAGGAGTGGTAGATTGCCGCAATTTGTTAGAGAACGGACAGCAACGACAAGGCTTGAACAACTACCGCCTCCACCTAACAGGAACGATCCTGGATCAGGATCACGACTCGTCATCAACTGATTGAAGATGGCAAGGGCCAAGTCCGGGATTTGGACTTCGGTCAAATAATTTTATTTAGATTTATTTTCAGAATAAACGGTTACTTCACTTACACATGTACGGGAACCGGAGAGATCCCTAGGCATGCCCTGAGATGGAGATAAACCGCTATGCCCGGAGAGGCAATGTTTAGTTTTTTCTTCTCTGATGTTTGAGATTGAACATCTAAGACTTGAATATTAAACAAATAAATTAGAACTTCTTACAATAAACCTTTTGACCGGAGAGTCAAAGGATGAACACTAAATACCAATATAAACATGATCGCTTTATGACCTTACCCAGAGGGAGATGGGGTCCGGAGTGCAAGAAGTGAGTTGCTTCGCCGGAGAGCGACAGGATCAACTCACTTAAGCGCTGTTTCCCCCTTCACCGGAGAGTGAAGGATGGGATCCAGCAAGGGCCCGGAGAGGCTATGATCGGTCCAGAACGACCATGATATCGCTACACGTCCTGACTGGGACCAGAGTGCAAGGGATAGAAGGCAACGCCAGAGAGCGATAGGATCTTTCTATTCAATCACTAAGTCTAGAATGGGCTTAGTAAGGGTTCAGAGTAGCCAGTAATAGTCCGGAGAGACTACGAAACTTCATTCTCAACTTCTACGGAAAGAATGAATATTGATTTGGCTTCGAACAGCCACAAACTTGACCGATAATACCACAGCTATGAATGAAACATGAATTCCTTACACTTGATATAAGACCATTCAAAACATACCTTTTACAAAAAGGCATGTTTTGGGGGGCAAAATGTTATCCCAACTTTTGGCAAAGTTGAGATATCCAAAATTTACTGAAAGTCAATGATTACTATTCATGAATATCAACCAAGCATTGCAGGATAGCCATGGATATCAATGAATTTTGTCCGAGTCCGGAACGGGCCACAATTGATAGGACATGACAAGAAAGATCATAGAAATCCGCACCTCAAATTTCAAGTCAATCCGAGTTCGTATGACCAAGTTATGATGGATTCAATTTGATGGAAACAAACCTTGCTCGGTTCGAATCGATAGAATACCCCTGTTCGAACCCATCTATTTCGAACCCATCAGAGCAAGCACCATGTTCGAATCCATAGGAAGAGGTGTCGTTCGAATCCATCAGTCAGCGCCTGCTTCGAATCCGTTCAGCTTCGACTCCATCTACTTCGAACCCATCCTCGTACTACCTTCCTTCGAATCCATCCAAGACACCCCTGTTTCGACTCCATGAGCGCACCTGGCATCGAATCCGTTCCTTCGAATCCCCACAATGAAGCAGCTTCGAATCGATCTCAGTAATACATTTGGATCGATTCGAAGGAAGACTGGTTCTATCGATTCGAAGGCAACGAACCTTCGAATCTAACACTCGAAGCCACCAAGTCAAAGCGGCCAAAAACCCAGGGATGTGATCCAGAATACTCGGAGGAAAAGAGGGGTTGACCCGGAGTATGCGCACCACGTCATCGACTCCACGCGCCAACGTATCGATTCGAACCAATGGGTTCGAACGAATCGATTCGAACAACCCCAGAAAACGAAAATCTTCAACTTGAATCAATCATATCTCTCAATATACTTATCCAAATGTCACGAAATTTTCACAGGAGCTTGCATATACAGAGAAGAATGTCCACGCCAAGTTTCATCACGATTGGACGATTTCTTGATCGATTCGAACCAAGGGTCGAATCGATCCCAATGTGGGCCCGGATCTCTAGGTATCGGCCATGTGGGCCCCCTCACGTGCTGGAAGTGGTCTACCTGATTTCTAGGAGAAATATCAGCCTCCTACGCCTATAAATAGAGCCCCAGGTCATACAGAAAAGGGACCGGATTCTCTTTGGCAAAAATCAAGACTCTGAGGCATCAAGACTCCACCAAGGCTCTACTCAGCACTCAACAACCACCGTTGTACTTGAATTTCAGAACTACAATTCATTGTAATCAACTGTAATCAAGAGTAATCAGCGAAGAATATCAATAAAAGTTAAAACCTTTGAAGTGGACGTAGGCCGGAGATAGCCGAACCACTATAAATTGTGTGTTCTTGTTCATGATTTCTATTTTGCTGTGTGTTGCTTGCTTAAGATCTGTGATTTGTGTTTGGATATTACTGATTTATATCCCAACACTGGTGCTTTCACATTCATCGGGGTTTGTGACCAATTTTGGCGCAAACAGGTATTAATATACTCGACCCTATAATTAGAGAGAGATTCAAAAGATGCGACATAATCTATCACGGAAGATTCACCTTGAACAAGGTTAATAAAGTGCCGAACTAAAGTTACTTTTTCAGCTTCCGACAAAAATTTCAACTCAAACCTTTCCCGAAATTGCTCCCAAGTAAGATCCACTTCAATAATCTCAGGAACCAAAAGCTCATACTAATCTAATTCTCTTTCTTGGAGCATGTTAGAAGCACTTGGACTCGATGTATATCAATAAGATTCATGCGAGAAAAGACGCGATCGCTCGATTTAAGCCAAGCTTGAATATCTATAACTCTTTCGGATCATTTGAACGGCCTTCCACCCAAATGGTATAGTCTCTGCACAAGCATGCAAACCCGGATCTAGAATGAGTAGGCTCAGGAATAGGTCAGACAGCTTGAGCATTCTTTACAAGATCCAAAAGCTGTTGGGCAGACATGAATAATCCATCCTGAGGAGTAGTACTGGATTGACCGGCGTTGGGATGGCCTGGTCTAACCATTTCTCTTCTTTAAGAAGGAAAGAAAGAAGAAGAAAAAGGTTATTCTCAGAATGAATATAAAAAAATCATGATTGATAAAACAAGGCATCAGAAAAGGAAATAGGATAGAATGAGTCTAATGGCTCGAATTAAATCCTAAGGCACGATTCCTAAGTGAGACTTAGAACAGTGATTGTAACGACCCGTTTTAATGGTTTAAATAAGAAAATTTATTGAAATTTTATGAAATTTTAAGCAATAAAAGTTGAAAATAAAAATTTAGTATTTGAAATACGTCTATTTTAACATAGCAAATGGTAAATTTTCATCTAATAATATGGAAGTATATTTTATTATGTAATTTCATTTAAATTTAAATCAGTAAATATTCGATGATAATAAAATGTTTTCAAAACCTAAATATTTTTCTATAGAAAAATTGTAAATCATCTTCTAACAAGGCGCCATACTTCGTTTCTCAAAATTTTGACTGTTATTGCTCCATCGATCTTATTTTCGGCGAAATAACGGTTGAATTTAAAAGTGTTCCGATAACTTAAATATGTCAATATGAGAAAATTTATTTAGAATATTCTGAATAAGACTGCGTAATTCGTTTCCCAAATTTAAGACATTTCTAGCTTCGTTTGGATTATCCGTATGGAAAAGCAACGTATATCAGTGCATGTATCGACTTTTTGATTGGATGATCGTAGCACTGATATTTATATACCGTTTTGGTCGCCTCGTCATGCTGATCTCCACGATATATTCAATTGTTAATTCCGATGACCGGTGCACGGCAGAATCTATGGAGCGATTTAATCGTATCGGTACCATATATTGCAACCTTTTCCTTTCTGTGCCTTTTCAAATCTAAGCGTGCAAAGCAATATAATGAATTACTCTAATGACGTTTTTTGAATCATTGGACAGCAGTTACCATTTTCATCATTTCACTTTATTGCACAGTGGTATGTTTCTCTGTCGGTTGCTTTTTCTCTCCCATATTGCAAGTGGATATTATTATATATAAGGTTTATATATTGTAAAGCCTGCTAGTCCCTTAGGCTTCTGACATCTCTACTTTCCTTTTGCATTTTTCTTTTTCTCTTCCCAAACCATTCCTACATTTCTCCTCCAGAGACCACCCTCTGCAACCCATTCATTTTGCACACAAGCTTCGAAACAATGCAACTCTTCTTTCTTCATGCCTGCTACTTGTTTTTTCTCATCTCCTCTCAAATTTTCGATGTGCTACACAAAAAAAATATATACCACCAACGTAGCTACCTCGACCCGCCTGACACCACTCCTCTCCACGGCCTGGCCAAGCACCGCAACCCTCCTTCCGCCCTCTTCTTCCTCCCGGACGAACCACCACATCAGCCCCGCACTCCACCACCCCGAGCGCAGTCACTCGCCACCTTCTCCCCTCCTTCGCTTGAAACTGTAAGTATGCATAAGGTTTTTTTTATATATACTTGTTATTTTGTATATACATTTGTTTCTCTAAGAAATGAATTTTCTAAGTTATGTATATAAGTGTTATATCTATTTATATTAGTTGTTCGGTTAGAGATACCAAGCTGTGGTTCGTTTTAAAGGTTTTACAGTTATATATACATATTAAACTATTATACAATAAGGTATGTCATGGTCTACAACCTGTTATTGTGTTCTGATATTGGGTGTAGAAAAGGGGAGTTGAATAGTGACTATATATATATATATATATTAATGTATATATTAATTTTGCAACAGTGTATTTGTTTATAAATCAAAGCTTATAACATAATTTACAGTAATATCAAGTTTATGTTATATTTGGGTCAGCACATGCATTGTCTCCATACATATAGGATGCGTGTAGATGTAATTGTAGGACTCAATGTATGTAAGTTTATTTATATGACTAGTTATAGCTATAATCTACCTCAAGATCGTATATTTGTAAGCTGTATTCTGTAAGTGATATATGTGTGTGTGTGTGTGTGTGTACAAACTCTGTTTTGTTTAAAGGTTATATTTGAATGTTGTTATATATATATATATATATATATATATATATATATATATATGTATTAGTTACTTGGGTTATAGGGTATATGTATATATGTGCATAAGGATTAAATTTTAAGTCTAATTTTAAACAATTATTTTAATCTTGTATATATATGTTATTTTAATACTTTTTTTTAATTAAATTTGATTTTCATGGAAATACACACACACACCAACACACACACACATATATATGTCCATTGTACCAATTGTATTCATCGATCCAATTATAATTTGGTTTCGTCAAAATTCCATTATCAGCTTTGATCGTCGAATTCGTGCAAATCTTGCTTTACTTTGGAATTCGCGCTTGGATTTGTAACTCAATTTTAGTGTCGGTTCTTTTGGGCGTATCCGTGTCATCTCCTATTCTCTCTAGCCTCGAAAGGTGAGCAATCACTCACGATTAACATCCTTATATTTATCAAAATTGATTTCGATTGAAACGACAATTGAAATATACTGCTGATAGTTATTTACATTATTATATATATGCTATTACCTGTATCTGTTCACCTATGGGATATGACACCATATCCTATTGTCTATATTTTATTTTATTTCTGATGATATATGCCTGTTTTATTATTATCATATCTTCTATCTCCGTGTTAATATAGAATTCACTATGGGTTGAAATGATACATACCCGAACAGACTTTAGAATAAGAGAAAATTGTTACGGGTTGAAATGATAAATCCAAGCGATTTTCATCGAAATTGAATTTGGGATTGCGGGTCGAAATGATATCCACCCGTATATATATTTAAATTATGGATTGAAATGATAAATATCCATAATACTTGACCATAGGATAGGAAATATATACAGGCACGGTGGGTCCATATATATAAATGTTTTGAAAATAATTTCTATGGTTTTGAAAAGAAATACATGATTTTTGACATATATAGGTTTTTAAAATGTTATATATAATGGTAATTTTATATATATAATTATTAATAATATTATTGAGATTGATTTAATTCATATAATTGTTTAAGTAGTTATGTAAATCTATACTTCAGAATAGATTGTGTAAAATTTTGAATAAGTTAAGGTTGAGAAGATAAAGTTGAATTAATTGAAATTGTATCTAATTAAGAATTCTACTAAATTAAATCGATTGGAACTATGGAAGTCGAAGTTTAAGATTTGATTTTTATAACTTGATTTTTGATTTAAAGTGATTAAATGGATATTTCAAGTTTAAACAAATCAAAAGGAGTATTGAGTTTAAAGGTAAATTAAGGTTATTTAAATAATACCGAATTTAGTAAGTGAATATCTCTAGACCAAATAATAATGAGGCTAAATCGAGATCTATAGGAAACTGTTAAATTGAATTTTGAAATGTTGAATATTAAAGCTTTGAAATATACTGGGATGTAAATGGTTAATCTGTGATTCAGATCTGTATTTGAAATTAATATAATTCGAATTTGTTATTTAGAAAACTAAATTGATTGGAAATTGATAAATTGAGACTGAATTTAATTTGAGTAGGAAAGTCAAGTTTATTTTGAAGCGTTTTGTGAAATTTGAGGAAATCGCAATACTTTACTTTATAATTATTTAATACATGTATACTATCTTGGAAAATAGATATATTTGAAATGAAAATGATATTTTGTGTAACGTCCGCGGATTTTTCGTTCTTCGAAAATTCAACATCGACACTCACTTTATCGACTGCCGAGAAATCGAAGGCCAAAAACCGAGATGTTATGGGTTTTAAAAAGAAAAGAAAAGAAAGAAGAGAGAAAAAGAAGAAAGAAAAAGAAAAATAGAGGAAAAGAAAATAGATAATTTTTTTTTAGAAAACAGAGAATTTTAAAAATAGAAGATAGAAGAATTTTAAAATAGAAGAAAATAGAATATAGAGGAAAAAGAGAAACAGAAGAAAATAGGACGGAACAGAAAACAACAGAACAACAACAGAATCTCACAATTCGCAGCGGAACAACATATAATAATAAATGAATAATCTTTAAACAAAGAACTATCAGTTATTACATATTATACATTTCATTACATCATATCATCAGAGTGTACAACAACATACAACAACAACAGTGCAGCGGAAAAGAAATACTATATAAATAATACGCCATGCCATCCAGCTTGCCTCCAGCAACTCCAGAATATCCAGAATATCCTGATAAACCTAACTCTTAACTGCCCGTGTGGAAAATTGGTGGGCACCCAGAGTTTAGGAAGGAAAACAATAAACTCCAAGTCAGTCATGTGACTGGTGTGAGAACTCAAAACAGTTTATTTATCTTTGAAAACAAAATAGAGGAATATTTTTAAATCAATTCGCAATGCTTTTAAAAATGAGACTACCATAAGACCTCCCACCACACACACAATGCAAACGCAGACTTGGAGGAGATTTCTTCTTATGTTAGTCAAAGATGCTTGATACGCATTAAAAGAAAGCAATTGATATTATTACTAGTGCATAGTGTAGAACAAATCATTTCGAAAGTAAAGGTATAAATCATAGCCAGCATAGGTACCATTATATTATGCCTACTAATAGCTACCATATTAAATGGCAGGTTCTACAACTAATACCGTACAAGTCACGTATTGTTTCTTTGGATTTCCAACAAATGGTCAGGCCAAGGAACTTCCCATTGCCACTGAGAATGCCTCTGGAAAGACATCCCCGAGAACCAAACCGGAACTCTGCCAACACAAGGCCGGGTTACCCCTAACTGGGTAACTACTGACACGAGCACGCCATTCCCCGGTCCTTTAGGACCTTTTCAACCGAGCGCTCGATATCCAACATCACACCATAATAAATAGAGTGTTTTCAACATGAGTAAGTATCTGGGCTCCATACCATGATACCACCCCTTTCCAGAAGGAAATGCACATACCCTAAGGGGAGCTACAGCAACCCCTAATAACCTTGCCGCATCTTTCCTGTTTTGACCATTTCCGGGATGTGAGGCTCGACGAAGTCACGTCCACAAAAACACACTTTGTACAAAAAGCCGTGCTTTGGGTCAACAAATGATCAACACAATGATCACTAAGATAGACGATCAAATAAATGATCCTATCACAATAATCAACACAATGATCATTTCAGCATCACTCAGCATGTCACATTACCAAAATGGGATATATCGCTGATAACTTCAACTATATAACCTTTGAGCTCGTACGTCTCAAAGAAGGGTGTTAAGCAAAGAATAAATTCTCCGCCACCAACAGAAATATATTTGAAAGAAATCGGCTTTATATCTCAGCTTGTAATGTCAGGCATACAATCCATACAAGTTTGTTCCGGGATCGAACAAAACCGAAGGCACTTACAAAGAAGTCCTTGCAATCCGGATATTCACAATCCTGATCGGATTTCCCATCACTTATGGAATCTCTATACCAGGAGCGACCCAGTGCAGAGACAATCGATAGGTCATCCTATCGCTCTCGCAAATACCGGTCTTCAACACCGATCTTCAAATGCAATTTACAACGACGTATCACATATTCGGAATGGGTTATACGACCCCATGGTCCTTTCCCGGTTAACCCGAATAGTGAGCGCTTATTCAAAAATAAGTGTGCATTCAAATTCAATTAATTCACATCAAATACCCATTCAAAGGGAAATATTGATAGTCGGTTATTGAACTATCACTGGATATGCACACATCACCAGATTCCAAATAATTTTCCAAATTATTTATTTTCCAAAATATCTTAATAAGATATATAATTTCAATACTTCAAAAATAAATCAATATTTATTTTCAAACAAATTCCACTTTTCACATATAAATTCCATAATGAATTTATATTTCAAAATATCCATGCATATTCGATTTCAATAATTCATTTCAATTTATCTTCAAAAAGATAAATTCTAATTTTTCACTTCATATTGGAAAACATTCCCATACTTATTAAATAAGTAATTCACAATCTTTTATTTTCAACACTTAGAAAATATTCAATATACTTAAATCGAATTAAGTATATATTTCATTCTATTAAGGAAAACATTCTCTTAACATATTTATTTGGGCCAAAACGAATGTTGCGTAAAACATCGTTACAACGTCCCAAAATCACTAGTATAGGGATTCGAAATTAAAATAGATATATAAATCCCAATACTATTCAAAACATTTCCTTTCGGAAATCATTTACTATAACAACAGTGTTATAGTCCACAATTCCTTTTATTTCTCGAAAACGTCTATTTCAACAATAAATGTTGAAATCTATGGTTTCGAATCTCAACACATTTAAAAACATCGTTAGATCGTTTTAAATTTTATTTAAAACACCAAATCCAAAACAATTTCTTTAACGTATTATTCACTATTCAAAAACGTGAATAACTTCGTTAACAAATTTCATTCTTTTATTCATTTTAATCCAAAGGATTATTCACTATTCAAAAACGTGAATATAACTCCATTAATAGGTTTCAACAATGAACTTATCAAAATAAGTTGTTTGCGAATTTATAAAACAACGTTTATAAATTCCATTTCTATTTATTTATAAAAACTTCCTTTTTATAAATCTCTTTATTAACCTATTCCAGTTTATAACTCAATTTTAGATTAAAAGTTCATATTATAAGTTAACTACTTATAAACGATTATTTCACAAAATCATTCCTTAGAATTTCATAATTATAAATCTTATTACTTATAAGATTCATTTATTTAACCCAATCTATTCTTCAAATAACTTCATAAAATTTATAAATCTACTGTTTATAAATTTCGTTTACAACTTCACCATTTATAATTCTATTGATTTCATTCTTTAATGAAATTCATTTTCAATTCATTCAAACACTTATAAAATCTCATTTTATAATCCCAACGTTTTAATTTACAAATATTCATTTGTAAATCCTTTAATATAAATCAATCTATATTATTCTTTAAAACGTCTTTAATTTCCTTTAAAAAAACTTCACCATTCTGATTTATAAAATAATTAAATTTTATAAATCCTATATTTAACTTTTTATAACAAGTTCAGAATCCCAATTTAAACTCTTTTATAAAGTCATTAATTCCTTATTTTCAAAAATCAGCTTTTAACTATATTTCTTAAAAATCATAATTTTTATAACATTAAAAATTATAACGTTTATTTATTTGAAATGGATCAATTCCAAAGATATTTTATCTTTTCAAAAATCACTTTAAAAACATTTTAAAATCCCAAAATCTGGGTCCAATGATGCTACACACCAAATAGTCAATCACGACTAACAACGATATCATATATCGATATGATAATTCATCAAATATCAAAATATCTGAAGTCAAATAAAAACTGTTGAGGAATCCAGTTGGATCCCTCCAACCTGTTTTCCTGCATCCAAAAACATTAGCACAATACCAATTTCGCTCCAGTACGAAATTATCGCGGTACATGTTCTTAATAAATATTATCCGCTTAATAACGGCGTAATAGGGTCTCATCCGCTAAACAAAAAATGCGGGAAATCAATCAACTGCAATATATACATATGCCAATATATATATATTGATATTATATATATAATACCAATTTCACTGTTTATGAAATATTCGCGGTATATGTTTTTATTAAATAACATCCGCTTACTAACGGCGCATAATGTCTATTTTAACAATCAATAATTTACAGTCATCATTCAAACATGCATTCAAATATTTTAAATCTAACTACTTAAAATAAAATCGAAATCTATTCGATTGAGTGAGAAGTTCTCACCTTGGTTTTAATTTCCGTTTAAGCTTTTATTTCGAATAAAATTAAACGCGCGTTTAATTTTACCCGAAATTCTCACTAACTCCAAACGACTCCAAACCAACTCCATCGCGTAGTGCTCGTCCATACGATTCCAACGCAACTGGGTTTGCATTTTTTCGACCTCGTATGAAAAAGTTATGCATTTTATAAGATCGTACACGATTTAAATAACTTAATTTACAACTAACTTTATAATTTATAACCTATATCCATCTATAGCCACATGATCCCTCACCCTTGCATCCAGGCCGTCCACCCACTCTTCTTCTTCATCACGCACGCAAGTTACAGGAGACAACACGCAACAAAGAACCCATGACCATTCAACTAGGGTTTGATCTTGCCATCTCATTTCTCGACGAAACTTCATCAAACCACCGCCAAACGAAAGCTCTCGACATCCTCTAGGTTCGGCCATAACCCTAGGAAGCTCGGCCATCTCCTCCACCTGGGAGTGCGTGCGCAACTTGCTGCCTTCCCACTCGATTTCCCATCAATCCGTGAAGCCATTCGCGATCATAACCGTTGGATCTCTAGTTCGTGTTGTGCTCTACAACTTTCTAGTTGAAACTTTCTTGAATCGATGCATAGATTAGAAGATTTGGAGGGAGAAAGTTGATGATTTTCTGGCCATTCATTGTAGGTGGCGGCTGGAGTTATTAGATTAGGGTTTTGTATATTTTTATCTAAAATTATGAAAGGTAAGGGGCTATTTATAAGGAACGAGCGACACTATTCATCCCGGAAATTCCGAACTCCGATTTAGACGCCGTAACCAGCGTACCTAGGGTTTATCCCGCGTTCCGGACACAATGGAACAGGTTTCGGAAGCTAATTCGGAAGTATGTGCGAGTTATGGCTGAAAACGCTCAATTTGAATTAAACCGATTTAAATCGATTTCTAGGCGTTTTAATTTGTACCGGACAAACGGTAAATCCAATTGACTTGAAATTTGAAACCTTACAATAATATCACATTACGGATCCGATGAAACTGGTTTCGTCGAAATCCGAGACTTTTTGAAAAATGGCTATTTTGACTCGCCAAATTTAAATTAAAAATAATTCGATGCGTTTCGAGCTGCCACGCTCAAACGATAACTCCGATTGACACGAAAATTGAAATCCGGTAATAACTAACTATTACGGATCCAATGGAACTGGTTTCGTTCAATTCTGAGACTGTCCAAAAATTGGCTATTTTACAGTCGATTATTAAATATTAAAATATTCAATTTTCACAAATTAACTTTTAATTCGATTTTAAAAGTTCTAAAATATCGTTCTAACTTCAATATGATAAAATAAAATTTTTCAAATTATTTTCAATCATATTTAACCTCATTTTCAATTATTTCCATAATTTAACACATTAAATTATCGATTTAATTATTCAATTAAATCCAAAAATTCAAAATAAAATTTATTCGACTTATAAATTCACTTATAAATATTTAAAAATTAATTAAATATCCAAATTTTAATTAAATAAAATTCTGGGTCGTTACAATCTTTCCCCCTTAAAAGAATTTCGTCCTCGAAATTACAAGTAAGAAAAGTTACAGAATCTATTAACTTTCCAAAATTCATAATTAAACTTCTTACAAATCTTTACTAAGTTTTCAAATCATACTTAGTTATCTTTTCAAAAACAATTATATCATTTAACTTTCAACTCTAAAACAAAGTTAAAGTTTTCCAAATTTTCCCAATTTTCTCAAAAATTTTCTAACGCCTTAAATTTCCGGAAAAATTCGCCATGTCTCCTTTGCGCGGCTCGATCCGAAAAAAAAATGACAGTATATATATCACAAATATACATCTCATCAAGTAATGAGGCATCCCGAAGGGAAAAAAGTGTAAAAGTACGATATTTAATCCGAGATATGTACCTTATATTTTATTAGCAAGCATATACGGCTAATATAGCGCTAAAGCGAACTCCAAATGCGAAGCAACGCGATCCGCACCTACTCAACACTTAACAAACAACATGAGAACATGCACATATGCAAATAATCTCAATATACAACATATAGTAACATAATAACTATACATGTCACATAGCAAATGCAACCAAACAACAAATGCAAACATCAACCAACTACCATTCATAATCAAATGAATTTTCATTCATATTCTCATTAATATTCAATGAATTGGTTTTCACTTTAAATCATATTTGATTTATTACATTGGATTTTATCAACTTTCATTCTTATTCAATTTTAATTAGTTTGCATTCACTAATTAAATCCAATTCACATTCAATTCAATTACAAAGTTGAATTCTATTACATAACTCAAGTTCATATTCATTTAATCCACTTGATTATTTACTTCGATACCAAAATCAACTTAATTCAACATCTCTTAAGTTATATTCCATTTAACTTTAAATCACTTCTTATATATATAAGTTTATTTCACAATTGTAAACACTTTAATTATAATTCAATTCTTATAATTCATTTGCTTATACAATTATTCTTTAATTTAGATTATTCAAACAACCTAACAATCAACTTATACACTTTGATAATTTTGAAAAATTATTCCTTTATATATAAAAATATAATCGAGGCAAAATTATTTCATTTACCCAATTTTAAAATCAATATTATGTCGAATTGTTCTATTCAAGTGTTTAGAAACCCCTTCGGCAAAGTTGTACATATCGTGCTGAGGAAGGTTCATATGCCACTCAATAAACCAATCATCACAATAAAAACAATTTTGTATTCACTAACAAATACGCTCTCATAGCTATTATTACACTCAAACTCATTCTAGAGTACTGCTGACTCTATCTCTAATGAATTTTACCCAACAGAACCATGGTTGTCGCTTAACCATCAGAGCTCCGATACCAAATGTAACGTCCGCGGATTTTTCGTTCTTCGAAAATTATACATCGACACTCACTTTATCGACTGCCGAGAAATCGAAGGCCAAAAACCGAGATGTTATGGGTTTTAAAAAGAAAAGAAAAGAAAGAAGAGAGAAAAAGAAGAAAGAAAAAGAAAAATAGAGGAAAAGAAAATAGATAATTTTTTTTAGAAAACAGAGAATTTTAAAAATAGAAGATAGAAGAATTTTAAAATAGAAGAAAATAGAATATAGAGGAAAAAGAGAAACAGAAGAAAATAGGACGGAACAGAAAACAACAGAACAACAACAGAATCTCACAATTCGCAGCGGAACAACATATAATAATAAATGAATAATCTTTAAACAAAGAACTATCAGTTATTACATATTATACATTTCATTACATCATATCATCAGAGTGTACAACAACATACAACAACAACAGTGCAGCGGAAAAGAAATACTATATAAATAATACGCCATGCCATCCAGCTTGCCTCCAGCAACTCCAGAATATCCAGAATATCCTGATAAACCTAACTCTTAACTGCCCGTGTGGAAAATTGGTGGGCACCCAGAGTTTAGGAAGGAAAACATTAAACTCCAAGTCAGTCATGTGACTGGTGTGAGAACTCAAAACAGTTTATTTATCTTTGAAAACAAAATAGAGGAATATTTTTAAATCAATTCGCAATGCTTTTAAAAATGAGACTACCATAAGACCTCCCACCACACACACAATGCAAACGCAGACTTGGAGGAGATTTCTTCTTATGTTAGTCAAAGATGCTTGATACGCATTAAAAGAAAGCAATTGATATTATTACTAGTGCATAGTGTAGAACAAATCATTTCGAAAGTAAAGGTATAAATCATAGCCAGCATAGGTACCATTATATTATGCCTACTAATAGCTACCATATTAAATGGCAGGTTCTACAACTAATACCGTACAAGTCACGTATTGTTTCTTTGGATTTCCAACAAATGGTCAGGCCAAGGAACTTCCCATTGCCACTGAGAATGCCTCTGGAAAGACATCCCCGAGAACCAAACCGGAACTCTGCCAACACAAGGCCGGGTTACCCCTAACTGGGTAACTACTGACACGAGCACGCCATTCCCCGGTCCTTTAGGACCTTTTCAACCGAGCGCTCGATATCCAACATCACACCATAATAAATAGAGTGTTTTCAACATGAGTAAGTATCTGGGCTCCATACCATGATACCACCCCTTTCCAGAAGGAAATGCACATACCCTAAGGGGAGCTACAGCAACCCCTAATAACCTTGCCGCATCTTTCCTGTTTTGACCATTTCCGGGATGTGAGGCTCGACGAAGTCACGTCCACAAAAACACACTTTGTACAAAAAGCCGTGCTTTGGGTCAACAAATGATCAACACAATGATCACTAAGATAGACGATCAAATAAATGATCCTATCACAATAATCAACACAATGATCATTTCAGCATCACTCAGCATGTCACATTACCAAAATGGGATATATCGCTGATAACTTCAACTATATAACCTTTGAGCTCGTACGTCTCAAAGAAGGGTGTTAAGCAAAGAATAAATTCTCCGCCACCAACAGAAATATATTTGAAAGAAATCGGCTTTATATCTCAGCTTGTAATGTCAGGCATACAATCCATACAAGTTTGTTCCGGGATCGAACAAAACCGAAGGCACTTACAAAGAAGTCCTTGCAATCCGGATATTCACAATCCTGATCGGATTTCCCATCACTTATGGAATCTCTATACCAGGAGCGACCCAGTGCAGAGACAATCGATAGGTCATCCTATCGCTCTCGCAAATACCGGTCTTCAACACCGATCTTCAAATGCAATTTACAACGACGTATCACATATTCGGAATGGGTTATACGACCCCATGGTCCTTTCCCGGTTAACCCGAATAGTGAGCGCTTATTCAAAAATAAGTGTGCATTCAAATTCAATTAATTCACATCAAATACCCATTCAAAGGGAAATATTGATAGTCGGTTATTGAACTATCACTGGATATGCATACATCACCAGATTCCAAATAATTTTCCAAATTATTTATTTTCCAAAATATCTTAATAAGATATATAATTTCAATACTTCAAAAATAAATCAATATTTATTTTCAAACAAATTCCACTTTTCACATATAAATTCCATAATGAATTTATATTTCAAAATATCCATGCATATTCGATTTCAATAATTCATTTCAATTTATCTTCAAAAAGATAAATTCTAATTTTTCACTTCATATTGGAAAACATTCCCATACTTATTAAATAAGTAATTCACAATCTTTTATTTTCAACACTTAGAAAATATTCAATATACTTAAATCGAATTAAGTATATATTTCATTCTATTAAGGAAAACATTCTCTTAACATATTTATTTGGGCCAAAACGAATGTTGCGTAAAACATCGTTACAACGTCCCAAAATCACTAGTATAGGGATTCGAATTAAAATAGATATATAAATCCCAATACTATTCAAAACATTTCCTTTCGGAAATCATTTACTATAACAACAGTGTTATAGTCCACAATTCCTTTTATTTCTCGAAAACGTCTATTTCAACAATAAATGTTGAAATCTATGGTTTCGAATCTCAACACATTTAAAAACATCGTTAGATCGTTTTAAATTTTATTTAAAACACCAAATCCAAAACAATTTCTTTAACGTATTATTCACTATTCAAAAACGTGAATAACTTCGTTAACAAATTTCATTCTTTTATTCATTTTAATCCAAAGGATTATTCACTATTCAAAAACGTGAATATAACTCCATTAATAGGTTTCAACAATGAACTTATCAAAATAAGTTGTTTGCGAATTTATAAAACAACGTTTATAAATTCCATTTCTATTTATTTATAAAAACTTCCTTTTTATAAATCTCTTTATTAACCTATTCCAGTTTATAACTCAATTTTAGATTAAAAGTTCATATTATAAGTTAACTACTTATAAACGATTATTTCACAAAATCATTCCTTAGAATTTCATAATTATAAATCTTATTACTTATAAGATTCATTTATTTAACCCAATCTATTCTTCAAATAACTTCATAAAATTTATAAATCTACTGTTTATAAATTTCGTTTACAACTTCACCATTTATAATTCTATTGATTTCATTCTTTAATGAAATTCATTTTCAATTCATTCAAACACTTATAAAATCTCATTTTATAATCCCAACGTTTTAATTTACAAATATTCATTTGTAAATCCTTTAATATAAATCAATCTATATTATTCTTTAAAACGTCTTTAATTTCCTTTAAAAAAACTTCACCATTCTGATTTATAAAATAATTAAATTTTATAAATCCTATATTTAACTTTTTATAACAAGTTCAGAATCCCAATTTAAACTCTTTTATAAAGTCATTAATTCCTTATTTTCAAAAATCAGCTTTTAACTATATTTCTTAAAAATCATAATTTTTATAACATTAAAAATTATAACGTTTATTTATTTGAAATGGATCAATTCCAAAGATATTTTATCTTTTCAAAAATCACTTTAAAAACATTTTAAAATCCCAAAATCTGGGTCCAATGATGCTACACACCAAATAGTCAATCACGACTAACAACGATATCATATATCGATATGATAATTCATCAAATATCAAAATATCTGAAATCAAATAAAAACTGTTGAGGAAT
Organism: Allium cepa; assembly: GCA_030765085.1. Lineage (NCBI taxonomy): Eukaryota > Viridiplantae > Streptophyta > Magnoliopsida > Asparagales > Amaryllidaceae > Allium > Allium cepa. The sequence goes on from CM060930.1 coordinate 240,443,150, forward strand.
CCAGTTGGATCCCTCCAACCTGTTTTCCTGCATCCAAAAACATTAGCACAATACCAATTTCGCTCCAGTACGAAATTATCGCGGTACATGTTCTTAATAAATATTATCCGCTTAATAACGGCGTAATAGGGTCTCATCCGCTAAACAAAAAATGCGGGAAATCAATCAACTGCAATATATACATATGCCAATATATATATATTGATATTATATATATAATACCAATTTCACTGTTTATGAAATATTCGCGGTATATGTTTTTATTAAATAACATCCGCTTACTAACGGCGCATAATGTCTATTTTAACAATCAATAATTTACAGTCATCATTCAAACATGCATTCAAATATTTTAAATCTAACTATTTAAAATAAAATCGAAATCTATTCGATTGAGTGAGAAGTTCTCACCTTGGTTTTAATTTCCGTTTAAGCTTTTATTTCGAATAAAATTAAACGCGCGTTTAATTTTACCCGAAATTCTCACTAACTCCAAACGACTCCAAACCAACTCCATCGCGTAGTGCTCGTCCATACGATTCCAACGCAACTGGGTTTGCATTTTTTCGACCTCGTATGAAAAAGTTATGCATTTTATAAGATCGTACACGATTTAAATAACTTAATTTACAACTAACTTTATAATTTATAACCTATATCCATCTATAGCCACATGATCCCTCACCCTTGCATCCAGGCCGTCCACCCACTCTTCTTCTTCATCACGCACGCAAGTTACAGGAGACAACACGCAACAAAGAACCCATGACCATTCAACTAGGGTTTGATCTTGCCATCTCATTTCTCGACGAAACTTCATCAAACCACCGCCAAACGAAAGCTCTCGACATCCTCTAGGTTCGGCCATAACCCTAGGAAGCTCGGCCATCTCCTCCACCTGGGAGTGCGTGCGCAACTTGCTGCCTTCCCACTCGATTTCCCATCAATCCGTGAAGCCATTCGCGATCATAACCGTTGGATCTCTAGTTCGTGTTGTGCTCTACAACTTTCTAGTTGAAACTTTCTTGAATCGATGCATAGATTAGAAGATTTGGAGGGAGAAAGTTGATGATTTTCTGGCCATTCATTGTAGGTGGCGGCTGGAGTTATTAGATTAGGGTTTTGTATATTTTTATCTAAAATTATGAAAGGTAAGGGGCTATTTATAAGGAACGAGCGACACTATTCATCCCGGAAATTCCGAACTCCGATTTAGACGCCGTAACCAGCGTACCTAGGGTTTATCCCGCGTTCCGGACACAATGGAACAGGTTTCGGAAGCTAATTTGGAAGTATGTGCGAGTTATGGCTGAAAACGCTCAATTTGAATTAAACCGATTTAAATCGATTTCTAGGCGTTTTAATTTGTACCGGACAAACGGTAAATCCAATTGACTTGAAATTTGAAACCTTACAATAATATCACATTACGGATCCGATGAAACTGGTTTCGTCGAAATGCGAGACTTTTTGAAAAATGGCTATTTTGACTCGCCAAATTTAAATTAAAAATAATTCGATGCGTTTCGAGCTGCCACGCTCAAACGATAACTCCGATTGACACGAAAATTGAAATCCGATAATAACTAACTATTACGGATCCAATGGAACTGGTTTCGTTCAATTCTGAGACTGTCCAAAAATTGGCTATTTTACAGTCGATTATTAAATATTAAAATATTCAATTTTCACAAATTAACTTTTAATTCGATTTTAAAAGTTCTAAAATATCGTTCTAACTTCAATATGATAAAATAAAATTTTTCAAATTATTTTCAATCATATTTAACCTCATTTTCAATTATTTCCATAATTTAACACATTAAATTATCGATTTAATTATTCAATTAAATCCAAAAATTCAAAATAAAATTTATTCGACTTATAAATTCACTTATAAATATTTAAAAATTAATTAAATATCCAAATTTTAATTAAATAAAATTCTGGGTCGTTACATTTTGGTTTTGAAGTATAAATTAATTTGAAATGACCACGGTGTAATAGTGTATATTTCTACCTTGCGGATAGTTCCGCAGATTCTTAGAGGATGGTTATTCCAAATAACCTCTAAGTTAATTATATTTCAGTTGATTTTCACTTAAGTTGGATTTATTGATATAAGAATGTTAATCCTGACTTGAGTGTTTTGTGTTTTGCTTTACGCTTGGGTCACATTGAGTGATACAGTATTTGAGGCTCGCCTTTGGAGTTTGGAGCTTCGTTTGGAGATCCAACTATTGATTCGGCTTCAGCTTTTCCAGTTGGTTGGCTCAGAGAAGCTATCTGTTCGTACTAGAGACTGCACTGTACTTGAGATATTCTGTGTTCGTACTATATCTGATGTTTATATAGTAGCTTCATGAACTACTATTTATCTATTCCGCTGCATTATTTTACATTACTCTGTGTCTGTGATTCTGTGGTTGATTTATTTACTATATACGTTGAGTTTTGCCAAATTTAAATTAACAATATGATATTTTGAGAAATTCAAGTCTGATGTGTGTGGACGCGAATTGTTGAAATATCCAGTCGTTACAGTTGGTATCAGAGCTTTGGCTCTAAGAAAACTTAGTATATATAGTAAATTTATTTGCAGAATCACTTTCGTTCAAGCTTGAATTTCTTCCTCTTTGATTTGGTTTTCTTTGGACTTTGGAACGTTCCATGCGGTTTCAAAATCCATTACCTTCTCTCCCTATTTGTGTTTCTTGATTCCGGAGTATCACATAACTCCATTTCGAATGATCTCTATAAGAATAGGCAATCCCACCAATCTTTGAATGATTTGTAAAGGGGTGAAACTCCTTTGCAATTGTTATTGATTCCTCGAAGATTTGTATCCCTCGGTTTAGATGTTGCTAACTCTTGTTATGCCGAATTCTATCGTCGACGATCGAATGTCTATTTGCCTTAGAATTCCACATCGATCTTGTTCTTGAAGTCACGGTTGACCGGCTAAGATCGCCCGCGATTTTTGTGAGTATATCCATCTCCTATTTTGAAATTTGATTATCTCATCTTCGATCGAGCCTATCTTTGTTTTGAAATCCATTCTAGAATTATCCTTTGAAAATCAGGTTGTTTGTATTTTTGAAATTGTTTTATATATCGAAATTATTATTTTGATGAGTATGATTATATTCTATATAAAAAGTGAACATATTTTTCGATAGGATTATATACCTATATATAAAATGAATAGGAAATGTTTATTCTATATATAAAGATTTCGAAAGGATTTGAAATTTTGAAGATTATATAAGAAATGGACTTACATAAAAATAATTTATAACTGAAGGGTTTTAATTTGAATTTCAAGGAATTGAACTTTGGTGTTTTCAAATTGGTTTTAAGATTTTAAAAATATATAATAATATGATTTGAAAGTATTTTTCAAATAAGGAATGTTTCAAATGACTTCAAATGAGTTCCAGTGATTTCAAAAAAAATTCAAAGAAGTATTCAAGAAAATAGAAGTTCAGAACTCACTTATGTCGCTAGAAAATAATTTCGGTGATGAGTGCACGCATCATCGACATTGATTTTCGAGTTTCAGAGTGGGGGAGAGGCCACTCTGGTAGCTTTGCTATGCGAGTGATATTTGAAACCAAATTTTGATTTCAAGTGCCGAAGTATGATTTGATGTTCGAAAGATATATGTATATATATTGAAATGGTTTGAAGTGAACCCGGTGTTGGGTCCTCGAGTTTCGGATTTGATTTGGTATAATTCTATATATTGAAACTGATTTACTGATTTGTTATTGATTTCCAACTCTTGAATTGGAAATTTGATTTCTTTGACTATTTTGAATGTTCGAGCACTTCCAAATCGAGGTTTAAATTTGCAAAGCTAAGTAATTTCGAAAAGTATAAATCATTCGATAAAGTATATGAGTTTGAAAATTCTTTGTTAAGTAAATGAATAAGACTATTTTTAATTATACTAATTTGAAAATTTTGTTACGAAATGTTCCGAATAAAATATAGTCCTAAAGGTTTTGACTTTGGAACATCTTTCATAAAATTAAGTATATATATAGAATAATGATTCTCAAAAGGTAAAATTGGATCTTTTAAAATAGAAATAAATAGTTTGAAGACTTTAAGAGGGACGGTTATAAACATGGTAATCAAATTTTGGGTATAATTAATTTTGAGAAAATATTTGGTTTCGAAAATAGATTAGAATTTAAAACCCACTATTTGTATGATGATTTTGGAAACTTTAAAACCGAAGATATTTAATTTGGAAGAAATAATTTGGTGAGATCATATATGATTTTGAAATTGAACTGATATTGAAAGGAATTGAAATTGAGAACCTTATTTTACTAAATATCAGATTTGGGAGTTATCGAACTTATATAAAATTGATTTGTATAATTATGAAGCTGATTTGAAAACTATAGATTTGGAAAGGTACTCAATTTGAAAGGTGAAATCTTATATAATCAAAGTCTATATAAGTGTGATTTGATATAATATTGATGTGGAAAGTGTTCGATTTGAAATGGAATCTTATATATAAGGGACTTTATATGAGTATGATATTGAAAGGGATTTGAAAAGGTACTATATGATACATATTTTCGAAGTAAAGATATGGAAAGTGCCTTCTGCTTTATATCCTCTTTGTAGCCACATTGTAGATTCATTCTATCGATATTATTTTCTCTGATTTTGGTTTTTCGGATGTGATACTCGAGTGTCCTACCATGGCGTAACCCATGGTCTTTTTTTTGTGTAGCGTAATCCGCAAGGCAGAGATTGCTTAAAGGGTACGGATGTTTCCTGGGGGATCCAAGCGTAACCATTGTTATGTACCCAGCGGTCTACCGGTTTTGTTGTCGTGGCATAATCCGCAAGGCAGAGACTGCTTAAAGGGTATGGATGTTTCCTGGGGGATCTAGGCGTAACCATTTTTATGTATCCTATGGTCCACTGGTTTTGGTTATCATGGCGTAATTCGCAAGGCAGTGATTGTCTAAATGTACGGATGTTTCCTTGGTGATCCAGGCGTAACCATTGTGTATGTGCGATCTAGGTGATTTGTTTGGATTGTACTTTCCACATCGGTTTTGAAGGTTTTTCAAGTATTTTCATTTGGTGTTGAAACAGATCTACTAAATACTTGAAGAATTCTAGCTTTGCGCCTGATCAACGCATGGCCGGAGTCTGCAAGAACGAGAATAAACTTGTTGAAACATTGAGTTATAAAAGTATTTTCGAAAGGAAAATTTATTTCGATATAAAAGTATTTTATTATAAAAGTATTTTTCAACAAAGAAATTTTGCATTAATATTTGAAATTGAAATTCCTATGGTTCTAAATTAATTATTCATGCCCGATACTACTCTTTTGAATCTACCTTATCTGCTCAGCTTTATTTATTCCCATATATTCTGTTTTTTGGAATCTACCTTCTTTTCCTTTTTGAATATATCCTTTTAAAATATGGTTTAATTATATACCACATGGTTTAATAGAAGATTTTTAATATTATAAATATTTTAGAAGTTATTAATTAAATAAAACATATTTAAAGTAAATGATTATTTATTTATTAATAATGTTTGAAAAGTATCTTGAGATAAATTAATAAATTTATGAATTGAGGAGTAAATGTTTTAAATAGCTTCTTTGTAAACATAATTAATGATGTAAATAATTGTTTTCAAATAGTTTTCATATATTTATAAAGGTGTTATTTAAACATATAAATGGTATTTATAAAGGAAGTAAGAAATTTTACAAATGGCTTTGGAAAAAATATTGAAGTATTAAAGAAAATTGAATTTCAAATGAATATTTCAAGTAAAATTTATATAGTTTCAAATTAATTGTTTAATCTTGACTTTCAATCTATTTTTCTTTCTGGTTGTTTCTATTCTCCTATCTCCTTTCTTTTCGGGGACGAAAAGTTTTGAGTGAGGGAGAGTTTAACGACCTGAAAATTTTAATGGTTTAAATAAGAAAATTTATTGAAATTTTGTGAAATTTTAAACAATAAAATTTTAAAATAAAAATTTAATATTTGGAATACGTCTATTTTAACATAGCAAATGGTAAATTTTCATCTAATAATATGGAAGTTTATTTTACTATGTAATTTCATTTAAATTTAAATCAGTTAAAATTTGACGATAATAAAATGTATTCAAAACCTAAATTTTTTTCTATAGAAAAATTGTAAATCATCTTCTAAGCAAGATGTTATACTTCGTTTCTCCAAATTTAGACTGTTATTTCTCCGTCGATCTTATTTTCGACGAAATAACAGTTGAATTTAAAAGTGTTTCGAAACCTAAATATGTCAACATGAGAAAATTTATATAGAATATTCTAAATAAGAATGCGTAATTCGTTTCGCAAATTTCAGACGTTTCTAGCTACGTTTGGATTTTTCCATACGGAATAGCAACGTATATCAGTGCCCGTATCGACTTTTTGATTGGATTATCATAGCACTGATATTTATATACCGTTTTGATCGCCTCATCGCACTGATCAACATGGTATATTCAATTTTTAATTTTGATGACCGTGCACATCAGAATCTTTAAAGCGATTTAATCGTATCGGTACCATATATTGCAACCTTTTCCTTTCCATGCCTTTTCAATTCTAAGCGTGCCAAGCAATATAATAAATTGCTCTAATGACGTTTGCTGAATCAATGGACAGCGGTTACTATTTTCATCATTTCACTTTTTTGTATAGTGGTATGTTTCTCCGTCTGTTGCTTTTCTTCTCCCATATTGCAAGTGGATGTTATTATATATAAGGTTTATATATTATAATGCCTGCTAGTCCGTTAGGCTTCTCACATCTCTACTTCCCTTTTGCATTTTTCTTTCTCTTCCCAAACCATTCCTATATTTCTCCGCCAGAGACCACCCTTTGCAACCCATTCATTTTGCACACAAATGCTTGGGAACAATGCAACTCTTCTTTTTTCATGCCTTCTACTTGTTTTTTTCCTCATCTCCTCTCAAATTTTCGATCTGCTACACAAAAATAAATATACCACCAACGCAGCCACCTCGATCCGCCTGACACTGCTCCTCTCCACAGCCTAGCCAAGGATCGCGACCCTCCTTATGCCCTCTTCTTCCTCCCTGACGCACCACCGCATCAGCCCCGCACTCCACCACCCCGAGCGTAGTCACTCGCCACCTTCTCCCCTCTTCCGCTTGAAACTGTAAGCATGCGTAAGGGTTTTGTATATATGTTGTTTTGTATATACATTTGTTTATCTAAGAAATGATTTTTCTAAGTTACGTATAAAAAGTATTATATCTATTTATATTAGTTGTTCGGTTAGAGACCAAGCTGTTGTTCGTTTTATAGGTTTTACAGTTATATATACATATTAAACTATTATATAATAAGGTATGTTATGGTCTACAACCTGTTATTGTGTTCTGATATTGGGTGTAGAAAAGGGGAGTTGAATAGTGACTATATATATATATATTAATGTATATATTAAATTTGTATCAGTGTATTTGTTTATGTATATTCGTTTATAAATCAAAGCTTATAACATAATTTATAGTAGTATCAAGTTTATGTTATATTTGGGTCAGCACATGCATTGTCTGCATACATATAGGATAGATAAAATTGTAGGACTCATTGTATGTAAGTTTATTTATATGACAAGTTGTAGCTATAATCTACATCGGGATCGTATATTTATAAGATATATTCTGTAAGTGATATATATATATATATATATATATATATATATAGAAGTACAAACTCTGTTTTGTTTAAAGGTTATATTTGCATGTTGTTATATATATATTAGTTACTTGGGTTATAGGGTATATGTATATATGTGCATAAGGATTAAATTTTAAGTCTAATTTTAAACAATGATTTTAATCTTATATAATATACATATATATATATATACATATATATGTGTGTGTGCATGTGTGTCCATTGTGCCAATTGTATTCATCGATCCAATTCTGATTTGGTTTCGTCAAAATTCCATTATCAGCTTTGATCGTCGAATTCGTGCAAATCTTGCTTTACTTTGGAATTCGTGCTTGGATTCGTAACTCAATTTCAGTGTCGGTTCTTCTAGGCGTATTGACGCAGCGGGTTATTCGAAACAAAACTTCAATCAATGAAATGTAGCAATCGGTGAGTTGAAGATACCAAAATGCCCAAGTTCGTTGATCCAAAGATACCGAACTCTAGCTATCTCAAACACGTTGATAGCGCACTATACCGTGTTCTAAGATCTACGATTCTTCGCACGTTGATCTAGCGCACTAGATTCCGTGAATCGGCTTCTACGATCGTTGAATCGAGCGCACTCGATTAACCGAAAGAGGAGATAGGAGATTACACTCAACTACCAATTGGAGAAGAAAGCACAAAGCAATCAACAAGAAATTTTATTCAAAAATCAACAACCTCCAAAATGTACAACACACGCGTATTTATAGGAGTTACAACCCATAGGTCGGCACCGACTCAACGCAAGAGATTCAAACACGACCGACTCATCATAAGTCGTTGCCGACTTAACTACACAACACGGTTTACACGACTCAAACATAGTAACCACTTGACCGACTCAAAAGTATACGACTCAACAGGCCCAGCCTTATGACCACACCTCCGACTCAAGAAAACAAATAACGACTCAACTTGCCAAGCGACTCACGACTCAACTTCATACCGACTTAACAAAATACGACTCAGCTTCCCAGTTCCTTGCAGCCTGTCTCTTCGAACGATTCAGTTAGGTCATCCCCCCTTCCTCCGACTCAAGGCTTTCCCAAGATGGAGCTTCCCCTTGCTTCATGATGAGTCGCTGGCGACTTATAGTAATGTTGTTAGGCGGTTCAATCCCTTCTCGTTGAGTCGTGGACGACTCATTTCCCCCCAACACCGAACGACTCATAGTTTGGCTTGGCCGTCCCTTCTCTAACTCGTTCCCCTTTGTTTTAATAAGTCGCAAACAACTTGGGGTCTTCGCCTTAGGTCGTGAACTGTGTCCCGTAAGTCGGTAACGACTTAAAATCTCCGAGCTACCCAACTCCAAAGCTTCCTCCTCACGACTTAGAATCATTTTAACACGTGACCGATTTAACTCTTGAGGAATTGTAGATCGTGCTGCATCATCCTCCCTTGGTTGAGAAAAATTCGTCCTCGAATTTGTAAATTCTTCCCTCTCAGATTGTCCATCTCCATAATATGGCACAAGATGCTTAACATTGAATACGTCAGAAGTGTAGACATCCTCTGGTAGCTTCAACTTATAAGCATTCTCATTGATCCGTTTCACAACTTCTACAGGTCCAATTTTTCTGGCTTTCAACTTATTATATGCGCCCACTAGAAAACGATCTTTGGTCAATACAGCATAAACCAAATCACCTTCGTTAAATTCAACATTTCGTCGCTTTAAATCCGCAAACTTCTTATACTTCTCATTCGATTTCTCCAATCGTTCCTGAACGATTTTATGACATTCAGTCAGCTCATCAACAAAATCAACAGCTCGTTTAATTGTTCCTTTCGCCTGTGGTACTACTGCCAAATCCAACGGTCCCCTGGGTAAGTTTGAATAAACAATCTGAAATGGACTGAATCCCGTACTACGATTCACTGCATGATTATGTGCAAACTCAGCTTGGCATAACTTCATGTCCCAACTTCTCAAATTATCCTGTACAAGGCATCGCAACAAATTTCCCAACGACCTGTTAACAACTTCCGTCTGTCCATCTGTCTGTGGATGATAAGCACTACTAAATTTCAGTTTCGTTCCCACCATCTTCCACAAACTCAACCAAAAGTGACTCAGAAAACGAGTATCTCTATCCGACACAATAGATTCTGGCAATCCATGAAGTCGATAGATCTCCTTGAAAAATAACTGTGCTACTCGAACTGCATCCGCTGTCTTCTTGCAAGCAACAAAATGTGCCATCTTCGAAAACCTGTCCACCACAACAAATATCGAATCATTTCCCCTTTGAGTTCTAGGCAAACCCAAAACGAAATCCATGCTAATATCAACCCATGGCTTAGATGGTACTGGTAATGGCATATACAACCCTGCATTCGTTGCTGTTCCCTTTGAAACCTGGCAAATATGGCATCGCTCCACAAATCTCTCAACCTCTCTTCTCATCGACGGCCAAAAGTAAGACTGTGAAATCAACTGTAAAGTACGATCACGGCCCACATGCCATTCCTCGTGTAACTCTTTGACAATTTTCAACCTCAAGCTACAGTCTGGAATACACAAATGATTCCCTTTAAACAGAAAACCATCAACCAACATAAATTCATCGGTACTCCCATCCTTCACTTTCTCAACATATTTCACAAAGTAAGGATCTTCATTAATCATCTCTGGCAACATTTCAAACCCCGTCACTTCAACCTTCATTGTCGTTAATAAATGACTCCTCCTACTCAAAGCATCAACTACTCGATTTGTCACCCCTGATTTGTGCTTAACGACAAAAGTAAACTGCTGTAAATATGCAATCCACGATGCATGTCTCGCTGAAATCTTATCCTGCCCCTGTAAATGTTTCAATGCTTCATGATCTGTATAAAGGACAAATTCCTTCTGAAATAGATAGTGTCTCCAATGCTTAACAGCTTGTACAACAGCATAAAATTCAACGTCATATGTACTGTATCTCATCTTTGCTCCTGACAACTTTTCGCTGAAATAAGCAACTGGCTTCCCATTCTGACTCAGAACTCCTCCAATACCAACCTTCGAAGCATCAGTATGCAATTCAAACAATAACTGAAAATTCGGTAAAACAAGAATTGGTGCAGACGTCAACAATTCCTTGATCTTCTCAAAGGCAACCCCCGCTTCTTCTGACCATACAAATTGTTTCACTTTCATGCAATCAGTCACTGGAGCCATCACGCTACTGAAGTGTGGAATGAATCTTCGGTAGAATGACGCTAGCCCATGAAAACTTCTCACTTCTGTAATTGTCTTTGGCTGTGGCCAATTCCTGACTGCTTCAACTTTACTCTGGTCAACTTGAATACCTTCTCCTGAGACAACATACCCAAGAAATAAAACAGTATGCGTCATAAACACACATTTCTTCGTAGCAGCATAAAATTGTTCCTCACGAAGAATAATCAATACTTTCCTCAGATGTAGAACATGCTCCTCCGTACTTCTGCTGTAAATCAGAATATCATCGAAATAAACCACAACGAACTTCCCAATGAATGGTCTAAAGATTTGATTCATCACCCGCATGAATGTACTAGGTGCATTAGACAAACCAAATGGCATAACCAACCATTCGTATAACCCTTCTTTCGTCTTAAAAGCTGTCTTCCATTCATCTCCAGGTCTGATTCGAATTTGATGATAACCACTCTTCAAATCAATCTTCGAGAATATAGTTGCCCCACTCAACTGATCCAGTAAGTCATCCAACCTTGGCATAGGAAATCTATAACGAACAGTAATCTTGTTCAAAGCTCTACTATCTGTGCACATTCTCCATGTTCCGTCCTTCTTTGGTACTAACAATGCTGGCACGGCACAAGGACTCAAGCTTTCCTGAACACGTCCCTGTTCCAACAACTCTTCCACCTGCCTTCGTAACTCCTCATGTTCCTTCGGACTCATTCGGTAATGTGGTCTATGTGGTAACACTGCTCCCGGAACAAGATCAATTTGATGTTGAATGTCTCTCAATGGTGGTAACTCCTTAGGCAACTCCTCTGGAAATACATCTTCAAATTCTTTCAAAATTGGCTTTGCTTCTTCTGGTATCTGAACTTCTTCACTACTCTCTCTCCCAATCAACAAAAATACTTCAGGCTCTTCTTCAACTTCCTTAACAAACTCTTTCAAAGTCAACAGAGTTTTTAATTCCTCAATCTCTTCTAGCTTGCTCTCCTTCTGCTGTTGCTTCTTAGGAACTAAAGTGATTTTAGTACCCTCGAACATGAAACTGTAACTATTGGCACGACCATCATGTTGAACTGCTCTATCAAACTGCCATGGTCTGCCCAACAACAAATGACACACGTCCATGTCTACAATGTCACACCAAATTTCATCTTTGTACTTCTTCCCAATAGAAAAATTAACACAAGCTCTTCGACACACTTTCACTTCACCACCCTTCCTTAACCATGCTAGCTTGTACGGTTTAGGATGCTTCTCAGTCTTCAAGTTCAACTTTCTTACTGCTTCTGTAGAAATAATATTATCACAACTTCCAGCATCAATAACGAACTTGCAAACTTTTTCCAGAATAGTGCATGTCGATTGAAAAATATTGCTTCTCAACCAACTAGAATCCTCTTCTTGCTTTGGTGTCAAACAACTTCTCCTCATCATAAGATTACAACCTTCATCTCCAAACAATTCTTCTTCCTCCTCAACATAAGGTGTATTTGAACATTCTGCCTCCTCACCATCATCCTCCTCAACTTCCGCAACCATGGTTCTCTTCTTCGGCTTCGGACATTCGTTGCTTTTGTGACCCAACTCCTGACAATTATAACACTTGAAAACACTGCTAACCTTCGCCTTCTCAGCCTCCTTCACCACTGGTTTTGTAACAGGTTTAGGAACACTAGAACTTCCACTAACACCCTTCGCTTGATTATTGAAATTAGTAAACACACCACCTCCACGCCTTCCTTGTTTCTCCCAAGCCAACGCTTTCTGATGTGCTTCCGCAACTGATCTAGGATCGAACATATTAACCATATCCTGGATCTGCATTCTCAATCCCCCAATGAATCTAGCAGTTAGCTGTTCTTCCGTTTCCATAATATCATTCCTGGCAATGAGTTGGTAAAATTCATCAGCATAATCACTAACAGACTTTGTCCCTTGCCTCAGATTCTGCAACCTCTGGTACATAAGTGATTGGTAGTTGTAAGGTAAGAAAGTAGATCTCATCAACTTTTTCATCTTATCCCACGATTCTATCTTTGACTTCCCCATTCTCTCCCTTGTAAGTTTAGTTTGCTGCCACCACGCCAAAGCTCTCCCCCTCAACCTAGTAGCAACCAACTTCACCTTTCTATGCTCAGGAACCTCCTTGAAATCAAAGATCTCTTCAACATTAGATAACCAATCAAGAAATTCTTCAGCTACCATCCCTCCTTTAAATTCTGGAATTTCCATCTTCATACCTGATTCCCATCGACGATCCTCTTCAACATCCCGAAATGAATTTCGAACTTGGTCTCGATCTCTATAATGAATACTAGCTCTATCACCCTCTTCAACAAAGTCAAACGTACGCCTACATCGATCTCGACCATTATCATCCCTTCGTTCATGCATGCTTCTTTGACTATGTCTCTCTTCATCCCTATATGCTTCATTGTCAAATTCACGTTGACTTCTTCTCTCTTCATGTGCATAGTCATGATGATCTCTTCGTGATGAAATTGATGTTTCTCTTCTATCTCTACAAGAATGTGGTGATACCCTCCTCGCTTCCGTAACCGATGGCGAAACTCGGTTTCCTCCATGGTTCGAGTTTGGTGATCTCCTCCTTTGATTCAAATCATTCATCAATCTCTCCAATTTTCCAATGCCTTCATCAAATTTTTCATTAATACGTCGTTCCATAAGCTCGGCTTCTTCTCTACGATACAAAGCTTCAACGTTTTGATGTCGATTAGCTCTCCTTGGTGGCATGGTTGAAAACTTCACAAACACTTCAACAATTTGAACACAAAACTTCAAAAGCTTTCACAAACAACAAGGCACGGCTCAACAGTGCACGGCTTCCCTTGTCTCGGTTTGCTTTGTACGACTCAAAGTAACTCGGTCCAACACTTCAAACCTTGGCGCGCAAAACCCAAGACCAAATTCAAACAATGTCCAACACTTCGATCCAAAATGGAATAGATCAAACACTCCAAACTTGATGCAACTTCAATATGAACACAATGAACAACTTCAACCTCAAAAACTTCAAAACTTGGCTCCAAGAATCAACTTAGCTATGATTGGCTAAGTATGGCTCTGATACCAATAAATGACGCAGCGGATTATTCGAAACAAAACTTCAATCAATGAAATGTAGCAATCGGTGAGTTGAAGATACCAAAATGCCCAAGTTCGTTGATCCAAAGATACCGAACTCTAGCTATCTCAAACACGTTGATAGCGCACTATACCGTGTTCTAAGATCTACGATTCTTCGCACGTTGATCTAGCGCACTAGATTCCGTGAATCGGCTTCTACGATCGTTGAATCGAGCGCACTCGATTAACCGAAAGAGGAGATAGGAGATTACACTCAACTACCAATTGGAGAAGAAAGCACAAAGCAATCAACAAGAAATTTTATTCAAAAATCAACAACCTCCAAAATGTACAACACACGCGTATTTATAGGAGTTACAACCCATAGGTCGGCACCGACTCAACGCAAGAGATTCAAACACGACCGACTCATCATAAGTCGTTGCCGACTTAACTACACAACACGGTTTACACGACTCAAACATAGTAACCACCTGACCGACTCAAAAGTATACGACTCAACAGGCCCAGCCTTATGACCACACCTCCGACTCAAGAAAACAAATAACGACTCAACTTGCCAAGCGACTCACGACTCAACTTCATACCGACTTAACAAAATACGACTCAGCTTCCCAGTTCCTTGCAGCCTGTCTCTTCGAACGATTCAGTTAGGTCGTCCCCCCCTTCCTCCGACTCAAGGCTTTCCCAAGATGGAGCTTCCCCTTGCTTCATGATGAGTCGCTGGCGACTTATAGTAATGTTGTTAGGCGGTTCAATCCCTTCTCGTTGAGTCGTGGACGACTCATTTCCCCCCCAACACCGAACGACTCATAGTTTGGCTTGGCCGTCCCTTCTCTAACTCGTTCCCCTTTGTTTTAATAAGTCGCAAACGACTTGGGGTCTTCGCCTTAGGTCGTGAACTGTGTCCCTTAAGTCGGTAACGACTTAAAATCTCCGAGCTACCCAACTCCAAAGCTTCCTCCTCACGACTTAGAATCATTTTAACACGTGACCGATTTAACTCTTGAGGAATTGTAGATCGTGCTGCATCACGTATCCGTGTCATCTCTTGTTCTCTCTAACCTCGAAAGGTGAGCAATCACTCACGATTAACGTTCTTATGTTTATTAAATTTGATTTCAATTGAAACGACAATTGAAATATACTGATGATAGTTATTTACATTATTATATATATGTTATTATCTGTATCTGTTCACCTGGGACATATGACACCATATCTTATTGTTTATATTTTATTTAATTTCTGATGATATATGCCTGTTATATTATTATCATATCTGTTATCACTCTGCAAGTTCCCTCTTAGTATAGAATTCACTATGGGTTGAAATGACACATACCCGAATAGACTTTAGAATAGAAGAAAATCGTTATGGGTTGAAATGATAAACCTAAGCGATTTTCATTGAAATTGAATTTGGGATTGCGGGTCAAAATGATATCCACTCGCATATATATTTAAATTACGGATTGAAATGATAAATATCCGTATCACTTGACCATAGGATAGGAAATATATACCGACACCGCTGGTCCATATACATAAGTGTTTTGAAAATAATTTCTATGGTTTTGAAAAGAAATATATGGTTTTTAATAAATATTGGTTTTTAAAATGTTATATATAATGGTAATTATATATATAGATTTAATAACAATATTATTGAGATTGATTTAATTCATATAATATGTTAAGTAGTTATGTAAATCTATGTTTCAAAATGGATTGTGTGACAACCCATCTTTACCTCTACAGAAAGACGCATCATCTTGAAGAAAGAAATGGATAGAAAGAGAAAAGATAGAGAAAAAAGAAAGAAGCAACATCAGAATCTCAATAGCGGAACGAATAAATTATATTAATCCCATATAACGGTACGTAGTATACAACATCTATCAGAGTTACACATATTATACATCACATACTAGACAGTTATAAACACCTATCTAGTTATTACAGCTCAAATACAACTCAACAAATGACTCAGAGATCGACACAGCAGAACCACCTAGATATCTACAACGTTGAAGCCTCCTGCCCCACTGCTCCTCCAGAATTCGTTAAAGCAAACCTGAGTCCCTTGGCTACTCGTAAAAATTTGAGTACCCAACAGTTTAAGAAAACAGAAGATAACTCCGGGTCAGACATGGGTCTGGTGTGAGTAACAGGTTAAAGTTGCTTAACTTTGAAAATCCTTTGAAAACAAAAGGTATCACGTAAGACTCCCCACAAATAAACATGGATAAGTTTTTACCTTACGCTAACCAAAACATTTGATAGGAAATCCAGTGACATTTTAATAGTGTCTAGGGTTTTCAAATAAAATACAAAAATAGCTAGAATGCTTACGTCTCACGTTCCAACATAGTTGGGCAAAATCAAAACGTACGGTACTTATTTGAGATTGGATTCCATACAATAGCAGGGCTACTGGGGTACCGTCCATCACAGTACGTGGCCTAGATCGTCGTACCGAGGATCCACCCTAAATCCCTTATAACACAAGGCCGGAACCATCTTTACTGGACAGTTCCAAACAAGAAAACCCCTACAGTTGTTGCAATCAACTACCCCACACAGTCGAATATAAAGGGACCTCTAGATAGGGGTAAATCTTGTCCTACTTGGGTGCTACCCACTTAGCCTTACTGCACCTCCCCTGTTTTAGCCATTCCCGGTTGATGAGGCTTGAGGCTACGATTACCTTTATGGAACACATCTATCTTAGAATGCTCATCGTCCACCTGACGATGTTATGAAAGCATTCGATCCATACAAGTTCGTTCTGGGTTCGAACAAAACCGAAGGCATTATCTCGTTACACACATTTTGGAATCACCCTCAGAGTTAACGATGATAACCCTTGCACTCTGAATCTTCATCTTAACTTGAGATTCACGACCTATCGTTAATTTGGATCGATGTGGTTTTCAGATATCCAAATATGGAAACGTGATCCCGGTCTCATCGAAATCCAAAATGCCATCTTTTATGTCCAAGTTGTTTTTAAAGTTATTACATTTCAATTCTTGTATCTATATTCACATAGATAGATAATTCACATCTCACAATAGATAATCTACATTATCATCACAATAGATAATTCATATTATCATCACAAATAGATAATTCACGTTATCATCACAATTCAACCAAAGCATCCATATCACACAGCATCACGTATCTCATATCTGTGATCTCAACCATTCAAAGCAATCAATATTATCTATCCATACATAAGCAACGATAAATTAATCACACTATCTCTAACTAATTTAAAATGAATTAAATTAATTACTTACATCGCTATAAATCTTGCTTAACTTAACCATTAATTAATTGCAATTCAATTAATTAAACAACCTCTAAGTATTCATTTAAGTTAATCATCCTTGATTAATTATCCATTAATTACATTCAAGTAATTAGCCTTAATTAATTACAAAAATTAATTATCCTTAACCAAATACAGTAATTAACCTTTAATTACTTCATTAATTAATTAACTATAATTAATTACATTAATCTTTAAGTAATTAAAATTAATTTAATTACTCTATAATTACTTATTATTGATTAATTAATCTTAATTAATTAACCCTTAATTACATCATTAATTATATTAATGATCCTTACTTACTCCTTAATTAATTATTAATCATATTTAATAATTAATCTTTATTCATTAATCAATATTGATTAATTTCATTAAGTAATTAATTACCTTTAATTAATTACCTTTTTTAATTAACTTCAAATAACTTTATTAATTAATTCTTAAATTAATTACACTAAGTAATTAATTATTAATTACTTCCACTAAAGTACTTATTCTTCATATTAATTAGACTAAGTAATTAAACCCAAACTACTATCATTCTCCAATTAATTACATCTTGTAATTACTCATTAATTACTTCACTAAGTAATTACACCTTATAAATTACACTAAGTAATTTTACTTGACCCGTCATGCAATGATTAATTTAAATTAATTAAACTAATTAATTAATTAAACTAATCATATTAATTTAATTAATTACCTTAAGTAATTAATTCTTCTAATTACTTTCATTAAGCAATTATACTTAAAAAAATTCACAAATGATTATTCTTAATTAATTAATATAATTAATTATTAAAATTAATCACATTAAATAATTTTTTAGCAATCCCTAGATAATGATCTTCATTAACTATTATTAATTCTTTAATTACTTACCTTAAGTAATTATGCTTTAATTAACCATTATTAAATTACAAAGTAATTAATTCTTAATCATTAAATTAATTAACCTCTAATCACTAAATTAATTAAGTGCTTAACTGTAACTTAATTTGTCTTTAGTTACTTGGTTAATCAATTTTTAATCATTAATTAATAATCTATAATTATCTAATTAATGATCCTTAATATTTCCTTAATTTATTAATTTAAACCTTTAATTACTTAATTAATTAATCCTAACTTATTAATTAATTAGATTAATTAATTACCCCTATATTTCCTTATTAATTAAGTGAATCGCCAATTATTAAAATTTAATTATCTTTAAGATAATAACATTTTCTTATTAATGGCTTAATTATCATTTTCAAATGCATTTCAAAATATTTTACTTTAAATTCTCTTTTCGAATTTCATTTCAAAATTTAAGATTCAAAATGATTAACTATTTAAACTTTAACCAAATTTAAATCAATTTATAAACCTTTCAAACAAATCCAAAGAAACATTTGTCTTATGTAAAGAAATTTATATAAAGAAAAGTTTTAAACTAACTTACTTGATTATTTTATAACCAAGCTTCTAAATAAATTAATCGTTTAACTTAAAAATTTAAGTCAACTAATTTATATAACTTCCTATTCAAATATTAAAGAAACTTTTAAATAAAGAATACAAATAGAGTTTTAACATTTTCTTGGAAAATAATCCATTCGAAATATACTTTTAAATACTTGACATTTTGATTTTTATAAAACTTATTTATTTCAAAATTTGGATACAATTTTAATTTCAATTCATACTTTAAAACTTGATTTAAAACTCTATTTTTAAATCTTGTTTCAAATTTCAAATTTATTTTAAATTTTCGAAAACCACACAGGTTTAAACCTGTAACAGGTAAATGACTCGAGCCAACACCTCAAATACTTCGAGTCAAACACCCACATCTTCGAGCTTTTCACTCAACTGACTAGAGAAGAACTCGAGTACCCACAACTTCAAACCCAAACTCACCAGATACAAGAAGATGCACAGTGCACATGCACGGTGCCGCCGACTACCTCTCATCATCTTCGCGATCCTCCCACAGTCGACGTTCACATCCTCAGATGAACCGAAACGAAACCCATTGATTCACACGCGATCCTCCCACAAACATCACCATTCCACCCTCCATCTCCTCTCACCCTCAATGCGCATGCCTGATGCAGCTCAGAACAAAGAGGAAACGCAACCAAGAACTCTACCAGAGATGAGTCGTACACGACTCATGGAAAGCTTAAGCCGTGTGAAGAAGGCTACGTTTGAGTCGTTTGGGAATATAAGTCGTATACGAGTTAATGAAGGGGACTTGAGTCGTTTGCGACTTAACAAAGCGCGGGGGAAAATGTTCCGACCTAACGACACTGCCATAAGTCGTCTACGACTTATCATGAAGCAAGGGAAAGCTCCATCTATTGAAGGCCATGAGTCGGAGGAAGTTGAGGCGGCAAGGAGTTAAGTCGGCTGGGTGTTGAATCGGTTGAGTCGTATTGTAATGAGTCGCATTGTATGTTGTGTCGTGTACTGTTTGTTTATTTCTTGAGTCGTAAGTCGTGACATATGTTGAGTCGTATGTCGTGTAATCTATTTTGTTTGTTGAGTCGTAGTGTTTTTAAGTCGGTACGAAAGTGAGTCGTGTGTCGGCATGAGTCATGAACCGGATGAGGCGTTGTTGTGTTGCTGTGAGCCGGTGTGTATGCGCTATGATAATGAGTCGTTGCCGACTTAAGAGGGTCATGAGTCGAAGAGGCTTAAGTCGTATACGACTTAAAGGGGTTGTGTTAAGAAAAGGCTATAAATAGGGAGTGTGTTGTAACTTTGTGAGTAGTTGATTTGGAAATAAAATTTCTTGTTGATTGCTTTGTGCTTTCTTCTCTAATTGGTAGTTGAGTGTAATCTCCTATCTCCACTTACGTCATTCGAGTGCGCTCGAATCCACGTTTGTTGAAGCCGATTCACGGTATCTAGTGCGCTAGATCAACGTACGAAGAATCGTGGATCTTCTTTCTCGGCATCGTGCGCGATCAACGAGACGAAGAATGCTAGAATCCGGTATCTTTGGATCAACGGATTTGGGCCTTGCGGTATTCTCAACTCACCGATTTCTACATTCCATTTAGATTAATCCGCTGCGTCAGTTTTGGTATCAGAGCCATATTTAGCCAATCATAGCTAAATCGGGTCTTGGAGCCAAGTGTTGAAGTTTGAAGTTGTTCATCGTGTTCATATTGAAGTTGCAACAAGAGGGAGAACTTTCGATCCATTCCATTTTGGATCAAAGTGTTGAAAGTGTTTGAATTTGAAGTAGGCCGTGTATAGTAGTGAAGTAGCCGAGCCTAGGAAGGATCATTGGAAACTTGTTTCGAGCTAAGGAGTTCGGCCGAGCCTTGTAAAGTTGTATGTAAAGTTGAAGCATCACTTTGGTATCGAATTGTTGAAATTTTGTGAATTTCAATCATGCCGCCAAGGAGAGCTAACCGCCATCAAAATGTTGAAGCTTTGTATCGAAGAGAAGAAGCCGATCAAATGGAACAACGTATGCATGAGAAGATTGATGAAGGCATTGGTAGGTTGGAGAAGCTTATGATTGATATGAATCAAAGTAGAAGAAGAAATTCACCTGAATCCATCCGTGGGGGTAGTAGAGTGTCATCACATTCAGAACAAGAGAGGAGAGAAAGTCAAGAGCCTAGGAGTGTTGACAATCGAAGTAGGAGGAATGTTGATGATCATGATAGACGGGATGTTGGTAGTAGGAGTGGTGGTAGAGATGTTGGAGGACGAGAACGACAACGATATGCATCAGACTTTGTAGAGGAGTTTGATGGTGAAAGAGGAAGTATTCATTTCAGAGACCGAGATCAGGGACAACGTCAGTATCGGGTTATTGATGATGATCGACGTTGGGAATCGGGAATGAAGATGGAGGTTACGGAGTTTAAAGGAGGGATGGTAGCTGAAAAATTCTTGGATTGGTTATCTAATGTGGAGGAAATTTTTGACTTTAAGGAGGTTCCTGAGCATAGACGAGTGAAGTTGGTTGCTACTAGGTTGAGGGGGAGAGCTTTGGCGTGGTGGCAGCAAACTAAACTTACCAGGGAGAGAATGGGGAAGTCAAAGATAGAATCTTGGGAGAAGATGAAGAAGTTAATGCGAGCTAAATTTTTACCATACAACTATCAATCACTTATGTACCAGAGATTGCAAAATCTGAGGCAAGGGACGAAATCTGTTAGTGATTATGCTGATGAATTTTACCAACTCATTGCCCGAAATGATATTATGGAGACGGAAGAACAGCTAACTGCTAGATTCATTGGGGGATTGAGAATGCAGATCCAGGATATGGTTAATATGTTTGATCCTAGATCAGTAGCAGAGGCACATCAGAAAGCGTTGGCTTGGGAGAAGCAAGGAAGGCGTGGAGGTGGTGTGTTTACTAATTCCAATAATATAGTTAAGGGTGTTAGTGGGAGTTCTAATGTTTCTAAACCTGTCAGTAAGCCAGTGGTGAAGGAGGCTGAGAAGGCAAAGGTTAACAGTGGTTTCAAATGTTACAATTGCCAGGAGTTGGGTCATAAAAGCAATGAATGTCCGAAGCCAAAGAAGAGAACCATGGTTGCAGAGGTTGAAGAAGAGGATGAGGAGGCAGAATGTTTAAATGCACCTTATGTTGAGGAGGAAGAAGAATTATCTGGAGATGAAGGTTGTAATCTTATGATGAGGAGGTCATGTCTTACACCAAAGCAAGAGGAAGATTCTAGTTGGTTGAGGAGCAATATTTTTCAGTCGACATGCACTATTCTGGGAAAGGTTTGCAAGTTCGTTATTGATGCTGGAAGCTGTGATAATATTATCTCTACAGAAGCAGTAAGGAAGTTGAACTTGAAAACTGAGAAGCATCCTAAACCGTACAAGCTCGCATGGTTAAGGAAGGGTGGTGAAGTGAAGGTGTGTCGAAGGGCTTGTGTGAATTTTTCTATTGGGAAGAAGTACAAAGATGAAATTTGGTGTGACGTTGTAGACATGGATGTGTGTCATCTGTTGTTGGGCAGACCATGGCAGTTTGATAGAGCAGTGCAACATGATGGTCGTGCTAATAGCTATAGTTTCATGTTCGAGGGTACTAAAATCACTTTGGTTCCCAAGAAGCAACAACAGAAGGAGAGCAAGCTAGAGGAGATTGAAGAATTGAAAACTGTGTTGACTTTGAAGGAGTTTGTTATGGAGGTTGAAGAGGAGCCTGAAGTGTACTTGTTGATTGGACGAGAGTGTAACGAAGAGGTTGAAATTCCAGAAGAAGCAAAACCAGTTTTGACAGAATTTGAGGATGTATTCCCAGAGGAGTTGCCTAAGGAGTTGCAGCCACCGAGAGATATTCAACATCAAATTGATCTTGTTCCGGGAGCAGTTTTACCACATCGACCACATTACCGAATGAGTCCGAAGGAACATGAAGAGTTACGAAGGCAAGTGGAAGAGTTGTTAGAACAGGGACGTGTTCAGGAAAGCTTGAGTCCTTGTGCTGTACCAGCTTTATTGGTGCCGAAGAAGGATGGAACATGGAGAATGTGTACAGATAGTAGAGCTCTGAACAAGATTACTGTTCGCTACAGATTTCCTATGCCGAGGTTGGATGACTTGCTGGATCAGTTGAGTGGAGCAACTATCTTTTCAAAGATTGATTTGAAGAGTGGTTACCACCAGATTCGGATTAGACCTGGAGACGAATGGAAGACAGCGTTCAAGATGAGAGAGGGGTTATACGAATGGTTGGTTATGCCATTTGGTTTATCAAATGCACCTAGTACATTTATGCGGGTGATGAATCAAATCTTTAGACCATTCATTGGGAAGTTCGTGGTGGTTTATTTCGATGATATTCTGATTTATAGTGCAAGCACAGAGGAGCATGTAGAGCATTTGTGAAAGGTGTTAATTATTCTTCGTGAGGAACAATTTTATGCAGCTACGAAGAAATGTGTGTTCATGACGAGAAGTGTATTATTTTTGGGATATGTTGTTTCAGGAGAAGGTATTCAAGTTGACCAGAGTAAAGTTGAAGCTATTAGAAGTTGGCCACAGCCGAGAACTATCACTGAAGTTAGAAGTTTTCATGAATTGGCATCATTCTACCGAAGGTTCATTCCACATTTCAGTAGCATGATGGCACCAGTTACTGATTGCATGAAAGGAAAACAGTTTGTATGGTCAGAGGAAGCGGGAGTTGCTTTTGAACGAATCAAAGAACTATTGACGACAGAACCAATTCTTGTTTTACCGAATTTTCAGTTGTTGTTTGAATTGCATACTGATGCTTCGAAAGTTGGTATTGGAGGAGTTCTGAGTCAGAATGGGAAGCCAGTTGCTTATTTCAGTGAGAAGTTGTCAGGGGCAAAGATGAGATACAGTACATATGACGTTGAATTCTATGCTGTTGTGCAAGCGATTAAACATTGGAGACATTATCTATTTCAGAAGGAATTTGTTCTTTACACTGATCATGAAGCGTTGAAGCATTTGCAGGGGCAGGATAAAATTTCAGCGAGACATGCATCATGGATCGCTTATTTACAACAGTTTACTTTTGTTGCCAAACATAAGTCAGGGGTGACGAATCGTGTGGCTGATGCTTTAAGTCGGAGGAGTCATTTGTTGACAACAATGAAAGTGGAAGTGACAGGTTTTGAGCTATTGCCAGAGCTGATTGAAGAAGATCCTTATTTTGTGAAATTTGTTGAAAAGGTAAAGGAAGGAAGTGCGGATGAGTTTATATTGGTGGATGGTTTTCTGTTTAAAGGGAATCGTTTATGCATACCGGATTGTAGCTTGAGATTGAAAATTATCAAGGAGTTACACGAGGAAGGGCATGTGGGCCGTGATCGTACTTTGCAATTGATTTCACAGTCTTACTTTTGGCCGTCGATGAGGAAAGAAGTGGGAAGGTTTGTGGAGCGATGTCATATTTGCCAAGTTTCGAAAGGAACTGCGACCAATGCTAGGTTGTATATACCGTTGCCTGTACCGGCTAGGCCATGGGTTGATGTGAGTATGGACTTTATATTGGGATTGCCGAGAACGCAACGTGGTAATGATTCTATATATGTAGTGGTTGACAGATTTTCTAAAATGGCACATTTTATTGCTTGCAAGAAGACGACGGATCCTGTTCGTGTTTCTCAGTTATTTTTCAAGGAGATCTATCGGCTTCATGGATTGCCAGAGTCTATTGTGTCGGATAGAGATACTCGTTTTCTGAGTCACTTTTGGTTAAGTTTGTGGAAGATGATGGGAACGAAGTTGAACTTTAGCAGCGCGTATCATCCGCAGACAGATGGTCAAACCGAAGTTGTGAACAGATCATTGGGAAATTTGTTGCGATGTTTGGTGAAAGATAATCTGAAAAGTTGGGACATGAAGTAATGCCAGGCAGAGTTTGCTCATAATCATGCAGTGAATCGTAGCACAGGATTCAGTCCATTCCAGATTGTATATTCAAATTTACCCAGGGGACCGTTGGATTTGGCAGTAGTACCACAACTGAAGGGGACGGTTAAACAAGCTGTAGACTATGTTGACGGGTTGATGGAATGTCATAAGATCGTTCAAGAATGATTAGAAAAGTCAAATGAGAAGTATAAGCGGGCTGCTGATTTGAAACGACGGAGTATTGAATTTAAGGAAGGTGATTTGGTTTATGCTGTATTGAAGAAGGATCGTTTTCCGGTGGGCACTTATAATAAGTTGAAAGCCAGAAAATTTGGTCCAGTAGAAGTTGTGAAACGGATCAATGAGAATGCTTATAAGTTGAAGTTGCCGGAGGATGTATACACTTCTGACGTATTCAATGTTAAGCATCTTGTGCCATATTATGGAGATGGACAATCTCATGGGGAAAATTTTACAAATTCGAGGACGAATTTTTCTCAACCGGGGGAGGATGATGCAGCTCAGAACAAAGAGGAAACGCAACCAAGAACTCTACCAGAGATGAGTCGTACACGACTCATGGAAAGCTTAAGCCGTGTGAAGAAGGCTACGTTTGAGTCGTTTGGGAATATAAGTCGTATACGAGTTAATGAAGGGGACTTGAGTCGTTTGCGACTTAACAAAGCGCGGGGGAAAATGTTCCGACCTAACGACACTGCCATAAGTCGTCTACGACTTATCATGAAGCAAGGGAAAGCTCCATCTATTGAAGGCCATGAGTCGGAGGAAGTTGAGGCGGCAAGGAGTTAAGTCGGCTGGGTGTTGAATCGGTTGAGTCGTATTGTAATGAGTCGTATTGTATGTTGTGTCGTGTACTGTTTGTTTATTTCTTGAGTCGTAAGTCGTGACATATGTTGAGTCGTATGTCGTGTAATCTGTTTTGTTTGTTGAGTCGTAGTGTTTTTAAGTCGGTACGAAAGTGAGTCGTGAGTCGGCATGAGTCATGAACCGGATGAGGCGTTGTTGTGTTGCTGTGAGCCGGTGTGTATGTGCTATGATAATGAGTCGTTGCCGACTTAAGAGGGTCATGGGTCGAAGAGGCTTAAGTCGTATACGACTTAAAGGGGTTGTGTTGAGAAAAGGCTATAAATAGGGAGTGTGTTGTAACTTTGTGAGTAGTTGATTTGGAAATAAAATTTCTTGTTGATTGCTTTGTGCTTTCTTCTCTAATTGGTAGTTGAGTGTAATCTCCTATCTCCACTTACGTCATTCGAGTGCACTCGAATCCACGTTTGTTGAAGCCGATTCACGGTATCTAGTGCGCTAGATCAACGTACGAAGAATCGTAGATCTTCTTTCTCGGCATCGTGCGCGATCAACGAGACGAAGATAGCTAGAATCCGGTATCTTTGGATCAACGGATTTGGGCCTTGCAGTATTCTCAACTCATCGATTGCTACATTCCATTTAGATTAATCCGCTACGTCAATGCCCCTCCACGATCTTGGCGAACCAAGAGCACGTAGCCCGAAGTTCATCACCAGCCTACCGACCGTTCGCCATCACTTCCTCCTCTGTCTTCTCGCCGAGCTCCATCTTCTTTCTTCTTACAGGTATATATATATATATGTTTTACATATATATTAGTATACATATATTCAATTGAGTTTATAATTTGCATGTGTTTACAGATTTAAGTATAAAAATACGTAAATCTATATATATATGTTTGCTGAAACTTGTTTTAATATTTGAAGGAAATATGCTTTGAATGAAACATGTTTTGATATCATATATAAAATATTGTTGCATATATATTTTCCAGGTTTATAAATTGTGTATAGTATATATAGGTTATATGTTATAAGGAAGTTATTGTTATATATATAAAGTATGTATTCTAAGTTGGTCTATTGTTATATAGTATATATGTTTTAGTATGTAAAGTTAAATAAGTTTATTTATTTTACTGTAATAATATATATTGTTACATAAGTTTCTATTTAAGATTTTGAGTTTAGTTATATATATATATATATGCTTTATATATACAAATTCATATGTATGATGTATATTGCTTTTATTTTTGTTAGCACTAAATGTCTCTGTAGAGTCTGGTATTTCTTTTTGTTACAGTGTATATCTATATATATTCTTTTATTTTATTAACGGTTATGTTGTTACGTATCTATTTGTATGTGTTTTACAAATATTGTAAATCTCATCAAGCTCAGTTTTAGTATAATATATAGAATAGTTTTTTTGGTATATATATGACAGAAAAATGTATGTTAGTTATGTATTCTGTTGTATATATATTGTATAAGGTTTATAAGTTGCATAGATATTTTGGGATATATAATCTAATCATATATAGTCTGGGTACATTTAATTTAATTTGTTCATCTATTTTGTTTTGTTCCATTATAGTCTGCATAGTATATTTGTTTATTAGCTATTGATTTTAAACTATTTACATACATGGTTATTTTCGATTTTGAAATGTATATAGACTTTAAACTATAATTTTGTTTGTATATATATATGTATATAAGTTTATCTAAGCTTTTTATACCTTGGGTAATTATTTAAATATAATAAGTTTGAATCATATATATATATATATATATATATATATTCTAATATTTGTTGTGTTGATTTTTAATAAAGAAATAATAATAATATATATGTATATATATTCTCTTTCTATCAAACTGATTGTTTTTCTCATTGATCCCTATCTATCGGCTCTGTTTATCGAATTCATCCTAATCTAGTTTTGTTTTGGAATTTGTGCTTGGATTTGTAACTCATCTCATTCTCATTCTTCTCTAGCCTCAAAAGGTGAGCAATCACTCACGATTAACATTCTTATATCTATTAGATTTGATTTCAATTGGAACGGCAATTGAAATATGCTACTATTAGTTATTTACATTGCTTTTTATATGCTATTATTATATCTATTCACCTGTGACATCGGACACCATTATCTGTTATTTATATTGATGATACATGCTTGTTGTTGACTGATTTTCATCATATCTATTTTCACTCTGCAAGTTTCCTATTAGTATAGAATTTCCTATGGGTTGAAATGATACATACCCAAACGATATGTAGAATAGGAGAAAATCGTTATGGGTTGAAATTGTAAACCCAAGAGATTTTCAATTTAGTTGAATTTGGGATTGCGGGTTGAAAAGATATACACTCGTATATATTTAAATTACAGATTGAAATGATAAATATTTGCATCACTTAACCATAGGATCGAAAATTATATACAGACACCGTTGGTCTATATATAAATATTTTGAAATCGATTTCCAAAAGTGTTGAAAGGAAATATATGGTTTTATAGAGAAATATTGATTTTTTTAAAATATTATATATATATATATATGTTTTTATAAAGGTTTAAAATTTAGATTTTTAAAAATTATATGTTTTGAAATTTTAAAGTTATAAGTTAGTTTTGAAATTACAAATTTTAAGAATTTACTTATAAATTTGCTATTTTAAAGCATGTACAAATTAGTTTTAATATAAAATAAGTTTAATAATAAGATTTAATTTAATAAAGTCTGATTTAATTAATATATAATATGTTTAAGTATTTATTTTAAAATTACATTTTAAAATAGATTTTTATAATTATTTTTTTATAAGTTAAGGTTGGGAAGATAAATTGGAATTCATTTGAAATCATGTTTAATTAAGGATTTTATTTAATTAAATCGATTTGAAACTTTTTGAATTTGGAATTTTTTTTAAAGGATATGATTTTTATAACCTGATTTTGGTTTAAGGGATTAATGAATATTTCAAGTTTAAATGAATTAAAGGAAATATTTAACTTATTTGTAACTTGGGGGTTTTATTTAGATGATATTAGATTTATTAGGTGAATATTTCAAAACTAAATAATAATGAAGTAAAATTAAGATATATGTGAAATTGTCAAATTTAATACTGAAAATGTTGAATACGTAAAGCTTTGAAATATATTGAAATTTAAATGGTTTATTTTATGGTCCAAATCTGTAATTGAAACCAATATAATTTGAAATGGTTTATTGAGAAACTGAATTGAATTGGAATTGATGAATTGAAATTGAATTAAATTTGAATTTTGGAATCCGAGTTGATCTGGATCGATTTATGGAATTTGAGGAAACTATTTTATATTTTACTTATAAATTATTTTAATATAAACTATTTTAATATAAATCATTTTTAATATAAACTATTTTTAATACAACTGTTTTAATATACAAATTATTTTAATATAAACTATTTAACTTATAACTATTTTATATAAACTATTTTATTTTATATACTATTTTGTTATAAATACTATTATTAATATCTACACTATTCAAGTGGGAAGTTATGATTTCAAAGTTATGAATTTCAGTGTTATGATTTCCAAAGTGCGATAATTTCTGAGCTTTATAGTTTTGAAAGTGTTATAACTTTAAAGTGCTATGATTTTTGAAATGAATATTATTTTAAGTGAGAAATGATATCGTATTGATATGGTTTTGAAATGGATATGATATTTTGTTTTGAAGTATAATATTTTGAAATTACCACGGTATTATAATAAGTTTGATTATTAGTAGCATACATTACTACATAGTAGATAGTTCCACGGATCCTTAGAGGATGGTTATCCCAAACATCCTTTAAGTTACTTGTATTTCAGTTGATATTTCACTTGAGTTGGATTTAATGATAAAAGAATGTTAATCCTGACTTAAGTGTTTTGTATTTTGGTTTACGCTTAGGTCAGATTGGGTGTCACAGCATTTGAGACTCACCTTTGGAGTTGAAGCTTCGATTGGAGATCCATCTATCTATGAAGCTTTTAGTAATTCAGTTGTCTCCACTGATATATACAGTTTTGTTATTTGACTACTGTATTGAGACTTCTATCTATTCGAGACTTCTGTTGTATCTTGTTTTTAACTCTGATGTATATATATAAAATAGCATCATGAACTACTATTCATTTGTTTCTACTGCTTATTGTTATATTACTCTGTGTCTATGATTTTGTGATTTATTTATTTACTGTATATGCCGAGTTTGCAAAATATAAATTAACAATCTGGTATTGTGAGCAATTCAAGTCTGACATGTGTGGATACGAATGGTTGAAATATCGGGATTTTACAGTTGGTATCGAAGCTCTAGTTTTAGGCAAAACTTAGCATATATAGTAAATTAAATTACAGAATCACCTTCGTTCGAGCTTGATTCTCTTCCTCTTTGGTTCGGATTTCCTTTGAATTTTGGGAACTTTCCTATTCGTTCTGATATCCATTCTTTTCTGCCGCTATTCGTGTTTGCTTGATTCTAGAGTATCCCATAGCTCCAATGCATGAATTGTAAAGGTGTAACGACCCGTAAATTTTCGATACTTAAAATAGCTAATTTAATAAGATTTCGTGATTTAGTGTTAGAAAAAAAATTGTAAGTCGGTTGGAATAATAATAAATGTTGAATTCATTGGGAATAATAGAGTAATTGATTGATAAGTAAAATCTATTTAAAATCAAATATTGAATATTGAACAGGTAAATTGTTTAAATTAAATATTTAAAACTTATTGAATAATTGAATAACTGTAAAATGAAAATAGTGTTCTAAATTGTGAATTGGTTTTTAGAGTTGATTCTTATAAGTTCAATTTCAATATTTCAAAAGATAATGAATTATTGGATAATCGAAATTGTTTAAATTAATATTTGGAATTTATTGAATAATTTAATAATGGGAGTTGAATAACCGTATAATGAAGATAGTTGTTTTATAAATTTAATTCGTTTCAAAAGTTAAATTTTATAAGTTTGTTTTGAATATTTCAAAAGATAGTGATTTAAAAATAATCCAATTGTTTAAAATTTAATATTACAAATGTTTGAATAATTAAATTCCGAAGTTGATATGATTAATTTGATATTGAAATTCAATATATGAAAATAGAGTGAATAATTGAAATTTGATTTAATATGATTCAAATTGGTTTCCAAAGTGAATGGAAGTTATATTGGGATTATAATAGAGTTAATAAGATTTTAAAATTTGAATTTATTGGATAATTGAATAACGGGTTTAATATGAAAAAAAATGATTTGTGAAATTTTATTTTATCATGTTGGAATTAAAATGATGTTATAGAACTTTTAAAACTGAATTCAAAATTTATTTGTGAAAATTGAAAATTTTAATATTTAATTATCGACTGAAAAATAGCCAATTTTCGAACAGTCTCAGAATTGGACGAAACTAGTTCCATTGGATCCGTAATAGTTTGTTATTATCGGATTTCAATTTTCGTAGCAATCGGAGTTGTCGTTTGACTGTGGCAGCTCGAAACGCGTTGAAATTGTTTTAATATTAATTTGGCGAGTTAAAATAGTCATTTTTCAAACGGTCTCGGATTTCGACAAAACCAGTTTCATTGGATCCGTAATGTGATATTATTGTAAGATTTCAAATTTCAAGTCAATCGGATTTACCGTTTGTCCGGGGCGAGCCAAAACGCATCGAAATCGGTTTAAATCGGTTTAATTTAAATTGATTGTTTAACTCCATATCTCGCGCAGATGATCGAATCAGCTTCCGAAACCTGTTCCATAGTGTCCGAAACGCGGGGTAAACCCTAGAAACGCCGGTCACCGCGCGTAAATCAGAGTTTGAAAATCCGGAATGAAGAGAATTCGCCGTTTCCTATAAATAGCCACTTTGTCTTCATAATTTAGAAAAATTTAAAACTAGGGTTTCATAACAATGGCCAGCCGCCTCCTCTACAACCAACGGCCGAAATTGCCTCGTTTCTTCCTCAAATTCCTCTCTATCCGTAAACATTTACGAAAACTTGTCAACACGGAAGTTGTAGAGCACATCGAGTACTCCGCATGCAACGGCTATGATCTGAATCGGGGCCACGGATCGTCTGCAATCCTCGTTTGAATGGCCGAGTTTCGCACGCATTTCTAGGGTGGTGGAGTTGACCGAGCTCGCCATGGCTCTGGGCGAAGGTGGAGCTGGTGATGGGCTCGAATTGGCGGTGGTGTGATGAAGTTTAGGCGCGCGTGGACGAGTGCGTGATTAGGGTTTCACGCGTGGGTTTGGGTTCGTGTACGCGTTCGAACCTGGGGAGAAGAAGAAGGGAAGGTCGCGGCCGTGATCTTGCTTTGGGGAATGGACGGAAGATATTGGTTTGGGTATAAAAATTAAAATAAAAGTTGAATTTAATTTGTGTTTAAATTCGTATTAACTTCTAAATGTCATAACTTGTTGATGCGAGGTCCGTTTTGGACGAAACGAGTTGCGTTGTCTTCGTTTCGTCGGGAACTACGCTATGCAGCTGGATTGGAATCATTTGGAGCTAGAGAAAATTTTGAGTCAAATCGAACGTCGTTCGATTTGATTTAAAATCGTAGAATCAAGGTGAGTGTTTTATAACGCTCACACCGTACTAAATATCTTTATGCTAGTTAAATTGACATTATGAAGTGATATGAATTTTATTTGTCATTGTTTGATATAAATTTAATTGTCATATAGCTTGTTATTTGAATTAACCGTTGAAAAATTAAATTGACAGTTAAATTGAAATTAAAATTGAATGGCGATTAAATTACCTGACATTGATAACTATGAAACTGCCATGAATTGTATTGTTTATTGGATGATGTATTTTGATGGATGCTATTGGTTGATAATTGAATGTTTGGATGTTTATTTACTTATATAGATCCTGTTATGCATACATATGATACTGTGATTTAATTTAAGTAATATATGCTCATCCCTGACATTTAATTGAAATAAAATAATTACTTGGCCATAGGATAGAAAATTATATACGGACACCGAACTGGCTAAATTAATAATTTTTGAAATCGTCGATTTGAAATTTATTTAAATGTTTGATTTAAAGGTTATAATAGAAATCAATTTATAAAAATCGAATTTATTGAAAAATTGAGTTTGGAATATTGAAATAAATCTTGGTTAAAAGAAATTGTTAAGTAATGTGATTCGAGACTTTGAAATTTAAAAATTGGAATTTGATTGAATTTCAAAAATTGATTTGTTTAAAGCTTTAACCTTAATTCGAGCTTTGAATATTACTAAGTAAAAGTGATATAAAAATGATATTTTGAAATCGAGCTTGGAACTTAATCACATTTGAAATTTGGATTTAAATTTGAACATTGAAGGATAATTTTGTTAAGTGTTAAAAATTTGATATTTTGGAAAATCAAGCTAAAATCGATATAAATTGAAATTGAATAAATTTAAGGTGAATGTAAAATTGAATTAATTTGAAGTAAAAAAATTGACATTGATTTGAATTGAGATCGAAATTGAATCGGTAAATTGGAAATTGAAATTTATTTGAATTGTGAAGTTATAATTGAAATGGATTGGTTTTGAAGCTGTTTTAATTTGTTCGTCAAATTACTCTGTTATGTAAACCACTTTGAATTCTTAAACTATTTCAATCTATTTTTAATCTACTTAACCCAATTTAAATTATTTTAAACTGATTTATCTATTTCCAATCCATTTTAAGATTTTAAGTATTTTAACTATTTTAATTATTTAAAACCACTTTTAAACCACTTAAAACTATTTTCTAAAATTCCAAACTGGTTAATAAGGTGAAATGTTATGTTTAAATCTTGAATTTGAATACGAATTGGATTAAACGATGTTGCAACCTAAATTGAAATTCGAAATGATTTTGGAATCGAAATGAGATATTGATGCGAAATTTATTCTGGAGCGAAATCCTACATTTGAAAAGATACGATGATATTTGAAATGAATTTGATTTTTGAAGCGAATATGATATTTTGATATCAATTATGAATCGTTTTGAAGTATAAAAGAGCCAACGGTGTAATAATACGTAGTTATTAAAGAGACCGGGATCGGATATGGACATACTCTCTGTCGATACCGAAAACCACTTTAATAACTATTATACACGGAGTGTTGATCCAGAATGAAGTGGATGGTTTGGTGAACGCGTTGACTGAAGAAAGAGAACGATATTGGATGACCCCTGACATGACTAAAACAGGAGCCGCGCCGGGCTATTGAGGTTCGCCACCTCTAGCGGACACGCTTCTTCGATACCATTTCTATTACATTTGTGATGCGATTTGGGTGCACCCCTTGATTTCGGAGTGTTGTTTCGCGGTGTTGGGGTAGCTGCTGGCTATGCCCAACATCAGTCCGGATCACGCAACTACTAGTATCCTAGTTGGTATCGCCTCATGTACCTTGTCATACTGATTATCCTATTCGCGACCACTACGTTTTGATTTGTACCTTGAGTATATGGATTGCCCTCTGGTGACTTTCGGTTTTGGGGAAACTACGGTCTTGTATATGCTTTTGGGAATGTAAAAATGTGTTAAGGGGGATTATGGTAACGCCTTAACGCTATTTTGATACTTTATGTTATAGATAGGCATTATCTACTTAGCGTATATCACTACATAGTAGATAGTTTCATGGATCCTTGAGAGATGGAAAATCCCGTAACATCTCTTGAGTTATTGCACGCACGTTGACACTGGATAGGAGATGTCAAACCCCGTAAACATCTCCGACGCCGTTACACTCATATTTATTTACGATTGATTTAACTTTCATAAGGATATTTTAGTCCTGACTCGAGTGTTTTGTCTTTTCATTACGCTCGGGTCAGTCCTGAGTTTTTCATATTTTGAAGATCTATTCTGGAGGATGAAGACGAAGATTTGGTATACTATTACTATTACTACTCTTGCATCATGCTATTTGCTGCATTATTTTAAATTGTTCTGCTGTATATGTATAACTCTGATAAATGTTGATTGTCAAAGTATAGTAAACAGCTTCATGAACTGTTTATTTGACTATTATATTTTATCGTTCCGCTGCGAGATTCTGTGTTGTTTCATTTCCTATACTTCTCTTTCTTTTCTTTTCTTATTTACCCCAATAACTATCTGCCATTTTGGACGGTCTGGAATCGACATGTGTATTTGATCGTCGGTTTAAACTGTCCAAAAAGGCGGGTCGTTACAATTGGTATCAGAGCTTTGGTTTAGCGATAACCTTAGCTCTGTGGGGTCTGACTCTTTATAAATAGGGTAGTTATACCCTATGATGAGTCGCTGAGTGAATATATATATATATGAGAGAGCGTATTTGTTAGTGATATAAAATGTTTTATATTGTGTCGGTTGATTTGTTGAGTGGCTTATGGATTCTGGTCAATACGAGTAATTAACTTCATTGATAGGGATCTCTAAACACTCAAACAGAACAATTCGACATAGTATTGTTTTGAAATGGGGTAAATGAAATAATTTTTCCCTAATTATATTTTGTATATAAAGGATTAATTTTCAGAAATTTTTTGACTTACTTAGCTTACCTGGTTGTTAGGAATGAAAATATTGGATTATCATTAATTGGATATTGTAATTTAATAAATATGATGAATTACAGAATGAACAGTAATAACACAACTTGTAGAATGTTTTAAGAAAAATCCTATAAGATATTTTATAAAGGTGACTTAAAAATTTAAAATAGATTTAAATTGGAAAGTATTGAATTTAAGACCCGGAGGTTTTGAAAAATGATTCTCAAAGTTTTGAAGAAATATATAGTGATATTAATTGGAAATTGTTTATGGAAATATTTGAAAGGATTTTTAAAGAAAGGAATGAATTTAGTACTCCTCTCTTATGTCGCTGGAAAATAATTTCGGTGATGACTGCGCAGCATCATCGACGTTCATTTTCAAGTTTCAAAGTGGGGGAGACTTCTAAGAAGCTTTGCTTTTCTTCGAAATTATTTTGGGTAAATGGGTTTTCGTTTAAACTCCAAAGGTATGATTTGATAATTTAAAAGGATATAAGTATATATGTTTATTTCAAACGATTTGGAAAGAACCGGGCATTTAAAATTCTAAGTTCTGTTAATGAATAATTTTCAAATTATTTGAATGAAATGTGAATAACCAGAATTTATAAAATAAGAGGATTCAGATATCTAAGCTTATTGTTTGGGAAAACTTTAAAGTTGAAAGGTAAAGAGGATTTAAATAAATCAAATGTGTGTACATTCAAATTAAGTAAAAATCAAATTCTATAAATTGTATAATATCAAAATTACATTCCGATAACATATAACAAGACTTACCAAATATTAAAAAGTTAAAATGATGTTTGGATATGTGATGAGATGTTGTACAAATAAACAGAACTTGAAAATAATTGAAGTATACACGTAAGGAAAACTCAAACGGAATTAAAATGTATATAAATGAAAATTTGGTTGTGATAAAAAGGTTATATACTTAAATAATAACATGAAATGATGAGTGGGTAAGTGAAGCAAGTAAGTGAACTTAAGAAATGAATCGTATTGTATCTTTGTAAATTGGTCATAGAAAATAAATATAAATTGCAAAGGAAAAAAAATTGAATTTGTAACCTTTAAGATATCTGTAAACTAAGAGAAGTCATATATGAGAAGTTAGACTTTTATGAAATGACTATAAACTAAAGTGTTGATTAATAAAATGATCCACAAATGAATTCGTTATTAACTAAAATTATGAAATTGAAGTAAATGTAAACAAAAGATTTTGGTATAGCTAAGAATCAATTGGAAAATGAAATTGAACTTAATTAAATTATATAGAAAGTTTAAAATGAACTTGAGTAAGCAAATTCTATGATATGGTGTTTAAGAAAAGATAATGTTAAAGAACATGCTATGTAAAGAAATGAATATATTAACTAAATAATGGATTGTGAATAATTAATTGTAAATAAAATGGAAGTTAATAAAATAATTTAATATAGATAAATTGTATAGAAATCTATTGGAAGGTAATACGTGAGATTGTACGTATATTATTTTATTCGCATAACGATTTGATCCAAATTCGAGCACAAAATTTCGAGATGATTTATATCGATCCAAGTTAGGATTTTTCACTCGATTTTCGACGGCGAACCCTAGATATGGATTTTTAATTTGATTCTGGAATTTTCTATCATAGTATATGGCTATGCAAGGAGAGTAACAGTTTCCAATCAAGGAACCAAATCTGAGTCCGCGCTAGAGAGTCGTGTGAACGATACTAGTTTGGAAGTGAAATTGTGTGATCGAATAAGCGAATAGATTGATATTGCTCACGGATGATATATGTACGGCTTAGGGACTTAATTAAAGT
Source organism: Allium cepa (assembly GCA_030765085.1). Classification (NCBI taxonomy): domain Eukaryota; kingdom Viridiplantae; phylum Streptophyta; class Magnoliopsida; order Asparagales; family Amaryllidaceae; genus Allium; species Allium cepa. Next base: position 240,480,183 of record CM060930.1, read on the forward strand.
TAATATTGGAAATTTAAGATACCAAATAAAAAAAATGATTCTTTTAAAATTTTGTAACAGGATATACATATATATAAAAGAGATAAACCAAATGGAATGTAAAATTAATAACTTGGTTATGTGGGTATGATTTGATTGTTATATGATTGTTAGTTGATTGAATATAATTCATTAAGTGAAAATTTAAAGCTATAAATCATTGAAATCAAATTGGAAGTTAAATGAATTTAAATAGAAATTAATTGGATTCAAATTTGAAGTGAACTAATGTAAATATAAATTAGTGAATGTTAACTAATTGAATTGAGAATGAATGTTAGTAAAATCCAACGTTAATGAATAAACTGTGATTAAAAATTGAAACCCAAGTCAATAAATATTAATGAGAAGTGAATTTATATTGATTGGTTTTAAAATTGTTGGATGATAGTTGATTGATGGTTGCATTTGTTGTTGTTGCATTTGCTATGTTGGCACATGTAGTTATTATGTTGCTATATTGTGTATATTGATATTATTTTCATATATGCATGTTTCTCATGGTTTGTTGAGTGTTTAGTAGGTGCGGATTTCGCTTGCTTCGCATTTCGAGCTCGCTTTCGCGCTATATTATTCGTTTATGCTCGCTAATAAAAAATAATAATAATATAAGGTACATGTTTATTTTATTATTGGATTTGGTGATTTTTGATGAGCCACTTGGCTTTTGGATTTTCTTTTGTTGGTTTGGGGCCCGTAGAGGCGTTTTGTAGTTGTGCCGATCGAGCCGCGCAAAGGAGACTCTGCCGAAATTTTTCGTAAAATCCGGGTGTTAGAAAATTTTTCAAGTTTTAAAATTTTTTATAACTTGTTTTGATAACTAACTTTTAGTTTAGAAAGTCGTTCGGAGTAAGTTAGTGGAAGTGTAGTAACGATTTATGAATGGAATTTCATTGTTTTATAAGTTGATAACTTTAAATAAAATATAGCTAGTGTTGAATTCTATACTTAGTGTCTTTTCCCTTCTTTTTCCTTTTCAGGGACGAAAAGTTTTGAGTGGGGGAGAGTCTAACGACCCGTAAATTTTCGATAATTAAAATAGCTAATTTAATAAGATTTCGTGATTTAGTGTTAGAAAAAAATTGTAAATCGATTGGAATAATAATAAATGTTGAATTCATTGGGAATAATAGAGTAATTGATTGATAAGTAAAATCTATTTAAAATCAAATATTCAATATTGAACAGATAAATTGTTTAAATTAAATATTTAAAACTTATTGAATAATTGAATAACTGTAAAATGAAAATAGTATTCTAAATTGTGAATTGGTTTTTAGAGTTGATTCTTATAAGTTCAATTTCAATATTTCAAAAGATAATGAATTATTGGATAATCGAAATTGTTTAAATTAATATTTGGAATTTATTGAATAATTTAATAATGGGAGTTGAATAACCGTATAATGAAGATAGTTGTTTTATAATTTTAATTCGTTTCAAAAGTTAAATTTTATAAGTTTGTTTTGAATATTTCAAAAGATAGTGATTTGAAAATAATCCAATTGTTTAAAATTTAATATTACAAATGTTTGAATAATTAAATTCCGAAGTTGATATGATTAATTTGATATTGAAATTCAATATATGAAATAGTGTGAATAATTGAAATTTGATTTAATATGATTCAAATTGGTTTCCAAAGTGAATGGAAGTTATATTGGGACTATAATAGAGTTAATAAGATTTTAAAATTTGAATTTATTGGATAATTGAATACCGGTTTAATACGAAAAAAAATGATTTATGAAATTTTATTTTATCATGTTGAAATTATAGTGATGTTATAGAACTTCTAAAACTGAATTCAAAATTTATTTGTGAAAATTGAATATTTTAATATTTAATTATCGACTGAAAAATAGCCAATTTTCGAACAGTCTCAGAATTGGACGAAACTAGTTCCATTGGATCCATAATAGTTTGTTATTATCGGATTTCAATGTTCGTAGCAATCGGAGTTGTCGTTTGACCGTGGCAGCTCGAAACGCGTTGAAATTGTTTTAATATTAATTTGGCGAGTTAAAATAGTCATTTTTCAAACGGTCTCGGATTCCGACGAAACCAGTTTCATCGGATCCGTAATGTGATATTATTGTAAGATTTCAAATTTCAAGTCAATCGGATTTACCGTTTGTCCGGGGCGAGCCAAAACGCATCGAAATCGGTTTAAATCGGTTTGATTTAAATTGATTGTTTAACTCCATATCTCGCGTAGATGATCGAATCAGCTTCCGAAACCTGTTCCATTGTGTCCGGAACGCGGGGTAAACCCTAGAAATGCCGGTCACCGCGCGTAAATCGGAGTTCGAAAATCCGGAATGAAGAGAATTCGCCGTTTCCTATAAATAGCCACTTTGTCTTCATAATTTAGAAAAATTTAAAACTAGGGTTTCATAAGCAATGGCCAGCCACCTCCTCTACAACCAACGGATGAAATAGCCTCGTTTCTTCCTCAAATTCCTCTCTATCCATAAACATTTACGAAAACTTGTCAACACGGAAGTTGTAGAGCACATCGAGTACTTCGCATCCAACGGCTATGATCTGAATCAGGGCCACGGATCGTCTGCAATCCTCGTTTGAATGGACGAGTTTCGCACGCATTTCTAGGGTGGTGGAGTTGACCGAGCTCGCCATGGCTCTGGGCGAAGGTGGAGTTGGTGATGGGCTTCGAATTGGCGGTGGTGTGATGAAGTTTAGGCGTGCGTGGACGAGTGCGTGATTAGGGTTTCACGCGTGGGTTTGGGTTCGTGTACGCATTCGAACCTGGGGAGAAGAAGAAGGGAAGGTCGCGGCCGTGATCTTGCTTTGGGGAATGGATGGCAGATATGGGTTTGGGTATAAAAATTAAAATAAAAGTCGAATTTAATTTGTGTTTAAATTCGTATTAACTTCTAAATGTCATAACTTGTAGATGCGAGGTCCGTTTTGGACGAAACGAGTTGCGTTGTCTTCGTTTCGTCGGGCACTACGCTATGCAGCTGGATTGGAATCATTTGGAGCTAGAGAAAATTTTGAGTCAAATCGAACGTCGTTCGATTTGATTTAAAATCGTAGAATCAAGGTGAGTGTTTTATAACGCTCACACCGTACTAAATATCTTTATGCTAGTTAAATTGACATTATGAAGTGATATGAATTTTATTCGTCGTTGTTTGATATAAATTTAATTGTCATATATCTTGTTATTTGAATTAACCGTTGAAAAATTAAATTGACAATTAAATTGAAATTAAAATTGAATGGCGATTAAATTACCTGACATTGATAACTATGAAACTGCCATGAATTGTATTGTTTATTGGATGATGTATTTTGATGGATGCTATTGGTTGATAATTGAATGTTTGGATGTTTATTTACTTATATAGATCCTGTTATGCATACATATGATACTGTGATTTAATTTAAGTAATACATGCTCATCCCTGACATTTAGTTGAAATAAAATAATTACTTGGCCATAGGATAGAAAATTATATAAGGACACCGAATTGGCTAAATTAATAATTGTTGAAATCGTCGATTTGAAATTTATTTAAATGTTTGATTTAAAGGTTATAATAGAAATCAATTTATAAAAATCGAATTTATTGAAAAATTGAGTTTGGAATATTGAAATAAATCTTGGTTAAAAGAAATTGTTAAGTAATGTGATTCGAGACTTTGAAATTTAAAAATTGGGATTTGATTGAATTTCGAAAATTGATTTGTTTAAAGATTTAACCTTAATTCGAGCTTTGAATATTACTAAGTAAAAGTGATATAAAAATGATATTTTGAAATCGAGCTTGGAACATATTCACATTTGAAATTTTGATTTAAACTTGAACATTGAAGGATAATTTTGTTAAGTGTTAAAAATTTGATATTTTGGAAAATCAAGCTAAAAATCGATATAAATTGAAATTGAATAAATTAAAGGTGAATGTAAAATTGAATTAATTTGAAGTAAAAAAATTGACATTGATTTGAATTGAGATCGAAATTGAATCGGTAAATTGGAAATTGAAATTTATTTGAATTGGGAAGTTATAATTGAAATGGATTGGTTTTGAAGCTGTTTTAATTTGTTCGTCAAATTACTCTGTTATGTAAACCACTTTGAATTCTTAAACTATTTCAATCTATTTTTAATCTACTTAACCCAATTTAAATTATTTTAAACTGATTTATCTATTTCCAATCCATTTTAAGATTTTAAGTATTTTAACTATTTTAATTATTTAAAACCACTTTTAAACCACTTAAAACTATTTTCTAAAATTCCAAACTGGTTAATAAGGTGAAATGTTATGTTTAAATCTTGAATTTGAATACGAATTGGATTAAACGAAGTTGCAACCTAAATTGAAATTCGAAATGATTTTGAAATCGAAATGAGATATTGATGCGAAATTTATTCTGGAGCGAAATCCTACATTTGAAAAGATACGATGATATTTGAAATGAATTTGATTTTTGAAGCGAATATGATATTTTGATATCAATTATGAATCGTTTTGAAATATAAAAGAGCCAACGGTGTAATAATACGTAGTTATTAAAGAGACCGGGATCGGATATGGACATACTCTCTGTCGAAACCGAAAGCCACTTTAATAACTATTATACGCAGAGTGTTGATTCAGAATGAAGTGGATGGTTTGGTGAACGCGTTGACTGAAGAAAGAGAACGATATTGGATGACCCCTGACATGACTAAAACAGGAGCCGCGCCGGGCCATTGAGGTTCGCCACCTCTAGCGGACACGCTTCTTCGATACCATTTCTATTACATTTGTGATGCGATTTGGGTGCACCCCTTGATTTTGGAGTGTTGTTTCGCGGTGTTGGGGTAGCTGCTGGCTATGCCCAACATCAGTCCGGATCACGCAACTACTAGTATCCTAGTTGGTATCGCCTCATGTACCTTGTCATACTGATTATCCTATTCGCGACTTCTACGTTTTGATTTGTACCTTGAGTATATGGATTGCCCTCTGGTGACTTCCGGTTTTGGGGAAACTACGGTCTTGTATATGCTTTTGGGAATAAAAAAATGTGTTAAGGGGGATTATGGTAACGCCTTGACGCTATTTTGATACTTTATATTACTGATAGGCATTATCTACTTAGCGTATATTACTACATAGTAGATAGTTTCACGGATCCTTGAGAGATGGAAAATCCCGTAACATCTCTTGAGTTATTGCACGCACGTTGACACTGGATAGGAGATGTCAAACCCCGTAAACATGTCCGACGCCGTTACACTCATATTTATTTACGATTGATTTAACTTTCATAAGGATATTTTAGTCCTCACTCGAGTGTTTTGTCTTTTCATTACGCTCGGCTCAGTCCTGAGTTTTTCAGATTTTGAAGATCTATTCTGGAGGATGAAGACGAAGATTTGGTATACTATTACTATTATTACTCTTGCATCATGCTATCTGCTGCATTATTTTAAATTGTTCTGTTGTATATGTATAACTCTGATAAATGTTGTATAAATAATTGTCAAAGTATGGTAAACAGCTTCATGAACTGTTTATTTGACTATTATATTTTATCGTTCCGCTGCGAGATTCTGTGTTGTTTCATTTCCTTTACTTCTCTTTCTTTTCTTTTCTTATTTACCCCAATAACTATCTGCCATTTTGGACGGTTTGGAATCGACATGTGTATTTGATCGTCGGTTTAAACTGTCCAAAAAGGCGGGTCGTTACAAAAGGGGTGAAATTCCTTTACAACAGGCATCGATTCACCGAAGATTTATGTATCCTCGGTTTGGATGCTACTATCTCTTGCTATGCCTAAATTCTACCTCTTGCAATCGAATGCCGATTTTCCTCATAATTCTACATCGATCTTATTCTTGAAGTCACTGTTGACCCGGTTAAGGTCACCCACGATTAATATAAGGGTATCCAAATCTTCATCTTTTATAATTTAATTATAATATCTTCCTACCGAGTCCTTTTTCTTGATTAGAATTCTTTTCGATTAGGACTACTCTAATTTTGAATCTCATTTGGCTTTTCATACAGCCAAATTGATTTTGAAATTTTTTTTGATTCTTGTATAAGACGGACTTCATATAAGTATAAGGTGATTTTCAAAACTATTGATTGTGGAAGGTATTCGATTTAAAGACACAAACCTTATATATATTGGAATTTATATAAGAATGATTTGATATGTTCAAGATTATTGATTTTGGAAAGTACTTTATCTGAAAATGAAATCTTATACATAATGGAATTTATATAAGTGTGATATTTGAAGCTACGATTTTGAAAGGGTACTATATATGATATTTTATATTTTGAAGTAAGAGGAGTGGAGAAGTACCCTCCGTGAAGAAGTACAGTATGATGTGCTTCGACCCAGATGGACTTGGGGAATCCAGGAACGAATTCGATCGATAAACCCTAATGGACTTAGAAGAATTCAGAAATGGATTCGAACTGATTGGTTGTCCGGACAACTTATGAGTTCCTTGATTATTTTTCAGGTTAGACGTGTTCGTCGACGGAAATTCTATCGGTTTAGAAAATCGTCGAACGAATTTAAATTAAAAATAACCGCAAGCGCACGGTGTACGAATGTAGCACGTGGCGAATACAGGTCGATCCCCAGGGAATTGTTGATTTAAATTTCCTACCCAATCAAATTATACCAAAGTCGAGAGTGTGTTTAATCTAGAAAATGAGAAAATGAACTAACTAACAAAAAGAAAAGAAATGCAAATATGAGAGTTAAATGACAATTTAGAGAATAAATCCACTCTCTAGATCATGTAGTTCAACACATGAAATCATGATCTCTCTTTTATGGTCATTAATGTTTTAATTGATGTGTTTATCATAAGTATGACATACTTGAGCTATTGATTAACCAACATAAGCCATCAAACTATAACACACCCCTTAAAACACTTACTAACTTTCATGAAACTTGACAAAGAAAATGAAAATGAAATCTATTTTAAGTATGGCCTATTAACTATTGATTGGAAACATAGACCATCAAATTTTAATTTCAAATCTGTGATGACCCGGAATTTCTGGCAATATCAATTTAATAATCTGAAATAAAAATTAAATTGATTTGATAATCTTTGTAATGAGATTCGAATTAATTTAATAATTCAATAAAATAAATAGTTAATTGATAGATTTTATCTTTTTAAATCTAATATTTGTTTTATATTTATAATATATAGAATATTGTATATATTGTAAATAAGTATTGTTTTAATCTGATTAATAAATAAATCCCGTATTCTATAAATTTTTTATCTTGAGTAAAATTGGAAATTATGATTTTATTTAAAAGTTAAACCTTTTAAAAGCCATTTAATAAATAAAATATGGTTTTAAATACCTAAGATAAATATTAAATGATTTAAAATATGTGTAACTCAAGTTTAAAAGTAAAATAAATAACAATGAGGTTATTTTGAATATAATGTGATAATAAATAATTTATTAATAAAGAAATAATTTCTTTTATAGGTTATTTATGGTTATATAAATATTGTTGTTTTTTTGAAAAAATATAATAATACATTGTTTCAACAAATAAATTTTTAATAGAAATTATTGTTTTTCAAAATTCAAATTTGTAGTGTATTTGTAAATAAACTGGATTTCAAAATTCAATTATTAACATGAATTCAAAGTTTTTTTTTAAATTTAAAGTATAAATGTTTTTAATTTGTTTTGATTTTGAAATATTTGTATAAGCTTTCTTTTATAAATAAAATTGCATTTATTTCATTTTAAAATTTATATACATGATTAACTAATTTATATAAATATAGGTTTACATTTATTTGTATTAACATTTAATAAAATACAAATTAACCTAATTATAACTAATTTAACTCTCAAAGACAAATGTTAATTCCTTAAGACATCTAATAACAAGTGTTAAGTAAATACTAATTCAAGATGACAAGTGTCAATATATTTTAGTTTTTCTTTTATTTTAACTAAAATCAAAATTCAGCCTATTTAAAACATTTCTCCTTCTCTTCTATTTTCTTTTCTATCTTCATCAAGAAATCTTTATCCTGCAATTTTCAGAACAAATCTGAAATCAAAAATCTGTTCAAAACAAAAATCTGTAAATTTCTCTTCAAAACCAAAATCATATAAACCTGGAATGCAAATCATCTCAAACCTGTAACCTCTTCAATTTCATTAACCTGAAAAGAAAAAAAAATCAAATCAAATTGCAACTCTAAAGCCTGCAGTCTTTTCTGTTTTGAAACAATACTCAAGAACTTGCATGCAACATCAGTCATATCTTGAAACCTGCATTTTTCAAAGCATTCAAGTATATGGGGGCATATCAGTTTAGAAGAGTGCAGAGTTTTAATCAAATTAAGGAAAGCAATCCAGGATTTTGAAATGAAGTTTCCAGTTTTATAAAGCAAAGTCTTTTTCAAAAATTCATTGCTCTGCACATCAAGAAAAAGGTGAGTAACATTTTAATTAATGAAGTTTAAACATTTTAGAAGTTGCTTGTGGATTTTTCTTGTTTCAGTATGAATGATTTATGCACTTGTATCAGTTGTTTTTCTATAGAAGTGTTTGAGTACCTTGATCAGGATGTCTCTGTATTTTCCTTTCCAGATGCAAGAATCTGTTTAAACACCATTATCATATATTACAACATATGTTAGTGTTTTCAAGGACCACAAATGTGTTGTAGAATTAGGAATCAAAGTTTAAAATCTTGTTCAAATTAATTAATCAAAATTAATTGGAACAGTCACTGGAAACTCAGGGTAACAGGACTAAATTGCATATAAATAGAATACCCAAATACATTGACTCATTGTTTCAGGCATTAGATTAAAAACAATATTCAAAATTATGATTTTTGAAACTAAATTCACAATTTTTAAAGCTAGGTTCAACTTGCAGACCTAGTAAGAACAAATAAGGGGATTTTTTGAATTTTTGGACGATTTGGGCAATTTGGGGTGACGAGGTTCTTCTGGTTAGTAGAGGAGTGGTCACTAATGCCAAGAAAAATATTAGGTGGCGTTGCAATTCAACGAGGTGGTTGCGGTGACGAAATTTCTGAAAGAACCCTAGTTTAGGATGGGTGGGTTCCTTAGGTCAGTTCTTCTTGTAGGAGTGATCGAGTTGTTTGATTTTTTGGGGGATGATAGTAGGTTGGTGGATGGACTTGTAGCCGGAATCGCAGGCAAGCCGGTGGTCTGAAGATGGAGGATGAAGGATTGTCAGGTTTTGGTGAGTTTCTTCTTTCCTATTTCCAGGTTTGGAAATACAACTCGAATTCAAGTTCGAGTTGAACAGGTGCGAGGAGGTTATAGCATTGGGCTTAGGGAATGGTTGATGATGGTTGGAGGTCACCGGAGAAGGAGTTGATGGCCGGAGGCACGGTGCACGTGCACCGTGCAAAACTTTTTTGGTCTGATGTTTCTGGGTATAGTGGAGTTTTGAGCTCGAGATATAACTCGGGTATTCCTATGTTTTTCCCTGAAGGTTTTGGTTAGATGACTCGTAGTATATTAAGGTTGGCTCAAGAATTTTTAACATTACAGTTTTCTTGAAAACTGTCTGCAGGTTTAAATGAAAATCAAATTTAAAATAAACAAGTTGTGTTGATAAGATTTAAACAAATTCAAATCTGCAGAATGGATTAGTTTTAATAAGGTATGAAATCTGATAAGCTTTAAAAAAATTTAAAAGAGGGTTTCAGTTTAAATAAAAAAAAGAAGAGAAAACCTGACAGTTTTCTAAAAAAGGAATTTCATTTTGAAAATCTGAAACAAAATTTTAAATATAAAATTTAAACTGAATTTAAATGGATTTAAGTTTTAAATCTGAGTTAAGTTAATCTAATTTATATTAGAGTTTCAAATGATTTTGAGAATCTTATAGGTTTTCAAATTTGAAATGGTTTCAGTTTTTTTTTAAAAAAAAGGGGAAACCTGACATTTTTTGTGTAAATTTAAATTTCATTTTAAAATTTGAATCATGATTCAAATCACCAGTTTGAATCTAAAATTTTAATTCAGTTTTCTTAAGAATCTTTAAATCTCCAAGTTTTTAAAATGAATTTGTATTTTTATAAGGAGTTTAAAATCGAGGTGTAAAGCAAGAGTAAATTCAAGTTTAAATTCAAACAATTTAAATAAAGAATGGTTTCAAGTATATTGAATTTAAAATCTGATATTTGATTAAGTTTTAAATTTGAATGTTTTCAAACAAGTTCAAATTTAAATTATTTATTAGAAATAAATTGTTTTAAACAAATACTTTAATTAGATTTACTTTTTGAATGAAGTCATTATAAATGGTTTATAAAGAAAGTTAAATGATTGTTAACTTGAATTTATAATTTAAATGAGTAATGTATTTAAAACTTAGTTTTTAAGCAAATTAAGACCTACCTTATATAAGTTTTAAATTTAAGTAATAATGTTATTTACATTTATTTAAAGAAAAATAAATGAAATTTAAATTGGTTAATTCTTAATTTCATTTTGAATTCTAGATTCAAAATGAAATTTAAATTTAAATTTTTAAAAAATGAAATGTTCTAGGTACATTTTAATATTAATAATAATTACTAATAAGGGATGGGTTATCTTAGAAATTTTTAAGATATAAAATTATAATTAAATAAATTGGATAATTAAGGAATAACTTATTTATTTAATTTATTTAATTAATAATTTGGATTAATTTAAATTAGAGATTTATTAAGAAAAAATTAAAGAAAATTAATTAAAGAATTAATAATAGTTAATGATGGTCATTAATTAAGGTTTATTTGATAATTAATTAATATGATTAAATTTTAATAATTAATTAGATTGATTAATTAATGATAATAAATTGTAAAATTTATTTAAGTTAATTACTTAAATGAAAGTAATTAAGACATTAATTACTTAATGTAATTAATGAGTTTATTGAGATTGGTTAAATTAATTAATTAAGTTTAAATAAGATTTGATAATAATTACTTGATGTAATTAATGAAGTGAATTGCTCAGTGAAGTAATTAAAGATAATTACTGAATGTAATTAATAGATGATATTGGGATTGTGAAATAATTTGGATTAAATTATTTTGTATAATTAATCAAGAGATTAATTAAGAAATTAATTAAAGGGTAATTAATTTGATAAGTAATTAAAGGTGGTTAATTACAGATTGAGATTAATCAAAGGTGATTAATAGTTATGGTTTAAGTGAGATTAATTACTGAAAGTAATTAATTTAATTAAGTAATTAATTAAATATAATTAAGAATCATTAATTAATATAATTAGTGATGTAATTAAGATTGATTAATTAATATTAATTAATCAATAATAAGTAATTAATTAATGAAGTAATTAAAGGTTAATTACTGTATTTGGTTTAGGGTAATTAATTTTGTGGAATTAATTAAAGTATAATTAATCAGGATTGATTAATTAAGATGATAAAATTAGAGGTTAATTAATTAATTAATTTGTAATTAATTAATGATAGTGTAAGTAAGATTTATATTGTGTGAATAATTAATTTAATTCATTTTAAATTAATTAAAGATGATGTAATTAATTTAATTCATTTTAAATTAATTATAGATGGTATGATTTTAAGTCATTGCTTATAGATGGTTCATATTGATACTTTGAATGGTTTGAATCTCAGAGATGAGATTAGTAATGTTGATTGATATGGATGCATTGGTTGCATTGTGATATTGATATGGATTATCTTTTAATAGTGATAATGTGGATGATCTGTGGTTTGATAATGATAATTATCTGCTGTGAATCTATGAATTATCTATCTGTGTGTATATAGATGATATAATTGAATTGTTTTAAACTCTAAACAACTTGGACCTAAAAGACACGCTTTGGATTTCGATGAGACCGGGATCGGGTTTCCTTATTTGGATATCGGAAAACCACATCGATTCCAAATAACGTTAGGTCGTGAATCTAAGTGGAGCTTTGTGAAGACTCGAGGTGTAAGGGTTATACGTCAGTATAACTCTATGGGTGATTCCGTAATGAGTTTGACGGAATAGTACTTATAGATTTGAGATGGAGATTCAGAGTGCAAGGGTTATCATCGTTAACTCTGAGGGTGATTCCAAAACGAGTGTAACGAGATAATGCCTTCGGTTTCGTTCGAACCCGGAATGAACTTTTATGGATTGAATGCTTTCAGAACATCGTAAGGTGGGCGATGAACATTCTAAGATAATGTGACCTATAAAGGTAATCGTAGCCTCAAGCCTCATCAACCGGGAATGGCTAAAACAGGGGAGGTGCAGCAAGGCTTCATGGGTAGCACCCACTGGAGAGCAAGATTGATCCCTGTCTAGAGGTCCCTTTTTATTCGGCTTAGTGGGCAGTTGGAATTGCGCACCAACTGCGGGGTTGTCTTGTTCGGAACTATTCAGTAAGGAATGGGTCCGGCCTTGTGTTGCAGGGGAGTGGGAGTACTCCTCGGTACGTTGATCTAGGCCACGTACTGTGACGGGCGGTACCCCAGTAGCCCTGCCATTGTATGGAATCCAAAATCCAATAAGTGCCAACGGTTTTGATTGTATTACCCACTTTTGTGGCTAGTAGCTGGAATTTAATAGTTGTAACAATTTCGGCTATTTCATATTTACTTGAAAACCCTAGACATTATTATAATATCATCGGATTTCCTATCAAATGTTTTGGTTAGCGTAAGGTAAAAACTTTTCCATGTTTATGTGTGGGAAGTCTTACGTGATACCTTTCTTTTCAAAAGGTTTTTGAAAGTTAAGCAACTTTAACCTGTTACTCACACCAGACCCATGTCTGACCCGGAGTTTATCTTTTGTTTTCATAAACTCTTGGGTACTCAAATTTTTACGAGTAGCAAAGGGACTCGGGTTAGCTTTGACGAATATTGGAGGAGCAATGTAGCAGGAGGCTTCTGCATTAAATATTAGTATTCCGCTGTGTGTTCTGTGATTGTCTCTGAGTTGTATTATGTTGTAAATACTAGACAGGTGTTTATAACTGTCTAGTATATGTTGTATATCTGTGTACTCTGATAGTGGTTGTAAACTATGTAATATTTTATGTTATTAATATAATTTATTCGTTCCGCTGTTTAGATTCTGATCTGTTGTTTCTTCTTCTTCTCTTTCTTTCTCTTTTCTATCAATTTCTTTCCTATTAGCGATGCAACTTCTTGGAGTTTGGAAGTTGGGTCGCTACAGCTGGTATCAAGCATTAGGTTGAGTGAATACCTAGGCTCTGGAGTGGTGTCTATCTTGAGAGAGCGTATTTGTAATTTTATATATATTTATATATATTTATCTATTTCTACCTATCTGTTGGGTTACCTGTTCGGGCTTTCCAATATAGGTTATAAAGGTAGATAAGGTAGTAGTGTATGTAACATGATTACTACTATTAATTGGAGTCTGATGTTGAGGTTGGAAGTGTATCTGTCGAGACTGTAGACCTAATACCATCTCGAATAAGTTTTGTTGTGTTGAAGTATTTCATAGATCTCTGAAGGAAACCTGTTAAGGTTCAGAGACATCTTTGAAGTACAGAGTTTGGTGAGTAGGGTTTGGATTTGTTCGGTTGAGCTGGAGCAAGTGAAGGTATCTTGATACCTGAGGAAGTTGTAACTGCGTGATGAGATGCAGTGACTATGGATTGTTTTCGAAAATGTTTTCTTTGGAACAAGTTGGGAAGTGTGACTGTCCCGAAGTTGTGACTGGAGTCAGCAGGATGTTGTGGTGTTTTCTGTTTGCTTTGAAGTCCGAGTTTCTCGAGGAGTTTGGATTAAGAAGTTTGACATTAGTGTCAGCAGTGCAGCTCGGAGTGTTTTGTGAGCCGACAGAGAGGTCATAGCGGAGTAGTTTTTCTGGGAATGGAATTCAGGAAGCTGCAGAGTGAATCCGTTTCTTCAATGGATTGACCAGACCAATGAAAGATGTTTTGTTTGGTAAAGAGAGAACAGTTTTATTTGGAAATTTATCTGGGTTGATCGCAAAAGTGACTTGCGATTGTTTGAGTGTTCTTTTAGATGGTTGGAGATTTTCTGGATGTCTTCTGAGAAGAAAAGGTTTGTCAACATCGGGAGATTTAGTTTTCTTATCGACTAGAATTCCAGGAGTGGAAATGGTGGTTCTGTTTAGTTGGAGAATGATTCCTAGAGATAGAGTTTGATGAAGTAACTCAGTTTTGGAGGAATTTCTGAGTTTTCTTTGTCGATCCGTTGAACCATATTTTTGAGAGGTGATGTCCAGTTGGTGCTCGTGTTCTTCATCAGCATTTTCTTATCTACTTCGGATCAGAGTTGTGCAGCGGAAGCAGTTTGGATGTGTTTCTAATTGTCTTTTTCGGATCAGAAGAAGCTTGTTGTTTTCTGCTGGTTATGGAGTAGGATTGTGTTTTGGTTTTGGATTGATCTTGAGAAGATCATTGTGATGGGTTATTTCTGGTTCTGATTATTTCTAGAGGAATCCGCAAGGGTTGAGCTGATCAGTTTGGATGTTGGCAGCCCAGGAGCTATAAGTTTTGAGTAAATCTGGAAAGCTAGCTCAGTGATGTTTGGATCTCTTCTCTGTGTTTGATTGGATCAGTGATTGGTTTTCAGAATTGAATTGTCAGTTTGGATAACTGGAATTCGATGAGTTTCACGTATCTCTGAGGGAGTACGTGTATGGTCTATCTCTGGTTTTAGAACCAGCAGTTATGGAGTTTGGTTGTTGAGTCAGACTCGTCTGTAGTCTGATATGCTGTCTAGTTCTATAGATCTAGATGAATATGAGCTCTATAGTTTAATAGTATTGATTGTTTGGAATCTATAGAGCGAGTATCCCGATATTTTTATACCGGGGAAACTCGTGAAAGTATTATCCAGAATTTTTTTGGACAATTAGATTTGTTTGATTGGGTGAATTGATTGCTATGGTTGTTAGCATATCATTGGTATATGCTTATGGTTTAAAATTAAATCTTTAAATAGATTATTAAATTACCTTTGTTTAAATTTCAGGGACGAAATTCTTTTGAGTGGGGAGGAATGTGATGACCCGGAATTTCTAGCAATATCAATTTAATAATCTGAAATAAAAATTAAATTGATTTGATAATCTTTGTAATGAGATTCGAATTAATTTAATAATTCAATAAAATAAATAGTTAATTGATAGATTTTATCTTTTTAAATCTAATATTTGTTTTATATTTATAATATATAGAATATTGTATATATTGTAAATAAGTATTGTTTTAATCTGATTAATAAATAAATCCTATTTTCTACAAAATTTATATCTTTAGTAAAATTGGAAATTATGATTTTATTTAAAAGTTAAACTTTTTAAAAGCCATTTAATAAATAAAATATGGTTTTAAATACCTAAGATAAATATTAAATGATTTAAAATATGTGTAACTCAAGTTTAAAAGTTAAATAAATAACAATGAGATTATTTTGAATATAATGTGATAATAAATAATTTATTAATAAAGAAATAATTTCTTTTATAGGTTATTTATGGTTATTTAAATATTGTTATTTTTAAAAAAAAAAATATAATAATACATTGTTTCAACAAATAAATTTTTAATAAAAATTATTGTTTTTCAAAATTCAAATTTGTAGTGTATTTGTAAATAAACTAGATTTCAAAATTCAATTTGAACATGAATTCAAAGTTTTTTTTTTTAAATTTAAAGTATAAATGATTTTAATTTGTTTTGATTTTGAAATATTTGTATAAGCTTTCTTTTATAAATAAAATTGCATTTATTTCATTTCAAAATTTATATACATGATTAACTAATTTATATAAATATAGGTTTACATTTATTTGTATTAACATTTAATAAAATACAAATTAATCTAATTATAACTAATTTAACTCTCAAAGACAAATGTTAATTCCTTAAGACATCTAATAACAAGTTTTAAGTAAATACTAATTCAAGATGACAAGTGTCAATATATTTTAGTTTTTCTTTTATTTTAATTAAAATCAAAATTCAGCCTATTTAAAACATTTCTCCTTCTCTTCTATTTTCTTTTCTATCTTCATCAAGAAATCATTAACCTGCAATTTTCAAAACAAATCTAAAATTAAAAATTTGTTCAAAACAAAAATATGTAAATTTCTCTTCAAAACCAAAATCACATAAACCTGGAATGCAAATCATCTCAAACCTGTAGCCTCTTCAATTTCATTAACCTGAAAAGAAAAAAAAAATCAAATCAAATTGCAACTCTAAAGCCTGCAGTCTTTTCTGTTTTGAAACAATACTCAAGAACTTGCATTCAACATCAGTCACATCCTGAAACCTGCATTTTTCAAAGCATTCAAGTTTATGGGGCATATCAGTTTAGAAGAGTGCAGAGTTTTAATCAAATTAAGGAATGAAATCCCGGATTTTGAAATGAAGTTTCTAGTTTTATAAAGAAAAGTCTTTTTCAAAAATTCACTGCTCTGCACATCAAGAAAAAGGTGAGTAACATTTTAATTAATGAAGTTTAAACATTTTAGAATTTGCTTGTGGATTTTTCTTGTTTCAATATGAATGATTTATGCACTTGTATCAGTTGTTTTTCTGTAGAAGTGTTTGAGTAGCTTGATCAGGATGTCTCTGTATTTTCCTTTCCAGATGCAAGAATCTGTTTAAACACCATTATCACATATTACAACATATGTTAGTGTTTTCAAGGATCACAAATGTGTTGTAGAATTAGGAATCAAAGTTTAAAATCTTGTTCAAATTAATTAATCAAAATTAATTGGAACTGTCTTTGGAAACTCAGGGTAACACGACTAAATTGCATATAAATAGAATCCCCAAATACATTGATTCATTATTTCAGGCATTAGATTAAAAACAATATTCAAAATTATGATTTTTGAAACTAAATTCACAATTTTTAAAGCTAGGTTCAACTTGCAGACCTAGTTAGAACAAATAAGGGGTTTTTTGGAATTTTTGGGAGATTTGGGCAATTTGGGGTGACGAGGTTCTTCTGGTTGGTGGAGGAGTGGTCACTAATGCCAAGAAAAATATTAGGTGGCGTTGCAATTCAACGAGGTGGTTGCGGCGACGAAATTTTTGAAAGAACCCTAGTTTAGAATTGGTGGGTTGCTTGGGTTAGTTCTTCTTGTAGGAGTGATCGAGTTGTTTGATTTTTTGGGGGATGATAGTAGGTTGGTGGATGGACTTGTAGCCGGAATCGCAGGCAAGCCGGTGGTCTGAAGATGGAGGATGAAGGATTGTCAGGTTTTGGTGAGTTTCTTCTTTCCTGTTTCCAGGTTTGGAAATACAACTCGAATTCAAGTTCGAGTTGAACAGGTGTGAGGAGGTTATAGCATTGGGCTTAGGGAATGGTTAATGATGGTTGGAGGTCACCGGAGAAGGAGTTGATGGCCGGAGGCACGGTGCACGTGCATCGTGCAAAACTTTTTTGGTCTGATATTTCTAGGTATAGTGGAGTTTTGAGCTCGAGATATAACTCGGGTATTCCTATGTTTTTCCCCAAAGGTTTTGGTTAGATGACTCGAAGTATATTAAGGTTGGCTCGGGAATTTTTAAGATTACAGTTTTCTTGAAAACTGTCTGCAGGTTTAAATGAAAATCAAATTTAAAATAAACAAGCTGTGTTGATAAGATTTAAACAAATTCAAATCTGCAGAATGGAATAGTTTTAATAAGGTATGAAATCTGATAAGCTTTAAAAAATTTTTAAAAAGGGTTTCAGTTTAAATTAAAAAAAAAAAGAGAAAACCTGACAGTTTTCTGAAAAATGAATTTCATTTTGTAAATCTGAAACAAAATTTTAAATATAAAATTTAAACTGAATTTAAATGGAGTTAAGTTTTAAATCTGAGTTAAGTTAATCTAATTTGTATTAGAGTTTCAAATGATTTTGAGAATCTTATAGGTTTTCAAATTTGAAATGGTTTCAGTTTTTTTTAAAAAAAAAGGGGAAACCTGACATTTTTTGTGTAAATTTAAATTTCATTTTAAAATTTGAATCATGATTCAAATCACCAGTTTGAATCTAAAATTTTAGTTCAGTTTTCTTAAGAATCTTTAAACCTTCAAGTTTCTAAAATGAATTTGTATTTTTATAAGGAGTTTAAAATCAAGGTGTAAAGCAAGAGTAAATTCAAGTTTAAATTCAAACAATTTAAATAAAGAATGGTTTCAAGTATATTGAATTTAAAATCTGATATTTGAATAAGTTTTAAATTTGAATGTTTTCCAAAAAGTTCAAATTTAAATTATTTATTAGAAATAAATTGTTTTAAACAAACACTTTGATTTGATTTACTTTTTGAATGAAGTCATTATAAATGGTTTATAAAGAAAGTTAAATGATTGTTAACTTGAATTTATAATTTAAATGAGTAATGTATTTAAAACTTAGTTTTTAAGCAAATTAAGACTTATCTTATATAAGTTTTAAGTTTAAGTAATAATGTTATTTACATTTATTTAAAGAATAATAAATGAAATTTAAATTGGTTAATTCTTAATTTCATTTTAAATTCTAGATTCAAAATGAAATTTGAATTTAAATTTTAAAAAATGAAATGTTCTAGGTACATTTTAATATTAATAAAAATTACAAATAAGGGATGGGTTATCTTAGAAAATTTTAAGATATAAAAATATAATTAAATAAATTGGATAATTAAGGAATAACTTATTTATTTAATTTATTTAATTAATAATTTGGATTAATTTAAATTACAGATTTATTAAGAAAAAATTAAAGAAAATTAATTAAAGAATTAATAATAGTTAATGATGATCATTAACTAAGGTTTATTTGATAATTAATTAATATGATTAAATTTTAATAATTAATTAGATTGATTAATTAATGATAATAAATTGTAAAATTTATTTAAGTTAATTACTTAAATGAAAGTAATTAAGACATTAATTACTTAATGTAATTAATGAGTTTATTGAGATTGGTTAAATTAATTAATTAAGTTTAAATGAGATTTGATAATAATTACTTGATGTAATTAATGAAATGAATTGCTCAGTGAAGTAATTAAAGATAATTACTGAATGTAATTAATAGATGATATTGGGATTGTGAAATAATTTGGATTAAATTATTTTGTATAATTACTCAAGAGATTAATTAAGAAATTAATTAAAGGGTAATTAATTTGATAAGTAATTAAAGGTGGTTAATTACAGATTGAGATTAATCAAAGGTGATTAATAGTTATGGTTTAAGTGAGATTAATTACTGAAAGTAATTAATTTAATTAAGTAATTAATTAATTATAATTAAGAATCATTAATTAATATAATTAATGATGTAATTAAGATTGGTTAATTAATATTAATTAATCAATAATAAGTAATTAATTAATGAAGTAATTAAAGGTTAATTACTGTATTTGGTTTAGGGTAATTAATTTTGTGGAATTAATTAAAGTATAATTAATCAGGATTGATTAATTAAGATGATAAAATTAGAGGTTAATTAATTAATTAATTTGTAATTAATTAATGATAGTGTAAGAAAGATTTATATTGTGTGAATAATTAATTTAATTCATTTTAAATTAATTAAAGATGATGTAATTAATTTAATTCATTTTAAATTAATTATAGATGGTATGATTTTAAGTCATTGCTTATAGATGGTTGATATTGATACTTTGAATGGTTTGAATCTCAGAGATGAGATTAAGAATGTTGATTGATATGGATGCATTGGTTGTATTGTGATATTGATATGGATTATCTTTTAATAGTGATAATGTGGATTATCTGCGGTTTGATAATGATAATTGTCTGCTGTGAATCTATGAATTATCTATCTGTGTGTATATAGATGATATAATTGAATTGTTTTAAACTCTAAACAACTTTGACCTAAAAGACACACTTTGGATTTCGATGAGACCGGGATCGGATTTCCATATTTGGATATCCGAAAACCACATCGATTCCAAATAACGTTAGGTCGTGAATCTAAGTGGAGCTTTGTGAAGACTCGAGGTGTAAGGGCTATACGTTAGTATAACTCTGTGGGTGATTCCGTAATGAGTTTGACGGAATAGTACTTATAGATTCGAGATGGAGATTCAGAGTGCAAGGGTTATCGTCGTTAACTCTGAGGGTGATTCCAAAACGAGTGTAACGAGATAATGCCTTCGGTTTCATTCGAACCCGGAACGAACTTGTATGGATTGAATGCTTTCAGAACATCGTCAGGTGGGCGATGAGCATTCTAAGATAATGTGACCTATAAAGGTAATCGTAGCCTTAAGCCTCATCAACCGGGAATGGCTAAAACAGGGGAGATGCAGCAAGGCTTCGTGGGTAGCACCCATTGGAGAGCAAGATTGATCCCTGTCTAGAGGTCCCTTTTTATTCGGCTTAGTGGGCAGTTGGAATTGCGCACCAACTGCGGGGTTGTCTTATTCGGAACTATTCAGTAAGGAATGGGTCCGGCCTTGTGTTTCAGGGGAGTGGGAGTACTCCTCGGTACGTTGATCTAGGCCACGTACTGTGACGGGCGGTACCCCAGTAGCCCTGCCATTGTATGGAATCCAAAATCCAATAAGTGCCAACGGTTTTAATTGTATTACCCACTTTTGTGGCTAGTAGATGGAATTTAATAGATGTAACAATTTCGGCTATTTCATATTTACTTGAAAACCCTAGGCACTATTATAATATTATCGGATTTCCTATCAAATGTTTTGGTTAGCGTAAGGTAAAAACTTTTCCATGTTTATGTGTGGGAAGTCTTACGTGATACCTTTCTTTTCAAAAGGTTTTTGAAAGTTATGCAACTTTAACCTGTTACTCACACTAGACCCATGTCTGACCCGGAGTTTATCTTTTGTTTTCATAAACTCTTGGGTACTCAAATTTTTACGAGTAGCCAAAGGATTCGGGTTAGCTTTGACGAATACTGGAGGAGCAATGGAGCAGGAGGCTTCTGCGTTAGATATTAGTATCCCGCTGTGTGTTCTGTGATTGTCTCTGAGTTGTATTATGTTGTAAATACTAGACAGGTGCTTATAATTGTCTAGTATATGTTGTATATCTGTGTACTCTGATAGTGGTTGTAAACTATGTAATATTTTATGTTATTAATATAATTTATTCGTTCCGCTGTTTAGATTCTGATGTGTTGTTTCTTCTTCTCTTTCTTTCTCTTTTCTATCCCTTTCTTTCTTATTAGCGATGCAACTTCTTGGAGTTTGGAAGTTGGGTAGCTACAAAATCACTTTCTTATGTCATAATCATATACTGATGAAGAGGCATTTGTGTTAGTGATTGTTTAAGCATAGCCTATTTGGTGTCAACAATATAGACTATCAAATTCAAGGCAAAAATAACAAATAAAACCACTTCTATCATCATCATTAAGCACAAAAAGAGAGCATGAATTAACAAAATGTTGAAGCTACATTAATTAGAGAGCTTCATTACCCATAAATTGAAGGGGTTTAACTTCTCATATTTGTCATTTTATTAACAAATGTAGCTAACAACATGAAAGCAAAATAAAGAGGAAAAAGAGAGCAAAATGAAAAGATAAGCTAATTAACTTGCATAAAAGAAAAGAGATCTACACTACAACATGAAAGTAAATGAACATGAAAAGGAAAGAGCATGTATTAAATTGCATAAAATAAAAAAGATTACATAAAATAAAAATGGCTAAGTAGCCATGAAAAGAGAAAGAGGAGCTTTCATTTTATTTTTGATCTAAACTAAACTAAAGAGAAGGAAGCCTAAGAGAGACTAAAGAAGAGATGGATTACATGAAACATAAGGGGTATATATACAAGTTTTAAAACCCTAATTCACTTTTTGGGGAATGCCCAAAATGCCCCTTAGGAAGTGTGGAGGCCAAGTAATCATTAACATGTCTTAATCCCCCATTAAGTGTACATGAAACTATTAACTCCTAAAGCATGTGCATTAGCCTTTAATTTGTACATTAAGGTAGGTGGGTAGGTGGGGTCCTCCATGATTTTCACTTTGAATTATTTCCATCTTCATTCCTTTATATTCTTTGTGCATGCATATTTCTTCATGAAACCACTCCTATTTGAGACCAAATTCCTACAGAAATATATAAAAAAATTCAATTAATTTTTCTCAAAGAAACATATGCACACAAATGACCTTTTTGCCCCTATATGAAGATGGATATGTAATAATTTGGAATTAATATGAATTTTGGTTAAAATAAGTTAAAATACCCAATATGATCATTTATTTAATTTAAATAGAATAAATATGGCGGTAAAAATATACATATTTACGTGCGCATCAAATACCCCCACACTTATCTTTTTATTCATCCTCGAATAAAGAAAAACTAAGATAAACCATTTTCGTAGGGAGCACGATTTCATTAAGCGTATGCAACAAGCCGTTAAACCTCTGGGTGTCCTCAGTAGGACAAGTGTTGTCTCGTGCGGGTTTTCAGCGGATACTACCAACAAAATCCAAATGCAGGATGAAAATATTTAGAAAATGTAATATTTATTTACAGAGAGAATAATGCAAGTTTTTGAAATATTTTTACAAATGAAGGATTTATTTTTATATTGACACCAATAAGTTAAATATAGGTTTTGGTCATTATCTTGGAATTTAAGTTATTTACTCGTCAATATTTCCAATAAAACGAAGTTATCATAACAAATAGACTATAGTTTAACTCGTTGCTTTGGTTAATAACACATTGTAACTATTAAATGGATCCTTAATGATTATCGAAGTTTATCAATGTGGTATTTTCATTTCTTTTCAATAACAAATCAAATCAACTAAGCGAAAGTAATGCTAGGATTTCAAATGCTTGCTCTCTCATTATTTGTAGAAAAATTACACACCTAGCTATGGTAAACTGATGCCAGATATACCACACATGCACTGCCTTTCGGTCTTATGTGAAGGGGGTACAGAGAATGGTGAGTGCACACACTTTCGTGCATACACCTATCGACCGTATGTGGTTTTTATTAAGTCTATTTTTTTACATGTGTTCCATACATGCATAACCGTGAGGACTTTTAAATGAGTATGAAAGCACATAATCAAAGATTCCAAGTAATTCACTCATGCATAACCGTGAGGACTTTTAAATGAGAGTGAATACTTGGATGTTATTATTTTTTGTTTTTATATTATATATATATATATATATATATATATATATATATATATTTAAGAGGGAGAGAGAGTTTTGCAAAATCATCGTAGCACCATTTAACTTAGAAGGCAAAAAAATTGTTGTATCCTTTACTTTAAATCCACCACTTTTTAAAACAAAGATTTTCAATTAGGATGTACTTCACAATTAACACGTATGAATCTTCCTATATACTAGTTAAACCATTATTATTTGTAATCAAACTTCATTTTTATTTTCGTTAAGACAAATAAATTTTCTTAAATTTCAATTTAATAAACCAAAACCATATATTTATCTTAGTGTTTCTTTTAAAAATAAATCATAAGAAAATTTGTTTTTGTGGATTTTTTTTTTGAAATTTTAAAGCAAAAATAAACCATGAAAAAAAAATTTTGAAGATGAGTTTCCCCCCCATACTTGATTTTGACTGTGTCCCCACAGTCAACCAAGTGGAAGGAGAAAAATAAAGTAAAAATCCAATATTTACATGAAAGATTATTATTTACAAGAGATGAGAAAGTATACAGTCAAAAAGTAAATGAAACGGTCTTCTAAAGACCGATTCATTTGTCTTGTCAAATGTGTGAGACACAGCTTAAGCACAAAAAACCAAACCGTAAAAGATTTCGAAGTTGAATGTTGATTTGGGAAAACGAATGTCGTTTTATTGAAAATTTAATGAGTTGTTTTGTTTTCGATGATTTTTAGGGTTGATAAAACAATTGATTGAAATTCAAGTTTATTTTCACCAAATTGAAGTTCAAACTTATCATTGAAAACTACTTCAAAATTATCGATTTCAAAATCAAAATGGTGATCGAAATTTTCCCCTTCAGAATTTAATAACTCATTTTCGAAAAGTCCAAAAAGTTTATGTTCGTTAAATTCAACTTCCTTTGTTGGATTATCAACAACTTCATCGCGTAAATCGAGTTTAAAGTTCAAAGTTGTCATATTCAAATTTTCAGAAAAAGGAAGATCGAAGTTTAAATCAAGTTTCACACCCTCAAAAGAATTGAAATCCAACTCAATTACCGTGTTTTCAACAATTTCATTAAGATTTTCATTTTCAATTTCAAAAGTTGTTATTTGAAAATCGTCGATTTGGGTAAAAGATGGATTATCGCTTGACTCATCACACGTTGGAATTTGATTTTGTTTTTCACGTTGTTTCATATATGTTTCAATCAACAAATCTGTGTGATCATCATAAATTTTATTCATTTGCTCAACAAAATCCAATTTATAGTTATTAACTTGAGAATTTTCAATTTGGATTTGTTGAGAACAAAAAATTTCACTCGTATCGTAGTCAAGATTATTTCCATTGCCAAATTCATTTGAAATGTTGTTCCCATTTTCATGTTGAGTTTGAATTTCATTTTGGTGTTCGAAATTGAATTGGCATGGGTTATAATCGTACTCGTTTGAATTTTGAATTGAATTCAAATTTTGAAATCCTTGACTCGAGTTATCGCACAAATATGAATTACACAACTCATTTATCATTTGATTTTGCTGTGTAGCAATTTCAAGTAAAGATGAAATACTATTTTCAAGATTTGAGGGTTGGTCGTTATTTTGAAAATTTTGTGGTTCAAAATTCAAATTATTTACAAAATAGTTGTTGTTAGAATATCCATAGGAATTTGAATTATATGGATCATATTGATTTTCACAACTATCGTAAAATTTATATGAATATGGAAAAGGAAACTCAAACATTTTCAAGAATTATTTTTTTTGGTTTTTTTATAAAGGGAAAATATTTACAAATATAATTTATTTTTCAAAATGGAAAATTGATTTTATGTTTTGTTTTTGAATTTTCAATATTTTTTTGGGTTTTTGAAATTTTGATGCAGCCCAGCCTGATATGCGACCTAGCGACTTATACCCTAAGTCGTGCCCGAGTTATGTCAACTGACCACGTAGCATGAAATGCTTTAAGTCGCGCCCTTTTAAGTTGTTTACGCGACCTAACGGGATGACAGTGAAACAAGAGGCAACACTTGAGTTGTATCCTAGGTCGCTAGCGTGTTACGACCTAACAAAGTCACGACCTATCAAACCGCGAGCTAACGAGATGAGTAAGGTAACACCTTGTGGCACCTTAGGTCGCGAAGTTTTAAGGTCGCTCAGAAGTGGGTCACTGGGATGCCTTAAGTCGCGGGAGAAGGTTTCTTTAAGTCGCTCAATTGGTAGGTCGCGTGTACTGGAATTGCTTCAGCGACCTAACTGTTTCGAGTCATATGTCTTAGGTCGCTTGCGACCTAACGAGCCATATTATCTGATGCCACAAGCTTTAGGTCGTTCTTGGGTTAGATCGTTCAAGGACTTAAACCACTCATATACCTTAGGTCGCCAACGACCTAGCCCGAAGCCGCCTTTCCTTAGGTCGTTAATGATAAGCCGCTACAGAAGATAAGTCGCTCCAGATTGTTCAAAAGCCGTTTCTTAGGTCGCTGAAGAGTTATGTCGCGTGAAGATGAGGCTCATGCTGTGCTGAGTTAGGTCGCAAGTGCCTTATGTCGTTATGTGTTGTCTTTGTTAACTCGTGTTGTATACATATGTTGAGTCGCATTGTACATAGGTCGTGTGAGTTGTATTTAGGTCGCATGTTGTAATTTGTGTTTGTTATGTCGTTATGAGTGTTGCTGTTGAGTCGTTTGTTATTTGACCGTCTTGTATATGTGTTAGGTCGCGTGAGGCCTGTGTGGTGTTGTACTCTTTTAGGTCGTAGGTCGCGACCTGTGTTAGGTTGTTAACGACCTAAGCTAAGTCGTGGGAAATTGTGTTGAGTTCTACATGTTGTAACCCTATAAATAGGGGGGGTGGGTCATTTTGATGATGGTTGATTTTTGAATAAAATTTCTTGTTGATTGTTGTGTGCTTTCATCTTAAATTGGTAGTTGAGTGTAATCTCCTATCTCCACTTTCGGATATTCGAGTGCGCTCGAATCAACGATTGTTGAAGCCGATTCGCGGAATCAAGTGCGCTTGATCAACGCTTGAAGAATTGAAGATCTTCTCTCACGGTATCGTGCGTGATCAACGTGTCGAAGATAGCTAGAATTCGGTATCCTTGTGATCAATGAATTTGGGCATTTCAGTATCTCCAATCCACCGATTGCTAATTTCATCGTTATATCGATTTTCTGTTAATCCGCTGCGTCAGTTTTGGTATCAGAGCTAGACTTAGCCAATCATAGCTAAGCCGAGTCTTGGAGCCAAGGAGTTTGAAGTTGAAGTTCATTTTGAAGTTTAAAGCCATACATCACTTTGAAGAATTCAAAGCCGAGCCACATCTTTTTCAAAGTTAAGTATTGAAGTGTTGAAGATTGGTTGATTCAATCATGCCTCCGAGAAAAGTTAATCGCCATCAGAATGTTGAAGATGTGTATAGAAGAGAAGATGCTAAGGCGATAGAGCAACGAATTAATGATAACCTCGAAGAGAAGTTCAATAAAGGTTTTGGGAAGTTAGAGAAGTTGATGATGGATTTGAATCAAAATCAAAGGAGAAGGTCACCAGACTTGAACCATGGAGGAAACAGAGTTTCGCCATCGGTTACGGAAGCAAGGAGGGTGTCGCCACCATCTTATCAAGATCGAAGAGAGTCATCAATTTCAATGAGACGAGATCGCCATGGTTACAGAGATGAAGAGAGAGGAACTCCACGTGAGTTTGCCAATGAACCATGTCGTGATGACAAAAGATCGAGTAGAAGAGATTTACGTGGTCATAGAGACGAAGGGTGTCATTTACCAAAGCATGAGAATTATTCTATTTGGCTAAGGAACAATATTTTTCAGTCACCTGTACTATCTTGGGAAAGGTTTGTAAATTCATTATTGATGAGGGAAGTTGCGATAACCTTATTTCTGAAGAAGCCGTTATGAAGTTGGGGCTGAAGACTAAAAAACACCCTAGACCGTATAAGCTGGCATGAATAAAGGAAAGTGAAGAGGTGACAGTGGGAAGACATGCATTGATTACATTTTCTATTGGGAAAAAGTACAAGGATGACATATGGTGTGATGTTGTCGATATGAATGTATGCCATCTACTATTGGGAAGTCCATGGCGAGAGGATAGAGCTGTACAACATAATAGTCACGCCAACAGCTACGGTTTCATGTTCGAAGGAACTAAAATTGTCTTAGTTCTTAAGTAGCGTGAACAAAGTGACTGCAAGCCAGAGAAGAAGGTGGAAGCAAATAATTTAATATCTTCAAAAGAATTTATTGAAAAGGTGAAGGTAGTGTTGAAGTGGAAGGTGAAGAAGATTCTTCTCAACCCGCGAAGTTTAATGACCATAAAGTTGATTCCTCTCAATCCGCGAAACTTGATGAAGATAAAGTTGATGATTTTCAACCAACAAAGTTTGATGACCATGAGGTTGAAATTTCACAACCAGCAAAGCTCGTTGAGGATGAAGAAAATGTGTCAAGAGATGAAGTGGGTAACTTATCAATGAAGAAGATGGATACGACTAGTCTGCAATCTACAAGAGAATGTGTTAAAGAAGTGAAGGATAGTGCGGAAGTGTTTATGTCGAATGGGAATGAAACAAGCAAAGTTCTCGAGACTCCTGAGGAGGATGAGCCAGTGGTTGATGAATGTGAAGATGTAGTTCCTACAGAGTTGCCCAAGGAATTACCGCCACTGAGGGGCACACAACATCATACTGATATAGTGCCAGATGCTATTGTACCGCATCAGCCATGTTATCATTTGTGTCTGTCGGAGCAGGAAGAGTTGAGAAGACTGGTTGATGGGTTGCTAACCAAAGGAAGTCAGTTGTCTACTACAGATTACAGTTGGCAGATAAAGTTTATCAAAGACTTGCATGTAGGAAGACACTTGTGCTGTGATCGTACTATACAGTTAATCTCACAGCCTTATTTTGAACCGTCACTAAGGAAGGAAGTTGAAAGGTCTGTTCAGAGAAGCCATAATCGACAAGTTTCAAAGAAGACCACGACAAATGCAGGTTTAAGTATGCCGTTGCATATACAAACTAATTTCCGGGAGAAGGTTAGTATGGACTGTGTTTTGGGATTGTCGCGATTGCAACACGGCAATGATTCTTTTTACGTGAAGGTTGACTAGTTTTCAGGATTGGTTCATTTCATTATCTATAAAAAAACTGCAGAGGCCATTAATGTCGTTAAGTTATATTTCAGACAGTTCTATCAATTTCCTGGATTACATGAATCTATTGTTTCGGAGAGAGAGACTCGTTGTCTGAACCATGTTTGGATGAGCCGATGGAAAATAGTTGGGACTAATTTTAAATCTAGTAGTGCTTATCATCCACAGCCAGATGGACAGGCTGAAGTTGTGAATAGATTCCAAGGTAATCTATCGCGATGCCTCGTGGATGACAATTTAAAAAGTTGGGATTCAAAGTTACGTCCAGCAGAGTTTGCACACAAACATACAGTCTATCGTAACACGAGTTTTAGTCCATTCCAAGTTGTTTATTCAACAATTCAGAAGGGAGCATTAGATTTATCGACAGTGCTACCACATAGAGGGGTGATTAAACGGGCCAATGTTTTTTTGAATGAGTTGCAAGGATGCTACAATGAGGTACAGAAACGATTGCTTAAGGCAAAAGAGAAATATAAGCAATCAGCTAGTATAAAACGACGAAGTATTGAATGCAAGGAAGGAGATTTGTCGCATGCAGTGTTTACCAATCATCGATTTCTTGTTGGTGCTTTCAACAAAATAGAAATTAATGAGAATGTTTGTAATTTGGGTTTGCCAGATCTTCTTACTATTGCTAACGTGGTCAATGTCAAACACTTGGTTCTGTGTCACAAAGGTAAGAGTGTCGACGACGAAGAACTTTTAAATTCGAGGACGAATTTTTCCCAACCAGGGGAGGATGATGCAGCCCACCCTGATATGCGACCTAGCGACTTATACCCTAAGTCATGCCCGAGTTATGTCAACCGACCACGTAGCATGAAATACTTTAAGTCGCGCCTTTTTAAGTCGTTTACGCGACCTAACAGGATGACAGTGAAACAAGAGGCAACACTTGAGTTGTATCCTAGGTCGCTAGCGTGTTACAACCTAAAAAAGTCACGACCTATCAAACCGCGAGCTAACGAGATGAGTAAGGTAACACCTTGTGGCACCTTAGGTCGCGAAGTTTTAAGGTCGCTCAGAAGTGGGTCACTGGGATGCCTTATGTCGCGGGAGAAGGTTTCTTTAAATCGCTCAATTGGTAGGTCGCGTGTACTGGAATTGCTTCAGCGACCTAACTGTTTCGAGTCATATGTCTTAGGTCACTTGCGACCTAACGAGCCATATTATCTGATGCCACAAGCTTTAGGTCGTTCTGGGGTTAGATCGTTCAAGGACTTAAACCACGCATATACCTTAGGTCGCCAACGACCTAGCCCGAAGCCGCCTTTCATTAGGTCGTTAATGATAAGCCGCTACAGAAGATAAGTCGCTCCAGATTGTTCAGAAGTCGTTTCTTAGGTCGCTGAAGAGTTATGTCGCGTGAAGATGAGGCTCATGCTGTGCTGAGTTAGGTCGCAAGTGCCTTATGTCATTATGTGTTGTCTTTGTTAACTCGTGTTGTATACATATGTTGAGTTGCATTGTACATAGGTCGTGTGAGTTGTATTTAGGTCGCATGTTGTAACTTGTGTTTGTTATGTCGTTATGAGTGTTGCTGTTGAGTCGTTTGTTATTAGATCGTCTTGTATATGTGTTAGGTCGCGTGAGGCCTGTGTGGTGTTGTACTCTTTTAGGTCGTAGGTCGCGACCTGTGTTAGGATGTTAACGACCTAAACTAAGTCATGGGAAATTGTGTTGAGTTCTACATGTTGTAACCCTATAAATAGGGGGGTGGGTCATTTTGATGATGGTTGATTTTTGAATAAAATTTCTTGTTGATTGCTGTGTGCTTTCATCTTAAATTGGTAGTTGAGTGTAATCTCCTATCTCCACTTTCGGATATTCGAGTGCGCTCGAATCAACGATTTTTGAAGCCGATTCGCGGAATCAAGTGCGCTTGATCAACGCTTGAAGAATTGAAGATCTTCTCTCATGGTATCGTGCGCGATCAACGTGTCGAAGATAGCTAGAATTCGGTATCCTTGTGATTAACGAATTTGGGCATTTCAGTATCTCCAATCCACCGATTGCTACTTTCATCGTTATATCGATTTTCTGTTAATCCGCTGCGTCAAATTTCTAAGGAAAACGATTTGAAAATTTCAAAGAAAAATGAAAGGAATATTAACAATTTTTTTTATTTTTGGATTTTTGAATTTTTTTGTTTTTTTTAAATATGCATGAACTAATGCAACTAAATGAATGCAAGGGTTAATTACAAATGATTTATCCAAAGTTAACCCAAAATTGTATACCCACACATTGTCTTAGATAAACAAGATAGTTCTCAGCCAGGTAACGGGCAGGGGTTATCGGTGCACCACGAATCACCGTAGCAATGCAGCCGAAGGTTTAAGTACCTTCAGAAGAACAACCACTATAATATTTACGAATCACCGTAATATTTATAAATGGTTATTACTCTGTCGTAGCCTAGACACCAAGAAATTAAATTGTTCAAAAAAGACAAATTGTCAATTACAATTAAGTGTCATTAATTTCTAACTGTTATTATTAATTAAATTCTAAGATGAAATGCAAAGCAGAAATTAAACGTGTATTAACAATGCAACTACGAATGGAATTTTTTTTTGGTTTTTTTTTTAAAATATATGCAAGCAAACAACAATGCAAGGCAAATAAAAACAATAGATATAGCAAGCAAGCAGTTTTTTTTTGCAAGCAAGGCTAAGTAAGCGACTTCTCCAATCTGCTTTGGCAACCTGAAAATAAAAACAGGATATATACAATTTTTTTCTTTTGTATATCAAAGAAGAAACTTAAAACAAATGAAATCAATATCACTTGCCAAATGAAACTTAAAACAAATGAAAACAACTTTTTTTTCCTTTTTCTTTTATCCTTTTTATTTTGAATAGAGAGAAGATGGAAAAACGAAAAGGCAAATGGACTAAAAAAAACCAAAAAATTTATTGCAAACAGAATAAAACAAAATTATTTCTCTCTAAACCACTTCACAATACAAAACTAAAAACAAAAGAAAAGAAAATTGCTTTCACAACTTCACCAAACTAAACTAACTAAACTAAAAAAAAGAAAATGAAAACTAAACTAAAACAAAAAGAAAAAATGACTAGAACCCAGCCGGCCCAAACCAAATGCACCCGACCCGCTTCAATTACTAGGCAACCTCTATTCTAAAAAAAAAAAAACAAATATACGATGAACATCAAAATCCAATTAACAATTTCTCAAACAACACTTCTCAAAATCCAATTAGAACATCAAAATTCCACTGCGATGAATACTGTTATCTATTTCCAATTGAAATTCCGAAAGAAAATACAACTCGAAATCAAAAGCTATTGCGACTAATTGTGCTCGAATAATGGTCACGGTTGAAGGTGATTCAGGCGCTTGAGGACGAGTTGTTCAACAAGGTGAAGCGTTAAGGTCAAATGGATTGCGGATCGTTGTAGGTTCGGCGATTGGATTTCGAGCTTTGGTTCGTGGTAGAGGTGATGATGATTCGAAATTGATGGATTCGATGGTTCGAAATGCTGTGGTCGGATATTGATGGAGTTCTGATGGCACGATGCGGTTGCACGACAATTTGTTTAAGTGAGAAAAAGGCACGGGGAAGAGGGGAGTTGCGTGAATGCTGTAGTCAGGCGAGGCTGTTTGACTTGGCGATTGAAAGGAGAAGTCGATGTTCGGGTAGTAGGGGATGTTGATGATAATGAACTGATAGTGGTGGTCGGATAGCAGATGAAGGTTGTTGTCAGATGAAGGCTTGTTTGTGCACTGTATGGGTGAAGGGAAGTCGAGACAGTGATTGTAAATATGGAGATTTGTTGTTGAAGTATGTGATGCTGTAATAGTTTCTGGTGTTGTGAATTTGTAGTGGGGATGTTGGCACTGCTGCATGAATTGTAGGAAGCAGAGAATTTTTTTATTGACTGTATGAATTTGTAGTGGTGGAGAGGGTTGTGAGTGGTGGTTCAGGTGCAGTTGAATGTGTGTGGGGTTGATGAGGTTGTTGAAGTGGAGGAGGGGTAGTTAATAATGGAGTTGCTGTGATTTGGTAGTGTTGCTTTGTGGTGGTCTTTTAAACAGGTGATGAATTGTAATTGGAGGAAGGCGATGGAGTGATGGATGCATATGACTGTAGAGAAAGTTTTGATGCCGACAGAGCAGGTTAAGGGAAAGAAGTGAATGTCGATGGTAGTGCTGTTGATTATGGTTGCAGAAGTTTTAATTGGAAGAGGTTTTATGGATGATGTTGTTTTGAGCAGGTGTGATGAAGGTGGAGTTGATGTGTGAAGTTTTTGTGATGACAGTTTGTGAAGTAAGGTGAAGTTGAAGTGATGAGATGAATGGGGTGGCTGTGGTAGACAGAGAGGTTTTACAGTTGTGATGGTGGTAGGCGTTATGGGGTTTCAGTCGAGCTCAAATTTGTTCGAAGTGATTGGGTTGGTTTGAAGTTGTTTTGGTAGGCGTTATTGTTGACTATGATATGTGTGCAGCTGTTTTGGTTTGAAGTTGCTGTCGGTGATGGTCTTGGGAACTGTGTGCACAATTTGTATGTGCACAGTGTGTGCATAGTGAAGTTAGTTTAAAGGGGAATGGGAAGGTAGTAGCTGAAGATTCTATTGCTTGGTTGCAGTGGAATGTGCATAGGGGGATTGAGTTTGGCCGAGGAAGGGTTTATGGTGTTTGCAAAGTAGGATGAAGGCTGTGGGTATGGTGCAGTGAGAAGGAAATGAAGACAGAGAACCAGTGTTGAACTGGTGGTAGGAAGTTTTGAATGGTGAAGAAAAATTATAATTGTTTGTGATCACAGGAAGGAGTTGGTTTGTGATCACAGTGAGGAATGTGTGCGTTGGGTTATGTGATGGATGGGTAGAGAGGTAATGTGCAGTTTTCAATGGTGTAGCAGAGAAGGTGGTGTGCAGAGGGTCGTGGAGTGATAAAGCAGGCTGTAGTTGTTTGTTCAGTGAGAGGTGAGACTGTGAAATGGTTGTGGCAATGGATGGAGAATAAGGACAGCTGCAGTAGGTATGGTATAAAATAGAGGCAATGTGAAGGCTTTTGATGATAGTGGAGCACTGATATGGTGTTCTGTAGACAGGGAAGGGGTAGTGGATGGTGAATGTGAAGTTTGTGATGTGTGCACTAGATAGAATGTTATGGATTGAATTGGTAAGGGGATGGTATCGAGGTTTGTTAATGACAGAGGAGATATGACAGTGGTGGGAGTATGGTGAATGAAGGCAATGGAGTGGCAAGTTGCTGCAGTCTTGATTGGGAGGGGAAGTGAAATGAGTTGCACTAATATGGTTGTGGACTGAGTTTTTTTTGTTTTTGTTTTTTTTTGGGAACGTGCAGCTGTTTTGTGAAGGGTAGAATGTTGTGATGATAATGAAGCGTGCAATTTTTTTGGCTGTCGGTAGTTTGATGTTGAAGGAGGTTTGTGCACTGAAATGTTGATGGTGGGGTAGGGTAGTAGAATGGTAGATGTTATTGGGGAGTCGGTAATTGAGGAATTTGATTTAAAACGAGCATTTTGTTCTGTGGTTTTGTGATAAGGCTGGGATGATAGTGCAGGCTTTTGAAGTGGAAGTGTGTTGACACTGCGGCAGAAGTATATGAACAATGGGAGATCTGAAGTAGGTTTAGGATGTAGTTGCTATGTGATTGTGGAGTGTTGGAGATTCAGATGATGTGGTGGAAGGTTGGCAGTGAAACTTGGTTTCAGTTGATGATGTGAGGAGTAAAAAAAATGTGCACAGAGAAGGGAAGTTTGGAGATGATGCGCAGAAATGATATGCAGTGTGCACAATTTTGACAGTGGTAAATGAAAGTGCAGGGTTGTTTGGTTAATGATAGCGCTTGTATGACAATGGTTGAATGATGTTCAGGGGATGGCAATGTTTTGACTGTGAAGTGAAGTATATGGCTATGATGGACGAGGTGTGGTAGAGGCAGCTTGAACTGAAGTGAATGTAGGAGGTGTAATGGTTGTGTGCAGTGGACAGAGGATATTGCGAGGTTTTGAAATTGTATATGTAAAATGTAAAGGCAAATGTAAAAGCAAATGCAAATAAAAAGAAATATTTTTGTTTTTGAAATTGTGTTTTTTTTAAATATGGGAATGCAAATGAAAATGCAAAACAAACAAGAACACAAACAAAACGCACACAAAATCAAACAAACACACACATTTTTTTTATCGAAGACAACACACACAAAACAAACACACACACTAAAATAACACTCAAATAATTCGAAGAATAGAAAATTGAAATCAAAACAATTCCACGACAATGGCGCCAAAAACTTTTTCGTCGATGGAAATTCTATCAATTTAGAAAATCGCCGAACGAATTTAAATTAAAAATAACCGCAAGCGCACGGTGTACGAATGTAGCACGTGGCGAATACGGGTCGATTCACAGGGAATTGTTGATCTAAATTTCCTACTCAATCAAATTATACCAAAGTCGAGAGCGTGTTCAAGCTAGAAAATGAGAAAATGAACTAACTAACAAAAAGAAAAGAAATACAAATATGAGAGTTAAATGACAATTTAGAGAATAAATCCACTCTCTAAATCATGTAGTTCAACACATGAAATCATGATCTCTTTTTTATGGTCATTAGTGTTTTAATTGATGTGTTTATCATAAGTATGACATATTTGAGCTATTGATTAGCCAACATAAGCCATCAAACTATAACACACCCCTTAAAACACTTACTAACTTTCATGAAACTTGACAAAGAAAATGAAAATGAAATCTATTTTAAGTACGACCTATTAACTATTGATTAGAAACATAGACCATCAAATTTTAATTTTAAATCACTTTCTTATGCCATAATCATATATTGATGAAGAGGCATTTGTGTTAGTGATTGCTTAAGCATAGCCTATTTGGTGTCAACAATATAGACTATCAAATTCAATGCAAAAACAACAAATAAAACCACTTCTATCATCATCATTAAGCACAAAAAGAGAGCATGAATTAACAAAATGTTGAAGCTACATTAATTAGAGAGCTTCATTACCAAGGGGTTTAGCTTCCCATATTTGTCATTTTATTAACAAATGTAGCTAACAACATGAAAGCAAAATGAAGAGGAAAAAGAGAGCAAAATGAAAAGATAAGCTAATTAACTTGCATAAAAGAAAAGAGATCTACACTACAACATGAAAGTAAATGAACATGAAAAGGAAAGAGCATGTATTAAATTGCATAAAATAAAAAAGATTGCATAAAATAAAAATGGCTAAGTAGCCATGAAAAGAGAAAGAGGAGCTTTCATTTTATTTTTGATCTAAACTAAACTAAAGAGAAGGAAGCCTAAGAGATACTAAAGAAGAGATGGATTACATGAAACATAAGGGGTATATATACAAGTTTTAAAACCCTAATTCAATTTTTGGGGAATACCCAAAATGCCCCTTAGGAAGTGTGGAGGCCAAGTAATCATTAACATGTCTTAATCCCCCATGAAGTGTACATGAAACCATTAACTCCAAAAGCATGTGCATTAGCCTTTAATTTGTACATTAAGGTAGGTGGGTAGGTGGGGTCCTCCATGATCTTCACTTTGAATTATTTCCATCTTCATTCCTTTACATTCTTTGTGCATGCATATTTCTTCATGAAACCACTCCTATTTGAGACCAAATTCCTACAAAAATATATAAAAAATTTCAATTAATTTTTCTCAAAGAAATATATGCACAACAATGACCTTTTTGCCCCTATACGAAGATGTAAATGTGATAATTTGGGATTAATATGAATTTTGGTTAAAACAAGTTAAAATACCCAATATGATCGTTTATTTAATTTAAATAGAATAAATATGGTGGTAAAAATATGTACATTTACGTGCACATCAAGATGGTTCTTTAATTTATCCAATAGAGGCGCTTTCGATCCTAGGATCCGTTGTTTTTGGATCTTTCGGGAAGGAAGTACATCCATTGCGTAAATCATTGAATCAGCAGCATACCACCGCAGCAGGGGTCGATGGTCCCTTGGTTACGAAATGGCTATGATATTTTTCTGTAATCCGAAAGGTGGAAGGATCTTTTGGAAAGTTTTGTACCCATTGCGTAAATACTGGATCAGCAGCGGGCCACTGCTATCATAACATCATTGTTTGACATTTGATTTTGAGTGGTACTTCTCATACCAGTTTTTAAATATTTTTCACTAGGTGTTGAAACTGGTCTACTAAGTACTTGGAGATTTCTAGTCTTATGCCTGATCATCGTACGACCAGAGTCTGCAAGAACGAGGATAAACCTGATAAGACATCGAGTTATAAAAGTATTCTGATACGGTATTATATAATTGATATTTTGATCATTTTTTTCTAAATACTTTAAAATGTTTTAAATATTGTCTATTTATGTATGGCATGGTTTATAAATTGGTTTGGAATTTAAATGAATATAAATCAAAAATTTGAGAATTTAAATTTTCGGTGATTCCAAACTTTGGTTTTAAAGTGTATATTATTTAAAGTATTTTGAGTAGAATTTTTTTTCAAAGAATTTTAAAAGTTTTAAATTAGTACACTTATCCTTTGTCGTTGGAAAATAATTTCGGTGATGACTACAGGATCATCGACATTCATTTTCGAGTTTCAAAGTGGTGAGAACATTCAGTAGATTTGCTACACTTTTGTTTTGTAAAATAAATTGGATTTTGAATTTCTGAAGTATGACTTGATGTATAATATATATAAGAATATGTTTATAAATTTGATTTGATATATATATATATATATATATGCATGTGTGTGTGCATATTTATCTCTAAATTATTGAGGTTAATCGAAAATTTAAATTCTTAAAATTTTGATAAAGGATGATTTCAATTTTAAATGAATCCTAAATTTTTGGATAAATCTTTAAAACTTGAAATAATTGAATAGAAATCAATTAAAAACTAAATGGGATTTATATGATTTGAATGGATAGTTTGAACTAACACATTTGAATTGAATGACTATTTATTGATTTAATAAAATGGATTAAACCAAATTGTTGAATATAAATTAATATAAATTGAAATTTATATGGTTTTAAATTAATTGTTTTATCTTGTTTTTCAATCGATTTTTTTCTTTCTGATGCTACTATTCTCCTACCTCCTTCTTTTCGGGGACGAAAAGTTTTGAGCGGCGGAGAGTGTAATGAGCCGTAAATTTTGATGGTTTTAATAACATATTTAACTGTAATTTTTTTTGAAATTTTAATAATAAAATTTTGAGTTGAAAATTTAATATTTTGAATACGTCTATTTAAACATAGTAAATTGTAAATTTTCATTTGATTATATGGAAGTTTATTTTCTTGTGTAAATTCTATTTTAATTCAGATCAGTTAATAATTGATGATAATGAAATATTTTTCAAAACTGAATATTTTACATAATAAATTTGTAAATCATCTTTTGAGTGAGACGCCATATTCTGTTTCTTCAAATTTGAACTTCTATTGCTCCGTTTACCTTATTTTCGGCGTTTTAACATCAGTATTGGTGCTGACTATCAAATTTTGATAGGATGATCACACTGTTGATATCTGTATACCATTTTGATCATCTCAGCACGCTAATCTCTAGGGTATATTCCATTCTATGTTTTGAAGTCCGATACGTAGCGGAATCTGCGAAAACAATTTCGTATTCGTAACGGCTTTAAAACCTTTTGATTTCCATCTGTCCTTTTAGTCTCTATCCTTTAATATTCTCTGTATTCCATATAAAATTTATGACTTGTCCTTTCACATACATTGCTCAGCTTTTTAGTTGAATGTAGCACATTTCTCTTAAGAGAAACTTATATTATAATATAAGTTTATATTATATTGCTTACGGCTGTCCTTCCTCCGATATTTTTTTTCTTTTCTTCCCAAATAAATAAATTGCACAAGTTAGTATATCGGAGGACATTTTGGAACCTCTCCTTACATTCCCCATCATTTTCGCTTGACGCATGCCTCATAGCAGTCCACCACCTTAATCTCCACATCGCCGAACTTCGGCCTGACTTCAACCACCAACGCTCCACCATATCACTGCTCCTCCTCGCAAATGAAACACATGCGACCCATCCCGTGGCCAAATCTCACCGTTACACCCTCCATCTCCTATCACCCTCAATGCGCACGCCCCTCCACAATCTTGCGAACCCAGAGCACGTGGCCCGAAGTCCATCACCAGCCTACCGACCGTTCACCATCACTTCCTCCTCTGTCTTCTCGCCGAGCTCTATCTTCTTTCTTCTTACAGGTATATATATATATATGTTTTACATATATATTAGTGTACATATATATATATATATATTCTGTTGAGCTTATAACTTGCATGTGTTTACAAATTTAAGTATGAACATATGTAAATCTATATATATGTTTGCTGAAACTTGTTTGAATATTTGAAGGAAACATGCTTTGACCGAAACATGTTTTGATATCATATATAGCATACTGTTACATATATGTTGTCCAGGTTTATAAATTGTGTAGTGTGTATATATATAGGTTATATGTTATAACTAGTTGTTGTTATATATATTAAGTATGTATTCTAAGTTGGTCTGTTGTTATATAGTATATATGTTTCAATATATAAAGTTACATAAGCTTATTTATTTTAACGTAAAAATATATACTGTTACATAAGTTTCTATTTAAGCTTTTGAGTTTAATTTATAAATATATACGCTTTATATATACAAATTCATATGTATAATATATGTTGCTTTTA
Organism: Allium cepa; assembly: GCA_030765085.1. Classification (NCBI taxonomy): domain Eukaryota; kingdom Viridiplantae; phylum Streptophyta; class Magnoliopsida; order Asparagales; family Amaryllidaceae; genus Allium; species Allium cepa. Next base: position 240,519,335 of record CM060930.1, read on the forward strand.
TTTTTGTTAGCACTAAATGTCTCCGTAGAGTCTGGTATTTCTTTTAGTTACAGTGTATATCTATATATATTCTTTTATTTTATTAACGGCTATGCTTTTACGTATCTACTTGTATGTGTTTGCTAAATATTATAAATCTTATCAAGCTAGGTTTTAGTATAATATAGAGAATAGTTTTTTTAATATATATATGATATGACAGAAAAATGTATGTTAGTTACGTATTCTGTTGTATAAATATTGTATAAGGTTTATAAGTTGCATAGATATTATGGGATATATAATCTACTCATATATAGCCTGGGTACATTTTGTTTAATTTGTTCATCTATTTTGTTTTGTTCCAGTCTGCATAGTATATTTGTACATTAACTATTGATTTTAAACTATTTACATATATGGTTATTTTTAATTTTGAAATGTATATAGACTTTAAACTATAATTTTGTATAAATATTAGTTTATCTAAGTTGTTGTTATCTTGGGTCTTAATCGATTTTAAATATAATAAGTTTAAATCAAATATATATATATATATATTTATTTATTTATTCTAATATTTTTATGTTGATTTTTAATAAAGAAATAGTAATAATATATATATATATGTATAGTTTCTATCAAACCGATTGTTTTTCTCATTGATTCCTATCTATCAGCTCTCTACTCGTCGAATTCGTGCTAATCTAGCTTTGTTTTGGAATTCATGCTTAGACTTGTAACTTATCTCATTCTCGTGCTTCTCTAGCCTCGAATGGTGAGTAATCACTCACGATTAACATTCTTAAATCTATTAGATTTGATTTCAATTGGAACGACAATTGAAATATGCCGTTTTTAGTTATTTACATTGCTTTATATATCCTATTATTATACATGTTCACCTGTGACATCGGACATCATTATCCGTTATTTATATTGATGATACATGCATGTTCTTGGCTGTTATATTATTATCATATTCGTGTTCACTCTGCAAATTCCCTATTAGTATAGAATTCCCTATGGGTTGAAATGATACATACCCGAACGATCTGTAGAATAGGAAAAAATCGTTATGGGTTGAAATGGTAAACCCAAGCGATTTTCAATTTAGTTGAATTTGGGAATTTGGGTTGAAAAGATATACACCTTTATATATTTAAATTACGAATTGAAATGATAAATATTCGTACCACTAGACTATAGGATAGAAAATTATATACAAACACCGTTGTCTATATATAAATATGAAATCGATTTCCAAAAATTTTAAAAAGAAATATATGGTTTTGTTTATAAATATTGATTTTTTAAAAATATGATATATATAAATGTATTTTATAAATGTCTAAAATTTAGATTTTTAAAAATTATATGTTTTGAAATTTTAAAGTTATAAGTTAGTTTTGAAATTACAAATTTTAAGACTTTACTTATAAATTTACTATTTTAAAATATTTATAAATTAGTTTTAATATAAAATAAGTTTAATAATAAGATGTAATTTAATAATGTTTGATTTAATTAACATATAATAGTTCAAATATTTATTTAAAAATTACATTTTAAAATAGATTTTTATAATGATTTTTTTATAAGTTAAGGATGGGAAAATAAATTTGAATTTATTTGAAATTGTGTTTAGTTAAGGATTTTATTTAATTAAATCGATTTGAAACTTTTTGAATTTGAGATTATTTTAAAGGATATGATTTTATAACTGGATTTTGGTTTAAGGGATTAATGAATATTTCAAGTTTAAATAAATTGAAGGAAATATTTAGTTTATTGTAATTTGGGAGTTTTATTTAGATGATATTAGATTTATTAAGTGAATATTACAAAACTAAATAACAATGAAGTTAAATTTAAATGTATATAAAATTATCAAATTTAGTTTGAAAATGTTTAATACTTAAAGCTTTGAAATATATTGAAATTGAAGTGGTTTATTTTGTGGTTCAAATTTTTATTTGAAACCGATATAATTTGAAAAGGTTTATTGAGAAACTGAATTGAATTGGAATTGATGAATTGAGATTGAATTAAATTATGGAATCCGAGTTGATCTGAATCGATTTGCGGAATTTGAGGAAACTATTTTGTATTTTACTTTATAATTATTTTAATATAAACTATTTTAATATAAATCATTTTTAATATAAACTATTTTTAATATAACTATTTTAATATACTAATTATTTTAATATAAACTATTTGACTTATAACTATTTTATTTAAACTATTTTATTTTATATACTATTTTATTATATACTATTATTAATATCTAAATTGTTCAAGTGGGAAGTTATGATTTCAAAGTTACGAATTTCAAAGTATTATGTTATCAAGTGTTATGATTTCCAAAGTGCTACAATTTCTAAGCTTTATAATTTCGAAAGTGTTACAACTTTGAAGTGCTATGATTTTTGAAATGAATATTATTTTAAATGAGAAATGATATCGTATTGATATGGTTTTGAAATGGATATGATATTTTGGTTTTGAAGTATGATATTTTGAAATGACCGCGGTGTTATAATAACGTTTGATTGTTAATAGTGTATATTACTACATAGTAGATATTCAAGGATCCTTAAAGGATTCTTATTCCAAACATCCTTTAATTTACTTTTATTTCAGTTGATATTTCACTTGAGTTGGATTTATTGATATAAGAATGTTAATCCTAACTTGAGTGTTTTGTGTTTTTCTTTACGCTCGGGTCAGACTGGGTATCACAGCATTTGAGACTCACCTTTGAAGTTGGAGTTTCGATTGGAGATCCATCTATCTATCCAGCTTTCAGTTATTCGGTTGAATCCATTGATATGTTCAGATTTTTTATTTGACTATTGTATTGAGACTTTTATGTATCCAAGACTTCTGTTGTATCTTGTTTTTAACTCTGATATATATACATACATATACATACATATATATATATATATATATATATATATAGTAGCTTCATGAAATACTATTCATTTGTTTCCGCTGCTTATTGTTATATTACTCTATGTTGGTGATTCTGTGATTTATTTATTTACTCTATATGTTGAGTTTACCAAATATAAATTAACAATATGATATTTTGAGCAATTCAAGTCTGACATGTATGGATACGAATGGTTGAAATATCGAGATGTTACAAAGTAGCTTCCTAAGTAGAGAATTTAAGCATTTTACAGACTTTGTTGTTTTTCTTTGCAAGGGCATCAATCAAACTTAATTCATACTTTGCTAATTCCATGAAATTATTGATATACTTCTTTACCGTGGAGTTTGCATGCCTTAGTTGGTAAATTTTATCAGTTGTAAACTTACTTCTGCTTTGGGCATGAATCTTGACTCGAGGCGAGCCATAAAATCAGCGCAAGTAATTTATTGCTCTACATTCTCATCAACAACTATGGTCCACCAATCCAACGCCTTCCCCTTTAAATCCCATGTAACCATCCTCCTCTTGATCTAATATTCCCGTCCGAGCTCCTAGAAAATACATTCACAATCAATAATCCAAGCCTTGGTTTTAGCAAAAAAAATTGCCTCCTTATGTGTTCGTCTTGCTATACTTTGAAAATCTTCACACATTCTGGGAAAGTCTAGTGGGCGAGGTGCTATTTCAATGGGCGGAGAAATTGGTGCTGCTAGTGCAGCTTATAAAGGAATGGGAACTTACCTTATGTGCCTTAAGTATTTCTTAAACCAGTCTGGCATACTTTGTTTGGTGAGTATTTCCTCGTTGGTGGAGTTTCCTGCCTCAGAGCAATTGCCTTCAACAACAATCAACTATATGTAGATTAGAGCTTTTAAGTTATAACATCCTAAGATAGTGTTATTTGCTGAATTAAATTTTCCTAGTGTGTCTGCATATGTTCATTTAAGTATATACATACATACATACATACATACATATACGTATAGTAGTTTGAAAATTACTTTCCAAAATAGAAAATACATACTCTCGTGTATACCGATTCCCACTGATCGAGTGCCGTAATCTCTGATACAAAATGTAACAACCCTCTCTGAAATGGACCTAGTATCCAATCTAATAAAACCCATCGAACTTAGGTACATTCTAGAGCTAGCTATTGGTTGGTAAAATTGCTAAAACAAACAATATACTAAGCTATCCATCTATCCTTTCAGAATCTCACAGCGGAAGGGATAAAATATAATAACATAAATAAGTATCCATTAACATATTCCAAATCTCAGTAAATATAATAACGTCCCAAATATCATTAATACCTTGTCTTAAAATAAAACTTCATCATGTCTACAATCTGGGTACATCAGAATAAATCAAAACATAGATAAGCAATAAACTTCCATGAGCCTTCACCACCTCCTTTATAATCATCATCGACATCATTCTCCTTAATCTATTGGTTTTATCAAAGAGGGAGTTAGAACAACAAAGTTTACTAAGTAAATATCTCAAGTCTTACCACAATTGTAATTGTACACTATCATTTAGATGAGTATTATGTCCTATGCATCATACACTATGTCTTACCAAGTATACCTCCAAGTGTGAACCGAAGTCCCTTCCAGTCTAGCTCCATAACATATTTCCAACTGTATGCCAATGACCCTTTCCAAACCAACTTCATAACTATAACGCGAGTGTAACACAACTATGGAATGTATTCGGCCCAATGACCTATCTCCTCCAACTATGTCTTAACAATGCGAGAGAATCTATTTGAGCTACTTAATACCTTTTTAGTAGGAAATAGGCAGACTTTGACTAATTAATACTATATCTTTGGCAGACCCCATCATTTAATACCTAGACCTAAGATGGACCGCTCCTTGGTACTTTCTAATTGACATAATAAGAAATCCCACAAGGATACTTAATACTTCTTAAATTGTGAAGAGACAAACCCTTCAGTAGTCATTTAATACCTTAGTACCAATAAGGACCTCCTTTAGGTATTTCCACTATTTTCACATAAAGGATAACCCAGACCATATAATACTTTGTTAGAGGTAGACCCAACAATAGCCACTTAGTACCTCTAATCTAGAAGTAGACCTATTCTGGGATTCTCGTTCTGTGACCCATAATCGGAATTTTAATATCTCACATTAGATTGATCATTCCTAGGAGTCAGTAGCCATATTAGTTAGGTGGACTTGTCCTACCGAATTGGGACTAACCTCGTGTCCACCATGGGTACATATCATAGGTGATAGAGATATCTTATATTAGTCATAAAGCCACACTATTGGGAGGAAAATTTGCTAATCAAACTTTTATTTGCTTTTAACTAACCTCGCATCCCTACGGTTTATCATATTTCTGCTCTTCGATACTACAAAATATGCTACTATATATATACACTACATATGTAGTGACCTGCGGTTCTGTATCCCTTGAGTTGATCATAGTTCTTCCTCGCTCAACCCAAAGTGTACGAAAGAGCGAATTACAAGGGTAAAGAAAAAGAAAGAGGTAGTAGAAAATTAAACAACAACATAGAATCTCACAGTCATAGCTGAACAAAATATTATACATAATAACGGATTTTTATATACAAAAGAATATGTAAATGTTTATACTTACAATCATTATAGTACAATAATCAATACATCAACTAGATAGTTATATAACTTGTCCTTTCACAGTGGAATATAAGTCAAGTATGGAAATACATCTTAAACTCCTCCAGCTCGTCTCCGGAGCTCCACATCATTTAAACCTGAATATGTAATACTCGGTCTGACCCGAGCATTATAATAAAATAACAACCGAGTCAGTCTAGGAAACCAACATGAGAAAAAACACTCAGCTTGAGTTAATAGATTTATCAAAATCCTTTGAAAAACAAAGGTGCCTCGTAAGACCGCATCACACATAAACACGACGGGTTTTTACCTTACGATAACCAAAACATTTTATAGAAAATCTAGTGATATTATAATAGGGTCTAAATACAAATACTTATTCTAATATCTGACATTATCACATTAATTAAACTCCAACATACTAGGCTCTACAAAAAAAAACCGTAAGTTCGTATTGGAGAATAGATTCCAACTAATGACTGGGCCGCTGGGGTATCGCCCATCACAGTACACCTCTAGAACAATGTACCGAGGACCACGTCGGGGTACTACACAAGACCGACTTATCCTTGACCTAGATAGACCGAATATGTTATCACCTGGGTGTTCCTATCCTTAATATTGAATGCACAACCATATCCATAAATAATAGGCTTCCAAGGACATCTACAAAGGTGATAACATACCCTACTTGGGTGCGACCCACTTGGCCTTGTTGCATCTCCCCTGTTTTAGTCATTCCCGGTTGATGAGGTTCGAGGCTAAGCGTTACCTTTCAAGAAGAATTTTTCTTAGAATCTCATCACCCACCAATGATGATGTTATAATTGCATTCATCCATATAAGTTGTCCTAGGTCTGGACAAGAAAAATCATCGTCTTCGTCATCTTCACGGTATTCATTCGTCATGTTCAAACCGAATCGAAGTGGTTTTCAGATATTTAAATCCGATCCCGGTCTCTTCGAAACAATTAACGAAATTGGCCAATATTGATAGTCGGTTATTTAACTATCAAATAATATCCACAAGCAGTCACTATGCCAAATTTTTTAAATCTCCAAAATATTAATTTCAAATATCTTCGCCAAGATATATATATATATATATATATATATATATATATATATATATATATTCAATCTCTTTAATATGTCTATATTTGAAAACAAATTTCAACACTTGTATCCGTAACAGGATATTTCACCATTTCCAATACTTGGAAATATTTCCACTTCCATGCTTAGAAAATATTTAATTTCCAAATCATTACCACCAAAAATATTTTTCAAAAATCCTTCCTTCCAATACTTAGGAAAATATTTATACGTATAATTTCCAAAATCGTTTTTAGGATTTAACTTGGAAATATTTCACAGCTTATCTTATAAGTTTCTAGAATTTTTAATAAATTCCTCCTACGTTTTTCGAACGGATTATACTTATTTATTAACCCAACTGTTACCTGGAGATTTGACCAGGCAACTAGGCACTCGGCGTTCGCATACTGTTTGGCATCCCGGGAGTTCGGCACAACATAGTGGTTCGGCTTCCAGAGTCGTTCGACACAAATGGTTCGTTCAACACTCGAGTTCGTTCAGCATCTATAGGACGATCGGCATGCGAGAGCGTTCGGCATTGAGAGCCATTCGATATTGTAAATCTTTAGGCATTAAGTGCCGTTCAGCATTTATGGGACGATCGGCATGCAAGATCGTTCGGCATTGAGAGCCGTTCGGTATTGTATATCGTTCGGCATCTATGGATATTCGGCATGGCAGAGTCATTCGACATTCCATACTGCTCGGCATCCAATCCTTGTTCAGCACATCACTTCGATCGGCATAAATCTTGATCGACAGTCGAGATTTGTCGGCATTCAGAGGTGTTCGACGTCTAGAGGTGTTCGGCAATCATCCAATCTCGACCGGCTTCGATTATTGCTCGGCCTGCATTCTCCACTTAGCGCATCACTTCGTTTGGCAGGAAGATGTCGTTCGGCATCACTTCGTTCGGCATAAGGATATCGTTCGGCATTCATGCCTTGTTCCGTATTTTGCCGTTCGACATCTATGGATCGACACACAGAGCTCACTCTTTTTGGGCCAAGCTACTTAGCTACCTGGCCCACCAGGTATGTCCAACCCATCTTCGTCTATAAATAGACAGGCAGAGGCACAGTGAAAAGGACCTTTTTTGGAGAACACTGGGGAGACTCTGCCGTATTCAAGACTTATTCAAGACTTATCTTTTTTTGCTTAACAATTGTAATCAAATAGTTGATATACGGATTATATCTATATTCGATTATCGAGGAAAGCAATAAAGATAAACCTCAAAATGGACGTAAGAAATTACGTCGAACGACTATAAATCTCGTGTTCATACTTTCTGCATTTAAATTTGCATAATGTTTTCTGTTTAACTTTACTTTCTTCATTAATCCCTCTATATAATCTCTCTTAAGGGTGTTAGCGAACAATTCTGGTGCTAACATTTTGGTGCTTTCATTGAGAGTCAAATTCTCAGAACGATAGGATCTACTTTGTAGCTACTGGATTGAAAAATCTCCCAAAGGAGATCCAAATCATTCGCAAGACGTCTGTTGATTCTACTCAGAGTTACAACCGACAACTCTACCCTGGGAAGACCATGAACTAGATCGGCCTCTCACAACGCAGATGTCAATGAAACTGCTAGTGTACAATAGATATGACCTAGCAACCAACCAACAATTCAAGGTGCAAGAACCTCCATCCAGAACCAAGCGGAGGTCGTTTCCCAAACAGAGTTCAACAAATTGATAAGAGAACTCAAGGAAAGTAGAAGAAATCTTGCTGAGCAGATCCAAGCCAATACTAATCTCATGACTCAGCTTGCCCAGCAGCAGCATCAGAATGCTGGAAGTAGTCCTGCTCCTTATTCTTCATCTGATAGTTCGACCTCAGCTGACGAGCCTCCTAGGCGTAGACGCTGCAAGATAGAAGCTGCACAGGCAGGTTCCACTGATCAATCCGTAGGGATCAAGCACGTGAGGAGACTGGACGCCCGGCTCACCAAGTCCCAAATCAAGCTGGCCTCCAGGACACACGTTTGACCGACCGTCCACAGGCGGGACATCAACCCACACGGTCCCGTGGAGCGGAATCCAACCTCCCACCCTCCATACAAACTCCAGATTTATCAGCCATTGTCAGGCAGTTAATGAGAGAGAACCAAAGCCTGACCAACGAAGATTAGGGAGTGTCCACGAGTCATACTCCCTTCACAGACATTATCCTACATGCTGAGTACCCCCAGAAATTCAATATGTCGACTATCCCGGCCTACGAAGGGAAGACTGACCCTAGGAAACACATGATAAGGTACGAATGGATGATGGATTCGGCAAGGGCGAATGATGCGACTAAGTGTAGATGCTTCCCAATCAATCTGTCCGGAATCGTCGCTATGTGGTTTACTCGGCTTCCTCCGCGATCTATATCCAGCTTCAACGAGTTAGCGATGAAATTTGTTAAACAATTTAGGATACATACGACCCGTCTAAAGGACATAATGTCATTATCAAGTGTAATCTAGGCTTCGGGAGGGTCTTTGAAAACGTACTTACAGAGGTTTCATGTTGCTGCCACTGAAGTTAGTAACCCTAACGACCATGCAATTTTGATTGCGGTAATGCGAGGTGCAGATCCAGACTCGGAGTTTGGAGATTGGTTGGCGGGAAAGCCCCCAACTACGTTGGAACGGTTCTATTCCAAAGCTCACCAGTTCATATGAGGAGAGGAAGCTCGATGGACGAGACGAGAGAAGGCACTAGGTCCTGTTCAGGAGATTGTGAAAAGTAACATTGCCGTGAAGCAGTCCGACGACAGTTCGGGAAAAGTTCAAGTCAACATCTAGAACAAGCCTAGGCAGTCCAAAGGGTCCGAAAGTAGAAATCCCGGAAAGAAAAAAGAAGCAGGGAAATGGAAACCAAGGATTCCGACCTACAATGAATACACCCCGATGAAACTTCTCTTGAAAACATTTTTCTATCTACTTGTAACACCTTTAAATACAGAAAGCACGCCCAAAGGAATCCACCGAAGAACAGAAACGGACGGGGAAGTACTACCGCTTCCGTGAGACCTATGAGCACAATACTGAGGAGTGTAGACACCTCCATGACGCCATAGTTGGAGGACCTTATCCTGCAGACAAGAATTGGCAGGAGATGGAACGATATGCTACCTCCCTGAGGCATGCAAATTATGAATGTTGTTCGAACGTGGACGATGGAACCCCTGCAAAACAACAATGCATGATGGCTGACGATATAGTCTTTAGGAGTCCAGATGCGAATAGGGTGGAGGCTCCTACAATCGACACGATGGTTATATCTGCAACAATCGGGCCAGCTTACGCGAAAAGAATTTTGATCGATTGTGGAAGCTCTGTCAACATCATCTTCAAGAAGGTTTATGACCAAATGAAGATAGAGACAAAAGATTTGAAGCCATGCAAAGCATGTATCCACGGCTTTAACGGTGCTGCAACCGACGCAATGGGGTATATAGAGTAACCAGTTGAACTAGGGGAAGGTGAGCGTAGCAGAGTGCGAGTCCTACCATTCATAGTAATAGATTTTGACTCTCCATACAACGTATTTTTGGATCGTCCAGTCCTGGCAGAGTTTAGGGCCGCTCTGGCCCAATGGTGTTTGACATTTAAATTTCCAACAGACAAAGGAGTCAGTGTAGTACATGGCGATCAGGCGACCGGTCGCGCGTGTTTTATGGATGAGATGAGGGAGGCTCAGCGTAGAGAGAAAGGAAAGATTGCGGACAGCTCCATCCATATCCAAAATGCTGATGATGGACAAGTAATTCCCGAGCCCTGGCTCGGGCGACATTCTCGGATCCATAGAGATAGATCCGAGAGATGATGATGGGGAACCCAAGGAAACGAATGCAGCACCGGCTGAACTAACAATTGACATCCCAGTCAGCCGAGATGACCCATCATGAGTACTTAAAATTGGATCACAACTCGATCCCTCGGTAGCCGAGGACCTTATCGATTTCCTCCGAGCGAATCTTGATGTTTTTGCTTGGACACATTCTGATATGTGCGGTATTTCTCCTGCAATTGCGAGTCATATACTAAACATAGACCCGAAACACGTTCCCGTAAAACATAAAAGGAGAGGTATGGACCCAGAGAGGTCTGTGGCTCTCAAAGAGGAGGTTGACAAACTCAAAGCCAATGGGTTCGTCCGCGATGCCCTCTACCCTGAATGGGTGTCTAACCCAGTTCTAGTGAAGAAAGCGAATGGAAAGTGGAGAACTTGTGTTGATTACTCTGATCTTAATAAAGCATGCCCGAAGGATAGTTTCCCTTTACATAGAATCGACCATCTCATCGACTCGACTGCCGAACACGAATTATTGTCATTTATGGATGCGTATTCAGGATACAATCAGATCCCGATGCACATTCCAGACCAAGAGCACATCAGTTTTGTCACAAATATGGGGCTATATTGCTATGTAGTAATGCCCTTTGGATTGAAAAATGCAGGAGCAACTTATCAGCGTCTGGTGAATCGAATGTTTAAGGACCAGTTTGGTAGAACGATGGAAGTCTATGTGGATGACATGCTCGTGAAGTCACAGCAGTCAAACGACCACATCCGAGACTTAGTAGAAATGTTTGATATACTCAGACATTACGGTATGAAGATCAACCCCTTGAAGTGCTCTTTTAGCATGGCATCAGGAAAGTTCTTGGGTTTCATTGTGAATGCATGTGGAATTGAAGCTAACCCGGAAAAGTTTCAAGCTATTCGGGACATACAAGTGCACAGAAATATAAAGCAAGTACAAAGCTTGAACGGAAAGGTGGCAGCACTGAGCCGATTCATATCCAGAGCCACGGATAAGTGCATTCCTTTCTTTGATGTGATAAAGAAGAGAAAAAGGAATTTCGAGTGGACATCCGATTCGAGGAAGCATTCCGAGCTTTGGTAAGGCATTTGGAGAGTCCTCCGGTGCTATCGAAACCAATAGACCATGAAATGTTGTATGTGTACTTGGCAGTATCCCAACAAGCTATCAGTACGGCTTTGGTTCGTGAAGAGGACCGAGTTCAAAAGCCAGTTTACTATGTTAGTAAATGTGTGACGGGGGCAGAAAGAAACTATGCCAAGATCTAGAAATTAGCCTATTGCTTGGTGATTGCATCACGCAAGCTTCGCCCATATTTTCAGACACGCCCAATCAGTGTTTACACCGATCAACCCTTGGGTCAGGTACTCCAACAACCGCAAACTTCTAGAAGAAAGTTAAAATGGAATATCGAGCTCGGTCAGTTCTATATTACTTACCTGCTGCGAAAGGCCATACAGGGACAAGCGCTAGCGGATTTCATCGCTGAATTCACCATGACAGACGAATCAAACGACCACAATGTCATACCTCCCATTCGATGGAAGATGTACACCGATGTGGCATCTAACTACCGTTGTTCAGGGGTTGGCATATTTCTTGTAACTCCTAAAAACGATCAGGTTGCTATGCTTTGAAGCTCGAATTCACAGCAACGAATAACGAAGCCGAGTATGAAGCATGATTGCCGGCTTAAGACTCATCAAAGAACTGGGAATAAGACCAGTTGAAATCTTTTGCGACTCGTAACTGGTGGTTTATCAGGTGCGTGGAGACTACCAAGCAAGGGGGCAGAGATTTGCCCCGTATTTGGCCGAAGTTCAAGGGCTGCTAGCGAATCTCGAGTACTATGATATTTCACATGTTCCACGTGAACAAAAAGAGCAGCTGATCCATTGGCAAACTTGCAAGCACTGGCGATGCGCAGCAGATGAGATTGTATCCTGCTGAAACCTTACATGTTCCGAGCATAAATATAATAGATGTAGATTTCATGTTAGAAACAGAAATTGAGATTGAGTAATGGATGGCCCCATTCAAGCAGTACTTGTTACACAAGGCCATGCCTGAAAGAAGGAGCCAACGACGACAAGTCATTCGTAAGGCTTCTCGTTATGTAATGCAGGATGGAATAATATATCGGAGGGGATTCTCGACCCCATTGATCTGGTGCATTGCCCATGATGAGATAAAACGAGTCCTGACGGAAGTCCGTGAAGGTGAATGTGGCGACCATACCGAGGGGCAGACGTAAGCAAAGAAATCCTCCGCTATGGATACTATTGGCCAACTGTAAATCAAGATGCCGCAGACCACGTAAGAAGATGTGACAAATGCCAGAAGTATGCGAAAATCCTAAAAGCTCCGCTGACGGAACTCACACAAATGGTTAGTCCTTGGCCATTTGCAATGTGGGGGATCAATATAGTCGGTTCCTTACCCCTATCCAAAGGTGGTGCAAAATACGTGGTTGTTGCTGTCGATTACTTTACCAAGTGGGCAGAAGCAGAGCATTTGGCCACTATCACCACCAAGAAAGTCATTAATTTCGTTGTACGAAATATTATATGATGCTTCAGCCTGCCATGAACCATCGTTACAGACAATGGAACTCAGTTTGAAAACAAAGAGTTTAGGGAATTTTTCCAAAAATATGGTATTGAGAATAAGTTTGCAGTAGTTACTCATCCGAAATCTAAAGGACAAGTAGAGGCCGTAAACAAGATAATCAAATCCATACTGAAAAAACGTTTAGAAAAGGCTAAATGCAAGTAGGTGGATGAGCTTCCGACAGCACATTGGGCTTACATAACCACCCACAAGTCCACGACTGGCCACACTCCATTCGCATTAGCATATGGCATGGAAGCTGTCATACCCATGGAACTTGAGATCCCATCACATCGGGTAACTTTTTATGACCCTGAGTCAAATCAAGATCTCTTGCTGGAGTCATTGGACTTCATTGATGAAAAACGCGAAGACGCTAATTTAAGAGCGGCCGCGTACAGGCACCGAGTTACACAATATTGTAATGAAAAATTCCGACCGAGAATCTTTGCGGCACTCCCCCGAGCATGGAATGGTGAACATTTGCGGCATTATTACGCTTAATTCATTTCTATCATATTTTAGTTGCATTTATTTCCAACAAGTTTTTATTCCTAGTTTACGGCCTGTAAAAAGACAATTTAGCTTATTTACATTAATAAAGGCTTGAAGCCATTTCTTTTTCCCATGAATTGTTGATGTTTCTGTGTATGATAACACTGTAACAAATAACTAAGAGATACATTACTCTGTTTGACGTACAAACGCGTATAAATAATTCAAAACCTCCAAGTCCCCAGAGTGCGGACTGGAGTACTCTAAGTCTCCGGAGTGCGGACCAGAGTATAAATGAATTAAAATCTCCAAGTCCTCGCAGTGCGGACTGGAGTGTTTTAAGTCCCCATAGTGCGGACTTGAGTATAAACGACTCAAAATCTAAAAGTACACAGAGTGCAGACTTGAGTACCCTATGTCCCCAGAGGGCGGACTCGAGTATGAACGACTCAAAATCTCCAAGTCCCCAGAGTGCGGACTGGAGTACTCTATGTCCCCAGAGTGCGGACTCGAGTATGAACAACTCAAAATTTCCAATTCCCCCGAGTGCGCAATGGAGTACTCTAAGTCCCCAGAGTGCAGACTCGAGTATCAACGACTTAGAATGTCCAAATCCCCGGAGTGCGGACTGGAGTACTCTAAGTCCACAGAGTGCAGACTCAAGTATAAACGACTCAAAATCTCCAAGTCCCCGGAGTGGGGACTGGAGTACTCTAAGTCCACAGATTGCGGACTCGAGTATAAACCTCTTAACATCTCCAAGTCCCCGGAGTGCGGACTGGAGTACTCTAAGTCCCCAGAGTGCGGACTCGAGTATAAACAAATTAAAATCTCCAAGTCCCCGGAGTGCGGACTAGAGTACTCTAAGTCCCCAGAGAGGGGACTCGAGTATAAATGACTCAAAATCTCCAAGTCCTTAGAGTGCGGACAGGAGTGTTCTAACTCCCCAGAGTGCGGGCTCAAGTATAAATGACTCAAAATCTCCAAGTCCCCGGAGTTCGGATTGGAGTGCTCTAAGTCCCTAGAGTGGGACTCAAGTATAAACGAATCAAAACCTCCAAGTCTCCGGAGTGCGGACTGGAGTCCACTAAGTCCCAAAAGTGCGGACTCGAGTATAAATGACTCAAAATCTCCTAGTCCTCGGAGTGCGGAATGCAGTGCTCTAAGTCCCCAGAGTGCAGACTCGAGTATAAACGAATCTAAACCTCCAAGTCTCCAAAGTGCGGAATGGAGTACTCTAACTCCCCAGAGTATGGACTCGAGTATAAACGACTCAAAATCTCCAAGTCCTCGGAGTACGGACCGGAGTACTGTAAGTCCCTAGAGTGCAGACTCGAATATAAACGAATTAAAACCTCCAAGTCCCTGGAGTGCAGACTGGAGCACTCTAAGTCCCCAGAAGTGCGGACCAGAATATAAGCGATTTATATGTCCAAATCCCCTGAGGGCGGACTGGATACAAATGACTTAAAGTCATGGAGCCCTTGGCGTACGGATTGGAAAATATTCTAAGTCCCCAGAGCATGGTATAAAAGAATGTGCAACACCAAAAAAAAGAACAAAAAAAGTTGTCAACTTGTTTGAAGATGAATCAAGAAGCTCACGTAGCTCGTGGTAGCTCGGGTTTTGACCACGGTTATACAAAAAACCAAACAACAACAGTCCATTGAGAGGGAAAATAACAAAGTTTTATTCATCACAAGTAATTTTATTTACATGAACTACGAAAACAAAAATAATTACATAATCTAAACCAGCTTTTATTGAACGAGAGCAAAGACTACTTCTTCGACTTATTCGACTTTTTGCCAAATGACTCCTCCCCAGTGTGTTTACCCTTGATAGATTTTTTTGATGGGGGTGTGATAGCTGAATAAGTACGAGGAACATCCATGGATTTGGACCCGCCTGGGAGGATGACCTTCAACGGCTTGTTCAAAGGATCGCCTAGGTCCACAGCTTGAGGTTCGACCTTGACCTTGACTGTCTTTTCCTTCTATTTCTCGAGCTGCTCCTTTATGCTCAGTTCGGATATGTGCTAAGAGTCTCCTGTAATTTCAACTTCATAACTCCCATCGATGGGAGAGGAAGTCTCTAATTTGTCCTCATCAAGCGCTCCGATCACCTGAGCATCTGGACCGGGAGCCTCTCCTACGTAAGTGGCTTCACTCATTTTTTCCTTCACCTCCTTGGCGACATCGCTCCTCGGAGAAGGCTCAAGATCAGAACGGCCTGAACAAAATCACGAAAAGCAAGTATTAGAATGCGATAGCTTCTGGTGGAAAATGAAAACTCTTGGAATGTTAAAGCAAAAGAGTTTCCTACCAAGTTTCAGCTGGCTCTCAGCCGTCAAGAGGGTCTCACCCTCTGGAATAGGGGACAAAACATGAACGCCAAGGCCGGGATCCTCCGGGTCATAGCCGATGTGCTGTTCAAAAGGATGGAGTATCGGCCGACCGGCCGACTAGGTAAGCACACGAGCTGGAGACTCGATCTCGGATGCATCCGCGATAACTTCTTTCCCTTTCGTTGAGGGGGAGCCTTTGCAATAAAGGGCTTTGGCCGCTGACAGGTCCGAAGGCTCGTTTCCCTCAAGGAATTCTTTTATCAAAGCCCCCTCATCAACCTCCTCAATACCGTGTTCGGCCTTCTTGATCTCTATTAATCTCTCCCACGCTTTGGCTAAAGATTCGAGATAGCCCTCGCCTAGAAAAGTTAAGTCCCGATGCATGAGAACGCGGGCATTGAATTCGGCAATAAGCGGGTCGAACATGGTTTTGACTTCTTCTCTACCTTCTTCCTCGGCCGCCTCAAGACGGGAGTCCATTTTCGCAGATGCTATCTTTTTGCCCTCTTCGCGGGCTTCATTCTTCGGCGCCTCAACTTTAGAAAGCTCGCACTCAAATTTCACCTTTAGGAGTCGCGTTGCAACGATCTCGTCACAATACTGTTGCGACTTTTCTTGCGCAGCAATCTTCTCTTCTTGCCCTTTGTGGAGTCGCTCCTCAAGTTATTTAACTTGGAGATAGAATGCATCCCTCTCTTTTTGCACCGAGTCTTTCTCCAAAGCTAAAGCCCTACAATGTTGTACCGCCTCGTCGATTTCTTTTTGCGAGTTGATTCCAAACGAGTTACGGCTTCGGCGGTATCCTTGGCGCTCTTCTGGGCGGTCTCAAGTTGAGATTTGTAAGATGCAATCTCTTCATCCTGAGCTTTGATAATGTCTTTGTCATGAATAGCCTCAAGCTTCAGGCGATCAATCTCATGTTGGCGTTCTATGGAGACTTGTGACACTTTCTCAGCAAGATAAACGAACGCATCATGTTGAACATAGACGTCGTTGGTACAGGCGATAACGCTCTGCTTAACATCTCCAGGTATATGGTGGATTGCCAGGAGAAACTTTAGACCATCAAAGCGGATCTTTGAAAATTTAACTTTAAGCACGGCCAGTCTCTTCAATACTGTTGGATCTGTTGTGGGAATAGGAGGAGACGACTTTGAAAGTTCGGGTCTCCTGTGAGGATCCCGAGACTGTCGTGTGAAAGAGGAATAGGAGTGTTGATCACGGGGGACATCGGATTGTGACCCCTTATGGTCGTGCTTATCTTTGCTTTGTTCCGAGTGAGAAGAGGGATGTTGGTGGTACTTGAACTGATAATATGTTTTCTTCCGAGATGATGAGTTCCAGGTATGGTAATCCCTATCGTCATCACCGTCTATGTCCCGACGTCTTTTGGAACCTGAGACCCGTCCAGAGTTATGGAAGATAGACGACCCACGGAGATGATCGATTCCATGTATGCGCCCCATGTAACTTGCATAGAATTTAAAAAATAAACAACAACGAATTAGCCAAGGGTAGTGTGACGACGGAAATTTAAGTGCAAGGTGAAGTGCATGTGTTTGTGTGTGTCCTAGTGTTTCCCCCCGATGGACCAGTTTCTTTACTAATGGGAGTTTTTTCTTCCTGGGTTTGGGCTCGAATGCCTGTATCGCCTTTGATGGGTGAGTGAAGTTTCAGTGCCTTCGGATCGTCAAAATCATAATTAAGTAGATCTTCAGATATCGAGAGGTTTGAGAGGCCCTTTAAAGAACTTTCTAAACGTTGTAAGGAAGCTTCTTTCTCTGTTGGAATAAGAGTAATTTTAGATGTTGCACCAACTTTTTACCTTCTTATCTTGTACGTCAGACTCTTTTTCCTCCTCGAAGGGGAAGATGACGTTTCGATGTCGTGAACTTCGACTATCGGGTCCTGAGTAGGACCAACATTCTCATCTTGTGCTTCGTGTGTTTCATTTTCCATGATTTCTCCTTCTTCTAGTGCGCCAGGAGCGTTACGCGCTGAAGACTCAGCTTGTTTTTTCCGTTTGCCAAAGGCAGGCCAGGGTATGGTAACGCCCTGAGGAAGGCTTATCCGACGGCCTTCTACCAACAGTCCAAATGTTGTAAGTGACTCATTCGAAATGAGAGTTCAGATTTCCCGTTCTTCGACAGGAAGGGCTATAATAGCTTCAACGGCTTTCGAATATCCACGGCCGTCGGGATGTTGATTGATATCCGAAAAGATGAAAAAAAGAGTTAGAAAAGGCACGGCTTT
Source organism: Allium cepa (assembly GCA_030765085.1). Classification (NCBI taxonomy): domain Eukaryota; kingdom Viridiplantae; phylum Streptophyta; class Magnoliopsida; order Asparagales; family Amaryllidaceae; genus Allium; species Allium cepa. The sequence goes on from CM060930.1 coordinate 240,537,528, forward strand.
GACCAAGTATGAATATCGATCCAGAGAAAAGACTTACTTCCTTCCACCCATCTCCTCGCGAAACCAGGTGGGCAACACACATAAAACCATTCCTGTTTGTACAGGGAAAACTTGCTACATGCCCCAGTCAAGATCTGCCATTTGTGGTGCGGCTCAAGAATCATGAAAGAAGGGCTATCTCTCTGCTCCTTTATCATATATATATATATCTGATGTCACTCGGGGTTGGAGGTCTGGAGAGGACATTCATGAAGAGGATGTAGGTACCGTAGATGAAGGCGTGTCCATTTGGACGCAGCTGTGATAGGGCAATGTCGATGTATTGCAGCACGCCCCGAAGAAATGAGTTGAACAGTGGCACACTGCCGACCCAGCACATAAACTTATTACAAGCTGTGTATCCAACATGGGGCAAGTATGGACGATCGTGCCCCGATGGAACTAATATGTCGTCGAAGGGGATTCCGTGGACAGAGCATATCCGATGGAGTGCACTTTCATTAATCTTCGAAGCCTGTGAATCGACCGGTTTGTCCAATTGATGCCTCCAGGGCGTCGAGAGCAAATTTATGAGTAGAGGAAGTCGATGGGTTTAAAGTATCTGCGACTCCTTGTTTAGAAGATGGCCCAAGTCTATCTGAAATTGTGGCGGAGGTAGATTTCCTAGACATCTTTGATAGAAATTGAATCTCGTAGAGTACCTGTTTTAACTACGCTTGAAAAAAAATCGACGTTAGACTTAACAACATAAATTTTCCACCCATGTGGTGTGTTAACTAGTGTGATAATTCAAATATAAGTGCTGAGAAATTGGAAGTCACAGAGCTGACGACATAAAGTTGAGCCTTGAATGGTCGCCTTTGAAGACCATTGCTACCTGAAGGTATGAGCTAGCAACTAAGTACTCAGCATTTGCATACTGTTCGGCATTTATGGGTCGTTCGGCATCCAGATCATATGGATTCAGGAACGCTCGGCATTTAGGAGCATTCGGCATAAGAAAGCGCTCGGCTTCCAGAGTCGTCCGACATAAATGATTCGTTCGGCACTCAAGCTCGGTCGGCATTTATGGACGTTCGGCATGCAAGAGCATCCGTCATTGAGAGACGTTCGGTACTGTATATCGTTCGGCATCTTTGGACGTTCGACATGGCAGAATCATTCGACATTCCATACTGGTCGGCATTCAAACCTTATTCGGCACATCACTTCGGTCGGCATAAATCTCATTCGGCATTCGGGATCGATCGGCATCCAGAGTCGTTCGGCACAACACACTAGGTCGGCTTCCAGTTTCGTTCGGCACAAATACTTCGTTCAGCATCCAGAGTCGTTCTGCACAACACATTGGGTCAGCTTCCAATGTCGTTCAACATAAATACTACGTTTTGCATTCAAAGTGTTCGGCATCACTACGATCGGCATTAAGACAACGTTCTCCAACACTTCGATCGACATTAAGATATCGTTCGGTATCACTTCGTTCGGCATGAGGCTATCGTTCGGCATGAGGCTATCGTTCGGCATTCATGCCTTGTTCGGCATTTCGCCGTTCGGTATCTTTTGATCGACATACAGAGATCACTCTTTTTGGGCCAAGCTACTTAGCTACCTGGCCCACCAGGGAAGTCCAACCCATCTTCGCCTATAAATAGAGAGGCAGGGGCACAGTGAAATGGACTTTTTCGAGGAGACTCTACCGCACTCAAGACTCATTCAAGACTTAATCTTTTTTTCTTAGAAATTGTATTTAAGAGATTGGTATATGGATTGTATTTGTAATCGATTATCGAGAAAAGCAATAAAGATCTACCTCAAAGTGGACGTAGGCAATTACGCTGAACCACTATAAATCTGGTGTTCGTTTTTTCTGCATTTAAATTTACTTACTGACCTCTATTTAACTTTACTTTCTTCACTAATCTCTCTATACAATCTCTCTTAAGGGTGTTAGTGACCAATTCCGGTGCTAACATTTTGGTGTTTTCACTAAGAATCGAATTCTCAGGATGAGAGGATCTACTTTGTAGCTACTGGATTGAAAAATCCTCCGAAGGACATCCAAATAATTCGCAAGACATCTGTTGATTCTACTCAGAGTTACAACCGACAACTCTATCATGGGAAGACCATGAACTAGATCGGCCTCTCACAACGCAGATGACAATGAAACTGCTAGTGTACAACAGATAGAACCTAGCAACCAACCAGCAATTCAAGGCGTAGGGACCTCCACCTAGAACTAAGCTGAGGTCGTTTCCCGAACAGAGTTCAACGACTTCATAAGAGAACTCAGGGAAAGTAGAAGGAAATTTTCTAAGCAGATTCAAGCCAACACTAATCTCATGACTCAGCTTACCCAGCAGCAGCATCAAAATCCTAGAAGTAGTCCTGCTCCTTATTCTGAATCTGATAGCTCGACCTCAGCTGATGAACCTCCTAGGCGTAGACGCCGTAGGGATGAAGCTGCACAAGTAGGTTCCACAGATCGATCTGCCAAGGATCAGGCACGTGACGAGACAGGATGCCTGGATCACCAAGACCCAAATCAAGCGGGGCATCAACCCGCACGGTCCCGTGGAATGGAACCCAAACTCCCACCCTCCATACAAACTCCGAATTGATCAGCCATGGTGAGGCAGTTAATGAGAGAAAATCAAGGCCTGACCAACGATGATTGGGTAGTGTCTAGGAGTCATACCCCCTTCACAGATACCATTCTACAAGCTGAGTATCCCAGGAAGTTTAGCGTGCCAACCATCCCAGCCTATGAAAGGAAGACTGACCCTAGGCAACACGTGATGAGTTATGAATAGATGATGGATTCGGCAAGGACAAATGATGCAACTAAGTGTAGGTGCTTCCCAATCACTCTGTCCGGAATCGCCAATATGTGGTTTACTCGACTTCCACCGTGATCTATATCCAGCTTTAACGAGTTGGCAATGAAATTTGTTGAACAATTCAATATACATGCTACTCGTCCAAAGGACGTGATGTCCTTATCAAGCGTAATCCAGGCTCGGGAAGAGTCTTTGAAAGCATACTTACAGAGGTTTCATGTTTCCGCCACTGAAGTTAGCAATCCTAACAAGCACACAATTTTGATGGCGATAATGTGAGGTGTAGATCCAGACTTGGAGTTTGAAGATTGGTTGGTAGGAAAGCCCCAAGCTACATTGGAACGATTCTATTCCAAAGCTCATCAGTTCATATGAAGGGAGGAGGCTCGATGGACATGACGATATAAAGCACCAGGGTCTGTTCAGGAGACTGTGAAAAGTAACTTCGCCGTGAAGCAGTCCAGCGATAGTTCGGGAAAAGTTCAAGTCAACATCCAGAACAAGCGTGGGCAGTCCAAAGGATCTGGAGGTGGATATCCCGAAAAGAAAGAGAAACAGGGAAATGGAAGCCAAGGATTCCGACCTACAATGAATACACCCTGCTGAATATTTCTCTTGAAAACATTTATCTATCTACATGTAACACCTTTGAATACATAAAACCACGCCCAAAGGAGTCCACTGAAGAACAGAAACGGAAAAGGAAGTATTGTCGCTTCCATGAGACCCATGGGCACAATACTGAGGAGTGTAGAAACCTCTAGGACGCCATACAAAAGTTGATCGGACAGAAAAAGCTGCAGGAATTCGTCAAAAACCCGCAAGATTGAAGGCAAGGAACGTTAGACCTCGGACGCGAGCCGACTCCACGCCAACCAGAACAACCTGCTCGGACCGTGGGTAGATTGATCATAAACACTATTGTCGAAGGACCTCATCCTGCAGATAAGAATTGACAGGAAATGGAACGATATGCCACCTCCTTGAGGCGTGCGGACTATAAGTGTTGTTCGAATGTGGAAGATGGAATCCCCGCAAAACAACAACGCACGATGACTGACGACATAGTATTCAGAAGTCGTGACGCGGACAAGGTGGAGGCTCCTACTATCGACTCGATGGTTATATCTACAACAATCGGGCCAGCTTTCGTGAAAAGAATCATGATTGATTGTGGAAGCTCTGTCAGCATCATCTTCAAGAAGGCTTATGACCAAATGAAGATGGAATCGAAAGATTTGAAACCATGCAAAGCCCGTATCCACAGTATTAACGGTGCTGCAACCGACGCGATGGGGTATATAGAGCTACCGGTTGAACTAAGGGAAGGTGAGCGTAGGAGAGTGCAAGTCCTACCGTTCATAATAATGGATGTTGACTCTCCATACAATGTCATTTTGGGTCATCCAGCCTTGGAAGAATTTAGGGCTGCTTTGGCCCCATAGTGTTTGACATTAAAATTTCCGACAGACAAAGGAGTCGGTGTTGTGCATGGCGATCAGGCGACCGGTCGCGCATGTTATGTGGCAGAACTGAGAGAAGCTCAACGGAAAGATAAGGGAAAGGTTACGGACAGCTCCGTTCGCATCCTAAAGACCGATGATTGACAAGTAGTGCCCGAGCCCTGGCTCAGGAAGCATTCTCGGATCCTTAGAGACATAAATCCAAGAGATGATGATGGGGAACCCAGGGAAACGAATGCAGCACCGGCTGAGCTAACGATCGACATCCCAGTCAGCCGGGATAACCCATCATGAGTTCTTAAGATTGGATCGAAGCTCGACCCTTTAGTGGCCTATAATCTTACAAATTTCCTTCGGGAGAATATGGATGTTTCGCTTGGACACACTCTGATATGTGCGGGATCTCTCCAACAATTGCGAGTCATATGTTGAACATAGACCCGAAACACGTTCCCGTAAAACAGAAAAGGAGAGGTATGGACCCGGAGAGGTCCGCGGCTCTCAAAGAGGAGGTGGACAAACACAAAGCCAATGGGTTCGTCTGTGATGCCCTCTACCCTGAATGGGTATCTAACCCAGTGCTAGTGAAGAAAGCAAATGGAAAGTGGAGAACTTGTGTTGATTACTGCGATATAAATAAAGCATGCCCGAAGGATAGTTTCCCTCTACCTAGAATCCACCAGCTCGTCGACTCTACCGCTGGACACGAGTTATTGTCATTTATGGATGTGTATTAAGGATACAATCAGATCCCAATGCACATCCCAGACCAAGACCACACCAATTTTGTCACAAATACGGGTCTATATTGTTATGTAGTGATGCCCTTTGGATTGAAAAACGCAGGAGAAACTTATCAGCATCTGGTGAATCGAATCTTTAAGGACCAAATTGGTAGAACGATGGATGTCTACGTGGATGACATGCTCATGAAGTCACGACAGTCAAACGACCACATCCGAGTCTTAGCGGAGATGTTTAACGTACTCAAGCATTACGGGATGAAGATCAACCCTTTAAAGTGCTCTTTTGGTGTTGCCTTAGGAAAGTTCATAGGTTTCATTGTGAATGCACGTGGAATTGAAGCTAACCCAGAAAAGATTCAGGCTATTCGGGACATACAATTGCCCAGAACTATAAAGCAAGTACAAAGCTTGAATGGAAAGGTGGCCATGCTAAGTCGGTTCATATCCAGAGCCACGGATAAGTGCATCCCTTTCTTTGATGTCATAAAGAAGGAAAAAAGAAATTTCGAGTGGACGTCCGACTACGAGGAAGCATTCCGAGCACTGGTTAGACATCTAGAAAGCCCCCCAGTGCTATCGAAACCAATAGACCATGTAATGTTGTATGTGTACTTGGCAGTATCCTAACATGCTATCAGTACGGCTTTGGTTCGTGAAGAGGACCGAGTTCAAAAGCCAGTTTACTATGTTAGTAAACGTCTGATGAGGGCAGAAAGAAACTATCCTGAGATCGAGAAATTAGCTTATTGCTTGGTGATTGCATCGCGCAAGCTTCGCCCATATTTTCAAGCACACCCAAGCAATGTTTACACCGATCAAACCTTGCGTCAGATACTCCAACGACTGGAAACTTCTAGAAGAATGTTAAAATGGAATATCGAGCTGAGTCAGTTCGATATTACTTATCTGCCGGGAAAAGCCATACTTGGACAAGCGCTAGCGGATTTCATCACTAAATTCACCATGACAGACGAATCAAACGGCTGTAATGTCATACCTCCCGTCCGATGGAAGATTTACACCGATGGTGCATCTAACGATCGTTGTTCGAGGGTCGGCATAGTTCTTGTAACTCCTGAAAATCGATCAGTTTGCTACACTTTGAATCTCGAATTCACAGCGATGAATAACGAAGCCAAGTATGAAGCATTGATTGCCGGCTTAAGACTCGTCAAAGAACTGGAATAAGATCGGTTGAAATCTTTTGCCACTCGCCACTGGTGGTGTATCAAGTGCATGGAGACTACCACGCAAGGGGGCAGAGACTTGCCCCATATTTGGTCCGAGTTCAGGAGCTGCTAGCGAATCTCGAGTATTATGATCTTTCACATGTCCCGCCTGAGCAAAACTGAGCAGCCAATTCATTGGCAAAATTCGCAAGCACTGGTGATGCAACAGATGGGATTGTTTCCCGTCGAAACCTTGCATGTTTCGAGCATCAATATGATGGCGGTAGATTTCGTGTTAGAAACAGAAATCGAAAAGGAGTCATGGATGACCCCATTTAAGAAGTACTTGTTACATGGGGTCATGCCCGAAAGAAGAAGCAAAAGACGACAAGTCATTCGTAAGGCTTCGTGTTATGTGATGCATGGTGGGGTAATGTATCAGAGGGGATTCTCGACCCCCTTACTCCGGTGCATTGCCCATGATGAGATAAAACGAGTACTGAAGGAAGTCCATGAAGGTGAATGTGGCGACCATACCGGAGGGCAGACGTTTGCAAAGAAAATCCTCCGCTATGGATACTATTGGCCAACTGTAAATCGGGATGCCGCATACTACGTGAGAAGATGTGACAAACGTCAGAAGTATGCGAAAATCCCAAGAGCTCCGCCGACGGAATTCACACAAATAGTTAGTCCTTGGCCATTTGCAATGTGGGGAATCGACATAGTCGGTTCCTTACCTGTATCCAAAGGTGGTGCAAAATACCTGATAGTTGCGGTCGATTACTTTACCAAGTGGGCAGAAGTAGAACCTTTGGCCACGATCACCACCAAAAAGGTCATTAATTTCGTTGTACGAAATATTATATGCCGTTTTGGCCTTCTACGAACCATAGTCACAGACAACGGAACTCAATTTGAAAGCAAAGAGTTCAAAGAATTTTTCCAAAAATATGGTATTGAGAAGAAGTTTGCAGCAGTTGCTCACCCGAAAGCTAATGGACAAGTGGAAGCCGTAAACAAGATAATCAAATCCATATTGAAAAAATGTTTGAAAAAGGCTAGAGGCAAGTGGGTGGATGAGCTACCAACAGTGCTTTGGGCTTACAGAACCACCCACAAGTCTGCGACTGGCCATACTCCATTCACATTGGCATATGGCATGGAAGCTGTCATACCCGTGGAACTTGAAATTCCATCTCATCGGGTAACTTATTACGACCCTGAGTCAAATCAAGATCTCTTAATGGAATCACTGGACTTCATTGATGAAAAGCGCGAAGAAGCTAATTTAAGAGTGGTCACGTACAGGCACCGAGTCACTCGATGTTATAACGAAAAAGTCCGACCGAGAATCTTTGGCGTGGGTGTTCTCATTTTAAAATGAGTTTTCCCAGTTCCATCACACATGAACCCTGCATGGGAAGGTCCATATGTCAATGAACGGAAGCTTGGAGAAGGAACTTTCAAGCTAGCGACCGTTGATGGTGCGACACTCCCCCGAGCATGGAATAGTGAACATTTGCGGCATTATTACACTTAGTTCATTTCTATCATATTTTAGTTGCTTTTATTTCCAGCCAGTTTTTATTCCTATTTTACGGCATGTACAAAGACAATTTAGCTTTTTTGCATTAATAAAGGCTTAAAGCCATTTCTTGTTCCCATGAATTGTCGATGTTTCTGTGCATAATAATGCTGTAACAAATGACTAAGAGATGCATTACTCTATCAGACATACGAAGAAATATAAACGATTTAAATCCTTTAAGTCCCCGAAGTGCGGACTGGGGTACTCTAAGTCCCCAGAGTGCGGACTCAAGTATAAACGAATCAAAACCTCCAAGTCCCTAGAGCGCGGACTGGAGTACTTTATGTCTCTAGATTGCGGACTCGAGTAGAAACGGCTCAAAGCCCCCAAGTCCTCGGGGCGCGGACTGGAGTACTTTAAGTCTCCAGAGTGCGGACTCGAGTAGAAACGACTCAAAATCTCCAAGTCTCCGGAGTGCGGACTGGAGTACTCTAGGTCCCCAGAGTGCGGATCAGAGTATAAACGACTGAGAATTTCCAAGTCCCCGGAGTGCGGGTTAGAGTACTTTGAGTCCCAGGAGTGCGGACCAGGAGTATAAACGATTTAAAATGTCGAAGTCCCCTGAGGGCGGATTGGATATAAATGACTTGAAGTCACCGAGCCCGTGAAGTCACCGAGCCCTTGCCGTACAGATTGGAAAATATTCTAAGTCCCCAGAGCGTGGGATAAAAGAATGTGCAAATACCAAAAAAGTTATCAACTTGTTCGAAGATGAATTGAGATGTTCACATAACTCGCTATAACTCGGGTTTTGACCACGATTATACCAAAAAACCAACCAACAACAGTCCTCTGAGAGGGAGAAGAACTAAGTTTTATTCATCACAAATAATTTTATTTACATGAACTATGAAAACAAAAATAATTACATAATCTAAACTAGCTCTTGTTGAACAAGAGAGAGGACTACTTCTTTGACTTCTTCAACTTTTTGCCCGACGACTCCTCCCCGTTACGTTTACCCTTGATAGCTTTCTTTGACGTGGGAGTGATAGGTGAAGAAGTATGAGGAACATCCATGGGTTTGGAACCGCCTGGGAGAATGACCTTCAACGGCTTATTCAAAGGATCGTCCAGGTCCACAACTTGAGGTTCGACCTTGATCTTGACCGTCTTTTCCTTCTCTTTCTCAAGCTACTCCTTCATGCTCAATTCGGATGTGTGCTCAGAGATGCCTGTAATTTCTACTTCATAACTCCCATCGATGGGAGAGGAAGTCTTAGATTTATCCTTATCAAGCGCTCCGATCACTTGAGCATTTGGACCGAGAGCCTCTCCTGCGTGAGTGGCTTCATTCGTTTTTTTCCCTCACCTCCTTGGCAGCATCGCTCCTCGGAGAGGGCACAAGATCAGAAGGGACTGCACAAAATCACGAAAAGCAAGTATTAGAATGCGATGGCTTCTGGTGAAAAGCGAAAACTCTTGGAATGTTGAAGCAAAAGAGTTTCCTAGCAGGTTCCGCTGTCTCTTAGCCGCCAGAGGGGTCTCACCCTCTAGAATAGGGGACAAAATGTGAACGCCAAGGTTGGGGTCCACCGGGTCATAACCGATGTGCTGTTCAAAAGGATCGAGTATCGGCCGACCGACCGGCTGGGTAGGCAACGAGCTGGAGACTCAATCCCGGATGGACCAGTGGTAACTTCTTTCCCTTTCGTTGAGGGGGAGCCTTTGCAATAAAGGGCTTTAGCTGCTGACAGGTCCGAAGGCTCATTTCCCTTAAGGAATTCTTTTATCAAAGCCCCCTCATCAACCTCCTCAATACCGTGTTCGGCCTTCTTGATCTCTATTAAGGTATCCTATGCTTCGGCTAAAGATTCGAGATAGCCCTCGTCCAAAAAAGTTAAGTCCCGGTGCATGAGAACGCGGGCACTGAATTCGACGATAAGCGAGTCGAACGTGGTTTTGACTTCTTCTCTACCTTCTTCCTTGGGCGCCTCAAGATGGGAGTCGATTTCCGTAGATGCTATCTTTTTTCCCTCTTCGTGGGCTTCATTCTTCAATGCCTCGACTTTAGAAAGCTTGCCCTCAAGTTTCGGCTTTAGGAGTCGCGTTGCAACGATCTCGTCGCAATACCGTTGCTACTCTTCTTGGACAGCAATCTTGTCTTCTTGCTCTTTGCGGAGTCTCTCCTCAAGTTCTTTAACTCGACGACAAAATGCATCCTCTCTTTTTGCACCTAGTCTTTCTCCAAAGCTAAAGCCCCACAGCATTGTACCGCCTCGTCGATTTCTTTTTTGTGAGTTGATTCTAAACGAGTTACGGCTTCGGCGGTATCCTTGACACTCTGCTGGCGGCCTCAAGTTGAGATTTGTAAGACGCAATCTCTTCGTCCTGAGCTTTTATAATGTCATTGTCATGAATAGCTTCAAGCTTCAGGCGATCTATCTCATATTGGCTTTCTATGGAGACTTCTGAAACTTTCTCAGAAAGATGAACGAACGCGTCATGCTGAACATAGACATCGTTGGTACAGGCGATAGCACTCTGCTTAACATCTCCAGGAATATGTTGGATCGCCGGGAGGAACTTCAGACCATCAAAGCAGATCTTTGGAAATTTAACTTTAAGCTCGGCCAGTATCTCCGATCCTATTGGATCTGTTGTGGGAACAGGAGGAGACGACTTTGAAAGTTCAGCTTTCCTGTGAGGATCCCAGGATTTTCGTATGGAAGAGGAATCAAAGTGTTAATCTCGGGGGACATCAGATTGTGACCCCTTATGGCCGTTCTTTTCTTTGCTTTGTTTGGAGTGAGAAGAGGGATGTTGGTGGTACCAAGACTGATAGTATGTTTTCTTCCGAGATGATGAATCTCGGGAATAGTAATTCCTATCGCCATCATTGCTTCTATCCCGGCGTCTTCCGGAACCCGAGTCCCGTCCAGAGTGATGGAAGGTAGACGACCCGCGTAGACGATCGATTCCATGTGTACACCCTATGTCACCCGCACAGAATTTAAAAAACAATGAATTAGCCAAGAGTAGTGTGACGACAGAAATTTAAGTGCAAGGTGAAGTGCATGTGTTTGTGTGTGTCCTAGTGTTTCCCCCCGCCGGACTAGTTTCGTTACTAATGGGAGTTTTTTCTCCCTGAGTTTGGGCTTGAACGCCTGCATCGCCTCTGATGGGCGAGTGGAGTTTAAGTGCCTCCGGATCATCGAAATCTTAATTAAGTAGATCGTCAGGTATTGAGAGGTTCGAGAGGCCCTTTAAAGAACTTTCTAAAGGTTGTGAGGAAGCCTCTTTCTCTGTTGGAATAAGAGTAACTTTAGAGGTTGCACCAACTTTTTCCCCCTTATCTTGTACGTCGGTTTCTTTTTCCTCTTCAAGGGGGAGGATGACGTTTCGATGTAGTGATCTTCAACTAGTGGGTCCTGAGTAGGACCAACGTTCTCATCTTGTGCTTTGGGTGTTTCGTTTTCTTTGATTTCTCCTTTTTGTAGTGCGCCAGGAGCGTTACGTGTTGAAGACTCAGCTTGTTTTTTCCCTTTGCCAGAGGTGGGCCTGGGTATGTAACGCATTGAGGAAGGCTTATCCGATGGCTTTCTGCCAACAGTCCAAACCTCGAAAGTGACTCATTCGAAAAGAGAGTTCGGATGTCCCGTTCTTGGCAGGAAGCGCTCTAATAGCTTCGACGACTTCAGAATATCCTTGGCCGTCAGGACATGGATTGGTACCTGAAAAGATGGAAAAAAGAGTTAGAAAAGGCATGACTTTGACCAAGCATGAATATCGATCTAGAGAAAAGACTTACTTCCTTCCACCCATCTCCTCGCAAAACTAGGAGAGCAACGCACATAAAACCATTCCTGCTTGTACAGGGCAAACTTGCTACAGGCCCCAGTTAAGATTTGGCATTTGTGATGCGGCTCGAGAAACATGAAAGAGTGGTTATCTCTCCGATTCTTGATCATATATATATATATATATATATATATATATATATATATATATATATATATCTGATGTCACCCGGGATTGGAGGCCTGGAGAGGACATTCATGGAGAGGATGTAGGTACCGTAGATGAAGGTGTGATCGTTCAGGTGCAATTGCGACGGGGCAATGTTAATGTATTGCAACATGTCCCAAAGAAATGTATTGAACGGTGGCACGCTGCCAATCCAGCACATAAATTTATTACAAGCCGTGTATCCAACTAGGGGCAAGTGTGGTCGATCGTGCCCCAATGGAACTAACACGTCGTCGAAGGGGATTCCATGGACAGAGCATATCCGGCGGAGTGCATTTTCATTAATCTTCGAAGCCTGTGAGTCGACCGGGTTGTCCAAGAAAATTGATGCCTCTAGGGCGTCGGGAGCTAAGTTATGAGAAGGAGAAATCGACGGGTTTGAAGTTTCTGCGACTTCCTGTCTAGTAGACGGCCCGGGTCTGTCTGAGATTGTAGCGGAGCTAGATTTCTTAGACATCTTTGATAGAGATTGAATCTAGTAGAACACATGTTTAAACTATACTTGAAAAACAATCGTCATTAGACTTAACAGCATAAATATTCCCCCCTCCATATGGTGTGTGAACTAGTGTGATAATACAAATATAAGTGCTGAGAAATTAAAAGTTACAGAGTTGATGGTATAAAGTTGAGCTTTGAATTGTTGCCTTCAAAGACCGTCATCGCCGACTGTCTCCAAATTCCTGCCCTACGATGCTTTCAATTTCGGGCTCAGACATTGGCGCTATATGTTAAAGGAAATTATCCCTTTTTAAGTTCAGGCTTGTGATTACTGAAACTAGAAAGTTATCAGTCCAGATTAGTTCGATATGCTAGTCTGCTTAGGTCCTTGTCCTTGTTTTTGTCATAAGATTAGGCAAAGTGAATATTGCTCGGCCTAAGTATCGTTCGGTCAAAATACTAGTCGGCCGAAATATCGTTCGGCCAAAATATTTATTGGCCTAAGTATCGTTCGGACAAAATACTGGTCGGTCCAACTATCGTTCGGCCAAAATACTGGTCGGTCTAAATATCGTTCGACCAAAATACTGGTCGGCCTAAATATCGTTTGGTCAAAATGATGTTCAGCCTAAGTATCGTTCGGGCAAGATGATATTTGGCCAGAATATTCTTCGGCCTAACTATCGATCGGCATTCATGACTGTTCGGCCTACGCGTTGTTCGACTGAAATATCGATCGACATCCTATCCAATTCGTACTTCCTTTCTATTTTCCCACTTCGCTGCTCGGCATGTGGCGAATGATGCCGAGCCAATGTTATGCCAAGCCCCAACGCTTGGCACTCCGTCCAACACTCTGTCCTTAACAATGGTTTTATCTTTCCCTTCCATCCATGCCGAACGACGTGGCCAAGTCATTCGGAAAGTCACACCGGACCATGTTGTTCGGCACTCTAGCTAATTCTTGCTCCTCCTCTACTCTTCCCTTCAATCTCGTTCGGCATGAGAAAACTTTATCGAACCACAGTACATCTTCCAACAACTCCCTCATGTGCTTATCTCTGACCACTTCCCCTTTTCTCTACGTCATCTAGCCCTAGAACATACCATAACCGCAGTTCGATCCTTTCATCGATGAAGTACCTATGGGTTACAGTTCTAATTGACAAACTTAAGCCTCGTATTAAAACTCTTTAATTAGGGAAAGCATTTAAATAGAAGGGGTCGATATCTAGCAAATGATAGAAGCTCGTGAGAATTCTGGAGTTAAGGGCACAGTTTTAATTAATTCTGAATGACTTGGGAAAGGAGTGATCCATAATCGCAGTTTGATCCTTTCATCCACGAAGTACCTATGGGTTATAGTTCTAATTTACGAACTTAAGCCTCGTATGAAAACTCTTTAGTCAGGGAAAGCATTTAAATAGAAGTGGTCGATACCTAGCGAATAGATTGAAGCTCGGGAGAATTCTGGAGTTAAGGGCACGATTTTAATTAATTCCGAATGACTTGGGAAAGGAGTGATGCAGGGTATGATGCTAGAGAAAGGAAGGTCATTTAAATCCTTGGAGCTTGTTAAAAGGCGAGGTTCGTAAGTACAAGATAGAAGAGGTGAAAGTGAAGAAGAGAGGAAGAAGGAAAGTACCGTAGTTTATAGGGGAAGAAAGGGAGACGAAGGGGCAATGATCGGTAGAACCGGTCAAAACGACATCGTTCGGTATCGGCATTCAAGAGCAATCGACATCCAGGACGCTTGGCTTCGGCTATGCTGATCGGCATTTGCATAACATTCGGCATGCATTGCCTCATCCAGTATTCACGAGAAAATACACCATCGAGGAAACTATGAAGCAAAGCATAGTGGACACGTGATTTAAAGCACACCACGTTCGACCATGTGATGCACTTTGAGGGGCAAGTGTTACCCGAAGGTTTGACTAGGAAACTACGTACTCGGCATTTGCATACTGTTCGGCATTTATGAGTCGTTCGGCATCCAGATCGTTCGCCATTCAGGAATGCTCGGCATTTAGGAGCGTTCGGCATTAGAAAGCGCTTGGCTTACAAGGTCGTCCGACATAAATGATTCGTTCGACACTCAAGCTCGGTCGGCATCTATGGACGTTCGGCATGCTAGAGCATTCGGCATTGAGAGACGTTCGGTATTGTATACCGTTCTGCATCTATGAACGTTCGGCATGGCAGAATCATTCAGCATACCATACTGCTCGACATTCAAACCTCGTTCGGCACATCATCTCGGTCGGCATAAATCTCGTTCGGCATTCGGGATCGATCGGCATCCAGAGTCATTCGGCACAACACACTGGGTCAGCTTCCAGTGTCGTTCGGCACAAATACATTCGACATCCAGAGTCGTTCGGCATAACACACTGGGTCCGCTTCCAGTGTCGTTCAGCACAAATACTTCGTTCAACATTTAGAGTGTTCGGCATCACTACGATCGGCATGAAGATATCATTCGGCATCACTTCGATTGGCATGAAGACATCGTTCGGCATCACTTCGTTTGGCATGAGGCTATCGTTCGGCATTCATGCCTTGTTCGGCATTTTCCCGTTCGGCATCTATGGATCGGCATACAGAGATCACTCTTTTTGGGCCAAGCTACTTAGCTACCTGGCCGACCAGGGAAGTCCAACCTATCTTCGCCTATAAATAGAGAGGTCGAGGCGCAGTGAAATGGACCTTTTTTCGATAACACCGAGGAGACTCTGCCGCACTCGAGACTCATTCAAGACTTAATCATTTTTGCTTAGCAATTGTATTTAAGAGATTGGTATATGGATTGTAGCTGTAATCGATTATCGAGAAAAGCAATAAAGATCTACCCCAAAGTGGACGTAGGCAATTACGCCGAAGCACTATAAATCTGGTGTTCGTTTTTTCTGCATTTAAATTTACGTACTGACATCTGTTTAACTTTACTTTCTTCATTAATCTCTCTACAAAATCTCTCTTAAGGGTGTTAGTGACCAATTCTGGTGCTAACAACCGTCATCGCTGACCGTCTCCGAAAGCATGTCCTATGATATTTTCAATTTTGGTCTCGGACATTGGCACTATATGTTAAAGGCAATCATCCGTTTTTTTCGATCTAAGTTCAGGCTTGTGATTATTAAAACTAGGAAATTATCAGTCCAGATTGGTTCGATATGCTAGTCTGCTTAGGTCCTTGTCCTTGTTTTTGTCGTATGATTAGTCAAAGTGATAAGTGTTCGGCCAAAGTATCATTCGGCCAAAATATCGTTCGGCCTAAGAATCATTCCACCAAAATATCGTTCGGCCTAAGTATCGTTCGGCCAAAATATAGTTCGGCCTAAGAATCATTCGGCCAAAATATCGTTCGGCCTAAGTATCATTCGGCCAAAATATCATTCGGTCTAAGTACCGATCGGCATTCGTGCCGATTCGGCCTAAGTGTTGTTCGGCCTAAGTGCTGTTCGGCCAAAATATCGATTGGCATCCTGTCCATTCCCCATTTCCTTTCAGTTTTTCCACTCCAACCTCATTCGGTAGGGGAAGATCATGCCGAACCATGGCCATGTCAATCCACACCTATAGGCCTGATCTCTAACTCCATTCTCATGCTACCACAGGACCATTCGGCATCAAAAGATCATGCAGAGCCACTACGGTGCATCTTCCACCTTTCCCTTCTCCAATCCACCCACCTCAAAATCACCTGAGAGCATACTAAGTTCCATCCCTAGAACGCGTCCGAACCACAATTCAGCACCCTCATTAACACGCCTCCCACTTTCTACAATCTATGAAGGATTCACAAGTTCGAGTAATATGTAATGCTCCCTAATTTGAGAGAATGATCGAAAGGTTCTTACCGAAGAGTACGGCGAGAGCTTGGGGGTCTGTGAGTTTAGGATTGGAGGTTGTTCGAACTTGACTTAAGATGGGCGTGATGGATTCCAGGTAGGAAGGGAAGATCGAAGAAGTGAACGAGATTCAAGGGATGTAAGTTATGCTTTCTTGGAAAGTCACGGAGGTGAAAAGTGAAAAAGTGAAGAAGAAGGGGAATGCCGGCCTTTATAGGGAATAAGAGGAAGTCGAAGAGACAATGGCCGATAGAATCGGTCAAAACGACATCGTTGGGTATCGGCAATGTCGTTCGGCATCTAGGGCGCTCGGCATCGGCTATGTCATTCGACATTCAGAGAACTGAGCAGAGTCTCGAAGCAAAGCACGAAGAACTCATGATTCAAAGCATACCACATTCGACCACGTGATGCACTTTGGGGGGGTAAGTGTTACCTGGAGATTTGACCAGGCAACCAGGCACTCGACATTCGCATACTGTATGGCATCCCGAGCGTTAAACATACTGGGTCTGCTTCTAGAGTCGTCCGGCACAAATGGTTCGTTCGACACTCGAGTTCGATCGGCATCTATGGGATGATCGGCATGCGAGAGCGTTCGACATTGAGAGCCGTTCGGTATTGTATATCTTTCGGCATTAAGTGTCGTTCGGCATCTATGGGACGATCGGCATGCAAGAGCATTCGACATTGAAATCCGTTCGGCATTGTATATCGTTCGGCATTTACGGACGTTCGGCATGGCAGAGTCATTCGGCATTCCATACTGCTCGACATCCAAACCTTGTTCAGCACATCACTTTGTTCGGCATAAATCAAGATCGGCATTCGAGATCGGTTGGCATTCAGAGGTGTTCGGCGTCCAGAGGTGTTCGGCGTCCATCCAATCTCGACCGACTTCGATTATTACTCGTCCTGCACTCTCCACTTAGCGCATCACTTCGTTTGGCAGGAAGATATCGTTCGGCATCACTTCGTTCGGCACGAGGATATCGTTCGGCATTCATGCCTTGTTCGGTATTTTACCGTTCGGCATCTATGGATCGGCACAAAGAGCTCACACTTTTTAGGCCGAGCTACTTAGCTACCTGGCCCACCAGGGAAGTCCAACCTATCTTCATCTATAAATAGATAGGCAGAGGCAAAGTGAAAGGGACCTTTTTTGGAGAACACCGGGGAGACTCTGCCGCATTCAAGACTCATTCAAGACTTATCTTTTTTTCCTTAACAATTGTAATCAAATAGTTGATATACGGATTGTATCTGTAATCGATTATCGAGGAAAGCAATAAAGATTAACCTCAAAATGGACGTAGGAAATTACGCCAAACCACTATAAATCTGGTATTCATACTTTCTGCATTTAAATTTGCTTACTATGTTCTGTTTAAATTTACTTTCTTCATTAATCCCTCTACACAATTTCTCTTAAGGGTTTTAGTGACCAATTCTGGTGCTAACACCAACCAACCATTTTTAACTCCTTTAAATGAATTCACATTCTTCCCAAAGTTATCGCATCTAAGCATTTAAAATTCTCTTAAGTCTCTAGAATCTCGTTTACTAGATTTCTCTTATTAAATCCTCCCTTAAAATAAAACCTATCTACACGTCTCGAGGGAATTTTATAAATAAATTTTTAAACCTTTCCAACTATATATTCTCAAGATCGATTTTAAAGGGTAATAATTTATTTTTATTTTTAAAATACGTTTTAAGTTATTATTTAGAGTATTAAACACTTTTTAATAAACCGTCAATAACTCATTTAAATGAAACAAATCAATTTACAAAGCTGATTATAAAAGTTAAATTTTTTATTTCAATAAATATTAAATATTTGAAAAATCCATTTTTCGAAGTATTCCAGTACTAACTAGTTTAAAATTTCATAGTTTAAATAATAAAGTTTTCCAAACAAACTTAACTTCTTAAAAAATATTTTAAAATCTCGATAGCCAATTTTGACTTATAACTTCCTCTCGATTCCACAACATATCGATTCATTTATCGGTTTTCCTAGCCATTCCCATTTCAAAAATAGAATGTACTATTTTCTCAACTCTGTTTCCAAATTCTAACAAAAATTCACTCTATGAATTTATATCCCTAATTATCATCTGATATTGAATTCCTTAATTTATAAACATCGTTTATCAATTTTATAAAACCTTTGGTTTTACCGTTTTATAAAGCAAACCTTATTTATAAAATTCCATTATATCCATTTATTTCTTATAAATTCTTTTTTTACTTCCAATCTATTTTTAATATTGGCTTTAACTTTTTTTTCTATTTTCAAGGATATCATTTATAAATTCTTTTATATTATTCATTTTTAAAATCTCTATTTACTAATTCGCAATAGTTAAGTATAACTAAGCTCAAATATTTTTTTATTTCCTAATCCAATTTCTTTAAAATAACTCCCATTTCCAATATATATATATATATTTGTTTATTTATATCAAATTCCTTTTAATTCCATAAATCTTTAAAAATATATTTATAGTATTTGAATTATCAAAATACAGGCCAGTGCCACAATAGCATCCAAAAATTTCAACCACTACGATAATCTATAATAGATTATTCTACACAAATCATATGTCACTCTATATGAAAATAAACAATAAATTTGAGGAATCCAGTTGGATCCCTCTAATATGTTTCCCTGCATTCATAGATGTTAATACAACATGAAAATAATACCAATCCCACTTCGAGGGTGATATCGCGGTATATAGGGTCATCCACTATTATGCGGGCGTGTAGGGTCTCATCCGCTATAATGTGCGGGAATATCACTTCAAATACTCACATATATACTATATATATATAGTCATACAACGGATAATTATAAATTTATCAATCAATCAAGCATCCAATAATTTAAATTTTAAACATTTAAATTTAAATAGGGTAATCCAAATAAGTAAGAAATTCTCATCTTGAATTTTTTTTTTAAATTGTTGATCGTTCCACATTAATTACAGCTCGTATATTCTAGTCCACGAATCCAACTCGTCTTGTTTTATTTATTGGACCTCGAATAGATTTTAAATGGATTAACGAACTTAAAATAAATTAATTGATGATTACTTAAATTTAAAAAGAATGTTTCTAAATCGATATACCTTCCCTAACTACCATTGCCCTCACTCGCCTGTTGTTGCCACGAGACTCATCACCACAAGTTGACAAACCCCTCACCAGAGCCTCCTCCATCACCGAGAACCACCTCTGGTCGCTTACCCAAATCAACGCGGCACCCTCGCGACCTTCAGCCTCCATGGGAGCCATCCACCACCATCGCTACCTCGCGACCTTCTTCCCACTCGCCCACACCTGCCCACGGCCTCGAACACACTCCAATCGAACCCAATCTCAATGCGAAACCTAGCTTCGATCGAAACCTACAGAAGAGCCTTGACCTCCAACCCTCGCCACCACCGACTCAAGTTTCCAACACGAACCCACGCCATACCCTGTCATCGCGACCCAATCCTTGCGCTCAGCCATGCTGTGACGACTACCACCACTCCACATCTCGCCCCAAATCAACTCTAGGATATCGCCGCTTCACCATCGCGATGTATCTACGCTCGAGTTTGAGCCCAAAAAATCGTGACTAAAACAACATCGAGCCCGCCATTCAGTTTCGAACGCGACTCCATTTTCTGAGAACGATTTCGCAACGATGAAAATTGCTTACAGTATGATTTTAGTTTTTTTCATTCTATTTTTATTATTTGAACGATTTTAAATTTTCCGCCATTTTTTTCTTTCTTTTCGTTTGAAATGAAATTGAACTAAAAGAATAAGAAAGAGGGCGGCGTGATTTAACGAGGAAAAGAACTCGTATGTGATGGTGGCATGTTTGAGATGGTAAGGCTGCTTTAGATTTTTAATTTTATCCGATTTTATAAATATATATTATTTTAAATTTCAAACCGTCTCGATCTCGTAACCCAAAATCTCGAATCTCTATCGAAGCGTGCCGCTTGGTGTTTATAATGTTATACCCCTATTCCGAACCCAATAGAAAAAGGTTCAAGTCCTAATTTGATCGTATGGAGAAAATAGCTTTTGAACCCAATTATTATGTTAGATTTCGATATAATTTCAACGTGTTTCTATCCCATATGACCAAACGATAACTCCAAACAGTACGAAACTGGAATCCGATAATAATACAATATTACGGATCCAATGGAACTGGTTTCATCGAATTTCGAGACTGTACCTCGGAAGGCTATTCTTGATTGTCAATTTAAAAGAGCTATTTTTAAAATTGAATAGATCGCTTTTAAAAACCTTTAAGTTATTTTTATCGAGCTTAAACTCAAGATACAATAAACTAAAAAATATTCAATTATAAGAATTCAAAAATTAACTTATCCAATAAATCGCTTTATTTAAATCTTGAATTTATTTGATAAATAAAAACTAAAATTTCCATATTCAATGTCAATCTATAAATTTAAATTCAATATTTAAAACTATTTAAATATTCCAATTTAAACGTCAGAAAAACCCGGTCGTTACATTCCTTCCCTCCTAAAAGAATTTCGTCCCTGAAATTGCTAAGGCAGAAAGAATGCTCCATACCCATTTAACCTTTTAAACCCCACTTAGTAAAAATTCGATATTAACTTTTCTAATCATTTAAGTCTTTATCAAAACAATTTTTTTATCAATTTTAACTTCATACCTTTTATTTTGATTATAAATTCGAAATCAAATTGCCGTTAACAAAATTTTGCAAAATTTTTCAATATTTTCTTACACCCTAAATTTTCGAAAAATTTCGGCAGAGTCCCCTTTGTACGGAGGACCTTTTGCAATATGACGAAAGAGAAAAATATATATACATCGACCCATACGGTCAAAAAACAAAACATGTAACAATATTTTTATATTTTGCAGTATTTAATCCGAAGATGTACCTTATTTTAGCATTTTTAAGAAACGAATTTTTATTTTGCAATACGCGCATTCAAAGTCAAGCACAACAACGTCAGGTACATGTACTTACTCAATTTAAACACGTAAGTACCATATACATATGAAATTCACTAACATTACAGTTATTTTAACAGCTACAACACATGAATATCGATGACCAATCATGCTAAACATGTATTATGAGCAATTATAAGGTTCTGACATTTCTTTTATTACTTTCAATCAATCCTTACATCATTTCATTCAATCTGAAATGATTTACAACCCAGTATGCTTACATTCAATTCATATTTGTACTAAACAAATAAATATTCACTCCAAATTGATTAAAAATCAATTTATTCACTTCTATTAATTTATAAAATTTTATTTACTTCCATTTATGTCAAACAACAAACCTTTCTATGCAAATTCGACGATATTCGCTTAATAAAACATCCACTTTAGTTTATAACTACTTTAAAGTTATTTCAAATCAATTTATATACATCTCCATTCCATTTCAATTCTATTTACAATCAATTTAGTAACATTCCATTGATATCTATTTTTAGTACATCCAAATCTATTTTATTTACCTCAGATTCATTTTATGTTATTATATCAAATAAACATTTCATAATGTATTTAAGCCGAGCCTCCATTCAAATATTTACTTAAGTTAATTTATTTACTTCATTCATTTCAATCAAACAGCTTAAGTTGATTTCCAACGACAAACAATTCCCTTTCAACCTAATTTGATTCCATTTCTATTAAATCCATTTCATTTAGGAATTAACTCAATTAGTTCATCCACTCAATTCACTTCAAACTTCAAATTTCCATATTCAAATTCATTGAATTAATATTCCAAGTCAATATTCAATTTATTTACACTTAAAATGAATCCATTTATACTCAAACTATTCCTATTTCAATCCAATATTTCAATTTTGAATTCGCTTACAATCTAAGTCGAATTTTAGTTACAATTCAAGTTTCATTTTCAAAAATCCATTTTTAAGCCACAACACAATTTTATTTAACCAAGTTAAATTTCATTCCCATATTCCATTTACTAATTAATTGTCTAATTAGTTCACTTCCAATTTATAATTCAATATTTGATTTTATTTTAAAATTTCTTCATTCAATCTACTTGGGTTCAAATTTATTTTATAACTCAAGCTTGGGTTTTGGTTTCATTTACAAAATATCAAACTCTTTTTATTTCGGCTCATCTATTTCACTTTCAATTTAAAAGTCACACAACTTATTATTATTATTTTTTCACGTTAATTTCATAATTGAGCATGTTCACGTCTTATTTTTAACTTAAAGTTATACGTCGCTTAATAGTTTACTATACTTTTATTCCATTTCAATTTTTTTTTAACTTAACTCATGTTACTTTAAACCCCATACCATTTCCTTTTTATTTGTTTAAGTACGAATTCGGTTTCACTCAATTTCATCTATAACTAAATTCCATTTTTATCTTCATTCAATCCAAATTCAACTCAATTTTACTTATCTTAGCTTAAGTTAATTTTCCAATTCCATTTGCTTGCTTAAGTTTAATTTCATCCATTTTAACTATACTCAAGTTAAAATACATTTCAAAAACTCAAATTCCCTATTTTCTTTCTGTTAACCCAGTTGCCTCTACGAGTTAAGGAGTCTACGAGATAAGGATCTACGACTTAAGGCCTTCACAACCTAAGAACATTACGGCCTAACGACCTAAGGTCTGCACAATCTTACTAGTTAAGGATGGCACGACTTAAGGAAGTTTACGACTTAAGAAATTACAACCTAAATGACCCAAGGGAGTAACGGTCCAACAACCTAAAGGGACTATGACTTAACGACTCAAGGGACGAGGAGTTAAGACGACTACACCTAAGTCGTGACGGACTTACGACCTTTGCTAGATCGTTCACGACCTAAGGCTACAGAGGCAAATTCAATACTGCACCATGACTCGTTAACTCCAGTTAAGCCACAAGCCGAGAATCAGTTTAGGTCGGTCACGACCTACGACATATGGTAAGTCGTACACGACTTAAGACTACGAAGTTAAGGTTCAATGCCGCATCGCTTATGAGAAGACCGGTTGACTCATTTGCGACTTAGGACTTGTGATATATCCAGGGTTCAGCAAGGATGCCTTTAAGAAGTCTCGACCCAGCATTTAAGTGGCAACTGACCCACGACTTAGTTTAAGTCGTCCACGACCCAACTTAGTTCGGTTACGACTTAGGACTTGGTAATGTTTCCTGCCTAGAATTCTCTATAAATATATTGCCATATCCAACTTTCAAAGGACTTTTGGCTCATTTCCTTCAAACGCCGTTACTCTGCTGCATTCCAAACCAATCCAATCCAACACTTGAAGCTCTCAAGACATTAAGAACGCTACAAACAACTTCAAGAAGAGATCACATACATCCAACATGGATTCGAAAACTCTCATTTTCATCGAAGTTTAAGCTACTTGTTCTAAGTCTCTTGTAATTCAAAGTGTATTGTATTTGGGAAGAATTGTATCAGCTTGTAACGAGATTATTAATAAAAGTACCTAAAGTGGACGTAGGCTATACCCTTAAGCCGAACCACTATAAAATTGTTGTTGTTTACCGCTTTTCTGCTATTATCTGCTTGTAATCTGTTCCCGAGTCGTCGGGTGGTGCTTTCACAACTACAACTCATACACCGGGGTGTTAGCGTTCAAATTTTAGCGTTAACATTTTTGGTGCTTTCACTGAGAACTCGAACTCAGGCAAGTTATCATCATTGCTTCACAGAGGTTTGTAGAGAGAATTTCCCTGAAAACCAGAAGTCTATCCGAGATAATGGCTCCTGGAAGGAAGAGTAGATCTGTCAGATCTGGGAATATTCAAGAGGGAACCTCCGCTTCTCCTGTACCTAATCAACCCACTACGTCTGCTGGGGTTACGAAAGCGGAGTTGGATGCTGTAATATTAGGGCTGAACCAGCAGATAAACGCCCAGAATGCACAATTAGAGGCTTAGAGTGCCCAAAATGCTCTAATTCTGAATAAGTTAAATGATTTGCTCGGGGCAAACAATCAACCGGCTGGTAATGGAAGGAATTATGCTGGCAACATTCATGATGCTAATGAAAGGAATGCTCCAGAAAGGGTTGCCAGTCCCTTTGAGCAAACGCTTCCTGAGGTTGGTGGATCTGGAACTCGACATGATGAGGAGTATCTTTCTGGAATGGTCCGGCAAATCATGAGAGAAAGTATGCAAAGGGTTGAAGATGAGAAAGAATGGGGTTTCGCCCCAAGTAAAACTCCATTTACTGAGAAAATCTTAAAGGCGGAATTTCCAAGGAAGTTTGTCCCTCCAACTATCCCAGCTTACAAAGGGACAAGTGATCCGAATGAATTCTTGTATAAATATGATTGGCACATGACAGGTGCCAGAGCCTCAGACGAGATAAAGTGCCGATATTTCCCCGTATACCTTGAAGGTGTGGCTCTACTGTGGTTCACCAAGTTGCCAGTCTGATCTATTGATCAGTTTTCAGACTTGACCCGAAAGTTCAAGGAACAGTTTAGACTATATGCTTCAAAGGCCAAGGACATCATGTCGTTGTCAAGTATAGAACAGAATCCTGGTGAATCTATCAGATCTTTCTTGAACCGCTTTAATATAGCGCTGGCAGAGGTGGACAATGCTGAACCGCGAATGATATTGACTTATCTGATGAGGGCTATTGATAAGTCGAGCGAATTTGGGAAATGGCTAAACATGAAGGAGCCAACCTCCCTCGAAAAGTTCTACAAAAAGGCAGATGAATTCATATGCCTGGAAAGCCGTCCTGTACCGGTGAAGGCAGTGTCGGAAAAAGCTGAAGATAACACTGTTGCAACACGCAATAATGAATCTGTAGGGCAAAAAAGGGAAAATAACAATGGGAAGAAACAGAGTAATCTGAAGAAGCCCCGATCCTTCAAGCCATCAGAGTATACTCCTTTATCAGACACGCCGGAGCATATCTACCTTGCCATTAAAGATTCTGTTGACCTCCCTAAACCTATCCCTTTGAGGACCGGAAAAAAGGCTATACAAAGTGGGAAGTTCTGCCGCTTCCATAATCAACCCGGTCATGAGACCGATGAATGCTGCCAGTTGAAAAATCTGATTGAAGAATTGCTAAGAGAAAACAAGCTGCAGCAATTCGTGAAAAAGAATAGCGACAATCCTGCATCGTCAAGTCAGGGGCAACATGCTCCTGTTCATCAACCTAGGATAGGTGAGAAAGCTACGGGGCATGAATCTGGAAGGCCCATTATCAATGTCATTACAGGAGGGCCTCACCCAGCTGGCAAGAGCTGGGGAGAGATGGAGAGATATACCAGGGCTTTGAAATATGTTCCAGCCGAAGAAGATGTCTTTGTTTTAGAAGACACTACGCCCCTGAAACAAAAGAAAACTTTCAGTGATGATATTATTTTCAGAGCCAGAGATTCCTCAGGTATCGAAGCTCCTACCCAAGATCCCTTGGTCATCTCAGCTGGTATCGGACCGGCCATTGTCAGAAGAGTTCTCATTGACTGCGGAGCATCATGTAATATCCTCTTCAAGAAGACATTCGACCAAATGAAAATCCCTATGGTCAATGTGCAAGCCTCATCGCAGAAGATCGCTGGCTTCACCGGGGAGCCAAAGCAACCAATAGGAACCATCGATCTGCTAGTAGAACTTGGGGAAGGAGAAAGGAAAGTAGTCCGCAAGAAAACATTTGTGATTGTCGATGAATTTTCTGCTTATAATGCTTTCCTTGGTCGTCCAACGCTCGCAGCGTTCAAAGCTATCCTAGCCCCGTGGTGCCTCACTATTAAATTCCCTACAGACAATGGAGTAGGAGTGATAAAAGGGGATCAAAATGCTGCGCGAGAGTGCTATCTGACAGAGTTGCGAGAGTCAAGGAAAAGGGAAATGGGAAAGGATGCGGCTACCCCGGTCCGCATCAAAGAGCCAGCCTTGTAGCAATTACGGGGCAGACCCTGCACTGGCGAGCATAGCGGGGCACGGAAAGAGATGGATCCCAGAAAAGCCAGTGCAGGGGAGAATAGAGTAGTGCCGGTTGAAACGACGGTACCGGTACCTGTTGACCCGAAGGACCCAAATAAGGTGTTGAATGTGGGTTCACAACTTAATGTGTCAATTCAGAATATCTTGATATAATTCCTGAAAGCAAATCTGAATGTCTTCGCTTGGACTCATGCTGATATGTGTGGAATATCTCCAGAAGTTGCAGTACACGCTCTGAATATTGACCCAAAGTTTACACCAGTAAAACAGAAAAGAAGAACCCAAGGTCCAGAAAGGTCAGCAGCATTAAAAGAGGAAATTGATCGACTCATGGAAAATAACTTCATCAAAGAATCTACATATCCGAATTGGGTTTCAAATCCTGTGTTGGTTAAGAAAGCTAATGGAAAATGGAGAGTGTGCATCGATTTTTCAGATCTGAACAAGGACTGCCCCAAAGATTGCTTTCCTTTACCCAGGATCGATCAACTGGTAGATGGAACAGCGGGACATGAATTGTTATCTTTCATGGATGCCTACTCCGGATATAACCAGATCATGATGCATGAACCGGATCAGGAGGACACGAGCTTTATCACCGATGTTGGTCTTTATTGCTACAGAGTTATGCCTTTCGGATTGAAGAATGCAGGGGCAACCTACCAAAGACTTGTTAATGCTATGTTCAAACCGCAATTGGGCAAAACTATGGAAGTCTACGTCGACGACATGTTAGTAAAGTCTAAGAAAGCAGCGGATCACATTGAACACTTGGCAGAAATGTTCGCAGTCCTCCGGAAATACAGAATGAAGCTTAACCCTCTGAAATGCATGTTTGGGGTCGAGTCCGGAAAGTTCTTAGGGTTTATCGTCAGCGCTAGGGGCATTGAGGCTAGTCCAGCTCAAATTACTGCCTTGAAAGAAGTCAAAGCTCCTAGAACAAAGAAGGAATTGCAAAGTCTCAATGGAAAAGTTGCCGCCTTGAGTCGGTTCATTTCCAAAGCCACAGATAAATGCATCCCATTCTTTAACGCCCTAAAGAAAGGAAAGAAAAACTTCAATTGGACTCCCGAATGCCAAAAAGCCTTTCATGAATTGATTCGCCATATGGAGACGCCACCAATACTTTCTAGGCCTGGCGATGGCGAGGATCTTCTTATATACTTGGCAGTATCATCACACGCTTTAAGTGCAGCGCTGATACGGGAAGACAAAAGGATTCAACATCCAGTTTACTATATCAGCAAAAGACTCACTGGGGCAGAGATGAATTACTCTAAGTTGGAAAAACTCGCCTATTGCTTACTAATTGCGTCTAGGAAATTGAGGCAATATTTTCAAGCTCATCCTATCAGAGTCCTCACTGATCAACCTTTAAAGCAAGTCCTGTTTCGCCCTGAAACTTCGGGTCGTCTTCTAAAGTGGAATATTGAACTCAGTCAGTATGACATCACTTATCATCCCCGGAAAGCAATCAATGGACAAGCTTTAGCGGATTTCATTGCAGAATTTACAGATAAGGCTAACAGTGAGGAAGAAACGTTCGACAGTTCCCCTATCCAATGGAAGTTATATGTCGATGGTGCAAGAAATGATTACTGTTCTGGAGCCGGAGTTGTACTTGAGACTCCTGAAGGTCGGTCATTATGCTATGCACTAAGATTGGAATTTCCTTCAACAAACAATGAAGCCGAATATGAAGCTCTTATCGCAGGACTGAAAATCGCTAAAGAACTAAACATACGAGCATTACAGATCTTTAGCGATGCTCAGCTTATTGTATGCCAAGTCAAGAAGGAATTTCAAACGAAAGGGGGAAACCTGCCCGCTTACTTGTCAAAGGCTTGGGAACTTCTGTGTGAGCTCGATCACTATTCAATAAGCCACATTCCTCGGGAAGAGAATATGAAGGCAGATTCCCTCGCAAAGTATTCAAGTTCTGGTGAAGCTCAACTATTGGGATTGGTCCCCGTAGAAGTCCTTTCAGCACCAAGTATAGACGAGATGGATATTGACTGGATTATGAATGTATCTCAAGAACAAGAGTCATGGATGACTCCAATACTGGACTACCTACTCAGAGGTTCTCTGCCAGAGAATTCGATAGAGAGACGGAAGCTACTAAGGAAAGCCTCTCGCTATGTAATTCAGGATGGCCGATTATATAGACGGGGATTCTCAATGCCATTGCTTCGATGTGTATCCAGGGAAGAGTCCAAAACAATCCTAGCTGAGGTACATGGAGGAGAATGTGGTGATCATTCAGGTGGTCAAACATTAGCAAAGAAAATTCTCCGATACGGATATTTTTGGCCAGAAATTAATCATGATGCTGCAAGCTATTCCCGAAAGTGTGACAGATGCCAAAGATTTGCCAAAATTCCTAGAGCACCTTCAACTGAACTCACACAAATGGTCAGTCCATGGCCATTTGCAATTTGGGGAATGGATCTCATTGGGCCGCTACCGACTGCCAAATCAGGGATTAAATATGCTATTGTTGCAGTTGATTATTTTACTAAATGGGCTGAAGCTGAACCATTGGCTACTATCACCTCTAAGAAGATGATAAGTTTCGTGACCAAGAATATCATTTGCAGGTATGGTGTGCCTCAGAAAATAATCACAGACAATGGTACTCAGTTTGAAAGCGAGGAATTCCAAGATTTTTGCAGGCGATTCAAAATCCAGAAAAGCTTTTCAGCAGTTGCTCATCCGCAGGCAAACGGGCAAGTGGAAGTAGTAAACAAGATCATCAAATCAACCATCAAAAAGCAACTTGAAAGAGCAAAAGGTGGTTGGGTCGATAAGCTACCACTTGCACTATGGGCATACAGAACCACTCACAAAACAGCGACTAGACACACTCCTTTCTCATTAGCATACGGGTCGGAAGCAATGATCCCGGTACAAACAGAGGTTCCTTCACACAGAAGGATCCATTTCAACCAAGCAGAGAATGAAAGGCTACAGCTTGAAGCGCTGGACTTCCTTGATGAAAAAAGAGATGAGGCTAATCTCAGAATTGCAGCTCATCAGCAAAGAATAGCCAGACATTTTAATTCCAAAGTTCGCCAACGCAGCTTTGAGATTGGAGACCTAGTCCTGAAGAGAATTATGACAGCGACAGGTGTGTTTGGGCCAAATTGGGAAGGACCGTATGTAATAGGTCAGAAGCTTCTTGACGGCACATTCAAACTCACCACTGTTGATGGAGATCAAATTCCAAGGGCATGGAACAGCAACCATTTGCGTCCATACTTTACTTGAAAATTTTGTTGAAATATTGTAAAAAGAGTTATGAATGTATGATTCTTGTAATTGAAAGCAATTGTAAAACTGATGCAAGTAAATAATGAAAGAATATAAAGTGGATGTAGGCCCAATTTCCTGGCCGAACCACTATAAATCTTGTGTTCCTTGTTATTATTACATGTTTGCTTTATTTGTGATATGAAAAGTACATAGAATGTATTGCTGAAATGTCGATTTAAATTTTTGCAGACAGTGGAAGTGAAACTTGCACATAAAAAGACCGAGTGATTCTCGCCAAATTTCAAGTCACAAAAGCCCCGAATTCAAATCCTAGATAGGAAGTACTTCAATTGAACGGCCTATGATTTCGACAGAAACGGGTCTTTGCTAATAAATTGAGATCGTTTGAACAAACAAACGTCCAATTAAGAAGCTAGTGCTCGTTCTCACGAAATTGCCTGACAATGAAGCGCACTTCCTTGGATTAAACAAGTTACTTAAAAAAGAAAGAGGAGGCAGAGGATCATTGAAAAGGCATAAGCAAGTGAACAGAGGAACAACCAAAGCCATCATCGGCAGCACAAGTCCTCTTCGGAGACACAACTCTTTGGAGGATAAAGACCTCTAATGGGTCATACGCCACAAAAAAGAAAGTTCTCTACTCAACAAAAAAAGATTGGAGGAGTCATGACCCTCCAACCATGAGAGAGTAACTTCCAGGCGATGAAAACCCTCTCCGAGGCACATTTCACCAGGAGTTGAAGTGTTATGACCCCTCTTCGGGATTTCACTTCACCAGAGTTGAAATGCAAACGAAATAAAAGCCCTCTTCGGAGGCCCATTTCACCAGGAGTTGAAGTGTTATGACCGCTCTTCGAGATTTCACTTCACCAGAGTTGAAATGCAAACGAAAT
Source organism: Allium cepa (assembly GCA_030765085.1). NCBI lineage: Eukaryota > Viridiplantae > Streptophyta > Magnoliopsida > Asparagales > Amaryllidaceae > Allium > Allium cepa. Next base: position 240,567,789 of record CM060930.1, read on the forward strand.
AAAAGCCCTCTTCGGAGGCCCATTTCACCAGGAGTTGAAGTATTATGACCGCTCTTCGAGATTTCACTTCACCAGAGTTGAAATGTAAACAAAATAAAAGCCCTCTTCGGAGGCACATTTCGCCAGGAGTTGAAGTGTAACAACCGCTCTTCGGAATTTCACTTCACCAAAGTTGAAATGCAAAGACAAAATAAAGACCTTCCTGAAAGCCCACGTTTCACCGAGATTGAAATAAAACTTCCAAGTGTTGAAACGTGAAAAGGCTTTCTTCGAAGGCACCACTCTTTGGAGGTACACGCTTCACCAAGGTTGAAATAAAACTTCCAGGTGTTGAAACGTGAAAAATCCCTCCTTAGAGGTACAACCCCCTCCCGGGGACACAGTTCAAAGGAAAGACCTCTTCAACGGCACAATCAAGAAGAAAGACCTCTTCGGAAGCCCACGTTTCACCAAGATTGAAATAAAACTTCCAAGTGTTGAAACGTGAAAAGGCTTTCTTCAAAGGCACAACTCTTTGGAGGTACACGTTTCACCGAGATTGAAATAAAACTTCCAAGTGTTAAAACGTGAAAAATCCCTCCTCAGAGGTACAACTTTGTATATAAAAAAAAAAGAAGTTAAAGTGCCCTTCAAAAGTCCGCTTTACCACATAGAAGAATTCACTTGGTAAAATATGCACGTAAGCAAAAGGAAAAAGTGGTTTCTTCGAACAACAAAGCGTAGAAACTTATACGAAGGGAGTTGTACTCTACAAAAATTTTCTTTAAAAAGAATAAAATAATTATTCTTTAGCAAATAAGAGTGCAAGTCCCCTCGAAGTATAAAATATTGCAGCAAGCTTAAGGTATGGGGGCAACATGGTATAATGGTATAGCTGCATCAGTAAAGTAATACTCAAACAACATACCGTAAGCCCGCTGCAATATCATATAAATAAACTTGTGCAAAAATGAATAATAAATGCATTCTCAAATTCAAACAGGAGTCTGTACAAACAAAGGATCATTTAATTCAATTGAAATGCAGGTACAGGTTTCAAAATAAAGAAAAGCGGGGGCCGGTACCCGCACAATTCTCGACCAGTACATACAAAAGGCAAAAAGCTAAAATGTTCACTTCTTTTTACTACCTTTGGACCCTTTTCCCGGCCGAATGATTAGCTTTTCAGGCCGGTCAGTTGGCACAAGGGAAGAAGGAGGGGTAGGCGCAGCTGGTCCAACTTCTGGCTCCCCTTCAGTAACAGTGATTTTCTTCCCCCTCCTCTTTGACGTTCCGTGCTTTTTCCTCCTCTTTGAGGAAGACTCACTTCCCGGAGTGGCAAGTTTAGACAAAGTTATGTCATCAGAAGGGGTCCGCTCCGGAGATATCTCACCCCCCTCAAGTCCCTCGTCTCTATGCTCTTGCGAAGCGATGGGATCGTCTAAACCGTGAAGGGCTTCTATTTGTTCCTCTTGCGACCCGGGCTGAGAAGCAGAAGGAGGAGCCACCTGGAGAGACGGAGGAGGGATAACCGGAGGAGGAGAAATCCGAGCGGTGCTTGATACTTTCTCTGTAGAAGAAAAGAGGTTAAAGTTAGTAAAGAGAGGAGATGAAGGCTCATCAAGGTTGAGAAAATAGTCAAGAAGCTCATTAAACCCATGTGAAATAAATGAGCAATCCACTTGAGCGAAATTTACAGTGGAATTACCTACAGAAGTTGTCTTTATTACGTTAATTTCATAGTCCGGGGCTTCAGCACTCTCTTGCGATTCATCTGTAACTTGAGTAATTTTGGCCCCGGTATCAGTTTGAGCATGGATCGGTACATAAGAGCTAGAGCCAATAATGCCAGCATCGGCCGAAGTTGAAGGAGGGACAGGAACAGTCAAATTTGTTTCTTTTTCTTGATGCTCTTCCCCCACTATTTCAACCCGCGATCTGGCGAGTTGCTCCTTCCCTCTGGCAAGGGCTGCGCGAGCCTCAAAGTCTAAGTAGTGACCTCCAACTCCTCTTCAGTGTACCCGGCCCCTTTAAACATATCTAGTGCGGCCTCCCACACTTCGGCCAGAGTAATCTCATACTTGGGGCCCAGGAATGCAAGACTGCCACGCCCTAATATACATTGCAAGTAGAAATCAAATAGTGTCGAGCCAATATCAGCTTTGGTAGCTTCATGGGCCTCTTCAGCTGTAATTCTACCCGCAACAGCCTCATCCCGCTCTCTCTCGACTTTGGATAACTGGGCTTTCAATTTTTCAATCTCTGCAGCCTGAAGGCCAGTTTGTCCTCGTAACTGAGTAATATCAGTACGGTTGCCCTCTATAATCTGCTCCAACTCATCAGCCTTGGCCTCAGCATCCCTTTGCGCGGCATGAGCATCCCGCACCTGTTGAAGAAGCACACTCTCCCTTTGAGAATAAGAAGTGGAAGAAGTAGCAAGCTCCTCTTTAAGTTTCCCAACTTCTGCCTCAAGTTTCTCATTATAATCGGCGATACTCCTCATTTCTGCATCATGCTGTTTAAGGATCTTTTGCCATTCAGTTTTGTTGTTCTCCATGGAAAGCATAGCTTCGAGATTGGCCCTATTCACCCTTTGGAGCTCATCAACGAGTTTCTGCCAAGATGACATCCTCTCAATATCGGTTCTGACTGCATCAAGGTTCCGTAGCATAGCACTTTTATCTATGGGAACTAGATCGAGGTCAAAGCGAACTCCTTTTAAACACCAATTAGGAAATCGGCGTTGAAGAGTGGCTGGACCTGGTCCAACTTGGTAAGATGGCCTATTGATGATTGCTTGGATATTAGTAGGGGAAGGGGCAGGAGATTGAGAAGAAGTAGGAGCAGTAATCTTCTCTGAAGGCACAGGCATTGGCTCCTCAATAACTTTGGCTCGTTTGCTCGAGTCATCAGTTGTGTGACTCTTCCCTCTATCATCATGAGATTTGCGTTTAAGGGAGTCACTCTCTCTGTGGGAGGAATCATGTCGACTATCTGGTCTTCCAAAGCGTTCTTCATAATCACGTCTTTCCCGAGCCTTTCGGGCTGCCCTTTCTTCATCAGTCTCTCTATGAACAGGAGGGTAGGATTGATAGCCATACTGGCTGTGTTTCCCATATCGCTTAAAGTCATCATAGTACGAGCTGCCTCGCCTCATTGGTAAACCTAAAATTTAAAAAGAAGAAATAAAACTTGAGAATCCTTCAAACGTTAAAAAAAAAGAGAGAGCATAAAAGTGCCAGGAATTCTAAGTGTGTGTGATGTGCAAACTACGCGCATCAATCTACGAACCACTCTTTAATTGGGGAGTAGTTGTGGGTGTAATAGATAGCGTCAACTCTTGAGTCGACGGCGACTGTTGCAAAGTAGAAGTAGCTTCAACTACTGAAGAAGAAATCCCGGCAGTGATAGGATCTTCTTTAAAGATCTCTTGAGAAGTAGCAAAAAGGTCGCTCAGTCCTTCGAAAGTATCGTCCCTGCTCTGCTTAACAGGACTGGATTTCTCAGCTTTTTCACCAGATTCTTGTGAATGATGGGAAGATCCCCGAGGCTCTTCTTCCTCGATAACCGGGGCAAGTTTGTCAGATGGCCCCGCAGCATCAACAGAAGTGGAACACTTCACTAGCGAAGCCTCAGGAGCAGGTCCTTTAGATATGGATATGCTAGTAGAAACTGAGGCATCCAACACTCTAGCTGGGGAGTCTGGAATTTCATGAGGACGCGTAGAACGAGAAGTATCCAAAAGTCCGTACTGATGCAAAAATTCATCTTTCAACAGAAATTGAATATCTCTCTCCTCAACCGGCACGGCCTTAAGCCTCTCAAAAGTCGACTTGTGACTGGGATTCCTAGAGGGAGGAGGCAGCGCTGAAAATAAAAAGAAGCAGAGTTAACACTTAGCAGGTCAGTCTCACAAAGGCCAGATAACAAACGAAGCAAGGATGGGTGATCTTACTTCCTTCCCTCCACAGAGCATAAAACCCCGGGGGGCAACGAACGAAGAAGAACTGGGTTAGAAACCCGTGAGCAGTGTCAGGAAGGCCAACAATTAATTTGCGGTTTCGGGCGCTTCTCACAACAGTAATAGAAGGATGATCTTTGGTCCGGGTAAAGGAGCATAAGTAACAAATTTCATCAAAGCTCGGAAGTCGATCAAGTGTTCTCCTAAATAGCACACACAACCCCATTAGAATGGCGTAGCCATTGGGGTGTAGTTGGGATGGAGCAATGGCCAATTGATGAAGAAGTTGTTGGAAAAAGTCATTGAAAGGAGGAACGCCCCCACTTAGGCACATTTGTCGGTTAACTGTCACAAAGCCGGAAGGTGCTATGTCAGCAGTGTTACTTCTCTCAGGAAGAATGGCATCTGATTCAGCAATGCCAAACTGAGCACACAGCTGGCGAAATACTTTATATGATAGTGTAGTAGGAACTCTTTCGGGAGGATTAACTAGTGGAGCTGGAAGAACAGTTGCCTCTCCCGTCTGAACTGTTGCATCTTCTTCCTGAGAAGTCATTCTACACAAGCAACTGGATATTCAAATATGAAGGTGCACGTTTCCTAAAAGTGTGAAGTGTCGTGCAAAACTGATAAAAATAACAAGTAAATATAACTGGAATTAAACTGGTCGACGATTGATCGACTATGGCAATTTCAGAACTTGTTAATTTAAAGTTCAAGCATAATATTAGTGCAGGCTGGTCAGTTTCAATTGACTATTTCAGTGTTGCTTTAATATTCTACTTGAAATCGATAGCACTTCGTTCACATAATTTATTTAAGTTAATTATCTGTTATTAACTAATCTGTCATTTGATGTGGGCGGTCGATGGCAGTATATTCGTCCCAATTTTCTGTAAATATCATATTAAACAGATTATTAACCCACAAGTTAAAGTGATCTGTAAAAGAATGCAGCAAAGTTCAACAGTTCAAAATCCATGCAACAGTTCAAGGTCTAAGCAGAGTTTAAAAATGCAAGTGCTGAGTCGTAGACGACTCAAGAGTTAAGTCATAAACGACTCAAGTGATAACTCGGCAACAACTTAAGTGCTAACTCGCCTACGAGTTAAGAATTTTTCCTTCGGGTTAAGTTAAGTCGTTGGTTCTCTGGTTGACTCGTCCACGACCTAAAGGATTATGAGGAGAGACAGGATAGGTCGCTTCACTTTTGAGTCGTTGATGCCTTGAGTCGGTAGTCCTTTGAATCGTGAGTCATAAGAGAGAGACAAGACTTCAAGTCAGAAAGATACGAATTCTTCTAAGTCTTAACTCAGTTATGACCTAAAACTCTTGCCTCAACTAGTCGAATAACCTTATCTCCACTCCTAAACCCATAAACCGTCTCACCCCTAAACCGATGAACCCACTAACTATTATCTCGTCTTCTCCAAACCCCTAACAGCCTAAAAAAAAAAATATAATATATTGAAACCCATTATCTTCTCCTCGCGAATTATCCAAAACCTAATCAAACTTCCTCGAGCTCACCAGCAATCGATCGTGGCAACAATCGTGATGAAGCGTGGTATAAGGAACTGGATTAAAGTTGTCAATGAGGAGTCCAGATTCGCAAGTTAATGGCTATCGCGGAATCAAATGAACTGCGGATTTACTTACGCGATGCGATGATGAGGATCATAGGGACTGAATCAACAGTAGGATGAACTGGTTGAATTTGTTTCCGAAAGCTCGAGGACGTGTTAATGGCAGAAATAGCTCAGGGGTAAGTAATGAGAAGAAGGAAATAGGAGGAACGACCCAAGCATTTTATACCTCAGGGAAGTGGAACTCGAATCGACACACCCGGGTTATGATGAGTCGAAGCACACGACTTACGACTTAAGGCATGTGCTTCGAGGGGCAAGTGTTAACCCAGTTGCCTCTACGAGTTAAGGAGTCTACGAGATAAGGATCTACGACTTAAGGCCTTCACAACCTAAGAACATTACGGCCTAACGACCTAAGGTCTGCACAATCTTACTAGTTAAGGATGGCACGACTTAAGGAAGTTTACGACTTAAGAAATTACAACCTAAATGACCCAAGGGAGTAACGGTCCAACAACCTAAAGGGACTATGACTTAACGACTCAAGGGACGAGGAGTTAAGACGACTACACCTAAGTCGTGACGGACTTACGACCTTTGCTAGATCGTTCACGACCTAAGGCTACAGAGGCAAATTCAATACTGCACCATGACTCATTAACTCCAGTTAAGCCACAAGCCGAGAATCAGTTTAGGTCGGTCACGACCTACGACATATGGTAAGTCGTACACGACTTAAGACTACGAAGTTAAGGTTCAATGCCGCATCGCTTATGAGAAGACCGGTTGACTCATTTGCGACTTAGGACTTGTGATATATCCAGGGTTCAGCAAGGATGCCTTTAAGAAGTCTCGACCCAGCATTTAAGTGGCAACTGACCCACGACTTAGTTTAAGTCGTCCATGACCCAACTTAGGTCGGTTACGACTTAGGACTTGGTAATGTTTCCTGCCTAGAATTCTCTATAAATATATTGCCATATCCAACTTTCAAAGGACTTTTGGCTCATTTCCTTCAAACGCCGTTACTCTGCTGCATTCCAAACCAATCCAATCCAACACTTGAAGCTCTCAAGACATTAAGAACGCTACAAACAACTTCAAGAAGAGATCACATACATCCAACATGGATTCGAAAACTCTCATTTTCATCGAAGTTTAAGCTACTTGTTCTAAGTCTCTTGTAATTCAAAGTGTATTGTATTTGGGAAGAATTGTATCAGCTTGTAACGAGATTATTAATAAAAGTACCTAAAGTGGACGTAGGCTATACCCTTAAGCCGAACCACTATAAAATTGTTGTTGTTTACCGCTTTTCTGCTATTATCTGCCTGTAATCTGTTCCCGAGTCGTCGGGTGGTGCTTTCACAACTACAACTCATACACCGGGGTGTTAGCGTTCAAATTTTAGCGTTAACATTTTCTTTATTTAGAATCAATCTTAATTAATAAGTTTATAACTTATTCCTTGATTATCTCTAAATTATTTAAATAAGGATTCCAGAATTCTTTAAATGCTCGGTACTTATTTCAATCATTTTAGAAATCGTGAATACCTTCCAAAATTTTCCAAGACAAACTGTTTTACCCAACAAATCTGAACAAATCAATTACGGTAGCAATCTGTCACTTAGAAATTTGAAAATGAATACTGATGATGCTGCAGTCATCACCAGGATTGTTTTCCAGCGACCAAAGCGAGGTTAGTGCTGTTTTCTCTTCCAAAATCAATTTAAAAATATTTTCTTTCAAAATACTTCCAAAATAATAATACTATTATTTATTTCAAAATACATTGAAAATCATTTTCAAAACCTGGGGGATTTTTTTCTACCAAATTCTGGTTTTTAATAAATTTTTAGTTTCATTCGTTTGCATAACTCATATTTATATGATGTCTGTTTGGTTATATATATAACCGTTTCATTTATTATAGTCTTATTTTTATTATAATGTTATCAACCAAACACTCCAATATGCTATAATAATTTCAGAAAATTATTTCCTTCATATAAAAATATAATTTGGGTAAAATTATTTCATTTACCCGCTTCGAAACCACACTGTGTCGAATTACTCTATTTAAGTGTTTAGAAACTCCTATCGATTTAGTGGCATCCCACTATTCGATCAGAATTTATATACCACTCAATAGATTTACTAACACTATATAAAAATATTTGATATTTACTAACAAATATGCGCTCGTGTCCATTACTACACTCAACTCATTCTAGATTTCTACTAACTCTATGTCTAATGAGTAATCCCTACCAGAGCAAAGGTTCCCACTTAACCTTAAGCTCTGATACCAAGTGTAGTGACCGTCGGTTCCATGCCCCTTGAGTTGATCATAATTTTTCCTCGCTCTACCCAAAGTGTACGAAAAAGCGAATAACTAGGGTAAAGAAAAAGAAAGAGATAGAAAAAACTAAACAACATGGAATCTCAAAATCGCAGCGGAACAAAATATATCATACAATAATAGATTTTTGTATGCAAAAGAATCTATAACTATTTTTACTTACAATCATCAGAGTACAACAATTAATACATCAACTGGACAGTTATATAACTTGTCCTTTCACGGTGGAATCTAAGTCAAGTACATAAATATGTCTGAAAACTCCTCCAGCTCATCTCCTGAGCTCCACGGCATTTAAACCTGAATCTACAATACTCGGTCTAACCCGAGCATTATAATGAAATAACACCCGTGTCAGTCTGGAAAACCAGCGTGCGAAAACACACTCAATTTGAATTATTAGAGTTATCAAAATCCTTTGAAAAACAAAGGTGTCTCGTAAGACCACGTCACACATAAACACGACGGGTTTTTACCTTACGAGAACCAAAACATTTTGTAGAAATCCAATGATATTATAATAGGGTCTAAATACAAATACTTGTTCGAATAGCTGAAATTGTTACTTTAATTAAATTCCAGCATACTAGTGTCTACAAACAAAACCGTAAGCTTGTATTGGAGAATGGATTCCAACAAATGACTAGGCCATTGGGGTACCACTCGTCACAGTACACCTCTAGAACAATGTATCGAGGACCACACGGGGATCCCTGCTACACAAGATCGGCCTGACCTGGATAGACCGAATATGTTATCACCCCAGGTATTCCCACCCTTACTATCGAGCGCTCCTTCCATGTACAACCGTATCAATAAATAATAGGTTTTCGAGGACATCTAGAAAGGTGATAATATACCCTTGGGTGCGACCCACTTAGCCTTACTGCGTCTCACCTGTTTTAGTCATTCCCGGTTGATGAGATTCGAGGCTAAGCGTTACCTTTCAAGAACAATTTGTCTTAGAATGCTCATTGCCCTCCAATGATGAAGTTCTGATATCATTCATCCATACAAGTTGTCTGGGTCTGGACAAGCCAAATCACCGTCTTCGTCATCTTCATCGTATTCATTCGTTATGTTCAAACCGGACCGAAGTGGTTTTCAGATAATTAAATCTGACCCCGGTCTCGTCGAAACAATTAAAGAAATTGGCCAATATTGATAATCGCTTATTTTGCTATCAAATAACATCCATAAGAAGTCACTAGGCCCAATTTTTTAAATCTTCAAAATATTTATTTCAAACAACTTATATATATATATATTCAATCTCTTTGATATTTCTATATTTGAAAATAAATTTCAACACTAGTATCCATAATAGGATATTTCACCATTTCCAATACTTAGAAATATTTCCACTTCCATATTTAGAAAATATTTCTTTTCCATATCTTTACCACCAAACATATTTTTCAAAAATCCTTCCTTTCAATACTTAGGAAAAAATTTATATGTATAATTTCCAAAATCTTTTATAAGATTTAACTTGGAAATATTCCACAACTTATCTCATAAGTTTTCGAAATTTTTAATAAATTCCTCTTACGGTTTCCGAACCGATTATACTTATTTATAATCCCGATGAACCATTTTTATCTCCTTTAAATGAATTCACATTCTTCTTGAAGTCATCGCATCTAAGCATTTAAAATTATCTTAAGTCACTATAATCCTGTTTACAAGATTTCTCTTATAAAATTTCCTCCCTTAAAATAAAACATATCTACACGTCTCGAGAGAATTTTATAAATAAATTTTTAAACCTTTCAAACTATGTATACTTAAGATCGTTTTTAAAGGGTAATAATTTATTTTTATTTTTAAAATACTTTTAAGTTATTATTTAGAATATTAAACACTTTTTAATAAACCGTCAGCAACTCATTTAAATGAAACAAATCAATTTACAAAGCTGATTACAAAAGTTAAATATTTTATTTCAATAAATATTAATTATTTGAAAAATCCATTTTCCAAAGTATTCCAATACTAATTAGCTTAAAATTTCATAGTTTAAATAGTAAAGTTTGCCAAACAAACTTAACTTGTTAAAAAATATTTTAAAATCTCGATAGCCAGTAACTTCCTCTCGATTCCACAACATATCGATTCATTTTTCACTTTTCCTAACCATTCCTATTTCAAAAATAAAATCTACTATCTTTCTCGACCCTGTTTCCAATTCTAACATAAATTCACCCTATGAATTTATATCCCCAATTATCAACTGATATTGAATTCCTTAATTTATAAACATCGTTTCTCAAATTTATAACCCCTTTGGTTTTACCGGTTTATAAAACAAACCTTATTTATAAAATTCCATTATATCCATTTATTTCTTATAAATTCTTTTTTTACTTCCAATCTATTTTAAATAATGGTTTTTACTCCTTTTTGTATTTTCAACAATATCATTTATAAATTCTTTTTTACAATTCATTTTTAAACATCTCCATTTACTAATTCGCAATAGTTAAGTATAACTAAACTCAATTTTTTTCTTTCCTAATTAATTTTTTTTAAATAACTCCTATTTCCAATATATATTTTTATAACAAATTCCTTTTAATCCCATAAATATTTAAAAATATATTTATAGTATTTGAATTATCAAAATACAAGCAGTGCTACAATAGCATCCAAAAATTTCAACCACTACAATAATCTATAATAGATTATTCTACACAAATCATATATCACTAGATATTATGATGAACAATAAATTTGAGGAATCCAATTGGATCCCTCCAACATGTTTCCTTGCATCCACATATGTTAATACAACATAAAAATAATACCTATCCCACTTCAAGGGGGATATCGTGATTTATAGGGTCATCCGCTATTATGTGGACGTGTAGCGTCTCATCCGCTGTAATGTGCAGGAATATAACTCCAAATGCTAACATATATGCTACTCTATATATATAGTCGTTCAACAGATAATTATAAGTTTATCAATCAATCAAGCATCCAATAATTTAAATTTTAAACATTTAAATTTAAATAGGGTAATCCAAATGAAAGAGAAATTCTCGTCTTGATTTTTTATTTTAAAATTGTTGATCGTTCCACATTATTTCCAGCTCGTATATTTCTCATCCACGAATCCAACTTGTCTTGTTTTATTTATTGGACCTCGAATAGATTTTATATGGATTAACAAACTTAAAATAAATTAATCGATGATTACTTAAATTTAAAAAGAATGTTTTCTAAATTAATATGCCTTCCCTAACGACCATTGCCCTCACTTGTCTGCTATTGCGACGGGACTAATCACCACGAGTTGACAAACCCCCCACCAGATCCTCCTCCATCATCGAGAACCACCTTTGGTCGCTCACCCAAGTCCACGTGGCAACCTTGCGACCTCCTGCCTCCACGGGAGCAATCCACCACCATCGCCACCTCGCGACCATCTCCCCACTCGACCATGCCTACCCACGACCCCGACCACACTCCAATCGAACCCAATCTTAATGCGAAACCCAGCAGAGCCTCGACTTCCAACCATCGCCACTACCGCCTCCAATTGCCAACACGATCCACACCACACCCTGGCATCGCGACCCAATCCTCATGCTCAGCCATGCCACGATGACTACCACCACCCCACGTCTTACCCCAAATCAACTCTAGGATATCGCTGCTTCGCCATCGCGATGTCGCCGCACTCAAGTTTGAACCCAAAAAATCTCGACTGAAACAACATCGAGCCATGCCGTTCAATTTCGAACGCGACTTGATTTTCTAAGAGCGATATTAGTTTTTTTCATTCGAATTTTAGTATTCAAATTATTTTAAATTTTCGTTCCGCCATTTTTTTCTTTGTTTTCGTTTGAAATGAAATTGAATTGAAATAATAAGAAAGAGGGCAATGTGATGTAATGAGGAAAAGAACTCGTATGTGGTGGTAGCGTGCTCAAGACAGTAAGCCAGCTTTTGATTTTGAATTTTATCCGTTTTTATAAATATATATTATTTTAAATTTCAAACCATCTCAATCTCGTAACCCAAAATCTCGAATCTCTATCGAAGTGTGCCACTAAACGTTTATAATGTTATACCCTTATTCCAAACCTAATGAAAAAGGTTTCGAGTCTTAATTCGATCATACGGAGATGATAGCTTTCGAACCCAATTACTATATCACATATCGCTGTAAATTTCAACGCGTTTCTATCACTATGACCAAACTATAACTCAGACCACTACGAAATTTGAAATCTGATAATAATACAATATTACGGATCCAATGGAACTTCTTTCACCGAATTCCGAGACTATGCCTCGGAAGTCTATTTTTGATTGTCAATTTAAAAAAGCTATTTTTAAAATTGAATAGATCACTTTTAAATTCAATTTTAAAACTTTTATTATCTTCATTATTGTCACTATGAATTTTATAAGCCAAAGTATTTTTATCGAGCTTAAACCCAAGATATAATAATCTAACAAATATTCAATTATAAGAATTCAAAAATTAACTTATCCAATAAATCGCTATACTTAAATCCTGAATTTATTTTATAAATAAAAAAACAAATTTCCATATTCAAAGTTAATCTATGAATTCAAATTAATTATTTAAAACAATTTAAATATTCCAAATCAAACGTCGGAAAAATCCGGGTCGTTATAACATATATATTAAACCTCACTTGCATTTACGCATTAAGACCATATAAGGAAAACTCTTTATTTCACCTTTAATTATCGATTAATTTCCATAATTATCCATAATTTCCTTTCTACGGGGTTTATTTCTATTTATTAACCTATTTACAACTATTACTTACATGTTATTATTATGTTTATACTTAACGTAACTTTTAGGCTAACTAATTTATAAAAATATTCTTAATCATGTTAAAAAATATTGTTATACTAAGCCTTCCAATATGAGTTATCGAGATAATTTTAGTATCGAGTTCCATTATCCATACAAATCTCGATTTAACCCAATAGACTACACAAGAGTTAGTATCACAATCCAAAGTTAGTAAACGAACAAACCTGTAAATCTATTCAAAAGAACGGAATCAAAATATCCAAATTATTTTAATTTAACATAGTAGAATTAGCGCCTCTATTTCAAGGGAACAAATTTTGTAATAAATCCTTTATATTCTATTCGGATTTTACTTTTATAAGGTTATGGTGAAAAGGGTCCATTTTCACTTAAATTACGTCAATAGACGGTGCAAATTAGAGAAAGAAAAATCCATATTTTGTACATTCTTTCCAACTTTTTTTCCTTGTTGAATCCTTTATCATAAAAAATAGAATTTGGACGAAATTGAAGAGAACATAGATTATTTATATTACAATAACATATTATATGCTACTATATTAACATAAAATAATTATAATTCCAATAATCCAAGAATTTGACAATTTCAGGGGAATATTAGGGTTTTAGATTTAGGATTTTCGTACACAAAATTCACCAAAGAATAAAATAAATCCTAACTTTTACTAAACAAATTAATAAAATGTGTAAAATTAAAAATTCCTTATTGATAGCTTTTCTCGGGTTCCTTTGGAATCGATTCCAGGCTTTTACTTATACCCTCTTCCAATTATCTTTTGTTTAATTTTCAGCATACAACCATTCAATTGTGTGTGTGTGTGTGTGTTAGATTCATAATTCATAGAATAGGGACGAATAGAAATAAAGGCGGCGTTTCCCTAGCGTTTCTATCTTTTGTGAATAAAAATAAGGTGGCTAGCCTCTTATTTATAGTGGTTAGAAAGCGTTTGAATAGTGGAATCAAAGTTAGTTTAATATAATAAAATCCGGGTTGTTTGGCCTAGCAAAACCCTAATCGACTTACTTTAGCTGGTCGACCGGCCTTCTTCCTTTGGCCAATATTTATTACTAACATTAAATTTTTTATATCATATTATATATTTCTCTATATAACCCTACCATTAATGTTTGCTTAACGTTCCATTGTTTATTACCCTTTTAAATTTCAAATGTTAACGTTTATTAATTTTTAAATTTGAAATCATTTGAATTATATTAAATTCAAAAACTTTGAATGTCAATAACTTCGTGAAACTTTATATATGAAAGTTGATTAAAAAATCACCACGAACGCAATGGTGTAAATTTCATGGACAAATTCAAATGTTTTTGAAATTCTTGATTTTAGCCTTATTATTAATTTATTAACTCCTTATTAATTTATATGGGGTGTTATAACAATGGTGTTCTATTATCAACGTTATTTTCTGTTATAGATATTATATATGAAGTGCTTATTAGTTACATACACAGACATATATTTATGTACGTAAACATGAAATAATAATTTGGACATTATTTCTTTAGTTTCAATAGTTTATAGACCAAAACTAAACTGATAGTGAATTCAATTTGCTTTTTAATTACTTTGAAATTAGTCTTTTATTTTAGTATATAGACCGATTAAAGTTTGTAATCTCTCATAGTTCGGTCCTAAATAGATGTTGCATCCTAGCTACATTTGGATGTGAAGATCGAATAAAGATTGAATTCAAGTCTTTAAAATTCAGTATGAACTTGGACCAAAACATCAGCCTTTAAATTTTGAAACTGAAATGTAAGTTTCAATTTTTTTACGATTGGAGATTCGAAGACTGAAGTTTTTGTTTTTGAACAGCCTTTAAATATGATTTAAAAACTGAATTACTTGATTAGAAATTGAATTTTTTGTCTCTAATTCGATATTTTTGGTAATGAATTAACATTATGGTATGGACTGAAAAAACATGCAAAGCGACACAATTTAATTATCAACGATATGTTATTATAGTAAACTTTTGTGAGTATTGATTGAAAATTTTCTATTATAATCATTTTGTTTTCTAAAATATAAAATATAATTCATCAACAAAACATGTGAAACCAATTTCCTTATTTGAGGGGATGAGCAACGCTTAATTCTTAAATTATAAATATATTTCTAAAATGATAAATCCTACGTAACATTAAGATGCATGTAAAACATATTGCAGGAAATGTTATGTGCTATTATTAATAGTTTAACTTTACAAAATTATTTTTAAAAAAAGAAAAGAAAAGTAAAGCCAAGATTATATTTGAACCATGCATTAATGGAAAAGAAATTAAGATTGTATCATAACATTAGAATTAAATTTATCATTTTTAATAGAGGGATCACGGGAGTCCAAAATCATAAAGGCAAAACATTGCACAATCTTAACTAAAATTCAAAATAATTTGTATTTTTCCTTGATGGTACATATAGGTCTAAAATGACCTACATGATTATCATCAAGCACCGTATTAAGCATAATGGTAACATACATGTAAGAAATGTTAGTAATTTAAATATGCGAGTCATAGGTGTGAAATAAAATATGTTATGATATTTTGGTGTAAAGCCTAATTAATGAGATCAAAGAAACTAATGAAACATTTAAGGCATAAGGATGTAACTCTCATGGCAAGATGTATAAAGACCTTAGCAATTTTCAATTTGTTAAAGGGCCAAACTGAAAATACCATACTACTACATATATGGGGTTACGGTCCTAAATTTCATACATTTAATCCTAAACCTCTTCTAAATTGAAATACTAATATAGGCTTGTGGTAATTTTGGATGATTAGATCCAAAATCATCCTTTCAGATCCATCTCTTTCTTTAAATAGTTTATGAAATGAGGTATACTTTCACAACCATTTATATTACATTTCTTCTCATTGAATTATATAGCTCACTTCTTTCAGAATTAGTATTTTTTCAATAGCTCATTCTAAATTTATTCATAATTAGAATTTTTATGCATTTTTATGAATAGTTTTGAATTGTACTTCATTTAGAAGTCAATAAATTCATGTGATATCGTACCCAAATTTCGAATCTGCTTGATTTATTTATTAAGTATTTTTTTCTACTCATTCTAAATTTTCTCTAGGATAAACCTATTCATTTTTTTGTGAATTAAAGGTAGATTTATAAAACTCTTTTAGTATAGGAAGACAGATCTACATAATCCAAACATTAAATTAAAATTTTGACCTTATTTTTTTGATAATAATCTAAACTGCACAAAATTTCAAAAACAACTTATATCGGTTAAAACATCTACATATTCGTTATTGTTTATTTTGTAAATAAGCTACGAATTTTGATATGAAAAATAGTTTGGATTTGATATGTATAATTATTTTTCATAATGATTATTAATGTTATGGATAATTTTATATAATTTTGAACCATCTATGCAAAAAAAATCAGTTTCTATGATTATGTCACTTTACTTAAATTTTAATTGAGTAATATATACATATATAAGATATTTTAGTTATTTCAAAATTTTGATTAGTTAGAAATAGATCTTGTTCCTTTAAGGTGTTGATGTTGATTTTGTTATTGAGTAATATCAACCCTAGATCTGAGATGAGGTTGTTTTGCCTTAAGTAATTTAGTTAATCTATATATTTGCAATGAAATCAATTTATTATGACACTAGTTTGAATTTTCAGATGTAACGATACGCCTTTTCAACCCCTAAACATCGACACTAACACATACATAGTATTCACATGTCGAGCATCCAAGTTTTGAAAAGATAGAACGTTAGAGTAAAAAAAAGAAAAGAAAAGGAATAAGAAAGAGGAAAATAAAAGAATTAGAATTTCATAGTAGAATGATAACATATAATATCAAAAGATAATAAACAAATCTACTCTAATATATATAGCATTTTAGAGTTATTAATCAAAGTACTATCATCATTCTAGGAAGCTGTAACAGCATGTTTTTACAATTGCTGATATATGTACCAAAAGTAATGCAACGAAAATATGAATACTATGGTAGGTAAACATATGGCTCCTCTCCAAGAGCTCAATAAACATAAAGGAAAACCTACTTTTTTAAAACTTCTCAAAAGATCACTAATGAAATAAGGGAAAAATAAAACCACGGATCAGACATAAGTCAGGTGTGAAAAATTCAAGAAATATGCTGCCAACATAAATCAGGTGAAGAATATAATAAGAAAATAGACGTTATGCTTACCACGATCACACCACAACAACAATAGTTATACAAACAAAAACGCCGAGGCGCATTTACGTGATGGATTTTCCATGAAGACCACCTTAGTAAACTACCGCCTGATCTCCTATGACAAGGGTCAGAAGTTACCTTCCAAGCATCATAAATCTTTAGATAAAATATACCATAAGGGAAACACAATAGGCCCAACGTACTTTCATGAACACATCGACCAAGTATCTGCAACTCGCCGTGCGAAACATCATTAAGCACACTCTACATAATAAAGTTGATGTACTCCCTTCAGTTAGCTAAACACTATTTGATGCATTATACTCTATCTTTAGACATTTCCAAGTGGTTGTAACGATCCAGAATTTTAATTAATTTTTAAATTTATAATTAAATTAATTTTTGATTTAAAATTGTGAAATTAAATGATAAATTGATTTGAGTTTTTCCAAATTCAAATAAAATATGTTATTTATTAATAAAGAAATGTTTCTTTTATAAAATTTTTTAATTCAATAAGGAGTTATTTTTAAACAATATTTATAATAAAATGTCTTTACAAATGAATCCTTATTTTAAATAGAAATTTTCATTTCAAATTTATTTATAAATATATATGTGTGTGTGTGTGTGTTCAAAATGAAGTCTTTCAAAAATGTTTAAAATAAAATAAACTTTATAAATATTAAAGCATAAGTATAAATCAAATAATGGTTATAAACATAAGCATAACAAAAAAAAAATATTTAGCATACAAATACATATCATTTCAGCTACCTAGTAGGATATAAAAACATGATCAGGCAACAATAAAATAAAAGCTGCCAGACAAATAAATATTTGTATGTTGCCTGTGAAGTTTGAAATGCAAAGCTAAGAACAAAGTAATATAAAAATATCTATGAACACATAATGTAAGTATGTAAGCTTGGGAAAATAAAGATAATAACACTTAAGAATAAAATTTATAATGTAATTGAAACAAAAGTATATATATGAACTTAGGCATAAGCAAGACAAAGACAAAGACAAAACAAAGAAAAAGTATGCAGCCTGTAAAAAGAAGTATGTAAGGCAAGAATAAAACAAGAAGAAGATATATATATCAGGTTAGTCAACAAGCAAGTACATAATATCATCCCTAAGCACATACAATATCTCTAGCCACAATGTATATCATATCAGCCATTAATACGAGTAATATCAGCCAATATACAAGGAAGAAAAATAACACCCTGTTGTACAAACATTATAATATCACCACCCTGTACAAAAAAACCGTATACCCCATTTCCATATATTATCATCAGTTCGTCCATAAGCTTTGAAAAACTGAAGTAAATATAATTTCAAACTTAAAAAAAAACTTCAACATAAATTACAATTCAAATCGATACAAATCTCAAGCCACAGAAGCAAAGAAGAAGGATTCAGTTGCAAATTTCAAAGCCCGTTGCAAACAAATCTGTTCTTTCTTCTGAACCAAGTGAGCAACATTACTTTAAAAAAAAAACTTAAATTAAATCTGGGTGCATGCTATTCCCTGAAATAAATGTGTTTATGTGAAATTTTCTGACATTTTCCATGAATGTGTATAAAGTGTATATGCTGTTGAGTATCAGTGTCTTTTGTTTGTTCCCAGGCTCAAGTTTAAAAATCAAAGATTTATATTCTCTTGATCTAATCACTGATAGAAGAAGGTATATAAATAATAGATGTTTGTTTTATCCCAAACTCAGGATTAAACATATATTTAAGCTTAAATAGTTTGTTAATAGTTCTGGGAAATCAAAGAACTGTGAAATATTCAATCTTAGTAAAATTTCGAATATCTTAAATCATGAATTGAGGTATACAACTCGAATTCTTATTAAAAAATACAATTTTTAAAGAAAGATTTATAATTTTTAGATCAAAGGCGAGAGAGTAGTTTGGGTTTGCTTTGATTTCATATTTTCGTCGATTTCTGGTGGTCCTCTGGTACGTGGTGGAAGAAAACTGTGTTGGTGGTGGGCGAGCCTACGGTGAGTCGAGGAAAAATAGTGGGGTGGTCAGTAGTTGAACGTGGTGGCGAGGGCAAGCTTTGGAAGTTTGGAAACCTAATTTTGTCGAGACTTGATGTTCCTATTCGTTCGTCCTCTCTGGTAGATCGAGTCGCACGCGCTTCGGGGAGGTGGAAGAGGGGAGATCGACGAGTGCTTGGCCGGAATTATAGACCTTCAGATGGTCGGAGTTGCGAGCACGAGGCGTTGACAAGTGGTGTGGTGTTTACTGTACGTGTTTTCCAGGTTTCAATATGATGCTCGTTTTTCGCTTTCAAATGTTTGGGTAGGTTCAGGTAGTCGGGGGATGGTCTGAGGTGGGTTGGTGACTTGTTCGACCTAGTGGCGATGTCCGGAGGGGGGCGACGGAGTGGTGCACGTGCACTGTGCATTCTAAAGTTCTGGTGAACATATTGTTTTAGGTTAGGAGTTGAACTCGAGTTTACTCGAGTAATCCCTGTATTTGACTCAAAGTATTCGAGTATTGGACCCAAAGCAAAATAGGTTAGTCTTGGGTATGGGAAATTCCAGGTTTAAAAAAAAACAGAACCCGCTCTGTTGTTTTATTTAAAAAGAAATTTTAAATTTAATTTTAAAATTACGAATCAAGTTTAACTGAGGATTATAAATCAAAGCTTTAATGACAATCTAAGTGTAGTTTGAAACTTAGTTAGAAACAAAGTTCAATTTATTTCAAATTTGTTTTCATTATCTTAAAGTGTTAAGCAATTTAAAAATAGATTTAAATTTTAAAAATGAAATTTGTAAAGGAAGGATTTAAACAAAGATAAAATTTTAAACCTGGATTGAAAGTTGAAGTTGAAATGAAATCAAGTTTATAACTTGAAATGTTAAAACAAGTTTAAATATTAGAGTATAATTTTAAAATGTGAATTTTAAAGACACGTGGATTTAAAAGCAAGTTCAAAAATCAATGTTTTCAATATATTTGTGAGCGTTAACTAAATTATCAATAAATATGAATTTTATGTTAAGTAAACAAAGATTGAATGATTTGAAATTCATTAACTATTAAATTAAGTAGAATTGATAGTTAATCTTTTGTATCAATTAACTTAGTAATTTCAAGTTGAATTTTTTTAGGTGAAGTTAAGTTAAATAATTAATTAAGGAACAATTATATTGTGACTAAGAACTAATTAAGTTACAATTGACACTCAGTTAATTGAATAATCAGGATTAACTAATGAGTTCTTAATGGTTAATCAATTTATAATCAACAATGATTAATATAAGTAGATTTCTTCAGCAAAGAAATTAAAGAATTTTTTTTATCGTTAATGAATGTTATTAACTAAGATTATTTAAATAATTAATTAATGTGATTAATTGTAACAAACAATTGGATTAATTAATTAATGATAATCATTTATGAACTTGTGTAAGTAGAATTACTCTATGGAAGTGATTAAGTAACTAATTTGTTATTGTAATTAATTAAGAACAGTTAATTAAGAATTAAAAATTAATTAAGGATTAACTAATGATTAATTAAAGGATAGTTTATTAAATGTTTTTAATTAATTGATTATTAGTTTACCATGACCAGCAAATTTATTCATAGAACTTAATCTGATTTAAACCCATCAGATGATTAAATTGACCCTATTTATGGGTGTTTGGATTTTATTGGATGTTGAATTGAGTTAATTGTCAAATGGTTTGATATCCCTAATATGTGATGCTTTGTGATATATTCTGATTGTGTTGTGATTTGTAATTCATTTATCTAGGATGAATGTAACTTATTATCTTTTTTTTTTTTGAAAATTGGTTAAACTTTATTTCTACATATACAGGCCGAAGCCCAACTGTTTACAGTGAATAATACTCTAACTGTTTACAATGATTAATACTAAATACAAAACTCAAACATTCCAATTCTAAACTCCTCTTTAAGCAAGCTTTTAGTCAGTAATGGCGGCTCCCGAATCTCTGCTAGAAATCCTTCATCGTCTGCCTTCCACTTCCACTTCTCCAGTAGTGATTTTTCTTGTCCCTTTAGGCTGGTAAGCAATTTCTTGTTGATTATCAGAATCATCATTTTAACATCACGATCTATTTGTGCATTCACTGATAGAATGTCTGTCTCTTTTCTGTTAAAAGCCCTGTTGTTCCTCTCACGCCAGATGTTCCAAATGGTAGATGCGAAGCAAATTTTGAATATTTCTTGCAGAAGATTCGTACAATTTCTCCAATTGTTCAGGTAACAAATTTCCTCTTTTATTGTTTTAATTTCAGTCGATCCCGTACATTTCTCTTTCTGATGTTTCCAAACTAACTTTGTGAAAGTACACTCAAAAAATAAGTGTTCATGACTTTCAATCTGTTCATTACATAATCCGCATGTGTTTTTTCTATAATTCCCCAATTTTTTAGCCGATCTTTTGTGGGAAGTCTGCCAAGGATGGCTTTGTATGTTGTATGGGTCATTTTTGGTGTAAATGATTTACTCCAGATAAAACTATACCACTCAACTTTTTGATGCTTAGATCTGACTTCCTCCATTATTTTACTGAATTGAAACTTGCCTGTCTTAGAATGTTTCATGCTCCACTCATCACACAATTTTCCCTGCATATATGGGAAGGTTCTGAATTTCCTATGTATAATTCCTTGCAACAATTTGTTTTTCACATTTCCACACTCCTCCTTCCATTATACTTGAAACAACATAGTTTGGTTGACCATAGTCTGAGAAACTTTCCATTCCCAACCTGTCAATTAGGCTTTTACCATTATACCATGGATCTCTCCAAAGATCAGTTGTATTACCATTCGCTATTCTCCTTTCAATCAAAGGTTTCAATAATTCTCTGTGTTTCATGATATTCTTCCATATTACAGATGCATTATTATCTATTGTATCTGTCCAAAAGTTTGTTTTAATGTATCTAGATCTCATCCATTTTGGCCATAAATTGTCTGATGATATTATATTCCATGCCAATTTGATGCCATAGACTTTTTTGAGTTCAAATAGATTTTTAAGTCCTACCCCACCTTCCTTTTTTGAAGTCTTTGTAGCTGATTTTGTGAAATTTCCCCCTCCAAATGAAGTCCGCACAAACTGAATTTATTTTCCCTAGAGAACAATCTGGAATCTGAAAAGTTTGGAGCCAGTATCTGACTTTAGAAGTGATCACTGTGTGGACTAACTCAACCCTTCCAGCAAATGATAAAAGTTTGGATCTCCATCTCTGTAATTGCTCTCTTATTTTGTCTATCAGTTTTGCACATTCTTTATCTGTAATTGAATTATTAGACAATGGTATGCCCAAATATTTAACTAGGAGAGTCCCTTCTACTACTCCAATTCTGTTTATCAGAGTCTGCATGTTTTTGCAATATTGTTAAAATAACATTTAGTTTTGCCTTCATTAAGTTTCAGTCCTGCAACCTTTTCTAATTTATGGAATACTTCTTTAAGCTCATCAATTGCATATGTAGTAGCTTTCATGATATAATGTAACTTATTATCTGTGATACATACATACATACATACATACATACATACATACATACATACATACATACATACATACATACATACATATATATATATATATATATATATATATATATATATATTTGTGTGTGTGATCTGTGAATGAAGATAAGCATTATAGTTTATATCGCTTATCAGATATATTGTTGTATTTGAACCTGTGCTAATTGATGATGTTATTGCACTATTGTTAGTTTGAATAACTTGATTAAGTTTTGGAATTTAAATAATTTTATTTAAACTTAAATTCAAAATTTGAAATTGAATTCTACGTTTGGAAACAAAGGACTAAAGATGTTATACCGGTTACGTATTGATGCAGCTCAAGTTAGAAGAGAAGAGATAAGTCGTACACGACTTAAGGAGGAGTTAAGTCGTCCACGACTTAAGATGGAAGATATAGGTCGTTCCCGACCTAAGGAGTTACGTGGGGGGAGAGATACGAGTTAATGAAGAAGATTTAAGTCGTTTCCGACCTAACTGGAGACCAGAGGGGAAGTTGTACCGAGTTAACAAAGATTTAAATCGTTTCCGACCTAACTGGAGACCAGAGGGGAAGTTGTACCGAGTTAACGACCTAACTCTAACTGGTTACGACTTAACTTAGTTGGACCATTGGAAGGTGCCGCTCCTTCAAGAATCTTTAAATCGGTCATGTATGTAAAGGTGATGTAATAAGTGTTGAGTCGTGTACGTTGAGTCGTGGTCGACATATGCTGAGTCGTTAGGTCGTATACGACCTAAGTGTTGTGATGAGTCTGTATTTCTTTAAGCCATGTGTTTAAGTCGTCTACGACTTAAGTGTTGAGTTGCTGTGTTGTGCCTATGCTAAGTCATGAGTCGGTGAAGCTTTGAGTCATGTGTGTTGTAAAGAGGTTGGGTCGCTCTTGTGATAAGTCGGTGCCGACTTAAGGAGTCGTAAGTCGTATACGACTTAAGGGTCAGGGTGTGAAACTTCTATAAATAGCGAGCGTGTTGTAACTTTTTGGGGGTGGTTGATTTTTGTTGAATAAAATTCTTGTTGATTGTTGTGTGCTTTCATCTAAATTGGTAGTTGAGTGTGATCTCCTATCTCCACTTTCGGTTATTCGAGTGCGCTCGAATCAACGATTGTTGAAGCCGATTCGCGGAATCAAGTGCTCTTGATCAACGCTTGAAGAATTGAAGATCTTCTTTCACGGTATTGTGCGCGATCAACGTGACGAGGATAGCTAGAATTCGGTATCTTCGGATCAACGAATTTGGGCATTTCAGTATTCATCAATCCATCAATTGCTACTTTCATCGATCTATATCGTTTTGTTATTATCCGCTGCGTCATTTTGGTATCAGAGCTAGAATTAGCCAATCATAGCTAAGCCGAGTCTTGGAGCCAAGGAGTTTGAAGTTGGTGTTCATTGTGTTCATCTTGAAGTTGCAACAAGTTATAAGTTCTCGATCCATTTCAATTTGGATCAAAGTTGGAAAGGTGTTTGAGTGAAGGCCGAGCATAACTTTGTGTTAAGTTTGGATCGTGCATCATTTTGGTATCATTTGTTGAAGGTAGGCCGTGTATACTTGTGAGAAGTAGCCGAGCCTTGGTGAAGTTTGTTTGAAGTTTGAAGCCGTGCTTTGTTTGTTTGTGAAGTTTGAAGATTTTGTTGAATCAATCATGCCGCCGAGAAGAGCTAATCGTCATCAGAATGTTGAAGTGTTGTATAGAAGATAAGAAGCCGAGCAAATGGAACAACGTATTAATGAGAAGTTTGATGAAGGCATTGGAAAGTTAGAGAAGTTGATGAATGATTTTAATCAAAATCAAAGGAGGAGATCACCAATCTCGAACCATGGAGGAAACAGAGTTTCGCCATCGGTTACGAAAGCGAGAAGGGTATCACTGCAATCTTTTAGAGAGAGAAGAGAAACATCAATTTCATCGAGAAGAGATCACCATGACTATGGACATGAAGAGAGAAGAACTCCACGTGAGTTTGAAGATGAACCATGTAGAGATGAAGAGAGACATGGTAGAAGAGACATGCGTGATCAAGGGGATGTTGATCGTCGAGATCGATATAGACATACATTTGATTTAAATGAAGAGGGTGATAGAGCTAGCATTCATTATCGAGATCGAGACCAAGTTCGAAATTCATATCGAGATGTAGATGATGATCGTCGATGGGAATCGGGTATGAAGATGGAAATTCCAGAATTCAAGGGTGGAATGGTAGCAGAAGAATTTCTTGATTGGTTGTCTAATGTCGAAGAGATCTTTGATTACAAAGAGGTTCCGGAGAATCGTCGAGTGAAGTTGGTTGCTACTAGGTTGAGGGGGAGAGCTTTAGCGTGGTGGCAGCAAACTAAACTTACGAGAGAGAGAATGGGGAAGTCAAAGGTTGCGTCTTGGGATAAGATGAAGAAGTTGATGAGAGCTACATTTCTACCTTACAACTATCAATCACTTATGTACCAGAGATTGCAGAATCTAAGGCAGGGGACGATGTCAGTCAATGATTATGCTGATGAATTTTACCAACTCATTGCCAGGAATGATATTATGGAGATAGAAGAACAGCTGACTGCTAGATTTGTTGGAGGATTGCGAATGCAGATCCAGGATATGGTTAATATGTTCGATCCAAGATCTGTAGCAGAAGCACACCAGAAAGCGTTGGCTTGGGAGAAGCAGGGAAGGCGTGGAGGTGGTGTATTTACTAATTCTAACAATCAAGTGAAGGGTGTTAGTGGAAGTTCTAATGTCCCTAAAGCTGTCGCAAAACCAGTTGTGAAGGAGGTTGAGAAGACAAAGGTTAATAGCAGTTTCAAATGTTACAATTGTCAGGAGTTGGGTCACAAAAGCAATGAATGTCCGAAGCCTAAGAGGAGAGCAATGGTTGCAGAGAATGAAGAAGAGGATGTGGAAGTCGAATGTTCTAATTCACCTTATGTTGAGGAGGAAGAAGAGTTGTCCGGAGATGAAGGGTGTAATTTGATGATGAGGAGAAGTTATATGGCACCGAAACAAGAAGAGGAAAACAGTTGGTTGAGGAATAACATATTTCAGTCCACATGCACTATTTTGGGAAAGATTTGCAAGTTCGTCATTGATGCTGGGAGTTGTGATAATATTATCTCTACAGAAGCAGTAAAGAAGTTGAACTTGAAAAGTGAGAAGCATCCTAAACCGTACAAGCTAGCATGGTTAAGGAAGGGTGGTGAAGTGAAAGTTGGACGAAGTGCCTGTGTGAATTTTTCAATTGGGAAGAAATACAAAGACGAAATTTGGTGTGATGTTGTAGACATGGATGTGTGTCATCTGTTGTTGGGCAGACCATGGCAGTTTGATAGAGCAGTACAACATGATGGACGTGCTAATAGCTACAGTTTCATGTTTGAAGGTACTAAGATCACTTTAATACCCAAGAAGCAACAACAGAAGGAAAGCAAGTTGGAGGAGATTGAAGAGCTGAAAACTTTGCTATCTTTGAAGGAGTTTGTTAAAGAAGTTGAAGAGGAGCCTGAAGTCTATCTGTTGATTGGACGAGAGAGTCATGAAGAGGTTGAAATTCCAGAAGAAGCGAAGCCAGTTTTGAAAGAATTTGAAGATGTATTTCTAGAAGAGTTGCCAACAAAGTTACCACCGTTGAGGGATATTCAACATCAAATAGATCTTGTTCCAGGAGCTGTGTTGCCACATCGACTGTTTGCACAAAAAATGGACAAACACCTCCATTCCGTATTATTTAGTTGATTATATGTTATTTTCAAGGTTTTAGGTTACTTATGCAAATATGTAAAAAGCAAGGACTAAAATGTAAAAGACACGCAGATTTATAGTGGTTCGGCCAAAACGTGCCTACGTCCAATTTATATGTTATTCTCTTTTTTCTTTCGGATTACAAGTACAAAGTTTTAAGTACAAGTATAAGAAAGTTGTTTGAAAGTTCCTTCCTTGCTTGAGCTCTCAAACTTGTCTGCCATTGTTGTACCCCTGCCCCTCTATTTATAGAATGAGGCTGGGGGCAGGGGTCATGGATGTATAGAGCTGCTAGCGGGACTGGGCTGAAGCAATCCGGTCTGGCACATCTGGTTCGGCGAAGCTTGGCTCAGCGGTGAGTGGTATGTCGTTTGGACCAGTGGTAGGTTGGACCGGCAGTAGTATGTTGAGGTTGGAGCTGGTCCGGGGGTAGCGTGGTTCGGCTATGCTTGGTTCAGTGGTAGCATGGTTCGGCTATGCTTGGTTCGGCGGTAGTAGGGGGAGATGGTTGGTTCGGTGGCATGTGGTTCGGTGGAGCATGGAAGTGGCAGGTAGTGGAGCGAGCTAGTTCGTCATTGAGGTGGTTTTGGACCGGTGATGCAAGTGGTCTGGTCTTGGTGGGCGAGGGTTTGGTTCGGCCTCCCTGGATATGGTTGATTCGGTGAAGGCGCGCGGAACCCTGGTTCGGCATCGGTGAGGCATGCTGGTTCGGTGATGGCGATGGAAGGAGCCTGGTTCGGCTATGGGGGGATGGCTGGAGGTTTGGCTCCTTCTTTCCCTTTGGTTCGATGGGGTTGGAAACACACCCAACATTTGCCCCCCAAAGTGGGGCATATGCCAACATATGTCGCGCTTTGTTTTAATGGGATAGTCTCGTTCGGTTTTCAGCGCCGAGCCATCTGGTCCGGTCGTGGATGGTTGTCTATAAATAGGGGCCATGTGCCTTCGTTATTCCTTACCAACCGAGCCAAAAACTTTGCCGAATCAAATTCTCATCTCTGCCGAATCAAGGTGTTAGCCGAACCAGGTGAGACCCTTTGCCGCCGAATGAACTTCTGTTCTGTACTACTGAATGTACTCAGGACCTTGTGTACCGAATGATATTTTACCGGATGAACCGAATGAGCCTGAGGGTTGAATGCCGAATGAGATAATGCGTTCGAATACCGAATGGAATTATCAGCGGATGAGCTCGTGGAGTGTAGTGTCGAATGAACTCTCGCCTTGATTTACCGAATGAACTTAAGGGCTTTTAATGCCGAATGAAACTTGGAACCTATTTGTTTATATTTCCATACTCCTTGTTCTAATACCATATTTTTCTGTGTCGCAGACAAATGTCTCGCAAAGCGGAAACTCGATCAGATAGTAAGAAGTCCAAGGATAGAGGAGAGTCTTCTTCCGTGCCCCTAGCCCAGTCAGGACCGGAGCGACATGGACCTGCCCCGAGGTCGTTAGTGGATGGGTATGGTCCCCAGGAACTTCTGGTTTTCCCTCCCGATTGCTTTCCTAGCTCCCTAAAGGAGGAGCAACTTGATGTTATATCTCGTTCTTTCGGGATAGATAGAGTGCTTATACGGTTGCCGGGGAACGGAGTGATGCCGTACAATTCTCCTGAAGGATATTTTGCGTACAGTAGGTACCACTGCATGTGTGGTGCTATCCCGCCTCTCAACGCCTGGATAGTTAGCTTTATCACATATCTGAAGGTGGCTCCATTCCAGCTTCAGCCTAACTCCTATGCCATTCTAGTGAGTCTTTTCGTCGTCTTTCAGAGGAGATATGGGCGTCCCCCTTCCAACCGGGAGATCCGGTATCTGTACAACTTGAGAGGCTACAAAAAGGGGTCTCCATATATCAGTTTGGAAGCGGCCGTGCCGTTCAAGCCTGTTCTGGATTTGTACTCAAAGTTCAGCATGTTCAAGAAGGAATGGTTCTTCATTAGGGATGACTCTGTTTCTTTCCACCTTTTCACTTCCGGCTGTAAGTTGAACTTCATTTATATTTTTCTTGTCCCGATCACAATGCTTCTTCTTATACGCTTTTATTTCTTGCTAGCAACAGGTGTTTTTGAGGTCGTGGAGACTGATTCCTTGGCTCGGATGGCTACTGAAATAAAGGCCATTTCGGGAAGGGATAGATCGGCTTCTTTCCTGATCAGGAATGCCACTCTCCTGGAGTATAACTTGATTCTGCCACATCAATCTGTGGTTAAACAGAGAGATACAGCCGAGGAGAGGGCTGCTAATGCTAAGGATGGGGCTACTGCGAAGAGCAGAAAGAAGAGACCTTTCTCGGTGCCTTCAGCCGTTGGGGGAAAGAAACTTAAGAAGTCTGATGGACCCTCTCCCAGTACATGTCCAGATATTCCGGAGGAGGAAGGTGGAGAGGAGGAAAGAGACGAAGAGGAGAGCAGAGGAGATGGAGAAGGTGAAGGACAGGGTGGTAGTGGTGTCGGGGCTTTGTCTTCTGAGCAGGCAGGGGAGATCCAGGAATGGACGGACGATGCCTTCCGCCAGGCTTTTGAAGGGTTGGAGGAAGGATCAGCCTCGGTGA
Source organism: Allium cepa (assembly GCA_030765085.1). Lineage (NCBI taxonomy): Eukaryota > Viridiplantae > Streptophyta > Magnoliopsida > Asparagales > Amaryllidaceae > Allium > Allium cepa. The sequence continues at coordinate 240,596,593 of CM060930.1, forward strand.
AGAAGACAAAGGAGGTTGATAAGGCTGGGGCTGGCGCCGATCCATTCCCTAAGAGTTCTTCAGCTTAGGTGGCTCCAGCGATTCAAGGTGAACTCTTGACTTCTGCAGATTCCATTTATGATAGGGACTTAGGAATATTTTATGGTTCGCTTCCGTCCTGGACGGAGATTCAGGACTTATTGCAGTATTCTCCTTCTCCGCAGGGTTTGTATAATAAATGTGCCTTCTCGTTCTTTTTAACTTAACATATTTCTCGGATTATGGGCTATTGTATGTTCGTAACACTTGTTCTTTATTACAGGCGTAGGCGAGGTGGCCAAAACTTCAGACGTTCGACACCGCCTTGAGCAATTCAAGTTGATGAGAGCTTCTACTAAGCCGCCAACTGGCCGTTCCGGGGATGTAGTTAAATATCGCCCTCTTCTTGGAGTCATTGAAGAAGATATCCAGCAGAGGAAGAGGAGGCGTTTCTTATTTGATTCACCACCTGGTCCTCGGTCTCCCATTCAGCCTCCCGAGATACTACGGAGAAGACCACGGAGTTTGTCCCCCCTCCGCCTCCTTCCGAGAAACCTACTGTGATCCGCATAAAACGTCCCGACGTGCCTCACAATCCCTTTGCCGGCCACCCGGATTTGGACCCAAGCCTTTAGGATATTTTGTTTGACGAGGCCACGGGCGAGCATCTTCTCCCCCGCAATCCCATGGTTCGGATTCTTGATGAGGCTAAGTCCCTAGATTTGGACCTGCTCACTACTCGGATAGCTGCCATAGGGGACGAAGCCAAAGCCAACATTGACCGGGTCGCGGAGGAGGTCAAGAAGTTGATGGAGCATCATGCTCGACCGGCTAGGGCTGGGAAGGAAATCGGAAGTGCTAACATCCGGCTGCGGCTACAGGTTGCTGATCAAGACAAGCAGCTTGCCGATCAGGCTATCCAGATTTCTCAGCACGAGGCAGCCTCCAGGCAGTTGAAGGCGAGTCTGGAAAAGGCCAGCAGGGCAGAATTGCGAAAAATGGAGGCTGCTTGCAAGGGGCGGATTGATATGGCCATTGCGACGGTGGACGAGGTTCGGAATGCGGATCTTGAGTGGATTGAAGAGTTGTCTGGGAGGCTTGAGGCCGCAGAGCTTGCTCAGGCCAAGCTAAAGGAAGAGATGGAGGAAATGAGGAGGTCTCTCCAGGCTGACCGCTTGAGATATCGATCGGAGAGGGATGTTGCCGTTGCTAAGTTGTTGTCCTCCGAGGCCCGGGTGAGGGAGTTTGAGGAGAATGAGGGGATGATGGATGAGATGTTGCAGGATATGTACTTCCGTACCTGGAAGCAGGGTAATCTATCCTGGATGGATGACTATCTCGGGATCATGGCTAGGATATATCTCCGTGCTTTGGGGGAGGCCAAGGCCGATGCGGATAAGGAAGGTGGAGCGGCATTCAGGATGGACGTGGTAACCGCCCAGTTCTCAAAGGAGGAGAAGGTAGCGGTGAAGGAGGGGATGCGGCTGCTTGCTGCGGAGGAACCCGGTGTGCAGCTCGGGGATGAGGACCAAGAAGCGGGCGTCTGTGAGTTTTCCCTTTTTAGCTTTTCACAACTTGATCGTTCGCTGGTTATCTGATGGATTCTTCTTCTGAATTGGACAGGTGGGACCTCTGGTCAACACGCTGGGAGTTCCGATCCAGCAACCAAGTGGATTCCGAGAGCTGGTTCTGAGGTGTAGTGGTTAGCACTAATACAGCTGGTTACCTTTTGATTTCTTTTTATTGCTGTTCATGTTAGTCCAAAACATTGATGTAACTGTAATAATATTGTTTGTGATGAATGACTTTATGTAATTTCATAACATATGCTGATTCCTTTATGTTGGAATTTTATCGCTATTTTGTTGTGCTGTGTAAGTGATGTAACTATGCATGTTACTAGTTACTTGACTGTGCCTGATGCCAAGTTTTTTGCTTGAAGTATGGTTTTCTCATTTTGCAACGTGAATGTGATGTGTGAATATGAACTGCAGCTATGCATTAATGTATAGAAGTAGAAGGTACCGCCCTTCATGTTTCGGCTGTGGACGGCAACTTCGTGCGCCCTGTAAGACTAAGCACGGAATGTTGTTGAGTGTCTCGTTATCCGATTGTGAGTTTCTGTTCCCATTAGCGAACTTTCCCTATTTCATGTCCTGTACTTTCATGCACCGTTACGGAGAATAGGAGAAAAGTTTTAAATGAAATTGAAATATAGGAAAAGTAAAATTTCCAGTCACGGAAGGCCGTCGATGTGCTTAAGTTCGTGGCAAACGGGTTTTGTAGTCACTATCCCTAGCTGTGGGTCTTGGAGACATTTGTCACCCATCTTACGCCTACTGCGGGGAGTTTTCTTTTTTACCACAGCCGCACTTAAGACGCATCGGAGCCGATCGCACACAGTAACTACCCGGGCCATTATGGCCCGTAATCGTGGGTATTATTCGATTTACTGTGGCCGGCTAGCGTGGGGGCCGATCATCATCTGTGAACTGCCCCTGGCTGGCCACACCTTATGTTGGGGCTTATGATCGGTTCACAGTCGTCGGCGAGCCGAATCGCTGTAATGAGCTGCCATCGGCTATAGTCGGCCTTTTTATGATGACTTATACTCGGCTCATTACAGTCGGCTTTAAGGGCCGAGGCAAACAATGAGTTAACTCGCGGTAGAGGGATACCGGAGCAAAGTGTCTCATTGGCGAGGGCATAGGAGCGCAGCGTACCTGTTAGATTTTGTCCAGATGGAGTTGTGTTGTGAAGTTCTGGATTTAAATGTCATCTGCAAAGGATTTTGTTCAACAGCAAAGGATAAAGCTTAACAAGTAGCCAAGATATAAAGGAACAAGTTAACAAGAGCCAAGTTTTTTAAAGTGGTTCGGCACGAAAATGCCTACGTTCACTGATTCTGTTTGTTAATTCACTTCATATGGGAAGTACATGTTAAGAAAAGTATCGACGGAGGTGTCGGATGTTCCATGCCCTCTGGAACACCTCTCCGTCCACTGTTGACAAAATATAAGCTCCGTTGTGGAGATCTTTATGAATTACATAAGGTCCGTCCCAGATGGGGTCCAGTGCCCCGGGGCGCGGAAAGATTCTCTTGAGGACAAGGTCTCCTTCTTGTAAGCTGCGATGTTTGACTTTGGAGTTGTATAGTGCTGCCACTTTTTGTCTGTGAGCTGCTGTTTTTAGTGCCGTATTATTTCTTCTCTCCTCAATTAGATCCAAAGACATGTGGAGGAGTTCTTCATTTTCTTCTGGGTTGTAGTGGATCCTACGGTGAGAGGGCACTATAGTTTCAACTGGGAGCATAGCCTCCGATCCGTATGCCAAAGTGAAGGGAGTATGCCCTGTTGAAGTTCTGTAAGATGTGCGATAGGCCCAAAGTGCCGTAGGAAATTCGTCCACCCAAGCGCCTTTCGACTTTTCAAGTTTCTTCTTGAATAAGGTTTTGAGAATTTTGTTGACAGCTTCTATTTGGCCGTTTGCCTGGGGATAAGCCACGGATGAGAAGCTTTTGTGAATCCCGTGCTCTCGGCACCAGTCGGTGAATTCCTCGCTGTCAAACTGAAGTCCATTGTCTGATACGATTTTGAGTGGTGTTCCGTACCTGCACAGAATATTTTCGATTAAGAAGTTGATAACTTTTGTCGAAGATATTTTATTTAGAGGTTCCGCCTCCACCCATTTGGTGAAGTAGTCGACTGCCACTATAGCATATTTGGCTCCGCCTCGGCCCATTGGCAGTTCGCCAATTAAGTCGATCCCCCATATTGCGAAGGGCCAAGGGCTGGTCATCTGAGTAATTTCATTGGTTGGTAGTCAAGGGATTTTGGCAAATTTCTGACATCTGTCACATTTTTTGACGAAGTCTAAGGCGTCTTTGTTCAAGGTGGGCCAGAAATATCCATATCAGAGTATCTTTTTTGCCAGAGTCTGCCCACCGGTGTGGTCTCCACAACTTCCCTGATGGATGTTGGATAGAATTCCCCTGGCTTCTCTTCCAGCAACGCACTCAATAAGGGGTTAGAGAAGCCGCGCCGATAGAGGATGCCTTCTTGCATCGGGTAGTGGGAAGCATTCCTTAGAATTTTCTTAACTTCATTTCGCCCAACTGGTAGGGTGCCGTTTTGTAAGTATTCTCGGATAGGGGTCATCCATGTTTCTTCTTTGGTTGCAGCTATCAGGTTTACTTGCTCAAAACTCGGGGTTAGTAACCTTGAGACAGTTATCGTTCCAGAAGTGGTATCATCTCCCATGCTAGCTTGCTTTGCCAGCTCGTCGGCGTCTTGATTTTCTTCTCGAGGAATGTGCTTGATCGAGTAGTGATCCAATTGATTGAGCAGCCGCTTGGTCTTTTTCAGATATGTCGTGAGCCGTTCTCCCCGAGTCTGGAACTCTCCTAGTATTTGATTCACAATAAGTTGAGAATCACTACAGAGACATAAAGAACTAACTCCGATTTCCAGTGCAAGTTCTAATCCGGCTATCACTGTTTCGTATTCTGCATCATTGTTGGTGGCAGCGAATTCCAATCTTAGGGCATAGCGCAGCTTCTTCCCTCTGGGGGTGATTATCACAACACCAGCACCCGAGCCTTGTTTGTTTGACGCTCCATCTATTAAGAGGTTCCACTTGATACCTTCTGCTATTTCAGATTGGTCCTTACCTTCGCTAGTAGTGAATTCGGAAATGAAATCAGCTATGGCTTGTCCCTTGATAGCGATGCGAGGATGGTAAGTGATATCATATTGGCTTAGCTCGATGCACCACTTGAGCAGTCGCCCAGAGGTGTCGGGACGATGGAGCACTTGCCTCAATGGCTGGTCGGTTAGGACTCTGATGGGATGAGATTGGAAATAGTGTCGCGGCTTCCTCGATGTGATTAGCAAACAGTACGCCAGTTTCTCGAGTTTGGGATACCGGGCTTCTGCTCCTGTGAACCTTTTGCTTATGAAGTATACTGTCCGTTGTGTGCGGTTGTCTTCTCTCACCAACGCGGCGCTTAGGGCATGCGGTGACACAGCAAGGTATAGGTATAGTTCTTCGCCTTCATTAGGATTTGAGAGTACTGGTGGCCGCTGGAGGTGCTCGATTAGGTTAAGGAAAGCTGCTGAACATTCGTCGGTCCACTCGAATTTTCCTTTGTCTTTCTTCAGGGCTTCGAAGAAAGGAATGCATTTGTCAGTTGCTTTAGAGATGAACCGGCTTAGGGCGGCCACCTTCCAGTTTAGGCTTTGCATTTCTTTCCGAGTGGATGGTATTTTGATATCTTGCAAGGCTCGGACTTGTTTGGGGTTCGCTTCGATCCCTCTGGCATGGACGATGAATCCCAAGAACTTTCCTGATGACACTCCGAAGGAGCACTTTAGAGGGTTCAGCTTCATTCCATATTTGCGAAGTACTTGAAACATCTCACCCAAGTGGCTTACATGATCGTTGGCTTTTCTTGACTTCACTAGCATGTCGTCCACATAAACTTCCTTGTTCGTCCTATCAGTTCTGCAAACATCTTGTTGACGAGGCGCTGGTAAGTAGCTCCGGCGTTCTTAAGTCCGAAAGGCATTACTTGTAGCAGTACAACCCCCGGTCCGTGATGAAACTGGTGTGGTCTTGATCAGGGGCATGCATAGGGATTTGGTTGTATCCTGAGTACGCATCCATAAAAGATAAGAGCTCGTGTCCGGCAGTGATGTCCACGAGTTGGTCGATTCGGGGGAGTGGGAAGCAGTCTTTCGGGCAAGCGTCATTTACGTTGGAGAAATCGATGCATGTTCGCCACTTCCCATTAGCTTTCTTTACCAGTACCGGGTTGGCGATCCATTCCGCGTAGATGGCTTCACGTATGAAGTCATTGGCAAGTAAGTTCTTTACTTCCTCCTCGAGGGCTGCTGATCGTTCTGCCCCCATACTTCTCTTCTTTTGCTTTACCGGTACCTTGGTAGGATCGATGTTTAGTGCGTGGCATGCTATGTCCGGGGAGATTCCAGTCATATCAGCGTGCGTCCATGCAAATACATCCATGTTGTGGCGAAGAAAATCAATGAGTTGATTCTTTAATTCCCTTTTTAGCTGAGATTCTACTCTCAGCAGTTTACTTGGGTCGTGTTTGCCTACAGATACGAATTCCATAGCCTCTGCAGGCTCGGCGGTGGCCTCCTCCTCTCCGTCCCTAGAATCTAGTTCGTTGAAGGGGTCACTTGTATATCGAAGAGGAGGGACCTTCTTTAGTTGCTATGCTTCCAAGCTTTTCATGCAGAGAGTAGTCTCTGCATTCTTCCCTTTATCTTTCTTGCGGTTATTGCGAAGTTCAGTTACATAGCAGTCCCGAGCGGCGTCTTGATCTCCTTCTACTTCTCCCACTCCATTATCCGTTGGGAACTTCATCTTCAGGCACCATGGGGCAAGGACAATTTGGAAGTCGGACAAGGCTGGTCTTCCTAAAAAGGCATTGTAGGCCGAGTGGTTGTCTACCAGCACGAATGTTTGTTTCCGAACGGCGGAGCGGGGATGACTTCCCAATTCAACAAAGAGATCCAATTGTCCGAGGGGCATCTTTGCTTCTCCATTGAAACCGTGTAGTGGTTTGTTACAGGGGGATACATCCTTCATTGACAGCTTCATTTTGTCGAAAGCATGCTTGAATAGGATATTTACTGAACTTCCAGTGTCTATTAAGATTCGGAAAACTTTGGCTGGACCGAACCAGGCAAAGATGACCATAGGATCCATATGAGGGTATTGCCTTCCTTCTAGGTCGCGCCCGCTGAATGTGATATCATTACTTTCCTTCCGCTTAGGGTGGCGTTCTTCCATAGCAGAACTGACGCAGTCTCCCTTGCTTCTGAGTAAGTTTCCATATCTTTCCATTTCCGCCCAGCTCTTTTCAACGATGTGTGGCCCTCCTGATATTGTATGGACCACTACCTTCTCTTGGCTGGAACCGCTGGTGTTGCGATTTCCTCCGCCTGTCTCTGGGTGGAGCTGCCCTGGGTTTTCCTGGGTAGGAGCTGGGGTCCTGTCCTGTCCCTTCACATAGAGTTCTAATTTCTTTCTCCTAATGTGTTCTTCAATTAGGTCTCGGAGATGGCGGCATTCATTGGTATCGTGCCCATGAGACTCGTGGAAACGGCAGAATTTTCCGGACTGGATTGCGCGATCTGACTCTTTCTTGTACGGGGGGCGCTTGTATGTGAGTTCGTCCTGGGTGGCCAGGAAGATGTTCTCGACTGTTTCATTCAAGGGAGTGTAAGCGTCAAATCTCGGCCCTGGTCGGTACAAGCGCTTTTCTCCCTTCTTGCCCCCTGCATTGTCTCTGGAGTCGTTTCTCCGAATGTCTTTCGCTGCGGCAGGGGCGTTTCCATGGGCCGTCTTAGCCTGTGGTCCTGTCTGCCTTTCAGTGGCAGCCTATTCGAGTCTCATGTACTTCCCAGCTTCATGAAAGAAATCGGGCAAGGTAGCTGGTTTTTCTTTAGTTAGTCTTCTAGCGAACTTGGTATCTGGGTGCACACCACTACAGAGGGCCATTAGGGTGAGTTTCTCATCGGCATCTTGGACTGCGGCCGCTGCAGCGTTGAACCGGGTTAGATATTGTTGCAGTGTCTCTCCGGATTTCTGTTTGACATTGGATAGAGAATAAGCATCCTTGGGTTGTTCCACATGAATGCGGAACTGGCTAATGAACTTTTCCTTCAACATTTCCCATGAACTGATGGATCCTTGGGGTAGATGGCAGAACCAGGAGGTAGCTAGGTCTGCTAAAAATAGTGGAAAGCATTTGCATAATACTCCTTCCGTTGCCCCGCTCATGAGCATATGCTGTGTGTATCTCTGCAAGTGTACAACGGGGTCGGAAGTTCCCTTGTACGGTTCCATCGTCGGCATTTTCCACTCTCGAGGGGTGATGGCGGTTTCGATATCACGGGTGAAAGGGCTGGTTACCCTAGCGCCTATCCCTCGCTCCCTTTGCTCCCGTCGGACGCATTCCCTGAATAATCGTGCCATTCTTTCATTAGAATTTGGAGCGGACAAGAATGAGCTTGGTTCTTCCCTGCGGGATCGATCTCGTCCGGATGACCTGTAGGGATGGTATAGCCTATCACTTATGACATTATCCAGTGGCTGTCTTTGGCTACTCGGATGCATGCTAGGACCAGCTACAGTTGCCCCCTGCCTTGATCTTCACCTGCGGGGTTCTGTTTCGAGCATTTCCATGGGGTCAACTTCGGGCTGGGTTCTAGCTCGGCTCCGTTCAGCGGGGTTTCTACGATTAGGTGGCATGACTGGCTCAGCTACATCCGACCCTCGCCCGGTGCCTCCCCCATTGGGTTCGGTTCCAAGCGCTTCCTCGAGTCAGAGTTCGGGCTGAGTCCGGGCGCAGCCCCTATCACTGTTGTTCCTGTTGATAGCTTCTTTGAAGAGGGAAGACCTTTGCTGTCTCTGAGATCCTCCAGATTGAGACTCACCCCATGATTCAGTGTTGCGGTTGGATTCTTCGGCATCCCTCAAGCGTGACATGAGTTGGTTCACCAAAGCTTCTTGTTGGGATGCGAAGCGGTTAGTTACTTCAGTCACAACTCTGTCTAGATCTGCCCTAGTGATTGCTCCTGGTTGTTCCGCGGCAGGGGCTGTTGGATTTGCCTGATCTGTTGTCGTAGTGGGATGGTTCTCTTGATCTGGATCCACTGGATCTGGAGCGCTGCTGGTTGCAACGTTCTTTCCCTTGTTGGTGTCTTTTCTCGGCCTGGAAGTCATGTTTCCTAGGCAATGAAGGGTGCTATTGGGAAAGAAGGTTGAATGAGGGAAGCTGAAGCTTCGAGTTCACAGTTTCTCAGTGAAAGCACCAAAAATGTTTGCACAAAAAATGGGCAAACACCTCCAATCCGTATTATTTAGTTGATTATATGTTATTTTCAAGGTTTTAGTTTACTTATGCAAATATGTAAAAAGCAAGGACTAAAATGTAAAAGACACGCAGATTTATAGTGGTTCGGCCAGAACGTGCCTACGTCCACTTTATATGTTATTCTCTTTTTTTTCGGATTACAAGTACAAAGCTTTAAGTACAAGTATAAGAAAGTTGTTTGAAAGTTCCTTCCTTGCTTGAGCTCTCAAACTTGTCTGCCATTGTTGTACCCCTGCCCCTCTATTTATAGAATGAGGCTGGGGGCAGGGGTTATGGATGTATAGAGCTGCTAGCGGGCCTGGGCTGAAGCAATCTGGTCTGGCACATCGGGTTCGGCGAAGCTTGGCTCAGCGGTGAGTGTTATGTCGTTTGGACCGGTGGTAGGTTGGACCGGCAGTAGTATGTTGAGGTTGGAGCTGGTCCGGGGGTAGCGTGGTTCGGCTATGCTTGGTTCAGTGGTAGCATGGTTCGGCTATGCTTGGTTCGGCGATAGCAGGTGGGAGATGGTTGGTTCGGTGGCATGTGGTTCGGTGGAGCATGGAAGTGGCAGGTAGTGGAGCGAGCTGGTTCGGCATTGAGGTGGTTTTGGACCGGTGATGTAAGTGGTCCGGTCTTGGTGGGCGAGGGTTTGGTTCGGCCTCCCTGGATATGGTTGATTCGGTGAAGGCGCGCGGAACCCTGGTTCGGCATCGGTGAGGAATGCAAGTTTGGTGATGGCGATGGAAGGAGCCTGGTTCGGCTATGGGGGGATGGCTGGAGGTTTGGCTCCTTCTTTCCCTTTGGTTCGATGGGGTTGGAAACACACCCAACATCGACCACATTATCGAATGAGTCCAAAGGAACATGAGGAGTTGTGAATGCAAGTGGAACAACTGTTAGAGCAAGGGCGTGTGCAAGAAAGTCTAAGTCCTTGTGCGGTTCCAGCCTTGTTGGTACCAAAGAAGGATGGAACATGGAGGATGTGTACCGATAGTCGGGCGCTGAATAAGATCACTGTGAGGTACATATTTCCAATGCCGAGGTTAGATGACTTGCTAGATCAGTTGAGCGGGGCTACTATCTTTTCGAAGATTGATTTGAAGAGCGGATATCATCAGATTCGAATTAGACCGGGAGATGAATGGAAGACAGCATTCAAGACAAGGGAAGGTTTATACGAATGGCTGGTTATGCCGTTTGGTCTATCAAATGCACCTAGTACGTTCATGTGGGTAATGAACAAAATCTTTAGACCATTCATTGGGAAATTTGAGGTGGTATATTTTGACGATATTCTGATATATAGCAGGAGTATGGAGGAGCATGTTCAACATTTGAGGGAAGTGCTGATTATTCTTCATGAGGAACAATTTTATGCTGCTACGAAGAAATGCGTGTTTATGACGCATAGTGTTTTATTTCTGGGTTAGTTGTTTCGGAGGAAGGTATACAGGTGGACCAGAATAAAGTTGAAGCAGTCAGAATTGGCCACAACCGAGGACAATTACGGAAGTGAGAAGTTTTCATGGGTTAGCATCATTTTACCGAAGATTCATTCCACACTTCAGTAGCGTGATGGCACCAATTACTGATTGTATGAAAGGGAAACAATTCTTTTGGTCGAAGGAAGCTGGGGTTGCTTTTGAGCGAATCAAGAAGCTGTTGACGTCAGCACCAATTCTTGTATTACCAGATTTTCAGTTGTTGTTTGAACTACACACTGATTCATCTATAGTTGGAATCGGAGGGGTGTTGAGTCAGAAGGGGCGTCCTATTGCATACTTTAGTGAGAAGTTATCAGGGGCAAAGATGAGATATAGTACGTATGATGTGGAGTTTTATGCTGTGGTGCAAGCAGTGAAACATTGGAGACACTATCTGTTCCATAAGGAGTTTGTTCTTTACACCGACCATGAAGCTTTGAAGCATTTGCAAGGGCATGATAAGATTTCAGCAAGGCATGCATCATGGATTTCTTATCTGCAGTAGTTTACTTTTGTCGTGAAACATAACTCAGGGGTGACGGATCGTGTGGCTGATACTTTGAGTTGGAGGAGTCATTTATTAACGATAATGAAAGTTGAAGTGACAGGTTTTGGATTATTGCCAGAGCTGATTGAAGAAGATCCTTACTTTAAGAAGTTTGTTGAGAAAGTCAAGGAGGGAAATACCGATGAATTTGTGTTGATTGATGGTTTCTTATTTAAGGGGAATCAATTGTGTGTACCGGATTGTAGCTTGTGAATGAAGATAGTAAAAGAGCTTCATGAGGAAGGACATGTGGGTAGAGACCGGACATTGCAGTTAATCTCTCAATCCTATTATTGGCCGTCGATGAGGAAGGAAGTTAAAAGGTTTGTTCAGAGATGTCATGTTTGTCAAATTTCGAAAGGAACAGCTACAAATGCGGGTTTGTATATGCCTTTACTTGTACCTACAAAACCTTGGGTAGACGTTAGTATGGATTTCGTATTGGGTTTGCCAAGAACTAAAAGGGGAAATGACTCTATATATGTTGTGGTGGATCGTTTCTCGAAGATGGTACATTTTGTTGCTTGTAAGAAGACGGCGGATGCTGTTCATGTCACTCGGTTATTTTTCAAGGAGATCTATCGACTTCATGGATTGCCAGAATCTATTGTGTCGGATAGGGATACTCGTTTTCTGAGTCACTTTTGGTTAAGTTTGTGGAAGATGGTGGGAACGAAGTTGAACTTTAGCAGCGCTTATCATCCGCAAACAGATGGACAGACAGAAGTTGTTAACAGATCATTGGGAAATTTGTTGCTTGTGAAGGACAATCTGAAGAGTTGGGACATGAAGTTATGCCAAGCAGAGTTTGCTCATAATTATGGAGTGAATATTAGTACGGGATTCAGTCCATTTCAGATTGTATGTTCTAATTTACCAAGGGGGCCGTTGGACCTAACGGTAGTACCACAACCAAAGAGGACGGTTAAACGAGCTATAGATTTTGTTAATGGGTTGACTGAATGTCATAAAATCATTCAGGAGCGATTGGAGAAAGCAAATGAGAAGTATAAGCGAACTGCAGATTTGAAGCGACGAATTGTTGAATTTAACGAAGGTGATTTCGTTTACGCTGTATTAACCAAGGATCGATTTCCAGTAGGCGCTTATAACAAGCTGAAAGCCAGAAAAATTGGTCCTGTAGAAGTTGTGAAACGGATTAATGAAAATGCTTATAAGTTGAAGCTGCCGGAGGATGTGTACACTTCTGACGTGTTCAATGTTAAGCATCTTGTACCATATTATGGAGATGGACATTCTGATGTGGAAGAATTTACAAATTCGAGGACGAATTTCTCTCAACCAGGGGAGGATGATGCAGCTCAAGCTAGAAGAGAAGAGATAAGTCATACACGACTTAAGGAGAAGTTAAGTCGTCCACGACTTAAGATGTAAGATATAGGTCGTTCCCGACCTAAGGAGTCACGTGGGGGAGAGATGCGAGTTAATGAAGAAGATTTAAGTCGTTTCCGACCTAACTGGAGACCGGAGGGGAATTTGTACCGAGTTAACAAAGATTTAAATCGTTTCCGACCTAACTGGAGACCAGAGGGAAAGTTGTACCGAGTTAACGACCTAACTCTAACAGGTTACGACTTAACTTTGTTGGACCATTGGAAGGTGCCGCTCCTTCAAGAATCTTTAAGTCGGTCATGTATGTAAAGGTGATGTAATAAGTGTTGAGTCGTGTACGTTGAGTCGTGGCCGACATATGCTGAGTCGTTAGGTCGTATACGACCTAAGTGTTGTGATGAGTCTGTATTTCTTTAAGCCGTGTGTTTAAGTCGTCTACGACTTAAGTGTTGAGTCGCTGTGTTGTACCTATGCTAAGTCATGAGTCGGTGAAGCTTTGAGTCCTGTGTTTTGTAAAGAGGTTGGGTCGCTCTTGTGATAAGTCGGTGCCGACTTAAGGAGTCGTAAGTCGTATATGACTTAAGGGTCAGGGTGTGAAACTTCTATAAATAGCGAGCGTGTTGTAACTTTTTGGGGGTGGTTGATTTTTGTTGAATAAAATTCTTGTTGATTGCTATGTGCTTTTATCTAAATTAGTAGTTGAGTGTGATCTCCTATCTCCACTTTCGGTTATTCGAGTGCGCTCGAATCAACGATTGTTGAAGCCGATTCGCGGAATCAAGTGCGCTTGATCAACGCTTGAAGAATTGAAGATCTTCTTTCACGGTATCGTGCGCGATCAACGTGACGAGGATAGCTAGAATTCAGTATCTTCGGATCAACGAATTTGGGCATTTCAGTATTCATCAATCCATCAATTGCTACTTTCATCGATCTATATCGTTTTGTTATTATCCGCTGCGTCACATATGGGTTAAACTATTTTAAAAGTATTGATTTTGGAATGTGCATATAATTTAAGGGCTTTAACTCGTGCAAATATAATTGGATTTTTCTAAAACGAAAACTATTTGTTTTCAAATAATAAAAGCTTTTATATAAGTAATGAACTTCTGATTTGTGTTAAAGGAATTTTCCAAGTTATGGAAACAAGTTCTGAAAGTTATAAGTCAAATTTCGACTTAAAGATTTAATGAGTTAATCCTAATTGGAATGGAAATTGTTTTGAAATCCATGATTGTGAAACTTGGTGAACTTTGTGAAATGAACCCTTTTGTTTAAAAGATTTGGAAAAGTAATTTGTTTAAACCATTTGAAAGAAAAGTTTTGGGTAATAAGCTGTGATCTAACTAAGACCCCAGTATCCATATGATTTTTAATATTACGCTCGTTATTCGGTTTAACCGGAAGAGGACCTTTGTGTCATATAACCCATTCCAAATAGTGCTACAACGTATATGGACAGCATTTGAAGACCGGTGGTGAAGACCGGGTATTTGCAGAACGATAGGATGACCTATCGATTGTCTCTGCACCGAGTCACGCCGGTATAGAGATTCCCTAAGTGATGGGAAATCCGATCGGGATTGTGAATACCCATATTGCAAGGACTTCTTTGGAAGTGCCTTCGATTATGTTCGAACCCAGAACAGACTTGTATAGATTGTGTGTCTGACATTACATTGAGATATAAAGCAGATTTCTTTCAAATGCATTTCTGTTGGTGGCGGAGAATTTATTCTCTTAGGTTAACACCCTTATCTGAGACGTACGAGCTCAGAGGTTATGTAGTTGGAAGTTATCAGTGATATATTCCCCATTTGGTAATGTGGCATGCTGAGTGCTGCTGATCATTTGTTGATCAAAGCATGGCTTTTGTGAAAAGCGTAGCTTTTGTGAAAAGCGTAGCTTTGTGGACAAGACTTCGTCGAACCTCACAACGCGGTATTGGTCGAAACAGGAAGGATGCAGCAAGGTTTCAGGGGTAGCTTCCCTAGGGTTTGGCCATTCCTTCTGGAAAAGGATAGTATCATGGTATGGAGCCCAGATACTTACTCATGTGGACACTGTATTTTATTACTTTGTGATGTTGTTGGTTTAGAGAGCTCTCGTATAAAGGTCCAAGAGGACCGAGGGTGGCATATCTAAGGTTTTATTCCCCGGGAAGGGGGTAGCCGGCCTAGTGTTGGCAGAGATCAGGATCTGGAGTCTCGGGACGTCCTTCCAGAGGCATGCCCATGTGGCAATGGGAAGTCCCTTGGCCTGACCATTTGTTGGAAATCCAAACTCCAATACGAGCCTTGTATGGTTTTAGTTGTAGAACGTGCCATTTACTTATGGTAGCGCCCCACTCTTTGGATGGTGGCTATAGTAGGCATAGTTCAGAATGTCTATGTTGGCTAAGATTTATATTATACTTTCGAAATGTTTTCCCACACTTTGCACTTATAGTAATAATATCGAAGAAATTTGTGTATCAAGCATGTTTGACTATCATAAGGAGACATCTCCTCCGATTCTGCATTGCCATTGTGTGTGTGTGCGGGAGGCCTTATGGTAGTTCCATTTTCTAAATGCGTTGCGAATCTATTTTAAAATATTTCTTTGTTTGTTCTTAAAGATAAACTGTTTTCGTTACTCATACCAGTCTCATGACTGACCTGGAGTTTATTATTTCTTTCGTAAACTCTGGGTGCTCAAAATTTTTCCACACGGGCAATCTAGAGTTGGGTTCTTCAGATAGCTAGGTTTAGTAGATTATCTGGAGCTAGTTCAATCTTTGGTTGTTGACGAGACTTGCTTGTCTTAGTGAATCATGATGTTGGTTCGAGCTGCTGCTGGAGTTCTCTCTGGAGGATTATCTTAGAGTTATGTGTTCCGCTGATGTTATCTATTTTTCCCTTCCGCTGTTATTTTATGTATCATATCCGTGTTGTATGTTGATTATTGTATAAGTATTGTATATCATTGTATTATTATTTTTCTTCCACTGCATTGTTTACTTAATTGTGTTATAAGCTCCGGCGAATCGGATTCGACGTTTGGATCTGCGGCATCGGAATATGAGTATTCAGTGCCCATTTTAAAAGGCCAAGTCAGGATCGCTACAAGTGGTATCAGAGCTAAGGTGTAAACTTTAGCTCAGGAGTATAACACATTAATTAGCTCATTAGAGATAGGATGAAGTATATCCCTAGAATGAGTATATCCCTAAGATATCCGTTCGAATGCCTCAGTAAATTCACTTACTATCCACCGATAGTGAGTATGATTGCAGAAGAGAACGAGATAGGGGACAGGGGATTACGGCTATAAATGGTTAATACCCTGCAACAGTGGAAATAATTTTCTCTATCAATCTTCTTTGATTCGTCTTTCCAAATTCTTTTGATTGCTTTGTACCAGCTCCAGAAAGAAGTTTCATTGTGATGGTGATCCTACGAATCGTTGTAGGAAATTTTACATCGTACTTCATCGGTTTCTTATTAGTTTTTGATTAAACCTTAGTGAATATGAATTTGAAATTAAAAATTAAAAAATTAAAAATTGGAAATTTTAAATTGAGTTAAATTGATCAAAAGAATACGAAGCTGAATTTGAATTGAATCGATAAAAGAACTTCGTTTAAAACCAAATTTTGAAATTCTGTTATAATTTGTTGTGTATATCGAGGACCGAAGAGGGACAAGTTGGTATATACTTTGGGAATTCCGACTTGGATTTGGAATCCATATCTTGTGTTTGATAAATTGTAGAAATTGAATCTATCTATCTAGGGTCCGATATATTCTACGAACGGTTAGTTATCCTTTGGACTAACCGGTGTTTTGCATATTTCGTAGATCTGGATAACCCGAGTATCTTGTGAAGTGTTAAATAGATTCATTCTTGTATCGATTGTAGATATTCTGATTTGGTAAGCCAAATGCAGAGTAGATATTCAGCTTGATTTGATGAAACATTCTTCATCTATCTTTGTGTCTCCTTAGCAAATTTCTAGGACGAAATTTCTTAAGGGGGAATCTGTGACGGTCGCGAATTTTAATTAATTTTTAAATTTATAATTAAATTAATTTTTGATTTAAAATTGTGAAATTAAATGATAAATTGATTTGATTTTTTCATAATTCAAATAAAATATGTTATTTATTAATAAAGAAATGGTTTCATTTATAAATTATTTTTGTTCAATGAGTTATTTTTGAAAAAAATTTATAATAAAATGTCTTTACAAATGAATTCTTATTTTAAATAGAAATTGTCATTTCAAATTTATTTATAAATATATATGTGTGTGTGTGTGTGTGTTCAAAATGAAGTCTTTCAAAAATGTTTAAAATAAAATAGACTTTATAAATATTAAAGCATAAGTATAAATCAAATAATGGTTATAAACATAAGTATAACAAAAAAAAAATATTTAGCATACAAATACATATCATTTCAGCCACCTAGTAGGATATAAAAACATGATCAGGCAAGAATAAAATAAAAGCTGCCAGGCAAATAAATATTTGTATGTTGCCTGTGAAGTTTGAAATGCAAAGCTAAGAACTAAGTAATATAAAAATATCTATGAACACATAATATAAGTATGTAAGCTTGGGAAAATAAACATAATAACACTTAAGAAAAAATTTTATAATATAATTGAAACAAAAGTATATATATATGTACTTAGGCATAAGCAAGACAAAGACAGAGACAAAACAAAGAAAAAGTATGCAGCCTGTAAAAAGAAGTATGTAAGGCAAGAATAAAACAAGAAGAAGATATATATATGGTTAGTCAACAAGCAAGTACGTAATATCATCCCTAAGCACATACAATATCTCTAGCCATAATGTATATCATATCAGCCACTAATACGAGTAATATCAGCCACCATACAAGGAAGAAAAATATCACCCTGTTGTACAAACATTATAATATCACCACCCTGTACAAAAAAACCGTATACCCCATTTCCATATATTATCATCAGTTCGCCCATAAGCTATGCAAAACTGAAGTGAATATAATTTCAAACTTAAACAAAAACTTGAACATAAATTACAATTCATATCAATACAAATCTCAAGCCAGAGAAGCAAAGAAGAAGGATTCAGTTTGCAAATTTCAAAGCCTGTTGCAAACAACTCTGTTCTTTCTTCTGAACCAAGTGAGTAACATTAATTTTAAAAAAAACTTAAATTTAATCTGGGTGCATGCTATTCCCTAAAACATATGTGTTTATATGAAATTTTCTGTCATTCTCCATGAACGTGTACAAAGTGTATAGGCTGTTGAGTATCAGTGTCTTCTGTTTGTTCCCAGGCTCAAGTCTAAAAATTCAAAGATTTATATTCTCTTGATCTAATCACTGATAGAAGAAGGTATATAAATAACAGATGTTTGTTTTATCCCAAACTAAGGATTAAACATATATTTAAGCTTAAACAATTTGTTAATAGTTTTGGAAAATCAAAGAACTGAGCAATATTCAATCTTAGTAAAATTTCGAATATCTTAAATCATGAATTCAGGTATACAACTCGAATTCTTATTAAAAAATACGATTTTAAAGCAAGATTTATAATTTTCAGAGCAAAGGCGAGAGAGTAGTTTGGGTTTGCTTTGATTTCATATTTTCGTCGATTTCTAGTGGTACTCTGGTTCTGGTGGAAGAGATCTGTTTTGGAGGTGGGCGAGCCTATGGAGAGTCGAGGAAAAATAGTGGGGTGGTCGGTAGTTGAACGCGGTGGCGGCGGCAAGCTTTGGAAGTTTAGAAACCTAATTTTGTCGAGTCTTGATGTTTCGATTCGTTCGTCCTCTCTGGTAGATTGAGTCACACGCGCTTCGAGGAGGTGGAAGAGGGAAGATCGACGAGTGCTTGGCCGGAATTGTAGACCTTCACATGGTCGGAGTTGCGAGCACGAGGCGTTGATAGGCGGTGTGGTGTTTATTGTACGTGTTTTCCAGGTTTCAATATGATGCTCATTTTTCATTTTCAAATGTTCGGGGAGGTTCAGGTGGTCGGAGGATGGTCTGAGGTGGGTTGGTGACTTGTTTGACCTAGTGACAATGACCGGAGGGGGGGGGGGGGCGACGGAGCGGTGCACGTGCACCGTGCATTCAAAATTTCTGGTGAACATATTGTTTTTGGGCAGGAGTTGAACTCGAGTTTACTCGAGTAATCCTTGTATTTGACTCGAAGTATTCGAGTATTGGACCCAAAGCAAAATAGGTTAGTCTCGGGTATGGGAAATTCCAGGATTAAATAAAAACAGAACCTGCTCTATTGTTTTCTTTAAAAAGAAATTTTAAATTTAATTTTAAAATTATGAATCAAGTTTAACTGAGGATTATAAATCAAAGCTTGAATGACAATCTAAGTGTAGTTTGAAACTTAGTTAGAAACAAAGTTTAATTTATTTCAAATATGTTTTCATAATCTTTAAGTGTTAAGCAATTTAAAAAGAGATTTAAATTTTAAAAATGAAATTTGAAATTTGTAAAGGAAGGATTTAAACAAAGATAAATTTTAAACCTGGATTAAAAGTTGAAGTTGAAATGAAATCAAGTTTATAACTTGAAATGTTAAAATATGTTTAAACATTAGAGTATAATTTTAAAATGTGAATTTTAAAGACACGTGGATTTAAAAGCAAGTTGAAAAATCAATGTTTTCAATATATTTGTGAGTGTTGACTAAATTATCAATAAATATGAATTTTATGTTAAGTAAACAAAGATTGAATGATTTGAAATTCATTAACTATTAAATTAAGTAGAATTGATAGTTAATCTTTTGTATCAATTAACTTAGTAGTTTCAAGTTGAAATTTATTAAGTGAAGTTAAGTTAAATAATTAATTAAGGAACAATTAAATTGTGATTAAAAACTAATTAAGTTACAATTGACACTCAATTAATTAAATAATCAGGATTAACTAATGAGTTCTTAATGGTTAATCAATTTATAATCAACAATGATTATATAAGTAGATTTCTTCAGCAAAGAAATTAAAGAAATTTTTTTATCGTTAATGGAGGTTATTAACTAAGATTATTTAAATAATTAATTAATGTGATTAATTGTAACAAACAATTGGATTAATTAATTAATAATAATTATTTATGAACTTGTGTAAGTAGAATTACTCTATGGAAGTGATTAAGTAATTAATTTGTTATTGTAATTAATTAAGAACAGTTAATTAAGAATTAAAAATTAATTAAGGATTAACTAATGATTAATTAAAGGAGAGTTTATTAAATGTTTTGTAATTAATTGATTATTAATTTACCATGACCAGCAAATTTATTCATAGAACTTAATCTGATTTAAACCCATCAGATGATTAAATTGACCCTATTTATGGGTGTATGGATTTTATTGGATGTTGAATTGAATTATTTGTCAAATGGTTTGATATCCCTGATATGTGATGCTTTGTGATATATTCTGATTGTGTTGTGATTTGTAATTCATTTATCTGGGATGAATGTAATTTATTATCTATGATATATATACCTGTGATCTGTGAATGAAGATAAGCATTATAGTTTATATCGCTTATCAAATATATTGTTGTATTTGAATCTGTGCTAATTGATAATGTTATTGCACCATTGTGTGTAAAACCCCTGGACTACACCATACACACACAAATATGGATTTCACGAGGAAATCAGTTAAGTCGCAGATTTTTGAAATAGTTTTAAATTTTAATTTTTAAATTCAAATATTTTGGAAATGGATTGGGTTTAAAGTGAAAAGCTTTTGAAATGGAATTTCAAAGATGAAATTTAATTTGAATAACTTGATTAAGTTTTGGAATTTAAATAATTTGATTTAAACTTAAATTCAAAATTCGAAATTGAATTCCATGTTTGGAAACAAAGGGCTAAAGATGTTATACCAGTTACATATGAGTTGAACTGTTTTAAAAGTATTGATTTTGGAATGTGAATATAATTTAAGGGCTTTAACTCGTGCAAATATAATTGGATTTTTCTGAAACGAAAACTATTTGTTTTCAAATATTAAAAGCTTTCACATAAGTAATGAACTTCCGATTTGTATTAAAGGAATTTTCCAAGTTATGGAAACGAGTTTTGGAAGCTATAAGTTAAATTTCGACTTAAAGATTTAACGAGTTTATCCTAATTGGAATGGAAATTGTTTTGAAATCTATGATTGTGAAATGAACCCTTTTGTTTAAAAGATTTGGAAATAGTAATTTGTTTAAACCATTTGAAAGAAAAGCTTTGGGTAATAAGCTGTGATTTAACTGAGACCCCGGTATCCATATGATTTTTAATATTACGCTCGTTATTCGGTTTAACCGGGAGAGGACCTTTGTGTCATATAACACATTCCGAATAGTGCTACAACGTATATGGATAGAATTTGAAGATCGGTGGTGAAGACCGGGTATTTGCGAGAACGATAGGATGACCTATCGATTGTCTCTGCATCGAGTCGCGCCGGTATAGAGATTCCCTAAATGATGGGAAAATCCGATCGGGATTGTGAATACTCGGATTACAAGGGCTTCTTTCGAAGTGCCTTCAGTTCTGTTCGAATCCAGAACAGACTTGTATAGATTGTATGTCTGACATTACATTGAGATAGAAAGCAGATTTCTTTCAAATGCATTTCTTTTGGTGGTGGAGAATTTATTCTCTTAGCTTAACACCCTTCTCTGAGACGTACGAGCTCAGAGGTTATGTAGTTGAAAGTTATCAGCGATATATTCCCAATTTGGTAATGTGGCATGCTGAGTGCTGCTGATCATTTGTTGATCAAAGCGTGGCTTTTGTGAAAAGCGTATCTTTATGGACGATACTTCGTCGAACCTCACAACCAGGTAATGGCCGAAACAGGAAAGATGCAGCAAGGTTTCAGAGGTAGCTTCCCTAGGGTATGGTCATTCCTTCTGGAAAAGGTTAGTATCATGGTATGGAGCCTAGATAATTACACATGTGGACACTGTATTTTATTACTTTGTGACGTTGTTGGTTTAGAAAGCTCTCGTATAAAGGTCCAAGAGGACCGGGAGTGGCATATATGAGGTTTTATTCCCCAGGAAGGGGGTTGCCGGTCTTGTGTTGGCAGAGATCCGGTTAGGAGTCTCGGGGCGTCCTTCCAGAGGCATGCCCACATGGCAATGGGAAGTTCCTTGGCCTGACCATTTGTTGGAAATCCAAACTCCAATACGAGCCTTGTACGGTTTTAGTTGTAGAATCTGCCATTTACTTATGGTGGCGCCCCATTGATTGGATGGTAGCTATAATAGGCATAGTTCGGAATGTCTATGTTGGCTATGATTTATATTATACTTTCGAAATGTTTTCCTACACTTTGCACTTATAGTAATAATATCAAAGAAATTTGCGTATCAAGCATGTTTGACTATCATAAGGAGAAATCTCCTCTGATTCTGTGTTTGCATTGTGTGTGTGTGCGGGAGGCCTTATGGTAGTTCTATTTTCTAAAGGCATTGCGAATCTATTTTAAAATATTTCTTTGTTTGTTCTTAAAGATAACTGTTTTCGTTACTCATACCAGTCTCATGACTGACCTAGAGTTTATTGTTTCTTTCCTAAACTCTGGGTGCTCAAAATTTTTCCACACGGGCAGTCTAGAGTTGAGTTTTTTGGATAGCTAGGTTTATTAGATTATTTGGAGATAGTTCAATCTTTAGTTGTGGACGAGACTTGCTTGTCTTAGTGAATCATGATGTTGGTTCGAGCTGCTGCTGTAGTTCTCTCTGGAGGATTATCTTTGAGTTATGTGTTCCGCTGCTGGTGTTATTTATTTTTCCTTTCCGCTGCTATTTTATGTATCATATCTCTGATGTATATTGATTATTGTATCAGTACTGTATATTGATGTATTATTATTTTTCTTCCGCTGCATTGTTTACTTAATTGTGTTATAAGCTTCGGCGAATCGGATTCGACGTTTGGATCTGCGGCATCGGAATATGAGTATTCGGTGCCAATTTTTGAAGGCCGAGTCAGGATCGCTATAGTGGTGAATTTATGTTCATCATCCTACACACGAGCCATCATTACTAAAGTTGATCATGAAACCCTAAATTGATTCTAACATCTCGAACAGATCCACTTCTAAGAGATAGAACACGTATCTCCGTCTTGAATTGGGTTTCGATAAGTAGAACACTTACCGACCCCGGTCTCTTCAATGCTGAATCGTCAATTTCAATAACATTAAGAATGATCACATATGGAAAATAAGTTTTGTACTTATCGTGTTTCCAACCTTTTCAACATATACTATCCCTCGATCAAGAAGGAAGCCTGATAGGTTAGGCTGCAATGCTTCAACACCCTACTCGAATCAACATTCTTAACTCTCATAGAAACAATCAAGTCTACTTCATTGGCTTTTAGTGTAAAGTACATGACTATATATTCCCTATAGATGAGTAAACACAAAACGCATGATCAAGTCACATGAACGAATTTTAATTCCCTTTATACTTAATTAATCTTTCATAAATTAAGAACACTTTTATTGCTAAAACTTCTTCATCTAATTAAAACTACTTCATTAGCATTTATTAGTTAAAACTTCATCCTTTAATTAAAACTCCTTTTAATTAAACATCTTTATTAATTTAACACCTATTTTAATTAAACTCATTTATTTGTTAAACTCGTTTATTTATTAAACTAAATTATTAATTAGTAAAAATTCATCAATTAATTACTACTTTCTTCAAAAGCAAGCAAACTAAGTTCTAAAAGCTAAAGACAGTTCGTTCCAATGCTCTCTTAGGGGGTTCGTAAATAGTATAAAGCCCTGAAGCTTTTAGAGGATTCCATTGTAGTCATACTTGTACTTTACTATTCATGTATTTACAATTCATTTATGCTATTCAGGTATTTACTTTTCATTTATACTATTTTCAATACTTCAAAATAATTCATACATTTATCTCAAATGGTAGAAGTATATTCACAAATCATTAAAAAAATTACCTACTTCAAAATATAATCAAAGAGATAAAAAAAAGTGTTACTTAAATATCAATACTATAAGCCTCTTCTCTTTTGATATGCATTAAAATGTGCATATTTTTACCACCATATTTAATCTATTTAAATTAAATAAATGATCATATTGGGGTATTTTAACTTGTTTAAACAAAAATTCATATTATTTGAAATTGTCACATATTCATCTTCATCCAGGGGCAAAATGGTCATTTTTGTGCATATATTAATTTGAGAGAATTTAATTGGAAATTTTTATATTATTTTGTAGGAAATTAAACTCAATTACAAATGGTTTCATGAAGGAATATGCATGCACAAAGAATATAAAGGAATGAAGATGGAAATAATTCAAAGTGAAGATCATGGAGGACCCCACCTACCCACCATTTTAATGTATAAATTAGAGGATAATGCACATGCTTATGGAATTAATGGCTTCATGTACACTTAAATAATGATTAGTAAAAGCTAATGATTACTTGGCCTCCACACTTTCTCAAGGGTAGTTTGGTCATTCCCCAAATTATGGATTAGGGTTTCATGCATGTATAAATAACCCATTATGTTTCATGTAACTCTCACACTCTCTCACTGAGTCTCTCTTAGGCCTCCTCTCTTCCTCTTCCTCTTCATTAGTTTAGATCAAATAAAAGAAATCTCTCTCTCTCTTTTCATGGCTACTTAGCCATTTTTATTTTCATGTAATTTTCCTTTTTTATGTTATTAATACATGCTCTTTCCTTTTACATGCCTCTTTTTTATGTTGTAGTGTAGATCTCTTTTCTTTTATGCAAGTTAATTAGCTTATCTTTTCATTTTGCTCTCTTTTTCCTCTTCATTTTGCTTTCATGTTGTTAGCTACAGTTGTTAATAAAATGATAAATATGAGAAGCTAAACCCCTTAAATTTAGGGGTAATGAAGCTCTCTAATTAATGTAGCTTCAACATTTTGTTAATTCATGCTCTCTTTTTGTGCTTAATGATAGAAGTGGTTTTATTTGTTGTTTTTGCTTTGAATTTGATAGTCTATATTGTTGACACCAAATAGGCTATGCTTAAACAATCACTAACACAAATGTCTCTTCATCAATATATGATTATGGCATAAGAAAGTGATTTGAAATTAAAATTTGATGGTCTGTGTTTCTAATCAATAGTTAATAGGCCATACTTAAAACAGATTTCATTTTCATTTTCTTTTTCAAGTTTCATGAAAGTTAGTAAGTGTTTTAATTGGTGTGTTATAGTTTGATGACTTATGTTGGCTAATTAATAGCTCAAATATGTCATACTTATGATAAACACATCAATTAAAACACTAATGACCACAAAAGAGAGATAATGATTTCATGTGTTGAACTACATGATCTAGAGAGTGGACTTATTCTCTAAATTGTCATTTAACTCTCATATTTGCATTTCTTTTCTTTTTGTTAGTTAGTTCATTTTCTCATTTTCTAGCTTAAACACACTCTCGACTTTGGTATAATTTGATTGAGGTAGGAAATTTAAATCATCAATTCCCTGCGGATCGACCCATATTCGCCACGTGCTACATTCGTACACCGTGCGCTTGCGGTTATTTTTATTTCAAAATTCGTTCGACGGTTTTCTAAACCGATAGAAAATCCCTCGTCGAAAAAGTTTTTGGCGCCGTTGCCGTGGAGTTGTTTTGATTTTAATTTCTCTTCTTCGAATTATTTTCGTTTTATTTGTGTGTGTTTGTTTTTGTTAAAAAAAGGAATTGTGTGATTGTGTTTTGATTTTTGTTTCAATTTGTATTTGCTTTTGCTCTTCTAGTTGCTTTGCATTTCAATTCCCAAAAAAAATTACAAAATTTCAAAACAAAACAAAAATATTTTGTTTCCATTTCATTCATTTTACAATTTACATTGCAATCATAATTTACAGTTTAAAAAGAAAAGAAAAAAAAACTGTTACATTGCATGTTGAATTCCCCTCTTTGTTTTCTATTTGCACTTCAAACTGTCATTCTCCCCTTTCACTTCCAACTACCTATAACCACCGACTCTCCATCAACTACCGTTCCATCGACCATCAACTACACTTCAGCTTCCAAACTGTCACACACCACAACCTCTCTGCATTTACAGTAGCACTTCACTCATCATCTTCCTCAACAAAATCAACTCCTGTCAACATTCAGCTTGCACTGACCAACTGTGCAAACAAAATTCAACTTCATTCACCTTCATCCAGCATCATCCAACACCCTCCTTGTAACCAAGCCTTCATATCTACTACCATATCACAACTGAAACACCACCATATCAAACTTCCCACCATCAAACACCTGCCCCTTACCACCATTCTTCAGCAGCCACTTCAATACAAACAGTGCCTTCATAAGCAACTGCTACTGACATCTCCATACTTCTCAAACCTCCTGCCTTCAACATCACAAGCCTCACCGTTCATCTCCTCATTCAATTTCCCATCATCACCATATACTGCCATACATTCACCAGACTACATCCCCACTGCCTTCTGATCAAAGCTGCAGTCACATAAAAGATTCTGCCAAACTGCCACAAAAGCTCCTCCACATCCTCCTGCCTCCGACCTCACCCGTCAACCACAACTAATCTTCAACAACCAAGGTAGCAACTCACCCTTAAACTCCTCTAACCTTCAATCACCATTACCACCCGAATTTCCACCCAGAACTGCAGAAAAACAAACCCAGCGGCCCCTCAAACAACCAATCGCCACTTCCTGAACCCCCTCGCAATCACCACACCGTAGCCACAAATTCGCTTCCCATCGTCTCCAAATCGCAACCACCACAATTACCTTCAATCGAACCACGAATGAAACCACGTCTACAACCGCCAACAATCACACTACCCTTCAGCAACCACTCGCGAAATACCCAATAAAATCGCCACCTTTGACACTATTCTCAAACCCGTGACCTCAAATCGAAAATACCTCAGCAGCAACTCGAGTGACATCTCTACCTGCTATCCAGTTATCGGCCAATCGCCTGCAACCACCTCACTGCTACCAATCGACGCCCATTCAATCAACCTTACTGGCATCAAACATCAAACCTCATCGCTGAATCCAGTCACAATCAACATCAATCAAATTCACGAACGTTTCTAAAGTGGTTGGGGAAAATTACAAAATTGGGACATTGCAAAATTTGCGAATTTGAAAAGTGATTTCTGGAAATTGATTGAGTTAGTTGCGGTTTTTCTTTGTTGAGAATTCATGAATTTGAAGAATATGCAGTGTTAAGGCGTCTTTTGTTGAGAATTCTTTCGTTTAACTGGGCCGGGTATGGGATTGTGAAGTTGATGATTTCTTTTAAGCTAATTTTTTTTAAGTTCATTTGTTTCTTTTAAGTTCTTCATTTCTCTGTTCTAAAAAAAAAATCAAAAGGGTCATTTTTGTTAGAGTCATTTGTTTTTAGTTACTTAAAAAAAATTGTTTTGGTTTCATAATTTTCTTAGTTTCTCTCTTTCTAAGAAAAAAAAATCCTATTGTATATATATATCTGGTTTTTATTTTCAGGTTGCCAAAAACAGAAATTCAGAAGGAGAAGAACTGCTACCAAAAATAATAAACTGCTTGCTTGCTGAATTTATTGTTTTTATTTGTCTTGCATTATTGTTTGCTTGCACTTTATAAAAAAATTCTTTCGTAGTTGCATTGTTAATACACGTTTAATTTCTGCTTTGCATTTCATCTTAAAATTTGTTAATAATAATGGTTAGACATCGATAGCACTTAATTGCATATTAACAATTTGTCTTCTTTGAACAATTTAAATTCTTGGTGTCTAGGCTACGACAGAGCAATAATCAGTTATAAATATTACGGTGATTCATAAATATTATACTAAATTGTTTCTCTGAAGGTACTTAAACCTTCGGCTGCATTGCTACGGTGATTCGTGGAGCACCGATAAATCCTATCTGTTACCTGGCTGAGAACTATCTTGTTTATCTAAGACAACTTGTGAATATATAATTTTTTGTTACTTTAGGATAAATAATTCGTAATTAGGCCCTTGCATTCATTTAGTTGCATTAGTTCATGCATATTTAAAAAAAAAAAATTCAAAATCCAAAGCTAAAAAAAATTGTAAATATTTCTTTTCTTTTGAAAATTTAAATCCTTTTTCTTTGAAATTTCAAAAATCAAAAAAAAAATTAGAAAATCCAAAATCCAAAAAAAAAACTTATAAAATAGTTTCAAAAACAAAGAAAAAAAAACAAAAATCAATTTCCCTTTTGAAAATTAAATTTTATTTGTAAATATTTTTCCTTTATATAAAAAAACCAAAGACATCTTTGAAAATATCAGTATTTCCATATTCACTTGAATTTTACAATAGTTGTGAAAATCAATATAATCCATATGATTTCACTTCAAATCCTATGGATATTTTAATGACAACTATTCTTTAAACGATTCGAATTTTGGACAACAAACTTTTCAAAACAATGATCAACCCTCAAATCTTGAAAATAGCATTTCATCTTTACTTGAAATCTCTACACAACAAAATCAAGAGATAAATGATTTGTGTACTTCATATTCGTGTAATAACCCGAGTCAAGAATTTCAAAATTTGAATTCAATTCAAAATTCAAAAAATTTCGATTATAACCCATGCCAACTCAATTTCAAACTTCAAAATGAATTTCAAAATCAAAACGAAATTGGAAATAACTTTTCAAATAATTTTGGTAATTGAAATAATCTCAATTTCAATGCAATTGATAATTTTTGTTCTCAGCAAATCCAAATCGAGAATTTTGAAGTGAATAACTATAAATTGGATTTTGTTGAGCAAATGAATGAAATTTATGATGATCGCAGATTTGTTGATTGAAACATATATGAAACAACGTAAAAAACAAAATCAAATTCCAAAGTGTGACGAGTCAAGCGATAATCCATCTTTTACCCAAATCGACGATTTTCAAATAACAACTTTTGAAATTGAAAATGAAAATCTTAATGAAATTGTTGAAAACACAGTAATTGAGTTGGATTTCAATTCTTTTGAGGGTGTGAAACTTGATTTAAACTTCGATCTTCCTTTTTCTAAAAATTTGAATATGACAACTTTGAACTTTAAACTCGATTTACGCGATGAAGTTGTTGATAATCCAAAAAAGGAAGTCGAATATTACGAACATAAATTTTTAAGACTTTTCAAAAATGAGTTGTTAAATTTCTAAAGGGAAGAGTTAAATCACCATTTCAATTTTGAAATCGATAATTTTGAAAAATTTGTTGATAATGAGCTTAACTTTGAATTTGGTGAAAATAAACTTCAATTTCAATCAATTATTTTATCAACCCCGAAAATCATCAAAAATAAAACAACTCATACGGTTCTCAATAAAACGACATTCGTTTATCCAAATCGACAATCAACTTCGGAATCTTTTACGAATTGGTTTTTCGTGCTTAAGCTGTGTCTCATATACTTGACGAGACAAATGAATCGGTCTTTGGAAGACCGTTTCATTTACTCTTTAACTGTATATTTTCTGATCTCTTGTAAATAATAACCTTTTCATTTTGATTTAAATAAATTTCATGCTTTTGTTTTTATTTTTCTCCTTCCACTTGGGTTGACTGTGGGGACACAGTCAAAATCAAGTGTGGGGGGAGACTCATCTTCATTTTTTTTATTTTCATGGTTTATTTTTTCTTTAAAATCTCAAAAAAAAATTAAAAAAAGTCACAAAAACAAATTTTCTTTTGATTTATTTTTAAAAGAAACATAAGACAAATATGAGGTTTTGGTTTATTAAATTTAAATTTTTGAAAATTTATTTGTCTTAACAAAAATAAAAATGAAGTTTGATTACAAATAATAATGGTTTAACTAGTATATAGGAAGATTCATACGTGTTAATTATGAAGTACATCCTAATTGAAAATATTTGTTTTAAAAAGTGGTTGATTTAAAGTAAAGGATATAACATTTTTTTTGCCTTCTAAGTTAAATGGTGCTAAGATGATTTTGCAAAATTCTCTCTCTCTTTAAAAAAAATAAAAAAAAATAAAAAAAATAAAAAATAATAATATCCAAGTATTCACTCTCATTTAAAAGTCATCACGGTTATGCATGGGTGAATTACTTGAAAACTTTGATTATGTGCTTTCATACTCATTTAAAAGTCCTCACGGTTATGCATGTATGGAACACATGTAATAAAAAACAAACATAATAAAAACCGCCTATGGTCGATAGGTGTATGCACAAAAGTGTGTGCACTCGCCATGCTCTGTACTCTCCTTACATAAGCCCGAAAGGCAGTGCATGGGTGTTATATCTGGCCTCAGTTTACCTAAGCTGGGTGTGTAATTTTTTTGGCAAATAATGAGAGAGCAAGCAATTGAAATCCTAGCACTATTTTTACTAAATTGATTTGATTTGTTATTGAAAAGAAATGAAATTACCATATTGATACGCTTTGATAATCAACTAAGGATCCTTTTCATGATTACACTTTGTTATCAACCGAAACAACAAGTTAAACTATTGTCTATTTGTTTTGATAACTTGATTTTTGTTGGAAATTTTGAAGAGTAAATGACATAAATTTTCAAGATAATAACCAAAACCTATATTTAACTTATTCGTGTCAATTTAAAAATAAATCCTTCATTTGTAAATATTTTCAAAAATTTGCATTCATCTATTTGTAAATAAATCTTGCATTTTGTAAATATTTTCATCCTGCATTTGGATTTTGTGGGTAGTATCCGCTGAAAACCCTCACGAGACAACACACGTCCTACTGGGGACACCCAGAGGTTTAACGGCTTGTTGCATACGCTCAATGCAATTGTGCTTCCTATGAAAACGGATTTATCTTAGTTTTTCTTTATTCGAGGACGAATAAAAAGATAAGTGTGGGGGTATTTGATATGCATGAAAATGTGCATATTTTTACCACCATATTTAATCTATTTAAATTAAATAGATGATCATATTGGGGTATTTTAACTTGTTTAAACCAAAATTCATATTTTTTGAAATTGTCACATATTCATCTTCATCCAGGGGCAAAATGGTCATTTTTGTGCATATATTAATTTGAGAAAATTTAATTGGAAATTTTTATATTATTTTGTAGGAAATTAAACTCAATTACAAATGGTTTCATGAAGGAATATGCATGCACAAAGAATATAAAGGAATGAAGATGGAAATAATTCAAAGTGAAGATCATAGAGGACCCCACCTACCCACCACTTTAATGTACAAATTAGAGGCTAATGCACATGCTTATGGAATTAATGGCTTCATGTACACTTAAATAATGATTAGTAAAAGCTAATGATTACTTGGCCTTCACACTTTCTCAAGGGTAGTTTGGTCATTCCCCAAATTATGGATTAGGGTTTCATGCATGTATAAATAACCCCTTATGTTTCATGTAACTCTCACACTCTCTCACTGAGTCTCTCTTAGGCCTCCTCTCTTCCTCTTCCTCTTCATTAGTTTAGATCAAATAAAAGAAAGCTCTCTTTCTCTTTTCATGGCTACTTAGCCATTTTTATTTTCATGTAATTTTACTTTTTTTATGTTATTAATACACGCCCTTTCCTTTTACATGCCTCTTTTTTATGTTGTAGTGTAGATCTCTTTTCTTTTATGCAAGTTAATTAGCTTATCTTTTCATTTTGGTCTCTTTTTCCTCTTCATTTTGCTTTCATGTTGTTAGCTACATTTGTTAATAAAATGACAAATATGAGAAGCTAAACCCCTTCAATTTAGGGGTAATGAATCTCTCTAATTAATGTAGCTTCAACATTTTGTTAATTCATGCTCTCTTTTTGTGCTTATTGATGATGATAGAAGTGGTTTTATTTGTTGTTTTGGCTTTGAATTTGATAGTCTATATTGTTGACACCAAATAGGCTATGCTTAAACAATCACTAACACAAATGTATCTTCATCAATATAAGATTATGGCATAAGAAAGTGATTTGAAATTAAAATTTGATGGTCTGTGTTTCTAATCAATAGTTAATAGGACATACTTAAAATAGATTTCATTTTCATTTTCTTTGTCAAGTTTCATGAAAGTTAGTAAGTGTTTTAAGGGGTGTGTTATAGTTTGATGACTTATGTTGGCTAATTAATAGCTCAAATATGTCATACTTATGATAAACACATCAATTAAAACACTAATGACCACAAAAATGAGATCATGATTTCATGTGTTGAACTACATGATCTAGCGAGTGGACTTATTCTCTAAATTGTCGTTTAACTCTCATATTTGCATTTCTTTTCTTTTTGTTAGTTAGTTCATTTGCTCATTTTCTAGCTTAAACATACTCTCGACTTTGGTATAATTTGATTGAGTAGGAAATTTAAATCATCAATTCCCTGCGGATCGACCCGTATTCACCACGTGCTACATTCGTACACCGTGCGCTTGCGGTTATTTTTATTTCAAAATTCGTTCGACGGTTTTCTAAACTTATAGAAAATCCGTCGTCGAACATCTTTCATAAGTTAAATTTTTACTTAGTGTTTGGTTTGAAAATAAGTTTTGTGTTTTGCATTTCCAACTATCTATTTTAAAATATATAAAAGAGCAGAGGAGATGGAAACTAGTCGATTCGAAAATTGGTTTTAATGTATAAAATTGAAAATGTTTTTCAGTGTTTTCCACCTTTTAGGAAATATCAAAATTTTTATTCTTTCTTAACAATTCTCCTTTGTTGCAATGACTTGGTTCTCTAACTCATCCTTTGGGACCATGACATTTGACATGAATATTGAAAACTCAAAACATAAAATGCATTTTCTATCCAAACAATACCTTACTTTTCCATCTTATATAAAAAGATTTCATACTTGTTATTATCTTTAAAACTTCATTATTAATTATTTAAGTATTTTCTTAAGGGTTAAAACAAGTGTTATTTACACATTGTCATAGCAAACCCAAATCCACTTCACACTTAAACATTCCACTAAAACTTGCTTTTTAGGGATTTAATTTCATTTTAAGCATTCAAGGCTTTTGTTACTCAAACTATGTCTGCTACAACCCAAAAAAAATTCTTGCAATTATCTTTGAACATTATTAAATTTTTAATTATATTCCTAAGTGTAATTAATAATAAAGACTAAAACTATGTTGTTAAAACATTGTTTGTAGCAACTTAAAATCATTTATATACTTATTATTAACTTTAAAAAATGTAATATAAAAATCAAAGCATATCTACACTAATTAATTAAGGTAATACACTTTTAATTAATTTCACAAAACAATATATCTTAACTTAAGTGTTAAAATCTAAGCCTCTTTTAATATATTTATAAAATACTTAACTTTTAAAACATATTTACACGCACACACACACACACACACACACACACACACAAAAACAGTATTAAATTAATTAAAAACACATTATAATTATTCATATATAATATATGTAAAAATAATAAATTTTGAAATAAACAGAAAAAGCAAAATAAACATGTTTTATTTCAAAAGCCACTTACTTTAAAAACTCATAATTAGTTTCTAAAAATATTTTTAAATATGAATAAATTTAAAAACCTTTAATATAAGTTAGTAAACAACCCTTAAAAGAAAAATACTTAATTTAAATATCATCTTTACACAATCTAAAGTTTCAAAAAGAAAGAAAGCACGACAAGAAATGCTATCTAAATTTTCAAGGCTAAAATTTTCAGTTTTACTACAAATTTGTGACTAGTTTTCGATCCCTTAACAAATTATTTTTGATCCATTCCTTTTTTATTAGTTAGTATAATTTAGGTACTTAAAAACCATGAAGAAAACCCTAAAGAATATATTTTAATTATTTTATAGAAATTTATGAAAACAAGGTATTTCTTCGAAGTGCTCGTATAATGAGTATTTCGTTATAATTTTTGACACTTCTTTCAACTAGCCATTAAATGATTTAAGCTTTTTAAATTTTACAATAAGAATAATACATTAATTACTTTTTAAAATAGTAAAGAAACCCTTAATGATGTGTGACGCCCCACCTCTATGCTCACAATAACAAAGGTCATTATAAGGAATTACGTCTGCTATTGCACAGAGTAAGGCTTGTTAGAAGCGACTATCCGTAAGTTATGCCTTAGACGAGTATTGATTACATCGATAGGAGTTGTGTAAATTACTCCCAATGATATATATTCAATCCAAATCTAAAACGAAACCATCATGGCTTAAGGAAAATTCAAAATAATTCATAATAGCAACAACACAGATAAGTAAATCACATCAGAACAGAAATATCAGATATAGAGGAAGATAAGTCTGGATATATGCTACAACACTCGATGGTTCACATGAACCAAATGTACATATACATAGACATCAACATACATAAGATGATAGTCAATACACCAAAAGTAACACCTCGAAGCATAAACAAAAGAAGAGGTGCAATCCCAAAGGCTGAAACAACAACTGAATCAGAGATAGCGATTATCCTAAAATAACTCGGTCTGACCCGAGTATTATTTAAAAGAAAATAATAAACGTACCAGTCTAATTTAAATTTAGAAATAAGTGCAACATAAACAATATCAAAGCAAATTAATCATAATCTCGAATGAGACTATTTAGCATAAATAAACAACATAGTTTAAATGAAGAAATCTCATTAAACTCCATCAAAATCAACTTCCAAATTCAAAATTGAATTTAAAACAGTAATACACAAAAATCTAGAAATCAAAATAAGATAACTAGAAAAATCAGCATAAAAGTGGATCGATCCCAGCATATGGCGAGTCTAAGCTACGCCGCACGTGCATCTCATATGGCCAAAGCCTACCAAGTAATGTCATCATAATATTTGGTGCCCAGCAAATGACCCGAAGGTCCAACAAATGACCCGAAGGTCTAGTACTGGTAATTAACCCGAAGGTCCAACATAGTGGCTCGAAAGCCCAACAAAATCATCAAAATCTTCAAACAGCAATTTCACGGCAAATATTTCAATTAACGAGTCCGGAATTAACCAAATTAGTAAAAGCGTGGTTCCATACTCCGCACTTTTGCTAAATCGTTTAAATCTCATCATTGTTTCCTTTAAAGTGAAAAATTGTGTATTTTGTATAAATAGAATTTATGTTCTCAAATTGACAAGTCCGGAATTAATCGAATCAGTAAAGTAAGGGTTCATAGTCCTTAATTTTGTTGAAGCGTTTGAATCGATTCCTCAGTCTTTTGAAAGCGTAAACTGTAAAAATTTTGGAAACAATTTTTATTTTAAAACGATTTTAAAAACACGTGATTAAAACAACAACATCTAGAGCAATTTCGACAAAGAAATTGCGTTTCACAAAACACCGTAAAAACGGATATCAAATCAGCGTTGCAGGAGAGCCACTTAAAAATTCACTTTAAATTGACGGTTACTGAAGTCAAAACAACAACAATTCTTATTCATCAAAATAACGCACTTCAAATAAAAACAACAGTTAAAAAATCCGTTATAAAAATAACGACAACAAGATACGTTTTAAAACCAAACACCGGTTCAAAATAAATTAAACATCAGATTGCACTACTTACATATTCATCAAAAATATTGCACTGCATGGCAATATACACATTCACACCCGAAGGAAATAGGCAAATTAAAATGACTGAACAATATACACTTGACGAAATTTTAAAACATCTTTGCACGAAAATAATTTTTTGCCTGGACAATATACAACATACATGCACTCAAGAAATAAATAATGACCAGGACACGTTTTAGTGTACACGTTTGTACGCAGCTATGAAGTAGAAGAAAATAAACTAACCTGGACCATTGTGACGACCCGGAATTTTTGAATATTTGAAATCAGAATATTTAATTAATTTTAAATATTCAAAGGTTAATTATTAACTTTAATTTCAAATATCAATATTTATTAAATAATTAATTGTTGCATTTAATTATCAGAATTGGGAAAATTATTGAATCTGAAGTTCTAAACCTGTTAAAATATAATTTGAAGGCTTATAAAATTTATATTGATAATTCTGAAGATAGTAGAAGTTGTAATATTGAAATTAACAGTGGTTTGTTCTGTTTTAAAATTTTATAGTTTAAATTGAATTTAAAAATAGCCTTCCGAGGCACAGTCTCGGAATTTTACGAAACCAGTTTCATTGGATCCATAATATTGTATTATTATCGGATTTCAAATTTCGTATTGATCGGAGTTGTTGTGTGAGCATACGATGAGAAAACACGTTGATATTTATATCGAAAATTCGTTATAAAATATAAATCAAATAAAAATAAAATAAAATAAAAACAATAAAAAAATCAAATCATCCGCAACCCTAGTTTTAACTAAGCCGAACTATTATCTCAGACAAAGCCACCCTATACTCTGAAAACATCACATCTTGTTCCCTTCGTTTACTTTTATCACGCGGGCAGCTTCTTTATCGTTCAAAAAGAAAATCAATTCCTCTTCAAAATAAAATCATGGCCGAAAGATTATCTTCTTCACCTCTTTACAAATGAGGACCAAGACCTTTCCTTTTCAAAATAAAGTTTGATAAACAAAAATAAATGGCAGATCGTCAGCTCTTCTTTTCCGTTCAAAATCGATCAGAGAAACCCTATATCCATTTCACTTCCCCTTCGTTCGAAATCATGTTAAATCGCTTCAGCGAAAAAAGAAAAAAAAAGAACGACACCCTTCATTCTCATTTTTCCTTTCGTTCGAATCCATGGCCGAGTGAAATCAAGTTCTTCACCTCAATTCAATCAATTTCAAGGGAGGCCGACGTTCGAATTTCGGGAGAAGTTAGGGCTCGTTGTTTAGTGTGTCGCGATTAGGTCGCGACTGGGAGGTTGTTCGTGAGGCATCAGGCGATGGATGGGGAGGTGAACGAGTTCGAGGTTAGGATTTCTACTCGAAGTTGGTTTTGCTCGACGTGATCGAATTGGAACGCGAACGCAGGGGAAGCATAGGGATGTCGAACTCGAGCTAGGTGAAGGTCGATGATGACCTGGGTTCGTGGTGCGTCAGATAGGCCGGGTTTTCTCCTTTCGTGTAAGGTATCAATTTTTTTTGAATTAATTTAAATAAGCATATTTGGATTTGAAATAGACAATATAATTAATATTTAGGCTTATTAGAGGGAGACAGAAATTGTATTTGGATGAGATTTTAAAAGTTACAGTAAAGGGAGGTTTACAGGAAGAAGGAATAAAAAAATAATCATAATACAATTTACTAATTTATTTTAGTAATTAATTTGTTTAGTTAACTTATGTAAATTATTTCAGTAATTAGAAAATATTTTATTTTAAAGGGAGTTAACTTAAAACTAATTATTAGTTAAATGGAAGGAAGAAATTGTGGGTTAATTCAAGTATTAATAAAACATATAAATTGTTTATTCAAGGTCCAAATCATGAAGATCCGAGCCGTTTGGAATGGATGGAAAATTAAAAAGCAAAGGTGAGTTAATCTCACTCAGTTAAATTTAACTTCAAATGATTAAATTAAATAATTGCTTGAAATGGTTGAATTGATTTATGTGCTGTAGTGTGGTATATATATTTGGAATTGGCATTTTATATTGTGCTAACATATGTGGATGTAGGGAGAACAGGTTGGAGGGATCCAACTGGACCCCTCAACTTTATTTAATTATTTAATATTCTCTGTTCTGACTATTTGATATCCTGTAATGGATTACGTGGGAATATTGAATGCTATGGCTTGATTGTTTTAAACCGGGCAATAATTAATTACTAAATATATAATTTGAGTTTGGGAAATGAAAATAAAAGAAGTGGAAGCGTAAGTAAAATAATTATAGCAAAGTTGAATAAATTTATGAAATGAATTGGAAAGGAAATAAAGTGACTTTAAAATTCTAACGAATAAGTCTTGTGTATGGGAAGGAAATTTAAATAAACAGAGAGTTCATGGAACTAAATTTCAATGTTATTGTTTAAAAGAACAAACATTTATTTTAAATTGAGGATTTAAATTATTTAAGAAGAATAAAGAAGAAATTGGGAATAACCTGAGATTTGTATATTTCAGCTAAAGGATTTAGAAATCAAATTGAAATATATAATAAAGTCCATAACTAATGAAGTTAGAAATGAACTGATAAGTAAAGAAATTTATTTTAAATGAAATGAATTGGGAATCAATTTGGAAAATTGAGTTAAGTGATCGAGATTGGGAATTTCTTTCTGAATAACCAAGTACGTTTTCAAAGTAAGTTTTTAAATATAAGTTAATAGTTTAAAAATGTTTAAAAGGTATGTTTTGAAAAAATTATTATTTCAAATATTTAATTACTAAAGCAAATATTTCCTTTTAATATATTATAGCATTAATTATTTAAAAGTGACTTAGTATTTGTTTTAAACGTGAAAACCTGATTTTATATTTCATAAAGTAACCTTATTTTTCTCAAATTCATATAATGTGTATTTTTAACAAATTATTTAAGTAGTTTTATCCTAAGTGTTTTAAAGTATATATATTTCAAAGTAAAGTATTTAAAATAATTTTTAAAAATCTATTTTTGTGCTTGGAGATTTCAGAGAAGATAGTAAATATTCGGGAAAGTTTATCCTAAAAGGAAAGATGGTTTTGAAACTGTTTTCAAAGGATTGAAAATAGAAATATATCTTTGAGGATATTTTGAGATAAATAAATAATTTGGAAAATTATTTATTGTTTGATGGATGTTTGTGAATATTAATTGATACTTAAATCACCGACAATCAATATTGGACAAATGCGCTGATCGTTTCGAAGAGACCGGGTTCTCGAAAACCACTTCGATCCGGTTTTACCGTTCGTGAAAACGATTTTGGATTCGAAGATGGATCAGTGAAGTTCAAGGGCTAATCGCTACTAATACTGAGGATATTTCCAAAATGAATGTAGTAGGAATAGTGCCTTCGGTTCCGTTCGAACCCGGGACGGACTTGTATGGATGAATGCTTGCGAAACATCGTCAGGTGGACGATGGGCATTCTAAGGGATATGTTCTATAAAGGTAACGCTTAGCCTCAAGCCTCATCAAATGGGAATGACTGAAAATCAGGGGTTTTGCAGCAAGGCTTGGTGGGTAGCACCCAAGCAGGGTGAGGTCATTCCAGTCTAGATGTACCTTTTATTTTCGGCTTAGTAGTGCGGTTGCTGATCCCAACCGCGGGGTGATCTCACTCGGGACTGTCCAGTAAGGGATGGTTCCGGCCTTGTGTTGCAGGGGATGAAGGGAGTAATCCTCGGTACGGTGATCTAGGCCCCGTACTATGACAGGTGGTACCCCAGTGCCTAGTCATTGATGGAAATCCATTCTCCCTACGAGCCTTGTACGAGTTTTGTTTGTATTACCCACTTTGTGGCTAGTAGCTGGAATTTAATAATGTAACAATTTCGGCTATTTTATAAGTACTTGTATATAAACCCTATTATAATATCAGAGGATTTCTATAAAAATCGTTTTAGCTATCGTAAGGTAAAAACCTGACATGTTTATTTGTGGCGTGGTCTTACGAGATGCTTTTGTTTTCAAAGGATTTTTGAAACTTTAAAAATCAATTGAGTGTGATTTTCTCACGCTAGTATTCTAGACTGACTCGGGTGTTATTTAACTGTAATGCTCGGGGCAGACCGAGTATTATAGGATACAGGATATGTTGATGTGGAGCTCACGAGACGAGCTGGATGACGATACGTACACACGTACTTGTTTATATCTATATATTCCGCTGTTTGAGTTATTGTTTATTCTTGAGTTGATGTGTATCCATGGTATGATATTGATGTTGAGCTGTGATTGATGTACTCTGATGATGTAATATATAAACAGAGATATTTGATTTTTGAGTATAATTATTTATTATCTATTATATTTTATTCCTCTTCGATGGTTAGATTCTGATGTTGTTTCTGTTTTCTCTTCTTCTACCTCTTCTTCTTAAACCCAAATGGTTCGTAATTCTGTGCAACTTGAGTTGATTGTTGTAAAATATTGTTGACTTAAGGGGTACGGATTTGCGGGCTGTTACACTTGGTATCAGAGCTTAGGTTGGTGATAACCTTGGCTCTGGTGGGAATTACTCATTTAAATTAGAGTCCGTAGTACTCTATAATGAGTTTGAGGGTATTAATAAATATGAGCGCGTATTTGTTAGTGAATATAAATTGTTTTAATATTGGGTCGATTGGTTTATTGAGTGGCATATGAACCTTCGTCGGCACAGTCTGTACAACTGTATCGAAGGGGTTTCTAAACACTTGAATAGAACAATTGACACGATATTGTTTTAAATATGGGTGAATGAAATAATTTTACCCAAAAACATATTTTGATATAAAGAATAGTTTTTGACAACTATTTAGCTAATATATGGTTGCTTGGATGTTAGGAAGAATAATGTTAAAGCATTATCATTGATAAGTGAGAATTTGACTAGAAATGGAAATGTAATTAAAATTTAAGGAAATAAATTCATTATAAAATGAAATTTATAAATATGTATTATAAATGTAATTTATGCATTGAAATACAATTAAATAATAATTTGTACAAATAAAGTGTACAAATGAATTATAGTTAAAATTTATCTAAGCAGGCTTTAGAAGTTTAAAATCCCGGAGATTTGGAAATGTTTATCGAACTGTTTTAATGATAAATGATGGCATTATTGTTTTGGAAGTAATTTTGAATGGAAATTTGTTTTAAAATGGATTTTGGAAGTGAAATAGCAATGAATTCACTTCAGTCACTGGAAAATAACTTCGGTGATGACTGCAGCATCATCGATGTTCATTTTCGAGTTTCTAAGTGATGGATTGTTACCAAAAATTGATTTGCTCAGAAAAGTTAGTTGTTTTTGTAAATTTCGAAGGAAATTTGTTGGGGAATAAAACCAGGATTGGTTTAATTTTTGAGAAGTGTGATTTGAGATGTTGAAGATTTCAAAATGATTTGAAACCAAAAGCCGTGTGTTTAAAAATCCTGATGAGATAAGTTGTAAGCGTATAAATTGAGATGATTTTTAAATCAGGAAGGAAATATAAGCTTTGAATGTTGGAAGGTAAATTTAAAGAGAAAAGTTAAAAAAGAAATTTACTTGGATGGGAAACAAAAAATTTGACTGGATTGACATTAACTGGGTAGGCTGAAAATAATATCCAGTTATATTTAAACTAAATTGAAATCGAATTGAGTTAAATAAACCTGATTTAAAATAAAATTGAATTTGAATAAAAATTCAATTGAGTTATCGAATGAAATTAGATTCTTACCTGAATAAATGGAAATAAGTTGGATAAGGATTGAATTGAAATAAATAAATCAGAATAACTTATAAGAAAATTAAAAATCCATAGGAATGAAATATGCTTGGGTTATAAATAAGCATAAGGCTTGAGTTAAAAATAAAAGAATAATATATTCAAGCCAATGAGGAATGGAATAGTGTAAATAATAAGTTGTGACTTATAAAATTGAAAATGGAATACAAATCCAAAATAAATATTTTGATGAATTGGAAAATGAAAGGAAAATCCAAACTTGAATTGTAAAGTATATTGAACTTAGGAAAATAAATGAAGTGATATTTGGAATAAAAAAAATTCAAGTGTTGGATTATAAATAAGGGAAGAACTAATTAGATAATAAATTAGTAATGAAACTGAATAGTGAGTTTATAATGAAGATTGGAAATAGAACTCAAGTTATAAATTGAATTCGACTTAAATTGTCAGTAAAGTAAACATAACTGAATTATGAGTTCATGAAATTTGGTGGCAAACTGAAAATGGATTATGGATCCAGAACTTGAGTTATCAATTTAAATTTAACTTGGAGTGTTAACAAATTTAATATAATTGGGAATATATCGAATAAAAATTTGATTTAATTAAAATAGTAATGGGATGGTTTGTATTGTGAATAAAATCCAAATATGTGGAAATAAATTGGATATGGCCTTGTAATCAATTGAGTTAAGCTGAGTATAGAAGAGAAAATTTATTTGTAAAATGAAAATGAGCTTAAGTATAAATTTGAAAATTTTGAAGTAAATTGACTTAAGCTGAATAAATCGAAGAGAGTTGAATTTAATTCAACTTAAACCAAGTTTAATGATGTTGGATTAAATTTGAATCAAGTAAAAATAAATATGGATTGAAATAGAACTGGGTAGGTTGTAATAATATTTAAGAAAATGGAAAATTCAAAATGGATTGAGTGGATAAGTTAATTATATTGAATAAGTGAATGGATGGGATAAATAAGAACCAAAGGAAGTGTTGGTTTAAATAAGTTGAGAAATGGTTATTTAATGAAATAACTTGGATTGTTTTTGAGCTAAATAAAATAGTTTGGAATAAACAAATATGGAATGAAATGTAAATAAATGAATTTTAAATAAAATTTAAATGGAATGTGTCGAGCTAAATAAATGATTGTGAATTGATTAAAATAAAAGGGAAGTTTAATTGGTAAATAAGATGAACCTAAATTGTTAATGGTTTTGAATGGAACTTGTTTGAATAATGGAACTAGTTGGGTTAATAAATGAAATACAAGTGAATGTATTCAAATCTAAAATGGAAGCAAGGATAATTGGATTGTAAATAAATTTGGAAATGGAATAGAATTAAGAATAAAATTGAGTGAAATCAATTTAAATTGGTTATAAAACATAAATACCTATTTATTCACCTAAATCTCGTCAAATTGCATGGAATAAATTGTTGTTTGTTGTAAATGGGGTAATTAAACATTCGATGAGTGAGAGTAGTAAAATAAATTGATTTTGAAAGCAATTGAATTAAATATGAGCTCAGTTTGCGTAAGAATAAATTAAATGTAAATGATTGAGATTAAAACCATTTTCAATTGATGAGGTTGTATACGAATGGATTGAAAACCATTCAAATTGCATAAAAATGGTTTATAAATAAATTAGAACAGTTGAATTAACATGGAAATTGTAGAAGTTGCTTATGGAAAAATGTTTGGTGTGAATTTCTTTTAGAATTCATATGTTTTAACTATTGCAAGTAAGTGAAATGTGTTAAACTTCTTATATTTGGCACTTACAAGTTTAAACTGAGCAAGTACAGGTACCTGGAAGCCGTGAGGCTGGATTGGGTTGTGCTATATGCTAAAAATAATAAGCCGCTTGCTTAAAATGCTAAACAAGGTACGCCTACGCAATAAAAATAGGAAATATGAACTGTTTTTGGTTTTTCCGACCGTGTGGGTCGATGTATATATATTTATCTCTTTTGTCAAATTGCAAAAGCTCCTCCGTACAAAGGAGACTCTGCCAAAAAATTTCGGAAATTTTGGGAGTTAGAAAATTTTTGAAATTTTTGGAAAATTCATTAGCGACTAAACAATTTCAAGCAAGAAATTGAAATAAGTTAGTGAATGAAACTAATTAAAATAATGACATGAGTTAGTAATAAATGACAAATAAATTTATATGTGTAGAGTTAAAGATAAATTAAATTCATATGGAAACGAAAGAACCAATTTGAATAGTAATGGATATAAATTAAAGGAGTAAAGCAAAAATAAATATAAGAACATATAAAATGCTTATGTTAACTTAAGTAAGAAATGGTGCATTCTTAATTGGAAATGGAATATTACTAATACATTCTAAGTTGATATTTGAATTAATAAATATTAACATTGGTAAGAAAGTCAATAAAATGTTAAGTTGTGTTTGGATATTAGTGCTAAGCAGGATATGCAGGCATTATAAAGAGAAAAGAGAATTGATTTTGATTTCAGAAAGATGAATTTGAAATGCTCGACAAAAAGGTATGTATTTAAATTTGGTATGAAATTTGATTGGGATTTTGGATTGAGCCACTTGGCTTTTTGTTTTCTTTTTGGATTTGGGAGGCCGTAGAGCTATTTTGTAGTTGTACTGAGTCAGCCGCGCAAAGGAGACGCTGGCGAAATTTTTCGGGAATTTAAAGAGTTAGAAAATTTTTGATAACTTAAAATTTGAATTTAAGTTTAAATTGGAATTGATAAGTAGATGATACTGTTTGGGACTTATGGATAAGTTTGAAGGTTGGGAAAATGGGTAGAGTGTCTTTGATAAAAAGATTTGGTTGGTAAGTTGTTAAAAACTATTTGGGTTTGAGGAAATAGTTAACGGGGATAGAATCATTCTTCCTAACTAGTAATTTCGGGGACGAAATTCTTTTAAGGGGGGAGGAATGTGAGGACCCAGAATTTTTGAATATTTGAAATCAGAATATTTAATTAATTTTAAATATTCAAAGGTTAATTATTACTTTAATTTCAAATATCAATATTTATTAAATAATTAATTGTTGCATTTAATTATCATAATTGGGAAAATTATTGAATCTGAAGTACTAAGCCTGTTAAAATATAATTTGAAGGCTTATAAAATTTATATTGATAATTCTGAAGATAGTAGAAGTTGTAATATTGAAATTAACAGTGGTTTGTTTTGTTTTAAAATTTTATAGTTTAAATTGAATTTAAAAATAGCCTTCCGAGGCACAGTCTCGGAATTCGACGAAACCAGTTTCATTGGATCCGTAATATTGTATTATTATTGGATTTCAAATTTCGTATTGATCGGAGTTGTTGTGTGAGCATACGATGAGAAAACGCGTTGATATTTATATCGAAAATTCGTTATAAAATATAAATCAAATAAAAATAAAATAAAATAAAACAATAAAAAAATCAAATCATCAGCAACCCTAGTATTAACTAAGCCGAACTATTATCTCAGACAAAGCCACCCTATACTCTGAAAACATCACATCTTGTTCCCTTCGTTTACTTTTATCACGCGAGCAGCTTCTTTATCGTTCAAAAAGAAAATCAATTCCTCTTCAAAATAAAATCATGGCCGAAAGATTATCTTGTTCACCTCTTTACAAATGAGGACCAAGACCTTTCCTTTTCAAAATAAAGTTCGATAAACAAAAATAAATGGCAGATCGTCAGCTCTTCTTTTCCGTTCAAAATCGATCAAAGAAACCCTATATCCATTTCACTTCCCCTTCGTTCGAAATCATGTTAAATCGCTTCAGCGAAAGAAAAAAAAGAACGACACCC
Organism: Allium cepa; assembly: GCA_030765085.1. Classification (NCBI taxonomy): domain Eukaryota; kingdom Viridiplantae; phylum Streptophyta; class Magnoliopsida; order Asparagales; family Amaryllidaceae; genus Allium; species Allium cepa. The sequence continues at coordinate 240,641,032 of CM060930.1, forward strand.
TTCATTCTCATTTTTCCTTTCGTTCGAATCCACGGCCGAGCGAAATCAAGTTCTTCACCTCAATTCAATCGATTTCAAGGGAGGCCGATGTTCGAATTTTGGGAGAAGTTAGGGCTCGTTGTTTAGTGTGTCGCGATTAGGTCGCGACTGGGAGGTGGTTCGTGAGGCATCAGGCGATGGATGGGGAGGTGAACGAGTTCGAGGTTAGGATTTCTACTCGAAGTAGGTTTTGCTCGACGCGATCGAATTGGAACGCGAGCGCAGGGGAAGCATAGGGATGTCGAACTCGAGTTAGGTGAAGGTCGATGATGACCTGGGTTCGTGGTGCGTCTGAGAGGCTGGGTTTTCTCCTTTCGTGTAAGGTATCATTTTTTTTTGAATTAATTTAAATAAGCATATTTGGATTTGAAATAGACAATATAATTAATATTTAGGCTTATTAGAGGGAGACAGAAATTGTATTTGGATGAGATTTTAAAAGTTACAGTAAAGGGAGGTTTACAGGAAGAAGGAATAAAAAAAATAATCATAATACAATTTACTAATTTATTTTAGTAATTAATTTGTTTAGTTAACTTATGTAAATTATTTCAGTAATTAGAAAATATTTTATTTTAAAGGGAGTTAACTTAAAACTAATTATTAGTTAAATGGAAGGAAGAAATTGTGGGTTAATTCAAGTATTAATAAAACATATAAATTGTTTATTCAAGGTCAAAATCATGAAGATCCGAGCCGTTTGGAATGGATGGAAAATTAAAAAGGAAAGGTGAGTTAATCTCACTCAGTTAAATTTAACTTTAAATGATTAAATTTAAATAATTGCTTGAAATGGTTGAATTGATTTATGTGCTGTAGTGTGGTATATATATTTGGAATTGGCATTTTATATTGTGCTAACATCTATGGATGCAGGGAGAACAGGTTGGAGGGATCCAACTGGACCCCTCAACTTTATTTAATTATTTAATATTCTCTGTTCTGACTATTTGATATCCTGTAATGGATTATGTGGGAATATTGAATGCTATGGCTTGATTGTTTTAAATCGGGCAATAATTAATTACTAAATATATAATTTGAGTTTGGGAAATGAAAATAAAAGAAGTGGAAGCGTAAGTAAAATAATTATAGCAAAGTTGAATAAATTTATGAAATGAATTGGAAAGGAAATAAAGTGACTTTAAAATTCTAATAAATAAGTCTTGTGTATGGGAAGGAAATTTAAATAAACAGAGAGTTCATGGAACTAAATTTCAATGTTATTGTTTAAAAGAACAAACATTTATTTTAAATTGAGGATTTAAATTATTTAAGAAGAATAAAGAAGAAATTGGGAATAACCTGAGATTTGTATATTTCAGCTAAAGGAGTTAAAAATCAAATTGAAATATATAATAAAGTCCATAACTAATGAAGTTTGAAATGAACTGATAAGTAAAGAAATTTATTTTAAATGAAATGAATTGGGAATCAATTTGGAAAATTGAGTTAACTGATCGAGATTGGGAATTTCTTTCTGAATAACCAAGTACGTTTTCAAAGTAAGTTTTTAAATATAAGTTAATAGTTTTAAAAATGTTTAAAAGGTATGTTTTGAAAAATTTATCATTTCAAATATTTAATTACTAAAGCAAATATTTCCTTTTAATATATTATAGCATTAATTATTTAAAAGTGACTTAGTATTTGTTTTAAAAGTGAAAACCTGATTTTATATTTTATAAAGTAACCTTATTTTATCAAATTCATATAATGTGTATTTTTAACAAATTATTTAAGTAGTTTTATCCTAAGTGTTTTAAAGTATATATATTTCAAAGTAAAGTATTTAAAATTATTTTTAAAAATCTATTTTTGTGCTTGGAGATTTCAGAGGAGATAGTAAATATTCGGGAAAGTTTATCCTGAAAGGAAAGATGGTTTTGAAACTGTTTTCAAAGGATTGAAAATAGAAATATATCTTTGAGGATATTTTGAGATAAATAAATAATTTGGAAAATTATTTATTGTTTGATGGATGTTTGTGAATATTAATTGATAGTTAAATCACCGACTATGAATATTGGACAAATGCGCTGATCGTTTCGAAGAGACCGGGATCGAGATTTATTTCTCGAAAACCACTTCGATCTGATTTGTACGTTTCGTGAAAAAGATTTTGGATTCGAAGATGGAGCAGTGAAGTGCAAGGGCTAATCGCTACTAATCCTGAGGATATTTCCAAAATGGATGTAGTAGGAATAGTGCCTTCGGTTCCATTCGAACCCGGGGCGGACTTGTATGGATGAATGCTTGCGAAACATCGTCAGGTGGACGATGGGCATTCTAAGGGATATGTTCTATAAAGGTAACGCTTAGCCTCAAGCCTCATCAAATGGGAATGACTGAAAATCAGGGGTTATGCAGCAAGGCTAGGTGGGTAGCACCCAAGCAGGGTGAGGTCATTCCAGTCTAGATGTCCCCTTTATTTTCGGCTTAGTGGTGCGGTTGCTGATCCCAACCGCGGGGTGATCTCACTCGGGACTGTCCAGTAAGGGATGGTTCCCGCCTTGTGTTGCAGGGGATGAAGGGAGTAATCCTCGGTACGGTGATCTAGGCCCCGTACTGTGACTGGTGGTACCCTAGTGCCTAGTCATTGATGGAAATCCATTCTCCCTAGGAGCCTTGTACGAGTTTTGTTTGTATTACCCACTTTGTGGCTAGTAGCTGGAATTTAATAATGTAACAATTTCGGCTATTTTATAAGTACTTGTATATAGACCCTATTATAATATCATAGGATTTCTATAAAAATCGTTTTAGCTATCGTAAGGTAAAAACCCGACATGTTTATTTGTGGCGTGGTCTTACGAGATGCTTTTGTTTTCAAAGGATTTTTGAAACTTTAAAAATCAATTGAGTGTGATTTTCTCACGCTGGTATTCCAGACTGACTCGGGTGTTATTTAACTGTAATGCTCGGGTCAGACCGAGTATTATAGGATACACGATATGTTGCCGTGGAGCTCAGGAGACGAGCTGGATGACGATACGTACACACGTACTTGTTTATATTTATATATTCCGCTGTTTGAGTTATTGTGTATTCTTGAGTTGATGTGTATCCATGGTATGATATTGATGTTGAGCTGTGATTGATGTACTCTGATGATGTATAATATAAACAGAGATATTTGATTTTTGAGTATAATTATTTATTACCTATTATATTTTATTCCGCTGCGATGGTTAGATTCTGATGTTGTTTCTGTTTTCTCTTCTTCTACCTCTTCTTCTTAAACCCAAATGGTTCGTAATTCTGTGCAACTTGAGTTGATTGTTGTAAAATAGTGTTGACTCAAGGGGTACGGATTTGCGGGCTGTTACAACCATAATTCACGCACGCACGAAAAAGTTGCAAAAGGAAGGTGGATGAAGTTAACAAAAGTGTACAAGCTTTTGTTTTACAAAATTGTAGTGACAGCAAGGTGTTCACTACTTGTTTTAAATGGACTTATTCCTTCACTTAAATTTTCACACACACGTACAAAATATAAGAAAGGCCTAGAACTTGAAATTCTTTTACACGCACACATTGAAATGAGCAAGATAAATATACACAAATGAGATTGGTCGAGGCATAGTTTACTTTGCATGCATGTAAATGATATCATGATATGCGCAACACATTTTTTTTTTGCACGCAAGTATAAATGCAAAAAAAAATGCGACCTGGACTAAATAACGTGTTATGCAAATATGCAATACTCACGCACACTTTGATTTGTATGCATGCAAATGATGAAGTTAACAACATAAATGACCTGGCAAAACTACTTTGCACTAACAAAATAATATGGACCAAAATAAATGAATTACAAAATACAACTTAAACACTTGTCAAGATAGAATGAAGTAAACTACATATATTTGTAAAGCTGAAATTTTGTTTGCATATGAACACATGCATGCACCACACTATAAATCTGTACGCACACACATAACAAATGCAAAAGAAGGTGACTTGGTCTCATTTTTCTTTGTACGCATGGATTTCAAAACGAAAATACCTGAACATAGTAATCGTGCGACTCACTTTGCATGCACCATTCAAAATAATTAAATAAATAATAAGTCCTGGATTAGAATACATGCAGTTTGGTGATTTGAACTCATATACATTTTCATGCAATATCGTTGCATATGCCAAAATGAAGTTAATGAAGTTAATGTGCTTGCATACATGACTGGCAAAGCTACTTGTACACCCAAATATAAAGAAAAATGGAGTGGCCAGAGCGATTTAATTTGCACCCAAAAATGAAATGAAGAATAAATTAGAAGTGTGAGTTTTTTCACTCACGATAATTTGGTGCAGAATTAACTAGCAACCGCGATCTGAGTAGAGCAAGGATTTTGGAACAACCATTAGTTTTTCTACAAGCCACTGGAAGTTTGAAAAAAACGAAAATAAGGAAGTGTTTACCGGGAAAGATGGAATAAAAGAATGTTGCGGCTACTTTTCCTTTCAAATTGGTGTATAAGTCAAATAAAATATGTGCTGGCTAAAGTTTGTACAGATGCATTTAATGAAAACGTGCCTCAGATGTAATAAAGGACTTGTTGCACATAAAATGATGATAGAAAAGCAAAGTGTGTTCAACTTTTTCTTTTACAAATATAGTGACAGCAAAGCAAAAAATGTTCCAACTTTGTTATAACAAAGTGCGCATATTATTGCTTTTGAATTCGACCCATTCACATACGTGAAAGGCACAATGAAGTGTAACATAACTTAGTTATATTTTTAACTGACTTTGCAAATGAATTTTTTTCTTTCAAATTTCAATTTTAAATTTTCATTTTAAATTTTTATTTCAACGGTAATCAAAACAAGGTTGTTACATGATGTCTCTAGAAAAATAAATAATAATTTTCAACAAAAGGTATTTAAAAGTATCAATATAGCAACTATTTTGCTATTAACTTTTACAACTTTGTTCAAAATTTTCCATAACTTCTAAAACATTTTCTATGCTGTCCAAAATAGTTCAAGAATTGTAGAGAATAACCAAACCAATTTATATCAAGATATTTCCATAGGTCACCAAATAATACAAGTTAAAGTTAAGGGATTTTAATGTATTGCCATAGCAACTTTCCACTACAAACACTCACATACACACTTTTACATGATACACGACATATTCAAACATGTATACATCAAGTCGTGGCAATGTTATAGGTTTTAGGGGGATTATAAGAGAAGGTATAATACGTATATGTAGTCATTTGCTTTCAAAAGCAAGAAGGATCCAAAAGGTGATAACTTGCATTTGTACTTTATATAAATATTTATATTTTTGCACAACAACATTATGTCACATATACACAAATTAGATGGTGAGCTAACTCACCTCAAAACCAAGTTAACAACCATCACAAGCCACTAGAATCAAAGCAACACTTCCTGCCATAACCCGAAGACAAAACTACCACCTTTGCAAACCAAAACAGAAGCCAAGACCTATCTCCATCATGAAGTGCTCACGGCCCAGTTGGCTCACCCTTTTACTCCAATATTATTCAACTTCTTGGATTCTAAACCATATGGAGGAGATCGAAGAATTTTTAATATTATTTTACAGATTTAAAGAGGAGAAATAAGTGTTAAATTTATTTTCCTTTTGCACAACATTTTAAATATAATACAATGAGATGAACGGAGATAAAAAAGGAGGATATTATAGCACAAAAGAAGACCTTCCTAACCTGTAACGATCCATAATTTCTGTCATTCGAAATTCGTATATTTAATTAATTTTAAATGTTAACAAGTAAAATTTGTAAGTCGAATAAATTATATTTCGAATATCTAGATTTAATTGGATAATTAAACTTTAATATTTGAAATTACAGAAATAATTGGAAATTGGGTTTAATGTGATTAAAAATGATTTATAAAGTTGTATTAAATAATTTTGGAGTTAGAATGATGTTATAGAACTTTTAAAATTGAATTAAAAGTTAATTTGTGGAAATTGAATATTTTAATATTTAATTGACGAGTAAAAATAGCCATTTTTCAAACAGTCTCGGATTTTGACGAAACCAGTTTCATCAGATCCGTAATGTTAAATTATTGTAATTTTTCAAATTTCGTATCACTCAGACTTACAGTTTGTCAGGGGCAAGCTAAAACGCGTAGAAATCGGTTTGAGTAAATTTTAAATTTAAAAAATTCGGTTCGAAAACCTAGCTTTCAAATATGATCGAACTGGCTCTCGATATATATTCCATTGTGTTGGGAATAGGGATAAAACATTATAAATGCCAGGCAGCACGCTTCGTTTGGAGTTCGGAAAATTTCGGGATGAATAATGTTTCGATATTTTCTATAAAAGCACCTCTATCATTTCATTTTACACAAACCTCAACCCTAGAAGCTTCAGCCGCCACCTCCCATTTCTATGGCCGAAAATTCATCTCTTTCTCCCTCAATTTCTTCAAATCCGTAAATTGATTCGTAAAATGTTCAACTACAAACCTGTAGAGCTCGGCATGACGAGCGAATCCAACGGTGGAGATCAAAAAATATGCTATAGATCATCGGCAAATCGTGCTCGAATGGCTATAAGTCGCGCACGTTCTCCAACAAAGGGAAGGGGCCGAGCTTCACCATACTCAGGCCGAAGGTGGAGCTTGCTTCGAGCTTCGAGGCGCTAGCACCCGATCGTCGTGGAAGTGAAGGTGGTGGTCGCGCTAATTGAAGGAAGATCGGCGGCTATAGGTTATCATTTGCGTGCAAAACCTGGGGGGAGAAGATGATGGCAACGGACAAATTCTATGGTAGCAGATCGAGCGGCTGAGATCGTTTCTAGGTTAAAAATGTAAAGAGAAATTGAAATTAATTTATATTATAAATTGGTACAAAATTTAAACTATCATAACTTTTTCATACGAGGTCGAAAAATGACAAAACGAATTGCATTGGAACCAAATGGACGAATACTATGCGATGGAGCTGGATTGGGATTGATAGGAGCTAGTGTGAATTTTGGGTATAATTAAATGCGTGTTTAATTTTATTCGAAATAAAACACTGGAACTGTATTTGAAACAAGGCGAGAACTTCTCACTCAATCGAATTGTGTTTCGGTTTTAAATTTTAAATAGTTAGATTTAAAATTGCTTGATTGTGTTGATTGTATGCTTGGATGATAAATTGTTATCTGTTGTATTGAAATAGACCCTATATGTCGCATATTAAGCGGAGGTTATTATATTAAACCCATATACCACGATATTCCACCTTGAAGTGCAATTGGTATTATATATGTATTTGGAGTTGATTTTCAATGCATTATATAGAGGATGAGACCCTATTGCACCGCATAATAGTGGATAATATTTTATATAAACCCATGTACCGCGATATTCCGTCTTAAAACGTGATTGGTATTGTGCTATCATCTGTGGATGCAGGGAAATAGGTTGGAGGGATCCAACTGGATTCCTCAACAGTACTGATTTATTTACAGATACTTGCGATATATTCTGTTATCATATTGATATATGTTGTTTGAATGTCGTGGTTGATGTATTGGTTTTGTTGCAGCATTGGGCCTATTTTTGGAGTTTTAAAAATGTTAAAGTAACGATTTCGAATTTAAAAGGATTTTCAAGTGATTTTTGAAAGTATACATTTTTTTGAATTTTGGAATTGATTCATTATAAATAAATAAACATTATAATTTTTATGTTATAAAAATTATGATTTTTGTGAAATATAACAGAAATGTGATTTTTGAAATAAGTAGTTGATTTATTTGTAAAATGGTTTAAATTGGGATTTTTGAATTATTATAAACGGTTTATATAAAAGATTTATAAAATTGATATTTATAAATTAAAAATATTGGAATTATAAAACGAGTTTTTATAAGTGTTAAAATGAAGTATAAATGGATTTCATAAGTGAACGGAATTTATAGATTTATACATTGTGAAGTTATAAAATGAATAGATTTTGTAAAATCAAAGATTTATAAGTAATTAACTTATAAATTGGATTTTAGCATTTAAATAAGATATAAATAGAATTTGTTAATTAAGGGATTTTATAAGTTGAAGTTTTTATAATATATATATATATATATATATATGTGTGTGTGTGTGTGTGTGTGAATTTATAAACGTTGTTTTATAAATCCAAAACCAATTGAATTTGATAAGTAAACATGAAAGCTTATTAAAGGAGATATATTTACGATTTAGGACAGTGGATAATCCTTTAAATTAAATATGTAGAAGTGTTGAATTTGGTAAACAATTTATATTCACGATTTTGGATGGTGAATAATATATTAAAGAAATGTTTTAGGAAGTGATCTTTTAAATAGAATTAAAGCGATTTGAAGTTGTTTTAAAATTGTGTTAAGGATCGAAACCATAGATTTCAACATTCATTGTTGAAATAGACGTTTTCGAGAAATAAGGAAAATATGGACTATAACACTGTTGTTATGGTAAATGATTTTCGAAAGGACATGTTTTTTGTATAGGATTGGGATTTATATATCTATCGTATTTTTGAATCCCTATGTTATTATTTTGGATTGTCGTAATGATGTTTTACGCAACATCCGTTTGGACCCAAATAAATGTGTTTAAAGAGAACGTTTTCCTTAAAAGAATAAAATATATACTTAATCGTGTTTTAAGTATGTTGAATATTTTCTAAGTATTGAAAATAAATAGATTTGTGAATTACTTATTGTTAAATAAGTATTTGGAAATGTTTTCCAATGTATAAATTGAAATGGTTTAGAGAATATATATTTTTAAAGATAAATTAAAGTGAATATTTGGCAAGTTATTTAATTTATGGAAGATTAATAAAAAGGGCCTAGTGATTGTTATGGTGCTGAATATTTGTTGGTTTGCTTTGATAGTTAAATAACCGACTATCAATGTTTACCTTTAAAGGGTTATTTGTTGTGATTTGCTTGAATTTGAATGCTACACTTATTTTAAAATAAGCGCTCGTTATTCGGTTTAGTCGGGAGAGGACCTTTGGGTCATAAATCCCATTTCCAATAGTGATACGTCGTAATGGATAGCATTTGAAGACCGGTGTTGAAGAACGAATATTTTCAAAAATGGAAGGATTACCGTCGAGCGTCTCTACATCGACTGATCTCCGATATAGAGATTTTATCACCCTCTGTGATGGGAATTCCAGACGTGATTAGTGAATATCCGAAATTGCAAGGGCTTCTTTGGAAGTGCCTTCGGTTCTGTTCGATCCCGGAACGGACTTGTATGGATTGTGTCTGACGTTACAATTTGAGATGTAAAGCTGGTTTCTATCAAATACATTTCTGTTGGTGGCGGAGAATTTATTCTCTTAGCTTAACACCCTTCTCTGAGACGTACGAGCTCAGAGGTTAATTAGTTGATGGTTACTAGCGATACATTCCCAATTTGGTAATGTGGCATACGAAGTGCTGCTGATCATTTGTTGATCAAAGCGTGGCTTTTGTGAAAAGCATAGCTTTATGGACGAGACTTCGTCGGACTTCACACCTTGGAAATGGTCAAAACATAAAGAATGTAGCAAGGTTATTTGGGGATAGCTTCCCCATATGGTATTTTCATTTCCTTCTGGATAGAGGTGGTATTATGGTATGGAGCCTAAATACTTAACCTATGTGGTTGCTGGAAATTTATTTCTTTGTGGTTGTTGGCGAGTCCCGGGATTTAGGTCGGTTACGACCGGGGTGTGACGACCCTGACTCGACCTTCGAAAATCGGCACCGAATACGACACTCGTATTCAAATGCCGCAGATCCAAACGTCGAATCTGGTTCGCCGGAGCTTATAACACCATTAAGTAAAACAACACAGCGGAAGAAAAAGAATAGCATATATCAATATACAATATTTGATACAATAACAGATATAATCTGATACAACAGATGATACAATGAATATACATCAGAGATATGATATAAGGTAATAGCAGCGGAAAGAAAAGATAACACAAGCAGCGGAACAAAGCTCCAATATGGTCTTCAAGAAGAACTCCAGTAACAGTAATCTCCATCTCCAAAGCACCAATCTAGAAATAGCTCAAACTCCAAAACAAGATGAAGAGAAGCAACTCGATCCAAAATGCGATTGCCAAATCCTAAGGTTGAAAGCTATCGAATCTACACCTACCATTGATTATCTGAAAACCCCAACTCTAGACTGCCCGTGTGGGAAAATAGTGGGCACCCAGAGTTTAGGAAAGGAACAATAAACTCCAGGTCAGTCATGGGACTGGTATGAGCAAACAAAAACATTTGGTCTTTAAAAACAAACAACAGAATTTAAATTTGAAATCCGCAATGCTTTTTAGAAAATGAAACTACCATAAGGCCTCCCGGCACACACACAATGCAAACGCACACATGGGGGAGATTTCTCCTTATGATAGTCAAACATGCTTACTACGAGAAGAATCCTTTGATATTATTACTAGTGCATAGTGGAAAATCTTTCGAAAGTATAATATAAATCCTAGCCAGCATAGGTACCATGATGCTATGCCTACTATAGCTGCCATGTTAAATGGCAGGTTCTACAACTAAAATCGTACAAGGCACGTATTGGATGAATGGATTTCCAACAAATGGTCAGGCTAAGGAACTTCCTACTGTTAATGGGATCGCCTCTGGCGGGACGTCCCGAGAACTAACGTTACGGTTAGATCTCTGCCAACACAAGGCCGGGTTACCTCTGTAACTAGGTAACTACTACACGAATATGCCATCCCCCGGTCCTTTGGGACCTTTATCCGAGGCGCCTCAAAGCAACAACCACACAGTAAATGAGATTGGAGCAACCACATAGGTTAAATACCAGGGCTCCATACCTGATACCACCCTTTACCAGAAGGGAATGACATACCCTAAAGGGAGCGACCCTCATAACCTTGCCGCATCTTTCCTGTTTCGACCATTTCCGGGGAGTGAGGTCCTGATGCAGTCTCGTCCACAAAGCTACGCTTTGGCACAAAGCCATGCTTTGGGTCAACAGATGACCAAAGCAATGATCACAAAGATAAATGATCAAACAAATGATCATATCACAAATGATCAACCAATGATCATCACACAGCAGCACTCAGCATGCCACATACCAAATTGGGAATATCACTGATAAATATCAACTACATAACCTCTGAGCTCGTACGTCTCAGAGAAGGGTGTTAAGCTAAGAGAATAAATTCTCCGCCACCAAGCAGAAATGTATTTGATAGAGATCAGTTTAATATCTCAAAGTGTAATGTCGGACATACAACCATACAAGTCTGTTCCGGGTTCGAACAGAACCGAAGGGACTTCCGAAGAAGCCCTTGCAAATCCGGGTATCCCCAATCCCGATCGGACTTCCCATCACTAAGGAGAACTCTATACCGTAGCTACTCGGTGCAGAGACAATCGATAGGTTATCCTAACGTTCTCGAAGACACCCGGTCATCAACACCGGTCTTCAAATGCAATCCATAACGTCGTATCACTATTCGGAATGGGTTATATGACACAAGGTCCTCTCCCGGCTAAACCGAATAGTGAGCGCCATCTTTAAAACATATGGATATGGGATTTTAGCTAAGTCACAACTTATAAGATCCAAAACTTTTCTTTCAAATGGTTAAACAGATTACCATTTTTAAATCTTAAAACAAAAAGATTTATTTCACAAAGTTTCACCTAGTTTCACAAAGATCTATTCATAGATTTCAAAATAATTCCCATTTCAATTGGATTATCCCAATTAAATCTTTTAAAGTTAAAGGTTTATAGCTTTCAAAACACGTTTCCAAAGATTTATCTAAAGTTTGGAAAACTATTTTCATTTTTAGACTTGAAATCCTTTTAACACACAATGGAAGTCCATTTCTTATGGGAAAGCAAATCTAATTTATACAAGTTGAAATCTTGAGTTGAATTTAAATTCCAAAACGTCATCTTTAAGATGGTTTAAAACCCATATAACCCATTTATAGGTTGAATAACCTTTTTAAACCCTAGTTCCCAAATCATAAAATTCAATTCCAAATATCGAATTCAAATTTAAATCCAATTATTTAAATTTCAAAACTCAATCTAGTTATTTAAAATAACTTTTATTTTTGAAATACATTTTTCAAAAGCTTTTTCAAATCTAATTCCAAAACTATCTTGGATTCAAAAATTCAATTTTTAGATTATTTCAAAAATCTGTGACTTAACTCATTTCCACGTGCAATCCATATTTGTGTGTGTATAAGTGTGGTCCAGGGGTCCAACACAATAGTGCACAACATCCATTATCACAGATTCAATCATATCGACAAGCGGTATAACCCATAACGCTTATCTATATTCACAGATTCATAGATAAAGTAAAATATCATTCACAAAGATTAACTAATATGATTCGATGTGGGTTTCGGATAACCGACTGGAATCCGACTCCCTGTCGCATCGAAATCCAAATGTCATTCTACGGGTCAAGGGGTTTCATATTCATATGACAGTATATTCATCATAAATATAGCAGATCAGCACAAATTATCACATAGCATCTCATCACATATCAAATATATTAATCCATCACACAACATTCAATAACAACCAGCATCTACAATTAAGATGAATAAACTGGGTGGTTTTAAATTTATTACCTACATGATTACTTTCATTTATTATTCCTAATTAATTAACTATCCATATTTATTCAATTAATAAATCTTCCATAATTAATTTTAAATCTAATATCATTCAATTAATGATTTCTTAATTACAAATTAATTATTCTAAGAAAAATTAATCTTAAACTTTAATTAATCAAATTAAAACCCTTAATTACTTTAATTAATTATCCATTTCATTAATTAATTAATTATCCATTTTTAATTATAGATTTATTAAACTTAATTAATCAATCTCAAATTTAAATTAATTAACTTAAAAATTATCATTAATTACTTAATTAAACATCGACATCATTAATTAAATAATTAATATTCATCTTAATTACCTTAATAATCAAATAAATCCAATCATTAAACTTTTATTTATCTTTTAGATAAACATTCCTTATTTAATTAAGCATTTAAGAACAAAATGTTTTTTTTTTTTTTTTTACATTAAATTCCATTTAACATTTCTTTTAAACTTTACGACTTAAATTTATTTAAAATAAGATTTTTAAAACAATACAAACTTAATTTTATATGTTTACAAGAAACATATACCTTATTAATGAGTTGAAGAGGATTTAAATTCAATTCAAATGCAATTCATTAAAACAATTCAATTTAAACCTTTATTTAAAAACTGATGTTTAAATTTTAAATCCAGATTTTAAAACTCAGATTTGAATTCATTTTAAATTCCTAAATTAAATACTTAACCTTTCTTTCCAAATGCAAATCACATGTGCATTTATACTTGAGAGTTTAAAATCAAGTTTGAATTTAAAAACATAATTGCTTTCAAATCATTGACAATCAAAATTTGAATTCCAATTTAAATTTCAAACTAAACCCAGTTTAAATCTTCACCTGCAAATTTAAACTTTATCTTTATATTTAAAACAGAAACAGTTTTCTGTTTTTAAAAAAAAAATCAAACTCTGAATTTTCCAGAATTTAAATTATTTCAAAAGACAGAATTCAAACTTATTTAAATTCATATTTGAATTCAGTTTTAACATCCTAAGTTAAACTTTATTTTGCATTTTATTTCAAACTTATAAAACTGGAAACAGATTCATGTTCCCCCCCTTTCTCTTTTTTTATATTTTTAACCAATTTGAAATTCTGCATTTAAATTTATTACAAAATAGGAATTCAAACTATTTGTATTCAATTTCAAACTCAAGTTTAATCCTAAGTTTTAATTTCCAGATTTATATTAAACTTTACTTTTAAAATTTTTTTCTTAAAAACAGAACAGAACAGTTCTGTTGTTAAAACTCTGAAACCATAAAGTATACTCGAGTCGCCCCATGCTTTGCTTCGAGTCAGAAGCTAACATGCTTCGAGTTGTTTCCCATTTAACCCGAGACCCACCCGAGCAACTAACCCTGCACCCAAAAACAATCAATTCCTAAACCTGGAAACAGCCCACACCCCTACCCTTCAAACCTGTCAACATCCAATTCCTCCACTCCTCGACCATCATCAACACACAAACTCCGGTGATAGCTTCATCACCACACCATCCATCATTACCCATAACAGCTTTGAACTCGAATCACTGAGGAGTTCAAAATCGACCCAAAACTGTAACCCAAAAGTAAACTAGGGTTTAAATAAAAATTTTCAAACTGCTACCAATCTAATAGTTTATATCCACTTCTATGATTTTTACAAGGATCTATGATCCTTACTTATTAACTCAGAAAGAAATTTGGGTTTTCTTATACTACAGGTTACATGCATTTGCACAATTTCATATTATTGTTCAATAACAAACTGATACTGACACATGCACTTAAAAATCCTGATACTTAATTTAAAACTCAAATTTCAGTTTATGTGTTTGATTTGTATTACTGAATTACTATATTATTTAGATTGGGTTTGAATAAAATTTGAACATGCATGATGTTCTTACAATTTCCAGGGTCCAGAAACAAGTTTATTATTCTAAATAAAATCTAATACTTTAATTGGGATATACTACAAGTTTTGTTAAAATTTTGCATCTAACAGGGATTTAATTTTGAGTTCATAAATTTTTAAATTACATCCTTAAGTCAGAAATCAAGATCAGGAAAGAATTTATCACTAGCAAGCAAGCATTCAATCTCATATATACACAGACATATACATCATACTCATCAGGCAACAATTCAAGCAACCATATACTTTAAATCAGTTTTAAAATAAATTGTTACTCACAAGCATTAACAAGAAAATAGGTTTCAGGAGGGAAAGTTGCTCACAGTCATGCAAACAGAGAAGCAATTAACAACAATTTTTTTCAAGTCCTGTTATGTTTTTCTTTTCATTGGGTATGAATTTGGCCACACCTGTAACTCTACAGGGACATATGCATGTATATCTGAACCACATACATCATCATAGACAAGCATTCATAACACAATCATGCAAGCACAACAAGATTTAAAGTTTTAAGTAAAGGAGGTTTGCTCACAACAACAAGAACAGATTCAAAGTAGAAGGTTTGCTCACCTGAAGATGATGAAGAAACAAAGAACAGGGAACAGAATGAAGGCAGAGAAAAATCTTGAGCCTCCCTGAATTTTCTTGGAATTTAGACCTGTAAGTTGTAAATACAGGTCCTTATTTACTTTTTTTGTTGCACTCAATTTATTAAATACAAACAGTTTTAATTACTTACAAGTTTGAAATCTTGTTATATAACAGAGGGGCTTCCTGCATTTGAGAACAGGAAACAAATTTGCCTTGTACTTGATTTTCCTGCAAGCAATTTATTGAACATTATTGTTTAAATCTTGTTTTAGTTACCAATTACAACTTCTAATTCAAATTTTTTAAAGGAATTTTACTTGCCTTTATCTCATTCCAGAGGAAAACTGCACTGCTTTATTCTAGCCAAAGCCTGCAGCTAAATTTATTTATATTAAAATTTGAGTTTTAAATCATAATCTCAGTAAATTATAAAGTTTAAAACTACCTGAAAGATGGAGTTTCTGTAGGCTATAGCTTGATTTTTGTTTGTATGGTTTTAGATTCTCAACTTGAATTGAAGAAGAAGAGCAGTTTTTTTTTTTTTTTTTTTTTTTTTTTTTTTTTTCTGTTTTGATGATTTTCTTTTGAATGATGATGTTCAAAGATTACAAATCTTTGTGGCTGCTGTACTTATCAGAGTTGAAGCTTAAAATTTCGAAATTTTGGAAACTGGAAAGTTTCTTTAATTTTTTATCTGAATATTTTATTTTTAATTAAGACAATTCATGCCATTTGTAAAGAGCAATGATGAGAGCAAGATTTTGTTCATCCCCCCACTCCACCTCTCATGTATATGTATTTATATGTATTTACATTTGCATATATAAAAAAAAATTTAAAGACAAAAGAATGTTTATTTTTATTTTTATATCATATTTATTTTATGAATGAACACACCTCTTAATTCATTTATATGTGTGTATATACATACAATGTTAAAAGAATTTTTTTTTAGCCAATGTTTGCATTATATACATTATATCTTAATGAAATTTAAATGCCATTTACAAAAAAAAATAAAAAAATTACTTTAAATTTAATACTTTGGTATATTTACAAACAATATTCTCAAATGAAAATGTTCAATTCTCTACAACCAATATTATTTTAAACTTTTATTTGAAATCTTTAAACCAACATTAACTTTAAGCTTAGTTCATTATATTTATTAATTATAATTCATTTGTATAATTAAATGAACATATATCTTTATTAAATTTGAAAAATTCAAATATACACAAAATTTTATTTACAATATATTTAAATTTTATTTACTTGTAATCAAATTTCTATTTAAAAATCTAAAATTTTAAGTTTATTCTGGAAATATCTAATTAATTCACAAATAACCCCACAATTTAATTTCAAAATTAAATTAATTATCGTATTATTTTGGCTAATATTCCAGGAATGTTACAGATTCCCCCCTTAAGAAATTTCGTCCTCGAAATTTGCAAGGAGACGACAAAGAATAGATGAAAGATAGAGAAATGTCTTTCCAAATCAAACTGGATAACAATTCTGTATTTGACTTAGCAAATAAGAATATCGACAATATGAGAACAAACTCATACAATATTACACAAAATATTTGGGTCCATCGGTCTACGAATATGCAAGGGCATTGATTAGTTAGAAGGGATAACTAATCGTTCGTAGAATATATCGGATCCCAGAGAAGAGATAGTTGGATCAAATCTTCATATTAGTTAACCAATTTACTCAATTTTAAATTTCCAATTTATTTAATATTTTCAATTTCAAATTCATTAGAGTTTAGATCGAAAAGCTGATAAGAAATCAATGAAGATACAAAGTAAGAATTTTCTACAACGATACGTATGGCCATCATCACACCGAAACTTCTTTCTAGAGCTGCTACGAAGCAATCAAAAGAATTCGAAATCGAATCAAAGGAGATTGATAGAGAAAAGATATTTCCACTGTTGCAGGGTATTGACCATTTGTAGTGGTACTCCCCTGTCCCCTATCTCGTCCTCTCCTCGCACTCATACTTACTATTGGTGGATAGCAAGAGAATTTACTGAGGCATTCGAACGGATATCTTGAGGATATACTCATTCTAGGGTATACTCCACCCTATCTCTAATGAGCTACTCAATGTGTTATACTCCTGAGCTAAGGTTTTAACCATCAGCTCTGATACCAAATGTGATGACCCTGACTCGACCTTCGAAAATCGGCACCGAATACGACACTCGTATTCAAATGCCGCAGATCCAAACGTCGAATCTGGTTCGCCGGAGCTTATAACACCATTAAGTAAAACAACACAGCGGAAGAAAAAGAATAGCATATATCAATATACAATATTTGATACAATAACAGATATAATCTGATACAACAGATGATACAATGAATATACATCAGAGATATGATATAAGGTAATAGCAGCGGAAAGAAAAAATAACACAAGCAGCGGAACAAAGCTCCAATATGGTCTTCAAGAAGAACTCCAGTAACGGTAATCTCCATCTCCAAAGCACCAATCTAGAAATAGCTCAAACTCCAAAACAAGATGAAGAGAAGCAACTCGATCCAAAATGCGATTGCCAAATCCTAAGGTTGAAAGCTATCGAATCTACACCTACCATTGATTATCTGAAAACCCCAACTCTAGACTGCCCGTGTGGGAAAATAGTGGGCACCCAGAGTTTAGGAAAGGAACAATAAACTCCAGGTCAGTCATGGGACTGGTATGAGCAAACAAAAACATTTGGTCTTTAAAAACAAACAACAGAATTTAAATTTGAAATCCGCAATGCTTTTTAGAAAATGAAACTACCATAAGGCCTCCCGGCACACACACAATGCAAACGCACACAT
The DNA here is from genome assembly GCA_030765085.1 of Allium cepa. Classification (NCBI taxonomy): domain Eukaryota; kingdom Viridiplantae; phylum Streptophyta; class Magnoliopsida; order Asparagales; family Amaryllidaceae; genus Allium; species Allium cepa. Next base: position 240,659,119 of record CM060930.1, read on the forward strand.
GGGGGAGATTTCTCCTTATGATAGTCAAACATGCTTACTACGAGAAGAATCCTTTGATATTATTACTAGTGCATAGTGGAAAATCTTTCGAAAGTATAATATAAATCCTAGCCAGCATAGGTACCATGATGCTATGCCTACTATAGCTGCCATGTTAAATGGCAGGTTCTACAACTAAAATCGTACAAGGCACGTATTGGATGAATGGATTTCCAACAAATGGTCAGGCTAAGGAACTTCCTACTGTCAATGGGATCGCCTCTGGCGGGACGTCCCGAGAACTAACGTTACGGTTAGATCTCTGCCAACACAAGGCCGGGTTACCTCTGTAACTAGGTAACTACTACACGAATATGCCATCCCCCGGTCCTTTGGGACCTTTATCCGAGGCGCCTCAAAGCAACAACCACACAGTAAATGAGATTGGAGCAACCACATAGGTTAAATACCAGGGCTCCATACCTGATACCACCCTTTACCAGAAGGGAATGACATACCCTAAAGGGAGCGACCCTCATAACCTTGCCGCATCTTTCCTGTTTCGACCATTTCCGGGGAGTGAGGTCCTGATGCAGTCTCGTCCACAAAGCTACGCTTTGGCACAAAGCCATGCTTTGGGCCAACAGATGACCAAAGCAATGATCACAAAGATAAACGATCAAACAAATGATCATATCACAAATGATCAACCAATGATCATCACACAGCAGCACTCAGCATGCCACATTACCAAATTGGGAATATCACTGATAAATATCAACTACATAACCTCTGAGCTCGTACGTCTCAGAGAAGGGTGTTAAGCTAAGAGAATAAATTCTCCGCCACCAAGCAGAAATGTATTTGATAGAGATCAGTTTAATATCTCAAAGTGTAATGTCGGACATACAACCATACAAGTCTGTTCCGGGTTCGAACAGAACCGAAGGGACTTCCGAAGAAGCCCTTGCAAATCCGGGTATCCCCAATCCCGATCGGACTTCCCATCACTAAGGAGAACTCTATACCGTAGCTACTCGGTGCAGAGACAATCGATAGGTTATCCTAACGTTCTCGAAGACACCCGGTCTTCAACACCGGTCTTCAAATGCAATCCATAACGTCGTATCACTATTCGGAATGGGTTATATGACACAAGGTCCTCTCCCGGCTAAACCGAATAGTGAGCGCCATCTTTAAAACATATGGATATGGGATTTTAGCTAAGTCACAACTTATAAGATCCAAAACTTTTCTTTCAAATGGTTAAACAGATTACCATTTTTAAATCTTAAAACAAAAAGATTTATTTCACAAAGTTTCACCTAGTTTCACAAAGATCTATTCATAGATTTCAAAATAATTCCCATTTCAATTGGATTATCCCAATTAAATCTTTTAAAGTTAAAGGTTTATAGCTTTCAAAACACGTTTCCAAAGATTTATCTAAAGTTTGGAAAACTATTTTCATTTTTAGACTTGAAATCCTTTTAACACACAATGGAAGTCCATTTCTTATGGGAAAGCAAATCTAATTTATACAAGTTGAAATCTTGAGTTGAATTTAAATTCCAAAACGTCATCTTTAAGATGGTTTAAAACCCATATAACCCATTTATAGGTTGAATAACCTTTTTAAACCCTAGTTCCCAAATCATAAAATTCAATTCCAAATATCGAATTCAAATTTAAATCCAATTATTTAAATTTCAAAACTCAATCTAGTTATTTAAAATAACTTTTATTTTTGAAATACATTTTTCAAAAGCTTTTTCAAATCTAATTCCAAAACTATCTTGGATTCAAAAATTCAATTTTTAGATTATTTCAAAAATCTGTGACTTAACTCATTTCCACGTGCAATCCATATTTGTGTGTGTATAAGTGTGGTCCAGGGGTCCAACACAATAGTGCACAACATCCATTATCATAGATTCAATCATATCGACAAGCGGTATAACCCATAACGCTTATCTATATTCACAGATTCATAGATAAAGTAAAATATCATTCACAAAGATTAACTAATATGATTCGATGTGGGTTTCGGATAACCGACTGGAATCCGACTCCCTGTCGCATCGAAATCCAAATGTCATTCTACGGGTCAAGGGGTTTCATATTCATATGACAGTATATTCATCATAAATATAGCAGATCAGCACAAATTATCACATAGCATCTCATCACATATCAAATATATTAATCCATCACACAACATTCAATAACAACCAGCATCTACAATTAAGATGAATAAACTGGGTGGTTTTAAATTTATTACCTACATGATTACTTTCATTTATTATTCCTAATTAATTAACTATCCATATTTATTCAATTAATAAATCTTCCATTATTAATTTTAAATCTAATATCATTCAATTAATGATTTCTTAATTACAAATTAATTATTCTAAGAAAAATTAATCTTAAACTTTAATTAATCAAATTAAAACCCTTAATTACTTTAATTAATTATCCATTTCATTAATTAATTAATTATCCATTTTTAATTATAGATTTATTAAACTTAATTAATCAATCTCAAATTTAAATTAATTAACTTAAAAATTATCATTAATTACTTAATTAAACATCGACATCATTAATTAAATAATTAATATTCATCTTAATTACCTTAATAATCAAATAAATCCAATCATTAAACTTTTATTTATCTTTTAGATAAACATTCCTTATTTAATTAAGCATTTAAGAACAAAATGTTTTTTTTTTTTTTTACATTAAATTCCATTTAACATTTCTTTTAAACTTTACGACTTAAATTTATTTAAAATAAGATTTTTAAAACAATACAAACTTAATTTTATATGTTTACAAGAAACATATACCTTATTAATGAGTTGAAGAGGATTTAAATTCAATTCAAATGCAATTCATTAAAACAATTCAATTTAAACCTTTATTTAAAAACTGATGTTTAAATTTTAAATCCGGATTTTAAAACTCAGATTTGAATTCATTTTAAATTCCTAAATTAAATACTTAACCTTTCTTTCCAAATGCAAATCACATGTGCATTTATACTTGAGAGTTTAAAATCAAGTTTGAATTTAAAAACATAATTGCTTTCAAATCATTGACAATCAAAATTTGAATTCCAATTTAAATTTCAAACTAAACCCAGTTTAAATCTTCACCTGCAAATTTAAACTTTATCTTTATATTTAAAACAGAAACAGTTTTCTGTTTTTAAAAAAAAAATCAAACTCTGAATTTTCCAGAATTTAAATTATTTCAAAAGACAGAATTCAAACTTATTTAAATTCATATTTGAATTCAGTTTTAACATCCTAAGTTAAACTTTATTTTGCATTTTATTTCAAACTTATAAAACTGGAAACAGATTCATGTTCCCCCCCTTTCTCTTTTTTTATATTTTTAACCAATTTGAAATTCTGCATTTAAATTTATTACAAAATAGGAATTCAAACTATTTGTATTCAATTTCAAACTCAAGTTTAATCCTAAGTTTTAATTTCCAGATTTATATTAAACTTTACTTTTAAAAAAATTTTCTTAAAAACAGAACAGAACAGTTCTGTTGTTAAAACTCTGAAACCATAAAGTATACTCGAGTCGCCCCATGCTTTGCTTCGAGTCAGAAGCTAACATGCTTCGAGTTGTTTCCCATTTAACCCGAGACCCACCCGAGCAACTAACCCTGCACCCAAAAACAATCAATTCCTAAACCTGGAAACAGCCCACACCCCTACCCTTCAAACCTGTCAACATCCAATTCCTCCACTCCTCGACCATCATCAACACACAAACTCCGGTGATAGCTTCATCACCACACCATCCATCATTACCCATAACAGCTTTGAACTCGAATCACTGAGGAGTTCAAAATCGACCCAAAACTGTAACCCAAAAGTAAACTAGGGTTTAAATAAAAAATTTCAAACTGCTACCAATCTAATAGTTTATATCCACTTCTATGATTTTTACAAGGATCTATGATCCTTACTTATTAACTCAGAAAGAAATTTGGGTTTTCTTATACTACAGGTTACATGCATTTGCACAATTTCATATTATTGTTCAATAACAAACTGATACTGACACATGCACTTAAAAATCCTGATACTTAATTTAAAACTCAAATTTCAGTTTATGTGTTTGATTTGTATTACTGAATTACTATATTATTTAGATTGGGTTTGAATAAAATTTGAACATGCATGATGTTCTTACAATTTCCAGGGTCCAGAAACAAGTTTATTATTCTAAATAAAATCTAATACTTTAATTGGGATATACTACAAGTTTTGTTAAAATTTTGCATCTAACAGGGATTTAATTTTGAGTTCATAAATTTTTAAATTACATCCTTAAGTCAGAAATCAAGATCAGGAAAGAATTTATCACTAGCAAGCAAGCATTCAATCTCATATATACACAGACATATACATCATACTCATCAGGCAACAATTCAAGCAACCATATACTTTAAATCAGTTTTAAAATAAATTGTTACTCACAAGCATTAACAAGAAAATAGGTTTCAGGAGGGAAAGTTGCTCACAGTCATGCAAACAGAGAAGCAATTAACAACAATTTTTTTCAAGTCCTGTTATGTTTTTCTTTTCATTGGGTATGAATTTGGCCACACCTGTAACTCTACAGGGACATATGCATGTATATCTGAACCACATACATCATCATAGACAAGCATTCATAACACAATCATGCAAGCACAACAAGATTTAAAGTTTTAAGTAAAGGAGGTTTTCTCACAACAACAAGAACAGATTCAAAGTAGAAGGTTTGCTCACCTGAAGATGATGAAGAAACAAAGAACAGGGAACAGAATGAAGGCAGAGAAAAATCTTGAGCCTCCCTGAATTTTCTTGGAATTTAGACCTGTAAGTTGTAAATACAGGTCCTTATTTACTTTTTTTGTTGCACTCAATTTATTAAATACAAACAGTTTTAATTACTTACAAGTTTGAAATCTTGTTATATAACAGAGGGGCTTCCTGCATTTGAGAACAGGAAACAAATTTGCCTTGTACTTGATTTTCCTGCAAGCAATTTATTGAACATTATTGTTTAAATCTTGTTTTAGTTACCAATTACAACTTCTAATTCAAATTTTTTAAAGGAATTTTACTTGCCTTTATCTCATTCCAGAGGAAAACTGCACTGCTTTATTCTAGCCAAAGCCTGCAGCTAAATTTATTTATATTAAAATTTGAGTTTTAAATCATAATCTCAGTAAATTATAAAGTTTAAAACTACCTGAAAGATGGAGTTTCTGTAGGCTATAGCTTGATTTTTGTTTGTATGGTTTTAGATTCTCAACTTGAATTGAAGAAGAAGAGCAGTTTTTTTTTTTTTTTTTTTTTTTTTTTTTTTTTTTCTGTTTTGATGATTTTCTTTTGAATGATGATGTTCAAAGATTACAAATCTTTGTGGCTGCTGTACTTATCAGAGTTGAAGCTTAAAATTTCGAAATTTTGGAAACTGGAAAGTTTCTTTAATTTTTTATCTGAATATTTTATTTTTAATTAAGACAATTCATGCCATTTGTAAAGAGCAATGATGAGAGCAAGATTTTGTTCATCCCCCCACTCCACCTCTCATGTATATGTATTTATATGTATTTACATTTGCATATATAAAAAAAAATTTAAAGACAAAAGAATGTTTATTTTTATTTTTATATCATATTTATTTTATGAATGAACACACCTCTTAATTCATTTATATGTGTGTATATACATACAATGTTAAAAGAATTTTTTTTAGCCAATGTTTGCATTATATACATTATATCTTAATGAAATTTAAATGCCATTTACAAAAAAAAAAAAAAAATTACTTTAAATTTAATACTTTGGTATATTTACAAACAATATTCTCAAATGAAAATGTTCAATTCTCTACAACCAATATTATTTTAAACTTTTATTTGAAATCTTTAAACCAACATTAACTTTAAGCTTAGTTCATTATATTTATTAATTATAATTCATTTGTATAATTAAATGAACATATATCTTTATTAAATTTGAAAAATTCAAATATACACAAAATTTTATTTACAATATATTTAAATTTTATTTACTTGTAATCAAATTTCTATTTAAAAATCTAAAATTTTAAGTTTATTCTGGAAATATCTAATTAATTCACAAATAACCCCACAATTTAATTTCAAAATTAAATTAATTATCGTATTATTTTGGCTAATATTCCAGGAATGTTACAGGGGGATGGCATGCTCGTGTCAGTAGTTACCTAGCTATAGGTAACCCGGCCTTGTGTTGGCAGAGATCCGGTTAGGTTCTCGGGGCGTCTTTCCAAAGGCGTGCCCATGTGGCAATGGAAAGTTCCTTGGCCTGACCATTTGTTGGAAATCCAAAGAAACAATACGAGCCTTATACGGTTTTAGTTGTAGAACCGCCATCTAATATGGTAGCTATAGTAGGCATACTATAATGGTACCTATGCTGGCTAAGATTTATATTATACTTTCGAAATGTTTTACTTCACTTTGCACTTATAGTAATAATATCTAAGAAATTTGCATATCAAGCATGTTTGACTATCATAAGGAGAAATCTCCTCCAATTCCGCGTTTGCATTGTGTGTGCGGCGGAAGGCCTTATGGTAGTTACATTTTCCAAAAGCATAGCGGATCTATTTTAAAATATTTCTTTGTTTATTTTTAAAGATAAACTGTTTTAAGTTCTCACACCAGTCCCATTAATGACCTGGAGTTTATTGTTCCTTTCCAAAACTATGGGTGCCTACCAATTTCCACACGGGCAGTCTAGAGTCAGGTTATCATGTTATTCTGGAATTCAGGAATTGCTGTAGAGATTTGGAATCAAGCTGGATGGCATGGTGTATCAACTAGTATATAGTATTTCTTTTCCGCTGTTTGTTGTTGTAAAGTCTGATAATATAATGAAATGTGATGTAATGTAATAACTGATACGGTTCTTTTGTTTTAAAGATTATGCAATGATATATTATATGTTGTTCCGCTGCGAAATGTGAGATTCTGTTATTGTTTCTGTTTCTTCTTTCTTTTTTCTTCTACCTCTTCTTCTTTAACCCTAACAATTCGGTATTTCCAGCCTTCGATTGCTCGGCAGTTGATACAGTGGACGTATTAATGTGGATTTTCGAAAGTCGAAAATCCTGATCGTTACAAGTTGGTATCAGAGCATTTGGTTAAGTGACAACCTTGGCTCTGTTGGGAGTTACTCATTAGAGATAGAGTCAGTAGTACTCTAGAATGAGTGTGAGTGTAATAATAGATATGAGCGCGTATTTGTTAGTGAATATAAAAATGTTTTATATTGTGTTTGCTTATCCATTGAGCTGTTTATGAATTCTGGTCGGTGCGGGAAGTACAACCATATCGATATGGGTTTCTAAACTCTTAAACGAGATAAACCAACATAGTATCATTTTAAATTGGGTAAATGAAATAATTTTACCTTGATTATATTTTATATATAAAGAAATAATTTTTCAAAATTATTAAAGAGTATATAAATTGATTGTTTGGTTGTTAAAAATATAAGAATATATATAAGTTAATTAAAAGAATAATTGTACAAGAAAATGAATTATTAAGTATGGAATTATAATTAATGCAACTTACAATTGTGAAATAATCTTATATATAAGAAGTGAAACTATATGAATATATTTATAAGTATGAGTTGTAAATAAAAATGAATTTGAACTATGAATTGAAATTGTTGAATATAAGTAATCATGTTTTGAACTTATAATATGAGATAATAAATTTAGCTTTGGTGACGTTAAAGAATTTGGGTTAGCATAGTAAATATATGGTGTGAAAATTTAACTAAAGGAAGTTAAATAAATTAAATCAGATTTGAACTAGATTGGACAAGTTAATATGGATTTGGAAGTTTAAATATATAAGTTGTATGACTTACTAAATGTGAAAATGTAAGTGAAACCAAATGATAAAATGGTTAAACAATTTTTGTTAAGCAAAACGAGATATGAATTTGAATAAGTGACGAAATTTGACTTCGGTAAAAGATAAATAGAATTTACTTTAGAATTGGAATCTGAATTGGATTTTTTAGTGGAAATTTAAGTTAATTTAAACAAATGAAGCTTGAAAAGGAATATAACTTAAGTAATGTTGAATGAAGTTAATTTTGGTACCGAAGTAAATTAACAAAGTGAAGTGATGAATATGAACTTGAGTTATGTAATGTGATGCAGCGCACCATGATAACTCGCTCAACCATCTTATGTCGCTCGCCGGCCTTAAGTCGCTCAAGGTTAAGTCACCAGCGAGTTATATTAAGTCGCCTGCCTTCAACGACATAGCGAGTTATGCCTTAAGCCGTTTATGTCGTAAGTCGCTTATGTCGTAAGTCGCTTATGTCGTAAGTCGTTTCTCTTAAGTCGCTCACCTATGCCGCTTTCTTAAGTCGCTCACTAAGGCCGCATTTCCATGAGTCGCTGATTCCTTAAGTCGCTTGAGCCTTCCTGAAGCCGTGCTTTCTCTTATGTCGTTATGTCGCTTTGTTCTTATGTCGTATGAAGGCTGATTCCTTTTGTCTCTTAAGTCTCTTAAGCCGTATTTTCTTCTTATGTTGTTAAGTCGCTAGGTCGTGAGTCGTAGATTGTTATGTCATGTATGTTGTATTGTTAAGTAGCAAATGTGTTGTATGTTGTTAAATTGTGTAATGTTATCTCATATGTCGTAGGTCGTGTATTGTATTGTAAGTCATATGATGTTGTAATGATGTTAAGTCGTATGTCATGTGTTGTGTTGTACTGAGTCGCGTGTGATGTTGAGTCGCAAGTTTGTGTCATGTGTGTTGTAATTCCTATAAATAGGGGTGTGTTGTCATTTGTAAAGGAGGGTTGATTTTGAATAAAATTTGTGCGTGAGCTTTGCTATCATTGTTGAAGTTGAGTGTGATCTCCTTCTTCTTTCCATCTTCGGGTTATTCGTGCGCGAATCAACGAAGTTGAGGCCAATTCTCGGTATCACTTTCGAGTGGTCAACGATCGAATTGTAGATCTTTCAACACGGTATCTTGCGAGATCAACGGGTTAGAGATAGCTAGATTCCGGTATTGTCACGATCAACGGAATTGAGCATTTATCGTTCTATCAGTTTATTGACACGAAATCATCATTTCATGAGGAAGATCCTGGATAGGTTGCGACAGTTTGACATCTAACTATTCGAGCCTAGAAGAATCTGCATCCATTGCTTTTAGATCTACGTCAATTGCTTCCGAGCCGCGTCAATTGGTATCAGAGCTAGATTAGAGAAGGAAACGAGATTGTTTGATGATCATGCCCCCGAGACGTGCTAATCGCTTTCATAATGTTGAAGATTTGTATAGAAGACAAGAAGGTGAGCAGATGGAGCAGCGTATCGATGAAAGGTTCAATGAGGGTATTGAGAAATTGGAGAAATTGATGAAGGACATGAATCAAAATCAAAAGACAACGTCACCAGTTTCGAACCAGAGCGGAAACAGGGTTTCACCATCGGTTTCGGGAGAAAGGAGAATGTCACCTCAGTCTTATCGAGATAGGAGAGAATCATCAGTTTCAATGATGCGAGACCACCATGGGTACCGAAATGAAGAGAGAAGAACCCCACATGGGTTTGAAAATGAACCATATCGTGATGTAGAAAGACAGGGTAGAAGGGACATGCATGGTCATAGGGACATATATGGTCAGGATCGATATCGAAATACATCTGATTTTGAGGAAGATGGTGATGGAAGTAGTATTCATTATCGAAATCGAGGCCAAGGGTGAAATCAATATCTGGATGCAGAAAATGATTGTAAATGGGAGTCAGGTATGAGATGGAAATTCCAGAATTCAAAGGTGGTATGCAAGCAGAAGAATTTATTGATCGGTTGTCGAGTGTTGAAGAAATTTTGAAATTCAAGGAGGTGCCTGAGAATCGCAAAGTCCAATTAGTTGCTATAAGACTAAGGGGAAGAGCTATGACTTGGTGGCAACAAACTAAACTAACTCGGGAGAGAATGGGAAAATCAAAAGTTGTCATTTGGGAGAAGATGATGAAAGCAACTTTCTTGCCATACAATTATCAATCTCTTATGTATCAACGTATGCAGAATTTGAGATAAGGGACGAAGACAGTGAATGATTATGCAGATGAATTCTATAAATTGATTGCAAGGAATGATATTATGGAGACCGAGGAACAGCTAATGGCTAGATATGTTGGAGGGTTACGAATGCAAATTCAAGAAATGGTTAATATGTTTAATCCAATGTCTATTGCTGAAGCACATCAGAAAGCTCTAGCTTGGGAGAAACAAGGGAGACGAGGAAGTGGTGTGTTTGCGGGGTCTAACAACCAGAATAAGGGTGCTAGTAGCAGTGCTATTGTTTCCAAGGCAGTCAATAAACCAATTGTCAATGAAGCCGCTAAAGCAAAGGTCAATAGCAGTATCAAGTGCTATAATTGTCAGGAGTTTGGCCATAAAAGTAATGAATGTACAAAGCCAAAGAAGAGAGCATTAGTTGCAGTGGAATGTGAGTATGAAGATGTGGAAGCTGAAATTGATTATTCTCAACCACCGAAGTTTGATGAAGATGAAGAAGTTGTGTTAGGAGACGAAGGGTGTAACTTGATGATAAGGAGGTCTTGTTTAGTGCCAAAGCATGAGAATGATTCTAGTTGGCTGAGAAGCAATATCTTTCAGTCTACATGTACTATCTTGGGAAAGGTTTGTCGATTTGTTATTGATGCGGGAAGCTGCGATAACATTATTTCTGAAGAAGCCGTCACGAAGTTCGGGTTGAAGACGGAAAAACACCCTAGGCCTTATAAAATGGCATGGCCGAAGAAAGGTGGAGAAGTGACAGTGGGAAGACAGGCATTTTTTACATTTTCTATTGGGAAGAAGTACAAAGATGATATATGGTGTGATGTTATCCACATGGATGTGTGTCATCTACTTTTGGGAAGGCCATGGCAATATGATAGAGCTGTACAACATAATGGTCGCACCAACAGCTACAGTTTCATGTTCGAAGGTACTCAAATTACTTTATTTCCTAAGAAGCATGAACAAAGTGAAAGAAAGTCAGAGAAGAAAGTGGAATCAACTAGTCTATTATCTACGAGAGAATTTGTTGAAGAAGTGAAAGATAGTGCTGAATTGTTTATGTTGATTGGGTATGAAACAAGTGAATATTGTGAAGTTCCTGCGGAGGTTAGACCGGTGTTACATGAATTTGAAGATGTCTTTGCTGCAGAATTAACCAAGGAACTACCGCCACTGAAGGACATACAACATCAAATTGATCTAGTACCAGGTGCTGTTTTACCGCATAGGCCGCATTATCGTATGAGTCCAAAAGAGCATGAAGAGTTGAGGAGACAGGTTGAGGAGTTGCTTAAGCAAGGGCGTGTTCGGGAGAGTCTCGGTCCTTGTGCTGTACCAGCTCTGTTGGTACCGAAGAAAGAGGGCTCATGGAGAATGTGTACGGACAGCAGGGCACTCAACAAAATAACTGCCAGATACAGATTTTCTATGCCAAGACTTGATGATCTACTGGATCAACTTAGTGGGTCTGTAATTTTTTGAAGATCGATTTTAAGAGTGGTTATCATCAGATTCACATAAGACCAGGTGATGAATGGAAGACAACATTCGAGACTCGGGAAGGATTATATAAATGGCTAGTCATGCCATTTGGTTTATCTAATGCACCAAGTACATTTATGAGGGTGATGAATCAAATTTTCAGACCTTACATTGGGAAATTTGTTGTAGTCTACTTTGATGATATCTTGATCTATAGTGCTAGCACAGATGAGCACATTCAACACTTGCGAAAGGTGTTAACTATTCTTCGTCAAGAACAGTTCTATGCAGCAATGAAGAAATGCATGTTCATGACGCCAAGTGTTTTAGTTCTGGGATATGTCGTGTCTAATGAAGGGATACAAGTGGATCAGAGTAAAGTAGCCGCAATCAGAAATTGGCCACAGACCAAAACTATCACAGAAGTTAGAATTTTCCATGGGTTAGCTTTATTTTATCGAAGATTTATACCGTATTTTAGTAGTGTAATGGCCCCTGTTACTGATTGTATGAAAGGTAAGCAGTTTTCATGGATGAAAGAGGCAGGGTCTGCTTTTGAGAAAATCAAGGAACTTTTAACCTCAGCACCAGTTCTAGTGTTGCCAGATTTTCAGTTGCTATTTAAGTTACATACATATGCATCCAAAGTTGGAATTGGAGGAGTGTTGAGTCAGAAGGGTCGTCCAATTGCCTATTTCGGTGAAAAACTTTCGGGAGCAAAGATGTGATACAATACTTATGATATGGAGTTTTATGCTATTGTGCAGGCTATGAAGCATTGGAGACAATACTTGTTCCATAAAGAATTTGTTTTGTATGCGGACCATGAAGCGTTGAAACATTTACAAGGGCAGAATAAAATTACAGCTAGGCATGAATCGTGGATAGCTTATTTGCAACAATTTACATTTGTCGTAAAGCACAAGTTTGGAGTAACTAATCGCGTCGCCGATGCCTTGAGTCGGAGGGAGAATTTACTGACAACCATGCGAGTAGAGGTGATGGGTTTTGACTTAGTTCCAGATTTTCTTACTTTAGATTCATATTTTTCCGGAATCCTAGACCAAGTCAAACAGGGAAGCATGGATGGATATATGCTGGTTGAAGATTTTCTATTCAATGGAAATCAGTGTGTATTCCAGATTGCATTCTACGAATGAAGATCATCAAAGAATTACATGAAGAAGGACACGTGGGCCGCGACCGTACTATGCAGTTGACCTCAAAGTCTTATTTGTTGCCGTCATTGAGGAAGGAAGTTGAAAAGTTCGTTCAGAGGTGCCACATTTATCAAGTTTCAAAGGGAACCGCAAAAAATGCAGGTTTATATATGTCGTTGCCTATACCTACTAAACCATGGGTGGATGTTAGTATGGACTTCATATTGGATTTGTCGAGGATGCAATGTGGCAATGATTATATCTATGTGGTGGTTGATCGGTTTTCAAGAATGGTACATTTTATCGCATGCAAGAATACGGCAGATGTAGTTAATGTTGCACAGTTATACTTCAGAGAGATCTATCGACTTCATAGGTTGCCTGAATCTATTGTATCGGATAGAGACAATCGTTTTCTGAGTCATTTTTGGATGAGCCTATGGAGAATGGTCGGGACAAAGCTGAAATTTTGTAGTGCTTATCATCCACAGACGGATGGACAGACAGAAGTTGTGAATAGATCCCTAGGTAATCTATTGAGATGCCTTGTGAATGACAATTTGAAGAGTTGGGATTCCAAGCTTTGTCAAGATGAGTTTGCACACAACCATGCAGTTAATCGTAGCACTGGGTTCAGTACATTCCAGGTTGTTTACTCAATAATTCCTAAGGGACCATTGGATTTATCTATAGTACCACAACAAAAATAAGCGATCAAACGAGCTAGTGATTTTTTGAATGAATTGCAAGAGTGCCACAAGGTTGTGCAGGAACGATTGCTTATGGCGAATGAGAAATATAAGCAATCCGTAGATATGAAACGATGAAATATTGAATTCAAAGAAGGGGATTAGGTATATGCAGTATTGACTAAAGATCGATTTCCTATTGGTACTTACAACAAACTAGCTGCTAGAAAGATTGGTCCTTTGGAAATCGTGAAAAAGACTAATGAGAATGCTTATCAGTTAAGATTGTCGGATCATATCCATACTGCCGATGTTTTCCACGTCAAACACTTGATCCCATACCATGAGAATAAGTATGTCGAGGGAGAGGAAAGTGTAAATTCGGGTCGAATTCTTTTCAACTAGGGGAGGATGATACGGCACACCATGATAATTTGCTCAACCATCTTATGTCGCTCGCCGGCCTTAAGTCGCTCAAGGTTAAGTCACCAGCGAGTTATGTTAAGTCGCCTGCCTTGAACGACATAGCGAGTTATACCTTAAGTCATTTATGTCGTAAGTCGCTTATGTCGTCAGTCGTTTCTCTTAAGTCGCTCACCTATGCCGCTTTCTTAAGTCGCTCACCAACGCCGCATTTATATGAGTTGCTGATTCCTTAAGTCGCTTGAGCCTTCCTGAAGCCATGCTTTCTCTTATGTCGTTATGTCGCTTTGTTCTTATGTCGCATGAAGGCTGATTACTTATGTCTCTTAAGTCTCTTAAGCTGTGTTTTCTTCTTATGTTGTTAAGTCGCTAGGTCGTGAGTCGTAGGTTGTTGTGTCATGTATGTTGTATTGTTAAGTCGCAAATGTGTTGTATGTTGTTAAGTCGTGTAATGTTATCTCGTATGTCGTAGGTCGTGTATTGTATTATATGTCGTATGATGTTGTAATGATGTTAAGTCGTAAGTCGTATGTTGTGTTGTACTGAGTCGCGTGTGATGTTGAGTCGCAAGTTTGAGTCGTGTGTGTTGTAATTCCTATAAATAGGGTTGTGTTGTCATTTGTGAAGGAGGGTTGATTTTGAATAAAATTTGTGTGTGAGCTTTGCCACCATTGTTGAAGTTGAGTGTGATCTCCTTCTTATTTCCATCTTCGGGTTATTCGTGCGCGAATCAACGAAGTTGAAGCCAATTCTCGGTATCACTTTCGAGTGATCAACAATCGAATTGTAGATCTTTCAACACGATATCTTGCGAGATCAACGGGTTGGAGATAGCTAGATTCCGGAATCGTCACGATCAACGGAATTGAGCATTTATCGTTCTATCAGTTTATTGACACGAAATCACCATTTCGTGAGGAAGATCCTAGATAGGTTGCGACAGTTTGACATCTAATAGTTCGAGCCTAGAAGAACCGCGTCCATTACTTTCAGATCTGCGTCAATTGCTTCCGAGCTGTGTCATAATGCAATTCAACTTTTATGGTTAAATGCATTAGCAATCGAATTGAACTATTGGATTGAAGGTTAATCAGTCTAATGTAAATGAATTGATATGGAATAATGAATGTAAGTGTTAATTCATAAAAAAAACTAGCAAATTGGAAATTGAATAATTGAATGGAAGTCAATTTAATATCAACCAATTGGAATTAAAAGTGTTAACCCAAATTGAATGTGAATTTAATAATTTGGTTATGTTGGTTATGATTTGGTTGTTATATGATTGTTAGTTGATTGTATAAAATTCATTAAGTGTTAATGAAATTGAATTGATAAATCGAAAGCTATGTAATTGAATTTGAATTGAAAGTGGACTAATGTGAATTGGTTGTAAGCAATTTATAAGGTTTCGATACAAATTTTAACTTATGGGAATTATTTTGATTACATTTCTTATTAAAACCATGTGTTTTCTATTGAAAATTAGTGAAATGTAAATGAATTTCCTATGTATGTCACTTACATGTCTAAATTGAGTAAGTACAGGAACCGAGGCTGTAGTTGGCTGGATTTGGTCACGCTAAAATGCTAATAAATAACTGCTTTGCTTAAAAATGCTAAAAAGGTACGCCTACGCAATAAAAATAGGAAATATGAACCGTTTTTCTGTTTTCCGACCGTGTGGGTCGATGTATATATATTTATATCTATTTTGATATTGCAAAAGGTCCTCTGTACAAAGGAGACTCTGCCAAAAAAATTCGTAAATTTTGGGAGTTAGAAAAATTTTAAAATTTTCTGGAAAACTTTTGTTAACGAAAAGTCAATTTCTAAATTGAAATGAAAATGTAGAATCTGAAAACTTAGTAAAGTTATTGTAAGAAGTTTAACTATGGATTTTGGAAAAGTTAAAATGTTTAAAAGAATTTGAAATTTAATTTGAATAAATGGTTTTGAAAAGTTAATGGATTACGTAACTTTTTCTTACTTGGCAATTTCGAGGACGAAATTCTTTTAAGGGAGGAAGTTTGTTACGACCCAAAATTTCTGTCATTCGAAATTCGTATATTTAATTAATTTTAAATGTTAACAAGTAAAATTTGTAAGTCGAATAAATTATATTTCGAATATCTAGATTTAATTGGATAATTAAATCGATAATTTAATATTTGAAATTACAGAAATAATTGGAAATTGGGTTTAATGTGATTAAAAATGATTTATAAAATTGTATTAAATCATATTGGAGTTAGAATGATGTTATAGAACTTTTAAAATCAAATTAAAAATTAATTTGTGGAAATTGAATATTTTAATATTTAACTAACGAGTAAAAATAGCCATTTTCAAACAGACTCGGTTTTTGACGAAACCAGTTTCATCGGATCCGTAATGTTAAATTATTGTAAGATTTCAAATTTTGTGTCAATCGGACTTACGGTTTGTCCGAGGCAAGCTAAAAAGCGTAGAATTCGGTTTGAGTGAATTTTAAATTTAAATAATTCGATTCAAAAGCCTATCTTTCAAATATGATCGAATTGGCTCCCAATATATATTCCATTGTGTTCAGAATAGGGGTAAAACATTATAAACGCCAGGCGGCACGTTTCGTTTAGAGTTTGGAAAATTTCGGGATGAATAACGTTTTGATATTTTCTATAAAAGAACCTCTATCATTTCATTTTACACAAACCCTAACCCTAGAAGCTTCAACCGCCACCTCCCATTTCTATGGCCGAAAATTCATCTCCTTCTCCCTCAATTTTCTTCAAATCTGTAAATCAATTCGTAAAACGTTCAACTACAAACCAGTAGAGCTCGGCACGACGAGCAAATCCAACGGTGGAGATCGAAAAATATGCTATAGATCATCGGCAAATCGTGATCGAACGGCCATAAGTCGCGCACGTTCTCCAACAAAGGGGAGGGGCCGAGCTTCACCATACTCTAGCCGAAGGTGGAGCTTGCTTCGAGCTTCGAGGCGCTAGCACCCTGTTAACCTCGCTTTGTCAACGAGTTAAGGCTTGGGCCGGCTCATCAGATAAAGTTCTCAACGACTCAGTGGATCTACGACTCAAGGTACTTCAAGACCCAACAAATTGCCGACTCAACGACTTAAGGAGGTGAACGGTTTACGGCTTAAGAATAGAACGACTTAATGAGTTAACAGACTAAGAGACTCACAACTCAGAGAAATCTGCGACTTAAGCCCTCTGCAACTTAAGATATGTTATGTCTCAGGGGAGGTACACGAGTTAAGGAGTCTACGAGCTAAAGATCCTGCGAGTTAAAGGCTTACGAGTTAAGGAGTTAACGACCTAACATGATTAAGCCCTAAGCGACTTAGGGAATGTCACGACTTAAGAAAGTCCACGACTTAAAGACGTTACGACCTAGGACTTAGAGAGCAAGTTCAACACCATGCCGTAATAAGATGACTCGTTGACGACTTACGACCTAGTTTAAGTCGTACACGACCTAAAACCATAGAGCCAAGATTTTATTGCTGCCTCACTTTAAGTCGTGACCTCTTAACTTGCGAACGAGTTAGGACTTGAACGAGGAAAAGCTCAGAATCACTTGACTTACTCCACTGCCTGTTGACTCTTGAACCTTGAGTCGAGTGTGACTTACGACTCTCCATGAGTCGTACACGACTCATGACTTGCGAAAACCTCTGCCTAGAATTCTCTATAAATAGAGGGCTAACTCCAACATGAAAAGGACTTTTGGATCATTCTCTTCGTGACGTCAAGGCTCTACTATCTTCAAGACAATCTAAACTCCATCACTTCAAACTCACGCAAGATTTTTAGACCAAACTTCGCACAAAGATTCAACATATCCAATCATGGATTCAAAGAACTCTGTCATGACGAAGTCTTCTCTAGCTACTTGTCTTTTTGAATTGAGTTAGATTGTAACTGAAAGAGATTGTAATAAGTTGTAATTCAGTCAGCAATAAAAAGGATTGAAGTGGACGTAGGCTCGATCATAAGCCGAACCACTATAAAACTGCCGTTGTTTACTGTTTTCTCTACAGTTTTCTGCTTATACTCTGTTCCCGAATCATCGGGTGGTGCTTTCACAACTACACTTTACACACCGGGGTGTTAGCGTTCAAATTTTAGCGTTAACATTTTTGGTGCTTTCACTGAGAACTGAACTCAGGCGAATTATCATCATTGCTCCACGAAAGTTTGTTAAAGTAATCTCTCTGAAGACTAGAAGTTTATCAGAAATCATGGCTCCGGGGAGAAGGAGTAGATCTGTTAGATCTGGAAATGTTCAAGAGGGAACCTCTGCTTCCCCAGTACCTAATCAAGCCACTCCACCTGTTGGGGTTACAAAAGAGGAGTTGGATGTTGTAATCTTAGGGCTGAACCAGCAGATAAATGCCCAAAGTGCACAATTGGAGGCTCAGAATGCCCAAAATGCCCTAATTTTGAATAAGTTGAACGATTTGCTTGGGGCAAACTGTCAACCAACGGGTAATGAAAGGAACTTTGCTGGCAACGTCCATAATGCTAAAGAAAGGAACGTCCCTGAGAGGGCTGCCAGCCCCTTTGAGCGGACAATTCCTGAGGTTGGTGGATCTAAAGCTCGAAATGATGAAGGGTATCTTTCTGAAATGGTTCGACAAATCATGAAAGAGAGCATGCAAAGGAATGAAGACGAGAAAGAATGGGGTTTCGCTCCAAGTAAAACCCCGTTTACCGAAAGGATCTTAAAGGCTGAGTTTCCAAGAAAGTTCGTCCCTCCAACCATTCCAGCTTATAAGGGGACAAGCGACCCGAACGAATTCTTGTATAAGTATGATTGGCACATGACAGGTGCCAGAGCTTCTGATGAAATAAAGTGCCGATATTTTCCTGTATATCTGGAAGGTGTAGCTCTGCTTTGGTTCACCAAGTTACTAATCCGGTCTATAGATCAGTTCTCTGACTTAACCCGGAAATTCAGGGAGCAGTTCAGGCTATATGCTTCAAAAGCCAAAGATATCATGTCGTTGTCGAGTTTAGAACAGAATCCAGGGGAAACTATCAGATCTTTCTTGAATCACTTTAATATAGCGATGGCCGAGGTAGACAATGCAGAACCACGGATGATCTTGACTTATCTGATGAGGGCCATTGACAAGTCGAGTGAATTTGGAAAATGGCTAAACATGAAGGAACCAAATTCCCTTGAAAAATTCTACAAGAAAGCAGATGAGTTCATACGCCTGGAAAGCCGTCCTGTACCGGTAAAGGCAGTATTGGAAAAAGCTGAAGATAACACCGCTGCTCCACGCAAGAATGAATCTGTAGGACAGAAAAGGGAAAATAACGATGGGAAGAAACAGAAAAATCTGAAGAAGCCTCGTTCCTTCAAGCCATCGGAATATACTCCTTTATCAGATACGCCGGAGCGTATTTACCTTGCCACTAAAGATTCTGTTGATTATCCTAAATCTCCCATTCTGAGAACCGGGAAAAAAGCTGTACAAAGCGGGAAGTTTTGCCGCTTCCATAATCAACCCGGTCATGATACCGATGAATGCCGCCAATTGAAAATTTTGATTGAAGAGTTGATAAGGGAAAACAAGCTGCAGCAATTTGTGGAAAAGAATAGCAGCAAACCTGCTTCGTCCAGTCAGGGGCAACAAGCTCCTGCTCACCAGCCTAGGACAAGCGAGAAGGCTGCAGGGCATGGATCCGAAAGGCCTGTTATCAATGTCATTACGGGGGGACCTCACCCAGCAGGCAGGAGCTGGGGTGAGATGGAAAGGTATACCCGGGCTTTGAAATATGTACCGGCCGAAGAAGATGTCTTTGTTTTGGAAGACGCTACGCCCCTGAAACAACAAAGAACTTTCAATGATGATATTGTGTTCAGAGCCAGGGATTCCATAGGTGTTGAAGCTCCTACCTTGGATCCCTTGGACATCTCGGCTGGTATCGGGCCAGCTATTGTCAGAAGGGTTCTCATTGATTGTGGTGCATCCTGTAATATCCTCTTCAAGAAAACATTCGACCAAATGAAGATCCCTATGGCTGATGTGCAAGCCTCGTCATAGAAAATCGCTGGCTTCACTGGGAGCCAAAACAGCCGATAGGAACCATTGATTTGCTTGTAGAACTTGGAGAGGGAGAAAGAAAAGTAGTCCGCAAGCAAACTTTTGTGATTGTCGATGAATTTTCTGCTTATAATGCTTTCCTTGGCCGTCCAACTCTTGCAGCGTTCAAAGCTGTTCTGGCCCCATGGTGCCTCACCATTAAATTCCCCACAGACAATGGAGTAGGAGTTATAAAAGGGGATCAAAATGCTGGGCGGGAGTGTTATCTGACAGAGCTGCGAGAAGCAAGGAAAAGAGAAATGGGAAAGGATGCGGCAACCCCAGTCCGCATCAAAGAACCAGCCATGTAGCAATTACAGGGCGGACCCTGCACTGGCGAGCACAGCGGAGCACGAAAACAGATGGATCCTAGAAAAGCCAGTGCAGGGGAGAATAGAGTGGTACCAGTGGAAACGACAGTACCAGTACCTGTTGACCCGAAGGACCCAAATAAGGTGTTGAATGTGGGTTCACAACTTAATGTGTCAATTCAGAATATCTTAATATCTTTTTTAAAAGCAAATTTGGATGTTTTTGCTTGGACTCATGCCGATATGTGCGGAATATCCCCAGAAGTTGCAGTACACGCTCTGAATATTGATCCAAAATTTACACTTGTGAAACAGAAAAGGAGAACTCAAGGTCCAGAAAGGTCAGCAGCATTAAAAGAAGAAGTTGATCGGCTCATGGAGAATAACTTTATCAAAGAATCTACCTATCCAAATTGGGTTTCAAATCCAGTGCTGGTTAAGAAAGCCAACGGAAAATGGAGAGTGTGCATTGATTTTTCAGATCTAAACAAGGCCTGCCCCAAAGACTGCTTCCCATTACCCAGGATCGATCAACTGGTAGATGGAACAGCGGGACATGAATTGTTATCTTTTATGGATGCCTACTCCGGATACAACCAGATCATGATGCATGAGCCAGATCAGGAGGACACGAGCTTTATCACCGATGTTGGTCTTTACTGCTACAAAGTTATTCCCTTCGGGCTGAATAATGCGGGGGCAACCTACCAAAGACTTGTTAATGCTATGTTCAAACCACAGTTGGGCAAAACTATGTAAGTCTACGTTGACGACATGTTAGTAAAGTCTAAGAAAGAAGTGGATCACATAGAACACTTAGCAGACATGTTCGCAGTCCTCCGAAAATACGGAATGAAGCTTAACCCTTTAAAATGTTCATTTGGAGTGGAGTCCGGAAAGTTCTTAGGTTTCATCGTGAGCGCTAGGGGCATTGAAGCTAGTCCAGCCCAAATTACCGCCTTAAAAGAAGTCAAAGCTCCTAGAACGGAGAAGGAATTACAAAGTCTCAACGGAAAAGTCGCCGCCTTGAGTCGGTTCATTTCCAAAGCTACTGATAAATGCATCCCATTCTTTGACGCTCTAAAGAAAGGAAAGAAAAACTTTGATTGGACTCCCGAATGCCAAAAAGCCTTTGATGAATTGATTCGCCATATGGAAACGCCTCCAATACTTTCTAGGCCCGGCGATGGTGAGGATCTTCTTATATACTTGGCAGTATCATCTCATGCTTTAAGTGCACCGCTGATACGAGAAGACAAGAGGATTCAACATCCGGTTTACTACATCAGCAAAAGACTCACTGGGGCAGAGATGAATTACTCCAAGTTGGAAAAACTCGCCTATTGCCTACTGATTGCATCGAGGAAGTTGAGGCAATATTTCCAAGCTCATCCTATCAGAGTCCTCACTGATCAACCCTTAAAGCAAGTCCTGTTTCGCCCTGAGACTTCGGGTCGTCTTCTAAAGTGGAACATCGAACTCGGTCAATATGACATCACTTATCATCCCTGAAAAGCAATCAACGGACAAGCTTTAGCGGATTTCATCACAGAATTCACAGATAAGGGTAACAGTGAGGAAGAAACGATCGATGATTCCCCAATCCAATGGAAGTTATATGTTGATGGCGCGAGAAATGACTACTGTTCTGGAGCCGGAGTTGTACTTGAGACCCTTGAAGGTCGGTCATTATGCTATGCACTGAGATTGGAATTTCCTTCAACGAACAATGAAGCAAAATACGAAGCTCTTATCGCTGGCTTGAGAATTGCTAAAGAACTAAACATCCGAGCATTACAGATCTTCAGTGATTCTCAGCTTATTGTATGCCAAGTCAAGAAGGAATTCCAAGCGAAAGGGGGAAATCTGCCTGCCTACTTGTTAAAGGCTTGGGAACTCCTGTGTGACATCGATCATTACACGATAAGCCATATTCCTCGAGAAGAAAACACGAAAGCAGATTCTCTCGCAAAGTACTCTAGCACAGGCGAAGCTCAATTTCTGGGGTTGACTCCAGTGGAAGTCCTGTCGGCTCCAAGCATTGATGAAATGGATATTGATTGGATCATGAGCGTGTCTCAAGAGCAAGAATCATGGATGACTCCAATACCAGAATACCTGCTCAATGGCTCTTTACCGGAAAATTCAAAAGAACGACAGAAGCTACTGAGGAAAGCCTCTCGCTATATAGTCCAGGATGGCCAATTATACAGACGGGGATTCTCAATGTCGTTACTTCGATGTGTATCCAAGGAAGAGTCCAAAACAATCCTAGCTGAGGTGCATGGGGGAGAATGTGGTGATCATTTAGGTGGTCAAACTTTAGCAAAGAAGATTCTCCGATACAGATATTTTTGGCCAGAAATTAATCGAGATGCCGCAGACTATTCCCGAAAATGTGACAGATGCCAAAGATTCGCCAAAATTCCTAGAGCACCTTCTACTGAACTCACACAGATGGTCAGTCCATGGCTGTTTGCAATATGGGGGATAGACCTTGTAGGACCTTTACCAACTGCCAAATCTGGAATCAAATATGTCATTGTTGCTGTAGATTATTTTACTAAATGGGCAGAAGCTGAACCACTGGCTACTATCACCTCTAAAAAGATGATAAGTTTTGTGACTAAAAGTATCATTTGCAGGTATGGTGTGCCTTAAAAGATAATTACAGACAATGGTACTCAGTTCGAAAGTAAAGAATTCCAAGATTTTTGCAAACGATTCAAAATTCGAAAAAGCTTCTCAGCAGTAGCTCATCCGCAGGCAAACGGGCAGGTTGAAGCAGTAAATAAAATTATCAAGTCAACCATCAAGAAGCAACTTGAAAGAGCAAAAGGTGGTTGGGTCGATAAGCTACCACTAGCGCTATGGGCATACAGAACTACCCACAAAACTACGACTGGGCATACTCCGTTTTCATTGGCATACGGGTCAGAAGCAATGATTCCGGTAGAAACAGAGGTCCCTTCACATAGAAGAATTCATTTCAATCAAGCAGAGAATGAAAAAATACAGCTTGAGGCACTAGATCTCCTTGATGAAAAAATAGAAGAGGCTGAGCTCAGAATCGCAGCTCATCAGCAAAGGATAGCCAGACATTTCAATTCCAAAGTTCGCCAACGCAGCTTTGAGATTGGAGATCTAGTCCTGAAGAGAATCATGATGGCGACAGGTGTGTTTGGGCCAAATTGGGAAGGACCATATGTCATAGGTCAGAAGCTTCTTGACGGCACATTCAAACTCGCTACTGTCGAAGGAGATCAAATTCCAAGGGCTTGGAACAGCAATCACTTGCGTCCATACTTTACTTGATAGCTTTGTTGAAATATTGTAAAAAGAATTATGAATGTATGATTCTTGTAATTGAAAGCAATTGTAAAACCGATGCAAGTGAATAATGAAAGACTATAAAGTGGATGTAGGCCCAAATTCTTGGCCGAACCACTATAAATCTTGTGTTTCTTATTATTATTACATGTTTGCTTTATTGTCGATATGAAAAGCACATTAAATGTATTGCTGAAATGTCGATTTAAATTTTTGTAGGCAACGAAAATAAAACTTGCACATTACAAAACCAAGTGATTCTTGTTATCATTCAACAAACAAATTCCAAGTCACAAAAACCCCGAAATTAAATCCTAGATAAGAAGTGCTTCAATTGAACGGCCAATGATTTCGCCGAAAACGGGCTCTAGCTAATAAATTGAGAAGTTTGAACAAACAAACATCCAATTAAGAAGCTTATGCCCGTTCTCGCGAACTGGCCTAGAAATGAAGTACACTTCTTTGGATTAAACAAACTACTTGTAAGAGAAGGGAGTACGAGCTTGAAAAGAAAAATAGAGGATCGCTGAAAAGGCATAAGCAAGTGGACAAGGAACAACTAAAGCCCTCTTCGGAGGCACAAGTCCTCTTCGGAGGCACAACTCTTCGGAGGATAAAGACCTCTAACGAGGCATATGCCGCAAAAAAGAAAGTTCTCTACTCAACAAAAAAGATTGGAGGAGTCATGACCCTCCAACCATGAGAGAGTAACTTCCAGGCAATCTTCAGAGGCACATTTCACCAGGAGTTGAAGTGCGACAGCCGCTCTTCGCAGTTTCACTTCACCAGAGTTGAAATGCAAAACAAAATAAAAGCCCTCTTCGGAGGCCCATTTCAGCAGGAGTTGAAGTGCGACAGCCGCTCTTCGGAGTCTCACTTCACCAGAGTTGAAATGCAAAACAAAATAAAAGCCCTCTTCGGAGGCCCATTTCACCAGGTGTTGAAGTGCGACAGCCGCTCTTCGGAGTCTCACTTCACCAGAGTTGAAATGCAAAACAAAATAAAAGCCCTCTTCGGAGGCCCATTTCACCAGGAGTTGAAGTGCGACAGCCACTCTTCGGAGTTTCACTTCACCAGAGTTGAAATGCAAAACAAAATAAAAGCCCTCTTCGGAGGCCCATTTCACCAGGAGTTGAAGTGCAACAGCCTCTCTTCGGAGTTTCACTTCACCAGAGTTGAAATGCAAAAAAAAAAAAAAACCCTCTCCCAAGGGGCGGAAACAAAAAGACCTCATCCTAGAGGCACAATAAGACAGAAAGACCTCTTCCCAGAGGCAGAAATGAAAAGACCTCCTCCCAGAGGCACAATCAAGCAGAAAGACCTCTTCGGAGGCACACGTTTCACCAAGATTGAAATAAAACTTCCAGGTGTTGAAACGTGAAAAAGTCTTCCTCAGAGGTGCAACTTTTCAAAGAAACAAAAATCAAGAAGCCCTTTACCGTGGCAAGTAAAAAAAAATCCTCATCAAAGGCACACTTTAACTTTCAAAGGAAGAATGAATTACTTATTCTAGAAAATTCTCTTCCTCAAAAAGAAGTTGAAGTACCTTTCAAATACCCGCTCTACCACATAGAAGATTTCATTCAGTAAAATGTGTATATGCACAAAATAAAAAGTGATATCTTCGAAGAATGAAGCGTAAAAACTTATTTGTGCTCTGTTTTTTAACTGGATAATATTCCTCCAAATGTGGAATAATTATTATTTAAAAAATAAAAGTACAAGTTCCTCATAAAATAAAATATTACAATGAGCTTATGGTATAGGGGCAACATGGTATAACTACATCGGTAAAATTGCGCTCGAACAATATATACCACAAACTCACTGCAATATCATATAAATAAACTTGTATAAAAATGAATAATAAATGCATTCTCAAATTCAAACAGGAGTTTGCACAAATAAAGAATCACTTTATTTAATTCTGTTACAATTTCTTATAGATGCAAGTTTTGAAATAGAGAGTGCGAGGTCCGGTACCCGCACAATTTCCGGTCAGTACATGCAAAAAAGGCAAAAAGCGATATGAAAGCCACAGAACCAGAGCCATCATTTCTTCTTCCGTCCACCTTTCGAGCCCGCACCCGGCCGAATAACCAACTTCTTAGGCCGGCTTGTAATAGTAGGGGATGAAGGAGAAAGGGGCTCAGTCGGGCTTTCTTCTGTTTCTTCTTCGCCAGTTAAGGATCCCTTCTTCTTCCTCTTCTTGGAAACTCCCTGCTTTCCTCTCTTCTTGGAGGAGGACCCACTCCCTGGAGAAAGAAGTTTAGATAACGGTTCAGCGTCGGAGCCAGTCGCCTCTGGAGTCTTCTCGCTCCCTTTAGTTTCTTCTCCTTTGTGTTCTTGTGAAGCAATGGGATCGTCCAAGTCTTGAAGAGCTTCTATTTGCTCCTCTTGTGATCTCGGTTGCGAGGCGGAAGGAGGAGTCACCTGAATAGATGGAGGAGGAATAATGGGAGGTGGGGAAGCTTGAACAATGCCCGACGTTTTCTCTACAGAAGTAAAAAAGTTCAAGTCAATAAAAAGCGGAGATAAAGGTTCGCTGAGATTCAATAAGTAGTCAAAAAGCTCATCAAGTTCGTAAGAAACAGATGAGCAGTTTACTTGGGCAAGATTGTCAGTAGGGTTACCTGCAGAGGTCGGTTTCCTGATGTCAACTTCGTAAGCCTGCGCCTCGGCACGCTCGTCGCCTTCATCTCCACCTTGTGCTTGTAATCTCGATGGTAACTTTAGTAGGAGATGGGGAATGAGAACTAGAACCAATAATGTCAATTTCGGCTGAAGGAGAAGGTTGAATTGGAGCAGTTGAGATGATTTTTCCTGAATATTCTCCTGCCGCTGTTTCGGCCCTTAATTTTGCAAGCTGTTCTCTCCCCCTTGCGAGAGCGGCACGAGCATCATCATCAAGATAGTGCTCCTCAAGAGCTGACTCAGCATAGCCAGCGCCGTTACCACCAAGCATATCGAGTGCAGCCTCCCAAACTTCCGCCAGAGTAATTTCATACTTGGGGCCTAGAAAGGCAAGGCTACCGCGCCCCAAGATGCTATGCAGGTAGAAATCAAATAATGTTGAGCTGATGTTGGTCCTCGTTGCCTCGTGAGATTCTTCAGCTGCAATTTTGCCGGCAACGGCCTCATCACGCTCCATTTCAGCTTTAGAAAGTTGAAGCTTAAGCATTTGAATCTCCGCCTCTTGGGAGCTGTTTTTCTTCCGAAGCTCTTCAATATCAGCAACATAGCCCTCACTAATTCTTTTCTGCACTTCAAGCCTGTCTTCGGCATCCCTTTGGCTGGCATGAGCATCTCTCACTTGTTTTAGGAGCACTTCTTCTTTTTGAGAATAGGAAGTAGAGGAAGCATCAAGCTCTTGTTTTAGTTCTTCAACTTTTGCTTCAAGCTCTTCATTGTAAGAAGCAATGCTCCTCATCTCAGTGTCATGTTGCTCAAGAACCTTTTGCCATTCGGCTTTATCATTTTCCATAGTGAGCATGGCCTCTATGTTTGCACGATTAACCCTTTGGAGCTCGTCAACAAGTTTTTGCCAGTTCGACATCCTCTCAATATCAAGCTTGACGGCATCGAGGTTTCGTAACATAACAGACTTGTCAATGGGGACCAAGTCAAGGTCAAACCTTACTCCCTTCAGACACCACTGTGGAAACCGACTTTGCAAAGTGGCCGGACCCGGTCCGACTGGGAATTTGGGCCTGCTAATTATTGTTTGGATGTCTGTCTTCCCGAGAGCGGGAGCGCAGGAAGGAATGTCAAGCGAGGCAGGGGCAGTAACCTTTTCAGGAGTTGTAGAGGTGTGCTTCTCACCATCGGGCTCGCTTGCTCGAATCTTCAACCATATGACTTTTTCCTCTGTCATCATGGGATTTTCTTTTATGGGAATCGTCGCCTCTCTGCGAAGAATCGTGGCGCTCCTCCCTCTCTCTTCTTTCAAAACGCTCCTCTTGAGCCCTCTTCTCTTGAGCCTTTCGAGCGGCTCTTTCTTCATCAGATTCTCTGTAAGAGGGGAGGTAACGCCTGTAATCATATTGGCTACGCCTCCCGTAGCGCTGGAAATCATCATAGTAGGATCCGCTGCGCCTCATCGAAGGATCTGAAATAAAAAAGAGCTAAATTTTAGAATTCTTTAAAGTACAAAAAGTCAGGAGCATAAAAGTACTGAAAAATTCTAAGTGTGTTTGATGTGCAAACTACGCGCATCAAACTACGAACCACTCTTTAATTGAGGAGTGGTTGTGGGTGTAATAGTTAGCGTCAACTCTTGATTTGACGGAGTCTGTTGCAGGATAGAAGTCGCTTCAACTACTGAAGAAGAAACCCCGGTAGCGATAGGATCATCTTTAAAGATCTCTTGCGAGGTGGCAAAGAGGTCGCTCAGCCCTTCGAAAGTATCGTCCCTGCTCTGCTTGACAAGGCTAGTTTTCTCGGCTTCTTCGCCAGATTTCTGTGAACGTCGGGGAGATCCCTGAGGCTCTTCTTCCTCAATAACCGGGGCAAGTTCGACAGATGGCCCCGCAACATCAACAGAAGTGGAGCACTTCACTAGCGAAGCCTCGGGAGCAGGTCCTTTTGGTATGGATGTGTCTGTAGTAATCCGGGCATCTGATGCTTTAGGTGGGGAGTCTGGAACCTCGCAGGGGTGAGTAGAACGAGAAGTATGCAAAAGTCCGTACTGATGCAAAAACTCGTCTTTCAACAGAAATTGAATGTCTCTCTCCTCAACTGGCACGGCCTTGAGCCTTTCGAAAGTTGGCTTATGACTGGGATCCCTAGAAGGAGGGGGGAGCGCTGAAAAATAAAAAAGAGAAGCGGAGTTAACACTTAACAATTCAGTCTCACAAAAGTCGGATAACAAACATAGTAATAATGGTTAATCTTACTTCCTTCCCTCCATATAGCGTAAAACCCCGGGGGACAGCGGACATAGAAAAATTGAGTCAAAAACCCATGAGCGCTGTCAGGAAGACCGATGATCAATTTACGATTTCGAGCACTTCTCACGACAGTAATAGAGGGGTGATCTTTTGTCCTGGTGAAAGAGCATAGGAAGCAAATCTCGTCAAAGCTTGGGAATCGATCAAGCGTCCTCCTAAACAGTACACACAACCCCATTAAAATGGCATAACCATTGGGGTGTAATTGGGATGGAGCGATGGCCAATTGACGAAGAAGTTGTTGGAAAAAGTCATTGAAAGGAGGAACGCCCCCACTCAGGCACATTTGTCGATTGACCGTTACAAAGCCAGGGGGTGCTATGTCAGCAGTGTTACTTCTCTCGGGAAGAATGGCATCTAATTCAGCAACGCCAAACTGAACGCACAATTGGCGAATAACTCTATACGATAAAGTAGAAGAGGCTCTTTCGGGAGGATTGACCAGTGGAGCCGGAATAACAGTTGCCTCTCCAGTCTGAACCGTTGTATCTTCTTCCTGAGAAGTCATTCTACACAAGCAACTGGATATTCAAATGTTAAGGTGCACGTTTCCTAAAAGTGTGAAGTGTCGTGCAAAACTAATAAAAATAGCAAGTAAATGTAACTGGAATTAAACTAGTCAATGATTGATCGGCTACAAAATTTCAGAACTTGTTAATATAAAGTTCAAGCACAATATTAATGCAGGCTGGTCAGTTTCAATTGACTATTTCAGTGTTGCTTTAATATTTTACTTGAAATTGATGAATGCACTTCATTCACACAATTTATTTGAGTTAATTGTCTGTTATTAACTAATCTGTCATTTGATGTGGGCAGTCGATGGCAGTATATTCGTCCCATTATTCTGTAAATGTTGAATTAGACAGGTTATTAGCATTAAAGTTAATGAGATCTGTAAATAAGTGCAACAAGTTCAGAAATGTTATCTCGGCAGTTCGAGTTGAGAGTACAATTCAACAATGTCATGTTCATTCAAGATGAAAGGTATCCAAGTCCTTAGATCGCAGGAACGACTTAAGCTAGCACGGGGATTATTTAGGTCATCCAGATCAAGTCAAACGATTTAACATAAGTTGAACTTCTTAAGTCGCATTGTTCAAGGCCACACAGTAAAAAATTATCCAAGTCTTAACTCGGCCGCGACCTAAAACCTCTGCCGTAGTAAGTTAGGTCGTAAGCAAGCTAGGTCGTAAGTAAGATGAGTCGCGTGTTTTATGATCAAGCCGATTAACCTAAGGTCGGCCGAAGCTCCTCAACCAATTATTTCTTAACTCCCTTTGCTCCTCTCCACTCAGCAAACGACCTAACGAACAAACCCGTTAACCCAAAAACATACTATCACCTCTACAACAAAATCCACCTTCCCACCACCAAATCACCCAAAATCGACCCAAACCACCTCGGATTTGTCATGGATCCAGTATGCTGCTACAATAATGTTGCAACCGAAGGCGGACGAGAATCGGTTGTGACATGATTCATGGCGAAGCGTGATGTACAAAGCTGGATTATGGACGGCAAGTGGGGAATTCGCGATTTGACGATGAACATGGTTAAATTTTTGATGGAATTTACTTACACAATATAATGGTGGAGACGATTGATGATTGAATGATGAGAATCTTCTTCGAGAAACTCAGAAACTTGTTAATGGCGGAAGTATGCAGCTGAAGAGATAAAGTAATGAGAAGAAACGACCTAAGCCATTTATACCTCGGGGTAGTGGAAGATGAGTCGGCACGTGCGAGTCAAGATGAGTCGAAGTACACGACCTACGACTTAGGCGCGTACTTCGAGGGGCAAATGTTAACCTCGCTTTGTCAACGAGTTAAGGCTTGGGCCGGCTCATCAGATAAAGTTCTCAGGGACTCAGTGGATCTACGACTCAAGGTACTTCAAGACTCAACAAATTGCCGACTCAACGACTTAAGGAGGTGAACGGTTTACGGCTTAAGAATAGAACGACTTAATGAGTTAACAGACTAAGCGACTCACAACTCAGAGAAATCTGCGACTTAAGGCCTCTGCAACTTAAGATATGTTATGTCTCAGGGGAGGTACACGAGTTAAGGAGTCTACGAGCTAAAGAGCCTGCGAGTTAAAGGCTTACGAGTTAAGGAGTTAACGACCTAACAGGATTAAGACCTAAGCGACTTAGGGAATGTCACGACTTAAGAAAGTCCACGACTTAAAGAAGTTACGACCTAAGACTTAGAGAGCAAGTTCAACACCATGCCGTAATAAGATGACTCGAGGACGACTTACGACCTAGTTTAAGTCGTACACGACCTAAAACCATAGAGCCAAGATTTTAATGCTGCCTCACTTTAAGCCGTGACCTCTTAACTCGCGAACGAGTTAGGACTTGAACGAGGAAAAGCTCAGAATCACTTGACTTACTCCACTGCCTGCTGACTCTTGAACCTTGAGTCGAGTGCGACTTACGACTCTCCATGAGTCGTACACGACTCATGACTTGCGAAAACCTCTGCCTAGAATTCTCTATAAATAGAGGGCTAACGCCAACATGAAAAGGACTTTTGGATCATTCTCTTCGTGACGTCAAGGCTCTACTATCTTCAAGACAATCTAAACTCCATCACTTCAAACTCACGCAAGATTTTTAGACCAAACTTCGCACAAAGATTCGACATATCCAATCATGGATTCAAAGAACTCTGTCACGACGAAGTCTTCTCTAGCTACTTGTCTTTTTGAATTGAGTTGGATTGTAATTGAAAGAGATTGTAATAAGTTGTAATTCAGCCAGCAATAAAAAGGATTGAAGTGGACGTAGGCTCGATCATAAGCCGAACCACTATAAAACTGCTGTTGTTTACTGTTTTCTCTACAGTTTTCTGCTTATACTCTATTCCCGAATCATCGGGTGGTGCTTTCACAACTACACTTTACACACCGGGGTGTTAGCGTTCAAATTTTAGCGTTAACACACCCGATCGTCGTGGAAGTGAAGGTGGTGGTCGCGTTAATTGAAGGAAGATCGGCGGCAATGGGTTATCATTTGCATGCAAAACCTGGGGGAGGGGAGAAGATGATGGCAACGGCCAGATTTTATGGTAGCAGATCGAGCGGCTGAGATCGTTTCTAGGTTAAAAATGTAAAGAGAAATTGAAATTAATTTATATTGTAAATTGGTACAAACTTTAAACTATCATAACTTTTTCATACGAGGTCAAAAAATGATGAAACAAATTGCGTTGGAATCATATAGACGAATACGACGCGATGGAGCAGGATTGGGATTGATATGAGCTATTGTGAATTTTGGGTAAAATTAAATGCGCATTTTATTTTATTCGAAATAAAAACACTGCAGCTGTATTTGAAACAAGGTGGGAACTTCTCACTCAATCGAATTGTGTTTTGATTTTAAATTTTAAATAGTTAGATTTAAAATTGCTTGATTGTGTTGATTGTATGCTTGGATGATAAGTTGTTATATGTTGTATTGATGTAGACCCTATACGCCGTATATTAAGCGGAGGTTATTATATTAAACCCATATACCGCGATATTCCACCTTGAAGTGGAATTGGTATTATATATGTACTTGGAGTTGACTTTCCCACATTATATAGCGGATGACACCCTATTGCGCCGCATAATAGCGGATAATATTTTATATAAACCCATGTACCGCGATACTCTGTCATGAAACGGGATTGGTATTATGCTATCATCTATGGATGCAGGGAAACAGGTTGGAGGGATCCAACTGGATTCCTCAACAGTATTGATTTATTTACAAATATTTGCGATACATTCTGTTATCATATTGATATATGATGTTTGGATGCTATGGTTGATGTATTGGTGCTGTTGTAGCATTGGGCCTATTTTTGGAGTTTTAAAAAAGTTAAAGTAACGATTTCGAATTTAAAAGGATTTTCAAGTGATTTTTGAAAGTATACATTTTACTGAATTTTGGAATTGATTCATCTTAAATAAATAAACGTTATAATTTTTATGCTATAAAAATTATGATTTTTTTGAAATATAAACGAAATGTGATTTTTGATATAAGTAGTTGATTTATTTGTAAAATGGTTTAAATTTGGATTTTTGAATTATTATAAACAGTTTATATAAAAGATTTATAAAATTGATATTTATAAATCAAAAATATTGGAATTATAAAACGAGTTTTTATATGTGTTAAAATGAAGTATAAATGGATTTCATAAGTGAATGAAATTTATAGATTTATAAATTATGAAGTTATAAAATGAATAGATTTTGTAAAATAAAAGATTTATGAGTAATTAACTTATAAATTGGATTTTGGCATTTAAATAAGATATAAATAGAATTTGTTAATTAAGGGATTTTATAAGTTGAAGTTTTTATAATATATGTGTGTGTGTGTGCGTGTGTGTGTGAATTTATAAATGTTGTTTTATAAATCCAAAACCAATTGAAATTGATAAGTAAATATGAAAGCTTATTAAAGGAGATATATTCATGATTTTGGACGGTGGATAATCCTTTAAATTAAATATGTAGAAGTGTTGAATTTGGTAAATGATTTATATTCACGATTTTGGACGGTGAATAATATATTAAAGAAATGTTTTAGGAAGTGATCTTTTAAATAGAATTAAAGCGATTTGAAGTTGTTTTAAAATTGTGTTAAGGATCGAAACCATAGATTTCAAAATTCATTGTTGAAATAGACATTTTCGAGAAATAAGGAAAAGATGGACTATAACACTGTTGCTATGGTAAATGATTTTCGAAAGGAAATGTTTTTATATAGTATTGGGATTTATATATCTATCGTATTTTTGAATCCCTATGCTATTGATTTTGGGTTGTCGTAACGATGTTTTACGCAACATGCGTTTGGACCCAAATAAATGTGTTTAAAGAGAACGTTTTCCTTAAAAGAATAAAATATATACTTAATCGTGTTTTAAGTATATTGAATATTTTCTAAGAATTGAAAATGAATAGATTTGTGAATTACTTATTGTTAAATAAGTATTTGGAAATGTTTTCCAATGTAGAAATTGAAATGGTTTAGAGAATATATATTTTTAAAGATAAATTGAAGTGAATATTTGGCAAGTTATTTAATTTATGGAAGATTAATAAAAAAAGGCCTAGTGATTGTTATGGTGCTGAATATTTGTTGGTTTTCTTTGATAGTTAAATAACCGACTATCAATGTTTACCTTTAAAGGGGTATTTGTTGTGATTTGCTTGAATTTGAATGCTACACTTATTTTAAAATAAGCGCTCGTTATTCGGTTTAGTCGGGAGAGGACCTTTGGGTCATAAATCCCATTTCGAATAGTGATACGTCGTAATGGATAGCATTTGAAGACCGGTGTTGAAGACCGGATATTTTTGAAAATGGAAGGATTACCGTCGAACGTCTCTGCATCGGCTGATCTCCGATATAGAGATTTTATCACCCTTTGTAATGGGAATTCCAGATGTGGTTAGTGAATATCCAAAATTTCCAGGGCTTCTTTGAAAGTGCCTTCGGTTCCGTTCGATCCCGGAACGGACTTGTATGGATGTGTGTCTAACGTTACAATTTGAGATGTAAAGCTGGTTTCTAACAATTACATTTCTGTTTGTGGCGGAGAATTTATTCTCTTAGCTTAACACCCTTCTCTGAAACGTACAAGCTCAGAGGTTATGTAGTTGATGGTTACTAGTGATATATTCCCAATTTAGTAATGTGGCATACGAAGTGCTTCTAATCATTTGTTGATCAAAGCGTGGCTTTTGTGAAAAGCGTTGCTTTGTGGACGAGACTTCGTCTGATCTCACACCCCGGAAATGGTCAAAACCGGAAGAATGCAGCAAGGTTATTTGGGGATAGCGTCCCCATAGGGTATGTTCATTTCCTAATGGATAGAGGTGGTATTATGGTATGGAGCCTAGATACTTAAACTATGTGGTTGCTGCAAATTTATTTCTTTGTGGTCGTTGGTGAATCTCGGGATTTAGGTCGGTTACGACTGGGGGATGGCATACTCGTGTCAGTAGTTACCCAACTAGAGGTAACCCGACCTTGTGTTGGCAGAGATCCGGTTAGGTTCTCGGGGCGTCTTTCCAGAGGCGTACCCATGTGGCAATAGGAAGTTCCTTGCCTGACCATTTGTTGGAAATCCAAAGAAACAATACGAGCCCTGTACGATTTTAGTTGTAGAACCTGCCATCTAATATGGTAGCTATAGTAGGCATACTATAATGGTACATATGCTGGCTAAGATTTATATTATACTTTCGAAATGTTTTATTGCGCTTTGCACTTATAGTAATAATATCAAAGAAATTTGCGTATCAAGCATGTTTGACTATCATAAGGAGAAATCTCCTCCAATTCTGCGTTTGCATTGTGTGTGTGGCGGGAGGCCTTATGATAGTTGCATTTTCCAAAAGCACTGCGAATCTATTTTAAAATATTTCTTTGTTTGTTTTTAAAGATAAACTATTTTAAGTTTTCACACCAGTCCGATGACTGACCTGGAGTTTATTGTTCCTTTCCTAAACTCTGGGTGACCACCAATTTCCACACGGGCAATCTAGAGTCAGGTTATCAGGACATTCTGGAATTCAGGAGTTGCTGTAGAGATCTGGAATCAAGCTGGATGGCATGGCGTATCAACTAGTATATAGTATTTCTTTTCCGTTGTTTGTTGTTGTAAACTCTGATAATGTAATGAAATGTGATGTAATGTAATAACTGATACAGTTCTTTTGTTTTAAAGATTATTCATTGATATATTTATGTTGTTCCACTGCGAAATGTGAGATTCTGTTATTGTTTCTGTTTCTTCTTTCTTTCTTTCTTCTTCTACCTCTTCTTCTTTAACCCTAACAATTCGGTTTTTTCGGCCTTCGATTGCTTGGCAGTTGATACAGTGGACATATTAATGTCGATTTTCGAAAGTCGAAAATCCTTATCGTTACATAACCCCCCACCCCCCACCTTTGGTTGGCCAAAAAGTCCCCCCTATTATGCAAGTCCATGCCTCTTACATGTCATGCCTTCTCTAAATCACTCCTTTCTTTTAGGGTCTTTGTCTCCTTCACTCTTCTTATGGTTAACTAATCCTTGGTTAAGAAGTTAGGTGATATAAAAAAATGTAAATTTCTTCATATGTTACTACACAATTAAAAAAGAGTTTGAGCAATTTTTGTTTAGCAAAAAGTCATTTATCGATAAAACGATTTTTGGTCGTATTATCGATATTTCTTCGAACTATTTATTTTTGTGAACAAATTTTGAAACGATTTCCTTAGCATTAGTTATTATTTGAAAAAGAGGTTAAGAAGGTTATAAAATCATATTTATTTGCATTAATTCAAGATTCAAATATTTAAACAATTCAGATAATTTTATATGAAGTGTTCAAAATTCTGGGTTATTACACCCTAATGATCAATTGCATTAGTACCTTTGTGTTTGGAACAAAAGACAAATTGATTGTCATTTGATGCATTTATGTTTGAAATTTATAGGTTTTTTTATAAATAACCCATGCTCGTTGAAACTATTTCACTTTCAGGTCTTGGAACAAGCAACATTTTAATAAGAAACGGACTATTTTAAGTCAATATTCATTGTAATTGTTTAATATTTATATATTATAATTAATGGCAAATATCAAAATGAATGAATAAAGTTAATATGAAAATAAATTCACATATATTTTGTGTATCTTTGCAAATTAATTATACCTACTTTACATTCTAAATGAGCTAATTGAAACATTAAGTCACCAAAATAGCTTCTCTTGTTTTGATTTTTCAAGAAGAGACTTGTTATTTATGTGTATGTATTCATGTGTACGTTAGTTAGCCCAAAGGAAGGTTAACATTTGGTTGAATTTTTTTTAGATTTGGTGCTTAGATGATCGTATATATTAGTATTATGAGTTTTAGATAGCATACAAGACACCATATATCAATATTTGTTCGAATCCTATGCAAGTTTCGAACTTGTGACCTCTCATGCAAAAGTCAAAGTGTGTAACCACCGGGATAGTGGTACTAGTCTTTGGTTGAATTACTTATACATTTATGATGATAAATATATGATTATTATAAGGCTTTAAATGTGATTATTGACTCAATGTAAGATTGTTATTTGACTTGAATATTGTTAGTGTCTAGTCATTACGACAAGAGGACTACATACAATTAATATTGTTATCTAAAGACTTGATATTGATGTTGTGCTAGTACCTTGAGAAGAAACTTAACAATTTTTTGAATTTATTACAGTTGATTTTTGGATATGAGCATACACGGTCAATCTATATTCG
This sequence comes from Allium cepa, assembly GCA_030765085.1. Taxonomy (NCBI): domain Eukaryota; kingdom Viridiplantae; phylum Streptophyta; class Magnoliopsida; order Asparagales; family Amaryllidaceae; genus Allium; species Allium cepa. The sequence continues at coordinate 240,695,993 of CM060930.1, forward strand.
ATAAATTCTTTCCATTTTCAATTAATTTGACTAAATTATCTACCAATTTTGTTAATATTCTCATCTTATTTGAGATTAACTCCAAGGATTAATAAATATATGCTCTTGATAGTGTGCATCTACCTCTCGCATTTAGGAGGATCACACCTACCCTTATTGTGGTTGATGTTCTTCTAATGTTAAAAAGAACATTGAGTGGTGAAATAATATAAAAAGCAAAAGCCAAAGGATCATAAGGTACAATATTCCAAAGATTTCATGTAGCAATATCCAAAAGGTTAACCAATTTTAAGGTCATCGAAATTGGAAAAAAAAAATTCGTGAAAAGGTTAAGGGAACAAGCATGTTGTTTAATGATTAATTGTATGAAGTGGAAGCATGGAAACACAAATGTGTACTAGATAGAAATGTCAACTATTGTTTCAAAAGTGAAAAACACTAAAGTTTATTTTGTTTTAGCTTTTTGGTATACTCCCTTTAATTGTAGTAACCAACTTAATTTTATTATTAATTATTTTTTGAAGAATAAAATAACTTCTTAATAGGATCACTTTGTGCTATGTTTAAGAAAAAGAGATACGAAAGCATGATAATATAGAAAGTGCCTATTTAACAAACATTGTAAATTAATTAATTAGTTTATGGATGAAAATTTTGCTTATGGTCCGAGATAAAAGAAATTATAAAAGGATGCAGATAGTTTCTTTTATGAAATGTAAGGACATATAGAGAGAATTATACCAAATATCATGCATATCGTATCAAATAATGCACGAACATAGACACACACACCACTTACTTTGGTATTTTCAAATGTAAATTTGGCTTTAGTACCTACAATATTTGGTGGTTTGATATCGGTGCATCTATTCATAAAAATGTTTACATAATGGCTAAAATACTTAAACAATTGAATTCCTGCAAACATCCAAAGACAACTATACAAATAATCGAAAACTAGTAGAAGTATAAGTAAATTAGGAAATATTTAATTTATTACTAGGATTTTAATTATTATTTTCATTGTTTAACATTTTTTATACCCTCACTTATATAAATTAAGGTATCTATTTCCGATATGAATTTTTTTGGCTATTATTGTTCTCTTCGAAATAATAAGTTTAATTTATCAATAAATTAAAACTTAGTTGGAATTGAATCCTTGATTTTTATGATAACTAATATCTTCTTTATGTGAAGCAACCCTTATAATAAAGCCTCAAATTTGCATACTGCAATTACAGTGATTATTTATTCCATATTTTACCTAAGAACTCTAGAATGAGGCACTGAAGATAGAATTTTTTTATTGATATTCTAAGTGACCTAAGTGCAATAATTTTTATGAACCCACGCTAAGAACATAGAAATTAAGATGGGAACCACATAAATTCTTGAGGCTCTTGAGTTTGGGATGATGAAGAAAATAAAGCGTGAATCGTTATCTTTAAAGCAGAATTTTATCTTTGATTTTAAGCATAGTTACTTCTTGTAACAATAAGTTTCCTTCCTTCCGTTGGAAAAAAGTAAATCAAAAACCATAATAAGATAAGTTAAAAATTTATAATCTACGGAGCACTGTCTTTAAACAAGAATCATTATCTTTAATTTCAATCATGGTTCCTTCTTCCAATAATACATAGGTTTTCATTTCTTTAATTGAGCAAGGAATAAACAAATAACCATAATAAGACAATGGTAATCAAAATTCTCTTTAGCTTAAGGTTAACAAGACAAGCTTTGTAATCTCAATATAAATCCTGTTAAGGAAATCAACTTAAAAATGAAAAATATTATTTCAAGTATTTCTTCATAAAAAATTAACGGATTTTCAAAGATGATTTAGCCAACTTACATAAGTCCATGAATGATATAAGTTCTTAAAAGAGGATCAAGATAGAAATTAGTGGTATAACGCAATAAGGCTTATGATCTTTCCGCATGCTTTAAGGTATGAGGACCAATGGTTATAAGTGAATATTCAAAATTAAGAGGGATTATTATATAACATGGAAAGATATAAGGATCATCTTGTAGAAAAGGTTATTCCCAAAATGGAAAACAATTATTATTAAAGATAATATTTTGGTTCACTAAAAAAAACTTTAAAGTCACTTGGGTTGTATCTACTTTTGATTTTGAACATTATTATATGAAAATTTAGGATGTATTTCAAAATGGAGACATTAATGAAAATAATAATTTAAAAATGCATTTATGGACTTAAATAGACTTCTAGTCAATGGTGCTATAATTTTTCACTAAGTTATTGCCTCATTCAGCTTTGAGGAAAACATTATGGATAACATGTCTATCATAAGTTCTTAGATGGTAATTTCTATTCATGATTTTACAAATTGGTGGTGTATTTCTTGTCAACATTACTCAACTGTATTATGCAAAACTAAGGTTTTTATTTTGATTTTTTAATAGGGATAAACCTTTTGTATTATTTTTATTGTTCCTTTAGAAATAATAGGACTAATTTACTAGCAAACTCAAATTTTGTCAAATTAAATTCCTTGATGTTGATGATAACTTGTATCTAATGCTAAATATTCCTTATAATGAAGATTTAAATTTGAATATGGTGATTATTATAGCTATTTGTTCCATCTTACTAAATAACTTAGAATGAGTAACTAAAGATAGAAAATACGTTATTGGTATTCTAAATGACCTAAAGCTATAAATTATATGAACGCACATTTAGGAATAAAATTTAAGATGGTAATTACAACAAACTTTGAGGATGTTGATTGGGAGTGAAAATAAAGTATGGACCACTGTCTTTAAAGAGGAATCATTATCTTTAATTTCGACTATATTTATTTCTTCTAACAATGTAAATTTTCTTCCCTTTTTTTAAAAAATAAATAATTAGAAACCATAAACAACAGGTGCTAAACAGAAATATAAAAAGCGGATAATTGTTTAAAGATAAACCATTGAATTTTCTTGATTTTTACTGTTGGAAATTATGATTTTAAGAAGTAGAAGTATTTTTATATTTTGATAATGAGACTATATAAACTAAAATGTAACATAAGTACTATTATTTTCCCATTAGGTTAGGGAAACATAAACCCAAAAGTCAACATCATTATCAAAATAAGAGCTATACTACTATCGTTGATAGTGTTATTAAAAAGGGAAGAAGTAACAATTCATAGTTCTGGGGAGGCAAGTCATCAAGCGACAAACGATACGTTGTAGATAGTTTTGGGCTCCTAAACATGTTTCAGCTTGTGCATTTGTTTACAAACACAAGAGCATGAATTTTCAATATAATAAGGAGATTCTACAACCATAATTACCTTTTACTAAGAGCCATCGGTTCCCTTTGTGAACTAGAATCTAAAATCCTAGAAACTGGAATGTAAACTTAATCAATGATCAACTGTAACCCTGACAACAAAAATGTTCATCCGTATATCAAAAAAATTCCAAAAATATACAACTATTCAAAAATAAACCATTATACCTCATATCATTTATTTATAATAGAATTAGCCAATTGCAGTATAATATTCCTGTTAATATCAAAAAGGTACAGCATTTGAAAAAAAAATTCTTAAAGCCAAATCTATCATTGAGGCCTGAATTCCATTAAACACAAATAAAACAAAGTAAACCATATTAGACGAGCTTTACACGGAAAATATTTTTTTCTCAAAATGATTGTTTCTTAGATAAGCTTAATTGACTTATGAAAGATCCCAATATAAGATTACATAGAAAAAATACATGTAACATGTGTTCATAAAAATGAAAAAAGCTTGAAAAATTGAATTAAGAAAAATTTATGTAGATAATTGGAATTAAGAATGTAACGAGCTAGGAAGGGAACATCAGTTTAATTTATTATCTAGTTATAGAATTGGTAAGCTCATGAAGCATTTAAGAGATTGATGTGTTAAATATTCTATCACATTTCGAGGAATAAATTTTCTCCTCTTAATCAACACCAAAATATATGAAAGTTCCAATAAGATACAAACCATTATAGAGTATATTCTCAAGTCTAGAAATGTCCTTTTGAATAAAGTCATCTAAAATGATTTTTGCTCAATTGACCTTGTAATGACCATAAATGGAAAAAGGAGCTTTAAAAACTTTTTCATTAGGCTTATTGTAATTACCTACCCTCATAGTGATTCTTTGTTTAAAATGAGACTCATAAGCTTCGATTTTGGATAAAAGCTCTTATGTTTAAAATAAAATTCTTCATCACTTTCAAAAATATCATGAAAAACTTCATGATATTCTTCATAAATTTGAAAGTGGAGAGGTCAATTCCACTAGATTTGCAACCATAAGTATTAAACAACAGTTCACAATTTAAAAAAATCTAAGTACCATTAACACCATCCAATTTTTTTTCCTCTTATCCTTGCAAAAAAATTCCATTTAAATTCACTTAAACCATTTTTGTCAAATCCAAATAAGAAACAAAATCATTATAAGAAGGTTCAATTAAACCAATAATTTCATTTTCAAAGCAAAGATCGTATAAATAATTAGAGGAAATATCTTTAGATTTAGTAATTCTTCCAGTAAAAACTTTTTGGAAGTAGTTTACTCCATATGGGCTTCAATGGCTTCTTTGACATTGAAGAGAAAGCTTTAATTGTCTTAGAAAGCATTATGGTTTTATGATTTTTACTGGAGGAAGCCATTTTTGAGTTTCTGAGGAGATAAGTTAATGTAAAGATAATAGAAAATTGAAATAAAGCGAGTGAATGATAGGATAGAGATAGATTTAGCTAATAGTAGTTGCAACAGCGTTTAGGTCTTCGAATTTGAGTATTTAGTTTATTTAAATATTCAAATTTGAATTTAAATTATTATAAATTATCTTTTTCAAACTGAGACGTTATTTTCAACGACGTATTTTTAATTTAATTTTTAGAATTTTCTATAATTTTTAATTTGGAAAATAAGTAAATTTTCGTTTAACGTATTTTACGGCAAATATTGGCATTTTAAAACTTCAAAAATTTTAATAATTTATCTATTTTATTTTTATTTTATGATCATGTAACATTGATATACACAATCGTAATTTATTTTCTGTAAATTGCCGTTTGGGAATGCACACGATAAATTATGGCAAGGTACCAGACTTTATTTAAAAATTCAATACACATAATCAAAGTACATGCAGTACACCATTATACACAGCCCTTTTTCTTTTTCGCCTACTCCTGCCACTATTCTCTCCTGCTTTCCCTTCACCTCGGCAGCTATAGCCACCATTGTCCATTATTGTTTCTTTTGATTCGATTTTTGGGTCACCTTTGAGGAGCTTCTGTATGTGTATACACACACACTCTTAGGCAAGGATTTTTTGTATCTTCTTTATTCCTATTCATTTCCACTATAAGTTTCAAAAACATTGAAAATTAATTCCTCCTTCATCTTCAAAAATCAATGTCTCTCATACAGCTTTGAATTAGCAGTTGCTGTCAACTGGTGAGTTATGACTTTTTGAGTCTAGATTATTTAAAAATAGTTTCATGCATTTTTGTTGAGTATTTTGAGGGATATCAACAAATTAAAGTATATGGTTGAGAAAATTGTCGTTTTTGACGATCACTAATCTCCGAATGAAGGTAATAATCATGACCACCTTGGTGAATCATGATTTTTAGTGGTTGTCCAACGATTTTTAGTGGCTTGGTTTATCTTGGAGGAAGAGATGATTGATTTTGGTTTTAAAAGTAATTTCTGGTGAACGGTGGTTAAGGGGTTGATCGGGGAGGTCGAGGTGAAGTTTTGGGGCAAGGCAAAGGTCATGGCCATGGCTGATTTTCGTTTAGAGATTCAGGGTGTGATGATTGGATCGATTAGGGTTTTGGGGGTTTTTTTTGCTGGGCTTAGAAATAGGGTGCCAGGGGAGCATCAAAGGTGTCAAGGTCAGTCGCGGTGGGTCTAAAGGCAAGGCGAGGTTGCTTCGGTTATGGTAGGCGAGGCTGTAGGCGAGTGTGGTGGGTGCGTTTGCTCGATTTTAATATCAAGCGTTTTGAATTTTTAGGGACAAGAGGTCATGTTTCAACCTGGGGAGGGCAGAGCCTCGATGATGGGGGAGTTGGATGGAGGCAGGGAGTTCAATCTTGTTGGTGAAGTTGGATTGGACGATGGGGGTTGGAGTGTTGTGCACGTGCACGTGCATGCGCACGATAGTGTTCTTCATTCCAGGGAATAGAAAGAAAAGGATGGGAGGAAAACGGTACTGTAGGGGTTGCAGGTCTCCTTATGTTTGGGCTCGGTCCACTTGGCTAACCGAGTGAGATTTTGATTGTTATTTAAATACTAATTCTATATAGTTAAATTTGTAAAAACTTTGAATTTCTATATCTTGCTCGTACGAAAGCTGATTGACATGTGGATTTTTTCGTTGTACTTGTACTGACGAGTACAACATTATGCAATAACTTGTTGGTAGCTTTAGATATGTAAAAGTTTATAGCCTTTGAAAACGAATAGGATTCTAACTATGTTATTTTAATTAATAACGTAGTACAAAATTTGTACACCTTAAATATTGATGTTTATTTGACCAAATAAATTACTGTTGAGTAAAATTGGATCGAATATAGTAATTAGACCAATATTAGTGGAACAAAACACCATTCTACTATTTAAATTAATTTTGAAATTAATTAGCAAAGTAAATCCCCGTTTTACTATCTTGTAGTTTTGGACATCGGTTTATATATCATAAATCGATATGCCACTTTTGATAAGTAATATGTTAATCAATGACGGTTAGGTGTTAAATTATTTATATGATCGTTGATTATGTGAATATTAGTAATTAACTTGGAAAGTTAATTTTCAATAAAATAGTAGCTAATTTAAGCACCAAGGGGATCACTAAACCTCCTTTGAATTTGAGAAGTTAATTATTAATTTGGAAGTTATTTTAAGAATATTTATTGTTATTATAAGGTTATAAAAGAAAATTATTCTTTCGTAATAAGATTTAAAGGGTTATAACTATTTAATATTAATAGTTTAAGAATAAATCATAATTATTTTAATAATGTTTTAAGTTAATTATTTTATTTATATGACTGTTAAAGGTTAGTCCTTAATGAATGTTTAATTACTATTTTAAAATTATTTAGCTACTGTTTTAAAAATGATTTCAATTTCCATTTAATTATTCATTTAAAATGATTTAAAAATACTTTAATTTTTAATTAAGTTAATTAATTGTATTGATTTAAGTTATTTAATTATATTTAAAGGATTTATATTAATATTAGTTTAAGGTTAATTAGTTATTGTTTTAATAACGTTTTAAATTTAATTAATTATTATATTAATATTTTTATGAAGTTAGCTTATTAACACAGTAGTAGTGTTTGAAATTGATTTGATATATTATTAAATAAATTCTAAAATATTAATTTAAATAAAGATTTGATTAAAATGAAATAGAAGGATGTTTAAAGAGTAATTTGTAATCTAAAACTATTTTAAATAACTTTTGGTTTATTAAGAGGACGTTATTGGCTTAAAGATTCTATTAATAAGCTCGATTAATATGGGAAGAGTTTTATAAATGGCTTTGGATATTTATAAAAGAATTTATAAATGGGTTTTTAAAGTTTTGGAAGGGGAAAGCTTTTATAAATTAGATTTAGGATGTAGGAAAGATGTTTATAAAAAATATTTATATATGGAGTGGAAATTTATAAAGAGGCTTTAGAAATTGGATTTATAGATATTTATAAAATAAAAGATTTTAGAAAGAGATGGTTAATATCCATAGCGTAATTCGAGGGCAGGGATTGCTTAAAGTTTACTATGGATTCATTAGGATAATGACATAACCATTGTGTAAGCTGCGATCCATAGTCGATATTGAACGATACTTTCCATACATATTTTTAGAAGTTTTCAAATTCTAAGTTTTGAAAGTGAAATCGTTTGTGAATATATTTATACCATAGAGATAAGTATATGATTATATTTTGTAAGTATCGAAAATATAACGGTTTACGACTATACTTATCCTATTGAGATAAGTATATGGAAGTGATTTCCAAGTATTTGACATGTGATTTTAAATTAATGAAAGATTAATTTAAAAGGCTTAGTGAATTTCATGGCAAATGTAATCTTTGTTTTGAATGTTTGTTGTTTGATAGTTTAATAACCGACTACCAAATCATGGCCTTAATATGTAATCCTTCTTAATTTTAGTGGTAGGGAAATGTTTCCTACCTAGCATCGAAGTATTTTAACTTAGGTAATATCTAAGGGAAACATGGAGATTATATGGTACAGTTACCACCGATGGTGCTAATATTGTACATATAAACTCATTACATTCTTTCAGGATAAATGATAAGGAGATCCGTCCACTTAAACGTTTAGGGGGTGATCTTCGCTCTTATGTAATATATGATTATTTCCTTATGTACTGGTATTGAGCATTACGGAAATCGACGGTTAGTTTTGTGGAGCACCCGGGAAGCAAAAGAGTGTACTCGAGATGACTCGAACTCGTAACCACTTCAAAAACCATATACGGTTTTATGGAGGAGATTTGTGATATATTGAAATGTTGGGGTTCATGTGTGATTTTGAGACCTGTTAGGTATGCGAATCCATATATGATCCCAAGATCTATTTGAGATGTGGGAATCCATTTGTGTTTCTGAGACACAATGGGGTATGGGAATCCATGTGTGATTTAATGATCTATTTGAGATGTGGGAATCCATGTAAGATTTCGTGATCTGTTGAAGCATTGGAATCCATGTGGGATTCGGTGATCTATTTTGATGGCAATGCATAAGCTAGAACGCCAGATGTAGCCCAATAAGCGTGAATGATAAAAACCAGAGGTGGGAGGCATGGCCGATAGGGTTGGAAAACCCATAGGGTGTAGTCGGCTCCTCCTAAATGTCACTCATAGTTCTTATGCATGCATGGGGCAAAGCACTCGGTCATAGCAAGACCAGCTATGTTATTCATATGGTACATTACTAGGGATGTATGTTACTTTGAAAGGATATCTTTTATCCGTGTATAGAAGGACCATTCTCAAAGTACTGAGTGTACCTCCATGGATATTCTATAGAATTAGCGAACGAGCCTTATCGGTTTTTGATTATATACCTAGTATTGTTGTGATGTACGCTCACGAGCATCACAGCTACTTTATTATTATTTTCCTCCTTAGACATTATTATAATATCATTGGATTTTCTGATATAAAAGGTTTTGGTTATCGTAAGGTAAAAACCTGTCTATGTTTATGTGCCGCATGGTCTTACGAGATATCTTTGTTTTGAAAGGTTATTTAAACATTAATAATCCACTTGATTCTCTATCTCACGCTGGTCTTACCAGACTCACTCGGGCGTTGCTTTTCTATAATGCCCTGGTTGGACCAAGCAAATTCCAAGTCTAGTTGGATGTTTTTAAAGCTTCAAGAGACGAGCTGGAGCCCCAAAGACGTATTCACGTAGATCTTTATTTTTCTTGCATTGCATTCATTGTTGTGTTTATGAGCAATTGTGAGGACATTTCGTTATACCTATGCAGCCTGAAATAGGTTAGCATACTCTGATTGATGTCTATCTATACATATACTACTACCACCTCTTTGTGTAAAGATTTGTTATATATTATAGATTATTCATTCCATTATGAGATTTTGTAACGACCCGCCTTTCATTCCATAGAAAGACGCATCATTAAGAAGAAAGAAAGGGATAAAAAAGAGAAAAGAAAAGAAAGAAAGAAACAGGCAACATCAGAATCTCACAGCGGAACGAATAAATTATATTATATCACGTAAAACTTTACATAGTATCATATACATCAGAGTTAAAAAGCTAATACAACATAAACTAGACAGTTATAATCATCTGTCTAGCAATTACAATTCAAGTACATCAGAGAAAAACAGATACAACGCAAAACACAGCGGAACCACTATATTTATGTACACGCTGAAGCCTCCTGCTCCATTATCTCCTCTAGAAACTCGTCAAAGCAATCATGAATCACTCGACTACTCATACATAATATGAGTACCCAAGAGTTTAATAAAACAGAAAATAAACACTCGGGTTAGACAGGGTCTGGTGTGAGTAAACGGGGATAAAAGTTGATTGACTTTAGAAAATCCTTTGAAAACAAAAGGTATCACGTAAGACTACCCACACATAAACATGGAAAAGTTTTTACCTTACGCTAACCAAAACATTTGATAGGAAATCCAGTGATATTATAATAGTGTCTAGGGTTTTCAAATAAATAAGAAATAGTCAAAATTGTTACATCTATTAAATTCCAGCTACTAGCCACAAAAGTGGGTAATACAATCAAAACCATAGGTTCTCGTAGGAAGAATGGGTTTCCATCAATGGCAGGGCAACTGGGGTAACGCCCGTCACAGTACGTGGCCTAGATCACCGTACCGAGGAGTACACCCGCTCCCTTGCAACACAAAGCCGGAACCATTCCTTACTGAATAGTTCCGAACAAGGACCACCCCGCAGGTTGGCCGTCGCCAACTGCCACACAACCGAATATAAAGAGACCTCTAGATAGGGGTAAATCTTGCTCTCCAGTGGGGGCTACCCACGAAGCCTTGCTGCACCTCCCCTGTTTTAACCATTCCCGGTTGATGAGGCTTGAGGCTACGATTACCTTTATAGGACACATCAATCTTAGAATGCTCATCTTCCACCTGACGATGTTCTGGAAGCATTCAATCCATACAAGTTCGTTCCGGGTTCGAACGAAACCAAAGGCATTATCTCGTTACACTCATATTGGAATCACCCTCAGAGTCAACGACCATAGCCCTTGTACTCTCAATCACCATCTCAAACATATAAGTACTATTCCGTCCAACTCATTACGGAATCACCCACAGAGTTATACTGACGTATAGTTCTTACACCTCGAGTCTTCACTTGCTCCACTTGGATTAACGACCTAACGTTAAATTAGAATCGATGTGGTTTTCGGAATTCCAAATTTGGAAATCCGATCCCGGTCTCATCGAAAGCTAAACGCCATCTTAATGTTCAAGTTGTACTTAAGGGTTTTAAACAATTAACTCATTTCATTATTATCTATTTCACACAGATAGATAAACTAGATATCACAATAGATAATCACATTCTCATCATAAACAGATAATCTGTATCATCGTCACAAACAGATAATCATCACAACCAAATAATCCATCACAAACCATCATACTTTAACCAAGCATCCATATCATATAGATACAACTCATCTCATTACTGAGATCACATCCATCCAATCAATATCATACATAAGCAATGATTTATTAACCATCAATTACAATTAATTTAAAATGAATTAAATCAATTACTTCTATCTCTAATTAATTTAAAATAAATTAAATTAATTACGCATCTATAAATCCTGCTTAATATCCTTTAATTAATTAACCTGGTTAATTAATCATTCACTAAGTATTCAACTTGATTAAACATCTTTGATTTATCATCTTCCAATTTAAATAAGTAATTAGTCTTTAATTAATTTCCTAAATTAATTAACCTTAATCATAAGTAATTAACATTTGATTACTTCATTTATTAACTATAATTTATCCTTGATTAATTACATTAATTAATCACTTAATTAATTAATTATTTCTTAATTAGCAATCATTAATTACATCATTAATTATAATAATTAATGATCTCTAATATTTAAATAAATTACTTAATTAAAATTAATTACATTTAGTAATTAATCTGATTATTAATCACCTTGATTAATATTTGATTCAGTAATTAACTATCTTTAATTACTCATTAACAAATTAATTATCCAATAATTAATTATCTTTATTAATTAATCCCTGATTAATTGCAAAAGTAATTATCGGAATTACTTTATTAAAAATAAATCATCTTTCACTAATTACATTCCAGTAATTTATCATTCATTACTTCTCTAAGTAATCCTGCTCCATTAATTACATTAAGTAATTATCCTCATTAAATCATCAAATGACTTACTTAAATTAATTAAACTAAATTAATTAACTTAAATAAATCACAATATCAAAATTAATTACAATAAGTAATTAATTCCTTAATTACTTTTATCAAGTAATTATATTTAACAAATTACAATTGATTGTCTTCAATTAATTAGTTTAATTAATTATCAAAATTAATCATATTATTTAATTATTTAATTATCCTAAGATAATTATTTTTATTTAATTAACAACATTTCATTAATTACTTACTTAAGGGATTTATCTTAGATTAATTATCAATTAATCATCTCTAATTAAAAATTAATCCAAATCACTATTTAAATAAAAGTAAGTAAATTCTTAATTATTTCCAAATAATTCATTTACTTATTAATGACTTTATTTACATTCAAAATGTATTTAAATAATACATTTCTAAAATTAAATTCAAATTTCATTTTAAAATTTAAAGATTTCCAAAATGTTTAACTATTTAAACATTATCCAAAATTTAAATAAACTTATAATCCTTAAAATTAATAAATGTTAAAGAACATTCATTACTTAAATATAAAAGAAAGGTTTAAAACAAAATTACTTAATTAAAGAAATCAAGCTTTGAAAATAAATTGATTACTTTAACTTTCAAATTTAAATTAGCATTTCATAACTTTAGTTCAAATATTAAAGAAGAGAATTCTTTCAAATTTCAACTTTATTTGAAATCAAATTCACTTTTAAATCTTATTAAAAACATTTGAACCTGTCCATTTTTTAAAAAAAAAATTTACAAACTGTTTTGAATTCAAATTTGGTTTTCAATGTAAACCTGAAACTATATTTAACTTGATTTCAAAACTAAATTTAAATCTTACTTAAATTTAAATTCTTCACTTTTAAAATTTGAATTCAGAAGCTCACTTGAATAAAATGTCAACTTAAGCTTTTGATTTAAATCCCTGCCTAAATTTTAAATTTCTTCAAATTTAAAAAAAACTGCACTCCTTCAGGTTTTAAGCCTGTAACATCACTTGTAACGAGACGGATTTTGCCCGCTCAAAAATCGACATCCGTACTTCAAATCGTACTCGAATGCCATAGATTCGACCGTTCAAATCCGACTCGCCGGAGCTTATAACAATCATTAAGTAAACAACACAGCGGAATAAAAGAATAATACATTGATATACAGCGTTGATACAATATCTGATACAACAGATGATCCAATAGATATCAATATACATCAGAGATATGATACAATAAAACAGCAGCGGAAAGAAAATAGATAATATCTAGCAGCGAAACAAATAACTCTAAGATAGTCTTCAAAAGAGAACTCCGAGAACTGCAACTCCATTTCCAATAATCAATCCAGCAATAGCTCGAACTCCCAATAACGATGCACCTAGATAACCAAGACTGGTGCGATCCAAAGACTGAACTAACTCCAGATAATCTACTAAACCTGACTATCTGAAAAACCCAACTCTAGACTGCTCGTGTAGAAAATAATGAGCACCCAGAGTTTAGGAAAGAAACAATAAACTCCGGATCAGTCGTGGGACTGGTGTGAGCAACAAAAACAGTTTATCTTTAAAAACATTCAATAAAAGATTTTCAAAGTCAATTCGCAATGCTTTTTAAAAATGAGACTACCATAAGGCCTCCCGCACACACACACAATGCAAACGCAGAATCGGAGGAGATTTCTCCTTATGATAGTCAAAGATGCTTGATACGCATTAAAAAGACATTTGATATTATTACTAGTGCATAGTGTAGGAAAAATTCATTTCGAAAGTAGAATATAAATCTTAGCCAACATACGACCATTATCGTATGCCTGCTATAGCTACCATCTAAACAGTGGTGACCACCATAAGTAAATGGCAGGTTCTACAACTAATACCGTACAGGGTTTCGTATTGGGAATTGGATTTCCAACGAATGATCAGGCCAAGGAACTTCCCATTGCCACATGAGAATGCCTCTGGATGGACATCCCCGAGAACCAAACCGGATCTCTACCAACACAAGGCCGGGTTACCCCTAACTGAGTAACAACTGACCGAATATGCCATCCCCCGGTCCTTTGGGACCTTTCACCGAGCGCTCGTAATCAATTCACACAATCATAACAAAGTGTTTTCAACATGAGTAAATATCTGGGCTCCATACCATGATACCACCCTTTTCCAGAAGGAAATGCACACATCCTAAAGGGCGCTACCCCTCATAACCTTGCCGCATCTTTCCTGTTTTGACCATTCACGGGGTGTGAGGCTCGACGAAGTCACGTCCACAAAAACATACTTTATACAAAAGCCATGCTTTGGGTCAACAAATGATCATAGAAATGATCACCAAGATAGACGATCAAACAAATGATCCTATCACAAATAATCAACACAATGATCATTTCACAGCAATACTCAGTATGTCACACTACCAAATTGGGAATATATCGCTGATAAACTTCAACCATATAACCTCTGAGCTCATACGTCTCAGAGAAGGGTGTTAAGCTAAAAGAATAAATTCTCCGCCACCAACAGAAATATATTTGAAAGAAATCGGCTTTATATCTCAATTTGTAATGTCAGACATACTATCCATACAAGTCTGTTCTGGGTTCGAACAGAACCGAAGGAACTTACAAAGAAGTCCTTGCAAATCCGGATATTCACAATCCCGATCGGATTTCCCATCACTTAGGGAGTTTCTATACCGGCGCGACTCGGTGCAGAAACAATCGATAGGTCATCCTATCGCTTTCGCAAATACCCGGTCTTCACCACCGGTCTTCAAATGCTATCCATAACGTCGAATCACATATTCGGAATGGGTTATATGACCCAAAGGTCCTTTCCCGGCTAACCCAAATAGTGAGTACGATATTTCAAAAACAAATGGAGAATGGGATTTCAATTAAGTCACAACTCAATAATTCAAAACTTTTTTTTTTCAAATGGTTTAATCCAATTACCATTTCAATTTTTAAACAAAAAGATTCATTTTCACAACCTTTAACGGTTTAAACAATTTTCACATTTTAATCTTTTAAACAAAAGATTCATTCACAGATTTTCCAAATCAATTTTTCATTTCAATTTGATTAACTCGTTAAATCTTTAAATCAAAGATTTAACTTATAGCTTCAAAACAAATTTCATTTCAATTTGATTTAAACAAATCATCAATTTAAATCTGTTAAAAATAAACAGATTTAATTCATAGCTTTCAAAAAGAATTCATTCATAACTTGGAAAAATCATTTCTCTATTCAATCTTGAAATTCCCCTAATTAACTGGAATCTCAGTTCTTATCTAAAAGTGTTTATCATTTGAAAACAACAGTTTTCATTTTGGAAATCTGATTCATTTATACGAGTTGAAATCCTTGGGTTAAATTCAAATTCCCAAAAACAATACTTAAAAGTGGTTTAATCCCTATATAACCAATATAACATCTTTAATCCCTAATTTCAAATCATAGAATTCAATTTCAAGTATTGAATTTAAATTTAAATCAAATTATTTAAATTCCAAAACTTAATCAAGTAATTTAAAAATAATAAATTTTATTTTGAAATTTCATTCCAAAAGCTTTTCACATTTATTCCGATTCCATTTCCAAAACATTTGAATTTAAAAATTCAAATTTAACTATTTCAAAAATCTGCGACTTAATCGATTTCCTCGTGAAATCCATCATTGTGTGTGTATGGTGTGGTCCAGGGGTTATACACAGTAGTGCAATATCAATCAATCATCACAGATCAAAATACAGAAATATAGTTGATAAGCGATATAAACTATAACGCTTATCTGTTATATACAGATCACAGATATATATGTCACAGATAGTAAATTACAGATCACCACATAAATCAGGATGTATCACAAAGCATCATATATTAGGGATATCAAACAATCAAGTCATCCAATATAATCCAAGCATCCAAAGGTAGGATTTATTCAATTATCTGATTAAGTAAATCAGATTTATTTCTATGAATAAATTTGTTGGTCATGGAAAATTAATAATCAATTAATTAAAAAAACATTTAGTAAACTAGCTTTTAATTAATCATTAATTTATCCTAAATTAATAATTTATTCTTATTAAATTTTTCTTAATTAATTAATTGATTACTCCTTAATTAATGATTTTTTTTTCCTTAATCACTTTCATTAGTTAATTAACCTTTTATAAATTAATTATTCTCAAATTAATTACCTTTGTCAATATTTCATACTCCTCAGTCGATTATCTTTGTTAACCAATAACATTTCTTAATCACTTCCTTAAGAAATTATTTTAGATTAAATCATTATTAATTATTTTTAATTATAAATTAATCTAATTTATTAATTTATATAACAAAATCATTCTTTAATTACCTTATTAATTAAATCACTGAGAACCTTAATTATCCTTAATATAATTCATTTCCTTTACTTATGATTTAATTAACGTTTAACTATATATTTAAAAACATTACACTTTTAAATTCAAATTTAAATTCCATTTTGAATTTAAGATCCAAAATGATTAACCATTTAAACATTAATCAAATTTAAATTCAATTTATAATCCTTTAAAATAAATGTGAAGAACATTTATCATTCAAGTTATTTAAAACAGTTTAATTAATAAAAAAAATTCTGAAATTTCTTTTATAAAAGAACTTTACCAAAATTCAAGTTTTAAAACATTTGTTTGAAACAAATTTACTTAAAAAAACTATTTGATTTAAACTAGATTTAAAAACATCCAGATTTTAGAAACTGGTTCAAATTCCCTGACCTGGATTCAAAAATGATTCTTGAATCCACTACTTTAATTATTTGATTTGAAAACTGAACTTAACTTTTAAATTTAAACCATTGTTTAAATCTTATTTTCAGATTTATGATTCAAATTTAAAAATCTGGAAATCTGCAGTTTTTTTAAAACCTAAACCCTCATTGAAATAATTTTTTTTTTTTTTTTAGATTCAAAATCATTTGAATCTAAACTTCAGCTAGATTTATACTTGTTTAAAACTATCTTACAACTTTAAATTCTATTTAAATTTGGTCAAATTTCAGGTTTGCAAACAAGCTTTGAAAAAAACCTGAAGCAAAACAAACTGACTCGAGGAAATCAAACTTGCTTCGAGTCTTGCCTCCCCCTGCTTCGAGCCGAGCTCTCGTATAACCCGAGTCTCCCCTGAGAAAAAAAAACAAAACCCCACGACCAGCCAAAACATGAAAGGAAAAAAAAAAAAAATGCACCTCCACAAAAAAATGACAGCCCCTCGAATATGCACGGTGCACGTGCACCGTGCCTCCAGCCACCTCCAGCCACCCACCAGCGTCGCTTCCCATCGTCAATCACCCCACGACCACATCACAACCCCCAAAAACCACTGCAGCACTTCGAAATAAAATTGCATAGCCGAACCCAAACCTGGAACTCAACATCTTCTCCCCTCTCGAACATGTCAACGGCAATTTCTCGCTCCTCCGACCATCTGAAGGTCGGCAGCTCCGGCTACATCTTTGTCGACCCTTCCACCTCCTTCTCCCAAAATTTGGTAGCGCTCGATCCATTGGAGCACGCGTGTTTGATCGAAAATCATGGCCTCTTTAAGCTAGGGTTCTGAACAAAAACCCTCTACAGCAACCACCTCGATCACTTCCATCGCCATCGACCATTTTTCCTCGCCTCTCTGATCACTCACCTACCTCCCGACCGAAACTCAACCTCTCCGATCAAGTGTGTTTCCCGAGGCAACCAAAACTTCCCAAAATGATCAACCCAGAAATACCAATTCATACTATTACTAAAAAATGTGATTCGAGTTTTAAAAATCCTATTTTTGATTTAGAAATCAGTTTGTCAACTTGAATTGATAATCCAAGATGTTTAAATTTTTGACTTATGTTAAGTATTACTGTTCTATGCTTATTCCCAGAGCAGCTCAACCTTTTTATTTTGAATTTATATTTTTAAAATCCACTTTATACTTCCCTAAACATAATTTGTTTATATACTTTTCTCTAACAATCAACAGATTGAGCATACATGATTTTTGAAGCAACTTAGGCTGTTGCAATGTATAAACAGAGGAAACATTTGAAATCTAAGTACAGAGGTGTATTACAGGCTATAACATGCAGGCATCATTTCATATATACACAGAAATATACATATAGGCAAAGCATACTTATTTCAGAGCCTAACCCTGAAATCCAGATTCATATACTTATGATTTTAAAATAATGTTACTCACATTGATTTTGTTTGAAACAGAGAGTACAAGCCTGGAAGCTCTCTGAGAAACTGGAAACTGGATTTGCTTTTAAACTTGCATGAACTTTGCATTGCTTGATTAAGTTGAATTTGTTTTCTGGTTTGTTAATGTTTTGATCAGAGGTGTTTTCCTTTTTATTATTATGATCTTTGCTAAGATTTGTTGAACGAATGAATAAAGGTTTGTGGATGTGTATATATATATATATAAATGAAGATTGTGTACAGGGGAAGGTATAAGCAAGTCATGGCTGAAGATGCTTTGTTCCCATGCTTCCTATTCTTTTATGTTTACAGCCCATGCTTATGTACCTCTTATTTTAGTTATGTTTTGTTTGTACTTATTTATGCATATTTTTATTTTTTTTAACTTTATTTTATTTTATTCTATTTGCCTGCATATTTATGTATTTGTTTTGTTATATTGACTTGTTTCATATTTTACATTGTATCTAGTTACTTTATTATTTTGTTTACTAAGATAAATTTTAACTTGCTTGATTTAATTTACAAGCTCTTGTATTTGATTTGTTACCTTTTTTTTTTTCTTTTTGTCTTTTGTTTTGTTTTGTTTACTGTCATTTTTCTTAGATTTATATTTTATACTTTGCTTGTAGTTCATTTTACTTATGTATTGAATTCTAATTTAACTTTAACATTTATTTCTAACCATAAATTTATTTGAAACATTTATTGCTAATACTTATGTATTTGTTTGTTATTTTGTTTTGTTTCTTATTTATGCATTTGTTTATTTATGTAAAAATATATACTTTTATTTTGCTTACTTAAATGTATTTGCTTTATTCTTGCATTTTAAATTTACTTCTATTTTTAGTTTAAATAATTATCATAAATTTTACTTTAAAAATTATTGTTTTATATTTCTCTATATATACACATATATTTTATATAACTCAAATTATCATCATTTATAAATTTTTAAATCGATTTATTTATTTATTTTTATACTTGTGTCCAAAGTATATTATTTATTTTTTTTCAAAATCATTTATTTAAGAATTTATTTAAAATCCAATATATACATATATATTCTTATATATACAAATTTTCAAATTCATACGACTTAATATAATTTCTATTTGATTCGGGGAAACTCGCATCAATCCATCTATACATTTCACAATTTTAATTCAAAAATTCGATAAATTATCAATTTAAATTAAATTAAAATCTAGGGTCGTTACATCACTAACCTGAGAAACCCCTTTACCTACTTCGAGTTTCCAACCCACTAGCTTCGAGACATAATCAAAAACTCCCGAGTGTAACTTCGAGCTAGAACCCTGCACATCCCCAAAGTTCACCAGAATTCACATATGCATGGTGCATATGCACGAGTGCTCTGATCATATCCAGCCACTCTAGACCACTCCTCCTAGTCGTCGACCATCCTCCAACATGGGGACCATTTGATTTCCCGTTGCAGTTTGAATTCCAAAATTTCAGGTTGACCAATGCAACCTGAAACACAACTGCACCCTTACCAAAACCTGTCAACGACTAGAAATCCCAACTCCGACCATCATTATCGTCGTGACTTCGGCCATAGATTTATCTTCGACCCCTCTCCCGATTCCCAAAGTATTTCATCACTCGATTTAAAAGAGAACGTGTGATGAATCCAAAACTGCAACACTCAAAGACTAGGGTTTGAAACCTGGAAATCACAATTACCATCTTCTCCCCACTCTGATCACCTATTGCCCAATTTTCCTCCACTTCCCAATTAATCTTTCACCTCCAGGAAGAATAACATCTTCCAAAATCCACTAGAACATCAAACAAGCCAAAAAACCCCAGTTCTGTTCAAAACAGAAATGCTAACTCCATAGTCATTTTAAAAATGTGAAATTTGTTTAAAAATTGCTGATTTCTAACATACATTCCTGTTATAAACTTGTTTAAATAATTATTGATGTTTGATATTCTTGTTTATTGAAAATGTTTACTGTAGTATTTGTTTCAGTGGTAACAGATTTCTCAATATAACCTAATTATGATTTAAGAACATAATTCCTTACTAAACAAACATTAGTTGTTTACACACATTAATTTCTAACAGAAATTAAACAAGTGAATAAAGTTTTTCTATTAAGCTTAGTTTAAAACAGAAAACAGTTAATCAAGTTTACTGTAATTATATATATATATATATATATATATATATATATATATATTCACACACAATATTCATCACAATTAAAATCATACAAGCATACACATTCCTATATATTCACATGCAGCAGATAATTTAAACCTTTTTGCATTGAGGTTCTCACTTCTAAAAATAAACAGAGCAGTATCCATCAACCAGATTTTAATTTATGTGAACAAATACTTGAATTCAGGAAATTTTATTTAGCTTTGATTTAAAAGAAAACTGTTTTTGAAATAAGAAGTTTACTCACCTTAATTATTGAAGATGCAGAGAACAAATCTCAGAGATGCAATTGCATTATTCCTGGAATCTGACTTGCATCTGCATGTTGAAGTTGATCTTCTTGATGTTAAAGTTGATTTTAAACTGTATTTAGATTGTTGAATTAAAACTGCAACAGTTGATTGATGAAGATGAGTTTGCTGCTGAACCCCAATTCTTCATTGCTTAGATTTGAATTGATCTTCACTTGCTTGAGTTTAAGGTCGAAGATTGCTTTCAGATTGCAGATTTTTAAATATGAATTGAATTTGGGTTTTGCAGATTTTGATTCTGCAAAGTTTATACAGTTTTGGGATTTGTAGAATTTAGATTGAATTTGGGTTGTAGATTTGGAACAAGAATTGGTTTTCAAATTTGGATTTTGAATTTTACTTAAACCTGATTTTCAGATTTTCTTTTGATTGAAGATAATGGTTTTAACAAAATGTATAGCTATGTTTTCTTGTCAATATAATTTAAATAAAAAGTTTTAAAACAATGCCACTTGTTGTATTTAGTCTGTAATGTGATTACAAGTATCTACTCTTGTGTTAAGAGCTTAACACATATGCATTTTAATATGAAAAGAAAATTCTTAATTTATAATTGTATTTAAATTTTTTTCAAAACAATTTCTATTTCAATTTAGCATGTTTTAAATATTTATTAACATTAGCCTTTAAAATGATTTCATGTTTACTTCTTTTATAAAATTACACACAATTTTAAATGTTTATTTGAATGTTTTCAAAATATTATTCTTTTAAAACTAACTTTCAAAAGAGAAGATTTTTAAAAGAAAAATAATATTGAATTCTTTTTATTCAAGAGTTTTAAATCAAAATACTATACTTTAATGTGAATGAATTAAATCTTATTTCAAAAGAAAAACAATTTCCTTTAAAATAAAACAAAATAAACTTTTATTATAAAATAAAAATTAAAATATATTTATTTTTATAAACAAAATAAATACTTACTTATATTTCCTTTGAAAATATAAGATAGACTTTTAAAACAAACTTTTGAAAAGTTTTAAATACAAATTTAAATCAAATTAATCAATTCATAAATTATACATCTTATATATATATATATATAAATTGGAAAATATTCTTTATTAAATTTAAATTTAAATTAAAAATCAAATCCCTATTTACAATGTATACACATATATATATTATAAATAAATATCTTTAAATCAGCTTAGAAAGATAATTTTATTACTTTAATATTTTTAACATTTGAAAACAACAAGATTTTCAAATTAAATTATTATTATTATAAATTTTGAAAAGAATATCATTTGACAAATTAAACAATTATTAATCTTCAAAAGAAAATTCCTGTTTGAATTAAATTATTAAATCAATATTTCGCATTTTAAAATAATTATCAATGAAATTATTAAATAAATATTGCCTAAGTTTCCGGGATATCACGTTCCTTCCCCCTTAAAAGAATTTCGTCCCCGAAATTTAAAAGCAAAGGTAATTTAATAATCCCATACAAATTTTTAATTTAAAAAAAAACAAACATATGTTATCAATCAATTTACTAGCAATCATAGCAACCAATTCATACAAACAATTCTAACTATCCAGACAAAATTCTAGATAGGATTCCCTAGAGTTTCCCAGGTACAAACACCGGGACACTCGCTCTACAGAATATAAACTAGCTACACCACTCAGATCTAGAGCTGCTGTATCTAGATCAACCAATCTAAACAGGATACTGGGCCACAGACAAGTCCTGATCAACTTCCAAATCTCCCAGAACTACTGATTCTAAAACCAGTGATAAACCATATACGTACTCCCTCAGAGATAGGTGAAAAACAAAACAAATTCCAGCCATCTGAACTGGCAATTCAATCCTGTAGAACCAACACTTAACTCTCAAGAGAAAACAGAAAGATCCAATACTCATATCCACAAATCTCTCCTGTCGATCCTGGGCTGCCTTCAACCTTCTAGATCAATCAAATCTATCGCACAAACTCTATTACCAAAATATCAGAAGACTCCAAATATACCACTCTTAACCGGAAAACAAAACAGATGCTCAAAACAATCAAGTCTCCAGATTAAAACGAATTTCCTGTAGAAATCCTCTGATCAAAGACAAAACTCAAATTCCCAAAGAATCGGTTGTTGCTTCTATTCTGGAATAGCTGCCACCATGCTTCCACTGCGCAACTCTGATTTGAGAATGCTGTTGATGAACACAAGTACAAACTTGCTCAACTTATCCTGGAAACATTGTTCATCAAATTCCATAAAATCTCAATGACCTATCCGATTCGGTCACAAACACCACAGCAAAAATTCAACCAGAAAACTAGATCCGATCAATCCTACCAGCTTAAACAGATCTCCCTCTCAAGAGCCCTCCTACTATGCTGAACCATCGGTAAAGCTCTAAGAATCTAGTCGAAAATGAATCAATCTCTCGATACGGATGCAAATCTTAACCCCTTCAAAGATATCCAGAAAATCAAACCACTTTAATAACTCAAACATCTCCTAGAGATGCTTCAATCCAAACAAAGATTACTCAAAGAACTTCCGAACCATCGCAAGTCACTTTTGCAATTCCACTCAGTTCAGATACCAAGAAACCGTTCTCACTGCACAATCAGAACAGCTAAAGCCTTCTAATCCAAAGAAGAAACAGTGGTCCAACACCAACCACAAACATCACACCCAACTGAGCTTCCAGAAGAAATAGACAAGCTCCACCATCTTCCTGGCCAACTGACAGAAGAATCATCAGAGATTTCTGAACCATCGAAAAAAGAGGCCACTCACTACTGCTACTGCTGCCAATGACTTCCTTATCCAAAAACTCATCGAACCACAAAGCTACACCAGCCACTTCACAATAGAGCCTTCAAAAGACAGATATCTCTCAGGAAACTCGATCCCAAACCAAGCACAAAACACCCTGCCAAACTGAGTCTCAAACTCAAATACAGACAGAACTCCTTCCTGAAGTTTCCAAGATACCATTTCTGGCTTCAGTACTCCCAACTGATTCAAACTCAAGAAAATCCACTCACACGAGTGAAACCAAGCTTACAATCCAAAGATGAACACCAAATCTTGAAAATATTTCCTTCAGAGATTGGTGAAATCCTTCACACCAAACTGCAAAACTACTCAGGATGCCCAATACTGCCCTAGCAGATTCACTACCAACCTCAAACACTAGAACTCCAACCATTGGTAGTTGTGTTACACACATCACTACCCTATCTACCTTTATTACTTATATTGGAAAACCGGAACAGGTAACCCAATCAAATAGGTATAAATAAATAAATATACATATATATATTCAAAATTACAAATACGCTCTCTCAAGACAGACACCACTCCAGAGCATGGGTATTCGCTCAATCTAGAGCTCTGATACCACAATGTAACGACCCGCCTTTTATTCCATAGAAAGATGCATCATTAAGAAGAAAGAAAAGGATAGAAAAGAGAAAAGAAAGGAAAGAAAGAAACAGGCAACATCAGAATCTCACAGCGGAACGAATAAATTGTATTATACCGCATAAAACTTTACATAGTATCATATACATCAGAGTTAAACAGCTAATACAACACAAACTAGACAGTTATAATCATCTGTCTAGCAATTACAATTCAAGCACATCAGAGAAAAACAGATACAACTCAAAACACAGCGGAACCACTATATATATCTACACGCTGAAGCCCCCTGCTCCATTATCTCATCTAGAAACTCGTCAAAGCAATCCTAAATCACTCGACTACTCATACATAATATGAGTACCCAAGAGTTTAATAAAACAGAAAATAAACACTCGTGTTAGACAGGGTCTGGTGTGAGTAAACGGGGATAAAAGTAGCTTGACTTTAGAAAATCCATTGAAAACAAAAGGTATCACGTAAGACTTCCCACACATAAACGTGGAAAAGTTTTTACCTTACGCTAACCAAAACATTTGATAGGAAATCCAGTGGTATTATAATAATGTTTAGGGTTTTCAAATAAATAAGAAATTGCCAAAATTGTTACATCTATTAAATTCCAGCTACTAGCCAAAAAAGTGGTTAATACAATCAAAACCGTAGGGTCTCGTAGGAAGAATGGGTTTCCATCAATGGCAGGGTTACTCGGGTACCGCCCGTCACAGTACGTGGCCTAGATCACCGTACCGAGGAGTACGCCCGCTCCCCTGCAACACAAAGCTGGAACCATTCCTTACTGAACAGTTCTGAACAAGGAACACCCCATAGATTGGTCGTCGCCAACTGCCACACAGCCGAATATAAAGGGACCTCAAGACAGGGGTAAATCTTGCTCTCTAGTGGGGGCTACCCACGAAGCCTTGCTGCACCTCCCCTGTTTTAGCCATTCCCGGTTGATGAGGCTTGAGTCTACGATTATCTTTATAGGACACATCAATCTTAGAATGCTCATCGTCCACCTGACGATGTTTTGGAAGCATTCAATCCATACAAGTTCATTCCGGGTTCGAACGAAACCGAAGGCATTATCTCGTTACACTCATTTTGGAATCACCCTCAGAGTCAACGACCATAGCCCTTGTACTGTAAATCACCATCTCGAACCTATAAGTACTATTCCGTCAAACTCATTACGGAATCACCCACAAAGTTATACTGACGTATAGTTCTTACACCTCGAGTCTTCGCTTGCTCCACTTGGATTAACGACCTAACATTAAATTGGAATCGATGTGGTTTTCGGAATTCGAAATTTGGAAATCCGATCCCGGTCTCATCGAAAGCTAAACGCCATCTTAATGTTTAAGTTGTACTTAAGGGTTTTAAACAATTAACTCATTTCATTATATCTATTTCACACAGATAGATAAACTAGATATCACAATAGATAATCACATTCTCATCATAAACAGATAATCCGTATCATCATCACAAACAGGTAATCATCACAACCAAATAATCCATCACAAACCATCATACTTTAACCAAGCATCCATATTATACAGATACAACTCATCTCATTACTGAGATCACATCCATCCAATCAATATCATCCATAAGCAATGATTTATTAACCATCAATTATAATTAATTTAAAATGAATTAAATTAATTACTTCTATCTCTAATTAATTTAAAATAAATTAAATTAATTACTCATCTATAAATCCTGCTTAATATCCTTTAATTAATTAACCTGGTTAATTAATCATTCACTAAGTATTCAATTTGATTAAGCATCTTTGATTTATCATCTTCTAATTTCAATAAGTAATTAGTCTTTAATTAATTTCCTAAATTAATTAACCTTAATCATAAGTAATTAACATTTAATTACTTCATTCATTAACTATAATTTATCCTTGATTAATTACATTAATTAATCACTTAATTAATTAATTATTACTTAATTAACAATCATTAATTACATCGTTAATTATAATAATTAATGATATCTAATATTTAAATAAATTACTTAATTAAAATTAATTACATTTAGTAATTAATCTAATTATTAATCACCTTGATTAATATCCGATTCAGTAATTAACTATCTTTAATTACTCATTAACAAATTAATTATTCAATAATTAATTATCTTTATTAATTAATCCTTGATTAATTACAAAACTAATTAATCAAATTACTTTATTAAAAATAAATCATCTTTCATTAATTACATTCCAGTAATTTATCATACATTACATCTCTAAGTAATCCTGCTCCATTAATTATATTAATTAATTATCCTCATTAAGTCATCAAATGACTTACTTAAATTAATTAAACTAAATTAATTAACTTAAATAAATCACAATATCGAAATTAATTACAATAAGTAATTAATTCCTTAATTACTTTTATCAAGTAATTATATTTAACAAATTACAATTGATTGTCTTCAGTTAATTTGTTTAATTAATTATCAAAATTAATCACATTAATTAATTATTTAATTATCCTAAGATAATTATTTTTATTTAGTTAACAACATTTCATTAATTACTTACTTAAGGGATTTATCTTAGATTAATTATCAATTAATCATCTCTAATTAAAAATTAATCCAAATCATTATTTAAATAAATAAATAAGTAAATTCTTAATTATTTCCAAATAATCCATTTACTTATTAATGACTTTATTTACATTCAAAATGTATTTAAATAATACATTTCTAAAATTAAATTCTAATTTCATTTTAAAATTTAAAGATTTCCAAAATGTTTAACCATTTAAACATTATCCAAAATTTAAATAAACTTATAATCCTTAAATAAAATAAATGTTGAAGAACATTTATTACTTAAATATAAAAGAAAGGTTTAAAACAAAATTACTTAATTAAAGAAATCAAACTTTGAAAATAAATTGATTATTTTAACTTTCAAATTTAAATTAACATTTCATAACTTTAGTTCAAATATTAAAGAAGAGAATTCTTTAAAATTTAAACTTTATTTGAAATCAAATTCATTTTAAATCTTCTCAAAAACATTTGAATCTGTCCATTTTTTTAAAAAATTTTTACAAACTGCTTTGAATTCAAAACTGGTTTTCAAAGTAAACCTGAAACTATAATTAACTTGATTTCAAAACTAAATTTAAATCTTACTTAAATTTAAATTCTTCACTTTTAAAGTTTGAATTCAAAAGCTCACTTGGATAAAATGTCAACTTAAGCTTTTAATTTAAATCCCTGCCTAAATTTTAAATTTCTTCAAATTTAAAAAAAAACTACACTTCTTCAGGTTTTAAACCTGTAACATCACTAACCCGAGAAACCCCTTTACCTACTTCGAGTTTCCAACCAACTAGCTTCGAGACATAATCAAAAACTCCCGAATGTAACTTCGAGCTAGAATTCCGCACTTCGAGCGGAGTGGAAAGGAGATTAAATGGTTAGGTAAAGCACGGACCATGAATCCATGCGTTTATCTTTCCGATTGATCCCCGACCTATTCGATTGATTGTTTTGGCCTTTGTGTCTGGTTTACCAATGAGATGAGGTGAACTTTGTACTGCTTTGAGTGAGAAATTAACTAACGGATAGTAAACTGTTTAGTGCGAACGAGTGGTTATGGGACTCACGTTACCACTTTTCGGATTCCATTTTGAGAGTTATGACACATTCCGCAAGTTAGTGGTGTCCAGTACTGGGCCTCCGGACCTTCACCACTACGGTTTGTTGCCTTCGGGTGTGTTGCCTCCGGGTTTGCACCTTCAGGTTTGTTGCCTTCGGGTATGTCGCCTTCGGGTATGTTGCCTTCGGGTTTGTACCTTCGGGTTTGTGCCTTCGGGTTTGTTGCCCTATTGTATCACTTTCGGAGTTAGGTCTTTATGAGCCGCTCGAGTGATATTTGGGTTTGGAGTCTTCGGGCTCATGGATCCTTGTTTATACAGTACTTAGCACGTGCAAATTTTATGATGTTTCATTGATATGTATATTCCCTAGGTATCGCCCTTCGGTGTTGGTCTTTTTGAGCCGCATGATGTATAGCGATTACCTTGTGGAACTTGTGTTACCTTCATTGGTATTTGTTATTTGCCTTTATGGCTTGTTTTGGGATATTCCTATCCTTTGTTTCTATGGGTTGCCGATGATATGAGGCTTATTATGATATGATTCATCTTTTGATAGATGATTGTGTTATCTCTTTTAGAGATATTTGTTATA
The DNA here is from genome assembly GCA_030765085.1 of Allium cepa. Classification (NCBI taxonomy): domain Eukaryota; kingdom Viridiplantae; phylum Streptophyta; class Magnoliopsida; order Asparagales; family Amaryllidaceae; genus Allium; species Allium cepa. Next base: position 240,724,420 of record CM060930.1, read on the forward strand.
CCTTGTAACCTTGCAGGTTTATTGTTATTCAGTTTATCTAACTGATTTGTTTAGCTAGACTGACCCGTGTATTTTATACTCGGGTCAGACCGAGATGTTTCAGGTTAGGTGCTTTTGGACTTAGTCTATTTTGCTTTCGCATGGACTATCCTGCTTGTTCCTTTTTGTTAAAGCTTTTTGTGTAGTCCTTTTTATTGTAACTCTGATATATGTCTTATTTTGAATTCATCTGTATATTGTGGTTTGCTATACCACTTGATGTGTATCAGTTTGTAAACTCTGTTATGTATCAATATATATGTATATGATGATCTACTGTTCTGTGATGTATATTACATTTGAGTTGATATATTCTGTTCTGATAGATCCTCCAACCACCTACGGTTTTGTTTTAAGTATTCATTGGGTATGTCGACCCGCTTGGTATGTCTATTGTCGATGTATTCAATTGATAGTTAGAGCAAGCCTATGGATGGTCGCTCCTAACCAGCCTTATTCTTCGTGTTAGTTGACGGCATTACACTGTAGTGTCCTTGGCTAGCGTGGGTACAGAGGTGGGGCGTCACAGCGTGGTATCAGAGTTGAGTTCAGAACAAAATATGATAAACACAGAATAGATGCACACATTTCGGTACATCAAAGTGTACAAGTGATACAAATCTTTGAACCATCATGCCTCTATTCCTTCTACCTTGTGAATAATCTTGTTCTTATCTTACTTTCAGCATATGGCTGGAAGAGGCAGGGGACGACGTTCGGATGCTGGGCAATCCGGTGGCTCACATCCGGATGGCTTTTATATGTCTGCCGATCAGTTTTTGGAGTTGTTTAGGAGCACTCAGCCTCCAGTTCCTCCTCGAGTTTCTCCACCTTGCAAGTCTGCCTTTGCACGTCTGTGCAGTGATTTTTCTCATCTTGGAGGAAAGCAGTTGAAGGGCTTCGAGTCTATTCTTGAAGTCCAAGCTTGGTTTCGCACGTGCGAGCGTATTTTCTCTCGTATGGATCTTTCTGACCATGATAGAGTTCTTCTAACTTCTAGCTTATTACAAGAGCGTGCTCTTGATTGGTATGAGCTTCTTGTAGCCGAAATTGATGAGTCTACTCTTTCTTCGACTCAGTTTCGGGAGCGATTTGAACTCAAGTTCGTTCCTGAATCTGAAAAAGTTTTATTGACCGGTCGCTTCCTTGAGTTGAAGCAAGGGAAATCTTCTGAATCTGAGTATGTTGCATCATTCGAGGCTTTATCTAAGTATGGTCTTGAATTCATTAGCACTTCTTATAAGAAGAATTTGAAGTTTGTTTCTGGTCTTAATAAATATCTTAAGAAGTCTTTGTTGCTCCAGCTTAAGCTTTCTTTTGAGAAGTTGGTTGATTCTGTGCTTCATCTCGAGACCATCGGGAAGGAGTGCGATAGTGATATTGATGTTGAGGTTTCCAAGAACCTCAACAAGAGTCGGTTTCCATTTCAGAAGCCCAGGCCTTTTCCTTCTAAGAAGAAAAAGACTGGTGGTTCTAGTTCTCAGCCTCAATCTTCTGGAACACCTTTCGTTCGGAAGTGTTTCAATTGTGGTTCTCCTGATCATATTATTCGAGCTTGTTCTAATCTTCTCTTCTGCCGTTATTGCAAGAAGGAAGGTCATCATGTTTCCACTTTCCCTACTGTTCCGGCTGGTGCCAAGTCTAGCAAGCTTTATGCTGCTAAGGCTTCTGAAGGTCCTTCTCAGCCCAAAGGTATATCTCCATCTATTTTGTAAGGTTCTATTTTATTTCATGATCATGGTATACGAGTTCTCTTCGATACGGGTGCTTCACATTCTTTCGTATCGAAGAAGCTCGTTGATGATTTATCTTTAGATGTTTCTTGTTTGGTTACTTCTTTAAGGATTGCGAATCCTATTGGAGGATCCGCGACCCTTAGCATGCTTTGTGATGATGTTGAGATTGTTTTATGTGGCTTTTCTTTTCGTGTGAATCTGCACGTTATTTCTTGTCTGGGATTTGATATGATTTTGGAAATGGACTGGCTAGTGAGATATGATGCCAGGATTATTTGTTCGGAGAGAATTTTGTATCTTCGACATCCTGATTCGTCTACTCAGTTATCTCTTGTTCTTTGGGATGTGGATACTTCCGAAATGGCTTCATGTTCTCTTGATTCGCGAGATGATGATGATATATCTCGTATTCCTGTTGCTTGTGACTTTTCTGATGTTTTTGAACCTGTTTAGGGTTTGTCACCCAAGCGGGCAATTGAGTTCCGCATTGATGTCATTCCAGGCGCGCAGCCAGTTAGTCGTCCTCCCACGAGGTTGTCTACAAAGGAAAATGAGGAACTCAAGAAGCAGCTTTTAGAGCTTGAGTCCAAGCAGTTAATTCAGTCCAGTTTTTCTCCATGGGGATCCGCGGTCGTCTTCGTGAAGAAATCCGATGGAACTCTTAGGCTTTGCATTGACTATCGCAAGCTTAATGAGTTAACCATCAGGAATAGGTATCCTGTCACGACCCGCCCTTCTACTACCAGAAAGACGTATCATCATTAAGAAAAGAAAGGGTGAGAAAATAGAAAAGAAAGAACAACAACATCAGAATCTCACAGCGGAATGGAACAAAATATAATAGATCACAAAACTATTACATAGTTTTACATAATATACAACATCAATCAGAGTTATACAGATAATACATCACATACTAGACAGTTATAAACACCTGTATAGTCATACAACTCAATACAACTCAATACACAAAACAACACAGAGATACCAAACAGCGGAACACTATATCTATAAACGCTGAAGCCTCCTGCTCCATTGCTCCTCCAGACATTCGTCAAAGCTAACATGTATCCCTTGGCTACTCATAAAAATTTGAGTACCCGAGAGTTTAGGAAAAACAGAAATAAACTCCGGGTCAGATATGGCTCTGGTATGAGTAACAGGTTAAAGTTGCTTAATTTTTGAAAACCTTTGAAAACAAAAAGTATCACGTAAGACTTCCCACAAATAAACATGGGTAAGTTTTTACCTTACGCTAACCAAAATATTTGATAGGAAATTCAGTGATATTATAATAGGTCTAGGGTTTTCAAGTAAATAGAAAATAGCCAAAATTGTTACATGATTAAATTCCAGCTACTAGCCACAAAAGTGGGTAATACAATCAAAACCGAAGGCACTTATTGGATTTTGGAATCCATACAATTGCAGGGCTACTGGGGTACCGCCCGTCACAGTACGTGGCCTAGATCAACGTATGGAGGATCACTCCCGACCCCCTGCAACACAAGGCCAGAACCATTCCTTATTGAACAGTCCCGAACAAGATAACCCCACGGTTGTAGCTAGCAACCGCCCACACAGCCGAAATAAAAAGGGACATCTAGACAGGGGAATATCTTGTCTTGCTTGGGCATGACCCACCTAACCTTGCTGCATCTTCCCTGTTTTAGCCGTTCCCGGTTGATGAGGCTTGAGGCTGCGATTACCTTTACATAACATATCTCTTAGAATGCTCATCGTCCGCCTGACGATGTGCTGAAAGCATTCAATCCATACAAGTTCGTTCCGGGTTCGAACGAAACCGAAGGCATTATCTCGTTACACTCATTTTGGAATCACCCTTAGAGTTAACGACAATAACCCTTGCACTCTGAATCTTCATCTTCATTTCAGATTCACGACCTATCGTTAATTTAGATCGATGTGGTTTTCGGATGTCCAAACATGGAAACCCGATCCCGGTCTCATCGAAATCTAAAACGTATCTTTTAAGGCCAAGTTGTTTATTTAGTCTTAACAGTTCGATTCAATATTATCAATATACACACAGATAGATAATTCACAACTCATAATTGATAATCACATTAGCATCATAAACAGATAGTCTATATCATCATCCAAACAGATAATTAAATATTATCATACTTAAACCGTACATCCATATCACATAGATCATCTCATATCTGAGATCAAAATCAATCAATGAAATATCAATATCATCCATAAGCAGTGATTTATGAATCACAATCTATAATTAATTTAAAATGAAATAAATTAATTTCTTCTATCTTTAATTAATTTAAAGTAAATTAAATTAATTACTCATTCCATAAATCTTGCTCACACAACCATTAATTAATTATAAATCAAATTAATTAATCATTCTCTAATTGCAATAAGTAATTTAGTCTTTAATTAATTTCTCAAATGGATTATTCTAAATCATTTATAGTAATTAACATTTAATTACTTCATTTGTTAATTAAATAAAATTAATTACATTTATCATCAATTAATTACATTAATTAATCACCCCATTATTAATTATTCCTTATTTAGACAATTCTTAATTACATCATTAATATATAGATTAATGATCTCTAATTTATATTTAGATTAAATTACTTTATTTAAATTAATTACATTAAGTGATTAATTTTTAATTAAACACAATTATTAATCACCTTGGATTAATAATAAACCAGTAATTAACTATCCTTAATTACTTATTAACAAATTAATTATTCCATAATTAATTATCTTTATTAATTAATCCCTTGAATAATTACAAAAGTAATTACCCAAATTACTTATTAACAAATCATCTTTCACTAATTACATTTGAGTAATTATCCTTTATTACTTCCCTAAGTAATTATGCTTATCCCACCATCAAATGTTTATTTAAATTAATTAAGCTTAATTAATTAACTTAAACAATTTACAATTGATAATCTTTTAAATTAATTAACCTAATTAATTATTAAAAATTAATCACATTAATTAATTATTTAATAATCCTTTGTTAATGGCCTTCATTAATTATTAATAATTCTTTAATTTCTTCTCTTAAGTAATTAAACTCAAAAGAATCATTGTTAATTACGAATTAATTAATCTTTAATAATCATTTATTAATCACTAATTATTCAATTAGTGAAGTTCTTAACTGTAACTTAATTAATCTTAATTACTGATTTATTTAACCTCTAATCACGAAAAAAAATCTTACTTATCTAATTAACGATCTTATTCTCAAATTATCCTTAGTTAATTAACTTTCAAACTTTAGTTACTTATTTAACCCGTTATTAATAAATCAAAGTAATTAATTACTCTTTATTTTTCTTATTACTTAAATGAATGTCAAATCATTTAATCTTAGTTAACCTAAGGTAAACATTATTCTTAAAAATGACTTAGTTTATCATTTACAAGCCTTTGAAAACCCTTTGCTTATAATTTTTTCTTTTAGATTTCATTTTAAATTAAGTTTAAAATGTCTATGAGTTTAACTCAACAGGATTCAAAGTAAATAAAAAAAATCCTTTAAAACAAATGTTAAAGAAAACCTCATCTAATCCTACAAATCTTTAAACCTTGTTAGTATTTACCTTGAGATTTGATAATAATAAAAACTTCCTTTTTTTACATTCAAACTTATTCTTTTATAAACTATTACATATACTATTATTATTATTTTACTTTAACTTGGTCTTCAATTTTAAATTCGATTACTACTTCATAAAAACTATTCCTATCTTGTTTTGAAACCTGGACTTTGTTTCTCCTTTACACTAAAAACTGTACAAGTTAAAGCACTTAAACCTGGAAACAAAGGGAAACTCTCGAAAAAAACTTCAAACACTTCCTGCGCGACCCTGGATATCACTTGCGCTTGCTTCAGCTTCGAGTCACTCACGAAATTCCACTAGAACGATCCCTAATCACTCCTCTTCTCCCTTGTCGAACTCACTTCCCAGATACGCAAGGTGCACGGTGCACGTACACCCACGAATTCTGATGCTCCGACCCACTTCGCCAGCCTCGTCACATCGCCTGCGATTCCTACTTCCCTTTAGACCACCTAGCTCGAAGAATCTCACCACCAGTTAAAATCGAACAATTCGAACAACCCAGACCCAAACCTAGAAACTTAAGCCACCATCATACACAAACCTGTCAGCATCGAGTTCTCCACTCTCCGACCATCTGAGGGTCTATAACTCCGGCCTCTTCTTCAACTGCAACCCCACTTCCACCACCCCAAGGCCGGAACCATTCCTTACTGAACAGTCCCGAACAAGATAACCCCAAGGTTGTAGCTACCAACCGTCCACACCGCCGAAATAAAAAGGGACATCTAGATAGGGGAATATCTTGTCCTGCTTGGGCATGACCCACCTAACCTTGCTGCATCTCCCCTGTTTTAGCCATTCCCGGTTGATGAGGCTTGAGGCTGCGATTACCTTTACATAACATATCTCTTAGAATGCTCATCGTCCGCATGACGATGTGCTGAAAGCATTCAATCCATACAAGTTCATTCCGGGTTCGAACGAAACCGAAGGCATTATCTCGTTACACTCATTTTGGAATCATCCTCAGAGTTTACGACAATAACCCTTGCACTCTGGATCTTCATCTTCATTTCAGATTAAACGACCTACAGTTAATTTGGATCGATGTGGTTTTCGGAATGTCCAAATATGGAAACCCGATCCCGGTCTCATCGAAATCCAAAACGTATCTTTTAAGGCCAAGTTGTCTATTTCGTCTTAACAGTTCGATTCAATATTATCAATATACACACAGATAGATAATTCACAACTCATGATAGATAATCACATTAGCATCATAAACAGATAGTCTATATCATCATCCAAACAGATAATTAAATATTATCATACTTAAACCGTACATCCATATCACATAGATATCACTCATCTCATATCCGAGATCAAAATCAATCAATGAAATATCAATATCATCCATAAGCAGTGATTTATGAATCACAATCTATAATTAATTTACAATGAATTAAATTAATTTCTTCTATCTTTAATTAAATTAAATTAAATTAAATTAATTACTCATTCCATAAATCCTGCTCACACGACCATTAATTAATTATAAATCAAATTAATTAATCATTCTCTAATTGCAATAAGTAATTTAGTCTTTAATTAATTTCTCAAATGAGTTATTCTAAATCATTTATAGTAATTAACATTTAATTACTTCATTTGTTAATTAAATAAAATTAATTACATTTATCATCAATTAATTACATTAATTAATCACCCCATTATTAATTATTCCTTATTTAGACAATTCTTAATTACATCATTAATATATAGATTAATGATCTCTAATTTATATTTAGATTAAATTACTTTATTTAAATTAATTACACTAAGTGATTAATTTTTAATTAAACACAATTATTAATCACCTTGGATTAATAATAAGCTAGTAATTAACTATCCTTAATTACTTATTAACAAATTAACTATTCCATAATTAATTATATTTATTAATTAATCCCTTGATTAATTACAAAAGTAATTACCCAAATTACTTATTAACAAATCATCTTTCACTAATTACATTTCAGTAATTATCCTTTATTACTTCCCTAAGTAATTATGCTTACCACCATCAAATGTTTATTTAAATTAATTAAGCTTAATTAATTAACTTAAATAATTTACAATTGATTATCTTTTAAATTAATTAACCTCATTAATTATTAAAAATTAATCACATTAATTAATTATTTAATAATCCTTTGTTAATGGCCTTCATTAATTATTAACAATTCTTTAATTTCTTCTCTTAAGTAATTAAACTCAAAAGAATCATTATTATACAAATTAATTAATCTTTAATAATCATTTAATTAATCACTAATTATTCAATTAGTGAAGTGCTTAACTGTAACTTAATTAATCTTATTTACTGATTTATTTAACCTCTAATCATGAAAAAAAATCTTACTTATCTAATTAACGATCTTATTCTCAAATTATCCTTATTTAATTAACTTTCAAACTTTAGTTACTTATTTAACCCGTTATTAATAAATTAAAGTAATTAATTACTCTTTATTTGTAACGATCCGCCCTTCTACTACCAGAAAGACGTATCATCATTTAGAAAGAAAGGGATAGAAATAGAAGAGAAAGAAAAGAAAAGAACGACAACATCAGAATCTCACAGCGGAATGGAACAAAATATAATATATCATATAACTGTTACATAGTTTTTACAAATATCAGAGTTATACAATATCAATACATACGACAGCCATACATACATCTATCACTACATACATCAGAGATACAGAACACATCAACTAACACAGCGGTACTGCATAAATAGCTACATACGTCTGGAATCTCCTGCTCCAAGCTCTCCAGAAATCAAGGTCCAAACCTATCACTTGGATACTCATAAAAATTTGAGTACCCAAGAGTTTATGAAAAATAAAATATAAACTCCGGGTCAGACATGGGTCTGTTATGAGTACACGGTTTAAAGTTGTTTAACTTTGAAAACATTTGAAAAATAAAGGTATCACGTAAGACTCCCCACGAATAAATACGGGTAAGTTTTTACCTTACGCTAACCAAAACATTTCATAGGAAATCCAGTGATATTATAATAGTGTCTAGGGTTTTCAAGTAAATAGAAAATAGCCGAAATTGTTACATGATTAAATTCCAGCTACTAGCCATAACAGTGCGTAATACAAATAAAAACCGTAGGGTCTCGTAGGGAAAATGGATTTCCAACAATGGCAGTGCTACTGGGGTACCGCCCGTCACAGTACGGGGCCTAGATCACCGTACCGAGGATCACTCTCGACCCCCTACAACACAAGGCCGGAACCATTCCTTACTGAACAGTCCCGAACAAGATAAACCCCGTGGTTGGCGCGACCAACCACCCACTAAGCCGAATAAAAAGGGACATCTAGACAGGGGAAATATCTTGTCCTGCTTGGGCATGACCCACCTAACCTTGCTGCACCTCCCCTGTTTTAGCCATTCCCGGTTGATGAGGCTTGAGGCTGCGATTACCTTTAAAGAACATATCACTTAGAATGCTCATCATCCGCCTGACGATGTGCTGAAAGCATTCAATCCATACAAGTTCGTTCCGGGTTCGAACGAAACCGAAGGCATTATCTCGTTACACTCGTTTTGGAATCACCCTCAGGGTTAACGACGATAACCCTTGCATTCTGAATACACTATCTCGTTCTTCATTTTAGGATTTACGACCTAACATTTAAATTGGATCGATGTGGTTTTCGGAGAATCAAAATTGATTCTTCCGATCCCGGTCTCATCGAATCCAAACGCCATTTTAAGGGCCAAGTTGTCTATTTAACTTAAACAGTTTTGAATAATTTAAATTCATCAATTGAATTAACATAGCATTTATCACAGATAAAACATATACAAGCATCATAGATATAACATAACATATCACAGAGCATCACAGAACATCATCACATAAATATCACAATCAGATATTTAACACGACAGTTCATAAGCAATTTCCCTTAAATCTTATTTGTAATTAATTCAATTTAGAATTAATTACCTGAGAGTTAAACACTTAACTCCGTTTAATTAATTATTAATTAACGATTAATTACCTACTTCAGTTCAAACCATCTAATTAGTGTAATTAATCATTAAGTCTAAATTACGTAATTATTCTATACTATTAATAAATTACTTCCTCAATCAAGTGATTTAACTTTAATTACTTAATTAACTGTTTTCTTGATCATTAGTTAATATCTTTAATTATCTATCAATAAAACGTAATTATCCAATTATTATCTGCTAATTGCTTAATTAATTAATTCTTAATCAAGCTACTCTATCAATTCATAATTAAATTTACTAGATTAACTAATTATTAATTCATTTATTAACTTTAGTAGTTGATTTCAATTATTTATTTACTTATAATCCATCACTAATTGTGTATGAATTATTCTTAATTACTCAACCACTAATCATTTATTTATCACAAAATAATTACATAATCCAAACTCTATTTAAGTTTTCAAATGTTAATCGTTATTAATTACTTTCGAAAATAATCTATTGATATCAATCATTTAACTTAATTAACGTTTAAAAGTACTATTTTCTTATATTTTGAAAATCAATTTTAGTGTTAACTACAAACGTTAATTATTAGTTAACTTATATTTCTTAATTAAAATGATTTAAGAGTTTAAGAAAAGTCGTTAAACTTTTGTCTATAATAATTAAAATTTGAACAAATCTTAGCTTGCTTTTTAAACAATTTCTAAGCTCAAAACGTTAAAACAAATCTGAAGAAAACAAATTTGAAAAAAAAGAACAATTCTCAACTACAACCTACCCGCGACTTCCTAGGAAAACCCGAGGCATCCCCTGCATTATACTCGGGGGTTACTTCGAGTTTCACACGCAAAACTCCCTGAGACTCCCCTGAACATCTTCTTCTCCTTCAATATTTTTTTTCTCTCAGTAAGTTAAGTTTATCTTTAATTTTAAAATCAAAACAGTAGTGAATACTTACGCACCCATCTCGTATACAAACCCGAAGAAAATAGTGGGTCGATGACGCAGCGGATAAATCGAAACAAACTTCAATCGATGGAATGTAGCAATCGGTGAGTTGAGAATACTGCAAGGCCCAAATTCGTTGATCCGAAGATACCGAATTCTAGCTTATCTCAAACACGTTGATAGCGCACTATACCGTGTTCAAAGATCTACGATTCTTCGTACGTTGATCTAGCGCACTAGATACCGTGAATCGGCTTCTACGATCGTTGAATCGAGCGCACTCGATTAACCGAAAGAGGAGATAGGAGATCACACTCAACTACCAATTTGTATGAAAGCACAAAGCTAACAAAAGAGAATTTTATTCAATATTCAACCACCTTACAAAATGACACACACGGCTATTTATAGCATTTACAACTCACGCCATCAAACACCCTTAGGTCGGCAGCGACCTAACACTTGCGCCTTAAAATCAAACACTTCACAAGACACAACTCATTATAACACCACCGACCTACCATAGGTCGTTAACGACCTATCACAACATCCCGGGTTAACTCTACATCACAATATAGGCCTTATGCGACCTAACATATATACACACCGACTCAAAACAATCGCGACTCAAACTTAGGTCGTTGACGACCTACGACTTATACAAGGTCGTTGCCGACCTAACAGACTACCCATTACAAACAGTTCACAACACTATCAACGCTTCACCTCGTCTGCGACCTAACACATCACCGGTTTATGAGTTAGGTCGTTCGCGACCCAAAGTTTCCTTCACGACCTAAAATAGAATGCAGTTTAGTTTGCTTAGGTCGGAATTCGGCATAGTTATCTCGTTCAACATCACTAGTTCGTAACTCGGCACAGTTAGCTCGTTCAACATCACTAGGTCGTAACTCATTAAGTCGGAGCTCGTTAGGTCGGAGCTTGTTAGGTCGGAATTCTCCCTCCTGTGCTTTCTTAGGTCGGAGACGACCCAATACTCTTCTGTTAGGTCGGTGACGACCCAATACTCCTCTGTTAGGTCGTGACCATGCTTCGTTAAGTTGGAAACGACTTAAAGTAGATGAACGACTTAAAATTGTGGCCTTCTCCAAATGACCGAAAGATCTTGAACTCTTTAACCTTATTGCTTTCGTAGATCGCTCTACATCAGTCGACTCGAGCACGACACGGAGCACATCACGTTGACAGAAAAACAAACTCCACCACCATCGCCACCGTGCACGTGCACGGTGGCTCGCCTCCCCTGCGGCGACTCACGACAGCCCCCACAAATCACCCCTAGCATCAAAAACAAAACTCAGATTTCCAATTACAAGTTGAAAACAAAATTCGACCTGATGCTCGAACATGCGACTACAACCACCCACTGACAAATCCTTCGTGCAGCCACCATCCATCACCGGAGGTGATGAAACTTCACCAGAACTTCCCTTGCATCCCCCTAAATCCTCCTAAAATCGCGACCAACTCGATTTCATGATGATGCCGAAACACAACTTTTACAGAGCATTAAAAATATAAGCACTCAAACCCTATTTTTGATTAAAACTCAAAATCCATTCATTAGATAATTTTTCCAGCATTTTTTTGGTGTTAAATGGATTACAAACTTACTTCATATCAATTTATAGAAATTAAAATTAACTCGATCATCCAAATTTGACGAAAACCCATTTTTGTTTCATTTCAAAACTGCTCTTAATACCCTTGCTTAAAAATCATAATTATGTGTATGGAATCTAAACATGTTATTGAATTTACAAATTTAAACATTTGAATTTTGAAACTTTTAATTACTTTACCTGTAACTTGAAACAAAAATAGTGTTTATATCTTACTGTTATACTTCAATATATTTCCAAGCTTTGTTTTATGTTAAACACTCTGAATTACTTACATCTTAGGTTTAAAATTAATTCAAATGGAGAAGTATTAATATCCTTTACTTCTTTTACTCAGAAACTTGACAACAATCAGGAACAGAAGCTTCCGACGCATAAATCAATACAGGTCCATATATTTTCCATTTATTTTCAATGTATATATATATATATAGCAACACAAAACACCAGAAGCTAATTATCATGCTTAAAATTCAAAAAAAAAAAAGTATGTTTACTCACCAGAACAAACTTTGAATAGAAGGCAAAGTGTTGGAGAAGACACTGCAGAAGAATTTTCCTGAAACCTTCTTAAGTTTTTCTGTCTTGAATTTATTTATGTTTGCAAGCAAAACAATGTTTCCTCAGGTTTGCCTTTAGATTTAGTTCTTCAGTTTGTAAGCGAACTGGCATAGGGTGATATATAAATAGAAATGACTTTGTGAAGGTTATAACTGGACAGCCTCCATGCTTGACCAGACAAGAATTTTTGTATTAAATTTCCTACACTATGACATGATATTGCAAATTTCGGCTGTAGGTACTAGTTTAACAAGAAGTTGTGCTATTAAATGTTTATGCTCTTAATTATGATAGCAAGTATTTAATGTTTTACTGATACTCTTATGTGTTGTACAAAGATATTTATTTTATTTCGGCCAACATATCCTATAAGACACATACTTTGTTTTATTATATTAAAGTAAAACTTGTTTTCTTATTTGCTTACATCTAATTAATGCTTATGCTTCATTTATGCCAACAAGTAAGACATGTTTCGGATTTCTGTTTGTTTTATACAAGACACAGATTTTTCATCATTAATTTGAAGTGAAACTTTGCTCTTCTTAAGCATATACATTTCCAGCAACACCTTGGTTTTATTTTTAGTTTATATATTTTTTCTATGGACAAAACATTTGCTTGCTGTACAAATGTATATGTGTATATAGGCAATGCATAAAGGTACCTTATATTAACTTTGTTTTCTTATGCATAAATATAATTAAACTTTTATTATTCCATACTTCATTTATTCGTTCATTTATACTTATATTAATATTATAGTGTTCTCATGTTCATACACTTGTATTTATATAGTTCAAGCTATAACTTATATTCGTATATTTATTACTTTAGTTACATTCGATAATTTATAATTATGGTTTATACTAGTTTTGTATGTTTATGTTTATAATTATTTATATTGTTTTATACTTACGTGTTCATGTTAATATTACTATGTTTGTTCATTTTTTAAACTTATCATTTTAAAAATTACAATTGTATCCATATATATTATCAAAGAATAAAATATAGAATCTTAGATTTTATTGAATAAGACAGATTTTGTTTTAATGGTTTTGAAGCATTTAATTTTAAACTTTCAAATCAAAATTTTCTTTTATAAAACATATAACTGGTAAACATCCATGATCTTATCATTTTAAACATTGACAAGCTTATATTTAATTTAAATTACATTAAATATTCATTAAAATATGCTGTCAAAAATTCCGGGTTGTTACATTATTTTTCTTATTACTTAAATGAATGTCAAATCATTTAATCTTAGTTAACCTAAGGTAAATATTATTCTTAAAAATGACTTAGTTTATCATTTACAAGCCTTTGAAAACCCTTTGCTTATAATTTTTTCTTTTAGATTTCATTTTAAATTTAAGTTTAAAATGTCTATGAGTTTAACTCAACAGGATTCAAAGTAAATAAAAAAAATCCTTTAAAACAAATGTTAAAGAAAAAGTCATCTAATCCTACAAATCTTTAAACCTTATTAGTATTTACCATGAGATTTGATAATAATAGAAACTTCCTTTGTTTACATTCAAACTTATTCTTTTATAAACTATTACGTATATTATTATTATTATTATTATTTTACTTTAACTTGGTCTTCCATTTTAAATTCGATTACTACTTCATAAAAATTGTTCCTATCTTGTTTTGAAACCTGGACTTTGTTTCTCCTTTACATTAAAAACTGTACAAGTTAAAGCACTTAAACTTGGAAACAAAGGGAAACTCTTGAACAAAACTTCGAACACTTCCTGCGCGACCCTGGATATCACTTGCACTTGCTTCAGCTTCGAGTCACTCACGAAATTCCTCTAGAACGATCCCGAGTCACTCCTCTTCTCCCTTGTCGAACTCACTTCCCACATACGCGAGGTACACGGTGCACGTACACCCACGAATTCCGATGCTTCGACCCACTTCGCCAGCCTCGTCACATCGCCTGCGATTCCTACTTCCCTTCAGACCACCCAGCTCGAAGAATCTCACCACCAGTTCAAATCGAACAATTCGAACAACCCAAACCCAAACTTGGAAACTCAAGCCACCATCATACACAAACCTGTCAACATCGAGTTCTCCACTCTCCGACTATCTGAGGGTCTATAACTACGGCCTCTTCTTCGACTACAACCCCACTTCCACCACCCTAAAAATCACTGCACTCGATGAACTAGAGGAACAATGCCGATCGAAAATCAAAACCAAGCCAAAAGTAGGTTTACAAACCCAATCGACCAAACACCATCGCCACAGTCATCTGCCCCCACTTCCACCATTTTTCCTACCCTCGCTGATTGCTCCACCAGCAGCAGGAAGAACCCAAACCCTTCCAGCTGCCCTGATCATCAGGGGCAACCCATAACTCCCCAATTGGTCAAGCACGAACTGCTCTTCCTCCCTTTATCTAAAAATAGAGATTTTAATTTCAAAAATCAAGTTTTTGTTTGTGTATTTTATTTACGTGCCTGAACCCATGATTTATAGATATTGAGTTTTTACTTATTTAGGCTTCCACTGTTGTATTGAAATTTCCAGACTAATACAACTGTTTTTTTGTAAACAAATTTCTAGATTCAAGTCCATGTTATCACAAACATTTTTTTTGTTCGAATCTTATGTTTTATCAAAGTTTGGATTGAGAGCAGATGAACATTTGCTAAGGATTTAACCCTGGAACTAAAATCAAAGTAGAAGAACAGAGACCAGTAGGCGCACTAATACATTCATACATAAGTATAGAACAATACTTATAAATATATTCAACCACATTTGTTTCAGGGATGAATATGCAATATAATTATATACTTAGACCATTTAAGTTGTGATGTTACTCACTGAGAATACAATATGCAGTAATTCCATCTCACCAATGCCCAGATAAAGAAATATATAAATATCCACACAAATATGTTAAGCATTCAAATATTAGCGTGCAACAGATTAAAAACTTAAGTAATTTTTAAAAGTTTTACTTACTTGAAATGAAGACAGAGCACCCAGTTTTTGAAAAACAGTTTGAAAATCCTTTGAACCTCTTTAAAAACTGAAATGCTCTGAGACTTGAAAATTTCGCACTAAAAATCCTTTTTACTTTGAAGCCAATAGTTGTCGTTGAGGAGACTCTTGATTTCCAAGTTGAAGATAAACATAACAGGCTTTGTTTTTCAGGTTATTTTAGTTGAACTTTGAAAGAAAAGGTGCAGACCTTAATTCATTTCTGGTTCATAATGTTTTTGGAACGAACAAGAATAAATAGAGATGTATATTAGAAAGATAAGTTTGGTATAGGGTAGCTGTTATCTAGGTTTGCATATTTGCCTGGTACACTGTTTAATTTTGTTTTATCAGGCAGATTTTTCAAATGGAGGCTGAAAGGATTTTTGAACAATTCGAATAGACATAATTTTTGTTGAGCAAAGGTAAGCATTAATTGTTAATGTACCATATGTTTCCTAATTAGCTACCTTATCTTATTAGTACGCGTTGATATTTCACTAGGCAGCATATCTAATCTAATTTTTCATATAAGATTCTTACCTGATTTTAATTTATATATTATATGAGCATATATACTTTTGTCTTGCATGTACATAGATATTTCTTTAATCATTTACAGTAGTTGTTATTGCTTCCTCTTCCAAGCTTACATATTTATTCTTTATTTGTTTGTACAAATCTTGTATATTTTGTCTTGTTTAGCTTACATACTCATCCAGTTTGTACATATACATTACTGTCTTGTTACTTTGTAACTAAATGAATTCCTATAGTTATCATGATGCTAGAATTTATCAAAGGTGTTTACTTTATGTTGTCATGTAACCATATATACTGAGTTCTACTTCTATCACAATATTTATTTCTAACTTAATACTTATAGTCTTGTATTTCTACATGTACATTTTTATTTATTAATATTATTTAAAAATAACCCATTTATCAATTTGAAATGATTTATAAAAGAAATTATCTCTTTATTATAAATTACTTATTTTATTGTACATATTAATGTACCGTTGGACAAAATTGTATTTAAAAAGTATATATATTAAATCATATTTATCAAGGTATACCTTAAAAAGAAAATAGAACAAAACAAACCTTTTTATTTAAATGTAAACCTAGGCTAGAATTTATTTTTAAACAAATTAAATTTATCTTGGGTATTTTAAAATCATATTATTATTTATTCAATATTAAATCAAATTTCCAAATTCCTAAAAATATTAGAATTAGAAAACATGTCCTATTATTAAAAAAAACAAAACTTATCTATTTACAATATATACAAATATATATTATAAATAGAAAATAACTTAATTAACTTTTAAAAGATAAATCACCAT
Source organism: Allium cepa (assembly GCA_030765085.1). Classification (NCBI taxonomy): domain Eukaryota; kingdom Viridiplantae; phylum Streptophyta; class Magnoliopsida; order Asparagales; family Amaryllidaceae; genus Allium; species Allium cepa. Next base: position 240,741,345 of record CM060930.1, read on the forward strand.
TTAATTAATTATTAAAGAAGATTCAAATTTATTATTATCAAATCTAATTAATTTTGTCCCAGATTATTAAATTTATATTGCCAGAAATTTCGGGATGTTACATTCTTCCCCCTTAAAAGAATTTCGTCCTCGAAATCTAAAAGAAAAGGTAATTTAATAATCTATTTAAGATTTTAATCTTAAAACACAAACATATATCAATCATATGCTAACAATCATTGCATCCAACTCATCCAATCAAACAAATCTAAATATACAGACAAAATTCTGGATAGAATTTCTCGAGTTTCCCAAGTATAAATATCGGGATGCTCGCTATACAAAATCCAAACAATCAATACTACTAAGCTACAAAACTTCCACTCATCTAAATCCACAAAGCAAGACAGGATATTAGACTCCAGACAAGTCTGACTCAGCTACCAAAACTCCCTGATACAGCTGGTCCTATAACCAAAGATAAATCAGCTTAACCCTTGCTGATGCTCCTAGAAATAAACTGGACTAAAAACAATCTAACAAAATGATCTTTCCAAGATCAACTCAAGACTCAGAACACAACTCTAATCCGAAATTAGAAGACTGATCTCACTTCTCACACCCGAAAAAGATAAAACAGGTGCACTCCAATCTGGCCTTAAGATCCTGAAAAATTTCCTGTAGAACTCTCCAATCCAAACACTGCAACATCCAATTGCTTCCAAACTAAAAAAGCTTCCATCATGCTTCCACTGCGCCACTCTGACTGAACAGATGAAAATGCTGAAGTCAAACACAGACCGAACAACACATCAGAGAACTATGTTTCAACAGATCCTTAAAAGAAACTCAGAAGTTCCTCCAAAACTCGAGCTGCTTCACCAAACTCATTCTCCAAAAATCATCCTACTACTAGGCTGAAACAACGGTATACCACTTCTGGAATCCAGTCGATAACAAACTCTATCTTCAGATACGGACAAAATTCTAACTTCCTGAAGACATCCAGAAAAATTTCTGAAACGCAAAAGGACACTCAAACTATCGCAAGTCACTTTTGCGATCAACCCAGCTTACTTCCAAAGAAAAAATGTTTTCGCTTTCCCAATCAGAACAGCTTACACTTAACTAGCCAATCCATCGAAGAAATGGAATCACTCTGCTGCTTCTGAACTCCACTGCTAACACTAATGCTAAGGAATTCCTAATGCAAAGCTCTTTGAGAAACTCGTACACCAACCAAACACAAACACCCTGCTGATCTCAGGTACAACGCCGAAGTAGACCCTCTTTCTTAATTTGTTCCAAAGAAATATCTTCAGAGACATCCATAATCACCGTGTCTCCTCACATAGCTACTACTCCTTGATATATCAAGATATCATGTCTGGATTCTGTCCAACCGACAGACCCAAACTCTAGCTCATCCAAACTTATGCTTCAAAAGTGAACTCCAAACCTTAACAGGTTTCCTTCAGAGGTCGATGAATTTCTTACACCACCCAAATTTCACTCGAGACGGTAATAGGTCTACATTCTCGACGGATACACTTCCAAGCTCAATATTCAAACTCCAACCAATGGTAATCATGTTACACACACCACTACCCTATCTACCTCTATAACTTATATTGGAAAACTCGAAGAGGTAATGGTTACCCACCAAATAGGTAGAAATAAATATATAAATATATATATCAAAATTACAAATACGCTCTCTCAAGAAAGAAATCACTCAAGAGCCTAAGTATTCACTCAACCTAGCGCTCTGATACCTACTGTGACGACCCGCCCTTCTACTACCAGAAAGACGTATCATCATTAAGAAAAGAAAGGGTGAGAAAATAGAAAAGAAAGAAAAGAAAGAACAACAACATCAGAGTCTCACATCGGAATGGAACAAAATATAATAGATCACAAAACTATTACATAGTTTTACATACCATACAACATCAATCAGATTTATACAGATAATACATCGCATACTAGATAGTTATAAACACCTGTCTAGTTATACAACTCAATACAACTCAATACACAAAACAACACAGAGATACCAAACAGCGGAACGCTATATCTATAAACGCTGAAGCCTCCTGCTCCATTGCTCCTCCAGACATTCGTCAAAGCTAACCTGAATCCCTTGGCTACTCGTAAAAATTTGAGTACCCGAGAGTTTAGGAAAAACAGATATAAACTCCGGGTCAGACATGGGTCTGGTATGAGTAACAGGTTAAAGTTGCTTAATTTTTGAAAACCTTTGAAAACAAAAAGTATCACGTAAGACTTCCCACAAATAAACATGGGTAAGTTTTTACCTTACGCTAACCAAAATATTTGATAGGAAATTCAGTGATATTATAATAGGCCTAGGGATTTCAAGTAAATAGAAAATAGTCGAAATTGTTACATGATTAAATTCCAGCTACTAGCCACAAAAGTGGGTAATACAATCAAAACCGATGGCACATATTGGATTTTGGATTCCATACAATGGCAGGGCTACTGGGGTACTACACGTCACAGTACGTGGCCTAGATCAACGTACCGAGGATAACTCCCGACCCCCTATAACACAAGGCCGGAACCATTCCTTACTGAACAGTCCCGAACAAGATAACCCCAAGGTTGTAGCTACCAACCGTCCACACCGCCGAAATAAAAAGGGACATCTAGATAGGGGAATATCTTGTCCTGCTTGGGCATGACCCACCTAACCTTGCTGCATCTCCCCTGTTTTAGCCATTCCCGGTTGATGAGGCTTGAGGCTGCGATTACCTTTACATAACATATCTCTTAGAATGCTCATCGTCCGCATGACGATGTGCTGAAAGCATTCAATCCATACAAGTTCATTCCGGGTTCGAACGAAACCGAAGGCATTATCTCGTTACACTCATTTTGGAATCATCCTCAGAGTTTACGACAATAACCCTTGCACTCTGGATCTTCATCTTCATTTCAGATTAAACGACCTACAGTTAATTTGGATCGATGTGGTTTTCGGAATGTCCAAATATGGAAACCCGATCCCGGTCTCATCGAAATCCAAAACGTATCTTTTAAGGCCAAGTTGTCTATTTCGTCTTAACAGTTCGATTCAATATTATCAATATACACACAGATAGATAATTCACAACTCATGATAGATAATCACATTAGCATCATAAACAGATAGTCTATATCATCATCCAAACAGATAATTAAGTATTATCATACTTAAACCGTACATCCATATCACATAGATATCACTCATCTCATATCCGAGATCAAAATCAATCAATGAAATATCAATATCATCCATAAGCAGTGATTTATGAATCACAATCTATAATTAATTTACAATGAATTAAATTAATTTCTTCTATCTTTAATTAAATTAAATTAAATTAAATTAATTACTCATTCCATAAATCCTGCTCACACGACCATTAATTAATTATAAATCAAATTAATTAATCATTCTCTAATTGCAATAAGTAATTTAGTCTTTAATTAATTTCTCAAATGAGTTATTCTAAATCATTTATAGTAATTAACATTTAATTACTTCATTTGTTAATTAAATAAAATTAATTACATTTATCATCAATTAATTACATTAATTAATCACCCCATTATTAATTATTCCTTATTTAGACAATTCTTAATTACATCATTAATATATAGATTAATGATCTCTAATTTATATTTAGATTAAATTACTTTATTTAAATTAATTACATTAAGTGATTAATTTTTAATTAAACACAATTATTAATCACCTTGGATTAATAATAAACCAGTAATTAACTATCCTTAATTACTTATTAACAAATTAATTATTCCATAATTAATTATCTTTATTAATTAATCCCTTGAATAATTACAAAAGTAATTACCCAAATTACTTATTAACAAATCATCTTTCACTAATTACATTTGAGTAATTATCCTTTATTACTTCCCTAAGTAATTATGCTTATCCCACCATCAAATGTTTATTTAAATTAATTAAGCTTAATTAATTAACTTAAACAATTTACAATTGATAATCTTTTAAATTAATTAACCTAATTAATTATTAAAAATTAATCACATTAATTAATTATTTAATAATCCTTTGTTAATGGCCTTCATTAATTATTAATAATTCTTTAATTTCTTCTCTTAAGTAATTAAACTCAAAAGAATCATTGTTAATTACGAATTAATTAATCTTTAATAATCATTTATTAATCACTAATTATTCAATTAGTGAAGTTCTTAACTGTAACTTAATTAATCTTAATTACTGATTTATTTAACCTCTAATCACGAAAAAAAATCTTACTTATCTAATTAACGATCTTATTCTCAAATTATCCTTAGTTAATTAACTTTCAAACTTTAGTTACTTATTTAACCCGTTATTAATAAATCAAAGTAATTAATTACTCTTTATTTTTCTTATTACTTAAATGAATGTCAAATCATTTAATCTTAGTTAACCTAAGGTAAACATTATTCTTAAAAATGACTTAGTTTATCATTTACAAGCCTTTGAAAACCCTTTGCTTATAATTTTTTCTTTTAGATTTCATTTTAAATTAAGTTTAAAATGTCTATGAGTTTAACTCAACAGGATTCAAAGTAAATAAAAAAAATCCTTTAAAACAAATGTTAAAGAAAACCTCATCTAATCCTACAAATCTTTAAACCTTGTTAGTATTTACCTTGAGATTTGATAATAATAAAAACTTCCTTTTTTTACATTCAAACTTATTCTTTTATAAACTATTACATATACTATTATTATTATTTTACTTTAACTTGGTCTTCAATTTTAAATTCGATTACTACTTCATAAAAACTATTCCTATCTTGTTTTGAAACCTGGACTTTGTTTCTCCTTTACACTAAAAACTGTACAAGTTAAAGCACTTAAACCTGGAAACAAAGGGAAACTCTCGAAAAAAACTTCAAACACTTCCTGCGCGACCCTGGATATCACTTGCGCTTGCTTCAGCTTCGAGTCACTCACGAAATTCCACTAGAACGATCCCTAATCACTCCTCTTCTCCCTTGTCGAACTCACTTCCCAGATACGCAAGGTGCACGGTGCACGTACACCCACGAATTCTGATGCTCCGACCCACTTCGCCAGCCTCGTCACATCGCCTGCGATTCCTACTTCCCTTTAGACCACCTAGCTCGAAGAATCTCACCACCAGTTAAAATCGAACAATTCGAACAACCCAGACCCAAACCTAGAAACTTAAGCCACCATCATACACAAACCTGTCAGCATCGAGTTCTCCACTCTCCGACCATCTGAGGGTCTATAACTCCGGCCTCTTCTTCAACTGCAACCCCACTTCCACCACCCCAAAAATCACTACACTCGATGGAATAGAGGAACAATGCCGATCGAAAATCAAAACCAAGCCAAAAGTAGGTTTACAAACCCAATCGACCAACCACCATCGCCACAGTCATCTGCCCCCAATTCCACCATTTTTCCTACCCTCGTTGATTGCTCCACCACCAACAGGAAGAACCCGAACCCTTCTAGTCACCCAGATCATCAAGGGCAACCCATAACTCCCCAATTGGTCAAGCACAAACTGCTCTTCCTCCCTTAATCTAAAAATAGAGATTTTAATTTCAAAAATCAAGTTTTTGTTTGAGTATTTGATTTACGTGCCTGAACCCCATGATTTATAGATATTGAGTTTTTACTTATTTCGGCTTCCACTGTTGTTTTGAAATTTCCAGACTACTACAACTGTTTTTTTTTCTAAAAAAAATTTCTAGATTCAAGTCCATGTTATAATAAACATTTTTTTTGTTCGAATCTTAAGTTTTATCAAAGTTTGGATTGAGAGCGGATGAACATTTGCTGAGGATTTAACCCTGGAACTAAAATCAAAGAAGAAGAACATAGACCAGTAGGCACACTAATACATTCATACATAAATATAGAACAATACTTATAAATATATTCAACCACATTTGTTTCAGGGATGAATATGCAACATAATTATATACTTAAACCATTTAAGTTGTGATGTTACTCACTGAGAATACAATATGCAGTAATTCCATCTCACCAATGCCCAGATAAAGAAATATATAAATATTCACACAAATATGTTAAGCATTCAAATATTGGCATACAACAGATTAAAAACTTAAGTTATTTTTAAAAGTTTTACTCACTTGAAATGAAGACAGAGCACCCAGTTTTTGAAAAACAGTTTGAAAATCCTTTGAACCTCTTTAAAAGCTGAAATGCTCCGAGGCTTGAAAATTTCGCACTAAAAATCCTTTTTACTTTGAAGCCAATAGTTGTTGTTGAGGAGATGCTTGATTTCCAAGTTGAAGATAAACATAACAGGCTTTGTTTTTTAGGTTATTTTAGTTGAACTTTGAAAGAAAAGGTGCATACCTTAATGTTTCATATGTTTCCTACTTAACTACCTTATCTTAATAGTACATGTTGATATTTCACTAGGCAACATATCTAATCTAATCTTTCATATAAGATTCTTGCCTGATTTTAATTTATATATTACATGAGCATATATACTTTTGTCTTGCATGTACATAGATATTTCTTTAATCATTTACAGTAGTTGTTATTGCTTCCTCTTCCAAGCTTACATATTTATTCTTTATTTGTTTGTACAAATCTTGTATATTTTGTCTTGTTTAGCCTACATACTCATCCAGTTTGTACATATACATTACTGTCTTGTTACTTTGTAACTAAATGAATTCCTATAGTTATCATGATGCTAGAATTTATCAAAGGTGTTTACTTTATGTTGTCATGTAACCATATATACTGAGTTCTACTTCTATCACAATATTTATTTCTAACTTAATACTTATATTCTTGCATTTCTACATGTACATTTTTATTTATTAATATTATTTAAAAATAACACATTTATCAATTTGAAATGATTTATAAAAGAAATTATCTCTTTATTATAAATTACTTATTTTATTGTACATATTAATGTACCATTGGACAAAATTGTATTTAAAACGTATATATATTATATCATATTTATCAAGCTATACCTTAAAAAGAAAATAGAACAAAACAAACCTTTTTATTTAAATTTAAACCTAGGCTAGAATTTATTTTTAAACAAATTAAATTTATCTTGAGTATTTTAAAATCATATTATTATTTATTAAATATTAAATCAAATTTCCAAATTCCCAAAAATATTAGAATTAGAAAACATGTCCTATTATTAAAAAAAAACTTATCTATTTACAATATATGCAAATATATATTATAAATAGAAAATAACTTAATTAAATTTTAAAAGATAAATCACCATTTAATTAATTATTAAAGAAGATTCAAATTTATTATCATCAAATCTATTTGATTTTGCCCCAGATTATTAAATTTATATTGTCAGAAATTCCGGGATGTCACATTCTTCCCCCTTAAAAGAATTTCGTCCCCGAAATTTAAAAGAAAAGGTAATTTAATAATCTATTTAAGATTTTAATCTTAAAACACAAACATATATCAATCATGTGCTAACAACCATTGCATCCAATTCATCCAATCAAACAAATCTAAATATCCAAACAAAATTCTGGATAGAATTTCTCGAGTTTCCCAAGTATAAATATCGGGATGCTTGCTATACAGAATCCAAACAATCAATACTACTAAGCTACAGAACTTCCACTCATCTAAATCCACAAAGCAAGACAGGATATCAGACTCCAGACAAGTCTGACTCGGCTACCAAAACTCCCTGAAACAGCTGGTCCTATAACCAAAGATAGATCTTACACGTACTCCCACAGAGATACGTGAAACATAAGGAATCCCAGTTATCCAAACTGGAAATTCAAATCGGAAGACCAAACACTTATCCTCAGAAGAACAACAGAGAAGATCCAAAATTAAATCTCCGACTTTGGAATCCAAACTCCTTCGTTTCTTGTCCACAAAACTCTTCTGACGATCCTGGGCCGTTACATCCTTCCTGATCAGCTTAACCCTTGCTGACGCCCCTAGAAATAAACTGGACAAAAGACAATCTAACAAAATGATCTTTCCAAGATCAACTCAAAACTCAGAACACAACTCTAATCCAAAATCAGAAGACTGATCTCACTTCTCACATCCGGAAAAGATAAAATAGGTGCACTCCAATCTGGCCTTAAGATCCTGAAAATTTTCCTGTAGAACTCTCCAATCAAAACACTGCAACATCCAATTCTTCCAAACTAAAACAGCTGCCATCATGCTTCCACTACGCCACTCTGACTGAACAGATGAAAATGCTGAAGTCGAACACAGACCGGACAACACATCATAGAACTATGGTTCAACAGATCCTTAAAAGAAACTCAGAAGTTCCTCCAAAACTTGAGCTGCTTCACCAAACTCATTCTCCAAAAATCATCCTACTACTAGTCTGAACCAACGGTATACCACTTCTAGAATCCAGTCGATACCAAACTCAATCTTCAGATACGGACAAAATTCTAACTTCCTGAAGACATCCAGAAAATTTCTGAAATGCAAGAGGACACTCAAACTATCGCAAGTCACTTTTGCGATCAACCCAGCTTACTTCCAAAGAAAAACTATTTTCGCTTTCCCAATCGGAACAGCTTACACTTAACTAGCCAATCCATCGAAGAAATGGAATCACTCTGCTGCTTCTGAACTCCACTGCTAACACTAATGCTAAGGAATTCCTAATCCAAAGCTCTTTGAGAAACTCGTACTCCAACCAAACACAAACACCCTGCTGATCTTAGGCACAACACCGAAGTAGATACTCTTTCTTAATTTGTTCCAAAGAAATATCTTCGGAGACATCCATAATCACCGTGTCTCATCACACAGCTACTACTCCTTGATATATCAAGATATCATGTCTGGCTTCTGTCCAACCGACAGACCCAAACTCTAGCTCATCCAAACTTTTGCTTCAAAAGTGAACTCCGAACCTTAACAGGTTTCCTTCAGAGATCAATGAATTTCTTACACCACCCAAAGTTCACTCGAGACGGTAATAGGTCTACAGTCTCGACGGATACACTTCCAAGCTCAATATTCAAACTCCAACCATTGGTAGTCATGTTACACACACCACTACCCTATCTACCTCTATAACTTATATTGGAAAACCCGAACAGGTAATGGTAACCCAAAAAATAGGTAGAAATAAATATATAAATATATATCAAAATTTCAAATACGCTCTCTCAAGAAAGAAATCACTCAAGAGCCTAGGTATTCACTCAACCTAGCGCTCTGATACCAACTGTGACGACCCGCCCTTCTACTACCAGAAAAACTTATCATCATTAAGAAAAGAAAGGGTGAGAAAATAGAAAAGAAAGAAAAGAAAGAACAACAACATCAGAATCTCACAGCAGAATGGAACAAAATATAATAGATCACAAAACTATTACATAGTTTTACATAATATACAACATCAATCAGAGTTATACAGATAATACATCGCAAACTAGACAGTTATAAACACCTGTCTAGTTATACAACTCAATACACAAAACAACATAGAGATACCAAACAGCGGAACACTATATCTATAAACGCTGAAGCCTCCTGCTCCATTGTTCCTCGAGACATTCGTCGAAGCTAACCTGAATCCCTTGGCTACTCGTAAAAATTTGAGTACCCGAGAGTTTAGGAAAAACAGAAATAAACTCTGGGTCAGACATGGGTCTGGTATGAGTAACAGGTTAAAGTTACTTAATTTTTGAAAACCTTTGAAAACAAAAAGTATCACGTAAGACTTCCCACAAATAAACATAGGTAAGTCTTTACCTTACGCTAACCAAAACATTTGATAGGAAATTCAGTGATATTATAATAGGTCTAGGGTTTTCAAGTAAATAGAAAATAGCCAAAATTGTTACATGATTAAATTCCAGCTACTAGCCACAAAAGTGGGTAATACAATCAAAACCGACGGCACTTATTGGATTTTGGATTCCATACAATGGCAGGACTACTGGGGTACCGCCCATCACAGTACGTGGCCTAGATCAACGTACCGAGGATCACTCCCGACCCCCTACAACACAAGGCCGGAACCATTCCTTACTGAACAGTCCCGAACAAGATAACCCCGTGGTTGTAGCTAGCAACCGCCCACACAGCGGAAATAAAAAGGGACATCTAGACAGGGGAATATCTTGTCCTGCTTGGGCATGACACCCCTAACCTTGCTGCATCTCCCCTGTTTTAGCCATTCCGGTTGATGAGGCTTGAGGCTGCGATTACCTTTACATAACATATCTCTTAGAATGCTCATCGTCTGCCTGACGATGCGCTGAAAGCATTCAATCCATACAAGTTCATTCCGGGTTCGAACGAAAACGAAGGCATTATCTCGTTACACTCATTTTGGAATCACCCTCAAAGTTAACGACAATAACCCTTGCACTCTGAATCTTCATCTTCATTTCAGATTCATGACTTATCGTTAATTTGGATCGATGTGGTTTTCGGATGTCCAAATATGGAAACCCGATCCCGGTCTCATCGAAATCCAAAACGTATCTTTTAAGGCCAAGTTGTCTATTTAGTCTTAACAGTTCGATTCAATATTATCAATATACACACAGATAGATAATTCACAACTCATAATAGATAATCACATTAGAATCATAAACAGATAGTCTATATCATCATCCAAACAGATAATTAAATATTATCATACTTAAACCGTACATCCATATCACACAGATATTACTCATCTCATATTTCAGATCAAAATCAATCAATGAAATATCAATATCATCCATAAGCGGTGATTTATGAATCACAATCTATAATTAATTTAAAATGGATTAAATTAATTTCTTCTATCTTTAATTAATTTAAAGTAAATTAAATTAGTTACTCATTCCATAAATCCTGCTCACACAACCATTAATTAATTATAAATCAAATTAATTAAACATTCTCTAATTGCAATAAGTAATTTAGTCTTTAATTAATTTCTCAAATGAATTATTCTAAATCATTTATAGTAATTAACATTTAATTACTTCATTTGTTAATTATATAAAATTAATTACATTTATCATCAATTAATTACATTAATTAATCACCCCATTATTAATTATTCCTTATTTAGACAATTATTAATTACATCATTAATATATAAATTAATGATCTCTAATTTATATTTAAATTAAATTACTTTATTTAAATTAATTACATTATGTGGTTAATTTTTAATTAAACACAATTAATCACCTTGGATTAATAATAATCATTAACAAATTAATTATTCCATAATTAATTATCTTTATTAATTAATCCCTTAATTAATTACAAAAGTAATTACCCAAATTACTTATTAACAAATCATCTTTCACTAATTACATTTCAGTAATTATCCTTTATTACTTCCATAATTAATTATGCTTATCCCACCATCAAATGTTTATTTAAATTAATTAAGCTTAATTATTTAACTTAAACAATTTACAATTGATTATCTTTTAAATTAATTAACCTAATTAATTATTAAAAATTAATCACATTAATTAATTATTTAATAATCCTTTGTTAATGGCCTTCATTAATTATTAACAATTCTTTAATTTCTTCTCTTAAGTAATTAAACTCAAAAGAATCATTATTAATTACAAATTAATTAATCTTTAATAATCATTTAATTAATCACTAATTATTCAATTAGTGAAGTTCTTAACTGTAACATAATTAATCTTAATTATTGATTTATTTAACCTCTAATCATGAAAAAAAAATCTTACTTATCTAATTAACGATCTTATTCTCAAATTATCCTTAGTTAATTAACTTTCGAACTTTAGTTACTTATTTAACCCGTTATTAATAAATTAAAGTAATTAATTACTCTTTATTTTTCTTATTACTTAAATGAATGTCAAATCATTTAATCTTAGTTTACCTATGGTAAACATTATTTTTAAAAATGACTTAGTTTATCATTTACAAGCCTTTGAAAACCCTTTGCTAATAAATTTTTCTTTTAGATTTCATTTTACATTTAAGTTTAAAATGTCTATGAGTTTTACTCAACAGGATTCAAAGTAAATAAAAAAAATCCTTTAAAACAAATGTTGAAGAAAAACTCATCTAATCCTACAAATCTTTAAACCTTATTAGTATTTACATTGAGATTTGATAATAATAGAAACTTCCTTTGTTCACATTCGAACTTATTCTTTTATAAACTATTACATATATTATTATTATTTTTTTACTTTAACTTGGTCTTCCATTTTAAATTCGATTACTACTTCATAAAAACTGTTCCTATCTTGTTTTGAAACCTGGACTTTGTTTCTCCTTTACATTAAAAATTGTACAAGTTAAAGCACTTAAACTGGAAACAAAGGGAAACTCTCGAACAAAACTTCGAACACTTCCTGCGCGACCCTGGATATCACTTGCGCTTGCTTCAGCTTCGAGTCACTGAAGAAATTCAACTAGAACGATCCCGAGTCACTCCTCTTCTCCCTTGTCGAACTCACTTCCCAGATACGCAAGGTGCACGGTGCACGTACACCCACGAATTCCGATGCTCCGACCCACTTCGCCAGCCTCGTCACATCGCCTGCGATTCCTACTTCCCTTCAGACCACCCAGCTCGAAGAATCTCACCACCAGTTCAAATCGAACAATTCGAACAACCCAGACCCAAACCTGGAAACTGAAGCCACCATCATACACAAACCTGTCAGCATCGAGTTCCCCGCTCTCCGACCATCTGAGGGTCTATAACTCCGGCCTCGTCCTCGACTACAACCCCACTTCCACCACCCCAAAAATCACTGCACTCGATGAACTAGAGGAACAATGCCGATTGAAAATCAAAACCAAGCCAAAAGTAGGTTTACAAACCCAATCGACCAACCACCATCGCCACAGTCATCTGCCCCCACTTCCACCATTTTTCCTACCCTCGCTGATTGCTCCACCACCAGCAGGAAGAACCCGAACCCTTCCAATCGCCCAGATCATCAGGGGCAACCCATAACTCCCCAATTGGTCAAGCACGAACTGCTCTTCCTCCCTTAATCTAAAAATAGAGATTTTAATTTCAAAAATCAAGTTTTTGTTTGAGTATTTGATTTACGCGCCTGAACCCATGATTTATAGATATTGAGTTTTTACTTATTTCGGCTTCCACTGTTGTTTTGAAATTTCCAGACTAATACAACTGTTTTTTTTCTAAACAAATTTCTAGATTCAAGTCCAAGTCCATGTTATAACAAACAATTTTTTTGTTCGAATCTTAAGTTTTATCAAAGTTTGGATTGAGAGCAGATGAACATTTGCTGAGGATTTGACCCTGGAACTAAAATCAAAGAAGAAGAACAGAGACCAGTAGGCACACTAATACATTCATACATAAACATAAACAATACTTATAAATATATTCAACCACATTTGTTTCAGGGATGAATATGCAACATAATTATATACTTAAACCATTTATGTTGTGATGTTACTCACTGAGAATACAATATGCAGTAATTCCATCTCACCAATGCCCAGATAAAGAAATATGTAAATATTCACACAAATATGTTAAGCATTCAAATATTAGCATGCAACAGATTAAAAACTTAAGTAATTTTTAAAAGTGTTACTCACTTGAAATGAAGATAGAGCACCCAGTTTTTGAAAAACAGTTTGAAAATCCTTTGAACCTCTTTAAAAACTGAAATGCTCTGAGACTTGAAAATTTCGCACTAAAAATCTTTTTTACTTTGAAGCCAATAGTTGTTGTTGAGGAGATGCTTGATTTCCAAGTTGAAGATAGACATAACAGGCTTTGTTTTTCAGGTTATTTTAGTTGAACTTTGAAAAAAAAGGTGCAGACCTTAATTCATTTCTGGTTTACAATGTTTTTGGAACGAACAAGAATAAGTACGGATGTACATATAGAAAGATAAGTTTGGTATAGGGTAGGTGTTATCTGGGCTTGCATATTTGCCAGGTACACTGTGTAATTTTGTTTTATCAGGCAGATTTTTCAAATGGATGCTGAAAGGATTTTCGAACAATTCGAATAGACATAAGTTTGTGTTGAGCAAATGTAAGCATTAATTGTTAATGTACCATATGTTTCCTACTTAACTACCTTATCTTAATAGTACATGTTGATATTTCACTAGGCAGCATATCTAATCTAATCTTTCATATAAGATTCTTGCCTGATTTTAATTTATATATTATATGAGCATATATACTTTTGTCTTGCATGTACATAGATATTTCTTTAATCATTTATAGTAGTTGTTATTGCTTCCTCTTCCAAGCTTACATATTTATTCTTTATTTGTTTGTACAAATCTTGTATATTTTGTCTTGTTTAGCCTACATACTCATCCAGTTTGTACATATACATTACTGTCTTGTTACTTTGTAACTAAATGAATTCCTATAGTGTTGGGCGAATTCTCACCCAGAAGATCTCGAGACCGAGAAGTCACAGTTTCACCCGGGCTCGCAACCTCCACCTCGTTCGACAAACACAAGGCTCAATGTAAGCATAGAAGTCCATCTGGCATTCTCAATATACAAGTCCATTCGGCGTCTCCAATTCATGCCGAACCAAAGGCCATTCGGTCAGCCCCCTATCCGGTCCAACCATAACTGAACCAAAGTCCAAGCAACCACCGGGCCAGAGCCACTCCACAGTAATACCGAACCAAACCTATTTCCATCAGTACCGGACCAGTCACTACCGGTCCACCGATCCAAACACTCCCCACTACTACCGGACGAGGCCATTGCCGGTCCAAAGCCCACACCATCTAACACCGAACCACACTCACCACCGGACCACGCCTACCACCGGTCCATACCTCACCACCGAATGAAGCCTCGCCGAACCAGAACGCTACCAGGCCAGATTGCTTCAGCCCGGGCCCACCAGCAGCTATATACATCCAAGACCCCTGCCCCCTACCTTACTCTATAAATAGAGGGGCAGGGGTACAACAAGGGCAGACAAGTTTGAGAGCTCAAGCAAGGAAGGAACTTTCAAACTACTTTCATATACTTGTACACAAAGCATTGCACTTGTAATCTGAAACAAAGAAGATAATAACATATAAAGTGGACGTAGGCACGTTCTGGCCGAACCACTATAAATCTGTGTGTCTTTTACATTTCAGCCCCTGCTTTTTTCATATTTACATAACTCATCTGAATCATTAAGAATCACATAAAATCAACTAAATCACACGACTTGGAGGTGTTTGCCCATTTTTTGCGCAAACATTTTTGGTGCTTTCACTGAGAACTTCGAACTCGAAGCTTCAGCTTCCCTCATTCAACCTTCTTTCCCAATAGCACCCTTCATTGCCTAGGAAACATGACTTCCAGGCCAAGAAAAGACGCCAACAAGGGAAAGAACGTTGCAACTAGCAGCGCTCCAAATCCAGTGGATCTAGATCAAGAGAACCATCCCACTACAGCTGCGGTGCCACATGTAGATCAGGCAATTCCAACAGCCCCTGCCGCGGAACAACCAGCAGTAATCACTAGAGCAGACCTAGACAGAGTTGTGGTGGAAGTGACTAATCGCTTCACATCCCAACAAGAAGCTTTGGTGAACCAACTCATGTCACGCTTGAGGGATGTCGAAGAATCCAACCGCAACACTGAATCATGGGGTGAATCTCAATCTGGAGGATCTCGAAGACAGCAAAGGTCTTCCCTCTTCGAGGAAGCCATCAACAGGAACAACAATGATAGGGGCCGCGCCCGGACTCAGCCCGAACTCCGACTCGAGGAAGTGCTTGGAACCGAACCCAGTGGGGAAGGCGCCAGGCGAGGGTCGGATGTAGCTGAGCCAGTCATGCCACCTAATCATAGAAACCCCGCTGAACGGAGCCGAGCTAAAACCCAGCCCGAAGTTGACCCCATGGAAATGCTCGAAACAGAACCCCACAGGGGAAGATCAAGGCAGAGGGCAACTGTAGCTGGTCCTAGCATGCATCCGAGCAGCCAGAGGCTACCACTGGATAACGTCAGAAGTGATGGACTATACCATCCCTACAGGTCATCTGGACGAGATCAATCCCGCAGGGAAGAACCAAGTTCATTTCTATCCGCTCCAAATTCTGATGAAAGAATGGCACGATTATTTAGAGAATGCGTCCAACGGGAGCAAAGGGACCGAGGAATAGACGCTAGGGTCACCAGCCCCTTCACCCGCAATATCGAAACTGCCATCACCCCCCGGGAATGGAAAATGCCAACCATGGAACCTTACAAGGGAACTTCCGACCCCATCGTACACTTACAAAGATACACCCAGCATATGCTCATGAGCGGAGCAACAGAAGGGGTGCTGTGTAAATGCTTTCCGCTATTCCTAGCAGATCTAGCTACCTCCTGGTTCTGCCATCTACCCCAAGAATCTATCAGCTCATGGGAGATGTTGAAAGAAAGGTTCATTAGCCAGTTCCGCATCCATGTAGAACAACCCAAGGATGCTTATTCTCTATCCAATGTCAAACAGAAATCCGGAGAGACACTGCAACAATATCTAACCCGGTTCGACGCCGCAGCGGCCGCAGTCCAAGATGCCGATGAGAAGCTCACCCTAATGGCCCTCTGTAGTGGTGTACACCCAGATACCAAGTTCGCTAAAAGACTAACTAAGGAAAAACCAGCTACTTTACCTGATTTCTTCCATGAAGCTGGAAAGTATATGAGACTTGAAGACGCTGCCACTGAGAGGCAGTCAGGGCAACAAGGTAAGACAACTTCGGACAAGGTTCCCGCTGCAGCTGAGGACACTCGAAGAAATGAATCTAGAGACAATGCTGGGGGCAGGAAGGTTGAAAAACGCCAATATCGACCAGGACCAAGATTTGACTCCTACACTCCTTTGAATGAAACAATCGAAAACATCTTTCTAGCCACTCAGGGCGAACTCGGATACAAGCGCCCCCCGCACAAGAAAGAATCTGATAACGCACTCAAGTCTGGAAAGTTCTGCCGCTTCCACGAATCCCACGGACATGACACCAATGAATGCCACCATCTCCGAGACTTGATCGAAGAACACATCAGAAGAAGAAGGCTGGAACGCTATGTGAAAGGTCAGAACAGGACTCCAACTCCTGCCAATGAGAACTCAAAGCGACCCGTCCTAGAAGTAGGCGGAGGGAATCGCAACACCAGTGGCTCTAGTCAAGAGAAGATAGTGGTCCATACCATCTCGGGAGGACCACACATCGCCGACAGAAGCTGGGCAGAGATGGAAAGATACGGCAAGTCACTTAGAAATGCTGAAGGCTATGTTAACTCCATTATGGAAGAACACCACCCGAAATGGAAAGGGAGTGACGACATCGTATTCAGTAGGCGTGATTTAGAAGGAAGACAGTATCCGCATATGGATCCCATGGTCATCTCTGCCTGGTTCGGTCCAGCTAAAGTTTTCCGAATTCTAATAGACACAGGAAGCTCCGTAAATATCCTATTCAAGCATGCTTTCGACAAAATGAAGCTGTCAATGAAGGATGTGTCTCCCTGCAACAAACCCCTGCACGGTTTCACTGGAGATGCGAAAATGCCCCTCGGGCAACTTGACCTCTTTGTCGAAATAGTTAGTCATCCCCGCTCCGTTGTGCGAAAACAAACGTTCATACTAATAGAAAACCACTCGGCCTACAACGCCTTCTTGGGAAGACCAGCCTTATCTGACTTCCAAATTGTCCTAGCCCCGTGGTGCCTAATGATGAAATTCCCAACCGATAACGGAATAGGAGAAGTTGAAGGAGATTAAGACGCCGCTCGAGATTGCTATGTAACTGAACTTCGCAATAACCGTAGAAAGAATAAAGGGAAAGATGCAGAGACTACTCTCTGCATGAAAAGCTTGGAAGCATAGCAACTAAAGAAAGCCTCTCCTCTTCGATACACCAGTGATCCTTTCAATGAACTAGACCCCAGGGATAAGGAGGAGGAGGCTACCGCTGAGCCTGCAGAAGCCATGGAATTCGTATCTGTAGACAAACATGATTCAAGTAGACTATTAAAAATAGGATCTCAGCTAAAAACAGAATTGAAGGATCAACTCATTGACTTTCTCCGCTACAACTTAGATGTGTTTGCGTGGACGCATGCCGATATGACAGGAATCTCCCCAGACATAGAATGCCACATGCTGAACATCGATCCCACCAAGGTACCGATAAAGCAGAAAAAGAGAAGCATGGGAGCAGAACGATCAGCAGCCCTCGATGAGGAAGTAAAGAACCTACTTGCTAATGACTTCATACGAGAAGCCATCTACCCAGAATGGATCGCTAACCCGGTACTAGTAAAGAAAGCTAATGGGAAGTGGCGAACATGCATTGATTTCTCCAACTTAAATGACGCTTGCCCGAAAGACTGCTTCCCGCTCCCCCGAATCGATCAACTTGTGGACAGCACTGCCGGGCACGAACTCTTATCTTTTATGGACGCATACTCCGGATACAACCAGATTCCCATGCACGCTCCCGATCAAGACCACACTAGCTTCATCACTGACCGGGGATTATATTGTTACAAAGTCATGCCTTTTGGACTCAAAAATGCCGGAGCTACCTATCAGCGCCTCGTCAACAAGATGTTCGCGGAATTAATAGGACGAACTATGGAAGTATATGTGGATGACATGTTGGTAAAGTCCAGGAGAGCCGACGATCATGTAAGCCATCTGGGCGAGATGTTTCAGGTACTTCGCCGATATGGAATGAAGCTGAATCCTCTAAAGTGCTCCTTCGGAGTGTCATCGAGAAAATTCTTAGGATTCATCGTCCATGCCAGAGGAATTGAAGCAAACCCTGAACAAATTCGGGCTCTAAAAGAAATAAGGATACCTTCCACTCGAAAAGAGATGCAGAGCCTAAACGGAAAGGTGGCCGCCCTAAGCAGATTCATTTCCAAAGCAACTGACAAGTGCGTCCCTTTCTTCGAAGCTCTCAAGAAAGACAAAGGAAAGTTCGAGTGGACCGATGAATGCTTAAAAGGCTTCCTTAACCTGATCGAACACCTTCAGAAACCACCAGTACTCTCAACTCCAAACGAAGGCGAAGAGCTATACCTATACCTCGCTGTATCATCTCATGCTCTAAGCGCTGCCCTGGTAAGAGAAGAAGACCGCACACAACGCCCGGTATACTTTATAAGTAAGAGATGTACAGGGGCAGAAGCCAGATATCCTAAACTTGAGAAATTGGCATATTGTTTATTGACCGCATCACGAAAACTGCGACACTACTTCCAATCTCACTCCATCAGAGTTCTAACCGATCAGCCACTAAGACAGGTGCTCCATCGTCCAGACACTTCTGGACGACTCCTCAAATGGTGCATTGAACTAAGTCAGTATGACGTCACCTACCATCCTCGCACCGCTATCAAGGGGCAAGCCATGGCCGATTTCATTGCCGAATTCACTACCAACGAAGGCAAGGATCAGTTTGAAATAGAAAAAAACATCAAGTGGAACCTCTTTGTAGATGGAGCATCGAAGGAACAAGGCTCGGGGGCAGGTACGGAGTACCACTCAAGATTATATCAGACAACGGACTCCAATTTGACAGCGAAGAATTCGCCGACTGGTGCCAAGAGCATGGAATTCATAAAAGCTTCTCATCAGTAGCTTATCCTCAGGCAAACGGACAAGTCGAAGCTGTCAACAAAATTCTCAAAACCCTAATCAAGAAGAAACTTGAAAAGTCAAAAGGCGCTTGGGTGGACGAACTTCCTACGGCACTTTGGGCCTACCGCACATCTTTCAGAACATCAACGGGACATACTCCTTTCTCTTTGGCATACGGATCGGAGGAAATGCTCCCTATTGAGACTATTGTTCCTTCCCACCGTAGGATCCACTACAATCCAGAAGAAAACGAAGAACTCCTCCTCATGTCTTTGGATCTGATTGAGGAAAGGAGAAATGATGCAGCACTTAAAGCAGCGGCTCACAAACAAAAAGTGGCAGCACTATACAACTCCAAAGTCAAGCATCGCACCTTACAAGAAGGAGATCTTGTCCTCAGGCGAATCTTTCCGCGCCTCGGGGCACTGGACCCCATCTGGGACGGACCATATGTAATTCATAAAGATCTCCACAACGGAGCTTATATTTTGTCAACAGTGGACGGAGAGGTGTTCCAGAGGGCATGGAACATCCGACACCTCCGTCGATACTTTTCTTAACTTGTACTGCCCATATGAAGTGAATTAACAAAGAGAATTAGTGGACGTAGGCATTTTCATGCCGAACCACTTTAAAAAATCTTGTCTCTTTTTAACTTGTTCCTTTATATCTTGGCTGCTTGTTAAGCTTTATCCTTTTCTGTTGAACAAAATCTTATGGCATCTCCACTCAAGACGCACTACGGCCTCATCTGGACAAGGCCTAATAGGTACGCTACGATTCTATGTACTCGCCAATGAGACTCTTTTGCTCCAGCATCCCTCTGCTGTGGGTTAACTCATTGCTCGCGCCTGCCCTCAAAGCCAACTGTAATGAGCCGATTATAAGTCATCATAAAGGCCGACTATAGCTGATGGCAGCTCATTACGGCGTTCGGCTCGTCGGCAACTGTGAACCTATTTTAAGCCCCAACATAAGGTGTGGCCAGCTAGGGGTAGTTCACGGCCAACGACACCCACGCTAGCCGGCCACGGTAAATCGAATAATACCCACGATTGCGGACTATAATGGTTCGGGTAGTTACCGTGCGCGATCTCGGCTCCGATGTGTCTTAAGTGCGGCTGTGGTAAAAAAGAAAACTCCCCGCGGAGGCGTAAGATGGGTGACAAATGTCTCTAAGACCCACAGCTAGGGAAAGTGACTACAAAACCCGTTTGCCACGAACTTAAGCACATCGACGGCCTTCCGTGACAGGAAGTTTTACTTTTTCTACATTTCCATTTCGTTTAAATACTTTTCTCCTATCCTGTATAACAAACTCTAAAGTACAGGAAACCAAATAGGGAGCATTCACTCATGAGAATCTAAGCCTGCGTACTGGGTGGCAAGGTACTCAGATATAACCATGATCAGTTACACAAGACGCTCAAAGCTACCGCCTGCAAATAAAACATGAAGGGCGGTACTCTCTTCTCTTGTACATAAATACATAACTATAGCTTATTCATACGTCACACTAACATTGCAAAACATGAAATTATATTTCAAGCAAAGGCTTAACATCAAACACAACTAAAATCACAGGCATATACATAGTTATACTTCTCACGCAGCACATCAAAATGACAACAACATTTACACATAACAAAATCAACTTATATTATAAAATCACACAAAGTTATTCTCTGCAAATAATATTATTACAGTCACATCAATGTTTTGGACTAACGTAAACGACGATAAAAAGAAATAAAAAAGCGGCTGAATCCGGACAAGTAACCAGCTGCGTCCACACTCCATCACCAACTTCCCAAGCCTACTTGGCCGCAGGGCCGGAGCCCCCAGCATGTTGATCGGAAGTTCCACCTGTCCAATTCAGAAAAGGAATCCATTAAACAAACGATAAACGATCAAGTTATGGAAACCTAGAAAGAAAAGGAAAAGAGAAGAATAACTCACCAGCGTACGCCGCTTGATCCTCATCCTCCAGTTGCACACCCGCTTCCTCCGCAGCAAGCAACCGCATCCCCTCCTTCACCGCCGCTTGCTCCTCTTTCGATAACTGAGCAGTGACCACATCCAGACTAAAAGCCACTCCACATTCCTTACCCGCATTGACCCTGGCCTCCTCTAAAGCCCGAAGATATATCTTGGCCATGACCCGGGGATAGTCATCCATCCAAGACAAGCTGCCCTCCTTCCAAGTGCGGAAGTACATGTCCTGCAGCATCTCGTCCATCATCCCCTCATTCTCCTCAAACTCCCTCACCCGGGCCTCGGAAGCCTGCAACTTGGCGACAGCGACATCCCTCTCTGATCGGTATCTCAAGCAGTCAGCCTGGAGAGACCTCCTCATCTCCTCCATCTCCTCCTTTAACTTGACTTGAGCCTCCACGGCCTCAAGCCTTCCAGACAACTCCTCTACCTGCTCGAGATCCGCATTCCGAACCTCATCCACTGTCGCAATGGCCATGTCGATCCGCTCCTTACAAGCGGCCTCCATCTTCCGTAATTCTGCCCTACTAGCCTTTTCCATGGTCTCTTTCAGCCGCCTCGAGGCTTCCTCGTGCTGAGAAATCTGAACGGCTTGACCGGCAAGCTGTTCGGCCTGATCGGCAACCTTCAGCCGCAACCGAATATTAGCACTCCCAATCTCCTCCCCGGCCTTGACCAATTGAGCATGATACTTCATTAACTTCTTGGTCTCTTCAGCCACCCGATTGATATTAGCTTTGGCTTCGTCTCCCATGGTAACTACCCGAGTGGTAAGCAGATCAAGATCTAGGGACTTAGCCTCGTCTAACACTCGTACCATGGGGTTGCGGAGAAGGAGGTGCTCACCCGTGGCCTCATCAAATGAAATATCCCGAGAGCTTGGATCTAAATCAGGATGACCGGCAAAGGGGTCACGAGGCACGTCAGGACGCCTTATACGGATAACAGTGGGATTCTTAGAAGGAGGTGGAGGGGGGATAAACTCCGTGCTCTCCTCCGTGGTATCACGAGGAGGCTGAACAGGAAGCTGCGGACCAGGGGAAGGCTCAAATAAAGAACGACTCCTCTTCTTTTTCTGAATGCTCTCTTCAATGACCCCAAGAAGAGGACGGTATTTGACCACGTCCCCAGTACGACCAGTGGGAGGCTTCGCAGAAGCTCTCATCAACTTGAATTGTTCGAGGCGGTGTCGAACGTCTGACGTTTTAACCACCTGGCCTGCCCCTGGAATAAAGAACAAGTGTTACGAACATACAATGGTCCACAATTCAAGAAACATGTTAAGTAAAAAAAAAAGGAAAAAAAAAAGTGAGAAGGCACATCTATTATACAAACCCTGCGGAGGAGTGGGATACTGCAATAAGTCCTGAATCTCATTCCAGGACGGAAGTGAACCATAAAATATATCTAAGTCCTTATCGAAAATGGAATCGACAGAGGACAAAAGTTCACCTTGCACCGCCGAAGTCACCCTGGCTGAGGAACCCCTAGGGGATAGATCGGCAACAGCCCCGACCTTGCCAGTCTCCTTCGCCTTCTCCGCTCCCGATTCCCCCTCCGATTTCCTGAAGGCCTGGCGGAGGGCCTCATCCAGTTCAGAGTCTTGCCCAGAAGCTAAGGCACCAGCACCACTGCCACCCTGACGATCTCCATCTCCTCCGCACTCCGACTCTCCTTCCATATCACCTCCTTCGCCCTCTTCCACACCTTCCTCCTCAGGAATGATCGGGCAAGTACTAGGAGAGGGGCCCTCAGACTCCTTAAGCTTCTTGCCTCCCGCGACGGGATGTTGTGCAAAGGGCTTCCTCTTGCCACTCTTCACCGTGGCCCCCTCCTTAGCTTTAGCAGCCTTCTCCTCAGCCGTGTCCCTCTGCTTAACCACGGACTGGTGCGGCTGGATCAAATTGTACTCCAGGAGGGTAGCGTTCCCGATCAGGAACGAAGCCGACCTGTCCCGTGCGGGAATGGCCTTTATTTCAGCAGCCATCCGCGCCAAAGAATCATCTTCCACGACTGCAATGCCACCTGTCGCTAGCAAGAAATAGAAGCGTGTCAGAAGAAGCACTACAGTCAGAACATGGAAAATATAAATGAAATTCATCATACAGCCGGAAGTGAAAAGGCGGAAAGAAACAGAATCGTCCTTGATAAAAGACCATTCCTTCTTGAACATGGTAAACTTTGAATATAAGTCCAAGACCGGTTTGAAGGGCACGGCCGCTTCCAGACTAATATATGGAGACCCCTTCTTGTAGCCTCTCAGGTTATACAAATATCGAATTTCCCGGTTAGAAGGGGGGCGCCCATACCTCCTCTGGAAGATGACGAAAAGGCTCACCAGAATGGCATAAGAGTTAGGCTGAAGCTGGAATGGAGCCACCTTCAAATATGTGGTAAAGCTAACTATCCAGGCATTGATAGGAGGGATAGCACCACACATGCAATGATATCTGCTGTAAGCAAATTAGCCTTCGGGGGGATTATACGGCATCACTCCATCTCCCGGCAACAGCATGCGAGCCCTGTCTATCCCGAAGGAACGTGATATAACATCGAGTTGCTCCTCCTTTAGGGAGCTAGGAAAGCAATCGGGAGGGGAGACCAGAAGTTCCTGAGGACCGTACCCGTCCACTAACGACCTCGGAGCAGGCCCATGTTGCACCGGCCCTGGTTGGGCTGGGGGCACGGAAGAAGACACTCCTCCATCCTTGGGTTTTCGTCTGTCTGATCGTGTTTCCGCATTGCGAGACATTTATCTTCATACACAAAAGTGAAAATATAGGTTGTTAGAACAAAGAATACAGAGATGTAAGAAAAAAAGAATGCATAAGTCCGGAATTCCACTAAAATATCAAGTTCATTCGGCAGTGCAAGTAAGTTCATTCGGCAGGGAGATAATAAGTCCATTCGGCACTAAGAGTTCATCCGGTATATGTGTCATTCGGCACTAAGGCCTAAAGCACCTTGAAAAACGATCCAGGGACCCACTCTGACGTGAACCTGGCATCGATAATGCTAAGCCCCCTCGGGGCACACCTCTCGCCTCGAACGGCGTGATTCACTTCATCTCAAATGCTTCGATCCTGAACGGTCGTTTTCTGAAGTCACACTAAACCTGTAAATTCCTTTGCAGGACATCAACAGGATATGAACATCCAGCCCATGGCATTACAAAACAAGCCTTCCTACCACAGGGAAACAAAGCGCGACACATGCAAGCACGTGCCCCACTTTGGGGGGCAAATGTTGGGCGAATTCTCACCCAGAAGATCTCGAGATCGAGAAGTCACAGTTTCACCCGGGCTCGCAACCTCCACCTCGTTTGACAAACACAAGGCTCGATATAAGCATAGAAGTCCATCTGGCATTCTCAATATACAAGTCCATTCGGCGTCTCCAATTCATGCCGAACCAAAGGCCATTCGGTCAGCCCCCCATCCGGTCCAACCATAACCGAACCAAAGTCCAAGCAACCACCGGGCCAGAGCCACTCCACAGTAATACCGAACCAAACCTATTTCCATCAGTACCGGACCAGTCACTACCGGTCCACCGATCCAAACACTCCCCACTACTACCGGACGAGGCCATTGCCGGTCCAAAGCCCACACCATCTAACACCGAACCACACTCACCACCGGACCACACCTACCACCGGTCCATACCTCACCACCGAATGAAGCCTCGCCGAACCAGAACGCTACCAGGCCAGATTGCTTCAGCCCGGGCCCACCAGCAGCTATATACATCCAAGACCCCTGCCCCCTACCTCACTCTATAAATAGAGGGGCAGAGGTACAACAAGTGCAGACAAGTTTGAGAGCTCAAGCAAGGAAGGAACTTTCAAACTACTTTCATATACTTGTACACAAAGCATTGTACTTGTAATCTGAAACAAAGAAGATAATAACATATAAAGTGGACGTAGGCACGTTCTGGCCGAACCACTATAAATCTGTGTGTCTTTTACATTTCAGCCCCTGCTTTTTTCATATTTACATAACTCATCTGAATCATTAAGAATCACATAAAATCAACCAAATCACACGACTTGGAGGTGTTTGCCCATTTTTTGCGCAAACATATAGTTATCATGATGGTAGAATTTATCAAAGGTGTTTACTTTATGTTGTCATGTAACCATATATACTGAGTTATACTTCTATCACAATATTTATTTCTAACTTAATACTTATGGTCTTGTATTTCTACGTGTACATTTTTATTTATTAATATTATTTAAAAATAACACATTTATCAATTTGAAATGATTTATAAAAGAAATTATCTCTTTATTATAAATTACTTATTTTATTGTACATATTATTGTACCATTGGACAAAATTGTATTTAAAACGTATATATATTAAATCATATTTATCAAGCTATACCTTAAAAAGAAAATAGAACAAAAAATTTAAACCTAGGCTAGAATTTATTTTAAAACAAATTAAATTTATCTTGAGTATTTTAAAATCATATTATTATTTATTCAATATTAAATCAAATTTCAAAATTCCCAAAAATATTAGAATTAGAAAATATGTCCTATTATTAAATAATAAAAAACAAAACTTATCTATTTACAATATATAAAAATACATATTATAAATAGAAAATAATTTAATTAACTTTTAAAAGATAAATCACCATTTAATTAATTATTAAAGAAGATTCAAATTTATTATTATCAAATCTATTTAATTTTGTCCCAGATTATTAAATTTATATTGCCAGAAATTCCAGGATGTCACATATCCATTGCCCAGGATCGATGATATGTTCGATCTTTTGAGTGGTGCCAAGGTCTTTTCTCAGCTTGACCTTGCCACGGGTTTTCATCTGTTACGAGTCGCAGAGGATAGCATACCTCTTACCGCTTTCCTTACTCGTTATGGTTCTTTTGAGTGGCTCGTTATGCCGTTCGGTTTGACGAACGCTCCTGTTTCTTTGTTGATCTCATGAATCGGGTATTCCGGGAATATTTCGATAAGTTTGTCCTTCTCTTCATTGATGATATCCTTATTTATTCTAAGTCTGAAGCTGAGCATGCTAATCACTTGAGAATCGTCTTGAGTACTCTCCGTCACCATCAGTTTAGAGCCAATTTCTCCAAATGCCATTTTTGGGAGAATAGGGTTAAGTTCTTAGGCTATGTTGTATCTTCCGATGGCATTTCGGTCGTTCCCTCAAAGATCAAAGCCATCCAGAATTGTTAGAGGCCTGAGAATGTTTATGAGATTCGTAGTTTCCTTGGATTGGCGAGTTATTACCATCGGTATATTAAGGATTTTTCCTATGTTTTGCTTCCTCTCACCAGCCTTACTCGGAAAGGCATTCGTTTTAATTGGTCCGACAAGTGTGAAGCTTCCTTTCAGACATTGAAGGAATTTCTCACTAATGCTCCTATTTTGGTGGTTCCCGAGGGGAATCATGATCTTGTTGTCTACAACGATGCTTGTGGTAGTGGTCTTGGTGCTGTTCTTATGCAGAAGGATCGGGTAGTTGCTTATGCTTCCAGGAAACTGCGTCCGAATGATGTTCGCTATGCCACTCATGATCTTGAGTTAGCCACCATTGTCTTTTCCTTGAAGGTTTGGCAACACTATTTATTGGGCGAGCGCTTCATTCTCTATACCGATCATAAATCCTTGAAGTATTTGTTCACTCAGAAGGAACTCAGTATGAGACAATAGCGTTGGCTCGAGTTTCTTGCTTCCTATGACTTTGATATCCAGTATACCCCTGGTAAGGGTAATCGTGTTGTTGATGCGCTTAGTCGCAAACATTCGGCAGTAGTTTCTATGATGCTTGCCGAATGGGATATTCTTGAGACTCTATCTTTTTATGAAATTCATGATCGAGGTTCATCTTCTGCTTCTCCTATTCTATTGTTTAGTTTGGGAGCTCGACCCATTTTGTTGGATCGTATTGCCGATGCTCAGCGGCATGATCCTGACTTGTTGCATCTTATTCAGCTTTGTGAGTCTGGATCCTGTGATGAGGCATTGGGAAGGCATGAAGCGCGTTGTGGCGAGTTATGTGAGTAATTGCATAACTTGTCAGCGTATTAAGGCCGAACATAAGCGTCCTTCGGGTCTTCTTCAGCCTTTGGAGATTCCATTGTGGAAATGGGATCAGATTTCTATGGATTTCATTGACGGCCTACCTCGTTCGAGATCGGGCCATTCTAGCAATTGGGTTATTGTTGATCGCCTCACTAAGTCTGCTCATTTTATTCCTATTAAGTTTAATAGAACTTCTTCGCTTTTGGCTAAGTTGTATGTCAAGGAAATCGTGAGATTTCACGGTGTTCCTAGTTTTATTATGAGTGACCATGATCCTTTATTCACGAGTCATTTTTGGAAGAGTCTTCAGCAAGCTTTGGGAACAAAGCTTAATTTCAGCATAGCTTATCATCCGCAGTCTGACGGACAGACTGAACGGGTGAATCGTATCTTGGAAGATCATCTCCGTATTTGTATTTTTGATTTTGGTGGTAGTTGGGAGGATCATCTACCTCTTGTAGAGTTCTCCTACAATAATAGTTTTCAGTCTAGAATCGGTATGGCTCCTTTCGAAGCTTTATATGGAAGGCCATGTCGATCACCTTCTTGTTGGTTGGAATCTGAGGAGAAGCATATTCTTGGTCCAGATTTTGTTCGTGATTCTTCTTAGAGGATTGATCTTATTCGGTTGAGAATGAAAGAGGCACAGAGCCACCAGAAGTCCTACGCTAACAAGCGTAGGAAGCCTCTTGATTTCTCAGTTGGTGATCTTGTCTTTGTTCGTGTTTCTCCTTTGAAGGGGGTGATGCGTTTCAGTACGACTGGGAAATTGGCTACTCGCTTTATAGGACCATTTTCTATTACTGAACGTATTGGCCCTGTGGCTTATAGAGTTTCACTTCCAGCTCATTTATCTGGCATTCATGACGTGTTTCACGTGTCTCAACTTCGGAAGTGTCTTCGGGAGTCGGATTCTGTTATTACTTCTCCTGATTTGCAAGAGCTTGAGGTCTCACCGGACTTATCTATTGTACAGCAACTTATTCGCATACTTGACACGGAGGTGCGACACCTTCGAAACAAGGACGTGCCGCTCGTTAAAGTTCAATGGTCCGCTAACCCCAAGGACTGTACTTGGGAGACCAGAGAGTATATCGAACGATCTTATCTGGGTTTTCTATCTTCGTTCGGCAACGGTGAGTTTATCTTTTCATCTCAAGTTTATTTCCTTTTCTTTTGATTGATGTATGTATGTAGTTGTTGCAAATATCGTCTCTAGGAATTGCAGGGATGCAATTTTCTAAGGAGGGGAGATCTGTAACAACCCGCATATTTAACGATTCTATATTTAAATGTTTTATTTAAATATAGCGTCGTTAGTCGGATTTTTGGATCTGAAATGTTACTTTTTGCAAACGGCCAAATTGGGGATCGATGGCGCTTCCATTGGTTCCAAAATGACGTTTGCGATCTTTTTAAGTATAAGCTTTGATATGTTTGGAGTAAGTTGAATTTTGCTACTTTTTCTAGTTGGGTTTGGGTTGGGTTCAGCCCACTAACTAACTAATTAACCCTAACTCAGTCCCTCTTCTCTCCACTCACTTATTTCATTTCATAAAACTTAAGCTAAAAACTTAAAATGGGGGAAGAGAATGGGAATTAGAAATTCCAAGCCCTAGTTTCTTCTTGCAACTTGAATTCTTGCTCCAAAATTAAAGTGAAGCCATTGGTAAGCCTCCTCTTCATCTTCTCCAACTCTTCTCCTCTTCAATTTAAGAGATTTCCTAAACCTAATTTGGGAAATATGTGTTTTATTCTTAGATTGAAGCTTGTAGAGTTGAAGTGAAGAGTAGTTAGTCT
Source organism: Allium cepa (assembly GCA_030765085.1). Classification (NCBI taxonomy): domain Eukaryota; kingdom Viridiplantae; phylum Streptophyta; class Magnoliopsida; order Asparagales; family Amaryllidaceae; genus Allium; species Allium cepa. Next base: position 240,770,851 of record CM060930.1, read on the forward strand.
CCTTCTTGTGTTTGAGCTTCTTCTTCTTTGTTTTGAGATAAAAGGTGAGTTTTAAACTCACATCTACTTCTCTTGATTTATTGATGTTAGGTATGATTTTTATCTCACCTCTATGCTTATATCTATCTTTGATTGTTGGGTATGGATTCCTAACACTTGTTCATATGCACTTGCTTTTGGTTTGGATTGAATTGGCGAATACCCAAATTTTTAGTGTTTGTGTTAAATTCTTTAAAGATCCTAACTTTGATGGTTGAACATGTTTTTGGTAGCGAATCTGAGAGCTAATGGAGCTGGGGTATCTAGTGGCTAAGGCTCCTGTGGGGACCCTATTCCATAAACATAGATTTTTTTTTTGAAATTTATCACTAAACCTCATTTCTGCTACATTTGAATATTTAGATAAATTTCCAAATATTTTTTTCCCAAGACCCTGGATTACTAATATAATCATATCAGTACACAAAACACATAAAGACAATTATATATTTGATGATATATATTTGTTTTCCCTAAATTTTGCTCTACTGCAAAATTTATATTCGGGCATTTATAATACTTATATATATAATACTGCAATGCACAACACCTTTTCTTTTCTAGACTTTCTGCCTAAACAAGTCTATTAACACTAAAATGGCATTTGATTGTACTTATGATAGTTATCAAGTTCTTGTATGAAATAACTTCAAAAATTCACACTTGCAGGCATGAACATTGGGACTGATTCCTACCCACCATTTCAAGTTTGAACAAATAAAGTTATATTACATTTTTCAAATTTATCCTAACACTGACTTGAATACTTGGAGTTTATGTTGAATGTGCTTGGAGTCTTTTTAAGGGTTTCTTGAAGTTTTTTTTTCCTGGAAACACTTACACTTCATGAATTGAAGTGAAATGCTTTCAGACTATAATGGCTTGACCCCCATGGCCATCTAGTCCGGCCATATTGCCACTTTCAAATCCATAATGCTCTTGTTAACACTCTTCTACAAATACTATTCCTCACACAAGCATGATTCTGCCTTATGCAAACTCCTAAGAATTCATCCATTTAAGCCGACAACCAAAAATACAAAATACTTACAGGTTTGCTTCTTTTATAATATTTGTATTTTGAAATCAGATACATGATTGCAATGTTATAATCTCCCCAGAATTCATGTACAAATAGTATCAGTTATCTTCCATGCCTGCATTCATTACTCTAGATTATTTCTTATGCAAAATCTTGCAGTCTCATTCCTCTTAAAGATCAATTACCTTAATTCTTTGGTTTTTCATAAAATTACAAAATAAACTCAGCCAATAAAAATCAGAAATTAACACATACACATATCATATTTATATGGTATGTTCATTCCCTGGTTTCTCCAAATAAGATATGTCATAAAAACAGTAGTTAATCATTTACCATCAATAGTCATTCAAAATAGGTTTTCTTAAGTACATGCTTTTAAACCAATTACACAGAAAACTCCCTACAATTAACTTCAACTACTACTAGTAATCTGACTAACAAAAATCATTACAAAGCATCTGTAAATATAAAACAAGTTTCTTTTATTTATACTAGTAGCTAATGCCTTCTTCATCCATCAAGCCAACTTCACTTTCCTGCAGGCAAATCACTGAGCTGTCCCAATTTTAATGAGACACCCAGATGATTGCAAGGGCAACCAAAAGGGTCAGTTTACACTGGTATGAACTCTAATCAAATTTCATACATATATTCATAATTTTGGTGAACTTGCAATATTTACCTAATCTAGCAGGTTTCAAACTTTGCATATTAGTAGTTAATACCAAACAGTTTCAAAGACACATCCATACATTCAACCAATACTCAGCAAACCATACATCATTCATAATTCCATTTTTAAATAAGTGAACTCAGGTATTATTCTCCCAATTTCACCCAGCTATCAATCAGAGCATCATATTAAAACCTGATTAATTTAACTCCCTGTCTAGATATTCATAACCCAGATTTAAAATTCCATTTCCTATTTATTTTGTGGTCTATAACTCCTTGTCATTTGAACACCATGTATGCATTGTGAAGGAAACTCCCAGGTTATTTAATTCATTCCAACACACAAAGGCCTCAAGGTGCAATTGCACCATGCATATACTTACTCCCACCTGAAGAAAGCAGATCATTGACTAACTCCCAAATGACCAATTTAATTCTTCTTTCATTCATTCATAGGGTTTATTAATTTAATAAATACCCCTCCACTTTCTGCTTATTTTTTTAAGCTTCTATTTATGAATTTAATCACAAAAACTTCCAGTTCATTCATGTTTCAGAAAGGTATATTTACTTTTATACTTTCTGGTCCAGCCCCATATTTTCCATTTTATTTTCCTTATTACAGGAAATGCAACATGCCTATAGTCTTCCTAAAAATAATTTAAGCATCATGATCCTATTATATTACTGTGAATGTATGGATAAGGGTTTTATTAAGGAAATCCCCCAAAGGCCCAGAATTTCTCCTCTGACTTGTGGTATGAATTTAGTACCATGCATCATTATCTAAGAAATAGACATGAGTTAGATCTCTGTCTTGCTGCTTATTTCCTAAATAATTTAGATTCATGCTACGTAATTATGAATCAGAACAAAAGAACTCAAACCATTTTAACTTTGAAAAACCCACATATAGATTAAAAACCCTCAAACAAGAATGCACAAACAAACATCCATCTCGCCCATAACAAATCATTTTAGAGATTTTTAAATGAATCATAACATTATAGGCTGTCTACCAGAGGACTTAATGCCATTGCATAAAAAGATTAATGCTCACCTAGTGTTTTCTTTTATTGTCTTGTTCCTCTGGACAGCAGATCCTTTCAGAGTCTCAAGTTAATGTTTATCTTTTTTTTTTGATCCCGAGATAGTGATGAATATGGTTATGTACAGGCTTTATAAAACCATTCTAGGGTTTAAGAAAATGGGTAATCCCTTTGATACCCCTTTGTTATTCATGCACATATCATATTTTTGTGTGGTCCTTAATTGGAATTGCACACATTTGATTTCCTCAATTAGTTATTTCGGGAATCAAACATTTTAAACACTGCATGCCATTTTCATGACTCCATTTGTTCATGCCATATGCATGTGACCTTTTGTTCATTTTTTTTTAAGTTTAAAGAATCTGTAAACTCCTTGCATTTTCTACCTAGCTACTATCTCCATTCAATCATGTTCACTATCATACATAATTATGTGATGTAAATATCTGTCTCACCATGTTGTTTGTAAGAAATAATTATAAGAAGAAAAATTCATATTTAATCGTGTATTTATTTTCATTCTAGCCTTAATTAAAAACAGCAACTCCTTATACACATTTATGTGATAAAAATCACACATATCAGGCTAATTATTTCTAACATAAATACATAAGTTATTTGATCCTTATAAAACTCCATTTTATTTTATTTTTAAATAAGACAGGAGACACCCCTTATATTAAATATGCGTATTTATATAATTCCTTAGCCATGGAACTATATTCATCATTTTTTAATCACCTTAACTCCTTATTTTTATCAACAGAAACTCCTATGTATATTTTATTTATTTTTATTTTTATTTTGGGGTCATTACATACCCTCCCACTTAATGGAATTATGTCCCCATAATTTCTTCTAATTTCTCCAAATGAAAGCTCTAGTCCAAAATCGGTTTTAACTCCATAACCTCATACTCACATTTTTTTTCTTTTTAAAAGCAAATAGAAAAGAAAAAAAAACATTCAGAAAGCCATCATAAAGCTACTTAAACGTACCTCTCCATCAGAAAACAGATTGGGGTATTTAGCCCTCATTTTGTCTTCAACTTCCCATGTACAATCATTTGTGTCCAAGATCTATTGTATTTTCACCAATTTGATCACCTTGTTTCTCAACCTCTTTTCCTCCTTGGCAACAATCCCTACTGGCTCATTTGCATAGACCAAGTTCTTATGAACTGGAATTTGAGTGGGTGACTCTAGAATTGCTCCTTCATCATGTACCCACTTTCTCAACTGAGAAACATGAAATACTGGATGTACACCACTCAACTCTTCTGGTAACTTAAGCTTATAGGCCATAGTACCAACTCTCCGTATGATTTCATATGGTCCTACAAATCTTGGTGAAAGCTTGCCAGATTTCCCAAACCTGAACACCTTCCTCATTGGTGATACTTTCAGAAAAACATACTCTCCTATTTCAAACTCCATTGGCTTCCTCCTTCTATCTGCATAAGACTTTTGTCTTGATCGTGCTGTCTTCATCCTATGCCTAACTAACTCAATCATGTTGGAAGTTTCCTTAACATGATCTGGCGCCAATATTATACCCTCCCCTACATCCAACCAACAGGCAGGAGACATGCAGGGTCTCCCATACAAGGCTTCAAAGGGAGCCATTCCTATTGTTGACTGATAGCTATTGTTGTAAGTAAATTCTGCCAAATGGATATGATCCTCCCAATTGCCCCCAAAATCAAGCACACATGCTCTTAATAGATCCTCCAATATTTTATTCACTATCTCTGTTTGTCCATCACTTTGAGGATGGTAGGCAGTGCTTAAACAGAGTTGAGTTCCCATTGCTTCTTGGAAGCTCTACCAAAATCTTGATGTGAACAAAGTGTCTCTATAACTTACAATGGTCTTTGGTATACCATGTAACCTTACCACTTTCTTGATAAATAATTGTGCAAGCCTATGTGCATTTCTGTCCGATCTGACAGGGACAAAGTGAGCAGACTTGGTTAATCTATCAACAATTACCAATATACTATCATTACCTTTCCTAGTTCTAGGCAAACCATCTACAAAATCCATGGAAATACTTTCCCATTTCCACTGAGGTACCTCCAAAGGTTGCAACAGGCCAGAGGGTTTTTAATAGTCTGCCTTAATTTGCTGACAAGTCAAACACTTTGCCACATATTTTGCCACTGCTTGTTTCATTCCTGGCCACCAGTAGCTCCTTTCTAAATCATGATACATTTTAGTGCCTCCAGGGTGTATGGTGTACTTTGTTTTGTGATGCTCATTCATGATTTCTTCTTTTAATTCTGCAATGTCTAGTACACATAGCTTTTCATTTTTCCTCAAATATCCCTTGGGGTCTATTTTAAAATTTTCCAACTCAATGTTATTTATTAACATTTCTTTCTTCTCCTTTAAATTTTGATCTTGGTCTTGCATGCCGCCAATTTTCTCCACCAGGTTAGATCTCACTGTGATCAATCCCAGTGTACCATACTCCACCACGTCACCATGCTCTTTATAATTCACTCCATCCTTGCTATATATATCTGCCTCCCCAAGCATTACAAGGTCTTTAAATTCATCGATCATCAAACTTGCCAATCTAATATGATTTCTACTCAAAGCATCTGCCACCCTATTAGCTTTTCCAGTGGTGTACAAAATATCTAAATCATATGGAGCTAGAAATTCTATCCACCTTGCTTGTCTCATATTCAAGTCTTTTTGAGAAAATAAATACTTCAATGCTTGATGATCTGTGAATAATTCAAATTTTGCCCCAAGTAAATAATGCCTCCAAAGTTTTAATGCAAACACTATTGCAGTTAATTCTAAATCATGAGTTGCATATTTGGTCTCATTGGGTTTAAGTTGTCTTGATGCATACGCCAACACCTTGCCATGTTGCATGAGCACTGCACCTAACCCAGATCCACTAGCATCAGTGCATACAACCATTCCTTCATTTTCCTTTGGGATTTGTAAGATAGGAGCCTCCACCAATGCTTGCTTCAATTTCTCAAAGGCTTGGTCACACTGCTCAGTCCACACATATGGTTGGTTTTTCTTTGTTAGCTTGGTCATTGGTGTGGCTATCCTTGGAAAAATCCTTGATGAACCTTCTATAGTACCCTTCCAATCCTAAGAATGATCTCACCTCAGTCACTGTTTAGGGTCTACTCCATGATTGAACTGCAATGACCTTGCTTGGATCCACACTCACCCCTTGCTGTGACACTATGTGTCCCAAAAATTTCACTTCATGTTGTCAAAATGTACACTTTGAATACTTGGCTTTTAATTCATGTTTTCTAAGCCTGGATAATACTAAGTGTAGGTGCATAGCATGTTCATTTTCTAATTTTGAATAAATTAATATGTCATCAATAAATACCAAAACAAATTTATCCAAAAAGACCCTAAAAATTCTATTCATCAAATATACAAAATAGGAGGGAGCATTGGTTAAACCAAATGGCATTACTAGAAATTCATAAAGGACATATCTTGTGTTAAAAGCTGTGTACTCAATGCTTTTCTCTGCAACCTTCATTTGGTGAAATCTAGAGGCTAAATCTAGCCTTGAAAATATTTTAGCTCCATGCAATTGATCAAATAGATCATCTATCCTAGGCAGTGGGTACTTATTCTTAATGGTCACCTTGTTTAAATCCCGATAATCCACACACATCCTCATTGTTCCATCATGCTTCTTGACAAAGAGCAATGGGGAACCCCAACTAGAACTGCTTGATCTTATGAACCCCTTTTCTTCTAATTCTTCTAGTTGGTGTTTTAATTCCACTAACTCTTTTGGACCCATCCTATAAGGCTTCTTAATGATTGGGTTAGTTCCTGGCATTAATTTTATTTTGATTTCAACTGGCCTATTTTGAGGAATTCCCCTTACTTCTCCAAACACATCTATGTATTCATTGACTACTGGGATTTCCTCTATTTTTAATTCCTTTTGAATTTCATTAATACTCCAAATTTTATTAAAACATGTATTCTTTGCTATTTCACTTAGGATTGTAATTCTTTTTCCTCCATTTGTCTCCAAAGAAATAGTTAGATTTTCTAAATTTAAAATTGCTTTTTTTTTTCATTAACCAATCCACCCCCAAAATAATCCCAATACCAGGACAATTTAAAGTATATAGATCTGAATTAAATTCATAACCTCCTATACTTAGTTTCAGACCCACACACTTCATTCCTAACATACAATAACTTCCTATAGGGTTGTATATAGTTAAGGGTTGATCAATAGAAACACAAGCAAGTGCTAACTTCTTTACAATTTCCAGAGATATTAGTGAATATGAGGCACCAGTGTCATATATTACTGATATTTGTTGGGTATTGATTAAAATTATACCTTCAAGTTGCCCAACTTTCCTAGTGTTGTTTGCTGCCAAAGCTCCTACCTTTGTTGTTCTCCTATTAGTCTTTGGGCAATCTTTCTTTAGATGACCCATCTTTCCACAATTATAGCAGCCTCCTCTAGGTATTTTAGGGTCAGGGCATTGGTTACTATAATGTCCAGCTTTTCCACAATTAAAACAATGAGTGAGTTTCTTGCTTTCAGGTGCTACTACTCCTTCCCCCTTCTTAACTCCCTTGCTTGCATTTTTCTTGTCAAAAGGTTGCACTTTGTTCTGACCTCCCTTCTTCTTATTGAGCTTCATGTTCCTGAACTTCTCTCTTGTGGTGTCATGTTGCTCAAATGAGAGAGTTAGATCAATTACTTGATCATAGGTTTTATCCTTGTATGGCAACATTGCTCTCGATAGACTAGGGTTCAAGCCTTGATTGTACCTTACATTCTTTACTTCTGCATTCCCTATCAACACCATTCCATACTTAGATAATGCTTCAAATTTCTGAGTGTACTCATTTACACTCATGCTTCCTTGCCTTAATCTGATAAAGTCTTCTAGCAGTATGGCCTTCGCAGATGCTGGGACACATCTAGCCTCAAGCATGACTTTGAATTCATCCCAAGTGATGTCATTCTCTGGCCTTCCTGCTATCACAACCTCCCACCCATCCAGTGCAATCCCCTTCAACCTTCTTGAAGCTATCTGTCTTTTCCTTTGGTCATTGATTTGCATATCTGTAAAGACTCTCTCCATAGTTCTTATCCAAGTTTGAACACTCATATCTTCTTCAGTACCTTCAAAATCCTTCCCTCCCAAATTGGTGCATGTCTTAAGCAGTTCGGAGAGCTCCTCATGAGGGTTGTCAAGCCTTGGTGCTATTCCATCTTTCAAAGCTCTTACAAAATCTTCCATGCTTATCACAGGTGGCTCACGTGATGGTCCTGCACCTGTGTGATGTCTTGGTCCTACCATAATGTTATAAATATAATTTTTATGTTAGTTTGTTTACCCCCATCATTTTTGGTGTCTTTACTTTGTTTATTTTATTTAAGTGCACTCCGTGCATGTATCACAAACATACATTTTATTTAGACATAAACAAAAGCATCCAATCCCAATGATTCGAACAACGCATTCAAACATCCATATGTATACAATAATATTTACTATGTTATTTAAAACATAGCTCTGATACCAAACTGTGGGAACCCTATTCTATAAACATAGATTTTTTTTTGAAATTTATCACTAAAACTCATTTCTACTACATTTGAATATTTAGATAAATTTCCAAATATTTTTTCCCAAGACCCTGGATTACTAATATAATCATATCAGTACACAAAACACATAAAGACAATTATATATTTGATGATATATATTTGTTTTACCTAAATTTTGCTCTACTGCATAATTTATATTTGGGCATTTATAATACTTATATATATATAATACTGCAATGCATAACACCTTTTCTTTTCTAGACTTTCTGCCTAAACAAGTCTATTAACACTAAAATGGCATTTGATTGTACTTATGATAGTTATCAAGTTCTTGTATGAAATAACTTCAAAAATTTACACTTGCAGGCATGAACATTGGGACTGATTCCTACCCACCATTTCAAGTTTGAACAAATAAAGTTATATTGCATTTTTCAAATTTATCCTAACACTGACTTGAATACTTTGAGTTTATGTTGAATGTGCTTGGAGTCTTTTTAAGGGTTGCTTGGAGTTTTTTTTTTCCTGGAAACACTTACACTTCATGAATTGAAGTGAAATGCTTTCAGACTATAATGGCTTGACCCCCATGGCCATCTAATCCGGCCATATTGCCACTTTCAAACCCATAATGCTCATGTTAACACTCTTCTACAAATACTATTCCTAACACAAGCATGATTCTGCCTTATGCAAACTCCTGGGAATTCATCCATTTAAGCCAACAACCAAAAATACAAAATACTTACAGGTTTGCTTCTTTTATAATATTTGTATTTTGAAATCGGATACATGATTGAAATGTTATAATCTCTCCAGAATTCATGCACAAATAGTATCAGTTATCTACCATGCCTGCATTCATTACTCTAGATTATTTCTTATGCAAAATCTTGCAGGCTCATTCCTCTTAAAGATCAATTACCTTAATACTTTGGTTTTTCATAAAATTACAAAATAAACTCAGGCAATAAAAATCAGAAATTAACACATAAACATATCATATTTATATGGTATGTTCATTCCCTGGTTTCTCCAAATAAGATCTCTCATAAAAACAGTAGTTAATCATTCACCATAAATAGTCATTTAAAATAGGTTTTCTTATGTGCATGCTTTTAAACCAATTACACAGAAAACTCCCTACAATTAACTTCAACTACTACTTGTAATCTGACTAACAAAAATCATTACAAAGCATTTGCAAATATAAAACAAGTTTCTTTTATTTATACTAGTAGCTAATGCCTTCTTCATCCATCAAGCCAACTTCACTTTCCTGCAGGCAAATCACTGAGCTGTCCCAATTTTAATGAGACATCCAGATGATTGCAAGGGCAACCAAAAGGGTCAGTTTACACTGGTATGAACACTAATCAAATTTCATACATATATTCATAATTTTGGTGAACTTGAAATATTTACCTAATCTAGCAGGTTTCAAACTTTGCATATTAGTAGTTAATACCAAACAGTTTCAAAGACACATCCATACATTCAACCAATACTCAGCAAACCATACATCATTCATAGTTCCATTTTTAAATAAGTGAACTCAGATGTTGTTCTCCCAATTTCACCCAGCTATCAATCAGAGCATCATATTAAAACCTGACTAATTTAACTCCCTGTCTAGATATTCATAACCCAGATTTAAAATTCCATTTCCTATTTATTTTGTGGTCTATAACTCCTTGTCAAATGAACACCATGTATGCATTGTGAAGGAAACTCCCAGGTTATTTAATTCATTCTAACACACAAAGGCCTCAGGGTGCAATTGCACCATGCATATACTTACTCCCACCTGAAGCAAGCAGATCATTGACTAACTCCCAAATGACCAATTTAATTCTTCTTTCATTCATTCATAGGGTTTATTAATTTAATAAATACCCTCCAGTTTCGGCTTATTTTTTTAAGCTTCTATTTATGAATTTAATCATAAAAACTTCCAGTTCATTCATGTTTCAGAAAGGTATATTTACTTTTATACTTTCTGGTCCAGCCCCATATTTCCCATTTTATTTTCCTTATTACAGGAAATGCAACATGCCTATAGTCTTCCTAAAAATAATTTAAGCATCATAATCCTATTATATTACTGTGAATGTATGGATAAGGGTTTTATTAAGGAAATCCCCCAAAAGCCCAGAAATTCTCCTCTGACTTGTGGTCTGAATATTTAGTACCATGCTTCATTATCTAAGAAATACACATGAGCTAGATCTCTGTCTTGCTACTTATTTCCTAAATAATTTAGATCCATGCTACATAATTATGAATCAGAACAAAAGTACTCAAACCATTTTAACTTTAAAATCCCACATATAGATTGAAAACCCTCAAACAAGAATGCACAAACAAACATCCACCACACCCATAACAAATCATTTCAGAGATTTTTAAATGAATCATAACATTATAGGATGCCTACTAGAGGACTTAATGCCATTGCATAAAAAGATTAATGTTCACCTAATGTTTTCTTTTATTGTCTTGTTCCTTTGGACAGTAGATCCTTTCAGAGTCTCAAGTTAATGTTTATCTTATTATTATTATTATTATTTTGATCCCGAGAGAGTGATGAATAATGTTATGTACAGGCTTTATAAAACCATTCTAGGGTTTAAGAAAATGGGTAATCCCTTTGGTACCCCTTTGTTATTCATGCACAGATCATATTTTTGTGTTGTCCTTAATTGGAATTGCACACATTTGATTTCTTCAATTAGTTATTTCGGGAATCAAACATTTTAAACACTGCATGCCATTTTCATGACTCCATTTGTTCATGCCATATGCATGTGACCTTTTGTTCATTTTTTTTAAGTTTAAAGAATCTGTAAATCCTTGCATTTTCTACCTAGCCACTATCTCCATTCAATCATGTTCACTATCATACATAATTATGTGATGTAAAAATCTTTCTCACCATGTTGTTTGTAAGAAATAATTATAAGAAGAAAAATTCATATTTAATCCTGTATTTGTTTTCATTCTAGCCTCAATTAAAAACAGCAACTCCTTATACACATTTATGTGATAAAAATCACATATATCATGCTAATTATTTCTAACATAAATACATAAGTTATTTGATCCTTATAAAACTCCATTTTATTTTATTTTTAAATAAGACAGGAGACACCCTTTATTTTAAATATGTGTATTTATATAATTCCTTAGACATGGAACTATATTCATCATTTTTTAATCACCTTAACTCCTTATTTTTATCAACAGAAACTCCTTTGTATATTTTATTTATTTTTATTTTTATTTTGGGGTCATTACAGCTCCTTAGGTCCATTGTTCGACCGGTTGCGTTTTGGAAGAGTTTACATTTGGTTGAGGAAGGGCAAAAACTGCAGAAACTTGCAGTTCGACCGACCATAACCGGGTCAACCGTGACTTAAAGAATAAGATCAATGTGAATTGTCTGGAGTAAATCTACATTCGATCTCAAGAGATAGAGTTTGGAATAATAAAGATATTTGCATCTAAACTAGGGATAGATATGAATCTTTGGTGAATCGATTCTATTGTAAAGGAGTTCACCCCTTTACAAGAAAATTAGAATATTGGTGAGACCGCCAATTCACTATAAAAGATCATTCGAAGTGGAGTTATGGGATACTCCAGAATCAAAAGAAGATGAATAGTGAGGGACAAGAATGGATTTTGGAACCGTAGGAAACGTTCCAAAATTCAAAGGAAACCAAGTCGAAAGAAAATGATTCAAGCTCGAATGAAAGTATTTTGTAATTAAATTTACCATATATTCTAAGTTTTGCCTCAAAGCAAAATCTTTGATACCAACTGTAGCACCCTGATATTTTCAACCATTCGCATCCGCACATGTCGGACTTGAATTGCTCAAAATACCGCGTTGTAAATAAAATTTGGCAAATCTCAGAATATACAGTAAATAAATATAATCACAGATCAAGACACAGAGAGTAAAATAATGCAGTGGAATTAAAAAGATAGTAGTTCATGAAGCTACTATTACAAAGTCTCAAACAAATACATAATGATAGTTTAGAACAACAACAAAGATAGAAATCAAAATACATAGAGGTTCACTAATACATCAAATAAACCAGAACAGCTGAAACTGAACTAGATAAAGCAGATAGACAGGTAAGTTCTCCAGCAATGACCAGCTCCAGAAAAGAATCCAAAGCTGTAAATACTCAGACTGACCCGAGAGTAAAGCAAAACACAAAAAACTCGAGTCAGGACAATATATACTTATATAATATAAACCAACACAAATGAACTATAATAAGGTACAAGTAACTTAAAGGATGTCTGGGACCGCCCATCCTCTAAGGATCTTTAAAACTATTTACTATGTACTAATATTGCACTATTATAATAATGTCATCAGTAAAATAAACTTACTTTTTCATAGCATCAAAGGATTACTCATATAGCCCCAGACACGTAATAGTCCTAGTAGTCCATCTAATATTTGCATATCTCCTGATCGGGAGACTAGGAGAAGATACGCATGGGCTACGGAAGAAAACCAAAATCGTAGTAAAGGCTCGATAGGGTAGGTGACACGACACACAAGGCAATGCCAGGGTAGATATACCAATTACAACACTCGAGCTGGTGGTAACGCAGCAGCCACATACGCCCACCTCGGAACACATTCCCAAAATTTAAGGGGCGCCTAAACAATCACAAAAGCAACAGAATGCTATCGAAGAAATGCGTTCGACCAAAGGTGCGACCTCAATTGGCCTGAGACCGCTCCTATTTCTACCACGTTATGCCAACTCACGGCAGTTGGGTCCACGTAACATACCTCAAGAACGTCGCCACCATCCTACTTCATTCTGGAATCTCCACCGCGTACACAGTTGTCAAAGTGGTTTTCGGTATCGACAGAGAGTATGCCAGATATCTGATCCCGGTCTCTTTGCCAACTAATCGTTATTATAACCCATGGTTATAATTTTAAAATAATATTTTGTACCTAAATGAAATATCATTTCAAATCCAAACCTTTATCAAAATAAAGGTTAAATCATTTCCAAATCATTTCAATATATTAAGATATAATACCTTTCCAAAACTTCCTTTCAAATCAATTTAATATATCAAAATCATATCTTTCCAAAAGTTCATTACAAGTCCTTTTAATATCAAAATATCATTTTCAAAGATAGTTTATACTTCGAAATCAAAACCATTTTATTTCAAAGCTTTATTCATCTCAGACACAATATCATTTCTATTTCAACATATATTCACTTTACAAAATAGTTTAGACTTTCAAAGTTATAACTCTTTCGAAACCAAAACATTTGAAATAATTACATTTTGAAAATCACAACATTTTGAAATCATGCATTTGAAATCATCCTTTAATTCTTTACATTTTACAAATTTATTTAATTAAACTAAAATTTCAGCTTTTCAATTTAATTTAATTCAAACCATCAGTTTCAACTCAATTCAGTTTTCTAAAAAACCATTTCAAATGTTATCAATTTCAAAAATAGTTTTAATCCACAAAATATAATATTCAATCTTTAGTATATTTCAAAGCTTAAATATCCCACATTTCATAAATCCAATATCATTTAAATAAACTCAAATAATATATACTTTAAATATTCATTTATCAAATAAATTAAATAATCAAAAATCAAATATCATTTCAAATCAATTTAAAAATATCAAATATTATTCAAATCATCAATCTTTCTTATTTAAATACCATTTGAATCACAATCATTTTATTTAGAAATTAATTACCATTTTCAAACATACATTTCGAAGGAGCTTATATTTAAAGATTAAATCTTTCCAATTAAAACAATAAACTCAATTCCTTATATTTAATAATTAAATATTAAATTTCCAAAGCTTTTAATCTTTTTCCAAAGATTATTCTCATTAAAATTTAATAAAACAAAAAATTCAGTTTCCGTAGCACTTATAAAATGCTACGTAAAGTTATAGTTTAAAACAGTTCATTTAACAAAAGACAACATTTTAATGCGGTAATAGATTTCCTATAAGTTTTCAAATAAACTTAAATGTTAAATTTAACCACAATAGCACTTACAAAGTGTATAATAGCCTTTATTTCAAATTAACTTTTAGTTCATTTAAAACAACTACAACATTTGCAAAATGATGTAATATCTTTTACATTACATTTCAAAACTGCTATCAAATCAAATTCAAAGTTTTAATTACCATTTCACAAACAATTAACTTTTAATATAAATCATTTAACTTATAAAATCATACATTTCACATTTTAAAATCATCATTTCAATACTCTTATTTTTATGATTTTTATAAAGTTAAATTTCATCCAAAAATCAAATTTTAACATATTTCTTATTTAAATTCAAGTATTAAATTCCATTTATTTAATTAAATCATTAAGTTAACAATTTAGTTAAAATTTACAAATTATAACTTATTTCCATTTATTTTACTTAATTAAAATTTCACTTTAACCAAAATTCAAAATTTACTAAATTAAGTTATATTTCAAAATTTAGCTCAAACATTCGTTTATTTAACCTTTTAACTTATTCAAAAATCATTATAATTTTTAAAATCATTTAAAATACATTTTTAAATCAAAGTATTATGTTTTTTTTACTTTACATAATTTCCTTTTAAAACAAAACATAAATTCCAAAATTTACTTATAGTTCAAATTCTACTTTACCGTTTACTTAATTCATTATTTAATTTATAGAAAATCACTAATATTTCTATAAAAATCATTTTTAATTAAATTTAAATCAGTATTATAAATTTTACATTTTAAATATTTTTAAAATATTTCATAAAAATATTATATAAACCACGGGTCTGTATATAGTTTTCTAACGTAGGTCAAGTGATACAGAAATATATCATTTCAATCCGCAGTTTACAAAGAAAACCCGGGTTCTATCATTTCAAACCCGTAGTCCCAAGTAAAATGAATGAATTTAAAACCGCTCAGGCCTATCATTTCAGCCCATAACAATTTTCCCTAATTCTAAAGTCCGTTCGGGTATGTATCATTTCAACCCATAGTGATTCTAATCTACAGGGAACTTATAATGGTGATAACTGATAGAAATAACATAATAGCATAAAATAACAGTGATATATGATATAACAGGTGTAATAACAAGTGTGAACAACATATGATAGAATTATAGCAGGTATAATAGGATGATATGCATTACAGATTCAAGCGATGTCAGTTTATCACTACATAAGTACATATTAGTCTGGTGAGATTTACTCACATGTTCAAAGCTGGAGATCGACACCGAAGCACAGATACCGACAAAACAAAGGCACGAAACTACGGACAAGACTAGAGAGTGGAGAACCAAAGCTATATCCCTTGAAAACAATTACACAAACAATACAATGCATACATAAGTTACAACGCACATTTATCATCAAACAACATATAATTCAACACCGAAAACCATAACCATTTTCATTGCACTTGCTCTCTACCTCAGGTACTTCAGTTATGCAGTGACTAAGCTTAGCTAACACAGGGAATTGGGTCTAGTTTGGGTGTGCAAAGGGTCGGCCTACACATGGGTTTGAAGGTGGTTGTGATCTAGGTGCATAACTAGGTGTATAAGGCTAAAAACCATCACATATACGCTATATTATGGTTCGGCCAGAGGACATTTGGGCTCAGCCTGACGCTCGGGTGGTGGAGGGTGGTGTGGAAGAGGGTGGAGGTCAGGTCAGAGGTGGTAGTGGTGTAGGTTGTGGCGGCAAAAGGTGGTAGAAGGAGGAGATGACAATTCTAGACTAGGCTTGGCAACATATGACGGTTAGTGATAGTTTAGGTGGATTTTTGTGATGATCTTTACCTTGGATTGGCTCGGCCAGAAATGGAGACGTACTAGGATGGGTGATGGTCATAGGAAGGGGGTAGTGTTGGCCAGCCAAAGCTTGGAGGTGGAGGAACAAAGCTACGAAGGTAGAGAGCATATGCAAAAATCAATGGAAAACATAGAAAAACTGGAAAAGAAAGACGGATTTTTACCCAATCTCTCATCAACTATGGCCGAGAGTTTTTTCTTGAGAAATGGATGAAATTTGCGTGAAAAAGAGAAGAGAATGCAGCTGAAAAGAACAGAGAAAGGTACGGCAAAAAATCATAAAGAGAGGAGTTGAGAAAATGAAAGGTCGGGAGATGAAAAGGCTTAGGAATTTCAAAAGTTTAAAACTCTTCAAATTTCGTCTATTTTCTTTTTAAATTTTATATAACTGAAATATACATACATATATATATATTAAGATAAAATACGAAAATTTAATAGATAAACAAAAATAAATTAATTAATTATTAATTATATAATTTAATTAAATAAAATACCAAAATTGCAACTAGTCTTGAAAATATGAAAAATAAATGCAATGAACTTTGGAAAAATTTTAAGTACTTGAAGAGTATTTATAAATAAAAATAAGAACACAAAATAAATATGAATCCGCAAAAATAAATAAATAAATTTTAATTAAATAAAGTTTAAATGAAGATAATAGCAGAAAAATGGAAACTAGGCTTAATAAATTGAAATAAATTCAGATAAACTTTAGAAAAATTATATTATCATTTTAATAATATTGAGAGACAAAAATATACATAAAATAACATATTAACATATATTAAAATAAAATATAACAATGAAAATATAATTTATATAATTTAAAATAGACAAAATTGATAAATAAAACAAATTATACTCAAAATTGAAATGTACATAACTGTTGCAGTTTAACTCTGTTTTCAACGAAACGAAAAGCAGTGTTCAAGAAATTTCATCTATCTTCATAATAGTAGATAAAATTTAAGATTTAAAATAATTAAATTTGAAGTTTAAAAGTCAAAGTTTGAACAGTTTGACTGGAAATTCACTTTACAGTAAAATATTCAAATTATACTAGTTTGAACTATAAATCACTTAATAATCAACATTTATATTTAAAAAAGAAATGTTTGACATAAAAAATTAAAATAATTTAAAAATAAAAGAAAGTCAAAGTTAAAATATATGTAAAAATCTAGGGTTGTTACATGTACACGGTGGAGATTCTAAAATGAAGTAGGATGGTGGCGACGATCATATTGAGGTATGAATGTGGACCCAACTCCTGTGAGTTGGCTTAAGGTAGCTAAAACAGGAGCGATCTCGGGCCAAGTGAGGTCATTCCTTCGATTGGACACACTTCTTCGATACTATACTCTTCTTGTGATTGATTTGATGGCCATCCTCCGATTTTGATTGGGAGTGTGTTCCGAGGTGGGCGTAGTGGATGCTACGTTACCACTAGCCCATATGCGTAAGTAGTATATCTATCCTGACATTGCCTTGTATGCCGTGTCACCTACCATACCGAGCTTTACTACGAGTTTCTATTTGTGTAGTACCTATGGAGTATCTTCTCGTAGTCTCCCGATCAGGAGATACGCAGGTACTATATAGACTATTGGCATTATTTTTTGTTATTGGGAATATTGGGTCACTCCTTTATGCTATTAAAAAGTAAGTTTATTTTACTATTAGACACTATTCTAATCGCGAAATATTACTACATAGCAGATAGTTTAAAGGATCCTTAAAGGATGGGTTATCCCAAGCATCCTTTAAGTTACAGATGCATTTTGTTACTATTCACTTGAGTTGATTTACAATTCATAAGTATTTATGTCCTGACTCGAGTGTTTTGTGTTTTGCTTTATGCTCGGGTCAGACTGAGTGATTCAGCATTCAAGGCTCACCTTCGGAGTTGGAGCTCTGCTTGAAGATCGAGCCATCTGTTTTGCTTTCAGTATGTAGTGATTCCAGTGATGTATTCTGATTTGTATCTTATGTATCTTGTTACTCTTCTGTTGTATCTTGTTTAACTCTGATGTATCTTATATATATATATTAGCTTCATGAACAACTACTATCTCTTTTACTTACGCTGCATTATTAAATACTCCATGTCTGTGATATGTGATTATTTATTTACCGTATATTTTGAAATTTGCCAAATTTTTATTTAAAACGCGGTATTTTAAGCAATTCAAGTCCAATATATGTGGATGCGAATGGTTGAAAATATCGGGTCATTACAGTTGGTATCGGAGCTTTGGCTCTAGGCAAACTTAGCATATAAAGTAAATTTATTTACAGGATCACTTTCGTTCGAGTTTGAATCTCTTCCTCTTTGATTCGAATTTCCTTTGAATTTTGGGACGTTCCCTGCGGTTCCAAAATCCATTCTTGTCCCACACTATTCGTCTTCTTTTGATTCTGGAGTATCCTATAACTCCACTTCAAATAGTCTTTATAATGAGTCAACGGTCTCGCCAATCTCAAAATGATTTGTAAAGGGATGAGACTCCTTTACAACAACATCGATTGACCATAGATTTTATATCCTTGGGTTAGCTGCTAGTATCTCTTATTATTCCGAACTCTATCTCTTGAGACCGAATGTAGATTTACCCCAAAAAATCCACATCGATCTTATTCTTTAAGTCACGGATGACCCGGTTAAGGTTGCCCGCGATTTATTTAAACTTATCCATCTCCCTATTTTATTATCTAATCATATTGTCTTTTGTTTCCAACTTATTTTCAAAACATTTTTGAACTGTACTTGTAAAACTACATTTAATGTTTGTTTTATATTATGTTGTTTGAGGTGTTGATGTTGATTTTGGTTTCCGATCGACTCGTTCGATCAACGCTATCGATAGGATTACCAAAACACTTGAACAAAGCAAACTGACACAATATAGTTTTTCAAATTTAGTAATGAAATATATTTTGTAACTATATTATAAAAAATTTCTGGATCTTCATAGAATTGGCTGTTAAGAAATAATATTTAATTTTACATATCATTATCTCTTGTTTCATATATAAATAATTGAACTATAAAATATGGTTATAAGTTTATTTGGAAATTTAAAATGAATTTAAAACAAGAATTTGAGAATTTAATTTCCGATGGTTTCAAACCTTGTGTGTAAAGTTTTAAAAGAATATATTATTTAAAGTATTTTCGAATAGAAATTTGTTTCCAAAGAATTTTAAAGTTTAAAATTAGTGCCTTCTCTTTGCCGTTGGAAAATAACTTCGGTGATGACTACAGCATCATCGACTTTCATTTTCAAGTTTCAAAGTGAAGAGACCGTTCTGTACTCTTACTATAGTTTTGTTTTGGGGAATTTAATCGATTTGAATTTCTAAAATAAGACTGGATTAATAACATATCCTGATATATGATTTAAATTTGAATGGATATATATAGCATATGTGCATTTATTTATCTGTAAATAGTTTGGATTTATCGAAAATTTAATTACTAAACTTTATCTTGAAAGATAATTTCAAGTATAATTTCAAGATTTGAATAAATATTCAAGCTTGAAATGATTGAATTAGAATGTTTTATTTGTATAATACACAATTTCATTCCATTATAACTTACCTTTATTTTTAGAAGTTAACAATGTTATTAGATAATATACAATATAAAAGGATTTTTATAAATAAAATTTGAGCGGTTATAATAAATGTTATACACTTAAATTTTAGTTATAAAAAGGTTAACAGAGGTAAATAGAGAAATAAAGTAATGGAATAATTTTCAACATAAAATGATGTTAAAGGAACTAAGAATAAATTAAAGTAGTTATAATAAGTTTAAATATATTTAACATAGGTGATAAATTATATTGAGAGGAACAAATTTAATTTTAATTAGGAATAAAGAAGAATTAAATTTATTGAGTACATTATAACAGAATAAATGATTTTGTTTCAAATCCATGATTTTTGAAATTGTTAATTTTTGATAATTAGATGATAAGATAATGAAATTAGGGATAGTTAAGATTTATTTAACTTACGTAAAATTAATTATCGATTTAAGTTAAAATTTTCATGGTTTTTAGACTTATTATCTTATTTTGTTTTTCAAACTATCTTTTGGTTGTCCTTATTTTCCTTATCTTGCTATAGAATGGGAAAGTTATTGCTTATACCAGTCTGTTCAGAAATCTTCCTATAATCTTTGGTACTCATTTTGGATCTGAGCACAACTTGCCATCCACAGACCATTGGTCAAGCGGAAAGAGTGAATAAGGTTGTAGAGGATCTTTTTCGTGCTTGTGCTCTTGATTCTGGAGGATCTTGGGAAGATCATCTCCACCTTGTTAAACTTACCTATAACAATAGTTATCGGGTATAATTTCAATCTTCTTGTCATCTTGTCTTAATTTTATTTCATTCTATCTTTTTCTGTGTTTTCCCATACCTCATTCCTTTTTAGGGACGAAACGTTTTGAGTGGGGGAGAGTGTAACAACCCTATATTTTGTAATTATTTTTAATTGAATTTCCTGATTTAAAAACTTTATTTTATTTACTAAAGTGAATAAATTTTGTCATTTTAAAAATAAATTTTTATTTGGATGTGAATTATAATTCCAAACATTAATAAATAGAATATTTTCTAGAAATATGAATTTTGGTCAATATGGTCAAACCATGACTTTTAATTTAAAAAGATTAAATTTTTGAATTTTATCTTTTATTATGAAAGTAGATAAATTTCAAGTATACTGCTTTTCGTTTCGTCGAAATCTGATTAATATTGTGAAAGTTGTGCTTTTTACACTATTGTATGTAAATTGTTGTATTTAACAAAATTGTTTATTTTAATTTGTATAAATAATATTTTTGTTTTCCATGTCATGTTCTAATTTATGTTTCATGTGTTACATGAAATGTTATGTATATATATTTTATTTTTAAAACATTTTAAAAAGTGTAGTTAAATTTTCCAATGTCAGTTGTATTTTGTTTACAATTTTAAATTCAAGTTTCAATTAAATAAAGTATTTTCTTTATTTATTTTCTATTTTCCTTAGACACTATTTTATTTTAATTTCCACTTTATTTTGTTCAGCATTTTATTTTATTTACTTGATTTTTATTTGTTTAAAGTGAACTATTAAAATTAGAAATTCGAAGAGACTTTTTGCTTTTTAACTTGTGGCCTTTCATTTGCTTGCCTCTTCCATTTCCTAGTGACTTTCCACTTTCGCTCACCTTTAGCCGTGCACTTTCTATGTGTTTTCACGTGGAATACTTCCTCATTTTTCAGTTCTCATGGCCACTTCATTTTGAGAAAAATATTGTTAGTTAATGGCTTCTTCTTATCATGTTTTATTCTTCATTTTTTTTAATTGTCTTTGCCTTGCTCTCTCTAGTTTTGCTCGGCCACGACCACCACCATCTCCTCCTCATCATCCACTGCCAAACACCTACCCTTAGATCAGATCTGGCCGTGACAATAGCATGAGCAAAACACCTCAAAACTTGGCTAAAAACTCCACAAAACCATGCATAGCCTACCTATATGTCACCACCACTTCCATTTTTTCCCTCGGCCACCTCCCCTAGCTCCACCACTATCATGACCTGACCCCTGACCATCGGCCTCTGCTCTGACCTGACCTGAACCATGCAGGGCCGAGCCCTAAAAGGATCACCAAGCCGAGCCTACATGCTCCAAAACTCTACCTAGTGGCCTTGCCCCTTTGTATTCTTCATGTTGTAACTCATACCTCTTCACATCCCACTTTTTCCCTTCTTTTTGCTGACCATTGGATGAGCATTTCAGGTCTAGACCTGATCATGGTCGAGCCCAAGACCATTCATGGCCGGGCAAACAAGGAGTTGTGGTCAAGCATTTTTGATCTAAAGCATGGTTAAGCCATTTGTCTCTTTGTTTATTCTAATTTCCGTTTTGTTTCACTTGATATTTGTGTATATATATACATTTCTTTGTTTAATTGTTGTATACAAGATCAATATCAAGGCTCTCCATCGATTCAAATCTAATCGTGCTTTTCGTGCCTATGGAATCGTTCTTGTGTGTTGTTCTGGTTTCTAGCTTTGGTAAAGGTGAGTCCGTCTCACTCTGATATTGTTACTTATGAAATAGTAAATGGATGACAAGTGATTAGTAATTAAAATGTTATGCAAGTTAATGATGATTATATGTTATGTTATTCCATGTTATTACCATTTTAACATTGTTAATTATCACCTGACATATTTTAAACGATAGTATTTTTGTGACATTGACATGTTAGTATAATTGTTTATATTGTTTATGCATACGTTCACCGTGCAAGTTCCCTGTTAGAATAGAATCACTATGGGTTGAAACGATATATACTCGAATGGACATAAGAATAGGGAAAAATCATTATGAGCTGAAATGATAAGCTCAAGTGATTTTTATTGTATTTTATTTGACTTGGGATTGTGGGTTTGAAATGATAGAACCTGGCTTTCTTTTTAAACTGCGGATCGAAATGATACATATCCGTATCATTTGACCTAGGTTAGAAAATTATATATACATACCCCATGGTATATTTTTAAATGATTTTTATATAGATATGTATTTTTAAAGTGTGAAATTTTGATTTAAAAACACGTATTTTATGGTTTTAAGATAGCTAAATATTAAGTTTTGAATCTGTGAATTTAAGTATGTAAATTTTAAGTAAATGTGATTTTTGACTTTAAATTTTATTTTTAAAATGTAAGTAAATAATGGAAATGAAATTTAAAGTTTTGAAATGATATTTGAAGTAAATTGTTAAGCTTTGTTAAATTAATAGGTTAAGAAACGGTTAAATTTTGACTTAACAAATGAATTGGGTTTTAAATTGGATATTTAATTATAAAACTTTGTTGTGATAAATCATATGTCAAAATTATTTAAATGTGAAATATTCATGCCGAAAAATATGATTTATAAGTTTAAATAACAAAAAATTGAAGTTTTATTGTTTTTGAAAAGTTATAATAAAATCTAGAATTTTATTAATAGCATTTCCAAAAAATGTTGTGGTCCTATGACAGCATTTTTAAGTGCTGTTGTTTTTGAATGTAACTATGTTTGAAATAATTAAATATCTCTTACAGTATTTTATAAATGTTGTTGTTCCTGAACTAAACCATTTTGGAAACTAAATGCCTACTGTAGCACTTTATAAATGTCGTTATTGCTAAATTTAACAATGTTTTGAAATAGAATGGATTTTACACTGTTTTGAGTTATGTTTTAAAGTGTTAAATGATTTAACTTTTGGAAATTTATTAGTTGTAAAATTTAAGGAGTTTTGAATATATTTTAATATTTAAATTTGCATTCAAAGGAGTTTAAATTGAATTTGAATTTAAATATGTTTACTATGTTATGCGTTAATTGGAATGAAATGAAACGAGATAAATGAATTTTTGAATGGAATTTTTGAGATGTGTTTTGAATGATATTTGAAATAATAAATAAACACTATGCCATAGATGGCCTATTGCAACGAAAATACAAGATATTGTAGCTGATGTGTTTTGAAATGATATTTGAAATAATAAATAAACACTACGCCATAGATGGCCTATTGCAACGAAAATACAAGATATTGCTAGCTACAATGTAACGATAGCTATGCTGATTTTTGTCTATTACAACATTAGCTTCAGGATGTTAGCACAGATATCAACATAATGTTGCAGTAGCTATAGACTTATAAAAATATTTTAAAAAATGAGTGCGAGCTGAAAAAAATCCAGGCTGAAATAATTTTTAACGCAGGAAGGAAAAACAAAGCGACAAAAGTTAACAAAATATTGAAGGGTTTCACTCAAACACTTAACAAAATACGTACCCCGCCGCTCGACCTCTCAAACACTCAAACACTCTGAGATTTCAATTAGCTCTGAAATTAGGGCTTTTGAAAATTGAAGTTGCCTACTTTAGTATCTCGATCGAATGTTGATTTACGTCCCTTAGCTTTGTCGATCGATCGATGGTTTCATCTCTTTGCACTCGTTCACGGCTGCTTCAATTTTGGTCGAGTTCAATTGTGATTCTGGTATGTAATTTATTCCTTTTGCTTTGCTGGTTTAATGCTTAAACTTGATTTGGTTCGAGTTATTGATTTAATGTTCTCTGTTAGCTTGAACTCGAATGATTAAATTTGTCGATGATGTTAATGTTTATATAGGGTTCGAATGCCTATATTTCCGTTCATCTGGAATTAATTTGATTTTGTCAAATCTTTTGCTTGGCCGCTTGATTATTCTTGAATGACTGCGATGATTTCTAAATTGTTCAATTTCGTATATATTTTGCTTGGTTGTAATGGCTTTGACCTTGGCTTTCCTTGGTCATTACGGCTTTGATTTTGTGGCATTCAAACTTGACTTTGTTTTGATAAATTACTTCTTCAATTTTTGACCCATGGCTTCTTCTCCGTTTTGATTTTGGCCTCTATGAAATTGCTGCTTCGAATTCTTTATTCAATTCTAGCCTTGACCCCCTTGGCTCTGACTTGTTGCTAAACTTTGGCATTGCATGTATATAATTTGGTTTGAGTCATGTTCATGTCACATATGTTGTTGAGTTTGTGGTCATCCTATTTTGTCTGGATTGTGTATATTTGTGCACTTGTTTGCTTCCTTGACCTATTTCATGTCTGGTATGTGCATTGTGAAGCCCGGTTTACTAGTGCATCCCTTGAACTTGTTGACATGTGCATTTCCTTTGTACTTGAGCATAACATATTGAACTGGTCTGGTGCTGTTTCATGTTGCCACCTCTATTTCCTTTGGTTTCATGTTGTAGCTGTACATTTGGTTACATTCTTGGTCGAAACTGGTGCTTGACACTTGGAGTCTTCTCTCTGGCCATTCTTTGGCCTCTGACCTGATTTATTTGACTTGGTTGTTCTGGTGGTGCACTTGTAATATTTGCAGTTTTGGGTCGGGTATGTTCATACTACTTTAATCTTCTGTTGCACTTAGTATCACTTGTTTGTAGTTGAACTGGTCGAGACCGGTGTATTGATTTATGATGGTTTTGGCCATTTGCACCTGTGTTGAATCCATATTATAGCTCGGGTCTGACCTCTACTCGTTTCGTGACTTTATTTGTGTTGCACTTGAGTCGAAGCCGGCTTTTCTTTTGGGTTTAACCTGTGCTCACCTGTCCCTGTAGATCTATTAAGTGTATATCGGTGTGTACGGCCTTGTGGCTGTATTGTGACACACTGTGCATGTCACATTGTTCGTGTATGATGAATTCAAATTTTAATGATGACGAACAACCCAAATAACTGAGGCCAATATTATTTTCAAAATCCACATTTTATTTTATATTGCAAAAATATTTTCTTTTAAATTTTACTGCGTTAGTGTTTATTTTGCATATTGCTCAGATGCTGGATTCTATCTGGAATGAAGTTGAAGATAAATACGAGTGTGAGTGATATGTAGTGAGGTGCAAATGTAAATGTGAATTGTTTTGTAATCAAATTTGTATTGTAATTAAAATTGTATATATATAGTAAGAGTTTGAAATTTGTACTATTCAAAAAATTTAATAAATATTTGTTTGAATAAAATTTCTGTTTGAATTCAAATTCTGTGTTATTTATTTCATTCAGCAAATATTTATTTAATTTTGTGAAAAAATAAAATAGTACAATAAAAAATACATTTAAGTGAATGTATATATGTTTATTATCATCAAACAAAAATCATATACTCGCATATTCAACAGTGGGCCCACATGTTGGGGCCCAGATTGTGGGGCCGACTTTTTAGTAAATTTGGTACCTGTGGCAACAACAGAACCGATGTTGCCCTAGGGCCACAAAGATGTTGCCTTTGACTCTAGGGAAACGCGGCAAAATGCATCACCGAGAAAGTGTTGCCTTTGCCCTTTTTTAGCCTACAGCAACATTTTTTGGCACTTCCTGCATCACTTCTTGAGTGTTGTAGTATGCAATCTATGGCGTAGTGAAATGATATATCTGATCTAAAATGATATTTAAATTGAATATTTGAATTTGAGAATGATAATGAATTTATAAAGGATTTGCAAGGAAATGATTTTTGTAATGGTTCAAAAATGATATGAGCTTTATTTTGATAAAGAATGTGAATTTGTAATGATATATGAAGTTTATACTTGTATGAAAGGTTATTTAGTCTACATGTAATTTGGGTTTATTTAAATGATATTTAGTTTATTAATTAAATATTTCAAACAAAATATTTGTAAATTGAATTAAGATATGTAAATGAAATATAAAAATTTATATTTGAAATGTGGGCAATTAAAGTTTTGAAATATATTAAAAGTTGAATAGTTTATTTTGTGGATCAAATCTGTATTTGAAATTTATATGATTTGAAATGGTTTGTTGGGAAACTGAAATTTAATTGAAACCGAGGGTTTGAATTGAATAAAATTGAAAATTTGAGAATTTGGGTTGATTTGAATAAATTTGAAAAAATGTATAGAATTAAAGAAAGGTGTCGTGATTCAAATGAATGATTTCGAAATTTTATGATTTTCAAAGGGTAATGATTTCAAGTATTTTGGTTTCGAAGTATAAACTATTTTAAAATGGATATATTTTTGAAATAAAAATGGTTTTGGTTTCGAAGTATAAACTATTTTGAAAGGAATATAGTTTTGAAATAAATGATTGGATTTTTGAAGTATAAACTATTTTGAAATGACCATGGCATTATAACAACGATTGGTTGTTAAAGAGACCGGGATCGGAAGTTGTCATACTCTCTGCCCAACTCCAAAAACCACTTTAACAACTGTGTACGCGGTGGAGATTCCAGATTGAAGTAGGATGGTGGCGACGATCCTATTATGGTATGAATGTGGACCCGACTCCCATGAGTTGGCTTAAGGTGGCTAAAACCAGAGCGATCTCAGGCCAAGCGAGGTCATTCCTTCGATCGGACACACTTCTTTAATACCATTCTATTACTTTGTGATTGCTTTGGTGGCCACCCTTCGATTTTGATTTGGGAGTGTGTTTCGAGGTTGGCATAGTAGCTGCAACGTTACCACCAGCCCGTGTGCGTAAGTGGTATATCTGCACTGGCATTGCCTAGTTATGCTGTGTCACCTACCATAGCGAGCTTTACTACGAGTTTTTGGTTTTCTCCCATAGCCCATGGAGTATTTAGGTATCCTCCCGATCTGGCGGTATGTTGATACTGGATGGACAACTGAGACTATTACGTGTTAAGGGCTACATGGGTGACCCTTTAATGCTATTAAAAAGTAAGTTTATTTTACTATCGACATTATTATAATAGCGAATATTACTACATAGTAAATAGTTTAACGGATCCTTAAAGGATGGGCGATCCCAAGCATCCTTTAAGTTATTGATGCATTTTTGTTAATGTTCACTTGAGTATTTTACAGTTCATAAGTATGTATGTCCTGACTCGAGTGTTTTGTGTTTTGCTTCACGCTCGGGTAAGACTAATGATTCAGTATTCAAGACTCACCCTCGGAGTTGGAGCTTTGCTTGAAGATCCAGCCATTTATTTTACTTTCAGTACCCAGTGATTCTAGAGATGTATTCTGATTTGTACCTGATGTATCTTGTTACTCTTCTGTTGTATCTTGTTTAACTCTACTGTATCTTATATATATAGTAGCTTCATGAACTACTATTTCTTTGCTTCTGCTACATTATTATTTACTTTATGTCTGTGATTATGTGATTATTTATTGACTTTGTATGATGAGATTGCCAAATTTAAATTAACAATTTGGTATTTTGAGAAATTCAAGTTCGACATGCGTGGATGCAAATGGTACAAAATATCGGGTCATTACATGTGGTATCAGAGCTTTGGCTCTAGGCAAACTTAGCATATAGAGTAAATTTATTAACAGAATCACTTTCGTTCAAGTTTGTATCTCTTTCTCTTTGATTTGAATTTCCTTTGAATTTTGGAACCTAAGGTTCCAAAATCCATTCTTGTCCCTCACCATTCGTCTTCTTTTGATTCTGGAGTATCTCATAACTCCACTTCGAATGATCTTTATAATGAGTCGGCGGTCTCTCCAATCTCAAACTGATATGTAAAGGGGTGAAACTCCTTTACAACATCATTGACTCATCAGAGATTTTTATATCCTGGGATTTTTATATCCTCGGTTTAGATGCTAGTATCTCTTATTATTCCAAACTCTATCTCTTGAGAACGAATGTTGATTTACCCCTGAAAATCCACATCAATCTTATTCGTTAAGTCACGGTTGACCCAGTTAGGATTGCCCGCGATTTATATAATCTTATCCATCTCCCTTTTTGTTATTTAATCATCTTGTCTTTTGTTTCCAACCTAACTTCAAAACATTTTAGAATTGTACTTGTAAATCTATATTTAATGTTTTGTTTTATATCGTGTTGTTTGAGTTGTTGATGTTGATTTGGGTTTCTGATCGATTCTCTGATCAACGCTATCGACAAGACTTTCAAAACACTTGAACACAGCAAACTGACACAATATGGTTTTTCAAATTTAGTAATGAAATAAATTTTGTAATTATATTATAATTTTTTTTGGATTTTTATTGAATTGGTTGGTAATAATTAATATTTGATTCTATATATCATTATCTCTTGTTTCATATATATATAATTGAACTATAAAACATGGTTATAAATTTATTTGGAAAATTAAAATGAATTTAAAACAAGTGTTTGAGAATTTAATTTTCCATGGTTTCACACCTTGTGTTTAAAGTTTTAAAGGATATATTATTTAAAGTATTTTCGAATAGGAATTTGTTTCTAAAGAATTTTAAAGTTTAAAATTAGTGCTCTTCTCTTTGTCGCTGGAAAATAGCTTCAGTGATTACTGCAGCATCGTCGGCATTCATTTTTGAGTTTCGAAGTGAAGAGACCGTTCTGTAGTCTTGCTACAGTTTTGTTTTGGGAAATTTAATTCATTTGAATTTCTAAATAAGACTGGATTTATTTTGATATTATATTTTGTGCATAGTGGAAAACATTTCGAACTTATGCCTACTATAACTGCCATGTTCAATAGCAGGTTACCACCACATTCCATGGCTGGTTATACAACTAAAACCATACAAGGCTTGTATTGTTTATTTGGATTTTCCAACAAATGGTCAGGCTAAGGAACTTCCTATTGCCATATGGGAATGCCTCTAGAGTGATGCCCCGAGAACCCACCTTGCTCTCCGCCAACATAAGGCCGGTTACCCCCTTCCCAGGTAGTAAAACCTAAGATATGCCACCCCTGGTCGTTTGCGACCTTTATCCGAGGATCCTCTACACCAATGTCATCACAGAGTAATTAATTTACAGTGTCCACTTGAGTTAAGTATTAGGGATCCATACCATAATACCACCCTTTTCCAAAAGGAATGGACATACCCTAGGGGAGCTACCACTGCAATCTCGTTGCATCTTCCCGTTTCGACCATTTCCAGGGAGTGAGGTCCTGATGCAGTCTCCTCCACAAAGCTACGCTTTTTCACAAAGCCTTGCTCTGATCAACAAATGATCAGCAGCACTTCGTATGCCACATTACAAAATTGGGAATGTATCACTAGTAACTATCAACAACATAACGTCTGAGCTCGTACGTCTCAGAGAAGGGTGTTAAGCTAAGGGAACAAATTCTCTGCCACAAAGAAGAAATTTATTTGGTACAAATCAGCTTTACATCTCAAAGTGTAATGTCAGACACACATTTATACAAGTCTGCTCCAGGTTCAAATATAACCGAAGGCCCTTCCTAAGAAGCCCTTGCAATCCGGATATTCACAATCCCGATCGGACTTCCCATCACTTGGGGAATCTTTATACCAGCGCGACTCAGTGCAGAGACAATTGAGGGGTAATCCTTTCGTTCTCGAAAATACCCGGAGTTTACCACCGGTCTTCAAATGTTATCCATATATGTCGTATCATTATTCATAATGGGTTATATGACACAAAGGTCCTCTCCCGGCTAAACCGAATAATGAGCGCAGTATTTAAAAACATATGGATATTAGGATTTCAGTTAAGTCACAACTTAAAACCCAAAACTTCCTTTTCAAATGGTTTAAACAAATTACCATTTTTAAATCTTTAAACAAAAAGATTTACTTCACAAAGTTCACCCATTTTTCACAAAGATTATTCACAGTTCTCAAAACTATTTCAATCTCAAAATCTTTTATACAAGAGATATGCTTTTCCATTTTCCAAAAACAAAGTTTAACAATCTTCCACAAAGATTCAATTATAGCCTTTCAAAACAATTCGATTTCAAATTGAATTAACTCATTCAATCTTCCAATTAAAGAATTAATTGATAGCTTTCAAAATAATTCATAATACAAATCTTTTATATATATATATATATATATATATATAAGATACACCATTTCAAATCTTCTTTAATTTCAAAACAAGTTCCAACCATCTTTCACAAAGATTTATTCATAGCTTTCAAACAACTCTATTTCAAACTTGAAATCTTTTTTAACACAATTTGGAAATCCTTTCTTTCAAATGAAAGCTATAACTATTTAAAAACCAATAGTTTTCATATTGGAGGTATCCAATTATATTTGCAGGAGTTAAAGCTCTTCAAAATAGAACTTTGGGTTAAATTCAAATTTCCAAAACACTTCCAAAATGGTTTAAATCCATATAAATACATTTATAATTTGAATATCCTTTTTAAACCATAATTTCCAAACGTAGAATTCAAATTCAAATATTGAATTCAAATTCAAATCAAATTATTTAAATTTCAAAACTTGATTAAGTTATTCAAAATAGTCTTCATTTTAAAGCTTTCCATACTTTACCCTAAATCCATTTTCAAAACCATTTGAATTTAAAATTCAACTTTAAAACTATTTCAAAAATCTATGACTCAACCAATTTCCTCGTGCAATCCATATTTATGTGTATATAGTGTGATCTAGGGGTTTTACACACAATAATGCAACAACATCATACTCATCACAGATCAAAACATAGAAATATAATTCATAAGCGGTATAAACTATAACGCATATCATCATTCACGGATCATAGATAAATAAGTTACATCACAGATAATTAATTACATCACAGATAATTAATTACATCACATATGAATAAATTACATCACGGTTCACAGCTTAAACAAGAATAACTCAGATCACAAAGCATCATATATTGGGAATATCAAATAATTCAACCATTCACCACAATCCAAACATTCATAAGTAAAATTTATTAATCAACTGATTAACTTAAATCAGATTAATTACTTATGAATAATTTACAATCCTGGTTAATTAATATTAATAAATTACAAATCATTTTGATTAAATATCCTATTAACCTTTAATTAATAATTAATCCTTTGATTAATTACCCTTAATTAATTACAAAAATTAATCCTTAATTAATAGTCATTCCTTAATCACTTCCATTAATTAATTAACCTTTAAATTAATTAATTATTCTCAAATTAATTACTTTAATTAATTAAATCACATCAATTAATTAAGCCTTAAGCCCTTGATTAACCAATCATTAAAACCATTAATTATTCATCCTTAATTACTTTGATAAAGTTTATTTAAAAATGAACTTTTGAAAATATAAGTTTAAAACATTATTAACTTAAATAACTTAAAATATTTAACTTTGAACCCATAAATTACAAATTACAACTTCACAATAATCGTCCATTTGGAAAGAATAAATTTGGAAAACAAGTTGACATAACTTTTCAAAATTTAAAACTAGAATGTGATCACCCTAGAGCTACATGGAGTCACACCCGAGTGTTTTTAATACTTGCTTCGAGTTTAACCAGGAATCAACCCATATGCCATTTTCCAAACTCAAATTTTGTTTTAAACGTTTATTACCCGATACATACTTAAAACTACACGAGCTCGAACTCGAGCCATAATGCAAACTTCCCTAGGTTTGTCTTCGAGTTTCCTTCCTTCTTCTCGAGTTCAATGCCACCGACATACCCAAATTCGTTGTGCACATGCACCAGAGCTCTGACGAGCTCTGGTCGACTTCGCCAGCTTCCAGCGGTCAACGACCATCCCCTTATGCCCTCTGACCACCCAGACCAGCGAAACACCATCGAACTCGAATTTCAACTGTCCGACCCAAATCTGGAACAACTGCGATCACCTGAAACTTGCTCGTGCCGCCGCCACTAGCCATCATAAACCCTGCGACCACGTCCAAAGATTCGCCAGAACCCACTCTCCTTATTCCCTCCGGTCCAATGACCTTAAACTCATTGTTGATGCGACAGTAACCATTGAACCTCAACCATTCCAAAAGGCAAATCGAACCCTAGTTCGACATCCACCCGCCACCATGACAATTAATGAAATTACTAACTATTTTTCCCTGCATCCCCATATCTTCAGCCTCCCGAGGTTAAAAGATTACGCGATCATCAGAAATCGAGCAAATTCTCGATTCTGATCAACTTCCGATATCTCACGATACTCACAGCTAAAAATCCTAATATTTGTTTCAAAAATCATAGTTTCTATATTCGAATCTGTTGATAAAATCAAAACTTAAAATGTTAATGCTTGATTTTTCTAATTTAAAATACTTATTACCGTAACTTCTATTTTCGCCATATTTATTTCATAATTTTTTCCTTGGAATTATTTTTAAAAACAACTCTATGATGTTATCAACATTTTCTTTTCAGGATTTAAGGCTTGAATCGATTTAAACAAGGAGATATGGATTTCTTTCTTAAAACTTGATAACCTGTTACTAATAGATGTATGAATATATATGATATTCATACATGCACTGCTAAATCCTTACACATATGAATATATCAGCAAAATTTCTAATCAACTTCAAGAATACTCACAAACATCGGATCACTAAACCATGTTAAGGGTTTTAGAGGAGATAATTTGCTCACCAATTGACGCAGCGGATTAATCAAAATAAACTTCAATCGGTGAAAGTAGCAATCGGTGGATTGATGAATACCAAAATGCCCAAATTCGTTGATCCGAAGATACCGAATTCTAGCTATCTCAAACACGTTGATAGCGCACTATACCGTGTTCAAAGATTTATGATTCTTCGTAACGACTTAACTTAGGTCGTTGACGACCTAAGACATAACGGTTTAAGGACAACAAGACAGTACACGACTCATCATTCAATGCGACATAACAGAATGGCGACTCATCAACCATACGTCTTCGGCCATGTGAGAGAATCAACTTCCCGCGACCTATCTTTCCACGACTCAACTGAGTCGTAACTCGCTTCCGGTTTAAGGTCTTCAACTACTGGGCTTCCCTCCGCTTAAGTCGTGGAGACTTATGGATGAGTCGTTGTGTCGTGTACGACTCACCACACTTGAACACCTCAAACTCCTGTTAAGTCGTAGACGACTCATGTCATCACCTTCTGATCTGTTATGTCGTGAACGACTCATGCCGCTGCTCTTAACTCGTGACTCCTTCTCCTGACTCGTGCACGACTTAAGAGTTAAAACCGAAGCTCCCTTATCTTGTGAACGCTCTAACCTCTGAACTTCTGTAGATCGTGCTGCATCATCCTCCCCTGGTTGAGAAAAATTCAACCTCGAATTTGTAAATTCTTCCCCATCAGGTAGTTTATTACCATAATATGGTATAAGATGCTTAACATTGAACACGTCAGAAGTGTACACATCCTCTGGCAGCTTCAACTTATAAGCATTTTCCTTAATTGGTTTCACAACTTCGACAAGTCCAATTTTTCTGGCTTTCAACTTGTTATAAGCGCCCACTGAAAAACGATCCTTCGTTAACACAGCATACACCAAATCTCCTTTGTTAAATTCAACATTTCGTCGCTTCAAGTCTGCAAATTTCTTATATTTATCATTTGACTTTTCCAATCGTTCCTGAACGATTCTATGACATTCCGTTAAACTTTCAACAAAATCAGTAGCTTGTTTAACCGTCCCCTTCGGTTGTGGTACTACAGCCAAATCCAACGGTCCCCTTGGCAAACTTGAATATACGATCTGAAATGGACTGAATCCCGTACTACGATTTACTACATGGTTATGTGCAAACTCTGCCTGGCATAACTTCATGTCCCAACTCTTCAGATTATCCTTCACAAGACATCGCAACAAATTTCCCAACGATCTGTTAACAACTTCTGTCTGTCCATCCGTTTGCGGATGATAAGCGCTACTAAATTTCAGCTTCGTTCCCACCATCTTCCACAAACTTAGCCAAAAATGACTCAAAAATCTAGTATCTCTGTCCGAAACAATAGCCTCCGGCAACCCATGTAAACGATAGATTTCTTTAAAGAATAACCGAGCAACACGAACAGCATCCGCCGTCTTCTTACAAGCAATAAAATGTGCCATTTTCGAAAATCTGTCCACCACAACAAATATTGAATCATTTCCCCTTTGAGTTCTAGGCAAACACAGAACGAAATCCATGCTGATATCAACCCATGGTTTAGACGGTACAGGTAACGGCATATACAATCCCGCATTGGTCGCTGTTCCCTTCGAAACTTGACAAATATGACATCTCTCCATAAACCTTTCAACCTCTTTCCTCATCGACGACCAAAAGTAAGATTGAGAAATCAATTGCAATGTACGATCACGGCCCACATGTCCTTCCTCGTGCAATTCTTTGATAATCTTCAATCTCAAACTGCTCTCTGGAATACATAATCGATTCCCTTTAAACAAGAATCCATCAACCAACATAAATTCATCAGAACTTCCCTCCTTGACTTTCTCAACATATTTCTTAAAGTAAGGATCTTCCTCAAGCAATTCTGGCAATAATTCGAATCCCGTCACTTCAATCTTCAATGTTGTCAACAAATGACTTCTCCTACTCAAAGCATCAGCCACACGATTCGTCGCCCCAGATTTATGTTTCACGACAAAAGTAAACTGCTGTAGATAAGCAATCCATGATGCATGTCTCGCAGAAATCTTATCTTATCCTTGCAAATGCTTCAACGCCTCATGATCAGTGTAAAGAACAAACTCTTTCTGAAATAGATAATGCCTCCAATGTTTAACAGCTTGAACAATGGCATAAAACTCAACATCATATGTACTATATCTCATCTTTGCTCCTGATAATTTCTCACTGAAATAAGCAATTGGCCTCCCACTCTGACTCAACACTCCTCCAATCCCAAACTTTGATGCATCAGTGTGTAGCTCAAACAACAACTGAAAATCTGGTAATACAAGAATTGGTGCTGTCGTCAAAAGTTCTTTGATTCGTTCAAAAGCAACTCCCGCTTCCTCTGACCATACAAACTGTTTCCCTTTCATGCAATCAGTAACCGGTGCCATCACGCTACTGAAGTGTGGAATGAATCTCAGGTAGAATGACGCTAGCCCATGAAAACTTCTCACTTCGGTAATTGTCTTTGGCTGTGGCCAATTTCTGACTGCTTCAACTTTATTCTAATCAACTTGAATACCTTCTCCTGAAACAACATAACCCAGAAATAAAACATTGTGCGTCATAAACACGCATTTCTTCGTAGCAGCATAAAATTGTTCCTCACGAAGAATAATCAATACTTCCCTCAAATGTTGAACATGCTCCTCCGTACTCCTGCTGTATATCAGAATATCATCGAAATAAACAACAACAAACTTCCCAATGTACGGTCTGAAAATTTGATTCATCACCCTCATGAATGTACTCCGTGCATTTGATAAACCAAATGGCACAACCAACCATTCGTATAACCCCTCTCTTGTCTTGAAAGCTGTCTTCCATTCGTCTCCAGGTCTAATTCGAATCTGATGATAACCACCCTTCAGATCAATCTACGAAAAGATAGTAGCCCCACTCAACTGATCTAGCAAGTCATCCAACCTCGGCATAGGAAATCTGTAGCGAACAGTAATCTTGTTCAAAGCTCTACTATCGGTACACATTCTCCATGTTCCATCCTTTTTCGGCACCAACAATGCTGGTACTGCACAAGGACTCAAGCTTTCCTGAACACGTCCCTGTTCTAACAACTCTTCCACCTGCCTTCGTAACTCTTCATGTTCCTTCGGACTCATTCGGTAATGTGGTCGATGTGGTAAAACTGCTCTCGGAACAAGATCAATTTGATGTTGAATGTCCCTCAGTGGCGGTAACTCCTTAGGAAACTCTTCTGGAAATACATCTTCAAATTCTTTCAAAACTGGCTTCGCTTCTTCTGGAATTTCAACCTCTTCATGACTCTCTCGTCCAATCAACAAATAGACTTCAGGCTCATCTTCAACTTCCTTAACAAACTCCTTCAAAGATAGCAAAGTTTTCAGATCTTCAATCTCCTCCAACTTGCTTTCCTTCTGTTGTTGCTTCTTAGGAACTAAAGTGATTTTAGTACCTTCGAACATGAAACTGTAACTATTAGCACGACCATCATGTTGCACTGCTCTATCAAACTGCCATGGTCTGCCCAACAACAGATGACACACATCCACGTCTACAACATCACACCAAATTTCTTCTTTGTACTTCTTCCCAATAGAAAAATTAACACAAGCCCTTCGACACACCTTCACTTCACCACCCTTCCTCAACCATGCTAGCTTGTACGGTTTAGGATGCTTCTCAGTTTTCAAGTTCAACTTCCTTACTGCTTCTGTAGAGATAATGTTGTCACAGCTTCCAGCATCAATAACGAACTTGCAAACTTTACCCAAAATAGTGCATGTCGACTGAAAAATATTGCTCCTCAACCAACTAGAATCTTCCTCTTGCTTTGGTGTAAGACAGGACCTCCTCATCATAAGAATACAACCTTCATCTCCAGATAATTCTTCTTCCTCCTCAACATAAGGTGCATTTGAACATTCTGCCTCCTCACCATCATCCTCAATCTCAGCAACCATTGCTCTCTTCTTCGGGTTTGGACATTCATTGCTTTTGTGACCCAACTCCTGACAATTATAACATTTGAAACCACTGTTAACCTTCACCTTCTCAGCCTCCTTCACCACTGGTTTTGTAACCGGTTTAGGAACATTAGAACTTCCACTAACACCCTTCGCTTCATTATTGGAATTAGTAAACACACCACCTCCACGCCTTCCTTGCTTCTCCCAAGCCAACGCTTTCTGATGTGCCTCTGCAACTGATCTGTGATCAAACATATTAACCATATCCTGGATCTGCATTCTCAATCCCCCAATGAATCTAGCAGTTAGCTGTTCTTCCGTTTCCATAATATCATTCCTGGCAATGAGTTGGTAAAATTCATCAGCATAATCACTAACAGACTTCGTCCCTTGCCTCAGATTCTGCAACCTCTGGTACATAAGTGATTGGTAGTTGTAAGGCAAAAATGTAGCTCGCATCAACTTCTTCATCTTCTCCTAAGATTCTATCTTTGACTTTCCCATTCGCTCACGAGTAAGTTTAGTTTGCTGCCACCATGCCAAAGCTCTCCCCCTCAACCTAGTAGCAACCAACTTCACTATTCTATGCTCAGGTACCTCCTTGAAATCAAAGATCTTTTCAACATTTGACACCCAATCTAAGAATTCTTCAGCTGCCATTCCACCTTTAAACTCTGGAATTTCCATCTTCATCCCCGACTCCCATCGACGATCATCTTCAACATCCCGATATGAATTTCGAACTTGGTCTCGATCTCGATAATGAATGCTAGCTCTATCACCCTCTTCATCAAAATCAAATGTACGTTTATATCGATCTCGACCATTATCATCCCTTCGTTCATGCATGCTTCTTCGACTATGTCTCTCTTCATCTCTATGTGCCTCATTGTCAAATTCTCGTTGACTTCTTCTCTCTTCACATCCATAGTCATGATGATCTCTTCGTGATGAAATTGATGTTTCCCTTCTATCTTTAAAAGAATGCGGTGATACCCTCCTCGCTTCCGTAACCGATGGCGAAACTCTGTTTCCTCCATGGTTCGAGTTTGGTGATCTCCTCCTTTGAGTTTGATTCAAATCATTCATCAACTTCTCTAACTTTCCAATGCCTTCATCAAATTTTCATTAATGCGTTGTTCCATAAGCTCGGCTTCTTCTCTTCGATACAAGGCTTCAACGTTTTGATGACGATTAGCTCTCCTTGGTGGCATGATTGGAAATTCTTCACAAACACTTCAAAACTCTTCAAAGACTTCTACAAATAGAACACAAAACTTCAACACAAACAAACAAGTCTCGGTTCACTTCCACTCGGCTTGGTCTCAACTTGCAACGACTCAAAGTTAGGTCGCTCGGCTTGAACTCACTTGGCTCGGCCACCTACTACAAACCTTCAATTCAAACAACAACAAGGCACGGCTCCAATCACTAGCTCGGCCTCAATACTTCAAACACTTCTTCAACTCTAGATTCAAAATGAAATGGATCAAAATCTTCAAACTCGTTGCAACTTCAAGATGAACACGATGAACAACAACTTCAAAAATTGGCTCCAAGTCTCGGCTTAGCTATGATTGGCTAAGTCTAGCTCTGATACCAAAACTGACACAGCGGATTAATCAAAATAAACTTCAATCGGTGAAAGTAGCAATCGGTGGATTGTTGAATACCAAAATGCCCAAATTCGTTGATCCGAAGATATCGAATTCTAGCTATCTCAAACACGTCGATAGCGCACTATACCGTGTTCAAAGATCTACGATTCTTCGTACGTTGATCTAGCGCACTAGATTCCGTGAATCGGCTTCTACGATCGTTGAATCGAGCGCACTCGATTAACCGAAAGAGGAGATAGGAGATTACACTAAACTACCAATTTTAGAAGAAAGCACACAGCAATCAACAAGAAATTTTATTCCCCAAAATCCATCCTCGAAATGTACAACACACTCGCTATTTATAGAGTTTATCAACTGGCCCTTAAGTCGTATGCGACTCACGGCTTACCCATAGGTCGTCACCGACTTAACACTGGCGACTCAACCCCTCTACGACACAGCACAATGCAAACGACTCAACACTTAGGTAAATACAAACAGTACACGACACAACATTACAGACGACATACGACTCAATATAGCATTACAGCACATATGCACATATGCGCTTTTACACGACTTAACTTAGGTCGTTGACGACCTAAGACATAACAGTTTAAGGACAACAAGACAGTACACGACTCATCATTCAATGCGACATAAAAGAATGGCGACTCATCAACCATACGTCTTCAGCCATGTGAGAGAATCAACTTCCCGCGACCAATCTTTCCACGACTCAACTGAGTCGTAACTCGCTTCCGGTTTAAGGTCTTCAACTACTGGAGCTTCCCTCCGCTTAAGTCGTGGACGACTTATGGATGAGTCGTTGTGTCGTGTACGACTCACCACACTTGAACACCTCAAACTCCTGTTAAGTCGTAGACGACTCATATCATCACCTTCTGATCTGTTAAGTCATGAACGACTCATGCCGCTGCTCTTAACTCGTGACTCCTTCTCCTGACTCGTGCATGACTTAAGAGTTAAAACCGAAGCTCCCTTATTTTGTGAACGCTCTAACCTCTGAACTTCTGTAGATCGTGCTGCATCACCAATCATGATTGAAGAACAAAGAAGAAATTGGTGTTGACAGTGTTGAAGACTGGAAAAAGAAGATCTTTGATTGCACAGTTCTTTGTTGTGTTGTTTGTTTGAACTTTTGAAATTGTTATCCTTAATCTCTGAATAGAAATGAATTTCCAGATTTTCTGAGTTTGATCAGGTCTGTGCTTTGATTTGAAGCCTGGTTGTTGAAGTTTGAGTTGCCTCGGTTTAAAACAGTTTGATTCCATTTTTTTCCTCATTTTCAGGTTCCTGATTTTTGCTTTGGTTTGAAATGATTTTGATCTTGAAACTTGCTTGCTCCCAGTTTTGAACATGCAAGAGGTTATTGATGTTGAGTTGTTTTGGATTTCATTTCCTCGTTTTGCTTTGCTTTTGAGTTACAGGTTTAATTTGTTTCAGGTGAGAAGTTTAAACTGATCTCTTCTTTAATTAATTTTTTTTGTATAATTAAATTTTGAAAAAGAAAAGATGATATTTCCACTTGTATGTTATGTATTTACACTTATAATTTTCTTATCTTCATGGGTTACAAATGTACATATATGATAAATTTGTGTCTAAACCCTTATTTATAATTAATTTGTAAACTTTGGTTTAGATCCCTACTTAAATTATTTTATCATTTTTGTTTTTAAACCTTTAAGCATTTATACTTTCATATCCTAACATATATATAATTAAAAGTTCTATATAATATATATATTAGTTTATACTTAGTTATATATGTTTATATTTTTTACATTTGTCTTTGAGTACATGTACAAATGTCATGTACTTATAAATGTATATGTATACATATATATATATATATATATATATATATATATATATATGAATACAAATATTTTATACATTGGTTTTCAAAAGATATATATAATTTAAAAACTTTTATAAAGTTTAATTTTCAAATAACTTTTGAGCTTTTAAATAAAAAATTAATTTACAAACCTTTTATATATAAACAAACACATCTTTTTTATTTATTTTGGAAAAATTTCCAAATATTCACAATTTAATTCCAAAAATAAAATTAATTATCAAATTAACATTATTCCAAAAATCAGGATCATTTCATGTTCCTCCCTTAAGAAAATTTTGTCCCCGAAATTTGCCAGGGAGACAACAAGAATTGATGAACACACAAAGATAGAGATGCAGTTTTCCAGATTAGACTGAATATCTATTCTGCATTGGTTTAACAAATCAGAATATAAACAATAGATACAAGAACAACTTTATTTCTCTTCACAGGATACTCGGGTCATCCAGACCAATGAAATATGCAGGGCATTGGTAAGTTCGAAGGGATAACTAACCATACATAGAACATACCTGGATCCCAAAGAACACACACACACACACACACACACACACACACACACACATATATATATATGGATACAATCCCAAAACTTCTTAGTTTAAAAAACTAAAGTATACATAAAAACCATAGCAACCAAAGCAAACAACTCATCCAAACAAACAATTCAGGCCCATCTGGAGTTTATGTCCCATATTGATTCATCCTTTATTTAGCAAAGATAATGATCTCCTATCAAAGCTTTCCCTCAAGCTGCCACAAAGCCATCAAAGAAGTGAAATCGGATGGTGAAAAATATTGATAGATAAAAGATTGTTTCTTGGTTGTTACAGCGTATCGACCATTTGTAGCGGTACTTCCCTGCCCCCTATCTCATCCTCTTCTTGCACTCATACTTATTATCAGTGGATAGTAAGAGACATTACAGAGGCATTCGGACGGATATCTTAGGGATACTCATTCTAGGGGTATACTTCACCCTATCTCAAATGAGTTACTTAATGTGTTATACTCCATAGCTAGAGTTCAACCTTTAGCTCTAATACCAACTGTAGCGATCCTGACTCGGAATTCGAAAATCGGCGCCCGTACTTCACTTGTACTCGAATGCCGCAGATTTAAACAACGAATATGGCTCGCCGAACCTTATAGCACACTAAGTAACATAGCGGAAGAGAAAGAATGATATCATATAGAATTCCAATTAATACAATATCTAGAATGATATACAACAATGATACAATGAATATCAATATACATCAGAGATACAAGGCACAGCGGAAAGAATATCTGAAGCTTGAAAGGATAGTCTTCAGAAAAGAACTCTAATACAGCAACTGCAACTCCAACTCCAAATGCTCTAATCCAAAGATAGCTCGAACATAAGATCGAACCCACCATCACGTTGCACTAAGCTCACCAAGGTCAGTCCGAATCCAAAGACTGAACTAGCTCCAGATTACCTGACCATCTGAAAAACCAAACTCTAGACTGCCAGTGTAGGGAAATTGTGGACACCCAGAGTTTAGGAAAGGAACAATAAACTCTGGGTCAGTCATGGGAATGGTATAAGCAAACAAAAACATTTGGTTTGAAAAAAAAGAAAAAAGAAATCCATAATTATTTTTAAAAAATGAAACTGCCATAAGGCCTCCCGCCACACACACAATGCAAACGCAGACTTGGAGGAGATTTCTCCTTATGACAGTCAAAAATGCTTGATACACGAAAACAATTTTGATATTATTATTAGTGCACCGTGGAAAACATTCCGAAAGTACAATATTAATCTTAGCCAGCATAGGCATTTCGCACTTTTGCTTACTGTACTGGGATTTAATATTGATTGTTTCGCTATAAGTATATATGCTTCATACAGAATGTATGGTCTATACGTATATATGTTTAAGCATGTTGATTTAAAATAAGTACATATATAAGTATTTATTTCAAAATATATAAATTTATATATGTTGATTTATATGTGTTTTTTAGTTTAAACTATGATTTTTGAAAACGTATTTATATATTATTTTAATGAGCTTCAAAATTTATATTGGTTAAGAAAATAATATATTATAATAATATATATTTTGTTTCGGTCTACATCAAGCAATTTTTGATCTATTTTATCAATCTCTATTTATCAGTTCTGTCCATCCAATTCATGCCAACCTTGCTCGTTTTGGGATTCGTGCTTGGATTCGTAGCCCATTTCCTTGTCAAAACTCCTCTAGCCTCGAAAGGTAAGCAATCACTCACGATTAACGTTCTTATATTTATTAAATTTGATTTCAATTGAAACGAAAATTGAAATATGCTGCTATTAATTATTTAAATTGTTATATATGATATTATCTGTAACTGTTCACTTGTGGGGTATGGCACCATATCCTGTTATTTATATTATATTATTATTGATGATATATGCATGTTGTTATATTTTGTATTATTTGCTATCACTCTGCAAGTTCCCTGATACTATAGAATTAAATATGGGTTGAAATGATATATACCCAAACGGACTTTAGAGTAGGAGAAAAATTTATGGGTTGAAATGATAGACCCATGCGATTTTCATTTGATTTGAATTTCGAATTATGGGTCAGAATAATATCTACCCATATATATATATATATTTAATTTACAGATTGAAATGATAAATATCCGTGTCACTTGACCATGGGATATAAAGTTATATGCAGACACCATTGGTCTATATATCAATATTTTGAAATAATTTTTATGATTTGAAAGGAAATATATATGAATCTACTTAAATATTCAAATTATTTTATATATAAATATGTTTTAATATAAAGTAGATTTAATAATAACTTTAATTTAATAAAGGTTTGATTTAATCAAAATATAACATGTTAAGTATTATATCGTTAAATAGAATTTCAATGATTTGTATAAGTTAAGGGAGATAAAGTTGAAACAATTGAAATTGTATTTGATTTAGGATTCTATTTAATAAAACCAACTTGAAACTATCGAATTTGAAATTTAAAAATATGATTTTATAACTGGATATTGGAGTTAAGTGATTTAATGAATATTTCAGGTTTAAATAAATTAAAGGAAATATGTAGTAAGATGTAATTTAAGGTTACTTAAATGATATTGAATTAATGGGAGAATATTTCAAGACTAAATAAGAATGAGGTTAAATCTAGATCTATATGAAACTGTTAAATTCAACTTTGAAAATGTTGAATATTAAAGCTTTGAATATATTGGAATTTAGATGGTTTATCTTGTGATCCAGATCCGGGTTTGAAATCATTAAAATTTGAATGGTTCATTTGGGAATTGAATTGAATTGAAATTGATAAATCCAGATTTGATTAAATTCGAATTTGGAACTCGAATGTTTTGAATCAATTTTTGTGAAATTGAGGAAGTATATATACATAATGGAAATGATATTTCGATTTTGAAGTACAAATTAATTTGAAATGGGCACGGTGTGGTAATGACATTTAGTCCCATGGATCGTTAGAGGTTGGTTATTCCAAACAACCTTTGAATTACTTGTATTTCAGTTGATATGTCACTAGAGTTGGATTTATTGATATAAGAATGTTAATCCTGACTTGAGTGTTTTGTGTTTTGCTTCATGCTCGGGTCAGACGGAGTGATACAACTTTTGGGACTCACCTTTGGAGTTTGGAGCTTCGTTTAAAGATCCAACTATCAATTCAGCTTTTAGCTCTTCCATTTGATTGGTTCGAGAAGTCATCTCTTGCATTGGAGACTTCACTGTATTGAGATATCCTGTTGTATTTTATTTCTATTCTGATATTTGCATAGTAGCTTCATGAACTACTATTTATTTATTCCGCTACGTTTTATTGTAATACTCTATGTTTGTGATTCTGTGATTGATTTATTTATTGTACATGCTTAGTATTTGCCAAATTTAAATT
The DNA here is from genome assembly GCA_030765085.1 of Allium cepa. Classification (NCBI taxonomy): domain Eukaryota; kingdom Viridiplantae; phylum Streptophyta; class Magnoliopsida; order Asparagales; family Amaryllidaceae; genus Allium; species Allium cepa. The sequence continues at coordinate 240,815,518 of CM060930.1, forward strand.
AACAATCTAATATTTTGAGCAATTCTTCGACTTGTGCGGATGCGAATGGTTGAAAATAGCGGGTCTTTACAGTTGGTATCAAAGCTTTAGCTCTAGGTAAAACTTAGCATATATAGTAAATTTATTTATAGAATCACTTTCATTCATTCTTGAATCTCTTCCCATTTGATTAGGTTCCCTTTGAATTTTGGAACATTCAATTCGGTTCCAAAATCTATTCTTGTCTCCCCTATTAGAATTCGTTGATCCTGGAGTATCCCATAACTCCACTGGAAGATTTGTAAAGGGGTGAGACTCCTTTACAATTGGCATTGATTCACCGAAGATTTCTTTTCGGTTTACGATGATGCTACCGCTTGCTATAGCCGAATTCTACCTCTGGCGATCAAATGTCGATTTGCCTAAGAATTCCGCCTCGATCATATTTCTGAAGTCATGGTTGATCCGGTTAAGGTCGCCCGCGATTTATATAAGTATATCCATCTTCTATTTGAAATTTTTTTATCTCATCTTCAGTCGAGCTTATCTTCGAATCAGGATTTCATTTGCTTAGAGTTTCTCTAATTCGAATCTCTACCTTTTTTTTGAAATCCATCTTTGAATTATCCTTTGAAAAAACGGGTTTGTGGTATTTTAGAAATTGTTTTACATACCAAAATTATTATTTTGACAAGAATGATTATATTCTGTATAAAAGTGAAAATATTTTCGATAAGGATTACATACCTTTTAAAACAAGAATTTGAAGTTGTGAAAGGATTTGAAATTTTGAAAATTATATAAGAAACTGATTTATCTAGAAAGGACTTATAACTGAAGGGTTTTAAATTGGATATTCGAGGAGTTGAATTTCGATGTTGAAAATATATAAAATATGATTTAAAAGTATTTTTCGAATAAGGAATGTTTCGAATGACTTCAAATGAGATCTTATGATTTAAAAGAAATTTCAAAGTAGTTTTCAAGAAAATAGAAGTCCAGAACAAACTAATGCCACTGGAGAATAATTTCGGTGATGAGTGCACACATCATCGACATTGATTTTCGAGTTTCAGAGTGGGGGAAAGGCCACTCTAATAGCTTTGCTATGCGAGTGATTTTGTGAAACCAAATTTTGATTCAAATTCCAAAGTATGATTTGATATTCGAAGGATATACGTATATATATGAAATGATTTGAAGTGAGCCGGTGTTCAATCCTCGAGTTTCGGATTTGTATAACCATATATATTGAAATTGATTTACCGATTTGTTGCTGATTTCCAACTCTTGGATTGAAATTTGATTTTTCCAACTATTTTGAATGTTTGAACACTTCCAAATCGAGGTTTAGTTTCTAAAACTAAGTGATTTCGAAAAGTATAAATTATTTGATAAAGTGTATAAGTTTGGTTTAGTATATTTAAGTATGTAATAATATGATTTAAATAGGTTTAAACTATACTAATATGAAACTTAGTTTTGAAATGTTTGAATAAAATTTAGTTTTAAATGTTTTAACTTAGTATCTTCTTTTATAAAATCATATATATAAAATAATAATTTTCAAAAGGGTAAATTGGATCTTCCAAATAGAAATAAATAGTTTAAAGGTTTTAAAAGGGATGGTTTCAAACTTAGTAATCATTTTTGGGTATAATTGTTTTTGAGAAAAATATTTGGTTTTAAAAATAGATTGGAATTTAAAATGTTGTATTTGTATGATGATTTTGGAAATGAATTTATTTGACGTAAATTATGTGATTTGGAAGCTAGGATTATTTTCTAAGCCATTATTTTGGAAACTCTAAAACTAAAGATATTAAATTTGGAAGATATAATTTGGCAAAATCATATATGATTTTGAAACTGAACTGATATTGAAATTGAGAACCTTGTTTCACTAAATACTTGATTTGGGAGTTATCCAACTTGTACAAAATAGATTTGTATAAGTATGAAGTTGATTTGAAAAGTATTGGTTTGGAAGGTACTCAATTTGAAAGGTGTAATCTTATATAGTCGAAGTATATATAAGTGTGATTTGATATACTATGTATTTTGGAAAGTATTCGATTTGAAAATGAAATCTTATATATAATGGACTTTATATAAGTATGATATTTGAAATTTATTTGACAAGGTACTATATGATATATATTTTCGAACTAAGGATATGGAAAGTGCCTTTTGCTTGATATCCGATTTGTGGCCACATCTTGAATTCATTCTATCGATATTATTATCTCTGATTTGCGTTTTTCAGATATGATACTTGAGTGTCCATCGAATTCCATGGCGATCTCCATGGTCTTACGAGCGCGACTGCAAAGCGTAATTCGCCTGGCTGAGATGGCCTAGGGGTACGGATTATTTTCTAGGGGATCCAGGCGTGGCCATTGTGTATCCTATGATCTATGCAGGTCGTATTTAGTACCGTAATCCGCAGGGCTGAGATATCTTACAGATATGGATGTTTCCTAGGGGACCCAGACATAACCATTGTGTATCCGCGGTCTACTAGTCATCATGGCATAATTCGCAGGGCTGAGAAGGCTTACGGATATGGATGTTTCCTGGGGGATCCAGGCGTAACCATTGTGTATCTGCGATCCATGGTTAGACAATGTTTTGGTTGATTTGTTTGGATTGTACTTTCCATATCTGTTTTTAAAGGTTTTTCAAGTATTTTCATTGGGTGTTGAAAAAGGTCCACTAAGTACTTGAAGAATTCTAGCTTTGCGCCTGATTAACGCATGGCCAGAGTCGGCAAGAACAAGGATAAACTTGTCGAAACATCGAGTTATAAAAATATTTTAAAAGGAGAATTGGTTTCGATGTAAAAGTATTTTATTATAAAGGTATTTTATTATAAAAGTATTTCCAAAAAAAATTGTATTCATATTTGAAATTAAAATTCTTTTGGTTCTAAATTAATTATTCATGCCCGATACTATTCTTTGAACCTACCTTATCTTCTCAGCTTTATTTATTCACCTATATCTTGTTTTTCGAATCTACCTTCTTTCCTTTCTGAATATATCCTTTTTAAATATTGTTTATTTATATACTATTGAATATGCATTTATATGTTTTTGTTTGATGATAATAAACATATATATATTCATTTAAATGTGTTTGTTAACGTACTATTCTATTTTTCATAGATTAAATAAATATTTGTTGAATAAAATAAATAATATGGAATTTGAATTCAAACAGAAATTTTATTCAAACAAATATTTATTACAATCTGGAATATTACAAATTCATGCTCTCACTATACATATACAATTTTGAATACATCACGATTTTATATTTACATTAATAACCTCACTACATATCGCTCACACTCGTATTTTGTCTTCAACTGCATTCCAGTTTGAATCCAGCATCTGAGCAATCTGCAAAAATATTCATTAATGTAGTAAAATTGAAAAAGAAATATTTTTGCAATATAAAATGAAATATGATTTTTGAAAATATTATTTGCCTCAGTTATTTAGGTTGTTCGTCATCATTCACACTTGAATTCATCATATACGAACAATGTGACATGCACAGTGTATCACTGTACATGCCACAAGGCCGTGCACATCGATATACATTTGATAATGCTACAGGGACAGGTGTGCACAAGGTCAAGCCTAAATATAAAGACTGGTTCAACTCAGGTGCAATATATTCAAAATCTCGTCAGCAGCACAAGGTCAAACCCGAGTTTTGAAACTGGATTCAACGCAAGTGAAATTTCGAAAATCAACATGAATGGATGCAAAGACAACAGCTCAGTTTAACACAATGAAAACTACAGTGATCTCAATAGAACAAGCCAGCAGATACATGAAAAATGACCAACTCCAAATGCATCAGTGATCAACACAGCAACTTAAAGACACAGTACACAAATGCAAGACCAAAGTGTCCAAACAACAAATGAATGACCAGAACAGAGACCAAGCAATGAACAGAACACAAGTACAAGCAAATAAATGCAATTCGAAGTGATGTAACAGCAACTACAGGTACTCAACAAGTTGAAGCAGTAGTAAATCAAAGTGTGCAACTCGAGAATATACACAAGTGCAGACCAAATGCACACGTCACAAGCATGAAACCACAAGTTACACAATCTAGTGATGCATACAGCAAAAAATGAAGACTGCATGAGTGATACAAGTCAGAGCAACAAAATCATCACAATGAAGACCACTATGCAATGTACTGTAATACAACAGTGACATGCACATCAACTACAAGCCAAAGTGAAACCAAACCGCAAAGCCAAACATGTCCAGTTACAAGATACAAATACCAAAGATACAAGAGAGGTAACAACATGATACAATGCATAAATGACTACAGAATATAAATGAGACTCAGTGGTGAATCAACAATCTCGGCAAACATCAACAGCACAAAGATGGCCGAAGCTGTGTCAAAGCAAAACAAATATTACAGTAAAAAGGAAAATTGCAGAGATGGCCGAAGTAAAATACTAATCAAGACGAAGTCAGAATTCAAAAATCAAATTCATATCTTTGAAAAAGTCCAAAGTCAAAGAAAATTAAAATAGGAAAGTTTCTGCCGCATTATCCACGAGATAAATCAAACAGTGCCGTGATAGCCTTGGCAGTGAAGAAATCGAACCAAGGAATCAAGGGCATACGATTATGAATTAGTCAGAGATAAATCTCAACATTCAATCAAAATCATATGGCCGAGATAAAGCAATTGAAATTTTCAAATAAATTATCAGACGAAGTCGTATATGAAATACGAACGAAAATTCAGGGCATTGAACCCTATATAAACCATTCATCATCATCAGCTAAAGGCATCGAGTTCAAGCAAGCATTAAACCAGCAACGAAAGGGAAGTAAAGTACATACCGAAATCACAGAGGAACTCGATCCAAATTGGAGAAGCCGTGTGGTAAAAAGGAGAGCATCGATCGACAAAGGAAGCACGTCAATCATTATTTAATCGAGGAATTCCCAAGTGATGCATACTGCAAAAAATGAAGACTGCATGAGTGATACAAGTCTGATGCAGCACGATCTACAGAAGTTCAAGGGTTAGAGCGTTCACAAGATAAGGGAACTTCGGTTTTAACTCTTATGTCGTGCACAAGTCAGGAGAAGGAGTCACGAGTTAAGAGCAGCGGCATGAGTCGTTCATGACTTAACAGATCAGAAGGTGATGACATGAGTCGTCTACGACTTAACAGGAGTTTGAGGTGTTCAAGTGTGGTGAGTCGTACACGACACAACGACTCATCCATAACTCATCCACGACTTATCGAGAAGCGGAGGGAAGCTCCAGTAGTTGAAGACCTTAAACCGGAAGCGAGTTACGACTCAGCTGAGTCGTGGAAAGATAGGTCGCGGGAAGTTGATTCTCTCACATGGCCGAAGACGTATGGTTGATGAGTCTCCATTCTGTTATGTCGCATTGAATGATGAGTCATGTACTGTCTTGTTGTCCTTAAACCGTTATGTCTTAGGTCGTCAACGACCTAAGTTAAGTCGTGTAAAAGCGCATATGTGCATATGTGACGTAATGATATATTGAGTCGTATGTCGTCTGTAATGTTGTGTCGTGTACTGTTTGTATTTACCTAAGTGTTGAGTCGTTTGCATTGTGCTGTGTCGTAGAGGGGTTGAGTCGCCAGTGTTAAGTCGGTGACGACCTATGGGTAAGCCGTGAGTCGCATACGACATAAGGGCCAGTTGATAAACTCTATAAATAGCGAGTGTGTTGTACATTTCGGGGGGTTGATTTTTGAATAAAATTTCTTGTTGATTGCTGTGTGCTTTCTTATTAAATTGGTAGTTGAGTGTAATCTCCTATCTCCTCTTTCGGTTAATCGAGTGCGCTCGATTCAACGATCGTAGAAGCCGATTTACGGTATCTAGTGCACTAGATCGACGTACGAAGAATCGTAGATCTTTGAACACGGTATAGTGCGCTATCAACGTGTTTGAGATAGCTATAATTCGGTATCTTCGGATCAACGAATTTGGGCATTTTGGTATTCATCAATCCACCGATTGCTACTTTCACCGATTGAAGTTTATTTTTGATTAATCCGCTGCGTCAGTTTTGGTATCAGAGCTAGACTTAGCCAATCATAGCTAAGCCGAGACTTGGAGCCAATTTTTGAAGTTGTTGTTCATCGTGTTCATCTTGAAGTTGCAACGAGTTTGAAGATTTTGATCCATTTCATTTTGAATCTAGAGTTGAAGAAGTGTTTGAAGTATTGAGGCCGAGCTAGTGATTGGAGCCTTGCCTTGTTGTTGTTTGAATTGAAGGTTTGTAGTAGGTGGCCGAGCCAAGTGAGTTCAAGCCGAGCGACCTAACTATGAGTCGTTGCAAGTTGAGACCAAGCCGAGTGGAAGTGAACTGAGACTTGTTTGTTTGTTGTTGAAGTTTTGTGTTCTATTTGTAGAAGTCTTTGAAGAGTTTTGAAGTGTTTGTGAAGAATTTCCAATCATGCCACCAAGGAGAGCTAATCGTCATCAAAACGTTGAAGCCTTGTATCGAAGAGAAGAAGCCGAGCTTATGGAACAACGTATTAATGAAAAATTTGATGAAGGCATTGGAAAGTTAGAGAAGTTGATGAATGATTTGAATCAAACTCAAAGGAGGAGATCACCAAACTCGAACCATGGAGGAAACCAAGTTTCGCCATCGGTTACGGAAGCGAGGAGGGTATCACCGCATTCTTTTAGAGAAAGAAGAGAAACATCAATTTCATTACGGAGAGATCATCATGACTATGGACATGAAGAGAAAAGAATTTCACGAGAATTTGACAATGAGGCATATAGAGATGAAGAGAGACATAGTCGAAGAAGCATGCATGAACATAGGGATGATAATGGTCGAGATCGATGTAGGCGTACTTTTGATTTTGATGAAGAGGGTGATAGAGCTAGCATTCATTATCGAGATCGAGACCAAGTTCGAAATTCATATCGGGATGTTGAAGATGATCTTCGATGGGAATCGGGGATGAAGATGGAAATTCCAGAGTTCAAGGGTGGAATGGTAGCTGAAGAATTTCTTGATTGGTTGTCTAATGTTGAAGAGATCTTTGATTTCAAGGAGGTTCCGGAGAATCGAAGGGTGAAGTTGGTTGCTACTAGGTTAAGGGGGAGAGCTTTGACATGGTGGCAGCAAACTAAACTTACAAGGGAGAGAATGGGAAAGTCAAAGATTGAATCATGGGAGAAGATGAAGAAGTTGATGAGAGCTACATTTTTACCTTACAACTATCAATCACTCATGTACCAGAGGTTGCAAAATCTGAGGCAAGGGACGAAGTCTGTTAGTGATTATGCTGATGAATTTTACCAACTCATTGCCAGGAATGATATTATGGAAACGGAAGAACAGCTAACTGCTAGATTCATTGGGGGATTGAGAATGCAGATCCAGGATATGGTTAATATGCTTGATCCTAGATCAGTTGCAGAGGCACATCAGAAGGCGTTGGCTTGGGAGAAGCAAGGAAGGCATGGAGGTGGTGTGTTTACTAATTCCAATAATCAAGCGAGGGGTGTTAGTGGAAGTTCTAATGTTCCTAAACCTGTCAATAAGCCAGTGGTGAAGGAGGCTGAGAAGGCGAAGGTTAGCAGTGTTTTCAAATGTTATAATTGTCAAGAGTTGGGTCACAAAAGCAATGAATGTCCGAAGCCGAAGAAGAGAGCAATGGTTGTTGAGATTGAGGATGATGGTGAGGAGGCAGAGTGTTCAAATGCGCCTTGTGTCGAGGAGGAAGAAGAATTATCTGGAGATGAAGGTTGTAATCTTATGATGAGGAGGTCATGTCTTACACCAAAGCAAGAAGAGGATTCTAGTTGGTTGAGAAGCAATATTTTTCAGTCGACATGCACTATTCTAGGGAAAGTTAGCAAGTTCGTTATTGATGCTGGAAGCTGTGACAATATTATCTCTACAGAAGCAGTAAGAAAGTTAAACTTGAAAACTGAGAAGCATCCTAAACCGTACAAGTTAGCATGGTTGATGAAGGGTGTGAATTTTTCTATTGGGAAGAAGTACAAAGACGAAATTTGGTGTGATGTTGTAGACATGGATGTGTGTCATCTGTTGTTGGGCAGACCATGGCAGTTTGATAGAGCAGTGCAACATGATGGTCGTGCTAATAGTTACAGTTTCATGTTCGAAGGTACTAAAATCACTTTAGTTCCTAAGAAGCAACAACAGAAGGAAAGCAAGTTGGAGGAGATTGAAGAGCTGAAAACTTTGCTATCTTTGAAGGAGTTTGTTAAGGAAGTTGAAGATGAGCCTGAAGTCTATTTGTTGATTGGACGAGAGAGTCATGAAGAGGTTGAAATTCCAGAAGAAGCGAAGCCAGTTTTGAAAGAATTTGAAGATGTATTTCCCGAAGAGTTGCCTAAGGAGTAACCGCCACTGAGGGACATTCAACATCAAATTGATCTTGTTCCGGGAGCAGTTTTACCACATCGACCACATTACCGAATGAGTCCGAAGGAACATGAAGAGTTACGAAGGCAGGTGGAAGAGTTGTTAGAACAGGGACGTGTTCAGGAAAGCTTGAGTCCTTATGCAGTACCAGCATTGTTGGTGCCGAAAAAGGATGGAACATGGAGAATGTGTACCGATAGTAGAGCTTTGAACAAGATTACTGTTCGCTACAGATTTCCTATGCCAAGGTTGGATGACTTGCTAGATCAGTTGAGTGGGGCTACTATCTTTTCAAAGATTGATCTAAAGAGTGGTTATCATCAAATTCGGATTAGACCTGGAGACGAATGGAAGACAGCTTTCAAGACAAGAGAGGGGTTATACGAATAGTTGGTTATGCCATTTGGTTTATCAAATGCACCGAGTACATTCATGAGGGTGATGAATCAAATTTTCAGACCGTACATTGGGAGGTTTGTTGTTGTTTATTTCGATGATATTCTGATATACAGCAGGAGTACGGAGGAGCATGTTCAACATTTGAGGGAAGTATTGATTATTCTTCGTGAGGAACAATTTTATGCTGCTACGAAGAAATGCGTGTTTATGACGCACAGTGTTTTATTTCTGGGTTATGTTGTTTCAGGAGAAGGTATTCAAGTTGATCAGAATAAAGTTGAAGCAGTCAGAAATTGGCCACAGTCAAAGACAATTACAGAAGTACGAAGTTTTCATGGGCTAGCGTCATTCTACCGTAGATTCATTCCACACTTCAGTAGCGTGATGTCTCCAGTTACTGATTGCATGAAAGGGAAACAATTTGTATGGTCAGAGGAAGCGGGAGTTGCTTTTGAGAAGATCAAGGAACTATTGACGACAGCACCGATTCTTGTTTTACCTGATTTTCAGTTATTGTTTGAACTACATACTGATGCATCAAAGGTTGGGATTGGAGGAGTATTGAGTCAGTGTGGAAGACCTATTGCATATTTCAGTGAGAAGTTGTCAGGGGCAAAGATGAGATATAGTACCTACGATGTTAAGTTTTATGCTGTTGTGCAAGCTGTTAAACATTGGAGGCATTCTCTATTTCAGAAAGAGTTTGTTCTTTACACTGATCATGAAGCGTTGAAGCATTTGCAGGGGCAGGATAAAATTTCAGCGAGACATGCATCATGGATCGCTTATTTACAGTAGTTTACTTTTGTGGTCAAACATAAGTCAGGGGTGACGAACCGTGTGGCTGATGCTTTGAGTAGGAGGAGTCATTTGTTGACAACATTGAAGGTTGAAGTGACGGGGTTTGAATTATTGCCAGAATTGTATGAAGAAGATCCTTACTTTGTGAAGTTTGTTGAGAAAGTTAAGGATGGAGATACTGATGAATTTATGTTGATCGATGGATTCTTGTTTAAAGGAAATCGATTATGTATTCCAGAGAGCAGTTTGAGATTGAAGATTATCAAAGAATTGCACGAGGAAGGACATGTGGGCCGTGATCGTACATTGCAATTGATTTCTTAATCTTACTTTTGGCCGTCGATGAGGAAAGAGGTTGAAAGGTTTGTGGAGAGATGTCATATTTGTCAAGTTTCGAATGGAACAACGACCAATGCGGGATTGTATATGCCGTTACCTGTACCGTCTAAACCATGGGTTGATATCAGCATGGATTTCGTTTTGGGTTTGCCTAGAACTCAAAGGGGAAATGATTCAATATTTGTTGTGGTGGACAGATTTTCGAAAATGGCACATTTTATTGCTTGTAAGAAGACGGCGGATGCTGTTCATGTTGCTCAGTTATTCTTTAAAGAAATCTATCGTTTACATGGGTTGCCGGAGTCTATTGTTTTGGACAGAGATACTAGATTTTTGAGTCATTTTTGGCTAAGTTTGTGGAAGATGGTGGGAACGAAGCTGAAATTTAGTAGCGCTTATCATCCGCAAACGGATGGACAGACGGAAGTTGTTAACAGATCGTTGGGAAATTTGTTGCGATGTCTTGTGAAGGATAATCTGAAGAGTTGGGACATGAAGTTATGCCAGGCAGAGTTTGCACATAACCATGCAGTAAATCGTAGTACGGGATTCAGTCCATTTCAGATCGTATATTCAAGTTTGCCAAGGGGACCGTTGGATTTGGCTGTAGTACCACAACCGAAGGGGACGGTTACGAGCTACTGATTTTGTTGAAAGTTTAACGGAATGTCATAGAATCATTCAGGAACGATTGGAAAAGTCAAATGAGAAATATAAGAAATTTGCAGACTTGAAGAGACGAAATGTTGAATTTAACAAAGGAGATTTGGTGTATGTTGTGTTAACGAAGGATCGTTTTCCAGTGGGCGCTTATAACAAGTTGAAAGCCAGAAAAATTGGACCTGTCGAAGTTGTGAAACGAATTAATGAAAATGCTTATAAGTTGAAGCTGCCGGAGGATGTGTACACTTCTGACGTGTTCAAAGTTAGGCATCTTATACCATATTATGGTAATAAACTACCTGATGGGGAAGAATTTACAAATTCGAGGTCGAATTTTTCTCAACCAGGAGAGGATGATGCAGCACGATCTACAGAAGTTCAGAGGTTAGAGCGTTCACAAGATAAGGGAACTTCGGTTTTAACTCTTAAGTCATGCACGAGTCAGGAGAAGGAGTCACGAGTTAAGAGCAACGGCGTGAGTCGTTCACGACTTAACAGATCAGAAGGTGATGACATGAGTCGTCTACGACTTAACAGGAGTTTGAGGTGTTCAAGTGTGGTGAGTCGTACACGACACAACGACTCATCCATAACTCGTCCACGACTTATCGAGAAGCGGAGGGAAGCTCCAGTAGTTGAAGACCTTAAACCGGAAGCGAGTTACGACTCAGTTGAGTCGTGGAAAGATAGGTCGCGGGAAGTTGATTCTCTCACATGGCCGAAGACGTATGGTTGATGAGTCGCCATTTTGTTATGTCGCATTGAATGATGAGTCGTGTACTGTCTTGTTGTCCTTAAACCGTTATGTCTTAGGTCGTGAACGACCTAAGTTAAGTCATGTAAAAGCGCATATGTGCATATGTGCTGTAATGATATATTGAGTCGTATGTCGTCTGTAATGTTGTGTCGTGTACTGTTTGTATTTAACTAAGTGTTGAGTCATTCGCATTGTGCTGTGTCGTAGAGGGGTTGAGTCGCCAGTGTTAAGTCGGTGACGACCTATGGGTAAGCCGTAAGTCGCATACGACTTAAGGGCCAGTTGATAAACTCTATAAATAGCGAGTGTGTTGTACATTTCGGGGGGTTGATTTTTGAATAAAATTTCTTGTTGATTGCTGTGTGCTTTCTTCTTAAATTGGTAGTTGAGTGTAATCTCCTATCTCCTCTTTCGGTTAATCGAGTGCGCTCGATTCAACGATCGTAGAAGCCGATTCACGGTATCTCGTGCGCTAGATCAACGTACGAAGAATCGTAGATCTTTGAACACGGTATAGTGCGCTATCAACGTGTTTGAGATAGCTAGAATTCGGTATCTTCGGATCAACGAATTTGGGCATTTTGGTATTCATCAATCCACCGATTGCTACTTTCACCGATTGAAGTTTATTTTTGATTAATCCGCTGCGTCAAAGTCAGAGCAACAAAATCGTCGCAATGAAGACCACTATGCAGTGTACTGTAATACAACAGTGACATGCACATGTGTTAATCTATTCTGCATATTTATTTCAGCATATTTATTTCTGCAGTTTGTTTTTACGTTTAAATCGAGAAAATTTGCTATAACCCTATTCACCCCCCCTCCCTCTAGGGTTGATCTAGATCCTACAAGTGGTATCAGAGCCTGGTATTTTTATTTAACTCTAGAGTCATGAATCCACCAAATAATGCTTTTTCTGAGGGGAAATCTATTGCTAGGCCACCCATGTTTAATGGGAATGATTATGCTTATTGGAAAGTTAGGATGGGTATTTATCTTAGTTGTCACGACCCAGCTCCCTAACTCCAGGAAGTCGCATCGTTAATAAGAAAGAAAGGGATAGAGAATAGAAAGAAAGAGAAGAAAGAAGAAACAACACATCAGAATCTAAACAGCGGAACGAATAAATTATATTAATAATCAAAAGTATTTACACAATATACAATATCTGTCAGAGATACACAGCATACACATCACATATACTAGACAGTTATAAACACCTGTCTAGTATTTACAACTCAATACAACATCACAAATAACTCAGAGATACTAAACACAGCGGACTATTATATCTACAACGCGGAAGCCTCCTGCTCCATTGCTCCTCCACAATTCGTCAAAGCTAATCCTGAATCCTAACCTGAATCCCTTGGCTACTCGTAAAAATTTGAGTACCCAAGAGTTTATGAAAAACAAAAATAAACTCCGGGTCAGACATGGGTCTGGTGTGAGTAACAGGTTAAAGTTGCTTAACTTTCAAAAACCTTTTAAAAGAAAAGGTATCACGTAAGACTTCCCACACATAAACATGGAAAAGTTTTTACCTTACGCTAACCAAAACATTTGATAGGAAATCCGATGATATTATAATAGTGTCTAGGGTTTTCAAGTAAATATGAAATAGCCGAAATTGTTACATCTATTAAATTCCAGCTACTAGCCACAAAGGTGGGTAATACAATCAAAACCGTTGGCACTTATTGGATTTTGGATTCCATACAATGGCAGGGCTACTGGGGTACCGCCCGTCACAGTACGTGGCCTAGATCACCGTACCGAGGAGCCACCCTAACTCCCCTGCAACACAAGGCCGGACCCGTTCCTTACTGAACAGTTCCGAACAAGACAACCCCGGTAGTTGTCGCGAACCAACCACCCCACACAGCCGAATATAAAGGGACTTCTAGACAGGAGTCAATCTTGCTCTCAAGTGGGGGCTACCCACGAAGCCTTGGCGCACCTCCCCTGTTTTAGCCATTCCCGGTTGATGAGGCTTGAGGTTACGATTACCTTTATAGGACATCAAATCTTAGAATGCTCATCGTCCGCCTGACGATGTGCTGAAAGCATTCAATCCATACAAGTTCGTTCCGGGTTCGAACGAAACCGAAGGCACTATCTCGTTGCACTCATTATTGGAATCACCCTCAGAGTCAACGACCATAGCCCTTGCACTCTGATTCACCATCTCGAATCTATAAGCACTATTCCGTCAAACTCATTACGGAATCACCCACAGAGTTATACTGACGTATAGCCCTTACACCTCGAGTCTTCACTTGCTCCACTTAGATTCACGACCTAACGTTAATTGGAATCGATGTGGTTTTCGGATATCCAAATATGGAAACCCGATCCCGGTCTCATCGAAATCCAAAGCGTGTCTTTTAGGTCCAAGTTGTTTTAAGTTTAAAACAATTCAATTTAAACCATCAATATACACACAGATAGATACTTCACATCATCATAACAGATAATCAACAATATTATCATAAACAGGTAATCATCACAAATTGATAATCTATATTATCATCATCAATAGATAACTCATACAATCACAATGCAACCAATGCATCCATATTACACAATACAAATCTCATATCTGAGATTCAAACCATTCAAGTCAAACCAAATCATCCATTCATAAGCAAGATCCATAATCACATCATCTATAATTAATTAAATTAATTACTTCTATCTCTAATTAATTTAAAATGAATTAAATTAATTACCTATCTTTAATTAATTTAAAATGAATTAAATTAATTACTTCACCATTTAAAACTTGCTTACTTAACCCTTAATTGATTATCAATCAATTAAATAATTATCCTCAAATTAATCACCTTAATTAATCATCCTTGATTAATTATCCCTTAATTACATTCAAGTAATTATCTTTAAATAATTTTACAAATTAATTATCCCTAACCACAATCAGTAATTAACCTTTAATTACTTCATTTATTAATTAATTACATTAATTAATTACTTCCTTAATCACTTGTCATTAGATTAATTAATCCCCATTAATTAATCCTTAATTACATCATTAATTATATTAATTAATGATCCTTAATTAAATTTAAATTAATTACTTATTTAAATTAATTACATTAAGTAATTAATCTTAATTAAGCCACAATTATTAATCATTCTTGATTAATTACATTTAGTAATTAACTAACCTTAATTACTTTCTTAATCTCTCCTAAATTAATTATATTTATTAATCATCCTTGATTAATTTCACCTGTAATTAATTACTCTTAATTAATTACATCACTTAATTATTTTTAAATAACTTAATCAGTCAATACTTAAATTAATTACACCAAGTAATTAATTGTTAATCATTTCACAAAGTAATTAGTCCCAAAATACCATACTTTAGTTAATTACTTCCAGTAATTTATTTATTTTAATTACTTATCTAAGTAATTATTCCTCATTGATTACTTATCATTCCATACAATGATTATTTCAAATTAATTAAACTTAATTAATTAATTTGAATTAATCCAATAAATTAATTACAAAGAGTAATTAATATTTTTAATTATTTACATAAAGTAATCATACTTAATTAAGTTTCATAATTGATCATTTAAGTTAATTAATCCAATTAATTATCAAAATTAATTACATTAATTAAATAAATAAATAATCACAAGTTAATGACCTTCATTAACTTATCATTAAATTCTTAATTACCTTCCTTAAGTAATTAACTTAAATTAATTAATATTAATTACAAATTTAATTAACCTTAATTAATTTCAAATCCTTAATTAATTAAACAAATTAATTAATTACATTATTTAAATTACCTTACCAATTTAATGAAACAACGATCATTAAATCTTAAATTTACTTTTTAAAATAAAACATTACTTATTAATGATTACTTTATCATTAATAAAGTAACTTAAACAATTTAACTCAAAATTGTTTTTAGATTACATTTTAAATTCAAAATTTAAAAAGAAATCACTTAACTTAAACAAAGTTTTAAAAACATTTTTTTAAATCCTTTAAAGCTTTATTCTTATTTTATAAAAGAAGTTATAAGAAATTTAAACCCCAAATTCATTCAAAAATACAAACCATATTTAAATATGTTTGAACAACCAGTTTGTTTAAACATTTAAATTTCTTTTAAAACTTTCTTTATTTTCAAAACATTGTTTCAAAATTGAAGTTTGATTCCAAATTTAAACTTATGTTTAAATCTTTACTAAAATTCAAAACTTTATCATAAATTCAAATATTTAAACTCTTTATAGTTGTTAAACATTTTAATTTATAAAGTTTAAATTAAATTTCAAACTGAAATTCCCATCTAGTTTAAATTCAGTTTTTATTTTCTGTTTCAAACTTTGTTTCAAACTTTTAAAACTTTATTTCTTTAGATCTGAAAATATGCAGGATTTCCCTGAAATCCTATAAACAATTTAAATTTGAATAAGTTTGAATATATTTAAATTTAGAATTCAAACTTGATTTAAGTCCATACTTTAAATTTATTTATTATTATTATTTTTTTTAAAACCTGCATTCAGTTTTAAAACAATTTGAATTGAAATTATACAGGTTTTCTAAAAACTGTAACCTTCAGAAAATTAAACCCGAGCTTCATTTGATTTTACTTCGGGTAAATCCCTTCTAAACTTCGGGCAATACTTGAATTATCCCGAGTATAACCCGAGTCAAAACACACAACAATCCCCAATCAAACACCAGACACCCTTCTTCCTCACCGTGCATATGCACGGTGGCTGTAGCCCACTCCGGCCACCACCCAGTCAACAATCATGTCGACTTTCAACCCAGAATCACATCTCCACCATCAAATTCCCTCAATTTACTCGAAATTAAATTCGAGTTACCCCCACTATCTTGCCTGGCAGCAACAGGCATCTTCACTCCAAAACCTGAAAATACCTCATCCTCTTCCCTCCGACCATCGGAGACGATGGAACCCCGTCCACCTCTTCTTCTACACCCGAGCTACCCTTCCTCCAAAAATGGTTACACTCGAATCACTGAATCTTCCCACTGATTGAATTATACAGTCACTAAACTAGGTTAAGCACTTCCCCTTTCACTACCCAGAGAAAGAAAAAAAAAAAACAATGCACACAAATCCTAATTCTAAGTATTTTAAAATTTGGTTTTACAAATCTCAACTTAGTTTTAGTTTCAATCTATACACCTGAACTAGGAAGAATCAACTGAATTTCGACAGATTTTAATTTACTTTTGTTATAACTTGTATTCCAGTAAACTACAGGTATATTTCTCTCTCTTTTTTTTTTTTTTACAGGAACAAGCATGCATCTCATATCTACTTAAATAATTTAAAATTTAAGAGGTTACACTCAATATAAGCATCAACATTCAACCAGATATACACAAGTCATAAATCAAGCAAAAACTAAATATTTAAGTTTTAACAGCAAGTGTTACTCATAAACATTCCATACAATATGCTACCAGGTAATAACACAAGCATATTCATTCAGTCATAACAGAAGCAACAGATATACCTAAGTTTTAAATTTTAAGAAAAAGAAGTTACTCACTTGTCATTTTGAAAGACAGAGTACACACATTTTTTTGCCTGGAAAGCTTAAAAACTTGCATGCAGGCCATTTGAACTTTGAATTAGCTGTTAGAAACTTGCATGTAGGCATACTCTTTATTTTGGATTACCAAAAGGTTGAAATGCAGAGCCTTTGCTTTCAGAAAACAAATGCAGGTTTGGTTTTACTTCCAGATTAATAGTTGCATGCAGGTTCTTTTGATTTTGAATGGAATTACAGTTTTCAGGTGCAGGCTTTTTTTTTTTTTTTTTAAAAAAAAATGAATTTGGTTGCTGAGGAAAATTTGTACAGAGGATTGCAGCTTTGATTTTGGTTTGTATTAAATTTTTGTTTGAGGAGCAATTTCCAGATTTTAAAGAAAATGCAGAGGCTTTATATGCTTGATTTCCAGATCATAAAAGAATGCAGAAACTTTCCATTTGCTTTTGAATGAATTTTCAATGCAGGCTTTGCTTTACACTTGAAAAAGGTTGCATAGAGGATTGCAGGCAGATGCTTTTGCATTGAAATGATTTTACAATTACATTTTGAACTTGAGATTTTAACAGAGGCTTGCTTGATTCCCAGATTCAAGAAAAATGCAAAGCCCATTTTATTTTCTTTTAAATGGAATTGCAGGCAAGCTTGATTTCCAGTTTCAAGCCTGATCTTGCTTTTGATTGGAAATGCAGGCATGCATGTTTTAAAAATTCAGGTGAAAGGATGCATGCAGGTTTACATACAGGAATTGTATTGCTGTGAAAATGTGTAGATTTGGGGAAGAGTTTGTAATGATATGCTGTGATGGTTTGAGAGGGAGTAGAGTTGCAGATATGTTCGAATAAGTTTTCAACTGAGATTCATCTTTTAAAAATGAAGATTAGAAAAAATGAGAGTAAAGAAAAACATGTTGTATATAAGGTAAAAATGATTTATTTAAAAAAAAAATAGAAGAGAAATAAAAATAGAAGACACTTGTCACACTAGCTTTTTAATTCAATTACACTTGTCTTATTAATCACTTAAGATGCTAACACATGTTTTAATACATATATTACCTTAAATTTTCAATTTAAAGATAAATAAAAATCCTCTTTTCTATATTAAATACATGTATAGTAGTTTCATAAATAAATGTATATGTATTTCTTTTTAAATGAAGTAAAACAATTTATAAACATGAAAGCTTACTTACAAAATTTAAATATAGTTATTCATATATGTTTATTCATTTGAATTTCAAAATGAATTCAAATTCAAATGCTATTTATACATTAAAAATCCAATTTTAAAATTAATTTATATTAACATATTTATTTTGACAATAATAATTTTTTGTCTTTTTAAAACATATCTATAATTACACATTTATTATTATTATTATTTAAAAATAACATATTTATTCAATTTAAATCATTTATAAAAGAAATTATATATCACTTATCTTATTTAACTTATTTAAATGAAACAATGTTTATATATAAAAGTGTATTTTAAATTTACTTAAACAATTCAAATTATCAAAATGAATTATTAGGATTTAAAACAAGATTTTATTTGTTAATTAATTTCAATTCAAAACTTATCCATTTACAATATATATATAAATATATATACATACATTATAAATAGGAAATCATTTTATTAGCTTTTAAAAGATAAAATTTATCAATTAAACATTTATTTAATTGAATTATTCAATCAAGTTAATTTTATAAACAAAATTTTATCAAATCAATTTAATTTTAATCACAGATTATTAAATTGATATTGCTAAAATTTCCGGGATATCACATTCCTCCCCCCTTAAAAGAATTTCGTCCCCGAAATTTAAAAGCAAAAGTAATTTAATAACCCATTTAAAATTTTAAATTTTAAATCAAAAGCATACATCAATCATATGCTAACAACCATAGCAACCAATTTATCTAATCAAACAAATTTAATTATCCAGATAAAATTCTGGATAAATTTTTCTCGAGTTTCCCCAAGTATATATATATACCGGGATACTCGCCCTACAGAATCTAAACAATCAAAACTACGAAGCTATAGAGCTTCTACTCATCTAGATCTACAGATCTAAACACATATCAGACTACAGACGAGTCTGACTCAACTACCAAACCTTCCTGAACAGCTGGTTCCACAACCAGAGCTAACTCATACACGTACTCCCTCAGAGATACGTGAAACTCACTGAATCCCAATTATCCAACTGTTAATTCAATTCTTGAAAACTAAACACCAAAACACAGAAGATATCCATAACATCACGGAAATTGAAAACTAAACACCAAAACACAGAAGATATCCATAACATCACGGAGCTAGCTTCTCAGACTTACTCAAAACTTATAGCTCCCTCGATCGGAGAAAACTTATCCAAATCAAATCTCCGTCTCCAGAATCCAAATTCCTTTATCTCTTATCCATAAAATTCTTCTTGTTGATCCTGGGCTGTCTACATCCAAATTGATCAGCTTAACTCTTGCTGATACCCTAAAAACAATCTAAACCAAAAACATCCCAACACAACGATCTCCTCAAGATCAACCAAGACTAAGATCACCAACTCTACTCTTCAAACATCAGAAGAACAAACTCACTTCTTCTAGTAAAAGACAAACAGAAACATTCTCAACTGCTTCCGCTGCACAACTCTGATCTATCCTGAGTTGATTCACCAAACACTATCACAAGAAATCCTTCAATGCCTCAAAAGAACACTCAACCTATCGCAAGTCACTTTTGCGATCAATCTAGACCAATTCCAAAGAAAATTGTTCTCTCTTTACCAAACAGAACAGCTCACTCTTAACTAGTCAATCCATCGCAGAAACAGATCCACTCTACTGCCTCTGAACTCCAGCTTCAGAAACTACTCAGCCAGTCAACTTCCTGATCCAAAGTTCTTCAAGAAACTCAGGCCTCAAAGCCAAACACAAACAACTAGCTGAACTCAGCCACAACACCAAGCAAACTCACTTCCCAAAACTTGTTTCCAAAGAAAACATCTTCGGATACAATCCAATGTCACTGCATCTCATCACGCAGCTACCACTTCCTGAGTTATCAAAATACCATCACACACTTCTGCCAACCAATCGATCCAAACTCTACTCATCCATCTTCAAAGATAGACTCTGAACCTTAACAGGTTTCCTTTCAGAGATCGATGAAATCTCTACACTCTGCACAACTTACTCGAGACGGTATTAGGTCTACAGTCTCAACAAATACGCTTCTAATCCCAAACATTCAAACTCCAACCAATGGTAGTAATCGTGTTACACACACCACTACCTTATCTACCTTTATAACCTATATTGGAATACCTGAACAGGTAACCCAACAGATAGGTAGAAATAATAAATATATATAGATATATATCAAAACTACAAATACGCTCTCTCTCAAGAAAGACACCACTACAGAGCCTAGGTATTCGCTCAACCTAACGCTCTAATACCACTGTCACGACCCAGCTCCCTAACTCCAGGAAGTCGCATCGTTAATAAGAAAGAAAGGGATAGAGAATAGAAAGAAAGAGAAGAAAGAAGAAACAACACATCAGAATCTAAACAGCGGAACGAATAAATTATATTAATAATCAAAAGTATTTACACAATATACAATATCTGTCAGAGATACACAGCATACACATCACATATACTAGACAGTTATAAACACCTGTCTAGTATTTACAACTCAATACAACATCACAAATAACTCAGAGATACTAAACACAGCGGACTATTATATCTACAACGCGGAAGCCTCCTGCTCCATTGCTCCTCCACAATTCGTCAAAGCTAATCCTGAATCCTAACCTGAATCCCTTGGCTACTCGTAAAAATTTGAGTACCCAAGAGTTTATGAAAAACAAAAATAAACTCCGGGTCAGACATGGGTCTGGTGTGAGTAACAGGTTAAAGTTGCTTAACTTTCAAAAACCTTTTAAAAGAAAAGGTATCACGTAAGACTTCCCACACATAAACATGGAAAAGTTTTTACCTTACGCTAACCAAAACATTTGATAGGAAATCCGATGATATTATAATAGTGTCTAGGGTTTTCAAGTAAATATGAAATAGCCGAAATTGTCACATCTATTAAATTCCAGCTACTAGCCACAAAGGTGGGTAATACAATCAAAACCGTTGGCACTTATTGGATTTTGGATTCCATACAATGGCAGGGCTACTGGGGTACCGCCCGTCACAGTACGTGGCCTAGATCACCGTACCGAGGAGCCACCCTAACTCCCCTGCAACACAAGGCCGGACCCGTTCCTTACTGAACAGTTCCGAACAAGACAACCCCGGTAGTTGTCGCGAACCAACCACCCCACACAGCCGAATATAAAGGGACTTCTAGACAGGAGTCAATCTTGCTCTCAAGTGGGGGGTACCCACGAAGCCTTGGCGCACCTCCCCTGTTTTAGCCATTCCCGGTTGATGAGGCTTGAGGTTACGATTACCTTTATAGGACATCAAATCTTAGAATGCTCATCGTCCGCCTGACGATGTGCTGAAAGCATTCAATCCATACAAGTTCGTTCCGGGTTCGAACGAAACCGAAGGCACTATCTCGTTGCACTCATTATTGGAATCACCCTCAGAGTCAACGACCATAGCCCTTGCACTCTGATTCACCATCTCGAATCTATAAGCACTATTCCGTCAAACTCATTACGGAATCACCCACAGAGTTATACTGACGTATAGCCCTTACACCTCGAGTCTTCACTTGCTCCACTTAGATTCACGACCTAACGTTAATTGGAATCGATGTGGTTTTCGGATATCCAAATATGGAAACCCGATCCCGGTCTCATCGAAATCCAAAGCGTGTCTTTTAGGTCCAAGTTGTTTTAAGTTTAAAACAATTCAATTTAAACCATCAATATACACACAGATAGATACTTCACATCATCATAACAGATAATCAACAATATTATCATAAACAGGTAATCATCACAAATTGATAATCTATATTATCATCATCAATAGATAACTCATACAATCACAATGCAACCAATGCATCCATATTACACAATACAAATCTCATATCTGAGATTCAAACCATTCAAGTCAAACCAAATCATCCATTCATAAGCAAGATCCATAATCACATCATCTATAATTAATTAAATTAATTACTTCTATCTCTAATTAATTTAAAATGAATTAAATTAATTACCTATCTTTAATTAATTTAAAATGAATTAAATTAATTACTTCACCATTTAAAACTTGCTTACTTAACCCTTAATTGATTATCAATCAATTAAATAATTATCCTCAAATTAATCACCTTAATTAATCATCCTTGATTAATTATCCCTTAATTACATTCAAGTAATTATCTTTAAATAATTTTACAAATTAATTATCCCTAACCACAATCAGTAATTAACCTTTAATTACTTCATTTATTAATTAATTACATTAATTAATTACTTCCTTAATCACTTGTCATTAGATTAATTAATCCCCATTAATTAATCCTTAATTACATCATTAATTATATTAATTAATGATCCTTAATTAAATTTAAATTAATTACTTATTTAAATTAATTACATTAAGTAATTAATCTTAATTAAGCCACAATTATTAATCATTCTTGATTAATTACATTTAGTAATTAACTAACCTTAATTACTTTCTTAATCTCTCCTAAATTAATTATATTTATTAATCATCCTTGATTAATTTCACCTGTAATTAATTACTCTTAATTAATTACATCACTTAATTATTTTTAAATAACTTAATCAGTCAATACTTAAATTAATTACACCAAGTAATTAATTGTTAATCATTTCACAAAGTAATTAGTCCCAAAATACCATACTTTAGTTAATTACTTCCAGTAATTTATTTATTTTAATTACTTATCTAAGTAATTATTCCTCATTGATTACTTATCATTCCATACAATGATTATTTCAAATTAATTAAACTTAATTAATTAATTTGAATTAATCCAATAAATTAATTACAAAGAGTAATTAATATTTTTAATTATTTACATAAAGTAATCATACTTAATTAAGTTTCATAATTGATCATTTAAGTTAATTAATCCAATTAATTATCAAAATTAATTACATTAATTAAATAAATAAATAATCACAAGTTAATGACCTTCATTAACTTATCATTAAATTCTTAATTACCTTCCTTAAGTAATTAACTTAAATTAATTAATATTAATTACAAATTTAATTAACCTTAATTAATTTCAAATCCTTAATTAATTAAACAAATTAATTAATTACATTATTTAAATTACCTTACCAATTTAATGAAACAACGATCATTAAATCTTAAATTTACTTTTTAAAATAAAACATTACTTATTAATGATTACTTTATCATTAATAAAGTAACTTAAACAATTTAACTCAAAATTGTTTTTAGATTACATTTTAAATTCAAAATTTAAAAAGAAATCACTTAACTTAAACAAAGTTTTAAAAACATTTTTTTAAATCCTTTAAAGCTTTATTCTTATTTTATAAAAGAAGTTATAAGAAATTTAAACCCCAAATTCATTCAAAAATACAAACCATATTTAAATATGTTTGAACAACCAGTTTGTTTAAACATTTAAATTTCTTTTAAAACTTTCTTTATTTTCAAAACATTGTTTCAAAATTGAAGTTTGATTCCAAATTTAAACTTATGTTTAAATCTTTACTAAAATTCAAAACTTTATCATAAATTCAAATATTTAAACTCTTTATAGTTGTTAAACATTTTAATTTATAAAGTTTAAATTAAATTTCAAACTGAAATTCCCATCTAGTTTAAATTCAGTTTTTATTTTCTGTTTCAAACTTTGTTTCAAACTTTTAAAACTTTATTTCTTTAGATCTGAAAATATGCAGGATTTCCCTGAAATCCTATAAACAATTTAAATTTGAATAAGTTTGAATATATTTAAATTTAGAATTCAAACTTGATTTAAGTCCATACTTTAAATTTATTTATTATTATTATTTTTTTTAAAACCTGCATTCAGTTTTAAAACAATTTGAATTGAAATTATACAGGTTTTCTAAAAACTGTAACCTTCAGAAAATTAAACCCGAGCTTCATTTGATTTTACTTCGGGTAAATCCCTTCTAAACTTCGGGCAATACTTGAATTATCCCGAGTATAACCCGAGTCAAAACACACAACAATCCCCAATCAAACACCAGACACCCTTCTTCCTCACCGTGCATATGCACGGTGGCTGTAGCCCACTCCGGCCACCACCCAGTCAACAATCATGTCGACTTTCAACCCAGAATCACATCTCCACCATCAAATTCCCTCAATTTACTCGAAATTAAATTCGAGTTACCCCCACTATCTTGCCTGGCAGCAACAGGCATCTTCACTCCAAAACCTGAAAATACCTCATCCTCTTCCCTCCGACCATCGGAGACGATGGAACCCCGTCCACCTCTTCTTCTACACCCGAGCTACCCTTCCTCCAAAAATGGTTACACTCGAATCACTGAATCTTCCCACTGATTGAATTATACAGTCACTAAACTAGGTTAAGCACTTCCCCTTTCACTACCCAGAGAAAGAAAAAAAAAAACAATGCACACAAATCCTAATTCTAAGTATTTTAAAATTTGGTTTTACAAATCTCAACTTAGTTTTAGTTTCAATCTATACACCTGAACTAGGAAGAATCAACTGAATTTCGACAGATTTTAATTTACTTTTGTTATAACTTGTATTCCAGTAAACTACAGGTATATTTCTCTCTCTTTTTTTTTTTTTTACAGGAACAAGCATGCATCTCATATCTACTTAAATAATTTAAAATTTAAGAGGTTACACTCAATATAAGCATCAACATTCAACCAGATATACACAAGTCATAAATCAAGCAAAAACTAAATATTTAAGTTTTAACAGCAAGTGTTACTCATAAACATTCCATACAATATGCTACCAGGTAATAACACAAGCATATTCATTCAGTCATAACAGAAGCAACAGATATACCTAAGTTTTAAATTTTAAGAAAAAGAAGTTACTCACTTGTCATTTTGAAAGACAGAGTACACACATTTTTTTGCCTGGAAAGCTTAAAAACTTGCATGCAGGCCATTTGAACTTTGAATTAGCTGTTAGAAACTTGCATGTAGGCATACTCTTTATTTTGGATTACCAAAAGGTTGAAATGCAGAGCCTTTGCTTCCAGAAAACAAATGCAGGTTTGGTTTTACTTCCAGATTAATAGTTGCATGCAGGTTCTTTTGATTTTGAATGGAATTACAGTTTTCAGGTGCAGGCTTTTTTTTTTTTTTAAAAAAAAAAAATGAATTTGGTTGCTGAGGAAAATTTGTACAGAGGATTGCAGCTTTGATTTTGGTTTGTATTAAATTTTTGTTTGAGGAGCAATTTCCAGATTTTAAAGAAAATGCAGAGGCTTTATATGCTTGATTTCCAGATCATAAAAGAATGCAGAAACTTTCCATTTGCTTTTGAATGAATTTTCAATGCAGGCTTTGCTTTACACTTGAAAAAGGTTGCATAGAGGATTGCAGGCAGATGCTTTTGCATTGAAATGATTTTACAATTACATTTTGAACTTGAGATTTTAACAGAGGCTTGCTTGATTCCCAGATTCAAGAAAAATGCAAAGCCCATTTTATTTTCTTTTAAATGGAATTGCAGGCAAGCTTGATTTCCAGTTTCAAGCCTGATCTTGCTTTTGATTGGAAATGCAGGCATGCATGTTTTAAAAATTCAGGTGAAAGGATGCATGCAGGTTTACATACAGGAATTGTATTGCTGTGAAAATGTGTAGATTTGGGGAAGAGTTTGTAATGATATGCTGTGATGGTTTGAGAGGGAGTAGAGTTGCAGATATGTTCGAATAAGTTTTCAACTGAGATTCATCTTTTAAAAATGAAGATTAGAAAAATGAGAGTAAAGAAAAACATGTTGTATATAAGGTAAAAATGATTTATTTAAAAAAAAAATAGAAGAGAAATAAAAATAGAAGACACTTGTCACACTAGCTTTTTAATTCAATTACACTTGTCTTATTAATCACTTAAGATGCTAACACATGTTTTAATACATATATTACCTTAAATTTTCAATTTAAAGATAAATAAAAATCCTCTTTTCTATATTAAATACATGTATAGTAGTTTCATAAATAAATGTATATGTATTTCTTTTTAAATGAAGTAAAACAATTTATAAACATGAAAGCTTACTTACAAAATTTAAATATAGTTATTCATATATGTTTATTCATTTGAATTTCAAAATGAATTCAAATTCAAATGCTATTTATACATTAAAAATCCAATTTTAAAATTAATTTATATTAACATATTTATTTTGACAATAATAATTTTTTGTCTTTTTAAAACATATCTATAATTACACATTTATTATTATTATTATTTAAAAATAACATATTTATTCAATTTAAATCATTTATAAAAGAAATTATATATCACTTATCTTATTTAACTTATTTAAATGAAACAATGTTTATATATAAAAGTGTATTTTAAATTTACTTAAACAATTCAAATTATCAAAATGAATTATTAGGATTTAAAACAAGATTTTATTTGTTAATTAATTTCAATTCAAAACTTATCCATTTACAATATATATATAAATATATATACATACATTATAAATAGGAAATCATTTTATTAGCTTTTAAAAGATAAAATTTATCAATTAAACATTTATTTAATTGAATTATTCAATCAAGTTAATTTTATAAACAAAATTTTATCAAATCAATTTAATTTTAATCACAGATTATTAAATTGATATTGCTAAAATTTCCGGGATATCACATTAGTTCTGTTGATTATGATGTTTGGGATATTATTGAAACTGGCTATAAATCCCCCACTATAACTGTTGGTGATACTGAGATTCCTAAACCTAAGGATAGATGGGATGCTAACGATAAGAGATTAAAAACTACAAATGCTAAAGCCATGAATGCTTTGATATGTGCTCTTGATAAGAAGGAATTTAATAGAATTTCTCATTGTAAAACTGCACAGGAAATTTGGCATACCTTGGAGGTGACACATGAAGGAACTTCTCAAGTCAAGGATTCTCGTCTAGCCCTATTCAGTAATGAATACGAGAACTTTGTGATGGACAAAGGCGAGAGCATAAAGGACATGTTTGGACGCTTTTCAACTTTGGTGTACAACGCTAGAGCGCTTGGGAAGGTATTCACTGAGGTAGAGCTTGTGAGGAAGGTGCTACGAGTTTTACCAATAAACTTTGAGGCAAAAGTCATGGCAATACAAGAATTGAAAGAACTGAGTAAACTAAGCATGGAGGATTTGATTGGTAACTTGATGACGTATGAGCTTGAGCTAAAAGCAAAGGAAGGACGCAACAACTCCGAACCAAAGAAGAAGACGATTGCCTTAAAGAGCAAACAAGAGAGCGATGAAGAAGGAGAAGATCCAATTGAAGAGCTTGCAATGGCTGTCAATAATCTTAGAAAATGGTCAAGATTCAAGCCACGCAAGAAGAAAACAAAGGGTATTAGGTCAAAAGATTCTGACAATTCCGATAATGAACTGATGTGTTATAACTGCAATAAGTCTGGCCACTTCAAACAAGAATGCCCACTTCTAAAAAACAACAAAGGAAAGAAAAAAGAAGAAGGCCTTTGCAGCAACTTGGGATGATGAAGAAGGAGAGGAAGTTTCGGATGTAGCTCAGAGGAGGCTAACTTGCGTTGTATGGAAAAATCAAAATCAGAAGCAAGCTCTGAGGGATCTAGTGAGGCAAGTGAGTATTCCTATAGAGATCTTGTTTTTATGTGCTTAGATCTTACTAAAACAATTGATAGTCTTGAATCAAAAATTGAAAAACTGAAATCTGAAAGGAGGAAACTCGCCCATGAAAATTCTAGGTTAGAAACTGAACTTGAAAATATTCAAAACATAGACTGTAAAAAATGTAAAACTTTAGATTCGGAATTATCAAGACTTAAGAATAGCTTCGAGAATCTTGAAAAAGAAAACTTGAGTCTTAAGGAAACCATTGACACTAGGAAAAAGGATTTCATAAATAGATGCACCTCACTTGTAACTGAAAACACGACACTAAAAACCAAAGTCCAAAATCTTGAGAAATCTCTGAATAACTTTTCAAGAGGAGAAAAATCATTCAACATGTTATTGGGAAATCAAATTTTTGCTAACAACAGAAAAGGACTAGGTTTTGGGAAATCACAAGTTGATGATAGTGCAAAAGGTAAGAGTGTCTTTGGTAGATGTGATATAATTGGACATCATGTTGAAAATTGTAGTCATAGGAACAAGAAAACAAAATTTATACAAGTTTGGGTTCCTAAGAATTCTACAAACAAATTTCATGTCTACTGGAACAAGAATGAAAGGACTAAACAAGTTTGGGTTCCAAAGGGTTTGTTTATTCACAAATATTCTGCCACTAACAATCATGGACCTATAAAAACAAATAGGTCACAAAAATCTTTCATCGTGTAGGTATGGTGGCAGGCTAAGGAACAACAACGGTGTTCTTTGGATTTTGGCTGTTCTAGAAACACAACGGGCAACAAAGCAAAGTTCCTTAGCCTAGTACAAAGGTGACAGAATCACAATGGGAAATCACGAAAAATTATCGTAAAGGTAAAACAGGTGAAGGTATATTTATTTGATCGATATATTAAATGATATAATCTGCACCGTATTCTGAATGAAATCAGCCAATATTGAGATGTTGTAAAGATGATTTTTCGATTATGACTTGTTCACTGTTAAAAATTTGAGTTTGAGTTTCTTATGCACACTTCATGGTCTGGTCTATCAAATTTAGTTAGTGATATTTTGGATTGAAAAGAGAAACTCAGATGCAGATCATACTGGTAATCTAGTTGATAGAAAAACTACTAGTGGAACGTGATTATTTTTTTGAAACATTCATTTGCTGCATCGTTTCTCAAAGAAAATATCTGCATATTTTTCACTTGAAATAATTTTTTCAAATAGCAGAATTTTTCTCATAACCGCTTCGAGAAAATCATTGTTGACCATATTTTCAGATTAGTCATTCTTATTTGATTTTAAATGACAAATTTCTACTAATCCGACTCCTTGCTGCCTATCGAAAAGATAAATAGTGATTGAAAAGATGATAAGTGTTGATAATTAACATACATTACTCAAGAGAATATATTTGGAAAATTTCTTTAGGAATTTAAACAAGGGTTATAAAACTTTTTGTTGGGTAAAGATTCCATGATCATTAATATATCTATCATATTTCTATCGACCATTGTTTATCAAAACTTAAATATAGTTTGTCGATATGTGGTACTATAATCAGGGATCGTTTGTTTTTCATTTCACATTTTTTTGTAAAAATAAATAAATATCCAAAGTATTCACTCTCATTTAAAAGTCCTCACGGTTATGCATGGGTGAATTACTTGGATTTTTGATTATGTGCTTCCATGCTCATTTAAAAGTCCTCACCGTTATGCATGTATGGAACGCATATCAAAATTAATTGATTTAATAGACAAGTTGATTCTAATCCCATTTAAAAGTCCTCACGGTTATGCGTGGTTAGAGGATACTTGAATTCATTTTTAAAATTAAATTGGAATACTACTAATATCATTTAAAAGTCCTAACGGTTATGCATGATTAGTAGATATTCAAATTCCTGATATAAATGTACCACAAGAAGATTCAACTGTATGATTTTATATGAGAGCATCATTTCCATCATTCTAAAATGTGGAATATGTGCCTAACAAGGGTAGTTATGGTTTTTGTTTGATTCTTATTGAAGTTTAATATTTATATTCAATTTGAGTTTAATGTTGGATTAATATCTCTATTTTTCTCTAACACTATTATTCTTTTGCTAATAACAAAAGGGGGAGAGAAAAGTTAAGATTTTGTCAAATAGAATCAAGCAAAGGTCAAATAATTTTCCATTTGCATATAGGCTCATTTGTATATATTTATATACTTCTATGTAGGGGGAGCATCATGTAGAGAGGAAGCATTTAAATAGGGGGAGCAATTAGAGTATATCATTGATCAAATACATTTAAAACAGTCAAAATCTTAATTATATGTTTGTTATCATCAAAAGGGGGAGAATGTTGAATATGCACTTATATGTTTTTGTTTGATGATGATAATAAACATATATATATTCATTTAAATGTATTTGTTAATGTACTATTCTATTTTTCATAGATTAAATAAATATTTGTTGAATAAAATAAATAACACAGAATTTGAATTCAAACAGAAATTTTATTCAAACAAATATTTATTACAATCTTGAATAGTACAAATTCATGCTCTCACTATACATATACAATTTTGAATACATCACGATTTTATATTTACATTAATAACCTCACTACGTATCACTCACACTCGTATTTTGTCTTCAACTGCATTCCAGTTTGAATCCAGCATCTGAGCAATTTGCAAAAATATTCACTAACGCAGTAAAATTGAAAAAGAAATATTTTTGCAATATAAAATGAAATATGATTTTTGAAAATATTATTTGCCTCAGTTATTTGGGTTGTTCGTCATCATTCACACTTGAATTCATCATACACGAACAATGTGACATGCATAGTGTATCACTGTACATGCCACAAGGCCGTGCACATCGATATACACTTGATAATGCTACAGGGACAGGTGTGCACAAGGTCAAACCCAAATATAAAGACAGGTTCAACTCAGGTGCAATATATTCAAAATCTCGTCAGCAGCACAAGGTCAAACCCGAGTTTTGAAACTGGATTCAACGCAAGTGAAATTTCGAAAATCAACATGAATGGATGCAAAGACAACAGCTCAGTTTAACACAATGAAAACTACAGTGATCTCAATAGAACAAGCCAGCAGATACATGAAAAATGACCAACTCCAAATGCATCAGTGATCAACACAGTAACTCAAAGACACAGTACACAAATGCAAGACCAAAGTGTCGAAACAACAAATGAATGACCAGAACAGAGACCAAGCAATGACCAGAACACAAGTACAAGCAAATAAATGCAATTCGAAGTGATATAACAGCAACTACAGGTACTCAACAAGTTGAAGCAGTAGTAAATCAAAGTGTGCAACTCGAGAATATACACAAGTGCAGACCAAATGCACACGTCACAAGCATGAAACCAAAAGTTACACAATCTAGTGATGCATACAGCAAAAAATGAAGACTGCATGAGTGATACAAGTCAGAGCAACAAAATCATCACAATGAAGACCACTATGCAGTGTACTGTAATACAACAGTGACATGCACATGTGTTAATCTATTATGCATATTTATTTCAGCATATTTATTTCTGCAGTTTGTTTTTACGTTTAAATCGAGAAAATTTGCTATAACCCTATTCACCCCCCCCTCTAGGGTTAATCGAGATCCTACATATACTACATGGTTAATAGAAAATTATTAATATTTTAGAAATCATTAATTAAATAAGACATATAAAGTTAATAATTATTCATTTATTAATAATATTTGAAAAGTATCTTGAGATAATATCTATAAATTTATGAATTATGGATAAATGTTTTCAATAGCTTCAATGTAAATGATTTTTTTTCAAATAGTTTTCATATATTTCTAGGTGTTATTCAAATATATTAATGGTATTTATAAAGGAAGCAAGAAATTTTACAAAATGTGTTTGAAAATAATAAAATAAAGTATTTAAGAAAATTGAATTTTAAATGAAGTTTTCAAATGAATATTCGAGTAAAATTTACATATTTTTTTGTTTAATCTTGACTTTCATTCTACCTTTACTTCTGGTAGTTCTATTCTCCTATTCGTCGACGGAAATTCTATCGATTTAGAAAACCGTCGAATGAATTTAAATTAAAAAAATGCAAGCGCACGGTGTACGAATGTAGCACGTGGCGAATAAGGGTCGATCCACACAGAATTATGATTTTAAATTTCTAGTCCATCAAATTAAACCAAAGTTGAAGAGTGCGAATAGCTAGAAAATGAGAAAAATGTCAAAAAAGAAAGTGATGAAAATATGAGAGTACAAAGACAATTTAGAGGCAATTTCCACTCTTTAGATCACATAGTTCAACATATATGAAATCATGATCTCTCTTTTATGGTCATTGGTGCTTTAATTGATGCGTTTATCATAAGTATGACATATTTGTGCTATTGATTAGCCAACATAAGCCATCAAACTATAACACATCCCTTAAAGCACTTGTTAACTTTCATGAAACTTGACAAAAAAAATGAAAATAAAATCTGTTTTAAGTATGGCCTATTAACTATTGATAAGAAATATAGACCATCAAATTTGAATTTCAAATCACTTTCTTATGCCATAATCATATTTTGAAGAAGAGGCATTTGTGTTAGTGATTGTTTAAGCATAGCCTATTTGGTGTCAACAATATAGACTATTAAATTCAAGACAATAACAATAAATAAAACATCATTAAGCACAAAAAGAGAGCATGAATTAACAAATAGTTGAAGCTACAAAATTAGAGAGTTTCATTACCCCTAAATTGAAGGGGTTTAGCCTCTCATATTTGTCATTTTATTAACAAATGTAGCTAACAACATGAAAGGAAAATGAAAGGAAAAAAGAGAGCAAGATGAAAAGAAAAATTATTCTACTTGCATGAAAGAAAATCTACACTACAATATGAAATGAAATAAACAAGAAAAGAAAAACAACATGTATTGAAATTGCATAAAAAGAGAATTACATAAAAGAAGAAGTGGCTAAGTAGCCATGAAAAGAAAGAGCATGTATTAAATTTGCATAAAAAAAGAAAATTACATGAAATAAAAATGGCTAAGTAGCAATGAAAAGAGAAAGAGAAGCTTTCATTTTATTTTGAGCCTAAACTAATGAAGAGAGGAAGAGGAGAGGGAATGTTACATGAAACACAATGGGTATTTATATAAGTGTTAAAACCCTAATTCATTATTTTGGGGAATGCCCAAAATGCATCTTAGGAAGTGTGGAGGCCAAGTAATCATTAACATGTCTTAATCCCCAATTAATTGTACATGAAGCCATTAACTCCATAAGCATGTGCATTAGCCTTTAATTTGTACATTAAGGTAGGTGGGTAGGTGGGGCCCTCCATGATCTTCACTTTGAATTATTTCCATCTTCGTTCCTTTGTTTGATTTTGTGCATGCATATCTTCGTGAAACCATTTCTATTTGAGATCAAATTGCTACAAAAAAAAATATAATTCTAATTAATTTTCCACAAAGAAATATGTGCACATAAATGAGTATTTTTCCCTTGGATGAAGATGAATAGGTGACAATTTGGAATTAATGTAGATTTTGGTTAAAACAAGTTAAAATACCCGAGATGATCGTTTATTTAATTTAAATAGATTAAATATGGTGGTAAAAATATGCATACTTAGGTGCACATCAAATACCCCTACACTTATCTTTTTATTCGTCCTCGAATAAAGGAAAGGAAAAAACCTAAGATAAATCCATTTTCGTAGGGAGCACGATTGCATTGAGAGTATGCAACAAGCCGTTAAACCTCTGGGTGTCCCCAGTAGGACGAGTGTTGTCTCGTGAGGGTTTTCAGCGGATACTACCCACAAAATCCTGCAAAATGAAAAATATTTACAGAATGCAAGATCTATTTACAATGGGATGAATGCAAGTTTTTGAAAATATTTACAAATGAAAGAATTATTTTTAAATTGACACAAATAAGTTAAATATACATGTTGGTCATTAACTTGAAAATTTAAGTCATTTACTCGTCAAAATTTCCAACAAAAATCAAGTTATCATAACAAGTAGACAATAGTTTAACTTGTTGTTTTGGTTGATAATAAGTGTAACTATGAATTGGATCCTTAATTGATTATCAAAGTTTATCAAAGTGGTATTTTCATTTCTTTTCAATAAAAAATCAAATCACATAAGTAAAAAGAGTGCTAGGATTTCAATTGCTTGCTCTCTCATTATTTTCAAGAAAAATTACACACCTAGCTCAGGTAAACTGATGCCAGATATACCACCCATGCACTTTCTTTCGGGCTTATGTGAGGGGAGTACAGAGCATGGCGAGTGCACACACTTTCGTTCGTACAGACCGTAGGTGGTTTTTATTAAGTCTGTTCTTTTTTAACATGTGTTCCATACATGCATAACCATGAGAACTTTTAAATGAGTATAAAGCACATAATCAAAGA
Organism: Allium cepa; assembly: GCA_030765085.1. NCBI lineage: Eukaryota > Viridiplantae > Streptophyta > Magnoliopsida > Asparagales > Amaryllidaceae > Allium > Allium cepa. The sequence continues at coordinate 240,849,767 of CM060930.1, forward strand.
TTCTAAGTAATTCACTCATGCATAACCGTGAGGACTTTTAAATGAGAGTGAATACTTTAGATGTCATTATTATTATTATTATTATTATTTTAAGAGAGAGAGAGTTTTGCAAAGTCATCTTAGCACCATTTAACTTAGAAGGCAAAAAAAAATGTTATATCATTACTTTAAATCAACCACTTTTAAAAACAAAGATTTTCAATTAGGATGTATTTCATAATTAACACGTATGAGGCTTCCTATATACTAATTAAACCATTGTCATTTGTAATCAAACTTCATTTTTATTTTTGTTAAGAGAAATATATTTTCAAAAAATTTCAATTTAATAAACCAAAACCATGTATTTATCCTATAGTGTTTCTTTAAAAATAAATCAAAAGTAAATTTGTTTTTGGGATTTTTTTTTTAAAATTTTTTTTGAGTTTTTTTAAAAAAGAAAAAGAAAAAATAAACCATGAAAAATAAAATAAAAATGAAGACGAGTCTCCCCCTACACTTGATTTTGACTGTGTCCCTACAGTCAACCCAAGTGGAAGGAGAAAAATAAAAGAAAAATGAAAGATGACCTATATTTACATGGAAATAAGCGGTATTTACACGAGATCAGAAAATATATCGTCAAAAAGTAAATGAAACAGTCTTCCAAAGACCGATTCATTTGTCTTGTCAAGTATGCGAGACAAAGCTTAAGCTCGAAAAACCAAATCGTAAAAGATTTCGAAGTTGAGTGTTGATTCGGAAAAACGAATGTCGTTTTATTGAAAATCAAATGAGTTTTTTTATTTTCGATGTTTTTCGCGGTTGAAAAAACGATTGATTGAAATTCAAGTTTATTTTCACCAAAATGAAATTCAAATTTATCATTGAAAACTTCTTCGAAATTATTGATTTCAAAATCAAAATGGTGATATAACTCTTCCCCATCAAAATTTGACAACTCGTTTTTAAAAAGTCCAAAGAAATCGTGTTTGTTAAATATGTCTTCCTTTATTGAATTATCAACAACTTTATTACATGTGTTAAGTTCAAAATCCGAAGTTGTTGTGTTCAAATTTTCAGAAAAAGGAAGATCGAATTTAAATCGAGTTTCTCACCCTCAAAAGAATTGAAATCCAACTCAATTACCATGTTTTCCACAACTTCATTAAGATCATCATTTTCCATTTCAAAAGTTGTTATTTGAAAATCGTCGATTTGGATAAAAGATGTATTATCGCTTGACTCGTCACACGTTTGGATTTGAGTATGTTTATCACGTTGATTCAAATATGTTTCAAACACCTAATCCATGTAATCATTGTGCGTTTCATTCATTTGTTCAACAAAGTCAAATTTGGGATTATTAACTTGAAAATTTTCGATTTGAATTTGTTGAGAACAAGAATCATCAATTTCGATAAACGGTGGATTTGATTCTTTAAAAGATGGGATTGATTATGATTTTCACGAAAAGTTTTGTATTTCTCAAGTAATAAATCCCCGTTATCTTTTTCCATTTGCTCAACAAAGTCAAATTCATGATTATTTATTTGAAAATTTTCATTTTGAATTTGTTGATAACCAAAGTTTTTAATGGTAACATGGTCGAGATTATTCCCATTGCCAAAATTATTTGGAAAGTACTTTCTATTTTCGTTTCGATTTTGAAATTCAGTTTGAAAATCGAAATTGAATTGGCATGTGTTATACTCGAAATCATTTGAATTTTGAAGTTAATTCAAATTTTGATTATTTTGAAAACTTTGATTCGAGTTATCGTAGAAATACGAATTACACAAATCATTTATCATTTGATTTTGTTGCGTACAGATTTCAAGTAAAGACGAAATGCTATTTTCAAGATCTGAGGGTTGCTCGTTATTTTGAAAATTTTATGTTTCGAAATTTGAATCGTTTAAACAATAGTTGGTGTTAAAATATCCATACGAATTTTGAGTGAAATCATATGGATTATATCGATTTTTACAACTATTGTAAAATTCAAGTGAACAGGGGAAAGGAAACTCTGACATTTTCAAGATTTTTTTTTGTTTTTTATAAAGGAAAAATATTTACAAATAAAAATTATTTTTCAAAACGAAAATTGATTTTTGTTTTGTTTTTTATTTTTCAAATTTTTTCTTTGTTTTTGAAAATGTTTATAACTTTTTTTTTGGATTTTGGGTTTTCTAATTTTTTTTTTGGATTTTTAAAATTTTTAAAAAAAAGGAAAAAATTGAAAAGGAAAAGGAATATTTACAATTTTTTTTTTAGTTTTGGATTTTGAAAATTTTTTTGTTGTTTTTTTTAAATATGCATGAACTAATGCAACTACATGAATGTAATGGTTAATTACAAATGACTATCCTAAATTAACTCAAAATTGTATAATCACACGTTGTCTTAGATAAACAAGATAGTTCTCGGCCAGGTAACGGGCAGGGGTTATCGGTGCACCACAAATCACCGTAGAAATGCAGTCGAAGGTTTAAGTACCTTCAGAGGAACAACCACTATAATATTTGCGAATCACCATAATATTTATAAATGGTTATTACTCTGCCATAGCCTAGACACCAAGAAATTAAATTGTTCAAAGAAGACAAATTATCAATATACAATTAATTGTTAATGATGTCTAACCGTTATTACTAAACAAAATTCTAAAATGAAATGCAAAGCAGAAATTAAACGTGTATTAACAATGCAACTACGAATGAATTTTGTTTTTGTTTTTGGTTTTCAGATTTTTATTTTCAAATGCAAGTAAACAGCAATGCAAGACAAACAAAAAAAATTGATATATACAATGCAAGACAAATAAAAAGAAAATTATAAATAAGCAAGCAGTTAATTTCTTTTTTAGCAAGCAAAGCGAAGCAAGCGACTCCTCCAATCTGCTTTGGCAACCTGAAAATAAAAATAAGATATATACAGTTTTTTTTTTTAAAGTTAAAAAAATTAAAATTAAAACGAAACAACTCTAAAATAATCTTTTTTTTGGATAAATCAAAGCAAAACTAAAAGAAAACAAATTAAATAAAACAAATTGAGCAACCTTTTTTTTATAAGGATGGACCAAAGGAATTTTTTTTTTAACTAAAAGCAACCAAATAAATAGAAGCCTGGCCGTTCACCAACAAACCCACCTGACCCATAAAATAAATTCCAAGCTCCTCAATTGTTTTCTCTGTTCCAAGTATTCGTATTCAAACTTCACGTTAAAAAAAACGAAAGTAAACAAAAATCCAATTCCAAAAATAAACAAAAATCAACTTCGACGATTTGTCAACTTGCAGAAGTCGAAACCAAAAACAACTCGCGAAGTGGAAGATACAATGAAGGTTGTGTGCGATTTCTTGGGTTCGCTGAATCGAATTCGAGTGTTGGAGTTCGGCAATGGTTGCCGGAATAGGTTATTGAAGCTTTGCAATTCCAGTGCGGAAGCTACAGGCAATTTTGGGGTTTCGCGATCAGGTTGCAGTTCGAGGTTGATGTAGGGTGATCGCGATTGAGTTTTCGATGTTGTGGTGGGGTATTTGAGGTTGCGGTGGTTGCTGGTGGGGAGATTGGTTGAAATAGAGTTTGAGATGGTTCAATTGATGGGTTTTTGGTTCGACTTCGATTGGATTGCAGGGGTAGTCGCGGTTAGGAGCACTGTCAGTTTTGGTTTGGGATGATGTTGCATTATTGTGATGTGCACCGAAGCAAGGATTGGTTGATGTAAAGTGTCGAAGTTGACCTGGTAGCAAGAGTATGTGGGTTGATGATATGGTTACTTATGCACAAAGATATCATTGTTCTTTCACAAAACAATGTGGCAAATATAATACCAGCCAAGCACAAGCTGAAGCGTTATCATAAAGCAATGAGAAGGCTATATGAAGACAAATTATCCTTTCTTTTTATTAAATAAATGATTGTTACAATGGTGCAAGTTTGTTACAAATTAGTTTCTTCTAGAATGCGATGTGGCCCTATCATATTACAAGAAGCTTGTATATAGAGGATATCAAATTAATGAAATGGAAGTTGGATGAAAATATTTCTCTTTTGCTTGTTCTTGTTCTTCATTTCTTCTATTCACTTCTTCGGATCGTTCTTCTATTTTTTCAAGTCTCAAAGACACAGTTTAAATTGTATGAATTGGTGCTTTCACTAAGGTTCTCTCCTGTCGCCATGGGCACAAAGCTAACAAAAAGGAATTTTATTCAAAAATCAACCTCCAACAAATGTACAACACACGCCCCTATTTATAGAGTTTTCGACCCAGTCCTTAAGTCGTTGCCGACCTACGACTCACCTTAAGTCGTGACCGACTTAACACAAAGCGACTCAACCGACTCAACTACATACCGACCTACTATTTACAACACAAAGTACTCAACATAACGACTCAAAAACCTGGCCGACTTAACAAGTACGACCTACATATAACAACTCACCCGACTCAACTTGACCGACTCATCATAGGTCGTACGCGACCTAACGCATTACATATAAGACCGACTCAAGGACTCAGCTCATTACATTACACAGCCTTCGGCCGACCCAACATCACACCGACTTAACGACTCAAAGACTCGCGACCCTACAACGCAAGGCCGACTCAAGCCCCAATCTCCCTGCGCATATCTCCTCAACGGCTTAGTTAGGTCGTGACTGCTTCCTCTTCTGTTAAGTCGTAGCCGACTTAAACTCTTAAGTCGTAGCCGACTTGAGTCCTTAGCTCGCAGATAATTCAACGCGGCTGCCTCAACTCGTAGCTCCTCTTCCTTAGGTCGTAACTCGTTATCCTTCACCCTGTTAAGTCGCGAACGACTTAAGGCCTCTTTATTAGCTCGTGAACGACTTAAACCTTGAGGAATTGTAGATCGTGCTGCATCATCCTCCCCTGGTTGAGAAAAATTCGTCCTCGAATTTGTAAATTCTTTCCCATCAGATTGTCCATCTCCATAATACGGCACAAGATGTTTAACATTGAATACGTCAGAAGTGTATACATCCTCCGGCAGTTTCAACTTATAAGCATTCTCATTGATCTTTTTCACAACTTCTACTGGACCAAATTTTCTGGCTTTCAATTTATTATAAGCGCCCATTGGAAAACGATCCTTTGTTAACACAGCATACACCAAATCACCTTCATTAAATTCAACATTTCGTCTCTTTAAATCTGCAGACTACTTATACTTCTCATTCGATTTCTCCAATCGTTCCTGAACGATTTTATGACATTCAGTCAGCTCATCAACAAAATCAACAGCTCGTTTAACTGTTCCCTTCAACTGTGGTACTACTGCCAAATCCAACGGTCCCCTGGGTAAATTTGAATAAACAATCTGAAATGGACTGAATCCTGTGCTTCGATTCACTGCATGATTATGAGCAAATTCTGCCTGGCATAGCTTCATGTCCCAACTTCTCAAATTATCCTGTACAAGACATCGCAACAAATTTCCCAATGACCTGTTAACAACTTCCGTCTGTCCATCAGTTTGTGGATGATAAGCACTACTGAATTTCAGTTTCGTTCCCACCATCTTCCACAAACTCAACCAAAAGTGACTCAGAAAACGAGTATCTCTATCCGACACGATAGACTCTGGCAATCCATGAAGTCGATAGATCTCCTTGAAAAATAACTGTGCTACTCGAACTGCATCCGCTGTCTTCTTGCAGACAATAAAATGTGCCATCTTCGAAAACCTGTCCACCACTACAAATATAGAATCATTTCCCCTTTGAGTTCTAGGCAAACCCAAAACGAAATCCATGCTAATATCAACCCATGGCTTAGACGGTACAGGTAATGGCATATACAACCCTGCATTCGTCGCTGTTCCCTTTGAAACTTGGCAAATATGACATCGCTCCACAAATCTTTCCACTTCTTTTCTCATCGACGGCCAAAAGTAGGATTGTGAAATCAATTGCAAAGTACGATCACGGCCCACATGCCCTTCCTCGTGCAACTCCTTAATAATTTTCAATCTCAAACTACAATCTGGAATGCATAATTGATTTCCTTTGAACAAGAATCCATCAACCAACATAAATTCATCGGTACTCCCATCCTTCACTTTCTCAACATATTTCACAAAGTAAGGATCTTTTTCAATCATCTCTGGCAGTAAGTCAAACCCCGTCACTTCAACTTTCATTGTCGTTAATAAATGACTCCTCCTACTCAAAGCATCAGCTACCCGATTTGTCACCCCTGATTTATGTTTGACAACAAAAGTAAACTGCTGTAAATATGCTATCCACGATGCATGTCTCGCTGAAATCTTATCCTGCCCCTGTAAATGTTTCAATGCTTCATGATCTGTATAAAGAACAAATTCCTTCTGAAATAGATAGTGTCTCCAATGTTTAACAGCTTGTACAACAGCATAAAATTCAACGTCATATGTACTGTATCTCATCTTTGCTCCTGACAACTTTTCGCTGAAATAAGCAACTGGCTTCCCATTCTGACTCAGAACTCCTCCAATACCAACCTTCGATGCATCAGTATGTAATTCAAATAACAATTGAAAATTAGGTAAAACAAGAATTGGTGCAGACGTCAACAATTCCTTGATCTTCTCAAAAGCAACTCCCGCTTCTTCTGACCATACAAACTGTTTCCCTTTCATGCAATCAGTAACTGGAGCCATCACACTACTGAAGTGTGGAATGAATCTTCGGTAGAATGACGCTAGCCCATGAAAACTTCTCACTTCTGTAATTGTCTTTGGCTGTGGCCAATTCCTGACTGCTTCAACTTTAATCTGGTCAACTTGAATACCTTCTCCTGAAACAACATACCCAAGAAATAAAACAGTATGCGTCATAAACACACATTTCTTCGTAGCAGCATAAAATTGTTCTTCACGAAGAATAATCAATACTTCCCTCAAATGTAGAACATGCTCCTCCATACTCCTGCTATATATCAGAATATCATCGAAATAAACCACGACGAACTTCCCAATGAATGGTCTAAAGATTTGATTCATCACCCGCATGAATGTACTAGGTGCATTTGACAAACCAAATGGCATAACCAACCATTCGTATAACCCCTCTCTTGTCTTGAAAGCTGTCTTCCATTCATCACCAGGTCTGATTCGAATTTGATGATAGCCACTTTTCAAATCAATCTTCGAAAATATAGTTGCCCCACTCAATTGATCTAACAAATCATCCAACCTTGGCATAGGAAATCTATATCGGACAGTGATCTTATTCAAAGCTCTACTATCTGTGCACATCCTCCATGTTCCATCCTTCTTTGGCACCAACAATGCTGGCACTGCACATGGACTCAAACTTTCCTGAACACGCCCCTGCTTTAACAACTCTTCCACTTGCCTTCGTATCTCCTCATGTTCCTTCGGACTCATTCGGTAATGTGGTCGATGCGGTAACACTGCTCCCGGAACAAGATCAATTTGATGTTGAATGTCTCTAAGTGGCGGTAACTCCTTAGGCAACTCCTCTGGAAAGACATCTTCGAATTCTTTCAAAATTGGCTTTGCTGCTTCTGGAATTTCAACTTCTTCACTACTCTCTCTTCCAATCAACAAAAACACTTCAGATTCTCCCTCCACTTCCTTGACAAACTCCTTCAAAGTCAACAGAGTTTTCAATTCCTCAATCTCTTCTAGCTTGCTCTCCTTTTGTTGTTGCTTCTTAGGAACCAAAGTGATTTTAGTACCTTCGAACATGAAACTGTAACTATTGGCACGACCGTCATGTTGAACTGCTCTATCAAACTGCCATGGTCTGCCCAACAACAGATGACACACGTCCATGTCTACAACATCACACCAAATTTCATCTTTGTACTTCTTCCCAATAGAAAAATTAACACAAGCTCTTCGACACACTTTCACTTCACCACCCTTCCTTAACCATGCTAGCTTGTACGGTTTAGGATGCTTCTCAGTCTTCAAGTTCAATTTCCTCACTGCTTCTGTAGAAATAATATTATCACAACTTCCCGCATCAATAACGAACTTGCAAACCTTTCCCAGAATAGTGCACGTCGACTGAAAAATATTGCTTCTCAACCAACTACAATCCTCCTCCTGCTTTGGTGTAAGACATGTCCTCCTCAACATAAGATTACAACCTTCATCTCCGAACAATTCTTCTTCCTCCTCAACATAAGGTGTATTTGAACATTCTGCCTCCTCAACTTCTGCAACCATGGTTCTCTTCTTCGGCTTCGGACATTCGTTGCTTTTGTGACCCAACTCCTGACAAGTATAACACTTGAACCCACTGCTAACCTTCGCCTTCTCAGCCTCCTTCACCACTGGCTTTGAAACAGGTTTAGGAACATTAGAACTTCCACCAACACCCCTTGCTTGATTATTGGAATTAGTAAACACACCACCTCCACGCCTTCCTTGTTTCTCCCAAGCCAACGCTTTCTGATGTGCCTCTGCAACTGATCTAGGATCAAACATATTAACCATATCCTGGATCTGCATTCTCAATCCCCCAATGAATCTAGCAGTTAGCTGTTCTTCCGTTTCCATAATATCATTTCTGGCAATGAGTTGGTAAAATTCATCAGCATAATCACTAACAGACTTCGTCCCTTGCCTCAGATTCTGCAACCTCTGGTACATAAGTGATTGGTAGTTGTAAGGTAAGAAAGTAGATCTCATCAACTTTTTCATCTTATCCCATGATTCTATCTTTGACTTCCCCATTCTCTCCCTGGTAAGTTTAGTTTGCTGCCACCACGCCAAAGCTCTCCCCCTCAACCTAGTAGCAACCAACTTCACCCTTCTATGCTCAGGAACCTCCTTGAAATCAAAGATCTCTTCAACATTAGAAATCCAATCGAGAAATTCTTCTGCAATCATTCCGCCTTTAAACTCCGGAATTTCCATCTTCATACCCGATTCCCATCGACGATCATCTTCAACATCCCGATAAGAATTTCGAACTTGATCTCGATCTCGATAATGAATACTAGCTCTATCACCTTCTTCAACAAAATCAAAAGTATGTCTACATCGATCTCGACCATTATCATCCCTTCGTTCATGCATATTTCTTTGACTATGTCTCTCTTCATCTCTATATGCTTCATGTTCAAATTCACGTTGACTTCTTCTCTCTTCATGTGCATAGTCATGATGATCTCTTCGTGATGAAATTGATGTTTCTCTTCTATCTCTACAAGAATGTGGTGATACCCTCCTCGCTTCCGTAACCGATGGCGAAACTCGGTTTCCTCCATGGTTCGAGTTTGGTGATCTCCTCCTTTGATTCAAATCATTCATCAATTTCTCCAATTTACCAATGCCTTCATCAAACTTCTCATTAATACGTTGTTCCATAAGCTCGGCTTCTTCTCGACGATACAAAGCTTCAACGTTTTGATGACGATTAGCTCTCCTTGGTGGCATGATTGAAAAACTTTCACAACCACTTCTACAATTCAAACACAAAAATTCAAAGCTTTCAACAAAATAACAAGTCTCGGCTCAACAATGTACGGCTAGAACTTGACTCGGCCTCCACTTGTCTCGGCAATATGTCATGGCTCAAGTGAGGTCGGCTCCAACTTCAAGCACAAGGTATAGTTCTACACTTCAAATCTTGGCGCGAAAAATCCCAAGATAGATCCAAACAATTTCCAACTCCTCGATCCAAAATGAAATAGATCAAACACTCCAAACTTGATGCAACTTCAATATGAACACGATGAACAACTTCAAACTTCAAAAACTTCAAAAACTTGGCTCCAAGAATCAACTTAGCTATGATTGGCTAAGTATGGCTCTGATACCAATAATGACGCAGCGGATTAATCAAACAAAACTTCAATCGATGGAATGTAGCAATCGGTGAGTTGCAGATACCAAAATGCCCAAGTTCGTTGATCCAAAGATACCGAACTCTAGCTATCTCAAACACGTTGATAGCGCACTATACCGTGTTCAAAGATCTACGATTCTTCGCACGTTGATCTAGCGCACTAGATTCCGTGAATCGGCTTCTACGATCGTTGAATCGAGCGCACTCGATTAACCGAAAGAGGAGATAGGAGATTACACTCAACTACCAATTGGTATGAAAGCACAAAGCTAACAAAAAGGAATTTTATTCAAAAATCAACCTCCAACAAATGTACAACACACGCCCCTATTTATAGAGTTTTCGACCCAGTCCTTAAGTCGTTGCCGACCTACGACTCACCTTAAGTCGTGACCGACTTAACACAAAGCGACTCAACCGACTCAACTACATACCGACCTACTATTTACAACACAAAGTACTCAACATAACGACTCAAAAACCTGGCCGACTTAACAAGTACGACCTACATATAACAACTCACCCGACTCAACTTGACCGACTCATCATAGGTCGTACGCGACCTAACGCATTACATATAAGACCGACTCAAGGACTCAGCTCATTACATTACACAGCCTTCGGCCGACCCAACATCACACCGACTTAACGACTCAAAGACTCGCGACCCTACAACGCAAGGCCGACTCAAGCCCCAATCTCCCTGCGCATATCTCCTCAACGGCTTAGTTAGGTCGTGACTGCTTCCTCTTCTGTTAAGTCGTAGCCGACTTAAACTCTTAAGTCGTAGCCGACTTGAGTCCTTAGCTCGCAGATAATTCAACGCGGCTGCCTCAACTCGTAGCTCCTCTTCCTTAGGTCGTAACTCGTTATCCTTCACCCTGTTAAGTCGCGAACGACTTAAGGCCTCTTTATTAGCTCGTGAACGACTTAAACCTTGAGGAATTGTAGATCGTGCTGCATCACTGACGTTACAACAACTTTACAACAACTCCCACCATCTCGCCATCCGTAGCTCTCTTCTAGCGATTCAAAGCACCCTCTCTTTACAAGAAACCCTACTACAGTCCGACCATGCCACCTTCACCGACATAAAATCCATCATCTCTCAAAACACAACCTTACAAAATACTATAAAAAACCTTATCGAATTATTTTCCAAAGTATCTTCCTTCCAACCACCACCAACTCCTCCAACACCATTATATGTTGCTTCCACGGGCTCGACAATACCAGCTCCTCTTACCTCTGCCGCTGCTGCAGCATCTGCCCTCTGTCTTCCATCATTCTCAAATCCACCTCATCTAAATTTGGTGGCACTCCCCTTCAATCCATGCTTCTCGCCGTCAACAACAGCAATGATAGAGCCTGGATCACCCCCTACCAACAGCCAACCTTTGCAGCTCGAGCAATCGAAACTGCAAATAAGAGATTCAGACCTGAACAATCAGCAGCCTTATGACATCTCCTTTCAAGTGCTATTGGAATCCGATCAACCAAACTCGATCGACGAACTACCACCGCCTAACATCACTGATTTATCAAATCTACTTCCAATAGAGCTGACTGAAAACTATGGCAACATTAGCCCCAATATCGCTGACCTACCTGACACCGAACAAGCAATTTCATTTCACAAGCTACGTGATAACCTATATCCGAAATCAGTTCAACTGCGAGTATCTCATTTTGGGCATTCAACAGCTGCATTGGTCGATTCAATGAGCACGTTTATCTTCGTACATCCACGCAAAGATGGATTCCTATGCCTTCCTGTGGAAATTAGCTCTATATTATCAGTAACGATAAAGAATGCTGAGAAATTTCAAAGCAAGGGAACTAGCGATAATATTCATCCACATGTTGAATGCTACATATTTTATCTTAATGTTGAGCTTAACTGTGGATTGATTGTTGGTGAAAAAGAGGAGTTTGTTTTTTATCCTGGTGGTGGACTAACTACGGGTCAACTTGCACCAATGGAAACAAAACAATGTGCCTTGTATTTGAATGATAAAATGTCACAACTGGGTATTGAGCTCCAGCTTCCTAGCTCCATGTTAGGTCAAAATTTTAACATGATACCTGGTCGCTCGCCTATAATAAATTCCATGGCTTTATCACCTAGCTCTTTGTCTGGCTTTAATTCAATTGGTGAACAATCCAACATCTCCGAGGTGAGCAACTCGTCATCATCGATCAGCTCATTGCTTCATGTCCGCCACACGAAAATAAAAAGTGGCGAGATTTACATCTTTGATCCAGATGGAAAATTTAGACTGAAAAGCGCTTTTGTGGTGCAGTTAATGCATGGTGATGTTCAACAAATTATCAAACTTTGTCTTAATTTGACTTACACTATTGCGACACCGCTACCGCAAATTTACGTCCTTGAGGACAAGCTCCCCAATTCTACAGTCAATTTCAAGCTCACTGAACTCTCCTCCAACTCCAACCCCAAATCCATCGACGTAAGTGTTGTAGCTGCTCTTTTAGACATCGACATCTCCAACGGCGGCGATGGTAGCTTCTTCGACCTCAACTCCAGTTTCAGTTCCAACATCTTTAACCAGCTCAGACAGTCTTTTCACCCAAACTTCACATCGCCCCCTTCGAGGAGCTTTCTCGAGAAACTCACTTTAGATCTGGCACGTTCTAATCTGGTGACTTACGGATCTACAACCTAGAGCAGTGATTCTTGTGATCTCGACACTAAAATCGTGGATTTCAGTCTCAACAAATCAGAACACTTCGATTTTGGTTGCAAAAGAGCTTGGCCCATGTTCTCCCTTGATGAAACCATATTTTTTCATAAAAGGAGGAAAAATGTAACTCGAATTCTTATTTGTGGCACGGTTCATTCATAGTGACATTCAACTCCATAATCCGGATATCACCACTTAAACATCGAAGCCACCAACTTACGACCTTGAGGACAAGGTCGATTTTGAGGGGATGGTAATGATAGGGTTACTTATGCACAAAGATATCATTGTTCTTTCACAAAACAATGTGGAAAATGTAGTACCAGCCAAGCACAAGCTGAAGCGTTATCATAAAGCAATGAGAAGGCCATATGAAGACAAATTATCCTTTCTTTTTATTAAATAAATCATTGTTACAACAGTGCAAGTTTGTTAAAAATTATTTGCTTCTAGAATGCCGTATGGCCTTATCATATTACAAGAAGCTTGTATATAGAGGATATCAAATGAATGAAATGGAAGTTGGATGAAAATATTTCTCTTCTGCTTGTTCTTCTTCTTCATTTCTTCTGTTCTCTTCTTCGGATCATTCTTCTATTCTTCCAAGTCTCAAAGACATAGTTTAAATTGTATCAGTTGATTGTGAAGTTGTATGGACTGAGGGGTTTTGACGTGAATAGGTAACATGTTGGTTAGGTGAATGAGTATGTTCTTTGGTGGTTTAGGTTACTTGTAGATGACTGGTTTGTTTTGTCAGTTGTTTTTGCAATCTGTTGGTCAGTTGAATTTGGGAAGTTTGAAGTAGTTTGTGGTGGTAGAGTGGAAATGAAGGGGGAGGAAGCTACAGAAGGTAGTGGAGCAGTGGTATTTGAGAGGAGTGTGCGATATGAAATATGTTGTCGCTGATGTTGGTGGTCAGTGAAACAGTGGCTAGAGTGAAACAATATGTATTGTTTTGAATTGCTTTATAGTAAATGGTAGTTAAGGCAGTTCAAGTTGAAAGTGGACGAAGGCAATTTGCTATGAATGGTGAGGGTGAATGGTGGCAATTTTAGAGAACGGTGGATGATTGTGTACACGGTGTTGTGAGTATGTGCAGCCAAAAGAGGTTTGCGGAGACGCCGATGTGATATAGATGATGTTGTAGTGTGGGATGGGCAGATGCAAGTTTCCCCTGTACGCAGGAGTGGTGACGCAAGCTTTTTTCTGTTTCTTTTTTAGCATAGGTATATGCTGTTGCTGCAAGTATGAGTGATCAAAGTGCAGTGGCAACAGTATGTAAGGGAGGTTGTAGACTTTGGTAGGTGTTGTATGTAACGGGTTTTTGGTTTGTTTGGTTTTAAGAGCTGTTTGTGAAATGTTGCACAGTGAGGAGTTGATCAATGTTGTTTATGAGGAGAACCAAAGGGAGGATTGTAATCGACAGCTGCTGTTTGTAGAAGAGGGGGTTGATGGCAGTGAAGTCGTATGGTTGCAGCAGTTATGGCGGTGAAGGCACAGTAGCACAGTGAGGTGATGAAAAGGGGATTAGGTTATGCAGGGTGATGGAATTCTGGCAAATGATTGTATGAAGGTATGGTTGTAGGTTGAATGTTGAGGAGCGGCAAGTTGATGTGGTGAAGTGGATATGTATGAAAGTGTGGAGTGAATTGAAGTGATGTAGAAGTTTGGGATAATTGATGATGTAGAGATACAGTGGTGCAGTTTTGGGAAGGTGCAGATGTTTGGGAAGAATGTTGTACTGCTGGAGTTTGGTGGTGGAGTTGCTATTGGGTGGAGGATGGTGGAAGTTCTGGACAGTAGCAGTGAAGGGGCAGTTGTATGTTATATACACTGTGCACAGTAGAAATTGTGGCAACAAACAGAGAATGTATTATGCAACAGAGAATGTATTATGCAGAGCAGAAGTTGTTATGCAGAAGGGATGACAGTGAAGGGATGAATGGAAATGACAATGTAAATGCAAAAATTAAAAAGAAAGTGAGATTGCAATTGTAAATTTCAAATGCAAAATTGTAAAGAAAAAGAAATGGAATAATTTTTTCTTAAAATTGTGTACGTTAATTTTTTTAATATAAATGCTAAAAAAAACTAGAAAAATAAGCACACAAACATACGCAAACAAAAATCACAAAAAAATCAAACACAAGAATTTTCTTTTTTAAAAAAAAAAATTGCAACACGCAAGGCACACTCAATGAAAATCAATCAAACAACACCTTGGCAACGGCGCCAAAAACGTGTTCGTTGACGGAAATTCTATCGGTTTAGAAAACCGTCGAATGAATTTAAATTAAAAATAAACCGCAAGCGCACGATGTACGAATGTAGAACGTGGAGAATACAGGTCGATCCATGGGGAATTTTGATTTTAAATTTCTAGTCAATCAAATTAAACCACAGTTGAAGAGTGTGATTAGCTAGAAAATGAGAAAAATGTCAAAAAGAAAGTGATGAAAATATGAGAGTACAAAGACAATTTAGAGGCAATTTCCTCTCTCTAGATCACATAGTTCAACATATATGAAATCGCGATGTCTCTTTTATGGTCATTAGTGCTTTAATTGATGTGTTTATCATAAGTATGACATATTTGTGCTATTGATTAGTCAACATAAGCCATCAAACTAAAATACATCCCTTAAAGCACTTGTTAACTTTCATGAAACTTGACAAAGAAAATGAAAATAAAATCTATTTTAAGTATGGCCTATTAACTATTGATTATAAATATAGACCATCAAATTTGAATTTTAAATCACTTTCTTATGCCATAATCATATTTTGATGAAGAGGCATTTGTGTTAGTGATTTAAGCATAGCCTGTTTGGTGTCAACAATAAATGCTATTAAATTCAAGAAAATAACAACAAATAAAGCACTTCATTGATCATCATTAAGCACAAAAGAAGAACATGAATTAACAAATAGTTGAAGCTACATAATTAGAGAGCTTCATTACCCTTAAATTGAAGGGGTTTAGCCTCTCATATTTGTCATTTTATTAACAAATGTAGCTAACAACATGAAAGGAAAATGAACGGAAAAAGAGAGGAAGATGAAAAGAAAAATTATTCTACTTGCATGAAAGAAAATCTACACTACAATATGAAAGGAAATAAACCAGAAAAGAAAAACAACATGTATTGAAATTTCATAAAAAGAGAATTACATAAAGGTAGAAGTGGCTAAGTAGCCATGAAAAGAAAGAGCATGTATTAAATTTGCATAAAAAAGAAAATTACATGAAATAAAAATGGCTAAGTAGCCATGAAAAGAGAAAGAGAATCTTTCATTTTATTTTGAGCCTAAACTAATGAAGAGAGGAAGAGGAGAGGGAATGTTACATGAAACATAAGGGTATTTATACAAGTGTTAAAACCCTAATTCATTTTTTGGAGAATGCCCAAAATGCCCCTTAGAAAGTGTGGAGGCCAAGTAATCATTAACATGTCTTAATCCTCCATTAAGTGTGCATGAAGCCATTAACTCCATAAGCATGTGCATTAGCCTTTAATTTGTACATTAAGGTAGGTGGGTAGGTGGGGTCCTCCATTATCTTCGCTTTGAATTATTTCCATCTTCATTCCTTTGTCTTGATTTTGTGCATGCATATCTTCATGAAACTACTTCTATTTGAGATCAAATTCCTACAAATGTATATATATATATATATATATATATATATATATATATATATAAAATTATAATTAATTTTCCTCAAAGAAATATATGCACACAAATGGCTATTTTTCCCTTGGATGAAGATGAATATGTGACAATTTGGAATTAATGTAGATTTTGGTGAAAGCAAGTTAAAATATCCGATATGATCATTTATTTAATTTAAATAGATTAAATATGGTGGTAAAAATATTCACATTTATGTGCACATCACCACCTCTTTCCTTTTCGGGGACGAAATGTTTTGAGTGGGGGAGAACGTAACGACCCTAAAATTTTAATTGGTTTCAATAATGTATTTAATTATAATTTTGTGAAATTTTAAAAGAATAGAATTAGAAATTAAAATTTTATATTTAAAAACGTATATTTAAACATAGCAACTGGTAAATTTTCATCAGACTATATTGAAGTTTATTTACTGTGTAATTCTATTTAAATTCAAATCAATTAAAATTAATGATAATAAATTTTTTCCCAAATCTGAATATTTTTATACAATAAATTTCTAAATCCTTTTCTGATTGAGACGTCATCTTTCTTTTTTCAAAATTTGAACTTCTGTTGCTCCGTTTATCTTATTTCTGGCAAAATAGCAGCATTTTTGGTACTGATTATTGACTTTTGATCGGATGATCGTACCATTGATATATGTATACCGTTTTGATCATCTCATCATGCTGATCTCAATGGTGTATTCATTTCTGTATTTTGAGGTCCGGTACATGACGAAAGCAATAAACTGTTCTTTGTAACAGTACAGTAAATTGTGATTTTATTTCTTTCTTCGGTTTCAAAATTTAAACGTACAGCCTATACCACGATAATAATTGGCTTTAATTATTCTCGAAACCATTCGTTTTCTATAGCCATTCATTTGCTTTAATTTCGTTTGCTATAAATTTGTAGTTAATACGTTTTTGTAGCAACCAATTCGTTTGCTTTAAATTCCTCTTCCATTTCAGATTGCCATCTTCTTTCCACTCCAATCCATTATCTATCATTTCTTTCAACTTCAACCTCTTCCCATTTTCCATTTCATCCGCTCTCCACCTGTTACCCATCATCGCCTATGTGTTCAAAATTTATTTTCTTTGGGTACAATTATTCACCCACCTGTACCATTTTCTCCATTCTTTTTCACACTTTCTCAAATTTGCCACCCTTGCCGAACCCACTACTCTTATCGGCCTATGCCTCTCCTCGTTCCACACCCGGTGACTATCACTTTCCTTGTCTGCCTTCTGGCCTTTCCTCTAGCCTTGTATATAAGTAAGTCTATTTGTACATAACAGCTTTGATATTTTACTTCAATGAATCATCGTAGTGGTTTGAATATGGGTTGTTGTATATACAGTACATAATCATATATTCGTTTTCTAAGTATTCATATATTCTGTGGATATATCTAAGGAACGTTATAATGTATAGGTATATATTAGTGTATATGGTAGTTGATAGACATACTTTTCATATATGTAGATTTGTTGTAACAACCCTGTATTTTGTGATTGTTTTAATTGTATATTTTAAACTGAATTTCCTCATTTAAAAACTTTATTTTATGGATAATTTTTGTTATTTTAAATATAAATTTTGATTTTGATGTGAATTAGGATTCCAAACATGACTAAATAGAATATTTTCGAGAAATAATGAATTTTGGTCTATATGGTCGAACTTTGACTTTTAGATTTAAAAATTTAAAAGTTTGAAAATTTTAATTTTATCTTTTATTTTGAAAGTAAATAAAATTTTAAGAATACTGATTTTCGTTTCGTTGAAATCTGATGAAAATTGTGAAAGTTATGCCTTTTACACTGTTGAATCTAATTTGTTGTATTTAACAAAATTGTTTATTTTAAATTTAAATAAATAATATTTTTATTGGTCATGTAATGTTCTAATTCATGTTTTCATGGGTAAAATAACATGCAATGTATATATTTTAGTTTTTAAAACATTTTTAAAAGTGCAACTCTAATGTCAGTTGTATTTTGTTTACAATTTTTCCAGTTTCAATTTATTTTCAATTTTTTTTCTTATGACCTTATTTTATTCTCATTTCCACTTTAGTTTGTTCATCATTTATTTTATTTATTTGACTTTTATTTGTTTAGAAGTGTTGTTATAAAGTTCCAAAGTTAATTGCATTTTGTTTGAAATTTAAGCCTAGTTCAATTAAATAAGCTATTTCTTTATTTATTTTTCTATTTTTCCTAAAAATAATTATTTATTTTCATTTACACTTTATTTTATTCATCATTTAATTTATTTACTTGACTTTTATTTGTTTAGAAGTGTTGTTGAAGTTTTCCAAAGTCGGTTGAATTTTATTATAATTTTCAATCCTAGTTTCCATTAAATAGAGTATTTTCTTTATTTATTTCCTACTTTTCCTAAAACTATTTATATATTTTTTATAATATATATCTTTATCTTGTTTTTTTATTTTATTTATTTATATATTCGTTTAGTAATTAAACGGACAACTATTTAGATCCCTATTTATTTTTTAGAAAAAAATTTCAAATATATATACGTTATTGCTTTAAGAGGCATATCTTTAAAATATATTTATTTAACGTTATTGTATTTATTTGTTTGTGAAAGCTTCTTGTATACACCTTGCTTTAATATATAGGAAACACATAAATTAAGATACGTTACATATTTTTAATTGTAGGCATACGTTACGTTTGATTTATTGCCTCTTTATCTTTCCATCCCTTGATTTTCTACCATAACTTCTCCACATTTGTTGCCGTTTATTCCTTAATCCCTAGCTGCCTATATCACTTGAGAAATTTCTTCCCATCTTCATTTTTGCACGGCACTTCAGATCTGAAAAAAAAAGTAAGCAATGACCTTTCTTTTTCTCTCCTTTCTTCTTCTTTTTTTCCACTTTTCTTCTTTGTTTTGCCTTGTTTTTCACTTGAATTTGCCTTGATCATCACCTATGTTGCTTGGCCCATACCCCTACCATATCCTCCATCGACCACCACCACTTCCTTTCCCATATCACCCATGGCTTGACATCATTCTCATCTGACCTGAAAATGCCTTGATCGTCCCTTGCACAAAACTCCATAAAAACAATGCCAAACTCCTTGAATTTATACCTAGCCAAGCCTATATTCACATGCACTTCATTTCCTTGCCACAGACACCTCCTTAGCCTCCACCACCAGCAAGCACCACACCTGTACAACACTACTAACATCTAACCTGGCCTGAATTAGCCTCTGGCCGAGCCCAAATGTGCCAAGGCCGAGCCCAAAATGATGAACAAACCACCTCCCTTTTGCTTGCCTTTTACCTTCCTCATGTTGTAACCTCCAAACCCTTTGCCTTCTTGACCAAGCCTTTTTATTTTCAGATCCAGACCTGACCATTACCACCTGAAAACATCCAAGGCCGAACCAATATAGCCTTGTGGCCGAGCCTATGTAGGTAAAAGTCAAGCAAATTTGATGGGAAAACTTGGCGATGTCTCTTGTTATTTCTATTTCCATTTTGTTTCAATAGATTTTGGTATTGTAAAAATATTTATATATGGTTTGTTTTCTTATTGAATACAAGATTTATATCTTGGCTCTCTCCCCACTCAAATCAAGTCATGCTATCGTGCTTTCTGGATCTTTGTTTGTGTGTGTTTGGTTTGCGAATTTCAGCTTTAAAGAGGTGAGTTTTCACTCATGACATTTACACTTATATAATTAGTGAAGTGATAACAAGTGAATATGTAGAATTGTTATATCATGTTATACTACCTAGTGATGTTAATTATACGATGTTAAACCCTGTTATATACTTGTCTCATCGTTTGTTATGTTTTATTCTATTATACTGTGTATTTATTTCTGTTTCTTACACTGCAAGTTCCCGGTAGAATTAAATCACTATGGGTTGAAATGATACATACCCAAATGGACTTTAGAATAGGAAAAACCATTCCGGGCTGAAATGATAGGCCTTGGTGATTTTTATTTATTAGTATTTGTCTTAGGATTGCGGGTTTGAAATAATCAAAACCCAAATTTTTTACTGATTACAGATTTAAATGATATTTTCTGTATCACTTGTTTTAGATATGAAATATTATCCGACCCGTGGTTGATTTCAGAATATGTTTTCCTATAAATTTTACGTGTTGTAAATGGAAAAAATATGAAATTTGACTTATATTGGATATAAATGTTAAGCAGTGATTTTTTTCTAAAAAGATCAAATGGTATAAGTTAATAGATGGTTTAAGTTGTAGTGTGAAAGTTTGATTTAAATTAATAATGGATATTTAAGTAAAAATGGAAGTATAAGCTTAACTTGGTAATTGATAATTGATGTATGAACTGTATAAATTTAAGGTAAAGAAAACGTCAAGTTATTGTAAAGTAAAGTTAAGCAACTTATAGTGGATATTTGACTGTATGTAAAGGAATTATAATCAAAATTGGATGTTCATTCAATAAAGATGTTGAATATTAAAATTATAGGTTAAATGGTATCCAAATAACGAATTTTGAAAAGTAAATAAATTTGATAAGTTAAAGGTGAGAAAAATTGAATTAAATCCTTTAATTTGGCACCCTAAACTATTACAGCAGTCTTTAAATGCCGTCTTTACTAAATTGAATTGTTTTGAAATGTAACTTATAGCAGCATTTTCTAAATGCTGCGAAAGCTGAAATTTAATTGTTTTTAAAGTATTTAAGTGAATAAATGAGCTCAAGAAAGGTTAAAATTTTAGGAATTGAATATTTGATTTGTAAGTACAATAACTTTACTTTTGATGGTTTTAATAATGATTTCAATTCAAAATTAGAAACTATTTTGAAATTCATAACCATGGGTACATTTCTTTGCGTACCATTTGATCTCCTTGTAACTGTTTTGATGCACACCTTTGATTTAAGAGTGTGACTAGAGGTAAGCGATTACTGCAGCTCTGCGCTATCCTAGTTGTGACGACCCGAAATTCGTAGATGTTTAAAATCAAAATATTTAATTGATTTTAAATATTTAAAGGTTAATTTTTAACTTGAATTTCAAATATAGGCATTTATTTGATAATTAAATTATTGAATTTAATAATTGAAGTTGGGTAAAATATTAAATCTCCAGTTTTAAGCTTGTTAAAAATAATTTGAAGGCTTGTAAAATTTATATTAATAAAACCGAAGATAACAGAACTTTAAAAATTGAATTTAAGGATGATTTGTTCAGCTTTGAAAACATAGCGTTTAAATCGATATTTAAAAATAGCCTTCCGAGGTACAGTCTCAGAATTCAACGACACCTGTTTCATTGGATACGTAATATTATACTATTATCGGATTTCAAATTTCATAGCATTTGGAGTTGTCCTGTGATCGTACGATATATAAACGTGTTGAAAATTTTATCGAAATTTAATAAAATAACGGAGTCCCGAAAGCTATCTTCTCCATACGATCGAATTAGGACCAGAAACATTTTCCTTTGCGTTTGGAATAGGGGTACAACCTTATAAATGCCTAGTGGCACGCCTCAATAGGATGTCAAGATTTTTAGTTGTGAATTCGAGAAGATTTAAATTTAAATTTAAATTTAAAAATAATATATACTTTGACTGGTCAAATAAACTTAACATCAAAACTTTTTTCTCTCTATTCAAATTACGGTAGCTGGCAGGCATGCAAATCATCTTCAACACGCAAGGGATCTTTTCCTTCTCTAAAATCACGTTATCTTCCCTTAGTACTTCAATTTATTTTTCAACAGGAAATAAATAGTAATCACCGAGCTTTTCATTTTCGTTTTATCGAAAAAAGAGAGGAAAACAATGGCTGAACGAATCCTCCCTCCTCCTTCCAGTTAAATTGAAATTTAGAAAATGAAATGAAACCAGTTCGCGATTCAATCGCGTGGGGAAGGAACGAGATTCCATTTCAACCATTTCATGGCTTCTCGAACGAAATCGAAATTGGGGACAAGGCGTGGCTTTAGAGGGGAGGCGACCTGGGGTGTTGTGAGAATTCCGAGGGTTGCAGAGGCATTGGAGGAAGGTCGTGGTGTTTGGGCTACGCGATATTGGCTGGAGACTCGCAAGACGGTGTAGGGTAGGAAGGCGAGTCATCTACGACGAGACTAGTGAGGATGTGAATCCATCGTCGCGTGCAGGATTTGATGGGGTCAACGATGCTTTGGTCACCATTGTGGAAGTTGTTCGTGGTTGCAAGGGTAGAGTCGCGTGCGAACTCGAACGAGGTCTGGTTGTCTTATTACAGTAAGGTACGTTAACAACCTATTTTCAAATTTAAGTCTAATTTAATTTATATGTATATATAGGTTAGAAAGAGATTTATATTTTCATTACGATTTTAAAGAAAAAATAATATGCAAAAAACAGAAAAAATATATTACAGTAAGGTATAAGGAACAATTTATTTTTTTCAATTTAAAGATTTCTAGATATATTTGTATATATATTCAGAAAAAGGGAAAATGTTTCAATGGGAATTTTTGTAGATTTTGGAAATATAAGAGTTATATAAAATTCAGATTTTTAAACCAATATAGGTTTTTTTTTTAAATATTATATATGTCGTTTCTAAATGAGAATTACCTATATCCATTCTAAACTTACTAATTTATTTTAAACTAATGTATCATGGTGGTTAGCTTGGTTAATTAAACTATTTAATTTATTTTTGTTCTTAAAAATAATTTATTATAGGAAAATTAGTTAAAATTAAATTATCCGTTTAAAACCAAATTAAATAAATTGTAATAAATTGTTCGAATAATTCAAATATTTGTAAGTCATATAAATTTTTATTCAAGGTCAAAAAATTAGGAAACGAATGCAATATTGAAGTGGAATGCAAATTAAAAGGCAAAGATGAGTTAATCTCACTCATTTGGATTATTATAGTTAAATTTAAATTATTGTTTCTTTGTTTGGATGATGATTGTTATTATTTAAAATTAAATAGACCCTATGCGCCGCATAATATCGGAGGATGATATATATAAACCCATATACCGCGATATTCCACCTTGAAGTGGAATTGGTATTATATATATATTTGAGTGATTGATTTCCCGCATTATATAGCGGATGAGACCTTATACGCCGCATAATAGTGGATGATATTATATTAACCCCATATACCACGATATTCCACCTTGAAGTGGAATTGGTATTGTGCTAACATCTGTGAATGCAGGGAAACAGGTTGGAGTGATCCTACGGGATTCCTCAAAATTATTTTTATTGCTCTAATAATTCTACGTTATGTTCAGTTGATATCCTGTGATGAATTTGATTGATAATTGGAATATTGGATGCTATGGTTTGATTTAATATATTTCGGTGTACTGTGTTATTTAAGTAAAATAATTATAAAGAATTTGAATAAATTTAAGAATGAATTGGAAAAGAACAAAAGTGATTTTCAAATTTTAATAAATTCATTCCGAGTATGGGAAAGAGGATTTTAAATAAACAGAGTAATAATGACTTCTAAACTCAAGTGATATTGTTTTCGAGAAATAAAGAATTTATTTTAAATTTCAAGGTTTAAATTTATATAAAAGGATAAAAAGAAATTTGGGAAATTTGAAATTGGTATTCCCAATCAAAAGGGTTTTTAAATCGTAATAAAGAAATGAGGTCTGAAGTTAATAGATTTTGAAATAAACGAGTAAGCATAGAGATTTATTTCAAAATGGAGTAATTTGGAAATCAATTTGAAAATTTATTTAAGTGTAAAAAATTGAATTTTTAAAAGGGAAAGGAGAATATGATATTTATAAATTGGGTTTATAAAAGTAAAGGAATTTATCAGTGGATATTTTGGAATAATAAATTCAAGGTGCGAATTTATTAATGAACGGGTAAATTTGTTTAAAAATAAATAGTGATTTATTTTTAGAAGATTGGAAAAAGAAGATTATTTCCCTGGAAAGCCAAGTACGTTTTCAAAGCAAAATTTTAAATATAAGTTTAAAGTTATTTTTAAAAGTATGTTTGGAAAATTTATTATTTTTATATATTTAAAATCTAAAGAAAGTATTTTTTTTCAAATTTATTATAGTAGTAATTATTAAAAGTGACTTAGAATTTTGCTTTTAAAGATAAAATTTAATTTTATATTTTATAGGTAGCTTTATTTTAAATATTCTTAAAGTTTAAATTTTTGAATAAAGTATTAAAGTAGTTTTTAATTTAAATATTATAAAGTAAATTTTAAAATAAAGTTTTTTTAAATTATTCTAAAATCTAAAGTATTGGTACTTGGATGTTTTCAGTGGAAATAGAAAATATTAGGGAAATTTATTCTGTAAGAGGAATGTGATTTGAAAACTATTTTCAAAAAGGTGTGAAAATGGAAATATACCTTGCGAAGATATTTTGAGGTTAATAAATAATTTGGGAGATTATTTATTGTTTGATGGTTTCTTGTGAATGTTAATTGATAGTTAAATAACTGACTATCAATATTGGCCAAATGCGCTGATCATTTTGAAGAGACCAGATCATGTAACAATTTCGGCTATTTTAATAAGTATTTGTATATAGACACTATTATAATATTAGAGGATTTTGATAAAAAGTGTTTTGGCTATTGTAAGGTGAAAACCCGACATGTTTAGTTGTGGCGTTGTCTTATGTGAAGCTTTTGTTTTCAAAGGATGTTTTAAAGTTTAATGATCAATTTGAGTATGGTTTTCTCACGCTGGTATTCCAGACTGACTAGGGTCTTATTTAACTATAATGCTCGGGTCAGACCGAGTATTATATGTTACAGGAAAGGATACTGAGGAGCTCAGGAGATGAGCTGGATGGCGATACGTACCTCCGTATTTGTGTTAAATATTCCGCTGTGTATTCAGATTATGAGGACAAGTTATGATTACCGTCCAGTTGTGTGATATATACTCTGATGATGTAATGTATAAACAGATTTGTTTTTGTGTAAAGATTATTTATTATCTATTATATTTTATTCCTCTGCGATGATTAGATTCTGATGTTGTTCCCTATTTTCTTCTCTTACCTCTTTTCTTTAACCCTAATGGTTCGTATCTTCCATTCACTTTGAGTTGATACGTTGGAGAATAGTGTCGACTCATGGGGTACGGGTTTGCGGGTCATTACAGTTAGTATCAGAGCTGAACGTTAAGCGAGAACCTTGGCTCTGGTGGGGATTACTCATTAGAGATAGATTCAGTAATACTCTAGAATGAGTTTGAGCGTATTAATGGATATAAGTGCGTATTTGTTAGTGGATATAAAAATGGTTTTCCATTGTGTTGATTGATTTATTGAGTGGCGTATGAACCTTCGTCGGCACAGTCTGGACAAC
The DNA here is from genome assembly GCA_030765085.1 of Allium cepa. Lineage (NCBI taxonomy): Eukaryota > Viridiplantae > Streptophyta > Magnoliopsida > Asparagales > Amaryllidaceae > Allium > Allium cepa. The sequence continues at coordinate 240,875,319 of CM060930.1, forward strand.
TATATCGATGGGGTTTCTAAACACATGAATAGAACAATTCGACACAATATTGTTTTCGAAAGCGGGTAAATGAAATAATTTTACCCAAAAATATATTTTGATATAAAAGAAATATTTTCTTAAATTGTTATGTAACTTGGATGTTTTGATGATAGTATTCTAAACAAATAAGATTATAAAAATTGGAATGACTTGTATAATCAAATGGAAATTTATATAAACATAAATTAAACAAATGAATTATAGTTAAAAATTGATTTAAAATCAAATCTGTGAATTTAAAATCCCGGAGATTTTGGAAATGTATTTCGAGGTGTTTTGAAGATGAATAATATCATTATTATTTTGGAGATATTTCTGAAAGGAAATTGTTTCAAATAAAATTTGGGTAGGGATATAGCATTGAGCACACTTCGATTGTTGGAAAATAACTTCGGTGATGATTGCAGCATCATCGATATTTATTTTCGAGTTTCTAAGTGGCGGATTACTGCCAAAATTGATTTGTTCAGAAGAACAAGTTTTGTTTTTGAAATTTAAAAGGAAATTTTTGGGGATGAAAACCAGGATTGGTTTAAAAATTTGAGAAGTGTGATTTTGAGATAATGGTGATTTCAAATGATTTGAAACCAAAAGCCGGGTGTTTAAAGATCCTGAATCCTTATTTGAATTGAAAATCTTGATGAGATAAGTTATAAACTTATAAAATTGAGATGATTTTTAAATAAGGAAGGAAAAAATAGGAGGTGTGAATGTTGGAATTAAAATTTAAGGTGAAAGTTAAAAATGAGAATTTAACTTGGATAATGGTGAAGGAATTAAATTGTTGAAAAATTTAATTGATTGTGGCTTGCATGGAAAATTAGCAAAGTAAATGGATTAAATTTTTGGATACAAATTGGAATTGAATTGGATGGAGGAATAAAATTAAGTCGAAATGAATAAACTTAAGTTAAGTTTTATATTGAGTTGGATTCGAATTAAACTGGAAATAAAATGTTATTGTATTGGAATTAAGTTAAAATGAAATCGAATTGAGTATAAATGATATTGAGTAAGTTAAATTCTTTATTAAATAAATGAAAGTAAGTTGAATAAGTAATTAAACTGGAATATATAAATTCCGACAGCTTATAAAAGAATTGAAACCCATTGAATAAAAATATACTTGGCTAAATAAAAATATATAATCCCTAGTTAAAAAAGGGTATAGTGTGAATGAGATTGATTGTAAATGGATGAAGGTGTGGATATAAATAAGTGTGTGACTTATAAAATTTAAAAGTAGAATAAATAAGTCCAGAATAAAATTTGTTTCATATTTTGGAAAATGAATAGAAATCCGAACTTGAATTACAAAATAGAATTTGAGCTTAAGTAAAATAATGAAGTGATTTTGAAGAGAAAGAGAAAAAAAATCAAATATGGAATTGGAAGTGGAAGTAACTAATTTGGAATAAATTAGTAAATTGAATATGTGGGTGAGATATGGCAATGGAGCCTAATTTGTTAAATAGAAGTTGAATTGTGAAATAAACTCGGGTTATGAATAAAATTCAACATGGATTAGGAATGAATTAAATGTAAGTGGAAATGTTTTCGAATGGAATGGAATTGGATTAAAATTGAAATGATTTGGGTTGCAAATAAATCCAATTCAAGTGTAAATGAGTTAAATATAAACTTGGATATTGTTTTAACAAACTGAGAATGAGATTAAAATTAAAATGGATAAAGAGTGGGGTAATTGAATTTGATGAGAATCGAATTAAATAGAAGTGAGCTTAAGTTATGAAGTTGGAATAATTCGAAGAAAGTAAATTAACTTAAGTTTAAAGTTAATAGAAGTTTGGCTTCGAGTAAAAGTGAAAGTCCATTAAATAAAAGTTTGGGTTAAATTAATTTGGGAAATGGTAATTAATTTATAAGTATTGAATGTGCCAAGCTTAATAAAATGTTTTTGAATGAAACAATTGCGAAAATGAAATGAAATTGCAAGTATATAGTTTTTAAATGAATTGGAATGGAATGAAATTGAGTTGGGATCAATTTAAAATAGTACAAAACAAAGTGATTGTTTAAATGCATGAACATCGACAAATTTGCATAAAAAATTAGCCGTTCGACGAAAAAAGAAGTAAATAAAAATTCTATGAATTAGTGGAAGCAAATATAATTGATTTTTGAATGAAATTGACATGAATATGAGTTTGTTTGGAATTATAAATGAATTGGAGGCAAGTAAGTGAGTTGTACATCACTTAAATTGAATGCAAGGGTAAGAAAAGTGAGTGAAAGCAATTGAATTGGTGATTGAAACCTTATTAATTACTTATAAGTGCTATTTGGTATGTATGGCTTATGAAATCCATGTGCCAGCTGTTGAAAATGAGTAAATGTAAATAAATTTCCTATATACGACACTTACATGTTTGAATTGAGTAACTACAGGTACCGGGAAGCCGTTCGGCTGGATTTTGGGCACGCAAATTGCTAAATAATAAGTCGCTTGCTTAAAAGTGCTAAATAGAGGTACGCCTACGCAATATAAAAATAGGAAATATGAACTGTTGTTGTTTTTTTGTTTTCCGACCGTGTGGGTCGATGTATATATATTTATATCTCTTGTCAAATTGCAAAAGCTTCTCCGTACAAAGGAGACTCTGCCAAAAAAATTTGAAAATTTTGGGAGTTAGAAAATTTTTGAAAATTTTTGGAAAGAATTTTTTTGTTAGCGACAAACGATTTCAAATTAAAATTGAAACAAAAGGATTTTGGAATAGGAATCGAAACTAGCGGTTTTGATTGAAACTAAAGAGTTTAGGCAATGTGAATATGGGATTTTCGCTAAATGTATTTTAGCAAGTTAATTGGTGGAGGCATTCCGCTGCCTTAGCAATTTCGGGGCGAAATTCATTTAAAGGGGGAGGAATGTGACGACCCGGAATTTTTGGATGTTTAAAATCGGAATATTTAATTGATTTTAAATATTTAATGGTTAATTTTTAACCTGAATTTCAAATATCGGCATTTATTTGATAATTAAATTATTGAATTTAATAATTGAAAGTTGGATAAAATATTGAATCTCTAGTTTTAAGCTTGTTAAAAATAATTTGAAGGCTTATAAAATTTATATTAATAAAACTGAAGATAATAGAACTTTAAAAATTGAATTTAAGGATGATTTGTTCAGCTTTGAAAATATATCGTTTAAATCGATATTTAAAAATAGCCTTCCGATGCACTGTCTTGGAATTCAATGAAACCAGTTTCATTGGATCAGTAATATTGTATTATTATCAAATTTCAAATTTCATAGCATTTGTATTTGTCGTGTGATCGTACGATATATAAACGTGCTGGAAATTTTATCGAAATTTAATAAAATAACTGAGTCCCAAAAGCTATCTTCTCTATACGATCAAATTAGGACCCAAAACCTTTTCCATTACGTTCGAAATAGGGCTATAACCTTATAAATGCCTAGTTTCACGCCTCATGTGATGCCCCACCTCTATACCCATGCCAGCCAAGGACACTACGGGGTAATGCCGTCAACTAACGTGGAGAATAAGGCTGGTTAGGAGCGACCATCTATAGCCTTGCTCTAACTATCTATTGAATACATCGACAATAGACATACCAAGTAGATCGACATATCCAATGAATAATTAAAACAAAACCATAGGTGGTTGGAGGATCTATCAGAACAAAATATAACAACTCAAATATAATATACATCACAGAACAGTAGATCATCATATACACATATACTGATACATAACAGAGTATACAGACTGATACATGTCAATTGGTATAGCAAACCACTATATATAGATGAATCCAAAAGAATACATATATATATCAGAGTTACAACAAAATGGGACTATGCAAAAAGCCATAACAAAAAGAAGCTAGCGAAGTAGTCCATGCGGAAGCAAAATAGGCTAAGTCCAAAAGCACCTAACCCGAAACATCTCGGTCTGACCCGAGTATAAATACACGGGTCAGTCTAGCTGAAAAAATCAGTTAGATTAACTGAGCGACAATAAACCTGCAAGGTCATAAAGTATAACAAATATCTCTAAAAGAGATAACACAATCACCTAACAAACGATGAATCATAACAAGACAAGCCTCATATCATCGACAACACCAATAAACAAAGGATATGAATATCCCAAAACAAGCCAAAAAGGAAAATAACAAATAACAATGAAGGTAACACAAGTTCCACAAGGTAATGGCTATACGACGTGTGGCTCAAAAAGACCAACACCGAAGGACGATACCTAGGGAATATACATATCAATGAAACAACAGAAAATTTTGCACGTGCTCAGTACTGCATAAATAAGGATCCATGAGCCCAAAGACTCCAAACCCAATATCACTCGAGCTGTGACGAATGACCAACCCCAAAAGCGATACAATAGGGTAACAAACCCGAAGGCATAAACCCGAAGGCACAAACCCGAAGGCAACATACCCGAAGGCAAAAAACCTGAAGAAGACAGTCTGAAGACACTATCCCAAAGGCAACAAACCATAGTGGTGAAGGTCCGGAGGCCCAGTACTGGACGCCACTAACTAGCAGAATGTGTCACAACTCTCGAAAAGGAATCCGAAAAGTGGTAACGTGAGTCCCATAACCACTCGTTCGCACTAAACGGTTTACTATCCGTTAATCAATTTCACACTCAAAGCAGTACAAAGTTTACCTCATCTCATCGGTAAACCAGACTCAAAGGTTAAAACGTTCAAACGAATAGATTGGGAATTAACTAAGAAGATGACCACACGTGTTCATTGCACGCGTTTTATCTAATCATTTAATTCTCCTCCCACTTCGCTCGGAGTGCGAAATCATGTGTGTTTTAAATAGAATTTATAAATTAGAGAAACGAGCTTTTAATGCAATTTAGAAGATTATTTTATAAAAACCCGTGGATGAAGTCAAACAGGAACCATCAAGGTCAAATATGCATAAACAATTAATTGGAATCAACATGAATTGATAAAAGTTGGAATCACAAACAAATAGGCATACTATGTTTGATGTGATTTTTTGTTTGATGATAACAAACATATATCAATATATATGTGTGTTTGTAGTTTGAACTATATACAGAAAGGAAGAAATATTCATATTGAATAATTATACTATTGCACAGAATTTATATAATTCAAACAGTATTTTTTATTCAATATAATATTTTATTTCAACACTTAAACAATACAAAGTTTTTCAGTTCTCTCTCTATATATATATATACATACATCAGTTCATACATTTTACTCTTCTCACTACAACACTCAACACTCAGTTTTTTCACTCTGTCTGCACATCTGCATCTATCTGCATTGTCCAGCTCCACTTCTCGTCCTGTCTCCTGTGTACCTGTATAATTAGCAACTACAACAGTAATCTGAAAACAAACAAATTTAAATTGCAAAAATAAAATTTGTTTGTGTCTCAGATACATGGGTTATTGTCATCATCTTTGATTGTGCAATATCTGTGCATATCAGTATTTTTTATCAGGAACAGGCAATTATAAGTGGCTGCAATACACACGTATACATTCGTATACGTGTGCACTGCCACGCCTACTCGTGTGCACAAACTACAACAAAACACAAATTCAACATGAAGCAGTGCAAGCCCTCAAAGATACAACAGTGAAAGAAATTGCATCACAACAGCATGAAACATCAAAATACACAAAATATGGAAACTGCATCAATGCAGTACAGAACATAGTATATATATATAGTGATGCATAGCAACTGCATAGCAGCTACAAACACCAAGTGCAACTGGAAACAACAGAAATTGTGCAACATTTTCATAATGCAGTGAAGCATGCTCATGGAACACAGCAACAACAGAGCTATATGAACAAATGCACCACTGTGAAGTAATGTAACAGCAACTACAGTGACAAACTGCAAGAAACAAGGAACAAAAATACTGCAACTTCAACCATGGAACAACAGCTCATATGAACAAGTGTACAAAGGCAAAATGAACAAGTATAGCATCTGTATCAAAACAGTGGAAACAAACTCAAGTGCACGTGAACATGGCAGCAGACCAGTGACAACAGACCCAACAACTAGTGCCAACATGAACATAACAGGTGAAGCATCACCAAAGACTCAACAGTTCACATTGCAGTAATATCATATCACTACAGAGAGTATGGTGATGCAGTCAACAAGGCAACAATGCAGAGAACTGATACAAAGGAATGAAGTGAATGCAAACAACTCGGCAATCAAATACACATCTAATCAGGTGATGCAGTCAACATCTATTCAAGGCCAGAATGATTATAAGAGGTTACAATATCAAGTGCAGTGCAAACACAAGTGGAATGCAACAGTGAAGCAAACAACAACACGAAGGCAACATGATCAAAAGTTCAGAGCAGACATAACAGTGACAAGCACAGATGTATTCAAGTCCAGCAACATGAACACATGAATGGACAAGGCACAAATCAAGTTGCAGACTCCAAGTTACAAACTCAAGTGCAAACTGAATGTAACAAGCATGAATAAAGTACAGTATCACTCTCATGTATGCAACAGATAATGAAACAAGTTGCACCAGACCAAGTTCAAGTAAAGTGATGGGTGAAGTAATCAGATGAATCACAAAATGAAAGCACAAACCTTAAAAATATATGCATACACACATACAAATGTATATATGCACATATAAAGTAAACTGGTGAAAGACAGTGGCAAGTACAAGGCAGTGAAGAAATCAAGCCGAAATTAAAGAACAAATTAGTATCCTTTGATTAAGTCTTTGATTAAATCAAAGATTTCTAATTTGGAAATAAATTTCTGCAGCAATTAACTCGAATTCAAATATGGACAGCATTAATTCAAATGAGGACCGAGACAACAACTACAGCAAGAAATTTTCGAATTAATTAATTCGAATCCAAATATGGTCAGCAATTATTCGCAATTGAATCAAGAAAGGAATACTCCAAAACAAATTCAAGAAAATCAACGACATGAGAAATCAAATCTGACAGTGTTAATTAGGGTTTCAACCCTATAAATACACCCCAAAGAAATCATCATAGACACAGAACAATCGAGTTCAAGTATCAATTTAGAAAAGCAAAAGGAGACAGTACATACCGAATTCACAAGCAATGAACTCGATCGAGCGACTGCAAAACTAGCAATAGTTAAACATCAGAGAAGCAGCGAGCTAGGGAAACAAATCACCGATCAATTGAAGAAACCGAAGCCCTAATTGGAACAAAGGAACGAAGCCCTAATCAGAACGAAGCCACCATTATTTCTCACGAACGAGACAAAAGAGGAGCGGGTGAAATAAGGAAGTGGGCCGGTCTTAAAAAATAAAAGGGGGTTTTGTTTTTATTTAATTATAGGCTTTATTAATATTGTTAATTTGTTTTTGGGTTAAAGTTTTTTTATAAAAGCAAGATAATTTAAATTGTTTTAAATTTAGTGCTTGCTTTTGTAATTTGCTTTATTTGTATGTTCTCTTCAATACAAAACATGAAAAATTATCACCTAGGGTTTAGGTGTTGTCAGATTATCTAGTTAGAGTTAGTCCAGTTAGCAGGGTTTGCAAGTTTGCAAAACTCTATAGGCGGTAGCAGGGTTTGCAAGTCTGTTAGAGTATTTGTAAGCGGGAAACTGTTTAATTCTAATAGAAATCTGGGAATGCAGCAGTAGGCAGGGGTTGCCGAAGCTGGGTAAATTCTGTGTGTGAATTATTTTTCAGCATATTTATTTCTTCAGTTTGCTTCTGTGTTTAATTCGCAAAAAAAAATTTGCTATAACCCTATTCACCCCCCCCCCCCTCTAGGGTTAATCTAGATCCTACAAGTGGTATCAGAGCCTGGTATTTTACTTTAACTCTAGAGTCATGAATCCACCAAATAATGCTTTTTCTGAGGGGCAATCTATTGCTAGGCCACCCATGTTTAATGGGAATGATTATGCTTATTGGAAAGTTAGAATGAGTATTTATCTTAGTTCTGTCGATTATGATGTTTGGGATATTATTGAAACTGGCTATAAATCTCCCACTATAGTTGTTGGTGATACTGAGATTCCTAAACCTAAGGATAGGTGGGATGCTAACGATAAGAAATTAAAAACTACAAATGCCAAAGCAATGAACGCTTTGATCTGTGCTCTTGATAAAAATGAATTTAATAGAATTTCTCATTGTACAACAGAACAGGAAATTTGGCACACTCTGGAGGTGACACACGAAGGAACTTCTCAAGTCAAGGAGTCACGACTAGCTCTATTCAGCAATGAATACGAAAACTTTGTGATGGAAAAGGGCGAGAGCATAAAGGATATGTTTGGACGGTTTTCAACCTTGGTGTACAATGCTAGAGCGCTTGGGAAGGTCTTCACTGAAGTAAAGCTTGTACGGAAGATACTGCGAGTCTTACCAATGAACTTTGAGGCAAAAGTCACTGCAATACAAGAATCGAAAGATCTGAGTAAACTAAGCATGGAGGAGTTGATCGGAAACTTGATGACATATGAGCTTGAGATAAAGGCAAAAGAGGAACGTAACAACTCCGAATCAAAAAAGAAGACGATTGCCTTAAAAAGCAAAGAAGAAAGCGGTGAAGAAGAAGAAGATCCAATTGAAGAGCTTGCGATGGCAGTCAATAATCTTAGAAAATGGTCAAAATTCAGGCCACGCAAGAAGAAAACAAGTGGTAATAAGTCAAAAGATTCTGATGATTCCGATAATGAATTGACATGCTTTAACTGCAAAAAGCCTGGCCACTTCAAACAAAAATGTCCACTTCTCAAAAACAACAAAGGAAAGAAAAAGAAGAAGAAGGCCTTTGCAGCAACTTGGGATGATGAAGAAGGAGAAGAAGTTTCGGATAATAGCTCAGAAGAGGCTAACTTGTGCCTTATGGCAAAATCAGATTCAGAAACAAGTTCAGAGGAATCCAGTGAGGTACGTGACTATTCTTATAAAGAACTTGTTTTGATGTGTTATGATCTTACTAATACAATTGATACTCTTGAAACTAAGATTGAAAAATTGAAGTCTGACAGGAGAGAACTTGTTCATGAGAATACTAGGTTAGAAACTGAACTTGAGAATATTCAAAACCTAGACTGTAAAAAATGTAAAACTTTAGATTCAGAAATATCAAGACTTAAGAATAGCTTCCATAATCTTGAAAAAGAAAACTCAAGTCTTAAGGAAATCATTGACACGAGGAAAAAAGATTTTATAAATAGATGCACCACACTTGTAACTGAAAACACAACACTAAAAACCAAAGTCCAAAATCTTGAGAAATCTCTGAATAACTTTTCAAGAGGAGAAAAATCGTTTAACATGTTGTTGGGAAATCAACTCTTTGCTAATAATAGAAAAGGACTAGGTTTTGGGAAAACACAGGTTGATGATCATGCAAAAGGTAAGAGTGTCTTTGTTAGAAGTGAAATTGGACATCGTGTTGAAAATTGTAGTCATAGGAACAAGAACACAAAATTTATACAAGTTTGGGTTCCTAAGAATTCTACAAACAAATTTCATGTCTATAGGAACAAAAATAAAAGGACAAAACAAGTTTGGGTTCCAAAGGGATTGTTTGTTCACAATGCTTCAGTTACTAATATCATTGGACCTAAGAGTTTCTCTAGGTCATCCTCCTCTCTCTTTATGTAGGTCTGTTGGCGGGCTAAGGAGCAACAAGAATGGTTTCTAGATTCAGGTTGTTCTAGACATATGACAGGTGATAAATCTAAGTTCCTTAGCCTAGAGAAGTTTAGAGGTGGAAATGTGATCATGGGAGACAATAGCAAGTGTAAGATTATTGGGAAAGGTGAAGTAAGTAATGGTACTTTTTCCTTGACTAATGTTTTATACGTTGATAATTTGCATCACAATCTCATTTCTATTAGCCAACTCTGTGACAAAGGTATGAATGTGGTTTTTGATAGTGATACTTGCAAAATCATTGATAAAACTTCTAATAACATTGTTTTTATGGGCAAAAGAAAAGGAAATGTTTACTCACTTTCGTTTGACAATTTAAATCTTTCCAGATGTTTGGTAGCCATTGACGAAGAGGCATCTTTATGGCATAGGAGACTTGGACATGCTAGCATGAGTCTCTTAAGAAATCTTAAAACGAAAGATTTAGTCAGAGGGTTACCACATCAGAAATTTAAAGATAACAAAGTGTGTAAAGCATGTTCCTTGGGCAAGCTTAGTCGATCATCATTTCGCCCTAAAAATATTGTTAGCACATCAAGGGTCCTCGAATTAATTCATATGGACTTATTTGGACCAAATGAAATTGCAAGTTTGAATGGAAAACGTTATTGTTATGTATTGGTTGACGATTACTCTAGATTTACATGGGTTTATTTCTTAGCCAAAAAATCTGAATCTTTTGATTATTTTTCAAAATTTGCTAAACTTGTTCAAAATGAAAAAGGAGTTTCAATTAAAACTTTGAGAAGTGATCATGGAGGTGAATTTGAAAATTCGGAATTTGAAAACTTTTGTGAAGAAAATGGTTTAAAACATGAATTTTCTGCTCCACGAACACCTCAACAAAATGGGGTGGTTGAAAGGAAAAATCGTACATTGCAAGAATTGGCTAGATCCATGTTGAGTGAGTATAAACTACCTCTAACTTTTTGGGCAGAGGCGGTGAATACTTTGTGCTATGTAATGAATAGAGTAATTATTAGACCAATACTAGGCAAAACGGCTTATGAAGTATGGCATGAAAGGAAACCTAACATCTCTTACTTTCGTGTTTTTGGATGCCCTTGTTTTATTCTTAACACAGGTGATCAACTTGGAAAATTTGAATCAAAGGCCGATGAGGGAATTTTCATGGGCTATTCAACAAGGAGCAAGGCTTACAGGATATACAACAAACGAACAAAGACAATTGTTGAATCAGTCAATGTGAAATTTGATGAATCTGATCTGGAAAGGACGACTGAAAAAACAGGTGATGATGGGGTAGATCATGAAGGCATTAAAGAAGGGACATCTACTGAGAAAGATGGAAGTAGGACTGTTGATGCTGATAGATTGAAATTCAAATCCAATCATCCTCCTGAATTGGTTATAGGAGATCCTACGGAAGGTATACGCACTCGCTCTGCATTTGATAAAAATTTGTGTGCGTTTTGTTGTCATAGTGGTTTTATTTCTGAAATAGAACCTGATTCTGTTGAAATGGCTCTTAATGATGAAAGTTGGGTTTTAGCAATGCAAGATGAACTTAATCAATTTGAGAGAAATAAAGTTTGGAAATTAGTTCCTAGGCCTAATGACTATCCAATTGTAGGAACTAAATGGGTGTTCAAAAACAAACTTGATGAATCAGGAAATGTAATTAGAAACAAAGCTAGGTTGGTCGCAAAAGGATATAACCAAATAGAAGGCATAGATTTTGATGAGACATTTGCACCAGTTGCTAGGTTAGAAGCCATTAGGATTTTGCTCAGCTTTGCTTGTTATAAAGGTTTCAAACTTAAACAAATGGATGTAAAAAGTGCATTTCTAAATGGTGATCTGAAAGAAGAAGTTTTTGTTGAACAACCCCCCGGATTTGAAAATCATGTTTTTCCAAATCATGTGTATAAACTTGAAAAAGCATTATATGGTCTTAAGTAAGCTCCTAGAGCTTGGTATGACTGCCTTTGTACATATCTTTTGGAAAATGGCTTTAAAAAGGGGAGTGCTGACACGACACTGTTTCTATTACATAAAGGAAGTGATTTTTTGATTGTTCAGATTTATGTAGATGATATCATTTATGGTGCTACTAATGAAATCTTGTGCGAGAAATTTGAACAAGTCATGCAGGCTAAATTCGAGATGAGCTTGGTTGGAGAACTGAAATATTTTCTTGGATTTCAAATCAAGCAAAGCAGTGATGGCATTTTTATTTCGCAATCCAAGTATGTGTTGGAACTGTTGAAGAAATTTGGAGTTGAGAACTCTAAACCATTGAGAACTCCTATGAGCCCATCAACAAAGTTGGACAAAGACGAGAAAGGAAGTGCTGTTGATCAGAAAAAATATCGAGGGATAATTGGTTCACTTCTCTATCTTACTGCTTCTAGACCTGATATTATGTTTTCTGTATGTTTGTGTGCACGTTTTCAATCTAATCCTAAAGAATCTCATTTGAAAGCCACTAAACGAATTTTGAGATATCTTTCACACACACACAAATTTGGATTATGGTACCCTTCTTGTGAAAACTTTGATTTAGTTGGTTATTCTGATGCTGATTATGCTGGTTCATTGGTTGACAGGAAAAGCACCAGTGGGACATGTTTCATGCTAGGACATTCATTAGTTTCATGGTCAAGTCGAAAACAGAATTGTGTTGCATTATCCACCACTGAAGCAGAATATATTGCTTTAGGAAGTTGCTGTGCTCAAATTTTATGGATGATGCAAACTCTTTCTGATTTTGGCTTAGTTTATAAACAAGTTCCATTAAAATGTGACAGTAAAAGTGCAATAGACTTATCAAATAATCCTGTTCATCATTCACGCACAAAACACATTGATGTGAGACACCACTTTCTTAGAGATCACATTGCTAAGGAAGACATTTGCATTGAATATATTTCAACTGAGGCTCAACTTGCTGATATTTTTACAAAACCCCTCCCTGAAGACAGATTTTCTAGATTACGTTTGGATTTGGGGATTATAGAAATTGACTAACCATTTTTTTCATTGTTAGGTAGAAATATTCTTGGATATATACTTTCAACATCAATTTTTAGGATTCAAACAAGTTTTGGATATTTTCAAAAGATTGATTCGAATATGGTATTCAGTACTGGATATTACATAATATAATTAACTTGGTAACTTATTCCACGATCATTTCTATTTCTACCATCTTTCTATCATTCATAATGGTTTGATAAAATAAGAAGAGTGAATTATTTTTAAATTAAAAAAAATATATATAATAATAATAAATAAATAAAAAAAAATAAAAAAAAAATAAAAAAAAAAATTTTTAATAATAAATAATAAATCTCATGTATCCATTCTCGTTTAAAAGTCCTTATGGTTATGCATGGATGGAACATATGAGAGAATTATTTTTATCATTACTTCATTCTCATTTAAAAGTCCTTATGGTTATGCATGGATGGAGTATGGTAACTAAGTATTCTGGTCTCGCTTAATAGTCTGGATGCTTAGACTAATAAGTAACTGCTAATCCCATTTAAAAGTCCTTATGGTTATGAGTGGTTAGTAAGTGCTTATTTTTTTTGTTTTTGTGCTTAAATGTCAAATTAATGTTAAAATATCTCTCTTCTTATTAAAACCGATCATCGATCCATCCTCTACAATATGGAAGTTTTTATCTCGTTATGATATATTATTTTTTGTTCCTACTGCTCCATTGTTTTTTGTCAGTCTTTTGATAATGACAAAAGGGGGAGAAGAACAAGATTTTGATGAGGAAGTAAATATTTTTTGGAATATTTCAACAAATTTGGTTAAATATCGTTAGTTAATTTTCTTTAGTTCTTTTATTCCTTTGTAAATTTTGTTAACTTCTAAATAGGGAGAGGTCTTGGTTGTAGGGGGAGCATTCAAATAGGGGGAGCTAAAATTTTTTTGTTCAAACACATGTATTAGCATTTCAAAATCTTTAATATATATGTTTGTCATCATCAAAAGGGGGAGATTGTTTGATGTGATTTTTTTTTTTTTGAAGAAAGGTCAAATATATTATTGATAATGATAGAACATTACAAACATAGTATATACAATATATACGGGTTGCTAATTCAAACCCGCAAACACCTCCCTACACACACTGCGTAAACCTAGCAACAATGCTTCTCATGGCGGCTCATTTTCCCTTCCTGCCAATTCTTCTTCTCTTTCAACATTAGCGTTAAAAATTTCGGTGCGTCTGGACAATCTAGATCTCTCAGCTTCATCTTCTTCTCTATCAATCATGTATCTTGAGGAGGATGTTATGGAAGGGGAATTAGGGTTCAGGATTGAGGTAATGTTATTATCGACTCGCAAAGGTATAATCTCCCATCTTTCGATGATTTCTTCAAAATTGTTCATGCTATGTCTGATAAATCTGGATCTGTTGATGATGATATCACGAACATTGTACTTTATGATATTGCACATCTTAATTCTATCTGCTTTTTCATTATTAAAAATAATGGAGTTTCTGCTTTTCCAAATGAACCATATAGATGAACTTAGCGCGGCTATTATGATTTCCTTTTTGATATTGTTGGCTGCGAACTTCCGATTGATATATGTAATGGCATCTAAGATAGAAGTTTGAAAGTTTCTTTGAGTTATAGGATCTCCCATCATGATTCTGATCCAACACCATATATGTTTAGAAAAGGGACAATTAAAAAATATATGCTTGCAAGTTTCCACTTCTCTCTTGCATAGTACACAAACATCATCTTCAGTCACTCCTTGCATTTTTAATTTATCTTTTGTGGGTAGAAAACTGAAAATGGCTCTGTATAAACATACATTCATTTTTGGGAGAGAAATGTTGTTCCATATGATTTTGTAATCACTGATTTCCTGTAGTTTAGTTCTAAAATCATTCCAAACATCATGAAAATTAAATTGACCATTTTTACTGCTTCTGCAAAACCAGTAATCTGCTGTATTGTCATAATGGATGGGCACTTGTTTTATTTCCTCACTTATATTACCAAGAAATGAGATGTTTTCAGGCTTCCAGTTATTTCCAGATATAATTTGATCTACCTTATGTTTATGACTCCTTGAATATGATAAAGTTTCATATCCTAGCTTTTCCAATAAAGTTGACCCATTAATCCATGGTGTAAACCACAGACTTGTAGATTTTCCATCCACAATTCTTCTGTCAATTAGCTTTTGTGCATCTTTTCTATGATAAAGCATTTTTTTCCATGTGCAAGAATAATTATTATTGAAATTAGAATCCCATAGAGTTTCATTGTTGGCATATTTAACATTCAGCCACTTAGCACTATATGAAGAATTGTTGAGTACCTCCCAAATTCTTTTGATGCAAAAAGTGATGTTTATGTCTGTCAATTTTTTCAATCCCATTCCACCTTCAGATTTGGCACTTGTAACTGTTTCCCATGGGACACTACTTTTTTTACCCTTCCATATAAAATTTTTGCAAAGTTGATTGATTTTTTGGATAGTTAAGCTAGGGAGCATGAAACACTGCATCCAAAAACTGACCATAGGATAAACTACAGCCTTAATTAATTCAATTCTTCCTGAAACTGTGAGAAATTTACACTCCCAACCCTGCATTTTATTTAACACTTTGTCAATCAAATGTTTGCAATTTGAGTGTTTTATATATGACACAGATAGAGGTAACCCAAGATATCTAACAGGTAGTTCTCCTTCTTGAATATCCAAAATGTTGAGCACTTTCTCCTTGTTAGTGCAAAACTTGTTAAAAAATACTTGAGTTTTGAGATTATTCATTTCTAAACCAGTGACTCTCTTCAATTTTTTGAAACAATTCTTAATAGCTTTAGCTCCAACCTCTGTGGCATTTATGAAAATAAGCAAATCATCAGCATAAATTAGATGAGTTATGTTAGAATTGTTTTTGATAACTGATTCCACTTTTCCTTTACTGGCTTTAGCATCCATTAACAAAGTAAAATATTCCATGCATAAAGTAAATAGATAAGGGGATAGGGGATCTCCTTGCCTTAAACCATTGCTGCCTTTAAAATATCCCCTATGATATCCTTCAATTGACAGTGAAAAACTTGGAGTGCTTATCATTTCTTGAATAATTTTTACCCACTTGACAGGAAAGTCCATTCTTTCCATCATGTGAAGAATAAAATTTCTATTGACTGAATCATATGCTTTCTTCAGGTCAACCTTTATGCACATTTTGTTGCTGCCTTGTTTGTTAAAATTTCTGATATGTTCATGTGCAATTAATATCCCATCTTTTATTTGTCTGTCTGGTAAATAAGCTGTTTGATTATCAGATATCAATTCTCCAAGTACATACTTTATTCTGTCACATAACAATTTGGATAGAATTTTATACAACATAGAACAGCAGGCTATGGGTCTGAAATCTGCCACAGATTCAGGGGATTTTACCTTAGGAATTAAGGAAATAATGGTGTGGTTTATTTCTCTCACAATTCTTCCATTATCAAATGAGATTTGCATAGCTTTTAAAAGAGGTTTTTTGAATACATTCCAGTGTTTTTTATAGAATTTAGCATTGAATCCATCATAACCTGGAGCAGTATCATTATGCACACTGAAAATAGCTCTTTTCAATTCTTTTTCATCAAATGCTGCATTAAGAAAATTTTTTCCCCATTCATTTACTTTCCTTTTAGGGATAATGTTAGGAAACTGTTTCATCATGTGGCTTTTGTTATATATGTTGATAAAATACCTCACTGCCTCTTCCTCTATCTCCTTTTGTGTCTTTAAAACATCTCCATTCTCTTTTATCATATTTTGACAGCTATTTACAAATCTTCTATTTGTTTGTTTGGCATAGAAAAATTTGGAGCAACTATCATCCCACTTGATCCATTGACATTTTGATTTCTGCTTGTTATCAATTGCTAATAGCTCCATACTTTTAGCCAAATTAACTTGAGCATCATACAATTTTTGGGCATTAGAGGAGTTGTGATTTAATTCTAATGTCTGAAGAGCAATGTTGACTTCTTGTTTGCATTTTGAAACTTGAGATTGTAGATCATTTTTTCCATTGCACCATTTTTTAATTTCCTTTTTGATGTTTTTCTGCATTTGAATAAAGTTGAATAACTGGTTGCCTTCTGGGAAAATAAAACACTTTTCAACTACTTCCTTGTACCCTTCACACATAACCCAGTGGTTCATGAATTTAAATGGTTTAGGACCTTCATATGTTTGAATGCAACTAAAGGAGAACATAATAGGTACATGATCACTTGTTGATAGCTCTAAATATTTGGCATGAGATTTTTTAAATGTATTCATCCATTCAACATTACAGAAAAGTCTATCAATCTTTGTAGCAATATTCTTGGTAGGCCCTGATCTCCAAGAAAAATTAACCCCTGAAATATTAATTTCTTTGACCCCTGAAGAGTTAACTAAATTGTTAAGTTCCTGAATGTTACTGATTGACAAATTATTTCCTCCTCTTTTCTCTTTCAAAAACCTAACGCAGTTAAAATCCCCAATGATGCACCATGGGGTGATGAAAGTATTAGCTTCTTTTACTAGTTGTTTCCATAAGTCTCTCCTTTCAGATTCTAGATTGAGTGCATAGATGACTGTAATTATGCATTGGGCACCAGCAATGTTATTTAACATACAAGTAATATGTTGTTTACTCTTAGAAATAACATAACTACTCCAGATGTCTGAATTGATCATGATAAGAATTCTGCACTTGTGATGAAACTCAATATTATTGATGCATGTCCATTTATTTTCCCAAGATTCTATATATTGCTGCAGTTTATTTCTTCTCAACTTATTTTCAATTAAGCAAAAAATAGAAGGTTTATGAGAAAACACTAAATTTTTTACCTCCAACATATGTGCTGCCTTGTTAAGACCTCGCACATTCCAACACAAGATAGACATTATTTGGATGGGTTTGCTTGACTCCTGGTTCTAATAGTGGGAGTCACACTGTCTTGAAACAATTTGTTCTTTTTCTTTTCTTGAATATTCTTGCCTTTTATATCTGCAATTGCTTTTTCATATTCAGGATTGATGGATGTGAGGTTTTTAGGCATATTGTTGGGTAACTCATCGGTTGTTGGGTATGTGGGTTTGATACATGATTGAGATAGAGAAGATTCATCCACATTTGAGTCTTTCATGTCTTTCAGCACCTGAAAAGAATTAAGCACTTCAGTTGTTAGATTAGAAGCTTGAGAATTTAAAATAATTATGGCTGGATTATTATGATTTAACAACTCCCTGTTACAATTTTTCTCTGATGATGATAAAGCGACAGAGACTTTTGTCGATGATGTCGATAGGTTTGGATCCAGAGTACCAGTACTCATAGGGGGTCCATCTTCAATGTTTTGAATATGAGGCATATCAGGAAGTTGATTGAAGGATCCCTTTGCAATTGCAGCAGCCATGCTAATATGTGATGGCAAGTTAGATACTACACATTCTTCTGTATTAGTTGATGGCGAGGCTGCAATTGTAATTGCAGGCTCCTTTAAAGACCTCTGATCTGGTTCAGTATTCACAGCATTCATATCTGATGGAGAAATGTCATTGCCCTTAATTAAATTGTCTGTATTTTGGTTACTGAGGGCTTTGTTAATTGTAGTATGAATTTGGACATTTGCGTCATCAATTGAAATAACTTCAGTATTGTTATGCTCTGCTCCTTTTGAATTGAGATTCTGCTGATTTGAATTTTCTTCTGTAATAATTTCCATGCTATTAGTATCATAATTGCTAGCTGTAGTCTTTGGTTTCCATTGTTGCTTGAATGATATAGGACACTCTTTATCCGTATGACCAAAACATACACAGTTATGGCATACTGGAGGGATAAACTCATATTCAACATTTTGCATAACAAAATCTCCCCTAGGCAGTTGAATTTGCACTTCACTTTCAAATTTAAATGACGCATCCACCTCAATAAGCATTCTAGCAAAGGATATTCTACTTCTATTTTTTGTGTGTTCATCCATTGCAATAGGTCTTCCAATTATGCTAGCTATTTTACACAAAGAAATGTGATTCCAATATGCAAAATTAAGATTAGGGAATCTCACCCAAATGGGAATCGATAATAACAGATCTTTTTCATATTTTATCGTACTATTCCATTTCTTCATTATAATGAACTTCCCATCCATCAACCAAGGACCTCCATCAAGAATTTTATTACAGTCCTCTTCTAATTCAAATTGAACCAAATAGAAACCATTGTCTCTAGCGAAAACTTCAAATTTACCTTTTGGAAGCCACGTTCTCCTGATATATGCTTTAAAAAACATATAATACGGTCTTTTCCCCACCAAGTAGATCAGAATAGAATTAGACCACATCTTCTCCGCACTTAAAAGCTCCTCCTCTCCAATTATTGCTGTTTTCCTATCATTGACAATTGCTGGATCAAAGAATTTCAGGGTTTCACTTTGTTTCTTTTCCTTAACCAAATCACACCAACTTTTAGGCGAAGCTTTTGAATTAACAGTAAAAACATTCACTTTATTGGAATTGTTATTCTTGACAATTGAAATACGAGATCTCACAGTAGTAGGTCCAGATCTGTTTGAGGGCAGCCGAGTATCCCTAATCTTCGATTGAGAAAAACAAGGATCTGCTAAGTTCCTCACAGATCCTGCCGCCAGCCTTTGCCTCCGATCCATCACCTTGATCCAGCCTTCGTCCTCCCCTCCGGGATTACCAGCTGATGTTGACAGCAGCCTGTTACTTCGGTTTATCACCCCGTCATCCGCTTCCTCCCCTCCAAGTTCTCCAGCTGATGTAGGCGCCATGATTGATTATTTATGGATTAAGTAATTTCTTTTTGATGTGATTTTTTGTTTGATGATAACAAACATATATCAATATATATGTGTGTTTGTAGTTTGAACTATATACAGAAAGGAAGAAATATTCATATTGAATAATTATACTATTGCACAGAATTTATATAATTCAAACAGTATTTTTTATTCAATATAATATTTTATTTCAACACTTAAACAATACAAAGTTTTTCAGTTCTCTCTATATATATATATATACATACATCAGTTCATACATTTTACTCTTCTCACTACAACACTCAACACTCAGTTTTTTCACTCTGTCTGCACATCTGCATCTATCTGCATTGTCCAGCTCCACTTCTCGTCCTGTCTCCTGTGTACCTGTATAATTAGCAACTACAACAGTAATCTGATAACAAACAAATTTAAATTGCAAAAATAAAATTTGTTTGTGTCTCAGATACATGGGTTATTGTCATCATCTTTGATTGTGCAATATCTGTGCATATCAGTATTTTTTATCAGGAACAGGCAATTATAAGTGGCTGCAATACACACGTATACATTCGTAAACGAGGCACTGCCACGCCTACTCGTGTGCACAAACTACAACAAAACACAAATTCAACATGAAGCAGTGCAAGCCCTCAAAGATACAACAGTGAAAGAAATTGCATCACAACAGCATGAAACATCAAAATACACAAAATATGGAAACTGCATCAATGCAGTACAGAACATAGTATATATATATAGTGATGCATAGCAACTGCATAGCAGCTACAAACACCAAGTGCAACTGGAAACAACAGAAATTGTGCAACATTTTCATAATGCAGTGAAGCATGCTCATGGAACACAGCAACAACAGAGCTATATGAACAAATGCACCACTGTGAAGTAATGTAACAGCAACTACAGTGACAAACTGCAAGAAACAAGGAACAAAAATACTGCAACTTCAACTATGGAACAACAGCTCATATGAACAAGTGTACAAAGGCAAAATGAACAAGTGTAGCATCTGTATCAAAACAGTGGAAACAAACTCAAGTGCACGTGAACATGGCAGCAGGCCAGTGACAACAGACCCAACAACTAGTGCCAACATGAACATAACAGGTGAAGCATCACCAAAGACTCAACAGTTCACATTGCAGTAATATCATATCACTACAGAGAGTATGGTGATGCAGTCAACAAGGCAACAATGCAGAGAACTGATACAAAGGAATGAAGTGAATGCAAACAACTCGGCAATCAAATACACATCTAATCAGGTGATGCAGTCAACATCTATTCAAGGCCAGAATGATTATAAGAGGTTACAATATCAAGTGCAGTGCAAACACAAGTGGATTGCAACAGTGAAGCAAACAACAACACGAAGGCAACATGATCAAAAGTTCAGAGCAGACATAACAGTGACATGCACAGATGTATTCAAGTCCAGCAACATGAACACATGAATGGACAAGGCACAAATCAAGTTGCAGACTCCAAGTTACAAACTCAAGTGCAAACTGAATGTAACAAGCATGAATAAAGTACAGTATCACTCTCATGTATGCAACAGATAATGAAACAAGTTGCACCAGACCAAGTTCAAGTAAAGTGATGGGTGAAGTAATCAGATGAATCACAAAATGAAAGCACAAACCCAAAAAATATATGCATACACACATACAAATGTATATATGCACATATAAAGTAAACTGTTGAAAGACAGTGGCAAGTACAAGGCAGTGAAGAAATCAAGCCGAAATTAAAGAACAAATTAGTATCCTTTGATTAAGTCTTTGATTAAATCAAAGATTTCTAATTTGGAAAGAAATTTCTGCAGCAATTAACTCGAATTCAAATATGGACAGCATTGATTCAAATGAGGACCGAGACAACAACTACAGCAAGAAATTTTCGAATTAATTAATTCGAATCCAAATATGGTCAGCAATTATTCGCAATTGAATCAAGAAAGGAATACTCCAAAACAAATTCAAGAAAATCAACGACATGAGAAATCAAATCTGACAGTGTTAATTAGGGTTTCAACCCTATAAATACACCCCAAAGAAATCATCATAGACACAGAACAATCGAGTTCAAGTATCAATTTAGAAAAGCAAAAGGAGACAGTACATACCGAATTCACAAGCAATGAACTCGATCGAGCGACTGCAAAACTAGCAATAGTTAAACATCAGAGAAGCAGCGAGCTAGGGAAACAAATCACCGATCAATTGAAGAAACCGAAGCCCTAATTGGAACAAAGGAACGAAGCCCTAATCAGAACGAAGCCACCATTATTTCTCACGAACGAGACAAAAGAGGAGCGGGTGAAATAAGGAAGTGGGCCGGTCTTAAAAAATAAAAGGGGGTTTTGTTTTTATTTAATTATAGGCTTTATTAATATTGTTAATTTGTTTTTGGGTTAAAGTTTTTTTATAAAAGCAAGATAATTTAAATTGTTTTAAATTTAGTGCTTGCTTTTGTAATTTGCTTTATTTGTATGTTCTCTTCAATACAAAACATGAAAAATTATCACCTAGGGTTTAGGTGTTGTCAGATTATCTAGTTAGAGTTAGTCCAGTTAGCAGGGTTTGCAAGTTTGCAAAACTCTATAGGCGGTAGCAGTGTTTGCAAGTCTGTTAGAGTATTTGTAAGCGGGAAACTGTTTAATTCTAATAGAAATCTGGGAATGCAGCAGTAGGCAGGGGTTGCCGAAGCTGGGTAAATTCTGTGTGTGATTTATTTTTCAGCATATTTATTTCTTCAGTTTGCTTCTGTGTTTAATTCGCAAAAAAAAATTTGCTATAACCCTATTCATCCCCCCCCTCTAGGGTTAATCTAGATCCTACATACTAGGCAAAATTAAAGCAGGTCGGTCAACTGGCCTTCTGCAGTCAGTTGACTGAACCATAACCCGAGAGTTTTCAGAACCTGCAGTCAGTCGACTGACTGCAGTGGGCCAGTCGACTGGCTGTAGCTGAAACTCTTTTCTAGCCTATCAAATGGAGGAGCAAACTCTCACCATTTGCAACCGGTCGAGCAATGGACCTAAGGGGCTTTTGCCAATCGATAACCTAGCCCAATTTCCTCTTTAATGCACCTCCAAAATCATGATCAAACATCAAAGTTATGATTTTCAAAGAGTTGACTCCAAAACACCAAAAATTGGAATATTCACCAATTCAATCCAAGCCAAAAGCAATTGCACAAGAATAAGTATTAGGAATTCATACCTAACAATCAAAGATAGTTTGGACATATATGTGAGATAAAAATCTCATCTTTTAAGTCACAAACAATGATGAGAAGCTCAAACGCAAAGAAAAGACCAACCACTCTCCACTTCAACTCTACAAGCTTCAATCTAAGATCAAAACAAGTATTTCCTAAGTTAGATTTAGGAAACTTTCTGAAATTGAAGGAGAAAGAGTTGGAGAAGATGAAGAGAGGTCTTACCAATAGCTTCTCTTGGATTTTGGAGCAAGACTTTGGATTTTGCAAGGGGAAACTAGGGCTTGGAATTTCTATTTCCTATTCTCTTCCCCCATTTTCAGTTGTGCTTGAGTTATATGAAATGAAATGAGTGAGTGGAGAGGAGAGGGGGCTGAGTTGAGGTTATTAAGCTAAGCTAGTGGGCTGAACCCAAACCCAAAACCCAATTAGAAAAGGTAGCAAAATTTGACTTACTCCAAACATATCAAAGTTTATACTCAAAAAGATCGCAAACGCCATTTTGAACTCAACGGAAGTGGTTTCGAGTCCTAATTCGACCGTTTGCAAAAAGTAACA
Organism: Allium cepa; assembly: GCA_030765085.1. Classification (NCBI taxonomy): domain Eukaryota; kingdom Viridiplantae; phylum Streptophyta; class Magnoliopsida; order Asparagales; family Amaryllidaceae; genus Allium; species Allium cepa. Next base: position 240,898,695 of record CM060930.1, read on the forward strand.
TTTCGGACCTAAATTCGACTAACGACGCTATATTTAAATAAAACATTTAAATATATAATCGTTAAATATGCGGATTGTTACACCTCAATAGGATGTCAAGATTTTTAGCTACGAATTCGAGATGATTTAAATTTAAATTTAAAAATAATATATATTTTGACTGGTCAAATAAACTTAACATCAAAACTTTTTGCTCTCTATTCAAAATACTGTAGCTGGTAGGCATGCAAAGCATCTTCAACACGCAAGGGATCTTTTCTTTCTCTAAAATCACGTTATCTTCCCTGGTACTTCAATTCATTTTTCAACAGGAAATAAATAGTAATGGCCGAGCTTTTCATTTTCGTTTAATCGAAAAAAGAGGAAAACAATGGCCGAACAAATCCTCCCTCCTCCTTCCAGTTAAATTGAAATCTAAAAAAAAATGAAATGAAATCAGTTCACGATTCAATCGTGTAAGGGAGGAATGAGATTCCATTTCAATCATTTCATGGCTTCTCGAACGAAATCGAAGTTTGGGACAGGGCGCGGCTTTAGGGGAGGAGGCGACCTGGGGTGTTGTGCGAATTCTGAGGGTCGCGGTGGCATTGGAGGAAGGTTGTGGGGTTTGGGCTACGCGATATTGGCCGGAGGCTTGCAAGACGGTGTAGGGTAGGAAGGCGAGTCATCTGCGACGAGACTGGTGAGGACGTGAATCCTTCGCCACACGTAGGATTTGATGGGGTCGATGATGCTTTGGTCACCATTGTGGAAGTTGTTCGTGGTCGCAAGGGTAGAGTCGCGTGTGAACTCGAACGAGGTCTGGGTTGTCTTATTACCGTAAGGTATGTTAACAACCTATTTTTTAAATTTAAAACTAATTTAATTTATATGTATATAGGTTAGAAAGAGATTTATATTTTCGTTAGGATTTTAAAGAAAAAATAATAATATGTAGAAAAAAGAAAAAATATATTACAGTAAGTTATAGGATACAATTATTTTTTCAATTTAAAGATTTCTAGACATATTTGTATATATATTCAGAAAAAGGAAAAATGTTTTAACAGGAATTTTTATGGATTTTGGAAATATAAGAGTTATATAAAATTCAGATTTTTAAACCTATATAAATTTTTTTAAATATTATATATGTAGTTTCTAAATGACAAATACCTATATCCATTCTAAACTTACTAGTTTATTTTAAACTAATGTATCATGGTGATTAACTTGGTTAATTAAACTATTTAATTTATTTTTGTTCTTAAAATTATTTATTATAGGAAAATTAGTTAAAATTAAATTATTCATTTAAAACTAAATTAAATAAATAAATGACAATAAATTGTTCGATTAATTCAAATATTTATAAATCATATAAAATTTTATTCAAGGTCAAAAAATAGGGAAACCAAGGCAATATTGAAGTGGATTGCAAATTAAAAAGTAAAGGTGAGTTAATCTCACTCATCTAGATTATTATAGTCAAATTTAAATTATTGGTTGTTTTGTTTGGATGATGATTGTTATTATTTAAAATTAAATAGACCCTATGCTCCGCATAACAGCGGAGGATGATATATATAAACCCATATACCGTGATATTCCACCCGGAAGTGGAATTGGTATATTTGGAGTGATTGATTTCCCGCATTATATAGCGGATGAGACCCTATGCGTCGCATAATAGCGGATGATATTATATTAATCCCATATACCGCGATATTCCTCCTTGAAGTGGAATTGATATTGTGCTAACATCTGTGGATGCAGGGAAACAGGTTGGAGGGATCCAACCGGATTCCTCAAAATTATTTTAATTGCTTCAACAATTCTACGTTATGTTCAGTTGATATCCTATGATGAACTTTATTGATAATTGGAATATTGGATGCCATAGTTTGATTTAATATATTTCGGTGCACTGTGTTATTTAAGTAAAATAATTATAGAGAATTTGAATAAATTTAAGAATGAATTGGAAAAGAATAAAAGTGATTTTGAAATTTTAATAAATAAATTCCGTGTATGGGAAAGGGATTTTAAATAAACAGAGTAATAATGACTTCTAAACTCAAGTGATATTATTTTTGATAAATAAAGAATTTATTTTAAAACTCATGGTTTAAATTTATTTAAAAGGATAAAAAGAAAATTGGGAAGTTTGAAATTGGTATTCTCAGTTAAAAGGGTTTTTAAATCATAATAAAGAAATGAAGTCTGAAGTTAATAGATTTTGAAATAAACGAGTAAGCACAGGGATTTATTTCAAAATGGAGTAATTTGGAAATCAATTTGAAAATTTATTTAAGTGTTAAAATTTGAATTTTTAAAAGGGAAAGGAGACTATGGAATTTATAAATTGGGTTTATAAAAGTAAAGGAATTTATCAGTGGATATTTTGGAAGAATAAATTCAAGGTGTGAATTTATTAAAGAATGGGTACATTTGTTTAAAAATAAATAGTGATTTATTTTTAGAAGATGGGAAAGAGAAGAGTATTTCCCTGGAAAGCCAAGTACGTATTTAAAGCGAAATTTTAAATATAAGTTTAAAGTTGTCTTTAAAAGTATGTTTGGAAAATTTATTATTTTTATGTATTTAAAATCTAAATAAAGTATTTTTTTCAAATTTATTATAGTAGTAATTATTAAAAGTGACTGAGAATTTTATTTTAAAGATAAAATTTAGTTTTATATTTTACAGATAGCTTTATTATAAATATTCTTAAAGTATAAATTTTTAAATAAAGTATTAAAGTAGTTTTAGTTTAAATATTATAAAGTAAATTTTATAATTTAGTGTTTTTAAATTATTCTAAAATCTAAAGCATTGGTACTTGGATGTTTTCATTGGAAATAGAAAATATTAGGGAAATTTATTGCGTAAGAGGAAAGTGATTTGAAAACTGTTTTAAAAAAGGTGTGAAAATGGAAATATATCTTGCGAAGATATTTTGAGGTTAATAAATAATTTGGGAGATTATTCATTGTTTGATGGTTGCTTGTGAATGTTAATTGATAGTTAAATAACCAACTATCAATTTTGGCCAAATGCGCTGATCGTTTCGAAGAGACCGGGATCGGGGTCAAATTCTCGAAAACCACTTAGATTCCGTTTGAACGTTTCGTATGGAAACAAGATTTTTGGAATAAAAAATGGAGCCATGAAATGCAAGGGCAAGTCGCTACTAATCGTGAGGATGTTTCCAAAATGGAGGTAGTAGGGGTAGTGCCTTCGGTTCCGTTCAAACCTGGGATGGACTTGTTTGGATGAATGCTTTCAGAACATCGTCAGGTGGACGATGAGCATTCTAAGTGATATGTTCTAAAAAGGCAACGCTTAGCCTCGAGCCTCATTAACTGGGAATGGCTGAAAATCGGGGGTTATGCAGCAAGACTAAGTGGGTAGCACCCATTAGGTTGAGGTCATCCTTGTGTAGATGTCCCTTTTTATTCGGCTTAGTGGTGCGGTTGCTGATCCTAACCGTTGGGTGATCTTACTCGGGATTATCCAGTAAGGGGTAGTCCCGACCTTGTGTTGCAGGGGATTGGGCGTAATACTCGGTACACTTATTTAGACCAGGTACTGTGACAGGTGGTACCCCAGTGCCTAGTCATTCGTTGGAAATCCATTCTCCCTACGTGCCTTTTACGGTTTTTGTTTGTTTTACCCACTTTGTGGCTGGTATTTTGGAATTTAATCATGTAATAATTTCGGCTATTTTAATAAGTATTTGTATATAGACACTATTTAATATCAGAGGATTTTGATAAAAAGTGTTTTGGCTATCGTAAGGAAAAATCCCAACATGTTTATTTGTGGTGTGGTCTTACGAGATGCTTTTGTTTTCAAAGGATTTTGAAACTTTAATAATCAATTTGAGTGTGGTTTTCTCATGCAGGTATTCCAGACTGACTCGGGTGTTATTTAACTATAATGCTCAGGTCAGACCGAGTGTTATAGGTTACAGGAAAGGATAATGAGGAGCTCAGAAGACGAGCTGGATGGCGATACATACCTCCGTATTTGTGTTAAATATTGCGTTGTGTATTCAGATTGTGAGGACGGGTTATGATTACTGTCCAGCTGTGTGATATATATACTCTGATGACGTAATGTATAAATAGATTTGTTTTTATGTAAAGATTATTTATTATCTATTATATTTTATTTCGCCGTGATGGTTAGATTCTAATGTTGTTTCCTATTTTCTTCTCCAACCTATTTTCTTTAACCCTAATGGTTCGTATCTTCCATTCACTTTGAGTTGATATGTTGGAGAATAGTGTCGACTCGTGGGGTATGGGTTTGCGGGTTATTACACTAGTCAAATTTACACTGTTATTTGCATTGTTTACTTTAATATGGATATTTCTATGATAGTATTTATTATTGCTTAATTGATGGTTTGACTGATCCTTAAAGGATGGGCGATCCCAAGCATCCTTTAAGTTATTATGCATTGCTATTACAGTTCACTTGAGTTGGTTTACATTGTATAAGTATGTATGTCCTGACTCGAGTGTTTTGTGTTTTACTTTACACTCGGGTCAGCCTGAGAATCACAGCTTTGGGATTTATCTTCTGAAGCTAGAGATTTGCTGGAGCTTATCTGTCCATCTGTTATTTCTTATCTTCTAATCCAGTTATTTCCTATTCAGTATTGTCTCTGTATTATTGATTTATGTATCCAGACTTCTATTGTATCCATTTTTTAACTATGATATTTTATATATGCTCTGAGAGTTTGTATATAGTAGCTTCATGAACTACTGTGGTATTTTATTTCCGCCGCAAGTTATTCTGATATAACTATGTCTATGATTATGTGATTGATTTTATTTGCTTCGAAATTTATTACAATCCGTCATTTTGTATTATTCAAGTCCGACATGTGTCGATTATTGTCGATTTGAATGGTCCAAAATAGTGCTATCTCTCGTTCCTTCTTTTGCTTTTGCTTAGGCTCTCACATGTGCATGTGCTGTGTATAGGTGCGTGTGCAGTGTTTATTTATCACTGTCATATAGTTATATTAAGCAACCGGTATATTGGTTAATATATATAGGTATATTTTCCTATGTGTTTTAATAAATATATAGAATTATTCAAGGTATGTGAGCTAATAGTTTTATATTATTATAAAAGGAGAAGGGGCTATTTGCAAATGCTATAAATTACTTATTTCTAAAATTGGCAGCATTTTCATAAAAGTTTTAGAAAATAAATCAAAAACCAATTATATGTAGGCAAATAAGGTAGGTTAGTTGAAAAGATATTACTTCTTAAAGTTAAAAATTAGTTTTTACATGGTTTTATGTTTTTCCACATTCGGCAACTACCTTTCAACTTCTGCCTTCACCTTAATCGAAACCAATACATATGGTATCAAGGACTTGGTACATACTGGATTAAAGATGGGAGAAAGGTATAGTGTAACATCCCCATACTTGGAGGTCCAGAGCTAACGACTACGGATGCTGCAGTCATCCATAGTTATTAATCCTTGGCAATCAAATATGGCAATATTAGATACATTAATACACAGAATCACAGGAATATGGAAAAAAACATAAACATAAAACAACTTTCCCATTTCGATTCAAAATATTCCAAATTGATTACATAATCCTACTCTGCAAACCACATTCAGATAATATATAATTATTGCAAAATACACCAAGAGCGACATGTGGAGATGCCCTTTGGTAAAATAGAGTATATAGATATAAAAGAAAACAAGATGCCTTTACAAACAATACGCACAATGGAATTAAAAGAACTCTATTAACAAGTTTGCCTCTTGCACGTCCTTGGAAGCTCTATTAGTCTAAAGAATACTTGGAAATACTAGCTCTCAACCTACTCAAAATCAATTGAGTACCCAAGAGTTTAAGGGGAAAACAAAAACTTCAAATCATATAAAAAACTTGGTATGAATAATAATTTACCGTCTTAAATCATTTAGATATCTAGTGAGACCATGCCGCTCACTAGAACGGGCATTCCCCTCACTAGTATCCTACAACATGTATAAAACCACATACTATGCTCCTACATCCACAATGGTTAAAACATAGTATCAAAGACTATATGATAATATGTAAATAAGTAAATTAAATCTGTATTACCAATCCCCATTCTTTCTTATTATCTATCTCAAATATGAACCTAGTAAATGTTTATGGACCCTCTGTCCAATTCACAGTTTTCGTGGGATCACTAACAACTTATTGGTAACTCGAATGTCATTTCCCTTGTCCTAGTTTTCATGGGCTAACTGAGAACATACCGACTCATTGTCAATATCTTAATCCGGATATAGTTTTCATGGGCTAATTATAAACCTATTGGCCCCTGCCAGTATCAAATCATAATTTTCCTGGGCTGACTATGAACCTGGTGGCCCCTGCCTATATCATTTAATTAAGGTTTTGACATTTGTTAAATTATACACACTAATGAATTATCCAAACTGGTCATTCTTCCCTTTTTCCTAAAACACATTTTGGGTTAATGACAATGTGAATAACATTTCAGAATCTTTATTTATGTCATGGCTATTACTTTAAATTGAGAATGGGTTTATGTCTAGAAACCATAAAGAAACATCTCTTTTGAAACCTCTTGATAGCCTCCTTCGAAAGCAAAGACCTTTTTTCAAAACCTTACATACGAACCTTTCGAAGCCCTTAGTAAATATTCTTTTTAGAAACCTATCATACCTTTTGATGGTATCAAAATCATTCTTTTAAAATATAAAGGTTCGAAACAAATGAAAGTATCCCTTTCGAGAGCATTGGGTTTAAACTTTAAAAGCATCATTTTGGTCAAAATGGTCATATACCAAAGAATATCTTCCAAGGCCAACTAAAGTTTGTTTGAGGAAACATCAATGGTGTCGAAATCATTTTAATCGAAAGAAAAACCTTTAAAACAAAAACTTTGAAGGATAAATTGAAACTCCTTCCAACCCTATCACCTTCATAACCCTCAACCCCTTCGAAATCAATTAGGAATATGCCTAGTTCTAAGTTAAAATAAGGGCAACCTTTCGAAAGCATTACTAATCAATATAGTCAAACGGTAGAGTAGTGGCTAGGTTTCAACTATGTCAGAACTTACCCTTTCGGAAGCAATTATTTATAGGAAAAAGATTCCTCTTTAAAAGCGTGTACTTTAACACAAAATGACAACATTCTTTGAAAGCTAACTATAAAATATTTTCGAAAGTATGTGTTTCGGCTATGTCGAAAGCTTTAGGTAAAACTAGACAATAATTGTAACTTATGAAAACAAAGCAGGGACACGACTCTCTCGGAAGCTACCATTTTGACATCAAAACTTCCGCCTTCCGTCCAATCCACTGCATACCATCTAAGTGATATCTTCTATATCGGTTTTGACTATGGTTGTTTCAATTGGGATGAGGCAGAATCAAAGGGATTGAAAGGTCCTTACTAATAGAGGTGGAACACCTTTTCTGACTTAGAGGTTGAATTATAGCACTTTTAGTAAACACTTTCTAACAACTTGCCCATTTGTAATCAATTGATTGGTTGTCATAAACGCTTCAAATATTATACCTTTATAACTGCCGCTTTTACTCTGGTCTAAATTGATGGATTTTTAACATTAGATCCTTTCCATATAGTAAAACTGACATTTTGTAGAAAAAACCTTCTTTTAAAATAATTTATTTCCCTAAATAAATCAACTGGGAAAAATTCCCAAAAATCACAGAAAATCGATTTTCATCATGTAATCAAATGTACTAAAAATTTAGAACCAATTTCTTCCTGGAATTTTTAAAATAAACTTTAAACCCAATTATATTATATTCTCATTAAAATTTTATAACAAAATTTCCACTGCTTGAAAAAATCTGAAAATTAAAATACATTCCCAAAATCATGTTTTACATAGCATAATTTTTTCCATGGCAATCTGAAATCATAGATTCTCGGTTTCAAGTCAAACTGTGCAAATTCATGTGCTTATGAATTAAAGAAAATCATCATAATATTACTCAAGCATTTCATCACCCATTTTATCACAAAAACGAATTTAGATTATAAATCCGAAACCATATAATCAAATAATAAAAATGGAGATGGTATGAAATTACCATTCACCTTAGATTTGATACGAACTTTAGATTTGTCAATGTTTAATCCTTCTAAGCTTTGATCCTACCTTTGAATTGAATTTTCCTCTATTTCCATCCTTGGTAATGGCCGGCTTTTAGATTTGAGAAATGCATATGTGAAAATGAAAAATGGAACGTGAATGGACAAGGGTGTGATGTGTATAGCCGTGTATGATAAATTGGCTATTCACTAATATGCCCATGTGTAATTTAATTAGTTTAATGACCCAATTAAAGCCCATTAATATATTAATAAGCACGGCACCATATATATATATAGTTTACTCAAATCTCAACGCCCTTATCATCATTATTCTACATAACTTATCTAATTAAATTTCCTGAACAATGTTATCAAAATTTAGGATGTTAAAGGCACCACTCCTTAAAGAATTTCATTTTCAAAATTCAATAAAGGCTAGATAATAACATAGCAATCATCTGTAACAGCTCGTAACAACTACACTAGTCTACTAACTAGCAACTATCTATACAAATCGAATGTGGACATACCACTAGAGAAGATTTGGATAAGTATCTCTAATCATGTCCATAGTCTCCCAAGTACGGTCCTTCTCATTGTCGCTCCACTGAACTTTCACCAACCTATCTATCTTGTTCCTTAACCTTTTATCATTTCTAGTTGTAATCCGAATTGATTATCCAACAAAAGTTAATTTAGGCTCTACCAATAAGTCATCCAACACTGTCGAAGGAATAGTAGTCTCTAGATTATGATCATATTTGTGAAGATGAGAGACATGAAATAAATTATGGATATCTGCCAAACTGCTTGGCCACTCTCTTCTATATGCAAGCTTTGCAATCCTTTCTATAATTTGGAATGGACCTAGGGGCTTACTTCCCTGTCTTCCCAAATCGTATCACACCCTTCACATGTGATACCTTAATGAAAACCTTATCTTCAATTGAGAATTTTAGGACCTTACACCTCTTATCTGCATAACTCTTCTTCCCTGACCGAGCTTCCTTCATCCTTCCTAGGATTATCTCAATCTTCTAGGACACCTCTCTAACTAATTCTGGACCTAAGACTAATATGTCTCCAGTCTCAAACCAACATGCTGGTGATTTGTATGGTTTTCCATACAAAGCTTCAAATACTGTCATTCCTATACTTATCTGACAAATATTATTATAGGAAAACTCAACCAAATATAGGTGATCCTTCCAAGATCCACCAAATTCCAATACACAAGCTCTCTGTATATCCTCGATTACTTTGTTGACTCTCTCTGTCTGTCCATCTATATGAGGGTGATATGCAATACTCGTACTAAGCTTGGTACCCATCACTTCTTATAGGCTCTTTCAAAATTCACTAGTGAACAAAGCATCTTTGTCACTGACTATACTACCAGGAACTTAATGTAGTCTAACTATGTTATTCAGGAATAACTTAGCCAAAACAGGTGCCGTTCCGGTTGACTTAACTGGAATGCAATGGGCACTCTTGGTCAGTATGTCTATATAAACCATATATTCTCATTACCTCTATTTAACCTTGGCAACCTGTCTATAAATTCCGTGGATATCGATCCCATTTCCAAACTAGAATCTCTAAAGGTTGATGCAATCCACTAGGATTCTGATGTTCAGCTTTCACTTGTTGACAATTCGCACATTGCCCAACCCACAAGCCAACATCCCTCTTCATGCCTTCCTAACAGAAGCTTCTCTTCATATCTCGATACATCTTGGTTCTTCCAGGATGAATCGTAAATTTGGACTAATGGAACTTTCCAACAACCTCCTTCCTCAATTCCTCCATATTAGGAACACACAACCGTCACTTCCTTCTTAACCATCATCTTTGGTCAAGGAAAAATCTTTTAAATCATCGATCTCAGTTCCAACCTCAAGCCATCTGATCCTTTCAGCTAATACTGGATCCTCCTTCTACTTAGAAGCAATTCTCTCGATCAACACGGATTGAACTTCCAAACAAAATAACTTGGCAGTACTCTGACTAGAACCAACGGTCAATCTTCACTGCACATCACAACTTACTAAGGCTTCTAAATCCTTCCACTCCGCCAACATAGCTAACACCACATTCAGACGTTTCCTGCTAGGAGCATCAGCCACTTTATTACCCTTTCCAAGAGTATATTTTATACCAAAATCATATGCATCCAAAAATTCCAGCCTCTTCTGCTGTCTCATATTCAACTCCCTCGAAAAAATAAATACCGTAAAGACTTATGATTAGAGTATAACTCAAATCTCTCTCCTAAGAGATAATGTCTCCAATTCTTCAATTCGAAGATCAAATCTGCCAACCCCAAATCACGAGTAGGATATTTAACTTCATGCGATCTAAGAGGCCTATATGCATAGGCAATGACATTACCATTCTACATCAACAATGCTCCAAATCCAGTTCTATATGCATTAGTATATACCATCAATCCCTGGTTTCCATCTGGAACTAATAATACATGTGCATTGGTCAACAAATGTTTTAACTTAAGCAAGGCAACCTCACATTTGCGGGACCAAATAAAGCTTACTTCCTGGTTAGCTTAGTAAGGGTGTTGCTATTCGCAATAAATCCTTAGTGAGTCTCCGGGAGTAGCCAGCAAGTCCAAGAAAACTTCTAATCTCAATCATTGTCTCTAGTCTCTTCCAATTATTAACGGCTTTGTTCTTATCTGGATTGACTTACGATCAAAACATGGTATAACTTGCAAAAAAATCTTTAGGATATGAATTAAAACCGAAAATATATGAAAATGGGATGTAGTAATTATTCACCTTAGCTTTGAGATTAAATGATATGAGATTTGATGTTGATTCAATTGATTATCTACCTCCTCCTGGTTCCTAGCTTTACCTTCCCCTTGAAAATAAAAATGGTGGCTAGCCTTGGTTAAATTTGTTTTTTCTTGAGTGAAAATGAATTAAACGTGAGTTCTATTTCCTAAGGGTTTAGGGTATAAACCTCTCCCATTTCCCGTTGTTCCCTTCCTTATTTCCTAAGATAATAGCCTATGTTATCTCATTTTAATTTACACGTTATATGGCATGGCTATCCTTGGTTTAATCAAATCTCATCCTATTAATCTTTACATTATATTATTTAATTCATTTAATTAAATGTCCTAAATAATGTTACATAAAAATATAGGGTGTTATAGACTCCCCACCTTAAAGAATTTCGTCCTCGAAATTACGATATGGTACATAACCAAAACAATCAAGGTTAAAACTTACCATCAAACAAATTAGGATAAGCCTCTCTAATTCTACTCTCAATCTCTCATGTACAATCTCTAGCATCATCAACCCACTAAACCTTCACTAATCTGACTGTCTTATTCCTCAACTTCTCATCTTTCTCGACTATTCAAATCGGCTTTCTAGTTATGGTCAGGTCTGGGTCCACTACTAAATCTTCTAACTCTGTAGGTGTAGTAGTAGTCTCCAGGTCTCCAACACACTTTCTAAGATGAGAAATATGGAAAACATCATGGACTCTAGCCAAACTATTCGGTAACTCTAATCTATAAGTGAGTTTCCCTATCCTCTAAATGATACGGAAAGGTTCATTGAATCTAGGTGCTAACTTTTCTGACTTAACGAAACTAGTCACACACTTAATTGGTGAATAATGAATACATAGTCTCTAATAGAAAATTCCAAGTCTTTCCTTTTTCTATGGGCATAACTTTTCTGCCTAGACCGAGCTACCTTCATCCTAGCTCGGATTAACTCAATCTTCTCCATGGCTTCCTTAACTAAATCTGGGCCAAGAAACAACCTATTTTCGGTCTCCAACCAGCATACGGGAAAATTTGCATGGTCTTCCGTATAATGATTCAAACGGTGCCATCCTAATACTAGTCTGATAACTATTATTATACAAGAACTCAACTAGGTGGAGATGGTCTTCCCATGATCCACCGAAATCCAATGCACAAGCACTTAACAAATCCTCAAAGACTTTGTTCGCTCTCTGTGTTTGCCCATCAGTCTGTGGATGGTAAGTGGTACTCATGTTGAGCTTGGTTCCTAATGCTTCCTATAGACTCTTCCAATACTCATTGGAAAACAAAGAATCTCTACTGCAGATAATACTACTAGGAATTACGTGCAGTCTAACTACATTTTCCATAAATAACTTCGCCAAAATAGATGTTGTCCTAGTTGACTTTATTGGAATAAAATAGGCACTCTTAGAAAATCTATCTACTATGACCCACATGCTTTCATTTCCTATTCTATACCTTGGCAACCCATCGATAAAATCCATTGAGATAGAATCCCACTTACACAACAGAACTTCCAACGGTTGAAGAAATCCACCCGGCTTTCGGTATTCAGCCTTGCTTGTTAGCAATTCAAGCATTGCTTAACGCATAAACCAATATCCTGCTTCATCCCTTACCAAAAGAAACTTCTATTCATATCTTCATACATTTTCATTCCCCCTGGATGGATTGTGAACTTTAAATGATGGCATTCATCCAGAACTTCTTTCCTTATGTCACCTACATTCGGAACACATGCCCTCTGTTCCTTCTCTTAACATTTCGATCTGCTCATCCAAGACTGGATCCTCTTCCTATCTAGAATTATCTTCTCCACCAGTACAGGTTGTACTTCAAAACATGATAACACCGCACCCCACACCAGAACCTACCTCGGACCTAAACTGCACTCTACAAGCTGACAATGCTTCCAAGTCTTTCCATTCGGCTATCATAGCTAGTACTGCATTCTGATGTTTCCTGCTAAGTGCATCTGCTATCTTGTTTCCCATTTTTAGATGTGTACTCAATTACGTAGCCATAGGCAGCAATAAACTCCAACCCCTTTGTTATCTCATATTCAACTCCTTTTGAGAGAATAAGCACTTCAACGACTTATGGTCTATATAAAGCTCAAATCGATCTCACAATAAACAATGTCTCCACGCTGTTAAAGAAAATATAGTGGCAGCTAACTCCAAGTCATGCGTGGGGTACCTAACTTCATGTTGTCTGAGTTTCCTAGAAGAACAAGCAATCACTTTACCTCTTTGCATAAACACAGCTTCCAATCCAGTTCCACACGCATCAGTATAAACAACTAAATCCTGATTTCCCTTCGGAACTACCAATACCGGTGCATGGGTCAATAAGTGTTTAATAGTCCGGAAAGCTTCCTCCCAATATCAGACCATGCAAACACTACATCTTTTCGCATAAGCTTAGTCATCGGCGCTGCTATTCGAGAAAAATCCTTTATAAATCTTAGGTAATATTTGGCTAATCAAGAAAACTCTTTATCTCATTTACTTTCTCGGGTCTCTTCCAGTTATTCACTGCCTCAATCTTAGTCGGATCTACCAACAAGCCTTTTTCTGAGACTACATGAACAAGGAACTTCACTTCCTTCTTCCAAAAATGGCACTTCAAAAACACAGCCTTCAACTGATGCTCTCTCAATATCTCTAGCACAACTCTAAGATGAAGTTCATGCTCCTTCTCATCCTTTGAATACATTAGAATATCATCTATGAAGACCAACAAAAAATATATACAAGTGCTGTTGGAAAATTTTGTTCATCAGATGCACAAAGAATGTCGATGCGTTAGTTAGTCCGAACGGCATTACTAACCATTCATATGATCCATAATGGGTCCTAAATGCCATCAATGATATACTATCTTCTACAACCCTTAGCTGGTGCCGGTGGCCTAATCGAATTGAGAAAATATCTTCGCTCCACTCAACTAGCCGAACAAACCGTCAGCTCTTGGCAATTGATTTCGATTCTTTATCATCTTCTCATTCAACTTACGATAATCTATACATAGCCTTAACGATCCATCCGGCATTTTAGCAAACACTACAGCATCTCTCTAAGGCGAACTACACGGTCTAATAAAACTCTTACCCTCCAGATCAACCAACCGAGCCTTCAACTCTTTTATCTCTATAGTTGTCATTCTTCTCGGCGGCCTACTCACCGGTTCTATTCCCGACATCAAATCATTCTGAAACTCAATAGCTCATTCTGGTGGTAATCTAGTTACTGGTTCAAACACATTAGCAAATTATCTGACTACAAGGACTCGACTCAACTCATCCTCTAACTCCATGACTCCCAATAAAGCATTCACCTCACAACATGGGTTCTCTACGGTATAAACTATCTGATCACTATAGCCCGGTGTCTAAGTGATATTTTCCTATCACGGTAAAATATCCTAGCATCATATTTACTTAATCAATCCATACACAATATAATTGCAAACCCTACGAAGTCAAATACATGCAAACAGCAAGAAAAGGTGTAACATGGCAAATCAAACTCTAAGTGGTCACATCTTATTCCAAGCTACCCTCCTATCGGATATGAAACCCTTAAGGAAGTAACTAAATACGTGGGTTCTAAGTTTAGATTATCTACCAAACATCGAGAAATAAAAAATGTGATGCATAGGTATCAAATAGAATGCTAACAGACAAACCGTGAATATGTAGCGAGCCTCCCAGAATAGCGTTTCCTTTCTCCTACACAACTGGACTTGAAATCGTGGGCTCCAATGCATATATGCGTCTCTTCCTTTCTCTAGCAGGCTCTCTACATTGGTTTTTATAATGGCCGATCTGATCACAACTAAAACATTTGATATTCTTCTTTTCAATCATCTCATTTCCTTTCGCTTTTCCTTTTCCAGTTCGATATCCGTTGGCATAGAGTCCTTTCTTATCACATTTATAACGGACCACCTCAGCTTTTTCCTTCCTCTGTGCTCCTCCCTTCTAAGCATTCTTCTTTTGTAAAAGCTTTCTCTTATGTCCTTGTCCCACCCGGGACTCTCTCTTCTTCTTCCTCAAACAAGTTGGCGCCTATTCCAACCTCAACGCCATTTCAACCACTAAATCACTAGGTCTCTCATGTGTGGCCAAGTAGCACTTATCAACTATGGCCTCAAGCCCTTTATAAACTTCTCGTTCCTCTTGATCACTATACCAACCAAAGCATACCCATATTGGGCCGACTCTTCAAATCTCCTTGCATATTCAAGAACAGACATCTCCCCTTGTTTTAATTCTATAAACTTCCTCACCAACATTGATTGCGCTATCACCAACATAAACCTCTCTTAAAACCTTCTCCAAAACTCCACCCAAGTCATGGTTTCCTCAGCGACACCAGCTACGACAGTATTCCATCAAACAAGGCAGCTCCCTAAAGCTATCTCGAAGCTAACCTCTTATTCTACTCGTCATTCAATCCTAAGTCAGCAAAGATTCTCTCATAATATAACAGCCAATTTTCCACCTCAATTGCATCTTCAGTTCCAATGAACGGCTTCCCTCCAAGCTTAGTATAGTCTCTGCTCAAGTTAGCGTACTGGTTGACCATTAGGACTTCTTGAGCTCCTCTAGCAGTATTCCATCCGACAATTTTGACTGCAATTTCAGCTTGCATCGTGTTTATAAAGAATTGGTACATGGCTCCTATATCCACTTAGAGAACTCCAACACCAATAATTTCAGCTTGAGCCTGACCGGAACCACTTCTAGCATTATGTCGGGCATTTCCATTAGTGGTGGTGCTATCTCTTCCAAGATTAACTCTGCCTCTTCTTCCTTCCATATCTACATTCAAACTTTGTGAGACACAGATGAATAACCTAACTAAGGTAAAAGTCTAGAAATGTAGCGTACGTTTATATATAGCAAACAAAAGTACGTTATTATAGCGTTATCCTGTACCCTGATCCTAACTCTAACTACTAGGTATTTTATATTTCAAAAGCCATTTTTTTAGTTATAGTATTTCGTAAATCATGCTCTGATACCAAGCTGTAATTTCCCCTATCTGGAGACCCAAAACGAAGTGCTACAGATGCTGCCGTCATCTATAGTATTAGCTTTTCGCAACTAAATACGGCTATGTTAATGGTATTTATATTTTCAAAAGCACATGAATATGAAATTAAACATAGATTTCAAAGATTTCCAAAGCAACCTTCTTTATTAAATTTAAAACAGATGTTTCATGTTCAATTCACATAATCCCAATACGTACATAGGCACAAATAAAATATATTTATTACAAAATACGCGAAGAGCGTTATATAAAGATACCCTATTGGATGATCAGAGTAATATTGTCATAGTAAACTTGGTACATACACAGCGGGATTTAAACAAAACATAAAACAACAATTCATAATTAGCTATTTGATTGCCTCCCTCTTGCCTCCGTTAGCCTTATTCATAATCCTACTAAAACTAAAAAGAACTTAATCGCTGACCCTACTCAAATTAATTTTGAGCACCCGAGAGTTTAAAGAGAAAATATAAACTTCAAGTCAGACGTAAAGCCTGGTGTGAATAATAATATATATCCCCATTTAATATTTTAAGTGAGACCACGACGTTTGGCAGAACGAGTTTTCCCTCACTAACATAGTTTTAAAACATATCTTTGCAAAACCGTTTTTCTGCTACCAAAACTGGTTAAATATAGTAAAGAAATTTATTATGTAAACATACATAATTATGAGGTAATTACGAACTATCTGTCCAAGCACATAAGTTTTGTTTGGATAACTTTTAACCTTTGGCTCACTCCGGCCTACCAGATAATATAATCAAAGCAAATCTAACATGTTAGCTATTCTTTTTTGGATTATCTATCCTTAACTATTTGTTGAATACTTCTCTTCTGGATGGTCGTCCCTATCTATCTGTTAAATACTTCGCTACTGGATGGTATGTCCCTAGCCTAATTGTCTCACTGGTCTTCTAGATCCGAATGGTTTTTTAGACTCACCAATAATCCACCTATATACAAAATATATTCCTTTCGGTGTGTAACCATAATTTTAGTCTACCTGTGACCAAGCCCTACACACCGGAATTTTGGACAAAAATTAGTTGGAGCTAAGAGCTAATGTACAGGGCGTGACCTTATAGTTGTCCCATCTAGTATTCTAATATCTAACAAATTTTCATTTTAGGATCCCCTCCCATAATTTTTCCTCGAATACCATTTCAAAATGATTTAAATCCTTTAAATCAAATTTAAACAAGGAAAAGTATATATCATCTATGATTTACTCAAAATTATATTACCATGTTATACATATATCTTTACTCAAACCTTATTTGATGATAACATTTAAACATTTAAATGTACCTCTTTCTAAACCTTTGGAAACACCTCTTTTGAAACCTAATGAAACTCTTTTTATTAATTAGGCCACAAGGCCAAAATCTTACTCTTTGAAATCAGCCTTCAAACCTTTCAAAATTGCTCATCAACCCCTCGATGCTATTGAAATCATTCCTTTTGAAAACAGATAAATTTTACCCATCCTTCTTTAAAACAACTTAAAACATTGCCTTCGAAAACCTTTGGAAAACCTTCCGTTTATACCTTCCAAGGTCATTCAAAATGAACCTTTTTAAATGATTGAACTTGAGCCTTTAAAAAAATGAATTCTAACATTCAGAAACCATTAAATCAAACCCTTCGAAACTACTGAACTCAACCCTTCCAAAATCATTCTATCTTTTCAATATAGAGACCTTTTGAAACTATTCAACCATTTTTAACAAAACCTTCCAAACCATTACTTCTTTTGAAACAGAAAACATCGAAAGGCATTTGAGATCAATTGAAAACATGTGGAAACTCTTCTTTTAAACCCTCCGACTACATTTGATAACAACCATTCAAAGTTATTGGGTTGGGCTTCAGTATAAAACAAGTCCATGCCTTCTAAGTTAAAGGTTTTGTTTTGGAAGCATGGAGAAGTGGTAGGTTTTAAAACAGGTTGTAACGACTCGAGATTTTCTACTTTCGAAAATCAACATTAATACGATCACTGTATCAACTGCCGAGCAATCGAAGGCCGAAAAACTGAATTGTTAGGGTTAAAGAAGAAGAGGTAGAAGAAGAAAGAAGAAAGAAAGAGGAAGTAACAGAAACAATATCAGAATCTCACAATCGTAGCGGAACAACACATAATAGATGAATGAATCATCTTTAAAACAAAGAACTATACCAGTTTATACATTACATCATCAGAGTCAATATACAACACAACACAACAATGGACAGTTATATAAACCTGTCCTCACAACTGAATACATAGTGGAAAAAATAATATCATATACAGGTGATATGTCTCGCCATCCAGCACGCCTCCTGCTCCACGGCATCTCCTGAAATCCAGAATAACCTGATAACCTGACTCTAGGCTACTCGTGTGCAAAATGATAGGCACCTAGAGTTTTGGAAGAGAACAATAAACTCCAGCTCAGTCATGGGACTGGTGTGAGAACTAAAAACAGTTATTTGCACAAAGAAAGGAAAAGAATCGCAATGCTTTTGGAAAATGAAACTACCATAAGGCCTCCCGCCACACACACAATGCAAACGTAGAATTAGAGGAGATTTCCCCTTATGATAGTCACACATGCTTACTACACAAAATCATTCAGTATTATTATTAGTGCAGAAAACATTTCAAAAGTATAATATTAATCCTAGCCAGCATACAACCATTATTATATGCCTACTATAGCTACCATCTAAACAGTGGTGACCACCATAAGTAAATGGCAGTTTCTACAACTAATACCGTACAAGGTTCGTATTGGAAGATGGATTGCCAACAAATGGCCAGGCTAAGGAACTTCCTACTGTCAATGGGAATGCCGCTGGGGGGACGTTCCGAGAACCTACCCGGCTCTCTGCCAACATAAGGCCGGGTTACCTCTGTAACTAGGTGAGTACTACTCGAATATGCCACCCCCTGGTCCTTTGGGACCTTTATCCAAGGGCCCTTGATCCCAAAGCAACAACTAGAAAGGAACGAGACTGGAGCAACCACATAGGTTAAATATCAGGGCTCCATACCTGACACCACCCTTTTCCAGAAGGAAATGACATACCCTAAAGGGCGCGACCCTCATAACCTTGCCGCATCATTCCTGTTTCGACCATTTTCGGGGTGTGAGGTTCGATGAGGTCTGGTCCACATAGCTACGCTTTGGCACAAACCATGCTTTAATCAACAAATGATCAACACACAGCAGCACTCAGCATGCCACATTACCAAATTGGGAGTATATCGCTAATAACCTTCAACTACATAACCTCTGAGCTCGTACGTCACGGAGAAGGGTGTTAAGCTAAGAGAATAAATTCTCCGCCACCAACAGAAATGTATTTGAAAGTAATCTGCTTTATATCTCAAAGTGTAATGTCAGACATGTAATCATACAAGTCTGTTCCGGATTCGTACAAATAGCCGTTTTAAAAGTCAACATTAATAGTCGGTAATTTAACTATCAATAGATATGTACAACATCACCAGATTCCAAATAATTTCCCAAATTATTTGGTTTCCAAGAATATCTTTACAAGTTATATTTTTCCACACTTCAACCATTTGAAAACAAATTTCAAATCATATCCCTACACGGGATATTTTCACAAATATTTATTCATTTTCACTGGAAATCTGCCGAGTTCAAATACTTTAAAATAATTTATATCACTATCTAAAATATATTTGGAAAACACTTTGAAATAAAACTATTTTTCTTTAAACACTTTACTTAAAATATTAGTTATAAAAATATTATACCAATATTACATATAAACTTAAGTCCAAACTAATTTTTCAAAATAAAATTAGTAAATATAGTATAACTATTTAAATAACTATTTTCTGACCCAAATATTAATTAAATCTTAGAAATAATCATTTCTATTATCAACTTAATAAATCTTTATTTAAAGGATTTAAAACAATTTAAGAAGTAATTTCTCCAAAGTATCCTTTCCAAAACCAATTCTAGAATTTTATATATATATTTCAAAGCTATTTTAGAGATTTTATTCAGCTTTCCAGGGAGAATACACTTTCATTTCAAAATGGTTCATTTAAACCAATTAAATAAATCCTTACCGATTTATTTTAAATTTACGTTCCAAATCTGTGAACTTATTTCCATACTTCAAAAATATATCAAGGTTTATTTTTAAAAACAAATTTCCCTTTCCTTTATAAATTCCATAGTGATTAAATTTCCAAATATCCACTGATATACAATTCTCAAATATTCACTTTCACCACCAAATCATTTTCAATTGATCTCCAAAAATACCAAATCAAATTCCATATTGATTTCCCAAGAATTCAAACACCATATCAAATTCCCAAATGGATTTCTAATTTTATTTCCTTTTAAAATAAATTCCTTTTTAAGAAAGTAAATTCCTTTATCTCTTCCAGTCTATTTAAAATCCAATTCTTAAACAAGTTCTTCAACTTTTAAACAATATTATTCAAAATTCCTTTATTAAAATCTTTCCAATATTTTGGAAATAATTCGATATGATTCAAAAATAAAACTTTATCTTTTTTAAAATTCCTTCTAAATTTGTCCCAATCTCAAAAAAATAACTTTTACTATAAACTTTAAACTTGAATTTCCAAAAATCAAAGTTTATTTATTTCCGGTATCCAACGATACCAAAAATATATTGAGCTACACTATAGCCTTCAACAATTTCAATCACAAAGATAATCGCACATAGATTATAAATAAATCAACACACAACATATGAAACAAATTCAAATGTTTTGAGGATTCCAATTGGATCCCTCCAACCTGTTTCCCTGCATCCACAGACGTTAGCACAACAATTAAATACCCATTCCACTTCGACGTGGAATATCGTGGTATATGTGTTTATATAAAATATCATCCGCTATTATGCGGCGCAATAGGGTCTCATCCGCTATATAATATGGAAAATCAACTCCAAATACATATATAATACCAATTCCACTTCAAGGTGGAATATCACGTTATATGTGTTTAATATAATAACCTCCGCTTAATATGCGGTGTATGGGTCTATTTCAATACAACCAATAACAACCATCATCCAATCACACAATAAGGCAATTTTAAATTTAACTATTTAAAATTTAAATCGAAACAAATTCGATTGAGTATGAAGTTCTCACCTTGCTTCCAATAACAATTGCAGTGTTTTGTTCCGCATAAAATTAAACGAGCGTTTAATTTTACACAAAATTCACACTAGCTCCAATCAACTCCAATCCAGCTCCATTGCGTAGAGCTCGTCAATACAAACCCAAGCAAATTGTTTCGTGCGAAACGGACCTTGTATGGAAAAGTTATAGCAGTTCAAAGTTTGTAAGATTTATATATATAAATTTACACAATTTTTTTTATTTCCATACCCTTGTTAATCTCGGCCGTTGCTTTCTTACCATCAGATCTGAACTGCGTTCGTTTCTTCCCCATCTTGTTCAAATTCGAACGTACAAACCCAAGTAGCCGCCTCTTCAATGAATTACCGCGTCACCACCGATCATCTAGAGAACAATCGAGTGCCATTGTTTCAAAGCCATTTCCCTCGCCTAGCATCGCCGATGATCTCTCGAAGATCGGCTGCCTCTATGAACTGGAAAACGTGCATTAACTATAGGCGAACATAGCTCAGATTCGCCTCTATACGACGACGATAGCGAAAATCCACCGTTGGATTCGAAGATCACACTATGCTCTTTAATTTGTTATTTGGAAGTTTCTTATGAAAGATGATGGATTGGGAGATAATAGAAGAGGAAAGATTCATGCGTTTCTATCCATTAAAAGTTATGGTGGCGGCTGAAGGTGAACTATGGTTTTTCTTGCAAAAATGAACAAAACTTGGCCTTATATAGAAGATTGCACGACACTATTCACCAGAGATTTTCCGAACTCCAAATGAAGCGTGCCGGCTGGCGTTTCTAATGTTTAACCCGCGTTCCGGACACAATGGAATAAGTATCAAGAGCAAATTCGATCGTATTTGGAAGATATTCTCAAATCGACTATAAATTTTAAAATTTATTTAAACCGATTTCCACACGTTTTAACTTGCCACAGACGAACCGTAAATCCGGTTGACACGAAATTTGAAATCTTACAATAATATAACATTACGGATCCGATGAACCTGATTTCATCGAAATCTAAGACCGTTTGAAAAATGACTATTTTTACTTGTCAATTAAATATTAAAATATTCAATTTTCACAAATTAACTTTTAATTCAATTTTAAAAGTTCTATAACATCATTCTAACTCCAATATGATTTATTATAACTTTATAAATCATTTTTATTCACATTAAACCCAATTTGCAATTATTTCTGTAATTTCGAATATTAAATTATCGATTTAATTATCTAATTAAATCTAGATACTCGAAATTTAATTCATTCAGCTTATAAAATTCATTCGTCAATATATAAAATTAATTAAATATACGAATTTCAAATGATAGAAATTTTGGGTCGTTACATTCTTTCCCCCTTAAAAGAATTTCGTCCCCGAAATTGCTAGTTAAGAAGAATGCCTCAAATTCATTAACTTTTCAAGAAAATCCACTTAGTGAAAATTTTATATTCACCTTTTCCAAAACCTTCAACGTCGACAAAATAATGGTTTTCCCTTTTCTAGTTCAATTCCTACGGTTTATTACAATTTGGGAAAATGACTTTTCGTGAACAAAATTTTTAAAAAAATTCAAAAATTTTCTAATTCCCAGAGTTTACGGAAAATTTTGGCAGAGTCTCCTTTGTATGGAGGAGCTTTTGCAATATCACAACAGATATAAATATATATACATCGACCCATACAGTCGGAAAACAAAAAAACAGTTCATATTTCCTATTTTGTTTGCGTAGGAGTACCTTTTTGACCTTTTTAAGCAAAGCAGTCATTTATTAGCATTTTAGCGTGACCTAATCCAGCCATACGACAGCCCCAGTACCTGTACTTACTCAATTTAAGCATGTAAGTGACATATATAGGAAATTAATTTACGTTTCACTTGGTTTCAATAATAATCACATAGTTTTCATAAGCAATGCAATCAAAATAATTCCCATAAGCAATTTATAAGGTTTCGATAAAAAATTTAATTACTTACAACCAATTCACATTAGTTCACTTTCAATTCAAATTCAATTACATAGCTTTCAATTTCACTGATTCAATTTCATTAACATTTAATGAATTTCAATACCATCAACTAACAACAATCTAACAACCAATGCTTATCCAACGTAACCAAATAAATTTATACTTACATTCAATTTGGTTCAACACTTTTAATTCCGATTGGTTTAATATTAAATTGACTTCCATTCAATTATTCAATTAGCTTTAAATGAATTAACACTTACATCCATTATTCCATCTCAGTTCATTCATTAATTCAATTGCTAATTCATTTAACATTTCAAGTTGAATTTCATTTTATAACTCAAGCCTATATTCGTATCATCACTTCACTTTGTTAATTTACTTCGATACCACAGCTTTATTCAACATCACTTAAAGTTATATTCCATTTCAAACATCATTTGTTTAACTTAACTTAAGTTTCCACTTATAAACCCAATTCAGATTCCAATTCTAAAGTAAATTCTATTTAACTTTTAACAAAGTCAAATTTCATCATTTATCCAAATTCATATCTCGTTTTGCTTAACAAAATTGTTTAACCATTTTATCATTCGGTTTCACTTACATCTTCTCACTTTACAAGTTATACAACTTATTTAAACTTCAAAGTTACTTTATATAATCACTTTAGTTTAATTCCATTACGATAGCTTATCTAATCCAAATCAATTTATTTGATCTTCGTTTAGTTAAATTTCAAATCATATGTCTTATTATGCCAACTCAAATTTATTTCAACTTTACAAAAGTTAAATCTTTATTATCTCATATTATAAGTTCAAAACTCGTTTTACTTATATTCATCAATTAAAACTTGGATTTTAATTTCAAATTTGTTTATCACAACAAAACTTCAATTTTCAATTTACTATTGATAGCAAATCAATCACATAGAAACTTGAAAATGATACTGATGATGCTGCAGTCATCACCCTTATTATTTTCTAGTAACAGTAGTGAATCCAGTGCTTTGAATTCTTTTAAAAGTTTCCTTTTATTTATAAATCACATTTATAAACCTTTACTTATATAATTTCACAATTTAACTTTTAATTTTTGAAAAATAACTTCCAAAATAAACAGGATTCAAAATTTTCAAATTCTTAGTTCAAATTCGTTTTTATTTACAACTCATATTCATAAATATATTCATATAGTTTCACTTCTTATATAAAAGATTATTTTAAAATTGTAAATCATATTAATTATAATTCCATACTTATATATCATTTGTTTGTACAATTTATTCTTTTACAATTGTTGTTTCTATTTAGATTATTCAAACATCTTTTATTAACTTATATATATTTACAATTTCAACAACCAAACAATGCATTTTATATACACTTTAATAGTTTCTAAAAAATTATTTCCTTTATGTATAAAATATAATCGAGGTAAAATTATTTCATTTACCCAATTTAAAATGATACTATGTCGACTTGCCTCGTTTAAGTGTTTAGAAATCCCTATCGATAATATGGCGTCCCACATACCGACCAGAATTCACAAACAGCTCAACGGATAAGCAAACACAATATAAAACATTTATATATTCACTAACAAATACGCGCTCATATCTATTATTACACTCACACTCATTCAAGAGCACTTCTGACTCTATCTCTAATGAGTAATCCCCAACAGAGCCAATGTTGTCATTTAACCAAATGCTCTGATAGCACATGTAATGACTCGAGATTTTCGACTTTCGAAAATCGACATTAATACGACGACTGTATCAACTACCGAGCAATCGAAGGCCGGAAAACCGAATTGTTAGTGTTAAAGAAGAAGAAAGAAAGAAGAAGTAACATAAACAATATCAGAATCTCACAATCGCAGCGGAACAACATATAATAGATAAATGAATCATCTTTAAAACAAAGAACTATATCAGTTTATACATTACATCATCAGAGTCAATATACAACACAACACAACAATGGAGAGTTATATAAACCTGTCCTCACAACTGAATACGCAGTGGAAAAAATAATATCCTATAAAAGTGATACGTCTCGCATCTAGCTCGCCTTCTGCTCCACAGCATCTCCTGAAATCCAGAATAACCTGATAACCCGACTCTAGGCTGCCCGTGTGGAAAATGATGGGCACCCAAAGTTTAGGAAGGGAACAATAAACTCCAGGTCAGTAATGGGACTGGTGTGAGAACTAAAAATAGTTATTTGCAAAAGAAAGGAATAGAATCCGTAATGCTTTTGATAAATAAAACTACCATAAGGCCTCACGCCACACACACAATGCAAACGCAGAATTGGAGGAGATTTCTCCTTATGATAGTCAAACATGCTTACTACGCAAAATCATTTGGTATTATTATTAGTGCATAGTGCAGAAAACATTTCGAAAGTATAATATTAATCTTATCCAGTATACAACCATTATTGTATGCCTACTATAGCTACCATCTAAACAGTGGTGACCACCATAAGTAAATGGCAGGTTCTACAACTAATACCGTACAAGGTTCGTGTTGGAAAACGGATTGCCAATAAATGGCCAGGCTAAGGAACTTCCTACTGTCAATGGGAACGCCTCTGGCGGGACGTCTCGAGAACCTATCCGGCTCTCTACCAATACAAGGCCGGGTTACCTCTGTAACTAGGTAACTACTACTCGTATATGCCACCCCCCGGTCCTTTGGGACCTTTATTCGAGGGCCCTCGATCACAAAGCAACAACCACAAAGGAATGAGATTGGAGCAACCACATAGGTTAAACATCAGGGCTCCATACCCGACAACACCCTTTTCCAGAAGGAAATGACATACCTAAAGGGCACGACCCTCATAACCTTGCCGCATCAATCCTATTTCGACCATTTTCGGGGTGCGAAGTCCGATGAGGTCTCGTCCACAAAGCTATGCTTTGGCACAAAGCCATGCTTTGATCAACAAATGATCAACAAATGATCAACACACAGCAGCACTCAGCATGCCACATTACCAAATTGGGAGTATATCGCTGATAACCTTCAACTACATAACCTCTAAGCTCGTACGTCTCAGAGAAGGGTGTTAAGTTAAGAGAATAAATTCTCTGCCACCAACAGAAATGTATTTGAAAGAAATCTGCTTTATATCTCTAAGTGTAATGTCAGACATGTAACCATACAAGTCTGTTCCAGGTTCGAACGGAACCGAAGGCACTTCCAAAGACGCCCTTGCAATCCAGGTATTCACAATCCCGATCGAACTTCCCATCACAAAGGAAATCTCCATACCGTAGCTAACAGTGCAGAGATAATCAATAAGTTATCCTATCGTTTTCAAAAATACCCGGTCTTCGACACCGGTCTTCAACACCGGTCTTCAAATGCTATCCATTTACGTCGTATCACTATTCGGAATGGGTTTTATGACACAAAGGTCCTCTCCCGGCTAAACCGAATAATGAGTGCTTGTTTTAAAATAAGTGTAGCATTCAAATTCAAGAAAATCAGAAAAATAGCCATTTTAAAAGTCAATATTGATAGTCGGTTATTTAACTATCAATAGATATCTACAACATCACCAGATTCCAAATAATTTTCCAAATTATTTATTTTCGAAGAATATCTTTACAAGATATATTTTTCCACACTTCAACCATTTGAAAACAAATTTCAAATAATTTCCCTACAAGTGATATATTTACAAATATTTATTCATTTTCACTGGAAATCTGCCGAGTTCAAATACTTTAAAAAAATTATATCACTATCTAAAATATTTTGGAAAACACTTTGAAATAAAACTATTTTTCTTTAAACACTTTACTTAAAATATTAGTTATAAAAATATTATACCAATATTACATATAAACTTAAGTCCAAACGAAATTTTCAAAATAAAATTAGTAAATAGAGTATAACTATTTAAATAACTATTTTCCGACCCAAATATTAATTAAATCTTAGAAATAATCATTTCTATAATCAACTTAATAAATCTTTACTTAAAGGATTCAAAACAATTTAAGAAGTTAATTTCTCCAAAGTATCCTTTCCAAAACCAATTCTAGAATTATATATATATATATATATTTCAAAGCTATTTTAGAGATTTTATTCGGCTTTCCAAGGAGAATACACTTTCATTTCAAAATGGTTCATTTAAACCAATTAAATAAATCCTTACCGATTTATTTTAAATTTACGTTCCAAATCCGTAAATTTATTTCCATATTTCAAAAATAAATCAATGTTTATTTTTAAAAACAAATTTCCCTTTTCTTTATAAATTCCATGGTGAATTTAAATTTCCAAATATCTATGGATATACGGTTCTCAAATATTAACTTTCAACACCAAATCAATTTTAAATTGGTTTCCAAAAACACCAAATCAAATTCCATATTGATTTCCCAAGAATTTAAACACCAAATCAAATTCCAAAATGGATTTCTAATTTTATCTCCTTTCAAAATAAATTCCTTTTTAAGAAAATAAATTCCTTTATCTCTTCCAATCTATTTAAAATCCAATTATTAAACAAGTTCTTCAACTTTTAAGCAATATTATTCAAAATCCCTTTATTAAAATCTTTCCCATATTTTGGAAATAATTCGATATGATTCAAAAATAAAACTCTATCTTTTTTAAAATTCCTTCTGAATTTTTCCCACTCTTAAAGAAATAACTTTTACTATAAACTTTAAACTTGAATTTTCAAAAATCAAATTTTATTTATTTCCGGTATCGAACGATCCCAAAAATATATTCAGCTACACTATAGCCATCAACAATTTCAATCACAAAGATAATCGCATAAAGATTATAAATAAATCAATACACAACATATGAAACAAATTAGAATGTTTTGAGAAATCCAATTGTATCCCTCCAACCTGTTTCCCTGCATCCACAGACTTTAGCACTACAATTAAATACCCATTCCACTTCGTGATGGAATATCGAGGTATATGTATTTATATAAAATATCATCCGCTATTATGTGGTGCAATAGGGTCTCATCCGCTATATAATGCGGGAAATCAACTCCAAATACATATATAATACCAATTCCACTTCAAGGTGGAATATCGCGGTATATGTGTTTAATATAATAACCTCCGCTTAATATGCGGCGTATAGGGTCTATTTCAATACAACCAATAATAACCATCATCCAATCACACAATCAAGAAATTTTAAATTTAACTATTTAAAATTTAAATCGAAACAAATTCGATTGAGTGAAAAGTTCTCACCTTGCTTCCAATAACAGTTGCAGTGTTTTATTCCGAATAAAATTAAATGAGCGTTTAATATTATCCAAAATTCACACTAGCATCAATCAACTCCAATCCAGCTCCATTGCATAGTGCTCGTCAATACGAACCTAACGCAATTTGTTTCGTGCGAAACGGACCTTGTATGGAAAAGTTATAGCAATTCAAAGTTTGTACGATTTATATATATAAATTTACACAAATTTTATTTATTTATTTCCAAACCCTTGTTAATCTTGGGCATTGCTTTCTTACCATCAGATCTGGACAGCGTGTGTTTCTTCCCCATCCCGTTCAAATTCAAACGTACAAACCCAAGTAGCCGCATCATCAATGAATTACCGCGTCACCACCGATCATCTAGAGAACGATCGAGTGCCATCATTTCAAAGCCATTTCCCTCGCCTACCATCACCGACGATGGTTGCGTCTATGAACTGAAAAACATGCATGAACTGTAGGCAAACACAACTCAGATTCGCCTCCATACGATGACGATAGCGAAAATTCACCGTTGGATTCGAAGATTACACTATGCTCTTTAATTTGTTAGTTGGAAGTTTCTTATGAAAGATGTTGGATTGGGAAATAATCGAAGGGGAAAGATTCGTGCGTTTCTGGCCATTAAAAGTTATGGTGGCGGCTGAAGGTGAACTAGGGTTTTTCTTACAAAAATGAACAAAAGTTGGCCTTATATAGAAGATTGCACGACACTATTCACCCGAGATTTTCCGAACTCCAAACAAAGCGTGCCGGCTAACGTTTCTAGGGTTTAACCCGCGTTCCGGACACAATGGAATAGGTATCGAGAGGCAATTCGATCATATTTGGAAGATATTCTCAAATCGACTATAAATTTTAAAATCTACTTAAACCGATTTCCACACGTTTTAACTTGCCATGGACAAACCAAAAATCCGATTGACACGAAATTTGAAATCTTACAGTAATATAACATTACAGATCCGATGAATCTGGTTTCGTTGAAATCCGAGACTATTTGAAAATTTTACTATTTTTACTCGTCAATTAAATATTAAAATATTCAATTTTCGCGAACTAACTTTTAATTCAATTTTAAAAGTTCTATAACATCATTCTAACTCCAATATGATTTATTATAACTTTATAATCATTTTGTTTCACATTAAACCCAATTTCCAATTATTTCTGTAATTTCAAATATTAAATTATCGATTTAATTATCCAATCAAATCTAGATATTCGAAATTCAATTCATTTAGCTTATAAAATTCATTCATGAATATTTAAAATTAATTAAATATACGAATTTCAAATGACAGAAATTCTGGGTCGTTACATAGGTAAACCCTTTGTCTTACCGTAAGGTTTAAAACAATCAAATAAAGCGGCTGCAACCCTCTGACCTTGTCGGGAGGTTTAAAACAAAGGAGTTTATATAATAGCAACAACCTTTCAGCTATGCCGAAAGGTTTTAAAGAAAAAAAATGATAAGCCGCCATGACCTTTAGCAGCCATGACCTTTCGGCTATACCGAAAGGTTTAAAACAAAGTGAAATTTCTTTGGTTTACAATACTAACACGTACCAACCTTTTAGCAACCAACCTTTTGGCCAAGACCCCTTGTCCTTGTCCAATTCATTATGTACCAAGTATCTAGATACCATATGTATTGAAATGATAAGCAGCCATGACCTTTCGGCTATACCGAAAGGTTTAAAACAAAGTGAAATTTCTTTGGTTTACAATACTAACACGTACCAACCTTTTGGCCAAGACCCCTTGTCCTTGTCCAATTCATTATGTACCAAGTCTCTAGATACCATATGTATTGAAATGATAAGCAGCCATGACCTTTCGGCTATACCGAAAGGTTTGAAACAAAGTGAAATTTCTTTGGTTTACAATACTAACACGTACCAACCTTTTAGCAACCAACCTTTTGGCCAAGACCCCTTTTCCTTGTCCAATTCATTATGTACCAAGTATCTAGATACCATATGTATTGGTTTGACCTTGCCGAGAGCCTTAACCCTTCAGCCTTGATGGAAGGTCTAGGCCGTAAGGTCTAATACCAGATTTAGTTGAAACATGCCAAAAGTATGATTTTCATGCTTTTAACTTAAAAGAGGTAACTTTTCAACTAACTTGCCTTTGTTTGTCAAATTCTTATTGGTTAATAATGTTTTTTTATAAAAGTGCTGCTAATAATTCCAAAAATTAATAAGGATTTTATTTTTTAAATGCCCCTTCTCCTTACTTAAATATATAAAACATTTAAGTCTCATACCTTAAATAATTTTATATATTCATCGAATCATTTAGGAAAAATTTGGAAAAATTCCAGGAAATCAATTTTAATATATATATCAACATATAAAATTTTCAAACCCAAATAATTTTTCATTTAGCCAAATATAATTTCTAATCCAATAAATCATTTTCTTCACTAGAAAATTAATTAAAATCCACCTAAAATCATAAAATTATGAAAATTGGAACCCATCTCTAAAATATCATTTCTGACCTATATTTAAAATTTTAAGGCATTTGGATGTCTTTTAATAGGGTTCTCATATCAAACATATCATAAAGACTAATATGAACATGCATAAATCATCAACATGCATATATACTACATTAATCATTCAAAACTTAGTATAATTTGCAAAACAAACTTTTGGATATGACATAAAACTGAAAAATATAAGAAAATGGGATGTAGTAATTATTCACCTTAGCTTTGAAATTAAATGATATGAGGTTTGATGTTGATTTAATTGAATATATTTCCCTTGTTGATTCCTAGCTTTATCTTCCTCTTGGGAATAAAAATGGTGGCTGGCCTTGGTTTTTTTTTTCTTGAGTGAAAATGAAATGAACTTGAGTTCTATTTCCTAAGGGTTTAGGGTATGAGACTTTCCTATTTCCCATTTTGCCCTTCCTCATTTCCTAAGATAATAGCCTATGTTATTTCATTTTAATTTACACGTTATATGGCATAGCTACCCTTGGTTTAATCAAATCTCATCCTATTAATCTTCATATTAGTTTATTTAATTCATCTAATTAAATATCCTGAATAATGTTATATAAAAATATGGGGTGTTACTGTAACGACCCAGAATTTTTGTTAATTAAAATATGAATATTTAATTGAATTTAAATATTAATAAGTGAAATTTATAAGTCGAATAAATTTTATTTCGAATAATTGGATTTAATTGGATAATTTAATAGTTGAAATTACGGAAATAATTGAAAATCGAGTTTAATATGATTGAAAATGATTTGGAAAATTTTATTTTATCATATTGGAGTTAGAATGATATTATAGAACTTTTAGAATCGGATTAAAAGTTAATTTGTGAAAATTGAATATTTTAATATTTAATTGACGAGTTAAAATAGCCATTTTTCAAACAGTCTCGGATTTTGACGAAACTAGTTTCATCGGATCCGTAATGTGATATTGTTGTAAGGTTTCAAATTTCGTGTCAATCGGATTTGCCATTTGTCCGGTGTAAGCCAAAACGCCTAGAAATTAGTTTAAATCGATTTAATTTAAATTGATCGTTTATTGCCGTAACTCTCACATATGATCGAATTAGCTTCCGAAACATGTTCCATTGTGTCCGAAACGCGGGGTAAACCCTAGAAACACCGGTCACCGCGCGAGATTTGGAGTTCGGAAAATCCGGGATGAATAGTGTTTCGTCGGTTTTCTATAAAAGGAGCCTTTATTCATCTCAATTGCCAAACCCTAATTTTCAACAGCAGTAGCCGCCATTATTGAAACCCACGGCCAGAAAACTCCCACGTTCATCCTCAATTTTCTCTCGATCCGTCGACTTTCACGCAGAACGTTCAACAACAATGTTGTAGAGGGCAATGAGATCTTCGAATCCAACGGGTATGATCGAAATTGGAGCATCCAATTGACGGCAATGCTCATCCAAAGGGAGGCCGGTCGCGCACGATTTTCGAGAGAAGGAGGGGGCCGAGTTCACCATAGATGCGGCCGAAGGTAGAGGGGGAGATGAGCTTCCATTCGGCGCTAGCTGATCAACCTCTCGTCGAGCGTGGTGGTGGCAATTTCAAACCCTAGTTTACTTGCTATGGGTTCTTGGGCACCGCAAAATCCTGGAACGGAGAAGACAAACACGCATAGCCTTGATTTCATTTCTATTTGAACGGCCTAGATTTGTTGGTTTAAAAATTTAAATTAAATTGTTAATTTATGTGTATAATAAATCGTGTAATATTTAAAACGTTGTATCTTTGTCATACGAGGTCGGTTTTGGACGAAACGAATTGCGCCGGCTTCGTTTTGACGAGCACTACGCAATGGAGCTGGTTTGGAGTCGTTTGGAGATAGTGAGAATTTCGAGTAAAATTAAACGCACGTTTAATTTTATTCGAAATAAAACGCTACAAATGTTATCGGAAAACCCAAGGTGAGAACTACTCACTCAATTGAATTAGTTTCGATTTTAATTTTAAATAGTTATATTTAAAAATTTCTTGATTGTATGTTTGAATGATGATTGTTATCTATTGATTGCTAAAATAGACATTATGCGCCGTTAGTAAGCGGAGGTTATTTATTAAAAACATATACCACGAATATTTCACCGTATAGTGAAATTGGTATTATATATGTACTTGGAGTTGATTTCCAGCATTATATAGCGGATGAGACCCTATTGCGCCGCATAATAGCGAATAATATTTTATAAATCCCATATACCG
The DNA here is from genome assembly GCA_030765085.1 of Allium cepa. Taxonomy (NCBI): domain Eukaryota; kingdom Viridiplantae; phylum Streptophyta; class Magnoliopsida; order Asparagales; family Amaryllidaceae; genus Allium; species Allium cepa. The sequence goes on from CM060930.1 coordinate 240,931,837, forward strand.
CGATATTTCGTCTTGAAGTGAAATTGATATTGTGCTAACATCTTTGGATGCAGGGAAACAAGTTGGAGGGATCCAACTGGATTCCTCAAACCTTTGAATTAGTTTCAATGTTGTGTGTTGCTCTATTTATTGATCTATTTATAATCTGCGTGATTATCTTTGTGATTGAGATGGTTAAAGGCTAAATTTTAGTCGAGTATATTTTGGTATCGTTAGCTGCCGAAAATAAATAAATTTCGATTTTTGAAAATTTAAGTTGAGAATTCACAATAAAATTTAATTTTTGAAGTTGATTACTTTTAAATGAATAAACGTTGTAATTTATATGTTATAAAAATTATGATTTTTGAGAAATATAACCAAAATGTGATTTTTTTTAGATAAATAGTTGATAAATTTATAAAATGGTTTAAATTGGGATTCTTGAATTATTATAAATGATTTATATAAAATATTTATAAAATTGATATTTATAAGTTAAAATATTGGAATTATAAAACAAGTTTTTATAAGTGTTAAAATGGAATATAAATTGATTTCATAAGTGAATGAAATTCACAGTTTTATAAATTGTGAAGTTATAAAATGAATAGATTTTATAAAATAAAAGATTTATAAGTAATTAACTATTTTTGCGTGTAAATGAGATATAGATAGAAATTTGTTAATAAATTTCTTTATAAGTTGAAGTAGTCATAAAGTGTAAATGGAAATTATAAACGTTGTTTTATAAATCCGAAATCGACTAATTTTAATAAGTCTAATTATTATAGATTTTTAAAGGAGATATATCCATGATTTTGGACAGTGGATAATCCATTAAAATAAAATATGTCGAAAGGTTAAATTTAGTTAAGGAAATATATTCACGATTTTGGACAGTGAATAGTATATTAAAGAAATGCTTTGGGAAGTGATATTTTAAATAGAATTAAAACGATTTAAAGATGTTTTAAATTGTAATAATTATCGAAACTATAGATTTCAACATTTATTGTTGTAATAGAAGTTTCGAGAAATAGAAGGAAATGGTGGACTATAACACTGTTGTTATAGTAAATGATTTCCGAAAGGCAAAGTTTTGTATAGTATTGGGATTTATATATCTATCTTAATTTTTGAATCCCCATACTAGTGATTTTGGGTTTTCGTAACGATGTTTTACGTAACGTTCGTTTTGACCCAAATAAATGTGTTTAAGAAGATGTTTTCCTGAGAGAATAAAACATATACTTAATTTGAATTTAAGTATATTGAATATTTTCGAAATGTTGAAAATAAATAGATTGGTGAATTACTTATTATTAAATAAGTATGGAAATGTTTTTCCAATATGAAGTGAATGTTTTGAGATTTTTATCTTTTAAAGATAAATTGAAAATGAATATTAGAAATTGATTTAAAAATCGTATATTCATTAATATTTTGGAATTGCAAATTCACTATGGAATTTATAAAAGAAAGGGAAATTAGAAAAAAAATAAACGTTGTTTTATTTTTGAACTGGGAGATTAATTTACCGATTTGGAACGTAAATTTAATAAATCGGTAAGGTTTTATTTAATTGGTTTAAATGAACCATTTTGAAATAAAAGTGGTAAGGGTGTAAATTGATTTGAAATTGGTTTTCAAATGGTTGAAGTGTGGGATATATATCTAGTAAAGATATTTTTGGAAAATAAATAATTTGGGAAATTATTTTGAATTTGGTGATGCTAAACACGCCTATTGATAGTTAAATAACCGACTATCAATATTTACCTTTAAAAAGGTATTTGTTGTGATTTTTTTGAATTTGAATGCTACACTTATTTTTGAATAAGCGCTCACTATTCGGGTTAGCCGGGAAAGGACCTTGGGGTCATATAACCCATTCCGAATATGTGATACGTCGTTATGGATTGCATTTGATGACCGGTGTTGAAGATCGGGTTTTTGTGAAAACGATAGGATGACCTATCGATTGTCTCTGCACCGTTAGCTACGGTATGGAGATTTCCTTTGTGATGGGAAGTTTTATCAGGATTGTGAGTACCCGGATTGCAAGGGCTTCTTTTGAATTGCCTTCGGTTCTGTTCGAACCCGGAACAGACTTGTATGGTTACGTGTCTGACATTACATTTTGAGATATAAAGCAGATTTCTTTCAAATACATTTATGTTGGTGGCGGAGAATTTATTCTCTAGCTTAACACCCTTCTCCTAGACATACGCGCTTAGAGGTTATGTAGTTGAAGGTTATCAGCGATATATTCCCAATTTGGTAATGTGTCATGCTTAGTGTTGCTGTGTGATGATTATTTATTGATCATTTGTTGATCAAAGCGTGGCTTTGTGCCTAGCTTTGTGGACGAGACTTCGTCAGACCTCACACCCCGGAAATGGTCAAAACAGGAATATGGGCAAGGTTATGAGGGTCGCGCCCTTTAGGGTATGTCATTTCCTTCTGGAAAGGGTGGTATCATGGTATGGAGCCCAGATACTTACTCATGTTGATACACTATATCTATTACTGTGTGGTGTTGTTGGAATCGAGCGCTCGGATAAAGGTCCAAAGTGACCGGGGGATGGCATAGTCGTGTAGTAGTTACCTAGTGATAAAGGTAACCCGACCTTCTGTTGGCAGAGAGCTGGTTAAGTTCTCGGGACGTCCCGCCAGAGGCGATCCCATGTGGCAGTAGGAAGTTCCTTAGCCTGACCATTTGTTGGAAATCCAAATAAAACAATATGCACTTTGTACGGTTTTAGTTGTAGAACCTGACATTCACTTATGGTGGCGTCCCACTGTTTGGATGGTAGCTATAGTAGGCATACGATAATGGTCGTATGTTGGCTAAGATTTATTTCTTTACTTTCAAAATGATTTTTCCTACCCTATGCCCTAGTAATAATATCGAATGTTTCTTTTAATGCGTATCAAGCATCTTTGACTATCATAAGAAGAAATCTCCTCCAATTCTGCGTTTGCATTGTGTGTGTGGTAGGAGGTCTTATGGTAGTCTCATTTTCCAAAAGCATTGCGAATTGACTTTAAAATTTTCTTTGTTGTTGTTGTTTTGAAAGATAAACTGTTTAAGTTCTCACACCAGTCCCATGACTGACTCGGAGTTCATTGTTTTTCTTCCTAAACTCTGGGTGCCCATAATTTTCCACACGGGCAGTGAAGAGTTAGGTTATCAGGATATTCTGGAATTCAGGAGTTGCTGGAGGCAAGCTGGAGAGCATGGCGTATTCACTAGTATATAGTATTTCTTTTCCGCTGTTTGTTATTGTACACTATGATGATGTAATGTAAAGTGATGTAATGTAATAACTGATATAGTTCTTTCTTTAAAGATTATTCATTTATTTATTATATGTTGTTCCGCTGCGATATGTGAGATTCTGATATTGTTTTTGTTCTGTTTCCTTATTTCTTCTATCTTTTTCTTCTACCTCTTCTTCTTTAACCCTAACAATTCGGTTTTCCCGCATTCGATTATGCGGCATTTGATACAGTGGACGTATGAATGCCGACCTTCGGATCCCGATAAAATATCATCTTTACAGCTGGTATCAGAGCATATGGTTAAGTGACAACCATGGCTCTGCTGGGAATTACTCATTAGAGATAGAGTCAGTAGTACTCTATAATGAGTTTGAGTGTAATAATAGACATGAGCGCGTATTTTTTAGTGAATATAAAATTATTTTATATTGTGATGATTGGTTTGTTGAGTGGTATATGGATTCTGGTCGGTATAGTCCGTACAACTTTATCGATAGGGATCTCTAAACACTTGTTCAGAACAATTCGGCATGATATTGTTTTAAAATGGGTAAATGAAATAATTTTACCTCGATTATATTTTTATATAAAGGGAATAATTTTTCAGAAATTATTAAAGTGTATATAAATTGATTGTTTGGTTGTTGAAAATGTAAAAATGTATAAGTCAATAAAAGTTGTTGATTAAGTTAAATAAAGACAACGATTTTAAAAAGAACGAATTGTATAAGCAAATGAATTATAAGTATGGAATTATAATTAAAATGATTAACAATTGTAAAATAATATTATATATATAAATAGTGAAATTGTATGAGGAATTTTTTTTTATAAATGTGATTTATAAATAAATAAAAGTAAAATTTTTGAAAGAATATTTAGCACTGATTTCACTATTGTTGCTGGGAAATAATAAGGGTGATGACTGCAGCATCATCAGTATCATTTTCAAGTTTCTGTGTGATGGATTTGCTGCCATAGTAAATTAAAAATTTGAGTTTTATTGTGATAAACAAATTTGAAAATTTAAAAAAATCCAAGTTGAAATTGATGAATATAAGTGAAATGAATTTTGAACTTATAGTATGAGATAATAAATTTAGCTTTGGATAGGTAAATGGATTTGGAAGTTTAAATATATAAGTTGTGTAATTTAGAAAATGAGTAAATGTAAGTGAAACCAATAGTTAAAATGGTTAAACAATTTTGTTAAGTTAAATGAAATAGAATTTGAAATAAATAATAAGTGAACTTAAGTTGTATAGTGGAAGTAAAATGTAAAAGAAGTTGAAATGGAATATAATTTAAGTGATGTTGAAAGAAGTTGATCTTGGTGTCAAAGTAAATTGATAAGTGAATTAATAAAATGAAGTCATTAAGAATATGAACTTGAGTTATATAAATGAAATTCAACTTTATTTGTAAAATGAATTGGCAATTAAATTAATAAATGGATTGAATGTTAATCAGTCGAATGTAAATAAGTTAATATGAAATAATGAATGAAGTGTTAGTTCATTGAAAGTCAATGTAATTAGAAGTTGAATAATTGAATGAAATCAATTAAATGTTAAACCAACTGAAATTAAAAGTGTTGAACCAAATTGAATGTTGAATGTAAATTTAATAATTTGGTTATGTTGAATATACATTGGTTGTTATTTGATTTTTAGTTGATTGTGTAAAATTCATTAAGTGTTAATGAAAGTAAATTAGCAAAATCAAAAGCTATGTAATTGAATTCAAATTGAAAGTGAAGTAAATGAATTTGAATAGAATTGAATTTGATTCAATTTGGAAGTGAACTAATGTGAATTTAAATTAGTGAACGTATACTGATTGGAAATGAATAAATGAATATTTGTAATGTCCAATGTTAACAAATCAAATGTGATTAAAATGGAAAAATCCAATTCATTGAATGTTAATGAGAAATGAAAGAATATTGATTTGGTTATTGATTTGTTGGATGATTATTGGATGATAGTTGTTGATGGTTGCATTTGTTGCTTTTGTTGCATTTGCTATGTTGGCATATGTAGTTGTTATGTTGCTATATGATGTATATTGATACTATTTTCATATATGCGTGGTTCTCATGTTGTTGTTGAGTGTTTAGTAGGTGCGGATGGCGTTGCTTCGCATTTTGGAGCTCGCTTTCGCGCTATATTAGCCGTATATGCTCGCTAACAATAAATAAGGTACATATCTCGGATTACATACCGTACTTTTACACTTTTTTCCCTGCGGGATGCCTTATCACTTGATGAGATGTATATTTGTGATATATATACTGTCATTTTTTTTCGGATCGAGCCGCGCAAAGGAGACTATGGTGAATTTTTTCGAAAATTTAAGGCGTTAGAAAATTTTTGGGAATTTTGGAAAATTTTGGGAACTATAGCTAGGTATGATTTGAAAACTTAGTAAAGTTGTTGTAAGAAGTTTAACTATGAATTTTGGGAAAGTTAAACACTTAAGAGATTTGAAAAAATCTAAATTGAATGGTTTGTTTTGAAAAATTAATAGATTCTGTAACTTTTTCTTACTTGGTAATTTCGAGGACGAAATTCTTTTAAGGGGGGAAGTTTGTAACGACCCAGAATTTTTGTTAATTAAAATATGAATATTGAATTGAATTTAAATATTAATAAGTGAAATTTATAAGTCGAATAAATTTTATTTCAAATAATTGGATTTAATTGGATAATTAAATCGATAATTTAATAGTTGAAATTACAGAAATAATTGAAAATCGAGTTTAATATGATTGAAAATGGTTTGGAAAATTTATTTTATCATATTGGAGTTAGAATGATATTATAGAACTTTTAGAATCGAATTAAAAGTCAATTTGTGAAAATTGAATATTTTAATATTTAATTGACGAGTTAAAATAGCCATTTTTCAAACAGTCTCGGATTTCGATGAAACCAGTTTCATCGGATTCGCAATCTGATATTATTGTAAGGTTTCAAATTTCGTGTCAATCAGATTTACCATTTGTCCGGGGCAAGCCAAAACGCCTAGAAATTAGTTTAAATCGATTTAATTTAAATTGATCGTTTATTTCCGTAACTCTCACATATGATCGAATTAGCTTCCAAAACATGTTCCATTGTGTCCGAAACGCGGGGTAAACCCTAGAAACGTCGGTCACCGCGCGAGATTTGGAGTTCGGAAAATCCGGGATGAATAGTGTTTCGTCGGTTTTCTATAAAATGAGCCTTTATTTATCTCAATTGCCAAACCCTAATTTTGAATAGCAGTAGCTGCCACTATTGAAACCCACGGCCAGAAAACTCCCACGTTCATCCTCAATTTTCTCCCGATCCGTCGACTTTCACGCAAAACATTCAACAACGATGTTGTAGAGGGCAATGAGATATTCGAATCCAGCGGGTATGATCGAAATTGGAGCATCCAATTGACGGCAATGCTCAGCCAAAGGGACGCCGGTAGCGCATGCTTTTCGAGAGAAGGAGGGGGCTGAGTTCACCATAGTTGTGGCGGAAGGTAGAGGGGGAGACGAGCTTCCGTTTGGCGCTAGCTGATCAACTTCTCGTCGAGCATGGTGGTGTGACGCAGCGGATAATAACAAAAATTAGATGGAACGGTGAAAGTAGAAAACGGTGGATTGAAGATACTGAAATGCCCAAATTTGTTGATCACAGAGATACCGAATTCTAGCTATCCTCGTCACGTTGATCGCGCACGATACCGTGAAAGAAGATCTTCAATTCTTCAAGCGTTGATCAAGCGCACTTGATTCCGCGAATCGGCTTCAACAATCGTTGATTCGAGCGCACTCGAATAACCGAAGGTGGAGATAGGAGATTACACTCAACTACCAATTTGGGATGAAAGCGCACAGCAATCAAACAAGAATTTTATTCAAAAATCAACAACTTCAAAATACAACGCACACGTATTTATAGCACAGATCCTTAAGTCGTTGCCGACCTAACACTGCCGACCTAACACCTTTTAAGTCGTTGCCGAACTAACACTGCCGACTCACGACTCAAGCATTCAGCGACTTACTCACATATATACAACACAGTGACTCATCTTAGGCAGTGAACGACTCATCACTTACAGACCACACGACTCACGACTTAAATTCAACAACACAACACATAGGTCGGTGACGACCTAAAATAAAACACGACTTAAAGAAATACAGCCCCTTCACAACACTTAGGTCGTATGCGACCTAACTACTCACGTCTTAAGGACACCAGCCACTGGAATTCCCTCCTGCCTCTTGTTAAGTCGCGGACGAGCTAATTCTTCCTCCTTAGGTCGTAACCGACCTAAACCTTTAGGTCGTTGCCGACTTAGACCTTGTGAATCTGTAGCTCGCGCTGCATCATCATCGAAGGAGTTAGGTCGTAACTCTTTAGCCCGAGACCCTTTAGGTCGTAACTCTTTAGTCCGAGGCCCTTTAGGTCGTAGTTCCCATCCCCTTGCTTTGTTAGGTCGTAGCCGATACAAGCCCTTAAGTCGTAGCCGCCTTAAATCTATAGGTCGCAAATAACTCAACGCGGCTTCATTAACTCGTAGCTCCTCCTCCTTAGGTCGGGGCCGACGTAGCTTAACCCGTGCACGATCTAAGCCTTGTGCTTCCATAGATCGTGCTGCATCATCCTCCCCTGGTTGAGAAAAATTCGCCCTCGAATTTGTTACTTCTTCCACATCAGGCTGTTCATCTGCATCATATGGCACAAGATGTTTAACATTGAATACGTCAGAAGTGTACACATCCTCCGGCAGCTTCAACTTATAATCATTTTCATTAATTCGTTTCACAACTTCTACGGGACCAATTTTTCTGGCTTTCAACTTGTTATAAGCACCCACTGGAAAACGATCCTTGGTTAACACAGCATAAACCAAATCACCTTCGTTAAATTCAACACTTCGTCGCTTCAAATCTGCAGTTCGCTTATACTTCTCATTTACTTTCTCTAATCGCTCCTGAACGATTTTATGACATTTACTCAACTCATCAACAAAGTCTACAGCTCTTTTAACTGTCCCCTTCGGTTGTGGTACTATCGTTAGGTCCAACGGTCCCCTGGGTAAATTTGAATATACAATCTGGAATGGACTGAATCCCGTACTATGATTCATTGCATGATTATGAGCAAACTCTGCTTGGCATAACTTAATATCCCAACTCTTCAGATTGTCCTTCACAAGACATCGCAACAAATTTCCCAGCGATCTATTAGCCACCTCTATTTGCCCATCGGTTTGTGGATGGTAAGCGCTACTAAATTTCAGCTTCGTTCCAACCATCTTCCACAAACTTAACCAAAAGTGACTCAGAAAACGAGTATCCCTATCCGACACAATAGATTCTGGCAATCCATGAAGTCGATAGATCTCCTTGAAAAATAACTGAGCGACATGAACAGCATCCGCCGTCTTCTTACAAGCAATAAAATGTACCATCTTCGAGAAATGATCCACCACAACATATATAGAGTCATTCCCCCTTTGAGTTCTCGGCAAACCCAACACGAAATCCATGCTAATGTCTACCCATGGTTTTGTAGGAACAGGTAATGGTATATACAATCCCGCATTTGTAGCTCTCCCTTTCGAAACCTGACAAACATGACATCTACGCACGAACCTTTTAACTTCCCTTCTCATTGGCGGCCAATAGTAAGACTGAGAAATCAACTGCAAGGTTCGATCTCTACCCACATGTCCTTCTTCATGTAACTCTTTCATAATTTTCATTCTCAAACTGCAATCTGGTACACACAATTGATTCCTCTTAAATAAAAACCATCAATCAACACAAATTCATCTGAACTTCCCTCCTTAACTTTCTCAACAAATTTCTTAAAGTAAGGATCTTCTTCAATAAGCTCTGGTAATAATTCAAATCCTGTCACTTCAACTTTCATTGTCGTTAATAAATGACTCCTCCTACTCAAAGCATCAGCCACACGATTCGTCACCCCCATTTATGTTTCACAACGAAAGTAAACTGCTGCAGATAAGCAATCCATGATGCATGCCTTGCTGAAATCTTATCCTGCCCTTGCAAATGCTTCAAAGCCTCATGATCGGTGTAAAGAACAAACTCTTTCTGAAATAGATCATGTCTCCTATGCTTCACTGCTTGAACAATTGCGTAAAACTCAGCATCATAAGTGTTATATCTCAACTTAGCTCCAGACAACTTCTCACTGAAATAAGCAACTGGTCTTCCATTCTGACTCAAAACTCCACCAACTCCAACCTTAGAAGCATCAGTGTGTAACTCAAATAACAACTGAAAGTCTGGTAATAAAAGAATTGGTGCTGTCGTCAAAAGTCTTTTGATTTTCTCAAAAGCAGCCCCTGCTTCCTCTGTCCACTCAAACTTCTTTCCCTTCATGCAATCGGTTACAGGTGCCATTACACTACTAAAATGTGGAATGAATCTTCGATAGAAAGATACCAATTCATGAAAACTCCTCACTTCAGTAATTGTCTTTGGCTGTGGCCAACTCCTGACAGCTTCTACTTTACTTTCATCCACTTGAATTCCTTCCTTCGATAGAACATACCCCAGAAACAAAACACTGTCCGTCATAAACACGCACTTCTTTGTTGTAGCATAAAATTTCTCCTGTCGTAGAATCAACAGTACTTCACGTAAATGCTGGACATGTTTTTCCATACTCCCACTGTAGATCAAAATATCATCAAAGTAAACAACCACAAACTTCCCAATGTATGGTCTGAAAATCTGGTTCATCACTCTCATAAAAGTACTCGGTGCATTCGATAAACTAACGGCATAACCAACCATTCGTATAAACCTTCCCTGGTTTTAAAAGCAGTCTTCCATTCATCACCCGGCCTAATACGAATCTGATGGTATCCACTCTTCAGGTCAATCTTTGAAAACACAACAGCTCCACTCAACTGATCTATCAAATCATCAAACCTCGGCATAGGAAATATGTATCTCACAGTGATCTTGTTTAGAGCTCGACTATCTGTACACATTCTCCACGAACCATCCTTCTTTGGCACCAATAACGCTGGCACTGCACAAGGACTCAAGCTCTCCTGAACACGCCCTTGTTCTAACAAATCCTCCACCTGCCTTCTCAGTTCCTCATGCTCCTTAGGACTCATCCGGTAATGTGACCTGTGTGGTAATACTGCCCCTGTCACAAGATCAGTCTGATGCTGAATATCCCTCAACGGTGGTTACTCCGTTGGTAATTCTTCAGGAAACACATCACTAAACTCTTCTAGCACTGGCTTTACTTCCTCTGGGATTTCAACAGATTCAGTGGCTTCATGTCCAATCAACAAAAACACCTTTGGACTCTCCTCTACTTCTTCAATAAATTCCTTCAAAGTCAATAAAGTTTTTAGCTCTTCAATCTCTTCAGATTTACTCTCTTCCTGTTGTCTCTTCTTTGGGACTAAAATAATCTTAACACCTTCAAACATAAAACTGTAGCTATTGGTCCGACCGTCATGCTGCACTGCTCGATCATACTGTCATGGTCTTCCCAAAAGCAAGTGACAAACATCCATCTCAACCACGTCACAACAGATCTTGTCTTTATACTTCTTTCCAATGGAAAATGGAACTCGAACTTGCTTGTCCACCTTCACTTCTCCTCCTTTTCTCAGCCACGCTAACTTGTAAGGATTAGGATGTTTCTCCGTCTTCAATTTCAGCTTCCTCACAGCTTTAGTAGAGATAATATTGTCACAACTTCCAGCGTCAATCACAAATTCACAAACCTTTTCCAGAATAGTGCATGTTGACTGAAAGATGTTACTCCTCAACCAACTAGCTTCTTCTTCTTGCTTTGGTATTAAACAAGACCTCCTCATCATTAGATTACATCCTTCATCTCCTGACGCAATATCCTATTCATCCTCCTCAACTGGGCTAGAATAACCTTCATTAACATCCTCACCTTCAATTTCAGCAATCATAGTTCGTTTCTTCGGCTTCGGACATTCATTACTCTTGTGACCCACTTCCTGTCAATTATAACACTTGAAACTGTTGTTGACCTTCGCCTTTGCAACTTCATTCACAACTGGTTTACTGATAAATTTAGGAGCATTAGAGCTTCCACTAACACCCTTCACTTGATTGTTAAAATTAGTAAACACACCACCTCCACGTCTTCCCTGCTTCTCCCAAGACAACGCTTTCTGATGTGCTTCTGCTACAGATCTAGGATCAAACATATTCACCATATCTTGAATCTGCATTCACAACCCTCCAACAAATCTAGCAATCATCTGTTCTTCCGTCTCCATAATATCATTTCGAGCAATCAGTTGATAAAATTCATCAGCATAATCATTAGCAGTCTACGTCCCCTGTCTTAGATTCTGCAATCTCTGGTACATGAGTGATTGATAGTTGTAAGGTAAAAATATAGCTCTCATCAACTTCTTCATCTTATCCCAAGACTCAACCTTTGACTTCCCCATTCTCTCTCTTGTAAGTTTAGTTTGCTGCCACCATGCTAAAGCTCTTCCCCTCAACCTAGTAGCAACTAACTTTACTCGACGATTCTCCGGGACCTCCTTGAATTCAAAGATCTCTTCAACATTAGACAACCAATCAAGAAATTCTTCCGCTACCATTCCACCCTTGAACTCTGGAATTTCCATCTTCATACCTGATTCCCAACGACGATCATCATCTACATCTCGATATGAATTTCGAACTTGGTCTCGATCTCGATAATGAATGATAGCTCTATCACCCTCTTCGTCAAAATCAAATGTACGTCTATATCGATTTCGACCGTCAACATCCCTTCGATCACGCATGTCTCTTCTACCATGTCTCTCTTCATCTCTATATGACTCATTTTCAAATTCTCGCAGAGTTCTCCCCTCTTCATGTCCATAGTCATGGTGATCTCTCCTTAATGAAATTGATGTTTCTCTTCTTTCTCTAAAAGATTACGGTGATACCCTCCTCGCTTCCGTAACCAATGGCGAAACTCGGTTTCCTCCATGGTTCGAGATTGGTGATCTCCTCCTTTGATTGTGATTCAAATCATTCATCAACTTCTCTAACTTTCCAATGCCTTCATCAAATTTCTCATTAATTCGTTGTTCCATTTGCTCGGCTTCTTCTCTTCTATACAATGCTTCAACATTTTGATGACGATTAGCTCTCCTTGGTGGCATGGTTAAATCAACACAAACACTTCACAAATCTTCTACAAATCAAACTTCAAACTTCAACACTAACTTCACCAAGGCTCGGCTACTTTTCACAAGTATACACGGCCTACCCTCAACAAATGATACCAAAATGATGCTTCAATTCTCGGCTCAAACTTAAACACCTTTCCAATCTTGATCCAAAATGAAATGGATCGAAAGTTTCTAACTTGTTGAAACTTCAAGATGAACACGATGAACTTCAACTTCATCTCCTTGGCTCCAAGACTCGTCTTAGCTATGATTGGCTAAGTCAAGCTCTGATACCAAAAACTGACGCAGCGGATAATAACAAAAATTAGATGGAACGGTGAAAGTAGAAAACGGTGGATTGAATATACTGAAATGCCCAAATTCGTTGATCACAGAGATACCGAATTCTAGCTATTCTCGTCACGTTAATCGCGCACGATACCGTGAAAGAAGATCTTCAATTCTTCAAGCGTTGATCAAGCGCACTTGATTCCGCGAATCGGCTTCAACAATCGTTGATTCGAGCGCACTCGAATAACCGAAGGTGGAGATAGGAGATTACACTCAACTACCAATTTGGAATGAAAGCACACAGCAATCAAACAAGAATTTTATTCAAAAATCAACAACTTCAAAATACAACGCACATGTATTTATAGCACAGATCCTTAAGTCGTTGCCGACCTAACACCTTTTAAGTCGTTGCCGACCTAACACTGCTGACTCACGACTCAAAAATTCAGCGAATTACTCACATATATACAACACAGTGACTCATCTTAGGCGGTGAAAGACTCATCACTTACAGACCACACGACTCACGACTTAAATTCAACAACACAACACATAGGTCGGTGACGACCTAAAATACCACACGACTTAAAGAAATACAGCCCCTTCACAACACTTAGGTCGTAGGCGACCTAACTACTCACGTCTTAAGGACACCAGCCACTGGAATTCCCTCCTGCCTCTTGTTAAGTCACGGACGAGCTAATTCTTCCTCCTTAGGTCGTAACCGACCTAAGCCTTTAGGTCGTTGCCGACTTAGACCTTGTGAATCTGTAGCTCGCGCTGCATCATCATCGAAGGAGTTAGGTCGTAACACTTTAGCCCGAGACCCTTTAGGTCGTAACTCTTTAGTCCGAGACCCTTTAGGTCGTAGTTCCTTTCCCCTTGCTTTGTTAGGTCGTAGCCGATACAAGCCCTTAAGTCGTAGCCGGCTTAAATCTATAGGTCGCAGATAACTCAACGCGGCTTCATTAACTCGTAGCTCCTCCTCCTTAGGTCAGGGCCGACCTAGCTTAACCCATGCACGATCTAAGCCTTGTGCTTCCATAGATCGTGCTGCATCATGGTGGCAATTTCAAACCCTAGTTTACATGCTATGGGTTCTTGTGCACGGCAAAATCCTGGAACGGAGAAGACAAACACGCACGGCGTTGATTTCATTTCTATTTGAATGGCCCAGATTTTTTGGTTTAAAAATTTAAATTAAATTGTTAATTTATGTGTATAATAAATCGTGTAATATTTAAAACGTTGTATCTTTGTCATACGAGGTCGGTTTTGGACGAAACGAATTGCACCGGCTTCGTTTTGACGAACACTACGCAATGGAACTGGTTTGGAGTCGTTTGGAAATAGTGAGAATTTCGGGTAAAATTAAACGCACGTTTAATTTTATTCGAAATAAAACGCTACGAATGTTATCGGAAAACCCATTGTGAGAACTACTCACTCAATCGAATTAGTTTCGATTTTAATTTTAAATAGTTATATTTAAAAATTTATTGATTGTATGTTTGAATGATGATTGTTATCTATTGATTGCTAAAATAGACATTATGCGCCATTAGTAAGCGGAGGTTATTTATTAAAAACATATACCACGAATACTGCACCATATAGTGAAATTGGTATTATATATGTACTTGGAGTTGATTTCCCGCATTATATAGCGGATGAGACCCTATTGCGCCGCATAATAGCAGATAGTATTTTATAAATCCCATATACCACGATATTTCATCTTGAAGCAAAATTGGTATTGTGCTAACATCTTTGGATGCAGGAAAACAGGTTGGAGGCATCCCACTGGATTCCTCAAACCTTTGAATTGGTTTCAATGTTGTGTGTTGCTCTATTTATTGATCTATTTATAATCTGCGTGATTATCTTTGTGATTGAGATGGTTAAAGGCTAAATTTTAGTTGAGTATATTTTGGTATCGTTAGCTGCCGAAAATAAATAAATTTCGATTTTTGAAAATTTAAGTTGAGAATTCATAATAAAATTTAATTTTTGAAGTTGATTCATTTTAAATGAATAAACGTTGTAATTTATATGTTATAAAAATTATGATTTTTGAGAAATATAACCAAAATGTGATTTTTTTTAGATAAATAGTTGATAAATTTATAAAATGGTTTAAATTGGGATTCTTGAATTATTATAAATGATTTATATAAAATATTTATAAAATTGATATTTATAAGTTAAAATATTGGAATTATAAAACAAGTTTTTATAAGTGTTAAAATGGAATATAAATGGATTTCATAACTAAATGAAATTCACAGTTTTATAAATTGTGAAGTTATAAAATGAATAGATTTTATAAAATAAAAAATTTATAGGTAATTAACTATTTTTACGTGTAAATGAGATATAGATAGAAATTTGTTAATAACGTGATTTTATATGTTGAAGTAGTTATAAGGTATAAATGGAAATTATAAACGTTGTTTTATAAATCCGAAATCGACTTATTTGAACAAGTCTAATTGTTATAGATTTTTAAAGGAGATATATCCACGATTTTGGACAGTGGATAATCCTTTAAAATAAAATATGTATAAGGGTTGAATTTAGTTAAGGAAATATATTCACGGTTTTGGACAGTGAATAGTATATTAAAGAAATGCTTTGGGAAGTGATATTTTAAATAGAATTAAAAAGATTTAAAGATGTTTTAAATTGTAATAATTATCGAAACCACAGATTTCAACATTTATTGATGAAATAGATGTTTCAAGAAATAGAAGGAAATGGTGGACTATAACACTGTTGTTATAGTAAATGATTTCCGAAAGGCAAAGTTTTGTATAGTATTGGGATTTATATATCTATCTTAATTTTTTAATCCCCATACTAGTGATTTTGGGTTGTCGTGACGATGTTTTACGTAACGTTCATTTGGACCCAAATAAATGTGTTTAAGAAGATGTTTTCCTGAGTGAATAAAATATATACTTAATTTGAATTTAAGTATATTGAATATTTTCAAAATGTTGAAAATAAATAGATTGGTGAATTACTTATTATTAAATAAGTATGGAAATGTTTTTCCAATATGAAGTGAATGTTTTGAGATTTTTATCTTTTAAAGATAAATTGAAAATGAATATTAGTAATCGATTTAAAAGTCGTATATTCGTAGATATTTTGGAATTGTAAATTCACTATGGAATTTATAAAAGAAAGGGAAATAAGAAAAAAAAATAAACGTTGATTTATTTTTGAAGTGCGGAGATTAATTTACGGATTTGGAACGTAAATTTAATAAATCGGTAAGGATTTATTTAATTGGTTTAAATGAACCATTTTGAAATAAAAGTTGTAAGGGTGTAAATTGATTTGAAATTGGTTTTCAAATGGTTGAAGTGTGGGATATACATCTAGTAAAGATATTTTTGGAAAATAAATAATTTGGGAAATTATTTGGAATTTGGTGATGCTGAGCACGCCTATTGATAGTTAAATAACCGACTATCAATATTTACCTTTAAATAGGTATTTGTTGTGATTTGCTTGAATTTGAATGCTACACTTATTTTTGAATAAGCGCTCACTATTCGGGTTAGCCGGGAAAGGACCTTGGGGTCTATAACCCATTCCGAATATGTGATACATCGTTATGGATTGCATTTGATGACCGGTGTTGAAGATCGGGTATTTGTGAAAACGATAGGATGACCTATCGATTGTCTCTGCACCGTTAGCTACGGTATGGAGATTTCCTTTGTGATAGGAAGTTTTATCGGGATTGTGAGTATCCGGATTGCAAGGGCTTCTTTTGAAGTGCCTTCGGTTCTGTTCGAACCCGGAACAGACTTGTATGGTTACGTGTCTGAAATTACATTTTGAGATATAAAGCAGATTTCTTTCAAATACATTTCTGTTGGTGGAGGAGAATTTATTCTCTAGCTTAACACCCTTCTCTGAGACGTACGTGCTTAGAGGTTATGTAGTTGAAGTTTGTCAGCGATATATTCCCAATTTGGTAATGCGGCATGCTTAGTGTTGCTGTGTGATGTTTATTTATTGATCATTTGTTGATCAAAGCGTGGCTTTGTGCCTAGCTTTGTGGACGAGACTTCGTCAGACCTCACTCCCCGGAAATTGTCAAAACAGGAATATGCGGCAAGGTTATGAGGGTCGCGCCCTTTAGGGTACGTCATTTCTTTTTGGAAAGGGTGGTATCATGGTATGGAGCCCAGATACTTACTCATGTTGATACACTATGTCAATTACTATGTGGTGTTGTTGGAATCGAGCACTCGGATAAAGGTCCAAAGGGACCGGGGGATGGCATAGTCGCGTAGTAGTTACCTGGTGACAAAGGTAACCCGGCCTTGTGTTGGCAGAGAGCTGGTTAAGTTCTCGGGACGTCCCGCCAGAGGCAATCCCATGTGGCAGTAGGAAGTTCCTTAGCCTGACCATTTGTTGGAAATCCAAATGAAACAATACGCACCTTGTACGGTTTTAGTTGTAGAACCTGCCATTCACTTATGGTGGCGCCCCACTGTTTGGATGGTAGCTATAGTTGGCATACGATAATGGTCGTATGTTGGCTAAGATTTATATCTTTACTTTCGAAACGATTTTTCCTACACTATGCATTAGTAATAATATCGAATGTTTCTTTTAATGCGTATCAAGCATCTTTGACTATCATAAAAAGAAATCTCCTCCAATTCTATGTTTGCATTGTGTGTGTGGCGGGAGGTCTTATGGTAGTCTCATTTTCCAAAAGCATTGCGAATTGACTTTAAAATTTTCTTTGTTGTTGTTGTTTTAAAAGATAAACTGTTTAAGTTCTCACACCAGTCCCATGACTGACTCGGAGTTTATTGTTTTCCTTCCTAGACTCTGGGTGCCCATAATTTTCCACACGGGCAGTCAAGAGTTAGGTTATCAGGATATTCTGGAATTCAGGAGTTGATGGAGGCAAGCTGGAGAGCATGGCGTATTCACTAGTATATAGTATTTCTTTTCCGCTGTTTGTTGTTGTACACTCTGATGATGTAATGTAAAGTGATGTAATGTAATAACTGATATAGTTCTTTGTTTAAAGATTATTCATTTACTTATTATATGTTGTTCCGCTGCGATAAGTGAGATTCTGATATTGTTTCTGTTCTGTTTCCTTATTTCTTCTATCGTTTTCTTCTACCTCTTCTTCTTTAACCCTAACAATTCGGTTTTCCGGCATTCAATTATGTGGCATTTGATACAGTGGACGTATGAATGCCGACCTTCGGATCCAGATAAAATCGTATCGTTACAGTTACACCATATTAAAAATGCCCAAAAATAAGGCATATACAGAATGCTCATATAACGACCTTGTTGCTCTTATCTTTTTCAACTTATTCTACCATTTCCATAATTTCACAAACCATTTCCACACTGTCCCATACACTACTATAAGGTACAGAATGATCGAAAAATATGCTTTTACAAAATAGTCACATATTACCAATTTTTAGAGATTAAACACAAGGGATTTTCAAAGTTCATTTACAGTAACCTTTCTCGACTTAAACACTTTCAAACACATTTCAAACGCACACGCCACCAAAACAACCGTGAAAACACTAAATCAAGGCCACATTACATGTTTTAGAGGATACTAGAAGTGATGATATAAAATATAGAGTCTTTTTCTTTCAAAAGTAAGGGGACCAAACTTATAACTTTATTTTTTCATTACTTAACTTCACATTCACACAACATATATAACATAATACATACTATCAAAGGATGAGTAAACTCAACCAAACCAAGCTTATAACCAAGTATAAGCCTCTACCTT
This sequence comes from Allium cepa, assembly GCA_030765085.1. Taxonomy (NCBI): domain Eukaryota; kingdom Viridiplantae; phylum Streptophyta; class Magnoliopsida; order Asparagales; family Amaryllidaceae; genus Allium; species Allium cepa. Next base: position 240,950,405 of record CM060930.1, read on the forward strand.
AATACCACTTCCTACCTCAATACCACTTCTTACCTCAACCAAAACAAGCCCCAAAGTCCCACCGTAGCTCTTTTTTACTCATGGCCTAGGCAAGAATTGCTTATAAACGCTAACGACCATGGCTAAATGCCCCCTTATACCTTCTTACATACACCTTTGAGTTTCTATCTTATGTTGCTATGTTTTGCTAAGCGTTATGCATGAGTTTGATGAAGATCTTTTGTTTTTTAAAATGTTTAATGTAAAGAGAAAAGGATGAAGAATATAGCTTTTTTGTTTAATTTTTGCAAACCAATTAAGAAACAAATGAGATGATTTAAATAGAATTTTCCAAGAAGTTTCCAATCAACTCCAACTTTTTGTGGCCAACCAAGGGAGCCGACCCCCCTCCCCATATGCATTGCATTACACCTCATGCCTTATTTACTTCATCCTTATGTCTTCCTAAACTACCCTCTAAAATATCATAAGTGACATAATCCATGACATTATTAAGTGATTTAGTTAGCCATTGTAAACGAATTTCTTTATCAACCCCAAAAGTATAAGACAATGGACTTGGTTAAGGAGTTGAAGTATGCTTACAGATGAAGTATGCTTGATGCGGATATTCATTATAGTCCAATATGCATTTGATTCCAATACTAAATTCATGCTATAAGTCATAGAAGAACATCAAGTATGCTACGAAAGTTGCCAGTTAAAGTCAAGACGAGTCAAGTTAGTATGATATGTCAAGTTATATTTCACCACATTAAGTATGCTATATAATCTTTTAACGTTTAATCCCTTATGTGTACAAAGTTCAAGTGTTGCGAAAAAATACAAAAATTGATTTAGGATCTATGAAGTTTAAAGTGTAAGAAGTGGGATGAGAATGATCCGTCCTCAAAATAGCACCCATAGTTCCATATTAATGAAGGAAAAAGCTTCCAAGAGGACGACGACAGTTGGCTTCGACAATAGTTTCGACAACAGCTTCAACGACTTTAATGTTGAATAACATTGGGCCTTATCTTTGTTCCTTTAGTGGAGATATGCATCAATAATGTACTATGGCATTGATGGCTTCTTTCATGATAGTCGATATTCTTAATGAGTGGGTGATAATACTGACCTGAGTCAATGCAAGTATGAAGCAATGCTAATCAAAAGGAACCATTGATAGATTCCTGCATATTTCTGGCATCCATCATCAACACCGCTTGCATAGATATGTTGCGGCCTCTAAATGTTGATGAGATGCAGTATATAAAAGAAGACGTGTAGTGTTGACCATTAGTGATGTCAATAAGTGATGGAACTGTCATACTTAGCGACATTGATTGATATTAATAAAGCATGCTTTTAATCTTAGCTTTGTTGATACATGGTGCTACTTGAGTGGTGATGTTGAAGAATAACAACTTTAACTTCATACATGGACATCAACTTTGATGGAGTTCGATAATCATTTCTTTGAAAAGGTGCACCATTGACTAGTGGTAGTTTTAGCTAACAGTTATGTTTACCTGCTTTTTGACCAAAGAAACTAACGTTAAGTGGACTTAGAGAAATCATATGGAGTCAGATTGACGTGGAATTTTAGGAGAACACTTGGAAAACATAAAAGAAAGCACTTGCTAAAAAAAAGCTTAATTGATAAGGCTAGATGGATCGCTAGCGACCTAACTAGATGGATCGCTAGCAATCCATCAAGAGCGGGCCCCACCACTTGAAATCTTTAGGTTAGGTCCTAGACAACCTCTAGAGTGTACTTGCAAGTTTTGTCTAATTTCGTTAATTTTTAGGAAAGTTATGGTTGATTCTTCTAGACCAAATGACCCATGAAGAAGGATTATTGAACAAACTCTAAACAACTTGACATTTGGACAGCTAATTCAAATAGATGAAAAGAAGGCCACCCAAAGGGGTAGACTTCAAAATAGTTTAAGGGCACGGATCGCTAGCGATCCATCACATCATGTTAGCTCGGTTTGCCTTGAGTTTTCTAAACTTCTTCCTACCAATATGTAGAGGCTTATGATAATTTGGCCTTGGCCCAACTGCTTTCCTACCCCTATAAATGCAACCTTATCTGCAACATAAAGAGGATCAACTGGACTGGCTGCTGGAACTCTACAAAAATTATTCTTCACTCTTCTTCTCCTACGCAATAGCCATCTAAGAGTTCACTTTATTCTCCAGTGAACTCTTGCGCTTGTGATTTATTCCAATCTCATCAACTTGTAATAGAAAACGGTTAATAATAAACCTTATAAAGTAGACGTAGGCTTCTTTAAAAGCCGAACTAGTATAAATATCTTCTTCTCTCTTTACTATTTCTACTCGTTTTTACATTTATTTTCTATATTATTGCTTTATAAAAATAGGGCTGGTGATTTCACACTCAATCTAGGGTGTTGATCCCTTTTTTGGGTTAACATTTCGGTGCTTTCACCGAGAAAACTAAATTCAAGGCAAGATCTGAAAACCTAAACTTCAAATCCAAGACTTGAAGAAGATGTGCAGACCTAATACTAGATCTAGAACTAGAGAAAATCAACCCCAGCCTAGGACACGCAGGATGTATCCTCAAATTCTCATCAATCCAACTATGTGATTAAAGAGGAGATGGGAAGGATGATGAAGAGACGTAGGATGGAATCTTAGCTAGAGAACATGAGATGATGGATGGCTTCTTTCATAAGATGAAGCAGCAAGGGATGGCTAACTCTATAGGGAATAGGAATCAAACTCTAAGGGTAATTGCAAGAGCTATCGAAGTTGGATTGGAACAAGATGGAGTCTTGCCCCTATGCCCAGAGCAAACCATACTTAGGGGCAACGCTAGAATAAACATGGAAATCAATTCCAATGTTGAAGTGTTATTGAAACCCTAGGAACTAGTTGTATATGAGCTAATCCAAATATTAGGATGCAACTGATAGACGAATATGTACTATAGCTTCCTTGATGGAACATAGGTCAGAATGAAGTTAGTGTTATGAATCAGAACTCTGGCTTGCGGTCGAAAGAGTACATTCTGGAATACCTCCACTAGAACATGGGCAAAATACTGCTTTAGGATGGAGACCTTCATTAGATAGTGAGAATTGAATTGCTGAATTGGTAAAAAGGTTCATTAGAGGTGGACCCCAGATCAGGGTCTGGAAAACATGAACATGAATCCATTTATTGATAATAAACGGAGTGTAAGAAATCCTACAGATTTCAAGCTTCCGATGCTAGAAATGTACGATGGGAGTGTTGAATATGCGTATATGATTTCTGTTTGATGATAATAAACATATATATATATATATATTCATTTAAAGATATTTGTTAATATACCATTTTATTTTCACAGATTAAATAAATATTTGCTAAATAAAATAAATAACACAGAATTTGAATTCAAACAGAAATTTTGTTCAAACAAATATTTATTTCAATTTTTTTATAGTACAAATTCAAGCTCTCACTGTATATATACAATTTCAATTACAATACAGATTTGATTACATCACAATTCACATTTACATTAGCACCTCACTACATACCACTAGTTCACTCAAAATTTATCGTCAACTTCATTCCAGATTAAACCCAACATCTGAGCAATCTGCAAAATATACATTGACATGGTAAGATGGAAAAGGAAATATTTTTTGCAGTATAAAATAAAATATGGATTTTGAAAATAATATTTTCCTCAGTTATTTGGGTTGTTCGTCATCATTTAAATTTGAATTCATCATACACGAACAATTTGTGACATGCACAGCGTATCACCGTATACGCCACAAAGCCGTGCATACCGATATACACTTGATAATATTACAGGGACAAGTGAGCACAAGGTCAAACCCAAATCATGCCTAGTTCAACTCAAGTGAAATCATGATATGAGCACAAGGTCAAACCCGAGCTATTAGCTGGATTCAACTCAGGTGCAATGCAAAACTGTCAAGTACAAGTGACTTGATTAATATGAAACAAAGTATATCAACCAAACTATATGCAAAGAAGACGGTGATCAATATGCATCCCAGTGATGGATATGCAAGCAAAAACAGTAAAGTGTACAACTCAATGCACATACCAGGCACGCAACAGCTCAGGTCGAGACCGAACTAGACTCAACTAAAACAGGAAAGTGTGAAGACAAGAATACAAAACCTGAACCAAGACATGTCAACAAGCACAAGTGAAATACTAGAGCCAGCTCGAAGAATCAGTACACAAACATGGCCACATGAATCAAACTACAAATTGTAACCTCAACAATAATCCCGTCCACTTACACAATGCAAACGAGGATGAACTCAAAAGCATACAACAGCTCAAAGTGCAAAAGTGATGATCATCACGCATGGACAGTGCAATGCAACTGAATACAAGCCTGAAGCTACACAATGAACACAACCAATGAAATACAACAAATTTCAGAAGGCACCAAGCTCGAGTACATCAAAACAGAACAACAACAATGATGAACCAACTGAGTACACAGCTACAAGCAAGTTAAAGGATCAAGTACAGTGAAACGCAATCTATACCAAACTCTTGCCAGCATATCAAGCTAATGATAAACAAAATACTTGGCAACATGAACTACTCAAACACAACATCATCAAAGATCAGAGGTGGCAACTTGGAACTACCCAATACAGTTGAACACAGCGAAATGAACAACCAGATCACAAGACAAGTACACAAAGACTCCAAGCCTGTAAGCATTTCAAACATTGAAGATCCAGACAATTTCAAGTTCGAACAATACCAAAGTCGAAGTCAACTACGAATACACAACGAACTAAACAAATGCCACTGTGATTTCGACAAACCAAGACAAGATGGTATGCGCACACAATCCAGTCCTAAACCAGAGAAACCATCCATGACCAGAGAGAAGCAAGACCAGTGAATTAGACTCAATTGTACAGGTAAATGAAGATGCAATGAAGCCAAAGCAAACAAAGGGATTAATATGACAACACAGCAAGCACATTAATTCACATGACTTAAACTGCACATGAAAATGAAACCAGAGACTCAATACATGTGAACTCAGGTGGACAGTACGATAAGGAAACATATATATGAAATGCAAAATTGACAAATGCAAATACTACGAACCAGACTACAAGATGATCCAAATGAGGCACAATGCACCGAGTATAGGCAAAGTAAAACATGCCAGAGAATTCAAAGTAGTAGTCTTGGCCAAAGTCAAAGCAAGGTATAACCGAAGTCAAAATGAAATCATCGTCACAGTCAAGTCAGTGCACAAAATCAAGTTCAAATCAAAATCGTGATTGCCAAGAAAATGAAAAAATCAAACAAGCCGTGATGACCATGAAAACAATCAAAACCGTGTTATTCAAGTAATCACAAAATATACGAAATTGGAGAAGTCAGAGATCAATCACCAGCATCAAAACGTAATCACGCGGCCGAGCAAGAATAATTGACAAATTCAAACAATCATATACGAATGAAAAAATAGGAAATCAAATCCTATAAAAACCCTATCATCATCGGCAATAAACCCATTCGAGTCCAAGCAAAAAAGGAAAAACATTCAACTCGAATCAAGATTGAGTTAAAGCGAGCCAAAACCAGCAAAGCAAAAGGAGTAAATTACATACCGGAATCATAGACGAACTCGATCCAAATTGGAGAAGTCGTGTGCAAAAAGAAGAGAGCATCGATCGAAAAAGGAAGCACGTCAATCATCATTCGATCGAGCAATTGAAGAGGGCAGCTTCAATATTTCTCAAAGCCCTAATTTTTGAGGAACGAACAGAAGAGTAATGAAATAAAAAAGGGACGGCATAATAATAAAGGAAGCAATTTTGGACCGGCTATAATTTAAGCCTTAGATTATTTAAATTAGGGTTTCTTAATTTTAAATTGTTTCTAAATTTCAAATTTCTCTTTTAAACTGCTGTATTTACTAGTCGTGTGACAGGGGACAAACTACGTGGCGTAGTTTGAGAATTCGCAACTCAGCGGCTGAGTTGTGGCAGAGTTTTGAGCGTAGAGTTAGGTAAGTCAGTAGCAGGCGTCGCGAGTTTACATGTTTAAGCGTGTGACTACTTAATTTCTAGTAGAAACCTTGGGGGAAGCACTTGGGAAGGGTTTTGCGGAAGCTAGGTAAATCTGTGTGTTTTATTTACTGCTTTTATTATCCTGCTATTATATGTGCTGCTATTATTTTCATAAATCTGTGTTAAGAATACTATATAAACTTCTGCAATAAATTTTTATATTTAATAGTATCACCCTATTCACCCTCCCTCTAGGGTGAATTTTATCCTACAAGTGGTATCAGAGCTAGGAACAAAAGCCATTTTTGTTTTAAAAATTTGGTTTTCAGAAACAGATTTTTGTTTTAAAAATCTGAATTTTTAAAATGGCTTCTTTTAATACTGCTTTTACTGTAGGTCAGTCCATAGTTAGACCGCCAATGTTCAATGGTGAATATGCTTACTGGAAAAATAGAATGAAATTTTTCTGAAAAATGCTTGGAATATTGTTGAGACAGGTTATAGAACACCAACTATAAATGTAGATAATCAGGAAATTAATAAACCAAAGGATCAATCGACAGAGCTAGAAAATAAATTACAAATGACTAACGCTAAAGCCATGAATTCTATTATCTGTTCATTAGATCAGTTTGAATTTAATCGTGTCTCACATTGTCTAACTGCGTAGGAAATATGGCACACACTCAAACTGACTCATGAAGGAACGTCTCAAGTTAAAGAATCTCGCCTTACCATGCTAAGTAGCGAATACGAGAACTTCACAATGGCGAAGGAATAAAATGTCAAAGAGATGTATGGACGACTTTCCAATATCGTATACAAATCAAAAGCTCGTGGAAAATCATACACAGAGTTGGAGATAGTCCGAAAAATCCTCAGACTCTGTCCACGAAGTTTTCAAGCGAAAGTAACTGCCATTTAAGAATCAAAAGATTTAAAATAACTTAAAGTTGAAGAACTCATTGGAAATCTTACCACTTATGAGTTACAAATGAAATCCAAGGAAGAGCGAGAAGGAAGTGATACTCAAAAGAAATCAATAGCTCTTAAATGAACAACTGAAAGTGATGATGATGACGATGATGATAGTGCAGCAGAATTGGAGCTAATAATAAAGAAATTAAAAAAGTGGAATCACAAGTATGGAAGACCAGCTCTTAAAAGCAGAATAGCCAAAGTACTAAATAGCCCAAAAGAGAACGAAATCATCTGCCACAAGTGCAATCATCCAAGCCACATCAAGCCCAATTGTCCTCGAAATCGATACGGCCAAGAAAAGAAATCAAGAGGAAGAATTTTTGTAGCCACATGGAATACAAGTGATGAAGACAATAAAACTGCTAGTATTGAGAGTGAGAAAGGAGATCTGTGTCTTCGAGGAGATATAACTAATAGCGATGATGACGAGCCAAGCGAGGTATCAAAATCACTCACTCAGAATTACTTATATATTTCCATGAAGTAAATGGTTGTTTTGAATGATTTATGGAAAGATATGCTAAAATTGAATCATAAAGAGATACTTTGATAGAATCAAATAAATAACTGGATCAATTAGTTAAAACTTATCAAAGTAGAACCCCTAAGTGTGATACGTGTCCATCAATCGAAGAGGAGATTAAAAAATCAGAAATTAAAATTGAATCACTTGAAAATGAAATTCTAGCTTTAAAATTGTAAGGACCCGTAAAATTTTGTCAATTTTTAATGGTTTTATTTAGCGTATTTAATTTGATTTTGACAAATTTTAAATAATAGTATTTTGAAATAAAATCTTACATTTGGGTTACGTATAGTTAAATGTGGAAAATGATAAATTTTCATCAAAAATTAAGAAAGTATATTTTAGGGTGAAAATTTTATTTTTCTAACCTTTCCTTTCCTACGCTCCCTATTTCCACTTTTTTCATTATGACCGTTTATTATATATACACTACAGCTGGAAAGTTATAAACGCATAAACTTAGATACGTTTTGTATTTATTAAAAATTTAAAGCTTACCTTTAATTGTGACCTTTTGGTTTACTTGCTTTCAAAAAAATTTGAACCATAGCCACGGCAATAAATTATTATAAATTTTTCAACTTAATCTAAGATGACCGTTGCTACTAGAATCGTTACTTTTCTAATATATTCATTCCTACTTTCACTGACCTTTTATTTCTTCATTTTTTCACCGTCTAAAAAAATAAAATAAATGGTAATTCGTTTTATTTTATTTAGTAATCAGCGTGACTCTTGCCATTTACACCGCACCATATTTGACTGTTGATTTTCATTTAGAATTCTTATTTTAAAAATATACCGCAGAATAACGTTGCCTTCACAATTTAAAATTTTCTTTAATAGCTCTTGAATAAATGTGTAGCTGTTACTTTGATATTTTTCTGGAATTGTGACTTTTCTCTTTCCTTCCGTTCAAATTTGAAACGTGCTACCATTTATTTGCTTTGATTATTTTCCTGAATCAACGTGAATATTTTGCCTTAAATTCTCCATTGAATCATAGCATATGATTGTGCTATTTCTTTGTTGACTTTTATTTAGTCATTTCCATTTACTTTGTTCGTATTTTCTTACCTTTTTTATTGCTTCTTCCCAGATTTCTCTTCTTTCCCTCTCTATTGTTTCTTCCTCTTCTATATAAACTTTCCTGGCACTACAAATTTCGGCCTCTCCTTTACCTTTTCCAAACTCCGCTCCTCCACCGAACCCACTCTTCCCCTTGCGCAATATCCATCGAAGACGCATCGACCCTCCCGTGTTTCCTCTACTGTCCGCATAACCAGGCATAGGTAAGTTAAGTCTATATTTTCAAGTGTTATTTATATATATATATTATATATAGTTTTATATTTAGCTATGATATGGATGATTTTATAAATACACGTACTTTATCGTGCTGTTGATGCATATTCTAGCATTCAAAGTTGGAACGCATATTTGTTTATATGGAGTATAGTTATGATATATTGATAGTGGTATAAAAAGATAAGATGCATACATATAGTGGTTTATATAAAGTTGTTGGATTTGAATACATATATATACCAAACGGGGTTTCCATTTTTTTTGGAAAGTTTGTTTTGTTTCTAGAAGTGTATGCATATTTAATACGTTCGAGTTGTGTTGGACCTGCAAATGGAGTCTGCATATTTGGCAAGTAGATTTATATTCATTTTTGCTTTAACATTGAGTCCATATATGTATATTTTACAAACCGTATTGTATGATTTATTTTATAAGTTTTGTAAATCCGTTATTATATATATATAGTTTTATAATAAACGGGTTTATAACTTTTGTTGAAGGCCAATTTACATCTTATTATTATGGAAGTTGTATAGGATTTTTGAAGTTGTTTATTTTCCTAAGTTCGTATATGACATATATTTATATAAAGTTATAATAATTATGGATATATCTTTATAGCCTTATATATATATATATATATATCAATATAATTTGCACACACATGTATATGGAGTTAGTTTTCTAATATATAAGTTTTCATTACAGTTGGCATGCATGTTTGCATAAAAGTTAAGGGTGTATAGGTGTTTAAGTGTAGACAAGTTGCTTTCACAAAAAAAAAGTTATATTTGTTGCTATTTATATATATTGTATAAAGTTTACATTCTAACTTATACTTTCGGTCTGCACAGGTTACAGTATTACATATATTTATAAAATAATTTATAATATAAGTTATATAAGTAATTCGTACGTCCGTTGTCTAAAATTTTATATAAGTCTGTGAATAGGCTTTACTGTTTATGTGTGGGTAGTTATATATTAGTTTATATATATAGGTAAACTGTTTAAAATTTATAATTGTATTATGAAGTGGATTTTATACCATATGTATATAGTAGTTTATAAATGAGATTTGAATAGTGTAATTTGTTGAAGTTTTATATATTAATTTTATTTTAAATTATAAATCTTAATGTTATTATATACATAGGTCGTATGGGGTGGTTTAGGTCTTCGATTTGTAAATAGAAATTTTGATCTATGTATAAAAATTAAAATGGTTTGGAAAAATTATAGGGATTTTTATTTGACATACATTTTTTATTTCAAATGTTAAAACTATTGGTTTATGTATGAAGAAAAAGGTAAATTATATATATATATCTGTGTGTGTGTGTGTGTGTGTGATTCGACTTTAAATTTTTCTTAAGGATGCAATTGTGATTTTTATTAAAATAGCAAAAATTTCTGTATATATCAGGCTAATTCTAATTCAATTCATAAATTCTTGATTATCAGCCTCGTTCGTCCAACTCGTGCCAATCCTACTATGCTTTGAAATTCGTGCTTGGATTTATAATTCAAATTTCAGTATTCGTATCAGTGTGCGTATCCATGTCATCTTCTGTATTCTCTAGCCTCGAAAGATGAGCAATCACTCACGATTAACATTCTTTTATTTGTTAAATTTGATTAAATTTAAACGACAATTGAAATATGATGCTGTAGTTATTTAAATTGTTATATATGCTATTATCTGTAACTGTCCACTTATGGGATATGACACCATATCCCATTGTTTATATTTATTTTTGATGATATATGCCTGTTGTTATTATTATTTTTCATATCTATTATCACTCTGCAAGTTCCCTGTTAGTATAGAAATCACTATGGGTTGAAATGTTACATACCCGAACGGATTTTAGAATAGGAGAATCTTGTTATGGGTTGAAATGATAAAACCCAAGCGATTTTCATTTGAATTGAATTTGGTATTACGGGTTGAAATGATATCCACCCGTATATATTTAACTTACGGATTGAAATGATAAATATCTGTATCCCTTGTACATAGAATAGAAAATTTTACATCGACGTCGTGGTCTATATGAATGTTTTGAAAATAATTTCTATGGTCTTGAAAAGTAATATATGGTTTTAATGAATATTGATTTAAAGTATTATATATAAAGATTATTTTATATATAGATTTAATATTAAGATAATTTAATTAAGATTAATTTTATAAATATGAAATATGTTTAAGGATTTATTAAATTTGTATTTCTGAAATAGATTTGTGGAATATTTGAGGCTCTGAAATATATTAACTTCGAATTATATTGAAATTTAAATGGTTTATTTTGTGGTTCAAATCCGTATTTAAAATAGATAAAATTTGAATTAGTTTAGTCAGAAACTAAATTGAATGGAAATTGATAAACTTTGATTTAATTAAATTTGAACGGGAAGGTCGACTTGATTTTTAAAGCGATTTGTGAAGTTTGAGGAAATAATAATACTTTACTTCATAAATTATTGGATATATATATATATATATACTAATTTGGAAAATAGAGATATTTGAAATGAAAATGATATTTTAGTTTTGAAACATAAATAAAATTGAAATGACCACGGTGTTGTAGTGTATGTTTCTACCGTGTAGATAGTTCCTTGGATCCTTAGAGGATGGGTACCCAAACATCCTCAAAGTTAATTATATTTCAGTTGATATTTCACTTGAGTTGGATTTATAGATATAAGAATGTTAATCCTGACTCGAGTGTTTTGTGTTTTGCTTTACGCTCGGGTCAGACTGAGGGATACAACATTTGAGACTCACCTTCGAAGTTGGAGCTTTGCTTGAAGATCCAGCTATCTATCCTTTCAGTCATCCAGTGGATTGGTTTAGAGAAGTCATCTGCCCGTACTGGAGACTTCACCGAATCTGGGATTTTCTGATGTATTTTATTTCTAACTTTGTTTAATAGTAGCTTCATGAACTACTATTCATTTATTCCGTTGTGTATCGTTGTACTACTCTATATCTGTGATTTTGTGATTGATTTATTTACTGTAGGTGTTAAAAATTGCCAAATTTCAATTAACAATCTTATATTTTGAGTAATTCAAGTCCGACATGTGCGGATGCGAATGGTTGAAAATATCAGGTCGTTACAGTTGGTATCAGAGCTATGGCTCTAGGAAAAACTTAGCATATATGGTAAATTTATTTACAGAATCTCTTTCGTTTAAGTTGAATCTCTTCCTTTTTGACTCCATTTCCTTTGATTTTCAGAATGTCCCTCGGTTTCGAAATTCATCCTTGTCTCTTTCTATTTATATTTGTTTGATTCTGGAGTATCCCATAATTCCACTGAATGTTTTGTAAAGGGGGTGAAAACTCATTTACAATTGGCATTGATTCACCGAAGATTTCTATATTTTCGGTTTACGATGCTGCTGTATCTTGATATGGTGAATTCTATCTCTGGCGATTGAATCTCGATTTGTTTTGGAATTCCGCATCGATTATATTCCTGAAATCACGGTTGACCCGATTAAGGTCGCCACGTTTTATAGAAGCATATCCGTCTTCTATTTTGTAATTTAATTATCTCATCATCGATCGAGTCTATCTTCGAATCAGGATTCTATTGATTGGAGTTCCTCTAATCTAAATCTCCATCGTTGCTTTGAAATCCATTCTTGAATCATCCTTTGAAAATAGGGTTATGTTTGAAATTATTTTATATATTGAAATTATTATTTGGATAACTATGATTTTATTCTATATATAAAAGTGAAATGTTATTCTATATATAAAAGTTTTGAAAGGATTTGAAATTTTGGAAATTTATAAGAAATTGATTTATATAAAAATGATTTATAACTGAAGGGTAAAATTTGAAATTCGAGAATTTAATTCCGATATTTTGAAATTGGCTTTAAGATTTTGGAAAATATATAAAAATAATAAGATTAAAAATATTTTCCGAATAATAAATGTTTCAAATGAGTTCAAATGAATTCCAATAATTTTGAAGAAATTTCAAAGAAGTTTTCAACAAAATAGAAGTTCAGAACTCAATTATTTCGCTGGAAAATAATTTCGGTGATGAGTGCACGCATCATCGACATTGATTTTCGAGTTTCAAAGTGGGGGAGAGGCCACTTTAATAGTTTCGTTATGCGAGTGATTTTGTAAAACCGTTTTTGATTTCAAATTTCGAAGTAATTTGATATTTTCGAAAGATATATGTATATATTTGAAACAATTTAAAGTGAGACCGGTATTCATTCCTCGAGTTTCGGATTTGATTTGGTATAATCCTCTATTGAAATTGATTTATTGTTGATTTTCAACTCTTGAATTGGGAATTTGCTTTCCCTAGCTATTTTGAATGTTCGAACACTTCCAAATCGAGGTTAAATTTTCAAAGCTAAGATATTTCGAAGAGGATAAAATATTTCATTAAGAATATAAGTTTAGTTTTTATGTTTAAGTTTGAAACCTTTTGTTAAGTAAATAAATATGACTATTTTGAATTACACTAATATGGAATTTAGTTTTGAAATGTTTTGAATTTTTTTTATATAACCGAAGTCTATATAAGTGTGATTTGATATACTATTGATTTGGAAAGTATTCGATTTGAGAATGAAATCCTATATATAATGGACTTTATATAAGTATGATATTTGAAAGTGATTTGAAAAGGTACTATATGATATATATTTTCGAAGTAAAGATATGGAAAGTGCCTTCTGCTTGATATCCGCTTTGTGGCCACATTGTGGATTCATTCTATCGATATTATTCTCTTTGATTTTTGGTTTTCCGGATGTGATACTCGAGTGTTCCCACCGTGGTGTAACCCATGGTTTTTTTCTCTCGCGACTGCATAGGACAACTTCCTGGCTGAGTTTGGCCTAGGGGTACAGATTGTTTCCTGGGAGATCCAGGCGTAACCATTGTGTATCCTGCAATATGTGTAGGTCGCATTAGTAGCGAAACTGCCTGGCTGAGACGGCCTAGGGGTACAGATTGTTTCCTGGAGGACCCAGGCGTAACCACTAGTGTATCCTGCACCCTACTAGTCATCATGGCGTAACTCGCAGGGCTAAGAAAGCTTACGGATACGGATTGTTTCCTAGGGGATCTAGGCGTAACCACTGTGTATCTGCGAACCATGGTTGAACAAAGGTTTTGGTTTGATTGTTTGTTTGGATTGTACTTTCCATATCTGTTTTTTTAAGGTTTTTCAAGTATTTTCTCTAGGTGTTGAAACAGGTCTACTAAATACTTGAAGAATTCTAGCTTTGCGCCTGATCAATGCATGGCCAGAGTCTGCAAGAACGAGGATAAACTTGTTGAAACATCGAGTTATAAAAGTATTTTTGAAAGGAAATATTAGTTTCGATATAAAAGTATTTTATTATAAAGTTATTTCCAACAAAGAAATTTTGTATTAATATTTGAGATTAAAATTTTATGGTTTGATTTAATTAGTCGAGCCCGATACTATCCCTTTGAACCTACCTTATCTGCTCAGCTTTATTTATTCACCTATATTCCATTTTTCCGAATCTACCCTCCTTTCCTTTTTGAATATAATCTTTAAAATATTGTTTAATTATATACTACATGGTTTAATAGTAAATCATTAGTGTCATTAATATTGCAGAAGTTATTAATTTAATATAACATATTTAAGAAATGAGTATTAATTTATCTATAATGTTGAAAGTGTCTTAAGATAAATTAGTAAATTTATAAACTATGGATTTAATGTTGTCAAATAACTTCCTTGAAAATATAACCAAGGATGTGAATAACTGTTTCCAAATAGTTTTCATATATATTTAAAAAGGTGTTATTTAAAACTTATAAATGGTATTTATAAAGGAAGCAAGAAATTTTACAAATGGGTTTGAATTTTTATTAAGTATTAACGAAAATTTAATTTCAAATGAAGTTTTCAAATGAATATTTCAAGTAAAATTTATATGGTCTTAAATTAATTATTTATCCTTGTCTTTCAATCTATTTAAATTTCTGGTTGTTTCTATTCTCCTACCTTCTTCCTTTTAGGGGACGAAAAGTTTTGAGTGGGGGAGAGTGTAACGACCCGTAAAATTTTGTCAATTTTTAATGGTTTTATTTAGCGTATTTAATTTGATTTTGAGAAATTTTAAATAATAGTATTTTGAAATAAAATCATGCATTTGGATTACGTATAGTTAAATGTGGCAAATGATAAATTTTCATCAAAAATTGAGAAAGTATATTTTAGGGTGAAAATTTTATTTTTCTAACCTTTCCTTTCCTACGCTACCTGTTTCCACTTCTTTCATTATGACCGTTCATTATATATACACTACAGCTGGAAAGTTATAAACGTATAAACTTAGATACGTTTTGTATCTATTAAAAATTTAAAGCTTACCTTTAATTGTGACCTTTTGGTTTCCTTGCTTTCGAAAAAATTTGAACCATAACCACGGTAATAAATTATTATAAATTTTTCAACTTAATCTAAGATGACCGTTGCTACTAGAATCGTTACTTTTCTAATATATTCATTCCTACTTTCACTGACCTTTTATTTCTTTATTTTTCCACCGTCTAAAAAAATAAAATAAATGGTTATTAGTTTTATTTTATTTAGTAATCAGCGTGACTCTTGCTATTTACACCGCACCATATTTGACTGTTGATTTCGTTTAGAATTCTTATTTTAAAAATATACCGCAGAGTAACGTTGCCTTCACAATTTAAAAATTGCTTTAATAGCTCTTTAATAAATGTGTAGGTGTTACTTTGATATTTTTCCAGAATTGTGACTTTTCGCTTTCCTTCCGTTTAAATTTGAAACGTGCTACCATTTATTTGCTTTTATTATTTTCCCGAATAAACTTGAATATTTTGCCTTAAATCCTCCACTGAATCATAGCACGTGATTGTGCTATTTCTTTGTTTACTTTTATTTAGTCATTTCCATTTACTTCTGTTCGTATTTTCTTCCCTTTTTTATTGCTTCTTCCCAGATTTCTCTTCTTTCCCTCTCTATTGTTTCTTCCTCTTCTATATAAACTTTCCTGGCACTACAAATTTTGGCCTCTCCATCACCTTTTCCAAACTCCGCGCCTCCACCGAACCCACTCTTCCCCTTGCGCAATATCCATCGAAGACGCGACCCTCCCCTGTTTCCTCTGCATAACCAGGCATAGGTAAGTTATGTTTATATTTGCAAGTGTTATTTATATATATATTATATATAGTTTTATATTTAGCTATGATATGAATGATTTTATCAATACACGTCCCTTGTACGTGCTGTTGATGCATATTCTAGCATTCAAAATTGGTACGCATATTTGTTTATATGGAGTATAGTTATGATATATTAATAGTGGTATAAAAATATTAGATGCATACGTATAGTGGTTTATATAAAGTTGTTGGATTTGAATACATATATATACCAAACGTGGTTTCCAATTTTTTTTTGAAAAGTTTGTTTTGTTTCTGGAAGTGTATGCCTATTTAATACGTGTTAGTTGTGTTGGATCTGCAAATGGAGTCTGCATATTTGGCAAGAAGATTTATATTCATTTTGTTTTAACATTGAGCCCATATATGTATATTTTACAAACTATATTGTATGATTTATTTTATAAGTTTTGTAAATCCATTATTATATATATATATATATATATATATATATATATAGCTTTATAATAAATAGGTTTAAAACTTTTATTGAAGGTCAACTTACATCTTATTATTATGGAAGTTGTATAGGATTTTTGAAGTTGTTTATTTTCCTAAATTTGTATATGACATATATTTATATAAAGTTATAATAAGTATAGATATATCTTTATGGCCTTATATATATATATATCTATATACTTTGCATACACTTATGTATGGAGTTAGTTTTCTAATGTATAAGTTTTCATTTCAATTGGCATGCATGTTTGCATAAAAGTTAAGGGTGTATATGTGTTTTAGTGTATACCAGTTGCTTTCGCAAAAAAATAAAATAAAAGTTATATTTGTTGCTATTTATATATTTTGTACAAAGTTTACATTCTAACTTATACTTTCGGTCTACACAGGTTAAAATATTATATATATTTATAAAATAAGTTATAATATAAGTTATATAAGTAATTCGTACGTTCGTTGTCTAAAATTTTATGTAAGTCTGTGTATAGGCTTTACCGTTTATGTACCGGTAGTTGTATTTTAGTTTATATATATAGGTAAAGTGTATAAAATTTATAATTGTATTGTGTAGTGGATTTTGTACCATATGTATATAGTAGTTTATAAATGAGATTTGAACAGTGTAATTTGTTGAAGTTTTATATATTAATCTTATTTTAAAATATAAATCTTAATGATATTATATACATAGGTCGTATGAGGTGGTTTGGGTCTTAGATTTGTAAATAGAAATTTTGATCTATGTGTAAAAATTAAAATGGTTTGAAAAAATTATAAGGATTTTTATTTAACATATATGATTTATTTCAAATGTTAAAACTATTGGTTTATGTATGAAAAAAAAGGTAAATTTTATATATATATATATATATATATATATATATATATATATATATATATATATCTCTGTGTGTGTGTGTGTGTGTGATTCCACTTTAAATTTTTCTTAGGGATGCAATTTTGATTTTTATTAAAATAGCAAAAATTTCTATATATACCAGACTAATTCTGATTCAATTCATAAATTCTTGATTATCAGCCTCGTTCATCCAATTCATGCCAATCCTACTTTGTTTTGAAATTCATGCTCAGATTTATAATTCAAATTTCAGTGTCCGTATCTGTATGCGCATCCATGTCATCTTCTGTATTCTCTAGCCTCGAAGGATGAGCAATCACTCACGATTAACATTCTTTTATTTGTTAAATTTGATTAAATCGAAACGACAATTGAAATATGATGCTGTAGTTATTTAAATTGTTATATATGCTATTATCTGTAAATGTTCACTTATGGGATACGACACCATATCCTATTGTTTATATTTATTTTTGATTATATATGCCTGTTGTTATTTTTTTTTATATCTGTTATCACTCTGCAAGTTCCCTATTAGTATAGAAATCACTATGGGTTGAAATGATACATACCCGAACGAATTTTAGAATAGGAGAATCTCGTTATGGGTTGAAATGATAAACCCAAGCGATTTTCATTTGAATTGAATTTGGGATTACGGGTTGAAATGATATCCGCCCGTATATATTTGACTTACGGATTGAAATGCTAAATATCTGTATCCCTTGTACATAGAATAGAAAATTTTACATCGACGCCGTGGTCTATATGAATGTTTTGAAAATAATTTCTATGGTCTTGAAAAGTAATATATGGTTTTAATGAATATTGATTTAAAGTATTATATATAAAGGTTATTTTATATATAGATTTAATATTAAGATAATTTAATTAAGATTGATTTTATAAATATGAAATATGTTTAAGGATTTATTAAATTTGTATTTCTGAAATAGATTTGTGGAATATTTAAGGCTCCGAAATATATTAACTTCGAATTATATTGAAGTTAAATGGTTTATTTTGTGTTCAAATCCGTATTTAAAATAGATAAAATTTGAATTAGTTTAGTCAGAAACTAAATTGAATGGAAATTGATAAATTTTGATTTAAATAAATTTGAACGGGAAGATCGAGTTGATTTTTGAAGCGATTTGTGAAGTTTGAGGAAATAAAAATACTTTACTTCATAAATTATTGGATATATATATATATATTAATTTGGAAAATAGAGATATTTGAAATGAAAATGATATTTTAGTTTGAAACATAAATAAAATTGAAATGAGCATGGTGTTATAGTGTATGTTTCTACCCTGTAGATAGTTCCTTGGATCCTTAGAGGATGGGTATCCCAAACATCCTCTAAGTTAATTATATTTCAGTTGATATTTCACTTGAGTTGGATTTATAGATATAAGAATTTTAATCCCGACTTGAGTGTTTTGTGTTTTGCTTTACGCTCGGGTCAGACTGAGTGATACAACATTTGAGACTCACCTTCAAAGTTGGAGCTTTGCTTGAAGATCCAGCTATCTATCCTTTCAATCATCCAGTTGATTGGTTCAGAGAAGTCATCTGCCCGTACTTGAGACTTTACTGCATCTGGGATTTTCTGATATATTTTATTTCTAACTTTGTTTATATAGTAGCTTCATGAACTACTATTCATTTATTCCGCTGCGTAACATTGTACGACTTAGTATCTGTGATTCTGTGATTGATTTATTTACTGTAGATGTTAAGAATTGCCAAATTTCAATTAACAATCTGATTTTTTGAGCAATTCATGTTCGACATGTGCGGATGCGAATGGTTAAAAATATCAGGTTGTTACAAAAATAAAGTGAAAATATTAGGAGAGAAAATTCCATTAAAAAGTGCACACAGTTATTGAATGAAAATGAATCACTAAAAACACAAGTCCAACAATTGTCAGTGACTTTAGGAAAATTTTCCAAAGGTGAAAAATCGCTGAATATGCTAATAGGAAAACAAACAGTCAATATTGATAGAAACGGACTTGGATATACTCACTCCGAATATGTTAAAAGAAAAATTAATCAAGTCAAATCCGAATGCACAATTTGTAGAAAAATTGGACACAGTCCAAACAATTGTTGGTATAGACCCAAACACGTGAAAACAATTCCAATTTGGGTTCCAAAAGGAACAAATATTAGATCCCTTAAAGTTAAACAAATCTGGGTGCCAAAAGGAACATATATAAATAGTTATGGGTCTCCACAAAATTATTTTTCAAAATATTCTGCCACTAACAACAATGGACCTATAAAAACAAATAGGTCACAAATTTTTTATTTCCGTGTAGGTGTGGTGGCAGGCTAAGAAACAACAACGGTGTTCCCTGGATTCTAGCTGCTCCAGGCACACAACGGGCTTCAAATCAAAGTTCCTTAGCCTAGTATAAAGGTGATAGAATCACAATGGGCCACAACGAAAAATTATCGTAAAGGAAAAATAGGTAATGGTATATTTATTTTTGAATGATATCTTAAATGTGATAATCTGCACCATAATTTGAATTTAAATCAGCCAGTTATGTGATAATGAAATGAATGTTGATAGTGATTCTGACTTTTTCAAAATGTTGGCCAATTATGCTTTTATGCCGAAAACACCACAATCCTTAAAATACTTCATGTAGATTAATTTGAATTAATGATGGTGTTTTTTATAAAATGATGATAATACATTTGGCTGACTCTATATTAACGGTTTCTTTTATTGACATGGCTTCAATTCAAATTCAAGAGAATTTCATTTGAAAATTGTTAAAAATGATTTTGAGATAGTTTGTTAAAATTTCACAATCCGGTCTATAACATCCAATTAATAATAATCATGAGCGAAAGAAAAATTTAGAAGCAGACTACACTGGTAATCTAGTTGATAGAAAAATTACCAGTGGAACGTGATTTATTTTGAGACATTCATTAGCTGCATCGTTTTTCAAAGAAAATATCTGCATATTTTTCACTTGAAATAATTTTCAATTTAGCAAAAATTTTTTTCTTAAAAACCCCTTCTAGAAAATAATTTCTATTAACCTTGTTTCAGATTAGCCGTTTTGAAAATTTGATTTTATAACTATTTTTGAAATTGATTTTAAATGACTACATTAACTAATCTTAACCCCTACTAATTACCTAAAAGAAAAATCGTGATTGAAAAAGTGATGACTACTGATATTGATCATATATTATAACTTGAGAAAGTATATTTAGTAAATTTCGTTAGAAATTTAAACAAGAGTTATAAAAACTTTCGTTTGGCAAAAATACAATGACCATTTCTATTTCTATCATTTGTCTATCGACCATTACTCTTCAAAAATCCAATATAGTACGTCAATATGTGGTATTTTAAACGGGAAATCATTTGTGCTTCAATTTATTATATTTTTAGCAATAAAAAAAATATCTAAAATATTCACCCTCATTTAAAAGTCCTCACGGTTATGCATGAGTGAATTACTTGGGATTTTTGATTATGTGCTTCCATGCTCATTTAAAAGTCCCCATGGTTACGCGTGCATGGAACACATATCCAAATTGATTGATTAAATAGACGAGTTGATTCTAATCCCATTTAAAAGTCCTTACGGTTATGCGTGGTTAGAAGATACTTGAATTCATTTTTTTTTATGAATACTACCAATCTCATTTAAAAGTCCTAATGGTTATGCATGGTTAGTACATATTCAAATTTCCTGAAATAAATAAACCACATATAGACACAACTATATGGTTTTATATGATGACATCATTTCTATCATTCTAAAGTGGAATATGCGTCAATCGGAGTATTTATGATTTTTGTTTGATTTTTTATTGAAATTAATATTTATACTCAATTAAGTTTATGTTGTATTAATGTCTATCACTTTGTCTTTATTTTCTAACACTACTATTCTTTTGCTGATAATAAAAGGGTTAGAGAAAGGTTAAGATTTTGGCAAATAAAATTCATATATTTTATTTTATATCTTCTATTTGTATGTAGGCTCATTTGAATATTTATTTTCATGCATATATGAAGGGGGGGTTTTTGTTTAGAGAGGGAGCATTCAAATAAGGGGAGCAAATTGAATAATCAAATACACTTAACAAATTCAAAATCTTAAATATATGTTTGTTATCATCAAAAGGGGGAGATTGTTAAATATGTGTATATAATTTATGTTTGATGATAATAAACATATATATATATATATATCCATTTAAATGTATTTGTTAACATACTATTTTATTTTCACAAATTAAATAAATATTTGCTGAATAAAATAAATAACGCAGAACTTGAATTCAAACAGAAATTTTATTCAATATTTATGACAATTTTTGAATAGTACAAATTATAGTTCTCACTATATATATACAGTTTCAGTTACAATAGAGATTTGATTACATCACAATTCACATTTACATCAGCACCTCACTACATATCACTAGTTCACTCAAAATTTATCTTCAACTTCATTCCAGATTAAATGCAGCATCTAAGCAATCTACAAAATATACATTGACACGGTAAAATTGAAAAGGAAATATTTTTTGCAGTATAAAATAAAATATGGATTTTGAAAATAATATTTTCCTTAGTTATTTGGGTTGTTCGTCATCATTTAAATTTGAATTCATCATACACGAACAATTTGTGACATGCACAGTGTGTCACTGTACATGCCACAAGGCCGTGTATCACTGTATATGCAGCGTAGTGATGGATATGCAAGCAAACACAGTGAAGTGTACAACTCAATGCACATACCAGGCATGCAACAGCTCAGGTCGAGACCGAACCAGACTCAATTAAAACATGAAAGTGCGAATACAAGAAAACAAAACGACCAAGACATGTCAACAGGCACAAGTGAAATACTAGAGCCAGCTCGAAGAATCAGTACACAAACAAGACCACATGAATGAAACTACAAAGTGTAGCCTCAATAATAATCCAATCCACTTACAAAATGCAAACGAGGATGAACTCAAAAGCATACAATAGATCAAAGTGCAAAAGTGATGATTATCACGCATGGACAGTGCAATGCAACTGAATACAAGCCAGAGTATACATAATGAACACAACTAATGAAACACTACAAATTTCAAAAGGTACCAGACTCGAGTACATTAAAATAGAACAACAACAATGATGAACCAACTGAGTACACAACTATAAGCAACTCAGAGGATCAAGCATAGTGAAACCATATCTATGCTAGGCTCGAGCCAGCATATCAAGCTAATGATAAACAAAAGACTTGGCAACAAGAACTACTCAAACACAACATCATCAAAGATCAGAGGTGGCAACTTGGAACTGCCCAATACAATTGAACACAGCGAAATGCACAACCAAATCACAAGACAAGTACATAAAGACTCCAAGCCTCTAAGCATTTCAAACATTAAAGATCCATACAATTTCAAGTTCGAACAATACCAAAGTCGAAGTCAACTACGAATACACAATGAACTAACCAAATGCCACTGTGATTTCGACAAACCAAGACAAGATATTATGCGCATACAATCCAGTTCTAAACCAGAGAAACCATCCATGACCAGAAAGAAGCTAGACCAATGAATTAAACTCAATTGTACAGGTAAATGAAGATGCAGTGAAGCCAAAGCAAACAGAAGGATTAATATGGCAACACAGCAAGCACATGAATGCACATGACTTAAACTGCACATGAAAATGAAACCAGAGACTCAATACATGTGAACTCAGGTGGATAGTATGATCAGGAAACATATATATGAAATGCAAAATTAACAAATGGAAATACTACGAACCAGACTACAAGATGATACAAACGAGGCACAGTGCACTGAGTACAGGCAAAGTAAAACATGCCAGAGAATTCAAAGTAGCAGTCTTGGCCAAAGTCAAAGAAAGGTATAACCGAAGTCAAAAGAAATCATTGTCACAGACAAGTCAATGCACAAAGTCAAGTTCAAATCAAAACCGTGTTAGCCAAGCAAATGAAAAAAATCAAACAAGCCGTGGTGACCACGAAATCAATCAAAACCGTGTTATTCAAGTAATCACAAAATATACGAAATTGAAGGAGCTAGAGATCAATCACCAGCATCAAAATGTAATCACGTGGCCGAGCAAGAATAATTGACAAATTCAAGGAATCATATATGAACGAAAATATAGGAAATAGAATCCTATAAAAACCCTATCATCATCGATAGTAAACCCATTCGAGTCCAAGCAAAAAAGGAATAACATTCAACTCGAATCAAAATCGAGTTCAAGCAAGTCAAAACCAGCAAAGCAAAAGGAGTAATTACATACTGGAATCGTAGACGAACTCGATCCAAATTGGAGAAGCCGTGTGCTACAAGAAGAGAGCATCCATCGACAAAGGAAGCACGTCAATCATCATTCGATCGAGCAATTGAAGACGACAGCTTCAATATTTATCAAAGCCCTAATTTTTGAGGAATAGACAGAAGAGCAACGAAATAAAAAAGGGCCGGCATAATAATAAAGGAAGCAATTTTGGACCGGCTATAATTTAAGCCTTAGATTATTTAAATTAGGGTTTATTTGTAACAACCCCCAATTTCATACCATTCAAATCGACAATAATCCACACATGTCAGACTTGAATGATGCGAAATAACAGATTGTAAATAAATTTGGAGCAAATAAAATCAAATATACAGAATCACAGACACAGAACAATCAGAATAACTCGCAGCGGAATATAAAATAACATAGTAGTTCATGAAGCTACTATAACAGAGTCTCAAACCAAATACATAATATAGTCTGAAAACAACAGAATAGAAACCCAAATACATAGTTCACTAATACATGAGATAAACTAATAGAGCTGAAATAGTAATAGAAATATATGCAGATAAGCAGAAACTCCAGTAAAAGACCAGCTCCAGGAAGAGAATCCAAAGCTGTGAATACTCAGGTTGACCCGAGCGTAAAGCAAAACACAAACACTCGAGTCAGGACAATATATACTTATATAATGTAAACCAACTCAAGTGAACTGTAATAAAGATACAAGTAACTTAAAGGATGCCTGGGACCGCCCATCCTCTAAGGATCCGTTAAACTATTTACTATATAGTAATATTTTGCTATTATAATAACGACTATAGTAAAATAAACATACTTTTAAATAGCGTTCCGGGCTACCCATATCACCCTTCACACATAATAGTCCTAGTAGTCCATCCAATATCATGCCATCTCCACTCCTGGTGACTGTCAGAGGATACCACACGGGCTACGGGAGAAAAACAAACTCGTAGTAAAGGCTCGGTATGGTAGTTCATACGGCACACAAGGCAATGCCAGGGTAGATATACCAATTACGCACACGGGCTGGTGGTAATGCAGCAGCCACATACGCCCACCCTGAACAACACTCCAAAATCAAGGGGTGCACCCAATCGATCACAACAGTAATAGAATGGTATCGAAGAAGTGTGTTCAGCCAGAGGTGCTACCTCCTTTGGCCCGAGATCGCTCCTGTTTTAGCCACCTTAAGCTAACTCACGGGAGTTAGGTCCACATAAAGTAGCTTAGGAACATCGTCACCATCCTACTTCATTTTGGAATCTCCACCGCGTACACGGTTGTTAAAGTGGTTTTTGGTATCCACAAAGAGTATGTCCATATCCGATCCCGGACTCTTCAACAACCAATCGTTATTATAACCCGTAGTTACAATTTCAAAGTGGTATTTATTTCTCAAAATCCAATATCATTTCAAATCCATTTCAAAATATCAAACTTATCATTTCATTTGAAAAACATATTCATTTTATTCAATTTAAAAATACCATTTCAATTCACATTTCAAAATAGTTCAATTCCAAACAAATTACTTCATTTAAATCATAAAAAAAAATAAAGTTATTACATTTAATAATTAAATTATTAAATTTCCAAAATTTTCAACTTTCACGGTTCATTCATTTTCTTAATTTTATCAAAAACAGTGAAAATTCAACTTTCGCAGCATTTGGAAAATGCTACAGAAAGTTATATTCAAAACAGTTCAATTTAACAAATGACAGCGTTTTAAAATGCTGTAATATAGTTAAATTAGTTTCAAAGAAAACTTAGTTTAGATCCAACAATTATAGCATTAAAAATTAAATGCTATAATAGCCTTTAATTCAATTTAGCTATTTAGTTCACTTATCGACTACAGCATTTGCAAATGTTGTATTATCATTTATATTAGATGAAATAGCATTTCAAAAATGCAGTTAATTAACTTCAAAATTTCAATATAATTTCACAACAATCATATCTTCTATGAATCACTTTTAACTTATAAAATCACATATTTTTAATTTTATAACCATCATTTAATTTTCTTTAATTACATGATTTCATAAAGTCAAATTTCCATTTAAAAATTCATATTTAACACTAATTCACTTATTAAATTGAAATGTTCAATTTTAAATTCATTACATTAAATTTCAACCTAACACTTAAGTTCAAATTCTCAAATATAACTTAGTTTTATTTTTATTTATTTAACTAAAAATTCACTTTTAAGTCAATTCCATAAATTTCCAATTTTTTGCTATATTTCAAAATTTCAACTTAAATATTTATTCATTTCACATTTCAACTTTATTAAAAAAATCATTAATATGATATAAAATCACTTTAAATTCATTTATATTCAAATTATCATAAATTTATCATGATTTCATATTCAACTTAATTTCCAATTATAATTAAGTCAAAATTTTCCAAAATAACTTACATTCAAAATTTTCTAACTTTTTCATTAATTTATTTCACTTATAATTATTCAGAAAATCAATAATATTTTACAAAAATCATTTTTAATTAGATTTAAATCAAAATATTTTAATATTTACATTTCTAAAATAATTTTAAATTTTTTAGAAAAACATATATTAACTACGGGTCTGTATATAATTTTCTACACTAGGAAAAGTTATACGGGTAATATATCATTTCAACCCGTAACTTACAAAGAAAATCTGGGTTTTATCATTTCAAACCCGCAATCCCAAGTAAATGGAATAAATTTAAAATCATTCTGGCCTATCATTTTAGCACATAACGATTTTTCCTTATTCTAAAGTCCGTTCGTGTATGTATCATTTCAACCCATAGTGATTCTAATCTAAAGGGAACTTGCAGTGTGATATACTGATAAAAGTAACAAAATAGCAATAATATAACAGTGACATATGATATAACTAGTGTTTAGTCATGTGTGAACATCATATAATAGTGACATAACAAATAAAATATGGTGATGCAGTTTACATATTCACAAGCGATCGATTTACTATTCATATAAGCATAAAACTGTCTGGTGAGAATAACTCACTGGTTTGAGCTGATGACCTGTGACGAATTGCACAAACAGGATCTACACAAGCACAAAAGCACGACACAGATTCGAATGGAGGAGCCAAGTGTCAAATTCCTTGGATACACATCAAACAAAAACAATATAACAACGATGAGTTTCAAATCAACTACGATCAAAACTACACTAGAATAGACTGCACAGAATCAAATAGAAATGCTTGCACTGGCTTTTAACCTTTATTAGGCTCAGCCATTAGTGGAAATACAACATAATCGCAGGTGTTTGGGTCTGGTTTGGGTGAGTATGGGTTCGGCCTACATGTTGGAATGATGGTGTAAAGGTTGGTGAAGGCAATAACACACATAAGCATGCATACATGAATTTGGTCAAGGATTTGGGCTCGGCCAAGGCCCTAGGTGTCACGGCCAGAGGAGTGGGGTCCACCGTGGTGGTGTGGCCGTGGGTGCTGGAGGTGGTGGTGGTGTGGTAGGTGGCGGCTAGAGGGGTGGTGAGGTGGTGGAATGAGAGTGGTGCTCGGTTGGTGATGCAGCTCAAGCCAGAGATGAAGATACGCAACCCATAATTCTCCAAGGGATAAGTCGTACACGATTTAAAGAGGGGATAAGTCATACATGACTTCAGGAAGAGGATTTAGGTCGGCCACGACCTAAGGAAGGTTCGTTGGGTTTTGGTCGGTCACGACTTAAGGAAGAGGAATTAGGTCGGCTACGACCTAAGGAAAGTAGTTTAGGTCATATATGACCTAACGAGTATGCAGAAGAAGGGAGTTCACGACGCGTACGGCCAAACGACTTATGTTAAGTCGCTGATCTTTGTGCCGAAGAATGTTAAGTCGCTGGATGATAAATTGCGTACGACCTATCTTAAGTCGTGAGTCGGGTGTGATTTCGTTGTATTATTGATGAGTCGTAACTCGTAAGTCGTAACTTGTGTTGTAAATTGTTAAGTCGTGTCTTTTCTTAAGTCGTTGTGTCTTGAGTCGCTATGTTGGTTGTAACGTGATTCTTATTTCGTTAAGTCGTATGTGTTGTAACAGGTTGAGTCGACTATTTGCTAAGTCGTAAGTCGTGCACTGGACAAGTTGGGTTGTTCGAGTCGCTGTATATACGTGCTGTGTTGTAATATGGGTGTGGCATTATTGTTGAGTCGAGAGTCGTTATCGACTTATGATGAGTCGTAAGTCATATACGACTTAAGGAGCCTGTCGTGAAATGCTATAAATAGTGAGTGTGTTGTACATTTCAGTTGGTTGATTTTTGAATAAAACTTTGTTTGATTGCTGTGTGCTTTCATCTAAATTGGTAGTTGAGTGTGATCTCCTATCTACACTTTCGGTTAATCGAGTGCGCTCGATTCAACGATTGTTGAAGCCAATTCACGGTATCAAGTGCCCTTGATCAACGTTTGAAGAAATGTAGATCTTCTTTCACGGTATCGTTCGCGATCAACGTGTCGAAGATAGCTAGAATTCGGTATCTTTGTGATCAACGAATTTGGGCATTTCAGTATCTTCAATCCACCGTTTGCTATTTTCATCGATCTATATCATTTTCGTTATTATCCGCTGCGTCAGTTTGGTATCAGAGCGAGACTTAGCCAATCATAGCTAAGCCGAGTCTTGGAGCCAAAGAATTATGAGTTGGTGTTTGAGTCTGAGCCGAGTTGGGTAGGCCATGTATACTTGTGAGAAGTAGCCGAGCCTTGGTGAAGTTTGTTTTGAAGTTGAAGCCATGCTTTGTTAGTTGAAGTTTGATTTGTAGGAAGTTGTAAAGTTTGAAGATTGTGTTGAATCAATCATGCCGCCGAGGAGAGCTAATCGTCATCAGAATGTTGAAGCGTTGTATAGAAGAGAAGAAGCCGAGCAAATGGAACAACGTATTAATGAGAAATTTGATGAAGGCATTGGAAAGCTAGAGAAGTTGATGATTGATATGAACCAAACTCAAGGAGGAGATCACCAATCTCGAACCATGGAGGAAACCGAGTATTGCCATTGGTTATGGAAGCGAGAAGGGTATCACCGCAATCTTTTAGAGGGAGAAGAGAATAATCAATTTCATCAAGGAGAGATCACCATGACTATGGACATGAAGAGAGAAGAACTCCACGAGAGTTTGAAAATGAACCATATCCCGATATGCAAAGACCAGATAGGAGGACCATGCATGATCATAGATATGTGGATGGACGGAATTGATATCAAAGAGCATTTGATTTTGATACGGATGGTGACAGAGGTAGTATGCATTATCAAGATCGAGACCAAGTTCGAAATTCATATCGAGATGTAGAGGATGATCGTCGATGGGAATCAGGTATGAAGATGGAAGTTCCAGAATTCAAGGGTGGAATGGTAGCAAAAGAATTCTTGGATTGGTTGTCTAATGTTGAAGAGATCTTTGAATTCAAGGAGGTTCCAGAGAATCGTCGAGTGAAGTTGGTTGCTACTAGGTTGAGGGGGAGAGCTTTGGCGTGGTGGCAGCAAACTAAACTTACAAGAGAGAGGATGGGAAAGTCAAAGGTTGAATCTTGGGATAAGATGAAGAAGTTGATGAGAGCTAAATTTTTACCTTACAACTATCAATCACTTATGTACCAGAGGTTGCAGAATCTAAGGCAGGGGACGAAGTCAGTTAATGATTATACAGATGAATTTTACCAACTCATTGCCAGGAATGATATTATGGAGACAGAAGAACAGCTGACTGCCAGATTTGTTGGAGGGTTGCGAATGCAGATCCAAGATATGGTGAATATGTTCGATCCAAGATCTGTGGCAGAGGCACATCAGAAAGCGTTGGCTTGGGAGAAGCAGGGAAGGCGTGGAGGTGGTGTGTTTACTAATTCCAATAATCCAGTGAAGGGTGCCAGTGGAAGTTCTAATGTTTCTAAACCTATCAGTAAACCAGTGGTGAAAGAGGCTGAGAAGGCGAAGGTTAACAGTGGTTTCAAATGTTACAATTACCAAGAGTTGGGTCACAAAAGCAATGAATGTCCCAAGCCAAAGAAGAGAACCATGGTTGCAGAAGTTGAGGAGGCTGATGATGAAGAGGCAATATGTACTCATTCATTACCAGTTGAGGAGGAGGACTTATTGTCGGGAGATGAAGGATATAATCTAATGATGAGGAGAAGTTGCTTGACACCGAAGCAAGAGGAGGAAGATAGTTGGTTGAGGCATAACATTTTTCAATCTACCTGTACTATTCTGGGAAGAGTTTGCAAATTTGTTATTGATGCTGGAAGTTGTGGTAATATTATCTCTACAGAGGCAGTGAAGAAGTTGGAATTGAAAACCGAGAAACACCCTAAACCGTACAAGTTAGCTTGGTTAAGGAAGGGAGGTGAGGTGAAAGTTGGACGAAGAGTTCGTGTTAAATTCTCGATTGGGAAGAAATACAAGGATGAAATTTGGTGTGATGTTGTGGACATGGATGTGTGTCATCTGTTGTTGGTCAGACCGTGGCAGTTTGATAGAGCAGTACAACATGATGGTCGTGCTAATAGCTACAGTTTCATGTTTGAAGGTACTAAGATCACTTTAATTCCCAAGAAGCAACAACAGAAGGAAAGCAAGTTGGAGGAGATTGAAGAGCTGAAAACTTTGCTATTTTTGAAGGAGTTTGTTAAAGAAGTCGAAGAGGAACCTGAAGTGTATTTGTTGATTGGACGAGAGAGTCATGAAGAGGTTGAAATTCCAAAAGAAGCGAAGCCAGTTTTGAAAGATTTTGAAGATGTATTTCCAGAAGAGTTGCCTAAGGAGTTACCGCCACTAAGAGACATTCAACATCAAATCGATCTTGTTCCGGGAGCAGTATTACCGCATAGACCACATTACCGAATGAGTCCAAAGGAACATGAGGAACTTAGGAGGCAGGTGGAAGAGTTGTTAGAACAGGGGCGTGTTCAGGAGAGCTTGAGTCCTTGTGCAGTGCCTGCTTTATTGGTGCCCAAGAAGGATGGTTCGTGGAGGATGTGTACGGATAGTCGGGCTCTAAACAAGATCACTGTGAGATACAGGTTTCCTATGCCGAGGTTTGATGATTTGATTAATCAGCTGAGTGGGGCCGTTGTGTTTTCAAAGATTGACTTGAAGAGTGGATACCATCAAATTCGTATTAGACCGGGTGATGAGTGGAAGACTGCTTTCAAAACTAGGGAAGGTCTATATGAAAGGTTGGTTATGCCGTTTGGTTTATCGAATGCACCGAGTACTTTTATGAGAGTGATGTACCAGATTTTCAGACCATACATTGGGAAATTTGTGGTAGTTTACTTTGATGATATTTTGATCTATAGTGGGAATATGGAAAAGCATGTCCAGCATTTGCGTGAAGTACTGTTGATTCTACGGCAGGAGAAATTTTATGCTGCAACGAAGAAGTGTGTGTTCATGACGCACTGTGTTTTATTTCTGGGGTATGTTCTGTCAAAGGAAGGTGTGCAAGTGGATAAAAATAAAGTAGAAGCTGTCAGAAGTTGGCCACAACCGAAGAAAATTACTGAAGTACGAAGTTTTCATGGATTGGTATCTTTCTATCGAAGATTAATTCCACATTTTAGTAGTGTGATGACACCTATAACCGATTGCATGAAGGGAAAGAAGTTTGAGTGGACGGAGGAAGTAGGGGTTGCTTTTGAGAAAATCAAGACACTATTGACGACAGCACCAATTCTAGTTTTACCGGATTTTCAGTTGTTGTTTGAATTACATACTGATGCATCGAAGGTTGGGGTTGGTGGAGTTTTGAGCCAGAGAGGAAGACCAGTTGCTTATTTCAGTGAGAAATTATCTGGAGCTAAGTTGAGATATAGCACTTATGATGTTGAGTTTTACGTAATTGTTCAAGCAGTGAAGCATTGGAGACATTATCTATTTCAGAAGAAGTTTGTTCTCTATACGGATCATGAAGCTTTGAAGCATTTGCAAGGGCAGGATAAAATTTCAGCTAGGCACGCTTCATGGGTCGCGTATTTGCAGCAGTTTACTTTTGTTGTTAAGCACAAATCCAGGGTGACGAATCGTGTAGCCGATGCTTTGAGTAGGAGGAGTCATTTATTGACAACAATGAAAGTTGAAGTGACAGGTTTTGAATTATTGCCAGAACTGCTTAAAGAAGATCCTTACTTTCTAAAATTTTTTGAGAAAGTCAAGGACGGGAGTACTGATGAATTTATGTTGTTCGATGGGTTCTTGTTCAAGGGAAATCAATTGTGCATACCATAAGGTAGTTTGAGAATGAAGATTATCAAAGAGTTACATGAAGAAGGACATGTTGGACGGGATCGCACCTTACAGTTAATTTCACAATCTTATTTTTGGCCGTCAATGAGAAGGGAAGTTGAAAGGTTTGTGCGCAGATGTCATGTTTGTCAGGTTTCGAAAGGGACGGCTACAAATGCGGGATTGTATATGCCATTACTCGTTCCTACAAAACCGTGGGTAGACATTAGCATGGATTTCGTGTTGGGTTTGCCGAGAACTCAAAGGGGAAATGACTCTATATATGTGGTGGCGGATCGTTTCTCGAAGATGGTACATTTTATTGCTTGTAAGAAGACGGCGGATGCTGTTCATGTTGCTCAGTTATTTTTCAAAGAGGTCTATCGACTTCATGGATTTCCAGAATCTATTATGTCAGATAGGTATACTCGTTTTCTGAGTCACTTTTGGCTAAGTTTGTGGAAGATGGTGGGAACGAAGTTAAACTTTAGCAGCGCTTATCATCCGCAGATGGATGGACAGGCCGAAGTTGTTAATAGATCATTGGGAAATTTGTTGCGATGTCTTGTGAAGGACAATCTGAAGAGTTGGGACATGAAGTTATGCCAAGCAGAGTTTGCTCATAATCATGCAGTGAATCGTAGTACGGGATTCAGTCCATTACAGATTGTATATTCTAATTTACCAAGGGGACCGTTGGACCTAACGGTAATACCAAAACCAAAGGGGACGGTTAAACGAGCTGTAGACTTTGTTGATGGGTTGACTGATTGTCATAAGATCGTTCAGGAACGATTGGAGAAGGCAAATGAGAAATATAAAAGATCCGTAGATCTGAAGCGAAGAAATGTTGAGTTTAACGAAGGGGATATGGTGTATGCTGTGTTAACTAAGGATCGTTTTCCAGAGGGCGCTTATAACAAGTTGAAAGCCAGAAAAATTGGTCCTATTGAAGTTGTAAAACGGATTAATAAAAATGCTTATAAGCTGAAGCTACCGGAAGATGTGTACACTTCTGACGTGTTCAATGTCAAACATCTCGTGCCATGTTATGGGAATGAACAATCCGATGTGGAAGAATCTACAAATTCGAGGACGAATTTTTCTCAACCTGGGGAGGATGATGCAGCTCAAGCCAGAGATGAAGATACGCAACCCATAATTCTCCAAGGGATAAGTCGTACACGATTTAAAGAGGGGATAAGTCGTACACGACTTAAGGAAGAGGAGTTAGGTCGGCCACGACCTAAGGAGGGTTCGCTGGGTTTACGTCGGTCACGACTTAAGGAAGAGGAATTAGGTCGGCTACGACCTAAGGAAAGTAGTTTAGGTCATCTACGACCTAACGAGTATGCAGAAGAAGGGAGTTCACGACGTGTACGCCCAAACGACTTATGTTAAGTCGCTGATCTTTGTGCCGAAGAATGTTAAGTCGCTGGATGATGAATCGCGTACGACCTATCTTAAGTCGTGAGTCGGGTGTGATTTCGTTGTATTATTGATGAGTCGTAACTCGTAAGTCGTAACTTGTGTTGTAAATTGTTAAGTCGTGTCTTTTCTTAAGTCGTTGTGTCTTGAGTCGCTATGTTGGTTGTAACGTGATTCTTATTTCGTTAAGTCATATGTGTTGTAAAAGGTTGAGTCGACTATTTGATAAATCGTAAGTCGTGTAGTGGACAAGTTGGGTTGTTTGAGTCACTGTATATAGGTGCTGTGTTGTAATATGGGTGTGGCATTATTGTTGAGTCGAGACTCGTTACCGACTTACGATGAGTCGTAAGTCGTATACGACTTAAGGAGCCTGTCGTGAAATGCTATAAATAGTGAGTGTGTTGTACATTTCAGTTGGTTGATTTTTGAATAAAACTTTGTTTGATTGCTGTGTGCTTTCATCTAAATTGGAAGTTGAGTGTGATCTCCTATCTCCACTTTCGGTTAATCGAGTGCGCTCAATTCAACGATTGTTGAAGCCAATTCACGGTATCAAGTGCCCTTGATCAACCTTTGAAGAAATGTAGATCTTCTTTCACGGTATCGTGCGCGATCAACGTGTCGAAGATAGCTGGAATTCGGTATCTTTGTGATCAACGAATTTGGGCATTTCAGTATCTTCAATCCACCGTTTGCTATTTTCATCGATCTATATCGTTTTCGTTATTATCCG
The DNA here is from genome assembly GCA_030765085.1 of Allium cepa. Taxonomy (NCBI): domain Eukaryota; kingdom Viridiplantae; phylum Streptophyta; class Magnoliopsida; order Asparagales; family Amaryllidaceae; genus Allium; species Allium cepa. The sequence goes on from CM060930.1 coordinate 240,984,595, forward strand.
CTGCGTCAGTTAGGCTAGTATGAAGGGTGTTTTGAAACTTTTGTGGATATGCGTCACTGGCGCAGCGGATTAATCAAAATAAACTTCAATCGGTGAAAGTAGCAATCGGTGGATTGATGAATACCAAAATGCCAAATTCGTTGATCCGAAGATACCGAATTTTAGCTATCTCAAACACGTTGATAGCGCACTATACCGTATTCAAAGATCTACGATTCTTCGTACGTTGATCTAGCGCACTAGATACCGTGAATCGGCTTCTACGATCGTTGAATCGAGCGCACTCGATTAACCGAAAGAGTAGGTAGGATATTACACTCAACTACAAATTTAATATGAAAGCACACAGCAATCAACAAGAAATTTTATTCCAAAATCCATCCCTTCAAATGTACAACTCACGCGTATTTATAGTGTTTCACAACCCTGGTCCTTGAGTCGCTTGCCGACTTAACACCCATCATAGGTCGGCCACGACTCATCATACACGACTCATCACCTTTACATACGAGACCGACTCAAAACAATACAACACACAACATATGCACACAACTCAACTCATTACATCATAACAGCCTTCGACCGACCCAACATCATAACGACCTACGACTTTACAAAACACGGCCGACTCAACTAGGTACGACCTAACATACGACCGACTTAAGAAACTTACCGACTTAACTTCTTGCCGGCTTAACTCAGGTCATACTCCATATGACCGACTTAATATACAACGACTCAAGGACTCGCGACTTTTCAACACAAATCCAGCTCATATGACCGACTTAAGCGCATGCCGACTCAAGCCCCCTATCTCCCTGTGCATATCTCCTCAACGACTTAGTTAGGTCGTGGCTGCTTCCTCTTTTGTTAAGTCGTAGCCGACTTAAGCTCTTAAGTCGTAGATAACTCAATGCGGCTTCCTCAACTCGTAGCTCCTCTTCCTTAGGTCGGGGCCGACCTAGCTTAACCCATGCACGGTCTAAGCCTTGTGCTTCCATAGATCGTGCTGCATCATCCTCCCCCGGTTGACAGAAATTCGACCTCGAATTTTCACCATCTTCTTCTATCACAAGTTCATCTCTATGATATGGAACTAAATGTTCAATATTGAACACATCCGAAGTATACACATCTTCTGGCAGCTTCAACTTATAAGCATTTTCATTAATTCGTTTTACAACTTCTACAGGACCAATTTTTCTGGCTTTTAACTTGTTATAAGCGCCCACTGGAAAACGATCATTTGTTAGCACAGGATAAACCCAATCACCTTCGTTAAATTCAACATTTCGTCGCTTCAAATCTGCAGTTTGCTTGTACTTATCATTGGCTTTCTCCAATCGTTTTTGAACGATTTTATGACATTCAGTCAATCCATCAACAAAATCTACAGCTCGTTTAACCGTCCCCTTCGGTTGTGGTACTACTACCAAATCCAACGGTCCCCTGGGTACGTTTGAATAAACAATCTGAAATGGACTGAATCCTGTGCTATGATTCACTGCATGATTATGTGCAAACTCTGCCTGGCATAACTTCAGGTCCCAACTTTTCAGACTGTCCTTCACAAGACATCGCAATAAATTTCCCAACGATCTATTAACAACTTCTGTCTATCCATCAGTTTGCGGATGATAAGCGCTACTAAATTTCAGCTTCATTCCCACCATCTTCCACAAACTTAACCAAAAGTGACTCAGAAAACGAGTATCCCTATCCGACACAATAGATTCTGACAATCCATGGAGTCGATAGATTTCTTTGAAAAATAGCCGAGCGACACAAACAGCATCCGCCGTCTTCTTACAAGCAAAAAAATGTGCCATTTTCGAAAATCTATCCACCACAACAAATATAGAATCATTTCCCCTTTGAGATCTAGGCAAACCCAAAACGAAATCCATGCTGAGATCAACCCACGGTTTAGTTGGTACAGGTAACGGCATATACAATCCTGCATTTGTCGCTGTTCCCTTCGAAATCTGACATATATGACATCTCTCCACAAACCTTTCTACCTCTTTTCTCATTGATGGCCAAAAGTAAGATTTAGAAATCAAATGCAAAGTACGATCACGGCCCACATGTCCTTCCTCGTGCAACTCTTTGATAATCTTCAATCTCAAACTGCTTTCTGGTATACATAATCGATTCCCCTTGAATAAGAAACCATCAACTAACATAAATTCATCAGTACTCCCATCCTTAACTTTCTCAACAAACTTTTCAAAGTAAGGATCCTCCTCAAACAATTCTGGCAATAATTCAAACCCTGTCACCTCAACTTTCATTGTAGTCAACAAATGACTCCTCCTACTCAATGCATCAGCCACACGATTCATTACCCCAGATTTGTGCTTCACAATGAATGTAAACTGTTGCAAATAATCAATCCACGATGCATGTCTCGCTGAAATCTTATCCTGTCCTTGCAAATGCTTCAACGCCTCATGATCAGTGTAAAGAACAAACTCTTTCTGAAATAGATAATGTCTCCAGTGTTTAACAGCTTGCAAAACAGCGTAAAATTCAACATCGTATGTACTGTATCTAATCCTCGCCCCTGACAACTTCTCACTAAAATATGCAATAGGTTTTCCACACTGACTCAACACTCCTCCAATTCCCACCTTCGACGCATCAGTATGCAATTCAAACAACAACTGAAAATCCGGTAATACAAGAATTGGTGTTGTCGTCAAAAGTTTCTTGATCTTCTCAAAAGCAATCCCAGCTTCCTCTGTCCAAGAAAATTGTTTCCCCTTCATGCAATCAGTAACTGGTGCCATCACGCTACTAAAGTGTGGGATAAACCTTCGGTAGATTGACGCCAATCCATGGAAACTTCTAACTTCAGTGATAGTTCTCGGCTGTGGCCAATTTCTAATAGCTTCAACTTTACTCTGGTCCACCTGGATTCCCTTCTCAGATACAACATATCCCAAAAATAAACACTTCTCGTCATGAACACACATTTCTTCGTAGCCGCATAAAATTGTTCCTCACGAAGAATAATTAACACCTTTCTCAAATGCTCTACATGCTCCTCTGTGCTCGCACTATAAATCAGAATATCATCAAAGTAAACTACAACAAACTTCCCACTGTACGGTCTGAAAATTTGATTCATCACTCTCATAAATGTACTCGGTGCATTCGATAGACCAAATGGCATGACCAACCATTTGTATAACCCCTCTCTTGTCTTGAAAGTTGTCTTCCATTCGTCACCTGGTCTAATTCGAATTTGATGATAACCACTCTTCAAGTCAATCTTTGAAAAGATAGTTGCCCTACTCAACTGATCCAGCAAGTCATCCAACCTTGGCATAGGAAATCTGTAACGTACAGTAATCTTGTTCAAAGCTCTGCTATCTGTGCACATCCTCCATGTTCCATCCTTCTTCGGCACCAACAAAGCTGGTACTGCACAAGGACTCAAGCTTTCCTGAACACGTCCCTGTTCTAACAACTCTTCCACCTGCCTTCGTAACTCCTCATGTTCCTTCGGACTCATTCGATAATGTGGTCGGTGGGGTAAAACTGCTCCCGGAACAAGATCAATTTGATGTTGAATGTCTCTCAGTGGCGGTAACTCCTTAGGCAACTCCTCTGGAAATACATCTTCAAACTCTTTCAAAACTGGCTTTGCTTCTTATGGAATTTCAACCTCTTCTCTGCTCTCTCGCCCAATCAACAAATAGACTTCAGGCTCATCTTCAACTTCCTTAACAAACTCCTTCAAAGTCAACAGAGTTTTCAATTCCTCAATCTCCTCCAGCTTGCTCTCCTTCTGTTGTTGCTTCTTAGGAACTAAAGTGATTTTAGTACCTTCAAACATGAAACTGTAACTATTAGCACGACCATCATGCTGTACTGCTCTATCAAACTGCCATGGTCTTCCCAACAACAGATGACACACATCCATGTCTACAACGTCACACCAAATTTCGTCTTTGTACTTCTTCCCAATAGAAAATTCACATAAGCCCTTCGACACACCTTCACTTCACCACCCTTCTTTAACCATGCTAACTTGTACGGTTTAGGATGCTTCTCAGTTTTCAAGTTCAACTTCTTCATAGCCTCTGTAGAAATAATATTGTCGCAACTTCCAGCATCAATAATGAACTTGCAAACTTTCCCTAGAATAGTGCATGTCGACTGAAAAATATTGCTTCTCAACCAACTAGAATCCTCTTCTCGCTTTGGTGTAAGACATGACCTCCTCATCATAAGATTACAACCTTCATCCCCAGACAATTCTTCTTCCTCCTCAACATAAGGTGCATTTGAACATTCTGCCTCCTCACCATCATCCTCAATCTCAGCAACCATTGCTCTCTTCTTTGGCTTCAGACATTCATTGCTTTTGTGACCCAGCTCCTGACAATTATAACATTTGAAACCACTGCTAACCTTCGCCTTCTCACCCTCCTTCACTACTGGCTTACTGACAGGTTTAGGAACATTAGAGCTCCCACTAACACCCTTTGCTTGATTATTGGAATTAGTAAACACACCACCTCCACGCCTGCCCTGCTTCTCCCAAGCCAGCGCCTTCTAATGTGCCTCTGCAACAGATCTCGGATCAAACATATTAACCATATCTTGGATCTGCATTCTCAATCCCCCAATGAATCTAGCAGTTAGCTGTTCTTCCGTCTCCATAATATCATTTCTGGCAATGAGTTGGTAAAATTCATCGGCATAATCACTAACAGACTTCGTCCCTTGCCTTAGATTCTGCAACCTCTGGTACATAAGTGATTGATAGTTGTAAGGTAAAAATGTAGCTCTCATCAACTTCTTCATCTTCTCCCATGATTCAATCTTTGACTTTCCCATTCTCTCCCTTGTAAGTTTAGTTTGCTGCCACCATGCCAAAGCTCTCCCCCTCAACCTAGTAGCAACTAGCTTCACCCTTCTATTCTCCGGAACCTCCTTGAAATCAAAGATTTCCTCAACATTAGACAGCCAATCTAAAAATTCCTCAGCTACCATTCCGCCTTTAAACTCCAGAATTTCCATCTTCATACCCAATTCCCAACGATGATCATCTTCAACATCCCGGTATGAATTTCGAACTTGGTCTCGATCTCGATAATGAATACTAGCTCTATAACCCACTTCATCAAAATCAAAAGTTCGTCTATATCGATTTCGACCATCAACATCCCTTTGATCACGCATGCTTCTTCTACTATGTCTTTCTTCATCTCTATATGGCTCTTCTTCAAACTCACGCGGAGTTCTTCTCTCTTCATGTCCATAGTCATGGTGATCTCTCCTTGATGAAATTGATGTTTCTCTTCTTTCTCTAAAAGAATGCGGTGATACCCTCCTCGCTTCCGTAACCAATGGCGAAACTCGGTTTCCTCCATGGTTCGAGTTTGGTGATCTCCTCCTTTGAGTTTGATTTAAATCATTCATCAACTTCTCTAACTTTTCAATGCCTTCATCAAACTTCTCATTAATACGTTGCTCCATAAGCTCGGCTTCTTCTCTTCGATACAAAGCTTCAACGTTTTGATGACGATTAGCTCTCCTTGGTGGCATGGTTCAAATCTTCACAAACACTTCAAAATTCTTCAAAGACTTCAACACAAACAAACAATGCATGGCCTAACACCACTAGCTCGCACAAACTCCTTGTCTCGGCTTGCTTTTCATGGCTTAACTCCTTAACTCGGCAATAAGTTAACTCGGCCTCAATCTTGACAAAATGTACTTCAACACAACTATGCTCGGCCTTCAAACACTTCTCCAAAACTAGATCCAAAACGAGATGGATCAAAGTCTTCAAACTTGTTGCAACTTCAATATGAACACGATGAACAACAACTTCAAACTTCAACTTCAAATACTTGGCTCCAAGAATCAACTTAGCTATGATTGGCTAAGTATCGCTCTGATACCAAATGATGGCGCAGCGGATTAATCAAAATAAACTTCAATCGGTGAAAGTAGCAATCGGTGGATTGATGAATACCAAAATGCCAAATTCGTTGATCCGAAGATACCGAATTCTAGTTATCTCAAACACGTTGATAGCGCACTATACCGTGTTCAAAGATCTACGATTCTTCGTACGTTGATCGAGCGCACTAGATACAGTGAATCGACTTCTACGATCGTTGAATCGAGCGCACTCGATTAACCGAAAGAGGAGATAGGAGATTACACTCAACTACCAATTTAAGATGAAAGCACACAGAAATCAACAAGAAATTTTATTCCAAAATCCATCCCTTCAAATGTACAACTCACGCGTATTTATAGGGTTTCACAACCCTGGTCCTTAAGTCGCTTGCCGACTTAACACCCATCATAGGTCGGCCACGACTCATCATACACGACTCATCACCTTCACATACGAGACCGACTCAAAACAATACAACACACAACATATGTACACAACTCAACTCATTACATCATAACAGCCTTCGACCAACCCAACATCATAACGACCTACGACTTTACAAAACACGGCCGACTCAACTAGGTACGACCTAACATACGACCGACTTAAGAAACTTACCGACTTAACTTCTTGCCGGCTTAACTCAGGTCATACTCCATATGACCGACTTAATATACAACGACTCAAGGACTCGCGACTTTTCAACACAAAGCCTGCTCATATGACTGACTTAAGCGCATGCCGACTCAAGCCCCCTATCTCCCTGTGCATATCTCCTCAACGACTTAGTTAGGTCGTGGCTGCTTCCTATTTTGTTAAGTCCTAGCCGACTTAAGCTCTTAAGTCGTAGATAACTCAATGCGGCTTCTTCAACTCATAGCTCCTCTTCCTTAGGTCGGGGCCGACCTAGCTTAACCCATGCACGGTCTAAGCCTTGTGCTTCCATAGATCGTGCTGCATCAGTCACCAAGGGGTTTCATGGCTTGGGTGGCTGGTGAGGAGGAGGTGCTGGTGGTGTGTCATCAGGTGCTAGAGGCGGCTAGGCAGCAAGGGAGGCATGGCCGATCCTAAAAGAGGTGAAAGCATGTGCAAAATCAAGCTAGAAATAAACGATGTAAATAGAAAACGAGATAAAAGAAATAAAGTTTTACCAAATTCTTCAAGATAGGATGGCCGAAATTTTTTCTTAGGAAGGAGGAAAGAAAGATACGTGAATTGAAAATGAGATAGTCGGCTGAAACGTGGGGAGTTATGGCAAGAGAAATGAAGAGTTGTGAGGAAAATGAAGAGGAGGAATTCAAAAAGGCAAAAGGCAATTCAAAAGTCAAAACCCTTTCATATTTCTTTATTTTAATTATATAACTTTATATTTCTGAAAATAATAAAAATCCTAGATAAAATTTCGAAAATTTATCAAAATATAAAATTTTATATATTATTTATTAATTATATAAAGTTAAGTTAAGAAAAATAGCTAAAACAGTGAACTAGACTAGAAAATTTCAAATCAAATAGAATAATTTTTAGAAAATTCATATGCGCTTGTAAAATATTTTTAAACACAACTGATAACATAAAATAAAAATACATTCACAAAGAAAATATTTAAAATTTAATTTAAATGTAGTTTTTAATGAAGAAAATAGCAGAAAATAGGAAAACAACCCTTAAAAATAGGAAATAAATACAGTAAATTTTGGAAAAATTCGATTATCATTTTAAAAATATTTAGAGATGAAATTTAACAAATAAAACAAATTTAAAATAAACTAAAGGAATTTATAGTCAAAAATCTAGGGTTGTTACATTCTTAATTTTAATTTTTTTTTTAAATTTGAAATTTCTCTTTTAAACTGTTTTATTTACTAGTTGTGTGATTAGGGGACAAACTACGTGGCATAGTTTGAGAATTCACAACTCAGTGGTAGAGATTTGGTGGGGTTTTGAGCGTAGAGTTAAGTTAGTCAGTAGCGGGTATCGTGAGTTTACGTGTGTAAGCGTGTGACTACTTAATTTCTAGTACAAACCTTAGGGGCAGCACGTAGGCAGGGTTTTGCCAAAGCTGGTTAAATCTGTGTGTTCTATTTACTTCTTTTATTATTCTGCTATTATCTGACCTTCTAGGGTGAAATCGATCCTATAGGGAGGATAGATCCGACGATTGATATGATGAGATACATCCAACATATGTAGGTTGTGGTGCTTCCAAGGAGGAAATGGGCGGTGCTTCTCATTATACTTAACAAATTTGGCTGCTATTTGGTTCAGACGGTTGGAGAATAGGTGGACCGACTTAGTAAGCATGTTCTTGGGACAATTCAGAGTTCATGTCTCAAAACTGGGGAATGCACTTACCCTCTCAAACATAAAATAAAGGCTTGGAGAGTCCTTAAGAAGTTGTTTAACAAGATTTAATGTGATGGCAAGTATGATCGACAAGCCGAATCCGTCATTTATCCTAATGACAACGGTATCTGGAGTCACTAGTTAGTCTGATTTCAAAGCTGCATTGAATAGGGATCCACTGATGGATCTTGCGGAATTTAACTTTGAAGCTGGGAGATATTTGCATCAGGAAGATGCTGAAGCCAGGGATGAAGATGTTGATGCTAAAATAAATGCTATAGTGGATAGGGACTGTCTGGAGCCGAAATTGGAAAAGACAAAACGAAAAGAGAAAGTGATGATGATTTCAAGGAGTTGAAACAACAAAGGAAGGAGCTGAGATTCTCTTCATACACTGAACTAACTGAAACCTCAAAGTGGATTTACTTGGATACTAGGAAGCAGCGCCTCTACTGAAAGCTGCATAGGAGGGAGCCCACTGATATAGGAAAAGATCTAGAAAGTTTTACATCTTCCATGAGCTGAATATGCACGAAATGAATAAGTGTCGACGCCTCTTTGTTCTGATAGAAGAACTAGTTTGAACAACTAGCTGCCATGATATGTGAGGAACAGAACTACGATAGAATTCTAACAACAGCCACTAGCCATGACAAATGCATCAAGAAATACCCAGGGATTTGGGCTAATACAAACAATCCCATGATCGGGATAGATGGGATTGAACTAAACATTAAACGAATAGGAGAGGTCGAACCTATTTGAATTGATAAAAGGATCTGAATGCCTTATAAATAGAATAAAATTGATAAATCCTGAATGAACATAGGATGATTTTCATATTTAATGTGATTTTGATATATGGTGTGATGTGATATTGATATATAATATGATTTTAATATATGATGTTATAACTCTGAATAAGAGTCGAAATGATAATAATGTAAATCCCGGATGGACATGGGTAGTTAGAGATTTGTGACGTAATAAATTCGAATGAAATCAAAATTATTGTGATGTATAGATTACACTTAGGTAGAGTCTACAGTCTTAGTATGTAACAAGTTTGGAACAACTTTTGATTGGCAAGAGAATCGGAAGGAACTGGATAATTCATGAAGGCTGAAGCATCTAGGAAGGTAAACTATCCAAATCCAAAGATAGGAATTTGTAATTAAATAAAGAACTCCTTCCATTCAAAAGGAGTACTTTGGGGGCAAATGTTTACCCTCTTTTTGACCAAAGAAGCTAACTTAAACGGACCTAGAGAACTCATACGGAATCAGATTGATTCAATATTTTGGAAAAACACTTAGAAGACATAAAAGAACACACTCAACAAAATAGGCTTGAGTGGATAAGGCTAGACGGATTGCTAGCGAATCCAGATGGATAGCTAGCCATCCATATAGAGTGGACCTCGCTACTTGAAATTTTTAATGTAGGTCCCTGACACTCCCTAGAGTTTACCTGCAAGGTTTCATTTAATTTAGTTAAGTTTTGAGCGAGTTATAGATGATTCTTCAGGACCAGATGATCCATGAAGATGTATGATCAAACAAACTTCGAACAAGTTGTTATTTGGACAAGGCAGTCAAATAGATGAAAGGAAGGCAACCTAAAAGGGTAGAATCAAAAATAGTTAAGGGCATGAATCGCTAACAGTCCGTCACCCATGGATCGCTCATGTTAGCTCCGGTCGACTTGAGTTTTTCTAGATTTCTTCCTGGCACCGAGTAGAGGTTTCTAACATGTGGACCTTGGCCTAACTGCTCTCTTACCCCTATAAATACAACCCTACGTGCAACACAAAGAGGATCGGTTAGATTGGTTGTTGGGAATCTGAAGAGATTATTCTTCACTTTTCTTCTCCCACGTAACAATCATCTAAGAGTTCACTGTGATTCTCCAGTGAACTCTTGCACTTATGACTTACTCTAGTCTCATTAACTTGTAATCGAAATCAATTTGTAATAATAGTCAGTTGATAATAAAGCTTATAAAGTGGAAGTAGCCTTCATTAACAGCCGAACCACTATAAAAATCCTCTTGTCTCTTTACTATTTCTTCTCCTTTTACATTTATTTTCTATATTATTATTCTGTAAGAATAGGTTCGGTGCTTTCACATTCAATCTTGGATGTTGATCCATTTTTTGGGTCAAAAAGTCATATTAATGAAGATTGACGTCGATAATTAGTGGTATAGATGATTTGGGATGTTCTTGGCTTTTTACGTCGCTTGGCTTCGATACTAATGATAGCGATAACACTTTCATTGGTGTTGGCAATATTTTGTCACTGCTTATTGACTCGGCATTATGGTCAAGTAGCGCATCAAATTCCTTTGATGGTAAATTATAGTAGTAACATTTTCCCTCTAGTGTGAAGGAACCTTTGACTTTTCAAGTCAATAGTCTCGGCACCCCTTTTGCTGCATATCGGTCTTCTCCAAGTCGATATACTCAGTAATTTAAAATTGATCCAACGATACCTATGCCCTTATCTTTTCCTTTAAATAATCTGGCTCCTTCTCTTCTTTTACCTACAATTTATAAGTCAAATAAAAACTTTGAATTTTTTAAAGCTCAAGAATTTAGATATCATACATCAACATTATTTCTAGGGTATGATTTTTGATTCTGACTTGCATTGGTTAGTTTGTATTGAAGATTTTCTTACTCAAATTATCGTTAGTATTTTGATCGGGGTTTCGTTGATTTTGAATTGATCAACAAGTTGTTATGGATTGCAATTTTAAATTCATTATTACTGGAATTTATGTGCCTTTGTTAATCTTTGAATCGATTAATTGTGATCCAATGCCGGTTTGGCTGCTTAAAGCTTTTATTTGATGAAGAAACGGGTCATTTGTTAAACATAATCCATCATTATTCAAACCCTTACCGATGCAAGATATTTACGACACCGCTAATAATTCAACATAGGTTGATTAACCAAGAAATTTCGAAGAATTTGTGTAAGGCTTCCATGCCGACAATGTGTTGGGATGTAGTGACCTGTTTGTATTGAGTGACAACTTTTCATGGCGCCTCCATTAAGTGGAGTCTTCATTGATTAAGTTTGATACTCATTGTTGATGTCGAATGGATTACCCTACGTTATATTATTCCCAATATTTTAGGATATCAAAATAATACTCAATATTATTTAAGATTTCAATAAAGTTCTTAAAGCTTCTATGCCTTAAAAAGAGAAAGATGGAAGTTTATTTGGGATTACTAGAGCCAACTGAGCATGATATTAATTGGTACGGTACGAATTACAAATGATGTTATGACACTAGTATAACAGTGAACGTCGATAAAATCTATTACTTCGATAGTGCAACATTCTTGGGCCACTAAGGAGCCAGATGAGATACGATAACTATTCACTATTAAAAGAAAGTGTATATCAATCAGGTGCAAATGTCATCTAATCATAACCGAGGTCGTTAGCCCTTATTGTTAGTTTACCAAGCTTCAAATTGGCATCACTTCTCAATTTTTTGCTATTATTGTTCTGCAATCACTTTTAATATCATAAATTAAGCTTCATTCAACATCATTGCATATGTCATTCCCGTTTTAACATGTTACAAGTTGCTTGATTAACTTGCATATTACCAACTCATGTTGTCACTATTGTCAATGACCTTATCACTTCAGCATTGGTTATAGTTTTGGCCGCTAATAGTGTCATAACATAAGTTATGCGTCATAGTCGACAAGGATTTCTGATGTAGCATATCCATTCTCGTACAACTTTATATAGCTTCTTCATGGTACTCTCTTATTGGAACTGAATTTAAAGCTTTCCAATAAACTCGACAATGTCATTTAAGAGTTAATATCTTATGACTAGCATAAACTTCCATTAGACAGTAAATAAATCTCCCAAACAATAATTTCTTGTTTTTGCACATGGTAATTTTTTTAAGATAATATGAACACGATCATTTATCAAATGTAGAATAATATCGCCTGGCAGGAATATGGAAGGTTAATAGACTAGTAAGAAGTCCATTAAGATGCCTAGTAAAGGACCCAAACCTTCGCCTTTAGCTTGTAAGAAGGGAGATATTATTACGAATCGATTGTACATCATAATCTAAGATGAGGTAGACTCCATTCTTAAATAGTTAGGAACTATTAAGGTTGAAGACATTTTTGCTGGCCCTTCAGATAACATTTATAACTCACCAGAAGGGTACTTTGCTTTCACTCCCATACATATCTGGCATACGGGCTACCTTCCTTTTCCCAACTCTCTCTTATGATAATTGGAACGTCTAAACATCGCACCAGTCCAGTTCTTTCCAAATGCTTATACATATTTGACTCTTTTGGAAGTTTATCTCGGTAGGCAGGATTGCTGAAATCGACCATTCGATAGCTAGTCCTACTAAGGTTAGTGTGCAACCAAATCATCAATTGTATCGAATCCATCCCCGCCTAAAAGGTATGATTTCCAGGGGTGTCAACAAGACGAGAGAATGAGAAACACAGTTTTTCTTTGTCAAATGTCTCTAATATCATAAGAACATTTTCAACTGCTTGTAAGTTTCTTTGCCCTTATTATCCATGTTGGTTTATTATTCTTTACTAATAGGTGTCTCTCTTTTAAATCCCATCCCTAAGAATCTAAACCATGAAGACTAGAAAATCGTGCTGCGACTAACTCAACTAATAGGAAAAACGCGGAACATGTTTACGCTATTAACTCCAGCTAAACTCCTTAAATATTCTTTCATTTTAGACTACACAATGTCCTGGGGGAGCCATCTATGTCAGGTACAACGCTTAAGGAAAATGCCCGTTTGTAGTGGGTAAGCTTGAATCTTTTACTTCCAACTCTCCAATTCAACCTGAAAAGATGGGTAAGATATCATTGCATTTACATGAATTCTATTAATATCAACTCATAAGCTTATCTTCTTGATTTGAGATCATCTTTATAATGGATAAATAACGCTCCCAATGACAACTTGGACAAATACGATACTCTTGCCGAGGTTCGGGCTACTAAATCTCAATCTTATAAGGATGCCATTGGTAGCTCATTCACGCTTGCTAAAAGGAAACCGAGCGATAGTTCTGATGTTGTAACCACTCCCAGTAAGAAGCCTAAGATCTGGGATACACATTCCCTTGTTACCAAGAGGAGAAAGAATTGATTGTTACCAGTTCAAATCTTGAAACTTTAAATCCCGACATGGCTGGAATAAAGCCCAATAGTCGACCGAAGCAGGGCGTTATTAGGACCCATTCTCTAGATTCCTTTCCCAGGCTCTTCCGATGCTCTGATTCGTATTTGTGAGGATCTCAGATTCTCTTTTACACCGAGGATCCAATTCCATCCAAATCTCAATCTTCAACTCCCATAAATAGGTTGGATGACCTTCTCCAGTTGGCCATTCAATCCACCTCTTTTACTACTCTTAAGTTACTACAACCTTCCTCTTATACTCAAGATCATCAATTTTCCCCTCCTAAGCAACACCTATTGGTACGTATCTTATTTAACTATTTTAAATTCTTAATCTTTCACATACCACATTTTAACTCAAGTCTTGTTACTCGTTTTGGGTTTCCAAACATATTTTTTTTCTTTAAGAGGATGCTTCAGGATCGACTAGTGAGATATCTAAGCTTAAGGAACAAAACTCCTTGCTTAACAACTATATAATTGATATCTTCATAGCGAGAGACGAAGCCGTGAAGGAAAAAGAAAAGTTAATTACGTATCTTAATGAAACATAAGCTTTACTCCTCAAAGAGAAAGGCGATAAATAGATTTCATATGACAAGGAAAAAGCTTAAGAAATTGCACTTGAGGAGGTTGATGTGATGGAAGCTCAACTTATAGCGGAGAATGCATCTCCTGAGAAAAGCTATGAAAGAAGCACTCACCAAAAAAGGCATTTCGTAGCGTTGAAAAAATGCTACTGAAACATTTACCAGCATTTCGAAAACATAGTGACATGACATGCAATTAAAAGTCTAAATTTTTTGTTGCGTCGTAGTAAACGCTAAACAATTGTATTGTAGAAATTTTGAAACTTACAGAAGTTTTTTTTGCAGCGTTTTTTTGTCCTACTATATTTTTTTGTTGCATTTCTTCTCTACTACAACATGATTTTTGTGCAATTTACATTTATTCTCGTTAGCACTTTTAAAATGCTACTAAAACTTATGGATTATTGTGTAGCATATTTTAAATGATGTTTATTGTTAATGGCCTGTATCATTTCCAACAATCGCTTATATATAATAGTCATAGTAAAACCAATAATTCACATAATTATCGTATTCATTCCAACAACAATTACATAATTATCGTATTCAAACCAACATCAATAAATCATATAATAATCATACTCAAATATTAAAAAAACACGTTAATAGCATAACCAGTTATAATATTCACAACCTTTTTGACAATAGTATTTCGACAAAATAAGTGAACTCACATACCACAAACGTTCACAAACAAATTTATACAACTAGTACAAATAAAAAAAATTATAATATATATAAATTTTCTTTGCTTAATTACCGACAATTCTTTGTTACAGCTGTTCTTCACTTCGAAAACATCTCTTTGAAAGTCCAATGCCAGCAGAAGTGAAAACACAACATATAGTCAAAAAAATATGTTAATTTGTAGGACTTCAAATCTAATAGCAAACTGTTCATAGAAGAACCCCTTAGTCAACTTGTAACTAGTTAAGCCTACCAAAATTTGACAATGTGTTTTATATTATGTGCGTTAATATACCTTTCATATTTGTTCTTTTGTATAAGCAGAAGCCACTAACTAGAGTATCAAATCTTAAGGGCCACTAAGATATGAAATTTGTGGATTTGAAGCCTTGGTAGCACCATCTCTTCCGTTGTGCGAATAGTATATTCTCCTTTATAGAAGCTACAAATAAGGCTAGCTCTTGACTGATTGACTCCATTTGTCACCTCAGCTAGTTCAGCTGCAGCAATGTCAACACCATCAAGTAATATCTCACCTAAACTAGCATCATAAGATCTTGCACGAAAAGAAATCATAATTGATTGCTCTTGATAGTATATATAGGCAGCCTTTGATTATCGAAAGCCCAATTGTTGTAAAAGGGAAGATAATGGCATTGCCAAGATTGCGATATTAACCATCCTACACAAAAGTAAACATAGTATTTAAAATTTATATAATTACCTCAAGCTATTATATTTATAGGATGCAATTGCAATAGTATAGATAAAAGAGAACAAACTTGGATTAAAATGAACCAAAGCACTATAGTTATAAGTGATAATAATATAGTTATCATGCCGCTACGCAGCTCATTTGGGACATCTGCATGAAAAAATAAATTCTAAATATACTTGCCTATAAATTTTTGCTTGCATTATTCTATAATCAAACCAACCCAGACTTGGAATAGGCAGAAAAGTGCCACAAGAAACTAGATTTCCTGTATAAAATACAAGAACAAGTTGAGAATAGATGTAAATATTGTAATTTGCAAGCTGCAAGAAACACATGATATGTATTTGTGTGCACTCAAGTTCCTTTTGATCATACACTATAACCATAAGCAACTACAAGCAAAGAAATAACAGTGACAATATATGCATAGATGAGGCAGTCATCACTACTGTGAAGAGAAGTATCACCAAAAAGAGGGAAAAACATGCTGCCAATCATTCTTGAACCCATTTTGCTACCATTCCATCTGTTTATAGTTCCAAATGAAAGTGAGTTAACTACTACAGTATTGAACCACTAAACCACAAGAAGTGTTGGCATGTTTTTTGTCCATCATAACAGCATATCAGGAAATTCTGCTATGCCTGAGTCCATGCTGGAGAACGTTGGATTGCTCTTCTCTTCTGTCTCCTCCTCTCTTGTCAAAAACAAAAGGAAAAAGGCAAGGAAAAAGTCTTTACATGAAATTATGAAAAAAAAATACAGAAGGCAGTCCAGACAGTCCAACTCCTAATTCCAAACTTTTTGAGAAGAAATACATTATTAAAAACCCAAAATGGGAGGAATTTCTCAAAGTTCGGGACAAAAAAGACTGTAAAGGAAAGGAGAGAAAGCTACTGAATTGTATCCTTTTAATATCCTTTATATTTCATTTTTTTAATTATGAATATAATTACTTCGAATGTTAGAGGTCTTAATTCTCCTAAGAGGAAATTAGACCTTACAAATTTACTGTTTTCCCATAAACCATCTTTAGTTGGCATTTTAGAGCACAAACTGTCAGATAAAAATATTGATTTGTTTAGGATCAGTAACCTTAATAATTGGCAACTCATTCATAATAACTCAATGGGGGGGAAATGGTAGGATCTTTGTTCTTTGGGATCCAACCATTTGGGACCTTTGTAACTTCTCCCTTAATCTACAATATATTCATTGCAACTTTAAAATTAAAGGGGGCTTACAAATATTTGTCTCTTTTATTTATGCATCCAATTCTGAAAATGAAAGAATTCAGCTCTGGAATTTCCTTATTCAACTTAATACAATCATTTCTCTCCCATGGGTTATAATGGGAGGCTTTAATACCATTACTAAAATTCATGAAAAAAGAGGAGGAATTCCAGTCCCATTAAAAAAACTTGAATTTTTCTCTAATTTTCTTATTAAAACTGGTTTGATTGAGCCTGCCATCAAGGGTAATAAATTCACTTGGAAATCAGGTGAATATAGAAACATTCACTATTAACTTGATAGAATCCTTGTTAATAAATCTTTCATTAATCATTTTACTGACTTTAACTGTTATACCTTACCCCAATATATCAGTGATCATACCCCCATTCAACTTACTCTATCTCAAAACTTTACATCCAGAAATAATTTTCCTTTTAGATTTAAGAATGGATGGGTCTATGACCCAGAATATAAAAGGGTTATTCAAAACAATTTTCTTATCCCATCAAATGGTACTGCTCAATTTAAATTCAGAAAATTTCTTCACCTTACTAAAAATAATCTTAAAGCTTGGAATTATTCCAAAAATAAAAGTAATAATGAAATTAATCAAATTGGAGAGGACTGTGTTAAATTACAAGATAGTATCGATAAAGACAGCACAGATAAAACCAAAATTAAAGAATTCTATCAATTACAGAAAACTCTTTCCAATTCACTCCATGTTGAAGCGGCCAACATAAGGCAGAAAGCCAAAGTAAATTGGCTTACTCAAGGGGATTTGCGTACAAAATTTTTTTATGCTAAAATGTCTGGTAGGAAATATCATAACAATATAGGTAAATTAATTAATAGTAACGGTAAGATTATTAATGACGCCTCTTCATTTGAAAAAGAAGCTATTCTATATTTCTCTGATCTATTTTATACTGAGGGGAATTCTTGCAATTTTCCAACCATTTGCCCTAAATATATCCTTCACTCTAGTAGTGAGGATATCCTCCTTGCACCTATTTGTCTTGAGGATATAAAAAAATTGTTTTTTCTACCAAGGATGATAAAAGCCCTGGACCTGATAGGTTTGCGGCTAAATTTTATAAAACCCACTGGGATGATATAAAAAACATGCTCCTTGAGGTTGTCAAAGAATTTTTCTCAACTGGTAGGCTATTAAAAAGCATAAATCATACATTTATAACTCTGGTTCCTAAAACCAAAATTCCTTCATGTCTGGGAGAGTACAGACCAATTGGATGCTGCAATTTCTTATACAAAATTATTGCCTCTATACTTAGTAGCAGAATTAAATGGTTTTTAAAATTTCTCATTTCAAAAAACCAATGTGCATTTATGCTTGACAGGCTTATTGTTGAAAATACCCTTTTATCTCATGAACTTTTAAAGGACTTTAACCAGGCTGGTAAAAATAAAATGTGTCTCAAATTTGACTTGCACAAAGCATTTGACAAAATAAACCGAAACTTTATTATACACATGATGGGTCAACTAGGCTTTAATGAAAAATTATGTAAATTAGTCAAGGAATGTATCTGTAATGTATCTTATTCCATTCTTATAATGGCTCACCTTTTGGATTCCTTCACAGCAATAGGGGAATTAGATAAGAAGACCCTCTATCTCCTTATTTATTTACAATTTCTATGGAATATTTTACTTTACAAATGGATATGGAACTGTTGTGTAAAAACATAAAACCTATTAACTCAATTATTCCTTGCATCTCTCACCTTTTATATGCTGATGATTTACTAATTTTTCTAAATGCAGATATTTTTTCTGCAGCTACCATTAAATTTTTTTTGACAACCTCAGAAATCAAGCTGGTCTTCAAATTAATGAAAATAAAACCAAAATCATTTTTGTTTGCACAAAAAATGGACAAACACCTCCAAGTCGTATTATTTAGTTGATTATATGTAATTTTCAATGATTTTAGATGAGTATGTAAATATGAGAAAAGTAGGGGCTGAAATGTAAAAGACACACAGATTTATAGTGGTTCGGCCAGTATGTGCCTACGTCCACTTTATATGTTATTATCTTCTTTCTTTCAGGTTACAAGTACAATGCGTTGTATACAAGTGTATGAAAGTAGTTTGAAAGTTCCTTCCTTGCTTGAGCTCTCAAACTTGTCTGCCATTGTTGTACCCCTGCACCTCTATTTATAGAGTGCGGTAGGGGGCAGGGGTCTTGGAAGTATATAGCTGCTGGTGGGCCCGGGCTGAAGCAATCTGGCCTGGTAGCATTCTGGTTCGGCGAGCCTTTTATTCGGTGTGGAGCTTGGACCGGTGATGGAGTGGGATGGTGGATCATTCGGTGGTGAGGTTTGCAGTTGGTCCGGTGGTGCTATGTGGTCCGGTGGTAGTGTGGAGATGGAGTTTGGACCGGTGTTGGTTCTCGTCCGGTAGTGGAGGAGAAGCTTTGGTTCGGCTGAGGGGTGGTCCGGTAGTGGTACCTCATCATCTGGTTCGGTGGTGTGGAGGCGAGGCTATGGTTCGGCATGGTTTCATTCGGTAGTTGGGCCTTGGTTCGGACCGGCATGGAGATGTGGGGGGTTGGTCCGGTGGCCTTCGTGCCGAATGGAACTGCTGCCAAGGGGATGTTGGATGGGCTTTAGCACTTGAGTACATGGAGATGCCGAATGAACCTCGCATGGGGATGCCGAATGGAACTTTGGACATGATGTTGAATGAACTCCTTACTGGGTGGAATGGGGGTTGCCAGCCCGGGTGAAATTTACGCTTCTCGGTCTCGAGACCTTCTGCGTGAGAATTCGCCCAACATTTGCCCCCCAAAGTGGGGCACGTGCTTGCATGTGTCGCGCTTTGTTTCCCTGCGGCAAGAAGGCGTGTTTTGTAATGCCATGGGCTGGATGTTCATATCCTGTTGATGTCCTGCAAAGGAATTTACAGTTTTAGTGTGATTTCAAATAACGACCGTTCGTGATCGGAATATTTGAGATGAAGTGAACCGTATCGCTCGGGACGAGCAAGTGTGCCCCGAAGGGGCTTAGCATTGTCGATGCCAGGTTCACGTTAGAGTGGGTCCCTGGGTCGTTTGCCAAGGTAGTTTATCGCCAGCTCAGAGCATGCCTAGGGATCGTTCGCGACCCCGTACATGTGTAAGTAGCTTAGCCATTTCATAATAATTATCAAATATCCATATGACCGATGGGCTTAAAAAGGCGTGTCAAAGTGTAAATTCCCACGACGATAGGGTTAATAACCATTCAGAGCGTGCCTATGGACCATTCGTGGTCGCATACACGTGTAAACGATTAATCCATGTTAGTGAGAGTTTTACGACTTATTCACCGTTATCATAATCTTATTTTATTAGTTAGCTCTGGAGTTCGGTACTTATCTGCATGAGGCACTCTGCATGCCCCCTGTTTCTGGTCTTGGACGGTAGAGAGAGAGTTCCATTCAGTTCTTGGTTGGTCCGGCTATTCTCATTCGGCTTATGGTGGTCCGGTATTATTGGTCCGGTTGGGCAAAATGTTTGGTTCGGTGGTTGTGAATTCGCCTATATATAGAGGCCGTACCCCCTTGTTTTTCTTTACCGAACGAGTAGAGCCGAACCATATTGAGCACCGAACCAGTTAAGTACCGGATCAAACAAATACCGAATCGATCAAGCGCCGGACCAATCTAGTACCGAACCAGGTATGTTCCCTTTTGCCGAATACATACGAAAGTTGTCATTTTACCGAATGGGACTATGGCCTTGGGGCCGAACGAGATGGGAACCGAAGGAGATGGTAACCGAATGAGATGGAAACCGAATGAGATGGAAACCGAATGAGATGGAAACCGAATGAGATGGAAACCGAATGAACTGGGAACCGAATGAACTTGTGAACTTGAAAACTTTAGTTTGCGAATGAAATCCCACACTTGCACGCATTTGTTTGTTTACTTTTCTATGTTCCTTGTCCTAATGCCTTGCTTTCCTTGTGTTGCAGAAAATGTCTCGCAAAGCGGAAACACGATCAGACAGAAAAAAGTCTCGAGGCACAGGAGAACCTTCTTCTTCCTTGCCCCCAGTCCAACCAGGATCCGGGCAACATCGACCTATCCCGAGGTCTCTAGTGGATGGATATGGTCCACAGGAACTTTTAATCTCTCCTCCGGATTGCTTTCCCAGCTCCCTAAAGGAGGAGCAACTTGACGTCATATCCCGTTCCTTTGGGATAGATAGGGCCCTTATGCTGCTGCCGGGAGATGGAGTGATGCCATATAATCCTCCCGAGGGCTACTTCGCTTTTAGCAGATACCATTGTATGTGCGGTGCTATCCCCCCCATCAACGCTTGGATAATTAGCTTCACCACATATTTGAAGGTGGCTCCCTTCCAGCTTCAGCCTAATTCTTATGCCATCCTGGTGAGCCTTTTTGTTATCTTCCAGAGGAGGTACGGGCGTCCTCCTTCTAACCGGGAAATCCGATACTTGTACAACCTGAGAGGCTATAAGAAGGGGTCTCCGTACATTAGCCTGGAGGCGGCCGTACCCTTCAAACCAGTTCTGGACTTGTATTCCAAGTTCACCATGTTCAAGAAGGAGTGGTTCTTCGTCAAGGACGATGCTGTTTCTTTCCGCCTTTTCACTTCCGGCTGTAAGATTGATTTCATTTATATTTTTCATGTGTTTTGACTGTAGTGTTTTTTCTGACATTCTTCTATTTCTGGCTAGCGACAGGTGGTATTGCAGTCGTGGAGGACGATTCCTTAGTGCGAATGGCTGCTGAACTAAAGGCTATTCCGGCACGGGACCGGTCGGCCTCTTTCTTGATCAGGAACGCAACCCTCTTGGAGTATAATTTGATCTTACCGCGCCAGTCCGTGGTTAAGCAAAGGGATACGGCTGAGGAGAGGGCTGCTAAAGCTAAGGAGGGGGCTACGGTAAAGAGCGGTAAGAGGGAGCCTTTCGCAGCACGTCCTGCGGTTGGGGGGAAGAAACTGAAGAAGTCCGATGGCCCTTCTCCAAGTACTTGCCCGACTGTCCCGGAGGAGGAAGGTGTGGAAGAGGAGGAAGGAGGCGAAGTTGGAGAAGGGTCGGAGGGTGGAGGAGATGGCGACGGTCAAGGTGGTAGTGGTGTTGCCGCTCTAACCTCTGAGCAAGACCTCGAACTGGATGAGGCTCTCCGTCGGGCCTTCGGGGAGTCGGAGGGAGAGTCGGAAACGGAGAAGGAAAAGGAGAAAGAAACGGAGAAGGCAAAGGAAACCGGCAAAGCTGTGGCTTCAGCCAGGGTGACTCCGGCGACGCAAGGTGAACTTTTGTCTTCTGCCGATTCCATTTTCGATAGGGACTTAGAAATTTTTTACGGTTCACTTCCGTCCTGGAATGAGATCCAGGACTTATTGCAGTTTCCCACTCCTCCGCCGGGTTTGTATAATAGATGTGTCTCCTCACTTTTCTTTCTTTTTAACTTAGCACATTTTTTGAATTGCGGATTATTGTATGTTCGTAACACTTGTCCTTTATTTCAGGGGCAGGCCCGGCAGTTAAAACGTCGGATGTTCGACATCGTCTTGAACAATTTAAGTCGAGGAGAGCTTCTGCGAAACCTTCTACTGATCGCCCTGGGGACGTAGTCAAGTACCGCCCTCTTCTTGGGGTCATCGAAGAGGGCATTCAGAAAAGGAAGCGGAGCCGTTCCTTATTTGAGTCTTCTTCTGCTTCGCAGCTTCCTACTCCGCCTCCCCTTACTCAGCCTCCTCGTGATACTACGGAGGAGAGCACGGAGCCCTGCCCCCCTCCTCCTCCTTCCAAGAGTTCTACTGTCATTCATATAAGGCGTCCCGATGTGCCTCGCCCCGTGCCTCGTGACCCTTTTGCCGGTCATCCTGATTTAGACCCAAGTTTTCGGGACATTTCATTCGATGAGACCACGGGCGAGCACCTACTTCCCCGCAACCCCATGGTAAGAGTGTTGGACGAGGCCAAATCTTTAGATCTTGATTTACTTACTACACGGGTAGTCACCATGGGGGATGAGGCCAAGGCTAATATTGACCGGGTGGCCGTAGAGACCAAGAAGTTAATGGAGCATCATGCTAAGTTGGTCAAGGCCGGGGAAGAGATCGGGAGTGCTAACATTCGGTTGAGGTTAAAGGTTGCCGATCAGGCCAAGCAACTCGCCGACCAAGCCATCCAGATTTCCCAGCATGAGGAAGCCTCCAAGCGTCTGAAAGAGACCATGGAGAAGGCCAGTAGGGCGGAATTACGGAAGATGGAGGTCGCTTGCAGGGAACGGATTAACATAGCTATCGCAACGGTGGATGAGGTTCGAAATGCGGATCTCGAGCGGGTGGAGGAGTTGTCAGGGAGGCTCGAGGCTGCGGAGATGGCTCAGGCCGAGTTGAAGGAGGAGATGGAGGAGATGAGGAGGTCCCTCAAGTTGAAGGAAGAGGAAATGAGGAGGTCACTCCAGGCTGACTGCTTGAGATACCAATCAGAGAGGGACGTTGCCATCACCAAGTTGCAAGCTTCCGAGGCCCGGGTGAGGGAGTTTGAGGAAAACGAGGGGATGATGGATGAGATGTTGCAGGATATGTACTTCCACACTTGGAAGGAGGGCGGCTTGTCTTGGATGGACGATTACCCTCGGGTCATGGCCAAGGTGTATCTCCAGGCTTTAGAGGAGGCCAGGGTGAATGCGGGTAAGGAAGGCGGAGAGGCTTTCAACTTGAGTGCGGTCACTGCTCAGTTCTCAAAGGAGGAGCAAGCGGCGGTGAAGGAGGGGATGCGGCTACTCGCTGCAAAGGAAGCGGGCGTGCAGTTGGATGATGAGGATCAAGCGGCGGATGCTGGTGAGTTATTCTTTTCCCTTTCTTTTCTTTTCGTGTTTTCATAACTTGATCGTTCGTTTAATGAATTCCTCTTCTGATCTGGACAGGTGGGACTTCAGATCCACATGCTGGGGGCTCCGATCCTGCGGCTAAGTAGGCTGGGGGAGTTGGTGATGGAGTGTGGATGCATCTGCCATCTTTTTGTTTCTTTTTTATCACTGTTCATGTTAGTCTTTGATATGCAACTGTAATAAAATTATTTGCAAAGAATAACTTCGTGTGATCTTATAATATAAGCTGATTTTGTCATGTTTAAATGTTGTTGCTATCTTTATGTGCTGTGTGAGAAGTATAATTATGTATATGCCTGTGATTCCACTTGTGTTTGATGTTAAGTTTTTGCTTGAAATATAATTTCACGTTTTGCAATGTCAGTGTATGAATAAGTTATAGTTACGCATTTATGTACAAGAGAAGAGAGTACCGCCCTTTATGTTTTATTCGCAGGCGTTAGCTTTGAGTGTCTTGTGTAACTGTTCACGGGTATAGCCGAGCGCCCTGCTACCCAGCACGCAGGCTTAGAGCCTCATGAGTGAATGCTTCCTATTTGGTTTCCTGTACTTTAGAGTTTGTTATACAGGATAGGAGAAAAATATTTAAATGGAATGGAAATATAGTAAAAGTAAAACTTCCAGTCACGGAAGGCCGTCGATGTGCTTAAGTTCGTGGCAAACGGGTTTTGTAGTCACTTTCCCTAGCTGTGGGTCTTGGAGACATTTGTCACCCATCTTACGCCTCCGCGGGGAGTTTTCTTTTTTACCACAGCCGCACTTAAGACACATCGGAGCCGAGATCGCGCACGGTAACTACCCGAACCATTATGGTCCGTAATCGTGGGTATTATTCGATTTACCGTGGCCGGCTAGCGTGGGTGCCGTTGGCCGTGAACTACCCCTGGCTGGCCACACCTTATGTTGGGGCTTAAAGTAGGTTCACAGTTACCGACGAGCCGAACGCCGTAATGAGCTGCCATCGGCTATAGTCGGCCTTTATGATGACTTATAATCGGCTCATTACAGTTGGCTTTGAGGGCAGGCGCGCAATGAGTTAACCCGCAGCAGAGGGATGCTGGGGCAAAAGAGTCTCATTGGCGAGTGCATAGAATCGTAGCGTACCTGTTGGGCCTAGTCCAGATGAGGCCGCGGTGCGTCTTGAGTGGAGATGCCATAGAATTTTGTTCAACAGAAAGGGATAACGCTTAACAAGTAGCCAAGACATAAAGGAACAAGTTAAAAAGAGATAAGATTTTTTTAAAGTGGTTCGGCACGAAAATGCCTACGTCCACTGATTCTCTTTGTTAATTCACTTCATATGGGCAGTACAAGTTAAGAAAAGTATCGACGGAGGTGTCGGATGTTCCATGCCCTCTGGAACACCTCTCCGTCCACTGTTGACAAAATGTAAGCTCCGTTGTGGAGATCTTTGTGAATTACATATGGTCCGTCCCAGATGGGGTCCAGTGCCCCGGGGCGCGGAAAGATTCGCCTGAGGACAAGATCTCCTTCTTGTAAGCTGCGATGCTTGACTTTGGAATTGTATAGTGCTGCCACTTTTTGTTTGTGAGCTGCTGCTTTGAGTGCTGCATCGTTTCTCCTTTCCTCAATCAGATCCAAAGACATGAGGAGGAGTTCTTCGTTTTCTTCTGGGTTGTAGTGGATCCTACGGTGGGAAGGCACAATAGTCTCAACTAGGAGCATTGCCTCCGATCCATATGCCAAAGAGAAAGGAGTATGTCCCGTTGATGTTCTGAAAGATGTGCGGTATGCCCATAGTGCCGTAGGAAGTTCGTCCACCCAAGCGCCTTTTGACTTTTCAAGTTTCTTCTTGATTAGGGTTTTGAGAATTTTGTTGACAGCTTCAACTTGTCCGTTTGCCTGAGGGTAAGCTACTGATGAGAAGCTTTTATGAATTCCATGCTCTTGGCACCAGTCGGCAAATTCTTCGCTGTCAAATTGGAGTCCGTTGTCTGATACGATCTTGAGGGGGACTCCATACCTGCACAGAATGTTTTTGATCAAGAAGTTGATAACTTTTGCTGAAGATATTTTATTTAAAGGTTCCGCTTCCACCCATTTGGTGAAATAATCGACTGCCACTATGGCATATTTGGCTCCGCCTCGGCCCGTTGGCAGTTCGCCAATTAAGTCAACTCCCCATACAGCAAAGGGCCAAGGGCTGGTCATTTGAGTAATTTCGTTTGTGGGTAATCGAGGGATCTTGGCGAACTTCTGACATCTGTCGCATTTCTTAACGAAGTCTAGGGCATCTTTGTTTAGTGTGGGCCAGTAATATCCATATCGGAG
This sequence comes from Allium cepa, assembly GCA_030765085.1. Lineage (NCBI taxonomy): Eukaryota > Viridiplantae > Streptophyta > Magnoliopsida > Asparagales > Amaryllidaceae > Allium > Allium cepa. Next base: position 241,010,484 of record CM060930.1, read on the forward strand.
TATCTTTCTTGCCAAAGTCTGTCCTCCAGTGTGATCTCCGCATCCTCCCTGATGGATGTTTGTTAATATTTCCTTGGCTTCCCTTCCGGCGACGCATCTTAATAGGGGGCTAGAGAAGCCACGCCGGTAGAGGATGCCTTCTTGTATTGTGTAGTAGGGAACTTTCCTCAAGATCTTCTTGGCTTCGTCACGCCTGTCGGGTAGTGTGCCATCTTGCAAATATTTCCGGATAGGAGTCATCCAGGTTCCTTCTTCGATTGCAGTTATCAGATTCGCTTGTTCGAAACTCGAGGCTAGCTGCCTTGAGATTGCTAGTGCTCCGGGAATAGTGCTGTCCTTCATACTAGCTTGCTTTGCAAGTTCATCTGCCTCTTGGTTTTCTTCTCGAGGAATGTGTTTGATTAGATAATGGTCTAATCGATCGAGCAGCGGTCTGGTTTTCTTTAGGTATGCTGTGAGCCGTTCTCCTCGAGTCTGGAATTCTCCTAGTACCTGGTTTACGATAAGCTGAGAATCACTATGAATACACAAGGAATTGATCCCAATTTCTAGGGCCAGTTCCAATCCCGCTATTACTGCTTCATATTCAGCATCGTTGTTAGTGGCCGTGAACTCCAATCTTAATGCATAGTACAACTTTCTTCCCCTGGGGGTGACGATCACAATACCTGCCCCCGAGCCTTGTTCGTTCGATGCTCCGTCTACAAAGAGGTTCCACTTGATGTTTTTTGCCACTTCGGATTGTTCCTTGCCTTCGTTGGTAGTGAATTCGGCAATGAAATCAGCCATGGCTTGTCCTTTGATAGCGGTGCGGGGATGGTAGGTGATATCATACTGACTTAGTTCGATGCACCATTTGAGGAGTCGCCCAGAAGTGTCAGGACGATGGAGCACTTGTCTTAGTGGTTGATCGGTTAGAACCCTGATGGAGTGAGACTGGAAGTAGTGTCGCAGTTTCCGTGACGCGATCAATAAACAGTATGCTAACTTCTCAAGTTTAGGATATCTGGCTTCTGCCCCCGTAAATCTCTTGCTTACAAAGTAAACCGGGCGTTGTGTGCGGTCTTCTTCTCTTACCAAGGCGGCGCTTAGAGCATGAGATGATACAGCGAGGTATAGGTATAACACTTCACCTTCATTTGGAGTTGAGAGTACTGGTGGTCTCTGAAGGTGTTCGATTAGGTTGAGGAAGGCTTTTAAGCATTCGTCGGTCCACTCGAACCTCCCTTTGTCTTTCTTGAGTGCTTCGAAGAAAGGGACACACTTGTCAGTTGCCTTGGAAATGAATCTGCCTAGGGCGGCCACCTTCCCGTTTAGGCTCTGCATTTCTTTTCGAGTGGAAGGTATCCTTATTTCTTTTAAAGCCCGGACTTGTTCAGGGTTCGCTTCGATTCCTCTGGCGTGGACGATGAATCCTAAGAATTTTCCCGATGAAACTCCGAAGGAGCACTTTAGAGGATTCAGCTTCATTCCATACCGGCGAAGTACCTGAAACATATCGTCCAGATGGCTTACATGGTCGTTGGCTTTCCTGGACTTTACCAACATGTCATCCACATATACTTCCATAGTTCGTCCTATCAGTCCTGCGAACATTTTGTTGACGAGGCGTTGATAGGTAGCTCCAGCATTTTTGAGTCCAAAAGGCATGACTTTGTAACAATATAATCCGCGGTCGGTGATGAAGCTAGTGTGGTCCTGATCGGGAGCGTGCATGGGGATCTGGTTATATCCGGAGTATGCATCCATAAAAGATAGGAGTTCGTGCCCAGCTGTGCTGTCTACGAGTTGGTCAATTCGGGGAAGTGGGAAGCAGTCTTTCGGGCAAGCGTCATTCAGATTGGAGAAGTCAATACATGTTCGCCACTTTCCATTGGCCTTTTTTACTAGCACCGGGTTAGCGATCCATTCTGGGTAGATGGCTTCCCGTATGAAGCCATTAGCAAGTAGATTTTTTACTTCCTCATCAAGGGCTGCTGATCGCTCTGCCCCCATGCTCCTCTTTTTCTGTTTTACTGGTACCTTGGTGGGATCGATGTTCAACATGTGGCATGCTATGTCTGGGGAGATTCCTGTCATATCGGCATGGGTCCACGCAAATACATCTAAGTTGTGGCGGAGGAAGTCAATGAGTTGATCCTTCAATCCCGTTTTCAGCTGAGATCCGATTTTTAATAGTCTACTTGAATCGTGCTTATCTACCGATACGAATTCCATAGCCTCTGCAGGCTCGGCGGTAGCCTCCTCCTCTTTATCCCTGGGGTCTAGTTCATTGAAGGGATCGCTTGTGTATCGAAGAGGAGGGGCTTTCTTTAGTTGCTATGCCTCCAAGCTTTTCATGCAGAGAGTAGTCTCTGCATCTTTTCCTTTACTCTTTCTGCGGTTATTGCGAAGTTCAGTTACGTAGCAGTCTCGGGCAGCATCTTGATCTCCTTCTACTTCTCCTACTCCGTTGTCTGTTGGAAATTTCATTTTCAGGCACCAGGGGGCTAATACAATCTGAAAGTCAGACAAGGCTGGTCTTCCCAAGAAAGCGTTGTAAGCCGAGTGGTTTTCTATTAATACGAACGTTTGTTTTCGCACAACGGAGCGGGGATGACTTCCTATTTCGACGAAGAGGTCAAGTTGCCCGAGAGGCATCTTTGCATCTCCAGTGAAACCGTGCAGTGGTTTGTCACAGGGGGATACATCCTTCATTGATAACTTCATTTTTTCGAAAGCATGTTTGAACAGGATATTAACGGAGCTTCCCGTGTCTATTATAATCCGAAAAACTTTAGCTGGACCAAACCAGGCAGAGATGACCATGGGATCCATATGTGGGTACTGTCTTCCTTCCAAATCATGCCTACTGAATACAATGTCATTGTTTTCTTTTCGTTTCGGGTGGCGCTCCTCCGTAATGGAGTTAACATATCCTTCGGCATTTCTAAGCGACTTGCCGTACCTTTCCATCTCTGCCCAACTTCTGTCGGCGATGTGTGGTCCTCCTGAGATGGTAAGGACCACTATCTTCTCTTGACTAGAGCCACTGGTGTTGTGATTGTTGCGATTCCCTCCGCCTACTTCTGGGAGGGGTTGCTTTGAGTTCTCATTGGCAGGAGTTGGAGTCCTATTCTGACCTTTCACATAACGTTCCAGTCTTCTTCTTCTAATGTGTTCTTCGATCAAGTCCCGAAGATGGTGGCATTCATTGGTGTCATGTCCGTGGGATTCGTGGAAGCGACAGAACTTTCCGGACTTGAGTGCGTTATCTGATTCTTTCTTGTGCGGGGGGCGCTTGTATCCGAGTTCGCCCTGAGTGGCTAGGTAGATGTTTTCGATTGTTTCATTCAAAGGAGTGTAGGAGTCAAATCTTGGCCCTGGTCGATATTGGCGCTTCTCAACCTTTCTGCCCCCAGCATTGTCTCTAGATTCATTTCTTCGAACGTCCTTAGCTGCAGTGGGAACCTTGTCCTGAACTATCTTGCCTTGTTGCCCTGACTGCCTCTCAGTAGCAGCGTCTTCAAGTCTCATATACTTTCCAGCTTTATGGAAGAAATCAGGCAAGGTAGCTGGTTTTTCCTTAGTTAATCTTCTGGCAAACTTGGTGTCTGGATGTACACCACTACAGAGGGCCATCAGAGTGAGTTTTTCATCGGCATCTTGAACTGCTGCCGCTGCGGCGTTGAACCGTGTTAGATATTGTTGCAGCGTCTCTCCGGATTTCTGTTTGACATTGGATAGAGAATAAGCATCCTTGCGTTGTTCCACATGGATGCGGAACTGGCTAATAAACCTTTCTTTTAACATCTCCCATGAGCTGATGGATCCTTGGGGTAGATGGCAGAACCAGGAGGTAGCTAGATCTGATAGGAATAGCGGAAAGCATTTACATAATACTCCTTCTGTTGCTCCACTCATGAGCATATGCTGGGTGTATCTCTGCAGGTGTATGATGGGGTCGGAAGTTCCTTTGTAAGGTTCCATGGTTGGCATTTTCCATTCTCGGGGAGTGATGGCAGTTTCGATATTTCGGGTAAAGGGACTGGTGACCCTAGCGCCTATTACCCGGTCCCCTTGCTCCCGTTGGACACATTCTCTGAATAATCGTGCCATTCGTTCGTCAGAACTTGGAGCGGACAAAAATGAGCTCGGTTCTTCCCTGCGGGATCTAGCTCGTCCAGATGCCCTGTAGGGATGGTACAGTCTATCACCTCTAGCATTATCCAGTGGTTGTCTTTGGCTGCTTTGATGCACGCTAGGACCAGCTACAGTTGCCCCCTGCCTTGATCTTCCCCTGTGGGGTTCTGTTTCGAGCACATCCATGGGGTCAACTTCGGGCTGGGTTCTAGCTCGGCTCCGTTCAGCGGGGTTTCTATGATTAGGTGGCATGACTGGCTCAGCTACATCCGACCCTCGCCTGGTGCCTCCCCCGCTAGGTTCGGTTCCAAGGGCTTCCTCGAGTCGGAATTCGGGCTGAGTCCGGGCGCGGCCCATATCATCGTTTTTCCTATTGGTAGCTTGTTCGAAGAGTGAAGACCTTTGTTGCCTCCGGGATCCTCCGGATTGGGATTCACCCCATGATTCAGTGTTGCGGTTGGACTCTTCAGCATCCCCTAAGCGTGTCATGAGTTGGTCCACCAAAGTTTCTTGTTGGGATGTGAAGCGGTTAGTTACTTCAGCCACAACCCTGTCCAGATCTGCCCTAGTGATTGGTTGTTCCGTTGCGGGACCAGTTGGATTTTCCTGATTTTCATCTGGTACTGCTGTTGAAGTGGGCTGATCCGTGATTGCTGGATCTGGAAGGCTGCTAGTTGCGATGTTCTTTCCTTTGTTAACATCCCTTCTCTGTTTGGAAGGCATGATTTCTAAGCAACGAGTGATGTCGTTAGGAAAAAGGTTGAGTGGGAGAAGATGAAGCTTGAGTTCAACTCTCAATGAAAGCACCAAAAATGTTTGCACAAAAAATGGACAAACACCTCCAAGTCGTATTATTTAGTTGATTATATGTAATTTTCAATGATTTTAGATGAGTATGTAAATATGAGAAAAGTAGGGGCTGAAATGTAAAAGACACACAGATTTATAGTGGTTCGGCCAGTATGTGCCTACGTCCACTTTATATGTTATTATCTTCTTTCTTTCAGGTTACAAGTACAATGCGTTGTATACAAGTGTATGAAAGTAGTTTGAAAGTTCCTTCCTTGCTTGAGCTCTCAAACTTGTCTGCCATTGTTGTACCCCTGCCCCTCTATTTATAGAGTGCGGTAGGGGGCAGGGGTCTTGGAAGTATATAGCTGCTGGTGGGCCCGGGCTGAAGCAATCTGGCCTGGTAGCATTCTGGTTCGGCGAGCCTTTTATTCGGTGTGGAGCTTGGACCGGTGATGGAGTGGGATGGTGGATCATTCGGTGGTGAGGTTTGCAGTTGGTCCGGTGGTGCTATGTGGTCCGGTGGTAGTGTGGAGATGGAGTTTGGACCGGTGTTGGTTCTCGTCCGGTAGTGGAGGAGAAGCTTTGGTTCGGCTGAGGGGTGGTCCGGTAGTGGTACCTCATCATCTGGTTCGGTGGTGTGGAGGCGAGGCTATGGTTCGGCATGGTTTCATTCGGTAGTTGGGCCTTGGTTCGGACCGGCATGGAGATGTGGGGGGTTGGTCCGGTGGCCTTCGTGCCGAATGGAACTGCTGCCAAGGGGATGTTGGATGGGCTTTAGCACTTGAGTACATGGAGATGCCGAATGAACCTCGCATGGGGATGCCGAATGGAACTTTGGACATGAGTGTTGAATGAACTCCTTACTGGGTGGAATGGGGGTTGCCAGCCCGGGTGAAATTTACGCTTCTCGGTCTCGAGACCTTCTGGGTGAGAATTCGCCCAACAATTTTTAGCAAAAACTGTAGGAACAAGAAGGATATCCTCAACATTCTAAAATTCCAACAAAATGAACTTCCTGTCAGATATTTGGGCCTACCCATCACTAACAATCAAATCAAGGAAAGAGATTGTGCCAAGCTCTATCAAACCATTCAAAATAAAATTAACAACTGGTCAGCCAAATTGCTATCTATAGCAGGAAGAGTAGAGCTTGTTCATACAGTCATCACTGCTGTCATAATGTACTGGGTGCAATCTCACAATATACCAGCAAAAACATTAGAGAAAATTGAAAAACATGTGCCAACTTCATATGGAATGGAAAATTCCATAAAATATCTTGGAACAACATTACAAAAACCAAAGAAGCTGGGGGATTGGGAATCAGAAATTTTTCAGACATTCATGAAGCAGGCAAATTCAAACTTTTTTGGAAATTCATTGAAAGCAAATCATTATGGGCTGAATGGATGTGGTCCAAATATGTCAAAGACAAAAATTTCTGGTCCATACCCATCAAAAGCCATTATTCTTATGTTTGGAAGAATATTCTTAATTGTGGAGAAACTGGAGCCAAGCTTATAGAGCGAAATTTTAAAGATGGTAAATGCACTAGCCTATGGTTTGACCCTTGGATTAATCGAAACTCTCTTATCAATTTACTAGGGTGGAATAACCTTTATTACTTTGGAAAAGTTAATGCTTCTGTTAACAATATCATTTAATACTCTTCTTGGAATACTTAAGCATTTCCTGCAACTACTATCTTCAATTCTGCAATTAATAAAATTGGGATCGACCCAAATACTGAAGAAGATACTTGGTGCTGGAAATTATCTACAAAAGGCATTAAAAATACTTGGGACTTTCTAAAAGGAGGGGAAATGGAAGTTGATTGGCATAAATCAGTTTGGAACTCTGCCAACTGTCCAAAAATGGCTTTCTGCACTTACTTTGCTTTATTAAATCGTCTTCCAACTAAAGAAAGATGCGAAAAATGGAGCAAAAATACTGGAAATTCCAATTGCCCATTCTGCAAAATTGAAATCGAAAACACTAAACATCTCTTTTTTGACTGTCCCTACTCTAGACATGTTTGGTTCATTGCCAAAAATAAGCTTAACATAAATCAACATTTGGCTCTCCAAAACATTAAAGACAGCATTCAATATTTTCAGAAAGCATACAAAGGCAAGAAAGCTGATTTCAACAAAGCAACTGTAGTGCTTACTACAGTCATTTACTTCATTTGGAAAGAGAGAAATAATAGGCTTCATAACAAAGTTGAAACAGACAGCATACAACTATGGAAAACCATTGAAATCGAATTCAACATCGTACTTCATAAATTCAGCAAAAACAGCAACATGATTCATAGTATCTTAGATAATGACAACTATGAGAACTTCGTTGAAGAATACTTACAAAATGAGAATTTTAATAAAAATTCTCATTATCTTGCTGAAGATGGTAATTTCGTGGCAAAGTCATCAGAATTCATGGATCAGAGTTCCTCTGTTGAAGGTTGCTGTCCCAGTATGCATACCAGAATCAATTCCTGCAAGGGATGTAACCATAACTTCAACTTTAATTTTAATTTTAAAAGTTCCTTAAATAAAAATCTTTACTCCTATTTACCTGATATGCATAGGAATAGCCGTCCATCCAATTCTGAGCCTCTGCTTCCTACAGACTGTCAACTATGAAACAACAGCACCATTATATACGATGCTACTGTACACAGTAAAAAATCCACTAATACTCTCAAGCACTTATCTGATTCGACTTAATTCAATATTGCTAGCAAGGCTACTGCAGTCAATCCCCTAAATAACCAGATCTCAACCTGTCAGGGAAGTAACAAGGCACTTAATACTGTTAATAGTACGATTAGTAAATAATTATGCACTAATGAAAATGTTTTATTACCTGATTATAGCAAGAGGAGTCGCAATAACACTGAGGATGCCAACAAATTGTTTCTGCCCAATATCGAGCAAAGATTAGGAAATTCATACTACATCAGCAAGCTCAACGATCGAATCTATCACTTATCTGATTGTGAAAGAGGTGAGAGCAGCAACTCTCATGCCGAAGCATGCCTCAAATTCTCAAGGTCTGATCCAAAGGAGGCTTTAGCCTCGATTCTCACCACACCATCAGATCTGAAATCTGGGGGCAATCATACTAACAAGGAGGCTAACTATTATGATACTAAGACCAAAACAACTCGATATGGTCATTTTAGCTTAGATCTGGAAACCTTCAGACTTCGCGCTAAAGATATTATGGAGTGGAGACCGCCTTAAGCTAAGCGGATCCGTTAATGATGGAAGACATTGGAGTTTAGGAGGAGATTTGGATGAAAGCCTCTCCTTTTTGGGAGAGAAGAGATTAGATCTACGAATCGCCTTCCACCATTTTCGAACTTTGGGGTGTTTTAATTTGTGTTAGTGTTTTGTCGGCAACCCTAGTTAGGGTTTGCGATTTGTATTTTGCTTTCGGGTGGCAGAGTGTTTTCTACCCGTCCTTTATTATCTTGGGCTGGGCCCTGTTTAATTTTTTTCAAAAAAAACCGACATAGTTTAACTCACTTTTCCTGCTACACACTGGTAATTTGTATCGTCAGATGGTTGTAGTTATACGATTTCCTTTGTGTTTTGTTGATTTAATATACATTTTGAGAATTCCTTTTTATAAAAAAACGTTTCAAGCTAATAATATGGCTTTTCAAGTTTAATAGTCCACGGCTAATCCATTTGACGCTTTCTGTTGCACTAGCGGACAAATTTAAATACAAGGGTTTGTTATGTATGTTCAAAATCAATGATGCAGAATGCTTCAAACTACTAGACTACTTAGAAGTAGCTCTTTATGAGTATAAACTATAGCTTACAAAAAGGTTCTCACATAACCATATGCAAGCTAGATGAAGGTGTTAACAACCATGTCCAACAAAGGTAAGGCACTTGAATACGTAAATAAATTTTCTTTGATTGAAATCGTAACAAATATAACTAACATTGATTTTCTATATATGAAAAACCATGTGGAAATGAACTTAATATAGACATAGATGACAGTTACAAAAAAAGCAAGCATTTGTGATCTACTTGCAATTAAACATAATTATGAGTCATTCTTCTTTAAGAAAAAAATTAACCACTTTCAATACTAAAAATGGCATTTTGGAAAAACCATGTGACAAACAATTTGCACCATTGTTGAAGTCAAGTTGAATATAAAAAAACATAAGTAGTTCAAAAGGAGAAACCATAGTAAATTCTTTTTGTCAAAATTTATATGGGTTAACATTTCATTTGAACCAATAAATATCATAAAGGGAATTTTTTTTAATGTGCTGTTGCATTGCAGCAGCAGCCTACTTACAACTGTCTGGTGCTACTGCACTGCAGCAATCTACTGTTGCCTTAATGGCAACATATTTTTTTGTTTTTATTATTTTGAACCTTCACACACATGCATAAATCTTCTTCGCTTTTTGTCCATTATTCAAATAGATATACTACTCATTTTATATGTAGGGAGCACTTGTAAATCGAAAGCATTGAAAGAACAAGACAAGTTTCTCATGCGACAATTTCATATCTCGTATGTCAATTTGCACTCTGACAATTATATACAACTACTACAGTGGTAAATTTTATTTTTATTTTAAATGTACGCGACATGTTTGATAAGTAATTGAAATTCTTCGGTCTACATTATACCCCACTATATTATCTTTATATTTGTTGGAGAAAAGAAAGGGATCTTTGGTCTATTCTTCAAAAGCTTCTTTATTTTCACTTTTATTCTCTCCACTTTTGATATGTTGAAAAGGAGAGGAATATGGTGTTACTTTTATTCTAAAAATTTATGCATTTTCTTTTGACTAAACAGTCGTTCTAAATAAAGCATATGACAACTAAAGATTTCTTTTGTGCGCTATATATGCACTATTTTGGTATAAGTCAGTTTTTGTTCTACTATGGTTTCATGTATATGAAACATTACTAACTTTAATTACAATATACGTTGATTTATAAACAAAAATAGAGAATGAGGTTGTTACATATTTATAAATTGGAATATCACAACTAAAAGTTTACTGGCTATACTCGCAAAAATATTATATTTGTTCATGACAGACCACTCTGTACCGTGCAATTAAGTATTATCATTTCATATGTAGTTTCCTTTCTTTTTAAAAAATAAAAGCTCACTTTTAAAGTCATAACCCATATTTATTTTTAAATATTCATTCAAATTTGTATACAATAATTGTTTGCACCAAAATTGGTCACAACACTCTTCGGAAGTTTTGGGAGAGATAATGATGAAGTATATAAATTAAAAATGAGGATTATCTAACAAAAACTCCAATCTACAGGAAAGTAAATGCACAGACAAGCAATTTAGAGTGGTTCGGCGTGTTGCCTACGTCCACTATGAAGTTTTTTGCAACTTTATTGATTCTCTTTCAACGATTACAAGTGGTTACAGCAATCAACGGCAAGTTACAACTGGAAATTCGAAATCAACAGCAGTAGAATGATGGAGATCTCGATCCGGCAGAGTCCGGGCGCTTGAGAGTCCAAAGATCCTTTTTCTGTAGGCTCTGGGGCTCTATTTACAGGCGTAAAAGGCTGAGACTTCGCTCAAACTTCGGTAGATTCGCTCTGGTACGTGAGGGGGCCCACACGACCAATTCCAGAAAGTTTCGAGTCGATCTGTGATCGATACGAAATCATTTCGTATCGATCAAGATGATGTCCAATCGAGCTGAAATTTGGTGTGAACGTTCCTTGTCTCGTGTGCAATCTCCTGTGAAAATTTCATGGCATTTTGATCGGTAGATTTTGAGATATAATCGACATGAAATGGACATTTTCGGTGGCTGTTTGGTTCGAATCCATTACTTCGAAACGATCCCTTCGACTCGATCACCTCACATGGTCTCATGACGATGTGGCATGCATACTTCGCCTCGATCCGGTTTTTACTCCGAGTTGACTGCATCGACTCCATAAATTTTGCCTTGTTCGTATCGTGGGATGACACGTCACCGAGGTTTGTCGACTTGATGGATTCGAATAAGACCTCACTCATGGATTCGAATAGCAGTCATCGATGGACACGAACTACTAATGGTCGATGGTTACAAACAGACCTTTCCTTGATGGATATGAACCACGTAGCTTCTCAATGGATAGGAAGCCAATCGATGCGAGCTGGAGCCTTTCGATGGATACGAAGTAAGGTGACCTGATGGATACAAACAGCAGCTTCCTGATGGATACGAAGAAAGGCTTCTATGATGGATGCGAAGCAGACACTGGCCAATCGTTACGAGGCACAACACCTGTTGATGGATATGAAGTCCATCGATACGAATTCGATGGATTCGAACACTGCCAACCTGATCGATATGAACTACTATCAACTGATCGATGCGAACATGATCGATATGAACCGAGCGCACTCTTGATGGATGCGAAATCAACCATAGTGATGGATATGCAGGCTGGGCCGTTTCCTCTAGATTGAATCGATCATAACATGAGTATATAAACTTGGATTGACTTGAAATTTGGAATGTTGGCCTTTATGGCTTTGCTTGTCACGTCTTATCAATTATAGCTCAATATGGACTCGGACAAAATTCATTGATATCCATAGCAAACCTGTTTATGTTTGATATCTAGGAAGAGTAATCCTTGGTTTGTAATCAGTTCCTTGGTATCTCGGCCTTGCCAAAAGGCGGGATAACATTTGCCCCCCAAAGTACATCTTGTGGAAACATGACTTGCTTTGAAAAGCTGCAGTTTCTTTCTGAACAATCATTGTACTTTTCGTTGAAAGTTGCACCTTGTATTGCTGTAACTGACTGCTGTGTGATAGTGATTTGCTGTTTGTCGCCGTAATCGTAACGAGATGAGTATTCGATCCCCGTGAATGTTGAAAATCGAATATTAATTCGACATATATGCATATATGTTAACTTGACTCTCGTTAACATTGCGTGTTCACGAGTCATTGTCAGTTTAGTTTGTTATCGAATTTCATATCGATTCTCTCCTGAACCGATTTGAAATTCGAGTTGAAACAACGTTTGATGGTTGTTTTGGACTACCCTCTTGTATCGATCCTCTCCTGAATCGATGTAAAAGGTTGAAAGGCAGTTTTCTATATCGACGTGGCTTTTATTGATGGATACGAAATGATTGTTCGTATCGATGAGTTTTGATGGATATGAAAATAAGGTTCGTATCGATAAAGCTGCACTGTTGTGAGTTGATGGTTGTAAAATAGACATTTCGAATCGATGAAGCCTGGTGGTAATTTCGCGCCGATGAGGGAAAAGTCTGATGGATTCGAAGAGAGCATTCGCATCGATCCGTTATTTGACCGATTGCGACCGGTCATATTGACTGGGAGGCGAATTGGTCTAGTCTCTCCTTAGGCTCCATATAAATATCTTGGACTTTGGCATTTTCTCACTTTTTATTTTTCACTGTTGCTTTCTGTCTTTAACTTCGTATTGATAGATAGACCGAGAGAAAGAGCTGCGTTTGCCTTTGAATCGAATCAAACCTTCGATCCTTTGAGCATAATCATTACAATCAGGTAATTAATGGATAGAATCATGTTAAGAACGATGAAACTTGAAATCTCAACCATCCTTCTTGCTTTTACGACCGGTTTTGATGAATTTGAGATCTGGATGAGTGAGAGCAAGATTGTGAGTGGAGTATAGCCATGGAGTTGAGGCCCTTTTGAGAAGATGGAGTTGTGGAGGAACGACTCTGCCTTCAATTCCTGTCGATCTGTAATTGGTGTTTTCGAATCGATCTAGATCATATGATTTGTATCGATGTTCGTATCGATCCCGTAATGGCTAAGTGGAACGAAGTGGTTCGCATCGATCGCTCTAACGGTGATACGAAGACTAGAATGGTCATGGATGCGAAACTAAGAATTTCCGATCGATGCGAGACATACTCCTCCGATCGATACGAAACATATTGATTCGGACCTGAGCCTTTGTTATCGATCGATTCGAAATGTATCGAGTCGAATCTGATCGATACGAATGTATCTATTCGAACATGGTCGATACGAAAAATGATGCATCTCTGGCTCGATATGAATTTGAACTGCGGCGACCGATTCCAAGTTGAAATTAGACGAACTTAGAGAACTTTTGCACATTAAAACATTTGACTCCAATGAGTTTCCGCTTTGCATAATCGGACTAGACCGTAGAAATGCACATTTGGCTGCCTTTTGAAGCTCGTTGACGGAACTGTAACTTAACACAATTATAACGAACTTAAATTTGAATCGGTCGTTAGCATCCGGATGGCGTGGTTGTGACGGTCAGCGATGACGGTCATTCCAATCTGATTTTCAGGGTTTGTCGTTCACACATTTCAGTTTATTCCATAGAATTTGCTCAAGTAATGCACAGCACGGCACTGCACAACACATTCATACACTTTACACTAGGGAATGCACGGGCTCTTTATCGTCTAACGATGATTTCTCGTGAGTTAGCTAGTTATGGAAACTTCAAGTTCGCAGCCTCAAGAAACTCAGAGTTCAGTCCCTCCCGTGCTTGAAATACCATAGATTGAGGTTGAAGTTATCCGTCCAGCTCCGGATGAGTTACCTGATGCATCCTTCATTAGTAACCCATCAGATTCTGTTACGTCCAACATTTCGGAAGACATGATAGGAAGAATATGCTTAAGGCATGGTTTGTCGATGGACGACGTTTTATTGCCAACCAAATGATAGACCGCACAATCCACCAGAGGGATATACTGCATTCAATCGCCACGCGTGCGTAGCTGGGACACTCCCTCCGTTTAACCAGTATATAAGAGAAGTATTGTCGTTTCTGGGGATTGCCCCCTCTGGCGCATTTTTGGCAGTTAGGAAGTTGCTTTTATTTTTCTTTCATAGGCCATGTATAGATGCAGGCTCGGCCCCCTGCTAGTAGGAATTTTTGGAATAACTTGTACATGAATCTTCACATACAGTTGGTTGAAATGACATTTAGTTTCTTTGCTTCAACTCTCATTTATTTTGTGCTTAAGTACTTGTAGTACTTGACTTTCAGTCCAGTGCACTTATGGTGTTTTTACCTTCAAATTTTGTCTGTATTATTTGTCAAGTTTGAAAATCTTGATCACACATCGTGATTGATGAATGAGTTGAACTTTGGACATTGTAGTGATTAACACTTAAGCTTTTTGCCCTCAGTTCCGGGGAACGACATTTGTATTTGGTGGTCGATTGCACCTATTGCAACTCTTGAGCACATATCCACACTCTGGGGATTTAGGATAATCTGTGATTGATAATCTGGTTCGCGCGTTGGGAATTTGAGAGTTATCGATGTTTGTAACACAGTTCGCACTCCAGGAACTTTGACTTGGTTTTTGTACTCTAATTCACACTCTGGGAATTCAGAGTCAGCATGTATATTTCGGTTCGCACTCCGAGAACCTGGAATTGATGTTTATACTCCAACTCGCGCTCTGGGAATCTGTAGTTAGCATGTATATTCCGGTTCGCACTCCGGGAACCTGGAATAGAAATTTATACTGCAATTCATGCTCTGGGAAATTGGAGTTATCATTTATGTTTCGGTTCGCACTCCGAGAACCTAGAATTGATGTTTATACTCCAATTCACACTCTGGGAACTTGGAGTTAGCATTGATGTTTCGGATCGCACTCCGAGAACCGCGAATTGATGTTTGTACTCCAATTCAGGCTTTGGGAACTTGGAGTAAGCCGACAGATGGTTAGTCACATCTGTTTGGGCTTTTTAGGAATTCGTTCACGCTCTGGGAACGATGGATCTATCGAGATCGTGGATGGTCGGATCACATCCACCCCGAGTTAACAAGCGAGGTCGTTAGATGGACGGGTCCATCCTCCTCAAACTTGGTTAGGATACGGCTGAAGTCACTAGGCGGACTGGTCCACCGTCTCCGGAACCGCATTTATTTGTTTATACTCCAACTCGCACTCTGGGAGTTTGGAGTTAGTGTTTATACTCCGGTTCGCACTCTGGAAACCTAGAGTTGATGTTTATACTCCATTTCGCACTCTGGAAATTTGGAGTTCGGGTTTATACTCCGGTTCGCACTCTGGGAACCTAGAGTTGATGTTTATACTCCAATTCGCACTCTGGGAAAGTGGAGTTAGGGTTTATACTCTGGTTCGTACTCTGGGAACCTAGAGTTGATGTTTATATTCCAATTCGCACTCTGGGAAAGTGAAGTTAGGATTTATACTCCGATTCGCACTCTGGGAACCTAGATTTGATGATTATACTCCAATTCGCACTTTGGGAATTTGGAGTTAGTTATAGGACTGTCGTGTGTCGGCCCAGTTCAGCCTTTGATGTGATGGCTTGCCCCCGAGCTGAGGTTTCACTTAGTGAGTGGCCGGTCGTATCACAATCACTCGCTATTTGAATAAATTCTATCGTGCGATAGAACTTAGCTCTTCGTGCATCGTGATTGTTGAACGTCACATTCGGTGAATCACAGCTCTAGCTTGAAGAGATAGTAATTTATTGATGGAACAGAAAAACATGGCAAAGTCAGTGCCTTATTTCAAATTCAAACTTCAAAATGCAAAGGAAATTGCAAAGTATTCATAGACTGAATAAAGCCTGTCATGTGTAACAGTGACAAAGAACTTCGTCATTCTAGGCTCTTGACAAAGTGGGTCCGCCACTGATGGCGTTTATCACTAATATCCCGCTGGGACAGGTAGAGTCCTCCTGTCTCGGTCGATCGGGTTCATTATTTTTATTTGATGGGCCCGCTCCTCAGGCTGCGGCGCCCGCACAAATTGTTCCATCTTCCTTTCTATGATCAATTTTTCTATGAGATCTTATAAGCGATGACATTCATTCGTATTGTGCCCGTAGCTTTCCTGGAACCTGCAAAATTTTCCCGTCTGGATTTGCCTCTCTGACGACGGTTTTGGAGCAGGTTTTTTGTATTGAATTGTATTACAGGTTTGTAAACACAAGTTCTCCAGTGATGTATTTAAAGGAGTGTGACTGTCAAACATAGGATTCTTGCGCTGTGGGCCATGATTTTGATCTTGTTTTCTATTTTAATTCACATCCTCTCTTCGCCGAGTTTGTTTGTTTTGAACGTTCAACTGAACTTTTCCGGAACTCTCACCGGACTGTTTGATTGTGATATTGCTTTGGATCCCTTCCATGCTTGGCCCTGCATGAATATGCTTCCTAGACTGTTTCGCATCTTCCCTTCTCAAGAATTAAGCCACCTTGGCGTGGAAACGGTCCAATGATGCGGGTGGTTTTCCAGCCAACCAATTGCCAAACTCAGAATCGAGGTCAATCCCCTTAGTCAACGCCATGAGAATGGAGTCATCGTTCGGATTGCTGATTTCCGCACATGCAGTGTGGAATCTCTCTAAGTAGTGTCTGAGCGTCTCTCCCGAAGCTTAGGTAACGCTAGATAGAGTGTTGACATCTTTTGGCCTTGCGACGTGCATGTGGAATTGCTCAACAAATTTAGTGGCCAACTGGTCGAATGAGGAGATGGATCGAGGTGGCAGTCGAGTGCACCACATGGTAGCGATGCCCCTAAGGAGATGGGGAAACTACGACACTTCACTGCATCGTCGGCTCTGGCAGCGCTCATCGACCATTCATATTTCATAATATGTTGGTTGGGGTCGGAGTTTCCCTCGTACATGGATAGAGTCGGCATCCTGAATCGTCGAGGGGGTTCAGCAGTAAGTATATTGTCGGTAAAAGGAGTATGACTTTGGGAAATTCCCCAGTCATCATTCGTGAGACCCTGGCTCGCACGGATCATCTAAAGTGTCATGGTCGGAAGATCCGGCATTTGTACGTTTTGTGCGGCTCGTGCCGGAGTGTGATGGTGTTCCATATCATGGGGTTGGACCGGATGCTGTCGACGGTCCACATCTTGCCCTCTTGGCTCATAGTCCTCTGGGACGTAACGGTTCAGGAGTACGCCCATGCTGACGACGGTCTAGGTTCGACTGATTTTTGGCATCGACCCCTGGTTCAACCGCGACGTTCGTGGCACGGTAATTTGTGGTGTAGTGAGGAACGACACCCCCTCGGGAGGAGGGCCCGGTTTGGAAGCTGGCCGATGGACCAACTCTCAGTTGTCCAACGGTCATTGCCGGTTGATGTCCAGTAGTTTGTATGTAACTCCCATCCAGTCGGGGTCGCGGAGATCGATGATGATAATCAAAAGAGGAAGAACTTTCGCTGGAGGAATGAGAAGCATGATCTCTCCTGGATCTCCTTCGCTTATGACGATTCAGTTGGTTGGTCAGCTCGGCGTTAGCGCGTAGCTGTTTTGTTAATTGTTGCTGACATTGGGTCAGCTCTTGAAGCAGCAGCTGAAATTCTTGTCAGGTTACCAGACCTGATGGTTTCGAGTGTCCGGTAGCGTCTTGGTTAGAGGGAGGTAGTGGCGTAGGATTCTGTCTATCCTGGTCTTCTTGATTGATAGCGTAAGAAGTGGTCCTCGTGCTAACCATCTTGAAGGTTGAATTCCTTTCTTAGACTTTATGTAAATCTGAATAGAAGGAAAGGAACTTGAATTAGTGATCTGGATCTCTCTCTTAGATTTATTCAATCCGGTATCGACGACAGATCCAATGAGCAGGAGAAAATCTGGGTTTTCCCAGTGAAAGCACCAAAGTGTTTGCACCAAAATTGGTCACAACACTCTTCGGAAGTTTTTGAAGAGATAATAATGAAGAATATAAATTAAAAATGAGGATTATCTAACAAAAACTCCAATCTGCAGGAAAGTAAACGCACAGACAAGCAACTTAGAGTGGTTCGACGTGTTGCCCACGTCCACTATGAAGTTTTTGGCAACTTTATTGATTCTCTTTCAACGATTACAAGTGGCTACAGCAATCAACAGCAAGTTACAACTGGAAATTCGAAATCAACAGTAGTAGAATGATGGAGATCTCGATCCGGCAGAGTCTGGACGCTTGAGAGTCCAAAGATCCTTTTTCCATAGGCTCTGGGGCTCTATTATAGGCATAGGAGGCTGAGACTTCACTCAAACTTCGGGAGATTCACTCTGGCACGTGAGGGAGCCCACACGACCAATTCCAGAAAGTATCGAGTCGATATGTGATCGATACGAAATCATTTTGTATCGATCAAGATGATGTTCAATCGAGCTGAAATTTGGTGTGAACGTTCCTTGTCTCGTGTGCAATCTCCTGTGAAAATTTCATGGCATTTGGATCAGTAGATTTTGAGATATAATCGACACGAAATGGAATTTTCCGGTGGCTATTTGGTTTGAATCCATCACTTCGAAACGATCCCTTCGACTCGATCACCTCACGTGGTCTCGTGATGATGTGGCACGCATACTTCGCCTCGATCAGGTTTTTACTCCGAGTTGACCGCATCGACTCCATAAATCTCGCCTTGTTCGCATCGACGGATGACACGTCACGCAGGTTTGTTAAATTGATGGATTCGAATAAGACCTCACTCATGGATTCGAACAGAAGTCATTGATGGACACAAACTACTAATGGTTGATGGTTACGAACAAGCCTTTCCTTGATGGATACGAACCACGTAGCTTCTCAATGGATACGAAGCCAATCGTTGTGAATTGGTGCCTTTTTATGGATACGAAGTAAGGTGACCTGATGGATACGAATAACAGCTGCCTGATGGATACGAAGAGATGCTTCTATGATGGATGTGAAGCAGACACTGGCCAATCGTTACGAGGCACAACACCTGTTGAAGGATAAGAAGTCCATCGATACGAATTCGATGGATTCGAACACTGCCAACCTGATCGATACGAACTGCCATCAACTGATCGATGCGAACATGATCGATACGAATCGAGCGCACACTTGATGGATACGGAATCAACCATAGTGATGGATACGAAGGCTGGGCCATTTTCTCTAGATTGAATCGATCATAACATGAGCACATGAACTTGGATTGACTTGAAATTTGGAATGCTGGCCTTCATAGCTTTGCTTGTCATGTCTTATCAATTATAGCTCAATCTGGACTCGGAAAAAATTCATCGATATCCATAGTGAACCTGTGTATGTTTGATATCTAGGAAGTGTGATCCTTGGTTTTCAATCAGTTCCTTGGTATCTCGGCCTTGCCAAAAGGCGAGATAACAACAATATTAATCTAATATCTGAACAAACCATAAAAATCATCATGTCGCCAAAAATACACAAAACAAGAAAATGAAAATGACGCAAAAGCCAAGCACATGTAGCCATTTGTTCGTGAATTATTGCACATTGATTGTTAAATACAACCAAAAGATTTTATACTCCAATCATCCAGATTTAGTACTTATTAATAATGTCAGGAATCACAAAATGTTGATCTAGTGACAAAAGTAATACGTATAGTAGAATGCCCAACATCCTAATTCATTATATAAGACGCCCAATCAACGCGAGATCAGATTTCAAGTTGCAAAATGATGTAAATCTAAATTCAAAATTTTATTACAGCAAAAACCCTGTCATATTACAAACTCTTGTACATCATATAAGTACATCCACAACTTCTATAATGAAGCCATCATAGACATCCTTTTAAGGACACCTACCTTTTGTGAAAAAGCTGCAAGAAACAGACCATAAAATTTCTAGGCTCAACCAAGAGTAATAACCAACACATAGGTTTTTTTCAAGGAAATACGTTTCTTTTCATCCCTTCAGCTGTTTTAGAAACCAATATATCAAAAAAACAAAAAACGTGTAGCTGATCTACTTGTGAAACCTACACATCTATCACCACGAAGAACACGGAATGATGTAGAAGTAGACATATCTCTGATAATTGTGAAATGATGTCTGATGGTACTGAGCTTTGCTTTGTACTAAGGACGACCATTTAAAGAATTCAAAGATAGCAAGGCAAGGGATATAGTGACTGCCATTGTTGTAAAGATGATTGAATGCCACATGATAGGACCAATATTTATCCCCAATGGGGTTTCAAAACACTTTACAAGCATTGCCCCATCACGTGATGAAGAATTCGCATCCTCAAGATGTGAGTCTCCTATCGTGCATTGAAACAAATAATTAAGAATATTTTTCGCAAAATTAGCAGTGAGCCACATAGCATATGAGAACAATTTTCTTTTGATGTCATATATCATCTACTATGCAACATAGAAAATTTATACAACAGAGCTCACTAAATCAACACAAGCAGCAACCACACAATCTAGGATCTTAATGCATGCAGTAACATATGAGTATAAACTCATCAGCAACACTATTCTAGTCAGCAACAAAAGAATCCATTAGTAGTATAAAATTTATCGACCTTAATATAGACTTGGCAGGAACTCAAATGATATAGGCTTGTCATGGACTCAAAACATATAGATTTGACATGAACATAAATCAATATTAAGCCACTTAATTCATCGTATAATTTATTTGTCAAACTGGTTTGCATTAAACAACTCAATTTTCAGAATAACTAAACAGTTCAAAAATTCGTCATATAAAGTATTTAATAATTAGTGTCTAGTTAATTGGTAATAAGCTTCTTGTTAGATTAATGTTACTACCCAAAATTTTTAAAAACGTTATCATAATTGAAAAATTCGAATCCATCACATATTTTGATTTCAGAATCCGATAAGATGTTTAGAGCTAAGATCGTAGATGAAGCATGCCACTATCAGCTATCTTATTAGATAGCCTTAGGTTGAGACTAAGAGAGGGCAACCAAAAATCATTGACTCTAACAGGAGACTGTAATGTAAGTTATGATAAGTGAGGAAGATCTAGGGTTTGCAAATTTGGATGGGAAGCAATGATTAAAGGAGCAGATGAGATGGAGGAGGGTTGGGTGGGAGGGAAAGGTTGAGAGACAAGGTTTGAGTGGAGAAGAAGGTAAATGAGAAGAGTAGGTGTGATGAAATAAAATTAGACTTCACCAGGCTTTTCTAATACAAATGTTTATGTAGAAGAAAGAAACTGAGTGGGGATTAGAAGTTTTTTACCAAAATTTTAGGAGGTAACGACCAACGACCTTTGATTATTTATTTATTTTCCACTAAATAAGCATTAGTTTCACTTAGGGATGTGCGCGTAAGTGTGCATATTTTTACCACCATATTTAATCTTTTTCAATTAAATAAATGATCGTATTGGGTATTTTAACATGTTTAAACCGACATTCAAATTATTTTTAAATTGTCACATATTCATCTTCATATAGGGGAAAAATGATCATTTTTGTGCATATACCAATTTAACAAAATTTAATTGGAAATTTTTGTACTGTTTTGTTGGAATTTGGCTTCATATAGAAATATATGTGCGTACAAGAGTGAAGATAAGCAAATGAAGATGGATAGAATTCATTTAATGAAACATGAAGGACCTCACCTATTCCACTTACCATGATGTATAATTAGAAGCTAATGCACATGCTAATAGAGTTTAAAGCTACAGGCACATTTAAGTGGAGGATTGATACTTTCTAATGATAACTTGGTGGCCACACTTCCTCAAGGGCAATTTGGGTAGTTTCCAAAATATGATTAGGGTTTTAGGCTTGATTAAATACCCCATTATGTTTATATAAACAAATGTTAGAAGCTTTGGCTATCAGCCTCTTTAGTTTAGTCTAGACCAAAATAAAAGCTCTCTTTTCTTTCTTTTCATGGCTACTTAGCCATTTTCTCTTTATGTAATTATTTTTTATGCAACTTTAATACATGTTCTTTTTCTTTTCATGCATATTTACTTTCATGTTAGTAATGTAGGTTTATTTTTCATGCAGGTAGAATAGTTTTTTTACATTTTGCTCTCTTTTTCCACTTCTTTTTATTTCATGTTGCATGCTACATTTGTTGATTTGATAACAAATATGAGAGGCTAAACCCCTTCAATTTAGGGTAATGAAGCTCTCAATTATGCAGCTTCAACATTTTGATAATTATTGCTCTCTTTTTGTGCCCAATGACAATGTATGAAGGGGTTTAACTTGTGATTTTTGCTTTGGATTTGATAGCATATATTGTTGACACCAAATATGATATGCTAAAACAATCAATAAACACAAATTGGATCTTTATTCAAATATGATTATGATAAATAAGTGAATGTTGAAATCAAAATTTGATGGCCTATATTTCTAAACAATAGTTAATAGGACATACTTAATATATATTTCATTTTCAACTTGTTATCATTTTTCATGAGAATTAAATAGTGGTTTAGAGTTTGTGTTAAAGTTTGATGACTTATGTTGGTTTAATTAATAGTACAAATATATCATACTTATGATATGCACATCATTTAAAGTCACTAATAAGCATAATAGAGAAATCATAATTTCATAATTTGTTGAACTATATGATCTAGAGAGTGGAATTATCTCTAAATTGTCCTTTAACTCTCATATTTTTATCACTATCTTTTTGTTAGTTTCTTACATTTCAGCTTAACACTCTCTCGAATATGGCATAATTTGAGTGAATAGGGGTTTAAAATCTATCAATTCCCTACGGATCAACTCGTATTCACCCAATACTTCAATAGTATGTCTTGCGCTTGCAGTTAATTTTTAATTTAAAGTTTTGGACTATTTTCTAAATTGATAGAAAAATTGTCATTAAACAAGTTAGATGAAAATGTAAACCAATTTTCTAATAATTTTGGCAATGGGAATAATCTCGACTATGATGCAAGCGATAATTTTCATTCTCAACAAGTTCAGACTGAAAATGTTCAAGTTAATAATTATAAATTTGACTTTCTTGAGCAAATGAATGAAATGTACAAGATCACACAGATTTGGTGTTTGAAACAAATATAAAACAACGTGAGCAACAAAAGAAATTCCCAACGAGTGATAAGTCAACTAATAATCCACCTTTTACCCATATCAACGATTTTCAAATAACAACTTTTGAAACAAGAAATGACAGTCTTAACGAAGTTGTTGAAAATTTGGTGACTGAGTTGGATTTCAATTCTTTTGAGGGTGAGAAACTCGATTTGAAATTTGATCTTCCATTTTCCGATTTCAAAAATTTGAGCACAACAACTTTGGATTTTGGACTTTACACATGTAATGAAGTTGTTGATGACCCTACAAAGGAAGACGAATTAAATGAACACGAATTTTTTGGACTCTTCGAAAACGAGTTGTCGAATTCTGAAGTGGATGGTTTAAATCACCATTTTGATTTAAAGTCAATAATTCGGAAAATATTTTGAATGATGAACTTAAATTTCAATTTGGTGAGAATAAACTTGAACTTTAACCACTCGTTTTTTGAACCCCTAAAATCATCAAAAAGGAAACAACTCGAATGATTTTTAATAAAACGACATTCGTTTTTCCATATACAAATTCAACTTCAAAATCTTTTATGATTTGGTTTTTTGAGCTTAATTTGTGTCCCATATGCTTGATAAGACAAATGAATTTGTCTTTGGAAGACCATTTTATTAACTTTTTGTCGGTATACTTTCTGATCTCATGTACATACCGTTCACTTTCATGTAAGTATAAGTCATCTTTTTATTTTTGTCTTATTTTTCTCCTTTCGTCTAGGTTGACTGTGGGGACACGGTTAAAATCAAGTGTGGGGGGAGATCATCTTTATTTTTTATGGTTTAGTTTTACTTTTTCTTTCCAAAATTAAAAAAATCTCAAAGACAAAAAACAGAAAAACAATTTCTTTTAGCATTTTGATTTATTTTTAAAAGAAACACTATAAGATAAATATATGGTTTTGGTTAATTAAATAGAAATTTTTGAAAACTTTATTTGCCTTAACAAAAATAAAAATGAAGTTTGATCGCAAATAACGATAGTTTATTTAGTACATAGCAAGATTCATATGTGTTAATTATGAAATGTCCTAATTGAAAATCTTTATTTTAAAAAGTGGTGAATTCAAATAAAAGGATATAACGTTCTTTTGTCTTCTAAGTTAAATGGTGCTAAGATGATTTTGCAAGACTCTCTCTTCATAAAAACAAAAAACAAAAACAAAAAACAAAAATAAAAAAAATAAAAAAATATTTCTTGTATATGTATATAATTTAATAAACACCTAGAGTCATGTGTTCACACGTAAGTCTATACACTCGCCATGCTTTGTGCCCTTCTCACGTAAGGCCGAAAGATAGTGCATGATCGGTATATCTGGCCCCAGTTTATCTGAGTTAGGTGTATGTATATAAAAATTCTTTTTATTAATAATTCCCATAGTCGATAGGTGTACACACTTGTGTGTTAACTCACCATGCTCTATATTCCCCTCACGTAAGTCCGAAAGATAGTGTATAGGTAATACACTTGGCCTTAGTTTTCCGAGTTAGGCATATGTAAATATTATTAATATCGGTAAAATTTTCAAATAAGAAAGAGTACGAAATTGAAATCCAAGCACTATTTTTACTTATTTAATTTGACTTGTTATTCAAAAGTAAAGAAAATTATCACTTTGAAAAACTTTGATATTCAACTATGGATCTATTTTATAGTTATATTATGTTATCAACCGAAATAACTAGTCAAAATTAAGTTTAATTATGATGATAACTTAATTTTTGTTGGAAATTTTGACGAGTAAAAGGACTAATATTTCTTGATAATGACCAAAACCTATATTTAAATTATTCGTGTCAAATTAAAAGTAAATCCTTCATTTGTAAATATTTTTAAAATCTTGGATTCTGTAAATATTTTCATACCACATTTGGATTTTGTGGGTAGTATCCACTAAAAACCCTCACGAGACAACACTCATCCTACTAAGGATAACAAGAGGTTTAACGGCTTGTTGCGTACGCTCAACGCAATCATGCTCCCTACAAAAATGGATTTATCTTAGTTTTTAGTTTATTCGAGAGCGAATAAAAAATAGGTGTCGGGGTATTTAATATGCACGTAAATTGCATATTTTTACCACCATATTAATCTATTTAAATTAAATAAATATTTTTTATTTTAAAATGTTTAAAACAACATTCAAATTATTTTCAAATTGTTATATATTCATCTACATATGGGGGCAAAACTATCATTTTTGTGCATAAATCAATTTAAGAAAATTTATTGGTAAATTCTATACTATTTTTTAGGAATTCGGCTTCACATACAAATATATGCTTGCACAAGAGTGAAGATATGCGAATGAAGATGGAAAGAATTGATTTCATAAAACATGGAGGGCCCACCTTTCCTACTTTTCATGATGTGCAATTAGAAGCTAATGTACATGCTAATAGAGTTTAAAGCTACATGCACATTGAAGTGGAGGATTAACACTTGGTAATGATAACCTAGTGGCCACACTTCATCAAGGGCAGTTTGGGTAGTTCCCAAAATATGATTAGGGTTTTAGGCTTGTTTAAATACTCCCTTATGTTCATGTGAACAAATGTTAGAAGCTTTGGCTATTAGCCTCTTTAGTTTTGTTTAGGATCAAAATAAAAGCTCTTTTTTCTTTCTTTTCATGGCTACTTAGCCATTTTCTCTTTATGTAATTATTTTTTATGCAACTTTAGTACATGTTCGTTTTCTTTTCATGCTTATTTACTTTCATATTGGTAGTGTAGATTTATTTTTCATGCAAGTAGAATAGTTTTTCTTACACTTTGCTCTCTTTTTCCTCTTCTTTTCCTTTCATGTTACATGCTACATTTGTTGATTTGATAACAAATATGAGAGGCTAAACCCCTTCAATTTAGAATAATGAAGGTCTCTAATTACAGCTTCAACATTTTGATAATTAGTGCTCTCCTTTTATGCTTAATGACAATGTATGAAGTGATTTAACTTGTTATTTTTTCTTTGAATTTGATAGCTTATATTGTTGACACCAAATAGAATATGCTTAAACAATCATTAAACACAAATAGCATCTTTATCCAAATACGATTATGCTTAAGAAGTGAATGTTGATATCAAAATTTGATGGCCTTTATTCCTAAACAATAATTAATAGGCCATGCTTAAAATAGATTTCATTTTCAACTTGTTGTCATTTTTCATGAGAATTAAATAGTGGTTTAGAGATTGTGTTAAAGTTTGATGGCTTATGGTTGTTTAATTAATAGCACAAATAGGCCATACTTATGATAAGCACATCATTTAAATTCACTAATGAACTTAAAAGTGAGATCATAATTTCATAATTTGTTGAAATTATATGATCTAGAGAGTGGATCGACCCGTATTCGCAATGTACTTCAATAGTATGTCGTGCGCTTGCGGTTAATTTTTAATTAAAAATTTTCGACTTTTTCTAAACCGACAGAAAAATAGTCGTTAAACACTTAGCTTTGAAATGCAATAACATGTTTTCTTGTAGTGTAGGTAGCTTTTTTGGGGAAGTCAACTAACATAATTAAAGTTGTGAAACAAAAGGGATCCCATTTTCTCGGCACGCATACCATTATTGAGAGTTCCCATGAGAAAGCATTCTTTATTGCATATGTTGACAATGCCCACAAATGCCCAAATTTTGGCTTCCCTTCTCTCCTTCTAGCATGGAACAAAAACTTTATGAATAAATTTAAAAAGAAGTCGAATAAATCTCAAGCATCTGGAGAATGCTTCTTCGAGAAAAAGGAGGGGATTGACCGTAAGAAATTATTATCCTTTGATGATCCTCCAATCGACATGGAGATAAAGTTTGATTAGGAAGTGGAGGATAATAAACTAAAATAAAG
Source organism: Allium cepa (assembly GCA_030765085.1). Taxonomy (NCBI): domain Eukaryota; kingdom Viridiplantae; phylum Streptophyta; class Magnoliopsida; order Asparagales; family Amaryllidaceae; genus Allium; species Allium cepa. The sequence goes on from CM060930.1 coordinate 241,037,129, forward strand.
GCAATGATGGCTAGGGTGGTGATGACGATGGTCATAATGATGATGATAACAATGATGATCATGGTCGAGGCGATGGAAAGGGGCTCTCCAGTCAACCAGATGACATGGATGGACCCAGTAATGCTAATCTAGACTCAACTATAAAAGGCGCAGAAACTACAAATATGCCAGATCCTCCAAAGAATGATTCCCCAAAAAAGGTTGTACTACACAAGGCCAAAAATCCAAAGACAAAGGAAAGGTCTCCTTATCTTCGGTTCCTCTTTCTCAGAAATAGATCTCTTTATCCAATTGCCTTAGGTAATCAAGTACTTTTTAGTTAATACATTGATTAATTTAGTCAAGCAGAAAACCAAAATATCATTACAATGCCATGCTTGAAATATATATATATATATATATAGAATAAATAGAGAATGGATAGTATTAAAGGAGTACAATGAATTATCTAAGAAGTATAAGAAGCTTGTCACAAATGCGTCAAAATTGACATTCTTCAAAGAAAGAACTTATTTAATGACTCTTTTCTGGATGTTGATTGATGACAGTAATGCCTAAGGAGAATTTCGCTACAAAGCTTACTCGAGGGATAAATTTGTCGACTTCTCCTACTTAGCCAATAACCATGGAGATTTGCTTAGACGTTTTCATCACAGATACTTGAATGAACATGGATCTAATCCTTATCCTGTGATTCGTTGGAACCTTCCTAGAGTTGCACCTATCCCCCTTACTTGGTTTATTCATGAATTTATCGTTTTAGTTTTTTAAATCCTTGGTCTAATTTTAACATATTGTATAGACTAACGACCTCTCAAGCAGTCCGGTCTTTGGGAAATCTTGAGTAAATTTGTCATGTTAAAGAAATATTTTAAGGAAAAATCTTCAATTCTTGAAATATTATAGTTGGCGAGAAATTTCTTCTACGGAGATTTACAAGAAATTTACAAGCGGTTCCATTGTTTCCACTTTGACTTTCTGGATGATGAAAAGGATAAGTTACTTGGCAAAATCCGATCCTATCATGCAAAATTAATATGTGTTCATGGTAGCCCTCTAGTCGGGGAATAGGATTATCATTGGTTCCCTCCTATTTATATCTGGAAGGATTTAAAGCTTCCTTTGACTCTACACTTACTTTATCTTCTAAGTCATACAAAAGAGCCAAAACTGCCGTTTCAAAACTTTAAATGCTAGCAGAATGTTTAAATAGATTTTTAGTGTAACCTGATCTTCGTTTTTGTTTGTAAACTTTGCTGTTACTAATGAAAAAGCTAGTTTTCATGTATTAATTCTTGTCTTCCTTGTTCATAATAGGAGACACAGTTAGTGTCTGCATCTAATCCTTCAGATGTCCTTTTACGAGTGGTTGAGAATAAGGATAGGTTGCTGCTTATATTGAAAAGAGACGGTTATCCCAAGGTTTCTCAACTTTGAGATTTCAAAATAACCCTAATGTGCAAGTGTGGCATAAGAACTACTACACGTAAAAATCGACATTTATGATTTATAGAGAAATGACCTCCAATATAGAGGAATAGCTCAAAGAAAAAGAGAAAGAGTTTCAAGTGTTGAAAAAGAAAATTCGGTTCAAGGGTCTGGTCTTTCTGTTGAAGCCGACGTAGAATTGGCTAAACTACATCAAAGAATAATTGATCTTGAAGTAGGTTTAATAAAGAGTCAACTTTATTGCCAATCATTAGAGCTTATTGTAAGTGAAGGTAAATTTGGCCTTCTTACCCCTACTCTCGGTCAATTAACTAGATCTTGGGCTTTAGCTAGTCGGGAATTTCTTATATTATTAAATCCAAGTTCCAGGTTTAAGCGATTAGACAATCTCAAAATGGATCAGACATGTTATATTTTAATGCATGCAACATTTTAGTAATAAATGGAATGAAACGGTATCTCAACATCTCAACAAATATAAAAGCAAAGTTCAAGGGATCAAGTGTAATAAATACACTCTTAAACAAGTGATCGAAGAGTTAAAGAGTATGACTCAAACTTTAAAAGGAGCCAGTAAGACTCTCTAACATTCTTTGAAAACTCAATTCAATTCAATTGATGATGTGTATATCATTTGAAAGAAGGAAAAGAAAACTAAGGGCTTTTAGACGTGGCCATTCTCTATACAACTGATCCTTTAATAGCCGAGGACTTAGACAAGCTAGTACTAAACCTTGAGCTTAGCAAAGATAGGCTTTAAACAGATTCTCTTTTATGTCTGATTTTTACTCTTATAACTTTGCACGTAATATAGTAATTATAAATAAATTGTATTAGAATGAAAGTTTCCTCAAATGTAATGTACATATCTTTGAATCAAATTTTCTAATTATCTTGCATTTTGTACTTTGAGCTTTTAATGTCTAAATGAACATTCTTCTTGTTAACATAGCTAAGAGCCCTACTAGTTGAAACAAAAATGGTGCACACACCCAAATTTTTTTGTAGTAGATATTAAATGAAGAATAGAAAATGAAAATGTGGAAATAAATAAGACATAATCATTTATTGTGGTTCGGAAAAGCAAGGCCCGTATCCAATCTGAAGTTTTATTGCTTATTTCTGATTCGGAGGTAGAAGTTCTTGGAGGTCGGTACAACTCCAACACTTAGAATTTTTGAGTTACAAGAATATGAGAAATAATGGAACTAGAGCCAAAATATCATCAAAAATGAGCCCTACTTTCCAATTTATAGAGGTAGAGTGCCCAAAATCTGATAGGTAATATCTCTTAGTCGTTATGCTCAAAATTGACTTGTTCTCCCAAAAAGAAAGGTGCTGGCTTAGCAATACATGGGATTATGTACCGGTACTATACCGGTCCCTAAGTTTGATGGTTCTTGAGTCATTAACTTCTTAACCTGGATTGTCTTGTTGTAGGCTTCGTGGATCTATAGTTGTTTGCACCAATCTTAACTTGTTCTTGAGTCCATATAGAGTTATGGGAGAACTATGCTACAGATTCAAGAGTACATGAAGACTCACAAAGAATTGCACTAATTCAACAAACTAACTCTGTATATAGACTCTCAGCATCGCGATAAAAGACAGATGATGGAGTTTAACCAAGATGTACTTGGGAGTTAGTACCGATCCCTAGCAGGACTCGGTACCGATCCCTAGTTTGGGAGTCAATACCAACTATACACTTGAAAGAATTTTCATGTTACTTGGCTTGGTAAATTCGGGCTTGCGACCCTTATACAACTTGTTCTTCTTCCCTTCCTCCCTCACTTTTTCATTTTTTTCCACTAACTCGAATTCCTTCAGCTCCCACCGTTGATGTTTCATTGCTCCTAAATCGTACCATGCCTCCATCTTTGCCTTCAACAGCCATCTACCTTCTCTACCTGATATCGCCATTGCCATCAAACATCCACCGTTGATGTTTGATCGAAATAATAATTCCGCTAACCCGACTCCTCAAGAACCTATATGTACTCTAGAATACCACACCACAACTTCAAATCTCATCATACAGTGTGGCTAAGTGACGACCATCTGTGAGTGTATAGTCATGGACGTAGGCATGACAATGGGTGACGCAAGCGGCTGTGGTCCGTGAGTCAGTTGAGATAAGGGAGGAAGGATGAGATTTTCTTGATTGTGGGGTCAGTGAGATTCCCAGACTTAGGTTTGCCTACTCCAAGTTTGATAATTAAACTTTGTCTTATAGTTTCAGGCTAAATTTCCTCTTTCATCTCGAACTCTTCCGAAGCACGGCCGATAACATTAAACTAGTTGAGATGGTCGACGATGATAGTGACATCGAGCAATGCCTAGACTACAAAATGAATTGCTAAATCGAAGAGTTAAATAATAACTGAAATTCGAACTGTACCACCCTGTATCATATTGTACTAGAATGCACTTTAGCACGTGGGACATAATTTGTGGTTAAGCTTCTAATGTTGATTATCTGTCAAACTTTTTATAGAAATGGATCAAAGACATTCCAAACATCTAGCTACTTAGATTACAAAGTGCTTCACCTTCAAAATATATCGAAACGGATGTAGAATCAAGCTTAGCTACAACTTCTTAAGTGCAACAAATCCTAACCAACGAGAGCAACATACAGAGATTCCATGCGTCGACCAAAAAAATTCTAAAGAAATTCAAAGTAAAGCAGTAGATGCCCAAAAATCTGGTTAAACCAGTAGATGGGCCTCAAGTAGATCTAACAACTTATACTCTTGAGATTACTGTAATACTATATAACACGTTCAATTATGTTCCTTCCAAAATCAACAAGTAATCAATCGGAGGATATGTAGTAAACATGGAGTTCCACTTGGCGATGTCCTAGCACCATCTCAGGACCAAAGAGCTCACGATTCTCTAGAAGCGTGCATAGCTGACAATAAATATATGTGCCATGTGGGTTGCATCCCGCGATTCAATTAATTTGTTCATCAAGTTTTGAACTTAATGAGATGGCTCCCACACAATTTCATCTACACAGCTACGCTTTTCTTCTGAGAAATTATCTTGGTTTCTCTAAGCATCTGAAACGAGTGCTTAGCGATGAAGAAATCCGTTACATTTATCGTTTTAAAAGCTGTAAAGAAAACCTGTCTCTTATTTACTTAGAGCCGATGAAGGGTTGTAGAGTCATCCCCGACGCTTGGAACATGCTGAGTTATTTCAAGGCTGAATGGTTCTATGTGCATTGTCTACCCGGATTCACTTATAGATGGATATCTGGATTTAAGTTTTATTTCAAATGCCATCCATGAATTTGCCTTATAATCAGAATGCTTAATTGATCTTTTACTGGTATACATGCATTCTAATGAGACCCGGAAGTGGATAACTTTCAGATACGGTTAGCACTCTTATGCCAATCCCTATTGAGGATAGAATTATAAGAATTTTATTGATGGGTAAGAATCTTCATGCTCACATCTTACTAGAGGAAGGCCGCAGATCCAGCATAGTTTTAGTTGTTGACAATGAGGATGATAGTGATGATAGCAATCCACCTGCAAGAGGGGAAGTCAATCCTGAGTTGCCCCAAGCTTCAAGTCCTCGGACTAGAGACACAATAAACATGGAACTAAAGCATGAAGGCACGGAGGAAGGAGAATTTATTGGAGAAGGTGGTGTGGTCGACTAAAGTAACATTGAAGTGGGTCATAAATCCTGGACTGAACAGCCTAGAGATGACCCACTCAGTCTCCACCTGTCACAAGTGCCGAGAAGACTCCATTAATGCTTCAACGGGCACGTTTTTTGGTCTAGGGCCTATCCCTACAGAGTTCGGCTCCTTCGACTTTTATAACATTACCATCAGTGACATCGATTCTTCGATCCATTTTGAGAAGGACATCATTCCAATTGATGTGGGAGAGGTTATTCCTATGAGTAAAGCTCCAGTATATGGTACATCGGAAGGACACTAGGATAGACATACATTCAGACTATATGACATTTGCACTTGACCCGTATCCATATCCATTTTATCTAACTCATCCCTGCTTTCTTTAGAAGTTTAATGGATGGGAGAAATATTCATTTCGATCCCTAGAAGAGAAAGCGTACCATATTCAACGCCCTCGGTTGAGCTCATACCATCAAGGGAGTGGTTGAGACTACAATCCAAGCTATCGCTTCAATCATAACAGAGATGACAAGGCTAGGAGTAGTTTAGACAGGGATAGCTCTTCTCATGGCTCCGCTTCTAAGCGTCGACCTAGATCCAAATCACCTCCTTCTAGAAGCCCGATTAGGCAACTTGACTGTCGCGATGATATTCCACTGGTTGACTCTTCCCGAATTCAACCACTTGCCTCTGTCCCATTAGAACCCATGGCACTATCTCACTCCAGTCGGTCTTCTGAGCACAAACATCATAATGGTGGTTTCGATACTTTTTAGCAGAGGTCCGGCAAAGGAAGCTCTGTTGCTTCAGCCATTGCAGTGGACCAACTGGTAAAAACTACAGGGTGGATGGACGAACTTAAGAGAAAACTCCCCAATATTTACTTTGATGGAGTTATGTTCTTTCCAAACATAAAGAGAAGTCCTGCTAAATTCCAACAAAGGACCATCGACTGCACAATCGATGTTCATAATGAATATAATGAATGGGCAAAGATGGCTGAAAAGATTTCAAAACTCTCAAGAGAAAGGCTGCATGAGATAGAGAACTAGAAACCCATTGAGGCTAAGAACAATAGAATCATAGCCGCTTTTGATACCGAACTTAAGTTTTTATAAAATCTCAAGCCATAGTAAAGAAGAAGGCCAAGGAGGCAATTAAAGCACTCAAAGAAGAAAATTCCAAACATTTGAATAAAATTGAGATAGCGCATCACCGGAACTACGCACTTGTAATGGAAAGGGATACTACTAAGTGGACCGTAGCTGAATTGAAACCAAGCTCAAGTGTGAGGCCGAGGAAAAAGAAGAAGCGTTGAAAATTGCCCAGGATGCGTGCGATGAGTTGGTCACTATCTGGATTGAGAGGGATAATGGGCTTGAAATGGACAAGGTCGTTGACGCCGTCGTCAAGTGATAAGTTGTAGCTGTAGTAAATATGCAGAGGAGTAGGTAGAGAAGTAGATGATGAAGAAATTTGAGCTACTGATCACTCAGTACAATGCAAATGTGCTTAAATTTTGAAATCTTGAATGGTTCAAGGAAGAATGCCACATGATGCTTTCCCGTGCTTGGGAAAGGGTTATTGAGGACCAGAAAAATTTTCTTAATAGTGATAATATTAATAAAGAGTAGCTGGAAAAAGAGATTCTAAATGGAGATGAGCCCAAAATCCTCCATGAAAAACAACATCTTATTCATCCGAAATTTGTTCCAACCATTCAAAAAGAGTTAGGGAAGGTTCTAGCCCTACGTATAATAATGCTGCAACTGATCAAACTCCCAAACTCAACCTACTCCAATTTCATTCCTCCACCAAAGTGGACTATGACCTATTGCTAGAATTCCACTTATCTCTCCCCTATTCCTAAGACACTCCTAACAGCAATACATGCAGAAGTTCAAACTGAAGACGGTATATTGTTGACTTCTCCTATTTTCCAGAGAGCTCACTTGTTGTTGGTCAACATCACTAAACCTCCGCCATTGTATTTCTTTAGCTATAGGTTAGCCTGCAATCGCTTTGATTTCTCCCAAGGATTCACAATTGGGCTACAAATGTCAATGATGGAGTATGTAACCATCATGATCTCAATAATAATTCCTAGCAACTTAGTTGAGGAGACCCCGAGCCTTGACGAATGCTTGATAGATGCTTTGTTGGAAGATGAGAACAATGAGAATCAGGGTACTCAAGTTGATGTGGATGTTACTATTACAGAGGTTTCCCAGTCCCTATCGGACCTCTCTATGCATGAGCTTTGAGCAAAAACTTGGGTTAGATATCTTCCTTGTCAGTCGAATCAAGCAGAAGCAAATATAAGTTTTCCCTCCTCCGCTATCGATCGCGTTGCCCAAGCAAACCATTTTCGCTCCAGTTGACATTCCTCCACCCGAAAGTGCTCGAATTACGTCGACATTGTTTATCATAAAGCATTTTGGTCTCCATTTATCCACTTGGAAGCGGCCAAAGTGCACCTCCTGGATCTTCATAGACTACTCCATCCAAAGTCCAAGGCGGTAGAGGAAGAGGCAGAAAGAGGTAAGGGGAGAGCTCAAGTGGAGTCTCCTTTATTCTAAGAAGAAAACGAAGTCAAAAAAAAAATATTTCTATTTTATTAATTTTTATACTGACTCCTTTTTGTTTATTAGTCGGCCTTTATAGGTTTCTCCCCTGTTGCAGCCTTTTTTGGCTTTTGGTGTGAACCACTTATACTTAGCTTTCCTGTTTTAACATCAATAACAAAGAATTTTTGTTTGGTAAACAAATAATATACCTTCAAGAACCTACTTCCCCTTTGCAGCTATAGAAGTGGATGGTGTTGTAGCAAGAATGAAAACCCTAAGTTGCTATCCTTTCTGAAGAATAGAACAATCTTTAACCATATGACTTAGCTAGTGGTAGTTGTAACAAATCCTCAATGAAACTCTGCTTTGGCTAATTGTGGCTCAAGCTTAGGTACTCTTGCAATCGGTGCTTTATCTATCAGTTCTTTTGCCATTTGTCCTTCCCTACCATTCTTAGATTTTTTAGCAAGATGTCCTTTTTGTCCCCACTGATAGCAAGAAAAGCTAGAAACACCTTCAGTGATAGAAACTTACACTTGTTGTTTCCAATTGGTACAGATGTAGTCGGCCTTGGGGCCAAACTCTCAAACCATAAAGCCTTAAGTATCATATTCATGGATTATCCCTCGATATGATTTGCCATGTCCCTTTGAAACTCTAGATGCATGCTCAATGCAAACACCTTATTCTTCTTCAATGGTGTATCTATCAACCCTAGCCCTAATCGAGATAATGCATTAAACCTATTATCATACTCGGCAACTGACATAGCACCTTGCTTTTGATATAGAAATCTCCTAAACACCTTAGTCTTTTCGGCCTCCGCAAAATTCATTTCGAACACTTCCTTGAACTGGGCCAAAGAGTAGTCATTCTCTTAGATGTTTGTGGTGAGTGAGCTCCACCAATCAATAGTAGCATCTCATAGATGTCGTAATGCCAAATGACACTTCATTTCATCATCCAACTTCATATCCCAAAATATCATATCACATAAACTAAGCCAAGTCTGAACTCCAATGGTAGCCTCAATGCCATTGAACCTCTTACCTCCTAACCTCTCTAACTCATGGCATGATGAAGCAAATTTCATCTATGGCTGAACCTGCATAAATTTTTCGATAACATTCACCCTCATCTACTTGATAGGAGTATCATTCCTTTGTGCCCAAGTCCAGCCATTAGTAATAGTAATACTTCTCCGTTTTCTACCTCTGCCTTCTCCTCTAGCAATAACAACTATAGTACTCATCATTTTCACCACTTGAACATAGAAAAACATCTTTAGGATGCTATAAGGATAGAGTTATTTCTAAGAAAGATTTATTCCTAAGAAAATACTATAAATGGGTAGGTTTATAGAAAAATAGAAACACACTCTTATATGTATATATATATATATATATATATATATATATATATATATATATATATATATATGATATACTAAACTCATTCTTGGGCATCGCTTACCCTAGCTCTAATGATTTACCCAACCAAAGCTAAGATATTCGCTAAACCTTTGCTTTGATACCGAATGTGATGACTCGACCTTTCGACCCTCGAATTTCGACAATGATACATCTACGGTATTCATGTGCCGACCACCCAAATGCCAAAAAGGCAGATTAATTAGGGTTATGTAAAATAGAAATGAAAAATCTACGATAGTCATAACTGTCTATCCTCATAATGCTGCTACATATAGTACAATGAAAATAGAAATAGATAATAAATTGAAGACTCCAGCTCATCTCAAGCTCTGAAGAAATTAAAATCTAACCTGCTTTACTCAACCTACTTGAAAGAGTGCTGAAAGAACTAAGGGAAAAATAAAACCTTGAGTTAGACATAAGCCTGGTATGAGAAATTCAAGAAACATGCATCTATATAACATTAACTATTGAGACCGTATGATTACCATAACGGTTTACTCCTAAAAACCAAACCATATGATAAGTAAATATAGTGATATAATAGATAGTGTCTAAGGTGTATAATGTAAATCATAAAATAGTTGTGTTACTTACATCTCAAAACACAATAGTATTAGAAATACATCTAAAACCGCTAAATTACATCACACATGGATTTTCCATGGAGGTCTCCATAGTACATCGAGGTCAGCTCGATGAAAATGGTCAAAACTATCTTCCGAGCATCGTATATTTATAGATAAAATATATCTCAAGGTAAACACAACCAGACCACTCCCGAACAAGTGATGCCAAACATCATCAACTCCCGCTAGCAACATTGATAAGCATCTCTAGATGCGGAGTTTATATACCCTTTAGATTAACTCACAAGCTGTGTAGCCCATTCTATTTTATGTTATTTTCGTTTGACATCTCTTACATGATTCTTCGTCACTCGAATAAATTACGACTCTCTCCATGGATTCAAGTACAAGTCGTTCGATGAATGCTAATGCTAACCTCTCCCTTGGACTTAACCTTAGGATAGACAGTTTGACTCTATAACATTAGTCCAAAATGTCAACGTTGACCTCCCCTTGGACTTAACTTTAGGATGGACAGTTCAACTCTATAACATTTTGCTTCACAAACATGCACTAGCTATGAAGTGGTTTTCAATAAGTAATACATAAGTATGCTTATACGATCCCAGACTTTTCAAAAATATAAATATGAATTTTCTATTAACTTAATTTCAGTTCTTTTAAAATTAAGCGAACAGTATAAAGGAGCCCTTCTCGAGGGATCTCGTATACATACGTACTTAAAGAGAGAGAGGTTTCATGCCAATGAGTCCTTTCTGTTGGGATCTCAAAACATATGAAGCTGTGAACCTTTAATATACTTTCTATGTTAATTTGTCAAGTTCGATATTTGACTAGTCGACTATCTAGTCCTAAAATGATTGCATATGGAAATCAAGTCTCATATCTTATCACAGTTTTGACTTTCTCAACTTACTATATATGTCGACCAAGAGTAAAGGTTGTAAGTTAGAGCACTGTTACTTCTAAACTCTACTCAGGCATCACTCTTAACTATCATAGATAGAGCAATTGTTGGCTTTTAGTTCTAAGTATAAGGTTAGTACTTTCCACAACCAAGTAAAAAAAAATAGCATGATTAAGTTACTTAAGCAATATACTAATTAATTATAAGCTAATATATATATATATATATATGTATATATATATATTTAATGGAACTCTAAAATCCATATGGAAGATAAAATGTTACATAAGCCTTTTAATACTTTAATAAAATATTTAACTAAATTCTGTAGAACTATATATACGTAAAAATACTTTTAAAATAACAGTAATTATGTTTTAAGTATCCATTTAAAATATTACCTTAAATTAACTACTTTATAATTTTAAAAAGTTTAATAAGCTTTTTACATTATTAAGCCTACTTACTTTAATAATTCATATTTAATATTAAAAATATATTTAAATTTAAACTATTTTAAAAATACTCTAATACATTTTATTAAATATCTCTAAAATGATCCCACAAAAATAATCAATTTAATTATCATTTGAAACCAATTTAAATCACAAAAAAATGATGAAAATAACACTACATAATAGATTTTGTGAAAATAGCCAAAAAGGTTATCGTATGTCACTTATAATTGTTGTTACTGGATAGTGAACACTAGGAAAAAGCATGAACTTTGTGTCCACATTTCACCACTTAAACAAATGATTTAAGATCCACTTTCTTTGTAGTAAGTGGAATACTTTGGCTACCTGAAAACCATGCAAAGAAACCTCTAAGGATATCTTCCAAAATCAAATTAAAATTGCCAAACACAAGGCAATTTCAATGTGGGTCTATAACAACTATAGTGCTTATCATTTTTCAAATTTACTCTACAAATTGTGCAACTTTCTAAACCAATTCATTACTGTTAAATACACCTATATATGTGAAGAGCACAATCAATATACATTATATCATGATATTACAACATATAAACCATTTAAACAAGTTTAAACACATGGAGATTAAAATTGCTTTCACAGCACTTATCTCTATATTACAATTCCATATTTAAGTCCAAATCAAATACCATCTAATCGACCATATATACCCAATGTGAAGGCCACGCCACATGTTATAGAAGGTCATAGAAGAGAAGATATGCCATAAATACTCATCATTTATTTCAAAGGCAAGTATGGTTTAATATACTCTTTAATTAGTTAGCGCACTTTATTATAATTTAACAAGCAATATTATACAAATTCATTATAATCAAATGGTAAGTTAACTGACTCTTTTCCAAGCCCACAGTTAAGCACAATCCTCTACCTCTACACCACTTCCTGCCTTAACCAAATCAAGCTCCAAAGTTTAAACTTACCTCTTTATGTTCTATGCTTAGGCTTACAATGCACTATATTGCTCATGGCCTAGCAAAGTTTGGAACGTGTGCTCCGATTCTTCAAGTATTGAGTTAATATTTTTAGTTGCTTTGTTGTCGTGGGACTATAGCTTGAATTTTGTGAAGTTCCTTTGAGATTTAAGAGTGCCTTAAAGTAAAGAGAAGAAGATAAAGAGAATTATTTACAGTGTTTATTAAATTAGCAAATCATTTTTCTAAATTGTAATGACCTGACTTTTGACGTCTGCAGCAATATATTCACTGTATTCACGTATTGAACATCCATGTTCCAGAAAGACAGATTGGTGGGAAAAGTGAAAAGAAGAAAGAAGATAGAATCTCACAAAATAACGACGAGTAATATATAATATTTAACAAGTCTTTATAATATGAAAGAAACTTTAATACACATACAAAAATTAGAGTACAACACTAACCCATCAACGGTTTGGACAGTTATAATAGCCTGTCCTTACAAATGCTGATAAAATATAAAAAAACAATGCAATGAAAATAAGAAGAAATATACAAGAGATATGTCTTGCGCATCCATCTCGCTTTCGACCCGAGCATTATAAGAATATAACACCCGAATCCGTCTGGAAAAACCAGTGTTAGAAACTCAAATCATAAGGAATTTTGTTATATCTTATCAAACCCTTTGAAAACAAAGGTATCACATAAGACCATGCCACACATAAACATGAACGGGTTTTTACCTTATGATAATCAAATCATTTCTATAGGAAATCCAGTGATATTGTAATAATGTGTAAGGTTGAAAATAAATGTAAAAAATAGCTGAAATACTTACATCTTCCTTTTCAACATAGTTGGGCACAACTCATTCTGTACGATGCTTATTGAAGAATGAATTTCATAAAATGACATGGCAACAGGGTACCACCTACCATAGTAAATCTCTATAGGATGTAAAGAGGGCCTCATCTGGTCACATTACCGAACGGGACCGTTTTACCTCTTACTGGATAGTACCGAATATATCTTCACTACAGCTGCATTACAACCTTTTACCGAGAGATCTCATGCGCAACCAAATCCATAAATGTGAGTGTATGTGTATAAGGGTGACGACATAGACTAATGGGTGCGACCCATATAGCCCTGCTGTATCTCTGCTGATTTTAGTCATTCCTAATGAGGCTTGAGGTTATGTTTTTACCTTTTAGAATAGCAGTCCCACATGGAATGCTAACAATGCCCTCCAAGTAGCAATTCATTGCAGCATTCATCCATACAAGTTGTCCAGGATATAAACAACCTGAAGGCATTACTTCTACTACATCCATTTTAGAATTTCCCAAAGGATTAGTAGAAGTAGCCCTTGCACTTCAAAGAGCTTCATCTTTGATTACACCGTCTTCCAGATGTATTCCAATTTGGACGGTGGAATTGGTTCAAAGTGATTTTTGCATAATTCACGCTTATCCGATCCCGATCACTTTGAACCAACATTCGATAGTTTCCAGTAAACTCAACTTCGATTCTTTCAGAATTATACAATTAATTGGTAAGAGTAGGAATCACCCTACAAATGTTTAAGTGAACAAATCTACTTACCATTTATCCTAGAAAAACACAATGAGTTTATATGTACAGTAGTATCAACTAAGATAACTGTAGTCTATAATCCTCGTGTTTCCTCTAGGTATTTTTAGAGTTAAAAACTGACCAAAATTTGATGTTCAGTCAATTAACTGTCAAATAAACGAAAATCAATTCCTGTTTTTCATGGAAACCACTTAACCTCATTTATTAAACCTCTTATTAATTCAATCTCTTTAATTAATTCCCTAAATAAAATTCATATATTTATCTCACTGGTATAAGTATATTCACAAACCAAATGAGAAAAATTCTTTTTTCAAATTCATTTTAACCTATTAAAACATATACCTTTGAAAACACAGCTTATTATGAATCTCAAATAACTAATCCTGCAATGTTATGTATGGAAACGCTTCCCTACCACCAAAATTAAAGGCTACTTCTTTATTTGATTCATAACTTGATTAATAATATTAATCCAATCAAATCTTTACAAACCCATTCTTTCTTTCCAAAATCTAAGATTTCTTTCCGAAATATAACTCTTTACTTAATTCTTTTTACTATGTAAAATCCCTTTTATAAAACAACTTGTAAGCTTTTAAACTTTATTTATAGAACAATATCATTATTTAAAAGCATATTCTTAGGTTAACTAAATTAACTTAAATACCATTTACAAATAAATTAATTAACCTAAAATACCAATTAATTAATGAATAATTAACTTTAAACACTATTGTTAAATAATTAATCAATTTTAAGACCCTTCATGAAATTAATTAATTAAGTTAAACCTTATTAAATAAACAATTATCTAACTCAAACATCTTTATTTAAGGTAGTAATTACTTCCAAATATCATTCCTTAAAATATTAATTACCTAAGAAAATCATTAATTAAAATGATAATTAGCTTAATCATTATTAATTAAAATATAATTAACTTAAACATTGTTAGCAAAATATACAATTACACTTATTAATAAATCTAACATATTTCTTTAAATTATTATGAATTTTAAATTGATTTCCAATTCATAACTTGTTCAATTTGGAAAGAGGCTTAACAAATCCTAATGGTACTTATACATACTACCATTTTATTTCATAACGATATTTTGGTCGTAAGACAAGTATTTACGTAACGATAGATATATAAATAAAATCCATAACCCAAAATCTAGGAATAACATGTTAATATAAACAACTGGCAAATACATGTCCAAACTAACATAATAGCAGAATGGTGACTTTTTTTTTGAATTGCCTAGAGAATCAAGCTTCGCTTGTAAACTCTAGGGAAGTATGTGCCTGCCAAACACATACTTCGGGTACTTGTTACAGGGTTGTTAGTTTCGGGGCTCGAACTCATGACCTTCGATCACACGGTCCGGACCATCAACCAACTGCGCCAACCCTGTTGGCACAGAATGGTGATTTATCATGCTAAATAGATGTCCAAACAATCTATTAAGTTTAACTATAACAGAACGGTGTTTTATTTTGCTAAAATATGTTGTAAATAATTTATTCAACTCATAGTAGAATGAGAAGGTGTTCTACTAAACAGATTCCAATGATTGTATAACTAATTCATCTTGTTGGTTACTTAATGGTATCGACAATAGAATCTCTTGTGCCAAACTATTCATTATAAAGAAAATTGTCTTTTAAACAAGCTGCCTCTTGGAAAATAAGTGATTAGATTCTAAACTTCCTTTAAAATAACTAACAACAAGTTGAATCAATAATTAAATCTTAGTCTAGTCTTAACCTAACTTAATTATAAATTAAGAAATAATTAATCTTATTTAACGCATAATTTATTTATAATTAAAATACTTAATTAAATGATAATTAATAATAATTAAACACTTACTAAATAATAACTAATTAATACTTAATCCTTTACTTGATTAATAATTAAAAATTAATCCTATACTTAACCAGTAATTAGTTATAAATTAATCCAACTTAGTTAAAAATTAATTGAAATCAACCTTATATTTTAGAAGATAATTTATCAATATCTAAACTAACTTAATACTTAATTAATTATTAATTAGCAAAACTTAATAAATTAATAATTAGTTACTAAATAAATACTTAGTTAACTATCTTAGTATTTATTATTAAGTTTAGCAAATATTTCTAAGGTGTACTCAAGTACAAAACTTAATTTTGCAAGAAGTCGAACTTTCTCGAAAACTACATCCATTGCGACTATCGCTATGGATACCATAACTTGATACTATTTTTTAAGTTTTCTTTTGTAACCTTACCATTTGGTAAGCTTACTTACATTTACAAACATCGAGTATGTATTTTGAAAAACCGAAAACAAGTTTGAATTGGAAAATGATTTTGATTTAAAAACCAATAGTCCTAGATTTTAAACAATGGATTCCGTGTGGCTTCAACTAGTAAACAGACTAACTTTCTTAGCATATAACCACATATTCATATCTATAACATACATAAACATACAACCACAATAAGCAAAAACATTCAAATCACTTTTACACTTCCTTTTCAAGTCTAAGGCAAATCCATATACAAACACATATATAATCACAAGTAAACTATATAACTAGCCAATAATCAAATAAATACATATTCAAATACTAGATATAAAGTAAAGACGTATTTTTTTCCAAAAACATCACCGAACCTATGAAAGCAAAATAAATATTTCTTGGAACTTGAAAAAAGCCTAGATCTTAGCTTCCTTTTTGTAAAAACTTGATTTTTGAACCATGGAGGTGAAAGTTGGGATTGACCCTAACATTATTGGGCTCGTTCATAGTTGTATAGTCTCGACTGTGGATGGTGGAAGGAAGTAGGGTTTTCTGAAGGAAGTGGATGGTTTTAGAAGTAGAAAGAAGGCATTGTTGTTTAGTGGTTTTAAGAATTAAAATGATGAAAATGAGAATTTTTTTTTAATTTTAGAAATGCATTAGGAAACCATTAAATATGGGTTTCAATGCTTACGGAAGAAAAGATGAAATTTGAAAAGTTGAAAATAAATGAGAATGAGAGAGATAAATTGAAAATTAGTTTTATAGAAAATGAACTAAAAAAATTACCTAAACGTCCCTCAAGTACATCCCTCCACTCCTAAAGTGGCACATCATCGCTACATCCTCTTTTCCTACCTTAGAACAAACGTTACACCTCTCTTTTCGGTTTCAATCATCAAAGTACAATGCATTGGATTACCTAGTGTTTAATAAGGTGTTTCCATGTAATTAAATCACTTTTTCACTTAAGATTCTCTTTAGTGCCATATCTCCTTTGTATTTACTTAAGTAAATAAATTTTTGCCTTATTATTATTATTACTACTAATCCTACTTATGTTATTTATATGTGATGTGTATGTGCATACTGGAGTGTTTTAAAACATTTAAACAAATTTTGGCTAGTGAAAAATTGAATTTTTTGAAAAAGCTTTCCGATTATATTTTCTATTTTCCTTTGAACTAATTATTTTTGTAAACCAAATTTTTTAAAAACTATCCATCATTAGTTATTAGTTGAAAGACGGTTATTTAACCATTAAAAACCATTCATTTAATACTTCAATAGAATTAAATATTTATACATCAAAGAGATAGAATTCTTGGTTGTTACATAAACCTTATGTGCCCTTATATAGACTTGGCCAAGAGGTCATTACCACATCTTACCTTCCATATCTGGTCACAAACCTATCTCCCCAGCATATGCTTGCTTTACACCTCATTCTCTCTTTACTTAGCCCTTAAGCCTTCGTAAAATGTCCATCCCCTAAAATATCTTCACTTGACATCATTCATGACATCATTATCGATGTAGTTAGCTATAAACCATAAAAATATATTCGGTTGCCAATTTAGTTGCACATTAATATATTAGACAGGTCCAAAAAGTTTGAACAACTTCTATCAAGTAAAAAGTTGTTTATTGACGATGACACATTATCGATATTTCTTCAAAACCATTCATTTTTTGTAAACATTTTTCAAAAATAGGTTTAACATCATTACTTATTAGTTAAAAAGAGATAATCAAGGTTATTAAATCAATTTTATAAATGTCCATATTTCAAATGTTCCGATATTCAAAGACGAAGTGTTCAAAAGTACATGCCACTACATATAACCACATGCGATGGATAACACCATTATCAGTAGTATAATATACAACTGCTAACTGTGTTCTCTGCCCTAGTCTCATTTCGACCTTGTGAAAAATCAAATGAAAGAGATTATCTAATAGTACCCATCATTTTCTGATAGCCTAATTATAATGCACGTACCTTGAGAAAAATAAATAATTACGTGCATGTATCTTACCTTGTAGTCAATGTATTAAGAGCACTATACATAACTTCTCAAAATTGAGGAAACAACAAATATAGAGAGTGCAAGTAACCTATTAATAAATTAATGGCAAAAGACAGTTTATATATCAAGACATACAAAAGATTATCAATCTTTTAATATATATATACACTTTTAGTTGAGTGATATCGGATTATAAAACAATGTATTTCTCATGAAATACACTTATAAGTCAACTCTCGGATACATTTAAAATAATAGCATACACATAATACACATGTAGTTATTCCTTAAACCTATGTTGGTTTTTTTAGTTCCATTTAAGTTTTATACATTTGTATTATATAACTTTATTTCATTTAAAAACTTATAGGATCTAATCGAATTATATATCATTCTAATGTGTATTATAAATTAAATCATACTTAACTAACTTTAACTTATTAGTTCAATTAACTATTTTAAAATTCAAAATTATGTTTTATTCATCCTAAACAATTTAAGAGGAACGTCAACTATAACATTTATAGTGTGATATATACCATCATATGTATCTCTACAATTTTATTTCCATGGTGTCCTTTTGAAATTGAAAATACCTTACACGAAATCTCACCATCTCCTCCACGATCATCCTCTTTTTGATCACCCGACGACGGAATTTCACAATCAACTTGCAATCGACACTAGCAATAAACTACTTGAAATGAATTTGTAACCATCAAATAATTTGCACTTATATCATGTCCATTAATTTTTATTAAATAAAAAGTAAATACCTTGAAGTATTAGGTGCATGCATGTGCGACTTATACTAGTATATATGCATGCATATATATATATATATATATATATATATATATATATATATATGAATTTTCATTAATTAACATTTAATTAACATATTTACCAAACAAATAATCATTTAATTAAAATATTTTTAATTAATTATTTTTAATACTTCAAATTTTATTTTATTATTTACCTTGAAAAAATTAAAATTAAGCTATATATACATATAAACTTATATATGTTCTCTTTTAATTAAATAACTTTTAATTAATTATTTATTTATTTATTCCACTTAATTAGCTCAGGTGTTTAGGGGTATAGTGTTTAGGTAGAGGACCTAAATGTCATGAGTTCGAGCCCATAAGACATAAAAATACGTGTTGTACTTCAATAAAGTATCACTTATTTTATCAAATAAAATTTGAATTTTGAAAATTATTTTCAAAACCATTTTGAAATTATTTTATAAATAAGAATGTATTTTGATTTATAAATTTAATCTTTAAATTAAAAATACATTAAAAATTTTCAAATTGAATTTTGAAAATTAGCCGGAGATCCAAAATCGATTTGGTCTCTATATTAGGGTTGACTTTTAGGCTTACATCACCTATAGCTAAGTGAGGCAAAGTACTTAATTAACCAATCCCAACCTTATACACTACATCTCCAAACACTCTACTAAATGGGTAAGTTTTATTACGTTGGCTATAATATTATTAATTAAGACTACATGGACCATTAGGGCACTGATGCTAATGAACAAATGGGGCCAATCGAAAGCAGATTAAATGGGTGAATTAGAAGGAAATATAATCCATTTTGAATCGTTCTTAGGTCTATGTAAGTAATTAACTTCAATTCCAATCCAAAATTTTATTTTATTTGTTTTATAGGGAATTTAATTTAATTTAAATATGTATAATGAGCATATAAAATACAGTCATGTGTGTATAGTATTAGCGCAACATATAACATGTTTACATGATTAATTTGTATGTATATAGGTGTTGTGATTTATACTGCATAGCATACATTCGCTCTTTATGTATGTCTTTATTGTTCGTAGTTTTGTTTCAAATCATATAATAAAATATATACCTATGTGGTTTACTTATATTTATATATAATATGTTATAAAGTATTTTCGACTAATTGATAGTATTTCACTTATATTTATAATTTGACAATTAATGACTTTAAATAGATATTTAAGAAAGGGAAAAGGTGGAGGCTTTTTCATTTTTCTTAGTTTATTCATTATGTGTTATTTCAAATCAACATTTGAACACTTGAATACTTATACATGTTAAAAATAATTAAAAATAATTAAGACACGAGATTAAAGGTCACGTGTTTGATCCCTTTGTTGACATTTATAAACCAAGTTCAAAGAAAAATAAGAAAAATTATTAAGACTAATTTTATGCGTTTGAAATTCAAAATTAGCACGTTGAATCTAGAAGAATTCAAAAAAAGATATATGTTCTTAAAAAAATCTACTTTAAAATTTAAATTAAAACACTAGTTTTAAAAAACTGTCTAAACATTACATAACTTGTTAAATTTGACCACTAACCTTTAGCCTTTTCATTGTTTTAAGTGAACACCTTTAAAACTAATCCAATTGATATAACTAGGTAATAAATTTGAATCAAAACATTTATTTAAGGAAAATTTTCAACCTTTGTATAACTTGTTAATAATTAAATCTTAAAACTTTAACTCTTGTAACAACTATTTCCAATAAATACCAAAATCAAATTCAATTAGTATCAAAAATTATTTTCATGTTTCAAACCTTAAGACAAGTTCAGTTGCTATTGTTAAAAAACATGTTTCCATGTTTCCATTATTTTTTTAAATTTAAACAATTTGAATATACAAATTGAATCAGACAACACAAACATATATAAGTTCGTTATAATAAAAAAAACCTAATCTACACAATTGAATGATGTAAATATAAATGTTAATAAAATTAAAAGATTACCTAAAGCCCATAATTTGCACCTTGAATGAAGATTTTTCCTTACATCTTAGAGATCTACCCTCAATCCTTGTAGAAGATGGATGTATCATTTATGTTTTCTTGTATTTTATGTTTGCATTTGATTTGAAGTCAATAAAAATTTTTAAATGTTCATTTGATTTTCTACTACTAAAGGTTAGGAGGAGACAAGGAAAAAGTGAATAAAATGAATGTTATACAATATTCTCTCTCTCCACTCCACCCTCTTCACAGGTTTGGCCGAAAATATTTTCCATCAAATGGTATAATTTTTTTGAAAATCCCTTCATGCAATTACCCTTCATTTAACCTGGTTTAAAGTTACACTAATATGGTATATCAATGCATGCAAATATAACTTTTATAAATGCATTTATATAATTAGAAACAACTCCAAAACATTAAATAATCAGATTATAATTAATATTCTCTACTATTAATTAGTTAATTAATTTATAAATTTTATGAATCAAATAAATCAAATAGTTTTTCGAAGATTCAATCATATAGTAATGTAACTCAAATGTATAAATCCAATCAAAAATTAATGTTATTGAACAGTTCGAATATTACGGTTCATACATCACCTAAGTTGGTGGTGTGACAATTTGACAAAATTGTATATGAATGACTACCTTCTAAATGTGAAACATGCATTTGCTTTGGAAATAAAAAAGAACAATAGTACCTTCAAAAATTTGGGTGAGAAGAAAAGTTCTAATAAGATAAAAACCGCCTCTTCTGAATGCAATATGGGCATTGAAAACACATCATTAAAGTGCTAAAATAAGAAAAAAAATCGAACAATCTTTTCGTGATAATATTAGTGCCAAATAAAATTTTAAAACAATGAATCTAACAACTAGTTAAGATCGGGGAGAAATCAAGGAACCGAATTTGTATATCTTTACACCTTTAGAATCCCTTACTGAAGGAGTAACTTAGTTACAAATAGTAATGATCACAAAGCAGTTACAAATAAAACAGAGGATTTACACTCTTAGCAAAAAAAAAACTTGCATCAGATAATGTAAAATGCAAAGACCCTGCAATATGTGAACTTGTGCTTTTGGTGAATGATGCAAAGATGCCGAATCTGAACGTAGAATAACAATGTATGTTTTGGCCAATTTAGGGCCATGGAGAGCTAAACTAGAAACCAAATAGTGTTAGGGCAAGTCGTAGCTAGAACAACCATACAAGTTACGAACCAAAAAAATGATAATACAAACAAAAGTAGTAATCTCAGTAAGGCTTAGTTTTGTAAGTGTAGTCGAGACAATACTTAAAATGAAGACTCTGGCATGATTTCTGACTCAAACTTTACTTCTGATAAGGAAACATTTTCTTTCTTACTATATAACATAAATGAAGAAATTCGTAATAAAAATTCTAGTCGAAAGTATTGTTAGATTTGATATAATATATCCATACATAGAAGATGTGGAAAATATTTGAGGTAATTGCTCAAATATATTGCCTCCAATGGATTAGCTACATAAAAGGAAGAAATATTTGAAAAAGAGTGAATGAATTAATTAATTCTCTTACTAGATGATTAAAGAAGGAATATTAGACGCATACAAATTATGGGAAACTGGAAAAATAGAATTGTAAATGTCTCTCGTATGATTTGGAGAATTAATTAGGTATTGATTTATAACCATAAATCAACTACTTCAAACTCAAGTAATAATTCATATATAATGGTAGGGATTAGGACGAATAGAAGCATCAGAAACTAATTATCTTCTCTTTTATATTTCTTCATATTCTTCTTAGTCTCCATTATCAATCTTGTAATTCTTCTCCCTAAAAGTAATATAATCTTCTCTCCCTAAGTGGATGCACACTATCCTACGATTGTAGAACCACTATAAATCCGTGTGTGAACTCTCTATTTACTTTCTTATGTGATTTGTTATTTTATTCTAGAATTCTGTTTATTTTGTCGCACGACAACACGATCTTATTGCTTTCGCATGTATTTGGGTTAATTTGCAATCATTTATGTAAATTCACCACTACAGTTTGGTATCAGAGCTTTGAAGATTTTTGTTGAAGCCTAAGGATAAAAAGTGTTCGATAAAATAGCAGGACCTGGAAATGGGCAGATTAGACCTACCCAGGAATATGCACCCTTCACTAGGGGTTCATATGCAACATTAAGTTCGCAGTTCACTATAGAGAAGTGGAATGGAGATAATGATTTTGAGAAGTGGCAGTGGAAGGTAAAGGAGGTGTTGAGAAGAAATCATATTCATCAAGTTGTATTTGACATAGAATCATTGACAGTAGATATCTTAGAATTGGAAAGAAAGGAGAATAAGGAATGGGCATGTACTATAATCTAATTGGCCATGGGTAAGAATGTCATTCCAGAAATTAGTGGTGAAACTACTGCTAGAGGCTTATGGAAGAAATTGGAGGATCTCTACATGAAGAGGTCGCTCACGTATAGGTTGATGCTATTGAAGTCATTTTTGCATATAATATGTAGGAAGGTATGTCATTAAAAGCCCATCTGAACTTCTTTGATGAGTTGATGATGAAGACGAAAGCTATTGATTTGAATGTGGAAGAGGAGGAAAAGGCTATGATGGCATTGTTTTCTCTTCCCGAGTGCACGGTTTTCGCTAACAGCTTGATTTATGGCAAAAGCACACTATCGTTAGAAGATGTAAAAATGGGACTTCTAAGTGAAGAAATGAGAGATCAGATGGAAAATATGAGCGAAAATGGAGAAGCTAGTAGTAGTTAGGGGCGGTTTGTGGGGAGAGGAAGAAATAGAAGAAGGAGAATAATTTTAGAGGGCGTTCTAAGTCAAGGAAGCCTAGAAGTTGTTAGAGAGGTAAGTCTGGAGACAACAGGTGTCATCATAGTAAGAAACAGAGCCATTGGAAGAAAGATTGTCCATATTTGAGAAAGTGAAATGAAGCGGATGGTTCTTCATCTATTAAAGTGGAGAAGGTTGTTTCTGATGTGTTGACTGCACTGTTTTTGATGTATCAGACCAGTGGGTGCTAGATTCAAGGACATCTTCCATATGACACCTTGGGAGGAGGATTTTTGTTCTTATGAAGACAAGGAGGGAAGTGCCATGGTGTGGGGCGCACCATAACTAAAGTCTGCTATATTCCATATTTAAGAAAATCTCTTCTATTATTGGGTCAGCTAGAATCTTTGTGGTGCAAGATTACAATAGAATCAGATAGCTTGAAGGTAACATGTGGTGCTCTTGTATTGAAGAAAGGAATGATGGTTCAGAATCTTTATCTACTGAAAAGATCTACAGTTCTTAGAGAGACATGTGTTGAAGTTGATAGTTCATGAGCTTTGGATGCCACCAGTCTCTGGCATCTCAGATTAGGTTATGTTTCAGAGAAGAGTTTGGAGTTGGTTCGAAGAAGGAAGATGATTAAGTGTGAAAGCTTCAACGGTTTGGAATTCTGCCAGGAGTGTGTGCTAGGGAAGCAGACAAAAGTTTCTTTCGGCGTTGGTAGACATGAGTCCAAAGAAGTACTAGAGTATATCCATGATGCAGCCCAGTCCTCCAATTTAGTAGTGTTGGGTCGTTCGTGTGTATTAAGTCGTTCACAACCTAGGGGAGTAAGCTTGCAAGTGCAAGCTACAGGGGGTTTTGATGGGCAACGACCTAATATAAAGATAGCTCGACCAAACGACCTAACAAATCAAGACAAACGACCTATCAAAGTTGGTTTGCATGAAGAATTAAGTCGCTCGGAATTAGGTCGCTTGGATTTGGGTCGCTCGGGGTTAGGTCGCTGGGATATGCCGCATATGCTTGGATTGGTGATCACTTAGGTTGCTCTGACCTAACGGGTTACGACCTAACAAAGCTAGGTCGCTCGGATCAAGGTCGCTACTGTCTCTGTTCTAAGCCGTTGCTTTTAAGTCGCTGAGAGCTTAGGTCGCGTGAAGATGCTATGTGCTATATTTGGGTCATGTTGTATAGGTCGTAAGTCGTTTGTAATATAGGTCTTTAACGACCTAGTGTGAGTCGCTGTCTGTGTTAGGTCGGTGTTGGCCAATGTTGAGTCGCTTATGTTGTACAGTGTGATGTTGTAACGACCTAGTTAGGTCGTAGGTCGCGTGTGGGTCATTGTTTAGTAACCCGTGTGTTTTAGGTCGTTGGGTCTGTTAAGTCGCGTGTCTTTGTTGATGAGTCGCTGGTTGATAGGTCGCTACAGACCTATGCAAGGTCGTGCCTGTGAGTCTTGTACATATTGTAAGCTTATAAATAGGCATGGTCGGGTCATTTGTAAAGAGGATTATGTGGGAATAAACACTTGTTTTGTTTTCTTTGTGCTTTCATTAAATTGGTAGTTGAGTGTGATCTCATATCTCCACTTTCGACATTCGAGTGCTCTCGAATCTTCGATCGTTGAAGCCAATTCGCGGAATCTAGTGCGCTTGATCAACGCTCGAAGAATTGCAGATCTCTCTTCACGGTATCGTGCGCGATCAACGTGTCAGAGATTGCTAGAATTCGGTATCTTCGGATCAACGAATTTGGGCCTTGCAGTATTTTCAATCCACCGATTGCCAGTTTCATCGATTTCATTGTTTTTTCGTATTTCCGCCGCGTCATTTTGGTATCAGAGCTGGACTTAGCCAATCATAGCTAAGCCGAGTCTTGGAGCCAAGGAGTTTGAAGTTGAAGTTCATCTTGTTGAAGTGTTTGAGCCGAGAATCGAAGCATCTTTTGGTATCATTTATTGGAGTGAAGGCCGAGCATAGCTTTGTGTTGAAGTTTGAGCCGTGTATCATTTTGTTTGAACTAGGCCGAGAATTGAAGTTTTTGAAGTTTGTGT
The DNA here is from genome assembly GCA_030765085.1 of Allium cepa. Taxonomy (NCBI): domain Eukaryota; kingdom Viridiplantae; phylum Streptophyta; class Magnoliopsida; order Asparagales; family Amaryllidaceae; genus Allium; species Allium cepa. The sequence goes on from CM060930.1 coordinate 241,062,714, forward strand.
TTGAGTTGTTGAAGTTCTACAATGCCGCCGAGAAGAGCTAATCGCCATCAAAATGTTGAAGACTTGTACAAGAGAGAAGATGCTGAACAGATGGAACAACGCATTAGCAACAAATTCAATAAGAAGTTAGGTGAAGGCATTGGAAGATTGGAGAAATTGATGATTGATATGAATCAACGAAGAAGGTCGCCAAACTCGAACCATGGAAGAAAAAGAGTTTCGCCATCGGTTACGGAAGCGAGGAGGGTGTCGCCACAATCTTTTAGACAAAGAAGAGAAACATCAATTTCATCGAGAAGAGATTACCATGAATATAGACATGAAGAGAGAAGAACTCCACATGAGTTTGAAGATGAGCCATATCGAGATGAAGAGAGACATAGTCGAAGAGACATGCATGAACGAAAGGATGTTGATGGTCAAGACCTATATAGATGTACATTTGATTTTGATGAAGAAGGTGATAGAGCTAGCATTCATTATCGAGAACGAGACCAAGTTCGAAACTCGTACCGGGATATAGATGATGATCGACGTTGGGAATCGGGGATGTAGATGGAAATTCCAAAATTCAAAGGTGGAATGGTAGCAGAAGAGTTTCTTGATTGGTTGTCTAATGTTGAAGAAATTTTTGATTTCAAAGAAGTTCCTGAGAATCGAAGGGTTAAGTTGGTTGCTACTCGTTTGAGAGGTAGAGCTATGGCGTGGTGGCAGCAAACCAAACTTACACGAGAACTGATGGGGAAGTCGAAGATTGAATCATGGGAGAAGATGAAGAAGTTGATGAGAGCTACGTTCTTGCCATATAATTATCAATCACTCATGTATCAGAGGTTGCAGAATCTGATGCAAGGGACGAAGACTGTTAATGATTATGCTGATGAATTTTATCAACTGATTGCTCAAAATGACATTATGGAGACAGAGGAACAATTGACTGCTAGGTTTGTTGGAGGGATGAGGATGCAGATTCAAGACATGGTTAATATGTTTGATCCTAGATCTGTAGCTGAAGCACATCAGAAAGCATTGGCTTGGGAGAAGCAGGGAAGAGGAGGAGGTGGTGTGTTTACAAGTTCCAATATTCAGAACAAAGGTGCTAGTGGGAGTTCCAATGTTTCGAAAGCTGTCAGTAAACCAGTTGTGAATGAAGTTGCGAAGGCGAAGGTTAACAACAGTTTCAAATGTTATAATTGCCAGGAAGTGGGTCACAAGAGCAATGAGTGTCCGAAGCCGAAGGAACGAACTATGATTGCTGAAGTTGAAGGTGAGAATGTTGGTGAAGGTTATTCTAGTCCAGCTGAGGAGGATGAACAGGATATTGCGTCAGGAGATGAATGATGTAATGTGATGATGAGGAGGACTTGTTTAACACCGAAACAGGAAGAAGAAGCTAGTTGGTTGAGGAGTAACATCTTTCAGTCGACATGCACTATTCTGGGGAAGGTGTGTAAATTTGTGATTGACACAGGAAGTTGTGACAATATCATTTCTACTGAAGCTGTGAGAAAGTTGAAGTTGAAAACGGAGAAGCATCCAAATCCTTACAAATTAGCATGGTTGAGGAAAGGAGGAGAAGTAAAGGTGGACAGACGAGTACATGTTCCATTTTCTATTGGGAAGAAGTATAAAGACGAGATTTGGTGTGATGTTGTGGAAATGGTTGTTTGTCATTTGCTTTTGGGAAGACCATGGCAGTATAATCGAGCAATGCAACATGACGGTCGGACCAATAGCTACAGCTTTATGTTTGAGGGTGTTAAGATCATTTTAGTTCCAAAGAAGAGACAACAAGGAGAAAGCAAATCAGAAGAGATTGAGGAGATGAAGACTTTGTTGACTTTGAAAGAATTTGTTGAAGAAGTAGAAGAGAGTCCAGAGGTATTTTTGTTGATTGGACGTGAAGTAACTGAAACTGTTAAAGTTCCAGAGGAAGTAAAGCCGGTGTTAGAAGAATTCAATGATGTGTTTCCTGAAGAGTTGCCAACAGAGTTGCCACCGTTGAGGGATATTCAACATCAGATAGATCTTGTGCCAGGTGCAGTATTACTACACAGACCACATTACAGGATGAGCCCTAAGGAGCATGAAGAACTAAGAAGGCAGGTGGAGGAGTTGTTAGAACAGGGGCGTGTTCAGGAGAGCTTGAGTCCATGTGCAGTGCCAGCTTTATTGGTGCCAAAGAAATATGGTTCGTGGAGGATGTGTACGGACAGTCGGACTCTAAACAAGATCACTGTGATATACATGTTTCCTATGCCAAGGTTCGATGATTTGATTGATCAGTTAAGTAGGGCTGTTGTGTTTTCGAAGATTGACATTAAGAGTGGATATCATCGGATTCGTATTAGACCGGGTGATGAGTGGAAGACTGCTTTTAAAACGAAGGAAGGTTTATACGAATGGCTGGTTATGTCATTTGGCTTATCAAATGCTCCGTGTACTTTTATGAGAGTAATGAACCAGATTTTAAGACCATTCATTGGGAAGTTCGTGGTAGTTTACTTTGATAATATTTTGATCTATAGTGGGAGTATGGAAGAGAATGTCCAGCATTTTTTTGAAGTGTTGTTGATTCTACGACAGGAGAAATTTTATGTTGCACCGAAGAAGTGTGTGTTCACGACGCATAGTGTTTTGTTTCTGGGATATGTTCTGTCGAAGGAAGGCATTCAAGTGGATGAAAGTAAAGTGGAAGCTGTCAGGAGTTGGCCACAACCCAAGACAATTACTGAAGTGAGGAGCTTTCATGGGTTGGTATCTTTTTATCGAAGATTCATTCCACATTTTAGCAGTGTAATGACAACTGTAACCGATTGCATGAAAGGAATGAAGTTTGCATGGTCAGAGGAAGCAGGCCTTGCTTTTGAGAAGATCAAGACACTATTGACGTCAGCGCCAATTCTAGTATTACTAGATTTTCAGTTATTGTTTGAATTACACACTGATGCTTCGAAAGTTGGGATTGGCGGAGTTTTGAGTCAGAAGGAAAGACCAGTTGCTTATTTCAATGAGAAGTTGTCTGGAGCTAAGTTGAGATATAGCACTTATGATGTTGAGTTGGGATTGGCGTATGATGGAAATGAGCGTATTGTGGAAGAGGAAGGTGCAAATTCGAGGATGAATTCTTTTCAACCGGGGGAGGAAGATGCAGCCCAGTCCTCCAATTTAGTAGTGTTGGGTCGTTCGTGTGTATTGAGTCCTTCACAACCTAGGGGAGTAAGCTTGCAAGTGCAAGCTATAGGGGGTTTTGATGGGCGACGACCTAATATGAAGATAGCTCGACCAAACGACCTAACAAATCAAGACAAACGACCTATCAAAGTTGGTTTGCATGAAGAATTAAGTCGCTCGGAATTAGGTCACTCGGAGTTGGGTCGCTCGGGGTTAGGTCGCTGGGATATGCCGCATATGCTTGGATTGGTGATCACTTAGGTTGCTCTGACCTAACGGGTTACGACTTAACAAAGCTAGGTCGCTAGGATCAAGGTCGCTACTATCTCTGTTCTAAGCCGTTGCTTTTAAGTCGTTGAGACTTAGGTCGCGTGAAGATGCTATGTGCTATTTTTGGGTCGTGTTGTATAGGTCGTAAGTCGTTCGTAATATAGGTCTTTAACCACCTAGTGTGAGTCGCTGTTTGTGTTAAGTCGATGTTGGCCAATGTTGAGTTGCTTATGTTGTACAGTGTGATGTTGTAACGACCTAGTTAGGTCGTAGGTCGCATGTGAGTCATTGTTTAGTAACCCGTGTGTTTTAGGCATTGGGTCTGTTAAGTCGCGTGTCTTTGTTGATGAGTCGCTGGTTGATAGGTCGCTACCGACCTATGCTAGGTCGTGCCTGTGAGTCTTGTACATATTGTAAGCCTATAAATAGGCATGGTCGGGTCATTTGTGAAGAGGATTATGTGGGAATAAACTCTTGTTTTGTTAGCTTTGTGCTTTCATTAAATTGGTAGTTGAGTGTGATCTCCTATCTCCACTTTCAACATTCGAGTGCGCTCGAATCTTCGATCGTTGAAGGCAATTCGCGGAATCAAGTGCGCTTGGTCAACGCTCTAAGAATTGCAGATCTCTCTTCACGGTATCGTGCGCGATCAACATGTCAAAGATAGCTAGAATTCGGTATCTTCGGATCAACGAATTTGGGCCTTGCAGTATTTTCAATCCACCGATTACCAGTTTCATCGATTTCATTGTTTTTTCATATTTACGCTGCGTCAATCCATAAGGATGTTTGGGGACTGGTAGCCACAGATTCTATTGGAGGAGTTAAGTATTTTTTTTCTTTTATTGATGACTAGTCTCGGAAGGTTTAGGTGTTTATGAAGAAAGCTAAGTCGTAGTCGTTTGAAAAGATTAAACTTGGAACGCACTGGTAGAGAATGAAGTAGGAAGGAAGTTGAAGGTGCTAAGATCCGTAAATGGCAAGGAGTTTGTTTCTAAGGAGTTCACAAATTTCTATAGATAGCATGGAATTATGAGACATTTTAATGCACCCAGTGATCCAAAATCAAACGAAGTTGATGAAAGGATGAACAGAGTACTACTGGAGAAGGCCCGTTGCTTAAGATTGACAACGGGCTTGTCTAGAGGCATTTGGGCTAAAGCTTTATCAACTGCAGCATATATTATCAACTGAATAACGTGCTCATCTATTAATAAGAGGATTCCTGAGGAAAGGTGGAAAGGTACATCTATACATATCAGTTATTTAAGTATATTTGGTAGTCCCATGTATGTTCACCATAAAGGAAATGACAAGCTGGAGGCAAGAGCCTATCAAGGCATATTTTTGGACTATATAGAAGGTGTCAAAGGGTATTGCATTTGGAACCCTGTTGATAGGAAGGTAGTGTAGTCGAGACATGTCAAAGTGATGAGTCTGCTAGTAAGCCTAAGGAGAATCCACCTTGTTCAGTAGATTCGGAAGCTGAAAAGCCTAAGGAAATGTAAACTATTCTCGCATATTAGCCTATTAGTAGAGTCAGAGATGTAAAAGAAGATAGAGTAAATATATTTGTTGGTACATCACATGAAGGTCCAAAGAATTCCTCGACTAATGATAGTGATTGTCGTGAAGCTAGAGATGATTCACATCAAGGATGAGTTAACAGGAGTTTAGGCAAAGTTACACCTATTCAGGCTAGCTCTAGAATTAGAAGGCCGCCAAATAGTTATGGATACTAACGTAATATAAACCTTAGCCTTGATGATCATTTTGATTATGCACTTCATATAGTGCAAGATGAGCCTTTCGACTTCGAAGAAGCTATGAATTCGAGTGCCAACTCAAAATGGATGCATGCTATGGAAGAGGAGATGGATTCGTTGAAGAAGAATCAAACTTGGGAATTGGTACCACCCCCTCAAGAAAGTCGAGCCATAGAATGCAAGTGGGTATATAAGATGAAGGAAGATTGAAGATACAAAGCTAGTCTTGTTGCAAAGGCATGGAGAAGGCAAAGGAAATTAGTACTCATGTGCCTTTGTACATTCATCATTTAAAAAAGAACCCTCCGATCTCAAAAAAGACAAGGCTTATACGGAGAAGGTGCCTTATGCTAGCGCAGTTGAAAGTTTGATGTATGATATGGTCTGCACGAGACCGGATATTGCAAGGTAGATGGTTTAGTTGGTCACTGCATGGCTAATCTAGGAAAAATTCAATGGGTAGCAGTAAAGTACATTTTCAGGTATTTTAGAGGAACAAAAGATTATAGGCTTATTTTTGAAGGCAAGGAGAAAGATTTAAGCTTGGTCGGATATTGTGATTCTGATTATGCCAGAGATAGAGATCGAAGAAAATCAACCTCAGGTTACGTCTTTACACTTGAAAAGATAGCTATCAGTTAGAGAGCGAGATTGCTGACTATAGTTTCCTTGTCTACTATAGAGGCAGAGTTGGTAGCCGCTATTGAAACAGCTAAAGAGGCATTTTACTTAAAGTGGCAGATGTGTAATTTAGGCTTTGTTCATGGGAGTATAGTAGTAAATTTCAATAGTCAAAGCGTAATACATTTGGCTGAAATTCTAGCGTTTACTCGAGAACAACGCATATAGAATTAAGAAAGTCTTTCCTTATCCCTATGAATGAAGAAAACCAGGTGCATCTTTAGAAAATTCACATTGAGGAGAATGCAGCAGATATGTTCACTAATCCTTACCAGTTTTAAAGTTCGAGAATTGCTCGACCTTAATTCGCTTGCTAAAGTGCTTATTGCCACCGAGTGGCACAAGGGGAGAGTGAGATATTATACGAAGATTGATGGGTCCTACATGGAGGGTGTACTTTCAACAGTTTGTTGACGGGCGGTGGAATTGTAGGAGCTCATTGACAAAGTGGAATGGGTGATGGCCATGTCGAAGCCCATTGGGAAAGTGTAACGACCCGTAAATTTCCGATAATTAAAATAGCAAATTTAATAAGATTTCGTGATTTAGTGTTAGAAAAAAATTGTAAGTCATTTGGAATAATAATAAATGTCGAATCCATTGGGTATAATAGAGTAATTGATTGATAACTAAAATCTATTTAAATCAAATATTGAACAGGAAAATTGTTTAAATTAAATATTTAAAACTTATTGAATAATTGAATAACTGTAAAATGAAAATAGTGTTCTAAATTGTGAATTGGTTTTAAAAGTTGAATCATATAAGTTCAATTTCAATATTTCAAAAGATAATGAATTATTGGATAATCGAAATTATTTAAATTTAATATTTGGAATTTATTGAATAATTTAATAATGGGAATTGAATAACCGTATAATGGAAATGGTTGTTCTATAATTTTAATTCGTTTCAAAAGTTAAATTTTTAAGTTCGTTTTTAAATATCTCAAAAGATAGTGATTCAAGAATAATAAAATTTATTTAAATTTAATATTACAAATGTTTGAATAATTAAATTCCGAATTTGATATGATCAAGTTGATATTGAAATTTAATATATGAAAATAGAGTGAATAATTGAAATTTGATTTAATATGATTCAAATTGGTTTCCAAAGTGAATGTAAGTTATATCGGGATTATAATAGAGTTAATAAGAATTTAATATTTGGAATTTATTGAATAATTGAATAACGGGTTTAATATGATTAAAAATGATTTGTAAAATTTTATTTTATCATTTTAAAGTTAGAATGAGGTTGTAGAACTTTTAAAATCGAATTAAAAGTAAATTGGTGAAAATTGAATATTTTAATATTTAATTGACGAGTTAAAATAGCCATTTTTCAAACAGTCTCGGATTTCGACGAAACTAGTTTCATCGGATCCGTAATGTGATATTATTGTAAGGTTCCAAATTTCGTGTCAATCCGATTTATCGTTTGTCCGGAGCAAGCCAAAACGCATAGAAATTTAGTTAATCGGTTTAATTTAAAATCTATCGTTTATTTCCGTAACTCGCACATACGATCGAATTAGCCTCCGAAACCTATTCCATTGTGTCCGGAATGCGGGGTAAACACTAGAAACGCCAGCCGGCACGCTTCGTTTGGAGTTCGGAAAATTCGGATGAATAGTATTTTCGATAATTTTCTATAAAAGGACCTAAATTTTCTAATTTTGCAACAAACATCAAAACCCTAACTCTTGTCAGCCTAGCCACCACGAGATGTTTCTATGGCCGATATCGTGCGATTTTCTTACTCGTTTTTCTCCAAATTCTCAAAGTAATTTCAAAAACTTTCAACTGTGAAAGTGTAGAGTGGAGTGAGGTCTTCGAGTTGACCGGTGGTCATCGATTATAGTGGAGGAAATCATCGGCAAATCGCGTGGGAAGTCGTGTCGTTCGCGCACGTTTCTTGCGTCCGAGGGATAGCCGAGCTCTGCCGCGTTTTGCATGAAGGTGGAGCACGAGATGAGCTTGCGAACGACATCTTCTGATCGTCATCTCGACGAGGTTGGTGGCGGCGATCTCGAGCCCTAGTTCGCGTGATTGGGTTCGATTTTTACTGGCAATTATCGCGAGCGTGAAGAAGGAGTGCGGCCACGTTTGATGCAAGGGAATCAACGGTAGTGATTAGTCTTGGTTGTAAATTATAAAAGAAAATATAAAAATTAATTTATATAAAAATCGTATTAACTTTGTAATATGATAACTTTTTGATACGAGGTCCGTTTTGGACGAAACGAATTGCGACGGGTTCGTTTTGACGAGCACTACGCTATGGAGCTGGATTGGAATCGTTTGGAGCTAATGAAAATTTTGGGTAAAATTAAACGCTCGTTTAATTTTATTCGAAATTAAACGCTGCAACTACATTGAAATCAAGGTGAGTGTTTTATAACGCTCACAACATACTAAATATCTTTATGATAGTTAAGTTGAATATTATGAAGTGTTATGATTTTATTTGTCATTGTTTGATAAAAATTTAATTGTCATATAGATCGTCATTTGAATTAACCATTGAAATTTAAATTGACAATTAAATTGAAATTAAAATTGAATTGCGATTGAATTACCTGACATTGATAGCTATGAAATTGTCATGAATTGTATTGCCTATTGGATGATGTATTTCGATGGATGCTATTGGTTGATATTTAAATGTTTGGATGTTTATTTTCTTATATATATATATCCTGTTATGCATACGTATGAACTGTGATTTGATTTAAGTGATATATATTCATCCCTGACATTTAATTGAAATAAATAATTACTTGGCCATAGGATAGAAAATTATATATGGACACCGAATTGGCTAAATTAATAATTTTTAAAATCGTCGATTTAAAATTTATTTAAGCGTTTTGATTTCAAAGTTATAAATAGAAATCAATTTATAGAAATCGAATTTATCGAAAAATTGAGTTTGGAATGTTGAAATAAATTTTGGTTAAAAGAAATTGTTAAATAATTAAAGTGGAGACTTTGGAATTTAAAATCGGGATATGATTGAATTTCGAAATTGATTTGTTTAAATATTTAACCTTAGTTCGAGTTTTGAATATTACTAAGTAAAAGCGATATAAAATGATATTTTGAAATAGAGCTTGAAATTGAATCATATTTGTAATTGGGATTTAAATTTGAATATTGAAGGATAATTTTGTTAAGTGTTATAAATTGATATTTTGAAAAATCAAGCTAAAAATCGATATAAATTGAAATTGAATAAATTGAATTAATTTGAAGTCAAAGTTGACATTGATTTGAATTGAAATCGAAATCGAATCGGTAAAATGGAAATTGAAATTTGTTTTGAATTGGGAAGTTATAATTGAAATGGTTTGGTTTTGAAGCCGTTTTATTTTGTTTTCCAAATTACTCTGTTATATAAACAATTTTTTAACACTTAAACTATTTTAGCCTATTTTAAATCTACTTAACCCAATTTAAATTATTTTAAACTAATTTATCTATTTCAAATCCATTTTAAGATTTTAAGTATTTTTAACTATTTTAATTATTTAAACCACTTTTAAAACTACTTAAAACTATTTTCTAAAATTCCAAACTGGTCAATAAGGTGAAATGTTTATGTTTAAATCTTGAATTTAAATACTAATTGGGTTAAATGAAGTTGTCCTAAATCGAAATTCGAAATGATCTTGAAATCGAAATGAGATATTAAGGCGAAGAATGATTTTTGAAATGGAATCTTACGTTTTGAAGAGCTATGATGATATTTGAAATGAACTTGATTTTGAAGCGAACGGGATATTTTGATATCAATTATGAATTGATTTGAAATGTAAAAGAGCCAACGGTGTAATAATACGTAGTTATTAAAGAGACCGGGATCGGATATGGACATACTCTCTGTCGATACCGAAAACCACTTTAATAACTATTATACGCGGAGTGTTGATCCAGAATGAAGTGGATGGTTTGGTGAACGCGTTGACTAAAGAAAGAGAACGATATTGGATGACTCTTGACATGACTAAAACAGGAGCCGCGCCGGGCCATTGAGGTTCGCCATCTCTAGTGGACACACTTCTTCGATACCATATCTATTACATTTGTGATTCGATTTGGGTGCACCCCTTGATTTTGGAGTGTTGTTTCGCGGTGTTGGGGTAGCTGTTGGCTATGCTCAACATCAGTCCGGATCATGCAACTACTAGTATCCTGGTTGGTATCGCCTCATGTACCTTGTCATACTGATTATCCTATTCACGACCACTACCTTTTGTTTTGTGTTATACCTATGGGGTACCCTCTGATAACCACCAGTTTACGGTGGGGCTTACCGTGCTGTATAGACTATGGCATTATAAAAATGTGTTAAGGGGGATTATGGTAACGCCTTAATGCTATTTTGATACTTTATATTACTGATAGGAATTATCTACTTAGCGTACATTACTACATAGTAGATAGTTTAACGGATCCTTAAGAGATGGAAAATCCCGTAACATCTTTTGAGTTATTGCACGCATGTTGACACCGGATATGAGATGTCAAACCCCGTAAACATCTCTGACGCCGTTACACTCATATTTACTTACGATTGATTTAACTTACATGAGGATATTTTAGTCCTGACTCGAGTGTTTTGTCTTTTCATTACGCTCGGGTCAGACCTGAGTTTTTTAGCTTATTGAAGATCTATTCTGGAGGACGAAGACGAAGATTTAGTATTCTATTACTGTTATTATCTTTGCATCATGCTATCTGCTGCATTATTTTATTTGTTCTGTTGTATATGTATAACTCTGATAAATGTTGTATAAATAATTGTCAAAGTATAGTAAACAGCTTCATGAACTGTTTATTTGACTATTATATTTTATCGTTCCGCTGCGAGATTCTGATTTGTTTCATTTCCTTTATTTCTCTTTCTTTTCTTTTCTTATTTACCCCAATAACCATCTGCCCTTTTGAATGGTTTGGAATCGACATGTGTATTTGATTGTCGGTTTAAATTGTCCAAAAACGCGGGTCGTTACAGTTGGTATCAGAGCTTTGGTTTAGCGATAACCTTAGCTTTGTGGGGTCTGTCTCTTTATAAATAGGGTAGTAATACCCTATGACGAGTCGCTGAGTGTATATATATGAGAGAGCGTATTTGTTAGTGATATAAAATGTTTTATATTATGTCGGTTGATTTGTTGAGTGGCTTATGGATTCTTGTCAATACGAGTAATTAACGTCATTGATAGGGATCTCTAAACACTTAAACAGAACAATTCGACATAGTATTGTTTTGAAATTGGGTAAATGAAATAATTTTGCTCTAATTATATTTTGTATATAAGAAAAAATTTCGGAAATTATTGAGACTTATCTAGCTTACATGGTTGTTAGGAACGAAAATAAAGGTTATTATCATTAATTTGATATTGTAATTTAATAAATGACACAGCGGATAATTAACAAACGATATAGATCGATGAAAGTAGCAAACGGTGGATTGAAGATACTGCAAGGCCCAAATTCGTTGATCCGAAGATACCGAATTCTAGCTATCCTCGTCACGTTGATCGCGCACGATACCGTGAAAGAAGATCTTCAATTCTTCAAGCGTTGATCAAGCGCACTTGATTCCACGAATCGGCTTCAACAATCGTTGATTCGAGCGCACTCGAATAACCGAAAGTGGAGATAGGAGATTACACTCAACTACCAATTTAAGATGAAAGCACACAGCAATCAGACAAGAATTTTATTCAAAAATCAACAACCCCCTTACAAGTTACAACGCACGCCTATTTACAGCCCAGACCCTTATGTCGTTGCCGACTTAACTCCTCTTAAGTCGTTGCCGACCCAGTACCCCACGACTTACGACTCAAAGCTTCACCGACTCAACACTTGAACGTCTTAAGGAAACACACAAGTATACAACCCTTGGGTCGTATACAACTTTACTACTCACGCGACTTAAGAAGCAAACGACATGCGACTCAAATCATACAACAACTAACTCTCATATATACAACACAGTGACTCAACTTAGGTCGTGAACAACTCATCACTTACAGACCACACGACTCACGACTTAAATTCAACACAACACATAACGACTTACGACATAACATTCAAACGACTCAAGCTTCATGTGGCATCCCTCTCTTGTGTCCTGTTAAGTCGTGACTGACTTAGCGCCTCTTCCTTAGGTCGTGACCCGTTAGAGTTAGGTCGTTAACTCGGCACAACTTCCCCTCTGGTCTCCAATTAGGTCGTGGACGAACTATAGTTTGAACCTTAAGTCGTGGACGACTTAAGTCCATGTCGTTAGCTCGTATTGTTTCTCCCTTAGCTCCTATAGATATAGGTCGTAACTCCTTCCCATGTGCCCTGTTAGGTCGTGGCCGACCTTGTTTAACCTGTGAACGACCTAAGCCTTCCTCCTTAAGTCGTGCACGACTTATCGCCTGAGCTGCATCATCCTCCCCTGGTTGAAAAAAATTCGTCCTCGAATTTGTAAATTCTTCTACATCAGATTGTCCATCTCCATAATATGGTACAACATGTTTAACATTGAACACGTCAGAAGTGTACACATCCTCCGGCAGCTTCAACTTATAAGCATTTTCATTAATCCGTTTTGCAATTTCTACATGACCAATTTTTCTGGCTTTCAGCTTGTTATAAGCGCCTACTGGAAATCGATCCTTGGTTAACACGGCGTAAACCAAATCACCCTCGTTAAATTCAACACTTCGTCGCTTCAAATCTGCAGTTCGCTTATACTTCTCATTTTCTTTCTCCAATCGCTCCTGAACGATTTTATGACATTCAGTCAATCCATCAACAAAATCTACAGCTCGTTTAACCATCCCCTTTGGTTGTGGCACTACCGCTAAATCCAACGGTCCCCTGGGTAATTTTGAATATACAATCTGAAATGGACTGAATCCCGTACTACGATTCACTGCATGATTATGAGAAAACTCTTCCTGGCATAACTTCATGTCCCAACTCTTCAGATTGTCCTTCACAAGACATCGCAATAAATTCCCCAGCGATCTGTTAATAACTTCTGTCTATCCATCTGTTTGCGAATGATAGGCGCTGCTAAAGTTTAACTTCGTTCCAACCATCTTCCACAAACTTAACCAAAAGTGACTCAGAAAACGAGTATCCCTATCCGACACAATAGATTTTGGAAATCCATGGAGTCGATAGATCTCCTTAAAAAACAACTGAGCAACATGAACAGCATCCGCCATTTTCTTACAAGCAACAAAATGTACCATCTTCGAGAAACGATCCACCACAACATATATCGAGTCATTTCCCCTTTGCGTTCTCGGCAATCCCAATACGAAATCCATACTAACATCCACCCAAGGTTTTGTAGGAACAGGTAAAGGTATATACAAACCCGCGTTTGTTGCTGTCCCTTTCGAAACTTGAAAAACATGACATTTCTGAACAAACCTTTCAACTTCCTTCCTCATCGATGGCCAATAGTAGGATTGAGAGATTAACTGCAATGTTCGGTCTCTACCCACATGTCCTTCCTCATGAAGCTCCTTTACTATCTTCATTCGCAAGCTACAATCCGGTACACACAATTGATTTCCTTTAAATAAGAAACCATCAATCAACACAAATTCATCAGGACTTCCCTCCTTGACTTTCTCAACAAATTTCTTAAAGTAAGGATCTTCTTCAATCAGTTCTGGCAATAATCCAAACCCTGTCACCTCAACCTTCATTGTAGTCAACAAGTGATTCCTTCTGCTCAATGCATCTGCTACACGATTCGTAATTCCCGATTTATGTTTCACAACAAACGTAAATTGCTGCAGATAGGCAATCCATGATGCATGCCTTGCTGAAATCTTGTCCTGCCCCTGCAAATGTTTCAAAGCTTCATGGTCTGTGTAACGAACAAACTCCTTATGGAACAGATAGTGTCTCCAATGTTTCACTGCTTGCACTACAGCATAAAACTCCACATCATACGTACTATATCTCATCTTTGACCCTGTTAACTTCTCACTAAAGTATGCAATAGGACGCCCCTTCTGACTCAACACCCCTCCAATTCCAACCTTAGAAGCATCGGTGTGTAACTCGAATAACAACTGAAATTCTGGTAATACAAGAATTGGTGCTGCCGTCAAAAGTCCTTTGATTCGTTCAAAAGAAAACCCTGCTTCCTCTGACCAAGAAAACCGTTTCCCTTTCATACAATCAGTAATTGGAGCCATCACGCTACTGAAGTGTGGAATGAATCTTCGGTAGAATGACGCTAGCCCATGAAAATTTCTCACTTCTGTAATTGTCCTCGGTTGTGGCCAATCCCTGACTGCTTCAACTTTATTTCGGTCCACCTGGATACCTTCTCCTGTCACAACATACCCCAGAAATAAAACACTCCTCGTCATAAACAAACATTTCTTTGTAGCGGCATAGAACTGTTCTTGTCGTAGGACCATCAACACTTCTTTCAAATGATGTAAGTGTTCCTCTGAACTCCCACTGTATATCAGAACATCATCGAAATACACCACCACAAATTTCCTGATAAAGGGTCTAAAAATTTTGTTCATCACCCTCATGAATGTACTTGGTGCATTCGAAAGACCAAACGTCATAACCGGCCATTCATACAACCCTTCTCTCGTCTTGAATGCTTTCTTCCATTCGTCTCCTGGTCTAATTTTAATTTGATGATATCCGCTCTTCAAATCAATCTTCGAAAATATAGTAGCCCCACTCAACTGATCTAGCAAGTCATCCAACCTCGGCATTGGGAATCTATATCTCACAGTAATCTTATTCAATGCTCGACTGTCAGTGCACATCCTCCATGTTCTATCCTTCTTTGGTACCAACAAAGCTGGAACAACACACAGACTCAAACTCTCCTGCACTCGCCCCTATTCAAGCAAATCTTCCACCTTCCTCCTCAACTCTTCATGTTCCTTCCGACTCATTCGATAATGTGGTCTATGCGGTAATACTGCTCCCGGAACAAGATCGATTTGATGTTGAATGTCTCTTAGTGGCGGTAACTCCTTAGGCAACTCTTCTGGAAATACATCTTCAAATTCTTTCAAAACTATCTTCGCTTCTTCTGGAATTTCAACCTCTTCACTGCTCTCTCGCCCTATCAACAAGTACACTTCAGGTTCCTCTTCGACTTCTTTAACAAACTCCTTCAAAGATAGCAAAGTTTTCAATTCTTCAATCTCCTCCTACTTGTTTTCCTTCTGTTGTTGCTTCTTGGGAATTAAAGTGATCTTAGTACCTTCAAACATGAAACTGTAGCTATTAGCACGACCATCATGTTGTACTGCTCTATCAAACTGCCATGGTCTGCCCAATAACAGATGACACACATCCATGTCTACAACATCACACCAGATTTCATCTTTGTACTTCTTCCCAATTGAAAAATTCACGCAAGCTCTTCGTCCAACTTTCACTTCACCACCCTTCCTTAACCATGCTAGCTTGTATGGTTTAGGATGCTTCTCAGTTTTCAAGTTCAACTTCGTTACTGCTTCTGTAGAGATAATATTGTCACAACTCCCAGCATCAATGACGAACTTGCAAACCTTTCCCAGAATAGTGCATGTAGACTGAAATATGTTATTCCTCAACCAACTGTTTTCCTCTTCCTGTTTCGGTGCCAAATAACTTCTCCTCATCATCAAGTTACACCCTTCATCTCCGAACAAATCTTCTTCCTCCTCAACATAAGGTGCATTTGAACATTTTGCCTCTCCATCATTAGCCTCACCTAACATTGCTCTCTTCTTCGGCTTCGGACATTCATTGCTTTTGTGACCCAACTCCTGACAATTGTAACATTTGAAACTGCTATTGACCTTGGCCTTCTCAACCTCCTTCACAACTGGTTTTGCGACATCTTTAGGAACATTAGAACTTCCACTAACACCCTTCACTTGATTGTTGGAATTGGTAAACACACCATCTCCACGCCTTCCCTGCTTCTCCCAAGCCAACGCTTTTTGATGTGCCTCCGCCACAGATCTTGGATCGAACATATTAACCATATCCTGGATCTGCATTCGCAACCCTCCAACAAATCTCGCGGTCAACTGTTCTTCTGTCTCCATAATATCATTCCTGGCAATGAGTTGGTAAAATTCATCTGCATAATCATTAACTGACTTCGTCCCCTGCCTTAGATTCTGCAATCTCTGGTACATAAGTGACTGATAGTTGTAAGGTAAAAATGTAGCTTTCATCAACTTCTTCATCTTCTCCCATGTAACAATCTTTGACTTCTCCATTCTCTCTCTCGTAAGTTTAGTTTGCTGCCACCATGCTAAATCTCTCCCTCTCAACCTAGTAGCAACCAACTTCACTCGACGATTCTCCGGAACTTCTTTCAAATCAAAAATCTCTTCAACATTAGACAACCAATCCAAGAATTCTTCTACAACCATTCCACCCTTGAATTCTGGAATTTCCGTCTTCATACCCGATTCCCATCGACGATCCTCCTCTACATCTCGATATGAATGTCGAATTTGATCTCGATCTCGATAATGAATGCTAGCTCTATCACCTTCTTCATCAAAATCAAATGTACGTCTATATCGATCTCGGCCATTATCATCCCTTCGATCACGCATGTCTCTTCTACTATATCTCTCTTCATCTCTATATGGCTCATTTACAAATTCACGTGGAGTTCTTCTCTCTTCATGTTCATAGTCATGGTGATCTCTCCTCGATGAAATTGATGTTTCCCTTCTCTCTCTAAAAGATTGCGGTGATACCCCTCTCACTTCCGTAACCGATGGCGAAACTCAGTTTCCTCCATGGTTCAAGATTGGTGATCTCCTCCTTTGAGTTTGATTCGTATCAGTCATCAACTTCTCTAGCTTTCCAATACCTTCATCAAATTTCTCATTAATGCGTTGCTCCATCTACTCGGCTTCTTCCCTTCTATACAACGCTTCAACATTTTGATGACGATTAGCTCTTCTTGGCGGCATGATTTCACAATCACAAACACTTCAACAAATCCAATAATCTTCAAAAACTTCACAACTTTCCAACTTCAACTCTAACTTGTACAACAAGTCATGGCCTTCACTTAACTCGGCTCAAACTCTTCTCCAAAAATTCAAACACTTTCCGGACTTTGATCCAAAATGAAATGGATCGAAAACACCCAACTTGTTGCAACTTCAAGATGAACACGATGAACACCAACTTCAAACTCCTTGGCTCCAAGACTCGGCTTAGCTATGATTGGCTAAGTCTAGCTCTGATACCAAAACTGACGCAGCGGATAATTAACAAACGATATAGATCGATGAAAGTAGCAAATGGTGGATTGAAGATACTGCAAGGCCCAAATTCGTTGATCTGAAGATACCGAATTCTAGCTATCCTCGTCACGTTGATCGCGCACGATACCGTGAAAGAAGATCTTCAATTCTTCAAGCGTTGATCAAGCGCACTTGATTCCGCGAATCGGCTTCAACAATCGTTGATTCGAGCGCACTCGAATAACCGAAAGTGGAGATAGGAGATTACACTCAACTACCTATTTAGGATGAAAGCACACAACAATCAAACAAGAATTTTATTCAAAAATCAACAACCCCCTTACAAGTTACAACGCACGCCTATTTATAGCCCAGACCCTTAAGTCGTTGCCGACTTAACTCCTCTTAAGTCGTTGCCGACCCAGTACCCCACGACTTACGACTCAAAGCTTCACCGACTCAACACTTGGACGTCTTAAGGAAACACACAAGTATACAACCCTTAGGTCGTATACAACTTTACTACTCACGCGACTTAAGAAGCAAACGACATACGACTCAAATCATACAACGGCTCACTCTCATATATACAACACAGTGACTCAACTTAGGTCGTGAACGACTCATCACTTACAGACCACACGACTCACGACTTAAATTCAACACAACACATAACGACTTACGACATAACATTCAAACGACTCAAGCTTCATGCGGCATCCCTCTCTTGTGTCCTGTTAAGTCATGACTGACTTAGCGCCTCTTCTTTAGGTCGTGACCCGTTAGAGTTAGGTCGTTAACTCGGCACAACTTCCCCTCTGGTGTCCAATTAGTTCGTGGACGACCTATAGTTTGAACCTTAAGTCGTGGACGACTTAACTCCATGTCGTTAGCTCGTATTGCTTCTCCCTTAGCTCCTATAGCTATAGGTCGTAACACCGTCCCATGTGCCCTGTTAGGTCGGGGCCGACCTTGTTTAACCCGTGAACGACCTAAGCCTTCCTCCTTAAGTCGTGCATGACTTATCCCCTGAGCTGCATCAATAAATAAGGTTTATTACAAAATAAACAATGGTAAAACAACTTGTGGAATATTTCAAGAAAGTAAAATCCTATAAGAATATTTTATAAAGGTGACTTATAAATTAAAATAGATTTAAATTGGAAAATATTTAATTTAAGACCCGGAGATTTTGTAAAATGGTTCTCAAAGTTTTGAAGAAATATATAGTAATATTAGTTGGAAAGTGTTTATGGAAATATTTTAAGGAAGGAATGAATTCAGTACTCCTCTCTTATGTCGCTGGAAAATAATTTCGATGATGACAGCGCAGCATCATCGACGTTCATTTTCGAGTCTCAAAGTGGGGGAGACTTCTAAGAAGCTTTGCTTTTCTTCGAAATTATTTTGGGTAAATGGGTTTTGGTTTAAATTCCAAAGGTAGGATTTGATATATTAAAAAAGATATAAGTGTATATGTTTATTTCAAACGATTTGAAAAGAACTGGGCATTTAAATTTCTAAGTTATGTTAATTGGTAATTTTCAAATTATTTGAATGAAATGTGAATAACCAAAATTTATAAAATAAGAGGATTAAGATATCTAAGCTTATATTTTGGGAAAACTTTAGAGTTGTAGTGTGTAACGACCCGTATTTTTACGGATCAAAAGATCATAGAATTGTTGTTATTAGGTTGATAGTGTTGTTAAGTCGTTTAGAATTTAAGTTGTTCGGAGCTTAAGTCGTCCAGAGATGAGTCGTCCAGGGTTGGGTCGAGTTGTAGCATGAGTCGGTGGAGCGACTTAGAGGATGGAGCGACTTAAGGAAGGTGACCGACTTAAAGAGTAAGCGAATTAAGGTGTTTGCCGACTTAAGGGTTAATGACTTAGGAGAAGGACCGCCCTATAGGAGTGAACGACTTAGGAGTTAACGGCTTAAGTTAGTAAACGACCTAAGGGATAGTGGTATAGGAAATAGGTCGGTGATGCGACTTAAGGTAGTTAGCGGCTTAGGTCGTGGACGAGTTAAGGCAAGGGTGTTAGGCTGCTGGGTCGCTTAGCCGTGTGTGTTGTTAAGTCGTTGAGTCGTCCAAACGACTTAGGACTTAGGTAGAGATGCGGCAGTATGTTAGGTCGGTCTTGAGGTTAGGTCGTTAAAGGGGTTTAGTTGGTAGGTCGTGCCCAGTTAGGTCGTGTGCATGCTATGTCGCGTATGTGTTGGGTCGTGACTTTTGTTAGGTCGGAAGTGTGTAGTTAGGTCGTAAGCCGCATGATGGCTTGAGTCGTTAGGTCGTGTCTAAGTTAGGTCGCGCAGAGGCTTGAGTCGGTAGGCCGTGAGTCGTAAGTTGCAGGTCGGGGATTTTTGAGTCGTGACCGACTTAGGGAGGGCGAACGACTCATAGGTTTGGCCTATAAATAGAAGGGTTCGCATCACTTTTTGGGATCCGGATTTTGAAGCGACGAAGTGCTGCTATTTTGAGAGCTCGACTACAGCACTTCTTCACTTCTTTTCCCTTCTCTAATCTTGTGCTTCCATCCATCTAGATCGAAGATCAAATCGAAGATCCAAGAGCCAAAGTTGAAGATCACCATCCATTGAAGAGGGATTTCATCGTTTGAAGGGGAATCTTGTCGGATCAAGCTAGATCCTTTGCTGTGCAGATCTGAAGTTTGTTGCTTTTGAGGTGTTTAGGTGATTCGGTGAGTGGTGGTTATCTCTCACACGGAACCAAAGGAGTATATTTGATCGGTGGCTTGTTTGTGTGTTAAAGATAGTGATTTCATGCATTTTCCTTAAGTCTACATGTAGATCCATCGTTCATAAAGTTTTGATATCCACTTTACTACATGTTAACCTATGCTAGTTAAATCATCAAGATATTACTTAGAATTCATGCTTGTTAGATTTGGACTCTTTATTTACGAAATTGCCATTTTTGTTATAAGTGTTTATTTAGATCTTGTTTGAATGATTGATTGTTTGGATTAATGATTAGTTTGATTGATTCTTAGAAATTACTTGGTTGATGATTTGATTTGGACAAGTTGGTCGAAGATGATTCAAAAGCTAAGTGGAAAGGCTCTTGAATGAGGAAAGCTGCCCATGGCATATGAAGCGGATGATAAAGCTCATATGGATAGATTTGATGATGATGTTGAGATGCGAATTTGCTATGATGCAATGAGGCAAAGCATGATGTTGAGATGGGACTTTGCTATGATGCGATGAGGCAAAGCATGATGTTGAGATGGGACTTTGCTATGATGCGATGAAGCAAAGCATGATGCGAGATAGCCTTGGTTTAATCCAGACGGGATCATCCCAAGCATGTTGATAACTCGGTGATATGGTTCGAGTTTGTTGATAATGGTTGGCTCGGGAGGCGCTTGAGCTAGTATGAGAATAGTCGTCAAGGAGGAAGACTAGAAGGCTGAGATCTCACCGTTGTTGAAGGTTCTAGCATGCTCAAAGCAAGAGTACGCTGGGCAGATTCGATAGTCCCAAGACGAATAGTTGATGGTCTGGTACTCTGGGCAGATTCGATAGTCCTAGGCACAAGTCACGACGACGTGCGGAGTTATGTCTAGAACCAGGGTTACCATTAGCCCTTGACGGACGGATGAAATAATGAGCCGGTCATTCAATTAACGGTGATATGAAGGCAATGATAACAGTGATAGCCGGAGTCATGGATGTTTGGATGCTTTGGTTGTATCGTCACTCGGTCTCAAGAGCGATGTTTTGTGGGTGCTTATTAGATCTTGGTTTAGGCCTTGGGGGTTTGTACTTGGAAAACATCGACCTTGACTCAAGTGATAATTGCTTCGCTTTAATTGTTTGCTTTGCTATGTTTGTTTCTACTTAGTGTGTCTGGGGGCTATCACTGTTGAAAGAGGTGGAGTGGGATGGTTGGGTTCCTATTCCTTTTTACCCTTTATGCTCTTTTGGTATGTTTGATAGTTGATTTTCTGCTCACTAGGATTTTTTTCTGACTCAAGGTTTTATGTTCAACTCTTATTACCTTGGGCTGTTCATCCGTTTTGGGATGGGCAGACTAGGTAGCAGGTGACAGGTGTTGTTCTCAGTGACCAACGCTGTTGACGACGAAGATGAGCTGGAGGCTTTTGCATATTGTTTCTTACTATATGTACTGGATGTTCCGCTGCTTGTATATTCTCTGAGTGATATGTACTGAGGCTTGCTGTATTGACTTTTCAGATTGTTACAAAACTATTATGAGTTTATATGATGAGATTCTGTTCTATGGAGCTTCACTATGTATACTTTTCTATTGTATTTTATCCATGCGCTGTGAGTAATACGATAGAGTTTACTATTTCACCCTACCCTGATGATCGTCCATGGCGGCCTGGCACGCCTTTCAGCGCATTATTTCCTTGTTTAAGTGCAGGAGTCATGGGCGGTCGTCACATTTGGTATCAGAGCTTTGGTTAATCGATTTTAGCCGACGCTCGTTGACGTAACTACGTATGAGAGACGTAATTGTAATTTTGATGGATGATTACTATATATAATATAGTAGCTTAGAAGGATTAGAACTCCTTATGCAGTTGTTTCTTAAGGTATATTAATCATTTTCTTATAGATATTAGGAAGGAGTCGAAGAGGGAGACCAGCTGCTAGGGAAGGCCGTGCTGTTGAGGGGGCTGCTGATTATGCTTCTATGTTGGAGGCTATGATGACTTCGATCATGAGAAGGATTCCAGCTCCAAGGCCATCAGTAGATGTTGGAGTTCAAGTTCAAGCCCCAAAACTAGTGTATTTTGCTAAGTTGTGCAAAGACTATACTGCTCTTGGAGGAAAGGTTTTCTTGGGGGCAGAGTCAACGATAGAAGTCCAGAGATGGATTGATGCTTGTAGAAGGATATTTGGTGATTTGGGAATTGAGGATGCAACTAAAAGGAAGCTTGCATCAAGACAGCTTCAAGGAAGAGCTTCTGATTGGTGGAACTCTATGACCATTGATACTCCGGAGGAAGAGATTACTTGGGAGCAATTCCAAGCTATATTTGAGGCTAAGTTCATTTATACAGCTCAAAAATCTGTTCTGTTCAAGAAGTTTGTGGAACTCAAGCAAGGTGGAAGACCAGTTCTTGAGTATGTTTCCGAGTTTGAAGCTTTGTCCAAGTATGCTCGGTCATATATTGAATCTCCTTATCAGAAGAATGAGAAGTTTGTGACAGGTTTGGACACTTATCTTGGGTGGCAGTTGGTGGATCATTTGGATGACCCATTTGAGAAGCTTGTGGAGAAATCTCTCAGGCATGAGAATCTGATTCCTAAAGAAGGATCTGTTGTTGCTGTAAAGGAAGGGTCTAAACCACAGCAGGGTGGAAACAAGAAGAGGAAGCAGCAGCAACAGAAGGGTAAGGATGGTCAGAAGAAGCCGAAGGGCGAAGTGACCTGCTACAATTGTCAGCAGAAGGGCCATTTGTCTAGAGATTGTAAGAATCCAAAGGTGCCAGTGAAGTGCCACAACTGTGACAAGCCGTGGCATATTAAGAGGAATTGTCCAGAACCGAGGAAGGACAAACCGATTGTGCAAGCTTATGCTTTGGGGGCTGTGCCATCGTCTTCGAAAGCTCCTACCGCCGAAGAGAAAGGAAAGAGTGTGGTAGTTCAAGGTACTCTTTCCATTTGTGGTGTTCCAGTTAGAGTGTTATTTGATACTGGGGCGTCGTACTCCTTTGTTTGTAGTGAACTTGTAGGCCGGTTGGGTTTGGGACCGGATATCGTGGATAGACCATTGGTTGTGACTAATCCAGTTGGGGGTTCGTCTTGTTTGTGTATGGTATGACGTGGTCTGGTTGTGTCGAGTCATGATTGCTCTTTTGTTTGTGATTGTTTTGTTCTGAACTTTGCGGGGTTCGGAATTATTTTGGGTATGGACTGGCTTAGGAGGTATGCGGCAAGGGTTGATTGTAAGAGGCTGGAGGTGACAGTCGAGAATGTGGAGGGGCGAAGGGTTGTGATACGATGTAAGCATGAAGAAGGCGTCTTCATGAGCTTCATGTATTCGCTAGTTGTTCCACGGGATGGACTGTCATCGGTGCCTATTGTGAATGGATTTGAGGATGTCTTTGACGAGGTCAAAGGGTTATCGCCGCATAGAGAGATCGAGTTTTGTATCGATCTAGTTGAAGGAACGAGACTTGTTGTGATGCCTCTTAGGCGAATGGCGCCTAGGGAACAGCAAGTGTTGAAGGTGCAAGTTGATGACCTTTTACAGAAAGGATGCATTCGGCGTAGTGTGTCCGAATGGGGTGCACCAGTTGTGTTTGCAACCAAAGCGGATGGATCGTTGAGGTTGTGTGTGGATTATCGTGAGCTGAACAAAGCGACTAAGAAAAAAAATATCCATTGCCGAGAATAGATGACTTGTTTGATCAACTTCACGAAGCTAAGGTGTTTTCTCAGATGGATTTGGCAACGGGATTTCACCAGTTGAGAGTGGCAAAGGATAGTGTGCCGAAGACTGCTTTCAGGACACCATCCGGTTTCTTTGAGTGGCTGGTAATGCCGTTTGGATTGACCAATGCACCAGCATATTTTGTGGATCTTATGAATAGAGTGTTCAGGGATCAGTTGAACAAGTTCGCACTTGTGTTCGTGGATGACATTTTGATTTATTCTAGTAATGAAGAGGAACACAAGACACACTTGCGTATTGTTTTGGAAATTTTGCGGAAACATCAGCTGAGGGCTAAGTTTTCGAAGTGTCACTTCTGGAAGAGCGAAGTGAGGTTCTTAGGCCATGTTATCTCTAGAAATGGAATAGCGGTTGATCCCGCCAAGGTGGCAGCAATCCAGGATTGGGTTAGACCTAAGAATGCATCTGATGTGAGAAGTTTTCTTGGATTAGCAGGATATTATCGTCGGTTTATCAAAGACTTTTCCAAGTGTTATACCGCTTTTTGGACAAAGCCGTGATACCAAAAGATCAGTCAAAAGCAAAAGACAGTTCGTCTCAGAAGTTGGTTGCACTTCACTCCGCTATGGATATCGATGAATTTTGTCCAAGTCCGGATTGGGCCAGAATCGACAAGGCATGATGAGCAAAGCCATAGGATCTAGCATCTCAAATTTCAGGTCAATCCGTGGTCGTATGCTCAAGTTATGATGGATTCAAGTTGAGAGAGATGGATTCTGCTCAGTTCGAATCCATCACCCCTTCACTAGTTCGAAACCACGAAGTTCGAACCCATCATCCTAGCAATGGTTCGAATTCACCCACGTACGCCCTAGTCCGAGTCCATCAGCTAGTGCCTGCCTCACATCCATCAGCTTCGACTCCATCAGCCCTCGCATCCATCATCTTCGACTCCATCGGCTTCGACTCCATCTCCTTCGAATCCACCACAATGGCCTACCTTCGAATCCATTCAGGCCACCTAGCCTCGAATCCATTCCCTCGAAGTCCATCAACCAAGGGTCTCCTCGAATCCATGCAAGTGAAGAAGCCCCGGCTCCATCCCAAAACTCATCTTCAAATCCCCAAACAGAGGCAACTTCGAATCGATTCACACCAGCCTATTCTGATCGATTCGAACGAACACTGGCTGCAACGATTCGAAGCATACGTTCGAATCCAACACTCGAAACCATCCAATTCACACAGTGAGCGCCTCGTCGCCGCCTCCACATGCAAAAGGATCGATTCGAACCTATGGGTTCGAACCATATGGATTCGAACCATATGGATTCGAACGAACCCATAGGATCGATTCGAAGCAAGCAGCGTGCCGGAGATCCCCATCTTGAATCGATCATAACTTCCAAACCGTTGATCCAAATGCTATGAAATTTTCACAGAAGCTTACGTACATGTTGAAGAATGTTCTCACCAAATTTCACCTTGATTGGACATTTCATTGATCGATTCGAAGTGAAGGTCGAATCGATCCTGATGTGGGCCCGGACCTCCAGATTTCGGGCGAGTGGGCCCCCTCACATGCCTGAAGCGGTCTTCCCGGATTTTAGGAGAAATATCAGCCTCCTACGCATATAAATAGAGCCCCTGGTCATTCAGAAAAGAGGTCGGAGATTCAGAAGAGAGAAAGAAAGCCCAGACTCTGCCAGATTCAATTCTAAGTCTTTCCAACATCATTGTAATCAAGTATCAGAGCTACAACTTGCAGTAATCTGGTGTAATCGATTGAAAATCATCAAGTGAATCAATAAAGATAAAAACTTCAAAGTGGACGTAGGCACGAACGCCGAACCACTATAAATCCTGTGTTGTTTACCGTTATCTGTGATTTGCTGCATTGACTATCTCTTAGATCTGAGTTCTGTGTTTGTTATTGTTGATCTGTGTTGATAAACGGGTGCTTTCGCGATATTGGGTGTTTGTGTCCAATTCTGGCTCAAACATTTTGGTGCTTTCACTGAGAAGGCTGATTCAGGAGAACTTGAATTCAGAGACTTAGGAACTCAGATCTAAGAACCATGACGAGACAAACAAGTAAGAAACAAAGGCCAGAGAGAAGTGAACATCAAGGAAGTCAAGAGGCTTCCTCAGCGGCGAATCAAGCGTCGATCTTCATCACTAGGGAAGAGATGGAGACAATGATGAAGAAGCAAGAGGAGTTGATCCAGAGTTTATTTCAACAAATAGGACAACTTGGAGCACAGAATCAAGGAGTAACCGGAGTCCAGAACGGAGCAGGACCATCCGACATAGCACCTAGAGTAGGGGGCACACACATGGAGAATGTTGATCCAATCCCTGAGAGAGATAGAGATGCATCTACCCAAGCAAGGAGCAGTAGAGGAGTGAACGCTCAATCAAGGGGGCAGATCCCGGAATTCCCTCGTGGACTCGGGGGGCAGGATGAAAGTAATGAACGGAGATTGCATCTCGGAGACGATGACAAGTTGGCAGAGATGGTTAGAAGAGCTATGAGAGGCGGTTTGGTAAACAAAGATTTGGAGGATGTTAATAGGAGTCCATTCACTTCGGCAATCAGACAAGCTAGGAACCCACCGGATTTCAAGTTACCATCATTAGACATGTACGACGGGAGAACGGATCCCACAGTTCATCTAACGAAGTATATGAGGCATATGGAAATGCTGAGGGCATCAGAGGAGGTTATGGCCCGGTGCTTTCCATTATATTTGACGGATATTGCAGCGTTGTGGTTTAGACAATTGGAGAATGGATCCATCGGAACGTGGAAGGGTTTAATTGAGAGATTTATAAGGCAATTCAGGTTTCACATTACGAGACCCAAGAATGTGATGACTTTGGCAATTCCAGAGAGACCTTGAGGAGTTATCTAGCGCGATTCAATGCAGCAGCAGCTTCGGTGGATCGCGCAGATCCATCTATGGTGGTGATGGCAGCTGTGTCCGGAGTAGCTGACGGTACAGAGTTCAAAAATTCATTGACAAAGATCCACCCGTGGATCTAGAGGAATTCTACCACGAGGCAGAGAAGTTTTTACGATTAGAGGATGCTAATGCAGAAAGAGAAGAAGGAGAGGGAATAGAAGTTTATATGCTCAAAGACAAAAAGCCTATCGAAAAGGACTCAGGCAAAGATAAAGGAAAACGAAGGGCTGAGGATTATAATGACAGGTCAAAACGTCAATGGAGGGAGCCGCGATTCACTACTTACACCGAGCTGACTGAGGGTTTGGAGCGGATTTATCGGGATACCAAAGAGCAGGTTCCCTATCGTAGACCAATACGAAGGGATCCAACCTCTGACGAAAGGAGATCAGATAAGTTTTGTGCTTTTCATGAATTAAATGGTCATAACACTTATGATTGTAGGCACCTGAGGGACGAGGTGGAAGGACATATCAGAAACGGTATGCTCCTTCAATATGTGAGGAGGCGAGCTTCAACGGTGGAGCCAGAGCGGCCACCATCTACATTAGCCAGGGGCAACCCTGAACCACGACATCGTTTGGTTATCAATTAATTAAAATAACGATGAACAAGTCGCAAGCTTCCACTAACACAATTAAATCATTTACACATGTACGAGATCGCGAACGTTCTCCAGGCATGCTCTGAATGATCATTGATTGCTTTGTAGTGGGAACTTACACTTTGACATCCTTGCTTTGCTGTTGTTTCGTTTCGATTTGAACATTTAAACTTGGTTTGTTTGGACATTTCTGTTTTTTAAATATTCATCTGTTGAATAGATATTTGATCCTGATAATTCTGAAATGGCTAAACTACTTACACATGTACGGGGTCGCGAACGGTCCTTAGGCATGCTGTGAGATGGCGATAAACCATCCTGATAAACGATCCAGGGACCCACGCGAACGTGAGCCTGGTATCGGTAATACTAAGCCCTCCCGGGCACACTAATTCGCCTCCAACAGGCACAAAAACAATCCAGGAACTCACCCGAACGTGACCCTGGCATCCATAACATCAAGCCCTCCCGGGCACCCAAACTCGCCTCGAACGGCACACAATCGCGAACGATCACAACTCGCCATGAACGGCACTCGACTTCGAACAGTCACCACTCGCCACGAACGGCATCCGACCTTGAACGGTCACAACTCGCCTCGAACAGGCACGACTCGCCCCGAACGGCACAACTCACCTCACCTCAAATGGCTCGATCGCGAACGGTCGTCATTTGAGGTCCACCACTTGACCGCGCAATGTCGAACTTTACCTCAAATGACTCGATCACGAACGATCGTCATTTGAAGTTAGGCGCTTCACCATGAATGGCCGCGCTTCATCCCAAATAGCTCGATCTCAAATGATCGTCATTTGAGGACATATGAAACTACCAAGTTCTTTACAGGTTGATGACAGGATATGAACATCCAACTCAAGGCATTGCAAAACACACCTACCTACCGCAAGGCATGTTTCGGGGGGCAAATGTTATACCGCTTTTTGGACAAAGCCGTGATACCAAATGATCGGTCAAAAGCAAAAGACTGTTCGTCTCAGAAGTTGGTTGTACTTCACTCCGCTATGGATATCGATGAATTTTGTCCAAGTCCGGATTGGGCCAGAATCGACAAGGCATGATGAGCAAAGACATAGGATCCAACATCTCAAATTTCAGGTCAATCCGAGGTCGTATGCTTAAGTTATGATGGATTCAAGTTGAGAGAGATGGATTCTGCTTAGTTTGAATCCATCACCCCTTCACTAGTTCGAAACCACGAAGTTCGAACCCATCATCCTAGCAATGGTTCGAATTCACCCACGTACGCCCTAGTCCGAGTCCATCAGCTAGTGCCTGCCTCGCATCCATCAGCTTCGACTCCATCAGCCCTCGCATCCATCAGCTTCGACTCCATCGGCTTCGACTCCATCTCCTTCGAATCCACCACAATGGCCTACCTTCGAATCCATTCAGGCCACCTAGCCTCGAACCCATTCCCTCGAAGTCCATTAACCAAGCGTCTCCTCGAATCCATGCAAGCGAAGAAGCCCCGGCTCCATCCCAAAACTCATCTTCGAATCCCCACACAGAGGCAACTTTGAATCAATTCACACCGGCCTATTCTGATCGATTCGAACGAACACTGGCTGCAACAATTCGAAGCATACGTTCGAATCCAACACTCGAAACCATCCAATTCACACAGTGAGCGCCTCATCGCCGCCTCCACATGCAAAAGGATCGATTCGAACCTATGGGTTCGAACCATATGGATTCAAACCATATGGGTTCGAACGAACCCATAGGATCGATTCGAAGCAAGCAGCGTGCCGAAGATCCCCATCTTGAATCAATCATAACTTCCAAACCGTTGATCCAAATGCTATGAAATTTTCACAGAAGCTTACATACATGTTGAAAAATGTTCTCACCAAATTTCACCTTGATTGGAAATTTCCTTGATCGATTCGAAGTGAAGGTCGAATCGATCCTGATGTGGGCCCGGACCTCCAGATTTCGGGCGAGTGGGCCCCCTCACGTGCCTGAAGCGGTCTTCTCGGATTTTAGGAGAAATATCAGCCTCCTACGCTTATAAATAGAGCCCCTGATCATTCAGAAAAGAGGTCGGAGATTCAGAAGAGAGAAAGAAAGCGCAGACTCTGCCAGATTCAATTCTAAGTCTTTCCAACATCATTGTAATCAAGTATCAAAGCTACAACTTGCAGTAATCTGCTGTAATCGATTGAAAATCATCAAGTGAATCAATAAAGATAAAAACTTCAAAGTGGACGTAGGCACGAACGCCGAACCACTATAAATCCTGTGTTGTTTACCGTTATCTGTGATTTGCTGCATTTACTATCTCTTAGATCTGAGTTCTGTGTTTGTTATTGTTGATCTGTGTTGATAAACGGGTGCTTTCGCGATATTGGGTGTTTGTGGCCAATTCTGGCTCAAACACCAAGATAGCTGCACCATTAACAGGATTGACGAAAAAGAACCAAGTGTTCAGATGGGATGCTAAGTGTGAACAAGCTTTCGGAATCCTGAAAGAGTGATTGACAAGTGCTCCTGTTTTGACTATTCCAAGTGGAAATGATGAGATGGTGGTTTACCCCGATGCATGTGGTACTGGACATGGAGCAGTGCTAATGCAGAAGGATAAAGTTGTTGCATATATAAGTCGACAACTGAAGCCACATGAAAAGAATTATCCGACTCATGATTTGGAGTTGGCGGCGATTGTATTTGCTCTGAAGATGTGGAGGCATTACCTATTGGGAGTTCGATTCGAGTTGTTTACAGATCATAAGTCATTGAAGTATCTTTTCTCCCAGAAGGATTTGAATCTTCGACAGCAATGATGGCTAGAGTTTTTAGCATGATATGATTTTGGTATAGCCTATACTCCGGGAAAAGGTAACGCAGTGGCAGATGCGTTAAGTCGAAGACATGCAGGATTGGGAGCCATGTTTTCAGAATGGAAGAGTCTTGAGTATTTGGCTGGATTTGACTTCAGGCCCAGATGTGAATTGGAACCTGAGATGTTGGCAAACTTATCGATAAGACCTACTCTTGTGGAAAGAATTGGCAAGAGCCAAAAGCAAGACGATAAGCTTGTCAAGATTATCCGTGATTTGGAATCTGGATTGGATCCAGAGAAGGATAAAGGATTCGAGGTCGATCGAGAGGGTTGGCTTCGGAAACAAGGACGACTAGTTGTTCCCGATATAGATGAATTGAGAGATGAAGTTCTGATGGAAAGTCATCACTCGAAGCTGACAATTCATCTAGGTGGAAATAAGATGTATCGGGATATGAAGAGAACCTATTACTAGGAAGGTATGAAGAAGGATGTTGGAAATTTTATTTCCAAATGTATGAACTGCCAGTTGGTAAAAGCAGTACAAAAGAAGCCAAGTGGATTACTTCAGCCGTTAGAAGTTCCTACATGGAAGTGGGAGCAAGTATCGATGGATTTTATCGATGGTCTACCTAGAACCAGAACAGGAAATGAAGGGATTTGGATCATCGTAGATTGATTGACTAAGAGTGTAAGATTTATTCCTGTTCGAGCAACTAGGACTGCATCGAAGTTGGCTGAGTTGTATGTTAAGTGGATAGTTCGATTCCATGGTATTCCGAAGAGTATAGTGAGCGATCGAGACCCATTGTTCACTAGTGGATTTTGGAAGAGCTTCCAGGAAGTTTTGGGAACCGAGTTGTGTTTGAGTACAACTTATCACCCCCAAACAGATGGTCAGACCGAGAGAGTCAACCGAGTTTTGGAAGATCTCCTCAGAGCATGTGTTTTGGACTTCGGAGGATCATGGGAAGATTATCTTCATCTGGTGGAATTTTCATATAATAACAGTTACCAGTCAAGTATTGGTATGGCACCATATGAGGCATTGTATGGAAGACCGTGTAACTCTCCGACATGTTGGTTGGAAACAGGAGAAAAGTTGATACTTGGGCCAGAAATGATTCGACAGACTTCTGATTGTATAGAGATCATTCGACGACGAACGAAGGCAGCCCAAGACCGTTAGAAAAGTTATGCCGATAAGCGTCGTAAGGATTTGGAATTCGGCATAGGAGATATGGTTTTTATAAGAATTTCTCCACTGAAGAGTGTTATTCGATTCGGGAAGAATAAAAAATTGACTCCGAGATTTGTTGGACCATTCCCGATCGTCGAGCGAATAGGAAAGCTCGCTTATAAATTGGAGTTACCAGAAAAGATGTCGGGTGTGCACAATGTTTTTCATGTATCGTATCAACGGAAGTATGTGCACGACTCAAGTACAGCGGTTTCTGCTGATAGCTATGAAGATTTTGAAGTTGATCCAGTCGTTGAGAGACCTCGTAAGCCGCTTCGTGTTGTGGAAACTGACATGAAACAGCTTAGGAGGAAGGTAGTCAGGTTGCTCAAGGTACAATGGAGTGATGATGTTAACGACTGTACATGGGAGGAGGAAGAGAGGATGAAGGCAGCTCATCCTGAACTCTTCGAGGTATGGCCCTAAGGTGTCGTGACATCTCATGAATTTGTAACTTGTTCTAGTTTTAGAATTCTGCATGCTAGGTTAGTAATTGGATGCATGGTTTGTTGATTGCTATGGATGGTAGGCATGCAGAATAGTTTTGGTTGCTCTTGTTTGTTTGGAATTTCGGGGGCGAAATTCCTAAGGCGGAGAGAATGTAACGACCCGTATTTTTATGGATCGAAAGATCGTAGAATTGTTGTTATTAGGTTGATAGTGTTGTTAAGTCGTTTAGAATTTAAGTTCTTTGGAGCATAAGTCGTCCAGAGATGAGTCGTCCAGGGTTGGGTCGAGTTGTAGCATGAGTCGGTGGAGCGACTTAGAGGATGGAGTGACTTAAGGAAGGTGACCGACTTAAAGAGTAAGCGACTTAAGGTGTTTGCCGACTTAAGGGTTAATGACTTAGGAGATGGACCGGCCTATAGGAGTGAACGACTTAGGAGTTAACGGCTTAAGTTAGTAAACGACCTAAGGGATAGTGGTATAGGAAATAGGTCGGTGAAGCGACTTAAGGTAGTTAGCGGCTTAGGTTGTGGACGAGTTAAGGCAAGGGTGTTAGGCCGCTGGGTCGCTTAGCCGTGTGTGTTGTTAAGTCGTTGAGTCGTCCAAACGACTTAGGACTTAGGTAGAGATGCGGCAGTATGTTAGGTCGGTCTTGAGGTTAGGTCGTTAAAGGGGTTTAGTTGGTAGGTCGTGCCCAGTTAGGTCGTGTGCATGCTATGCCGCGTATGTGTTTGGTCGTGACTTTTGTTAGGTCGGCAGTATGTAGTTAGGTCGTAAGCCGCATGATGGCTTGAGTCGTTAGGTCGTGTCTAATTTAGGTCGCGTAGAGGCTTGAGCCGGTAGGCCGTGAGTCGTAAGTTGTAGGTCGGGGATTTTTGAGTCGTGACCGACTTAGGGAGGGCGAACGACTCATAGGTTTGGCCTATAAATAGTAGGGTTTGCATCACTTTTTGGGATCCGGATTTTGAAGCGACGAAGTGCTGCTATTTTGAGATCTCGACTACAACACTTCTTCACTTCTTTTCTCTTCTCTAATCTTGTGCTTCCATCCATCTAGATCGAAGATCAAATCGAAGATCCAAGAGCCAAAGTTGAAGATCTCCATCCATTGAAGAGGGATTTCATCGTTTGAAGGGGAATCTTGCCGGATCAAGCTCGATCCTTTGCTGTCCAGATCTGAAGTTTGTTGCTTTTGAGGTGTTTAGGTGATTCGGTGAGTGGTGGTTATCTCTCACACGGACCCAAAGGAGTATATTGGATCGGTGGCTTGTTTGTGTGTTAAAGATAGTGATTTCATGCATTTTCTTTAAGTCTGCATGTAGATCCATCGTTCATAAAGTTTTGATATCCACTTTACTACATGTTAACCTATGCTAGTTCATTCATCAAGATATTACTTAGAATTCATGCTTGTTAGATTTGGACTCTTTATTTACGAAATTGCCATTTTTGTTATAACTGTTTATTTAGATCTTGTTTGAATGATTGATTGTTTGGATTAATGATTGGTTTGATTGATTGTTAGAAATTAGTAGATTGCTGATTTGATTTGGACAAGTTGGTCGAAGATGATTCAAAAGCTAAGTGGAAAGGCTCTTGAATAAGGAAAGCTGCCCGTGGCATTTGAAGCGGATGTTAAAGCTCATGTGGATAGATTTGATGATGATGTTGAGATGGGACTTTGCCATGATGCGATGAGGCAAAGCATGATGTTGAGATGGGACTTTGCTATGATGCGATGAGGCAAAGCATGATGTTGAGATGGGACTTTGCTATGATGCGATGAAGCAAAGCATGATGTGAGATAGCCTTGGTTTAATCCAGACGGGATCATCCCAAGCATGTTGATAACTCGGTGATATGGTTCGAGTTTGTTGATAATGGTTGGCTCGAGAGGCGCTTGAGCTAGTATGAGAATAGTCATCAAGGAGGATGACTTGAAGGCTGAGATCTCACCGTTGTTGAAGGTTCTAGCATGATCAAAGCAAGAGTATGCTGGGCAGATTAGATAGTCCCAAGACGAATAGTTGATTGTCTAGTACTCTGGGCAGATTCGATAGTCCTAGGCACGGGTCACGACGACGTGCGGAGTTATGTCTAGAACCGGGGTTACCATTAGCCCTTGACGGACGGATGAAATAATGAGCCGGTCATTCAATTAACGGTGATATGAAGGCAATGATAACAGTGATAGCCGGAGTCATGGATGTTTGGATGCTTTGGTTGTATCGTCACTCGGTCTCAAGAGCGATGTTTTGTGGGTGCTTATCTGATCTTGGTTTAGGCCTTGGGGGTTTGTACTTGGAAAACATCGACCTTGACTCAACTGATAATTGCTTCGCTTTAATTGTTTGCTTTGCTATGTTTGTTTCTACTTAGTGTGTCTGGGGGCTATCACTGTAGAAAGAGGTGGAGTGGGATGGTTGGGTTCCTATTCCTTTTTATCCTTTATACTCTTTTTGAATGTTTGATAGTTGATTTTCTGCTCACTAGGACTTTTGTCTGACTCAAGGTTTTATGTTCAACTCTTATTACCTTGGGCTGTTCATCCGTGTTGGGATGGGCAGACTTGGTAGCAGGTGACAGGTGCTGTTCTCAGTGACCAACGCTGTTGGTGACGAAGACGAGCTGGAGGCTTTTGCATATTGTTTTCTTACTATATGTACTGGATGTTCCGCTACTTGTATATTCTCTGAGTGATATGTAGTTAGGCTTGCTGTATTGACTTTTCAGATTATTGTACCAAACTATTATGAGTTTATATGATGAGATTCGGTTCTATGGAGCTTCACTATGTATACTTTTCTATTGTATTTTATCCATGCACTGTGAGTAATACGATAGAGTTTACTGCTTTACCCTACCTTGATGATCGTCCATGGCTGCCTGGCACGCCTTTTAGCGCATTGTTTCCTTGTTTAAGTGCAAGAGTCATGGGCGGTCGTCACATAGTGTACCTTTAAAGTTGAAAGGTAAAGAGGATTTAAATAAATCAAATTTGTGAACACTGTAATTAAGAAAAATGAAATTCTATAAATTTGTATAATACCAAATTTGCATTCTAATAACATATAATATGACTTACCAAATATTAAGAAGTTGAAATGATGTTTTGGATATGTAATGAGATATTGTATAGATAAACAGAACCTGAAAGTAATAGAAATATACAAGTAAGGAAAACTCAAAAGAAATTAAAATGTATATAAATGGAAAATTTGGTTGTGATAAAAATGTTATATTCTTAAATATAGCATGAAATGATGAATGGATAAATGGAACAAGTAAGTGAACTTAAGAAAGAAGATAAATGAATCGTATTATATCTTTGTAAATTGGTTATAGAAAATAAATATAAATTGCAAAGGGATAAAAAAAATTTGAATTTGTAACCTTTAAGATAAGTGTAAACTAAGAAAAGACATTTATTAGAGGTTAGATTTTTATAGCATGATTAATAAACTAAAGTGCTGGTTTATAAAATGTTCCATAAATAAATTTGTTATTAACTAAAATAATGAAATTGAAGTAAATACAAACAAAAGAATTTGGTATAGCTAAGAATCAATTGGAAAATGAAATTGAATTTAATTAAATTATATAGAATGTTTAAAATGAACTTGAGTAAGCAAATTCTATGATATGATGTTTAAGAAAAGATAATGTTAAAGAATAATGCTATGTAAAGAAATGAATATACTAACTGAATAATGGACTGTGAGTAATTAAGTGGAAAAAAAATAGAAGTCAATAAAATAATTTAGTATAGATAAATTCGATAGAAATCCATTGGAAGGTAATACGTGAGATTGTACGTATATTATTTTATTCGCATAACGATTTGATCCAAATTCGAGCACAAAATTTCGAGATGATTTATATCGATCCAAGTTAGGATTTTTCACTTGATTTCGACGGCGAACCATGGATATGGATTTTTAATTTGCTTCTGGAATTCTCTATCATAGTATACGGCTATGCAAGGAGAGTAACAATTTCCAATCAAGGAACCAAATCTGAGTCCGCACTAGAGAGTCGTGTGAACGATACTAGTTTGGAAGTGAAATTGTGTGATCGAATAAGCGATTAGATTGATATTTCTCACGGATGATATATATACGGCTTACGGACTTAATTAAAGTTAATATTGGAAATTTATGATGCCAAATATAAAATGATTCTTTTAAAATTATATGATTTGGTCGTTATATGATTGTTAGTTGATTGTATATAATTCATTAAGTATTAATGAAATTGAAAGCTATAAATCATTGAAATCAAATTGGAAGTTAAATGAATTTAAATAGAATTTAATTTGATTCAAATTGGAAGTGAACTAATGTAAATATAAATTAGTGAATGTTAACTAATTGAATTGAAAATGAATGTTAGTAAAACCCAACATTAATGAATCAACTGTGATTAAAATTGAAAACCAAGTCAATAAATATTAATGAGAAGTGAATTTATATTGATTGGTTATGGATTGGTTGGATGATAGTTGGATGATAATTGATTTGGTGGATGCATTTGTTGTTTTGTTGCATTTTCTATGTTGGCACATGTGGTTGTTATGTTGCTATATTGTGTATATTGATATTATTTTCATATATGCATCTTTCTCATGGTTTGTTGAGTGTTTAGTAGGTGCGGATTGCGCTTGCTTCGCATTTGGAGCTTGCTTTCGCGCTATATTAGCCGTATATGCTCGCTAATAATATATAAGGTACATATCTCGGAATACATACCGTACTTTTACACTTTTTTCCCTATAGGATGCCTCATCACTTGATGCGATGTATATTTGTGATATATATACTGTCATTTTTTTTCCGATGGAGCCGCGCAAAGGAGACTCTGTCGAAATTTTCTGTAAATCCGGATGTTAGAAAATTTTTCAAGTTTTAAATTTTTCTTTATAACTTGTTTTGATAACTTACTTTTAAAGTTAGAAAGCCGTTCAGGGTAACTTAGTGGAAGCGTAGTTATGACTTTATAAATGGAATTTCATTGTTTTATGAGTTGGTAACTTTGAATAAAATATATCTAGTGTTGAATTCTATACTTAGTTCCTTTTCCCTTCTTTTTCCTTTTCGGGGATGAAAAGTTTTGAGTGGGGGAGAGTGTAACGACCCGTAAATTTCCGATAATTAAAATAGCTAATTTAATAAGATTTCGTGATTTAGTGTTAGAAAAAAATTGTAAGTCGTTTGGAATAATAATAAGTGTTGAATCCATTGGGTATAATAGAGTAATTGATTGATAAGTAAAATCTATTTAAATCAAATATTGAATATTGAACAGGAAAATTGTTTAAATTAAATATTTAAAACTTATTGAATAATTGAGTAACTGTAAAATGAAAATAGTGTTCTAAATTGTGAATTGGTTTTAAAAGTTGAATCTTATAAGTTCAATTTCAATATTTCAAAAGATAATGAATTATTGGATAATCGAAATTATTTAAATTTAATATTTTGAATTTATTGAATAATTTAATAATGGGAATTGATTAATTGTATAATGGAAATGGTTGTTCTATAATTTTAATTCGTTTCAAAAGTTAAATTTTTAAGTTCGTTTTTGAATATCTCAAAAGATAGTGATTCAAGAATAATAAAATTTGTTTAAATTTAATATTACAAATGTTTGAATAATTAAATTCCGAATTTGATATGATTAAGTTGATATTGAAATTTAATATATGAAAATAGAGTGAATAATTGAAATTTGATTTAATATGATTCAAATTGGTTTCCAAAGTGAACGTAAGTTATATCGGGATTATAATAGAGTTAATAAGAATTTAATATTTGGAATTTCTTGAATAATTGAATAACGGGTTTAATATGATTAAATATGAGTTGTAAAATTTTATTTTATCATATTAAAGTTAGAATGAGGTTGTAGAACTTTTAAAATCAAATTAAAAGTAAATTGGTGAAAATTGAATATTTTAATATTTAATTGACGAGTTAAAATAGCCATTTTTCAAACAGTCTCGGATTTCAACGAAACCAGTTTCATCGGATCCGTAATGTGATATTATTGTAAGGTTTCAAATTTCGTGTCAATCGGATTTATCGTTTGTCCGGAGCAAGCCAAAACGCATAGAAATTTAGTTAATCGGTTTAATTTAAAATCGATCGTTTATTTCCGTAACTCGCACATACGATCGAATTAGCCTCCGAAACCTATTCCATTGTGTCTGAAATGTGGGGTAAACCCTAGAAACGCCAGCCGGCACGCTTCGTTTGGAGTTCGGAAAATTCGGGTGAACAGTATTTTCGATAATTTTCTGTAAAAGGACCTAAATTTTCTAATTTTGCAACAAACATCAAAACCCTAACTCTTGTCAGCCTAGCCGCCACGAGATGTTTCTATGGCCGATATCGTGCCATTTTCTTACTCGTTTTTCTCTAAATTCTCAAACTAATTTCAAAAACGTTCAACTGTGAAAGTGTAGTGGGGAGTGAGGTCTTCGAGTTGACCGGTGGTGATCGATTATAGTGAAGGAAATCATCGGAAAATCACGTGGGAAGTCGTGTCGTTAGCACACGTTTCTTGCGGCCGAGGGTTAGCCGAGCTCTGCCGCGTTTTGCATGAAGGTGGAGCACGAGATGAGCTTGCGAACGACATCTTCTGATCGTCGTCTCGACGAGGTTGGTGGCGGCGATCTCGAGCCCTAGTTCGCGTGATTGGGTTCGATTTTTACTGGCAAGGATCGCGAGCGTGAAGAAGGAGGGTGGCCACGTTTGATGCAAGGGAATCAACGGTAGTGATTAGTCTGGGTTGTAAATTATAAAAGAAAATATAAAAATTAATTTATATAAAAATCGTATTAACTTTGTAATATGATAACTTTTTGATACGAGGTCCGTTTTGGACGAAATGAATTGCGACGGGTTCGTTTTGACGAGCACTACGCTATGGAGCTGGATTGGAATCGTTTGGAGCTAGTGAAAATTTTGGGTAAAATTAACGCTCGTTTAATTTTATTCAAAATTAAACGCTGGAACTACATTGAAATCAAGGTGAGTGTTTTATAACGCTCACAACGTACTAAATATCTTTGTGCTAGTTAAGTTGAATATTATGAATTGTTATGATTTTATTTGTCGTTGTTTGATAAAAATTTAATTGTCATATAGATCGTCATTTGAATTAACCGTTGAAATTTAAATTGACGGTTAAATTGAAATTAAAATTGAATTGCGATTGAATTACCTAACATTGATAACTATGAAATTGTCATGAATTGTATTGCCTATTGGATGATGTATTTTGATGGATGCTATTGGTTGATATTTAAATGTTTGGATGTTTATTTGCTTATATATATATCCTGTTATGAATACATATGAATTGTGATTTGATTTAAGTGATATATATTCATCCCTGACATTTAATTGAAATAAATAATTACTTGGCCATAGGATAGAAAATTATATACGGATACCGAATTGGCTAAATTAATAATTTTTAAAATTGTCGATTTGAAATTTATTTAAACGTTTTGATTTAAAAGTTATAAATAGAAATCAATATATAGAAATCGAATTTATCGAAAAAATGAGTTTGGAATGTTGAAATAAATTTTGGTTAAAAGAAATTGTTAAATAATTAAAGTGGATACTTTGGAATTTATAATCGGGATATGATTGAATTTCGAAATTGATTTGTTTAAAGATTTAACCTTAGTTCGAGCTTTGAATATTACTAAGTAAAAGCGATATAAAATGATATTTTGAAATTGAGCTTGAAATTGAATCATATTTGTAATTGGGATTTAAATTTGAATATTAAAGGATAATTTTGTTAAGTGTTATAAATTGATATTTTGAAAAATCAAGCTAAAAATCGATATAAATTGAAATTGAATAAATTGAAGGTGAATGTAAAATTGAATTAATTTGAAGTCAAAGTTGACATTGATTTGAATTGAAATCGAAATTGAATCGGTAAAATGGAAATTGAAATTTGTTTCGAATTGGGAAGTTATAATTGAAATGGTTGGGTTTTGAAGCTATTTTATTTTGTGTTCCAAATTACACTGTTATATAAACCATTTTTAAACACTTAAACTATGTTAGCCTATTTTAAATCTACTTAACCCAATATAAATTATTTTAAACTAATTTATCTATTTCAAACCATTTTAAGATTTTAAGTATTTTTAACTATTTTAATTATTTAAACCACTTTTAAAACTACTTAAAACTATTTTCTAAAATTCCAAACTGGTCAATAAGGTGAAATGTTTATGTTTAAACCTTGAATTTAAATACGAATTGGGTTAAATGAAGTTGAAACCTAAATTGAAATTCGAAATGAACTTGAAATCGAAATGAGATATTAAGGCGAAGAATGATTTTTGAAATGGAATCTTACGTTTTGAAGAGTTATGATGATATTTGCAATGGACTTGATTTTGAAGCGAACGGGATATTTTGATATCAATTATTAATTGATTTGAAATGTAAAAGAGCCAACGGTGTAATAATACGTAGTTTTAAAGAGACCGGGATCGGATATGGACATACTCTCTGTCGATACCGAAAACCACTTTAATAACTATTATACGCGGAGTGTTGATCCAGAATGAAGTGGATGGTTTAGTGAACGCGTTGACTGAAGAAAGAGAACGATATTGGATGACCCTTGACATGACTAAAACAGGAGCCGCGCCCGGCCAATGAGGTTCGCCATCTCTATTGACACACTTCTTCGATACCATATCTATTACATTTGTGATTCGATTTGGGTGCACCCCTTGATTTGGGAGTGTTGTTTCGCGGTGTTGGGGTAGCTGCTGGCTATGCTCAACATCAGTCCGGATCATGCAACTACTAGTATCCTGGTTAGTATCGCCTCATGTACCTTGTCATACGGATTATCCTATTCACGACCACTACCTTTTGTTTTGTGTTATACCTATGTGGTACCCTCTGATAACCACCAGTTTACGGTGGGGCTTACCGTGCTGTATATACTATGGCATTATAAACATGTGTTAAGGGGGATTATGGTAACGCCTTAATGCTATTTTGATACTTTATATTACTGATAGGCATTATCTACTTAGCGTACATTACTACATAGTAGATAGTTTAACGGATCCTTAAGAGATGGAAAATCCCGTAACATCTCTTGAGTTATTGCATGCACGTTGACACCGGATATAAGATGTCAAACCCCGTAAACATCTCTGACGCCGTTATACTCATATTTACTTACGATTGATTTAACTTACATGAGGATATTTTAGTCCTGACTCGAGTGTTTTGTCTTTTCATTACGCTCGGGTCAGACCTGAGTTTTTCAGCTTATTGAAGATCTATTCTGGAGGACGAAGACGAAGATTTGGTATTCTATTACTATTATTATCTTTGCATCATGCTGTC
Organism: Allium cepa; assembly: GCA_030765085.1. Lineage (NCBI taxonomy): Eukaryota > Viridiplantae > Streptophyta > Magnoliopsida > Asparagales > Amaryllidaceae > Allium > Allium cepa. The sequence goes on from CM060930.1 coordinate 241,103,744, forward strand.
TGCTGCATTATTTTATTTGTTCTCTTGTATATGTATAACTCTGATAAATGTTGTAGAAATAATTTTCAAAGTATAGTAAACAGCTTCATGAACTGTTTATTTGACTATTATATTTTATCGTTCCGTTGCGAGATTCTATGTTGTTTCATTTCCTTTATTTCTCTTTCTTTTCTTTTCTTATTTACCCCAATAACCATCTGCCCTTTTGAATGGTTTGGAATCGACATGTGTATTTGATCGTCGGTTTAAACTGTCTAAAAAGACGGGTCGTTACAGAAAGTATCCATGATGATTTGTCTCAAAGCTGCTAGGAGTAAAGAATGTAGGTGGAGTTGATATGCTTATAGGGAAATATAATATTAAGGTGAAGATTGTTAGATTTGATACAATATTTCCGTACTTAAGAAGATTTGGAAAATATATGAGATAATTGCTTAAATATATTGCCTCTTTTATATGCATTAAAGAGTGCAATAGATTAGCTACATAAGAGGAAGAAATATTTGAAAAAGAGTGAAGTAATTAATTAACTCTCTTATTATATGATTAAAGAATGAATCTTATGAAACGCATACAAACTGTGAAAACTGGAAAAATAAAATGGTAAATGTTTCTCGTATTATTCGGAGAACTGATTAGGTATTAATTTATAACCATAAATCAATTACTTCAAACTAAGATAATAATCCTTATATAAAGGTTGGGATTAGGATGGATAGAAGCATCAGAAACGAATTATCTTCTCTTTTGCAGTTCTTCATATTCTTCTTAGTCTCTATTATCCATTTGTAATTCTTCTCTCTGAAAGTAATAAAATCTACTCTCTCCAAGTGAATGTACACTATCTGTTTGTTTTGTTGCTCTACAACACGATCTTATTGCTTCTGCATGTATTAAGGGTGATACAACCATTTGTGTAAATTCACCCCTACAAGTAATCTGTTGGGATTAGGGGATCCAAATCAATCTAAAGAGTAATTTATTATTGAAAATCCTCAGTGGAAAGAGTTAACTAGTGGTTTACAAAACAAATAAAGCAGGTATAAAAATGAAAAAGGAAAAAACGACAGTGTTAAAATACATGAATCTCCTAGTAAACCTACTAGGAGTAAAATTACAAGGAATGACGTCAACTCCCTATAATTAAAAGATGATAGAAGAATAGTCCCTGCGGAAAAAGTTATGAAAATTAGGTCCCTATTTTTAGTATTTGGTTAATTTATGTTACTTTTGTCCCTGATTTCCATGTTGGGCCAATTTACTGGAAGGGGACAGTTTGGTAGAAATTAGCAAAAGAGGGACCTAATTTACATGGATTTATGGGTAGGGACTTTTTGTACATGAGCTTCAAGAATAGGGACCTTTGGTCCAAAATCCTGCAAAAATAAACCACCAAATTAATTTCCCTTATCGCCTGGAACGTGAGTGGGCAGAATTGCCCCACTAAGAGGTTAGATTTAATAGAGTTATTTACATAACCAACGATTTGTTATAAAATTTAGAAAGTAGAAGCCATTAGAGAGAGAGGTAGGAGATATATTATTAATTTCTGAAAATAGACATATATTTACATTACATGGCCTCCTTTATATAAAGGCTTCAGAGCTAAAGATTTAACTTATTCCACGATGTAGGACTAAATAAAACAACATAAAAGCATATTCATTTCGTGATTTACATATATTGTAACACTCCCCTTTGAATATGCATTGTTAACTGATAACTTGAAATTTTCCCTTTCGAAACATGTATGATGATTACTCTCCCTCATTATTATCTTGCTTGCATTTATCCATTCAGTAGATATAGATATTGTCCATCGCCTTATTAAAAATCTCTGTAAGAAAAACCCAATGGGAAAAACCTTAAAAGAGGGAAAAGAGTGCAACTTGTGAAATCACAGTTATTATACTAAAAATGATATTCCTTCTAAGAGTTTGATACTATGGGATCAAAATAATGTCTCATTGAACCCTTACTAAGAAAATCCCAATGGGAAAAAACTTAGTGAAGGAAAAAAAGGAGTACAATGGAATATCTTACTTTCTCATTTCTTCAAATGAAGTTTGATACTTCTGGATTAAACTAATGCCTCATTAAAACCTTACTAAGAAAAACCCTATGGGAAAAATCTTTGTGAAGGAAAAAGAGTACAATATAGTATGACATATTTCAATAATTTACAGAATCAAATAGAGCTTCGTACTTCTGGATCAATACAAAACTTCATTAAAAATCATACAAAGGGTAACCCTATGGGAAAAACCTTAGTCATGGAGAAAAATACAATTTAACTAACAAATTTGAGATTATTTCTTGAAAAAATGTTGGATTCTTTTAGATCAAGATAATGACTCATTAAAACCTTAGTAAGAAAAACCCTGTGGGAAAAATCTTAAATAAGAGAACAGAGTACATTGTAACTTATTTTCAAATGTTATTGGGGAGTTGATACTTCTGGATCAAGATAATGCCTCATTAAAACCTTACTAATAAAAACCCAGTGGGAAAAATCTTAGTTAAGGAAAAAGAGTGCATTATAAAATACTTATGTATGCTCCCCCTGATTTAAAAGTTTCTTTTGAATTCGTATTCATATTTCGATAACTTAAATCGGTTATAGATACTTCTGAATCCATAAATATGTATCTCAATAATGATACAATTTATTAATAGTTTCCTTCAATACAATAAAATTTCCAAGATTGTTTCTTTCAAATATGATTAGTATTTTATGCATTTTGTTTGCTACCATTATGAAAAACACATCATGTGCTTTCACTTTTATGCTTCAAATCAGTTTTGCATATTGCAACTACATCTTTGATGAATATTAAAAATTCAATTACAAAAATCCTTAAAAGCAGGAAGTAATCTACACATCCTGAAGTGCATCAAGAATTTCGTTACAACAATACTCAGAAGTTGTAATCAGCATTCCATGTTCTTTGCATTCTTTATAATCATCGAAGTTATTTATATTCTTCAGGAACTTATATATTTTAATAAGTTTTGTATATCGCAACTAACACTTTAATGGATATTAAGAGTTTCATTACAACAATGCTTAAAAATAGAAAGTAATCCATTCATCATGAGTTATATCAAGATTTTCATTACAAGAATACTAAAAAATAGGTTGTAATCTATGCTCCTTGTTCTTTGCATTTTTTGTAACCATGATAGTTATTTATATTATTTATCAATTTGTATACTTTAATCAATTAGTATGATTTAAACCATATTTTTTCCTTCGGGGTATATTAAGCATTTCAATCGCTACTTTGTATGCCCATATTTCTCTATTAGTAAAGGATTCATGATGGCCGGTCATGTTTTCTCCTAATTCAAAATCCTTAATCTATTTATAAGCATAAGCGCTTTATTATTTACAAACTTAACATCGATGATCATTTCCTTTCAGTTCTAGACATGATTTATTGAGATCCCTTTAATTATCATGTTTTAAGTACCTAAACCACTTCTAGGGTAATTTGACAATCATGTCATTAATTCCTTCAAGTGCACACTTATGTGTTTCTTCAGGAACACTCACCTCTTTTATTTAGCATCTTTATTACTTACTTCAGAAGTATTTCAAACTGGCTTTTGTACCATATTTCAGATGTGGCTTACACATTTTGATCCTTCAAGGATTCAAATCTATATTGGAGAAACTCTACTAAAAAATCATTAATAATTTGTTCAAGTTACTTAATATTTTGCATCATTATACATGTTAACAAATATTTGACACTGATGATCGAAATGAACTTGTATTCCTTTATCTTCCCTCTAAATATTGACAAATATTGTCACATTAAATAGTAATAAACGTTGGATTCTCATATTGATCCATTATCATATTACTACTAGCAAATACACTATACATATTAATAATAGGAGGACAATTTTTTTTCTCAACTGATAAGATGCATTCAAGCGATATTTGTGAGCTTTTGGCTCATGTTCAAATATGGGATTCAATTATGCCAAATTTTACGAAATATAATGCCGTTGAAATTGTGCCGAATTTGTTCTAAAATAAGCTTCTGTCATTCAATTTTAGAAATAACGCAAAGATATTCTTTGACGTTTTCATTATAGTTTCAGTATGGTAGCCATTCATTCATATATCCTCAAAATTCAACAATTTTTTTTAGATTTGCTTAAGTATAATGTATTTTAAATTAAGATATATGTACTATTTGGTAAGGCTATATGAGTTCTTCCTGACCCTTTAGTTATATTTGCAGATTCGCTATGGTTGAAATTTTAAGCAAAAATATTTTCAGATAGTTTAGAGAAGAACTTCTGGTTTTTCAAAATCGTATGAGTAGTTACACTATCTAGTAAGCATATATTATCACTCAAATATTGATAGTCCTTATCTTAATAATTAAAGACAATATAGTTAGTCAACTACTAAAATTTGTAAGCATTAAATAAATGCTAATACTTTCCAAAAAAATGAAAATGGACTACTGATTAAAACACAACATTCATCGATACGTTATTTCAGTTAGTTCTAAAGGGAAAAACAAACAAGCACCAACTTCCAACTAGTTGAAACTTTAGCTTCAACCACTCTTGTCTAGTGTTTTGAAGTGTGACCATCTTCTAGTGGTCTTAACGCTCCTCCAAGGAGTTCCGTAAGTAAATATGATCTTTTTCAGTTAATTTTCTTATTTTTAAGATTGTCGTGGATAAGACAACTTAAATATATAAAAGCCTTTGTTTTATCCTACTGGGACATATTATTATCATTTTTAATGACATTTTCTAAGCATTCATATTGTAATTGAATGTCAGCATCCAATATCTATGACAAAAAGTTATCTCCTAATCGGTCCAAAGTTTAAAATTTAAGCTTTACTATGTTTATTATATTACCAACTATAAGTGGAAATAAAAATGCATAAGCTTCAAAATATTTTTCATGGTATATAACCAATGCATTTCATAAAATAAGAACCCATATTCGATAGTATTTATAGTGAAAGAAATAAAACATTACCGTGAAATAGTAAACGACAACCAAATATGTAACATTCCTGACTTTTAGGCTTAACTAATTTAGTAATTAATATAAAATTTTTGTTTAATGGTTAAATTATGAATTAATGGAGGATTAATTTGAATATTTTGGAATAAACATGTACATACAAAATAGACTGAAGTAGAATTTGAAATTGAGATTGGAATTTAAATATCGTAGAAAATAAAAATTATATTTGGATTTTTTATGTGATTAAATAAGATGTATCCTTATTTATACAAATAAATTTTAATTTGGAATTTGATTTAAAAAGTTCAAGGATAAATGTCTTATAAATAAAAATTTGATTTAATAAATAGATTAGATTTAAAAAAAATTATTAATTAAGCATATATGTATGTGAAGAAATTGTTTTGTAAATTTATAAGGTTTTATAAAAATTTAAACTGCTTTTCTTTTACACTTGAAAATGAATATAGTAGTATATATGGAATTAAATATAAAAGCTTTTATATAGATATGTATATCTCTTTTGAAATAAAGAAGTTAAAAATAATTTGTATAAACATGTAAACATAAAAGAATAAAGGTTTAAAAACAAAAGTCATAAAACTATTTACAAGAGGGATATAAAAAAAAGTTATAAATTGATTAGAATAGAGGTTTAAACACAATTTTTATCATATGTGACAAATGTTAAATAAGTAACAATATTGATTTACATGTGTTAGTAATAATAACAAGTGGCATATTCATTTTGATTTACAAATATAATTAAAAGCAAAATAGGTTGATCATTATTTTCCTTATACTTCACAAAATTGAAAACAAAAGTTTATCTCCATATCAAAACAAAGCCTTAAAACAAGAAAAATCATCTCAAAAGCAAACAAGTTCAGTTTTAATCATATCAGGGAGAAATTCAAAACAACAAAGCAGTTCAAAATCTATTTTCAACTTTTTCAACCTTGTAGCAAAGATTCAAAACATCTCCAACTCGATCCAAAGCTAAGATCAGATTCAAAATTTAAGTTCTCACATCAAAGCATATACAAGTTTCAGATCGAAATGCAAAAGCCAAAATAATGCAAGCAACAATATGGATTCAGTTCAAAATCAATAGCAATCAAACTGAAGCATGCAAAGTGATCAAAAAATTTCAAGCTTAAAAAAAACCCTGAGATCTTCTCAACAATCAAACTACAACCTGCATTATCAAAGTTCAAGTTCAAATATAACTTCCACGTCTAAGAAAATCCAAGTTTCCAGGATTTAAATCGATTCCAAATCAAATTCAGATTAATAGTAAACCAAAACAAAATCAAATCTTAAGAGTTTCAACACAACAATTGTAACGATCCTGACTCGACCTTCGAAAATCAGCACCCGTACTTCACTTGTACTCGAATGCCGCTGATTCAAACGTCGAATCTGGCTTGTCTGAGCTTATAACACATTAAGTATAACAACATAGCGGAAGAAAGAAATGAATATCATATACAACTTCAACGAATACAATATCCAATGATATACAACCATGATGTCAATAATGCTCAACAATATTAGAGCAACATAAACAACAGCAGAAACAAATAACAATGATCTTCAATAGAATGAATAGTCTTCAAAAAAGAACTCCAATAAAGCAACTGCAACTCCAGATGCTCCAATCTAAAGATAGTTTGAAGATAAGCACGAAACCACCATCACATTGTGCTGAACAAGGTCAGCCGTGGATCCAAAGACTGAAGAAGATTCCCAAATGCTACCAAAGCAAAGACTTCGAAAGCTATCGAATCTACACCTAGTATTGGATTATCTGAAAAAACCAACTCTAGACTGCTCGTGTGGAAAATTGTGGGCACCCAATGTTTAGGAAGCGAACAATAAACTGCAGGTCAGTCATGGGACTGGTATGAGCAAACAAAAACATTTGGTTTGAACAACAAACAAATTAAAATGAAATCCGCAATGCTTTTTGGAAAATGAAACTACCATAAGGCCTCCCCATACAACGCACACCATGCAAACGCAGAATTGGTCGAGATTTCTCCTTATGATAGTCAAACATGCTTACTATGCAAAATCCTTTTGATATTATTATTAGTGCATAGTGGAAAACCTTTTGAAAGTATAATATTAATCTTAGCCAGCATAGACATTTCGTACTATGCCTACTATAGCTACCATCTAAATAGTAGGTCTGCCACCATAACTAAATGGAAGGTTATACAACTAAAACCGTATAGGGCTCGTATTGGAGATTGGATTTTCCAACAAATGCTCAGGCTGAGGAACATCCCATTGCCAAATGGAAATGCCTCTAGAGGGACGCCCCAAGAACCATCCCTCGGTTCTCTACCAACACAAGGCCCGTTTACTCCCTTCCTTGGAGTAACACCTAAGATATGCCATCCTCGGTCGTTTGCGACCTTTATTCGAAGATCCTCAACCATAAAGCAACATCACACATTAATAAATTTACAGTGTCCACATGAGTTAAGTATCAGGGCTCCATACCATAATACCACCTTTTTCCAAAAGGAATGGACATACCCTAGGGGTGAGACCCCTGCAACCTTGCCGCACATTCCTATTTCGACCATTTCCGGGGTCCGAGGTCTTGATGCAATCTCGTCCATAAGGCTACGCTTTTTTCACAAAGCCATGCTTTGACCAACAAATGATTAACAGAACTTCATATGCCACGTTTCCAAATTAGGAGTGTGTCACTAGTAACCATCAACTACATAACCTCCAAGCTCATACGTCTCAGAGAAGGGTGTTAAGCTAAGAGAATAAATTCTCCACCACCAAACAGAAATGTATTTGATAGATACCAGCTTTACATCTTAAGAGACTCCAACTTGCTTCGACTCAAGGCACGTCATGTATGCAACAAGACGTACTTTGGGAGGCAAATGTTATCCGGCCTTTTAGCCCGGCTACACAAAGGTGATTACAAGGACCAAACTTGACTATTGATGACAAAGATGGCCATGAGATGACAATAATATACCAGAGCATGATATCCGTAATTATATCTAGCCCAGGGTAAATAAGATCAACGGCTAGGTGATACAAGATGTCAGAATGATGAATGTTAGCTTGGTGGAATAGGTGTCGGCATAGACGTTTGATAAGTTGAAGAGTGTATAAGTGAGGTCAGCATAGTGTGCTGGGCTGAGCTTTTCTTACGGTGGGCCCAAGTGGCCAAAGAGGTCCTGGCTTGAAGATGTCAGTTAGGCTAAAGGCTACCTTCGTCTGTAACTACAGGGGTAGGGGGTCATTTTTGGGGGGAGGGGGGCTGGCTCTCTCTTTTTTTTTGGGGAGGGGGGAGGGGACTTTATCATCTTTTTGTTCCTACTCTAAATACTCTACCATGCCTATTTTTCTTATAAAATTGTATCAATGATTTCTAGCCAATCGAACAACTCATGTAATTGTAATCAAATGAAGAATGAATTAAATTTGAAGTGGACGTAGGCCGAGATTACCGAACCACTTTAAAATCTTTTATGTCAATTTACTTTTATGCTTTATTCTCTAGATTCCATTAACTCTCTGATGTCCATGAAATTCTATGAGTGTTAGTGACCAATTTGGTGCTAACATTGGCATACTTTGTTGATCTCGTGGATCGTGTTTGGAGAGGTTTCTTGACTGAGTTATGCTTGTGTTCATTGATGATACTTTCGCCTACTCATCGATGAAAGAAGAGCACAAGGCATGATTGATGATTGTGTTGCAGGTGTCGAGGAACCAAATTGATGATGAGATTTTGTGTAGTATCACTTTCAAACGACGAAAGCGATATGCTTGGATCACATTATTTCAGAATAGGACAGTGTTGTAGATCCTGTAGTTACAGTAGTCCGAAATATGAATAGATCCAACGTATTAGCATCGTTGAATGATTTGATGGGACATCATTTGACTTTTATTTGAGACACGAGGTGCAAACACACATTAGTGAGTGACCAAGAGGTCGGAAAGTGCACTAATGTTACTCATTTCGAGAAGGAATGAGGAGGCAACAAAATTCTCTTTAGTGGTTTGGAGGCACTGTCAATTAGGAGAGAGATTTGGTTGTTTAGTGATTCTACGTCATTGGAGTATGTCTTTTCCAAGAAAGGTCTTGACCTTCTCCAGTAGCAATGGTTAGAGTTCCAATCCTCATATTGATTTGGCATTTCCTATATGTTTTTAGGGAAATGTAGTTGTTAGTGTTTCAAGTGGAAGACATACCAGTTGGGAGAAATATTCCTAAAGTGGGCATTTCTCAAGCTTATCACTTGTTAAGACATCAGAACTCGATGACCTATAGTTAGCGGTAATGACTAGTTTGACCATCAGACCTACCTTGATGTAGCGGATATTTACTAGTCAAAGGCATTAAGCTAGACTAATGGAGATCTTGGTTAATTTAGAAGAGTAAGCAGTGTCTATAGATTTAATGTAGTGCAGACCTAACCAAGGCTATTGGTTCCATAGGGATGATGGACTGTTTGTTCTCAAGTAGTGGGAACATACATTAGCAGACTACAATGATGCATTGCTAATGAATGAGGATGGAGTGATAGCATTTGAGTCATAGTCTATTGGTTGACGTATAATGCTACATTTGTATTCCTTAAGTCTAGTAGAGCAGCATCCATATTTGGTGAGTTGTGTGTGGAATAGAAAGTACGATTCCATTATGTGCCAAAAGCATTGCAAGTGGCCGAGACCCATTGGTCAATAGTCGTTTTTGGGAGAACTTACAGGAGGCATTTTGGAAATTTGGCATGGAATCAATTATATGATATTGAGATGGAACCGTGGACTACGAGACCTCGTAGGCCTATTTGTGCCGATAAATGTGATACAAACAGGTTCGGAGGAGGACAGTGGAGTAGTAGAGGTTCAGTAGAGTGAAAGCGAAGACGATTGTGTATGGTAAGCCATGGTGAGCATCAGTACCACTTGTCCGAGCTCCTCAAGCGATAGGATTTTATTATTATCGTCAACTTTCATATTGGACATCATAAATGATGTTTTATACTAGATAATTTTGTAATCCACATGCTAATATAGGCATGGATGTTACTTTTTGGATGATAAGTCTCATGTAGGCATGTTTGATTAGATTGTTGGCACTTGAGATGATAGCCTACATTTCTATGGTTGTTAGGCATGTGGGATAGTACTGATTTAATATAGCATATTTATTTGATATGATTGGTATTTTTATGACCTAGTATATTTAAAGATATGAGTTGTATGTATATCTTTGTTGTGTTAGGATTTTTCTTGGACCAAACCATACAAAGGAGGTTCTGCCAAAAAATTTCGAAATTTGAGACACTTATGAAGGCCTAGGGGTTAGGAGATGTTCTCTTTACTTTGTGATTTCGAGGACGAAATCTTTTTAAGGAGGGGTGAATGTAACGACTCTTATTTTTAAAGGTTGGATATTTAAATATTTAATCATTAATTAAATAAAGGCCCAAAAATGTGATTTTTTGCATTTGCCGAATCGGGACGCGAGACTACATCCATTGAGTTTGGATTGATGTTGAAAATTAAAATGAGTATAAGGATCGCTATATTGGTGATACAATGATTCGATGGCTAAAATGATCTCGAAATATGTGAAATTAGCATCCCAGGACACACTCTCAGATAGCAACGAGATTAGTACCACTGGATCCGAAAAATGAGGTAAGTATGCAAACGAGTTCATGATGATCAAATGCGCCATATGGCCGTACGGACCAAAAATGTGCATCCATTTATTTGAGAGATTAAATAAATGGAATAAAATAAAGTGTAAATATTATTCAAATCCACCCTTTCTCTAATTTCATTTTCTCCATTTGATATTCATCTTAAATCATGGCCGAAAATCAAAATCCGATGATCAAAGCCATTAAAAATCATGACATTTGATTCACTTGGATCGTATCATACCCTCGATTTGATGTACAATCACCGTTGGTCGATGTCGACCTATCTTCCATCGATTAGAGTTTTACTTTGTCGGATCTAGGAGCGATGAGAGGCGGACCATAGATTTGCATGATGATTCTCATGCGAAGGAGTGCCTGTTCCCAGAGTTTGGAGAGATTTGATCCTTTATGGCTACATGCGACATGTAGGGAAAGTCAAGGTCAGTTGTGACCTCACAATTCAAGGAAGAGAAGCGAAGGTATGGGTTCGGATGCGAATTTAGGAGATTGAGCAATGAAGCGAATGGCAAAGTCGATTAAAAATTTCATTGACAAATAAGAGAAGAATCGATGAACGAAACATGCGACCATATGTGTATATCAGTTCAATTGTGTTAGAGAGGGAGAAGGATTAATGGATTAAATGTTTAATTAACTGTTTTAATTGGTTAATTGTTCTCGAATCATATTTCATCCATATCTTTTGTATACGAGGTCTTTATTAGATGCGGTTTTTTGCATTCTGCTCATGATGGGGAGCTCTACCTTTCGACACTAGTTTGGATAAATTTTATGGAGGTGAGTGATATTGTCTCTCACCATACTATGATAGGTTGTATGGTATTAGATTAATGCTCAGGAATGATTTTTGGTTTTAAAATGTGACTTTCTATTACTTATATAGTTGTTTAATTTTTATAAAATAAAATAAAATGATTTTAAAATAATGTATAAAGAATATTATATATTTATGTTCGATATGCGATAGTTATGGAATTATTAGATTTTCAGCTATTATTGATACGATTTCCTACATTAGTTGATATGGATGGATTATATAAGATGTATGGATATTGTTTTGGTTGGATGTATGGTTACTGGATGTATATCTAGTTGTTTGTTAATTTGGTTGAAAACGCTGATTAGCGGTGATGGGGTTTTAGGTAGTATCTTGTACATTTGGGTTTGGTACAAACGAAAACCTAATGAACGAGATAAGCTATAGAGGAGGGTTAGGATATGTGCTGATGGATCTAAGGTAGAGGATGAGGCTTTGGACTTCAGGATGGATGTCGGATGTTTTCGTTTAGTTTGTAGTTATCTGTTCAGTTAAGTAGAAGACCAAGGTGGTTAGTATTGACCATTGTTAAGTAATCGATGTCCATTGCTATTATTGATTTGCAATTTGCCCGATCTTTGGCTTTGGAGTTGATGTGATTTCGTGTTGCATGATTTAATGGTTTATTCATGCAACCGACATGTGTCTTGGTGTTGGTGCTATATGGGCGAGCGATTTAGATGACAAGGCGAGGGTGTGACACTTGAACATAAGGGTCGGTACTTTGGATATTGGATCATGTTGGAAGTAGGTCCCAAGTTAGATAGTTTAAGACTTTACAGTTCATGCTGGAGATATTGGCTCGTTCGCACCATGGGGAATGGCGATGTATAGCATGATGGCTGGTATCATTGATGTTTAGCATGATGGATGTGGTTCATGTAGTAGTAACTATCTTACATGTTTTATATCTATGATGACTATTATATTTTACCTAACATGCTGTGAAATATATGGCAATTTCTATGATTGTTTAATGTTTTCTGTTTTTTCCTTCTCTTCTTTTCAATTCCTCTTCTCTACTTCTATTTCTTTCCTTGACAACAACAACAACAAATCCATTATTCCCAAACTAAGTTGGGGTCAGCTAGAGATGGAACCCAAAAACTAAATGACAGAGCTAATTTAAAGGTTATAATAATAAAATTAGCAGTAACAAAATAAAGTCAAATAAGTAAATTAATAATAATAGTAACTAAGTAAAGTAAAAATAAAGACAAAAAACCATATATATGTTAAAAATAAATGATGATGATAGTATAAATAGTAATAATGGTGCTAATAGTAATATTGATCAAAGACCAAATGCTATGGATTAGGCTCCTTTTCCCTAGTCCTATAATCTAAAACGTATAAAACTCAAAGCTCATGGTTCTGGTATGTGAATCGCTAACGCCCAAGGGCTCCTATCCGTTACCAGCTTTTCGGTTATATTCCAATCCTTCAAGTCCCATTTTACTACTTCCTCCCATGTCAACCTTGGTTGACCTCTACCTCTCTTTAAGCGTACGACGCAGCTTATAATTCCAACATGCACAGGTGCTTCGGGCGGCCTTCGTTGGAGATGTCCAGACCATCTTAAGCGATGTTGAATTAGCTTCTCCTCAATTGGTGATACTCCAAGTTTTTCACCTATATCATCATTTCTAATTCATTCTCTACTTGTATGACCGCAACTCCATCACGGCATGCGTATCTCTACTACGCTTATCTTCTGACGTGTTGGTTTTTAGTAGGCCAACATTCTGCACCATACAACATTGGAGGCCGGATTACCGTTCTATAGAACTTTCCTTTAAGCTTCTATGGGATTTTCTTGTCCAGAGAATGGTAGATGCTTGTCGCCATTTCAACCATCCTACTCGAATTCTAAAAATAACATCTTCATCAATCTCACCATTACACTGCAACATTGATCTTAAATATCGAAAGGATTCCTTCTTAGGAACTATTTGTCCGGCCAAAGTGACATCTCTATCCTCTGACCTGATAGTACTGAACTCTCACTTTATATACTTTGTTTTAGTTCTGCTAAGCCTAAATCACTTTGATTCTAAAGTCTGTCTCCACAGCTCAAGTTGTCTATTAACCCCAATCCTACTTTCATCAATTAGCACAACATCATCAGAAAAAAGCATGCACCAAGGAATCTCCTTTTGTATAACCTTCGTAACCTCATCCATCACTAGGGTAAAAATGTAGGGGCTCAAAGTTGACCGTTGATGTAATCCTATATTTCTTTCCTTGACAATCTCCTATATTTGCTGGATGATCCAGTAGCATAATATTCGGCTATATGAGCATGAGAGTTACATGGAGGTCATTACATTCGATATCAGAGCTTTGGTTGCATCGTTTCCAATAGAGATTAGGTAAAGGTTCTTGCCTTAGACTGGATAGAGAGTGTACATATATACGAGAGCGCGTACTAGCTATATATTATGGTTTTTAAAACTATTATAATAATATATAGTATATATGACAAACTGCATACACGAGTACTACTTAAGTGGCATTCCTTATAGAGAGACCGATCGTCCATATTACTGATTGAACGATGAGTTTCCAAACAAGGAGTACTACTAGGAACTCCATCTCTGGAGGTGAGGAAGGGCTAGCTCGAGAGCTGCTAATCTCGATTTGCAGACCATGTTTAATACCATGATGGGGAACATGTTGCAAAATGCTTAAGTAGATGTTCTAAATGTTTCTAAGGGTGGAACTCGATAGAGGGTGCCCAGAGTCAATTTCGCCAAGCTGAAAAGGACTTTGCTAGTCTTGGTAGCAAACCATTTCAGCGAATGGAGTCGGTAATGGAAGTGCAGATTCATATTTATACTTGCGGAAGGATTTTCGAAGACTTAGAGTGAGACGACCCAACTATTTCTCCACAAAAAGTCGTATCATCCTTAAGTAAGAAAGTGATAGAAAAGAGAAAAGAAAGAAGAGAAAGAAGAAACAACTCAAGAATCTCAACAGCGGAACAAATAAATTATATTAACAACATAAGTATTACATAGTATACATCAAATATCAGAGTTACACAAACATTTACAACACATACTAGACAGTTATAAACACATGTCTAGTTATTACAACTCAATCACAATACATAAACACTCAGAGATACCAACACAGCGGAAAACTATATAACTATACGCAGAAGCCTCCTGCTCCATTTGCTCCTCCATAATTCGTCAAAGCTAACCTGAATCCTAACTTGAATTCACTTGGCTACTGGAAAAAATTGGAGGACCCAAGAGTTAAAGAAAAACAGAAATAACTCCGGGTCAGACATGGGTATGGTGTGAGTAACAGGTTAAAGTTGCTTAACTTTGAAAATCCTTTGAAAAGAAAAGGTATCACATAAGACTTCCCACACATAAACATGGAAAAGTTTTTACCTTACGCTAACCAAAACATTTTATAGAAAATCCGGTGATATTATAATAGTGTCTAGGGTTTTCAAGTAAATAAGAAATAACCGAAATTGTTACATGATTAAATTCCAGCTACTAGACACAAAAGTGGGTAATACAATCAAAACCGTTGGCACTTATTGGATTTTGGATTCCATACAATAGCTGGGCTACTGGGGTACCGCCCGTCACAGTACGTGGCCTAGATCACCGTACCGAGGAGTAAGCCCGCTCCCCTGCAACACAAAGCCGGACCCATTCCTTACTGAATAGTTCCAAACAAGACAACCCCGCAGTTGTGATCAGCAACCGCACCACTAAGCCGAAAATAAAGGGACCTCTAGACAGGGATAAATCTTGCTCTCAAGTTGGGGCTACCCACGAAGCTTTGCTGCACCTCCTCTGTTTTAGCCATTCCCGGTTGATGAGGCTTGAGGCTACGATTACCTTTATAGGACATATCACTTAGAATGCTCATCGTCCACCTGACGATGTTCTGAAAGCATTCAATCCATACAAGTTCGTTCCAGGTTCGAATGAAACCGAATGCATTATCTCGTTACACTCATTTTGGAATCACCCTCAGAGTTAACGACAATAACCCTTGCACTCTGAACCACCATCTCGAATCTGTAAGTACTATTCTGTCAAACTCACTACGGAATCACCCACCGAGTTATACTGACGTATAGCCCTTACACCTCGAGTTTTCACTCGCTTCACTTGGATTCACGTCCTAACGTTTAATTGGAATCGATGTGGTTTTCGGATATCCAAATATGGGAACCCGATCCCGGTCTCATCGAAATCCAAACGTTTCTTTTAAGGCCAAGTTGTTTTAAGTTTAAAACAATTCAATTCATTATCTATATACACATAGATAGATAATTCACAACCCAATAGATAATCAACATTATCATTACCAACAAATAATTCATATCATAATCAGATAATTCATACTAACATCCAAAAGCAACCATTGCATCCATATCACATGCATCTCCCATCTCAAACTGAGATTACAAACCATACCAGGCAATTAATACCAATCATCAAACATAAGCAATGATCCAATAATCACACCATTTATAATTAATTTAAAATGAATTAAATTAATTACCTAAACTCTAATTAATTTAAATGAATTAAATTAATTACTTCATCATTAAAATTCTGCTTATCTTAATCTTTAATTGATTACAAATCAATTAATAAAACATCATCTGAATATTCATTTCAATTAATCATTACTGATTAACCATCTTTAAATTACAATAATAAATTAGCCTTTAATATTAATTACACAAGTTAATTATATTAAACCCTTTGCAAATAATTAACTTGTAATTACTAAATTAATTAATTAACTAAAATTAATTACATTAATCATTTATTCATCATTAGTTATACCTTAATTAATCAATTCCAAATTACATCATTAATTAATTAATTAATGATTTCTAACTACAATTAATCAATCTCTAAATATAAATTAATTACATAAGTAATTAATCTGAAATTAATCCACATATAAATATTAATCACCCATGATTAATAATACTAGTAATTAACTACTTTAATTACTCATCCCATAAATTAATTACTCTTAATTAATTATCTTCATTAATCACTTGATTAATTTCAAAGTAACTTAAATTTAAATTACTTCTATAATAAATATCTTTAATAACAATTCAGTAATTATTAATTACTTCCCTAAGTATTATAAATCCATAAATTACATAAGTAATTATCAATCAATCCACAAATGTTTAAATTAATTTATCTTAATTAATCAAAACTAATCGCATTAAACAAATTTAATTACACCAAGTAATTAATTCATTAATTACTTTCATTAAGTAATTAACATAAATAATTGATTATTATTAATTAACTAATTTAGTTAGTTATCAAAAATTAATCACATTAATTAATTGTTAAATAACCTTAAGTTAATGACCTTCATTAACATTTCTTAATTACTCAATTAAGAGTTAACTTAAATTAATCATTATTAATTATCAATTAATTAATATTATAATTATCTTTTGATTAATCTCTAATTATTGATTAATTAAGTGTTAATTAAAATCTTAATTATCATTAATCACCTGATTAATAAATCTTAATGATTAATTAAATTTTTATTAACAATCCTTAATTATAGATTAATTAACCTAAATTAATTAATCTCAAATCTAATTAATTTAAAAATTATTAATTACTTAATTAATCATCTACATTATTAATTAATTAAATAATTAATATTCCATTTAAATTAATTTAATAATTTGAATAAAACCAATTTCTTAAGTTCTAAATTAAAAAACATTCTTCTTTATAGAAAGTAATTTAAACAATTTCTTTTTAAACATCACTTTAAATTTTACTTTAAAATTTTAATATTTTAAATGAATACAACTTTATTTAAACAAGGTTTTAAATAATTTAAAAACCCTTTTTATCTAACATGTTCAAAACATAACTTTTATAAACTAAAAGTTTAAAAGATTATAAACCAAATTTATTTCAAACAAATTCCATTTAAATTTTTTTTTTAAATTTCAAACTGAAATACATTTAAATCTTATTTCAAATTTTCATCTCATTTTTAAATTCAAACCACATAACCTTTCGAAAATAGTTAAAACAAATTTAAATTTAAAAACTTATTTTAAAAAAAAAACTGACATAAAAATCAATTTCAGATTTAAAACTGAATGTAAACTTATTTTAAACTTTATTTCATAAATTGAAAACTTAAAGTTTTAAATTGAAATCAATGTTCTTTTATACTGTAAAAGTTTAAAAATCTAAATTAAACTTCCCAGATTTAAATTAAAATCAAACTCGGATTCTTCTATTTGAATTTCATATTTCAATTTTAGATTTAAACTTTGTTTTAAATTTTCAGTTACATTTTAAAAGTTTACTTCAAAATTAAAAAAACAGAAAGACAGTTTTCAGTTTGGTTTAAAAACATCTTAAACTTCCTGAATTCAAAATATTTAAAAATCCAGGATTTAAATTATTGAATTCATAATTAAGTTTCAGGTTTAAAAATTTCAAATTGAACTTCATTTTACAATTTGAAATTTAACTTTTAATTTTTTTAAAACAGAAAGACAGTTTCTGTTTTTAGTTTAAAACCAAACTTGGATTTAAAATCATTTCAAATTTATTTCAAAGATCTAAAATTTAAACTTATTAAATTTCAAATTCCATTTCAGGGTCAAGCTTATTTCCAGATTTTTTTTTGTTTGGAATTTACCTTTACTTCAATTTTTATAAACCTGGAAACAGGTTTCTGATCAAACTTTAAAACTAATAAAAATTTAAAAATTTAAATTATTTCAAAAACCCAAAATTAAACTAATTGAATTTATATTTAAATTCAGTTTAAATTTTATACTTAGTTCAGGTTTTAAGTTTACATTTAAAAAAAACTTACTTTTAAAATTTTAAAACCTGGAAACAAGTTTCTGTTAAAACGTGAAACATTTACAAACCCGAGCTACTACCTATTTTACGTCGAGTCTACTCCACCCCTACTTCGAGTCATTCTTCAAAATACCCGAGACCATCACAGGAAAATAAACTCTGCAACCCAAAAACAACACAACCATGCACAACACCTCCCTGTGCACCCACTCCCCAACTCCGGCCATCACTGGCCATCATCAACGGCCATCCCCCATCGACCAGTGACCCCACTCTAACCTTCAACCCTCAGATCCCCAAAAATTCAACTTGAATTTGAATTTATGTTAAAAACCAAAACCTGAAACAGTGTTACCCTTTCCAAGCTCGACCTATCAACGGCGAGATTTCCCAACTCCGACTGCCATCACCCTCCAAACTCCGGCGACAACTCCATCAATACATCTTCTAACCATACCCAAAAGATCTTTGAACTCAATCCATTGTGGAAGCCGCAGTACTCAAATTCATAAACCCAGTAAAACTAGGGTTCCTAACTGTAATTCCCGAATTACAACATCAAAACCCAATTTCAACTCAATCCAATAATTTTCCCATAACCTATGATAGCTATACTATCTTCAGAATCAAATACAATCAATTCAATTGCAAGCATCACTGTGCTTATCAATTATGTATAAGACAGTAAATTTAAAACTGTTCTATGTTTACAGCACTATAAATTTTAATTTTTGATTTAAAATTCATGAATTCACTTGATGTTTCTATTAATAAACCTGAAACAATAAATCATAAAGTTTGAATTTTCACTCTATGCTAATTTACTCTGTATAATTAAATTTCCCATGTTACAGATAATTTAATCTGATTCATATAAAAATTTTATTCACTCTATTCTAAAACAAACATGTTTTATTCAAAATTTTGATTCCTAACAGCAATCAATTCAAAACAAAGAATTCAAGAATCAACAGGAGCTTAAGATTTTGAAGCATAGACATGCAACAGTCATATCATGTTTACAGGCACATATTTATAGGTATAATATTCACAACCATTTCGTATAAGTTCATTTCAAAAAATAATTAAAAAAAATATGAACAACTTAACCTATTTAATAAATTTAAAAATGAGTTACTCACCTTAAATAAAAATGCAAAGCCCAGATTGAACATGCAGAACACCCACTGTAATATGCTTTTTAAACTTGTTTTTAAATGATGCTTCCAGTTCTTACATGCAGGCTTCAAACTTGAAATTGCAGTAGTCTTTTCCCAGATTTTAGAAGAAATACAGATGCTTGCTTGAAATTGTTGCATGCAGGTTTAGGTTTGGAGGATGCAGATTAGAAATTATATGCATGTTTGAAAGATGGTATGGGGTCAATGGATTTCAGGGGTTCAAGTTGAAGAGTTTGATTTTAAATCTGAAATGCTACAGATTTTTTTTGAAGGAGGAAAAGGTTTCTTTGTTAAGAATTGATAATGAGAGAAAAGAATAGGAATGGAAGAGTGCAAGTTTATATATAACTAGTTTATGATTTAATTAAAATTAAAGAAAAACAAGATTAAACAATGACACATGTAAAAATAGACACTTGTAAATTCTCATGCTTAAACTCATAACACATGTTAACTCATGTTCTAATTTACATACACATGTCAATTATGCTAACATTTGTCATCTTAAAATGATGATAAGTTTACACATGTATTTGTAAATGTTTTGTTATTTTAATCAAGGTTAAAGAAAAATTAAACTTAATTAATTAGTTTCTTCTTTATCTAGTTATGTATATAATTAATTTTCTAAAGAATAAATCAAAGTGTTATTTTAAATAAAATAATATACAATTAAATCCATTGTCAAAGATACTTTTAAACAATTAAAATAAAATTATAAAAAAGGTTGTAACTCACTTGAATACATGTATTTTAAATCATATTTTAAATTTCATATTAAATTAACAAATCACATTATTAATCAATAATTTAAAAAAAGAATAAAACAAACATTTTATAACTTATTTTAATATTCAAACTTAAGTTAAAATGAATTTTAAGCCAATAAAACATTTATCTTTTATTTAAAACCATTTAGTTATTTATTAAATATTTTTGAAAAGCTTAAATACAAAAATAAATCACAATTCCTAAATTCAAAACATTAAAATTATGCTATACTAATTTAATTAAAAGTAACATGTCTATTTAAAATATATATAAATACATATACATTATTAAATAGAAAATAGATTTATTAACTTATTAAAAATAAATTCACAAATTAAATATTTATATAAAGAAGATTATTAAATCAAATCAAATTTATCAACAATAATTATCAATTCAATATAAATTTAAACACAGATTACTAAATTTATATTGTCCAAAATTCCGAGATATTACATAGAGCTCAATAATGCCATGAAAAGGCGATTGGCTTTCCAATAGCTTCAAGGGCAAGCCATGAACTGGTGGAATGCAGTGAGCGCTCGCACTCCCGAGGATCAGTTCACATAGGACAATTTCATAGCTAGATTTGATGGGAAATACATTCATATAGCTTAGAAGCCAGTTCAGTTCTATAAGTTCATGGATCTGAAGCAAGGGGATATGACTGTCTCTGAGTATGTTCTTGAGTTTGATGCTCTTTGGAAACATGGGATTTCCTTTGTCGATACTCCATTAAAGAAGAATGAGAAATTTATCATTTTCTTGGATGACTACTTGTGGGAGCTTCTCGTGGTTATTGACGATACTTTGGAGATGATAGTCAAGAAGAGCCTAAGGCATGAAAGTCTACATCCAAAACCTAAAGCTATCACTCCTAAAGAGGAGCCCAATCCACAATTGAGTAGGAGAGGTAAGAAGATAAGGAACAATAATTGGAAGTAGTTTCAGAACAAAGATGGCCAAGAGAAGATGTGACGACCCAGAATTTTAAGCAATATCAATTTAATAATCTTTGATAATAACTAAATTAATTTGATCATCTTATATTATAAATCGACAAGTTAAAATTATTTTAAAGGCTGATAATAATAATTTGATAATATCTATTAACATTTTTCTTAACAATATAAAATAGGCAATTTTAATTCTTTTGAAAATTTATAATATTTTAATTTGGCAATATTTATTTCAGTAATTTAAAATTGGTAAGATTTATTTTTCAATGGCTAATCAGAATATTTTCTATTTATTATAATATATATATATATATATTGATATATCTTGTAAATAGGAAGTTTTAATGTAATAAAAGTTATATATTCAAATTTTAATATATATGAACGTATATATTGTGATTTGAAATTGTGTTTTAAAATTTAATATAGTAATTATCAAATCTAATGTTAAAATGTTTTTATATTTGAAATATATATATATATACACATATATATGTATATTTGTATATATTAGGAATGGAAAATTGTATTGATTTGAATTTAATAAGTATTTGCAAACTTTGATAAATATATGATTTGTAATTTGAGATTTTAATTTTATTTAATATTTCTGAAAATGATATCTGAGATTTAAATTTTAATAACAAAGTTAATTTCTTATCTATTATAAACATATATTTTAGCTTTTGTTTTAAATAAGAATAAAATTTGAAGTTCACTTTCAATTATTTTTAATATTCTTTCATTTTAAATTTTAACAAAAGATAAATTGTTTTAAAATTTTTACATAAGGAGTTAAACTCAATTTCTCAAATTTATAAACATATGTTATATGATTTGATCAAAATATAAGTTATTTGAATTCATATGAATATTTATTAAAAGATAAGTATACACATTTTATAATTATATAAATATTACATAAATACATGTATATAGCTTAAATAAATTATTAAAAAGGAAATAACATTTAAAACATTAATAAAACATTAGAAAATAAATTTTGTAAATATTAATTAAATATTTTATCACTTGTACGTATTTTGGCTCATTAAAAGACATTTGTAATTACATGTGCTTAGGTGTTAGACAATGGGAACATAGGGTGGACAAATGGCAATACTCTCTTAAAATAAAATTTAAAATTTAAATTGTAAAATTAAAAGAAGAGTTTTATTCTTCCGCAGAATCTTTTTCTTCTCTTCAACAAAAATGAATACAGAAAAAAAAACCAAGATCAAAAGAAAGATGAAGAAAATTGTAAAAGAAATCTGAAACAAAGAAGAAATCTGGAAATTCAAATCTTCAAGTTCAATCATGCAGACAAGAAAACTAATTCAACATGCAATTCAGAATTTACAACAGGAAGATTTATCAACATGCAATCTGGAATTAACATGCAATTTGGAAAGTTAAGCAGAATAAAATCAACGTGCAGAAATTTGAAAAGCCTGGAATGTTTCAATTTCTGTCCTTTGCAAACGAAGGTGGGTAAAAGGAATTTTAAAAACAGTTTTGATTCTAAAATTTCATCTGGATCTTAGGTTGAATATTAGGATGTTAATGAAATATTTGAATTTAAATTTGATGCATGTTGATGAAGGGTGATTTAAGATGCCTATAAACATAAAGGATGCTCTGCGTTCTATAACAAGTTTTCAATTTCATAGTAAAATCAAAAATTCAAAGTTGAATTTGAATTTGCTTATATTTTGTGAATGAAAAATGTTTGATATTAAGTAATCTTTCTCCTAAAAATAATTACAGGTTTTTAAAATGGATATTTAGCACAGATTTTAAAATTTATAGTAAATAATCAAATTTGGGTCAAAATTTATGATTTCAAATTTAGGTTTTGATTTCATAATTGAATTTAATATAGGAAATCATGATTTTTAATGGTAGTATCATGATTTTTAGTTGGATAATTAGTGTGAATTCGTCGATTTTTTGTTCTGGACATTTTGACCAAATTACGGCGAACGGTGGCGAAATTAAGGTCGTGGTTGAGCTCGGAGGTGGGGGGGCAACGGAGATCATGAGAAAAATAAATTGGGAATTTATTAATGATCAAGATGGTCGGAATTGATCGAGTTTGGGTTTTCGTACCTGTTTTTGTCGACACTGTTCTGATGGGTTTCGCGACGCATAGAGGCGATCGGAATAGATCGCGAGTTGTTCGAGGAATGTAAGGGATCGAGGTGATGTTTGGCAAGAACGAAGAGGTGTTTATGGGTCTTGATCGTCGGTGATGATGGTGTTTTCTAGTGATGTTGCTTCAGGAAGTTGTGGGTTGGAGTCGAATTTCGATTCTCGATCATATTCAAGTTTCTAGGTTGTACGTTGTGTCGTAGGAGTCGAGTACGACTTAGTGGAGGCTAGAGTGGAGTTCAACGCCGGCCAGAGTGGTGGTGCACGTTGATGTAGGCGGTTGCATGCATTTTGGAATTGGGTTTTGGAAAGAAGAAGGAGAAGGCTCGAAGTATGTTTCGGGTTATCTAATGTTTCTCTCGAAGCAAGGTTTTGGTCTGAGTAACTCGGGGTTGACGCGAGAAAGTATAGTGTGCGGCTCGAGTTTGTTGTGCAGTTTTTGTTGTTCTGGGTTTTAAAATAAACAATAATGTTTTCTTTTAAGGTTTTGGAACAAAAGGAATTTGATTTTGTAAATGATTAAGGTTTTAAAACAAAAGTTAAACAAGTTTATTTTTAAAACTAAATTTGTTTCAAGATAAAGTTTTAAACAAGTTTTATATATATTAAAAAAATTAGAATTCTAAAATGAATAAGTGGATTTTTTGAATAAAGTTTGTATTAAATTTTATTTTAATAACTTTGGAAAGTTTAAGATCTAAAAGTTTAATTGAATATTTAAATTATTGATTTCTAATATATTTTATTTTAAATAAAGTGTAATGATTTAGAATTTGGAAATCGATTATAATAAAGATTTTCTTAAGTAATTTAAAATTTTGATTTAATTAAAAATAACAAATATATGAAGATAATTGTAATACTTCAATTATGATTAATAATTAAAGTGTTTTGGTTAATATAAATAATTTAATTAAGATAATAGGTTTCTTAATTAAGAATCTTTTTAATATAGTAAATTAAATAATCATTTAATTAGTTTAAATGATTAAATAAATAATTAAGCAATTAATTAGTGATTAATTTAAAGATATTCACTTTAGAGTTAATTAAGTATAATTACTGGGTGAAGTAATTAAGTGATTAATTACTAGAAGTAATTAAGTAAAGGATAATTACTTTATGAAAGTAATTAAGTGGATGTGATTAAGGGTTAATCACTTGTGTTATTAATTAATAAATTAATTAATACAATTAATTAAAGGTTTAAATTATTTAATTAATGGCTAACTAATAAAAGGATTAAGAATATTTAGTAATGTGATTAATTACTTGTTAATGTAATTAATTAAAAAAGAAATTTAATTAATGGAAGCAATCATTAATTTATGGAAATAATTAATTAATTGTTAATTAATAATTTAAGGATAATTAATTTATAATTAAGTTCAATTACTAAGTGTAATTAAAAAGTAATTAATCAAATGTGATTAATTTAAAAAGAGTAATTAAGAGATAATTACTTGGATAATTAAGAAGTAATTAATCAAGATGATTAATTAATATTATATCAAGGAATATTTACTTAAAGTAATAATGTAATAATTAATCGAGGATGATTAATTAAAGTGAATAATTAAGTGATGTTTATTAATTGATTTGTAATTAATTAATAAATAGTAAGCTGGATTGATGATAATCCAAGAGATTAAGTTAGAATTAATTTAATTAAGGATAAATTAAATTAGTTAAGTTGGATCAAACCTTGTGTATGGATGATTAAAGATTGGTTGATAAATATAATTGGATGAGTTAAGGATATTGGATGATATCGTATGTCATTGGTTGATATGTGATGATATGAATGTGATATATCTGAGATGTGATTTATATGCTGCTTTGTGATACGTATGGATGAATGTGATAATAGTGGATTATCTATCCGTGTAATGTGATTCATCCATTTATGTTAAGTGATATTCTGAATACCTACTGTGCGACGACCCGCCCTTCTACTACCAGAAAGACGTATCATCATTAAGAAAGAAAGGGATAGAAATAGAAGAGAAAGAGAAAGAAAGAACAACAACACCAGAATCTCACAGCGGAACGGAACAGAATATAATATAGCACATAAATATTTCATAGTTTTTACATATATCAGAGTTATACAATATCCATACATATGTCAATCATACATACATCTATCACTATCACTACATACATCAGAAGTACAATACACATCAATTAACATAGCGGAACTAGATATATAGCTACATACGTCTGGAATCCCCTGCTCCAAGCTCTCCAGAAATCAAAGTCCAAAACCTATCACTTGGCTACTCATAAAAATTTGAGTACCCAAGAGTTTATGAAAACACAAAATATAAACTCCGAGTAAGACATGGGTCTGGTATGAGTAAACGGTTTAAAGTTGTTTAACTTTAAAAAACATTTTGAAAATAAAGGTATCACGTAAGACTCCCCACAAATAAATACGGGTAAGTTTTTACCTTACGCTAACCAAAACATTTCATAGGAAATCCAGTGATATTATAATAGTGTCTAGGGTTTTCAAGTAAATAGAAAATAGCCGAAATTGTTACATCTATTAAATTCCAGCTACTAGCCACAAAAGTGGGTAATACAAATCAAAACCGTAGGGTCTCGTAGGGAAAATGGATTTCCAACAATGGCAAGGCTACTGGGGTACCGCCCGTCACAGGACGGGGACTAGATCACCGTACCGAGGATCACTCCCGACCCCCTGCTACACAAGGCCGGAACCATTCCTTACTGAACAGTCCCGAACAAGATAAACCCCACGGTTGTAGCTAGCAACCGCCCACACAGCCGAAATAAAAAGGGAGATCTAGACAGGGGAAATATCTTGTCCTGCTTGGGCATGACCCACCTAACCTTGTTGCATCTCCCCTATTTTAGCCATTCCCGGTTGATGAGGCTTGAGGCTGCGATTACCTTTATAGAACATATCACTTAGAATGCTCATCGTCCGCCTGACGATGTGTTGAAAGCATTCAATCCATACAAGTTCGTTCCGAGTTCGAACGAAACCGAAGGCATTATCTCGTCACACTCATTTTGGAATCACCCTCAGAGTCAACGACGATAACCCTTGCATTCTGAATACACCATCTCGATCTTCATTTCAGAATTCACGACCTAACGTTTAAATTGGATCGATGTGGTTTTCGGAGAATCAAATTTAATTCTTCCGATCCCGATCTCATCGAATCCAATCGCCATTTTAAGGGCCAAGTTGTCTAATTAACTTAAACAGTTTAAATAATTTAAACCTAACAGTTGAATTAACATAGCATTTATCACAGATAAAACATATACAAGCATCATAGATATAACATAACATATCACAGAGCATCACAGAACAACATCAAATAAATATCACAAGCAGATATCCTACTCAACCATCCATAAACTATTACCCTTAAATCTTATTTGTAATTAATTCACTTTAGAATTAATTACCTGAGAGTTAATCTCTTAACTCTATCTAATTAATTATTAATTAACAATTTATTTCCTATTTCATTTCAAATCATCTGATAAACGATTTCTTAATCAACTATTATATCCTAATTACATAATTATTTGTTTCACACTATCAATTACTTAATTTCTTCTTAATCCAGTTATTTACTTCAATTAATCATTTAATTAATAGTCTCAATTATTAATTAAACTTAATTATCCATTTATTTAATGCTAATTACTTACTTAACCATTTATTTACTCTTAATTAATTTACTCGATTAATCAACTATTAATCATTCATAAAATATGACTTTAAGTAAATAATTTCCAAATTTCCCCCTTCTCTTAATTATTTACTCGATCTTTGCTTGTGAAGCAATTACTCTCAACCAACTTCCACCAAGAATTAATCTACCGTTAATTCTAATTTAAAAGTAATTGTTAATGATTTATTTATCTTATGTGTTCAACTTAACTAAATATGTAAAAGTCTTCTTTTAAATTGTATAATCAAATATAATATTGACCACAACATTAATTATTGGTTAACCTATTTCTTAATTTAAATTAATTCCATAATTAAAATAGCAGCTAAGAATTTGAACCATTGTGAAACATTACTTCCATAATAAAACTAGTATTAAATTGTATCTAAATTTTGTTAAACATTACAACTGAAAACAACAGGCCGAAAATCAACAGACCCGAGATCTCACCCTAAAAACCCGAGAATTACCCTGTTCACAGTGAGTGTTGATTCGAGTTTCTCACGCAACATCCTGAGCCACCTTTGAACAACTCCTTCTTCTTCATATTTTTATTTCTTCTTTCTGCAGTTAAGTTTAAGGTTTTAAGGTAAACTAAAATTAGCATCAGAACCTTCCACTCGAACGCGAACCCGGAGTAAACCCAGCAACTACACGAGCACGACTCGGGAGAGTGGTCACGCGACCGTTATGGCCACTTCAACCCGACATCCATCACCACTGTGCACGTGCACGGTGGTTCGCCTTGCCTCCGGCGACCCACGACAGTCCCCACAAACCCCAAACCGACCTCCCATACGAATACAACACCCAAATCATCTTGATTCGGTCGAAGGCAAAGAATTGCCTGAAGCTCGATCATGCAGCACCAACCCCTTCCCAAAACTTCCCTCGTGCGGCCACCATCCATCACCGGAGGTGATGAAACTTCACCAGTACGTCGCTCACATCCCCACCTAACTCCACCTAAACTCGCGTTCCACTCGGTTGAATCATGATGCCGAAACACAATTTTTACAGAGCATTGAAAAATGAAAGCACTAAACCCTACTTTAATCACAAACCCAAAATTTATGCATTTGAAAAATAATTTGACATTTTTCTAGTGTTAATACAACTTCAACCTTACTTCATTCTAAATTTCAGAAATTAAAATTAACTCGATCTTCCAAAATTTGCAAAAACCCATTTTTGTTTCATTATAAAACTGCTCTTCATACTCTTACTTAAATATCATAATTTTTATGCTAAAAATCATAGTTATGTGTGTGAAATCTAAATATGTTACTGAATTTACAAATTTAAACATTCGAGTTCTTGATCCTTTAATTTATTTTACCTGTAATCTTGCAATATCAATGTTTAAACCTTACTGCTATACTTGGAAACAAGTTTCAGGCCTATGTTAAGGATAATTAACTAACATCAGCAACGACACAGGTTACAACAAGTATAGGAACAAGTGTTTACATTCCTTAGCTTTACTTTGTTCAGATTTTCAAAATTCCTGCAGAACACTTCATATATAACAGTTAATAGGGAGTACTCAGGTTTATATAGTCAAGCAGGTATCAAAGCACATATCTTTGTAAGATAAATATACAAATTTTAGATTGGGAAAAAATTAAGTTTACTCACCTTTGCATAATTCCAAAACAAAGAACATTCATGTTCCATGAACGTTGCAGTTTGAATTCCTTGAAGCTCTTCCTGTTTTGCTGTTTATGTTGAATTTATTTGAGTTTGCAAAGTAAAGATAGTTATTTTCTTTTCCTTCCTTGTCTTAGTTTTTCTCCTTAAGTTTTGCAAATGAATTAGAAAAGGATGATATATATAAATAAAATATGCTTGGACAGTAGGTTATACTGGACAGCCTACATATTTGACCATACAAGATTTTGCTTACTGAAATGTAAAGATTTGTAATACCTTTGAAACGACCAAAATTGGGCTGAGAAGATAGCCATTAAATGCTTGTTCTTATTATGTTCTAGCCGTACATAGATATTTTTCTTAAAAAAAAAAATATACTCTTTGCAGGAAAGCTTGTGTATGAAGATATTTGTATTTACATGTTATGAATACTTTGTTTTTTTTCAGTACAAAAAAAATCAGTTTGCATATGAAGATTTACTGAGTAAAGATGTTTTGTTGAGTAAACACTGTCATATATATGAAGGTATTTGTTTAAATATTCGTTTATTGACTACTAACTTAAACATTTTATACACATATGTTTTGTGTCAGGTATATTTTCAGACTTTAACTGATTTCTATTTTTCTCTACTTGGTTCTTATTTTATACTTTGTGCTTTTATACTTTGTTCTTGTTTTATTCTTTGTTTACAAATTTTAGAGTTATGTTGGATGTATATTTTAACTAATTAATTCTTGTTTTTCTATTTTATATTTTATATTTGACTGTCAATATTTAACTTATTACATTCAATATGATTTACTTACATTTTATACCTATATTTTTTTTTGTTATTTATTTCCCATTTGTATTTTAACTATCCATTATTAAGTTATATTAATGTGTTTGACTTATATTTAATATTATGTGTTTGACTTATATTTAATATTATGTGTTTGACTTATATTTAATATTTATATTTAAATTTATAGAAATTGAATTTATTTAAAACAGTATCATTTGTATATATTTTTATATCGTTAGACTTTGATTTTAGTTTAAACATTATTATCTATAGATAGTTCTATCAAATGTTAACAAAACAAAGTATTTTAATTAAATTATATAAGATGGATTTTTATTGTAAATACTATCAAGATTTTTATCCTAAATTTTAAAATTTCATTTCCTTTCAAAATACCAATATATATATTATAAACAATGACAATATTCCCTAAATTATATTCATTCTAAAGGTGTTCATTTTACATTTCATCCAATTAGATTAAACATTTATTACACTAAACGGAGCCAAAAATCCAGGGTCGTTACATTCCTCCCCCCTTTAAAGAATTTCGTCCTCGAAATTTAAAACAAAGATAATTTTAAAAGCCATTCTTCCAACCATTCAAACATACATATTATTCATACAATAGCAAACAATCAAACAGTCTATTCTAACAAACATCACTAGTTATCAGAACATAAATCCGGATAAGCATTCCTAAAACTATCGAGAGTTTCCTAGGTACAGTTTCTGGGATCCTCACTCCATTGCACCTTGACGAGTTTCACCACTTTGTTCCTGAGTTGCTTCTCGTCTCGGTCCACAATCTGAACTGGATTTCTGACCACAGTTAAATTTGATTCAACTTCCAAATTCCTGAATTACAAGTTTAACAACTAATGAGGAATCATGAACATGTTTCCTTAGATGAGATATATGGAATACACAATGAATTCCAGACATCCATTCTGCCATTTTAATTCTGAAATCTACAATATTAACTCTTTCCAAATTTATTGACTTTTTTACAGAATTTCAATATCTATTCAATCAAGCCCGTACGATGTACATATACTATTCGTACGCAATATCAAATCCGATCACTCACTCGATCACACAATTTCATTTCCGAACTAGTATCGTCCACTCGACTTCCTAGTGCGGACTCAGAACTGGTTTCTTGATCAGAAACTGTTATACTCATTGCATAGTCACAACTATGATAGAGAATTTCCAGCATCAATCAAAATCCATATCCATGGTTCGTTGTCGAAAATCGAGTGAAAAATCCTAACTCGGATCGATATAACTATCTCGAAATTCTTTGCTCGAATCTGGATCAGTTTGTTATGCGAATAAAATAATATACGTTCATCCTATGTATTTATATCCATTGATTATCAACCATATCAATTTCTTTTATTCACATTACTCTGTTTTTATTCACTTGGAATAATTTTCTCAATATCAAATTTTAATTAAGAATTTCACCATTCATTTCTTAAGTTTACTATAAGCATTATATATATTCTTATATTATTACTCTATCACTTTAGCCTTAATCTTCTTATGTAAATCTGAATTTCCAATTCCATATGAATTCAATTTCTCTTAACTCTGAATATTGAATTTTATTGACTAT
The DNA here is from genome assembly GCA_030765085.1 of Allium cepa. Taxonomy (NCBI): domain Eukaryota; kingdom Viridiplantae; phylum Streptophyta; class Magnoliopsida; order Asparagales; family Amaryllidaceae; genus Allium; species Allium cepa. The sequence continues at coordinate 241,135,001 of CM060930.1, forward strand.
CTTTCATTTATAACTGATTTCTAACATTATTTTTAAATTAGTTTCATTCATTAGTTTACTTTAAATTTTCAATTTGAAATTGTTTTTGTGGCTAATTTTTTTTTTTGTATAGTTTTCAAATTCTGAAAAGCTTTGACATATTCTCCATTTGTTTAGCATTACATATTTTCATAAGCACATACGTATAATTTCAATATGTAGTTCAATTACTTCCATCCAATTCTCACATCATTCCCTTCAATTAAATGATTTACAACTTACTTGCTTAAGCAAAATAAACTCATATTCAAAATCATCCTATTTTGCTTCCAATAATTTATAGACTTTTATCTATTTCTCATTTACTTCAAAACAACTCATTTCGATATGCAATTTGACAATATTATTGTGAATAAATAATTACTTAATCTTTATGACAAATCTTAAATTGATTCCAACTCAATTTACACTTAACTCCATCCCAATTAACCTATTCACAATCTTTTCATTGCATTTCCTTTCATTTCAACAGGTTTGATTCCAAACCATTCTATTACACTTGAGAATCAATGTTTTAAATAATCATCTCATAATTTACTTAAGTCCTTTATTTTCTTCAAACTGTTCCACCTAACAACTTAGGTTTATTCTGTTTCACCAATTCCCATTCAAATCTTTGATTTGATTTTCCCTTAATCAAATCCCAATTATTTATTGATTTATTTGATTAGTTTTTTTTTGTTCCATCCTTAAATGTTTAATTTACATTAACAATTCATTATTGAATTTATTTATAATAAGATTATTCAATTTATACTTGAATTAGATTTGTTTACGACTCACACCATTTCTATTTAAATCCAATTCAATACTTACTTTGGTCTACATTTACTTATTTACATAATTTTTTTATTTCATTCAATATTATTTATAACTCGACTGAGTTCATTTAAATTCAATTTTATTCTAACTCAACTTCAGTTAAATTTAGCCACTTACCATTCCTTAAATTTATTTCTCAATATATGAGCTCAAAACTTATTTGTTTACTTTAAAGTTTATATTACTCATTTGGGTCATTTCATCTTATAATCACAATTTCAGATGACATATGTATAACACTTACTATCTTAAGGTATACATTTCATTTTGCCATTACAATTATTTTCCCTTCCAGGTTTATATCCAATTAAGTTCGTTTTGAACTTCAATTCCATTCAACTTATCTCAGGTTAAACTCAAATATATTTCTTATTTTCATCTACTTAAGTTAAATTTTAATTCCGGAATTAAAATTCCCGATTTCTTCTTATTAATATCAACTTTAATTTATAAATCCAATAGTTGATTTATTCAAACCTTTCACATTATTAATTAGAATTCTTAGAATTCAAATGCCCGGCTTTCATTTCCAAAACTATTTTGAAAGGATACTACACTTATCCACTTGGTATATCAAATCAAAATTCCAAATTCCAAACACTTGTTTTTACCAAAACAAATTTTCTCTCTTTTTAAAAATTTCTAAACAACTTGTATACCCAACAAGCCTAAACAATATCATGGTCAACAATCCTGGCAGCAATACATCACTTTGGAAATTCGAAAATGAATGCTGATGATGTGGCCATCATCACCAGGATTATTTTCCAACGACTGAAGTGAGCTCAGTGCTTCCTTACTTCCACAATTTCCTTCCAAAACAATTTCCATTCAACAATATTTTCCAAAACAATATTCCAATATTACTTTCAAATCTTTGGAAAAAACATTTCAAACATTCCCAAGATTTCAAATTCCCAAATCCTTTTGTCTAAATTCATTTAGACACCTTCCAAATTCCCGGGACTTAAATTCTAGTTTAATCAGATTCCAGTTATATTCCTTTTTATTTAAAATCATTCTTAAATAATTTTATTTGGTTATAAACCACTCACATTTAAATTTTTATTTGATTGTACTATTAACAATCAAACATCCAAGTATATATAGTTATTTCAGAAAAATACTTCTTTTATATCAAAATATAATTTTGGGTAAAATTATTTCATTTACCCTACTTTTTGAAAACAATACTATGTCGAATTGCTCTATTTAAGTGTTTAGAAACCCCTTCGACACAGTTTTTGAGGCTGTGCCGATGATGGTTCATATACCACTCAATAAATCAATCAATGCAATATAAAACAACTTTATATTCACTAACAAATACACGCTCATATCTATTAACACTCTCAAACTCATTTTAGAGTTCTACAAACTCTATTTTATGAGTAATCACTACCAGAGCCAAGGTTATCACCAACCCATGCTTTGATACCAAGTGTGACGACCCACCCTTCTACTACCAGAAAGACGTATCATCATTAAGAAAGAAAGGGATAGAAATAAAAGAGAAAGAGAAAGAAAGAATAACAACACCAGAATCTCACAGCGGAACGGAACAAAATATAATATAGCACATAAATATTTCATAGTTTTTACATATATCAGAGTTATACAATATCCATACATATGTCAATCATACATACATCTATCACTATCACTACATACATCAGAAGTACAATACACATCAATTAACACAGCGGAACTAGATATATAGCTACATACGTCTGGAATCCCCTGCTCCAAGCTCTCCAGAAATCAAAGTCCAAAACCTATCACTTGGCTACTCATAAAAATTTGAGTACCCAAGAGTTTATGAAAACACAAAATATAAACTCCGGGTCAGACATGGGTCTGGTATGAGTAAACGGTTTAAAGTTGTTTAACTTTGAAAAACATTTTGAAAATAAAGGTATCACGTAAGACTCCCCACAAATAAATACGGGTAAGTTTTTACCTTACGCTAACCAAAACATTTCATAGGAAATCCAGTGATTTTATAATAGTGTCTAGGGTTTTCAAGTAAATAGAAAATAGCCGAAATTGTTACATCTATTAAATTCCAGCTACTAGCCACAAAAGTGGGTAATACAAATCAAAACCGTAGGGTCTCGTAGGGAAAATGGATTTCCAACAATGGCAGGGCTACTGGGGTACCGCCCGTCACAGTACGGGGCCTAGATCACCGTACCGAGGATCACTCCCGACCCCCTGCTACACAAGGCCGGAACCATTCCTTACTGAATAGTCCCGGACAAGATAAACCCCACGGTTATAGCTAGCAACCGCCCACACAGCCGAAATAAAAAGGGAGATCTAGACAGGGGAAATATCTTGTCCTGCTTGGGCAATAACCACCTAACCTTGCTGCATCTCCCCTGTTTTAGCCATTCCCGGTTGATGAGGCTTGAGGCTGGGATTACCTTTATAGAACATATCACTTAGAATGCTCATCGTCCGCCTGACGATGTGTTGAAAGCATTCAATCCATACAAGTTCGTTCCGGGTTCGAACGAAACCGAAGGCATTATCTCGTCACACTCATTTTGGAATCACCCTCAGAGTCAACGACGATAACCCTTGCATTCTGAATACACCATCTCGATCTTCATTTCAGAATTCACGACCTAACGTTTAAATTGGATTGATGTGGTTTTCGGAGAATCAAATTTGATTCTTCCGATCCCGGTCTCATCGAATCCAATCGCCATTTTAAGGGCCAAGCAGTCTAACTAAATTAAACAGGTTAAATAATTTAAACCTAACAGTTGAATTAACATAGCATTTATCACAGATAAAACATATACAAGCATCATAGATATAACATAACATATCACAGAGCATCACAGAACAACATCAAATAAATATCACAAGCATATATCCTACTCAACCATCCATAAACTATTACCCTTAAATCTTATTTGTAATTAATTCACTTTAGAATTAATTACCTGAGAGTTAATCTCTTAACTCTATCTAATTAATTATTAATTAACAATTTATTTCCTATTTCATTTCAAATCATCTGATAAATGATTTCTTAATCAACTATTAAATCCTAATTACATAATTATTTATTTCACACTATCAACTACTTAATTTCTTCTTAATCCAGTTATTTACTTCAATTAATCATTTAATTAATAGTCTCAATTATTAATTAAACTTAATTATCCATTTAATTACTGCTAATTACTTACTTAACAATTTATTTACTATTAATTAATTTACTCGACTAATCAACTATTAATCATTCATAAAATATGACTTTAAGTAAATAATTTCCAAATTTCCCCCTTCTCTTAATTATTAACTCGATCTTTGCTTGTGAAGCAATTACTCTCAACCAACTTCCACCAAGAATTAATCTACCGTTAATTCTGATTTAAAAGTAATTGTTAATGATTTATTTATCTTATGTGTTCAACTTAATTAAATATGTAAATGTCTTCTTTTAAATTGTATAATCAAATATAGTATTAACCACAACATTAATTATTGGTTAACCTATTTCTTAATTTAAATTAATTCCATAATTAAAATAGCAGCTAAGAATTTGAACCATTGTGGAACATTACTTCCACAATAAAACTAGTGTTAAATTGTATCTAAATTTTGTTAAACATTACAACTAAAAACAATAGGCCCAAAATCAACAGACCCGAGATCTTACCCTAAAAACCCGAGAATTACCCTGTTCACACTGAGTGTTGATTCGAGTTTCTCACGCAACATCCTGAGCCACCTCTTAACAACTCCTTCTTCTTCAAATTTTTATTTCTTCTTTCTGTACTTAAATTTAAGGTTTTAAGGTAAACTAAAATTAGCATCAGAACCTTCCACTCGAACGCAAACCCGGAGTAAACCCAGCAACTGCACGAGCACGACTCGAGAGAGTGGTCACGCGACCGTTATGGCCACTTCAACCCGACATCCATCACCACCGTGCACGCGCACGGTGGTTCGCCTTGCCTCCGGCGACCCACGACAGTCCCCACAAACCCCAGACCGACCTCCCATACGAATACAACACCCAAATCATCTTGATTCGGTCGAAGGCAAAGAATTGCCTGAAGCTCGATCATGAGGCACCAACCCCTTCCCAAAACTTCCCTCGTGCGGCCACCATCCATCACCGGAGGTGATGAAACTTCACCAGTACGTCGCTCACATCCCCACCTAACTCCACCTAAACTCGCGTTCCACTCGGTTGAATCATGATGCCGAAACACAATTTTTACAGAGCATTGAAAAATGAAAGCACTAAACCCTACTTTAATCACAAACCCAAAATTTATGCATTTGAAAAATAATTTGACATCTTTCTAGTGTTAATACAACTTCAACCTTACTTCATTCTTAATTTCAGAAATTAAAATTAACTCGATCTTCCAAAATTTGCAAAAACCCATTTTTGTTTCATTATAAAACTGCTCTTCATAATCTTACTTAAAAATCATAATTTTTATGCTAAAAATCATAGTTATGTGTATGAAATCTAAATATGTTACTGAATTGACAAATTTAAACATTCGAGTTCTTGATCCTTTAATTTATTTTACCTGTAATCTTGCAATATCAATGTTTAAACCTTACTGCTATACTTGGAAACAAGTTTCAGGCCTATGTTAAGGATAATTAACTAACATCAGCAACAACACAGGTTACAGCAAGTATAAGAACAAGTGTTTAAATTCCATAGCTTTACTTTGTTCAGATTTTCAAAATTCCTGCAGAACACTTCATATATAACAGTTAACAGGGAGTACTCAGGTTTATATAGTCAAGCAGGTATCAAAGCACATATCTTTGTAAGATAAATATACAAATTTTAGATTGGGAAAAAATTTAGTTTACTCACCTTTGCATAATTCTAGAACAAAGAACATTCATGTTCCATGAACGTTGCAGTTTGAATTCCTTGAAGCTCTTCCTGTTTTGCTGTTTATGTTGAATTTATTTGAGTTTGCAAAGTAAAGATAGTTATTTTCTTTTCCTTCCTTGTCTTAGTTTTTCTCCTTAAGTTTTGCAAATGAATTAGAATGGGATGATATATATAAATAGAATATGCTTGGACAGTAGGTTATACTGGACAGCCTACATATTTGACCATACAAGATTTTTCTTACTGAAATGTAAAGGTTTGTAATACCTTTGAAACGACCAAAATTGGGCTGAGAAGATAGCCATTAAATGTTTGTTCTTATTATGTTCTAGCCGTACATAGATATTTTTTTTTTTAAAAATATACTCTTTGCAGGAAAGCTTGTGTATGAAGATATTTGTATTTACATGTTATGAATACTTTGTTTTTTTTTTCAGTACAAAAAAAATCAGTTTGCATATGAAGATTTACTGAGTAAAGATGTTTTGTTGAGTAAACACTGTCATATATATGAAGGTATTTGTTTAAATATTCGTTTATTGACTACTAACTTAAACATTTTATACACATATGTTTTGTGTCAGGTATATTTTCAGACTTTAACTGATTTCTATTTTTCTCTACTTGGTTCTTATTTTATACTTTGTGCTTTTATACTTTGTTCTTGTTTTATTCTTTGTTTACAAATTTTAGAGTTATGTTGGATGTATATTTTAACTAATTAATTCTTGTTTTTCTATTTTATATTTTATATTTGACTGTCAATATTTAACTTATTACATTCAATATGATTTACTTACATTTTATACCTATATTTTTTTTTGTTATTTATTTCCCATTTGTATTTTAACTATCCATTATTAAGTTATATTAATGTGTTTGACTTATATTTAATATTATGTGTTTGACTTATATTTAATATTATGTGTTTGACTTATATTTAATATTTATATTTAAATTTATAGAAATTGAATTTATTTAAAACAGTATCATTTGTATATATTTTTATATCGTTAGACTTTGATTTTAGTTTAAACATTATTATCTATAGATAGTTCTATCAAATGTTAACAAAACAAAGTATTTTAATTAAATTATATAAGATGGATTTTTATTGTAAATACTATCAAGATTTTTATCCTAAATTTTAAAATTTCATTTCCTTTCAAAATACCAATATATATATTATAAACAATGACAATATTCCCTAAATTATATTCATTCTAAAGGTGTTCAGTTTACATTTCATCCAATTAGATTAAACATTTATTACATTAAACGGAGCCAAAAATCCAGGGTCGTTACATACTATTTGAAACCCTTAAGTACAACTTCGACATTAAAATGGCGTTTGGATTCGGTGAGACCGGGATCGGGTTTCCATACTTGGATATCCGAAAACCACATCGATCCAAACTAAACGTTAGGTCGTGAATCCAAGTGGAGTGCAAGTGAAGACTCGAGGTGTAAGAACTATTCGTCGGTATAACTCTGGGGGTGATTCCGTGATGAGTTTGACGGAAATAGTACTTACAGGTTCGAGATGGTAATTCAGAGTGCAAGGGCTATGGTCGTTGACTCTGAGGGTGATTTCAAAATGAGTACAACGAGATAGTGCCTTCGGTTCGGTTCGAACCCGGAACGGACTTGTATGGATTGAATGCTTTCAGAACATCGTCAGGTGGACGATGAGCATTCTAAGATAAAAGTGTCCTATAAAGGTAATCGCAGCCTCAAGGCTCATCAACCGGGAATGGCTAAAACAGGAGAGGTGCAGCAAGGTTAAGTGGGTCATGCCCAAGTAGGACGAGATTTACCCCTGTCTAGATGTCCTTTTTTATTTCGGCTTTGTGGACGGTTGGATCAGCAGCCAACTGCGGGGTGGTCTTGTTCAGGACTGTTCGGTAAGGAATGGTCCCGGCCTTGTGTTGCAAGGGAGTTAGGACGGCTCCTCGGTACGGTGATCTAGGCCACGTACTGTGACGGGCGGTACCCCAGTAGCCCTGCCATTGATGGAAACCCATTCTTCCTACGAGACCCTACGGTTTTGTTTGTATTACGCACTTTTGTGGCTAGTAGCTGGAATTTAATAGATGTAACAATTTCGGCTATTTCATATTTAGTTGAAAACCCTAGACACTATTATAATATCACTGGATTTCCTATCAAATGTTTTGGTTAGCGTAAGGTAAAAACTTTTCCATGTTTATGTGTGGGAAGTCTTACGTGATACCTTTTATTTTCAAAGGATTTTCTAAAATTAAGCAATTTTAAACCGTTTACTCACACCAGACCCCGTCTGATCCGAGTGTATATTTTCTGTTTTATTAAACTCTTGGGTACTCATATTATGCATGAGTGGTCAAGTGATTCAAATTATCCTTTACGAATTTTGGAGGAGCTTTGGAGCAGGAGGCTTCAGCGTGTAGATATATGGATAGAGTTTCCGTTGTGTGTTATTCTGTATAGTTGTTCTTGAATTGTATATTAGACAGAAATGTTATAACTGCCTAAATTGAGATGTATAGTTGTGTACTCTGATGTATATGACAATATATTTATGTTATATATTATATTTCATTCGTTCCGCTGTGAGATTCTGATGTGTTGTTATTCTTTCTTCTCTTTCTTTTCTTCTTCTATCTCTTTCTTTCTTAAATAGTGACGCGTCTTTCTGGTGATAGAAAGTTGGGTCGCTACAGTTGGTATCATAGCGTTAGGTTGAGTGAATACCTAGGCTCTGGAGTGGTGTCTATCTTGAGAGAGCGTATTTGTAATTTATATATTTATATATCTACCTAATCTGTAGGGTCATCTGTTCGGATTTTCCAACATAGGTTATAAAGGTAGATAAGGTAGGAGTGTGTGGAACACGACTACCACTAATGGAAAAGGCTCATATGTTGTGGTTGGAGGTGTATCTGTCGAGATTGCAGACCTAATACTGTCTCGAATAAGCTCTGTAGATTGGTGGAAGGATTTCATTGATACAAGAGGAAGTCTTTTCAAGAATTGGAATATATTCTTGAAGTATGAGGTTGATTTTCTCTCAAGTGAACGGTATTTTCGAGAGTTGAGTCTGTCAGCTGAGCAGAAGCAGGTTATGGTATCTTGGCGACTTCAGGAAGGAATAGCTGCGTAATGGAATGCAGTATCCATGGGTGGTTCTGAAGATGTTTTTATGGAGCAAGATTTAGATAATGTTGGAGGAACATTGTTGCCTACTGCAGGGAAGATTCGAATGTTTAGAGATTTTCTGGATCTTAAGTAAGGGAGTCTTATCTTTATTGAAGTATGAGACTAAGGTCGATGAGTTATCTCATTTCGGACATGGTCTCATTTGTTTTCGTTAAGAAGGACAAGTGGTTGGTGTTTGATTTGGAACCGAGTTTCTTGAGAAGGTGTCTACCCGTCTCAAAGATCTTTTAGTGGAATAGGGTGATAATTTGTGTTTTAAGGAGCTTGTGGTTAAGGAAGATCTTTTGGCTTGGTAGTATCATTGAAGTGAAGTTTGGAAGCAGCAGCGTGGATCCGTTTCTTTGATGGTTCAGAAATCTTTGGAATTCTACTATCGGCAGACCAAGCAGATAGTGAAGGCTTATCCATTTCTTCAGGAGGCTCAGCAGAGCAGGATATTTGTTGGAGTGATCTATCAGTTTTTCTGATAGATAAGCCATTCTTGAAGATTTATCTTGATTAGGAAAGCTGTTCTAGTTGGGGAGAAAGTTCTTTGGAATTTGGACTGAGTAAGATCGCAAAAGCCACTTGCGATTAGTTTGGGAATCTTTGAGTAATCTGTGGCTTGGGAATTGAGTAATCTCATATGGAGGTAAAAGCTATGAAAGTAGTCGGAGATTTTCCAGATGTTTTTGAGGAAATCAGAAGTCTACCAGCATCAGAGATTGAGTTTTCTTATCGACTTGGATTCCAGGAGTAATACTGACGGTTCAACCATGTAGAAGAATGACTCTTAGAGCGAGAAGAGTTTGGTGAGGCAGCTCAGGATTCTTTGGAGAGGATTGATCATCTAGTTTTAGTTAAGATTCTTTTGGGATGTTTTGACCAAATGAAATGGTCACTAAGATTTTATGAGTCAGGATGAGCAGGGTATGGAGAAAGTTTGTGCTCGAGTTCTTTGATAGCATTCTCATCTACTCCAGATCAGAGTTGTGCAGCGGAAGCGAAATAGCAGTTGTTCTTGTATGGGAGCAACCGGAAGTTGCAGTTTCCTTGGATTAAAAGGATTTCAACTGGAAATTCAAGTATAAAGAAATTTTCTGGATTTGGAAGGTAAGGTTGTCAAGTACAACTGTTCGGCTATTCCAGATAAGAGAGGTAGGTATGAAGTCTACTGATGCTTATGGAATAGAATTGTGTATTGGATTTCAGCAAACTTTTGGGAGAGCCATTTCGTTGAGTAGGACCTGGAACTTGGTTTGATTTTTGGTCCAGTTTTTTCAAGAAGCAATCAGCAAGGTTTAAGCTGATCAGGAAAGTTGAAGGTGACTCAGGAGCATCAGAAGAGTTATGCAGTTAAGAATTAAGGAGATTTGGAATGTGAAATTGGATTTTGGATATTGCTTTAGTTTTATCCGATCAAAGAGATATAAGATTTGATAAAACTGGAGGACTAGCTCCGGGAGTATTTTAAGTTTTCTTGTGTTCTCTGTAGATTAGATTTTGATCTCCGGGATTGAATTGCCAGTTTGGATAGCTGGAATTCATTGTATTTCACATATCTTTGAGGAATATGTGTATGATTCTTTGAGTGATAGAATCAGCAATTCAGAAGAATCTGGTAGTTGGGTTGGTTTTGAGTTTAGTCTGGTATCTTGTTCAGATTTGTAGGATCAGATGAGAGGAGTTCTTGGTTATAGTAGTATAGTTATTTAAGATTCTTTAGAGCGAGTGTTCCAGTATAGGTACCTGGAAACTCTTGATATTAGGAAGATCTATTCAGAATTTTGTCTAGATAGATAAAATTGTTTGTTTGAATTGGTCGCTATAGTTGCTATGATTGATAGTGTGATTGCTGATTGAAATTTAAATTCTTTTGCTGGGTTATTAAATTATCTTTGCTTTTAAAATTTCGGGGACGAAATTCTTTTAAAGGGGGGGGAATGTGACGACCCGAAATTTTAAGCAATATCAATTTAATAATCTTTGATAATAATTAAATTAATTTGATCATCTTATATTATAAATTGACAAGTTAAAATTATTTTAAAGGCTGATAATAATAATTTGATAATATCTATTAACATTTTTCTTAATAATATAAAATACGCAAGTTTAATTCTTTTGAAAATTTATAATATTTTAATTTGGGAATATTTAGTTTAGCAATTTAAAATTGGTAAGATTAATTTTTCAAAGGCTTATAAGAATATTTTCTATTTATTATTATAATATATATATATATATATATATATATATATATATTGATATATCTTGTAAACAGGAAGTTTTAATGTAATAAAAGTTATATATTCAAATTGTAATATATATGAATGTACATATTGTGATTTGAAATTGTGTTTTAAAATTTAATATAGTAATCATCAAATCTAATGTTAAAATGTTTTTCTATTTGAAATATATATATATATATATATATATATATATATATATATATATATATATATTTGTATAAGTTAGAAATGGAAAACTGTGTTGATTTGAATTTAATAAGTATTTGCAAACTTTGACAATTATATGATTTGTAATTTGAAATTTTAATTTGATTTAATACATCTAAAAATGATATCTGAGATTTAAATTTTAGTAACAAAGTTAATTTCTTATTTATTATAAACATATACTTTAGCTTTTGTTTTAAATAAGAATAAAATTTGAAGTTCACTTTCAATTATTTTTAATATTCTTTCATTTTAAATTTTAACATAAGATAAATTGTTTTAAATTTTTTTTATAAGGCGTTAAACTCAATTTCTCAAATTTATAAACATATGTTATATGATTTGATCAAAATATAAGTTATTTGAATTCATATGAATATTTATTAAAAGACAAGTATACACATTTTATAATTATCTACATATTACTTAAATACATGTATATAGCTTAAATAAATTATTAAAAAGAAAATAACATTTAAAACATTAATAAAACATTAGAAAATAACTTTTGTAAATATTAATTAAACATTTTAACACTTGTAAGTATTTTGGCTTATTAAAAGACATTTGTAATTACATGTGCTTAGGTGTTAGATAATGGGAACATATGATAGACAAACGGCAATACTCTCTTGAAATAAAATTTAAAATTTAAATTATAAAATTAAAAGAAGAGTTTTATTCTTCAGCAAAATTGTTTTCTTCTCTTCAACAAAAATGAATACAGAAAAAAAAAACCAAGATCAAAAGAAAGAGGAAGAGAGCTGCAAAAGAAATCTGAAACAAAGAAGAAATCTGGAAATTCAAATCTTCAAGTTCAATCATGCAGACAAGAAAACTAATTCAACATGAAATTCAGAATTTACAGCAGGAAGATTTATCAACATGCAATCTGGAATTAACAAGCAATTTAGAAAGTTCAGCAGAATAAAATCAACATGCAGAAATTTCAAAAGCCTGGAAAGTTTCAATTTCTGTTCTCTACAAACAAAGGTGAGTGAAAGTAATTTTAAAAACAGTTTTGATTCTAAAATTTCATCTGGATCTTGGGTTGAATATTAGGATGTTAATGAAATATTTGAATTTAAATTTGATGCATGTCGATGAATGTTGATTTGAGATGCCTGTAAACATAAAGTATGCTATGTGTTCTATAACAAGTTTTCAATTTCATAGTAAAATAAATAATTCAAAGTTGAATTTGAATTTACTTATATTTTGTGAACGAAAAATGTTTGATATCACGTAATCTTTCTTCTAAAAATAATTAGAGGTTTTTAAAATGGTTATTTAGCACAGATTTTAAAATTTACAGTAAATAATCAAATTTGGGTCAAAATTTATGATTTCAAATTTAGGTTTTGATTTCATAATTGAAATTAATATAGGAAATCATGATTTTTAATGGTATTATCTTGATTTTTAGTTGGATAATTAGTGTGAATTCTTTGATTTTCTGTTTTGGACATTTAGACCAAATTGCGGCGAACGGCGGCGAAATTAAGGTCGTGGTTGAGCTCGGAGGTGGAGGAGGCAACGGAGATCATGGGAAAAATAAATTGGGAATTTATTAATGATCGAGATGGCCGGAATTGATCAAGCTAGGGCTTTTCGTACCTGTTTTTGTCGACATGGTTCTGATGGGTTTCGCGACGCATAGAGGCGATCAGAATAGACCGCGAGTTGTTCGGGGAATGTAAGGGATCGAGGTGATGTTTGGGCAAGAATGGCGAGGTGTTTATGGGTCTTGATTGTCGGTGACGATGGTGTTTACTGGTGATGTTGCTTCAGGCAGTTGTGGGTTGGAGTCGAATTTCGATTCTCGATCATATTCAAGTTTCTGGGTTGTGCGTTGTGTGGTAGGGGTGGGGTACGACTTAGTAGAGGCCGGAGTGGAGTTTAACGCCAGCCAGAGTGGGGGTGCATGTTGATGTGCATGGTTGCATGCATTTTGGAATTGGGTTTTGGGAAGAAGAAGGAGAAGGCTCGAGGTATGTTTCAGGTTATCTGATACTTCTCTCGAAGCAAGGTTTTGGTCTGAGTAACTCGGGGTTGACGCGAGAAAGTATAGTGGACGGCTCGAGTTTGCTGTGCAGTTTTTGTTGTTCTGGTTTTTAAAATAAATAGTAATGTTTTCTTTTAAGGTTTTGGAACAAAAGGAATTTGATCTTGTAAATGATTAAGGTTTTAAAACAAAAGTTAAACAAGTTTATTTTTAAAACTAAATTTGTTTCTAGTTAAAGTTTTAAACAAGTTTTATATATATTAAAAAAATGAGAATTCTAAAATAATTAAGTGGATTTTTTTGAATAAAGTTTGTATTAAATTTTATTTTAATAACTTTGGAAAGTTTAAGATCTAAAAGTTTTTTGAATATTTAAATTATTGATTTCTAATATATTTTATTTCAAATAAAGTGTAATGATTTAGAATTTGGAAATCAATTATAATAAATGTTTTCTTAAGTAATTTAAAATTTTAATTTAATTAAAGATAACAAATATATGAAGATAATTGTAATACTTCAATTATGATTAATAATTAAAGTGTTTTGGCTAATATAGATAACTAACTAAGATAATCGGATTCTAAATTAAGAATCTTTTTAATATAGTAAATTAAAGAATCATTTAATTAATTTAAATGATTAAATAATTAATTAATTAAGTAATTAGTGATTAATTTAAAGATAATCACTTTAGAGGTAATTAAGTATAATTACTGGGTGAAGTAATTATGTGATTAATTACTAGAAGTAATTAAGTAAAGGATAATTACTTTATGAAAATAATTGAGTGGATGTGATTAAGTATAATCACTTTAGAGGTAATTTAATTAATGGTTAATTAATAAAAGGATTAAGAATGTTTAATAATGTGATTAATTACTTGTTGAAGTAATTAATTAAAAAAGAAATTTAATTAATGGAAGAAATCATTAATTTATGGAAATAATTAATTAATTGTTAATTAATAATTTAAGGATAATTAATTTATTACTAAGTTTAATTACTAAGTGTAATTAAAAAGTAATTAATGAAATGTGACTAATTTAAAAGGGGCAACTAAGAGATAATTACTTGGATAATTAAGAAGTAATTAATCAAGATGATTAATTAATATCGTAATCAAGGAATAATTGCTTGAAGTAATAAAGTAACAATTAATCAAGGATGATTAATTAAAGTGAATAATTAAGTGATGTTTATTAATTAATTTGTAATTAATTAATAAATAGTAAGCTGGATTGATGATAATCCAAGAGATTAAGTTAGAATTAATTTAATTAAGGATAAATTAAATTAGTTAAGTTGGATCAAACCTTGTGTATGGATGATTAATTATTGGTTGATAAATATCATTGGATGAGTTAATGATATTAGATGATATCGTATGTCATTGGTTGATATGCGATGATATGAATGTGATATATCTGAGATGTGATTTATATGCTGCTTTGTGATATGTATGGATGAATGTGATAATAGTGGATTATCTATCTGTGTAATGTGAATCATCCATTTATGTTAAGTGATACTCTGAATATCTACTATTTAAAACCCTTAAGTACAACTTGGACATTAAAATGTCGTTTGGATTCGGTGAGACCACGATCGGGTTTCCATATTTGGACATTCGAAAACCACATCGATCCAAACTAAACGTTAGGTCGTGAATCCAAGTGGAGTGCAAGTGAAGACTCGAGGTGTAAGAACTATTCGTCAGTATAACTCTGGGGGTGATTCCGTGATGAGTTTGACGGAAATAGTACTTACAGGTTCGAGATGGTGATTCGGAGGGCAAGGGCCGTGGTCGTTGACTCTGAGGGTGATTCCAAAATGAGTGCAACGAGATAGTGCTTTCGGTTCTGTTCGAACCCGAAACGGACTTGTATGGATTGAATGCTTTCAAAACATCGTCAAGTGGACGATGGGAATTCTAAAATAAAAGTGTCCTATAAAGGTAATCGCAGCCTCAAGCCTCATCAACCGAGAATGGCTAAAACAGGGGAGGTGCAGCAAGGTTAAGTGGGTCATGCCCAAGTAGGATGAGATTTACCCATGTTTAGAGGTCCCTTTTTATTTCGGCTTTGTGGGCGGTTGGATCTGCAGCCAACTGCGGGGTAGTCTTGTTCGGGATTGTTCAGTAAGGAATGGTCTCGGCCTTGTGTTGCAAGGGAGTTAGGGTGGCTCCTCGGTACGGTGGTCTAGGCTACGTACTATGACGGGCGGTACCCCAGTAGCCCTGCCATTGATGGAAACCCATTCTTCCTAAGAGACCCTACAGTTTTTTTTGTATTACCCACTTTTGTGGCTAGTAGCTGGAATTTAATAGATGTAAAAATTTCGGCTATTCATATTTACTTGAAAACCCTAGCCGCTATTATAATATCACTGGATTTCCTATTAAATGTTTTGGTTAGCATAAGGTAAAAACTTTTCCATGTTAATGTGTGGGAAGTCTTACGTGATACCTTTTATTTTCAAAGGATTTTCTAAAGTTAAGCAATTTTAAATCGTTTACTCACACCAGATCCCTGTCTGACCAGAGTGTTTATTTTCTGTTTTATTAAACTCTTGGGTACTCATATTATGTATGAGTAGTCAAGTGATTCAGGTTATCCTTGACGAATTTTGGAGGAGCTTTGGAGCAGGAGGCTTCAGCCTGTAGATATGTGGATAGAGTTTCCACTGTGTGTTATTCTATATGGTTGCTCTTGAATTGTATACTAGACAGAAATGTTATAACTGTCCAAATTGAGATGTATAGTTGTGTACTCTGATGTATATGATACTATATATATGTTATATATTATATTTCATTCGTTCCGCTGTGAGATTCTGATGTGTTGTTGTTCTTTCTTCTCTTTCTTTTCTTCTTCTATCTCTTTCTTTCTTAAAGAGTGATGTGTCTTTCTGGTGATAGAAAGTCGGGTCGCTACAGAAGAAGGTCATGCCGATGTTGACTTGCTAGAACTACGGAGAGAATGGTCAGTATAGCAGAGATTGCAAAACCGAGGGAAAGAAATTCTACAACTTCAACTAGCTTGGACATATTAAGAAGGACTACCCTAAGTTGCCAAAATAAAAGAAGGTAGTGAAAGCATATGCTATCAATATCGTTCCAATTTCGTCAAATGCTCCATCGATGAAAGTGAAAGGGAAAGATATTGTTTATTCAACATATGCTTTCCATTTATATCATTCCTATATGAGTTTTATTTGATATCGGGGTTTCACATTCCTTCACACTTAATGACTTAGTAGATAGATTAAGATAGGAACCCGTAATTGTTGATCGATCTTTGGTTGCAACAAACGTTATTGGGGGCTCAACCACCCTATACATGGTTTGTCTAGACGTAGCCTTATCGAATCATGGATGATTGTTTGATATTGATTTGTTATAGGGTTTAATTGGGTTCAATGTCATAGTCTGAGAATTGACTGGCTAAAGAAGTAAAGAATAGTAGTAGAATGTGAGAGGCCATTGGTGATGACAGGGACTGACAATGATCAAAAGGTAGTGTTCGGCTACTCACCTGATGATGAGGTGATGGTTAGCTTTTATATTCACTCGATATCCCATACAATGAGCTGTCATCTATGCCTGTAGCTAGAGTTGTCATCTATGCCTGTAGCTAGAGGGTGATCAAACACATTCGATGAGGTAACCAGGTTACCACTATATCTGATAAAGTTTCATATCGATCTAGTTAGGGGTGTTAGACCATTACTTATGCCTTTAAGGAATATGACACATAAAGAGCAGAGGAAACTAGAGGTGCGATCGGATGCCCGATTGAGGTGATAATTCATTCTTAGGAGCACATTCGAGTTAGATGCACCTACAAAGTTCGCCACTAAGGCAAATGGCTCTTTGGGGTTGTATACCGATTACTATGAGCTGAAGGAGATGATGAACAACTACCTACTTTCGTTTATTAATGGCTTGTTCGATAATTTTTATGAGCGAGGATGTTCTCTCAGTTAGACTTTGCCATGGAGTTTCATCAGCTGACAGTAGTTAGAGAGAGTGTGTCGATCACAGCGTCTAGTACGCTACTCAGATTTTTGATTATTTGGTAATGCTTTTCAGGTTAACTGATGCATCGACATACTTCTTCGATTTCAAAGACTATATTTCGACAAATGACTTAAGTAAATTTATGCTTGTGCTTGTCGATGATACTTTTGTTTACTTATAAATAAAAGGGGAGCATAAGATACGATTGATGGTTGTATTTTAGGTGTTTAGAAAAAGCTGATTGACGGTGAGATTTTCAAAGTATCACTTCTATAGGAGGGATATGAGATGCTTGAGTCATGTTTTTTAGGAGCAGTGCATTGTCATGGATCCTATGAATTACAATGGTCTAGGATTTAAGTAGACCTAAGAGTGCTATGGATATGAGAATTTTTCTTGGATTAGCGGGATATTATAGATGTGTTACCAAGGACTTCTCGATTGTAGTGGCACCATTAACCGATTTAATAAGGGAGAAATGAACTTTTACTTAAGGCGTGGGGTGTAGAAATGTGTTTGTGAGTCTAATAGAGAGGCCAACGAGTGCACTGATGATGCTCATTCTAAGCGGGAATAAGGAGTTAATAGTATACACATACCTGTGGTACTTGGCTAGGTGCAGTGTTAGTGCCAAAAGGTAAGGTTGTCATGTAACCTAGTCGACAACTGAAACTACACGAGAAGAAGTATCCGACCCTTAATTTTGAGTTGGGTGTGAGTATTTGTTTTGTAGATTTTGGAGACACTATCTATTAGGAGAGAAGTTCAAGTGGTTCATTGAACTTACGTCATTGAATTACCTATTCACCAAGAAGGATCTTAACCTACGCTGACAACCATGAATTGAGTTCTTATCCTCCTATGACTTTGATGTTTCCTGTCCGCCCATAAGGGAAATGCATTCGTCGATGCTACAAGGGGAAGGCATGCCTGATTGGGTGCGATATTCTTAGAGGGGACATTACTTGAGTTTATTGTTGGTTATGACTTCAAAACTCACTATGGACTATAGCCAAAAATGATGGCTACTTTTACTGTCAGGTCTACTTTGTTTTAAAAGATCAGTACTAATTAGAGGCATGAAGCTAGAATAGCAAAGACGATGTCTAAATTAGAAGAATGAGTATGCTGTAGAAGT